>CM049307.1:23162361-25996527 GCA_026874595.1 Sipunculus nudus
AGAGGAGAGATATATATCTAGGGATACTGAGACATAAAAAAAAATATGATAAAAAGACGGATGTGCTTAACGGACTCGTTTATCTGATGCGATGATCGCTTGTATGTGTCACCAGCTGAGTGGTTTCATGCTTTCAAAATTTAGGCCACAACCAAGTCGTAAAAATATTGTTACCTACACAGTACGGTAAAGCCTGGCCTATTGACTAACTCTGTTTAGCGATCACATGGGGGGGGGGGGGGGGGGGGGGGGGGTCCCAGGATTTAAGAAAAGAGGGCCCAACCCAGGAGGACTAATCGCAAAACCCTAAAAAAAATACCTAGATCCAAAAAGTAGGGGGTCCAGAAGCCAAAAATTGGTCTGAAACCCTGAAAAAAAGGTTTCGGGGGCTGAAAATGGTGGGTCTGGAACCCCCCTCTGGATCCTCTTCTGATCACTTAAAATAACTCCCATTTGTTCACGGCACAGGTTCTTTTTTGTTCTTCACATGAGACCCCGCTTAATCGACCACAACGGTCCAATTGGTGGTTGTAATTTCGAGGTTTTACTGTATTTAATACATTGTCAGATGCTGGTTATGATGATTTTACCACAGGAAACCAGAGCATGCGTTATCTTAATTGACCCCTCATAAAAAAAACAACAACTAGGCAGTATGATTACGCCGGTTATGAATCCAGTCACCTAAACCATTTCACTAAAAGGACTATTTATAATTTCATCTATTGTGTTCCTTATACATAATGCAGATAACATCATACCCATGTGTCAGACACAGCGTAGCCCTATCGCTTAGCACATGAACTGGCCGTTTACCAAACTGCTACTTCCGCTTTCATTCAGGATTCATAAGAGCAAAGCAACATTAACTGTCACCAAATCAGCCAGGAGAGACGGCACATAAACCATGAACATTTTAAGGTGTATGGTATTTGTTACCTTTGCCGTCCTTATTGTGTCGCTAAGAGATGCGGGCGCGCGAAGTCAGAATATCAGTATGGTGGCGCCCTCTGTGACTATGCATTTTGTTGTTGACACTGAAAACAAAATCGTAACTGCCGATGGTTTTCCTTATCATCGAGCTCTCGTGGACGTCATGAAGGAATTAGGAGATGTGGGAACAGACCTCAATCTGACATCTACAGACAGAAAAAGTCAATGCCAGAGGGTGGTTAACCTGCAGACGAATATGACCAGTAGTTTCCAGGCTTTTGAAGGAGGTATGAAGGCACTGTTGGCGAGCCTGAACCCGCTGTCTGAGATACAGAAGTCTTTCGCCGGTGGACAAGGACGAGGGGCGGGGCAGGGTGTTAAAATCGTGATGAGTGGAGACCTCCGCGCCAAGTCAAAACGAGGTTGGATTCCTTGCTCATTTCAATCATAATTATTGATGGTTAGTTATCCTTATGCAGTTTTATCAATCATATCATGAACAGTTGACTTGGATCCTATCATCGTGTTATAATTTGTGCTTACGTATTTATTCCTATCTATGTTAACAGATAAGTGTTATAATTCAAATGCAACGGTAAGGGCAACACTTGCAAAAAATCTAACACGAGAAGTTTTCATATTTTATAACCCGAGCTATCACGACCTCCACGGGGACAACTGAAGTGTCACATTTTCGGCCCCTGTTCCGTTTTTAAGGGCTCGTTATAAATGATTAACAAGATGACCTGCTAACAGCACTTTTTATAAACACTTTTAGATGATGTTCCCTGCAAGATTATGTCGTGGGACATATTGTTAACTACCCGATGTTGTCGTCGGTATAGCGGGCTGGATGTTATACAGGTGTTTTAACCAGATCGGGATTCACTGTACAAGTGTATGTAAAATGTACTGCTCTCTCTATAAAGTCCATATAACATGTTCAGTATTTTGGTTACAGAGACTGCAGCACCAGGAAAACCCAACATAACCGGCTGGGTAGTTGCTGGGGTGTTTGCTGTGCTGTTTCTGGTCACGCTCTGTGTCCTCGTCTACAACTACAGGTTGGTGAGCCGTTAATTCAACTAATTTATTATCCGTGGATTATTTTATATAGTTTCCGATAGTTGGCGCTGCGGTAACCCCTTCAAAAAATGATGGTTACATTTTCATGATTTGTGGGGGAATATATGGAAAAATCCCCCCCCCCTCCAAAAAAAAGACGCACTTGGTGTCATTTCCGATTGTTCAAGACCAGCGCGTGCATAGTTTGAAGTAGCCACAGAGGAGTTCCCTGACATACGTGGAGTGGGACTACCGTCAATTATAATATCGAATACTGAATTACTGATTGGATGTCTTTATTATAGCATATATCGCACTTAACATTCACTGAGGCCGATGGTGACTGGATAATATTCTCATCGTAGGTTAAATCAGCGTTCATGCGGCCATCTCCGGGGGTCTTTTTATCGAAGGGGTCGCGCTGACAAGTCGGACGTGCTCGCCTTGAACTAAAATTAATAGTCATGAAATCATAATGGTCATATCGATTGCCGTTAGACGGTTGTTATATTCTATAATAAGATAACGTTTCTTTTTTTTTTCTTTTTTTTTTTTTTTGCTTTAATGCAAATATTCATGTCTATAAAAATAAGGTGGTACTGTTAGAGCCTTCTGAACGTGGGTTAAAAGGAACAGTTCTTATGTTCTGTTAATATATTTGCTATGGATAATCTTTCACCAATTTCTTGCACGTATTTTCAGACGTAAGCGGCACCAACCTGCTGAATATGGTGAGTTAAAGTTATCAATACTATATATGTTTTGTGTCGAGAATGTCCATTTTTCCTGTTGGAAGAGATAAATTTTGTTCTATTTATTGTTCTTATATCATGCATGGAGACAGGATTAGAGGATGTATAAGCTTTTACCCAAAAGACAGTGTCTTAGCTAATGTCACAGCAAGGTATTTCTTCTACCTATTTTCATGTACAATTTGGATAATTTTTTTAACATTTTTACAGGTACTATTATTCATTTGTTTTCTGAGTACTAGTTCAATATGAGAGTTTATCTGGACCTTGTACCATTTGCCAGTTTCACCGGTTTAGTTTGGTGTAAATCAGACGTCGGATATCCCTATAATGGTTGGATTGGTTGTCTTGGCAGCTAAGCTTATTCATCACGGGGCAAGGACTTTGACTGATGGATGGTTCTTGACCTAATGTTGATCAGTTTTGAGTGAATTTCAGACAAAAAAATATCAGTTTTCTCAGGATAGACTCTATAGATGAACAAGACATCTTGTGCAATCTATACTTTCCTCTGGGTATTAAACAGTAAATAACATACACACTGGTCCTAATTTTGACCATGGCCTAATTTTTGTTGCCTTTCATTAGACTTTATATTTCATATCCTGATCTGACATTTTGTATATTCGAAGATCTTGGACAGTTTTGCCAATCGCACGAAACGGCTGATTTTTATGAAATTTTGGAAATTTGAAATATTAAAGAATGGCTCCATGGTTTTTTTTCTCATTTTTTATGCTCAAAGAACCTGGGCATTATTCCCCACAAAACTTGTGCCAATTCTACAACGTTTCTTTACAGGAATGGTTTCATGGTTAGTTTTAAAACTGAGTAAACTATTGATCTTGATCTTTATTGTCCATGGAACAAGAATTGTTGTGGTGCACTCTATGCCATTTTCAAATATACTTTTAATGTAATTAAAATGTCTTCATGGATCCGTCTAAATATCTGTGTGAGAGACCTGGAAAGATAACAGCCGCTATTAAAGTACTGGCACTGCTCGAGCAATGCGAATGAGTCCTGAAGGGTCACTTCCCGACTCTCCATTTACTTATAATAATGTATGCTAATGCTATCCGATTAGAATACTTAATTTGCTGGCATATGTTGATATGACTAACACGTGAGATATTGAATGTTGTCTGTCAACACTTTTTCGTTCCAATTTCAGAAGGCCAAATACTACAAGACACTTATTACTCCGGACTTCAGCGTGACGGGGACGGAGGTAAGGGACTGATTTTGCTCTCACATAAATTGTACGTCACGTGACAGTCACTGTCAATGTGAATGTTTATGAAAAAAGTAGTAAATTTAGAATTATTAAGCCTTGTCAATTGTATGAGAGATGCAAAAGCGCATAGTTCAACCGATTTCTTTAACATTGTCCGTGATGGCCACCCCTTGATAAATAATGGAAAAGAAAATACTGACACTCAGAGAAATCATTTAGATACATGCAGTTACCGAAAGTTCAAAAGGTCATTCACAATAATGAAATGTTTAATTGGAATGACTATGTCTCGTTATACAAGAAATCAGTTTGGTTTAGAGATATATTTCCATATATGAGGATTTGAGTATTTTCAGTCATATCACTAAGTATATATGGCTTTATTAATCTCCGACCGGGTGCGTGTGACGTTGATTTGTCTTAATTAAAATAAAAATTACACTTGTGACTAGTGTTTAGAAAAATAAGGCACTGGGTATGGCACAGCGATTTCATAAAGTGAAGACCCCAACGAAAAAGATAACTCCACTGAAAACTGGCAAACGGAGTAAATAAGCTAATATTCTCATTTCAGACTACATAACCCCGAAGGACAACCCGTACTCTGGAATTAAAGGTGGTGGAAACGAAGGTCAGTCACTGACTGTTCTCACATCTGATTACATTGTCACTCGATTTTGTGACTAACAATTATACATTAAAAAGAAAAGCTAGTAAAAGACATGCAGAGAGCTAGTTAACCGAACTTCATTTGAATGTCATCGTTGTAAGAGATAGGTATAGCCCTCAGTGTTCACTGACATTTACAAATCGTTTGCTGGCCATATAAAATAGCACCAAAACAAAAGTTGATAAATTGAACACAACAGTACACCTAGCGTCTCAGGGCAGTAAGGTAAAAGGAAAAGTACGGAAACATTATCACCATTAAAGTCTTATTATAACAAATCCTATAAACGGTAAATTATCACGTATTCATGACTGAAAGGAGGGATATTCAGATGCACTGCTCATCTAACAATACTAACTTGGGCCAACATTGGTCATACCTACCCCTGTGTCTGAATAAGGTTGTGTTTCCATTTGGACGAATGGTGAGTTAAGTGGGATGTATAAACGCTTTCGGAAGTATTTTGGTACATGATATTAAGCAGAACATACCCCCCCCCTTGAGAACCTCTTAGAAATCAAGCAGATAATACATTTGTCCTTTTGCCAAAACCTGGACATGTACGATAAATTGTGTGTTTTTTTTTTTGTTTTGTTTTTTTTTTATTTGCTCTATGTTCTCGAGTCTAATGTAGATTATGGTCAGCTAATATTACTGTTTAGCGGGATAAGTTCAAAGCACTAAGACATTAGATGGTCTATCTGTCTACGTCTATTACTCAAATTTCAGAGGACAAAACTCCGAATGAAGACATCTACTACGAAATTCCACGTGACGAAGATGGAGGTAAGGAAGGGATTTTCCTAAGACCGGAATTTATCATCACGTGACTATATAAATGAAACGTAGCATACAAAGAAAATATAATGAACAAAAATAATCATGTCTTTTTTCAGTGACACAAGCTGTAGGGGTTATAAGTTAAAAATTTTTGTTTTATAGGAATGATAAAAAATTGTTTGACGACATAAGTAAACCCCCAGTTATATCACATAGCTCTGGGTTCCCTAAAGCCATACACAAGCATGCAGAGGCACTGTTCTAGGGCTGTCAGTAAAGGTGCTGAGGCTGCATAACTCCACCTAACAGAAGCTTGTTTTATCAGAGTAGTTATCAAGAACGAACGATCCATGAGCACATTCAGGCCTCTGAGTAGGAACCTTTAATAGTTATACCAAGGAGCTGTTGTATCTCTAGCTTCCAAATAACACACTTTTTCACAGGTATATGACTTATGATACAAATTCTCTTCCGACGCCGGACACTCGACACTAGTTACAATATTGGCCAGCTAGAACAATATTTGCTGGATATGTTTAAATAAATGGCGCCGGGATATTTGATGATCTATCTCTGCACTGCTTTTTTTATATTTCAGAGAACAAAACACTGAAGGATGACACTCACTACGAACTTCCAAGTGACGGGGCCCAAGGTAAGGAACTGATTTTCTTTTCATACCTGAGTTTAACATCAGTTGAGTATATATATATATATATATATATATATATATATATATATATATATATATATATATATATAAATGAAATATATATATGCTTATAAAATGTATATTTGCGTACACATGTCAAATATTATTTTTTTTTTCAGTTAAACAAGCTGAAAATTTGAAATATATCTTATAATTTTTATTTTCAGTTTAATTATAAATCCATAACTACCAAACTCAACCTTTGACTTTGTGTTCAATAACCTTTGATCATTTTTTTCTGTGTTATTGTCATATTGGTGTGTTTATCTATTCATCTGTAGTAAATTTGTCCCATATGCGGCGTATTTCCTTTGTACTAACTGTACGTTCAAACTGCTTGCATCACAGAGTCATGCAAAAGTGACCATGCAAGTCAGGTTGCATGGGACTTTCAAATAAGACAAACAAAACATTCAAGTTTGACATTCTGAGGTAGAGCGAACGCGATGCGTGATAAAAAAAAAGTGAAACGCGTGACCTTCGACCTGGCATGTGGGACAAACCAGTTAACCAATAACTATCACCAATACTAGTCTTTCCCTTAATCGCCTTTCTCAGCAAGGGCTGAAAGAGACAGTTCAAAACTTTGCATACGAGTGCCATTGTTCATGCCAATTCTCCTGCACAGCTAGCACCAACTACACTAACGAGTATATGTATGCATTATTTTGTTATGAAGCTCCAAATAAATGGTATACATTATCAACATAATGATATTGATCATCTAATAGTTTGTTTCATTTTGCAGGACCGTTCTAGCATTTTTATTTATGTACATGTAATTTTATTGAAAATGTATATGTACTAAATATTTATTTTGTGTATTACAGAAACCGATTATTTGCAAATGTAGGCTGCAGTTACACGCAAACAGTGGATTAACAAGACAGCGAGAACAGTTTACTAACAACACGGATTCGAAGAAAAATATATGAGAATGGACATAAATTCTTCGAAAAATTAAATAGCCATTGAACAAAATTCATGATAAGTATTTATAAATGCAACTGCTTGAATTAGCTGTGATTTGTTTTATTACGTCGGTTACATAAATACTGAGTGTTTGCTGTGTATCTGGCCTCTCTTGATCTTTTGATATAACTGTAATCTAATTGTAAATGCGAATCACCATTAAGAATTATGTGTATTTGTATGTAAATTAACTTGTAAAGCTCGATGCAAAGACACTTTAACAAGCGTTTTAAATACTGCTGAATTTACATGGCAGATAAGGATATACTAGTAATCAGAATATCATCCCAGTAATGAAGATAAACGTGTTGCTTCATAATAACTGAGAGCTGCATATGACTGATACATGCAACAATTGTCAGAAATCAGAAGAAAAAAAAAACACAGAAATTGTGTAGCTTTATTATTAAAGGGGCCATGGGCTACAAATAAACACATACACATGACAGGGCACGCGTGTGTAGTTGTGTATATATGAGATATGAGAGGGGTGAGAGATCACACGTGTGAAAGAGTGACATAGGATGTGTGTGTGTGTGTGTGTGTGTGTGTGTGAGAGAGAGAGAGAGAGAGAGAGTAGAACGGTGATTGTGTGACATAAAATAGACAGTGAAACACTTGTACAGAGAGAGAGAGAGAGAGAGAGAGAGAGAGAGAGAGAGATCGTGTGTATGGGCTTATGTGTATGTGTGAGAGAGACATATTGTGTGATTGAAAAAGTGAGTGAGCGACGCACTTAAAAACTATGTAGAGAAACCGGAAATACCATTCTAGTGTGTCCGAGAGTCATTCCCGCCATTGTCCTCAACTCCGGGGGGGGGGGGGGGGGTTAAAATTAGTATCCCGCATAAGGTAGTACACATCAGGATTTTTTGTACTCAATAACAGGTGTAAACACCGGAGAAGTGAGTCTGTGTCGGTGTGAGATACAGAGTGAGAGACAGAGTGAGCATGTTAGTACGTGTTTTATATTAGACAGATGATGAGAGTAAGACTGACAGGCGAGCCAAATATAGGATGTGTCTATATATATATATATTATATATATATATATATATATATAATCTAACATTTCACACAGCAGGTCTTTGTAATTGTAATCTATCTTGGAGATCGATTTCGTGACCACATGAACCATGTATATGTATGTGGTTTCAAGTGATACCTGATAATTTCACTTTGACCAAACTTATCAGCAAATATTACATCCTACTGCGCTGACTCACTGGAAACTCCAGAGTAAACAAATATTGCCCTATTCAAGTAGAAAATAAATTCCTTTGTACCCAGGCACCCTTTAAAAAACCTGAAAAATAAAACATTTATTTGCTTCGCACCGTACCAAACAAAACCACTCGATATCGATAACAGTGTCTGTCACTCTGTGATTTCCTTGGCGAAAGGACACGTACATGGAACATATGTTTTGCAGTCAGTGTCGGACAAAGAGGCAGATCCGCGCCCCCCCCCCCCCCCACACACACACTTAGCTGCAATGTATTTCAGTTTATCTATTTATTTTCCAAAATTTCGTGTTTCATCTTCATTTTTCAGATTTCTCTTTACCTAATTAGCAGTTAGATTTCCTTTAAGTTTTCCAAAGTTTATTACTTTTAAATTCATTAGTTGAGGATATTAATGAACAGTTGTGTTATTCTCTTTGTTAGGCCATCGTATCAAAATATTTTTGAAATGAGGGCGGGAGTCTTTTCGTTATTTCACTCTGCTGTGTCATAGCACCGAGGTATACCCAAAATCGGATTCGTCTTTTAGTGAGGAACGGCCTTCCCGTTAACCTGCAGAAAAACAGGCCTGGGTTAGGGTCGATCCTGAACAGTCTCACGGCTCCTCTGCTGATATCGGTACAAGACAAAACACTTCATCATGGCAAACAAAATCAATCTTATATTCGCAATTTTACAGACTGTTTTCATAGGTCCTTTACAGACCATTTTCCTAAGTCTTGTTCAGACCGTATTCCTAGGACTTGTACAGACCGTATTCACCATGTCTTCTGTATGACAATTCATATTTTACAAAACTAATTACTAAATACTCAGTCTTCTGTTTGACGGATATTCTAAAGACTGAATTACTAAGTGTTCTCTTTGTCTGATATTCTACAGACCGATTTGCAAAGTCTTCTGTTTAACAGCCTATATGCCAAACCTGATATTGTATGTGACAGTCCATAAACTAAACCCATGTTCTTATGCCTGGTAATTTGCAGGTTGAATGCTAAAGCGCAAACAGATATAAGGCCCTTACTCTAAATCCCATATGCCCTAAAGTCCTCTGGCAGTATATGTTCCACCGATTAAATCCCAAAAGCGGCTCCCCGGGGAGGGGGGGGGGGGGTCCAGGATTAGTGTCAATGGCAGATCATGTGATGATGGTTTACCGGGTTATGTGTATTAAAAAGTGTGTCGTATTTTATTAATTTTAAATATAATATTGGGTTGGTATCTGTGTTTTATGTGAATAATATTTATTTTTGCCTTGCCATTTGCCGTTTGTTGAGGTACCCTCCCTAATCGAGTTGGCTTTCAAAAATGAAACTGCAAGTTAATTGTATTCACCCATGCATGGCGTAATGTTTAATGATTATCACTCATAACAATGGTATTATTCATTATACAATTTGTTAATAAAGTTATAAGGTTAAAAACAAACAGTCATTTCTAATATGTCATTTGTAAAATGTCTTCACTTCACTAACAATAACCATGAAGGGTAATATTAGCAACATACAGGTTTGCCCGTGTCATTGGAGACTGACTAGATAAGTACACATCTGGAGCCAAATTTCAGACCATCGGTGTTATGGGTTAGAGTTAGGCCATCTGTCGTTTGAACGAGAAAGTTATCCAAGAGGTATACACATGCAAAATTTCAGGCGTATAAGTCTAATCATTGCCGAGATATGAGTGATTTTTACCCTAGACGGAAAAACAGATGGACACCATGCAAAATAGATGCAGTTGGCGCCACCAGTTTTGTGTATGATAAAGAGCTATGGAAGATCTATACACATGCAAACGTTCAGGTCGATACGTCAAACCAGTCCCTAGATATGTCGGTATATGTGTGAAAACAGACGCACAGATGGACGCTCTGCAGAGATGTCAATCGAAATGAGGGCGCAGCAATTCACATATGATCCAATCATAATTCCGAGTTACACACAATTCCGTTCAATGGTTACTGAGGAGTTCTCCGGAAACCATTGCGGCATTGGCGTCCGGCTGAAACCATAGTATCCGTAAAACTGTGTTGCGGATAAAATTTTAGTTATATGGACTTGCTATTGAAAACATTTAGCTCTTTTGTAGAACTTATTATTTAAGTGTTAAAGTCATACAAGTGAAGGTTTCTAAACCATTTAAACCGACTTTTAAATGATGCTGGGAGAACTGATAGTCATGTTGAGTAAAGTAACCAAGTAAAGCACAAATGTGCAGTAACTCCTATAGTTTTACTATATTTCTGGCCAAGAATTCCTATAAACTCCTTCTATATTTCGTCCTTAAGCGCTCCTATAAAATACCTATATTTTACTGGCTCAGTTTCCTTGGGAGTATATCCCGTGTAGCCATTGTAGAACTTAGAATGATACCAGACCACCTAGCCCTAATCTGTACCCAATCACTGCTGGATGAGGGGGGGGGGCACATTTGTGGTTAAGTTAGCGGTGGTTATTAATTGTAGTTTCATGTTCTAACCCTCATAAAATATATACCTGGTTCGGATATTTAGGAACAAAATACTTTTTTTTAATTTTCAGGAATTGTACGCTGCTTCGGAAAGATGTGAAGTCTTGTAAAAACGTGACAGAAATCATTAAGCCTGTCCCTGTAGAGATGGGAGACCTATAGGGGTTCCTGAGTATATTTCTATATCAAGATTTGGGTCAAATTGTTTGTGTGTGTTTGTGCTAGATCTCAAGTATGGTTGAATGATTTTTTTTTAAACTGACCTTTGGTAACGTTATATGAGTCATAGGTGACTGATTTGTACCTGAAATATATTTTTGACCTGGTCCTAATTTCCACTTTTCTATCGGACCACGAAGTTGTACTGGCCAAGACAAAGTTTAAAATGACCCCCCCCCCCCCAAAAAAAAAAAAAAAAAAATCACCAGAAAAGTACACATTAACAACACAGTGGAGTTTCAGAGTAATATTGTGAATGTCTGCTTTTTACTTTTCTTTCAAACCGTATATATGATCAAGGAATGATTGTACAACATAGTGAAGTGTTGTCTCATATAAACATGTTCCATTCAGACATAAAACTGTTGTTGTCAGAAGTGAAATAGCTGGTATAAAATCCACAGCGAAAAACAATGTACACGGAGGCTTGAAAGGCACTGGCGTAAAAGCCGATGCATCGCAAAATATATATGGAACAACGAAATCGCTACCTTGACGCAATGTCTACATCGAATGTTTCCTGTATTGCCGGAAAGGTCAGTGAATGTTCAAGTGACCCTAAGCTTCTTTTCAAAATGATAAATGGTCTATTTGGAAATGACACTCCTAGAGTGTTAACTAGCTTTCAATCCACCTCTGCTTTGGATGATGCCTTGGGACTTTTTTCCCCAAAAAAGATAAAGAAAATAGGCTTTGATATAATTTACCAACAAAATGATTTATCAGCGGAGCCAATAACATTCTCAGGTCAGCCATTCTGTTAAGTCACTGAAGTAACTGAAGAGCCAGGATGATAATCCGTCGCTCACCCTGCAAATCGTGTTTGCTCGATCCTATTCTGACCTTGCTGGTTAAAGAACTCAGTCCAGCATTAGTTTCTGTTATAACATGGATTATCAAAGACTCATTGATGAATTGAAATGTACTGGACTCGATGAAAAGTGCACATATCACCCAATGCTAAAAAAGAAGTCGCTAAATCTAGAAGAGTTCATAAAATTTGCGCCAACATCGAATCTTTCTTTCTCTCAAAGATGCTTGAGCGTGTAGTAGCCAATGAACTTTTGAATTATGTGGAACAAAATAATCTTAATAACTTAAGCAGGCAGCCTGCAAGCAACATCATGGAGTTGACACAGCCTTGCTCCATGTTCAAAATGATATTTTGTGTGCTCTTAATGTATGGTATAAGATCTCCTGACAATATCTGTCGGCAGCTTTCGACACTATATAGACCATGGTACTTTATTCACAATAACCGATTCTATCCTGTCTTGGTTTTAATCTTACTTTTCAAACCGGTTCCAGTATATATGGGCAATAGGTACAAAATCAAAAGCTTATGACCTTTCCTTCGGAGTGCCCCGAGGACCAGCCCTTAAGCCCCGTTCCCACTTTCACGAATCTGACGCCGAATCGCCACGAACTTACATCATTAAAATTCGTAGGGACGTCGTGGGAGTGTCGTAGATGATGTCTTGAACATTCGGTAATGTTCGTAGCGAGGTCTTGAGCACTCAGGATTCGTAGCGCTATTTTTTAAATGTTCAAAAATTAAGCTTTGTCGTCACAAGTCGTAGCTAAGTCGTAACAGTTTCTTGGTAAGTCGTATGAGAGTCTTCATAATTCTTGTAAATTCGTGATGTAAAACTATGTCACGAATGCTCACGAAGGACAATGACATCGACACGACTTCAGCACGACTACAATACGACTACCACAAGAACCTCTCAAGAGAGAGTCACGTTCATAAAGCACCTTCCTACTTCCACGAATTTGGTGACGAATCATCAAGAACTGATATCATAATGTAACGGAAAATTTTATTTTCTGAGTGATTTTTAACTTCTTACAAATAAATGAGGAATAAGGTTTAGAAGTAAGAACACTGTGTAGATTTGTAAATTTGTTTTAAAGAAGATTTGTATTGTGGTTATTGGTTCGAACTAAATTTGAACTAAAATAATTTGAAGAAGCTGAATCAAATTACGTTTCCTTTGTAATTTGTAACTTCTTTGTAAAAAAACAAGGACGTTTTTGCAGTAAGTTAACCATGTAGATTCGTGAATTTGTTTTAAAGAAATCTTTTTTATCGTGGGTATTGGTAGACAAAATAAATTTGAACCAAAACAGTTTTAAGAAGCTGAATATATTATACAGTTTCGTCATACTTAAACATATGGTCAATATAATAAATTATGAATTTCTTATTTTACTATGGGAGAATAAACTGAGCCTAACACAAATTGATATTAACAGAATCTTATATCACATTGAGAGCTGAATAAATAAGATATTTTTAACCAATATTTTGAGAATACAGATATTTTACATCCGATTAAGACGGTCGTCTACTTGGACTTAAAGAAGTTAACGCCGTATTTGCCACCACATAAATAAGTCGTAATTGTCTAATTACTCAAATCAAATGAGACATATATTATCAGTGTTTTAAACTGGATAACTTTTGTCAAATTAAAATATCTGGAGAAGTTGAGTAAAGTGTTGTTATGGTGTCCTTTTACTAACATCGTCTTCTTTGTGACATTACAATAGCTATATATCACATATCACTATCTAACAATCCGTAGCAAAATTGAATGATCGTAGGAGTATCGTCCACAAGTTGCAGATCAATCGTGGAAATATCGTACCAGTATCTTAGACGTCGTCACGGAGCCGAGAACATTCTTAAAAGTGTCGTGTCATATCGTGCTGGCTTCGTGTCACTGTCGTAGCCAATCGTACTGGCATCGTACTCCTTTCGTACAATATCGTGGTCGTGATGGAATTTTTATCACTCGACAGGCCGATTGGCCACGAATTCAACATCGTGGCGATTCGGCGTCAAATTCGTGAAAGTGGGAACGGGGCTTTAGACAAATTTTTTTTACTGTGTACACACTGCCTTTAGCTGATATATTGCTGGGTACACAACATCTGCTCTCACTTGTATGTTGATGATACACAGTTGTACTTAAGTTTCACACCCAGAAAAGAATCTACTGAAATTTCGGATGAAGAAAACTTGGATGGCTAAAAAATTCCTCAGACTAAATGAGGGTAAATCTGAGGTAATGCTAATTGGTTCCAAAAATTAACGACAAAAAGTGCAGTTGCCACTGCCGTAAGTCAAGATGAGTAACAGCGAGATCGTACCCGGTACTACTGTTCGTAACTTGGGTGTCATCTTTGACGATCAATGATCGTGAAGAGTGCATATTCCATGTACGAAGTATTGTCTTCTCAAAGAACGACTCAACTGCTTCTTAAGGCGACGGTGAAGAGGATATGTGCAATTCTTTACTTGTACTGCCACCTTACTTGCTAGACAAATCACAAGTGTTCGAGTTATATGTATTGGAAAGAGGTTTCACCATATAACATGACTTTTTGTTGAGTTGCACTGATAACCTATGCGTCAGCGAATCGTATACAATATCTGTCTTATTACTTACCGTGCATTGCATGGTCTAGCGCCAAAATACATCACTGACCTTTTTTGACCATATCAACCAACTCGCGCTCTCAGATTTTCCAATCAGTTCTTACTCGTTAAGACAGCAGTAAATGTATCCACGTTTCGGGGCCGAGCAAATGCAAATATTGCTCCAGAAATTTGGGACAAGTTCCCGTTAAATGTTCGTTGTTCGGACTCACATTGACTTGTTTAAGGAGTCGTTTTAAGACTCATATATTTAGAGAAGCGTGTTTTTAGTGGTTTCTTGTGTTTTCGGGGATGTTTATAATTAATTTATATGTTTTTATCTATTTTATTCACTTTTATGTTTTAGTATATGTAATGCGCCTTGATTAAGCATACATGCTTAGAAATGTATAAAGTAACAATAACAGTTGCACACATTAAAGCCGATCCCCAATTTTCGCTCAACTGAGGACGTCAATGAGGGGGAGGCCTCCAGGGATCGCTCAGCCACAGCTAAAATCTAGTTTTTCTAATTCATGGACATGTAACCACCTTACTTAAAATATATTGGTGTGAAATGCTTTCATATAGCTAACATTACTTTTTGTACTATATATTTACCTATATTATATTTTTATTAAAGAAAAATGATTTTTGCAGATTTAAATAAACACCAAAATACGCAAGTAATGATAAGAAATTATTATTTAAGTTCAGTACGTCGAAATTCATATCAAGTAAAATCCTAAATGTATGACACTGTGATAAAAATTACCGGCACTGCTTTATAAAAACGAAAACAACTTTTAATATAATAAATACTTGAAGAGAGGCATGTTTACCCAACCTTTTTGTGCTAAGCTCTACGCTTTGTAGGGCTGGATTAAAAATTATTAACAAAATATTTTTGTTAGCGAAGTATATTTTGTTCATTTTTCTGTTGATTTACGTTCCTGTACTGTTTTAAACACATTCACTTCGAGATTATTTTAAATGCTATTCTATAGAACAAAACTGTGAACTAACCAACCCATTTCTGCATGCAAAATCTAAAATATGAAGGCAATATGCGTAATATGTTAGAAAAATGTAGATTTTGTTAAGCCCATACTACTTTCAAACAGCACTTCAGTCTTAATTAAAGTCCAAATATATTTACAGGCAGTGTGTTGGACACCTTTTACTCAGAAGCCATGGAGTGCAGCGTTTATACTGCTGTGTACCGGTATATGTTTTGATAATATCAAATGGCATCTTACTGTGTGACTATAAATGCTTCATTTTCTTGGTACGATTAATTCACATTTTGAGGCAAATCTAAGGTCAGTAAAATATGGTAATAATACATCATTACCAGTTAAAATGATCATGTAGGTATATGTTACTGCAGCTATAAACTTGTTTAAATTTATGTTTATAAGATTATGAATTAAAAAACGTATTTTTAATGTTTTATGTAAAGCGCACGTATGGGGGGGGGGGGGGTTACATTTGAAAGAACAGGTTTTATATGCACGACCAAATTTCCAGGGGGTTAAGTATCGGATATCCTCAATTTATAAAATAACACCCACCCTTGTAAACTGATTTGGTGATAGAATGTTCGGCTCTAGAAAACTCCGAAACCACGATCTTGCGGTTGCTAGTCACATGCTTGAAATTTACAGGACCATGCTTTTTTCCAGTAATTTGATATTATTATACAAATTGTCTGGATCCAGGATTGAAGAAAACGCAACAGGACTAACGAAAAAAACTTAAAGGAAAAGGTCCGAAACAGGGGTAAAGGCCGCAAACTGGTGGGAAACCCTTAAAAAATTTATGGTGGCTGACATGATATCCGCTTCTGACATGTTATCATGACCGCATGATTACCAAATCTGCAACTGGTGCGATCACTCACGAGAGCAATACAGCATATATTCATATTACATCACCCAAGACGGGCACCAAATAGAGCGAAACCATGAATATTTTAAGGTCAGTGATATTGGTCAAAGTTGCTGTTATTTTTTTGTCACCAAGAGATGCAGGCGCCAAAAACAAGAAGATCAGTGTGGGAGCACCCTCTGTGAATATGCATTTTGTAGTGGCCACTGAAAACAAGATCGTAACTGCCGATGGTTTTCCTTATCATAGAGGTCTCGTGGACGTCATGAAAGAGCTAAGAGATGTGAAAACAAACATAGATTTGTCATCCACAGAGAGACAATGGGAAAGTCAATGTCAAAGAGTTGTTAACCTGCAGACGAAAATGACCAGTAGTTTCCAGGCTTTTGAAGAAGGTATGACCGCGCTGTTAACGAGCCTGAAGTCACTGTCTGAGACACGGAAGTCTTTGGCCAATGGAACAAGACAGCGGACAGACCGGGGTGTGAGAGTCGCGATGAGTGGAGACAGACATATGCTCACCAAATCAAAATCAGATCGCAGTAATTACTCAGGTAACGGTTTGTATTATTTAATATTTTATTTTTTGTGTTATTTATTGATTTAGCATTTACAGTCACTATTATATAATGCTCCAACTGCCTTAACTATTAATCAATATGCCTTAATTTATTAAATAATTGCAGGACAAAGTGGAACCGGGACAGCAGGCTGGGCGGTTACTGGGGTGTTGGTTGCCTTGTTTCTCGTGACCCTGTGCGGGGTCATGTACTACTACAGGTATATTCCTCGCCCATGTCGGTACGTAATACTTATTAGGTTGTGACGACAGACGAAGTCATCTTATATTGGTGATATAAGTCTTTCTCTTGTTAGCTTTGGCAGGGTCGGATTTAGGGGGCGCCCCCCCCCCCCTTCGACCTAACCAAACAAATGTCGGGAAAAAACTCATAGTACACCAAGTGTATAGAACAGTTACAACGTATTTTTTTATTATAATGCATTTAAGCGACCCCAGGTTGCACGATTACAACCTAAATTTTCAAAAAAAAAAAAAATCCATAACCTACTCCCATTTTGCTTATGGGAAAATATTGGGCCGATGCTAGATTCAAAAACTCCAATAGAGAAGCAAGCATATATGTAAAAAAAAATTAGCGAGACCGCGATGGGCTTTTATAGACACCCCGTAATATATATTATATCATATTATAGTATATACATATATATATTGAAGCCTTCCAGATGTTCCCTGTGAAGGGAAAATTACTTTTCTCGACATGCGTTGTACCTGTTTCACTGATTATACTTCACTGATTTCTTTACTTTCAGACGCTCTTCTTAATCTGGTGAGTGTGATCTTTTAATCCCCAATTTTTTTCTCCGTCATGATTGCGTAATTTTAAGCAAACTACAAACTTTATACGTAGCACTTTCACCATGACCCTTTATGCCATGCTCCCCTTCTGCAAATGCATTTTTACAGGAGTGTAGGCAGAAATTACGAAAGTGTCATGGGTTGCTGGGCCTGGGGAGGGGGGGGGGGGTCATACTCGCTGGCGTTATGTTATGTTATGGTAAGTTGTGTTATTTTCATCATAAAGAAGGGTACTTGTCTGTTCATGCCTTCCAATAGGAAGAGACTTTTTTCATTATTATTTTCATGTATTTCAGCATTTGTTTTTGCTGATGCATGCCGGTCGATCAGTTAAGTTCAATCGTGTGTCAAGCAAGAACAGTTAATCATTGAACTTTTATTTTATTTTTATAGTTATTTTCTAACCATCAGTGTGCCTAAGTTCAAACTCTCGATTGCTAACGACCACCACTCATACTTTTTTGTTACGGAAGGGCATTAATTGATTACAATTGACTTTATAGTTTCCTCCATAATACTATCATGTACTATCAGACTTTAGTTACTTAATTGATTTTACATGGACTATACAAAGAGTTATTATAACTAATATATGTACTAGGCACTCTCCGTGGCTCAGGTAGTGGATTCCGGTCGTGTCTGTTGTAGGAAACCGCAGAACCCGAGGAGAACCACCTGCCTTGGACGGGCCACTACGACCCATTCTTATAGCCATCGAAAGCGGAGAGAGTCGAGCGTTTTACCACTCGCCTGTTCAGGCTCTAGACCGTTGATATTCATCTTTCATTTTCCACTTCAACTGCATTTTGATAATTTTCTTTTATACCATTGAATACACCGCGGAAAACACAGGTGGAGTAACTTGAGAAAAAGATATTGTTGGAATATTGACCTGGTCCCGCGTTCATGATAATAAAAAAAAATTCTACCCAACGTATATTGACGTGTTTTACCAACGGATAGTTGGTATTCGTTGGGCCAACGTATGAGACCAGCGTTGAAAAAGGAGATTGCAGGAATACTCATTTGAAGACTAAAAGTTGGTATTAAAGAATCTTTTCAAACACTTATGCTGTTAAACTTCATTTCTTGTAATCCATGTGCTGATTACAAACAAAAAATTCTGAAATAGGGAACCACGCAGGGAACACCTCAAAATTAAATTTCATTTGTCATTTTGCTAAAATCGGACAGGCGTTCTTTAAAGGGTTTAATGGTTAGGGGTCTATCTGTTTGCAATAATTATGCCAAAATTTTTCAGTCTATATGCTGGAATATGGTCATATAGTTAGCACGAAAGTTTCAAACGTCTTTCATTCCATTTTTCAGAGACGTTTGTTGAAAACAATGTTTACGAAATGTCATGTGACGGGGACGAAGGTAAGGCAAAATCACCCTTGCCACATAATTATTTGAATGAAACATGTACAATGAAAGGAAATATAATAATATAAAGCAATAACATAAAAAAAGGGGGAAAATCTTGTATTTTCAGACTGTAGACTTTAAAGATAAAATTGTCCTTTTTTGCAATTATTAAATATTTGCTTTGACAAAAATCCGAAATAATTAACCTATAGGTTCAATGTCTTCACATATTGTTTATGACACCGCCTCATAATGAATGATTGTGGTATAAGCATATTCTGCCCCTCATTCTTAAAACAGGACCAGATTTATTGTGGTCCTAACCGGTGTCCATCAATGTAATGCCTGAAACACTTTAAGCCCATAATTCGTTTTCTAACAGAACCAGGAGCAAGACAATTTTACTCCTGTTAAATCATTTCCAAGTATGGCGTAATCCCTTGAATAGAAATGTCTGGTATCGGAGATGCCATGGGCTTTTACTGCACTGCATGGTTATACACTGCAGTTGTCCCATATCTCCTTTCTATAACTGCTGCTTTGTCCAGCAAGTTTCTCTGGGTTCGACCACTAGGCTGGGCGCAGAGCTAAGAATTAAAATCAGACCCAATGGGAAGACACCAGCTCTCGTTGGTCTGATTCTTGGCCCTGTGCCAGAACCGATGTTAACAGACCAGCGAGAGTATGTTGCACGTTTAAAATTTGGAGCTGGACGCAAAATGGGATGCGACACTCTCATTGGTCTGATTCCAGTTTCCCAGAAAGAGGAGCGCAGAGAAGCCGTATCCTCAGACGTTGGACATATAACATGCACCTTTTAAATAGGCCAAATTCTGGGGATTTCTTTATAAACATGCTACAAGTCTTGTTAAACGTATATAGCTCTCCAACATGGGACTCTTATTCACATCCATGTACACGCAAACGTATAAAGAAATCAATGTCACTTTACAAACGGCACACAAACGGAGAATAGAGTGCAGGTGACACCACCAGGCTTTTATACACGACAAAGCTGTTCATGCCAGATCTTTCATCATTCTGAATTTTGGAACGTTCCTCCACCTACTCTTGAGATTTCTAATACTATGCATGATTTTTACCAAAAATGGACCTATTCAATGTTAAGGTCGTTCTCATTGTAAACTGGAAATATGCATTCTCAGGAATGCAGGCCCCCGCCATGTGGGCGGTCCTTAATGTGGGGTACTCCGCAATACGTCTGTTCATTCGTTTAATGGCCCATATTCCCATGTTAACAACAAGTGATTGTATCACTTATTCGGTCCATATACCAATGTTCAGTCTAGTATGTGGACTGCATATTCGTGAATATTTCTGGATGTCATTCCTGGGACCGGATGTTGAGCCGGACCCACACCAAAATCTGATATATTTTTCATTGGCCCATTCCCCAGGTGACCTGAAACTTCATAGGATTCTGTACATGATTGCGTGAGTTATGCTGCGAAGACATACACACGGGAACGAACTCATGCTCAATTAGGGTTATTTCTCTAATTTCAAATGGGTTTCTTCTCACCTATACCGTCAACTGATGGTGGTGGTGGTGGGGGGGGGGGGGGTTGTTTGTGAGGTCCGTCAGTATCCGGTTTTGTTATATTTCAGAGATATAATGTTAACACGGCACACTTGTCTTCCTGGCGTCCAGGAAGTGTGACCCATGAACCTCTGACTTTCACTTCGAGTCACGTGAACCTTTTTCCTAACGCCATAACATAGTTGAATTGATCTCGCACTGGGAACGCACCAGGCACCCTTGAGCGAAAAAAAAAACAGACTTAAATATATAGCGTCCTGCGCTGCTATCATAAATCAAGAGGGAGACCAATAGTTAAAATTAATGTGTGACTCTTGATTGCAGATCTTCTTGCATACGTAATATCGTATCTTGTTATATATGAAGTAAACACTAAACAGACACACTATGATCGTATAAATCCCTAAATATATATATATAAAACAGGTGAATTATTGATATTGGGCCTGTAATTCGTAGTGGTTTCGCTAGAAAACTTTTGGAATCAGCCAAAATGAACTATTAACGAATTATAATACACACTGAGGCGAGTGACACAGCCATACTGACAGAATCCCGAATTCAAACAGTCATATCGACAGTATACCTTATTCTAACAACCATACACCGAATTCAATCAGCCATACCGATAGTATTCCGAATTCTAACAGTCATACCGACAGTTTACCGAATTTTAACAGTCGTATCGACAGTATACGAAATTCTAACAACCATACCGACAGTATACTGAATTCAAACAGCCATACCGACAGTATACCGAATCCTAACAGCCATATAAACAGTACACCGAATTCTAACAGCCATACCGACAGTATACCGAATCCTTACAGCCATACTGACAGTATACCGAATCCTAACAGCCATACCGACAGTACACCGAATTCTAACAGCCATGTCAACAGTATACCGAATCCTAACAGCCTTATCAACAGTATACCGAATTCTTACAGCTATGTCAACAGTACACCGAATTCTAACAGCCATGTCAACAGTATACCGAATCCTAACAGCCTTATCAACAGTATACCGAATCCTAACAGCCATACCGACAGTACACCGAATTTTAACAGCCATACCGACAGAAAACCGAATTCTAACAGCCATACTGACAGTTTACCGAATCCTAACAGCCATACTGACAGTTTACCGAATCCTAACAGCCATACCGACAGTACACCGAATTCTAACAGCCATACCGACAGTATACCGAATTCTAACAGCCATACCGACAGTATACCGAATCCTAACAGCCATACCGACAGTACACCGAATTCTAACAGCCATATCAACAGTACACCGAATCTTAACAGCCATACCGACAGTACACCGAATTCTAACAGCCATACCGACAGTATACCGAATTCTAACAGCCATATTAACAGTATACCGAATCCTAACAGCCATACCGACAGTATACCGACTCGTAACAGCCATACCGATTACGTTTTGAGTTCCTGTTAGCGGACCTGTTGGTGTCAAATAATGACCTTAAGCACAATTTTTTTTTTAAAACAGTCTTTCAGCGCGGTCTATCGAATTTACTTCATCTTCGACATCCATGAAGATCAAATTGACCTACAGGCTACAGAATCTACAGACCAATACGTACGAATTACGAAGTAAATCAATTAAAACCAGCAAGGAAATAACTGACATTTTGTTTCAAGGAGTGGTACATAGATATATGAAGAGAGAAGGTGATGGGCACTTATATATGCCTGATGAGCAAGAAATATGGCGTGAGAGAACGATAGAAAATTACAAAAAGTTATTATAATTATTCGCTACACTCTCCATGGCTCAGATGGTGGCGTTCGGAAGTCTGTAGATGTGAACTTAACCCAAGAAAACCACCGGCCTGAGACGGGCAATTGTACCCACACTAATAGCCACGCCGGGAATCACCCCTCAACCGTCCAGCCCTTAAATGTGAAACCAACCAATAGCGTTCCGAGTCTTAAGACTTTAAACGAATTACATCGGCAACAATTATAGCTTCCCTAAGAAATTCTCTAATCGTATAACATCATCATGTCTTTGCGCTCATTATTGATTAGATTCTAATTAGTTATTTCGCGAATGCAGTGATGTAGATATGAGCATCCCATGTATAACAAAGAGACGGTTTCACAATAGTAATCCTAATACCTTCTAAATTTGACCATGAAATTCAATGATTTTAAATTTCCAAAATTTGATTTACTGATATACTTGTCGGTTGTCTTTTTTTTATAAAGTGTTTATGTTTACGACAACATGGTGCGGTACTAAGGAATATAATTAACTACAAGTCCATCAAATAAAGAAATACCAAGAATTTCTTGTTTTTTCCTATGTTTAGGAAAACAAGGATGAAATCGACATATTAAGCACATTTACGACAACCGTAAGATCTATACCCTTATCGTTAAAATGGTACTCTTTTAAGCTTTTTATACCTCCCGTAGGATGGACCTAATTTTAAAGTCCATTCCACTCTATGTGTGCGGAATCACATATAGGATTACATATATATATATATATAATATATATATATATCGTTACATATAGCAGGCGTTGTTATTTCAGTTTATTTCGGGATCCAGTTTGTGATCACTAACACCACGCCAACCCGAAGTCATGGGATATTTTTATACTTTCAGTTTACTACTTCAGTAACTGTTACACCCACTAAATCACGGTAAAATGTTTCTTTTAGAGTAGACAATGTACGTTTACCTAAAGCACGTGTATCTTCAGTAAAAGTCATGATTATACTTCTTCACGGGTGAAATATGAAATGAACGCTCTATTCCTTCAGAATTTAACCATCCTATTAGTGCCACAGATGTCCACCAGATGTCGGGATCAGTCACCGTCTCTGTACTTATTTTGCTTGCCTGGTCGATATTACCACGACATCTCCCGAAATGCTGCTCCGACTTCGTCCCGGTGTATCCCGATGTCACCCCCATGTACCCGAGTGTCACCTCGATTCTACAAACATTTTTTAAATGCTCATAATTGCCCCAATGTGTCTGATGTCACCCTGATGTTACCCGCTGTTATTCCGATGTGACATCGGAACACATCGCGGTCGACACCGACGATGTGATTCCTGTCTTAACTCGGAGTAGGCGCTTATAACCTTTCGACCTTTGCGTACGCTGCACTCAGCTGGCAGAAATCTTCTTAAAGTACCAAAGGTTAGTATGAAAGTCGGTAAACGTTCCTTCCGTTTCATAGCCCCTAAAGTCTGGAATTCACTTCCCATTACACTTAGAAAATCTCCAACTCTTGTATCACTTAAAACTAATTTAAAAACGTATCTCTTTCGGCAAGCTTTGGTAAATAATATGCATCATTTTTTTTCTTGAGTCAGGCACAGGGAGTAGATTTCCATGAAAGTTTGTGTGTGTGTGAGAGGGTGTGTGTGTGTGTGTGTGAATTGCGCTGTGAGTCCGACCATCGGACTTGGCGCTTTATAAATAGTATATATTATTATTATATAAACAAAAATAATGCTATATTCGCATTTAGATTGAGGTCAGCTCCTAAATTTACTCCCAACATACCCCTAGGTTCATTTCCATAAAATGTATATTTTTATCGTTTGGAGATATATCTACACAGACTTTCAAACAATTATTTAGTGCTCTTCTAATCCCACTCTATTAACACCAGCTATGCTCAGTACGGCATGGAGACGGGAAGATGCCTTGGCTTACACGGAAAAGCTACTTCCACAGAATCATCAGAGGGACGGCGCAGCGCCATATCGTACGGTTGTTTTTGATTCTAACCGCACACAATGTCACTGGTTAAAACAGTTTGATCGCCAGGTCTCCTGGAAGTAGTATTCACAGGATTTTTTTTTTTCTTATTTCGGAACTTTGGAAAAAAAAGGTTGGTGTGAACATATCTACTTTCACCAAATTTCACCAAAATATCTTTTCCGAGTGAACTTAGATAGTGACTGTGCTGGCCATAGGTTTTTGGAACTGAAAATCTGCAGCTCGCAAAGCACTGGCCCTTCTATATACATGTACACAGACGGCGTAGGTATAAATTAGTGAAGAGAGTTATGTAGTCACATCAAGTACGTTAAATAAGAATAGTTTCAAGGCAAATTATATAAACATTTTGTTGGTGTGGTAAGGACTTCATGGAATTAGTAATATTTTGTAAGCATGTGCATGAAATGTAAACAGAAAATGTTTCCTTGAAATGTAACAGATTTTGATTTGACAGTTGAGACAAGTAGTCCCGGCGGTCACAGAGTGCCGTACAGGAAGAGGTTCGATTTGAGTAGAATCTGGTGGAAGAGTGGCCTTCTACGTGAGTTAAAAAATGAAAGAGGAATTTAGAAGAAAGTAGTAAGTGTACTTCCACAGAGGTGTTTCTTGAACGCGTTTAAGAGAACCGGGGGGGGGGGGTTCAAGATAAATAGTTCTTATTTCCTCCTGCAGATGTCAGCACAGACATATGCCTCACTGCGCCATAAGATTATGCATACATTACTAGCAGCCAGACTGGATAATAATGTATTACTTGTCACCGAATCAATGCTAATCAACTTCTTATACTAGTAACCTCGAGATAATAACTTTCCTACATGTAAAGTTACAAGTATGAGATAAAATGAAGTACAAACATCGGTGGAGCTTAGGCAAGAAAAATAGTTCTAATTTTGACCACTAGATGTCAATACTGTCATACTGTGGTTTAAATATCTCTTCTGTGCAAATATGCAAGAACTGAAATGTAGGAGGAATTCTGCCCGATAAAAGAAATTAAACAATGCAGGGGGCCACTGCCCATTAATTAAGTTTACTATAATGAATTCTACAATCTTTTACATAGCCTAAGGCGTACACAAATTACCGACCATTATATATTACGAAAGTTCATGTTTTATTTTTTTTTATTAAACTGGATCAAGTTGACAAGTCATTACATCCAATCCTGCTTATAAACAGCTACTGGCTATCCTAATCGGTATGGTCTTCTGTACTTTCCTTCCACTGATCCATTTCATTCAACAAACTGCTTGCACAGACACCATTTGCCGTAGACCGCCACCATGTGCTGGTACAGGGCCAAGTACCCTCGATTATTAGTTTCCACTATTGGATGAAAGCGACGTTTGAACGCCTGGCACGACGTCAGTAATACAAACCAAATGCCCTCCTTGCAAGTATTAACGAGGTCACTATGTAAGGATTGCAGCTTTACTGTTTGTAAGTCATGTAGGTTTTGCCATCTGGCGACAAACTATAGGACTAATTCACATTTATCTGATGGCATAAAGTTCGCCTATTGATGCATAGGACTTTTGTTTTACTTTTCATATTCCAGTGGCAAATATCCACACTAAATGCCAGGCAGGTTTAAATGAGCAACAGTAACGCAGAAATATGTAATCACTATTAGTATCCGCTGAGAATCATTAATATAAACATGGAGATAGAAATCGAAGTGCGCTGTTGGTGTGAGACGTTGCTAGTATTTAGGAGTGCTGATATCCTTATGTGCTTCATTTGTTTAATAAGATTCAAATTTTTAGAATATAAATGGAGTAAATTCAACAATGCTTTGCCGTTTTACTTTGCTATATATAGGTAGTTAGATAATAATAACTGGGTTCATATCTACACTTCTATTGGTATGATTCCATCTCAAGTCACGGAGTAGGACATTCTGAATACAGCTAACATCACTTTATCATCTTCGGTAACATAAACATTCCTATATTGTAACCCGTGTGTCAAAGGCAGAATCCTCAGACCTTTTGTAAAATATTTCGTAGCGGAAATGTGGTGATTATCAGGTGATATGTAATCCAGTACATATTTCCAAGTACGATCGATGTCCTGTTGTTTTTAATACATTAATATGAGAGTTTTAAGGCCATCTGCAATAAATACACTAAAGTCCGGAACACTCGGGCCATCTGTATGACAGCTTACCCCCTTAAGCCCGGAATCCTACGCTCTTGTGTCGGATAGTCCGGAAAACTGAAATCCAGAATCGCGAAGTCTGCTATACCCTCGCATAATGCTAATGTATGTGTAGGAAGGCCATAATGGCCCGCTTTCAATTTTTATCCCGGATATAATATTGCCTAGCCAAAACTAAACCCCAGATATAAAATGGGTTAGCCAAGATTTTACCCGGGGTAATAGGGAGTATATTTTGTCAAAGTCTATTTTACACCCCTTATTCTAGATTTTACCCACTGATTTTGTGACAGTCTACCCTCTTTATTTAAAACTTTGACTTCTGTCAAATACCATTTATATCTTTACTATATAATTTCAATTCTACCAACATTTAAAAATAAAATCTGTTACATGTCAAGGAGACACCTTCTTTTAACATTTCACATGCGAATGCTTACAAAATATTACTTATTACTCACTACAAAAACGCCCATGTTTATGTAATTTGCTTTGAAACAATTTGTATCCAACGTATCTGCACGGACTACAAATACCCTCTTCATTTCATTTATACTACGCTCTTTACACGGCGCTTTACCTATAGGCCTACTACCTATATCGTAAGCGCTGTTTGTTATAACCTCTTATCCTGAATCTCTACACCAGAGGGGAGCAATGTACCTTGGTCCAATCAGATGAGATCCTGTGCTGGAAGACAAAACGGTTCACCAGCCAAGCGAGGAATACACGGAGCTAATAATGTTCATTTCGTTTTGAGTGACAGCTCATCGCCCCGGCAACCGTTTGAACAGGCCACAGGCTCAGAGAGAATGGCTCAACACGTGGTTTCTGGGCGCAGCCTGATGCCTGCGAGTGTTTGTTGACTGGCATTTGGTTGGCTGCTAGACACATCAGCAGTTTTTTTCAGCAGACAGTTCACCTGGTGTTTATATGTGCATCATAAACGGTCAAAGCAGGCAGAGGGAAAATCAGTAGCTTCTTTAGAAGCGCAAGATTTCGGCTGCCTCGGGAGCGTACATTTATACCGGCGCCTCTTGTGTATTAAGAACCTCGGTGAATTGTGGGATTTGAATTCCAAAGCCCATAAACCCTAACCAGCATTTGCGTACCTTTTTGAGTCCGCAGTGTGCTGTTAACATTATGCATGTACATTGTGTCTTAATGTCTATATTATAGTCTTTTTTAGGGAGAATCAACTCAGAGAAAGGAAGTCTGCAGGTTCCCCCCTTGAATCTATTAAAATATGATTATCACCAGCTTGAGAACCCTGCGCTCCAAACAAAAAAGCAGATTTACTGACATAATAATAGAGAATATCAATATTAATGAAGTTAAGTATATTTACTTGACATAATGAAGGGATTAAACGAGTAACTGCTTTGTATGTGTGTATGTATGAGTATGTATATATGTATTCATTTATGTATAAACCTATACATGACTAAAATTGATGTCTTAAACCGGTTGTCCGTATTTATTGCCAAATTACACACCGAATCCTGGTCACATGGTCATTTATCCGCATGTGTTAGGTTATATTACATACCTAACACAAAGACAATTACATAATTTTCAGTATCTAAAATGGGATATACAGATGTCCATTAGGAGCGGATAAGAGAATTTTAGAATCGAAAAAAAAGGGATGCCCAGCGTCCCCCTACATCCGTCCGCCTAAACCAATCCAGTACCTACAGACAAACACCGATGGTGAAGAAAGCAGCAAGTTTAATCATGTGACAGAGAAAGGGAGAGAGAGACACACACAAAAATGTGTGTGATCAACTTATAAGCACCATGCAGGGGATTAGACAAAAAAATACAACGCCTTAGAACAAATGTGGATTTTAATATATATATATATATATATATATATATATATATATATATATATACACACACACACACAGGATATTAAGATAGTCCCGTCATGCTAATGTATGCACAGTCATTATACCGGCCTACCAGTATAACAGAGATCCGGATGTCTGATTGAGGAGAAGCTGATATCACGCTCTAAATCTATACATGTTCTTTATATACATAAATATATAATAGACTACACAGTCTGACCTTTCATTCTTTTCCCTATAATCAAAACTGAAATGAACGCCCTGCGTTATACGTCTGCTTCCACTTTCCAATCCTGTTGTTGGAATTCATAAAAAAAGAACGCTTGATAATAAAACGACCTTTACATATATATGGCAAATATTTCGATTGTGTTTATCTAAGCCGATCACGGTATAGAGGTTATGAATATAGGTAGAGTATGTGTAGCTTATCGTAGAACCGAATAAAAGCGGACGTGTCACACAGCATGCGTTTCATTGTTATACTCGTGACAGACTGGACGGATCGGTCAGCAGAGAAAGCAGTTTTGTAGTACTGCATTGCAATTTGAATGAATCGGTACAAATACATGACCACATGAACTCAAGGCAGGTTTGGCCTTCAGGATAGCTTATTACATCTTGTGTTAAAATACAGCTGGTGGTGTCTGAATAAAATGGGATGTAGGCGTATATCAGTCCTAGTTGTGCTGAGTGTATCTTTTACTCTATTCAGTGTAGACGCCAAATGCCCATCGCCATGGAGGATCCGCGCATGCGCACTTTTGTTCAGGTCTGACACAAAACCATGCACTGGAGAGAAGTTTAAACTAAAGGCTTTTAAGGACTACAAAGATCTAAGTCATGCGGGTTTTGGTGACATCGTGACGTCACTGGTCGTGAAGTCCGGATGTGAACTGTTGGCATGGCAACATCCAAATCAAGATGGCAGCAAGAAGGTTTTTACAGGGGTTCACTACGATCTGAATGGCAGCAGGTACGGCTGGTGGATGATGCGTTACACATTGAGCAGAGAGATATCGTCGGCACGCTGCACCTGTTATGGACGCATTTCACTTGCTCGTGGCTCAAGAACGAACTCTGCGTAGTCTTAATAAGTTAGCACTAATTTGCAACAATACCCATACAGGTTTTGTAAGCTTACACACCTACAGAAAACAGGTTTTATCGTGGTAAACCTGAAATTACTTGCTTGTATAGTAATTTGGTGCAAGTACGATTATTTTCCTAGCATTCTGGATGCCCCCAGTGAGACAGAGAGTAACCTCTGTATTGTAAGTAACATACATGCCTGTAACTATCCTGTATATGTTATATCTACAAATTTATTCAATCCTATCTATCATGTAAGAAGAATTAAGACTGGAATGTTTGAGGGTTAAAACGTATTTGCCGCGACATTAAACTGAGACTCCGGTATAGGTTTTATTTTTAGACTTAATCCGAACATGTTTTGGAAAATTATACACCACGGATAAAAGCCGATGATAATTGATTTTACAATGTTCTATTTGACGTTAATGCTCACCGTTCAAGCTCATAAAAAATCTTATACCAAAAAACCTTGCAGTGGCGGATCTAAAATTCGAGTACAGGGGGACGCTAATGCTGGGTTAGCAGTTCATGCATGGTATGTTTTATATATATATATATATATATATATATATATATATATATATATATATATATATATATTCCCCCTGTGAAAAATATATTTTTTTGTGAAAGTTACATTTCTTCAGTAATTAGATATTAAATTTAAATGGAAAGTCCAAACTCTGATTTCTGTATGTTGAAAAAGCGAATCTACGTTTACAACTTGCAATATATTATCGTTTAAATGTAATCCTGGTGGTAAATAGGCCTAATTGATGTTAAAGTAGCATGGTAAACTTAGCCGGCTTCTGCGGCCGTGCCTCACTCACACAGGCGAAAGTGCTTTTCCGGGGGTTGGGAGCTGTGTGTGGGGGGGGGGGGGGTCCTTGGTGTTATGACCCAACAGAGCGTAATAATGGGGAGTTTCCCTCCAACAGTAAGTTCATTAATAACCTCAACTGTTAATAATGAAGTAATAAAATGTGAATACCCTTGATTGCTGGGTAATAAAAAATACGTCAAAAGATATGGAATTAATTTCGAATAAATGGTAAAGGTATTAGATAAATGACAGGTCAACGGGGAGGGGGGCGAGCACCCCCCTTTTGATCCGCCACTGCTTTGCTACAGTATACATGTATCGCTTAACCATGGTTGCCATTGTTATCAAGCCCTACAGTACCCTGTAGGGATCGGCTATAATACATTGACATGTAATGCTAGAGCATTTTGTTTCCTTATTTTATGTGTACACCCTTTTTACAATACTTAAGAAAATAAATATAAACAGATATACCTTTACAATCAAAAATGCCCGGAAAAAGGTTCAGATTTTGTTATTTTGTGTTTCTTGTTGCTGATAGTAAAAGGTATGAATTGTTGGCTTATGAAAGCCCTCGAATAAACTATACTCTATATTTAATCACAACCTAGTTAAATGTAAAATTGATGCCATATGTCACACGTAGGGTACATAGGGAAAATATGAGCACCTAAAGAACTTTTGCATCGCACAAGTAATTAATCGCCGTTTTCAGCATGTTCTCGGTTTGATTAGAAGGAGATGGTCTCAAAGAAAGGCAATATGACGAAAATACTGGTTTCTCTAACATTTTCATCAAAATAAGGACAAACCTTTTAATTTGAAATTGTGCCCATATTACCCCATTGTTTGGGTTATATGAGCATATGTGCTCATATTGCCCTGAAATGTTTAATATTCAGTTTACACTGTTGTTTTAGTATTAAATGGATATATATGGAGTTATAGGGCCTACTTTATCTTTATAAAAATTTAATGCAAAAACTAAGGGTCACATGCGTTTACATGACAAAGTTCGACTATCATTAGGTAAACAAAAATGGAATTTGAATATATTCTGTCAGCCATCAGCGCCCTTATCCCTGTCTGTGCATTCAGAATATACAACCCTGGTATATTTATCTCCTGCGGAATATTATTTCATTATTGGCGATGAAAGTGTCATGTCTTTGTCCGCTACAGGATTCCATGGCCATAGATCAGAGTTTATGCTGTCCATTTATGCCTCTGTGACCATCGGCTACCATGATCATAAGTCATAGATGAGAGTATCTGCTGTCAGAGTATGCCTCTGTGACCATCGGGTACCATGACCATATAGATCATAGTTTCTGCTGTCAGAGTATGCCTCTGTGACAATCGGGTACCATGACCACAACTCATAGATCAGTTTCTGCTGTCGGAGTATGCCTTTGTGACCATCGGGTACCATGACCATAACTCATAGATCATAGTTTCTGCTGTCAGAGTATGCCTCAGTGACCATCGGGTACAATGACCATAGATCAGTTTCTGCTGTCAGAGTAGACCTATGCCTCTATGACAATCGTGTCCCATGACCATAACTCACAGATGAGAGTATCTGCTGTCAGAGTAAGCCTCTGTGACCACCGGGTACCATGTCCATAACTCAAAGATGAGAGTATCTGCTATCAGAGTAAGCCTCTGTGACCACCGGGTACCATGTCCATAACTCAAAGATGAGAGTATCTGCTGTCAGAGTATGCCTCTGTGACCATCGGGTACCATGACCATAACTCATAGATGAGAGTATCTGCTGTCAGAGTATGCCTCTGAGACCATCGGGTACCATTACAATATCTCATAGATGAGAGTATCTGCTGTCAGAGTATGCCTCTGTGACCATCGGGTACCATTACAATATCTCATAGATGAGAGTATCTGCTGTCAGAGTATGCCTCTGTGACCAACGGGTACCATGACCATAACTCATAGATCAGTTTCTGCTGTCGGAGTATGCCTCTGTTACCTCGGATAGCATGGCCATAGATAAGGTTTTTCTGCTGGCAGTGTATGCCTGTCAGAGAGTATATATATATATATATATATATATATATATATATATATATATATATATATATATATATATATATATATATATATATATATATATATATATATATATATTTTATATATATATATATATATATATATATATATATATGTGTGTGTTGAAATATGTTGTCAATGTGTCACACAAACAATAAAAGGTTGCCCCCCCCCCCACCTACCTTTGGAGATAAATTTATGCCATTGGTGAAGTATATATATGCACCTAGTAAAATTAAATGCACAAAAAAAAAAAACAAGAAACGTATGACAAATATAAGCAACGCACATTTAGGCCTACATATACTTATATATGTAGTATGTATTTAATCAATCTATCATACAGTTGAAAGTATACGTGCATTTTCTGAGTTTTAACTTTCCACAGGTAGAGTACGAAGTGGGTTCAGTGCATTTCAGACATCTGCTGTGCCGGTGCTATATAGAATTATATGACAATATACCAATATTTATAATATGCTGATGTATTTAAAGGTACTGATTTTCTATTCGAGGATTATCTGGAAATGACGACCTGTGTGTAAATAAGCGTAATCCGTAACCGTCAGACATAGAAACTTCTAACTGTGCATCTAGGCAAATCTACATTGGACAATTAAATTAGGTCACGACGACCCATGTATTTTCAAATTAGCAGTCGAAAACATGATTTTAAGAATCCAGACAGTCTTACAGGGCACATTACTTTACCGTTGCACCTATATTTTTCAAACTTGACATCTAGGGAGGTCCTATTAAAATCTTCTAGGACCCCCATAAATAAGGTCACTGTCAACTATTTTCCGGTGCCGATGGACAAAAAATATGATTCTGTTTACTTTGGAAGTCATTCTACCCATATATGTTCATGGTCTTTATCAAATCATTTTAACCAGATCATAACATCAATAATAAATGCAGGCGTCGTTAAACTCTATGTCAGTTCAGCTGAGCGTCACAACCAATTGGCCACTTGTTTGAACATTTAACATACGTCTTTTCCAGATATAGTTACCGTTTTAGCTGGTCACACACAATCCCTCACTAAAGTACCAGTGACCTTACCTTTATTTCCACCGCCCGCTATAAACATATTTCATACCTTCCTCAGCCACTACCTGAATCCTGATTGGATGTGATTTTATTAAACATTAATCAGGTGACATGAAATGGACGGAACTGTGCACTCAAGGCACACACACACATATAAATATATATTCCTCATAAGAGGTGCAAGTTCATCACAGATTGTGTCTCTAACAGACATTCTATTTCTCCTGAGCTTTATCGTTTTTTGAAACTCCCTTAAATTAAGAAATTAAACGACTGTGAAATAAACGATGCCTTATGTATATCTTAAACTTAAATATTTATCTTAAACATAAGTATTCAACCTAATTAAACAGTTTCTTACCCTTTATTTGCAATTAAATTACTTTTTCCTGCGATTTCCTGTGGCAAGGGAAATATGGGCACCCACTTAGTCATATGCTCATATTACCTCATCCTTGTATGCTCATATTCCCCAAAGCGACACGTTTCACATTTATGTGAAAGTTAAATTATGTTACGACATATACCTTCACTAAAATCCTTAAAAACAAGCAATAAGACACTGTTTGTGAGGGGTGATAATGTATATTTCAGTTGTAATGCATCTTATGTGCAAATTGAAGCTTTTAATATAAATTAACAATTTAGCAATATGGGCTTAAATTGGTTTAAACAGACATTTCATTCGCAAGATTTAAAACGCCTCGGCCTTTGCTGTCATCAACCTCGTCCGGGCGTTTGCCACAAAAAAACAACAGAGGGCAGCATGTTTACGCTCTCAAAATATTTTTATCCCGGGGTGCTCATATTTTCCATATGCTTATATGTACCCTAATATAGATAACTTGGTCAAATAAAACGGGTGCTTTGTTACACCGTCAAATGCATGAATAGGTTTTCAGGTCATATTAAGCCAGCCGACATTTTGCAAGCCGGTTGAGTCACGAATAAATGGTAATATGTAGTTTTTATTTGGTATCTTCATTCTACATAGAGATTATTTGCCCAAATGTATCTGGACAGTTCTGTCAAACCATCCGTAAACTCTCACCGGATATATACTGAACTGTATAGCACAATGACCATGGAAACCATTGTCAAGCGATACATACTGTAGTTAACCCACAGTAAGTAAAATAAAATGTCACTCAGGTAAATGTTATTTGTTCTTGTCAATCCACATGCATGATCAGAAACAGAAATAGATGGATAAAAGTCACTTGATTAGCCCCATATATCAGACTGCATGGTGTTGCTGGAGACTGAGAGTTCTGACGTTCTATATTTTGGGAAGAAGTGCAATGGATTGCCAACTCGAATAGCCGCTGAACAAGAGAGCACACAAACTTTCACTATCGCCCATCCGTCCGAGTTTAAGTTTTATTACCAAATCATCAAGGATTAACCAGGGATTTAATATAAAGCAAATAAATGAGCCGAGAGGGGGAATCCAAATGCTTGGGAAAGCGATGATAATCAATCACTGAAAAAAAAATCTGTCTTGGAGTTTAGATTAACATCCTAACAATAAGTGTGTACAGAATGGAATACCTGCATTACACACAGCGTGGCTGTGTACACAAATACTGTAACTATGGGACAATACAAGTGTGTGTAGCTTGTCGTGTATTAAGCTGATAGCATCAGCAACGTAGATAAGATCATGAACACAGTGCTCTCCTGTCCTGCGGCTTGGATACAGAAAACTGCCGGGAACCCACTTCGACCAGCTCCCCAACCAAAACCCATAAAATGAAGGTCTCCAGGTCCGGAAAAAAGGGGGTCCATGCCGAAAAAGATAGGTCTGAAACCCTTAAATGGTGGCGGCGGTTGACAAAAAAGGAGGGTTCCGGAACCCTTGGACCCTTCCCCTCGACCCTCCCCCTGGACCTGTTGCCTTTGTTTAAGTTTTCTCATTGGTCCTCCTGGGCTGGTCCCCTTCTTTTCCTTATCCTGGATCCGCCCCTGGATATCTAAATTTTACATCAATGTTACATTTCACAATCAAAATATGAATTTTATAACTAGGTTTTTTCGTTGCAAATTTCGCTATGGGAGAGGGTGTCCCTATTGTGACATGCGTTTACGTATATTCGGCCCATATTCCATGGTTCATTCGTACATAAATGACCTTACATTTGTGAATATTCTCTGATGACGTTTCTGACCATGTACCGGATCCACACCCTAGAAATCTGCTTTCCAAGGAATGCAAGCCCATGAAGGGGGGGGGGGCTATTATAAGATGCTTCCAGTGACTACATTTGTGAATATTCCTAGATGACGTTCCTAAATCCAGATCATACGCCGGATCCACATCTAATCGATCTTCATCCCATCCCGAATTGCTCTGAAATTTGATTAGATTCCGTTCATGATTGCGTGAGTGATGTTGTGAACAGACACAAGCACACACACAAACACAGTCAAATGAAAGCATACCGTCCTTGCGGAGGCAATAAATCACATACCTTGGGAATATTTTACTTGTGTATGAAGACTTGACATAAATATCTTGTGAGATGTAAAATTGTTCAACTTACTGCTAAAGAAATGGAGAGGACTCGTGTTAGCGCACGAACCCTATTTGTACAACCCAGCACAGGGAGACACGTGGGTCACGGTTATACATGTACCTCTCTAACAATGGCTCCAGGTATAGACACCGACAAAAAAATAGCTTTTTGCAACAATGGAAACGAATCTTTTAAATAAAAAAAAACTATGATGTGATCCAGGTTATCTCCTAAATTTAATAGAGTGTTGACTGCATATAGGTGTATTTTAGTCCTCCACAAATTTGCAACGAAATCTGTTCAGAACTTTTTGCGTAAATTTGCTCACAGAGAAATCGGGGGTAAAGTATAATACCTCGCGCCACCTGGCGGAGGTAAATAATAATTCTAAACTGTAACTTGTGCCTCGAGATTTACCACGTAAAAGCATACGTTGATTGTTCGGTGTCTGTTATGTTGTGGTTCTTTCATGCATATCGACCCGCGCGCAATACAAGCTAAGATAAAGAAAACATGAACCTATAATTATACATGGATGATGGATCGGACCTATTTCATAATTACACAAACATTGACTTATACAAAGTATATAATGAATACTCTGTCATCTATCGTGCTCTTATTTTGCGACACATGCATGTCTAAATGTCCTTTTTTCATCACCACCGTTCCTCGTATTCTTTTATTATTAGTCATAGATCTATACACACTGTCATGTTTATCTGATTTTTTATTATCATGTCTAACAGGCAAAACACTTATTAGAAAGTAACTGCCCACGGAAAATCCATGTTCTCAAGCATACGATTCATATACACTCACATTATAAAAAAAATATGATTTAAGTAGTACTGCACTTGAGGAACTGGATTTTGTGAATAACGGAAGCCATGTGTCCACTTTTTACGGATATACGGATGCAAAGACGTTTGTATGTTTGTCCATTTAAACGGTTTAGATCTTTATTCTCTCCAAAATGGCACCCAGCACATCGACGTTTCACCTCCTGCACCACAGGAAGAGATTTTTACGATTGCTGAAGTTTATGTAGTGATACAAATTACAAAAAGAAAGTATAAGAAAAAACGGATGGTGGATGTAAGACAAAAACAGGATAAGACAGATGCAAGAGCTTCCCACAATTTCGTACAGGAATTTGATGAAGAGGAATTCCAATTCTGTCTGGCCATTCATAGAACCCTCTGCATGATGCACGATTACTACACGTGCTTTCCCATAAAATGATGACATCAGGTGGGATTAAAAATGAGCTAATGTATTCTGAGGGGAAATAAACGTGTTGTAAGCATGGTTTTGTGTCCACTTGTGCTTTTCCGCATGTACGTTTCCGGATGCATTTTCGTACCCACCACTATACATGATCCGGTTGGCAAAAGCCTACCCCTGGCCGCACACCCGACCCCACTCCTCATTATTGGACAGTCTTTCTATGTGAGCGTTTTTAGCAACGTTCGCATTTGCACCCGGACAAGAGGAAACGCGACTTCAGCAGCATATACCTTCGTGTGTGCATGCGTACATGAATGTGTTCGAGCGCATATACATTTAATTGTTTGTGCGCTCAGCGTGCATAGGCTTGTTTGTGTGCTTTGTGTACGTGCGCGGGTGCGTGTGTGTATATAAGTTCATATACAGTTGAGTTTGAGTTGGAGGCCAGGGCACGTTATTATATATATTCCACTGAACACAAATTGGGACGTTTCAGAGCTGTCACTTACTAAGTTATAACACTGCATGACCGGGTGGGGCCACGCGAGTGGCCAATAAATCAAACCAGGATTTTATTTGTTAGACATTCCTGCTTAACCTGAACCGAGTATTGATACAAAAGATTACAATTACAATTTTTTCACAACCTAAGAGTCTAATAAGCTAATTAGAAGATCAGTGGCTGATCAATGACTTAGAAAAAGACAGTGTCCTTCTGAAGCCACAGGAATGATTGTGACTGTAATCCTATGTTCTAATATAAAATCTCCAAAGTCCGGTGAAACCGGGGCTGTTGATGCATGCAGGTAATGATTTTACCTAACATCGAAGTTAAATTTCAAAATCTCTCTCTCTCTCTCTCTCTCTCTCTCTCTCTCTCTCTCTCTCACACACACACACACACACACACACACGCATAAACCAATATCAAGATTCGTAAGTTTTGAAAACATGTACCCGAGAGTAACATATAGTAACTCTGTTCGATTTAGGCCGAAGACAGACATTTACTGGTTTATTATACACTATTAAGTGTTCATTGTGACCTTGGTCAGTATGGGGACGAGCGCGCCTTCAATCACTGAATGACTAAAACATATATACACATCAGTCAGACGGACATATTTAACAAGAGCAATATACCCATATGTATTTTGGCATGGCGGTGCAGAGATTAGCAGATACATGTAAATTCACTATTTTTTTTTCGAACATATTTTACATATAAAGAAGTGTCATCGGTTGATTGACGATCACGTGTTCTCATAACGCTGTATACGGCCCATGCGTGATGGGTGTCCAATTTAAACGATAAAGCGTGGGTATATTGTTTTTACGAGTAAAACATCATTTCCCAGTAATCCGGTATATGATCTGGCTGTATATATGCATGGTATCTCTGCCATTAGTGACGTGGATAATTTATCGTGGGTTATAAAATACGATAATGTCTAAGACATTAATTATAATCGTTGTGTGCATCCTGTTATGCATATATACAAAAGTGAATGAAAATATACAATGTTAAAATATAAAAGCTACATAGAATCATGCATTAGCAACTGATTTAAGTTCTGATTATTAGTATGTTGCCTATCAAGATGAAAATTTGAATATGAAGTTTTAAAATAAATCACACTTTTAAAAATGGCGTAAACATTTTATATAAAATAATATTTTTTACAAGTTATAATCACGTCATGTTACTAAAATTAAAAATTAAATAAATAGAACACTATTAAATATAAATCAGATTTGTGTATACCGCATTCTGCTTTCTAAGTTTTAACAGATTTGAACCTAAGAGGGATTTCCTGAATATCACTTAATTCTAAACTTTAAACATGATCCTGTTGTATTCATGAGATAATGATTTGTCGTGAGTATACACTTAAGTGATTTTCTCAAAATATTTCCGACTTCTATCAAAATTATTCACATAAAATCTTTATTGACACAGGAAATGCGAATCCTAAACGACCCAAGAAACTGAAATTCCCCCTATAGGTCAGAACCCCCATCCCCACTCCAATATTTATAATTTGTAATAAAAATGTGATAGTATATTATTTGAAAGACTATCATGAGGGTGGTATTAAAACATATATATGCACAAAGACTATATTTGGAGACAGGTTGAGTCATTCGTTCATGTGCGGGTATGTGTATATATATATATATATATATATATATATATATATATATATATATATATATGTGCGTGAACTGGCAGACGTATATAGTGGTGCAGTGATTCTATAGCAGGTCTCACACACACACACACACAAATAGCTGGAGTGACGTCCTTATAACCGGAATGAAACATTTCATGCAGTCCCTATGCGTGAAAATAGCTACTGTAGCGATTTTCAGGAATACGCACACACGCACAGATATATATATATATAAACATATATATATATATATATATATATATATATATATATATATATATATATACGCTGACGGAAACAGCACATGCAGTTATACAAAATTATATGAGCCATTTTTCACGCATATATATACACATATACGCGCATATAAAAACAGGGCTTTAAAACTTATATAGTATGAGGGGTGATCCCCATATATATATATTATGAAACTCATGGTGACACATCGGTCAAGACAAATATACATCAAGGGATACATATATGCATGGTCGTATGGGCCCACGCAACAACAAATGTACTGGTCAAGGCTATATTTTGATGACGCATACGAGGATCATAGTAAGGTGTCTTGCCGGCGCCATCCTCGCCTGGTCACGAGATAACCGCATCACTAACCATTTGTTGTTGTTATACATAGAATCATAACACTCTGATAACATAGTACATAGGACTGAGTATATTTTTGAATGTTAAATATATAAATATTTATGATTACAATTACATGCATCAGAACAAAAAAAATACATTTGCCGGAGAGTTTCTCATTATGTAAATCAACGTTGTCCGAAGATACAATAGGCCTATACTTTGTTCATTATGAATTTGCTACATGTGTTATTCATGTATATTCACAATATAAAAGGAAACACACAGAGGTGTCTGTTGCAATATTCTATGACTTAAATCATGCTAATTAAGGGCTTAGGTCTGTAGCTCGGCATATATATGCCACTATAAATCTATACGTACCGGTATAATGTTTACCTTTATGACTTCACAACTATGGTAATGGCATATTAAGGCCTACTCCCGGACTTCAATCCACAAAAATGTTATTACAACAGACCCATCTTACCATTACCATGCTATGCAGCAGGCGAATTTACTTCATTATTCTCCATGACAGTCAAGGAACGCACTATATGTAGATTGATATATGATATAACAATTTTATGTCAAAATATAGATTGCCGTCGTGCACTGGACAAGCCGTAATAAAACGTAAAAAACATATAAACGGTCCCTGTATAGGGATTATGTGTGGCTTCAGTCCAAAGGTTTGACCGTGTCTAGCCATTTATATACAAGCGTTGCATTGTTTAAGTTTCATTTAAATTGCTGAAGAAAATTTTGAGATATCTCAAAGACGCATTCACAAACGTCCTCATAAAAAGAGTGAAATCAACATCTTGAATCGCTTCGCTTTGCGAGAAATTCTGCTGTTGATACGGTATACTAAAATAGATTCCAGCGTTTCGGACAAACACAAAAAAGTTATGCCTGTTCTTACCAATATAGATAGACGGTATCAGCTTAATTATATATATATGTATATAAACATGTATATATATATATATATATATATATATATATATATATATATATATATATATATATATATATGTTTGTCCGAACCCGTGCATCTGGAAATCCGTTACAAATACTTTCATTATCATATATGCAGGGTTTCATTGAAGATGGAACTTACATGTTTTTTTTTTAATAGATTATTCATATTGATTATCTATACTAATTGCCATCTATAATGACACACTTGTGACAGCTCTGGCTCTCTAATCTTAATCGTGTGGTTTATATATAACACATGAAATGACCTTAAATACTGTTTTCAAGTTTATTTTGTTTTAGAAAAAAAGCCTTAAGGGTGCTTATAGGATAAGGTGACGGGCCTAAACAATTTTTTGGCATTACAATTTTTAGTGGAAATTAAAACGTAAAACTTTTATAACAAGATTAAAGTTTGGTGTTTGGTCAAGTTTATCTCAATACAGAAATAGGCCTATATGCGCGTGTAAGCATGCCTTCAATCATGAGGCCTACCTCCCTATATACTCATTAAAATTTTCATTTGTTTTCATGCACATGTACTCTCAAAACTGAATCATGTACAAAAATACATGTATGTTGACCCGCTTTTTGATGTATTGTTTCTTTTTTGAAATTCTGCTAAATGTTGCCATTGTGTGCACACAGCACAAGTAACTCTATTAATGTACTCAGTAAAATGTTCATACTTCTGACATAACAGCACTTGTTATGAACTGAACATTATTATATAACAGCGGCGTACCTAGCCTCATTGCCGCCTGCATGCATGGGCGGTCTTTGAAATTGCCGCCCTCTTACAAAACTGGACAACATATAGTAACATATAAGGTCAAATTGTTTTGTTTTAGGCTTTTAGTTGACAAAAACGCAGCTATATGGATGATGTCATTGGCAGGGCAGGCGAAGATCCAGGATTTTTTGCCGGGGGTGGGGTGGGGGTGGGGGTCAGCGCTATAGTGTAGATGAACACTGGGCGATTGTTCAGAGCAATAATTCTGTCATGATTTAAAATTGGTCTTCAAAATATTCGTGGTTGAGGACAGGGGGGATCCTGGATCCGCTCCTGCAGGGAGCTAATGGAAATCGAAAGATCGCTCTAACTTCAAAGAAGTAAATTTCATTATGAAGTGCACTTAAAAGAATAAATTGTAACTAGAAAAAAATATTTCACTGCAGGATACACATATAATGTGTTAATTTTTCTTAACTTAACTTAATTTTTCATGAGAACGTAGACGGCCCTGAAATACACGCCTGGTCAGTCTAAAGACGTCTACAGAGATTGTTCGAAAATAATTTGGCAGGTTCCACTGCCAGGTTTAATATTCCTGAAATTCTTGAAATGGGACACACAACAACAAAAAACAAACATTTAGATTTTCTCACCACTCTTCGGAAAAAAGTCAAAGCTGTATTTTTTTTTTTTTTTTTTGGAGGAGGGGGGGACATTATACCAGAATGCCGTCACCCAAAATGTGCCCCCCCCCCCCCCCCCACCACCTCAGGTACGCCACTGTATTATGATAAAAACATACATTAATATTTTGCGATATTAGCAATAAAGACCATAAAGCCAACATGATCTTATCCCCATGATATCATTGTAAGTATATATAGGCCCTACACCTCTAATCACAGTCACGATATAGGGCATATATACTTTGTTTAGATTTTAAATGTTTCCATGGTTAAAGGTCAAAACTTCGGCGCCATAATTTGCACAGAACAAGCAATACATTATTAATCATTTTATATTTAGGATCGTCGCCTTAATCATCGCCTTTATATAGGGCTAAATGTTGCAGTCTGTTGCTGACCAGTTCTAAACCTTGGATGTTGATACTAAGTATGTGACGCACTCTAAATGACGTTCCATTTTAAAACGAGTGACGTCACATAAATTTACGTCAAAGTGCACGTTCTGCCTTCTGTAGAACCATGGCACAGGTGGTGACGTCATGCCTATGTCTGTGCATGGTAGATAGAAGTAGAAAATTGAGACAGACCTCTTGTAAGCAATATGCATGGAACTACGGAAATACACCGAGGATTTTGTGTTATGGTGCTTTCCACCTTTCAGAAGACCACGGTGTCCGAAAATTCCGGCCCGCTAAATATTCAGGTTTTCGAATGGTTGGTTGGGGAACGTTCCGGGAATGGATGGGGTTGAGAGGCAACCATGAAACACGCCGATTTATTATAAATAGAAGTGAATACTTCAGTGTATACATGAAGGCAAGACACCCTGAAGATCTATAGAAAGGATGGACTGAGTACGTAGAGCAAGAAATTATGGCGAAGAAGCCAAAGGTAGAAATGTCACTGACCTCCAACCTGTAACGGTCCCAATATGTTTAACAAAATCCTGTAAATGTAAGTTCTACCGAAATCTCTCTCTCTCCATGCATCTCTCTCTCTCTCTCTCTCTCTCTCTCTCTCTCTCTCTATATATATATATATATATATATATATATATATATATATATATATATATATATATCTTTATATATATATAAAGATATATAGATATATATATATAATATATATATATACGTTATCAGTATATGGTCTATATATATATATATATATATATATATATATATGTATATATATACTACATGTATAGACAATATATTACATACTATATACATTGGATATAGTCTATGTTATATAATATTGTTACATAATAATATTGTTATGTGGGCATATCCACAGTAAGTATATGAATAAAATCAGACAAAAAAGTGGCTGAATAAAGGTAAGAAGAATAATTATAATGCCAAAAACAAATATCTCCACCTATAGAATAGGTGCTGAAGCAGGAAGTACACATTACATCTATAGTGCCTTCCAGAGGGAAGGATCCATGGTACTGAATGCCCTTTAGTTATATAATAGTTCAGTGGTGCAGATATTTTTTATACTGAGGTCAAGTTTAGCGCAGTTAAGGATTTGGTTGTCATGTATTCTCATTTATAATGTTTAATCTGATTTTTGTATCCAAATGTCCAGGTAAGAATCAGCCTTAATAGTTCATATCATAAAACAGAATCATCAATACTGTGCCATGGCTGTATATACAGATGTGCCTTTCCTTGTTCGGAGTAACGCGATATAGGAATAGGATCAGGGTTGATCTGCACATACACATTTGATTCACATACACACGATAAAATTCATTGTTTATGGGTAGCTTTAATTAAATGGAAGTAAAGATGTAATGTGATAATTTCAATTAATTCCCTCATTCATTGTAAAATGCAAGAAGCAGTGACGCTGTGACACGGTCTGGGCCATTTATATAGCCAGTCGGAGCTTAAGGCTGAGATCCATACCAAATGGAGACTGAGACCACAAAACCTATATATGACCAAAATCGCGACAAAATACGTTCCGAGACCAAGGCTGAGGCCAAGGATTGATTTGCAGGCATGAGACCGAGACCACAGGATCCGACACATGCACTGCGTAGGGTACGACTCTGCTGCATGGTTAAAGGAATTGTGGGTATAGAAATTTTATCCACACTATGTCCTGGGGTTAATACACCAGCAACGTATATATAAATGTAGTGTAGTGGATATAATGTAGTCCGTTCAAATAAGTTGAATAATAATTGTTTCAATGTAACTCACATAAACATGGGTGTCATGTGGCAAGGAGTTCACGGAATAAGTAACAATTTGTTAGCATATGAAATGTTACAATTTTTTTTAGTTTAACAGTTGTGACAAGTAGTCTCGGCCGTCCCCACAATTGCCAACTATATATATATGGAAGAGGTTTGTTTTGAGTAGAAAAATACCCTCTGGTGTAAATGTGTGGATCCGATACATCTTGATCACGGGATCTGAGACCATGACCGAGACCACGCGATCCGAGATATCGAAACCATATTTTATGCCCGTCATCTATACTTAGGCCTACTTAATTGTGCCTGCATTAGTCAATGTTCCCAAAAAAATATAATTGGGGAACCCGCAATAAGTAGCCGATACTACATTTCTGTCAGGCATACAAGCAAGCAGTGTGTGGGCGTCTTTGTTGAGATAACTTCTTCTGAAATACTGTATAGCCCCAAATTTAAAATGAAAATGGTGTGATATGTACTATACAAAGCAGTTTTAATACAGAATAACAGGTACATGTATATAGAGAACTGCGAGGTTCAGATCACATTATATACGTATATAGCCGGGCGTGCGCGCTGCTTAACCTCGCTTAAGCCTTAACCTTACAGACGACAACTTTTCAGTTGTTTATATATAACGTATAATACAAAAGACAGGCGCACACGTTTATTATAAATGTTTGGCTGCTATGCATCACTATCATATGCATGTCATGCATCATTGTTCATATTTTTAAACAAGCATTAAAAACGGGAACCAGGAGATCGAGACGGGATCCATTTATGGTGTGAAGTAAGACAGACATGCAGTCATGATACATGTGCGCTGCGATTTTGTAAAAGTTTTGTTAAATTAAAGTACTAGCATTAATAATGATAATGATGATGATGAACAGTAACAATATTACAATTACTGCCTGTAATTACATATGGCCAGCTATACCGGAATAGTCTAAGATTGATGACTATATATATTTAGTCAAACTTGTTGGATTGTATGTTATTTTTAAAATACTACTACTATACTACTACTATTACTTCTATTACAAATGCTACTGCTACTACTACTACTAATACTACTACTACTAATAATAATAATTATAATAATAATAAATTCATTATAAACTCAATAGCATTACATATGGTTAAACTGATAAAATAACTAAAAGAAATTGATTAGTATAAACATTTCGTTACATGTACCACAGCTGAGAGCTTGAAAGCAGAACAGAGATTGGTATAGGCCATAAGTTTATGGTAGAATATTATTATGTAATCTTATGCGAGTTTATTCTGCATAAGATAATAATAATAATAATAATAATTTGTAGGCCTATGTCATTTACAATAATATTGGAAATATTATTAATAATGAGATCCTCAAGAAACAGGTATAAACATATAAATATGACTCATCGGGGCAAATCTGCGGTGGAAAAGCATATGCGCTTAATTGTATGACAGGTACAGGATGGCTTATGACAGGAACGGTGTATATGTAGGTTCAGGTTGAGAGGTTAAAATGCCGTTTTCATTGTTTGAATGTGCTGAGTAATACACGTAGGGGGATTCCTCTTTATTTATTCATGATTCATCATGGCGAGTAAGTCGACGCTCCAGTTACCAAATATCCCGTGACTTGGTCTGGTGTAACGCACCAACATCAACTGTCAGATCGTCAGCCACGCGGAGTCAGCAGCGAGGCGGGAAGCTTTGCTTTTTGAAAGCTCCAAGAGATGTCGCCATAGTCGATATAAGTTTCGGAAATATTTGTTCAATCATAAGCGGATTTATATTTGTTTCAATGTTGATCAGGATTTCGGAGTGTTGTGAATATTGATACCACCGAGCGTGACATCTAGCGGGGAGCTGGAGAATGATGGCCCGTTGTGGACGATCTCGGCGCATCAGACAAGCCTTCTGCACGGTCTATGCACACGCTCAATGGCCGGGTCATTGCACACACAAACCGGTTTTGTTGGCCTTCGCGGCAGGCCTGGCTAAATTTATATCCGAGTGTACGCGGTATTAGAAGTCACGGTTATGAAAACCTAGCTGAGTTCTTATATCCCTCCGTGCACGACTCGTTGCACTTGCGCCGGTTCTTGAGGTGTGTCAAAACGTCACTGCACCCCGGAAAAGTTTCAGTGGATTCAATTCGCATGCAAACAGCAGCAAAGCGAAGGAACCACCGGATCTGGGCTTAAAGGAAACTGTTGTACCCGGCTTCTTGCCACTAGGCAAGATTTTCAGTTTTTCAGGTTAGTTCATTCAGTTTCTTCTTTTTGTTAGACCGTGCTGTAGGATGTCGTTAGGAGGACTCTGCGGTGTCGTCTGATACACGCTTTCAGGACAATCCCATTGAAGTCTCACAGGTGCATATGATAATCATGTCATGCTGGCGGTGCGTTTCAATTACTGACAAGCTTACCAGGGATTATATAGGATTAGGAGCTGCGGCCGACTTGTTAGCTTTGACATCTTTTGTTGGGTAGACCGCAAAATCCCGATAAGAATCATTGTTGAATAGCCGGGGGTTTAATCACTGAACAGGCAGTGACCGGCAAGCACCCCGGTTCCTCCACTGGTGGTGGCCGTTCCGCTTGGGGTAATAATTATATACCTTCCAAATGGAAAAGAGATTTTTAAATTCATCTCGAAAATGTTATTCGAAAAACCGCCATTTGTTTTCAGACACGGAATGACAGTTGATTATTGAATTATTGTGCCGTTAATTCTTTGGTGTAAACGCTAGATTAACAGAATTAATAATTTATAGCTGATAATCCTATTTATTCAAGATTTAAAACGATATATTTTTAAAATGTAAACATTAACTATAAGATAATGATAAATAGTTTTTAACAGCACAGAAAAAGGCTGTGGAAACACCCACATTACAAAACATGGTATTCCGGACACGGCTGACTTGGCATATAAACTGGGTCTTATAAAAGGATTGTGTGGGTCGTTAGGAATGTACCTGAATATTTTCTCATCAAAATAATTAAGATAATTAGTACTCCCAAAATATTTAAACCTGCCGTGTGTAATTAAATATTTTTTTTTCCAAACAAAGTTGAAATAGTACATAGCTTTGTATCAACTCTTTTATCAAATCACTGACATACTTCACTTGACTGCCTTGGTAAACTCAAGCTTCCGTTTGGCATGGGCCAGCGTGCCGGCCCAGCCCAAACCAGTTATTAGTGGATTTTCTCCATCACTTGTCTTCATGCAGCCAAGACAAAGCACATTTCTTTAGAATGTCAACATTATTTGTGAATTAAAAGATAAATAGTCATATTTGATTAAATTTTATTAATTTTATACCAAAGATTAACCTTTACACATCGTTGAGGGTGGGGCATAGCATGTTAGATAACCTGGCATATTTTGCATGTCTGTTATTCCAGTTTCACCTTTGTTTTAGTCTGTATTGTCTCATGGATTTCCTTAGGTTTTGATATTTGAATTGGCTTTTTCCATTCCAGCTTTCCCCCATTTTATAGTTGTTGTTTTTAATTGTTTGAAAATCAGGTGTATTCTTTTAAGTTATCCACCAAATGGTTAATGTGTACTATCAGCTGTAAGAACAATAGGTTAGCTTCTTCACATGAAAAAAAAAGATTTATTTAAAAAGAATGAGATTACTGAAGACACTGAGAATTAAAAATGTGATTGCAGACACTGCCAAATCCTTATAATACTTTATTGTTCAGATTTATTATCAATTTCAGACAGTTTACATTATAGTTAGTATCTAGCACATTGTCTCTATCATTTCTAAATTTTCATTAATATCTGAAGACAGGGTTTGCTTTTAGATTAATGGAAATCTTTAGAACTGAAAATTAATATGCAATATCTTTGACTGTGATCTAGCAACATGAAAGAGTTCTGTATATCAATCCTAAATTGACCTAAGTGGCCCTTGGACTAGTGAAGTGGTAAATCTGATGTACATGGCTGCATTTTTTCTCTTGATTTCAAAATTTATCACCCTTCCACACTGTAAATTAAAAAAATTTAAACTTTAGTCAAAGTGAACCAGCGTCTGACAGTTGAAGGAAATCATTTCCATTCTAGTGTCATCATAGAATTATTCTTTAATAAGCATTAAGGAAGTAGGTCCTGTTTGAACCATTTTTTTTATGATTCCCACAATTCCTATTAGTTCTATATACATCCCTGAGATAAAAATCACTCAATTAAAAAAATATGAAATTCAGGCAGGGGGGGACACTCCAAATGTTTGTGATATACTAAAATGTCTTCTGCTGTTGGTATTTTTTCGATTATGAAATGATCAGCCTCCTAGACCAGTTTTAATGATCCTGAAAGGAAGACATGAAGACCATTGACTGTACCAGTCAGGAACAAGAATGTCAATTAAATTATGCAACTGAAATTTATATCAACATAAAGGGGTGAATTGAACATATAATGCCCTCATGTTCTGACTGAGGAAAAAAGCAGTTTATATTCTGATATACAAATGGTATACAATCTTCTTTACAATTTGTATCTCTACAAATAAAATGTTTCATCAGTTTCAGTTAGCAGTGAAAAAACAATACATTGGGATTTAATGATATTGACCCAGTGCTTCACAATATTTTTGATTAAATAATTATATGATCAACAGATATGATCTTTGATCTTATCAGAAAGAGGAAGTGCTTTTTTTCTGTGTCAAGGTGAATCTGTCCAAAAAAGAGAACCTTTTACCGTTGGTCCTGTAATTGCCCAAATGTATCAGATACCTCTGTATCATTGTATTGCTACATACAGATGAGTTATTTTCACAATGGTGATTCTGTTCATGATTTTTCATGAAATACAGAGTGTCTTACTGAAAGTGTTGACACAATGTCTGTTCTTGAAGTTCCCCATGGGTCTCTCATATGTCTATGCATTCCAGTGTCTTCTCTAACATCCCTTAATGGTTTGACAGTGTTTCAACTGTGTTAACCTGTGTCCTTCTTTAGGTACTTCCACCAGGTCTTCATTATGTTTACCATTCTGTTTCATACAGTTTGTCGACAGTTCTCAGTTGCAGGTTTGCCATATTTTCTTACTGATAAAGTGTGTACTAAGGCCGTGTCTTAAAATTTGCAACACTCATGTCCAATCGATTTGTCTTCTCTAAAATGTGTAGTGTCTCAGCTCAATGTTTGTGAAAGTGCCTCCTCTCAAAATTTGCCAGGATGACTAGCTTTAAGATTTGTCAAGCACTCACCAATTACAATATTCAAATTTGCCATCATGTCTGACCTAAGATTAGTTCCACATCACTTCCTTTGGAGTGTGTCAGTTTGGCTTACTGTCTCACTAAAGTTTGATAGAGAGTGTCTGCCATAATGGCTTACTTCAAGGCTTGCCAACTGATTTTTATTGAGGACTGTCACACATGCATATATTTCACATGAAGGCTAGCCAGTGGCCCTGCATGTTTTTCCTTTCAAGATTTGCTGTAGTGTATAGGTTCATTATTTGCTGGATGTTTATTAGGTCCACAAAAATTCAAGTTTGTGAAAGATTTGTCATGATATATCACTTTAAAGTCCATTAGAGTATCACCATTCAAAATATACTGTAATGTGTCACTTAAAGATTTATTCAACATCACTTCAGTTCATCATGCTGTCTCACTTGAGATCTGCCAGAGTATAAGTTTTATGCTTAGTCATTTCCTAAGTCTCATGGTGTCTGACTTTAGGGTATGCCAGAGTATCTAAATTTGACACAAATGTTTCATGTGAAGGTTCATAAAAAACACAGTTGAGTAAAGGATCTCCTTTCAAGATTTGCTTTGGTTTCTTTGTGTATTGTTTGCGAGTATGTTTATGACAAATTTCATCCTTAATTCATAGAGTAAAAAAGACTAAAAAAAACTCATCAGATTTTTATTTGAGCAATTTTTGAAATATTACTAAAGCCTGTCAGTTAAAGGTTCATTTACAATATTAAGTTTTCTTCACTTAATCTAAGGGACACCATTTTAAAGAAAGAGCTTAGCCAGAGAAAATAATTTTAATGTTCCTTTTTATTATGCTGTAGGATATTGTAATCCTTTTTGACATATACTGAGGTATGTTTGAAAAAAATTAGTTGTTAAGAGCTAGGTCTTAATCTTCTGATTGTTAATAGGTCAGTGAAGCATTTCTTTATATATTATCTGTTTTGAGCAACTGATCATAAACTTCAGTGGGTTAGCTAAGAGTTAATTATGAATTCAGTTCTCTACAGTAATGTACACTAGTCTATTCATCACAGAATGAATTTTTAATTTAAACATCATAATCTATAATACATGTCTTTCAAACTGTTTCTTGTCAGACCCCCCACCAAAGGGGGAGGGACTACTATAATGGTTCGCATCTGTCTGTCCACCCATCCCACCTCCTTTTTTATCAGAATATTTCCAAAAGCCCTGCAGCTTCCTTCACAAAAGTGTACATGCATATTATTCAGATGGCTGTGATGTAGTTATGACCTGCAGGTGGCGCCATCTACTGTTACACTACTTTCACAACCCAAAAGGATCGTTTCTTCTTTTTTACTAATAAGTGAATAAATAAGAAGACCTGATCCTTCAAATCATATGGAACAATTCCTTAGACCAAGGGATCTTATATTAATGTACGTTGAACTGGACTTCTTTTAAATTTTTTATGGACTTTCAAATTTTGCTGATGGCAAAAATTCTCGATTTTACATTTTTCCATGTGTGTTGAGAAAGCTGTCATATATCTTTGGAACCCCTGCAGCTTTTAAGACCAACTTGTGCATACATGTTAATCATGCGAGTGATATGTGATTTTTTGGAATTTTGGGTCAAAGGTCAAGGTCAGACGTCAACATTTTTCATACTTTGCTGTTCAGATGTTAGTGCCTCCTTTATAAGAGGAAATATGATAATTGTTTGCTCTAGTGTCATATCAGGACAGGTCCACATGTGATCTCAAATAGACTTGGAAGAAGTCATTTAGGGCCAGAGGGTCAAGGTCACAGGTCAGTGTTATTCACACTTTCCTGTTTAGATGTTGATACCTCCTTTAGCAGGGGAAAAATTATTTATTTAATCAAATTTTACACACTTACATGGCAATGACAGAAGTGTTTTTCTGCAGATGGCGCCACCTCTGTTAAAATTTTCTGTTCTCCAAAATGGTCTTTTTCACTTCTGTTCAGATAAGTCAGTAAATAAGAACACTTTAGCCTTCAATTCATAAGCAATGATTCCTTGGAGCTACGTTTATTTGGTGAAACCTATATTGAATAGAATTATTTTCAGAAAGATGTATCCAACGGACTAAAAATTTTGCTGATCATGAAAATTTCTTATTTCCCTTCATTCATTTAGTTCTTTTACCACTTTCTCTAAGACCCTTGCTGCTTTTTTCACCAAATTTAACACACTCAGCACATGACCAACCTGTGATTATCACCTGCAGTTGGCTCCACCTTTGTCTGACAATTTTCTGTGTTCCAAAATGTTCTTTATCAATTTCCTTCATATGCAAGGATTCCTTGTAGGTAGGAGAATTTAATGAATACTATATTATACTATAAAGGAATACTATAAAAGAATTATTAGATAGATTTATCGCATACATCAGACAAGTTGCACCACAGATAATCATTTTGCATGCCTGCTCGCAAGTTGCATCCATTACACAAGTAACCTTTGAATCCTGAATTATCCTATTTCAGCCAATTCTGCATGAAAGCAAGTCCCTGAAAATACCAACGTTTGAGTTCTGCATTGGGTGGGGGACTATTTGTACCTCTTGACCCTTGTTTATTCTTAATAACATTACCGTTCATATATATGGTTTAAGGTTGTTTCACTGATCAGGAACAGGTTTATGCTGACTGATCAGGAATTAAGATTCACATGTTGCGTATTTGGTTGTGGTAGAATTCAACTGGAGAGTAAAGGATATAATTGAAGTTAAAGGTAGCACCACCTCTGGTTTTGATCGTGATCATGAGTCACCAGTATTCCCATTGTATGGAGGTGGATGGTTGAACAGTAGGGGTGAATCTGTAACTACATTCCTGATCTGGTCCAGTGGCTATGTCACTCTGTGTGCTTCTCTTCATGTCCTGTAAATGGAGCAAACAGAATAGTCAAAAATCAGCGTGCCGGTGTAAAACCTGAACCATTTGCTGTACATAGGTCTGTTATCTGTCACTGATAGGTCTTAAGTGGGCTCTCATTGGCAATGATTTGTCCCTGTAATTAGCCAGTTATAACAGAAAGCTTGCTTACCGACTTGTGTGCTGTACATAGCACAGTGCAGGAGACCCAGAGGGAAGACATTGCACGCAGGTTTGTTGCTCACTTCTTCTTTGCAAAGATTCTTATCTTAAATGGAAGATAGCTATCTTCTTACATATGTCATAAAGAGTACATTTCTTGACTATGAGTACCTGGATAACTTTATATATACCATCATAATTAAGTTTATATTTTCTTCTGATCACATACAATTAATTGTCATAGTCATATTTTATTAGTTGATGATTAATATTTGTAATTGCTCTACTTTAGATATAGCCATTTATTCATTTATGTTTTACCCATGACTAAGCCAGCATTTAAACTTTTTAAGAAAAGTATGCTGATCAGTTAAGATTTACTGATTTTGAATAGTTGCAGTAATTATTCAAACAAAAGGACAGTATGAAAGGAAGGAGAGTTACTGTTTCTTTAATGTATATTATGGATATATTTAATATAATCCAGTTATTTCATACAGCCCTGTATGGTCTTTTCTTATCATTGCAATTTTACAAATATGAAAGCAAAACTATAGAGTAAATATTAACCATAGCGATGTTAACCATAAACCATAGTCTTTCACTCGTCTTATCGTGAGTAGACTCAGTTGGGGGGGGGAGGTGGGGGGGGGGGGGAGGTTGAACAAGATAACGTGATTAATAAGAGGTAAGGTGCACATTTGTCTAAAAATGGCATGAAGTTGTGAATTTGTGACTTTGGATGAAACCTGTTATGACCCATGTAATGTTTTGGGATGAGTTTTTTGATAAAGGCAATTAATATGGTGTACAATATGGTCCAAATGACAATATAGAATGAAATAATATATTAAGAAAAAATAACTGTACAAATGTAGTTGGATTGGCATGCTATTTATTCTGCAAAATACATAAAATCTGATGTAAGCCCAAACAATTTATTTGGAAGTGATACAGATACAAATCATATATTAGATTTGAAAACGGCAAAAGGAAGACAAAAGTGTCGGAGTAACCATGGAGCTCCATGTATGGTATTTTTGTCTATTGTTACATGGTGATCGAGAAAATAGGAAAACTTTAGGCTAACCATTATGTTAGATTATATATCCTTTTTAAATGTGTAAGACATCCACCAGTAGCTTGTATAAGCTTTTTTCATTGTTGCTGGAGACAACTGGGAGGATTTGTCAGAAATGCTCATTGTCTGGAGATTCATGGCAAGTTCTCTGTTGACAATTTCCACCAGTGAGCGAGTACAGATGCTTAACTCTTACAGTCATTCTTATGATAATCGTTCTTTTGTGTATGTACACAGGATAATAATAAACCACCAAACCTGCATGTTCACAAAGCATATCCCCAATGACGGCAAGGTGTACGGTAATTTGTTCCCTGTGTGATGGAAAATTACATGCCAGACATACATTTATTTGCAAGTCTTATTAGCCAGGATGACGACAGTCTTTTGCGTCCTAAGTGTAGACCAGCTCGAAGTGGTATGATACTGTTAATTCATTATGCCCAAAAGATATATTATAGTTGACAGAGTTTCTGGATAGCCTGTTCCATAATTGTATAACAAATTGCTGGTGTGGAAGGATATTGCTTTTTATTCTGTGTTTTCCAAAAAATATAAAAGAAATCATAACTTGGTGGGAAAGTATGCTGAACCATTTGTAATTCTGACTTCAGTGCTTTTTAATACAACCCACATAATATAAAATAAATTTACTGTAAATAGTCTGGCATGAAGTCTTAACAACCAGTACTTTTGGCATTGCTTCTGTGCTATTATTATTGAATATGCCCACAATCCTTAAAAAAAACTCTTGTGTTACAGATTTAGTGTTACAGATATTGCCAAATTTTCATGACATATATATTATTTGGGTATATTTTGTTTTTAGTACATTGTTTTAAAACCATTTTTTTTTGTTCTGTTGATTAAAATTCAGGTTTGTGGGTTTGGCACAAAAGTTATAATTTTTTTCCAGAATGAGATGCTTGCCACAAAATCATGGTTAATTTTTATAGCTCAGCTGACTGAAAGTCAGTTGAGGTAAAGGAATGGTGCTCTGTCTGTTGTGTGTCTGTCAGTCTGTCTGTCCGTTAGCAAGGCACAAATTGTAACCACTGGCCTTAGAAACTAGGTAGACACAGGTTGGTTTCAAACTGATCCAGGACCCATATTTTGAAAAGCTCCTAAACATGTCCTTATAGACAAATTCAGCTGTGCGTTGAGACCCATGGGTCCCTAGTTTCCATTAGGACTCTTATAGCTGTGGTTTTGCTTTCATTGTTATTGTGGTTATAATTCTAGAAGATGGATGCAGGGCAGCACTAAACATGTTTAAGAAACATTTTTCTGTCCCTGCTACGATACAGGTGTCTGCTCATTAAGATCCCTCATTTTACACCTGTCACCTGTATGATACACGAGCAACACCTAACTTCCAATAGCACTAAACAATGAAAGTATCAAATATAATAGATGTGCTCAATTAACAGGTGATAGAGAAACCAGTTCATAGAACACATGTAAAAAAGCAGTATCCTGTTAAATGCTTTACAGTAATCAATACTAGACTTACCTGTAATGTACCTGGCCCTCCACAGTTATGCAAGAGCAAATCAATACCAGTCAATACACCACACATCAGGTCTGCAGTAATTGTGCTCTGAAATCACTGGCATCAATACTTGAACTTCATAGCAGATACTTTGATATTAATGAAAAATATAAAGCATCCATATATTATAAGATACATTTAGTAGTTTACCATTTTAGACCCATACAATTAGTCAGACGTCATACCAATAGCTTCGCATAATAGAATGATATCATAGCATTATGCCTTTTTGAAGCCAGGGCCAGGCATCACATTCTTTATAATTATACCCTCTAAATAACCTCATGGTCTTTTAAGGTGTCTCTGTCATTGCTGTATTGTTAATTAAGAGAGGTTATATGAGCAGCAGACTGACCTTAGCAGCTGAGTTGGTATTACATAACACCATGCCCTATGGCAACCCTCATCTATCACTCTCTCCTCCCACACACTATAAAACCAGCCCAAGCAGACCATGGATAATCAGCCAGCTGGAACAGTTGGTGTAGCAATAGCAAAGAGAGCGTTCAGGTGCTTGCTTGCCAGAGATACTGATATGACTGGGCCAGGGTCTACACAGGTAGAGAAAATCTCACAAAATATGTGGTTTGATACCCCACACAGTCCGCAGACATCTTGAGGTGTGTTTTGTTTTGAGCGGAAGCTGATGCATACTTACCTTTTCCAGGTATATAATTGGAAATAAGAAACTTATTTCTCACTGTGATGTAAGCAATGTAATTGGCATGGGGCCACAAGGGTTTATATGTTGTTGTTTTATGCATGTTATCTAGGTGATCAGACTTATCAACAGGCACTGAAGTATTATCAGCACATGTTAACAATAGAAATTGGGAGCTAGATTTATTGTTAAAAACTGACATCAGTGATATAGTTTATCAGCTGTGAGAACTTAGTTATATTCTTTAACTTCAAGCTCATCTGTTAGTTCCTAGTGTTATTTAATTTACCCATAACTGTTTTCATGAAAAACCTGCGTTGCAGAAGGGGACTTCTCAGCTCCATTTCATTTGAACCCCGGTGAAATTTGTGGTTTATGAGTCAGCTTGTGTGTAATGTGTATCACTTCACGGTAATAGATGTATCAACTTTTTAGTCAAACCCAGCTACAGTGAGTTCTGCAGGGTGGCACATCTAAGCAAGGATATCTGTTCAAAGTGACATGTGTAAAGTGTGGGATTTTCAAAGTCAACAGCACACAGGCCGGGTCAAAGCAAGGCTCCCGGCAGCTCCAGGCTTGTTTAAACTGTAATTGTCAGGGAAAAGATCCACACTACATTTTGTTCACACGCCAATGTTTGTTCTCCATGATGTGGAGACATTTAATACCCACTTATGTGTCAGGAGTTGTACTCACTCTGACCTTCTTCAGGTGATCTGTAAACATTGTAATACAATATAGAGCCATGCTTTATGAGATACTCAGCTCTAGTAATTGTTCAGAAGTTTAACACTTCCACATGGAAGATTGAATTCTCAAGAGAAGACTCTTGTTTGATTGTTAAGATTGTGTACGATATGATTATTTAGTTGAAGTATGCTTGATGGAGCATTAACCCTTGAGGCATCTTTTCATAGATAAAATGGTAGATTGAGTCGTTCAGAAGATAAAGGGATGAGGGAATGTGAATGGAGAGTGCAGGATTTTTATTGACTAATGATTGTAGGGAGAAATAGTAATGTTTATGTTTTTTTTCTCAGTATATATATATATATATATATATATATATATATATATATATATATAAATATATATATATATATATATATATTATAATCAGTGTGACTTCAGATTTAATTTTACTCATCCACTTATAAAATGACTGGTTCATTTGTTTTAAATGGATTTATAAGGATTGTAGCTGTGTTTTGAGCCATGTATAAAATGTATATAATGTGCGTAGGTTTATGCGCTGAAAACCTTGTATTTTCACATCACATAGAGTTACATCATGCTCAGCTGAGAGGAAGGATGAACGACAGGCATATAGGTGATTAATAGTTTCTTTTTATCACTGACTCTTTGTTCAGGCACCAGGTATTTAAAAGTCTTTAAAAGATATGTCAAGAAAGGCTGTGATGTATTTCCTGTTTAAGGTAGGCTCCAAGTGCCGTGCATAGGCCACAGTAAAAAAACAGTCAGAGAAGTTCATTAAGCACATGCAGTCTTTAAGCATGAAGTGATGAATAGCTACATGTTGTAACCTGCAGAATTTTATGTTCTGACTTTGTTCTGGTTACCTGTCACACAACACTGACAGTTTCTGCCCTGGTTCTTGGCTATATAATTTATTTTTGATTCAGTACAATCTAGTCATCTGGATGTCATTAGTTTTTATCAAATTTTAAGTGACTTTGCTTTAGAATAAATGTAGACACTTCACTTCATGCGTGTAAGGAATTCTGTAAAACATACTTAAACACAATCATGTCTGGGGAAATATATTGAGATGATGTCAGCATGTATAAAGAGATGACTTTTTTTTTTTTTTACATTACATTTATAAAAAGTAATTAATATTTGTAGTTTTTTTAATTAAGGTAATGCTTTACACTAATTGAATTAAAAAAATGTGATGCCGATTTCTTACAAACATTAGATAGGTGCATGATTTCTTACAAATACAAAAAAATTGGTGTAACTTTTTGATAACATAGGTTTGACTGCACTGAATTAGTATAAATGTGGACTTAATAAATTTGTGGATAGGCAAGTTCGAAGATGTCTTTTAATCTGGTAATAGTTTTTTGTGCAAGTGAGTTGAATAATACCTGTAAAGAATTATACCAAAATACATTTATGGTTAAGATTATAATATATATGTATCATATAAAATTCTAACACAGCATATAAATTCCATTATATTCAGGTATTCTTTATCATATTAATTTTCAAAACATAGGTATGAATAATGACAAAGACCTCTATTTCGGAAATCTGACTGATTTGCGTTTTCATACTAGTACAAAATTCCATTAACTCAAGATGGAATAATTGTCTTTAAATTTGAAGAATCAAATTTAGACTGTTTTACTGATGTTCAGGGATTAAAATTATTAAGATGGAGCAGTTTAAGCACTAAGGCCAAAAAAAATAAAAGGTATGGTTCTCAGGCACCGCCCGCGTCAATTTTAACCCCCCGCATCAAAAATTTTTATTTTGATTTTGATCTTTCAAGAAAATAAATAATACAATTTATGTAGTATTTAGCAAAATATTTGTAATTTTCATGGTTTTTCCTGATTATATGACATTTTTTTCGAAACATCCAAAAAAAGGTCAAAAATAAAATACCGCCCGCCCGCACTGATTTCTGAAAAAAAGTGCCTGAGAACCATACCTTATTTTTTTTTTGGCCTAACTACCTGATTTTTTAAAGCATGATTTATATATATCTCCTGATAAAGATTTAAAAAATCATGGTATGATATTATATTGGTATATATCATCTATTTTTATCATATATTTAATGTATCTGTTCATTCCATCTTGTTCAGCCTGCCTTGCTTAAAACTGAATTTTCTCCATCAGAGACAGTTAAGTGACAGGGGCATCTATTCTTTCAGTTATGTCTTATAGTGAATTTCAAGTTATGTCAATCTTGTAGTTTTAGATGCTGCTGAAGTGAATGGTCCACAACATTTATAGAAGAAGAAACTGTGTTCCCAGATGTTTAAATTTTTTAACCTCATTTATAGTCAAGCATGGTAAAGACTGGGTTGATGATGCCAGATAATGATCTGAACTAGATGTCATGGCCTCCCATTTGCTAAATATTATTATAGATAATATCTTGAAACACAGGTGTGTGACAAGCATTCTACTCCTTGTTAAGGGTTATTCCACAGAAGTGTTAAACCCGCTTTTCATCTCTAATAATTTCATTTGATATTACCGGACAATCTTCAGTTATATTCTTAAGAAAAGGTTAAATACATAATAAGAATGGAATGAATTGTAAACAGTGTACTTTAATTTTCCCCAAAAGAGGATGTCAACAGGAAAGTGAGGTTTCACTAAATTTGACGTGGAATTTAGTGGCATTTCTGTTGGGTCCACACAGAAGTTGTGCCTTGAATGACACACTCCGTTGCACCAGTGACTCCAGAGGAACTGAACTTGACATTGTGGTGACATGCTCGCCCAGGCATGGTGACCCTTGTAGGGTTCTTGTGACCCCCACACACCCCAAGAAATGACAGTAAGAAGTCACTCGCATCAGCATGTTGGTGCGAGTCTGGGGTCTCTGTAGTATTGACTTTTCTCTCTCCGTCTAAATGCATTGGCACAACCTTGCACCATTACCTGCCTGGGCCATTTTTACCTGTGGCCCTAAATTCCTTTGATCTCTACCTGTTCTGTCAATAGAACTGCAGGTAAACAGGTGTAGATGTTCACAAGATGCGGAGACAGGAGCAGGTACCCTTAGATAAATAAAACAAATAATGAATAGTGAAATAGATGCTTAAATTGCCTTGATTTTTAGATTTTTTTCAAGGATGAAATTATGGGAAAGTCACAGCATATTAAAATGTTCTGTAGTCGGCTAATTTTATATATATATATATATATATATGTAAATGGTAATGTACATATATAAATATATTATGTGTATATTATATAAAATATATTATATATTATTAGATTCTTCTGATTACATGCATGGCTCGAAAAGAAATATAAATATTACCGTTATATTCTGTCCATCAAAAGATATTGTATTACAGTATCAGCGCTATTTGAAATAAAATAATGACACATCTATAAACCTTCATAGGAATCTTAGTATTTATTAATTGATTTTCTCAGTGAAATGTGGATATGTTGTCATAATAGTTTTTAGGTCATTATGGTATCTGGAGCAGTACATTAAATAATATGGCGTGGCACTCGATCCTATAATTGGACAAGCATCAGGTCAAAGGTCACTCTTCCAAGTGCTTTAGCCGGAGGCAGGGAAGTGGACTGTGACTGAAGGAATGTCCATTTAAACATGGTTTATTGCAGGCAAAATAGTTGGCCATGGCAGACGCCCTGTTTTTATGAAATTTTTGTTACACAATAAAGCACTTAGATGTTTTAGCAATAGATTCTTATTGGTTTTTAGATCAATATAAAGCGAGTCACTTAAGTTCAACCCTGCCTTATTTTAGTATGAAAAAGGCAAACCTGAAACTAAGTACAGACATTACTGGTTTATCAGCTGAATGTGGTAATAGTGAGGTCAGTATTTAATGTAAAATTTGAAAAAGTTTTGATTTTAGGGAATCAGTAATGGTCAGTGATGTTAAAGTGACACTTTATAAAATTCCAGTTTTTTTAAGCAGACCTCATAAGTGGGAATAACAATGTTAATTATTACATAGTCATTAAAAATTTTTAATGTTAAATTATTTATCTTAAATTTGAGTTTCAGCTGTCATAATTATATCTGTGTAATTATATGTAGTACTTATATGGGTTAGGTATTGTTACATGTACACAGTTGTGATCTGATTGAGATGGTACATTACTGCCCTTGTAGTCATCACATTTAAAGAAAGATTGATAGTTTTGCATCTCTTTTATTAGGAACCAAGATTTCAATAGATGTATGTCAAGTACAAAATGTGGTTTTCCGTAATTTTCTAGTCCTTATGCATTGTCCACATGTGTAATCTGTATGCATATTCCATATCCACCTGCTGCAGACAGGAATTTTGTGCAATTCATTGCAGTCATCTTGTCAATTTGGTTTTTAGCATGGGGTTTCAAAATTCAAGTTCTATTGTATGAGCATGCTTTATCTTTAATCTGTATGATTGTATATAAGCCTTCATTTAAAAAAAAAAAATATTTGCAAATGGTTGTAATGCATCATCAATTTTTTTCACCCACAAAGTATTTTTCTAAATAGTTTAAGTGTAAACATCATTACCATGTAGAAATAGTACAATGGTTATTTTTCAAATTATGAATATTATTTTAATTGATTTAATGAAGTTTTTTTTGTTGATATGTAATATTGTACAATAATTGTAAAAAGTGGTGAAATGGCTTGCAGATCAAAAGAAATCATTAGTTATCAAGCACATATGAATCAACACAGAATATGGACTGTGCATACCTTCTCATGGATAATTAACTGTACAGATTAGGTCTAGACAATGTACATCCAGAAAACCAGCTTATGGAGATGATATATGTGTTGGGAAAAAAACCCCACCCAATCATAACTGAGATGTATTGAGTAAATACATGTGACGAAGACATCATCATCAGTTAACATATTGCAAACGTTAGCAGGAGCAGATCCAGGATTTAGGAAAATGAAGGGTCCAACCCGGTAGGACTAATGGCAAAGCTTAAAAAAGGTTCCAAGATCTGGAAAAGGAGGGGTCCAGGGTGCAAAAATTTGGCCTGAATACTGAAAAAAATTACAGTGGCTAAAAAAGGGGAGGTCCGGACTTCCTGGACCCCTCCCCTGGTTCCGCTTCTGATTAGAAGACTTATACCAGTACTGTAATGTATATATCTCTTCAAAGGCTGAAGAGCCCTATGAATCTTCACCAGTATTGGATGGATTCTTTCTAGGCTAATATTCCATGCTTCCAGCACACTTAAGGAAACCATGAAAGTCAGTGTAGTTTTTGCCTAAACCTCCCAACAAGCAAACATACAAACTGACAGGGGTGGAAACATAACAAATAATGTGGATGTAGCTCAGGATTTAGCACTTGCTGGTAGTGCTTGCTATCTTAGCACAATTATGTGGTCAGCTATCCTTGATTGGACAGAGGCATTGGTTTCGTAAAGAGCAGACACCTTGACCTGTGGATCTAAAGTATGCACTAATCACTTGCCCCATTGTAGATCTCAACAGAGGCACTGGGGTGTTCAGGGGCAGTGGAGCTGAGGGGGCAATGAGGACAGGGGCGATTATTGTCAGATTTGTGTCAGAACACTATTGGTGGTTCTCTTCTATTTAAGATCTGAGGACACTGAGGAACTTGAGTAAGGGACCCATACTGATTTATTGCATCGATTTTGACATTTAACAGTAAGCCCCCCCCCCCCCCACTCCTTACCAAATGAGAGATTTTCATAGCTACATACATGCAGTTACATTTTTAGATGTGTTATTTCTTATTAATGGATTTGAAGAATCAGGTAAAAAAATAATTATCTATATTAAATGAGATTAACACTGTACACAGTATAACGAGAAAAAAGTTTTTACAAGCTAGAGGGAAGAAAGTATTACAATTTACTGTCATTTAATTATATTTTTTTAGTTACAGAGAACAATATCAAGATACAGCAAAGTCTATACTTAAGCTGACATAATTGATTATCTCCCAAGGGGTTGTATTGTTAGAATAACCCAAGTTATCTGTTGGAACCCAAGAATCTCATGAGCTTGCCTATAGAACATACATGATATATTCTGCTTGATGAAATATGCACTCAGTATCTGGGACTGGGTGTTGTATATAGGTAATACAGGTTATTTAAATGACATTAAAAGAAGTGTAATCCAAAAATACTAATTTTATGCAATATTAATTTAACGTCATCCCTACAGTTATTTGGTTAAAATGGTAGCATTAAGCGAGAGAAAAAAAAGGAAAATTGGGGAAAATGAATAGGTTGTTGATACACAATGTTAGATATGTCATAGGTTATTGTTAAATCTTAATCATGCACCTTTATATTAATAAAGGGACTAAAAAAGTGTACGTATCATAAGATAAACATGCACCACTTTTTTTCAACAATCATATATAAAAAAATTAGGATATGACTTGACTTGGAAAAAATTGGTCTGTGAATGTGTTGGATGCCCCTGTATACATGTCTATATATAGCATGCTAAAATAGTGTGTCTGCCAAGCCAGTGTTTGCTATTGTGGACAGGATTCCATAGCCATTCTTGTTCACCTGTATGTAACGAGCATCAGATTTCCCTTTACCTGTATTAGGTAGCAGGTACATTTTATGTTAACCACATCCATGGCTTAAATTATATCCTCAGATACAAGTAGCTGATATTTCAAGGAAGCATTTATATTTTTCTTTATTATTTACCTAGGTATTAAGAGGTATTTGTTCAAGGTGTATTGTCCATAATGTGTCTGATTTACCCCGAGTCCCTGTTATAAAAGCAATTATAGAATAATGGTGAAATTGGTTCTCAGTGTGGAATTACATATATTCAGTGCTGTACATAATCAGAAAGACTTGCAGGATCTATATCTATCAATCTCGTATTTGTATATATGTTTGGTGAGGTAACCATCAGTGTATAGATAACAAGATAAAATTTAATTCCACTCAACCCATCATGGACCACCATGGACAAACCTGCCCCCGTTGGGTGGCAGAGCGACTGTTCAGTTGTGATGTTGTGGGTATAGGTATTCCCAGGTCGAAATCTCCATGGCTGATTGCACATGGAAGGGATAGTCAAACCTAGTTGTGATTGAAGACCATAATTAACTGTGCGACCTCTTGTCCTAAGGTGGGGTCAAACATGAATCGTAGCCATACTGAGAACATGGTGATAGCCAGCTCTTAATATTTATGGGAGAATATAATGAAAGTCAGCCAGCCAAGTAGGATGGAAATAATCAATGGACTGTGACAGGGGATACACCTGAGTGGCTTACCTATACAGGTTAAAGTAGCTACACAGGTAAGGTAGGCTTGATCTTCAGGTGAGATATAACATTTCTTTTCGTTTTTATCACCACACCACATGACATTTGTATATAGGGAAAAATGTCCTTTTCTGCTGGATTATATGGTTGGCTTACTGTACAGCTAGGCTAGGCTGGCACCAGGTAATTATTAATAATGTATAGGTACAGTATGGATCCAGTATAGGTGTTCCTGTGATCAGTGTTTGATCAGATCATCAGGTTGTTATGAGGGGGAACTAACACATTTACTATAGCCTACCAGTCTGTTCAAAAGGGTCTGGTTTACCTTCTTCAATTATCTAATCCTCTGTTCTTGTACCTGTCTTCCCATGCTGTATAGTTATTACATAATTAATGATCATAACAGGTACTAACCTGTATATCAAGGTTGTGAGCAAAGGCATTTTTTATATTTTCTTTTTAATTCAAAATGTGGATATAAGGGTCAGATGGGACTGAAAAATATTGTCCAGGTTTGTGTTGTCTCTTTTCAAAGTATCCAAAGTTAGAAGTTATTTTTCTTGCTTATGTAATTGTATATTTAGCTCAGCTGACTATAAGACATCTGAGCTATAGTCGTGGTCCATTGTCCGTCGTCCGTCCGTCTGTCGTGCCGTCCGTCCGTCCGTCCGTAGATGTGGCACGTTTTGAAACCGTAAGACCTAGGAATCCAAAATTCAGCATAATGTTAGATGTCCCCAAGATCTCCTACCAAGCCGAAAACTGGGTCTTTGCGACTTCGTTCCTTTGAGAAATTAAGGAAAACCTCAATTTTTTATTAAAATCCTATTTTCACACTTCAGGACTGCCTAATATCAAAACCACTCATCTGTTTTTTCTCAAATTTTCCATAAACATTCCTCTTTATAGTTCCTATGTACATGCCAGAAACCCAACCCACCAAGTGTTATGCAGTAATTGTTATTGTTTTCACTGTATCTCCTTAATTGTAATGCTGTTTCCACTCCGATATGCAAAAACTTTCCTTGAAAAAATAATTCAAGGTGTAATCCAGAAGATGCAATGTTGTGTAATGTAGCATTTTTAAAGAAATCAATTTTCTTTTAAATGATTTTAACAAATATAATTGAACCCATCAGTATGCTTAAATTATTATAAAATATGAAACACATTATAGATAAATAAAGACACAATTAAAAATTGTGAAATCTAAATCAAGTGTTATTTTTAGATATTTATTGTTTTGCAGATTTAAAAGATATATTTTTGTGGTAAAAAATAAATAAACATTTGTATGCATGATGTGGTGTTATCTGACAAGATTGAGATTTATGATGATGCAATCCAGAATTATGAATCAACTTTTATATTCAGATATATATGTTAAATTGGAAATGTATAGAAATATAAACTTAAATTAGAAAATAATTGATGTGAAAAAAAAGAGGATTTAATACAAACATTTGTTTGTTATTTTCCTGCCTCAGCAGAATTTGAGATCAGGCTTTGTTTGCCCTGTTTTATGTTGTTAATTAGCTATATTTCAACTGTATACATTTCATAAAAAAAATATATATTTAATAATATATATTATACAAAAAAATAGATTCAATTGAACAAATGTGTAAACTACTGAAATGTCAACAGTTAATCGAAAAACCAACTAATGATCATGGTAATAGTACAGATCATTTGTTCACAAACTGCTCACATGCTTTAGTTTCAACATTAGGAAACACATGGTCAGGTCACAAAATATTTTTTGCAACAATTTCTTGCTCATCAATACAAACCAATCATATAAACCAACCATAGCCTTTATTACCTCTTCCTCTTACACTTTATCTCTATTTGATATAATTTTAGATTTTTACCTTCAAGGTTAAAGTCAGCTGAGCACAGTGACCCATAGGTCCCTTGTTTTGCATAGCAATATCATAGGAGGGTTTCATATTTTCTGGATATTTCCTCAGAAAGAAATAGAAATCTGTCATAAGGTTAATATGATCATAAAACTGCAACATGGGTTGGCTTTTTATCTTATAATTTCTTATGGTTTATTGCACAAGGAATGCCAAAATTTTCTTAAAAAGAATACTGTTTTTTCATCTGGTTTATACAAAGAGTGTAAAATGATATTTAACGCATATTGATATACTAATCAGAGGTCCTGTATTGTATTGCTGCTGCATGTGTTGATCAAGTATTGTAAGTATTGTCTGAATAAATGAACAGTGATATCTTATATAACACCATAAGATACATTAGTTTTTTCATCAGATATCACCTGTAAGATCTGAGTCTGTTATCACTCCAGGCCCATGTTCATAACTGGATGATTATAATGATTAATATTATATACTTTTCTATTTTCCTACTTTCTAATTATCTGTCATAGCATCTCATCCAGAGGATCTTCTGTGGTCTTAATTTTTTTAGAATATTTTCAACCTGCCATCTATCTCCTCATATTTGTTGCATGCTGCTCTTAATTAGGAGCCCTAGCTGCTGTCAATGAAATTCAGCTTTAGCTGCAGGTTATCCAGTCAAATAAATCTTTTTGATGTATTTAATATATTACTGGTGGCTTTGAATGTGTGTTTACCATGTTTTTGTTATTGTTACAGGTAAGGTTATGTGGGTGTTGATGTGCCAAGAATGAAGCTCAAACAGAGGGCCCAGTTGTGGGCAGCCGTTATAGTATGGCTAGCCACTGGTCTGCAATTTACTTCAGCTCAAGGTGGGTACTGGATCTGATATTCTTCTTCCCTGGTTTGCATATTTTCTATATATCTGGGGTCAAACCAGTACTGAAGATCTTTTATTTTATACCCGTGCATCTATTTTTAACAGCACCCTGAGATTACATGGCCTCTTTAAGGAGCTCCCACAAAGGTTCAGATTCTCAGATAATAAAGATTTCTGCTGAATTCCCCCCCGCCCCCCCCACAACAAAATAATATTTAAAACCCAGCTGAAATATGGCCCCTTTTAGGAACTTTCACAAAGATCCAATACTCAAATAATAAAGCTTTACGCCAGATGTTTATTCTACTACAAAATAACATGTAAAACCCAGCTGATATTTGATTTCGCCAGGCAATAACAATTAAGAACACTTCATTGTTAATACCTGACTCTTTCCCTAAACTCAAGTAAGTTGCTTGTTGGGTCATAGTGGTTGTTGCATGCTCCTGAACTTCAAACAAATCCTAAGGAGTATATTGCATATTTTTTTTTTGGGGGGGGGGGGGGGCAGTGGGGGGAGGGTTGATAGTTTTATGAGTAAAGTACCATTTTGAAAATGATTGTATTCTGTTGAAATGGTTGTCATATTGATTTGTTGTGAAGTACATAGGACTTTTTTTTTTATTTTCAAACTGTCCCCTAGCTGACATGTGTAATAAAAAATGTTATTTAGAGTCTGTCATAGGTACATATCCATCTCTTCCAGCATGTTTTTTTTTGCAATGAAACTGATTTGTATCCATTTCAGTACCTTCAACTTCACCATCTTAAACTTATTAAATATTATCTCTTTTTTACAGTTTTGCCATGTATGTCAATTGACAGACGAATGTATGGAACCACTCTTCGAGTGTCAGTGTTTGAAGCAACCTCTTCAGGTAAGTTATTACACATACACAAAGATTTGTTCCCCGGTAACAATTTAACAATGACCATTTAAGTTATAAGCTGTTAGTTTCTTCAGACTTTTGCTAAAATATTTTCAGGAAACATCTGCATTCTGAACCTTAAATGTGTCAGAGTCTTCCATCGGTCCCATAACCTTTGATACAGTGAGGTTTGACTGTATATTCTAACCTTGAAATGGATTAGCATCTAGTTGGTGATTACAAAAATAGAAGTATTTCACACAAAAATTTGGATAAAGAAGGGAGGCAAGAAATGTGAGGTGATACAAATTAAAGCAAAGACAGGGAACATGGATTATACCAGTTATAATATTTGAAATTAGTATAAGGGGAGCATTTGATACCTCAGTGTCATTGTAGTATCAGATCAGCAAATAAATGATCAATTTGGCATAACATATGTATATTTTATGTTCATAATGCTTTCTAGTTTAAGATTATCATAATGAAATGTCAATCTTGAATGTTTTATGTTTTCCAGATTTAATGGAAAGTCCTAATGCCGAAAAATATACAGATACTCTGAGGTTGCGAGGAGAAATTAACGCAAACACACCTGATGGGGTTACACTTCAAATGCAAGCATCAGAGTTTCGAGCCTTTTCAGGTTTTGACCCCAATGATTACTTTGAACTCTACAACAAAGGTCTTGAGGTCTGGATAAGGCTGAAGCAAGCGGTAGACAGAGACGTAAGTGGTTCTCAACATTTCTAATCACAGTAGTTATGCAGTCAGTTGTTGAGAACACACTTTGTGGTTAAGGAACTAGATTTTGGAGCTTAATATGCTACCCTACATGTGCTCAAAGGCAAAATTGTGAAATTCCAATCAAACCGACTAGATTTGCTTAAATATCTTATGAATTATAGATTATGTTAAGTGCATAGAACAAAATTGAAATCCAGAAGGCTTAATAGTATCATATCATAAGACTATGGTTTCTTTTTGATTTACTGAGCAATTGAAATAAGAGACCATTGGCCTATCCTTTACAAATATCAAACTGTAATGCAGTTATATGAAAAATGTCATCAGATATTTTTATAATGTTTGCCTTTGTCCACATACATTGATGGCTTTGCTTTCATTGACCTAAGATGTACTGAATTATATTGATATTGTCCTTAATTATTAACATTCAGTTTAAATGAAATAATGAATAAATTAATTTTTTTTTACATGAAAAACAAACATAAACTATAATTCTGACAACAAAGAACACATTTCTTGAATTAAAGTAGAAATCTTTGTGTAGCTCCTTTATACACCTTGTTTATAGTATTGTAGTTTTTTTTTGTAGTTTATACAGTGTATGAAATGTTCAATATTGATAGCTGCATTATTTTGCTTCTTCAGTAACATCACCTAAAATTTTTTAATTGTTTGTTTTGTTCTATTCAGGGTCGTACTACAAGTGCTCAAGATGACATTGATATCATCCAGTTTACACTGACCTGCACAACTGCACAAGATGATGTTTCAGTAAGTTCTTTTTATTTACCTGTGACTTAGAGAGAGAGAGTTTCTTATTTATAAAATTTGATAGATGATAGTTATAATCGAAAAGATTCCTGTCTAGTTTAGATTTTTAACATTAAGTGTGCTCTACAGATATCTCAGATCCTTTATAGATTGTCCTCCACTGCCATTGTGCACTGCCTTGTTCTGCATAATTCCAACTGTAATTCCAATTCCAGAATTCCAATTTTAATCCAAGAAAAATATTAAATGTGCATTATGTGCATTCAACAGAAATTTTTTTTTTAACTAGAAGATCGGTTTAAAACTTGTGGCATTTTCATCACATTTTAAGGACTTGTGTACCTGTTCTCTCCCTATGGACCATGTAGCTGACTTTCAGCTTAGAGATTTAAGGTGAAAGTTTGATTAAAATTAATAATGATGAAAAGTGATTACTTGAGCCTGTGTTATGGACTATCCTTTCCTCATGGTCTCTTAACTTTCCAAGCTGAACTGGTCTGAATGTGGTTATACATGATTATACCTTTGTCCAAATGCATACCATGAGAGGTGACTCTGTCATTAACTCCAGGCTTGTAATACAGGAAGTCATCCATTGTGGGCAACAGTAAGTGGGAGGACAATACAAATCATTGACTTCGCGGGAGGAGGTATTCCTTTCTGGCACTGAGGAAGTTACCATTAGTCCAGCAGCTAGGATTTTGACTAATTTTTACCATGGTTCACTGAGCAATCACCCTATAGTTCACTGGTATTGTTTATCAACCTTGTGTACATTCTTTAGAGAAAGTGCAATTGGTCTGCCTCCAGATAAAAAGCTCTGTGTTTCCCACCATTAGTTAGATGTTCATGTTGGCATTTTGGTGTGAATGTTTTTGACAGTTTCCACTCCATATATTGTTGATAATAAATGACTGCATTATGTAACATTTACAAAATATTAAGAAAACATGGGATTTCATTCTTTTCATGGCAATTAAATCTTTAAGTTAATGGCCTTCTCCACTTTATGTTTTTTCTCCCATTCCAAAGTTAATGATGTCATATCTTTCCTGTGAATTAAGTGTACCCTGTGGTTGACTTATATCAGATAGGTTAATTACTGTGAAAGAAATATAAAATGGTTCCATGCTAGTTACACATATATCTTGTGTCAGATGCATATCAGATTTTTCCAACTGCGGATGGTAATTACATGGATGCAGCTTTATAGCTGATTTTTAATTGGCAGAAGACAGTAAATCTCTATGTGATCTCACGGAGCATATAAGACCTCAAATGGATGATTTAAATCTTAGATAAAATTGAAATTGATTCAATTTTTTACCATTAGCCAGTGAAAGAAATCCTGATGTTCACTCTGTAACACATACCTCATGTTTATATATAAATTGATCAGAGGTCAAATGACAGTGTAGCACTGCATATTTTGACCAATTATTGTGTGCACATTGCATGACACAGTGGTTAAGCACACACTTGCCAACTGTACCAGGTAATGATATTTACCTGGATGGCACAAGGTGGATGATGTATATGTCGTAGATGGTGCTTATCAGACTGGAAACTTGTTACCCAATTTTCAGGTAGGCTCTGTATGAGCATGAAGGGAAATCACACCATGCAGGTGTGGCATACGTGCCCTTTAAATTTACCGCTAGACGTTGTCACATGTTCATAAATACATCTTACCTAAGGTATCTGAATGATACTTAATATTAATACTTTGACACAATCGTAACCATTTTGAGTCTGTATTTATGTGTTATGCTTGCTAGATATTGAACTGAAGAAAAGTTCATTAGTAGAATAGTAATCAGAGCTATAACATTAGGTTAAGTTTAAAACAAGTGTAATACCTATAATGGTCAAGGTATTACACATAAGAATATTACACATAATGGTGTCATTAAATAGATTCTTGTCATGAGTAATATGTGTGTCCTGTTTGACATGCCACCTCTTATGATATCCTATGATGTATTACCAGAAATTAATATATGTTTAGAGAGGCAATGTAGGTGATGCACAATAAATGTACAATTATATATTTTTATTGAAAAATATAATATTTTTGTATTCCAGTATGATTTTCCAGTCATTGTCTCTATCCTTGATATCAACGACAACACACCTTCATTTACCGGAACACCCTACCAGGCCACAGTCAACGAGGTAAAACTTCATCTTGCAGTTTTCCAGAACTCTGTAAAAAATTGTAATAAATTTTTAAAACAGGTTTTAAACCATTATTTGTGAATGTGATCCATAAATGTAATGTCCTTCATGTACAACAAAATTGACATTCATATAACAAGATTTATATGTTGACAGTCCTTTCAAGTAAGCTTTCATGTTCATGGTATGTTTCAGTGTTTACAGTTTTGCATAAGTAGCCTCTTTAATGCGACTCTAATTATGCCTTTACTCAATCATATAAGGTAATTTTAGCCAAATTTTCATGGTTAACAATTTGATGTTTCAGCTGGCTCCTGTGGACACAACAGTGTTTCGCCTGCTGTCTGCTGTAGACAAAGATACTGGCAGGAACTCAGATGTGGACTTTACTATTGTACCTGGTGATGGTGGACCGGTGAGTAAAAATGTGCAAATGTAACAATGTTAACAGATATCACAATTTGGGTATAAGCATTCATGTGCAACTGTCCTCAATGAGAAACTATAAGTGTATCAATACTGTAACATCTCTGGGTAGGCTATGCATTTTTAAAGACTGTAATAGAGCCATCAAAAAGCTATTGTTCTGAAAATTTAAAACAAATATTGTTTGCTCATACTTATTTCATCACTGATTATTTTCCATTGACTCATTTTATTGTAATGTTTCAGCTTGATGGAAGCAGCAAGTTTGAAATCCGCCTTCCTCGTGAGGGTCTGGTTTCTGTTGTGAGCAGCTTGGATTACGAGGCCCTGAAGGCAAGGGGAAGGAACTACTACAGGTTAAATATCTCAGCCACTGTAAGTAATATCACCAAAGTTAACATCTGTCACATTAATTAGGTTAAATTCATGAGCAGAGAAACTGGTCTCATTATAATTTTATGTATTTTTATAATTGATTTTGTGTATCTCAGAATATATATAAGACTCACTATACAGCTATTATACAAAAGCTGTTGAAATATATACTACAACAGTATTAGCAGCCGCTGTTTTGCAGATGAGCTGCTGTCAGCCATATTTAAATCATCATCATATATCTCTTATGCTGCATATTAGTGTGCCGCTCCAAAAGATCTGCCACAAAATCTTTCACCATTATTTTTAAACATTACAAAAAATAAATTAAGAAAGAATAATTAAATCATTATTTAATTTGATCAAAACTTATAATTGAACAGTGATTATTAAGTACCTACTTAAAAGCTTTTATTAGGTACTGTGTATAGGAGCAGAAAAATCTGAATTACCTAAATAGAAAAGTATATTTTAAAATTTGATATTCTGATTATATTGTATGATATACACTGCCTTTGTTAACATTGGTATAGGGAGAGTATGAAATAACCACAGTCCAGTTTTGACCATTTTCTGAGTTTCTTGTTTTCTTCATTACCAGGACGACAGCATACAGTTTCCACGGAGAACAGCATACACGTCGGTGCAGATCTTCATAACTGATGGAGATGATTTGGGGCCTGCCTTTATACAACAGGGCTGTGCTAAACATGAAGAAGCATGTGTGATGCCTGAGTACCAGGCCACTGTTCCTGATAACACCACTGTGCGTAAATCTTAAGTCCTCCATGTCACAAACACTGTGCACCCACTTCCTTGAAAATATATTTATTTTGCTGAGTAGTACTTACTATAGTAGACTATTCAGTATATATATATAGATTGCATTAGGGTTTAATATCAGTATAGTTTTAATATAATACCATTTTATAGTTTTTCACAAAATTTATCTTCAAACTGGAGACTCAAAATATTCCAGACATATATTAAGGTCCTCATTCAGGATTTACTAACAAGTTTATGCTGTGCTTTCACCCTTTTTAAAACTAGGTTTGGCTGGTATTGACATCCAGGTTCTAATTTTCATTCTGATTGTGAAATGAAATTTGAACAGAGAAATCGGTATAATTACCATTGTTTATTTAAGGTCCATAGTGCATTTATAATCTCTAAACACTATGAAAATTTTACACAGTGATCCTGCTCAGTACTCAGTCTTTAAAATTGTATTTAAAATATTAACCAGTGTACACCTCTGGGTTTTTAATAACAAGCCCTGCTTTATCTGCAGGTGGGTCCACTTACCATCAAACCGGAAGCTATCAAGGCCAAGGACAGAGATACGCTCAATTACAGAATCAACTACTTTCTCATAGCAGGTAAATAACAACCTCAAACTTTTACAAGCTTTATTATTATCCTAATGGGATGAATGTTTTGTTTACATCATGCTGATATCTCTTGAATATTAAACAGCCATGCATGCTTTTCCCTTAAAACTGTTGATTAACAGCCCCAATAATCATGCGAGTAATGTTATAATGCTTACTCATGAAGTAAATAACTTTTGCATTTACTTTTTGGGTTATATTTATGCAGTCAGATGCATCCTGGTTCTTATACCTGTTGCATATTGTGGGCTCAGAATTAGTAATGGTGATCTTATTGTCACCTGTGTATACCAGCAGAGATTCATAAAATTAAGGACATGACAGTATTAACATTGAAAATTTCTACATTACAAACAAGATAAATATTTTAATCAACCAAAATATCTCCTGTGAATATATCTGGTTAGTAGATTTGAGAACTTTTGGTGATTACCAGCGCTGGATTAGGTACCATAACCACTGTAACATATGTTCATCTGTCATTATTTCCATAATTAAGGAGTCAAATCTTTATAAACCACACAGTATCACTTATACCTCTTTCCTTGTTACCTCCTTTCATCTTGTTATCACAATTTGAACACCTGTAACTAAATCACCTGATCACCATACTATGACATGATGTGGATGGCTTTGTTTACAGGTACTCCCAGCAGTTATGCTGATTACTTCACCATTGAACTCAAAAGTGGACAAGTCACCCAGATAAAGCCTGTTCTTAGGAGTCAGATCAAAGAGTTTTCTCTGACAGTCCTGGTAGGTACTACACTTATATATTATATCATGTTGAAAATGAGCTTACTCTGGTCTTTATTTGGTAAATGTGCATTTTAGAGGGTTTTTTTTACAATTTATATTGCAAATTATAAACAAAGGTAATATTCTGTTATATAAAGGAGATGTATACTTATAGGCTGTATCTGCAATTGGTTCATATCTAAACCGGATTATACTAAACCGGTTTACTTTAGTCTCGAAGTACTCTGCTTCCTGTCTGCACTGTAGTTTGCTTTACAAAAGCCTAAAATGGTTTATACAACACAATTTTAGTTTGCTGTTTGCACTTGGTTCGTAATATGATACAGGCCTGCAACTGAGTGCTCCCTTTCACAATGCATCCAGAGGAAACATCACAGGTAGCAGTGAAGACTGTTCGCTGTATCTAAACTCATTCAGACTAGAAGCAGGTTTGCCTGTTTGCACTAGAAACCGGTTTACTGTAAACTGGACGAAAGTATACTGGACTACTGAAGTCCACCTTTAAAGCAGATAACACTCAACTGATGGGAATTAGCAGCCCAGTGTGGATAGAGTAAACTGATTCATGATCCGAATTATTTGCTAGTGCAGATATGGCCATAGAAAAATAATTGTTATATAATGCAAGGTTAAGTTGTACGAGAGCCATTATGTCTCCTATGTTGAATTTATTGTCTCAAATTTTTATCTTCAACCATAATATTATTCATGATGACGATGATTTTGCCAAGATAATTTTGCATTGTAAACTTAAAGATTTACTGAAGTTTACCTTTGATTTTTTTTTTTAAGGCTCAGGAGGTGTCAGAGAACAAGAGGTACAACACTGCTCGACTCAAGATCACAGTCACACCTAACAATCTGTTTGCTCCAAGAATCACCAGCTCCATCGATGATTTTGTCGGCTTCATCCGTGAGAACTCCCCTCAGAACACCTTTGTCACTGACGCCAGAGGCACATCCAACCTGCAGATCCTGGTCACAGATCCTGACCAGGTAAGCATCTTACCTGTCCTGGCAGTTTTCAGCTCGTTAACATTCCTGTTTGCTCTGTTAGATTAGAAGTGTATTCTTCATGACCTGTGAATGAAAGCTTTCAGGATGTAAACATTTCCAGTATCCCTAACATCCACACAGGTGCTTGGGCAAATTAAGATTTATTCTGTTGTGTTTTTCTTGTCTTCTGGTCATGTGTTCAGAAGAGATGTTTATTTTCATACAGGTTAATATCTGCTTCTTTATTAGCTAAAGTCAGCAGTGTAAACCATGTGTATGAGCTTATCTACTTCTGCTTCTTGATTCTGTGCTATCTTTCCATTGCTATTTAACCTAACACTTTACTCATTTTTTTTTTAGTTTTAGTTTTAATATATCTGATATGAATAAATCAAGTTATGCAAATCTTGCACCGTAATTACTGTTAATGCCATTTTAAGTGTTATTCATTTATAATTAATTAAAAATTATGTAATACTCATTGAAAAATGGGTTTTTCATTTTCAGTCAGGGAAAATTCAGGGAAATTTGAGAAAAATATCTGAGATAAGAAAAAAATTTTGAATTTGTTTTGCTGGAAAACCTGATACATTTCCAGTTTTCCACAGACAAACAGAAATATTTGCAACAAGGGAATTTTCGCTTTTATCCAGCTTCAAATTTGTTGAAACAAAATATAAAACTAACAGATAGGTTTGATTAATGAGATTTGTGCAGTTATATCCAGATCATAATAATAACCAAAGTGCCTGTTTTTTGTTTTACCTTCCTGAATTCTATCATCAGGTGTGATCACCTGGTTCATTCAAATGTAAATGAATATAAGCTAATAAAGCAGAGGCCTTAAGTAGTCTGACAAAGGTAGTCTTGTGGCTTCATCCTCATGCAGTGCCTTACTCATCATGCCTCCGAGGCATCCACCTGGCTTTCGTAGAATGTGTCTGTGTGTGCACTTTTTTCAGCATTTCATATCATTTATGCGCTTTTTCCAAGCCATTCACATCTCTCAGTTTTGCTTCAGTGCTGACATCTGCATTTTATACCACAGATAACACACATGAAATTAGCACTCTTTGTGGGGATAAGCCCATTAACAGTTAGGTAATGCCCTATACCTGTTCTTAGACTTTTTGTTTAATTATAGCTTGAGAGGTAAATGTTCAAAGGAGAGTGTCTTTAGACTAAGGACGTTTACATTCTCTGGATTATTTGAAAGGTATAAAAATCCATGTAGGCAAGGTTACATAAAGTTGTTAATGGTACCAGCAATAAAATGTATATAGCGAATGCACGAAATAAACATAAATGGTGGCTTCAGTAAGTTTTGCTCCAGGTTTGTCAAGGATTTGTAATAGAGACTTACCTGGTTTCTTAAGTATATATTTGATAGCAGTTTACCTGTTGACATGTGCTTGACTGAAAATTCAATTATGCATAAGGAATATCTCAAGGGTTGAGAAGAAGGAACATTAATTCTAAGAAATTCAGTATGAGTGCAGAACAGGCTCTGTAGGGAAAGACATAGCAGAATTCCAGCATTTATGGAACTAGCATAAAGTGTATATGGCAGTTTTATGGGAGAACTCCCGCATTTGGAAAGTTGCTGGTTTGGGAGGAAGTTAAAGAGCAGTGATGCGTGTCTCAGTAGACCTTTCAGAATTAGAAAGCATTTCCAGTATTAATCACATGGTCTGGTGTGGAGCATTAGTTTGATAACATCCAAACCTGCCCTAGACAGATTGGAATGCCAGGAGCGCTTGTGGTTTAGCTCATGGAGAGATTTATAAAGAAACTGTCACCGTTACAAACCGTGGAGGCACATGATAAATTAACATGAACCACACATGCCTTCATGAGGAGGCTCAAGCTATTATCCACTGAACAATGACGAAGAGCCTGCACATGAACCCAAGCTGTCACGCGTCACTTCACTCCAGTGCCCGGCATTACTGCAATGCCCCAAAACACTTCCACTATTTGAAAACTCTTTTTTTTTCATTTTTGACCCACAATCTGGTGAGCCTGCTCCTTTGCCATTTTTAAATACCAGTTTTCTCAGTCAGTGTTCCATATCGGATTATGTACTGTAAATAATAAAACTTTCTTCCTAGACTGACAAAATACTCCATTCTAAGCATCCTGATTTGCTCTGAGCTTCCAAGTACAGTTTAATTTTGATAATAACAGATATGTACACTTTAAGGGTTAGGACTTCTGGGTCATACATGTATATATAAGAAAATTTGGGAAAATACATACTGCATATTGTGTGGAATGAAACTTTTCACCCTCCCTCAAAAGAATATTCTGCTTATCTGTTATCTGTTTGTTGTTATCCCCAAGTGTATCCGACCATTGAATAGTCCCATCTGAATGCCATGGCCTTTATATACAAAACAATATCCAGGTCTAAGGCAAAAAAAAAGGGTACGATTCTCAGGCACAGCCCTCGTCAATTTTAATCCCCTGCATAAAAATTTTTATTTTGATTTTCATCTTTCAAGAAGATAAAATAAATACAATTTTGACAAGATTTCCTTTGTTATGTAGTGCTTTTACATGTTAAGCAAAAACATTCTGTTATTATCATACTTTTCCTTGATCATATGGCATTTCTATCAAAACATACAAAAAGAGGTAAATAAAAAAATAATGGCCAGCCTGCACTGATTTTTGAAAAAAAAGTGCCTGAGAACCATACCTTATTTTGCCTAATTGTTGGATCAGATGAACTTTATTTGTCAAAAACAGTTACAGTGAAACCTGTGGTAAGAGACGACCCATTGTACTGGCCAAAAGGGGTCATACTTCACAGCTGGTCTTATCAGACATGTCAGTTATAACCAATAAGGATGCTTTTGGTTCAAACAAGGGTGGTCTTTATAGACAGGTGGTCTTTATAAACAGCTGGCCTTTATAGACAGGTGGTCTTTCAGACAGGTTCCACTGTATTCCAGAAATTGAAAATAAAGCATTCCTGCAGCAGAGAAGTCAAGTGATGATATAAAATATATTACACATAACAGAAAAGGTAAAACCTCAGGTGCAGAATGTGTATACACTTAACATAAATATGGTGATACTTTACAGATGCATTTATTAATTGTTACAGCTTGCTGGAGATGAAGAGCCAAGATTTACCTATCGTATCGATGGTACAGCTGTGTTCAAAATTAACCAAGATGGCTTCATTGCTGTCAATACAGACAGCCTGGATTACGAAGAAACTAAAAATGTCCGCTTTAAGGTAAGTAATATACCTGCCTAGTCCTAAGTTTGTAATGGATTTGACTGAAAGGTCTGTGTAAACCATTCTTGTACATCGGTTATATCAACTTGGATGAATTTAGGTCTGTCCCAATAGTCAGTATCTTAAAATTAATAAGTAGTAAATGGATTAAGGTAAATCTTCTTAGTAATAAATAATTAACCCTGATTCTTTCTTTAATATTTAAAATTAAGATTATCATATTGTGTGTAAAAAAGCAGTTATATTATTAGTTAATAAAAAATCATATTACTCTCTCACTTGATAATTATGTAAATGAATATTTTTTTCAGTTGAGAAACATATTCCTCAGGGCACCTTTGTATCTTTAAAATAGTTGATAAATCTGACAATTTTAATATAATTACTTGAAAAATGAAAGTGTTTATATGATGTTTATACAGTTGCCGTGATATGGCCATGCAGGTGTATGAGTTTGACACCGAATCAATAACTATATATTATATTTTAATTTTTCATCACAATATTGTCCATTTCTTAATTGGTTTTGTTTGGTAAGGACCTTTTATTAGCCATAATTAAGCCATCTAAGGTAAGCATGCTAAACCTTTCTTTTGTGCAGGTGCTAGTGGTAGAACAAGATGTAGAGAAGCCCAAGTCTGCCTCCGTGGACATAACTGTGAACATCTTGGATGTGAACGATAATGCTCCCAGGTTCCCACCAGCCGGCTACTCCATCAGGATCAAGGAGGGGTCGGGACGAAGAAAAGTCCTGCAGGTCAGTATTATCCTGAGGTATCCTGGAGAACAGCAGCTTAAGATAGATATAGGTATTATCAAAATTGTACACATATATTATTGACATATGTAAGAGGTTAATGTTTGTCTAATCACCTATCATCAGTGTGATAATTTTATGATAATTCAGATCATTACTGACCTCATATTTATGTGGAATTTTTAACACAATCAAATAAACATATAAAGTATTGTTACATTTGATTAGATCAACTTGGAAGTAAATTGCATCTCGACTAGAGATTCTTCTGTGTGAGAAGTCAGCAGCCTGTGGACTCTATAATACATAATCAACTGGACGGTGGTATACTTACTGGATTTAACTGATAGTTTTTCATATTTAATCCATCTGTATTTAAATGGTAGATCTAATATTTTATAGATTATAACACAAAACTAGTGTCTGTATATAATATAGATAAAATATGACTGAACCATTTTAATTTGACAGTGTATGACAGTGTAAAGTTCATGTATTGGTTTACAGATGACTTACCATGCAGGTTCTGAAAGGGTAGTTCATGTTTCTCCCTCTAGGTGGCAGCAACAGATGAAGATTCAGGAACCAACGGCCAAGTAACCTATGCCATAAAATCAGTGTCTAACAATGGCGAAGAGAAGTTTGAGATTGTTGAAGAAAATGGAGAGATATATGTGACAAAGCTAGTTGACAGGGGAGAACGATACCTGATCACTGTGGAAGCCACAGACAAAGCTGAGCAGAACTTTCGCAGGTATGTTATATGTTGTTTATAAGTTTTTAAATGGTAAACCAATGTGACATGGTATTATCCTGATACCTTATTGTATCCGCCAAAACAAAGTTTTGCGGATACTATGTTTTTGACCGGGTTCCGCCGCCGCCGCCGCCGCTGCGTTCGTTTCCGGAGAACTCCTCTGAGACTACTGGACAGATTTTTCCGAAACTTACACAAATTATCGGGTCACATGTGAACTGGTGCCTAACCAAGTGACCTTGACCTCTGACCTTTCGTCTCTGCCCAGCGTCCGTTTGTGCGTCTGTTTACACACATAAACCCATATATCTTGGGAACCGTTTGACCGATCCGGAAAAAAATTTTACACAAATGTAGCCCTGGGATAGCTTTATAACATACACAACAAAAGGTGGCGCCACCTGCAACCATGTTTGCACGGTGTCCATTTGTTCATCTGCCTGGGGTTAAAATCACTCATATCTCTGCAGTGGTTTGACTAATTCACCTAAAAATCGGCATACTTATACATCCTAGATAGCTTTCTTGATTTTATGACAGGTGGCGCCACCTACATTCACGTTAACGCTCCACACATAAACCCATATATCTCGGGAACCGTTTGACCGATCCGGAAAAAAATTTTACACAAATGTAGCCCTGGGATAGCTTTATAACATACTTAACAAAAGATGGCGCCACCTGCAACCATGTTTGCACAGTGTCCATTTGTTCATCTGCCTGGGGTTAAAATCACTCATATCTCTGCAATGGTTTGACTAATTCACCTAAAAATCGGCATACATATACATCCTAGATAGCTTTCTTGATTTTATGACAGGTGGCGCCACCTACATTCACGTTAACGCTCCACACATAAACCTATATATCTCGGGAACCGTTTGACCGATCCGGAAAAAAATTTTACACAAATGTAGCCCTGGGATAGCTTTATAACATACACAACAAAAGGTGGCGCCACCTGCAACCATGTTTGCACAGCGTCCATCTGTTTGTCTGCTGTGGGATAAAATCACTCATATCTCTGCAGTGGTTTGACTTTTCCACTTGAAATTTTGCATGTGTATATATCTTGGATAGTTTCTCGTTCAAATAACAGGTGGCGCCACCTACAATCATGTTTATGTGGCAGAGATCCAATACTAATATTTTACATATGTAACTCTATATCCCCTTGCCACTCAATCCATGCCTCACTTCACCCGTCCTTCTCTGATTTTGGCGGATACACGTAGTCGCTTGTCGACTACCCGTATTCTAGTTTCACATTTTATTGTTCAATAATATATTGCTATCCAGCTTCACATGAAGAAAATTAAAAGACATAAAATAAATACAACAAATTTGGAACAAAATCTAAAATCAGGTGTTTATTCCATATTGGAATGATAATTTTGTTTATATGCTATTTTCAAGCTCTATGTGATTAGAGTATCTCGTTATTTTGAAACTGTTCTTTTGTTATGATTTATATTTAAAAAATAATTTCACAATATTTAAAAATGCATAACTGATGGTTTGGATACTGGTAAAACATATTTAAACAAGTATTGTTTGAATGACCACAAATACATCTGAACTTTTGTGACTGAGTGCTCCAAATATTTAATAATAACTCTACACTTATTTTCATTCATGTTTGCTTCTTGTTAATTAAAAAGTGGCTTAATCTCCTTGTTTATGGTCCAGTGTTTCATTGTGTATTGCTTGCCCCTATTTTTAGGATCTGTAACTGGCGTGGCTGCCCAAGGTACAAACCTGTTATCAGTAGAAGGCTGCCAATGGCCAACTTATTGCATGTATATAAAATGGGACCAGTTGTTCATAAAATCAGTTTGTCCCATTTATATACAGATAATGCTTGATTGTCATGCATGCGTGAACAATTTTTTTTCACCACAGTTGTATAATAAATAGTACACTTGAATAATAACAGTTAATTAAGTGCTGTTTACATAGTACCCATTTCATGAGACTTTGAACCTGAGATGTGTTTGGTGCTTTTCTCTGTTTCTTTTACATTTTTTATACATTAATTTTAATTAAGTCATTAAATAATATTTGTAATATTTCCTGTTGCACAACAAAAAGTAATTGACACACTTTGTAGAAATGTTTACAAAAAGTTCATTTTGTTTAATTGTAATACAAAATTTATTAATAAAAAATATATATTTGAAAAGGTACAGCTGGTAGTTCCATTGAATGAATAAATTAATACTATTTCAGGTATACTTTTTGGCATGTAAATGAGAGCGGTTTGACATTGCTGATATGTACCTAAAAAAATAATTACTGTGGTGATCAATAGATGGCAGCACCTGATGATTTCTTGGGTTTAGAGCTGTACCAGACTAGAAAAAAGACAGTGATGAATGTAGGCAGTGATCCATGAAGAAGAACATTTGTTTTTTTATATGTCTTGTTCACATGCTGCATGAGAATTAATTAATGACATTTGTATAACCAGCCTTCATATACATCAAGATGTTAACGGCTTCTTAGTCACTCCATATATTCCTGAATGAAAATATATGGAGTTAATAGCAGCATATGGTTATGCTTGAAAGGGTATGAAAGAGAGGCAGAAAGAGAAGGGGAGAGAAAGAGAGAATGTGCGCTAATGGAAATTATTCATTAGTTATTTAGATTAGCTCACACTCACTGAACATTACCAGATGTAAAATGTTAATAAAAGGGGGTTTTAACTCTTAAAAGAGTTAAGATTTTGTACAATGGATAATAGTGGTGCCTATGTCACGTGTGTGTGTGACCTCTGAGATGTGACCTGAATATGCTTGTTGTCACAAGGTGACACCAGGCCAAGCAGCAGGGGAGAAACCAACTGTCTCAGAGATGAGATTCCCTGTAGTCTTATATTAACTTATTTAAATTATAACAGTATATCAATTGTTTGTCTGTAGTTTAATTCACACTAACACTCTTTGCATGCTTCTTTACATTCTATACAACCATAGGAAAGCCATTTGCATAGTCTATACAAGCAGTAAAGTGAGAAGTCATTCACAAACAGTTCTCAGTTTGCAGTATTTACACTTGTCTCATGAATCAGTTTTTTATCCTCTTGCCTAGTTTTGTCACTGAGGTTAGCAGATAAGAAATAGATGGGATTTTAGTTTTGTATGACCTGACAAAAAGTAGAAAGGAAATCAGTCTAATTTTAATTGTTTTCATGTATGTTACTTGACCTGTAGCAAAACCTAGCTTATGTCTCAACTGCCCAGCAAGTTCTTATTAAAAAACATTTGCTTGTGTTATATTTTAATAATAAAGTCATGGTTGTTTTAAGGGAATTTTTCCAAACATTTGTTTGACCATTGACCAAATTGTCTATTGGTGGATGAAACTAAAATTTCTGTTTTTCTTTGAAATTAATATAATGCATTTCCCTCACTATGAATTCCTCAGAATTTTTATCTTTGATCCAAATCTATTTAAAATACTTGACTTTTTAGAACTAAATCCATTTTATAATATGCAGGAGTTAGGTTAATTACATTAGACTTTCAACATCCTTTCTTTGCCATATATGACAAAACATAAACCACTAATATTATTCAAAGATGAGCTTATTTCTATTGGTTGTGGTACTTTTACAGGAGTGCAATCACCCTGGTTACCGTTGAGGTTGAGAGAGACAAGAACTTGGGTCCCCAGATCACGGCTCAACAGTTTACAGTGTCCATTAGTGAAGGCATCAGGAGAGACAGTGCCATTTTTACTGTCCCTGTAAGTGTATTGTGTTAAAATATTATAGGTATATATGTATATATATGTGTATATTTATACATATACCTCTGATCGTTTTTACATATTTAGAAAATTCAGTTATGCTACTATTAATAGTTTTGTGTAACCTACTAGCAAGTTGATTCTGGCTTGTTCAGAGATTTAAGGAAATATAAAGAGGAGCATTAAAATGTCTGAAAGAAAATTTGAGTGTAATTGAAAAAAATAAAGAAAAAATATTTTGTTTATTTTTTACATCGGTCATCACATCATAATATGTTTATGATAACTTACATATTCATTTTTATTGGTAAAAGTTAAATAACCCTTAATATGTATATCAATTTGTATATCAATTTGTATATCAGTTTATGCAACGTGGAATTTATATAATGGGAATAAAATGTGAAACTGTGTTCAAAATATTATATTTTTAGTAGTAGTTGTGGAAGGCCTACTTTGTCCTTAAACTGACATGAATGAATTCCAGGCTGCTATGTTGGATTAAATATACAAAATAAGGTTTACCATTAATAAATGAATATTAATTACAGGCCTCAGACCCAGAGGATGACAACCTGAGATTCTCAATAGAAGCAGGAAATGCTAACGATGACTTTGCAATTGATGCCAACAGGTATGTTTCAGAGATAAATGTGATAGAATGTATTTGTTTATAGCTTGTGATTTTCAGCTTTTATTTTACTGATAAAAGTGATGATAATTTGTTTGTAACTGTAAGTGACTTAAGATGTGGACAATTCCATGAAACTTATTACACAAACACGATATTATACATAGGTGTCCTCCTGACCAGCCCTCTACTTATGTGATCTGCTAGTAAGCTTATCTTGGAGATTATTCTGCATGCATGAACACACACTTTTAGGGATGGTCCGTTTAGTGTAGAATTTTGTAGTAATAATATAAGATTAATATACTTTGTTTGATATGTTAAGAACTAATAACCAACCTGTGTGATTTATTTTTCAGGGGTATTGTGACTGTGTCCAAGAGACTAGACAGAGAGACAACACCCAGGTACTCTCTCAAACTCAAAGTGCAAGACAGGGACCCCTCAAGGGTGAGTGGTACATTATACATTAATTATGTAAAAGATATGTATCTACATCCTTTCAATTTTTTTTTCAACAAATATTGCAGACTTTTGTGGCTTGAAGAGTTTAATAATATTACTTACATTTTATATGAAATAAATTGCTCATACTTTTGTACCAGTTCCATATTTCATTCAACATTTTTGTCTGCAGCTGTTTAATCAGAGAATTTCTTTAATCTGGATATCTATATAAACTGAGAAAAGAAATCATTTTTATTGCTCGCCTGTGATGTCTAAATAGTGTTTTTTTAAGCAGTATGTTAATTCCAGTGATCAATGTAATTATATACATGGTATTAACAAGTAAAGGGTATCAACAGAATCAGAATAAAGAAGAGATTGATAAAATAAGCTTATCTAGGTGGAAAAAGTATAAAAAAAATGAAAAATGCATGTGGATCCCAGTAATTCATACAGCTGCGATGTCAGTGCTATTAATAAGAATTTACATTTTTATCATATCTGTTACTATTCTTTGTTTGTAGTCTGCCACCACAACGTTGCTCATCACAGTGACAGACATCAACGACAACAGTCCAGTCTTTACCTCGCCTTCTCAGCCAATCATCTTTCGGGTTCCAGAAAACGAGAACAATCGGCTGGTCGGAGTTGTCAGAGTAAGGAGGAAATTGATCAAATATAGTGAATTACAATATGAGGGCAATTATTGATACTGTGTTATTTGGTGATAATTGATATTACAATATCCATGTAAGAAATAATTAGATTTTTCATGAATAATATTTGATTTCCTGAATAGAACTATTAATTTATAAAGTTTAATTACTCAGGCTTTTTAATGACCTTTGTTTTTTCATGTTAATTACATACTTTTCATATAGCTCATATTTTCTTTTTCTTTATAAAGTGTACTGATCCACAAAATGGTACTGTGCCTGTCATATAGGTTTAGATGAAAAAAACTGAATATCAGTAAATAATAAAAGCATGGTTTTAAAAGCATTGCGTACGAAACGCTTTCTGATTTGCATTGCTGCCTCTTGTATAGAGTGGGCCATAGAATGCAATATGTATTAGTGTATATATGGTACAGTGACTAAGGATGTTTTTTCTGACATACAGGCCTCAGATGCTGATGAGGGCATCAACAGTCAAATAACCTACTCTGTGCCTCCCAACAATGGGTAAGTGTTACTGCAGTGATCGTCAGTGTCAATCACAAGCTCACAGCTACCCTCTGTATGTAGTACCAGAAGATCTGGCCAGTCTTGGGGAATCAAAGTGCCATAACTTTTACCTGACACGTATTTACTAAAGATAATCCCTTGTACCTTTCATAAAAATAGGCCAGAAAATATATGTATACAGTCGGAGTAAGCCAGAAATCACAAAAGTTCTACAGGTAAGGCAGGTAAATAGCTGTCTTAACAAGCATCTGTGATTGAATCTGTAATATAAAAAAGTTAAATAAAGTAACAGTTAAATGAAAATCCCTGTGTCACCTGGTAATTTATTCCAGGGATGATGTAGTGGAATTATAAAAGGGGTGTGTATATTTCCTTGGTAGTTATTGCATGAACATTGTTTGATATAAGAAGTCCAGTTTAGAGGGAGCAGTTGAAGGAGCTCCAGCTTGCTAAAGGCTGGTTGTGGAAATGCAAATAAAGGAGTTTATGCTTGTCAGTTGGTAGTTACAAGGGTATGAGAAGTGCACATGATGGAAAGTTTGCTTGCCAAAAGCTAGTAATGATAGTTGACCTGAGGAACTGCTGATGACCATTCTGACCGCAACTCCTCTTGTGTTAGAGTTGTACTGTACTTATAACATTCATTTTTGTTACAGGTACTTCTCGATTGAAGCCCAGACCGGTCAGATAGCTACCAGCAGACCACTGGATTATGAGACTCAGAAGGTCCACTATCTGTTTGTGACAGCTCGGGACATGGCCCCAGACAGCCGTGCCACTGTGGTGAATGTGACTGTTATGGTGGAGGACAGAGAGGACATGGTCCCTGTCTTCACCGAAAAACTGTACACAGCCACCGTGCCTGAAAACAGGAGGAACTTCTTAGTGGCTACAGTACAGGTGAGTGTATCAAAGTCTGTCATCTTTTTTTAAAAAATGCTTCAATTTTATGTTTGGAAAAGTTACTCTGAACATGCAGTCTTTGTAGGCATGTCGTTTTTTAATTTAGTTAAATGCAAGCCATATTAACAAGCTTCACTTTTAAAATCTGACACCACATCAAATATTGTCACTAAGGTTATTTTAGATAATTTCCCATGCCTCCACAATATATCTGTATTCTTGCAATCAAATAATATATTTAAAGCAAAATTTACTTGAATTTCAATCTATAGTCATGTTTGTGAATATAAAAATGTTGTAGTTTTAGATACCAGCAATTTTTCATTACGAGAATACCTCTTTACTGGAGAATTAGGTTCAAATAAATTGAATTTTCTGCATTAGGTTTCCGGTCAGTTATAATCCACCACAGCTAAGTTTTATCAAAATTTTCATGTCTTCATTACAGGCTGTAGATCTGGACGTCCGGAAATCAATTACATACCGTTTGAAGTCAGGAGATGGGAGCTTGTTCTCAGTGGAATCAACTTCAGGTCGTATCACCACTGCCAATGAATTGGATTACGAGAAGACACAATTATACACGCTGGTTGTGACGACAAGTGAAGCAGCATCAGCCGAGGGACCTGAATATTCATGCACAGTGTCTGTCACTGTTCAGGTCAGTATTTGTCTATGTTTCCTGTTATTTTCAACCATATCTATTTACACACATGTCTATCTTTCTGTCTGGCTCTTTGACTATCAGTTTTCCTGTGTACTAGACTAAGATATTTGTAAGATTTGCCTGAGCACCGGCTCCTGTTACTCAGGGGTAGAGCACAGGACTCAAAGCTGGGAGATCATAGGTTCGAATCTCAGCCAAGGCGGTGAGTTTTTTCCACGGTCAGGCCCCCACCCAGGGTCAGCACTCTGCAGGCTTAATGGGAAGGCCATGCGCAACAGCCATGTTTCACTCACAAACGAGTGCGTCTTTCTTATGTTCCTCGGTGGTATGACCCAGCAAATGGGACAATAATGCACACAGGGCCCACAGGTGCATATTTAACCAGGCCTTGTTGAGGCCAGGATATAAAATGAAAGAAAGCGTGTGATACTGCCCAGTCACGTGGTCTGAAACAGGAATGTAATCCTGCAGATGTGTATATACATAGTTAAGTTAGCATTAAAAAAAAAGAGGCGGTTACCTCCACCAAAAAAAAAAGACTTGCCTGTGTACTAGACTCTTCTTGTTTTAATGTTTGATTGAGTGAAGTATAGGGGTAAATTAAGAGTGACATGGTCCAGAAGAACATGTTCTGTTTATGCTAACAACAGTCCAGGATGTGAGACAAGTGGCTTGTCCCACTACTGCACTGACCAAACAGTTTCAAATCACAACAATAAATCAGTAACCAGTCTTTTCCAGAACTTGTGAAAAATAAAGTTAAATTTGTTGTTTTAGTTATCAGTGTGAAATGAATATGTTTTGCAGGATGCCAATGATTTTGCCCCAGTCTTCGAGGACAGAACTTACACTGTTGAGAACCTGAGAGAGACTGCTGCTCCCGGCTCACCTGTAGTCCAGGTTAAGGCCATCGATAAGGATCCTGAGGTGAGTAATTTATCTTTACTGTACGTACAGATAATAACCATGCTCAAATATAACAGGTTATTTCATATCATATTACAATATGAATGGTAATGGATAAGTTAGCACTTCAGTCATTCTATAATGATAAACGGTCTTCAAACTACAGTAGAGCGCCGTATTTCCGAATGCAGAATTTCTGAAAAATTCTTTTTTTCCGAAAATTAAAATTGGGGACCGAAAATTTATTTGTTTTTCCGAAATATTTTCAAGCATGTAAACACCTCAAAAGAATTTTTGTAATTAGGAGTCACAAAGGCCTGCAGTCAGGTGGTTAAGCCCAGTGGTGACCCTAATTGATTGATTCTGGGCCGATGCTGTGGCCGGGGCAAGGGTGTGATAACTACAGCTAGTCGCGCAACGCCAAGCTCTGTATACCCCCAGTAAGCAGATGAGCAGTTTATCCAAGAGCACTTGTGTATTATCAACCATAATTCATCTGTACTCAAGCAAGCATAGTTCGTCAGCTTTGGCTGGGATGTCAGGCTAAACAACTTAGCAGTTTTCTCGCAAGAGTATTGGTGAGGTATCATTTGCACATTGCTTGTGCTCAAGTAGGTTAAGATGCTAGGCCATAGCTTGCGGGCCTTGCCATACAATTCATTCTGAGATAGCAATTGTGTCACTAACATAAACTTGCTGTTATTCAGCTTATTTACTGCCAAGAAGAACACCAATCGAACACTATTGTCTTGCAAGAAATATGGAGTAAAAGAAAAGAAAATGGACTGCGTTATGCATGTGCTGCACTGGCACCGTCTACGGGCAGTTAAAGTAACTAACTGAGCTACAATAGTGGCGATGTCAATTGACCTTACCCTTCCATGATTTTTTTGGGGGGAACAGTGGCACACAAGTATCATAAAAACAATTTTCCTATCAAAATCTGCAATAAATCCGACATTTTTATAAGTTCTGGTCGTAAATCATGTGGGTCGAAAAGAAACACGGTGTTCCCTTAGTAATAAAGCATTAAGTTAATCATTAACTTTCTTACAAAATTTGCCCTAGACCTCCGACCAAATTTCTGAAAATTTGTTTTTTCCTGATAGAAAAGCTTGTCCTCTAACGCTTTTGGAAAAATGGCAATCTAACTTTTTGTACCATTGTTAATAAATCTGATATTAGGATTTTATTTCTCATGTTGAATTGTTCTTAATTCTGTTTCCTGATAATATCCCGATGGTATTCAACTATTTGCATCAGCAGTGTACACCCCATGATTCCTGTAAATAACTATATAATATGATGAATAAATAAGAATATATGCTATATACACATAATTAGTGATATAATAATATATATTTAGATATGTAAATAAGATTAAAAAAGTGAATTTTTTTAATTCAGTAACCATCTGCATCCTGGCATGTATCTCTAATGTAACAAGGCTCTTTATCTTTCTTAGATGACTCGTACATTGTTCATGCATTGTCGTTGTATATATAGTGTTGTAATTGTCATACTGGACATTTCTCTTTCAGGGACCCAATAGTGCAGTGCGCTATCGTATCGATTCAGTGATCCCTTCAAATGGCCAGAATCTGTTCTACATCTCTCCGGAGACAGGTCAGATTACCGTGGCCACCCCTCTGATCAGCAGTGGAGAGTCATCTGACCGTTATGTGGTAAGTAGACATCCAGTCAGGGGTACAGTGTAACCTAATGCTTGAACCATTGGACCATTGTTTTATCCCCACCAGTCTTAGCCTATTGCTTAAACCACTGGACCATGTAGCCGCAGGTCCCTGGTTTGATCCCTGCCAGTGTCTCAGTTGTATACTGGTTAAAGAACTTTAGAGATTCACTCTACATGTCTGAATGATAGGTCATGACTTTTGGATTGTTCCTAACCCTCTGCATATCAAAATCTGAAATTGAAATTGCTTATCAGAATATATCATAATTATTGTTCTATGGTTACCTTCCACCTCATTCAATAAAGAGTGCTGCATAATGGCTATGGGCCTATCCTATAATTTTGTTTTAAATGCTGACATTTGACTTAGTGGAAGTGTGATATTAGAGAGCCATTCAGGGTGAAAATGGGGGCAGGGAAGGGAGAACTCAATGCAAAAATTAAAAATTTTTTTTTTTTTACTTTTCATTACATTCAGAAATTATTTGTACAGTAATCTGATATTTGATAATTATACTGATTTAAGGGGCCAGTCAGGTGGAAAGGGAGAAAGCATCAAATATACCAAGCACAAACTGAATGTCTTTATTTCTCATACGAGATATAAATGATGAAATAGTAGAAATTAAAACTAGATTTAATATTAAGTGCAGCACAAATGACTCTATGAAGAGAGCAGAAGTATATCATATATACATAATATAAATACATAAAGATTTTTATCTTTGTCTTTTCCTGTTGATCATGCAGACAATAACTATATTTTTCTGTGCCTTTGTGAATAAAATGAAAACTGACAACCAGTTGAGAAGCAAATAATAGCAGACTAGGCCATAATATGCTTTTTCTGATAAATCAATAATATACCAATATCTATGCCATGTGTAATGTTGTTTGTTTTATCTCAGTGGCGCATCTGGAAGAGGGGGGGGGGTGTAAAGATTTAATAAGTCAATAAATCAATGATAATTATAATGCTTGTCAACCTTAAGCATTTAATTTGGTGCATAGCAGGATAATATATAAATCATTATGTGTAGTTACAAGTTTAATTAAACTGTGTTAACCATAGGTATCTTTCTACTTGTACCCTACCCTAGAGCTAGTTTATGCCTTCGCTATCTCTCCTGCAACCCTCTGTGGTTCTGAGATGCACGTTTATGCTCCACCCCCCCACTCTTCTTATCTGTTGAAATTTATAGTATACACCAGTGATAATACACACATTGAAAGGAACCTTTTCATTTATCATATCAGAGTAAATAAGGGTGACATATATGGACAGTATGCATTGTACTGTATCAATTAATAACAGTGTAACAGACATGGAGTCCCGATCAACTTATCTCCAGAAATATATAGCATGTTCACCCTGCATCCAGCACTCATACACTGTCAGGTTAATTTGTGATACTTATTGATTGGCACTTAAATGCATCATGCCATATAAGGAGACCCTAATCAATAAACATATGTGACCAGCCAATAGGAATCCATTAAGGCCAAGCCCAGCTGTAGTGTCTCTCTCTGTGGGTGATGACACAGCTGGTAGCCCAGATGTAAATTTCTCATAGAGAAAGTGACATATCCAGAATGACTGGCAAATAGCATGGTCCACGTGGATAGCTTCCCATATGGTCTCTGTATACGGCAATAAACTACATGTACATCACTGTGGTACACAGTTTCTTTGGATGTCAGAGTTCTTAGTTATGCAGTTTATCATGGGGTCCAGTAGCACAGGTAAGGTGCTTCAAATAATTCATATATCAAAATTACATTTTTTCATTTCTGTCCTGTTTTTAAGATTATTTAAAATACTGTTTTTTTTAACCATGCAGTGAATACTCTTATAAAGTTAATAGATACATACTACTTTTGATTTGTTTTGTCTTGTCAGTATCATATTAAACTATGGATATTTTACTCAATATATGATTATTTTATTATAAAACTGGTATTCATGAAAATTTATGATTTAATATATTTAATGAAATATTGAAATGTGAATTAGGACAGAAGTTAGTTTAAGGCCACCTTTTCATGTGGAATGTCATTCATAAAATAAAAAGCTCCCTGGAGTGTAAATTTTAAGATGAACCTGTGTGGCTTCTTAGGTTATCAGAAAATTAGGATTTGGTTGAAATATCCTCAATATCCATAGGATTGTTTGAAAACTTTTATTTCAGTTTAAAATGTATGCATATTGTCATATTAAGCTCCCTGATTTTACATCACTTTTTCCTAAATTTAGGAGTGATTTTTTTTTTCAAAGTTTTTAACTACTGAATTCCCATATTAGTGAAAGGACAGCAAGACAAAAAGTTCCCATATTGCTGAAAAACTCATCCAAGATTATTTTTAATATATCAAACTCTGTATGCTCTGTATATTAGTGAAGTTGACTCTAATAGTTTTTAGATAGTCCTGCTTGATGGATTGTTAGTTAAATAGATGCCTCTGTGTTTCAATGATTATTTGGGCTATATGTGCTATAATTGTTGGGGATAATGGATCCTCCCAGGCTTAATTTATGTGAATCAGCTTAATTAATTTGACATTGAGTAATGTCAATGAGTTTTCATTGGGAATAATTACCAGCAAGTTTCAATAACATTCAGACTTGAGGCTATATATGGAGTTTGCACAATCAGTATAACAGGATAACAATTTGAGTCACAGTATGTGAGCTTAACATCATGCAGCCCATAATTTGACCTATATAACAGATATTATGCATAAAAGATGAACATGTAAATGAGAAAGAAAAGTACAGGTTTCCAAGAGGTAAAATGAACAGGATAGAATCTATATAGCACATTCTGCCTTGCTTTAAACATCTGTTGCAGGATCAATAAATGGAGTGTGCTAAAGGTACACAATACTGTATGAGGTCCCCATCATTCACCAGCCAGTGACAGTTTGTGGTGAATGTCGAGCTCCCCCCCCCCCCCCCCCCCATGTAACAGGTGCTTTAAATACAAATACAGACTGATGCTATTGAATGTTTAAATAGATTTCCTTGGAGCCCTTTTGTTCATGAGAACTGATGACAACCCCCAGATGTTCTTTTGTGCACTTTTATTATAAGTCACAAGTTATTATTAGCAAAATAATTATATGCATTTTTATTTATTGATTAATATATATTATTTGTGCATTGTCTGTATTTAAAGACCCATATCCCTCACAGAGTGCCTTTGTTTATAAGTTCTAAACACAAATCAGTTGCATAAAAAATCACCAAGCTCATATCGTATACATATCACTGGGTCATTATCATACATATAGATAAACTGGGATGAAACGATTATGATTAACCACTAAACATATGTCACAGGCCATATAGCTGTCATGATAATGCAGTTTTCTTTTTGAATTAGCATTTTAGTCACTTGATACACATCAGTACATGTTTATCTTTACAGCTGGTTGTGAAAGCAGAGGATTTAGGGCAGCCACCCCAGAGCACCCAGGTTCAGGTGTCTGTGTCCATGGTCCGCAACAAGTTCCCACCCCGGTTTGTCCCACCTTCTTACAAGACCGATATAGAATTTACAGAGAAGGTTGGAGAGATTGTCACCCAAGTCAGTGCCCAGGACGCAGATGTCAATGTAAGTCATCCCAAAATAGTACCTGCTGGTGTGCTGTAATAAAAAAACATTTATATCTATACAGTTTTGCATTAAAGAAGGTCATGCATATTAATTGCACCATCTGTTTCAACAGTGCACCCTTAAAGTGAGTAAAGTGCAATTCATATAATTTACTGCTTAATTGCATAAGAAATCATAATTATGTGTTTTTGCACAGCAATAAATGTCTCATGAACAATGTGTATTATATATTTAAACCACGGGGTAACCTGAAACATTGTAAATCAAAACAATTATTGCTGGTTTTGACAAAATAAAGGTAATTTTTATCTATTTTTGTAAATCACTCAAACATAAGCCTAATAATGCGCCATATATTTCAATTGTGGGGTTAAAACATTATATATATATGTAATTTCACATATTTAAGCTGCCACTGATTAAATATATGCTTTGTTATATACAGGCTCCATACAATGAAATGACATATGAGCTAATCGGAGATGGCAAGGCTATGACCTATTTCAAAATAACCAAGGACAAAGGTCAAATCCAAGTGGCCAAGGATCTGGCAGAAGACAGCGACCTAGAATACCTGGTAAGATAATGTTGTTTCATTATTACTGGTACATAGTACACACCATTGTATAGTTAAGGGATAATTAAGGTTGGGTACATTGTATTTTGGTAACAAAGACAGGGTTACCTGTAAGTGATTATTGTTTGCCTTTTGTAAATATATTAAAGATGATACAAACATTTTGAAAGAAAGCTTAAAACACATTAAATTCTGTTTTATACATAAATGCAAGCTTTCATTTTATATTGATCTGCAGTATGGTAGAGTATAAATGTTGGTATGTCAAAGGACATTTGTTTAAATCTCTGGATATATATTTTTTCTGAACTTTTAATTTTATGTTTTATGATCTGCTATAACATATGGCCTGTATTTAATATCTCATAGGACATTTATCTGTCTTAAATGTAGAATTATAGTTTTTGATACAAATTTCCATTGGTGTGATCACCATCCGTAAATTACAGTATTTCGGCTTTTCCGTGATAGGTGCGTATACGTGCAATTGATGGAGGAGAGAAATTTGCCACAGCCTTGGTCACAGTGTCTGTTGATCGTAACTTGAACAGCCCAAGGTTTGCCAAGGAGAGGTACACAGCTGAGATCCAGGATAACGAGCCGCTCGCTTCATCCTTCATGAAGGTGTCTGCTGATGATGCTGACATCAAGGTATACCTGTTGTGATGATGGTTAATTGGTTATGATATACTACACCTACATATAACACAGTGTGCTTCTCTTTCTTGTAAACAGGTGGTAATGTTCAGGAAGCCCTCCCTGTTCAGTTTCTAATTAATTATTCAATTCTCTGTAGAATTCCAAGCTTCTTGTATTCAAAGACAACTTTAATGTTAGAATTAATCTGCACATTCATTCATAACTCGGATACTAACACTAGAAACATGTTGTTTATTATGGGATTAATATATAAGCTGATAAGATTTCTTTTAATTTGATCAATATCTACTGCTTGCATAGTGGATTCCCTACAAATGACTCATATTCATAGAAATGATGGGTATCAAGCTTTTTTTTTTTTGAAAATGCATGTAGGTTATCCTGGTTAATTCGTTCCCTCACAGTATCAGCATAATCACCAGATAAAAAATGAATGGTTATTTTCTTATTGTCATGTAGATATAAACTAGGTGTAACAATTGATTTTGAATCATATTACAGGCTCCACACAACGTTGTGAGGTACAGCCTGGTGGGTGACAGCACTGCCAGGGAGTACTTCATGGTGGATGCCGTGACAGGGGCCGTGAGCATGAAGAAGTCTGTGGTCGAGGACCCAGAGAGAAGAACGAGATACACTGTATGTGTCAGATATTCTGTACAAACATTATACACACAGTAAAACTGTACCTTATTGTGTTGAAATCAAAAGGACTAACAGTAAAGCTTAAACTTATCTGAGGTTTGACTCAAGCAGGTTTTTAAAAATTTGAATAATAATTTGGTAATAATATTTACTTTGTAACCTGAGCATGAAACTTTGACAAAATGGGGTTAATCAATTTAAACAACCTGACACAACAAGTTTCACTGTAATATAATGATAATAATATTTTTGAGTCCCCCGCTGTCAGTAAAGTGGTGCCTGTTAGTCCTTCGGTCTTTCCGCCTGTCCGCCCGTCCGTCCATCCTGAAATATGCGAGATATTAAAAAAATGACGAGCACTGATAACAATATTAAAACTGACTATGTTATTCACTATTAAAGCTGGTTGAAAGGACAAATTTTAAGTTGAATCTTGAAATAGATCAATGAAAAAGAGTTTTGAATTTCCTCTGTTAGAGTGTTTTATAGTCTAGGTGCTGCGAAGTATGTGCAATTTTCTAGAAACTTGTTAGTATGTAAAAGTACTCATTCTCAAAACCTGACAACATCTAACATTAGTCATTCACTTTAAATATTAAATATCTTTTCTTATGATTTTTATCTTATCTTCCCTGATAAAGCATCTGATTGTTATCACAAAACACTGCACAAGCATTGAAAAAAAATCTTAAATTTTTTTTAGCTGATCATTATGGCTGAGGACATGGGTGAACCAGAGATCAAGAGATCATCCAATAGGGCCACCGTAGTGGTGACAGTGGTCAGGAACGAGCATGCTCCCATCTTCTTCAACACCAGCTACTCTGCCAATGTCCGCCAGGATGCCACCATCGGCACCTTCATCACCACCGTCAGCGCCAATGACCAAGACACAGCAGTGAGTGCTCTCATTTTGTGAACTTTCTTCTTTATTTTACTCTTGTATATTTTCATATCTGTATAAACTTTAATTGATTTTGTGTTTAACTTTGAAATGGTAGAACAAGTGACACTAACGTCTTAAATTAAGCTATAAATATATGGAGATATGAGATCAGATGGAATTGTAATTGACAGAGAATAAACAATGAAAACAGTTACTAAAATCTGTAATGATACCGATTGTTTCATTTCAGACTGACTTCAAGACCATCCGCTATGAAATCATTGGAGATGACACAGCACCCAGTTTCTTTGAGATTAACCGTGAGAGCGGCCGTATCACTACCAGGACCACCTTGTCACGCGACACACTGGAACTGTACAGGGTAAGAAAACTACCTTCAGGGTGCCTATCACCACTTTTATCCCATAGATTCTGTGGATTCACTGTATTGTCAGATTGTGAAATAATTCTTCAGAAATCAGAGTGTTCAAAAGTTCAAAACCAATATTTTTTTTATCAAGAACTCACTATCATTCAGTAATGGCCGATCAAGAAGCTGATATTATCAGAATTTAAATTGGTTCTTTATGTACTCATTACCCCAAATGTTACTTGTACAATTATATATTGTAAATTAGAATTCTTGTGATAATTTTTTTTCAGATCCGTTGTGTAGCTAAGGATAATGGAAGTCCGGCCCGTAGTGCCACTGTCATTGTTTATGTCAGCGTCCAACGTAACTTCTATGCACCCACATGGCAGCGGTCATCCTATGATCAATCCATTCAAGAAACCCAGCCCATCGGTGTGGAAATTGTCAAAGTGTCTGCATCTGACAGAGATGACTTTGTGAGTAACAAAAAAAAAAGAACTTTTGTTTGTATGATAGGTAACTGTGGAAATATTCAACACATTCTGGGTATGTTTTAACACGCAGTTGTAAATTTTGATTAATTAACATTACAATTATTTTGATTAATTATGAGCTTATTTGAAGACAGATAAACACAAAAATTGTAAACTTTTCTTTACCTTAATGATCTATTATTAAAAAAAAAACTATCTATTTTAGAATATGTCCACTCAAAAAGTGTATTTTTGATTATAATATTGAATTAATATCATCATAAATATGAATCATGTTGCGTTAACAAGTCCATTGGAAATTTTATAAGGAAAGAACAGAATCTGTATTAAATACATTTTAATATATTCAAATATATGTATGTTTCTGTTGTAGGCTCCTCATAATAGCGTTGTATATGAACCCACGGGTGATTCAGTGGCCATTCAGTTCTTCGAAGTGGGCAGAGAAACAGGAAGTGTTTCCCTGAAAAGTTCTGTACTGTCTGACCCAAGGAAGACCAAACAGTATAAGGTAAGTCGGTGTGTCCAGTCAGTCCACACCAAACCAATTCTTTTCAGAATTTTATTATTTTTTCATGAACTAAAAGCAGAAAAATTCTCCACAGAAGACATGATTCATGCTCAAGATAATACAAACATTTGACCATCAGTGCAGTAACAATGGCCACAAACTTGATATAAACACTTTATTTAATGCACCTTGAATATAAATCCTAATAAGGCTTTAAAATAAAAATTTCTGTTGCTTTGAATCAATATAGCTATGTATATAAACTTATTTTATGACTTTTATTTTGTTAAATATGCTAGTAAAGTGCTCATTCTACATTCCTTTATAATAGCGTTTTGCAAGAATAATGTATTCTTGAAAAAGTAAAAATGTTATATAAGAGCATTACACACAGATGTGTGTATAACAGATGTGTACATTGAAGGTGATAACATGTGAATAAATAGTTAACATATCCCTTTTTCAGCTCACAATTGTGGCAAAAGATCTTGGCAGACCCCAGAGATCCAGCGACAATGCCACTGTAACCATCAATGTTATCCGTAATGATAATGGTCCAGAATTCACCAATCGTGAGTCCAGTGTCATCATCTCGCAGACCGTGGCTGTCAACAGCAGAATCACAACAGTCCGTGCTGTTGACAGAGATTCTCAGGTCAGGGTCAAAGTTCAAACTTACATATATAGTTTGCTCTTTTATAGGTCACCAGCTGTTGTTTACAAATTAAAATATGCACAAAAACAGAAGTGGGGAAGAATTTATGATGTTGCTTATTTTAAGTGTCAAATGGTTTAATCTTGACATTCCTTTGATTTTATTCAATCAAGTAATTTTAAAATTGAATGTCTAACTTTTTTATGTAAAACTTGATCATTAGGTTTTCTTTATGAATGCACTTTTACAAACAAAACAAAAAAAATACTGTCTGTAGTTTGATTTTAAACATACAAGTTAAGATTTTTATCAGTTTACCTGATCATCTGGACAAATAATTTATATTGCCACAACGTGTTTGACTTAAGCAACTAGGACGTGTTATTTAGTGTATAAGTTATGCTGAATAGTTTTATAAAGAATCAAGAATAAGTTCACTGTTTTAAAATAATTTTAATCAGTGGCGGATCCAGAACAAACTGCTAGGGGGGGCAACGGCTCAGATTCTAGCTTGCATGGTGGACGAGGGTGCGTAGCGCCCGAGGGGGGAAGGTGTGGGAGGGGGTGTCCCCCTCACACGGTGAGGAAATTTTTTGAAGATATTATGATTAAGAAGTCAAATTTGAGCATATTCGGGCTCTTCTGTTTGTTGTATTGAGGGTGTGGGAGGGGTTATCTCCTCACACAGTGAGGAAATTTTTTGAAGATATGATGTTTAAGAAATGACATTTGAGCATTTTTGGGCACTTAAACCAGACTTCTTTTGTTTCTGATAAATTGGAAACAAAGCAGAAGTTTTAGAATATAGGCCTTAATCACTTCAGTTTGTCTGAAAAGTTCTAAAAGTTAACCATTTGTCACCTTGTTATACCTCCTAACTTCCTGGTATATGAATGGTCCAGACACTGGTGTACTGGACTTTATCTTCCAGCGCTGCCAGTACAAGGACTAGCTTCAAGTGGACACAGTATCGGAGATATAAGACTTTATTCATTGGGCATTTACTCATGTGACAAGTTGTTATTTCTGGTACTGTTTGTTCCGTGTGTGTTTAATGCAGTGCTGATTATCCTGAATTCTTGATGTAATATTTCACTGTGAAGAAGTTAATAAAGGCAAGGTAAAAAAAGTACCTTTTCCCAGAAAACCCTTGAAACAATTTGCAATTTTCATGAGCCTGAAAAAAATCTAGGGGGGGGGGGGCCTACGCCCCTGTGCCCCCCCTTGGATCCGCCACTGTTAATGCACCATTATTATTTATAGTTAAGTTAATAGAGGAACATTTAAATGTCTGCAGAAGATATATTTTTAACCACGGGTAATCTCATTACAGTCTCGCTTTGGAGTTATCAAATACCGCATCATTGGTGATGATTCGGCCCCAACCTATTTTAGCATCGGTGAGACAACTGGAGAGATCACATTGAGAAAATCACTTGCTGATGACAAAACTGCCGTATACCAGGTTAGCAAATGTTCCAGTGTATAGTCATCTTGTCTACTAGTGTAATGTTAAACTAGGTACTATTTGTTTTTTTTATAATATTGGTGAATTATATAATTTGTCACATAAATTATTGTCTTCTGTATTTTTGTAGCAGTATATATTAGGTGGCACATTCAGCCATTTGTTAAAAGCTATTTTATTATTATGTGCCCATACTATTACTCATATCTGTGTTTATTATCAGCTCTTATATATAAATAATACAGTCCTGAATGTATATGATCCCATTCAGACCTTTATCAATAACAAACCTCATCTTAGTAAGAGACAGAGGTTCTTATGTACAAAACAATAAGATTCTGACATATTCAAAATAAATAACACCTTAAATGAGAGTCCTCTTACAACACTAACATTACCTTATGAGTAACTATCATTAGATTTCAATTGTTTGGCATTTTCTCTTACTAAATATTAAACACATAATAAATTAGAGACATTAACATAACACATAAAATGAGTCTTCTTTTTACTTTATCTTAATGGCATAACTTATCAATTCCAGTCATTTAATCTTGACTGACTTTTCCAGATTCGTGTTGAAGCAGAGGACAACGGAACTCCCCCGCAAACTTCTGTTGCCATCGTGAAGGTGACAGTGAATCGTAACCTGAATGCCCCCACCTTTGAACAAACTTCTATTTCAGAGCAGATTTTGTACACCCAGGAACTTGGCACTACCATCGCTCAAGTGTCTGCTTCTGATGCTGATGACTCGGTGAGTATAGTCCCTTGACAAAAAGTGATAACTAGTACTAAAATTTTGAGTATATTTGTTTTTATGGGGCATTTTAAAAGGTGCATTAAGGTTATAATTTTTTCTTGCTCATCAATATTATATATTGCCTTTGTTACTATGCCATGATAAGCATATATGATAGATGATGAAAGACAATACATTAGCTCAAACTATGGATTTCATTAATATTCAGAGATAATTGATTAATATTGATCTGGATATTCTTAACACATTGTCAAAGGTAACACATCACTGATATCTAAATCTATTAATTATGATTTTTTTGTATTGATAAAAATCAAGAAAAAAAAGAAATTATAGCCATAAAAACTGTGCTTGATATTACAGCGGATCATACATAATAAATTTAGTTATGTTTGTGGCACACCATTATCTCTTTTAATTGTTGTCATACCATTTTAACCTCCACTCACTCTTTATTACAGGCTCCTCATAACTCCATCAGGTATTCTCTGATCGGAGATGACCTAGCTAAGCAGTACTTCATGGTGAATGAGGTCAGTGGTGAGGTGTCTGTCAGGAAGGATCTGGCCAGCAGCAGCAGCACCCAGTATTCTGTGAGTACAATGTGTCACAATTTAAGTACAATGTATCACAATGTAACTGAAACATGCACTCAATTAACAGTATCTGCAGGTGACTCCTTGGTGATAATTTACACAGCTCTTGTATTACTTAGGATGATCCTCTTTTCATAAGATACAGGATATAAATTTTGGATGAAATATATTGTAGAATAAATACACAATTAATACACTTTAGCTATGTTACTTTTTTATGTTTTAATATTGTGATAATGTTGTGGTTGGTTTCAATGCCAAGTTTGTAAGTTAAGTCCATGCACTATACTTGCATACAGCAAACAATGAAATGTACCAATATGTTGTAGTTTTTCATTCACCAACTGAATATTTCTACTTTACAGCTCACCATTCAAGCCAAAGATCTGGGAACACCACCCTTGTCTTCAGAGCGTAATGCTCGAGTCCTGGTACGAGTTGCCCGTAACACCAGATCTCCCAGGTTTGATGGAGGACCATTCTCTGCTAATATCAAACGTGATGCAGCCGTCAACACTGCTGTTATGAGTGTTAAGGCCAGGGATGATGACAGCAGCGCCCCCTATAATACCGTCAAGTTCAGGATTATCGGGGACGACAATGCCGCTACCTACTTTGGTATTGGGGAGACATCAGGACAGCTGACCGTGAAGAGTTCTGTTAACACTGACTCTGTTGAAGTGTATAAGGTAAGGCGTTGTTACACCTGTACCTTTGATCTGAATTCTTATATTTTATCACTCCCATATCCACCAGTAAAATGCACTGTTTTCCCAGGAAAGTTTTATGTGATATAAAAATAGAAAAGCCATTATGTGAGATAAAAATTTGTAAATTATAAATTATTACCATAAGAAAGTTACATCATTTCCTTATTATTTGGTTCGACGAAAACTGATCCAAGACATTTGTTAGCCATGTCACATGTGAATGCTTAATGCAGATTGAATGTGGATTGAAAACAGTTTTGCCTTTGATGTGTGGAAGGGGCATTGATGGTCTCATTTAATCATATAGGTGAGGGTAGAAGCTTTCGATGGTGACACACCACCAAGGACGGCAGTGCAGATCCTCAACATCTTTGTGGATCGTAACTTGAAGGCCCCTGTGTTCACCAAACCTGTGGGTACCAGCTTCACAGATTCGGTAACTATCAAGGAGACCCTCAGCTTTGACACAGTTATTTACAAAGTAGCAGCTAAGGATGATGACAACAAGGTCAGTGGCTTTTTAATGTTTCACAATATTTAGTATTTATTTAGGGGGAGCTGCCCATGGTTCATTAGTTAATTTGTGTTTTTTATTGTGATGCCATGAATAAGGTGCATGAAAAAAATTCTGTTTTGTACCAGATCCTTGAGAATTCGATTGAACAGTTGTACGTTACATTGTGCACCCTCTATTTAATATAAAAATTTTCTTAATCAAGGGTTGTGCTTGTTTAACTGACCTTATAGACCATAGAAAGCTTAATCTGACCCTCAGTAAGCTTCTGTAATTGAAAGCAGAAATTTATGTTATAAAAAACCATGATGTTGATAAAATGTCGCTCCATAAGCTTCACTTTTAAATTGATAAATAAATTAATTTAGGTCTTTGATATTGATAAATCTTGTGACTTGCACTACATTTATTCTTCTGTTCTAATGACAGGCACCTTTCAACAAGGTTTTCTTTGAGGTTGTTGGAGACAGCACAAGCCAGAAATATTTCACTGTTGACAGAGAAACTGGTGATGTCAAACTGAAGACTTCCTTGCTCCAAGACCCAAGAGCTGCTGAAAGATACAATGTATGTAATTCTCTCAGTATTTACAGTTTATTGCCAATTTGTCATGCTTACCATTTTCTGTGCTCATTCAGTTAGATTGCAACAAAGATTTGGGTTTCAATAAAATAAGTATTAAAATATAATTTAATGGTTGGTTATTTTCCAACATATTTGCTGGAGCAATATTACATTTAAAAGTAATAGATTCTATAAACTACTGAACACATTTTCCTATAGCAACAACTATCTTTATATGCAGAGTGATGTTAAAACTCAACATTTATTTTTGGTTGTTTATGGCTGAATTTTTTAATGTTGGCCTTGACAAAAAAATTCTCACAACTGAACCCATCATTTAATTCAGACATATATTAGTCAATAATGTTTGTGCTGTTTGAATGATAACAGGTACAAATCCGTGCTGTGGATGGAGGTAACCCAGCCAAAACCAGCGCAGCCTCAGCACGTCTCAGTATCAATGTGATCAGGAACAAAAATGCCCCAAGGTTTACCAACTCTTCATACTCAGCCAGCATCAAGCAGGATCATGGAATCGAACGAAGTGTCATTAAAGTCAGTGCTGTTGACAGAGACCCTAAGGTAAAATATGCATCATCAATCCAGTGCTCTTGTGCCGTAATCATGGAACTGGCAGACTACTAGATTATCATCTGAACATTTAATACTATAAAATGTGTTGGACTTGACCTGGCATCAAACAAAGTTTGCAGTATTTAGCTGTTCATCCCTATTTCATCTGAATTTTTCATTATGTTTTAGATTAATTGTTAAATACTTCTGTATCTGCCACATTTTTTATTGCTTATGGTTCTCTTAAGTTGGTGTTCCCTTGCTCCCTCAATTGAAGATGCCTGTGATACCATCTTTACCCCTTCTATATTCTTTAGATAAAGTCCTTACTTATCCCTTGCCATATTTTCATGGGAACTGCTTCATCATCTTGATGAACCTCAAACCCACATTCAGAATATATAAAGTAATATTTAATCATATTATGCACCTTTATTTATTATTCATTAGCAATTAGGTTTTCAATCTGTCATTGAGTAACATTATACTGGGCCAGTAGAAGGCCTAAATACCATATTTTCAGTTATGACATCATATTATGACCCACAGGTGCCCCTGGACTTACCAGCATGACTTGTGTCACTTTGCTGCAACAGACCCCTAAGCAAGATAAAAACCAGTTCAGCAACACTGTTTATGAGGCAAACACCACTAACTCAGAATAGGTGAAAAAAATGTCATTTTATTATAACTAAAGGTTAAATAATGAAGACGACACTATTATTTTGATTCCTTTTTCAGGACACTTACGAGGTTGTGAGCTACACCATTGTAGGTGATGATGCTGCGCCCTCGTACTTCAAGATTGACCCTCAGTCTGGTGTGATCAGTGTAGGAGGAGATCTCTCTAGGGGATCTGACACCCTGTACACAGTAAGCATCGCAGAATGACAACATGCAGAGTTTTATCAGCAATTATACTCTTACAATAAAGTAGACTTGATCAAGTGTGCAATTAGAATTTGACTGCTGTAATTGTGTTTATTCAAAATATTGTAATTAATTGGTGCCTGTGGATTCTGTGGTGATTCTGGGAAATTATGGTCTCTTCACAAGCATTATCTTTAGGATTTAATTCATAGAAAGACTACTATAAAAGTTCCTAATTATACCTCTACTGGGCAATGAGATTAAATATTTTTCCCTTGCTGTGTTACTTTGTTTGCTAGGTTGTCTGTTAGCAACTTTAAACAAAAAGATATGAACAGATTTCAGTGAAATTTAGGGTAAGGTTAGGATGAAGTTTTCAGTTTAAAGACTGCCATTCCTTTGAGATAAGGCAATTTCTTTGTGCTTGCCTAAAGCATAGACCATTCATTGGTATTAGAAGCCATATTTGTTCTACGGCTCACCTGTGAACCAAAATGGTGACCAGTGACACTGAGAAGAACAGAATGTTTGATTAGAGTCGAAGCATAGGTTACATGTTGGCTCAGACTGTGTATCTCCTTACAAAGAGCCTTACATAGTTATCAAATAGATATGCTTTAGGAATATATGATTTAAACTCCCTTTAAAATGGGACTCATACAGCATATTGATCCTTTTGTGATATGGTTCCTTTTCCTTATGCTATTTCTTAATGTCTTACATAGGTGAGAGTGCGAGCTGCAGACAACGGCACCCCAGCCAAGTTCATCACAACAGTTGTAAGGATCAACGTGAACCGCAACTTGAACTGCCCTCGCTGGATTCAGCAGCAGTACCAGAAAACCCTGCTGGAGACAGAGCCTCTCAGCACGCTCATCGTCCAAGCACGGGCTGATGATCGTGACGTCAAGGCTCCGTTCAACCAGCTGGAATACAGCATCGTCGGAGACAGCTTGGCTCAGTCTTACTTCATGATCAACGAGAGGACTGGCCACATTTACCAGAAGAAAGCTGTAAAGTTTGATCCTGCCCAGACTAAACAGTACACTGTGAGTATTAACATTCTATTGTTGTGTTGCTCAATTAATTCTAATTGTTTATAAATTTTAATTGTTATCAGTCAAATTAATAATCTAGATTTCTCAGCAGTTTCATGTTTTGTTCACTGTCGCAATAACACAATTTCAAATTAGACAATACTGTGTCTCTTAATATGTAATTTAAACTTGATAAACTGGCTAATCCCAATGTTTTTTTTTTCATAGATTTCTTTTTATCCTTATAACCTATATATATCTTTGTATAATTGACATTCCAGCTGTATATCCAAGCTGAGGACAAGGCAGACCAGCCATGCACTGCTGACAGGAATGCTACAGTGACGGTCACGGTAGAACGTAACCTTAACACACCCACCTTCTCTAATGATGGCATATACAAGGCCACTATCAGAGAGAACACAGGCATAAACTACAGAGTCACCAATGTCAGGGCAGAGGACCGTGACACAAGGGTAAGCAACAAAATAACGTTATGCATCCAGAGAATATGTATGTTGGTGTTGTTAGTTTGTTGTATTCGCAGATCAGTAGTTTGAATTATTAATCATGAAACCTGTAAACCTCCAGATGAGATTTTAGTTGAAACTTCCTGTAACTCATGAGATAAAAATTCTCATAGCTTTTTAATTCATTTTATGTCTTCATATTGTATAGAAATTATATTTTTTGAGAAATCGTGTACATAAATGAGAATTTATATGTTTAAATTAAGATTCTAATCTGTGAAGCAATAACCTTAATGAACATAAAACCTGCTAGAAATTATAATTACTTTCACTCATGTTTCAAAAAGAAATGTTGTACTATCCTTGATGGAGAAAAATGCATGAAATGTAACTGATATATGCTCAAGTAATTTTTATATAGTTTTTAACAAGTCATAGCTAGAATATAGTATTGAAAGCCAACCAAGCAAGGTTTGTTGTAATTGCACCATTTAACATCACCATGTAATGTTAAATTGTGTCAAACAGTTCAGTGTAATGGTTGTCTTGATTTTACAGAGCCCCTTCAACACCGTGCAATACACAGCTATTGGAGATGGTTCTGCCCCAGCTTTCTTTGCTGTCCGCAAAGACACTGGTGAAATTACGGTGAAGAATGACCTTAGGACAGACACAGCTACATCATTTGTGGTAGGTGGACTGAAGAGAATTAAGACAATGATTTGAATATGTTATTTACATGTGAACCATGTAAAAATACAGTTTTCAAATGTGTAAATTTTGATCAGCCAATGGATGTTGCTCTGTAGAAATGTGTCATCATAGGTGTAATTATTCAATGTAAAATAATTAAGATATTTCACCATTCTATTCATAGGAAAACTATGACATAATTAAAATAACAACATGTACAGTATTCCCTTTGGTGCAATTTAAACCACACAGTATCAAGCCCTTTAAATTTTCTCAGTCTACATCATTACATTCTTGTATTAATCATAATGATAATTTCTGTTTCAGCTTAAGATTAAGGCTGAAGATGGAGGCACCCCTGCACAGAGCTCAACAGCCACCGTGTCCATCACTGTCGAGAGGAACCTAAACAGTCCTGTCTTTGTGCCCACCAACTACAACAAGGAAATCCCAGAAACACTGCCCTTGGGAACCCCAATTCTCAAGGTCACAGCCACAGACAGGGACAGACTGGTAAGACTGTGGTAGATCTGCTGTTGGTTTTAACATTAAAATTTTTTATGCTCACTAAGTTGTCCCCATATAAGTGTTCTTATAAAGAATATTGTATTAATGTATGGCCTGCACTGGATTTGACTTCAGCATTGGAATCCTGCCTCATTGGTGGTAGTTAACAGTAATGAATGCAGTTTTTAGTATTATTGAAAAGGTTCATATCATTTATATCATAAATATATCATAAAAAAAAAATAGTCCATGCACGTTTTGTCATATGTATTTAATTATTAAATTCAGTTATTTGATTACATATTTGTTATTCATATTTCATGAAATTGAGATGGCTACTGTATGATTTCTCACATAAATGTTATCAAAATTAAATTACATGTATATCAGATTGCACAGCCCTATATGTAACCCTAGCTTTTAGAGATTAATGTGTTATTTAATTTTTTTTTTGCTGAACAGGCCCCCCACAACAAAACCAAGTTCTCCATATCCTCAGACACCTCCAGAACGGCAGCAGAGTTTTTCATGGTCAACGAGGACACAGGAGAGATCGCCTTGAAGAAGACCCTTGTCAACCAGCAGACTACGAGATATGAGGTACAGTGTTATGTATTACATAAATACAGACATGCTTTATGATGAATGTAGTAACAAAATGTTTGTGAAATTCGAAGGTCATTCAAATGATTTGTAAAACAAAACTATATCATATAATGAATTCATGTGAGTGAAATGTTTATTTTTGTAGAGTTTTCAGATTTTATGAACATGTATATACAATAAGATTATCTTCATGCTTATAAGCAATAAATTGCCATAAATATTCTGTGTTTCATATCCTGGACTTTGAAAGTGCTGCATTATTTCTCCTACTATTTATCACACTGTAATTTGATTCACAGTTGAGGATTGAAGTGACTGATTTGGGCGTTCCACCACGCAAGGCCAACGCCAGAGCTAGCGTGATCCTGACTGTCGTCCGCAACGTGAACACTCCTAGATTCACCAACCTACCATCCTCCATCACGCTCAGTGAGAACGCCACGCGTAACACTGAAGTGTTCAATGTAGACGCTCGAGACACTGATACCACATATCCGTTCAACAGGCTGATGTATAGTATTGTAGGAGATGATAATGCTGCCGTCTATTTCTCTATCAATGAAGAGGGAAAAATTACTGTCAAGACTGATCTGAAGCTCGGCAGAGGATCAGAAACACAGTATAAGGTGCGTGGTCGACCCAACAGTAATGAATGAATCACTTAAAAGTTAACTTAACTTACTTGGATTACAATGAAAAAAAATCAGTCTTTTTGTTACCTGCAGAAGGTCACCTTTAACATGTAAAAAAGCATTATTAAATAATAAAAATTTAAGAAATATTTAATAAAAAAAATAGTAAAGAATATAAAAATGTAGAACTGATCAAAGTTTAATGGAAAACTTTAGACTATATACTGTAGAAGCTTAATCAGCTGCATGTAGATGATAATTTTAGAAGAAAATTTAGCTTCAGAGATATAGATGAGTAGATGACATTTGGAAGAATATAATAGTAGAATCCATACAGGAGATACCTAAAGATGATTAAAACTGATCAATTATATCCTTAGAAGTGCTCTTGACATGCAAGGAGCTTTATCTCTGTAGATATGTAATAAGTAATTCAGCAAACTTTTACACCTGTACAGGTACGCATCCAAGTGCGAGATGGAGGCTCCCCACCCAAGAGCGTAAATGGTATCCTGACGGTGAATATGCTTAGGAACCTGAATGCCCCAGAATTCCAGAGGTCCTCATATGCTGCCACTATTTTGGAAACGCATGCTATTGGTCGTTCAGTGGCAGAAGTTCGGGCTCGTGATGCAGATAGGGCTGTAAGTTCAAACTTTTATGTTTTCAGCTCTTTTGAAAATTTTAGACTTACATGTGTAGTAAAAGTTTTGTCCTTAATTAATAAATTAATGATTTTTAGGGATCAGTTTGATACCATTAAATGGTTTGGAATTTAATCAGTTTGTTGTTTATCCAGTACTTACTTATACATTATACATTGAGTATTTTAAATAAATGTATAAATATCTTAATTATTATTTTGCAGAAACTATAAATATATATTTGTGTAGTTATTTGAGGTCTCTCCTTGGTAAAAGATCCAAATTCCTCAAGATTTTTTTAAAATATTCTACAAAGTCCAAAATGGCATTAAATTTGGAAATTCACTTACAATTGTATACTTCCACTTTGAAAGGTTATATTGAAGTATTAAATTTTTATTTTTAAATAAATTTGTTTTCTTACACAGGCACCCCATAATGTTGTAACATACACACTGGACCATGACTACTTTGAGATTGGTAAAACTGATGGTAGGATCACTATCAAGCGGTCACTTCTAGGAGACAGCACAAAAACGTACACGGTAAGGCATGCTTTGTCTTATGGTATATCTTTATCCATTTTCAACATGATTTTTGGGCAAAGGAAATGAGGCCACATATGCCAATATACCTTCATGTTTTAAAGCTAAACAGACTTGGATAATTAATAATTGAGTGTTAATATGTTTAGATAATGAAGGCTTCATGACAAATAATTTTGCAAATAAGTCAGTTTTAGTTCCTATTGGTCCTGTTGATTTCTGTCAGCTGAGCATTTTTGGCATTGACAGTGGTTTTTATTTCATAGTAACTTTTCAGTGAAACTGGTTTGAATTGATGTTTATACTTTTTGGGGGTATGAACAAATTTAATTCCTTGATACTGATGCTAGAGTCTTCTGTCTCTCCAGCTGAGCGTGTATGCAGTTGACACTGGTGTACCACCACGCCGGTCTGAACAACCAACCAGGGTATCTGTCACAGTGGTGAGGAATGAAAACTCACCTGTCTTCCAGAACACACCATACAAGAAGGAGCTGAAACAAGACGCAACTACCAACTCCTTTGTTGTAGATGTTCAAGCCAGAGATGCTGACACACAGGTAATTCAGCAAATCATCATGGGATAACATTATTAGGACTTAGACTTTCAATGCATTCATCCCATATTTTATTTAGAATGTTTTTTTTTTCTGTATACCAAATGGATATCTTTCTCCATTGTGAGATTGTTTTGATAGCTCCATGTCTTTTTAACAGACTCACATGTCAAGGCATCAAGGACAGTCGAACCTTTAAATATAAACACAGTTTTGCCAAGTGAAATATGAATAAACAATTTCTATCAGTGTTTATCAGAATAACCTTAGTTTTTAAGTAAATTTGCTTTTAAAATTGATGTCAGTAAAAAATTTGTTTCATTTATCATAATGCTCAATGTGAAGGCTCATTTTAAAGAAAAATGTGTTATCTGTTTAACAAATTTTGAGAACCATAAAACATATTTTTGTCCATATAAATAAGCTTATGTTTGGCAGTATATGGTAATTGTAGAAAAAAGGTTAACAAAGCAATTGTAGCTATTACTTTAAGATATAAATGGCACCAATTGGGGATTCTTTCTGTTATAGACTCCTTTCAACAAGATCACGTATGAGATCATTGGCGATGACAGTGCTAGTAGCTACTTCAGAGTGGACGGAAGCTCTGGCAGGGTTACTGTTAGCAACAACCTTGTGAATGATGCTACCAGAAACTACAAGGTAAGCTGAACTTCACTTGCTTGTTTTTCCTTATTATGTGAATTTCTTAAAAGGTAAATCATTGATACTCAATAAAAGTAAATTTTGGGAGTATCATATATAAATATTTGCATGCTAATATTAATTTTCCATACCCAAGAAAATTATTCATATCAATAAAATGGCAGATTGTACAGGTACAGTTACACGTTTTCCTGATTTTAAACTGTCATATTCCTGCAACTGTATTGAAAAACTAATGCTTAAGTGAGTAAAACGTGAAATATAAATCCTTTTCAAATTTGCCTGTAGTCTCTATATAATCCTAAAATGCAGGGTAGAACATAAGTAGCTTTGCGATTAAGCCATTTGACTTCAGAGGATAAGGTCTGTGGTATGATCCCCACCAAAGCATCGTAAGTGATAACAGTGAAATCTTAAGGGAACCCAGAGATTCAATCTAAACTAGAGGGTATGACTTTTGGATTTTTCTTAATACTTTTCATAAAGCCTTAAATCCAGAGCGGTTAATTAAAATGTACCATCATTTAGTTACTTTAATTCTCATCAAAGGACAGTGCCACCGACAGGATATATGGACTTATCTTACAAACAAAAATAATTTGACAATTTCATGCTTTCTTGCACTATAGGTGCGTCTAGTGGCCAGAGATGGTGGTACTCCACCACGTTCAGCTGTGACGGTGGTTAATGTGACAGTCGTCAGAAACCTGAAAGGACCACGCTTTGACCCAGGTTCCTACAATGCCAGAGTTAAGGAAACGCTGGATCTTGGAAAACCGTTTGCTACTGTCAGTGCTCGTGATACAGATCTCAGGGTAAGTTTGGTTTCTCATATCCAGATCTGCTCAATGTTCCTAACTTGCTAAGTAACAATTTTCAGTCTTTATTGATACCATCATGAGATAAAATGTTCTGTTTTTGCAACATGTAGTGGTTTGTCTATTGTAATAACTGAGACAATTGCATGAGCAAAACCTATATCTTTACCATGTGTTCTCAGGTACACAAAGAGAGTAAACTTTGGAATGGATATGTCAATAATCCTGCAGCTTCTATTAGTTTAAAAATAACAAGAATAAATATTTCTTGATACACCAAAGGTGTAGTAAAAAACAGATTGAATTGTTTAAACTATGGAACGTGCCTGAATGACTTTTCAATATATAATCAACATTTATGATATTAAATGGTTTTCATTGTATTTTATTTTATCAGATTACCTGTAATACTAATGACAAGACAGATCAATCAGTACTATGAATTTGTTCATTCAGGCCCCAGATAACACCATTGAATTTGAAGTGATCGGTAATGAAAAGTCTAAGGACTATTTCATGGTGAACCAGCAGACAGGACAAGTTGCTCTGAAGCAGACCCTAATCGCTGACCGTGACACCAGATATTATGTAAGTATATAAAATCAATCTAGCACAGAATTTGGAAATATATTCCTTGATTCTGATGTTATTCTGTTTATGATATTCCAAAATTAACCACTAAAACTTTTAATTGGTTTTCTATGATCATCTCACATTGCTTGATTTTTTACATTGGAATATATGTGTATATCAGGTTTACATTGCGGCCAAAGATCGTGGCACTCCACAGCTGAAGTCTGAGAATACAGCCACCATCACTGTGGAGGTTGACAGGAATAAATTTTCTCCTACTTTTGAGAATCCATCTTCCTACAAGAAAGAGATCCCTGAGAACACCAGGGAACTCACAGAAATCATCACCATCGAAATCAGGGACCAGGATCAAACAGTAAGGAACATACCAATCCCCTTTCATGATCTTGGAGTAGGGTCTCTTCTGTATATATGCTGTGTTGCCGGGGTACCTCCCAAATTTGAAGACTTAACCTTGGCTTTTGCTCTTTAAAACTGTAATGGAGATGTGCCAGACCCCTGATTCTACTTTTCACCTGAAAGACTTGCCTAATCATCTGTAACAGAGTAGTGCTTTATATAGGCAGGTGTCTGAAAGAAAGATTTCCCTGCATTTTATAGTTTGTATGATATAATGTCTTTGTTATTGTACTCAGGCTTAGTATGTACAGTCATGATTAAGCCTGCTAAAGCTGACATGTTGTGTTAAGATCACACCAAAGTGGTAGCTATTGTAATATAATTTGTAACATTATTATAACAGCCTTATACTCATAAAGTGATTTGTTGACCAAGCCTTAGATGTTTACACTTATTTATATTGATCAGGGGCAAGCCATCATTTCATCAGTTTCATTGCAGCAAATCTTAATACTGTATATCACCATTTTAAAAAATACCATTTCAAATGTTTACATAGCCTCAAAGGTTACACATTTTTAAACAAGTGAGGGGTATATTGGGCCATGAAGGCATCACATTTGTATCCTTATTTGCCCACAGGAGCCTTTCAATGAGGTCAAACTGGATGTGATTGGTGATGATGCAGCCCCTACTTTCTTTGACATCAGTAACACAGGTGTGGTTCGTGTGAAGAGAGGAGCAGACCTGAGACGAGACAGGAACACTCAGTACAAGGTGGGTATAAGCCAGGTCGCAGGTCAGGTACAGTCTGTCTGTAAACTCTTTTAATAATGGGTGTTCTTACTGAGTATGGATGGGATAGGTGACAGTGCAGGTCTGATATGACTTACTTTTTATATTAACATAATAATGCCAGGGTGTAAACTAAGTATCATATGAGCAGCCTGTGCAATCAGGGCAAATGATTTAAAGTACAGTGCTGAATATAAGCTGAAGGCTTATTGGTAGATAATATCTCTGAGATTTACTCTTACACCTGACAGTCACTGGACAGATTTTTTTTCTTAATTTGAAAGTAAATGTCTTTACACTCTCTAGAATATCATTAGTATGACCTATTATATTCAGTTTTTGCACCTTGGTAGTAATAATTAAATACATTTTCTTCTATTAGCTTTAAAAATAATAATTTCATTTGTGACAGATGTAGTAATGTTATCTTTGGTATTTACATGTATTAACTGTAATTCCATCTCATCTGAAACCTGGAAAGGTAGCTTTGCACAATACAAATATATATGCAATGACAGAATGCAAGGTTCTGTTAAATGTATAAAAAAATAAAATTTTCTGTTGGACTGCTTATAGTGATGAATAATGTTTGTTTCAACAGCTGCGTGTAGTTGCAAGCGATGGAGGTGTCCCTGCTAGAAGCAGTACTGCCACTGTTGAGATCACGGTCAACCGCAACTTGAATGCTCCACGCTTCACCACGAGCGACACCATCCGTACTCAGATCAAGGACAATGCTGCACCAGGCACAAGCATCGCAAGGGTCACTGCCAGAGACAGTGACAGAGAGGTGAGAATAAAGTCTGGTATTATTATTTTAATAAAAATGTAAACGCTGTCATAAGTACTTAAATGCATTGTGTAAGTTATTTCATTTGAGAAAATGAGAAATCTCATTTGAAGTTTAATTAATAATTGTTCACAATTTAATTCAGACTGTAAATCCATTTGATGAATCTAGGGTGATTGGTTACCTTAATAAGTGAATTATTTCTGATAAAGAAGAATTACATTCTAGGCCTAAAACAGTCATTGTAAGCTAGTTAATTAAGAAGAATTTCTGATATACCATGATTAGATGGATCATATCTTTTTATCAGGCTTAGCTAATTAATAACAATCATTTCTGTCAACATGAAGTGTGCCATTGATGCTTTATTTCTTTTCAAGGCCTATAATATTAGGTTCAAATTGTGACCATCTTTATCCTAATGAATAGTTTTCATGGCGTTTCATCTTTATTTCAGGCACCTAACAATGTGATAGAATACCTGCTGTCTAACCAGACCGGTGAGGGATCTCAGTACTTCTATATCCACCCCAAGACTGGTGAAATCACCCTGCTGAAGTCTGTCCTGTCAACCCAGGCCACCATATACAGGGTAAGCCGGCCTATATTATTTTTTGTATGTGAGTGTGTTGTCCTTCACAAGATAAGTGCATTTAAGTAAATATCAAGTTTTCTTAAGTTTTTGACAAATGTTAAGAACATGAGCATATTCTTAATAGTTTTGTTTATAAAGCAGTTAATAATCACTCTCATGCTCAGTCATGAGACAGTGCCATCTGTTGGCCATGATATCAGACAATGAGCGAAGGTGGTAAGATGGGGTCATATGCCACATGCCAATGGTGAGGATGTTTTGTTTCAAAGCTTAACTGCAAGGTCTAAACAGTGAATTGGCTAGAACCTACAGAGCAGAATAGTGAAATTTCAAGAAAACATCAAAGATCTCCTGTAAAATTTGCCATTTCAAATCCTGATTATTTTCTAGCTCCATGTAAACTATAAGACCATGATTCTTTATAATAACTTGTCATTCTTTTCATACATCAACCGGCTCAATAAACTTATAAAATATAACACAAGTGTAGCAAGCTAGGACACACATCAACTAGCCAAGAATGGGAAAAAAGAAACCGTCAGGTGTGCAGCAAGCTGGGACACACATCAACCAGCCAAGATAATGATCCAGCAGTTATGCAAAAAATTAAATAACAAACCACCGGGACACACATCAACCGGCTCAATAAACTTATAAAATATAACACAAGTGTAGTATAAACAGTAAACTGCCAATGACGGCCGATGGTGCGTAGCAATAACCATAACAAAGCAGGGCATGATCACCCAAATGAAACTAAGATGCCAAGCTTTGGCAAGCAGGACGGAAGCAAGTGACGCTTCCAGCATAACACGATGCATCAGACTGTAGGAGTCAGCGGGTCATCACGACCAGAAAAACGGTGATTTACTCAACAAACTTAATTAGATCTGCTTTAGCTGGGTAAGAATGTGCACTGCAAATTCAATAAAAAAATTACGGGCATCTAACGGGGACTGTTCGCATAACCCGGCCTTGTCGAATCATAGCCCCCAGTATGCAAGATGGCGACCTCCAGCCCACCGGCAATCATGTGCCAAAGGTCCTGCGAAAGGTCAACCATGTAATCTCCCTTACTGTAAATACCGATGTCACACACATGTACCAAAATCAAAAGGTCGTAAACGTAAATCGACATACATTTGACATACGAAACATGGGTGCCTAACTTCCGAAGCGCCATAGACAACGGTCTGTTGGCGAACAAAGGAAAAAAGGGGGTGGGGCGGGGTCCGGACGCCATCTACAAATTCCGGGTAACAAAGGGCTACCTACCTCACTTGAACGGCAATGACGGTGAACGGAAGCCCCAAAGCAGTAATAAACCACAGCGTGGACCTTTCTGCCGCCTCCGGAGCAACGATACGTATTCAAATGTAAATACGAATGGAAGTACCGCAACGAAGTCACAAATACGGATAATAACGATATAAACTGAGTAAAACTGAGTTGCTGGTGGCACCGAAGAAAGAGGTCAAATCTAGTATAGGGGGAGGGTTATATACCCCCTGACCCTGATCAGGAGTAACTGAAATGCTGCTACCCCATTGGTCAATGAGACTGTGGGGAAACTCCCTTTGGTAAATGACGAAATATAGCACCAGTTAAACTACAACAATAAACCGTTGGGTCACCCCACAAGGTAGCGAGCTCGCATTAAGCCCTCTACCGCAGCGGCAAATGGAAATATGCATGCTCAGTAAATAGTACCATCTGCAGGTCATATTTTTGCTATTGAGAAAAGCTCTTGAACTCTTGAACATCATATTTCTAGTATATAATTAAGACAGTTCAGGTGTTCTTTATGTGTGACTTATTTATTTTAACACAGTTAATGATCACCCTCATCATTAGTCAGAAGGTAGCTCCACCTGTGAACCATTGTATTTGGTTAAACAAAATAAGAATTATCAGTAGATAACAAAGGTCCAAAAGTTTCCCATGACCAGCCTGTAAATATATTAGTTCCCCAGACATACAGGGACCATACTCGCTTTATGTTCCAGCTGACAGTGATAGCCCAGGACAAGGGTGTGCCCCCACAGAGGACAGAGACCGTGGTAGAAGTCACCGTTGTCAGGGATCGCGGCCAACTCAGCTTCCCTGTGAAGGAGTCCAGAGCTGAAACTTCAGAGAACAAACCTGTCAGAGAAATGGTCACTGTGGTTACTGCCTCCCCATCAGTAAGTGATTGTATATTTTGGATTTCAATCAGTTACAGTGAAACTTTTATCAGCACAGACACTGGTCAGACCTGGCCTTTTGTTTATAAATCAAACTGGACAGTACTGGGCAGTTACTGGCTTTTTTTTTATAGCGAACCTGTGAGCTTATGCGATGGTGCGGCGTCGTGTGTCGTGCCTCGTGCGTCGTCTGTACGTTAACCATAGCTATCTCAAAAACGCAGGAGCTAGAATCAACAAATTTTTTGCAAATAATCAGTCATCCAAAAATCTATATAGGATTTTGTTTATTTTTTTCTAACTGCATTTTCTTAGATTTTATAGGGAAAAAGCTAAAAAAGATTTAAAAATCTTCTTCTCTGAAACTGTCCAGCCAAATTGTCCAATATTTCACAGAAATAATCCCTGGAACAATCTTTCTCAAGTTTGTTCGAATGGTTCAATCCAGTTCAGAGATTTTTGGCCGAGTTACAGGAGGTTGAACTTTGTTAACTGTGCAAAAAAGCATATTAAAATTTAAATCTCAGAAACGGCTAGAGCTATCATCACCAAATTTTATACCAATGTTGGTCACATAGGTCATATCTGAAATTGAGGTATTGGTGGTGCCACCTGCAGCCTTTTTTGTACGGGGTCATCTGTGCCTGTATCACACTGAGGGCTACAAAAAATTTCTTCTCTGAAACCATATGGCCAAAATGTTCAATATCGCACAGAAATGATCCTAGGGTAGTGCTTTCTAAAGTTTGTTCAAATGGTCTCTTTTCAGTGACTTATGGCTAAGTTATGGGAAGCTGAATTTAGTCATATGCCATAACAGCCCATTTTAGCTCAGTGGCTATAAAGATCTTCTTCTCAAAAACCACTGGGCCAAATTCTTAAATCTCACACATTAATTATCCTCAGATGTTGATAATTCAAGTTTGTTCAAATGGTTTTGGTTCAGTGCTTTTTGGCTGAGTTACGGGAGGCTGAACTCAGCCAGTTTGCTGTATATTCCTATATGAGTTATAAACCTGTGAAACGTTTTTCAACTGATGCCACTGAAGCCAGTTTGTTAAATATTTTACAAGAATAATACCTACAATAATTCTGATATTAATTGTCATTAATGGTTCCACATGAATGATTTTTGGCTGAATTATGGAGATTGAATTTAGTCATTTTATCATATATGATAGCTGTGTGATGCTGTTACATCTAGAGTTCACCATTGGCAGATTGCCAGTGCCTTGATGTTGGCCATTAGCCAAGATAATGTCAGCTCTATAAATAATTTTGGCACAGTGCCAGGATTGAAAGAAGTGCAGTCAGGTATAGGTCGAGTTCACTCAGTGCAGTAGCTGCATTCTATTTATAGCTTTGGCATCATATTTGGCACCAAAGTGCAGTCTGAATCTATTTATAGCTTTGGCAGACTGCCAACTGTGTCGGATTATGCAACAGGTCAAGAGTTCACTCAGTGCAGCCAGGTACAGGTCAAAAGTTTACTCGGTCTAGCCAGGTGCAGGTCAAGAGTTCACTCAGTGCAGTAGGTTGAGGCAGCAATTTGTCAGAGGTCACTCGGGGGCAACTGCCTTACTCACCTAAGCCTTGTCAGCCCAGTGCATCAAACTCTGGGGAAGTTTGATGTATTGGACTGATATTTTTACCTGTCTATGTGTCTTTGATGGTATTCTCATTAACAAGACAGGTGATGCCACCTACATTGACTTTTGCAGTGTATGGGCCTGCTTATTTCTACAGAGGAATTTTATACATCAGCCTAAAATTGGGCATGTTTATACATATCGGGTAGCTTTATATTGTACAAGACTGATGGCCCCACCTACAATAATTTTTGGACAGTGTATGTCCCTGCTTAATTATTTCATAGGAGGGGTTTGACATACCAGTCTGACATTGGGCATATATATATATCTCTTCGTTGTATACAAGACTGGTGGTGCCAGCTACAATCATTGTATCTGCCAAAACAGAGTTTTGCTGATACTATGTTTTCAGTCGTATGCCGACGCTGCCTCCATCGCCGCATAGGCTTCCGGAGAACTCCTCCATAACCACTGGGCAGAATTTTTTAAAATTCGGAATTATGATTGGTCACATGTGAACTGCTGCGCCCTCATTTTTGGTTGACCTCTGACCTTTCCTCTCTGCCCAGCGTCCATTTGTGTGTCTGTTTCCACACATAAACCCACATATCTCGGGAACCGTTTGACCATTAAGGCTAAAGATTTTTCACAAATGTAGCCCTTGGAAAGCTTTATAGCATACACTAAAAATGGTGGCGCCACTTGCAACCATTTTTGCACAGCGTCCATCTGTTCATCAGCCTTGGGATAAAAACACTCATATCTCTGCATTGGTTTGACTTATCCACCTGAAATTTTGCATGTATACATCAGCTTTCTTGATTTTATGATAGGTGGCGCCACTCACATTCACGTTTAAGCTTCAGACATCCAAGCACATATCTTGGGAACCATTTGACCAGTTGGGCCAAAATTTTGCATATATATAGATCTCCCATAGCTCTTTATCATACGCAAAACTGGTGGTGCCACCTACAACCATTTTTGCACAGCGTCCATCTATTCATCTGCCTTGGGATAAAATCACTCATATTTCGGCAGTGGTTGGACTTATCCACCTGATATTTTGCAGGTTTATACATCCTTGAAAGCTTTCTTGATTTAATGACAGGTGGCACCACCTACATTCAAATTTACGCTGCAGACATCCAAGCTCATATCTCAGGAACCATTTGACGAGTTGGGCAAAAATTTTGCATGTTTATAGATCTCACATAGCTCTTTATCATATGCAAAACTGGTGGCGCCACCTGCAATCATTTTTTGCACAGTGTCCGTCTGTTTGTTTGCCATGGGATAAAATCACTCATATCTCGGCAGTGGTTTGACATATCTGCCTAAAATTTTGCAGGTTTATACATCTTGGATAGCTTTCTGGATTTTGTGGCATGTGGCCCCACCTAAACTTATATTAAGGCTGCAGACATTCAGGCTTATATCTCTGGACTGGTTTGACATATCCCCCTGTAATTTTGCATGTGTATAGATCTCACATAGCTCTTAATCATACACAGAATTGGTGGCGCCACCTGCCACCATTTTTGCACAGCCTCTGTCTGTTTGTCTGCCGTTGGCTTAAAACACTCATATCTCAGTAGTTATGTGACTTATCTGCCTAAAATTTTGCATGTTTATACGTCTTGGATAGTTTTCTCAATTTTGTGGCAGGTGGCGCCACCTATATTTATGTATATGCTGCAGACATTCAGGCTTATATATCAGGACTAGTTTGACATATTCCCCTGAAATTTTGCATGTGTATAGATCTCACATAGCTCTTAATCATACACAAAATTAGTGGTGCCACCTGCCACCATTTTTGCACAGCATCCGTCTGTTTGTCTGCCGTGGGCTAAAATCACTCATATCTCAGTAGTTGTTTTTGCCTAAAATTTTGCATGTTTATACATCTTTGAAAGCTTTCTGGATTTTGTGGTAGGTGGCGCAGCCTACATACACATTTTGGCTGCAGACATCCAGGCTAATTTGCAACACACCTCACTCTATTTCCCCTTGCCACTCAATCCATGCCTCACTTCACCTTTCCCTCTCTGATTTTGGCAGATACACATAGTAGCTTGTTGACTACCCATATTCTAGTTTTTGTGTTGTGTGCACCCATGCCAGAATTACAGTAGTGATGTTTGTTTAATTGTTTCTTGTTCTAAGTGTTTAGTACTTGCATTGTTCATATACATGTTACACATGTTCTTGAAAAGTAATGGTCCAGCATTGAAGCATTATACCTGGTGTAATCTCATTGCACATGTTCACATTAGGCCTGTAGGCCTTGTTTTAATAAATATCAAAATATCAAGGGGTTATCTCATCTATCATTAATAAAATGATATCATCTGTAGATGGTGTATTTAAAAAGAGATATTGACCTTTTATGGCAAGAACTCATTTTAATGAAGATTCTTTAGCTACTGTAATCAACAGTTTTAAAGAAAAAAATTATTTGAATCCTGAAAAACAGAGCAAGTAAATCGCTCTTTTTTTCAGTTTGTATTTTAAAAAAAATCTCAAGACAGTCCATTCATATAGACAGTACAATGATGGAAAATGATTTATTTTTCTTTTTAAAAAAATAAGATTGTAGTTGCAAAATTACCTGCTTGGAGAGTGATCAGTGTTATATATGCCTGCTGGGAGAGTGATCCATGTTGTATCTGCCTGTGTCGAGAGTGACCCATGGTGTATTTTGGTGATATACTTGCAGGACAATACCAAGTACTCAATCATTGGTTATGGTACAGGACCAGAGTACTTCAGCATTGATGAATCAACTGGTACAATCCGCATCAGAAAAGATCTGAGAGAGGATACAACCAGGCTTGGATATTACAGGGTAAGGCTCACCCATGTCAACCAGATAGAATAATAAATGTCCAATAGGATGTTAATATTTTTTGTTTCTCACTGAGATGCATGAACCGCAGTTGGACAAATGTGTTGCACGGGGTATAAGTCACACATATGCATTTGTCCTTTAGTATTCCTGTAGTATTCTATCTGTCATAATCAGTATTGTATATGATGTTGTACAGCATGTGTCTGTAAAGGCCTAGATTAATTGGGTATTGCCTGTTTGGTGGGTTCCTTTTGGCCATGACCTTGTCTGGAAAAATTAGATTTATTTTAAACATTTCTTTAACACAGTAGTTTAAAGTATGACTTGGTACTTTTTTACATTTTCATGCAGTTGTCCTGTAAGCTATACCTGTATTCACACTTTCCCATTATGAATATGTTTTTAAAATAGAATTTAAAAAAAATAATAAAATTTATGTAAAGCTTTGTATCTCTTATAAAAATTAAAAAAATATAAAAATATAAAAAAATATATATATTTTTGTGCAGCTTCTTATCCAAGCAAGCCGAGAATTTGAGGTAACAGAGCAGGTGGCTCAGACTGTTGTTAACATCACAGTGAGAAGGAACGAATATGCTCCACGATTCTCCATGACACAGTACCGAATTGATCAGCTGAAGGAGAAGACGCCTGTAGGACAGACCATCATCAAAGTGTCAGCGTCTGATAGAGACAGAAACGTAAGTAATCTCCCATGGCGAATCCTATTTTTACTCATGTCTGTGGGTTTGTTTGAAATCAGTCTTTGGTTATAAGTTTAAATTTTTCTTTCATCTGCTGGTAAGGTTGGGAATTTGTTTTTGTGTTATGTTTGGTAATTGTATGGGTCAGATTTCTTCCTGAATGAGAAACTTAACTATGAATTTATAACACTCATATGACTCATTTCAAGTGATACGCTGAAGTTGCAGTATTTGGCTGTATGCAGTATGGTTTAATTTTTAAACATGCCAACAATTTCTTTCTTTGAAAGTAAATGGCTTTAAAATTGAATATTTGAGGCAAAAAAATACTTTGATTTTGAACCAAGAAAGAAAGATGATGAAGAAACACTGAGATATTTTCATTACCTGAATATTATTCCACTTAAGAGTAGCTTGCTATTAGTGGTTGCTTAAAATAACACACTTTTCCACTTTAAATATTTGTGATATTATGTGAATATTTTACAGAAATGGATTAAAACGCCCTTGGTACATTTACCATCAGAAAAAAACTTTCCAGGCTGAAAGGATATGACACAATGGAGTCTAATGGAAACTAAAACAATTTTTTGATAGACTTTAAATGTAGGTTTTCTTACCAGAAGGCTACCTTCAAATGAATACACATGCTCATCAGAATATGCTAATCAGAGATTGTAATCTATATTCTCAGGATGTGCTCAGGTACAGCATCATCCGTAATCCTCCGACAACAGACTTCTTCTACATTCACCCAGACCTTGGCAACATCACCCTAGCCAAGCCTCTTACGACTGACAGGTTTAACTCCACAGAATATAACGTAAGTGAAATCCACATTCACAGTGGTATAAATTAGATCATATCATAATGTATGTAATAGGCAGCTGGCCAGAATTGAAAATTTTCATTATTTAACCTTTAAGCACATATAAAATTTTTTTCATGTGTAAGTTAGCATTGATATTGAAACATTTTAAATATTTGTAACTGATGTGTGATGCAGTATAAAAATCATAACTGCATTTGAATCCATATTACAAAATTAATCCAATTATTTTTTTTTAAAAGCAGCATTTCCTTGAATTGTGCTGGTGGTGTTGTATTTCACATATCAGTAAAATGCTACCCAGGTAATTTGTGGTTGTTAATCATGAAATAGTGTAAAGCTCCTCAAAGTACCACAAAATTTATGAAAAGCTCATTGTTGAATGTCCCTGTTTTATGTTTATAATTGTATTTATTCCAGTTCAAAGTGCTCGTACGTGATCAGGCAACACCCGAGAAGACTGCCACAACTGAGGTTAGACTGTCTGTGAAGCGAGATCTGCGTATGCCAACTTTCATTGGTGCTCCTTACACCACAAGAATTAAGGAGAGGGCTGAATTGAACCGGTACTTCTACACTGTCAGAGGCAGAGATGACGATCTAATGGTAGGAACCAGAACACAGTGATCTCATATTGATGCTATGGTCCATTTATTTACTAGGACCCTTTTCCTTTTTCCCTATGTATCCATGTCAGTTAATGTGTCTTTTTTAAATTGAGCATGTTGAACTAACATGAAAAATAGCTTCTTCACTTTGCCCTGAAACCATTTGCTTACTCCTGTAAACAAGTGTTAAAAACAGTGGACCAGCCACGATCACAGGTGTAAACATAAACACTGTGCATGCATCGCCAAGCTACAAAACGTGTCAATATGGAGATGCTCTGACTGACTTGGCAAAAAAAAATGTAATAAATGTTCCTGCTTGCTGAATCAACACATGTTGCAGCTTATAATCAGACAGGGTCTGACAAATCTGAGCCATTCACAATTACAGTAATCTTGGTGTAAATCTTGCAGTTACATCAATTGTATTGAAGAAAAGTTAAGTCGTTATTAATGAACTGAATTAGGCTTATTTTAAAGAGTAATATAATGCAATGTAACTACATGATGAATGTCTTCAGTGATATCAATTCTTAAATAGTAAAAATCCTTACTTGGTATCATTTCTTCAAGTCTTGAAATCAGAGTATGTTCTGTTAAATTTGTTATATAAATAATATTAATACTGGTCATGGCAAATATCAAACGTGACATGAGAAGTTCTGTTATCCAGGGAAGTCTGCGTTATGGTTTGGAGGGATATGTTCCAGCTCCTTTCTTCTTTGCTATTGACCCATCAGATGGCCGCGTTACGATCCGTAGTGACCTGACGAAAGACAGGAGTTTCAGATATGTGGTCAGTAATTCATACTGTTTATTCATTATTTCTTGTTTCACGATTTTATATAAAGTTCATTATTTATGGGCTTTTTTGTTTGTTTTAATTAATTTAAAGCATTTTAATAATTTGAACAAAAGGAGTTGTAGTTTCTTGTTATTTATATTCATAGCCAAAATTTCATTACCCCTATTGGATATCTTGTATCACTTTTCTGCTGTCACAAGTGTGCTTGTATGAAATATTATCTGCCCATTTTACATGGTATATCTTATCTTCCACAGCTCCGTGTTGCTGTATTTGATAGCGAGAACCCAAGCAGGAAGACATACACAAATCTGACTATTGATGTACAGAGGAACGAGAATGCTCCACGCTTCTCGAGAACTGATGTCAGTGCCAACATTCTCGAGATCCATCCAATTGGTACCAGTGTGGCCCAGGTCACTGCCACAGATAATGATAAGGTGAATTTATATATTACTGACATTACATTATCATTTTTTGACCTTGTGAATGACCTCAGTAGATCACCCTTGCAAGTCTTGTTAATATGACTTTGAGTATGACCTTCAGTGGAATATCGTAATAAAAATTATGTATACATCATTTATTTTCTGGATTACATGCTTGAAACACAGTAAATTAATTATCATTAACCAATCATCTTTTAAAAACACCATTAAGTCTTCATTTAATGACAATAAATATTCATAAATATGGTATTACCAGTACTTAGTCTCTCACTAAACCTATGTTGTGAGTATATTTTTTTAACTCTCTCATGCAAAGTTTTTATTTGATTGTACAGGAAAAGGTGGAATACATCTTCTCCAGCCGAACAGATGCCAGAGCCAGGGAGTATTTCTATCTCAACAGATATGATGGTACCATCACATTGGCTAAACCCCTCAGCTCAACCACTGTGAACGACTTCAGTGTAAGTATTTTAACAAATACACTGTCTGATGGGGATGAACTAAAACCCATGCAGCCATTTCTCTGATCTAGTGTTTTGTTATATTTATACATATTCCAGTTTGTAGATTTCAAGCCAGTTGCTTGCATAGAAAACTATTTCCTACTCACCTTCCTAGAATTTTTACTAATACGTCTACTTATGTCTGTTTAAGGAGAAATTTGTCAGAGAAAATGCTGATGATTTTTTGTTCTGTTTTGTTATGGTGATTTACACATATTTTTATACATTTTACTATATCCTTTAATATTATATAATGAAATTTTATTCAGATGTTTAAAATCCAAAACTTTGGTTTTTATTGTGACTTCTTATGGCCTTTGTGTCTTTATAAATTTGTGGTTTTTAACATAAATTCAAATTTTTTTTTAACATTTCAGATGAGTGTGGTTGCCTATGACAATGGATACCCCTCTAGAAACAGCACCAGTGAAGCCCGTGTGTCTGTCAGAGTCACCAGAAACGCCATCACGCCTCGTTTCAGCTCCAGTAGCTACAGTAAAGTGATCACAGAGCAGGCTGTTAGAGGTAGCTCAGTCATCCAGGTGTCTGCATCCGACAGTGACTTCAGGGTGAGTAGGATGGGTCAACGAATGCCTCCAGAGTCCCTATACGTATTAAATCCTGTTGTCCAATTAAAAATCATTGTCTCCTGACAAAAAAGTGTAATGAGTGCAGTGATTATATATAATTTCATTACATTTTTTTTTAGCTTTGCAGAGGACTGAATTATGACCTGTAATAATCTAGTTAAAAAACATGTAATAGATATAGACAAAGCACATTAAATAATCTTAGGAACTCTTACTTAAGTTCAAAAATAGCTCCAAAGAAGGCATTTCCTAATCGTTGTTCAGCTGCATTATTAAAATTAAATGGTTGAATTGATGTGCATTATCCTTACATCTGCTGATCAGACCATGTCTTATTTTTCAGTCCCCATTCAATGTGGTGAACTACACACTGATTGGTGATGACAAAGCTACCACATATTTTGCCGTCAATGGAAGAACAGGTCTTGTTTCGGTGAAAGCCAGTCTGACACCCGAGAATGATGACTTCTATACGGTAGGTGTCATCTAGTTTGTATGTGTGTGTCTTTGTGTATCAGATGATTATTTAAATACATTCTTTGGTGGCCTATGCACCCTGTGAAATCCATATATTTTCCCATTGAATAACTTATGGTGTCTAGATTTAAATCAGTTGTTTAAGAGTCAACATCTGGCTATATATAACTTATAAGATTACACTTTATAAGAATAAACTTAATATTATTTCATAATCATGAACTTAACTTTATATATAAATATGCTACACATATTCATTAATGTTTAGCCCATATATATGTATAAGTGATGTATCAGTATATTGCAGAAAAAACTGCACTTGACCTCATAACAGAGTTGAAACCTGTTCTCTAGGCCCACTTGTTTAATGGTTTCATTGTATGAACCAGTTATAACTAAGCCAAGCATCCAAGGAAATTATGTGCATATGTTAATTGATAGATCCTCTTATTAGGTTCATATAATTCCAGTTGATCACTTTTAAATGGCTGTTAATAATACTTGTTGATTCCCTCCTTACAGCTGCGCATCATTGCTACCGATGGTGGGGATCCACCAAGGACTGCCACAGCTACTGTCAAGGTCCAGGTCACCCGGAACTTTAACGAACCACGTTTCTCACCTACTTCTTACAGGAAGGATATCCTGGAGACACACGACCTAGGGGTATCCATTACCAAAGTGTATGCCACAGATAGCGACACAAAGGTCAGTTGCTATAATTATAAATATGTAAAATCTGCCTCAGAGAGTGATAATATGGTTAATTATCGTAATTACACATCTTTAACACACCTCAGAGATCAATAAAAAGGTCAGTTATTATAGTAACATATCTTTTACTAAAATTGCATCAGAAAGTGACCAAAAGGATATTTGATAAATCCATATTATTTACTTTTATTTCCTCAGAAAGTGACAAAAGGTCAGCTGTTAATTATTTATTTTTTCTGTTAATTGCATCATGACTTGTATAGTAAACTTTGGCAGGAACCTACAAATATAACATCTGACTGGGATACAAGGCATGGGAATAAACAGTTTCAACAAAGTAAGCACAACTTGGCATACCAATGCCAATGACAGGCCAGTGGAAAATACTTTTAATGTTACAGGATATATAATTAGACTTATTTAAAAGGAATAATCAATACTGTGCATATTAAAGAATCCTCCAAATGATTATTTGGAATTATATGATATTAAAATATATTTCTTTTCAATTTCGCAGAGCCCACACAATAAAGTGGAGTATTTCTTCCCTGACAACACAGAGACTACCATCACAGAGTACTTCACTATTGACAGTGCAACTGGTATCATCTATCTGAAGAAATCTCTCATGTTAGACCCACAGAAGAAGAAATCATATGGGGTGAGTGCCACCTAAATATCTCTGCTCATCATTGGTATGCATGTGCATGAGTATTCACATGTGCACTTGCAGATTTTAATCATAAGTGTATTTTTTTATGTAAATATTTTGAATAACCAAAGTAGTTTTCATACTTAAAAAAATACCTTAAAAAATCATGAATTAATTATAATTTGTGATATGTAAGAACTTATGAGTCACAAATATTTTGAAAATGTTTAAAATTAAAAAACATTCTGTAATTTAATTTTTGAACTGTTTACAAACTTATTTGAAATTTTCAGGATTTATTTCATAGTCAGACAAAGGTTACACATAAAAGTATATTGAAAAAATTCATCAACCTTGCAGTTTGACATGAATTTGGAATGATAAATTGACAAAGGCCTGTCAGAAAACACATGGCTCATGCTTGTAGGATTCTTCAGTTTGTAAGAGAGTTATTAAAAATCATCAAATTTTAATCTTTTGAAAATGTATGCACTGTTTAAAATTAATTCTTACTTTGATGTCATCTCTCTGTCTGATTTTTGCCACAGCCTTTCAGAGTGGCTGCCAGGGATTTGAGCATTGTTTCCAAAGAGTCCAGCTCACCTGCCAGTGTCACTATTAATGTCGCCAGGAATGAAAACGCACCAAAATTCAGCAACAAGGCCTACAGCAAGACCATCAAGAGGAATGACACAACCAACACCAGGATTGTTGCTGTGTATGCATCAGATAGAGACACTAAGGTAAAAGTTTTTGCATGAATTATGGAAATTTGTAATAGCTTAATTTATATATATATATACATATAATTATTATTATTTTACATGATAATAAATGACCTGCTAGCCTGTTGTTGACACAGGTTTTTCATGGCACTGAAATCATGATATTTAGCATCACCTGAATATACAGTCACTGAAATTAGCTTAACACCTTCCTTTACACCTTTAGTACATACCATTTTTGACCTAATAAGTACCTGGGACACTAAACATTTTAGTTTATGAAATTTCTGATCCCTAAACAACCTGCTTCCCCTACACCCCCTTGAGCCCAAATACGAGTTACTTTGTTTAGTCACTGACTTGTATGACTGGAACTCCTGGTAATGTCCAGAAACACCTGTCACCCTATGATGTAAAATTTGAATATTGTACTGAGGTTTTCATGTGAACCTGAATATATGATTTATATGATCAAATATGAATGAAAGAAAGAAATTTTCACTTTGAATTGCTTGCAATAAATAGTTTTGTCAGAAACTACAAAATAATGAAGGAGGTGCTTACAAGGGAAGGGTGCTTATTAGGTAGGATAGAGTATTTTCAAAGAACTAATTGCTTTTGTGTCCTTTAGTCTCTTCCTCAGAACGTAATCATGCTTGCACTTACATTTTAGGAGCCCTTCAGGAAGGTGAAATTTGAACTGATTGGAGATGACACGGCACCGACTTTCTTCACCGTAAATGAAGGCAATGGTGAGGTGACACTCAAGTCCTCCGTGAACGCTGACACCAGCACTGAGTACAAGGTAGGCTGCACACCTGTACTCAAAACTTCACCTGATATATATTTCAGTTTTACCTGATCCAGTACAGGTCATTTGCACATAAATGTATGTGCCATACACCTTCTTTCTGTTATTATTCTGTTTTAACTGTCTGTTATTAGAAGATAACCAAGCCTGAAGTAATATTTTAACAAAATAATTTCTGTAAAATGTCATGCCTTTTGCATACATAGAATAACTGATAGTTAATGCTCATTCCTTATTCATATCAATTGATTTACCTTTGTTATTATGTCAATGTTGTATGCATAAACCATTTCCCTTTAAATATTATTAATTCTGAATGTAATCTGTAGTATGTCCAATAGTGCATGGAGATAATGTGTCCCATGTGTAGGCACAGGAAGGAAGAGATTATCTCACAGGTTTTTATATACTTGTGAGTTTTTCTATTGCAGCTCAGAATCAGAGCATCTGATGGTGGAACCCCAGCCAGGTATGACACAGCTGTGGTCACTGTGGCCATTGACCGCAACTTGAATTACCCAGAATTTACTCAGAATGAGGTCAAGGTCAAAATTTTGGAGAACATTGACCTTGGTGTGCCCTTCACACAAGTGCGGGCCCGGGATGCGGATGACAAAGCCCCGTATAACACCGTAACATACCAGATTGCCGGAGACACCAAAGCAAAGGAATATTTCATGATCAACGAGCTAACTGGTCAGATTGCCGTCAAGAAGGGGCTCCAGCTTGATCCTGAGAGCAGGAAGACTTTCTATGTAAGAATCAACACCCCCCCCCCCTCTCTTAAGTTATTATTCACTGTTGTATATTGAAGTGCAGCAGGACCTTTGACTTCAGCAAATATTCTGCGTAAATTAGTGAATATACAATCATAAATTTTTAGGCTTGACATGACTTGAACTTAAGTGTTGTTTGCTCCTGTTTACAAGAAAATTATCTTTTATCTCATGATTATATATATATATATTCAAAGATATAAATCCAACATGGTCAGAAGAAAAAGGTTTCATTAAAACTATGTTAAAAATGATAACAGTTTTATAGAATAGTTTTTTTATTCATACATACAGTCATTATGTTATTACTTTGTGACTTGTATATAATTTAAAACTATGGTAAATGGAAGTTATTCCCATTGTCCATTTCCTATGACATTTGCAAATTGAAGGCTGTGACTTTTGATATGTCAATTATTTTTGACAGGTGACAGTCAAAGCCTATGATGGAGGTACCCCAGCAAAATCATCCCGTAGAGATGCCAGGGTAACTGTATCAGTGGTGAGAAATGAACACACACCAAGATTCACCAGCCCAACACCATACAAGATCGAGGTCAGTGAGAAACAGGTGGCCAACACCAGGGTGTATACACTCACAGCAGCAGACAGAGATGAAAGGGTAAGTTGACACTTTATTCCTTGTTTGAAAATGTCTAATTGTGTCTTAAATCAAGGGGATTTATCAAATACAGTAGACTCCAGCTTAAATAACCAAATTCCAGTAGCAATGAATGTGATAGTCTTAATAGTTTCATAGTATAAGATATAGTATGGTCAGATTATTTTATGGTCAAATGGATCAAAAGTTGGTCATCATAGTGTGGAGGCAATGGTGAACATTTATGTGCAACTGTCTTGAGCCAAAAAGGGATAAAAATGATTCATCAATAGGCTATACAGTATTAAACTTACTGAGTCTTGTGTCTTGTGGGTATTTTCTTTATTTTAAATTTTGTATTTGCATTGGGATGGTTTTCAGGACTTAAATATATACCATGTAGATTTAAATAATGAATTTTTTTTCAAAAATATTCTACAATTAATGTTCTTATGAATGTAAATTTCACTTTAAAGGTATATTATTTGTCATAATAAAGAATGATGCATTCTTGCATGTCAAAGTTACACTTCTTATTGTTTCAGTATGATAGTCTGGTAATGTGATTTTGTCATTTGATCATATTTTCAGGGGCCATTCAGCATCATCTCGTACTCGATCATTGGTGACGACTCTGCACCTAGCTTCTTCAGGATCAATGCAAATACTGGTGAGCTCTACATAAAGAGAGAGCTGAGGTTCACAGAAGCCAATCAGATGACGGTGAGCAAACCTTCACATCAGAATCACAGGTTTCCTGTTGTGCTTCCATCTTAGAAGTTTCAAGATGTTGTTACGTTATTGTCAAGTTTATTGTTATATCTTAGAATTATGTTTTTGATCGTGGAATGCAATCCTACCACTTGTATTCAAAGAAAAAAATGAATTTTGATACTTTTCCATACTTTTTTCATACTCTCTAGGGGGGAAATACTTTTTTTTATAATTGTCACCAGTAAATGTTGTCTTATAGTTATACATGGGGATTTGATACTCTTAATACACTTTTTTTTATGAAATTTCCAAGGTCTGTAAGGTATGTTTGACAAGTCCTTTGGCACATTAAGCAGCTAATGACAGAGGCTCAAGTGTTATCACATCTTCATCATCAAATCACATCACAAATTTAAGACACTGCAATCACAAGACAAAAGTAACAGAATGACTATGATGATTTTGTTATTACCTCTATTATTACCCTGTTATTACCGCTGTAATGAATATGACAGATTCGAGTGGAGGCAAGGGACCAAGGGAAGCCATTTGCGGCCAACATCACCACTGTTCTGGTGACCATCAACAGAAATTTTGAGACTCCACGCTGGTTGCAGACATCATACACAGCAAAAATTCCTGAAAGCATGACCCTAGGAAGTGGAATTATCTCTGTCAGAGCAGAGGACAAAGACAGAAAAGTAGGATTTAATTTTAATATGAGTCTGTAATCACATGTTATTAATATTTCAAGTAATTAGTGCTAATCATTAACTATCACAGTAATTGTTTCCTGTTTTATCATGTTATTATGGTTATTGCAAATTTTTTTGTTGTTGGTTTCACTGTTATGCTTAAAAATAAAGATAACCTAAGAGATGTCATAGGTGCCATTGATATGGATTTGAAAGAGATATTTTAATATTTACCATATAAATAGGCAAAAGCCCGCACCTCTGACCACAGCTTACAGCTAGAGGCTTTCTTGAAATTGGGAAACCAGATGAACTAGCTTTGAGTTGAAATGTTTTTATAGTGTTAAACCCATTAAAAAAGCATAGAATTTGTATCACTGCTGCTATGAAAGTTTGTGTCGCCATGATAAATGTATCTATGATTGGTATGATAACTGTGTTTCTGTGGTGGTAGAATTGATATTGTTAAGACAGTTTGTGGTTGATATGGTTATAGGCACCCTACAACAAGCTGAGTTTCACCATGGTGGGAGCCAACAACTCGCTGGAATGTTTTGATGTGCGGGAATCAAATGGTCTGGTGGTCCTAAAACGTTCTCTCTTGTTGGCACCATGCCAGGAAGATTCATACAAGGTAAGTGAACATGAAAGGCAATTTTAGGTTGATCCGCTGAAATCATTAGAACCAAAGATGCATCTTGAATTAGATAAAACAGTGATGTTATTCCTGTATCAGTTTAACGAACTTTCCTTCAATTTAATGGAGTGTTTTTGTGTATCTTAAACCATTGTTCACACTGCACGGAAATACTTAGATCTTTTTGTGACTACATGCAGGCATTTTAAATTTTACAGTTTCTACTTTTACTAGTTTATTGTGATATTGATACTTCTGTTCCATATAGATCCAAGTCAGGGCTCAAGATGGTGGAAACCCACCCAAGATCAGCCCACTGGCTGAGGTACAGGTGAACATCGCACGCAACAGATTTGGTCCAACATTTAGTCAAACTGCCAGTTTCCGCAAAGAGATCCGAGAGGACATCCAGACAGGCAGGAATGTGTTTAGTCTCCGCGCAGAAGATAAGGACAAGGAGGTTAGTACAATGCTTGGAGATAAGAAATAAAAAAAAATGTGACAGGATTTGTTTTTAGATATGCTTGTTTTTTTTCTGTCATTTGACATGTCTTGAATGATCTATCCTTACCAGGAACATCTCAGATTCTATTGATATCGATCATCACATTGGTAAATAAACATGCAGATTATTTTATAGTAAACAATGTATTCGAGATATTAGGAATTTTTTTAGCTTAATATTTTCATCCAGTTTGGTCACAAAAGTCCTTATTTAAATGGAATAAAAACCTGAACATTTTTTATATCTTTTTTTAATCTTTTGAATTCCAATTAGAACATTTCTTATTAAATACAATAAGTGAGTATCATTGCACAAACATATTATAATACATTGTTTATTGTTAATTTTTTCCCTGCAGGCACCATTCAACAGGATCCGATACAGAATCATTGGTGATAACAAGGCATCTGCTTACTTCCAAATCAGCCCAACAGTTGGTGACATCTCAGTGAACACTACCCTGATCAGTGACACAGAGAAGGAATACACCGTAAGTACATCAGGGCAGCAACATTATAAGGATTGTAGTTCAGGTGTGGGCTTTTGAGTTACATTTCAAGGATTTAGATATATCCATGGGGCATGGAAAAACTTTAACAGGAACCATTACGTTCAAGAAATATATCCAAGACTAATGTGCTAGTAATTCTAAACAAGCATGGATAATTATTGTTTCTTCTGTACATAAGTAAGGTTGGGTTTATAACTGGTTATAGTAATATTTTAGCTACAGAACTGGGCTGTTCTTCTTAATCTGTTTAAAATTTGGCAAATGGTGCATGGTATATTGGTCACCATTGTACCAGTAAATTTGTCAAATGAATCATTTTTGTCAGTAACCATGCTGTATCTGTGTTCAAGGTCTGTAACACCTTGATCTGCTTCATCATTGTTAAATTGGAATTTTATTTATGTTGTCATGGTTACTTCAGGTGAGAGTGTTGGCCAGTGATGGAGGGGATCCACCAAAGAGCGCAACAACAACTATTGCCCTGGTGGTCCTCAGGAACCTGTACTCTCCAGTGTTCTACCCCCAGAGGATTGAGCGCAACATACCTGAAACCTATGATCTCGGTGTCCCTGTTGCTGTTGTTAATGCCACAGACAAGGATACCAAGGTATGATGAAAATACTCTAAATTTCATCTGATGTAAAAGTTTTGCACAGCATAATCTGTATGTGACATTATTTGTGTTTTTGTAGTTATACTTGATTACTTATATACTTGATATCTTTATATATTGATTGACACATAGGGTCAGGCCTTTAGCTGTGTGAAAAATGTCTTGCTTTTCTAGATTGATCTTATAATGAATTATGACCACAATGCCCTTCTTCTGGGGTAAAATGAATAATCCAATAACTAATTTGTACATATTACGTTTGATCAATAGAAACCGCTTTTTACACTGCAGTATCTTTAAACATATTGCTTGCATCCTTAGACTGAAATTAGCAATACTATGGTGCCAAATGATTTGCCAGTTTGATAATTTGTAAAATAATCTGGGTAGAAATGATTACAATGTGATCATTCTTTTAGTGTGTAGAATGCATTGTCATTATTCGTTCCTTGTATCCAGGCTCCTTTCAATGTGGTGCGTTATGAGATCACTGGTAACAGCAAAGCCAAGGAACATTTCTTGGTGAATGAGAGAACTGGTGAGGTCTACATCAAGAAGCCACTGACAGAGGATCCACTGAAAGTTACAGAATATCCTGTGAGTTTCCTTCTAATTCCTATATGTATTTTGCTTACCTTTGGGTAACGATTTGTGTATGTATAATTAAAAGGTTGAACTACCTGTGTATATGTATAGTCAAAAGTAAATCTATTTTTATATGTATTGTAAAAGGTAGATATCATAATATAAATATTTTAGTTGAAGGAATAAGTTTAATTGAATTGTTACTATTTGCTGTTTTCTGTCATTTATATCCTATATGCCTAAATTTATTTGTGTTCGTGAGCATGCATGTGCATATATGTATGTTTATTGAGATATATAGAAATTTTTTGTATGGTTGTATATCAGCTGTGTCAGAGATGTTACTGTTCCTACAACTCTTGTCATAGAAGTGAATGCCTATATTTAGCTGCCAAATCCTGCATCAGTTATATTAATACCAGGCCTAGCTTGTATGTCAGATTCACATATTATAATTATCTGGCAGATTGTGGTTAGTGCCAAGGACCAAGGGAACCCACAGAGAACAAGCAATGCCCCAGCCACCGTGTTGGTTCGTGTGCAGCGTAACAAGAATTGCCCACGCTTTGAAGGAGAACCATTTACAAAGACTGTACAGCAAACCAGAGGAGTCAATGCTGAAGTTCTTCAAATTAAAGCCACAGACTTGGATCCACAGGTAAGTTGCCTTAACATATATAGTAACAAACTCATCATATATTCATTACAGTGTAAATGGCGATAGCATTTGTAATAAACTATGTTCTGTGACCTTATGTGACTTTATTTATACAAGCTGATTGGCTGACCCAAGTGATTCCTTTAAGGGAACATTGCATTTGAAAAATTTTCAATAGGCATAGAAATTAATTAGGGGTTGAATATTATATGATGTATTTTGTAATATTTTGTGAAAAGATAGTAGTTGTTCATTAATTTATTTTATTCAGTGCGATGTTAATCAGTTTCTAACAAAAAAATTTTGAAGCCTTAATTTAATCTTTATGCAAGAATGTCTGCTTATGATCACATTTGCAGACCATCACTATACCCATACCCAGACTGATTCAGATTGACAGGTTGCTTCTCGTTTTTCAGGACACCATTTTCAAGGAGATTACCTTCACCTTGCTGGGTGATGACAAAGCGCCTACCTTCTTCAGAGTGGATGAGAAAACGGGAAGAGTGTACATCAAAGCAGACCTGAAGACAGACACTGAAGTCCAGTACAAGGTATGTTTACATTTCACCTTAAAAGTATTGTCCAATGATAAACTTAAAGACCTGGAGGTGCAGCACAGTTCATTATTGACTTTATAGCTACGTATAATGACTGTCAAGCCATCACTTCTTTCTGATTGAGCAGATATCAGAAGAAAGCATTGCGGGGCATGGTTCTCTCTCTTATTGAAAGCCACTGGTAGTTTACCATAGACCAGTTAAACCAGCTTTTCATTGGTACTGATGCAAAACCTACATACTAAGTTACACTTTTTATGTGTTTGCAAAACTAATGTCTGAATAATTTAGTATTCTGTGTATGGCCAATGTTTATGTAATTGTGTGGGCCATCAATCATTTACACTATTTTGCATGTTTGAGATCTGAAGGAGCAAAATAATTTTTAGTACATAAAAAAAAATTACACAATTATATATGAATTGTTTGCTTGTATGATAGTGATTGTATTTGTGTTTTCAGTTGCGTGTCATGGCCTCTGATGGTGGAAACCCACCATGTAACAAGACAACTGTGGCCATAATCAACGTTGAACGTAACTTGAACGCCCCACGATTCCTGCGTTCTGAGTACATTGCCAATGTGATGGAGACTCATGAGCTGTCTAAGCCAATCACCACTGTTGCTGCTGAGGACAGAGATAGCAAGGTATTACATCACTACTCTAACTATTGATGATTTTATTTGATTTGATCAAACTAAAATGGGAGTATGAATAATGTCCTTTCAAGTTTACACACAGGGTTCACACTGGTGTGCAAACTGAAGAGCATTTGCTGATTTCACAGTGCTGACCCCTATTGACAATCTGTTGCACTAATTGTCCAGACACCCTGAGTTCAAGGCTGAAACTAATATATAAAAGGCTTTGGATAAGTCCTCAAAATTAAACTAGATTACTAAATGGAAAACTATTTTTGTTTGAAAGAAAATCACTTATGTTTTTTTATTTTGCTTCATGCAGTTAGTTCATTAAATTGAATAACAAGCTGTCACAACTCAAATATGGAACCCTACCACATGTACTCTTTTGAGTCATGCCTTGTATAACAGATCTTAGGCAGATAATATGGTTTAGAATGAGCAAATGGTCCTAGTGGTGTTTCCAGGATGTACTCCTGATCATAATGAGGTGACAATAGCTAGGACTGCTGATTAAAGATCTGTTACCTGTATTTTAAGTCCCCTCTACTTGTGTGACATTCATTTTACAGAATCCACACAACACCATCAGGTATGAGATTGAGACCAGCTCACAGTACAAGGACAGGTTCTCTGTTGATGCCATCTCTGGACAGGTGTTCCTCAGGAGGACACTGGTGGGAGAATCAACCAGACAGTACACTGTAAGTAAACAGTATGTCAGTATTGTCCATCTTATTGGCTGTATGTGTTCATTTTGTATTCAGTGAGAGAGGATCGTCCACTGGTATTCAGTTTTAGATGACAAAAAATCTTCTTTTACTTGCTGTTGTAATTTCTTGTTAATAATTAAGGTATGGAACCTGCTTCATATTAATTGTTTGAGGAGCAAGACAGAACAATGAAAAATATAGATTGCTTTTCAAGATAGAAGAGACGACATACCATCAAAATAAAGGTACTATAGTCAAGATCAAGTTCAGAATATCTGAGTTTATACATTGTAACCAGCAGTAAGGTTTTGGTCATTCTAGCATTTTACAAAAGCTGTCACATTCAAAATTCTGCAAAGGATACTCTGATCATTTTCAACTTAAGAGAAACCATTATTTGGGCAGGAAAGAGGTGTTCTTATTTTAATCAAATAAAATGAAATATTACAAATTTGTTTCAGATAACTCTTTTGGCAAGAGATCAAGGCATTCCCAAGTCACTGGTCAGTCGGTCATCGAGAGTAGTCATTAACGTAGACCGTAACTTGTACCCACCAACCTTCAGCAGTCAGACCTACAGGAGAAACATCACCCAGGGAGCCAAACAAGACTCAACCATTGTGTCGGTACGCGCTTCTGACAGGGACTCAAAGGTGAGCATTTAAAAGCAGTTCATGTTGTACAACTCAAGGTAGATACAACAGGTTATGTATTAGATAAAAAAATAAAATAAAATGCTTCTGGAGTATTAAGTAGCTGCATCATCAAAATTATATGACAAAATTCTTACAGCATCATAAAATAAAAAAAGTGAAATTTGGATATTTTCCAGTAAGATTTTAATAAAATCTCTTAAGGAATACAGACTATTTTTAATAATTAGTTAATTACACTATGCTGCAATGGAGTTATTGAAATTCCTTTGTTTGATTTTTATGATTATTTTAATCACTGCAAAAACCCCAGTGATTACAAATGCTCATTACTGTTTGTATTATTTTTAGGCTCCTTACAACAAGATCACATATGAAATAGTGGGTGATGACAGTGCCCCCAATTACTTCAAGGTCAACCCAGATTCTGGCACCATCACAATACAGAGAGAAGTGAACAGTGATACAGTCATTGACTACCAGGTGAGGGGGCCCTTATAAATGCCAAAAAGGAAGTAGATTACTTTTAACAGGTTTGGTGCTTTACAGACACAAAGTAAAATTTAGAAACTTTATTCAGATTGGTTGAAATATAGAATATGATAATGTGGTCTGTTGCTAGATAAGGTGCAGTAGTTGCTTAATGTGATTAAGATCTGAATACTGATTTGTGATAATTGAGACTGGATTAGTGAAATTACAGTATGCAAATTAACCACATATGTATCTCTTAAAGGAGTTGTCATTCTTTCTTTATATATTTGAGGTGTCACATGGGTTTACTTACATTTTCTTTATACATAGATTCGAGTTGTTGCCAAAGATGGTGGTACACCACCAAAAGAGGTTCAAGCTCTTGTGTTTGTACACGTCAACCGCAATGATCATGCTCCCAAATTTGAGAGAACGGAATACCGCAACACCATCTTGGAAACGACACCACTCAGCACATCAATCTTAAGAGTGTCAGCCAGAGACTCAGACACAAGGGTAAGGAGAATGAGCAAACATAATGCCAGAGAACTTTTGATAACCTAATATGTTACACTCAGGTTGTAACAGTGTTTACGGTGTAATAAGTTGGTATTTTCTTATCTTAAATGTAATGTATCAATTTTTCAGTTTTGTTGTAGTGGTATTGGAATCAAATGTTATTACAATAAGGAATCTGTGTTATCTGTCAAAATGTGATTCCTTTACTGGGTATTATGAAAATTAGGCATAATTTTATGCTTAAGATACCGTTTAGTATTCACTTTTTGTGGAATTTAATTGAAGCCCTAAAAATCAGTAACAGGTAAGTTAACTTTGATTTACAAATACTGTATCGAGTGGTAGCTTGAGAGTTGTCACATATATCAAATTTTGTTCCATGCAATTTCTTGACTTTGACATTACATTTGACCCTTTACCTTTTCAGGCACCATACAACCAGGTCAGATACTTGATCCAGGGTTCATCTGGAGTTCTGCAATACTTTACCATTGAGGACGATACAGGAGTAATTTCTCTGAAGAAATCTCTCATGGATGACCCCAACAAAAATGCCAACTACAGGGTAGGCATCTAACTGCAATCAGTACATTCCTCTTGAAACATTGATCTGTGTTATATGTTGATGATATGTTTAATCTATTTTTGAGTAAAATTCTGACATTATGTTAATACCTTTTTATTTTGCATTTTTGGCATTTTCAGTGTTTTTTAATTATAGATCAAATATTTGTTATGGATCATATGGTTTTATTATTTACTTTTATGTGGTTTTCCATTCTGAGCAGTTATAAATGCATTGTAATAAGATGTAGTAAAGAAGGATTATAATGGCTAAAGAGTTAATAATTTTATTACCTAAAATTATACTAAAAAAATTGGAAACATCAAAGAATTTAAGAAATAAATTGCCCTTTTTAATTTGAATATTTGATCCAGAGCATACATGATGGGTATGTGTAACAAACTTTCATTTAATAAATAGTTCCAAGCTCTGGCATATGATTTGGCTGGAATCCACTCTCGCAACAGCAGTATCAGCTATGTCTACTTAACGGTGGATCGTAACAAGAACAAACCTGTATTCAGTAACACCTTGTACACAGCCAAGATTCCACAGACCCAGAAACCTGGCACCACAGTAACCAGTGTCAGAGCAGCAGACCAAGACACCAAGGTCAGTATGTCCTTCTGATGTCAAATCTGTTGACTCATGAGAGATTGTACACAGAAAAGTAGTGACAAGCCATCAAAAGAACTGTACAACCAAGATATAACTGAAAACATAGACCTTTCTATATCACCAAGTCACAAGATCCTTTACTTGAATTCTTGTGTAAATGTATGGGAAACTTAGATTCCAGGGATTAAATCCTGTGTGAAATATAAATAAGCCTAACATTGTATGCCTAGTTATTGCTTGAGAAAGCATATTTTTTATCAGTAATACTGTCTAGCATTTTAAAGTATATTTATCTATACATTAAGTTGCATATTGGAAAAAGATCCTTACGGTTTGGCTGATGAAATAAACCACATCATAACCATTTGTAATGCTTTATTTCAGACTCCCTTCAACAGGGTAGAGTATGAACTAATCGGTGATGACAAGGGTCCAAGCTTCTTTGAGCTGGACTCCAGAACAGGCACTGTTAAGATCAGGACCAATGTGGATCTGGCTGGTGATAAAGATGTCCAATACATGGTAATTTTACACATATTCAGCAAGTAACAACCTGCTCATTCTTTAAACAAAACATACCAGCGTTTAAATTTTTGCTTTGATACAAGAAAGTGAGGAATGCAAGTTTTAAGCCATACAATATATCTTCCCAAATGGTCTTAATATAATTGCCCCTTTTAACCAGGTGGTAATACCAAGTACGTTGGATGGTCTGTCGAGAGGGTCAGTCATACACCTGCATCAAAATTAATGATTTTTATATAAATTTTTTCCAAAAACTAAGATGTATTATAAATGGTGTCTCAAACATGTATATTTCTGAATTTTGGGTAATTTTACTCCAGTTATTTATATGTTTTAGTTGTTTATTATACATTTAGACATATAATATGATGCGTCTAATGAGTGATCATTTAGGATATAATTAATATTAACATTAAATGTTTGTTGTAGCTCAGGGTGATGGCAAAGGATGGAGGAACTCCTGCTATGACAGCCACATGCCTGCTGAAGGTTGATGTGGACCGTAACCTCCGACCTCCTGTGTTTGTTGAACCACCAAAGGTGGTCCAGATCCCAGAAACAATGATGGCTGGAGCCATCGTCACCCAGATCAGGGCCTCGGATAATGATACCAGTGTAAGTCACTTTCACATACCACTGTATACTTAGAAACATGTCCATATATGAAATCAGTAATGACTGTAAAACAGGAGTTTTACTGGTATTCAATCTCTCCACCTTTATTGCTTCAAGTCCCCATTTTCTTAAAGTACATTATCCTTTAATCATATACTATTATATACTTGCATGTGACTTAATTAAGATTTTCATTAAGAATTTCAGACTGTGCAGATGCCATGTTCAGATTTTCAATTCAGTATTTGTATTTTTGTATTTTTTGTATTTTACTGTATCAAGGATTCAGTTACAAGGCTTGTAAAAATTATTTTCTTGGGTAAATGTCATGTTTTACAATATATACATTAAAAATCAATAGACCTTAGCATTTCAAGACTTTATTACTGCCAAAGTTAATTATTGCATGCACTGGAGATTTATTCAAAAATTGTTTATTTAAATGTTCTAAAAACCCTTTAACACAGTTTTAAATGTAAATTAACAGTTAGTTTTCATAAAGCATACTCAAGAATAAAACTTTGGTTACATCACTGAACTTTGTGCCTTGGAAACAATGATTTAAATACAGAATCTGCTGCCAGTTACACCTCACAGATGCTATGTGTAAGATACTGTATACCATTTAAGATTGTTGTGTTCTTACAGGCTCCACACAACGTGGTGAGCTACAAACTGACGGGCGAGACTGAATCTCTCAAACACTTTTACATCCATCCATCCAACGGTGACGTGTCACTCATCAAATCACTGATGAACATCACTAGGACCAACTACAGGGTGAGAATTATTCAATGAAATGTATAACAATGTAACCAAGGTGTTACTAGGTAGCCAGGTAACTAAATTGTAAGTTACATCAGTGGGCCTCAATATAGATTTGCCAACTCCACTTACAGGTAATGTTTTGATCATTAAAATTTGACCATATAATGGATGTTACTCTCTTGAATTTTCCAGGTACATGAGATGCTTGCCTCATATAAGTATATATTGTTGATTGGTTTTGTTTTAATATATTTTACATGAGCTCCTAAGACCTATGCATGTAGTCATTTTACCGATGCCTTTAATAATACTCCTGTAATAATTTCCGACAATGATTAATGCTCTTTTGCTTGACAGCTAAACATTGTGGCATCAGATGGAGGTACTCCTTCACGCTCGGCCACTGCGTATGTAGATATCTCAGTGAAGAGAGACCGTGGACCTACCAAGTTCCCGTCAGCTGTGTACAGGGCAAGTACAGATGAGGGCAAGACTGTCGGTACAAGTATCCTCAGAGTGACTGCATCACCAGGGGTAAGACGGGGTTAAACCTCTCCATCCAGCTGTATGCAAGAGAGGATGCTGTTTGATTGGGATATAAATATCTGTGTTAAAACCCTACCACCCTTCCAGCTGTGTGTTAAACACCATCCCAGATATGCAGTTTCAACAACATTAGATTTTGATCATCCACTTATCAGTTTTAAGATATTTCATTTATCCAAATTTAAAATAAGAAGATTTATCAGATTAAATGATATGCAAATATAACCTAATATCTGTTTTATTGATTGATTTATCATGTGAAGTGTTAGTCATAAAAAAAAATTTACTATTCACATAAATGTGCGAAATAGAGCTATGCCATATTTGTTACTCTTGTTACTAAATCCAAGAAGAAATTGTAAACATAGGATTATCTGTACATGTAATGTGTGTACAAAAATAGTATTATTAATAGGAGACCCTTCTCCTTTCATATTTTACAATCTCACTCACAAGTGTCATCATTTGTTTTGATTTACAGCATGCTAGTTAGGCTGTATGCTAGCTTTTTGTATTGTAGTTGTAAGCATGGCATGTATAGTGAAATACAAGAATTGTATGTTTTTGTTTGCATTTTGCACTGGTTATAACCATATGATATTTGTTTGCTAGCTACCTTTAGTATTTAATTGTATATGTTCCTAGCACTATCTTTGTGTCCAACAGTCTTATACTAACTCAGCAGCTCAATATTATTGCCCTGATATTCATGTTTGCTGATAAGTAATGGAGTAACACAGATCAGTTCTTATCCAAATTTCCTGAATTTTACCTTCAAAGGTTAATTGTGTAAAAACCAGATATATTTACTTTTAGTCATTTTTGTTCAGAATAAAACAGCCTCAACATTTTTCAGGACTCATTAAAAATTTACTGTTTAAAAGTACTACATCCTCCAAAATGATAACTAAATCGACTGACTAACTAAACAATGAATATGCACGATTCTTTTTATATTATTAATTTAAATTCAAGCATTTTGCAACATTATATATTTTTTTTTAATGTATTCTAGAATTTATGATTTCAACCTTTTGTGCAGATTTTTACTGTAATTTAGAATTTGTTTACTGAGATATATGTCAGTGCCCTAAATAATGTGTCAGAAATGAAATACTAAATTAATAATGGAGTGATGTGTGCTGTGCTTATGTTTTGTGTGAGAAGTGTATTGATTGTAAAGTTTGCTGCTTACTAATTTTGGCACACCTTGCTTGCTGATCCCAAGTGATGCAAAACCTTTATCCATGATTGGCGAGATTTTCATTGTATCTGCCACAATGTGAAGTTTCTCTGTGGTTCTGATCGTGATAAGCAAGCAAGGCTGCTCCAGCTTTTTGTAGACCAACCTGTCACACCTTCAGCACTTCATGGATCCTTCCATTTCTGAGAAAGTTAATCCAGTGCAGGTGTGACAGGTTTTAAAGCAAGTGTTTCTTTGGGCCTATCTTTTTCTGTTTGTGATACCTCAAATGAATGTTCATTCTTTATTATCCTAAAATTACAAAGAAATCTATATCTCATTTGAGGTTTCAAAAGTTAAGAAACTAATACTGTTTTCTTTTGCAAAATATATAAGCTGCTTTCTTTGAGTTTCAGCTTGCATCTTGCAGTGACCTCCTTCTGTCACATGCATGTTGTAATGTAATGCACTTACCTCAGTAAGAAAAATACTCTTTACCTTTAATCAATGAAACACTGTATTAATGGAATATGACATGGAAATCCTTGACTTTTTAATGTGAAGACAAACTAGACATGGCATATGATATTATATAATGTCATATTCACCTTTCTGTGAAATCATTTAAAATGGAAGAATAATTCATAGGATATAAAGTTAAACTGGAGCAATGTGCATAACAACATGATTATTGAATATACAACCAGATGTTAAGAATCAGATGATTTGACCGATGTCAGTCTCTGTTTTCAGACAAACATGAGGTACTACGTGACTGGTCTGAGCAACGCTCCTGATTTCTTTAGTATCGTTGAGGGCACAGGTGACATCCGCATCAAGAAGGATCTCAAGATGGACCCTGCAAGGCCACCTATGTACATGGTAAGGCTTGTTGTTGCCAAGATTCAAGCTAAACATTCACTATTTCATGTTAAGTTTTCATAAGATTTGGAAAATCCTGATATATATATATATATATATATAAATATATATATATATATATATATATATATATATATATATATATATATATATATATCATTACAAACCAGAACTGGTCAGCAGTGATAGAGCAGACCAACCATAGAGGATATACAGTAGGACCTCTCCTTATGGACACCTCTTTATCTTGGCCACTTCTCTATTAAAGGATCTCTCTGTTAAAGGCAGCTTTCAATTGCAGAAATGGAGGTGATCCTTTGAACAGCATACTTAACTTCATAGCATAGGTCCCCTACTATTCTGATGCAATACCTCTGTGTAATGGACAAAGTATCCTCGTAAGTATCCATATGATGGGGGTGGGGTGGGATTCCTCTGTATATAACTGTTTAACGAGGTCTCATTTTCATTAAGTTTTCACCCATGGATAAACTGGTCTTATAAAACAGGTTTCACAGTATTTACAATAAAGTACCCTGTGGCATATGTCACATTGTAAAGATGTTTAAAGAAATTCCTCTCATTAAGACTGTGGATTTATGATTGGTGCTTCTATTTGTAGCTTCAAGTGGAGGGTGTATCACGAGGCGTACGACTGCAGACAGCCACAGCTCTGGTAAACGTCACCGTGAAGAGGAACATCAATGCTCCGACGTTCACATTGAGTGAATACAGACAGTCCATCATGGAGAACTTCCCCCTCGGTCTCAGCATCATCAAGGTCACAGCCTCTGATAAAGATAGCGATGTGAGTACCGCATTTAATAAACTTGCATGCTGTCATTGGCTCGTGTGCATAATTATAACTGCTTAGTTGCATGATCTTGTAAGCTCATTTGCATACATTCTTGCAAGATTTAGTTAGCACAAAATCACATTATGTCTATTTGCTATCACAACTATGTTTTTTCTAAAGATGGTATTTCATGGAGCTGAATCCATAAGAGTTATATTTAATATATCAGTTGATCAGTACCAGTGCTACTGCATACATTTAATTTTGCAATTATCAGTGTGCTTGAAATAGCATTTGCTATTGTATTTCTGAAAGATATTGTGTGTAATAAATGGTGTCATACCGTGATAGCTTTCATTCAATATTTGATTATAAGAGGTTTCATTCCTGTGTTATTCATATTTTCACAGTATAACCACTTTCCACTACATATATGCAGATTTTCTTTCAAACAGAGTTTTGCTCTACATTGAAGAATTTCTTTTCAATTTCACTCTCCCTTTAATTGATCAAATAAAGAACCTACTTTGCTTTGTCTTACTTCAGTATATTCAACCTTTCTTTATAAGTAAGCATGTATCATTGATATACACAAGTGTCTAATGAATTGTTTCTCTCCCTTTGCAGGATATACTGTCCTACAATATCACAGAGAAGAAACCAGAATCGGATATGTTCTTCATCAACCCACGGACTGGTGTTATTTCACTGAAGAAAGTCTGGGACAGAGGCACCAAACTTGAGTACTATGTAAGTGCTAGTTTTTATGAATCAGAATTTTATCTTGGTTTCAAGGACCTTGCACAGTCACCAAACACAATACTGTTTGCGTTTAATGTTGTGAAAGTTTTACAAAAAATAGTGTAAATATGTGAAGATAAAAATTTACTTTGTTTCCAAGGCCAGAATATTTAAAAATTGACAGAGGCAGCTTGGAAGATTATTAGTAAAAAAAGAAGGTAAATCTTGTACTACCATATAAATAAATCTCCTTCATTGCCTGTTAACTTTCAGATGAACATTTTTGGTATCTTTTTCATTCAATGATTAGTCACTTACCTTTAAATGCATAGAATTATGCACTGATGTGTGTTATTTTCTAATTCAAGCTTTGATAAATTATTATTTTTATCAGGCCAAATTATTTTAGCTTCTGCTGTTAGAAATTTCTTATTCATATGTTGTTGCTGAAAACAATGTGTAATTTCAGCTGGATATTGTGGCAAGTGACCAGAGGGTGCCAGAAAAGACGGCTAAAACTCGTGTCAGGGTCACTTTTGTGAGGGATCGCATGCCCACGTTTGACAATCTGCCAAAAACACACGAGATCTCTGAAAATGCCAAAAACAACAGCATAGTGTACAATGTTCTTGGCAGAGACGGGGACCGCAAGGTCAGTCAGTTAATAATTTTAATGTCAAATGCTCACTTGAACTCAAAACACTTGGAAAATATATGGGTGCTGTTTTAAGAACACACTTTGCTGGTAGAATAATTCTTCCAGTGCAGCTAATGTTTCCCCCTCATACATTTATTTGATATGGAGTAAGATCCAATCTTCTTTATGATCTTATTACATTCTTTGATTGACAATTAAAGTCATAATTGAAAATTCTTAAATCAATGTTTTTCAGGTCATTTAATCTGATAGTGCTGATTGTAATGTAGTATTAACATAAAAATTGAAAAACACTTTATGAAAATGCATGTATAATATAAGCATGACCCACGCTTTGTGTATGAAAATAGTTTATGCACCCTGTTGAAATAATCCACTGCTGTGTACAGGATTTAAGATTGTATAGTTGTATAAGTATACTCAGGCTGCACCCTTTTATCCTATCACCTTAGACTACTAACATAAGCACACCTTGCTTGCTGATCCCAAATGATGCAAAACCTTTATCCATGATTGGCGAGATTTTCATTGTATCTGCCACAATGTGAAGTTTCTCTGTGGTTCTGATCGTGATCAGCAAGCAAGGATGCTCCAGCTTTTTGTAGACTAACCTGTCACACCTTCAGCACTGAATGAGATCTCCTATTTGGAATCATATTGAGGAGACTCTATTTAGTATAGGTGTGACAGGGATATGTGAAATGCTCATTGTTGTGACTGCCTTGTAGTGTTTATCTGCATTGTTTTTTTATTTATTTTGATTTCTTTCTTTAAATAACACACCATTTTGTTTCCTTTGGATGTCACATACACTGATGAAGCTAATTGTTATGCTGCATGTAGCATAAGCATAGATCAAGACTGTTGCATGAGAAAAATAATTTCACTGCAGATAAGAAACCTAAAAAAATCAATGTATTTATAAAAAAAAATATTTTTTTGAAAAATTTATCAATTTTGTTATTGAAAGAAACCTGTAGAAAATTCAGGCAGTTTTAGTTTAATTCATATTCAGTTTCTACTTGACAGAATGTTCAAGAAATACGTGATATGAAAGCTGGTGCTGTTGTGGAACATTCAGGTGCTTCAGAGAATATTCATTGAGACTTCTGTTATTAATTTACTCTACCTGTGATACCTTTTCCCAGGGCACCTTAGTGTATGGCATGTTGGACTCTGCACCTGCTACCAGAATCTTCAAGATCAGCAACTCATCTGGGGAGATCCGTCTCGTGGATTCCAGACTTCTGAAATCAGAAGGTGGCTTCAAATATAGGGTAAGTGTCAATCATCTGCACTAAATATGGCTTAAATGTCATCAGAATTTAAATAATTCAGTTTTGATTGACATTTCCATGTAATCTCAGTAATCGTTTTGCAGTCATATGTGACAATGTGCCCACACAGAGGTGCCCTTAGTAGGGAGGTTATAGATTTGGGACCTACTTTCAAGGGACTGCCCATAAGTGCCCTTAGTGCAGAGGTGCCTATACAGAGAGTTTCCACTATATCATAAAACTTGCCCATCATAAACCTTGCTTATTCATGATAAGCTGCATATCATTTCTCTTTACCTAGTAACCAGTTAGATATTCTTTTATCAGTGGGCAGAAATCTTATTAATACAGAGATAAAAAAATAAATATATTTATAACAGATTTTATTGAAAATATTTATGCCCTGAATGATTGTCAGAAAATTTCAATCTCTTCAAGTCTTCAGACAACTATTCCTCTTTATGTTCAAACAAGTCGCAGATGTTGATATGTGATATCTCACAACAAAGTTGTAATGGTATTTATTCATAGCTGAATAAGGATATAAACCTGACCATTCTTGCTACTTTTTTCAGCTTCTGGTCACCCTGTATGATTCTGCTCGTCCAGACAAGACAGCCACCAGCACATTGACAGCCTCCATCAAGAGGAATGAGAATCTGCCACGATTTAACCGCACTGAGTGGAGAGTGACCATCAACGACAGAACCCCACTCGGTGGTGAGGTGGCTCGTGTGTCTGCCTCAGATGCAGATGGCGTATGTGTCCTTTTTAACTTTATAATCTTCTGGGTTAATGATAATGTTGTGCATATGTATTATTTTTTGCCATATATATAAGTCATGTCTGTAATGTCTGATCTGATATGATGATATGATTTTGGGAAAATGTACATAATTTATTGAAATATACTCATAAATTAATCATAGATACCAAATTACCTATGGAATGTGCAGCAATTTAAATTAATATTTATAAGAATAAGAATAATTATAATGAAACTAATAATTGTCATATAGTTCCTATATGGTGACATTTATAATCTTCTTTGTATAAAGTATCAAACCATATTTTGTTTATCTTGCTTATCAATGTCAGAATACTTCATAAGCTCTAAAGCACCAACAAATTAATTAAGTAAACTGTTATATATATATATATATATATATATCAACTAGTATTAGGTCTTCTTTAATAAAACTTTTTGAGTTTAAATATAACAATTTTTCACAGAACACCATCCGTTATGAGCTGTACGGAGATTCTCGAGCCAGGACTTACTACTACATGAACCCAGACAGTGGTATCGTTACACTGAAGAAACTCATCACAGAGGGCACCCAGACCACTGATACGGTCAGTCTTACTGCCATCACAGGCTTGACTAGACCTGAACTTTTACCTTTCATAAAAAATTCTTGGATCTCATTGGATTTCTAATTTGTAATACAGTAAAACCTAAATATCATGACCATTATCTGAACCTTGATAAAGTGGTTGCATTTGTGAGGTGGTCATTTAAAAGTTTTCTTTGTGTTTTTATATTATTTCTATGTAGTTATTATTCAAGATGTTAGCCTATTAATATCACTTTCATTAGAAACACAGATAAGTGATAGCAGTAAATATAATGCCATGTAAATTAAATGTTATCATCATCACATCTGTCTTTACAAATCATTTCTTATTGTATATTATATGGTTTTAATACAACTGTGATTTTGTAATCAGTCTTCAAGTAGTTATTTCATATAGTCATCCAAGTTTGATAAAAAATATGGCTTAAATGCAACTATGATTAGGTCATGATTCATTTATGCATTATATATATATATATATATATATATTTCCATCAAATATTGTTAATAAACTGAAGAGTGGAAATATTGAAATGATGATCATTTTTACAGCTGATGATCAGAGCTAAGGACCAGGGCAGCCCAGAGAAAACATCGACAGCTCGTGTTTTAATCACAGTCGAACGCGATCTGCGCAAACCTCGTTTTGCAAGCACCGGTTACAATGCTGAGATCAAAGAGGATGTCACTGTACGCACCATGCTGTCCATCAAACCAAGCCCCATCAAAGCCACAGATAGTGACCTAAAGGTACTGATAAGAGCACTGATAACAGTTCAAATATTAAATATTACCTCAGTGTCTGAGAAACTGTATTATTAATCATATTTTTGTATGTGTTTTTATATGGTTCATCATTTTAAAAAATCTTACATGTTTTGCAAAGAGAAGTGTTATGAATATAAATATATTTATTGGTCTTCTGGTATTTCTTCCAAGAATATTTTTCTTTTCAAATAAAATTGGTTCTTTTATTTTTAACTATCAACTTTGTTGTGTAGATATTTCCCTTTTTTGCCTATTTTAAAATATAGAAATGCACAAAATCTGTCAATGAAATGTGTGGTCACAACGTAATGTACATCATTGTGCATATATTCATCCCCTATATTCATATATAAAGCTCATGTTTTGACCTTGTAAATTATTCTTCCACAGGGACGTCTGCGATACAGCATCATTGGTGATTTCCCAGCTCAGGACTTCTTTGATATCCGTGAGGACACCGGAGAGATCCGCACAGCCCAGGACCTGAGGAAGGACAGTCTCAGATCTGCCAATTACACAGTAATTGGAACCTTATAAAAGCCTTCTGTAGTTATAACTGCAAATTTATATGTTTTGACTTGAATAACTTATATTTTAAAAAGTTATCATGTTTTGTAAAATATAATATTTTGATATTTAATCCAGTGAAATGTTCTCAGAGTGTATGACATTTACATTATTGTGATACAATTAAATTTGATATATTTAAAGTAGAAATCACATTTAACAATGAATATGATATTAATTTGATATTAATATTCATGCATTATATAAGATTTCTGACACTTCAAAATATGGATACTTTCAACACAGATTTGCATAATTTTGTAAAAAAAACTGGTGCCTACATAGTATACCCATTCACATCTAAACCTACATGATTGTGATTTGTTTCAAATTTCATTTACCACAGAATGACCTGAAAGTTAAACTGTGTATTGTCTGAAATTAAATCAATATAACTGTAATATACATTATTCTATAGTAATGAATGATATATGTTCTTGCAGAGATTGCTTTCATGAATTAGTAATCTAGAGTTTACATATATAAAGTTTTCCTTACAGCTTCGTGTAGCAGCCTATGACAGCCTGTACCCCAACAACACTGCTATTGTTAGCGTGTTTGTGAAGGTCGTAAGAAACCCCAATCAGCCACGGTTTGATCGCAGCGAGTACATCAAGACGATTGATGAGAAATATCCACTAGGTGGCAGCATACTGCAAGTCCAAGCCTCAGATCGGGATCTCACAGTAAGTACCCTTACATTCATTAGCATCTGTTATGGTTACTCTAACTTTAATTTAAAGATTTGGGCATGGTCCAAAAAAAAACATTATCCCACTTTAAACTTTGACAATGCATGTCCCCTTGCCACCAAACTCTCTCAAAAGATAGGTTCCTGCCTGCATGGACACTGTCCTCGAGGAACTGTCTTGTTGCATCCCTGCACCCTTATCAAACCTCTAGATAAAGGTTTATTTTTCCCAGTTTCTCTAAACCAGTCAGTGGGACTGCCACTTTGTGTATATACTAAAACCCAGATGTCAAAGGTCAAAGGTAAACATGTGGAAATTATGGGTATACCTTTAGTATGTTATCATGCAGTTGTGCAGGGATTTTACAATTTATCTTAATATAAGTATGCTGTCAGTATTATATATTTTTTATTTTATCATCAATTATAGTACAGTACATAATAATGACATTAAGTTACATCAGTCACTATCTCCTGAATACATAGATACCCTTAATAAACATAACATGTAATAATGTAAATTAAAGTATATTTTTACAACTGTGTCCCTTAGACATTATATATCTATAAAACTATGTATTTAACCTGGTTACAGATGGTGGAGAAAACAGCTAGATCATAATTTGAGTTAAAGTGCCACCACTTAGTGTCTACAGCATATGTACTTAATAAATATATTAACTTGTCTTAAGGACTGCATTATCAATAAGTGATTTCTTGCTTCAGGACACCATCAACTATGTGCTGAAGGGAACAGCGGAAGTGGAACAGTTCTTCTATGTGAATCCAGAGACTGGTAATATCACCACCAAACGCTTCCTGACAGAGAGCAAGACTATGGAATATAGGGTTAGTCATTGTCCTCTCTACCTTTCAGTTACAGCCATGGCATTTAAATTTAAAGCCTGCTATTAACCTGCCTTTTCTGTAGAATTAATAAATGTGATTTCTGGCTTACTCTGATTATGTATAGATGAACTCTAGGTAATTTATGCTAAGTAAAGTCCTTATAATGTCCCTGTGATGCATGTATAAGTTTGTTTATCTACACTGCAAACTGTTGGTTAACACAGCGGTGTTGACAAATGGAAAAACCATTTAACCTGAGGCTTTTTGAATATTAGTGGTATTTGAACAGTCACTAAATGCAAAACACCATTTGCAGAACTCAGGTTTGCCTGACTTGTGACTAGATGTCCTTGTTGAATGTGTCTGGATTATTTTGGCGGGCCCCAACATTAAAACATGTAGATATATCAACAAAAGCAACAGCCTGTGTGCAGTTGGATTAGCATTTTCTTGTCTTGTTTTATAAAAGTTGAAGGGAATATATTTAGTTAATAGACGTCAGGTGATGGAATAGGCTCCTTTAAGTAGCAGGCTGTCATCTCAAAAAGTAAGTTTTGCCATTCATGCTGTTCTTCATAGGGTAATTTGAGTAAACTTAATTTGAAACAAGTGTGTCTTCAGACGCTTATTAGGTAGTTTCTTATGGGACAGACAAACGTTGTCCAAATAAGTGTAGTATATATAATATTGTTGGTTGAAATTGAAGAATTCATTTAATCATTCATAAGAAATAACGCCTTTGCTATGAAAAGCTTTAGCCTGGTCTCCCGCCATTTTGTTTAACATAAGCAGGTTCCTCTATCAGCTGTTCATCAGATGTTATCCCAGTGTATGATATATTGATGATAATATATTAAGATAATAATATGTAATGAAATATTAATTTCACAGAGTAACTCATTAGATTTTGCATGTAATTGCAGTTTGCTGTGATCGCTGATGATCAAGGGGTTCCAGCCAAATCTGCAAGCGTCAATGTCCGGTTCACAATCACGCGAGATCTGTACCCCCCTGAGTTTGTTGGTGGTCCCTATGTGAGCCAGCCTGTGGCTGAAAACAAGAGGGTTGGAGACAGAGTATTCCAGCTGTCTGCAAGAGACAGAGATATGAAGGTACATTTGAATTTAAAAAAGTACAAATACTCACTAATATGACTTAGATGTATAGATGTTTTTTTAATACAAGAAATGCAATTCCACTGGCTAGCCACAGAAAATCACTGTCTGTTCTTCATGTATGTCTCATGAAAGTCCTTAATAGCCATAAAATGATCAAGGTGTTTATAAATTGAAAGATTGCTTGCTAGAAATCATGTTTTGTGTTACATGTGTATTGATCAGACAGCACCCAGTGACAGTTAAACTTTGTTAATAATTATATCCCAGTAGTGTTTCGTATAATGTTACTAATACTATGCTCAAAAATTGATCTTTTTGCTACACATTCACCTTTGCAACATAGAGATATACTTGAATAAATTGTGTCATCTACGTTAAAGTATTATATTCAAATGGCATATTTATCATAAATTAAACATTTGATCAAATGTTTGTTAAGTAATGTGATATGCAGGCTGGTTGTCAATCAATCTGAATGTTTTGACAGGGTCGTCTTACATACAAGATCATTGGAGATGCCCCGGCACCTGAATATTTCAACATTGACCAGTACTCAGGTTCTATTGCCATCAGGCAAGACCTGATGAAGGATTACTCACCTTTCTATGTGGTCAGTAGAGGTCTTTATTGTGTATATGTTCTAAAACCATGAATTTTGCTAATTGTTATTGTAATTTATTGGACTCTCATGATTCAGATTATAATTTCATTGATGTCATATATAGATGGTTTAAAATTGACAAAAATTGTATATAAGCTGATTCATGGTTGGAGCATAAAATGCTATTCTTTAGCAATTTCATATCTTTTATAACAACATTGTTTGGCTGTTTTTTTTTAAGTCTCCTTTTATCATTTAAATGATGAAAATATTTTTTATAACTTATAGATATTTAATTATAAGGAACTGTTATGAAAGCATTGAAATATATACACCTACAGCTCTTCAAACTCTGGTCCTGACTTTATGTCTCCTATTTTTATTTCTGACATTTATAGAGTTTGGCTTGCTGTGATCTTTTCAGTATGTGTTATATTTCATTTCCAGCTGCGTGTGAGTGTGATGGATTCCCAAAAGCCTGAAAAGGTCACCACGACAACAGTCAGACTGCCAATACTGAGAAACGTGAATGCCCCACGTTTTGGTAGATCATCATACACAGATACAACCATTGAGAATGCTGAAGTGGGAACCAGTGTTCTGTCTGTGACTGCTACAGACAGAGACAATGTGAGTTCAGATGTTACTACCGTGTTGACTACCAAGAACTGGTGTGTCTTTGAGAGTACAGGAAATACAGTCCTTATTCATGAATGGAGGGATTTAATTATCATTTCATAATTATAATACAGCCTTTCTGACTTATTTTCAATCTTCAAATTGTGCAAAACTGGAGAAAAGAGTTTTGCATGAAAATGTTTTTATTTTTTTGTTCATAATTTTAAATATCCCAGTTATAATTGTTCTGTTTTTAAGAAGTTCCTGGAATACCTATAATGGTATATATGTATACCTGTTATGTAAAGGGTAATGTAGGGTAAAAGACTTCACTGTTATAAGAGCTGTCTAAAAAATTTATTATTACATTTAAATGCACTTTTCCACTGGAGTAAAGATGAGCCTTAGATTACCCATGGATAGTCATTAGTTATGGATTAAATTACTAGGTAGCATTTTGAATTTTTTATAAAAACTGTGGGGACCTCCGTTAGATGCTAGATGCTAAATAAAGTGTAACATATATTACCCTAGAATATTTTATTGAATAAGGTGATATAATCAAAGTAAATGATTTTTAACATCAACATCAATGTGTAAACAGTACCTTTAGGCTTAGTGTTAATTGGTTATATGTTTGTTTGTTAGCTGGACTTGTATTTATGTTTGATTGTTCTGTAGGATACCATCACATATGAGTTGGTCGGGGATCCCAGCAAGACTGTAGGTCTACAGTTCTTCTTCGTGACGCCAGACACCGGCAAGATCCACATCAAGCAGAATCTGAAGCTCGATCGAGGCAAAGCCACAAATTACAGGGTCAGTACTCATTATACACCACTGTGATATATCCTCTAGATTCATCACAAATTACATACATATAATCTTATAGTGTTACTTGTGCTGGAGACTTTCTCACATACTTAAATCCTTTCTGTAACTAAATTCATATTCTGTTTCTCACTCTTGTTATGTTGCTTGATATAAAAAAATCTAACATTTCATTTGAAAGTATCATACAGCTGTCTTTAATATAAAATTATTTATAGATATTTTGTCCTGTCCACTTTAATATAATTTTCTCAGTGTACAAAATGTTCTATGGATGATCTGTGGAAATTTTTTTAAGAAGTAATAAAATATACCACATCAACTCACTCAAAATATTGATGTAGTAATATTTATTACAATTAAACCTGTTTCATTTGCAGTTCAAAGTGAGAGCACGGGACAACCGCAGCCCTGAGCGGTCAGCAGAGGCAGAAATCAGTATCAAGGTGAACAGGAACACAAGACTACCGGAGTTCCAGGGCATGCCATACAAAGCACTGGTTGCTGAGACTTCCAGGAAGGGCTCCTCTGTCATGGACGTTATCGCTAGAGATCTCGACAAACAGGTCAGAAAAAAAGCCTGAGCTGTTGTTTACTATATTGGGCTTTAATGGTGCTTTATCTAATGATGCAAAATATTTCAGACTATATATATATATATATATATATATATATATATATGACATTTTAGATTTAAAAATGTGATCCCTGGTTCATAGAAAAGAAAAAATCTGTAATGATACGCTATCTCCTAATACTGTATATACTGCAGTGTGCTTGTGAAGATAGAGTTACTTGTATTTTATATATTTCGGCATAAAAAACTGCAATGTATGGAACGCTTGGTGTTCTGAAACATTTGCTGACATAAACATCACCTTTATCATTTCTATAAAGGGACACTTCTTTTTGTTTTTATTGTTTGAATTAGAGTAACTGTGTTTCACTTGTTATAATTTGACAACCATGACTTATTCCTTCCGTATACATTACAGGGGTCCATCAAGTATGCTATCATTGGTGACTTCCCAGCACCATACTTCTTTGACATTAATGAGCGCACAGGACGTGTCACTGTGAAGAATAACCTTATGGAAGACAAGGGATACGCTTACAAGGTAATGCTGAGTTTGAAATCAATCCCGCATATGTTTCTATCACTATAAATTAAAGTAACATATACGATACTTCTATAAAAAAAGTTCGTATGTAATTTGGTTTTACTTTATTGCCAATGTAATTCTTTTAGTGAATATGGTAATACAGCATTCTTGTATTATGTCTAATGTATATTCTAATGTATATTTAGTTAATTTTGTCTTGTTTCATGTTAGTTAACCCATACTATTTAAATTATTAATTATTATTTTGTATTTCTTATGGCCACATTTTTAAAGTTAAAATAAACTGTGGATTTTGTTTGTATTTAAGTTAAACAGCTAGGGTGAAAGACTGTTGTTCTATATATTGTATTTAGATAATACAGAACTAACTGATTAATTACACAGTGTTGAGTGTGCACGTAACAAATTTTGATGCTTGATTGTTTTGTAGGTCCGTGTGAGCTCATACGATGACTCATACCCAGAGCAGTCCTCCACAGCTACTGTCGATGTCACAGTACAGAGGAACATTGGTCGTCCAAGGTGGACTCATGAGATACCAATCAGGGTCAAGATCAACGAGACCGCACCTCTTGGCTATGTTGTTACCAGCAGGCCTAATGCCACTGACCCTGAAGGGGTAAGGAACCTTTATGCATTACTGGTTGTCTATGTTTTAAACAACTTTCATATTTCCAAGCATTATGATGATGCATATTAAAATGAATGAAAATCCAGATTGTTATTTTTTAATTAATAGCGTGGAAATGCAAGCTTTAGGGGTTTATACCCATCCTGTCAGTAAAGGGGTCAAACATATATTTATCTTGGCATAATTATTGTATGACATCATATTTTTTGTTTACCCATAAATATTCACAAGATTATTTTTTTTGCAATTAAGTGCAAAATATAATAAATTTTAAAAAAATGCAGTGACTATATTCACTTTTTTGGGTTTGCCAATGTACAGATAGAGCTTGTAATAGAAATAGTCTGAATATGCATGTATTTATATATATTTTTGCTGGTATATAAATATATATTTGTCTTTTGTTAATTTCAGGATCTGATTACCTACACGGCTGTTGGTGAGCGTGACGCCCTGGAGTATTTCTATGTAGACCCAGACACTGGAACTGTCACTGTAAAGAAAATGTTGTACCCAACCACGTCAACCAAGGCACAGTACTCAGTAAGTTAAACAGATTGTTCATATATATAGATCAGGCATTGCATTATAAATAAAAAGGTTATGTGAAATAAAAAAGTCTCAGGTTTCAACCAGCTAAAGGTATTTGGTGACAATAAAGTCTCAGTAACTTTGGACTCAAACTTCTGGGTTATGTATATAAACAAACTGTAGTGTACACAGCATAATAAGGACATATCCCCAAATACATAAAAGTATCTTCATTAATTTTTAGCAAAAAGGGCTATCTTAAAGGTCTTAACCTTTTTCCAAAAATTGCATGCAAATTCAAGATTATTGTCCATATTTGAAGCATTATTTTGAAGCCATAGATCCACTTTGAATATATTTAAATATTTAGCTGTAATTTATTAATAGCACATGCTAAAAAGATATACAGTGAAACCTCAAAATTATGACCATGAACAGATAAAGTGATTGCAATTTTTAAGGTGATCATCTAAGCGAAGTCTGTTATAAAGAGCAAAAAGGCATTGGGGCTGTGAAAGAGTGGTAGTTATTTTCAGGTGGTCACTAAACTGAGGTGGTCGTTACACAAGGTTTGGCTTTACTGAATTTATATAATTAATTTGCTTTGCCTTGTACAGATCAGGATAGAGGCCAGCGACAAGGGCTACCCAGTTGGTAAAACCACAATGACAGTCTATGTGGAGGTCCTCCGCAGTACCCGTGCCCCAAGGTTCGATGATCTGCCATACAACACTCAGCGAGTGAAGGAGACTGCTTCTGTTGGCAGCTCAGTTTTCCAAGTCAAGGCCCATGACCCTGACAAGAGGGTAAGTTTTTTTTGTACTCGACTACAATGCATACCAATTTTCTCTCAAGAATTGTTAATGCTTTTGCTTAAATGTTTTTGTAAACAGCATACCTCTGGCTGTATAAAAAATACAAATTTTCCTTCTTCATGAATAAAGAAATAATTAAATTTAAATTAGTGAGAAATAGTTGATATTTATATTTATAAAGTTGGTATATATGACTTGTTTTACAGATATACAGAGATACCAGCATGCATATTTAAAGATTTTATGTATTTGGTGGTCCAGTACCTCATATACATTTTATTATCTTACTTGTAGGAATCCCTGCAGTATGAGATCATTGGGGATTACCCAGCCCAGAGTTTCTTTGCCATCAGGAAGAACTCAGGACTGATCACTATAAAGTCTTCTCTTAAAGAGGACAACTTGAAATCCACTTCATACACTGTGAGTACCAGCACTGTATCAACAGATTATATAAGAGACTGTAAACATTTGTGTATAAGTCTATCTCACGTATAAGTCTGAAAGAATATTGCAGGTGATAAATTTTAAAAATGTATATTATAACAGTTGAGAGGAGCATACTACTTTCTTTATTAGCACTGATGTATATTTTGAAATATTTAAAAACATAATCTGTCTGTGTATATACTGTATCCTGTGTCATGCCTTTGGATTAGAGTTGCCTTCTGGAAAAAAATAGTGATCAAAGAAAAAACTTGAGAAACTAAATGCTAATCTTGCTGTCTATTATGGGTTTGCTGTTTTACTGAGTTTAGACCTGCAAGTGATGAGAACCATTGATTCAGCCAGCATTTATTTTCCATTTTAGCTCCGTGTGATTGTGTATGACGGAGCCTACATGGATCAAGTTACCACGGCAACAGTGCCAATCCAGGTGACAAGGAACTCCAACTCTCCAATCTTTGAGCAGTCAGAATACCGTACCTCCATCACTGAAAACCACCGCTTGGGATCAAGTGTGGTTCAGGCAAAGGCTAATGATCGTGATGAGGACATAATCACATATGAGCTGGAGGGGTCAGATCGTGCCAAGCAAGTGTTCTATGTTAACCCAGATGATGGTCTTGTGTCTCTGAAGAAGCCGCTAGCAGAAACTGCTGACAGCAGCTTCAGGGTAAGATCCCTGCTGTGCATAAAATTTACATCATGATCCCTGCATTTTAATTTACACCATGATATATTATGCTGATAAATTTTACACAGTGATCTCTTCAGTGTATAAAATTGACTCCCATGATAACATTCTGCAACATTATATCTACATTTAAAAAGCTTGATCATCACAATACTTTAAATTTGCATCATAATCTCTACATATTTGCTGTTCATTGCATAAAATCTCCACCATAGACTTGCTACAGTATGTAACTTTGACAAAAATGCTGTGTAGAGTGAGTAAAATGTACTCCCTGAAATTCATTTCTATCAATGTCAGACTTTTCATTTTTTAGACCTGCCATCATTATGATATATTTTAGAACTTACATGAGTAAATCATGTTGTGTCAGCTTTCACAAATCTTTGTGTTAAATAATATAAGATTTCTGCTGTGATTTAGAAATGAACTTTTCCTGTAATATCTATTATTGAAAAGACTGCTTTTGGTCAATAACACCCCAGGGGTAAAGTAGTATACACTAATAAGTAAATTATATCTTTACAGCTGACAATCACAGCATGCGATGACAACACCCCACAGAAATGTGACACTGCCATTGCTTATGTCATGGTCATCAGGAAGGAATTCCCTCCAGTCTTCATTGATACCCCATACCGAGTGTCCATCTCAGAGTTCCGTCCAGTTGGCAGCTCCATCTTCCAAGCCACAGTAGAGGATAAGGACCTGAAGGGCAAGATCGTGTATGGTACGCAGGGTATTGTCCCTGCTCCAACCTTCTTCAGCCTCAACAAGGACACAGGGGCCATCACAATCCAGAGAGACCTCAAGACTGATCGCAGAACATCATACACTGTATGTACATACGTGCAGGAGGGGATCTAGCATTTGGGGATGGGAGGGGTTTACCTTATAAAATATGGGACAAAGTCCAAGAACTGGGGAGATTTTCTAGTAATTCTCCAAGTACTTGAAGGTGAGTTTTAAACCACCTCCCCCCCCCCCCCCTTCTCTGGATCCTCCCCTGAAGTTTAGACATTTCATTATAGATGGCTTGGCTCATACAAGCTTTTTATCTTTGATATTGCGTTATTTTTTATGGATCTTATCCCCAGTACATAAACATTATCTAAATCATAAAATACTCTATAAAGGAACCAGAAAAAAAAGAATAGACCACCTGTTAGGAAGCAGACTACCTGTATTTTAATTAATCTTTTATTTTTATGATCAGTCTGTTTGCAGCTCTTTTTATCAAATCTTCATTGCAATTTTGAATAACTAATCAATACAAGTATTCATGCTATTCATTTGCTTCAATTTTCAATATATAATTTATATATATATATATATACGTAAATGAATAAGTGAAAATAGGTATGACATAATATTACAGTATCTAACCACTCCTCGATCCCGTCTTTTAAGCCAGGGCGGATTAGAGTACTTTGTTACCTGTGATGTAGATTTTATACAGATACATTTGATTTGTCATAGTAGTTCTTAACATCAAATTCTAGAGCGTGTGATATGTTACTTTTACAGCTGCGTGTGACTGCAGTAGATAACGAGGAACCTAACCGTGTGGCGGTGGCCGATGTTATCATCACCGTGCAGCGTAACACCAACGCCCCGCGTTTTGACAGGACAGAGTACTCAGAAACCATCTCAGAGAAGGCTCTGCTCGGTGACTCTGTGGTCCAGATCAAAGCCTCAGATGAGGATAAGGTCAGTCCAGTCTGCATTGTGCACCTGCTAAGGTCATCACATTCTTTAAATACCTCAGCATGATTCACATGCTTTCTTATTTAAAAAGCACAGTGAAGCCTATGTAATAAGACCACTCTTAGGACTGAACCAAAAGGGGTCTTATTATGGGCATGGCTATTAGACAGGTGGGCTTTCAGACAGGTTCCACTGTATTTAAGCTGAATGTTTTAACACATGTTATACTAATAACCTAGATATTCTACTAACATATGAAATTCATGGAATTAATTTGTAGGGTAAAATAAAAATAGTGTGAAAACGCTTATGTGTACCTGAAACAGTACAATATTATAGCAAATATCATACCAAGTACATCACAAATGTTGGAACTGTGAATTTAAGACTAAAACTAGACTAGATGAACTTGATTTAATTATTAAATCCTGTTCTGAGCCTTTTTTATTCTCTTCTTTCTGAAGGATGTGATAAGGTATTCTATTGTTGGAGATGAGAAGGCAAAGGAGTACTTCTACATCAATCCATCTGACGGTACCATCTCTCTGAAGAAACTTCTCTCGGAAGATACAGATGAAATCTACACTGTAAGTGCACTAAATAATGTGATATTGTAATATCTAGGAGCATCTGATATGTCCAATATGTTAGGCAGTGACTTCACTGTAACAGACTTTCCAATTGAGATGGCAACAAATATTAAATACATTGATTTATACAAATGTGACTTTCTTAAGTATCTTGAAAATAATGGTACATTTAAAAATTTGTGCTAATGGTAAACTATCCTACTATATAAAAAAAATTAATATATTCAGAACTTGAAATTAGAATAATGAAATTAGAGATGATTAATCACAAGTTCCACTTCTATACTTTTCTCTGTCATGGCTAGGAACTTCTGTCTAGCCCATTTACAATGAAAGGTAGGGAAAATACAGCTGAAACATAGTGTTTCCTTGATGAAGAAGGTACTTTATGATGCATGAATGACCTGTTTTTCTCAGGTAAATTTAAATATAACCTTGTATCCCTATTTTAAGCTCTGTTATATCTGTTACAGATCACAGTACAGGCATCAGATCAGGCCCTCCCTGACCCAAGGACCGCCACCATCCAGGTACTGATCAAGGTTCCACGGGACAGCAGACCACCACAGTTTGAAAAGACTCAGTACACGGTATCCATCAACGAAAGGCAGATGGTCAATTCTACCTTCTTCCAGCTGAGAGCAACTGATCCTAACTTACAGGTAGGCTGTTGTCTGACAATTCAGTTTGATTTTAATTCATATGGGGCTCAAACTTAAGCACACAAGTTTTTTGCAAGCTTATCTGTGTTTAGATTTGAATAAATGTATCATATTTTATCTATTGCTTCCTTTGCATTTCTAGTATTGTATGGATGCAGAAATTAGGCTACTATTGCCTTTTTTTGCACCAGTGGTAACAGTTCATTACTGAATATATTTAATTACTTGATGTATTTTTGCTCCAATAAAAAAATATTTTTAATGAGATGCCCATGGTATTCGTACGTGTATTTTAGGGTCGTATTGTGTATGTTGTGACTGGTGTGTATCCCGCTCCAAGCTTCTTCAAGATCGTCCCATCTGGCAGCTCTGGCCTCATGCAGCTGAAGAGAAGTCTGTCCAAGGACAGCCTGCAGCTCTCCACATACACTGTGAGTACAGACCCCAGGGTCCCTACCTCACAGTCCCTACCTCAAAGTCCCAACCTCATAGTCCCAACCTCAGTCCCTACCTCACAGTCCCTACCTCAAAGTCCCAACCTCATAGTCCCAACCTCAGTCCCTATCTCACAGTCCCTACCTCAAAGTCCCAACCTCATAGTCCCAACCTCAGTCCCTACCTCACAGTCCCTACCTCAGTCCCTACCTCAAAGTCCCTACCTCAGTCCCTACCTCACAGTCCCTACCTCAAAGTCCCTACCTCATAGTCCCAACCTCAGTCCCTACCTCACAGTCCCTACCTCAAAGTCCCAACCTCATAGTCCCAACCTCAGTCCCTATCTCACAGTCCCTACCTCAAAGTCCCAACCTCATAGTCCCAACCTCAGTCCCTACCTCACAGTCCCTACCTCAGTCCCTACCTCATAGTCCCAACCTCAGTCCCTACCTCACAGTCCCTACCTCAAAGTCCCTACCTCATAGTCCCAACCTCAGTCCCTACCTCACAGTCCCTACCTCATAGTTCCATAACCAGATGCAATGACAATTTTATTTCCTTCACTTCTTCCTTTCAGAAGCCTGTTAATTATTTTGGACTCTCCCTAAAATATTAAATGGACAGCTAAACCTTGTTAAACGAGTGGTACAAATAATTGCATTTGAAAACTTTGTTGTGAGACAAAATTAAATAGTAGTTAAAAATTGTAATTAAGAAGATAAATTTATTGTATCATAATGTTTAATACACTTTAATGTTTTATAAATATTTTTCACCAAATCTGTGTATCTATACCAGATGGTGATAATAACAGAATTTTTCTTAGTGTTGCCAAAGACCATGTTGTGCCACACCTGTGTATGCTAACAAATCCCCTTTTGTTTTGCTCCAGGTGACTGTTGAAGCCTATGATAGTGCATCTGTTAACCAAAGGGCTATAACAACCATTTTAGTCCGTGTTACCAGAAATGAATTTGGACCCGAGTATGAACCATCTGCGACCTACCAGGCTTTCATCGTGGCCAGCCATGATGTAGGATACGAGGTTACCAGGGTTACAGCCAGAGACAAGTATTATGAGGTGAGGAAACTTAGGTTACATAAAACAAATGGTTCATTGGAATTACTGCTCCTATATATAATCCATGCTATGTTCCATTGACCAGCTTTATATGGGCCATCTCTCTCTTCTGACAAGTGTAGCACATTGGAACTGTACAGTTTAAAAAAATGCATAATGTGTCACATGTCCAATTATTTTTTTTTTTAAAAGAGAAGTTATGGATGTAATAGTTGTACAAAATCCTGTCTTTTCACAGAGGGTAACTTTAGAAATGGTGATTTCCACCAGTGATGGAATTCCCAGTTTTATGTTATTAAGAAAAGTTATTTTAGTAATAATTTCACAAAATCCTGTACTTTTACAAAGGGAAACATATGAAATGGTGAATGCCATGGATAATGGAATACCCAGTTTTATGTAAATTTAAGAAAATTTACATATGTACTAATACTAATAATTGTACAAAATTATGTATTTTCACAGAGGGTGACATATGAAATGGTGAATGCCACCGATGATGGAACTTCATACTTCCTTCTTGAGGAGAGAACTGGCATTATCCGTCTCAAGAGACCCCTCAGATATGCCAAAAATAAGTACACTGTAAGTAATGCTATCTTCATCTTCTGTTAACATAACCTCCATTTTACTGGATACCTGTGTCCATTCATAGGGCATATGGTATGATTTGCCATGTGAAGTGACATCTCTTTTCATTGTGTGTTAAAATTGGATTCCCACTCATTTTTGTTATTTATGAAATATATATGCAAAAATTATAGTAAAAATTCTGTCTTTTAAATACATTTAGTCATTTTATTTTCATGTTATTATCATTATTATAAGAAGTACTAATTGTACTATTTTTTTTAGAGTATCATATTATTTTTATCATTTTAACTAATATTATCATACCATAAATATTTATATATATATAGAAACTCCATGATTATCAAAAAGATGTATTACTGCTCATATTAAGAATTAATAACTGAATTATTCATTTGTGAACTTTTTTATCAATAGCTACAGCTCTGTAATACAAACAGGGCACCAAGTTTACTTTGGTTTTCTTGCTGTAGCTTGTCATCCAAGCTTCTGACTCAAGGGGCAAAACAGCCAATGCCACTGTGGTGATCAACATCGCCAAAGACCAGCAGCCTCCAGAGTTTGTCGGAGCACCTTACAGTCCCGCGGCGGTGTCGGAGAATATGGCCAACGGGACCGCTGTCTTCACGCTCAAGGCAAATGACCCAGATCTCAAGGTAGCTAATTCTTATACTTTGGTCCAGTAGCTTTTGTGCATTTATCATGTGCTTTTATCATTATTATGTTATTTAAAGTGAAGCAGTTGATAGACAACGGACATATGGTAGATATTTAAGATGGAACAAATTCCAAATTTAAATGCTTTACTTCCTACCTAGACACCCATTTAAATGATGCTCTATGCAGGTCATAACCAGAGGTCTCTTGTAATAATGTTATTTTAGGCTTAAGCCTTGGAGCACATCTCAATACTATGATCACAACAGTGACATCGTATTAGTTAACCATTTTGTCTCAAGCATAGAGACTAATCATCCAGAATATGACTTGCATCATTTTATTGTTACAGACCTTATATTTTATCACCTACAGAAATATACATAAAACCCAAATACTGTCACAAATAAGGTCTTCCAAAGCCAGCAAATCTTGTTCATTATTATCAGAGCCAAGCATTTAATGGATTACAGTTTGTATATTTCAGTGTTAATTATCTTATTGAGGGTACTATAAATGTTTGTTCATGTGTTTGTACAGGGTAAGATCCAGTATGAGCTGATAGGCCTGTACCCAGCCAGCACATATTTCCATGTAGAGAAGAACTCCGGTATCATCAGAACCCTTGGCAAGCTGAAGGATGATCCTCTCAGGCTCTTTGCCTACACTGTGAGTTTAAATTGTGTTTAGATTATTTTTAGATTATGTTTGTTAAAGAGAAACTTTTAGTTACCTGGAAATAAAGTTATGCTATCTAAAAGTGTGTAATTAAGTAAAGATTCACATTGAATTGAACCCCTTAGTTTGTAATGAAGTAATAGTTAAATGTATACATATCTGATACTTGTATTCAACAGACCAAATTAAGTGCTATGAACAGCAATATAATATACATGTTTGTAAGCTTCAAATATCATGTGAACTCAACAGTTAATTATGCCACAGGGGACATTTTATTTAGTTTCGAAATATTTTATAATATTTAACTTTTTCACAATTATCTGATCACTGCCTGCAGTATTTTAAGACCATGCATAATGTGTGGTTGACAATCAGTTCCAAGAGTCATGAGATTACTTGCTTTACAGCTTAGAGTGGTGGCTTATGACAGCGCCAACAGAAACCAGAAGGCAGAGACCGAGCTGACTTTCCCTGTAAAGAGGAACGAGTACCGACCACAGTTCACTCTCCAGTCATACAGCAAACCAGTGGCAGAGAACTTCCCTCTTGGTGTCAGTCTCCTCACAGTCATAGCCAGAGACAGAGATGAGGTATATGTTGTGTCATATTTCATCAGTAAAATATATAGCAAACATGATAACAAAGATGATAAATATATAGCAAGTGTGTTAAATTTATTTTATCAGCATTGATGATCATTATCATTAAATATTAGAAAATATATGTGGCTTTCCATTTACAGTTTAATTTAAACTATCACCATGCTGTCAGACTGATATTGAACAATGTAAAAATTTTATTTGTTTACCACTGGTCCCATCATCAGACATCTTCTGACAGTCTCCTTGATATCATATTACTTTACAATAAATTTGCAAATGTTAAGGTTTGCTTTGCCTCTGATATCAGTCTTAATGTTAAATTTGCTTGAAAATAAACATACAGTAGGTTATATGTTTTTAAGCTTCAAGTCAACAAGATAGATATTAAGAACATAACCAGAATGGAGATATGATGTACATGTATTGCTTATATAGCTTGTACTAGAGAGAATAACAAAGCCTTAATAGCATCAAAAGTACTGACATGGTTTAGTTATGGTATAATAAAATATATAAGCAGAAAAATGTGATAAAGCTTAAGGTTAGAACTGTATGATTGGCATACCTTAATAAGAGACAGCTGCTGAAATTACTGAAATAGAGTAACTTACTTCTTCTTACTGTGTGTTTGTAGAATGATGAGATCAAGTATGAGATTGATCAGGACAGAGCTGGATTGGTCGCTGAAGAGTTCTTCTGGCTCAACCCAGAGACTGGTGTCATCATGGTCAAGAAGTCTCTCCTTGAGGCCTCTGCCCCAAGATTCAAGGTAATTGTAACAGCAGAGTGCTGGGGATAGGCAAGTAGTGGTTAAAGTGTTGGACTTTGGGACTTTACTAAAATACATGAACTGTATGTATATAACCATTAACCCTTCACTGTTTACAAACTCACGTTCGAAGGCACGCTCAGAATGGGCACTTAGAATGCCATCATATGGCTAGATTCTTCAGGTCAAACATGTTACATATTTATTTTATGTTTCAAAGATCCCCAATAACCTTATGCAAACCCTCATATTAAAAACTGCTGAAAATTACATAAAGGTACAACAATAGCTGAAAAAGATATTACCTGTAACATAAATATAGTGTCTGACTTTGTTGGAAATCCAAATTTATTTAAACAGGTAAGGGTTCAGATATGATCTTGAAATGAGGCTAATTTTGTGAAACTAGTCTCTCTTCCTTCTCTTCATATTGTGAAAAAAAATGAAAGCTTAATTCACCATATAAATTTCGGACAAGTGCAGATTCCATATGATTTAAGGTTATACAGATGAGAAATTATAAGATATAATCATTGGATATAGGTTGCACATATGATAGGTTAAATTGGTAGTTAATGCTTCTTTTTTTGCATTAAGTTCACCGTAACAGCCCGTGATCAGTCTGACCCTGAGCAGTCTTCCAAGGCCTCCGTTGAACTGATCATCACGAGGGACGAGTTCCCACCAGTCATCAGCAAGGAGAACTACACAGCCGAAGTGGAGGAGGGTACAGCCATCAACGGCTCAGCCGTTGCACGTATCCAAGCCAGGGACCAGGATCTCAGGGTAAATATGATTTCATCACCCAGTCACATAATGTCACATAATAATTCCATCACTTACTCATTTATTCCATCACTCACTGGCATAATATTTAATTTTATCACTCAGTCATTTATTCCTTCACTCTCAGCCATTTAAAGAGGTTAGGCTAAAAAATGTTTGAGAATGCAGATATTATTACTGTAAATACATTTAATTAGATAGAAGAGTTATCTGACTAGATATGGTGGTTTTTTTTGTTTGTCTCAGCTTTATTACATGGTTTGTGAACAGATAAAGAATAAAAAAAAGCAAACTTACCTTACTGTTGAATTAATCAACCAAATAACTTGCTACAACTGACCAACAGAAACAATCTGTGCTTAGCTTTTGTGATTTGCTTCCAGGACAATCTAGGGTCATGGCTTGTATATAGTGTATTATAATTTATTTATTAGTGCCAGATCTTCATGATCTAAACATCTGATAGTAGTCAGTACTACTAGTCATATGTTTAGGGCAGTGTTGTTAGGCTGGTCAATAGCAGACCTGGAGCCAATCCTGATATGATTTGGAATTGATTGATATGGAAAGGAAAATTATTTTGAAATGGAATTGAACTGAATTATAGACATGAAAAAAGGAATGAATTTGAATTGAATTGGAATTTAAGTCCTCATGCAAGCTCAGGTGAATTGACTAAGGTCAAACACATGAACCTCTGATGGGTGACATAAGGAGTATGACTAGCAGCAGAAACACTGCTGAATCTCATGTACTGAACTTTGTACCGTGACAGCTGTATATAAGCACACTCACCAATGAATTCTCATATCAAAAGACTGCAACTTGTACATGCTTAGATTTGCAAGTTTAATTTGAACTGATCAAAAATGAATTGTATTCGAACTGAACTTTGATAATACAGCTTGCATTGAACTGGAATTGAAAAATCTGAATTGACCCCAGGTCTGGTCATTAGATCCCTCAATCTGCTTCAATTCCAGGCAAGTTATGCCAGCATCACCAGAAAATAATACACCATGAACATGCTATTTTTTTGCAGGATGGAAACTCAGGGGTAGGTGAAGTCATAACACCAAGGATTGTTTACATTTTATCATCCACTTAACTTATTAATGAGCCAAGGAAGTCTTAACATTATCCACTGACTAATTCTACAGTTATTGCATCTGATGATTGAACATCTAATTCCACAGTTGATATGGCTGACCAATGTATGATTCTCTATTTGATACAGCTAACCAATATCACATACCATTCTTCAACACAGATATTCCTCTGACCATCCCGGCAGTTGGTAGACAGACTTATTTCTTCAATCTCTCTGTGTTCTGATTTTTTTCTTCACATTTCTGTTCTTTTCAGTGAATTTTCAAACTATTACAATAAAACCTTGAAATTGCGACCACCTTCATTGTCTTGATAAAGGGGTCACATTCGCGAGGTTTTATATGAAGAGCAGAAAAGAATTGGGACCTATGAAAAGTGGTGGCTGTGTTGAGGTGGTCACAAAACTGAGATGGTCATTAAGCGAGGTTTTACTGTAATTGCATTAAATTTGTCTCTACTTATAGTTGATCCTTCACCAGAATGTTCTTGATTTTTTTCACATAAAGTGTTCTATATTCCTAGATTCAGGCTCATCATAATTAAGGGTTTGAATTTAATAAAAGGTTATACTTAATGCCAGCATGGAGATGTTTTCTATAAGTGGGGATCTTGTTAAACAATAATAAAAAAGAACTAACTTAAACAATGTTTTGGGAATCAGGGAGAATTTGACAATACTTGCTGTACCATAACTGGATAAGTGGATCTGCTGAAGGGTGATTTTACTGATTTGTCCTTATCATTGTAATGTTATTCTTACCAAAATGGAGCCAGATGTTATTTTAAGTAAAATATGTTAAATTTCACATGTACTGTGTTTGTTCTGTCCAGTTGACCAGGTCTTTTGTTTTTTTTATGCAGAATATGAAAACTGTTTGTGTTTCTGTTGACTTGGCTTGTACCAAAAGCTCTTCCCTGTGTATCTAGATAACTTCAGTTTTATATCATGTTTCCAGGCTGAGGTGGAATAATATTCATAATACTCCAAAGTGAATACCAAATGCACATCAGTGTATTGGAATGAAACATTATTACTTGCCTTTAGGCACTTGGCTCTACAGACAACCTTCTTCAAGTCTTGTACTTTTCATTTATCCGACTTGTGTAACACTTGCAGTAATATTATGCACATATTACAGTGAGAGCTGATGCCTGATTGTGATTGCATCATTTGTGTTGGATTTTTCCAGGGACAACTTGTCTATGAGATTGTGGGAGAGCTGGCTGCCCCCAGCTACTTCTGGGTCAGTCAAAGTGGAAGCGTGTTTGTTAAGAGTGACCTCAGGAAGGACATCCAGACCAACTATGTGGTAAGTATGGCACTGTCCTCATCTGTTAATCTACCAAGGTCCTCCTTTAAAAAGAATCCGCATATGACAGTTTCACTTATATAATAGTCTGCACAAAAAAAAATACCATTGGTCTTTAGTGTAGTGAAGTCCTCAAGTGTTAATATGGTCCTCCGGAGTTGGAACTCGATGTATGGTTCTTAGAAAAAAAGGTTGTTGATTGTAAGGTTTTCCCACTGTCTATAGTGATAATAACTGTAATAATAAAATGCTATATGTAATATTCTCAGCCTTTTGCTATGCACACCTTAGAAATCTGGCAATAAAGAAAGTGTTACCTATTTGAAAAATCTGTCAAAAGATTGTAAAGAGATCCTGAATTTGAAAGATTCCTCATGTTTTTGTTAGAAATGTAAAACATATCACCTCTATTGCATTATCTTCAGAACTAGTTATATTTGTGCATGATATACTGCATGATTAAAACCTATAACTAACTCTATTTCCAGCTTACCATTGAAGTGTACGACAGTGCCAGTCCCTCAAAACGGGCCAGCACACGGGTTCACATCACCGTCCTGAGGAACGTCAACATGCCTCTCTTCACTCAAGAGTTCAAGGAGACAATCAACGAGAACTTCCCTGTAGGCAACTCCATCTTGAAGCTGGAAGCCACTGATGCTGATGATGTAAGTGTTTATTCTTTTTTAATCCTTACAAGGCTCTTCAGGGCTTGTAATTGGCAAAATTTCCTTCAAGACTGTGGGTTCAGGCATGTCAGAGAATTTACTAGACTCACAAGTATCCTTTTTAAAAATCCAGATCTTTCTTTTTGTTAAGCAAATAAAAATCTGTGTGATACACCTCAAAAGGATGATTTGCATAAGATACTAAAATTAAATGCAAGCCAAATAGGCCAATGCTAGCCAAATTTGGCCAGGGCTTGCGTAAACCTGCAGGGAACTGCAAAGAACTGCAGAGAGAACAGGTGCTATTTTGAAGTCCTGTTTCTTAATTGTTATCAATATTTACCAGTATTTTTTACTATAACTCTTTTGTTTGCACAGGCCTTGGCTCATTACCTCCATACTCATCTTTTTGCTGCTTATTTCTTATGATGTTACATGTTTATGTTACAGGACAAGTTGGAGTACAGGCTTGTAGGCCCAGACACTGCCCTTCCTTACTTCTACATGAATCCAGTGACTGGTGTACTCTCACTGACAAAGCCTCTTGCTGGTGCCAACATTAGGTCTTTCAATGTAAGTATGTTTATCAGAAGAGAAGTATGGCTTCCTTTTTAATAAATTCATAAATTTCTCTCCCAAAAAAGTTGCAGTTTAGCAAAACATTCAAATTTTAATTTGATCGAGAGTAAACATTTATTGAATTCTTGTTTTGGAATAAAAAGTAATACCTGCCAAAAATTTTAGTCGTTCAAGTTTGGAGATTTTATTATTTTATAAAAAGAATTTTATCATATAAAAAATATGTTGCTGAAGCTTTTCTTATAAGTTTTTCTGTCTCAGTTTTCCTCAATGACTTTTATGGTCCTTTGTGGACTCTTTGCTTATTTACATACTGAATAATAGGGGGATATTTTTCATAGAAATAAAACCTTTTCATTGGAAAAAGTATGTATCAGTAGTACAATGTTTGTGTTGTTTTGTTCTGTAGCTGTTGGCTCAAGTATCTGATGGTCGTGAACCTGAGAAGACAGACAACACTACAATTGTTATAACTGTCACAAGAGACACATCCAAACCATCATTTGTGGGAACTCCATACAAGGCTCTGGTTTCTGAGAACATCCCTGTCAACAATGAGTTCTACACTCAAATCAAGGCAACCGACAGTGACCTCAGGGTAAGGAGCAAACAAATCAGACTTATAATTAACCAAATGGATAATGAACAAAATAAACATTACTTAAGTTCTTGGTCATCATTCAGGGTTGACCAATTATATTCCCAGAAATATCATTATTTTACAACCTGTTGTTTCATTTACTGAATATTAATATAATCATCTCATTTATGAGAAATATTTGTCTAAGTTAATGTGATGTCAAATACTGAAATTAAATTCTTGCATACTATGTCCAAGTTTGATGCCTTTCTATGTTGTATTTGAGTTAAAAAAACATATACCACATGATTTGTTGTTATGTAAATAAAGTAATTTTAAATAATCATTATCATTAAATAAATACAAATAAATTCCTTTACACATAAAAATCTGTTTAAAGTTCAATGCCTGTTTATATCTCAAGATAGATCTTTCTGATAGCAAAATACACAAATGGATCGGTTCATTGAAAATAAAAAATAACAAACTTACATAGCAATATGCCACCTATGATTATGAAATATTATATGTGAATCTAATGATAGAATATATTAATTTAGGGTCGCATGACCTACGAGTTGGTTGGAGACATGCCAGCCCCAACTTACTTTGGAATCAGATCAGATACTGGCAGACTGTATGTGAAATCCAACTTGAAGGAGCACTTCCTCTTTGAATACAGTGTAAGTTTTATACCCCTCTTTTGTCTTTAAACATTTTCAAGGATAACATCTAAATTTTATTGCTATTTCTGTATCACACGATCTATAAAGTTAAAGTATAGCTTGCAATATTACTTTACTGCTAATAGTATGACATCATAATGTACAGTTACTTTGACCTGTCATATCACATTGTGCCTTTTTATTTTGTGTTTATATATTTACAATATATAGCATTCTGTGGTGGCTTCTAGTATGATAGTGTAGTTTTGAACATTACAGTGTGGCTAACAGTGTCAAAGGTATTTACCTGCAGTAGAAATTATATTCTGCTTATAGTTATACTCCTTTCTTAGCAAGGAAAGTGAAAAATTACATTAAAAACAGCTGATTTTAATTTCTTTAGATACAAAACTCTTATTTACACTTTACATCTTTTTTCAAGTCAGGATGTCGTATGAATGAGTTGCATTTTCAGTACTGGTGGTCCTATAAATGAGCTGCGTAACAATAGAATGTTCTCATATTACAGCTGCGTGTTGTGGCGTATGACAGCGCCAACCCTACACAGAAGGCAGAGACAGTGGTGACAGTCCAGGTGTCTAGGAATGAATTTGGACCAACCTTCTCTCGTCGCCAGTACATCGTAGAAGCCAATGAGACATTTGACCTTGGTGACTTTGTTGGCAGAGTTAATGCTACTGATGAAGATGGGGTAAGTCTTGTAAAAGAAGAAATTTCCTTAGTAACACAAAGGACATTGTCTTGTCTAAAACTAGAACTAAATTCTTTCAGTTGCCAGTACATTGATGATAATAATGGGGTGACTTATTTGAATTTGATTGTAACATAGTAACACTAAATTCTTGTTTCATATTTTCAATGAGTATTACACATAAAGGCATGATTAAAGTGATTCTTAAGTGTAGTTTATGTGCCTGCTGTTAAGGAATTACAGCTCAGCATTTATTATGCATGCAGAAGCAGGAAATCTCCACTGATATAATCATTTGTTGAGGATCCAACAGTAATTAAGTTTTTCTGACCAGCATATATTTGAGATTATACTGTAAAGTTTTGAGATACTTACATTGCCATGTTTTTACCCAGTTGTAATAAGTCCTGAAGTCTAATTATAAAAATTTATAAATGCAGATTTTATTTAATTCAAATTAACATATTTCTCCCAGTGTGAATCAGTGTTCTTGATATGATTGACAGGACCAGATCCAGTTCGCTATCACAGGTGATGAGATTGCCAGCCAGTTCTTCTACATTGACCCTGTGAACGGAATCATCACCCTCAAGAGACTGCTGACTGAAGGAGACCACAGCAGATTCTCGGTGAGTTTCGCTATCATAGAAGGTGGTAATGAAGCAGAGGGTGTAAAGTCTGATATCACTGTTGAGATGAAGACAGTAGAGATGAAGCCTAAATAGCCTGGATTTGTCATAAGTTCAGTTTTGTTCCCTTTTACTTGTAATATATGTCCAAATGTAAGGTACATTCCCACTAGATCCAGAATATATTTTAAAATTTGCTCAAACTTTTACTCAAATGACCAACTGCATGATATGTTCCTCTTTGTAGGGAATTCCATCTGATTGCTTAATAACCATCATTTTATACAAAATTTTCTACATTTTATACAAATGGTGGTAATTTCAGTTGGAAGTGATGGCCAGTGATCAAGGTGAACCAGAGAAAACCGCCACAGCCCAAGTCTTGGTGAATGTAGACCGCGACAACTCCCTGCCGCGTGTCACTAAATCTGGCAGCTTTGATACCACAGTGGACGTGAATGCAGAGGTCAACCAGACTATCGTGACCTCCATCAAGGCTGTGGATGATGATGTCAAGGTCAGTGCATATTTTATATACTCGGGTTATGCTGTTAGTTAATTACTGTTTCATGTAACCATGAAGTGATCTTCAACCCATTGACAAGTGGAGGAGAAAGAATACCCTGGAGTGAGGTTGCTGTTTGGGAAATGAATCCTGTCTTGCAGAGGGTGATCTCTTGTCCACATTGCTTGCAGTACAGTATACCAAATACCTGATGGAATATTTAAAAAAAAGAGGTTGTAATATTAAGATATGCCACATTTATTCATCATGACATTTGACTTTTACTTCAGATAATAAATACCTTTGATTATGTTCACCAAATGATAAACTTTAATGAGATAATTAAATTATAATTTATATATCTAATGGTATCCTACTATGAACAATATGCAGGTTTTTCATAGAAGTTATTGGTTGCAAGCATAAGCCTATAGCTTAATCTGATTATTGTGGGCCATTTCAAACATAATTGATGGCATCAACAATGGAAGCAATGTATCAGAAAAAAATTCCCTAGGAGTGTACTGAAGAGGAAGTGGAAATGTGTCTTTATATGAATTATTTGTCCCACTTAACTTGCCTGTGCATGTGATATGTTTTATATGTTGATTAAATAATTTCCCATGACTTCCTATACAATAATCCTGACTTTCCTTGCAGGGCTCCATCACGTATGAGTTGGTGGGTGAGTACCCAGCCACCAACTTCTTCTGGATCGACAGCTCCACTGGAAATGTCTACATCCGCCAGTCACTGAAGAATGATGGACTCAGGCTTACCAAATACACGGTAAACTACAAGTTACAGCTCCCTTTATTAGAGATTTCTTACCATTTGTAGATATTCTCTGGAAAAAGACAATGCCTTTAACATATTATTATTAATAGTTATCTTATTTATTCTGTTTTATATATCAATATAATATCATTATATATGGTATAAATACTTACACAGGCAACACAATATAGATCAAATATATCTAAAATGTTCGATGTTCTCTTATTGATTTCTAAATATGTCATTGATTTTAAATATTTAAAATATAGGGATATTGTATATTTTTAAGATTTTTTTATTTTCATTATAAATTGGTTGATATATAATCTGTAATTATGCTCTGTGTTTTCAGCTGAAGGTAGAGTTCTACGACTCTGCATACCCTCTGAGACGAGTCAGTGAGTATGTCGAGGTAACAGTGAATCGTAATGCCAAGGCACCGGCCTTTGAGAAGAAACAGTATGAAGCCACCATAGCTGAGAACTTCCCAGTGATCAGCCAGGTGGTCAGAGTGAAGGCTGTTGATCCAGATGGTGACAACATAACTTACACACTGCAGGATCCTGACAAAGACGGCTCCGTGCTTCAGTTCTTCTTTATTGAACGTGATACTGGCAGGATTATCCTGAGGAAACCGCTGTCCCAGGGACTGGCAAATAATTACTTGGTAAGTACACTCATACCCGCCCAAGTAACTATTACCCTGTATAAATCTAATTTGATTCATTGTAATATACATGACTGTAATTCTGAATGTATGTTTGTTTTGGTGTTCATATTAATTGATATACAAAATTCTGACCATTCCAATGGCATTATGTTTAATGCTATATGTTCCAATTTGTACAGACAAGAATTTAATTCATGATATAAATATTTTGTTTGTATAAAATTTATGTTAACAATTTATGTTTTCATATTTCTTTATTTGTATTTAAATGATTTAAAGTTGCATTTGTATTGGTGCAAATAGCAGATATCTCTCAAAGATGGCTTAATTTATATCATTACATGTAACTCATATTTGGTTGTAGCTCTAGACATTCTGTAAATTTACCCTTGAAGTTACTAGGACTACAAAACAGGGTTTTTTTTATATTGGTAATGCTTCTACTTTTAAAATTATGAATGAAACAAGTGTTACGTATTTAAATAGAAGCATGTCTGGGACAAGTCTACCATTATTTCTGAATTTTAGATGGTTGTACGAGCCAGTGATGAAGGAGTTCCCAAGCGTTTTGTTGAAGCGCGTGTGAACATTACCATCACCAGGAACCAGTACCCACCTGTCTGGAGCAGGAAGAACTACCAGCAGAGAGTCTCCGAGAACGTCAACAACGGCAGCGGTATCTACACCGTCAGGGCCTCAGACAAAGACCTGCAGGTACGAAACACATAGTAATCATATTAGGTTTTACTCGTTTATATTCAAGTATAATGCCATCATTTTAATTCTTGCCAGCAAACAAATTTACTCCACAAACTATGCATCACTGGATTCCAGTGAATGACTTTGCAAATTAAATTATTAACTTTAAAATATACAGGTGCTCCCATAAATTGAGCAGTTGATAATATTTATAAAAGCACTAGCAATTTTGTCAGTACTCAGCTGAATGTATGTAAAATGTTTCACTGAGAACAATTGCTAGCATGCAAATTTAACCTACTCTCTCAATCAAATAATAATCTATTGTTTCAATATGATATCAGATATAATTAAACTTGTGTATCTGTAACAAATTTAAAACTGTAAATCAAGTGAGATACTGTAGAATATCTGATTATCCTAACAGCTTTTAGGTCAAATCAATTATAGGTAAAGGAATATTCAAACATGCATCATCACTGAATACCATCAGAGTGAATTATTACTAAATCTAAAGTACAGATAAGTGACGATCATGAAATTTAATGACAAGAGATTTTCTACCTTTTAATGCCCAGTGTTTTGCAGTATCTTTATTAAGGAGAGATTGTGAGAACAGTCATGTTTTCCTGATTCCATTGTCATCCATTTGTTTGTCTGATATGTTCACAGGGTGAGATGAGGTATGAGGTCGTGGGAATCCCACCAGCTCCATCCTTCTTTGTAGTAAATCCAGTCACCGGTACCATCTGGACCCGCAGAGACCTGAAGACAGACAGAACGCTCACTTACACAGTAGGGTATTTTAATATATCCCCGGACCAAGATTAATTATAAAATGTATAAGTGTTATTCCTGATTGTAAAATAATTACCGTAAATTAAAAAAAATACTGCCTTAATGGTTATCAGCATATCAAATTTTAAATATAATTATATAACATTATATTATACACAGAAAACACAATCTCCTTGCTTTGGATGCACACTTAGACCTACATGTTTGCCACTCTACTGTTGTATATGGCCAAATTTTAGTTCATAAAATTGCAGACTTGCATGGATTTACCCAGATTAATGGATTTGTCCGTATCTTGGATAAATTTACTTCTTACCATTGGTTATAATTTTATACTCTTGATCATCATATTTGTGAAAATGGTGAATATTTTCCATTGATTCGGTGCTAAAGGATACTTCCAGATAATGTTCCAACACTACATAAAAAAATTGTTAAAATAAATTCACTCTTACAATTTCGATTGGCAGCAGCTACACAGATGACCTAATTAGCATCCAGTAATATAGGACCTCTCTGACAACACTGTGACCACTCTGTCTTTCTTGTTACAGCTTCGTTTGGCAGCCTATGACACTGCTAACCCAACACAGAAGGTGTTTGCTGATCTGGTCATCACTGTCAGCAGAAACGAACATAAGCCTATCTTTGAAGAGCCCAAGATGACCAAGGTCATCAGCTACACCTTGCCATTGGGTGGCACCGTGGTAACCATGAAGGCTGAAGATGAAGATGAGGTAAGAATTTGACATAAAATTTTGAATTTAAGTATTCTTAAAAGTGGTGCTATAGAGAACAAAACAAACTTTTTAGCTGAATGGTATACTTTTTTCCAACTGGCATTTTAATAATTTGATCTCATTTGAACATTACGTTAAAATTACTGAGTATGCATACTAGGAAGACCTTTATCTAATTCATGACTTTTTGTTTATAAGAATATTAATACCTTTTCACATTCTCTGAATAAAAATTAAATTAAAAATGAAATGGAAAAAATTAGATTAGTTTTCTTTGTTTGTCATTTCTTTAAATAAGAAGATATATTCACTACGTCTAAGGGCTATGTACGTGTCTTTCATTTCTCTTGAATGCTGGTTATGTGGTGATACAGGTTCATAATTTGAATTTTTATGTCCACAGAATGATGAGCTGAAATACAGCCTGGCTGGAGATAAGACATGTCTGGAATACATGTACATCAACCCTGACACAGGCATCATCTCCCTGAAGAAGCTCCTGGCCCAGACTAACGTCAATGAACTTGATGTGAGTTATTTAATCTGGATTATATGTTTCACAACTTCTGATAAACCCTGTGAACTTCTGAGAATTTAAATCTTTTGCCATGTTAAATTGTCACAGTGTTCAGTTTCCCACAATGATAAAGGTTGAATCTGAAGTCAGTCAGATGGATGAAGTTTTCTTTTACTTGCACATGTCTGAAAGCTATATGTTTTGAAAATGGTATATACAAGTCTGCACTTGACAATTCTGTGCTTTGGTGCTTTATTTTAACACATGATAAGTTGATCAGTTGATAAAATGACATGATATAGATATATATAACTATACATGAGTATAGTTATTTTTCAGTATAACACAAAGTTATCATTGACTGTTCATGATAAATAATGACTATCATTAGAGATAGGTTAAATGTTTATGCAATGACTCATTTCAACACCAAGCAAATAGTGAATATGAAATGAATTAATAATATATCTATCTCATTGATTTTATTTGCATTTATCAGGTTGTAGATATTACTCTACATAAGAAATAGCTGAGATAACTTCAGTACTTGTTTCTGTATGATTGGTGATTATCTCAAATCAGACAATGTGACAATATTTTTTCCAGTGCACTGTTGGAGTTACTGACCAGGGCTATCCTGCAGCTCAAACCAATACAGCCAGCCTCAAGCTCACGGTGGAAAGAAAGGTCACAGCACCCAAATTTGGAGATAAACCAACTCAGGCCCGAGTTTCAGAGTCCCAGGCTGTCAACACCACCGTTGCCAATGTCAAGGCTGAACTCAAAGTGGTTGCTGTGAGTATTACTTTGGTCTTTAAAAAGTTCTATATATAATCTCTTAAGTATTTTCATCATGAATTAAAGGATCCATGGTAAAGCACTGGCATTTGCTGCTTAATGAGCCACTATGATTCCACTGAAATCCTTTGCTGAAAAGACTGCTTGTTGAGGACCTTTATGAAAAGACTCCAGTTCAGTGAAGTCTCTTGTGTCTGCTCAAAACAAATAAACTAGCCTTCAGTTGTTCTATGTGTTTGTCTTGAAATTAAATATTTACCTACTCATGGTTAAATTGTCCAGTGATTTACTTCATAATCTGTTGGTTCTCTGAAATACCATCATTTACTCATGTGTCAGTTGTGTCACAGTGATGGTGCTTTAGGCTCACACACACATGTACACACTTAAAGTAAACCATGACAGCCAGGTGCCACTTTGTCAATTAGGCTGTCAGTAGATTATTCATCCAGTTTTCACAAAATGCATACAATCAATATCTTATAATTCAGGGCACCTTGGTTTATGAGCTTGTGGGACAATACCCAGGACCTGACTTCTTCAAAATCAATAGGACTACTGGCGCCATCTACATTGCCCGCGATCTGCGACTGGACAGCCTGCAGCTCAGTGTGTACACTGTAAGTTTGTTTAATCAAATTGGTGCAAGACTGATGTGTGTATTAAGTTAGTTTTGCAGCTTGTAATTCAGCTGACTTTTAGCAGAGTTGTCTCTAGCTGCAGAGAATATGTTAAGGGTGTAACCTACTACAAGCTGAATGTGTTGTATCAAAAAAATAATTCTCACCATAACTCCCTACAGTTTGACCAACATCGCAGGAACCATTTGTTCAAATTAGTACAGCAGTTCAAATAAACATTTGAACCCATAAGTTAAAGCTTTTGTGATAAACAGATTCCATCATAATGTGTGGAGAAAGAGCTTTGTTGTTACGTGTCTAATTTGTGTTCTTACAGCTGAACGTGGTGGCATATGATGACAACAACCCTGGCATCAAGGGAGAGACCACTGTTTACCTGACTGTTGTAAGAAACGAGAACAAGCCTAAGTTTGAGAGGAACAATTACTCCGCCTCCATCAACACCACCTACCCTCAGGGAGCCATCATCCTCAAGGTCAAGGCCTCTGATGAGGATGATATGGTATGTCCAGATGAAAAAAAAAAATTTTGGTACAACTTTTTCCCAATAGATAATCCACATTTTGCAGACCAAGGCTACACTTTATCAAATTATAGGGGGGGGGGGATCTTCACTTTGTAATAAATCAAGCACTCTCAGATAGAATAAAATGGCATAATCTCTTCAGTCAGCTGGTGCCTATGCATAAGACAAGTTTCAATTTATAAACTTATTTAAATTGTGTTACCTATACATTATTTGCCAGCCGGTTCATATATGCAAATTCATTGATTGTTTCCAGATGTATTAATATTCATTTGTATGTTTGCAGGATACTATTCACTACAGCCTGGTTGGTGATCAGACTGCCCTCAAGTTCTTCTACGTGGACCCCGTATCAGGTGCAATCTCCCTCAAGAAGTCCATCTTCAATGACACAGCTACTCGTTACACTGTAAGTGCCAAACCAACAGTGCCAGAAGATTGTCTTTTGTAGCATACCCACACTTGTTCCTGCTTTGCAAATAAATATTACCTGCTCAATTGATAATTCTTTGAAATGTACGTTTTTATTTTGATGAACAAAGCATGGACTTAATGATAATAAGAGCTGCTTTTCACCAAAAATATCACTAAAATTGCTGCTAGAACAGGCAAAGAAAGATAAAATTTCATTTAAATTAATTTGATGTTGTCCTGGATAGAAGAGCTTTGCCATGAAACAAGATTATATTACCCAGTAAAAGGCTCTGCTTATCCATTAGTTTTTGTGGGTAAATTATGTGTTTGAGTAAAATATTTTTAGATGAGACAGATTTATTTTTAAAATTCTACCCATTGCATTAAGTTGCCATTTCCAAGGTGCTAATATTATGATATTCGTTATTTAGTTGCAAGTGAAGGCCTCAGATCGCGATGGAACTTCAGCTAAGTTCAGCACTGTCCAGGTCATCATCAGTATACCTCGTGACCAGTTTCTGCCTGTGTTCAATGGACCATACAGTAAAGATATTGATGAGAATGCTGAGGTTAAGAAGACACTGCTTACAGTCCAAGCTGTTGACCGTGATAGGAGGGTTTGTATTCAATATGTGTAGAAATGTCAGAATATCTAAGTTCTCTGTAAAAGCAAGATATATTTGAATATAAATATGGATAATTTTGTTTTAGAAATGTGGAATGAATATGAAAATGAGGTTGATTTTGCCTGTAAATGTTGAATTAATACATGAATGTCAATGATTTTTCTCTATATCAGCAACAAATATCTAATTACTGAAAAAAAATGAATATAGATTAAATCAACACTTGGAAATATTTTTAAAAAATGCGTCATGTATGAAATATACAGGGAGAGGAATAAATTTATCGAGGACTATATAAATAGACTTTGGGAGATATATTCATCATGCATAAATTATTTTCATTATTATTGAGCGTCAAAGCAATACTTGCATTAGACACAAAAATGAAACATTGTCTGTGGTCCTTCATCTGTTGAAATGAAATATTGTCTGTAATTTTGCCTTTGTTTATTCAGGAAAAAATTCAGTATGAGATTGTCGGTGTGTATCCTGCCCAGAGCTTCTTTGATATCGACCAGAACGGTAACATCTTCTTGAAAAACTCCCTGAAGACTGACAGCCTGAAACTGAGCCAGTATGTGGTAAGTAGGCCTGACTCGCACTTAGATTAATACCCACAGAGTGTGTAACAATGTCACATAAATGTTGAATCTCACAAATATCAGGCAGAGCAAATGAAAATTCATCATGCAAGTGTATCTGCCTGATGTGTTGTTTTGTTTTTTATTTTTTTTAGTTTTTTTTGTTGTTGTAAGTGGTTTAGCAAATTTATAAGGTTTTGTTATTAAAATAACATTGTTATGCTTAAAGCTACATATTTTTTCAGAATATCAACTTTTTTAAAATTTGAAACTTATACTTCTGCTATGCATGTATTAATGTGTATTTATTGTTAAATGCTTATTGAAATTTAATACCCTGTATTTAATTGTTCCCATTGTAAATAAAACCGAAGCATAATGTCAAATCATAATTGTTGATACATTTGTAATTACAAGGCAATTACCAAAGTGTTTAAGGATAAAGATAAAAAGCACACCTGCTGTACCATACTTACAGGTGCGGGTTGAGGCATATGACACCAAGTACCCATACAGGAGAGCTTCAGCAGACATCACTTTCAAGGTGACCCGTAACCCTAACGGTCCCGTGTTCAGCACACCAGAGTACACAAAGAAGATCTCTGAGGAGTTCCCCATCGGTACATCACTCATCCAAGTAAAGGCTGAAGACAAGGATCAGGTTAGCCTGGTTTCTCACTAATGATATTTGAATGGTATCATTTAAAGTGACTAGATAACTGCACCTAACGGATTAATACTATAATAAGCTCATTGAGCTGTATAAACCACTGAGTCATTTTCATTAATTTGTAATCTTTATTTTATAACTGGCAGTATCTTGTGATGAGACTTTATTAGATTCATTTCTGACTTCAAAACAATAGAAAAATGAGAAATATAACTAATGACTATTATAATGAATAAAAAGGTCATTTTCCCAAAATATTTTGTGGTGTAATAAATAGACAAAAATAGTTGAGAACTGTGAATTCTTTATGTCACAATATTAATGTAAAATGTTTATTAATTTATTATTTCTTTTTAATTTTCTAGGATCAACTCCATTACAGTATAATAGCTCCTGCCAACATCATGGAGTACTTCTACATCAATCCTGATGATGGTATCATTGTGTTGAGGAAACCACTTACAGGAACCAAATTTTCACAATTCCAGGTATGTATTGTTTGTAGCTTGTGTGTTTATGTGTACAGTTGGTTGTGGGTGTTGATGAGGATATACCTGTTGTTTTCAATACAGAGATGGTCAATTTGAAGACCAGACCTACAGGATGACATGCCATTTAAGGAATTAAATTACCATATTTTAAGATTCAATTTTAATGGACAGCCCATTTGGCAAATAACCTAAAGCAACAGAAAAATCTTTTGCATCAGTGTGTATTAATAGAGATTTACCTCTTGAGTAAAAAGTAAATTTAAAAATCCAAGAAATCAGTGAAATTATATATACATTTCATTAGAAACAAATTTAATCAATTCCATGTAAAACTAAGCACTAAGATGTAATATGAATATATTTGCTAGTGACACCATCAGTTAACTAACTATTTTTTTTGTAACTGAATGACATGACATAACTCATAAATTTTTACCTATATTTGATCTTACTTTTCATTACAGTTCCGTGTTGAAGTATCTGACCAGCGTGCTAAGGCCAAAACAACAACGTCTGTGGTAACAATTATAATCACACGTGATGAGCAGCCACCTCGCTTCATCGATGCTCCGTACGAAATTTTGGTGTCAGAGAACCGCAAGGTCAACCAGAGTGTCACAAACATCGTACAGGCCATCGATCCTGATCTTCCCCCTGGAGTAAGTATAAATCCACTGTTTATTCTACATATTTCAGCCAAACTAGTCTGGGCTCTTAAAAGATACCAATATGAATATGACAGCAGCTTGAAAACAAAAAATAATTAGATGTGAGTACATACAGACCTCAAGGGTGCAAATGGGAATCCTATCCAGGAAAATAGCTATAATCTGTGTATATCTGTATAAACATAACTTATTATTTCATAACTCTAAATATAACAGCTAAATATTTCATAATAATTCATAATTACATGCAGCGTGATTCTTCATTACCATAATGTCAGTGTAATATGCCTGGCTTTTGGTCTGTTTTACTTCTTATAGCTGTTTTATGATTATAATTTTACCATACCCCCAGTGGTTAATTACCCACTAAGGCAGGGTTAAATATCATACATATATCACTAGTTATAAGGATGTTCACTTGGCTTTCTTCAGGGTCAGCTCCTGTACGAGATCCGCGGGGTGGAACCAGGATCAGACTTCTTCTACATCCAGAAGACAACAGGTGTGATCTATGTCAGAAAACCACTCAACACTGACACCACCACTCAGTACACGGTGAGCACCCCAGTCTGTGATGACCATCTGTGTTTTTGTGTAAACTCTAAATATTCATTCTGAAGAAATATTGATCATACTCATGGCTTTAAACTAAAATTTAAAACAGTTGATGATGAAGATTACATTCACATGACTCTTAAACTCAGAGGCACTCACTGTAACAAGTATTTCCTGCAAAGCAAAATGACTGTTTGATCAACCCCTGAATCCTAAAGTGAACCAAGATTTAATTGGTTCTTCCCATGCCTATGTCCCAAACCTCTGTGAAGTGTCCTGGAAATTGGTTTGGTCATTTTACACAATTGTAATAACAAACTTTAAGACAGACAAACAGATGGGGGTGAAAGCATAACCTCCATGGCTGAGGTTACAAAATATCTCTCCATACAGAGGTGACAACATAACCCCTTTAGCTGAGGTTACAGAATGTCTCTTCATACAAAAAATCATGGCTTATTTGCCTGGATTGGTGATTACTTGTATACAGGAGGTTATGTTTATTCCAGTTGTTGCTGGCAGTTTACGACTCCTCAAATCCCAAAACAGAAGATACCACCACCATGGTTATCAAGATGAAGAGGAATGAGAATGTACCAACCTTCTCCGAGACCCTCTATGAGGCTCGTGTGTCTGAGCACGACTCCGTGGGAACCAACGTCACCACTGTGAAAGCTGAAGATACTGACCTGCCTGTAAGTAATTTCATATTGTAATCACATTTTGTCAGTGTGCCTCTAACCATTGCTGCTTTGTCCAGTCATAAAATAGTGGCAGGTTAATTATGACTGTGTTTCCAACCTGAATCCATCCATCTTAACGAGTTCTACAGGTAATATGTATTTGTGAATATATGTAAACCAAATGTGTAATAAATATAACCAATTTAAAATTATTAACCAAAGTTGGTCTATTATTTAATATTTTTATTTATTTCCATATTTTTCTTGACAAAATAATTGTTAAATTCCAGTGCACTGTTGTTTTGTCAATTTATATGAAAGTCAGGCTCTTCCTTTCACCACAGGGTCCCAAGAGCCAGCTGACCTATGACATCGTGGGCGAGGGCTCAGCCCCAGAATTCTTTTACATCCATCCAAGCTCTGGAGTGATCATCATTGGCAAGAAGCTCACCATGGACACAGCTCCAGACTATAAGGTACAGTAATACCTGTGTTATGAGACCACCCATGGGCCTGGCGAAAAAGGGGTCTTAATTCACAGGTAGTTTTAATATGCAGATTAGTTATAACCAATGTGAATGCTTTCAGTTCACCCAATGGTGGTCTTAATAGACAGGTGGTCTTATAAGACAGGTAGTCTTTCAGACAGGTTCCACTTTAATCCTGTGGCATGTGCTTGACAGCTCTCCGAACAACCAAGTATGTTGTTGAGAAAAGCTTCATCTGTTAATAAGGACACACAAAGTTATATATTTTTAATTACGGAAAAATGTGTGTCTCATCTGAATATTATACTTGAACTGTTAATTTGAAGTTTTTTACTGGTCCTTTTTTAATTGGTCTTGTTTAATTGTTTTATATAAAGATATAAAGATGTATATTTAATTATGACTATGGAGATATTCTGTATATATTCTCTACATATATCATTATTTCTCATATAGGAATCAAGTGAAATGAAGGTCTTGTATAAGTGTTTTACTTGCATGTGAAACAGTGTATATTATTGATAATGTATATATTGTTCGATGTTCCTGTGCTTGTAGCTGCGCGTCATTGCCACTGACCAGGGTAACCCACCACAAACAGGAACTGCCACAGTCAGCGTGCAGGTTCAGCGCAATAAATATGCCCCGACCTTCATCAACCCATCCAGCTACAAGGCTACAATTGGAGCAACCTTCACTCCCAGTCTCCCAATCTTCTCTGTGGAAGCCACAGATGCAGATGACAAGGTAACAGATAACATATTAAAAATTCACAATTATAATTATTATTTATGATTTTATTATCAAGATAAATCATGAATTTAAACCCACATGAATGAATGCAGTAAAGGGAAGTTTTTCTTAAAACTTCATGAATAATGTTGACATATACAGTCTATCGGTCTTCAGGGTAAATTGATGATATTTAATAGACTCTTTTGTAATATCAAGTAGTGTATGTTTTAATATGGAATAAGATTTTATTTGTAATAATTAACATAAACATGCTTCATTGAACCATATAAATCACTATGTGAATCCAGTTATGTCATTTTCTTAATATACACTGCATGCTTATGAAAATGCAGTTTCTAAAAAGATTATCAGTCTATTGGTTTAGCATATTTTTGCATCATCAGACCTGAGGTTTGAGAGTGAAGGCAGTGATTCAGCATTTATCCTGTGCTTGATGTTTATTCTTTCACCTGATATTACAGGGACCTAATGGCATGGTGTACTACAACATCACAGGAAATGAGGAAGCGATCCAGTACTTCTCCATTCACCCAACGTCTGGTGTCATCACACTCAAGCGCCCTCTGGAGGATGCCACTGCTACTCGATACACAGTAAGTCATATGATCAATCTGTCACATCACCATTTAAAATGATACATTATTATTCATATGTTTGATACTTTGTTTTCTCAAAAATAATTTTTGAAAAGTAGAATAAAAGATTTGCCTCAAATATTTTAATTCAGCTTCTAAATTTAAATGTTAAATTTTTGTTTTCAACAGTGATTTTCTTTAGGCATATTATAATAGTTGCTAATATAATATAAAATTAATCCTAAATATAAATAATAATGGCCTCAATTAAGTGTAATAATGAGCTGTCATAAACTGTTAAGTGAGTTTTTTGGTCAAAGCTTGTGTTTATTTCAGTGTAGTCCCTACTAATGCTTGGACCTCAGATATTAACTGCCAAATTTAATATTAATGTGTCTGAATTGCAGCTGACTGTAGAAGCCCGTGATGGTGGACTTCCAGAGCCTCGCAGAACTACAGCACAAGTGACGATCACTGTCAACCACAATAACAACTTCCCAACCTTCAACCAGACTGAGTACAACGTCACCTTCCAGCTCGGCATGGAAGTTGGAGACAGAGTGGTCAAGGTGTCTGCATATGATGCTGATGTAAGTATTAACTGATACTGACCAATAGTTTTAAAAGTGAAAATTGATGACATGTAATCCAGGTTTATAATGCAGATATAGCAAGTAAAACATCATTAAATATTATATTGTCCATGGTTTCTTGAATATAGTGCAAGATTAATGTTTTAGATATTTTAAGATATATTATTAAATTTTGCACTAGAGGGGACTGATTGCATGTTTACAAAATTTATTGATAGGCTAGGCTAAAATAATGTTCAGGTGTGAGATATATACCAACTATGAGTTCAAATATCTCACAGCTGGTATTGCCTGTTTTCCATAAATAAATTTTTAATATTTTTTAGTACAACTGTCAAAACTAAATTTATAAATTTGTATCATATGAATAAATAAGTACTATTTAATGTAGCTAAATTTTAAAAGTAGTATCACTTGTGTATACTTAGGCCATTTCTTTAACACTGTAGTGCCCAGTCAAGTACGAGATCACAGGAGATGGCTGGTCCACCACACTGTTCTCTATCAATGAGAATACTGGAGTCATTTCTCTCAAGGAACCCTTCACCAAGGACTCTACCAATGCCAACAAGTATCTGGTGAGTAGGATATCATAATTAAAAATAGAACTATATTCCTGTTGAAATGCAGGAAATCCAAAGTAATACAGCAAATTTATACTCCCCACTCACTATGACTAAATTCAGTTTCGAAGGGTAAACTTGTAAAACAGGGATGATCATTTATTGTAGAAACTAGAAGTGTGTCAGCACAATTATATGTTAGAATGATAATGATATATTAGAGTTTTGAACTACATAGTTTTGAGTCTTTGTTAAGGGAACTGTGCATATTGTTTTCATGTATTCCTCATGGCTGTGTGGTCCTGTTAGTTTACCTTTATATCACATGGAAATATGCTGGACCAAAAGTCCTGTTTAAGACAAATTTGCCTTTGAGTCTAAATTCTCATAAACAGAGGTTGTAATGATTTCTGCATTAATGGAAGCTCTACCTTTTTATGCTAAACCCAAAATAATTAAGATAAATAAATTGCAAAAATGACAAGTTAATTTAGACAACTGAATCTCTGTTCTACTCATATCCCTAAACTGTCAAGTAAAAGTCCTATGAAAACTAAAAATTAAAAAGAAAAAACTTTATTGTAAAATAAAATAACTATATTCTTGCAGATCCGAGTGGTTGTATCAGATTCATGCAACCCTGTTCAGAGAGCCGTGGGCAAAGTCCATGTGTATGTTATCCGTAACAGTGCTGAGCCCAACTTCAAGAGAAGATCATATGAGACAGAAATCTTTGAGGATCATCAGCTTGGTCAAAGGATTGAAACTGTTGAAGCTATTGACACTGATGCTGTGAGTGCCTGAAGTCACTTTTTTTAATACTTTTAATGTTTTACACCATTAACATTATATTAGGCAAACTTTTAGTGCAACTGATACAAGGACTTTGTTGCAGTCTGAGACAGCACAGTTAAAATGATTTTATTTATTGTCTTGGACACAGAAAACATAATTTTTGACTTGCATTGAGTTCAGAACTGTTTTTTAGAAATGTTTACTGTCTGTGTTAATGATGGTTTATTTTTAAGATGGTTGATGGTTTAAGCCCTTCTTATTTATATGCACATGTCACTGGCCTGCATAATATGCTTAATTTTACTGTGAGGTACTTTTACTTCTTTTCACAGGGAGACAGTGGCAAGATCACTTATCGCCTTGACCTTGAGAACTCCTGGCCTTCATATGTCAGCAGGTACTTCTTCGTGAATCCAGAGACAGGCGTAATCCTCCTGATCGCAAAACTATCAGAAGATTCCAACAAATACCTCAATTACACTGTAAGTACTTATTGATCCAAAACTTCCCTCAGGGGTGATTAAAGTAAATACTTCTTTGTAGTTTTAACCTGTAAAATTGCTTGTTTTGTATGATCACTTTGGTTTTATATTTTCACTGTATTAAGTAAAATTCCTTATGCAAAGAATGCGGATTGGGAATGTGGATAAAAATCAATATTGACTAAATAAGTAAAGTGAGATTTCATATGTGCTGGTCCGGCATGTGAAAAGTGTATCCAGCCAAAGAAATTGCTCCATGTATCCATTTTTGCCAGATCCACATGGCATCCCTGTGCAAGACATATCAGTGCATGTTGCCATGCCGGTACATGTGAAATCTCTCAACAAATAGTCCACATTGTATGCATATAAGAATCTTAGCTTTAGTAAGCACATCAGGGTTGGAACTGAGAATCTTGTGCAGATTCAGTACCTCAGGTTATTTTAGCTAACTTTATTGTTCTCTGTTATCAAATACTCATTTTTATTGAACTCCTCAGAGTATTAAATACATGATGAAACTAATGTGCTGAACATGCAAAATTCAATAATACAACTTCCATTATCAGACAATAAATGTGCTTAAAATGTGTTATCTTGCATAAAAAATAGTCCACAGTTAATGAAACAACAGTGTACAGAATGTGTAATTTGTTCTTACAGCTGTCCATCGTGGCTGAGGATCACGGTCACCCACCACTGAGTGACCGCACCAAGGTACAGATTGCCGTCAAACGTAACCTGGACCCACCAGAGTTTGGTAAGGATACATACACTGTGGAGGTCAAGGAGGATACCGAGGTCGGAGAAACAGTTATCACCATGCAGGCTAAGGATCAGGTAAGTCTGTTAATATCAATTAAACTGTGATACATTTTGTGGATTTAATCTCAAGGCTTTATTGTTCGTGGATTATAACATCTGTTATATATCTAAAGACCTCCCTGATATCAAAGTATCCCACCTGTCACTGTGGGTCGGCCAGCCCTGGTGTGAACACTGCCCTGCCATGGGCTCCTCCCGTAGAGACTGACCATGACTGGCATCTCCTGTCTGTAACCACAATGTAAACACCCAAGCCTATATATATCCAAAAGCATGGCATTATATAAACATTATATACATTTGTATTAAGCTTCTGGATCCAAGATGCAAACCCACACCTCATATTCTACTGGTGCTAGATCAATAGTGAGACACTATCCATGAATACTGATTTTACTTGGCAGACTGTTATTTTGTAAATTGTGCATTTCCTCATGTGTTAACTACTTGTTAATCAGCACACGGGACTAGTCTAATGTCTGTTGTAATCTTATTACAGGAGCCAGGAGTCACGTACCGCATCACAGGACGCGTTGCTGCTCCGTACTTCTTCATGATTGACCAGTATCTGGGAACCATCAAGGTCAAGAACCCTCTGACCCTCAGCTCAGAAACCAACTTCACTGTGAGTATACAGTTTCAGTCACGGGGTATATACTTGATATATTTTAACATATTTTGATATGGTACCCACAGATGCATATACATAATATATTTGAATAGATAAGTATCATGTTCATCCTTTGATCCATAAGTGATTGAGAATTTTTAACTGAATTAACATTAACATTTATTAATTACCAGTTCTGTTTTTCAGTTGTGTTTATAATGCATTATTTAGCTATAGAGGAATCTGCCACTTGTGAACAAATTTTTTTTTAATAGGACATGTTTGTTTCTAAATATTTGAGATTTTTTTACTGAGTCCATAATAATGGCTTGCTTCAATCAAACAGTTCAGTGGATAATTTTATAATATTGTAAAAGGTTTAAACATTAAATCAGACACTTGAGAAATTTTATTAATAATACATTTTATATGGAAAATTAATACGGCATCAATTTTGACATCCCTAGTTTACTTGATCCGTCTCTGTGCCATCTTTGGTTTCTGTGTGTGTCCTGTTCTTCTTGTGTCTTGATGTGCCACTACATTTTCATGTACACTCTGAGTATGTTTGACTGTCTGTTAACACGTATATTTTCATTCAGCTGGATGTTATTGCCCGTGACAATGGTAAGCCAGCCAAGGAGGACATGACCACTGTCTATATCATCGTGAAACGAAACATCAACAACCCTGTCTTTGAAAAACCAAAATACGAAGAGCAAATCGATGAGTATGCTGAAGTGGGATACTCCCTCCTGACTGTCAGGGCCACCGACCTTGACCCACCAACGGTACGACATTTTTAAAATGTTAACCAATGTCTTTGCCATACAAAATATGAATATGCTTTATTCATAGGAAATGAAAATGTTGACTCAGTTTTATCATGCTGCAAGGTTTATAGCATGAAAGACTAACTTATCAAAATGAAGTATGTTTATTCCAGTGATAGAAAATTTAGGAGTATCTAGCTAAAGCTTTGTTTTATGTTTATTCAGAATACGCATTTTTTTAACAATGCTCAATATGATAAGACCAATCATGTTAAGATCAGTTTTGGTATATCCCAAAGGTGATCTCATAAAGTGTGCCTTTTTTCATCTTTCATCATTGGCAATATCACCACTATAATATAAGAATATGCTTGAAAAGGTGAAATAGTTTTAACATTTGATTATTGTCATGCGATCATTAATGTGATACCTTCAATATTGCAGATTGGAAGTGGCACTCTCCGTTACAGACTTGAAGGAGCAGATGATGCCCCAGAAGATGACGTCTACTTCGCCATCGGTCCCAAGTCAGGCACGATCTCCATCGCAAAATCACTCAGTGAAGACTCTTCTGACAAGGAGGTGTACAAGGTAAGATGCTCTCTAAATTCACTTCTGCAGGATCGCAAACATAATACAAGTATGTAGTGATATAGTTTTTATGATTAATTTCTGTATTTTTGCAAAGTTTATTATTTTAATAATAGTTTAATAATAGTTTAATAATAGTTTAGTCTTTATTTTGGCCATAGTGTGAAAATGCATGGCTATTCTGTGGTATTATTCAGTCTCAGAATCAAAGTCAATCATCAAAACTACAAACCTATCAGTATCAAGGATTGGTGTTATATTGAAAATACTGAGCATTTTCATCTTATAAATGTAGAATGTACGAGATTTTACCTATATGGTTAATTCATCATTTACATTGTAATTTGTAAGTTTACAAATGGTCTAAATCTAATGGTGGCCCTGTTTGTGTATTTTTACAGCTGAAGGTGATTGCCACTGACCAGGGCATCCCTCCAAAATCAAACACCACCAGTGTCATCATCACCGTGCTCAGGAACAACTTCTCTCCCAAATTCGAGAAAGAAGAATATGAGGCCGAAATCCTGGAGAACAGACCTACTGGTAGCTCCGTCATTCAGGTCAAGGCCGTTGATGGCGACCTCCAAGAACAAGGAAAGGTACACTTGATTTGTGGTCTTCTGTTTCCAGGCTTACACAAATATATATACAAGCTCACATATTTACATAAAATAATTGTGTACTGTTGATAAGTTAATGTTTTTATGGATTTTGCCTTCCTCACACAGTATAGCATAACTAATATAACAAAAACTGTTTCAGTGTTGATAAAGATTTTCTCTAATATTTAAATAATCTCACTGTTATATTATAGTCAATACTCAACTAAATTGTGAAAATTTGATGTTTCTGTTATAACAGCATGACTTCTGTATGCTATGTTTTAGATTGTATTGTTTTCTTAAGCCAATTTGACATTTAAACATGTATATACTATATCAGCATATGTTTTGAGGAAAGACACAATTTAAAAAATCAACTTGCTGTAACATAACTGCTTTTGGTTTAATTTACACATAAATAATGGTACATGGTTAATTGTGTGTGATTTTGATTTAGAACCCCAACAGTGAGGTGCGATACAGACTGGACATCAGTGATCAGATGAGACGCTTCTTCCTGATCAATGAAGAGACTGGTCTGATCACCATCAACACACCACTCACCAACGATGACAGTCCACAATACGAGGTATCTTTTGTTTTTACTCTGGTTACCCCAGGGCTTCACACAATCTGGGCCTTCATCTTAGCCTTGTATCTTCCCAGGTGAACTTTTATAAGCTATTGTTATAAGCATAAATCTGGAGATGTTAATAAGTGTTTTACGTGGTGGGTATATTTGCTTTTTCTGAAGAGTCACAATCCACAGCTATGATATGTAACTATATATATATATATAGAAAGATAGAGGAGAGGGTTTTGGGCAACCTGCAATCTGCTTTGATGACAAGAATGGCTACAAAGGTTATAATATGCTGGTCCAGTGGTCAGGTGTTTCCTTGGCTGTGGATGATGAAAAAAATGCCATCCATTTCAGGAGTGGCCCCACCAGGGGCAGGCATGGACTACACAATTCCTTCTGACTCACAGTCAACAGGCCACCACTGGACTTCTCATAAAACAATACCCTTTATTCCTTCTTATATTTCTACAATTACTAGATAGATTTTGGTAAATAATATCCAATATAGTCTGATTGTAGAGTGAGGAGAAGGTTCATGTGTGAACTTTTTCACCCTTTGAAGTTATATTGAGGTATTTTAAAGTGAATCATGGGATTCTTTGTCATGGAGTAATTGCTGCAACTTTTGCATTTTCAGGGTTTGCAAATGCACTTGTTGATCAAAGAACCATCAAATATTGGTATTTCTGATATTACTTAAGGGGCTTTTATCATTTCAGTTCAAAGTCTTGGCCTCTGATGTGGCCAACCCTCTTGTAGTGGACTCAGCCAGTGTCAAGATCAACGTGAAGAGGTTTGCAACAAGCGGTGTAGGAATCCTGGGATTCAGACAGAAGACATACTAGTAAGTGTGCTGTCATATTACAAGAGGTATATTGGCAATGTTTATCTTCAGGTGGTAACCATCTGTTGCTAATGAAATTTAGAAGATGTCATTGCTAGTTATAAAATTTTAGGATAATTGACAATAATGTTTTGTAAGAACTTTTAATGTGTTTAATTTGGACTGCCATCCTTGGAACCTTTCTCAGATTTGGAACACATATCCCCCAAAACCCCCTCTGCCATTGTAAAATCCTCCAGCTATGGGCGACTTGCACCTTAGTATCCCTACATACAAAGATTACAGTCCAAAATAAATTACAGTATATAATCTAATCCCACTTGCCATAATTTAAATGCATTTATGAAAGATACAGGTTCCAGTTTTTTCTACAACCACTTTAAAATTCATGTTACAGAACATTAAGTGAAAACATGCAGTTACATGGATGTAAATTTTTGTACTTGTAGCTTGGAGACCAAGGAGAACGAGGAGCGGGGTACCAGGCTGTTGGAGTTGGAGGTGGTCAACGTCAAGGAGGGCAGCAGGGTGGAGTGTAGAGCCCTGTCAGGTGATAGAGATGGTAAGGATACAGTGTTACATTGTATCATATTGTGGTGCTTGTAAAATATCGCATCATTATATTATGTTATATCATATTGGTTGAGTTTTCTTTCCATGAGAACATAAGGGATAAAATGATTAAAATAAATATATGTACTAGTAGCCTATTCAATCTCTTGTCATATAGAAACCTATTATCTTTTTATGATTTCTACCTAGTTTTATTAGTGCTTGTTTTATACTGATAAGTAGTATGGTTGTGATTTATTGAGAATTATTGTTTACTTAAAGTAATTCGGTTGACCTGTCAACCAGAATCACATATATTCTCAGCTGGACCGGGGTGATGATACAAATGCCATCCATTTCAGGAGAGGCCCCTTCAGGGGCAGGCATGGACTACATTCTTATATCTGAACCGGTCCTCTCTTTAATATAAATTAATATACTTCTCAGTTCCAACACAGTTTTGACTAAAGACTCCCTAAAATATAACTGAATATAGAAAGCACAATGTATTGTAATTATCAAATATCTGTTCAATACCATGCAAAAGCAAGTTAGAAAAATTGAAATCTTAGCATTTTATTTGTGCTGTTCTAGGATCAATAAATGGGAATTCACATTCCAGTCACTATAAATAGGTCTAACAGAGGGTGTGTTTGTGTTTACAGAAAACTTTGACTTTGAGACCTCTAGTACAGCCAGTGAAAATATCTGTGTGATGAAGATAAAGAACCCACTGGACAGAGAGATGAAAGCCCTCCATAACGTTACAGTCCAGGTCAAGACCACTGACTCCGCCAACAGAAAGAAGAGGCAGGGTAAGAGGATCATTATAAATTATAATTATATATGGTTTTATATCATAATATTTTGACCCATGCTTTTGATATGTGCACCTGAATCCTAGCATGGTTTGTCTGGCATTAATGGGGAGTCAAGGACTCCTTTCATGACTACACAGTGTTAATTACTGATGTGTTAGTGCCTCAGATACAACAATCATAATATGATGTTTCACCATAACCTTATGACATGTATTCCTGAATTTTTATATAACTGAATTCCACCATGAATAAGTATTAAATCACTCGGGTGTTAGACACTCTTCTCAGCCAAACTCAGTATTAGTTACTAATATGTTAGTGTTATAGATATTGACAAATATAATATGATATGTATTGTATCATAATATTTAAGGATACACTCTTGACATGTATGCCTTAAATCCTGCCGTAGAATTAACAAAATTATAATTGCTCTAAATAAAGTTAGTAACCTGTGTATTAGTTGTACACAAAATGACTGTAATGATGATCACAATGCCATCCATTTCAGGAGTTGCCCGACTAGGGGCAGGCATGGATTACATTCTAACGTCTGATACAGTCCAATATATGCCAATCTGTAGTTAAAAAATATGCCACCAGTTTAGCATGAAACCTTTATTAATTCTGATTTTATTTGCTTTGCATGATGTTTCATTGAGCATGCAGTTCCTGTATGTGTATATATTATGTGGTAAAGTGAAGTTGCTGGAATGAATAACATCATACCCGTAATGTCTTCATTAGTTCATATACTGCATTACTTCATACACCCTATTTTCTGTAGAAAGACATTTTGAAACTACATGATCTTTGCTTGTTGTAGCCCCAGCTGGTCCTGAGACTGGTGTGACGCTGACCAATGTCATCGTCAGGGTGCTGGATATCAACGATGAGTCTCCCGTATTTAAATTACCAGAATATCCTACGGGCACCAGGTCAGACACCCTGTTTACCGCTGTCGATGCTAACGCCAATGCCCACACCCTCATCACCAACATAATGGTAGGTTTCTGAAATGATTACAAACTGACAAAATGTTAACATGAACCAATAGTTAATTATGATTCAAGTTTGATTTCTCTTTCCTTTTATACACTTGTTGTATGTAACCATTTTGGTAAATGAGATGATTTGGTCAAATTATAATTATTATTAAGCTTCCTTATAATTTATATCTTAGTTTTTTTTATATATAATACGATTTTCAGAATTCCTTTTCTGTTCATATTGATGATAAATTGTTTTCTGCTACCCTCAGTCAATAAGCACCGTGATATGGTCACTATTGAATCTTTATGATTCAAAACTATAAATGTATGTATATCATATATAAATATTTATAAATATAACTGAGATGAAAAGTAACACTTTTTTCATGTAACAGGCTACAGATCGTGATGAAGGAGACAATGCCAGAATTGAGTACAAGATCATGGATACGGACAACACAAACCCACCATTCTTTGTGGACCCTCTGGGTGGCAACCTGTACACAACCAAAGCTCTGAACGTGGAGGAGGGTGACAGTGAAGAGGAAGACCAAGCCACAGGCCCAGATTACACCTTCAAACTACAGGCCATCAACAGCTACACCCAGGAGGCTCAACGCAGCACGGATATCAATGTTGTGGTAAGTCTAAGTTTTCTTTTACTTTATCGTAGCCATTTGAAAGAAGATGGGGTTATCCATTGGGCAGTGCATATGATATTATTACGCAGGCCTCTGAGTTTTAGTTCTTTGTTTTGTTTAAACATATTTATTTCTATTGAATTGTACAAGTAGCACAAAAGTGCTAATGAACGTACTTTAAAATAATCAATAATGTATTATGCAGTAAATCCAAATACAGTATAATAATAGAACAAAAAAACTGTTACACTGTTGAAAGTAATAACTTAAAATTGAGTTTTTAGATTTTGATTCAATAAATATTTTGAATTTCATTTTTGAACTTGTAAAAAATATGGTAGAGGAAAAACAAGAATGGTTTTGAGATATTGCCATGTATTTTGATATAAATCCACAAAAAATGGTTTGCTTAAAATCAGGTACCATTTAAAAATTAAGAATAATCAAAATTGTTAAACTTTAATATGTAAATTTATGTGAATTTCATAAATACATATACCATCAGAAAGAACCCTAAACCAGGTGTAAAATGATATGTACTACATAGATCTAATATTAATTCTAAAGGACATTATGGCTGATTTTTAACCGAGGGTGTTTTGCCACAGATGCAAACCTAAGTTATAGCAGTTATGGAGACACGTACTTATGAACCTGCATATAGTATGGGTAACTGCATTTGAACCAATCACAATCAGTCTTATTGTCTAGTTTATACCACCAATTATGACTCACTTATGCATCCTCATGTAAAATTTGTAATAGGCCTGGTTAGTCTGGTAACAACTAATGTTATTATTCTTTAATAGTTTTAATTGGTATTTTACCTGGATTTTGACAGTTTAATCAGACAATTAATTATTGTAACAACCTTTTCTTTCACTTTTTTCCCAACAGGTGAACAAGATCGAAGACAAGCACAGGTTGGCCATGGTGGTTGACAGTCAGGATGTGGAACAGCTTGAAAAACAGAGAAAAGATATCACACAGTAAGTTGGGCTTTAACAATATATGTTAAAGCAGGTAATTACCTGACATTACCTGAGTGCCCAGTTAGAAATATTATTTTGGGCAACATTTATATATTGTGCGTGCATTAAAGTAACTGTATTTCTATTTTATCTTAACAATGAATAATCTGTAAAGAAATGTGTATGATATAATGGTAAGCACATTGTAACATTCAAAGTGCCAGTGATCATACTTAATATAAATTAAGTGTCAGTACATTTAACAGCATTTGTGACTTTATCAGATCTAACAAACATTCAACACATGATCACACAGTTGTCCACATATTTTAATTAGGTATACAGCATTTGTGACTTTATCAGATCTAACAAACATTAAACACAAGGTCACACAGATATCCAACATATTTTAATAGGTACAGTGAAACTTCTGTTATGAGACCACCCATGGGACTGGCCAAAAGAGGTGTTAATTCAAAGGTTGTCATATTTGACAGGTCATTTTAAAACCAATGTGAATGCTATTGGTTCACTCGAGGGTTGTCTTAATTGACAGGTGGTCTTATAAGATAGGTTGTCTTTCAGACATGATTAACTGTATTATATCACTGTGTTAGCAGTTTACCTTTTCTATTTATGTTTGTGTTTTTGTCATACTGTTATTTGCCATTGTCATGCATTATTAATGCATGTCCCATCACTGAGATCTGATCTTGTTTTTTTTCTCTGTGCTATTAGAACACTTTCTGCCATGAGTGATTCTGTGGTCATAATTGAGAGCATGGAGGAAGTGCCTAAGACCATTGAAGGAGAGAAAGGCTCAGTCCCAAGGTATAGTGAATTTAAAGTTTATCCAACCCTTTAAATAATCAGAAAATAATTAATAAGGTGTCCATATTGCCTTCTTTGCTGAGGATTCACAAATAAATCTTAATTACTTTTATTTTTTGTTTAATGCTGCCAGATATGGCCTACTTAATAGAATTACAAATATCTGCATCATAATATTTTTGTAACATCAGTACATTTTATGACAAATGGGACTGTACCAGATATAAATAAAAACATTAAATATGCAATATATAGGCAGTCATGAGATTTCTATATATCAAACTTATATTCAAAATCTGTGACTGCAGCATTTGTTTGTTTTTCCTATGCATCTGTAAAATAATCAAATGAAACAAAGTAAATAGACCTACTGGGATATCATGACAAAATTACTTTGTGATACACATATGATAAACAGGAGCTGAGAAAATGCTAATGATTTTCTTAGTGTACCTTTACACAATGTAAGTAAACCTCCTGATATACACATACGTGTTAACAATGTGTATTTCTCTTTGACAGCACTCATATTGTGTTTGTTGTTGTGGATAAGAACTCACAAGCCCTGAAGGAACGCAAATCAGAATCAGTCCAAAGGTATGAAGACACATAACTGTTTTATTAATTATAAGACTGTAACTAAAGTGTGTTGTTATGTCAAAATGAAGATGATCAAATGTAGTCAGAATTTGGCATCAAAATTTATGTAAGTGTCCAGCAATTTATACTTCTACCAGTTGTTTAATAAAAAATAAAGGATAATATAAACATAGTTTTTTTCAGTAATGTCTGTCAGTTCTTGTGCAATAGAAACTCTAAAGCATTTTGTAACCTAAGAAAAAAGAAAGAAAATTGATTAAATCTAGCATGAACATGCCCAGAAATGTTTAAAAACTATAACAAGCAAAATTACCACATATTAAGTGTAATAACCTTTTAACTGTTGTTTACAGCACATTATTTATCTTTCAACCATTTTTTCAACAGCAAATTTGTTGAGGAGGAAGGTGTCCAGAACATCAAGACGTCTCTCAGGAGCATGTACAGGTTATCAGTGGCCAGGATCTATGAACCGGAGAGTCCCAGCATGGCTGCCGCTCGCAGCATGTCTACGGGAATGTTCTGGTCCTCGCATTCACTCATCGCCCTGATCGTCCTCGCCAGCATCATCATTCTCTGCTGCATCATCGGCATGATCGTTATCTGCTTCACCTGGGGAAGGTAAGTTCAATATTGAATGAAGAGCAGTCATGCTTTTGCCCCCTGATGAAAAATTCAGCATTTTTAAAGCCAAGTTTATTGTGTATATTTCAGATTTAACAGTTTTAATATCGTCTCCTCATTTCTCCTTCAGTTTTAAAAACAAAACTAGAAATCTAACATCCAAGGAATGTGGTCTCTTATTCACTGTTTGCTATCAGTTATCCGGATCATGTGCCAGATCTATCCCAAAATCTTATTAATTCTTCAACTGGCCCATTCTCAAATTGCCTTGAAAATTTCATGACATTCCATTCATGATTGCATAAGTAATGTTGTGAACAATGTGGAGGCAATGAAGAACAGTCATGCTTTGCCCATGGAGGAAAATTCAGCATTAATTAAACCCCAGTTTAAGTTTGTATTATTGATTAACAGTCTAATATCATTTCCTCATTTCTCTTGCATTTATAAAGTTAAATTGAGATAAGGTATAATCAGACATATTATTTAGGACACTGTTCATATATTAGGGTTACAGTAGGTTGTTTTATAAATCCATAATAATCCATAATTGAATTAGTAAAATACCTGAGCTCCATAAAAATAATTCTTCAAATGGAAGGCAAAATACTGAATAACAATTAATATAGAAAGTAAAAAGGATTCAATGTTAACATTAGATTTGAGAGGCATATTGAAAGTATTGATAAAACAGGTGTCACTGAAGCTATGAATAAAGAATGCATAAAACAGTATATTATTAATTAATACATTGTTGTTACAGGTACCGCAGGTCAAACAGTAACATGAACAAACTGTACGTCCCTGCTGTGTCTGAGCCAGTGTTCATGCAGCCGCCCAGCTACCTGAAGGAATATGAAACACAGGTATGTCATGGCCTATATAACCTCTTTCTGACCACAGTTTGACTGATCATTATATTTAATGTCTGATCAGGGGCGTTCCAGAATATGAGAAGGGGAGGGCCCAACCCAGAAAGATTAATAAGATAACCTAAGAAAAGGTCCCCTTATCCAGAAGGGGGGGGGGTTTAACCCCTTCCAAAAAGGTTGTTGAAGATCAAAATAGTGGGGTCCAAGACCGCCTGAATGCCCCTTCCCCGATCGGGATCTGTCACTGCTGATAAACCATAACTAGTAGAAACTTGACTTTTTCCCTGACACAGCTGTATTAGCAAGATTAGGATTCTTAGGTTTAACACATGGCAATTTAAAGGATATAGGTGTGTTTTTTCTTTCAAAGGTGTCACACCACATTATACTTGTGGCATGTTTTTTTTATACACAAGTCATACTTTTCATGCTTCAAACTTTGGTACAATGATTATAGTTCCCATAATTTTTGGAAAACTCAAGTAGTTGTGAAATGCATGTAAATACTGAAATTCTCAAACTTTTCAGTGCAGTTCACTTTGATCATCTGTGAAGTGATCCAGTTATCCTTACCAAATGAAATTGTTCAAATGGCCTGTGTTGTAATGATTGCTGTAATACTGTGATATTATGTGTTACAGTCACTGGCCATGTACGTACCACCAGAAGAGCCGGTACAGTCCCTTGGGGAGATCAACATGAACTTTCAGGATGAAAACATGAGACACATGCAGGAGCCAGGATACGCAGCTCACGGGGCTCAATACGACGACGGAGCCATCGCAGCTTTTAATCCTATTTACCAGCAGAGGTAATTCACGGCATCAGACTCCAGCGTTTTGCATTCAACTGTTATAAACAGATAAAATAGACATGGCAAATACATTGCAATATTACCTGTTAGTATTTATTAGTAATAAGTATCAAGATTCTGTCGTAGATGTAGTAGATTTATCATACTGGTGATGGTACTAATTGTGTGGGAAACGCTATACTTTTTCTGTCATCTGCTTGGTTGAGCCAGACTTGGGAATGCTTTATCTGTTGTAGTGTCCACTCTCAGGGGCTCCAGCCGGGAATGGGAGCGGTGCACATTCAAGACGACCAGGCCTATATTGAGAATAACCAGCGCAACATGAAGTTTGAAAACACAACGCTTCTGTGATAGTGCTGCCATCTAGCATGTGGACCCTTTCATTAAATTTTCTTCATATTCAGCAGTTGTTTCTAAACTTAAGAGTTTTCTTGGTGGAGGATGAAGGCTAGCAAAGCTTATGCCACATTTTCATCATTCCATCAAAGGTGACGTCATACATTCATTATTTCATCAACAGTGACGTCATATCAAAGATGGCATCATATTGTAAATGACACATAAACATGTGATTTATTACTTTCAAATAGTTTAGTACTTTCAAAGCTAAGAAACTTCTGTTTCCCCACTTTTATTGGCCTCATCAAGACCAATGTGGCTGGAGTCCTAAAGATATACCTAGTTTCTTCAGACACTATACTGAGCTGTTCAAAACATTATTGCAATGAATTTGCTGTGTCTTATTAATCTGTACTTATTTGCATATGTAAATCATTCCATGGCAATGTATTCCTTTTGCAAGCCAACTCAGGATTGCTAATTACCAGAGCCATAAACTGATCAATGGTGCATAAATTATGTAAATATACATGTTACATGACTGTGATTACCATGGCTACCCCATCAAATGTCACTTTGCCATAGTAACCACAGACACTGTATTGTAGTAAATAGAAATTAGCTTGTACATGTAAGATATTAATCAGATGGGAGTACCTCACTTTAGATTTGCTTTGTTTCATTAATTTCTTGTAACAATGTGTTATTTTTTGTATATGTCATTTATTCTGGATGTGGCTGGACTCCACAGATTAAACATTAAATGGTCTTGCCAAGTGCCGATTTGAATATGTTCAGTTTGCCATAACTGCAGATAGAATAGACTTGTTATGATGTTAAGGCAAAATGTGCTTGTACATGAAGGTGCTTATCATTCGAGCTGCCATAAGCCACTGGCTCATAATGCGTTGAAATCCAATTTATGCCATGATTGCAATTTTTTATTTAGAGTTTTAACACCTGAACAGAAAGATAAAATATTTTCATTTTTTACAGTGTGGAAGAGTGATCATGTATTAAATCACAGAGCTTTTTACTATTTTTTTGCAAAATAATTTTGCTACATGTTTCTATAAGCTATCAGGATCGTGATTTAAGGTAGCATAGATTTGTATACACCGTTTTTAAAGCAGGCTTACCACCATCTACATCACAGCTGTCATGTGTACAGGATTTTTATGAAATTGTACATTTACTCTCATGGATTTTCAAATAAATTTTACATATATAATATCAACTTCAGAGTTTTATATTGTTACAAACCATGGTGTGTATGTTTGTGAATGCATTTGCAAGGCCACTGCCCACATGAAACTTACAGATATCCCTTCTGTGTCAGACAACATTCTGTTGTACCTCCTTCCTACCCATAAATGGCATTTCTTTCTGTTGTGGCATACATGAAGTTATTCCATATTAATATAAACACATTCAGAACAGGGAACTTTTTTAAAGACTTTGTCACAGCACGTCTGCAAATATCCTGAATTCATGTCAATTAGCCTGGACAGGGACTCCATTCTTTGTATAACTCCTAGTGGTGCTCTAAGCTTTGCTGCAATCTCAATCACACAAAACCAGCAAAAGACAGTATGTAACATTAAACAAGTATATATCAATGAACATTTCACTTAAGAGGTCAAAGATGAAAACTTACCAGGTACCTGGATTCTTGTCTAACTGCAGCTATGTTAAGTTTTTAATCTAAAAAATAAATCTGCCGCATTATGCATCACTGAGTCCAGTAAAATGTGTAAATAATTATAAGATTTATCGGAACACGTGGTCCATTGTTTATATGATATTCGATCTGAGATACAGAAGCACTAGTAGCACGTTGTAAACACTGGTATATCCAAACCACAGAAGTGGTTTATCGCTTTAACACAGGAAAATAAAACGACCAGTTTTCCAGTGATCCTATGGTAAATCATATGCGTTTCCACAACCGTCACTAACACTACTTCTTGGTTTCGTTAAATTCTCGACACTTCTCTTCATTTAACATTCTGTCCATTCAGGCTGGCACACACTATAAAAAAAACATGCAAGACTTGGCACACATTGTAATTTTAACATTACATCATCTCACGTTTGACGATGACTGACGTTTTCAACCACAACAGGGGTAACAGTCTCAAGTGTGGCAAGGTGTCCTTCACCACAGCTTAGCTTAAATAGCTTAGCTGGAAGCATCATAATATTTATATCCTGTCAACGTGGAAACACATAAGCTGACACCCCTCCATCTCCAGATGAGCACCTTTCAAGGCCGTTCTTTGCTTCACGTTACAAACACGCACGGATGTTAAAGGGGTAATAATCCAGTCAGTGCTGTATAAGGACCGAAATATATACTAGTAAGTTCGCAGTTGAGCCAACAAGACCTGATAAAGAACTCTTGGGCAGGAAATTCACACAGCAACCTGTACCCACTAATTGGTCCCATGTGAATTAGATGAAATAATTGGTGCTCCCCAGAGGGAATTATTTTAGTTCATATCAGGAGAAAGCCACATGAGGACACAAGCCCCTGTTGTGTACACGCTTGTACTATCGGTAATGTCTGTGGTCCTCAGGACAAATATACAAATTACTTTGTCCGTCTTAAACCAAATCGATGTTAACACAGCGTTCATTCAACCAAATATTGACTATGGCCTTACTGTTTGGGGAAATTGTGCTGGTACATTTCATCTTCCAATTCAGCGGCTTCAGGGCCGAGCAGCCAGAATTATCTCGGGCATTTATGAACACTTGCACAGCAGTTTGGCAATTATCCATGACAATGGATAAATGAACATAGAGCACCGATACATGTATCTTTTATCGATATTGACATATAAATGTATCAATGGACTTACCCCTTCTCATCTTATTAAGAACTTTACTTTTATCCGTGATGTTCATCAGTATAACACCCATTTATCAGTAAATTCCCATGTTAATCTTCCGAAACCAGGCACAGAAATCCTAAAAACCTCATCTTTTTATGCAGGCAGTGTTCTATGGAATAGCCTTCCGACAAAACTTAAAAATGCCAACAATCTAAAGAGCTTTAAAAGGCTAGCGCGCACATATTTCCTTGCATATAATACCAAGATAGAATAATTACCTTTCATTTTCTACTTGTATACAGCTAAATAATACTAATATTTGAGCGTCATCTAATTTTTCATTACCGTACTTGTGCGCATCTTATGTAGACTTCACGTGGAAGAAGCGGCACTGGTGCCTGAAAGTGTACGAGACACTTGGTTCATATTGAGGATGGTACAACAACCAACACGGAAAACCTGGCTTTTTTCCCGGTTAACTGAAAAACTGCAGGATTATTATTATTTTTTTTGGTCTAAAAATGATTGCTACAATCGTCTCACTTCCGTAAAGCCTCAACTTTTTTTTAAAGAGACTATAATGTAAATATGAAATAAAAATTCCACACTTTGTACGTTAAAAGTGAATGTGAATTTTAAGATAATATGTTTTAAAACTATATAGACCTCTCAAAATCAGACGGACCCAAGTTCCAGTCAACTGCTCCATGGCACCATCGATAAAAGCTTGTAAATCCCGCACTCTATAATCATTGCCTTTTGAAATCCCTGAGAAATAATAAATTTTACACGCTGACCGGCTTCTGTGGCTCAGGGGAAGAGCGCAGGACTCAAAGCCGGGAGAGCGTGAGTCGAATCTCAGCCGAGGGGGTGAGATTCTTCACCGTCGGCCCCAACCCGGGGTGAGCGCTCTGCAGGCTTAATGAGAAGGTCGTGTCCAACGGCCGTGTTTCACTCACAAACGCGTGCGCCTTTCGGGAGTTCCTCGGAGGTATGACCCAGCAATGGGGAAGATTACGCACCCAAACCGGAAGTAATTCTGCAGATGTACATATACTTAATTAAGTTAGCATTTAAAAAATGAAAGGCGGTTACCTCCACACACAAAAATTTAAAAAAAAAGTTTTTCATGCTGTACAAATACAGTTACATATCAATTTCGCAAATAGATGAAGTCATTGCTTGGCCATTTATAACTGAAGAATCAGTGTAATGCTCGTGGAAAGGCTTATTTGGCCTGCATGCACTAATATCTTCCAGGAATAGTATCAAATTCGACTTAATGTCATGGGAGACGCTGGACACATAAACTTACATGATGTCCGCCTCTGAAATCAGAAGTTTACTACATTCTTGAAAACGGGACAGTTCATCCGATTAAAATGGTAATGTAATATGGAATAAGGTTTTCAATTAATTTTTGTGAAATGTTATTTTTTAAATGTAATTTATTTTTTTCATGTAAAAGACAAATATAGAATCTTAAACAGAAAATATTGGACTTACGAATCCACATTACAGTCAAATTACGCCCTCTAAGTTTGTTCCTGATAAGTCGTTGCCATGGAAATTAAAATGTGTATAGGAAAGATGCAGACGATGCAGTATTTGATCATGGGGAAAGAAAGTGTGTTATTATGAAGCTGAAGAAACCCGGATTAAACCCTCTCACGTTTACCAAATTGTGATTAATATCGTTCAGCCATTGGTGTGAAGAACACACCTGTTAACCGCAAAGGCGTCCGTTTTATGTTCATTTATCTGAACATATATGGTTTCATCTGTATTGATTTAATAAAAAAATGGGAAAAAAGTTCAAAGTACGTCATAGTTTTTATTAATAGTCTTAAATTTACAAGCTGGCATGATCAGGTATGCACATTAAAAGTCACGGTCAGAGCAGAGACTGCCTCTAATACTGATACTGGCCTGCTATAGATACTCTACCACACACATCTAAACAATAAAAATCGGTGCATGTTCTGGGGTTAAGGCATTTCTTCAATTAAGTGAAGGCAAATGTTTGATGCAAAAATGTAGTTTTCACATCGTTTTAGCGCCGGAATGATAGATACATGATACTTCGTGTTCATGACTGCCGAGGAAAGGCATTTAGAATTATCACATATTCTTTGATTTACACTCAAAATGTTCAACTTTCCGTAGTTGTTGCACAGTATATATTTTAAAGCGATGGTGATACTGTCTTTCATTAACATAAAATCATCATATACAAAACGAAGTTGTGCATATTGTTTCATATGTACAGTTATAGTAACCCCCGATAGGGGGCGCCTGTGGTGTGCGTCCCCCTGATCAGAAGAGATCGACCTCTTTCTTCTTGTTTATCTGTTTCCACTGAGGCATCTGGTTGAATTCTTCCTTTGTCATTGAGAAAACTTGCACGAAATCCTCATCACTCAGGTATTGCTGCAATAAAAGCACAGATGTGTTTCAGGAGGTTTTCACATCATTTACTGAAGGAATATTTTGCAATTTATTGAAGGTTTTCAATACATTAATTATATAAACAGTTAGTTTTGGTCTTTGCGTACAATTTGCCGAAAAAAATTTCAGAGCAGCGTTTTTTTATTAAGGCTTTCAGGGATGTTAATTGCAAAATATTGTTTAATCGGACAAACTTCCAGTTTGTACTGGATGTTTATGGAAACATACCACAGGATAAAATTTGATTTCCATATAATTTTACATGATAGAAGTAAATTCTTTAGAAAAATCAAATATGAATGAATAAACATCATGCCCATAATTAATACAACCGCTTTAAGAGCTAAGTTGAAATAAACACAACGATGATATGTTACCTCCTTTTCAGTGACATCCACGCCCTCTGGTGGATGTTTTCTCTGCAACACGGCTAGTGGGTAAGTCGCAGTGTATTTGGCGACCTCCTGAAATAAGAGTCCAGTTAGTCAGACTGTGCATTATGTCTAAACATCCTCCATACAGGGGGTTCTTTCCGGGAAAATGTAAAGTGTGACATCTGAATATCTGTTTGCTGACTGTGTATTTCTATAGCAGCGCATGAATCAGTTTTCTCTGTTTTATACTAAAGCAAATTATACGAATTCATGCTCCTATTCTGTCCAATAGAGTATGGAGCAATTTGAAACTAGTGCAAAATCAGGGTTATAATAAGTGGCACGTTTACTAATCAATGGTACATACATATCACAGCCACTGACAGTAGACTTGTTGAAAAGTGACTAATAAATCGTCGTCTATGTTGGAAATAATAGATAAATTTTGGTTAAGGTATTACGTACGTCCTCTAACGTGTTGATGCCCGCATTCTCCTCCCCGACTTCCTTTAAGATCTCATCAAAGGTCTTCCCGGACTGTAACGTAAACAAGACATAACAGAAATGAAGTATGTGCCAAATGAATTACACCCGCCTCTTGTATACATGTTGTAGGAATTTGTGACTTTTGAGTCATTTTAATTAAGAACAAAGATAAATTACCATCTCTAACGAATAACAATGTTTTCATATTATATTTTCCTCTGCTAAGACTGCTAATTACTTAAACAGCTGCTACATAGTACCACTGCTCTCAATTATAATGAGACCAATAATACTTCTAATAATATAGCTGTAATAATATGTATAACATTACTGTGTTTCCCTTTCATTCAAGGATAGGATATCCATGTATATATAAAAAAATTCTTCCAATTATTGAGCTGTCACAAATGGGATTTGACTCAAACATAATGCCAAACTGCAGGGATCATCGATTTAATTAGTCAAATATAACAGTAGTAGCTGTAACACGGACGTACCGCCCATTTTTCGCTGTCCCACACGCCGAAGTGTCCGGTAAACTGAGGTGGTTCAAAGCCCTGACGGACCACAATAATTAATGTGTTGTTCTCGTTTCTGCCGCTAGGGTCCGTGCTCAAATATGTCTGCGGATAAACAGAGATGTTCAATGTGCATCTTGTTACTCTGGACAATTTTAGCTCTCGTTAACCTAGAAAACTCATGTTGATATCGGCCATGACGATACATGTGAAACTTCTCCTTACGGGCATCTATTTATTCACAGTCACCCCTCAGTTACGGATGATTACGATTTAAGAACATTTTTAAAAGCAGGAAATGCTGACTGGGAAACCCCCTTAAATTCCCTAAAATTGACACCTTTCTATTACGAACAAAAATGGTTTCACTAGTGTCCATAACTGGTAGTGCCAGTCTTAATGTATACATGAAAAATAATATACATTTATTCTGTGGATTATATGCCATGATTTACTTGTATTTTGTGTAAAATTAGCAGAAATGTACAACTGGGATAGTGACAGGGAAGGGAAATTGACCTAGTGACTTGTTATCCTCAGAAGAAAGGTAATTAGATGATTGAGGAGTAGAAGTCAAAAGAAAGGTCCTATTAGCTTTGGCAATATATATATAAGATGACTGATCCCTCATATGGATCTAAAGAAACAACAGGACATTCAGCAGAGGAAGCGTTTCTATTATCTTGATGATATAAACAAGAAGGACACAGAATTGGACTTATCAAATCCCATTAATATTCGTTATTCGAATTATACGTCGTTATTCGTCACGTTCTGTAGATAACTCACATATGATGATTTGAGGGCCTCCCTCTTTGTGAAGTCATTGGCTTCTTCGCCGATCCAGACAAATATCTGCAAAAGAACAAGTCCTTGATATGTAAAGTTTCTATCTGTAGTTCAGAATGTAAAATCTACAAATGTTCTGATGTATCATTTTACTGTCCGACATTTGACAGAAATGTATGATTAACTAAGGGTTGCGCTAATGCCAAGTACAAAGCATTTAATTCAATTTGCAGTATACATTTCTGACTTCCTAGTGAAAAGTACTTAAGATAAGATCTAAGAAACTTTTGACACTACTTGTACTTCGCAAAATACTGACGGGATTTTCAGTCTATACTGGCACAGCAAGAGAGATAAAGACTTTTTTGGCTTTTCAGATCTCGTATTTTTATAATCAGATACTTACTTCATCAAATGTATCTAAAATCATGACATCCCCTTCATCTAAATCCTGAAATATAACAAGAAGATACACACCACCGATCAACCCGTCTTTATTTATACTCATCATCACAACACAAATTACTAGCACTATCACCTAATATAAACTTATAAAAAGCAGCGATTCGCACAGAATGTTTTACCTTACTGACCAACGAAAGCTTTTGACATTGCTAATAAAACGCCACTAAAATAGATATACAATGCTACCTTAGAAGAAAAATGAAGCGTAATTTGGCATTTCATTGAAACGATTTGTCACAGCATATCTATTATGGCAGCAATGATAAAAAAGTAAATAGGAATTTGCCTCAATATATGTGTAGCTAATTACATAAATTTAAACTGGTCTGAAATGTGTCATTATTAAAGCCTAAGAGGGATATAAATATACAAAAGGATTATAAATGACACCATCTCAGTAAGTAGACACGTACATGCTCTGGATCAAAATATGATAACCGGGGAAGATATGTTAATGGGATAATGCGACAAGATTTGATAATGCCGAGATAATATACCTCCTGTGTGAAGTTACGAGATAATTTACCTCCTGTGTAAAGCTACAGATCTCCTCCACCATGAACCTGCCGGACTTGTTGGAACAGTGGAAGAGTCTGGTCGGGAGGCGGACCTTCTTATCGTCTGGAGGACCGGTGTAATACGACTCCTGGCCGCCAAGAGCGTTCCAGAACTCGCGGCTCTCGTGTCCCTCGTCTAATACTACAGGATCGCCCCTGTGAGATACAGTTTCAAAATGTAAATGAAATGCTCTTGTACATTATTGCAAGGTTTCGTTTGTTTCCAGTGTTCATGCAACCATCACATTGTACAGGATCAGAGCCGTCTGCTAACTTATCTAGTTCTTCTTTATGTAATAGGTGTTTTTACTTTATAGAGATTCTTTAATAAGTTATGTGGTTAATGAACTTTAATAATGCAAACATAATGAGATGTTCAAACAAGACCCCACCAAAGTTATATAATTTTCTATTCAGTTACACTAATAATGTTCTTTCGTGAATGAAAGATTTACATAAATTTACCAACAGTTTTCTGCATCTTGATCAGTTCAATGACTTTGTATAAGTAGAATAAGTCACATATCATTTTGAAATTTAGCACTAACCTGTTATCGTGTGGTGCTACAAAATCTACCATCAGTTTTGCCATCTCCATTTCCTGCTCGGATGCTCCCTGTCAGAAAAAAAAATAAAATGGTATTGTTTGTAAACATCTTTCTGTGTTATAGACCTAAAAACCTCAACCACTACGAAACATGTGGTGAGCACGCTTCTATGAATAATATATTGTGATAAATTTTAAAAAATAACTCATATTTGGTTCTGGAAAGATTCCAAGACGAAGCGATTGGCCCGACATAATAAAAAAAACACTTTATCACATATAACATAATCTGGTATACATTTGCATTTTCACCAAACAAGGCTTATGTATCATTTGTATATTACAGGTGTTTGTATATTACAGGTGTTGTAACGGAATTACCTTTCCGAGCCAGACGTAGGTTTTCTTGGGAGAGTCTACGATGAACACATTGTTCGTATTGAGGGAGTTGCCTCTAGGGGTCACCTGAAAAAAAAAACAATTATTTAATTCAGCGATCGCAAATTGTTATCCATATTACCCTGACAGTTTGTTCATTTTTTACGGGGTATCAATTGTTAGTACGGACATTTAGTTATAACAATGTGTTCAATCTTGGAAATAGTTGATAAGAACGTAAATTGTAATTAAAATATTATTAAACTCATATAAATTTTATGTTACTTTCTTATTACTATAATTTCTTATTAAATACTAGAAAGCTAGTTTAAAACAAGGTTCATTTTTGTACACAGGCATCATCTTAAAGGCTTCAAGTATTTTTTAAATCATATATACCATATAAGTACCTTTTCTACCGTGTTTATTGTTTATTTTTTTATCATAACAACTAGTTGGCCTGATCATATTATTATATACCATGGACCAATTCATTTAAACAAATGGCCACACCTGTATCGCCCTGGTAGTCTCGGGATCTGTTCCCAAGATGTGAAACATCCAAGTCTCATTAGAATCATACACGTCGTTGTCATGGATACTGCGGAACCCAACAGCCGAGCCACCCTGCATGGACAGATATGGAGACACAGAGTGAGGACACAAGTACATGAAGGAATGTCAAAATTATACGCATCAATTTCCGGCTTATCATGTCAATGTATATATGTGTTTCAATGATATAAATGTTGCAATTTTTGGCGGTTCACATATATTGAAACATATGGTTACCGCGGGACGCATGTTTTGAATAGCTGCGCTCACGATCTGCTTATCTTGGTGTTCTGAAAGTAGTGTGAATAAATTAGTCAGCCTGTGAGTCTTTTGAAAATGTAAGACTACGAGATAAGAATAAAAAATATACAACGGAGGGCTGGCATCATCGTGAGATTCAAGTCGTAATAGATTAAGTCCTTTCCCTGAAGTAAACACCTAAATTTAAATGAGATACAATACTGCAGTAAGTTGACTGCCGCGGCCTTACCAGGAAGATGACGATTTTGCCGTCGAACATCTTGAGGAAGTGTTTAGGTTCTTTGTGCATGACCACACGTATCTGGACGGCCTGTCCGCCAACCTTATCGTCCATGTCCACGGCGTGGGCGGCGGACGCTCCCTTGTCTTCTGTCTTACTCTTCAGGCCCTAGTAAAGATATTCAGATAATAACCTGAATTGTTTTGCCCTTTTCGTAGAAAGATGTGCAATATATTATTACATGCTCTTTCAGGAAATTTAGGAAAGCACTTGTATAATTCTAGAATTATTTGGCCTTAGATACTATATTGTACATTTCTACAGTTTGTCTTAATATTAACATTTTGGCAGTTCCTTAGCTACATATAACGGTGTACAACTCACACACATACAAATACACACACGCGCAGATATATGTATATTACCTGCCAGAAGTAGATGATGTATTTGTCTTCATCAGCCACAGTGTATGTGTACTTGATGACGTAACTGTCCTCGGCGAAGAACATGCCGTACGCCTCCTCCGGCATGGGGCTCAGCTGCATGTTCTCGATACGGTACACCTGAAACCAGGACAATGATTAAAATCAGGACGCACCACGAAAATCAGGAAACAACTCAAATCAGATAACATGACTAAAACCATGACGCAACAAGGAAATCAAACTCGACTCAAGTTAGGGCACATGACTAAAACCAGGACATACAATGGAATTCAAGACACATGACTATAAAACCAGGAAACACGACGACTAAAAGCAGGAAACGACGATTTGAATCGGAAAAAGTTATTGAAATAAATACACTTGACTCAAATCTGCTTTTTGAAATTAACGTGGCTGAAATGTTGAAGCACGACTGAAATAAGAACACGTTCATAAATTGGGCATATAAACTAAATTTCAAGGAATCATGAAATAACATTGAGGTCCATGATGTTGATGCGTATTTAAAATGAATATACGAGACGGTGATGCAGAATCTCGTCTTGATGCCACAGAATGATGCTTTAATGGTAGAATAAATTTTGAGTACAGCGAATCGATACATGTTTTTTCCCCTTTCTGATTAAAATGTATTGCAAGCATATAAAGACATGATATGCTGTTACACTGATAGAACCAATAATTACTATTATCTAGAAACTCAGATTTCCGTCTTTAGGGTGACGGGAAAGACAGCCATCCTGTACATCACGTAAGGTATCTTAGACTGTAAAGGTAAAGGAAATTTTTCTATTTACCTCCATTTTCCCAGTTCCATCATCTGGCATGAAGTCCTCGTATTTCTCAACCTTCTTCACATGCATCTGTTTAGCGTCGAACTCCTCGTAACTTGTGACTGCAATATATGTGTTGCGCATATTTATACACGTTTCACTTCATCGATAAAACATAAATCAATATGAAATTTTTTGCCCGTTCTCGCAGAAGGGCATTCTCAAAATTATAAAAGGCCATTGCACCCTTCTGTAGCCGCTTCCGGCAAATGAGGGCTCTTTCATAAAGCATATTCAAAAATGATTTTTTTCTGACTAGACTAGTTCACTTTATACCAAACTACGGTCGTTCTCCTAATAAGAGAATAGCTATTTTCGTATTAGCTTTTTTCCATGTTCTCAGTAAGGGTAAAAATTAAATGTTAAACTTAGAAAATATCTCTGAGTAAAAACGTTAAGACTTTTATTTCCTCATCTGCACAACTCCATCCTTTTTTAATGAAAAAAGGTCTGTAACCATTATCTGACTTTTTGTTTAATTTGCGTCAGGCGCTGCCAAATGTGTAGATTGACGCGTCAACGTATATCCGAAGTTTCCATTAAAACGTCTGCGTTCTTGGCTGTCATATGTTTGATGGACGACGCTTGGTGTTGCAATGACAGTTCCCCCTTTTATAATTCTGCACACTGAATAATTTTTTTTTCACTCATATTTAAGCATTTTTGTTTGTACCTGCGATGTTGCCCCTAGGGTGTTCCTCGACATCTCCTACAGCTGTCTCCTCATGGTCCCTCCAGTCAGGGAAGTACTGCTTGAACAGCGGCGTCTCTCCTCCGTCCACAACTCGGGTCACAGTCACGTGCGGCGGGTAACCACGGAAACTTATGAACTCCTGTGAAATAAATTGAAACCTGATTTGATATTATTTTACAGTTACATATAGAATTTATTTTAATGGCATTAGAGTTACTCCTAATCACCCATACATTTACATGAACACGTTTTCTTTTAATATCATATAATGTTATATAATAATTCAATCATATATATTTGATTTCATTTAATCTTTTATTTATTTCCCGGATGATCCGGGAAAACACATTACATATTTTTAATTCATCATCTGTTCTGCAAAATAATATCTTTATTTATGCTGATACATAGATGCTAAGAGATCAGCCCCGTGCTAATTATAGTTACAATATTTGTCATGAGAGAGTCAAAGCAGAGAGTCGTTTCAGCTGCCAGCGTCCCCAGGGGAGATGAGGAGACCGGAGAGCAACAGCACCCACAGGTACAACGCAGAAGCCGGAACATTCGTAAACAGGCACAGCAGCAGAGACAATTCCCCACACGAACCCACCGCTAGGACGCTCCGAGGTTTTGCATCGCCAATATCGTCATCAGTCAAATGTAAAGGATTAAAGACTGATTTAGCGTTTGGATCATGAACTCACTTCTATGGGAACGTGGTGGGTGCTCTTTCACTTAATATATAAAACAATGGAAGGCACTTACATTGACGGCCTTCCAGACTTCCTTCTTGAATGTGATGTTACAATGCCTGCCGGTCCAAACGAAGATGCCTCCCAACCCGCAGTCCAAGACGTAGCAATGCTGTGCGAGGCATACAATATTTGTGTACATGTAATGTATGATGCATGACGTAGACAATACTTGTGCGCATATCAAACACGATACGATAATTAGAACCTGTGAACCTGTATTACGTGCTGCGTGACGTATATTCTATTTGTCTATATATTAATACTTCATAAGGCTGCAAATTATCCACCTATAACAAAGCTCCTTGGATGTGTTTTAACCAAATTGCAACCAAAATGTAAGATACATGAATAAACTGACAAAAAATATCACCATACCCTGTTTAGAAAAAAATTGACATCATACTTCTAATAATTGCAAAAAATTTGCGAGTCATAACTGGAAACATTAAAGTATGGGCGCAACCGACATGATGGCAAAAGTGGTGCAATATATAAATCTTATCTTCTGCCTTGTTTCCCGAAATTTCTTTCATCAAGATGCGAATCTAACATGTTTAGTGTTATATATTAAGAAGACTTGCTCAAATGGTTTTAAGGGTGTGACAACATATGGTGGTGGTTATAAAAAAATTAAAAAATAACATGGTTATCAAACAAAAACGCGTCTTCGTCAGAGTCCCGCTGACCCTGCTCTGGTCTTCATACTTACTTCACTATCCAACATAGACTGAGAGAGAGGTTTGGAGTCAACTTCTTGGATTTGGGACTCGTCAGTAGCCCCAACCGGTATCCTAAAGGAGAGGACAAGTCAAGGCTCTGACGTCATTAACCAGCACAAACTGACAGACCCAGCGGTGCAGACACACAAGGTTACAGGGGACACTAACTTCAGAAGCATGTGGCCACACGGCTCCTATACTACACCAGGCCTCACACAGATTATTTACACTTGTAGCCAATGCGTATGTTACACACAGTAGCGTGCCCGGGATACTGACGAGAACCTATAATTTCTTGTCTTTAATCAGGCGACCTGCAATGCGCATGTCCGTAATTTGAATTTTTAATTTTAAAACACCTCATAGAAATAACTGATATCCAATTAAATATCTGTAAACAGACTGTAAGATTCCAAGAATCTGTTGTGTCTCAGAATGTCGTGGTTTTAGTTACTCTCAAATATGGTGTACATGCTAGATTCTCGGTCCTTTGTCCAAAGGGGTGACACCAGGTAAACAAGTTTAAGACACCCTGTCAAAAGGGCTAGATGTTTAAGATCATGAAAAAGAATTAGCATTGGGGCGATACTTTATCTTCATGTTCTCGACCACAATAAAACATAGGGGCCGGAAACATATGAGAAATAGTGGTAAGAAGAAAGTCTTAGACAATGATTCCCTCCTGTCCGTGTTCAAGGGTTACAGGCTCAGTGAAAATAAGTAGGTTTGATGTTATGGTGTGAATATTAGACCACCAGGCTGTTATGTCACCAGCAAAGGAAACCGTTATCCCTGCGGTTACGATCCCCCTTAGAATCTGGGATGTCTTCGTGGAAGGCAAAATAAGGCGGTAAAGATCGTTTTCGACATGTTTAAGATAGAGAAAGGTCGACGAGTAGACGGTGCAGTGAACGGGATAGCGGACTTTACTGGAATGTTTGATGACTGAGGGATCATGAAGTTGATATATTCCGTCATACTTACTTCTGACTCGAGCATGCTCTGTTTGAGAGGAGAACCACCGACTTCTTTAATGTCCAGCAGTCCATCAGCATCTCTTATAACCCTAGATATTCATCAAACCATATCCAACATGTGAATTAATATTTACTTTATTTAAAAATGAGCAGAGACAAGATACCCATATCCCAAAGAGAGTACCAGGAAAGGTGGGGCAGAATAATTGAATGGAAAGTTTGAAGGGTAAACAACCCCTTTTCTACAGAGAAGGAAAAAGTGACGGATGGAACACCAATCAAGAAACCCATCAGGATCGGAATAATGATAAAATGTGAAATGTTGCAGTTCGTAAGGACTGAACAAGTGAAGGGCATGTTAGGAAATGGTTGTGCAAAACGACATAGCTATAAACCCAGAGGTATGCAAATGGATGTATTATTGTTTTATTGGTAAAAGTGGAGGTTCGTGGTATAGGATAACTTGATAAAGATCTTACAGGTCGCAAAGATATGATTATCCATGCTGAGAACGTTTTAGACTTGACCTACTGACATCAGGAGAGTCGTATGTCACCAGAGGACTGTGACTTAATTGTGTTATTGCATATTCCAGTAGGAAGTATAACCAGAGGATTTTTATAATTTATTAAACATTAATATGGAGTATCATGTTTAGATGTTCGCTTGAGAACTGAAGCTAGAGAGAACAGGTACCTCGTTTGATGTTAATTTCATTACAGTTTGATACCGTTGGAGCCGTCTCTGTCTAGACGGTCTTTATAGTAACGTCGTTTGTTGTAGACTTAAAAGGCCGAACACCTGCTTAGTTTGCTTTTTCTCAGGGTTTGATCTCTTTCCATTTTAATATTCATGTAAGTAGTGACAGTCGGCATAATAGAGTGAAATGATTGGCCAGAAGACGGTCAGAACTTGAGACGTCAGCAAATACAGTTTGGTGTAGTCTGACGATTGCCTGCAGTCTAGAAGCAAGTCTGTGTTCATCAGAGTCTGGACAGCTAAGAGACGATGTCTGTAGACGTAAACACTACTACTAAACAGTCAATGTCTGAGGAGGGCCACACTGATACTTCTGTAACGGAATTCATAATGGATATCGCAATTGCCGATGGACTGGTAATTCGCCGATTTTGCATCTGTTGTGAGCGCTTCCAGTAACAGGCCAAGGACATTATTTACACGCGAAACGTTAAAGGTTTTGAATATCGGTGTGTGGAGACATATTCACTCATTAAATGCTGGATTAATCCAGGAGCTGTGAAAGACATTGATTCTAAGAATAGGCTTTGCGCCTATCAGTCGGTGCTGCGTGAACTGTGCTTCGAGGGGCGTACGTGTACTCCAGCGAGGAACTGTTTAAAAGAAACTGGTCGTTCATACCTTTAGGGGTGTGACAACGTAAGGGATGGAAATTGAGCATTTATAAGAAAACGAACAAATTTATAGATTGAATAGACGTTGAACTGAATTATGATGATATGGTGTTTGGTCTAATTTTTCATTAAAATGAAAAACATAAAATGTATAATGCATTGTCCTTGGAATTAAAATACACATACAGAGCAAGTTATAAATTACAATTCAAAGCAGGGATTTGATCATTAATTTTCTCAGGATTTCATTTAATCAAGAAAATTAATTGCGAAGGAAAGGGAAATAAGCGACAGAAAAGCAGACACAAAGATAGCACACAGCAGCTTCGGTATACAGATAAAGCTTGTAGCCAAAATAACAGCAAACATATCATTTTACACATTATTTAAAGCATATCCTACAAATATGAACATATATAACCATTCAATAGAAATTAAATCATCTTTACGATATTCATGATATAATAATAACAACTATGTATATAATTGAAATACAATTTCAGGTATATTTTGGAGCCTAATATACAAGAAAAATTGCTTTCTGTATTTTGCTTCAGTTCATTAATGATTGACACAAGAGAAATGGAGCACAAACCATTACTACCATGCTGTTTAATTGAATACATTACCATTTATTAAAAATGGTAAAATACAATATTACCTCAGTTTTTCTGAGTATCCCGGAAATTTTTAATTATTATTTAGAACTCTGAATATTAGATGTAAATTATCAATTTAGTAAGAACTTATGGTGAATATTTTACAGAATGATCCTCTTACTTGTAGAGCACGTATTCCTGGTCCTTCTTCTTCTCGATGTCGTAATCCTCCCCTCCTTCCGAAGCACTCCGGATAACTTTGTCCCGACTGCCGAGGGCTTTGAAGAAATCGTCGTTTGTGTCCCAGTCATTCTCTGTAAGCAAAAAAGTTATCTGTTTAATATAAATATATTATTCATGACAATTTTAGAGTTGTTGAAATGATTATTTATTTATTTTATTACAAGTGGTTTTATATTCCTATATGCATTCCACACGTAATGATTTATTAAAGATTCATTAATAATATTTTGGGGATGCGCTACATTACTTCTTGCATTATATTGCTTAACGTTCAGTAACGTTCAGATATTCATAATTATTATATGAAGTTTCTATAATAAGGATATTATAAGCGTAGTTAATGTGAACGGTTATGCGTAATACCAGACAAATATAGTACTTCAGGTTCAGCAGGAAATACATGTATTACGGTAAAAAGAATTATGATAATCATGGGCATCGTCGCAATGATCAAGCATGATAACATTTATATTTATTAAATATTAGTGATTCAAAGTGGCGTATGGCATTTGTTGGTGTATCTGTAAATTTGAGCAATGTAGACGAACCGACAATGTGGATTTTAGCTTTTCCTGCCTTTTCGTCATCACGGATACTTCTGGCTGTGTGTACGCCCTGAAAAATAAGATGTTCCAGGTAAAACTGAGACGTAATTATCAAGTATCGTTGAGTTGGAATGATACCATGGGCACACTATGCTTTAACAATGTTTGGCTAACAATGGTCTGTCAATATACACAGGTCTCTCTCTCTCTCTCTCTCTCTCTCTCTCTCTCTCTCTCTCTCTCCACCATATACATTTTTAGGTCTATGTCTATATTGGAAGTTACCATGAAGAAGGACCAGTTAGTATGTTTATAGTATCTTCACGTAACACTAAATCTAAGACATTAAATATGTAAGAAATAAGTAATCCTGTATTTTAAAATCTACCAGACGGTAGTGGCCCGAGGGTTGTTTTTGGCATGTATTACGTCACGATCACGTGATACTCACAGCGAGTTTCTCCATCTTGCCAGACTGTGGTCCTATCCACACGTACATGTTGGGCCCGTCATCCAGTACGAACACGTCTCCCTGGTTTAGTGACGCACATTTACACTCGACCTACAACAAGGTACAACGGTAAAGTTTCGTGATGGCATGTTTTTCGTTATTTTTTCAAGTCGTTGGTGGACTTATCTGAACAATGTTTTTGTCTTATTACTCCAGTAATCTTCCTTTTTTATTATCATTCAAAAAATTGGAGAATATTCACAATGATTTAAATCAAAATAAATGGATCTTTCCTATCTAGTAACCAAATGGTAGGGATATTTGCGGAGCAAGAGAAATTTGGTTCATATCGGTCACGTCTATAAGCAAATTTATTAGTACATAAACCACCAGAAGCAGCACTTGATTTTTACAACGACTTTGCAGGATATTACATAGATCTACCCTAACTGCCCTACTTTAATTCAAATGGACTAGTCCATAAACGCCCTTAAATGGGCCTAAAGTAGCTACCCGGTATGTCAGATGGGGATAGAGTCACATGTCTACTTAGCAAGCTTTGGGTGACGATCACTTAGTTAACAGCTAGTGTTCCAGCATAATAAGGAGACGGATGAAGTTAAGCACGGCTGAGATTAGTAGCCAACAACTCTCCGTATATTTAGTGAAACGTTTAGGCCTACCCCAAGGACTGGCAGTATGATCATGTTTTGGCATATTGATCAGAACCATTCTAAATAAGGACAACTTTGTTGGTTATTTATTGATTGTAAAACTTAATTCATGTGTTGTTGTATTTTATCCGTGGGAGAAACTCTACATTTAAGTCAAGCTGCACGCACCTGTTCCACTCTGACGTTTCTCTTGCCTTTGACCTGGAAAAGTCTCTTCTCATACTTGGACAGGTCGACCTTCCTGAAACCGGACTCCACGCCGCCCTCCTTGTATCTTACGCCCTGCTTGAAGTAGCCCAGGAACCGCTTAGACTCGTGGCCTTGGACCTATAATAATAATAAAAGAATAATAATAATAATAATAATAATAATAATAATAATAATAATAATAATAAAATAATAATAATAATAATAATAATAATAATAATAATAATAATAACAATAATAATAATAATAATATGAATATGAATAATAACCAAATATAATAACAATAAATCATAAAAATACAGTAATAGTAATAAAAATAAAAGAAAAGGAAAAAAAATATAATTGATTTCTATGCAAGCGAATTTTACTAGTATGGTAATAATTAAAATATATTTTACAGGCATTTCCAAGTTTTGGCTTCAACACCTAAGAGTAAGTTGGTTTTACTGTATGAAGATTCATTAGACTCCCCTATAATGTCAAACCAAATATAATCGTGTCTACCTCTCTGTGTTGGACTGCAGCGCCCCCTAGGTAATCGTCAAGTTCCACGGTCCTGATGGCCGCCGATCCCTGCTCGTCCTGAAAATAAATAAATATCACTGATTAGCGTGGTTTATTATAACTTTTCTTATATCATCATGTTTATTTCACGTATTGTCACGTGGCTATAGTAATATGATTGCTTCAAAATTGTGACGATTTATAGGTATAATATGAATTAAATCATTTATATTATAAATATGAGGCAAATGCTTTCTCATTATTATAAATTACTAATATTATATATATTTGTAAAGCCTACAGGACTACGGGTTAGTATAGTAAGTATGCCGCATCCCCTCTGATGCCTCTGAGGAGGTTAGATTTATATGTTTATATTTATTATGTTCAGCTCTAAGAGACAATGTTCTTTCAATCTTTCACTGCCCCTTACCAATACTCTGCTACTCTTGCTAACTATTAATAATTCAGGCAAGAATTATTTAGAAGGATGCCAATCTGAAGGTCTACATGTCATGATGATGATAAAATCTGATTGTAAAAATAAATACATATAAAATTTTAGAAATTAATTCATTAGAAAACATGCTCTATACTCAAGTGGCTCAATGCCTAATGTAAGCTCATTTATCCGCCAGTGTGAGCTCATTTAGCATGCTACTAAGATCTTAATAAAACCTGACTTTTAAAAGAAAATTTGACTGAGTTGAATACTGAAGTACATTGATAATTATTACCTGTGCACTCTCCTTCCCAATCCAGAAGTGAGCGTCATAACGAAACTTTCTCCTCTCTGGATCCTCAGTTGTCTGGATGATAATAAAATAATTAGATAATTAAAAAATAAATAATAAAAATCATTGTCGTATAAGCTAAATAATGTAATAGTGAAAAATAGTGTTATAGTGAAAAAGTTACATTACATAAATTAACTTATCATAAGTCTATTATCAAATGAAATCCCTGGTATCGAATTTACAATATGGGTTATCTGGGCGGTTTATTTTGACGTTCTTCTTTTGGAGTAATTTTTATTATTAAAAATAAGCTTTGAAGTGTCGTCCATAAACTTCTTATTTCTTCGAAAAACTCTTTCATCATCTGATGTTATATTGTGTGATCATGTTTGGGCGGGTGCAAACACAATCACGTGCCCCTGGAGCAGGTATAAAACAGCTCTCATGAAAATTTAAACACACAAACAAAGTTAGTAAACACAGCCATGTTGGCAGGCAGGAAAAAATAACGTAACCCCAGGTGGTTTGTTGCATATACGGAAGTTAATCATTCAACTAGTTGCAAAATGCCCAACTAAAAAAGCTGACTCGCCTAGTTTGCCGACAGATGTCCTTGTTGTATGTGTTTCGGTTATTGTGACAGGTCTGGACGTGTTATACCACCGTAGTAGATATAAATGAAAGAAAAAAGCCCGTGTGTGGTTGGGTCGGCCATTCCTGGACTATTTTTATAAATGGTACAGGGGATTATCTTTAATTAATAAACGTGAGATATCGGAATAGGCAACTTTAAGCAAATGAGACTTCCGTCCCGTCAGAACTTCTGTTCACCAACATGTGCATGGGCATTGCCTTTTAAAATTTTCCCAATCGTCTGCTTTGCAGATCGGTCAACGAGGGTATTGTCTACCCTCCATACATAGCGCTTTACCTGTAGGCCTACTACCGATATCTCAAGCGCTGTTTGTTTTGGTCTGTTTTTCTAGGTCCCTACACGAGAGGGGAGCCCTGTATGTTGGACCATTCAGATGAGAATCTACATTATTGTCGAGACGTGTTCATTATTGGTCATCATAACCTACGATATTTGAAAATTAATAACAACCATGAATGCCATAAACGGTTGTACCATTTTGAAACACGCCGTAAAATACTCGTATTAAATAATAGGTCGATCTATTTTGACATTTTGACTATTTTATCGCAGCCATGTATCCGTTGCCAGCAACGGATACCAGCCCAGCGAGGAATGCACGGGGGCCAATGTTGTTACATTTTGTTTTGAGTGACAGCTCATCTCCCCGGCAACCGCTTTAATTGGCAACAGGTTAAAAAAAAAAAGGCCCTAAACGTGGACGGCACAGGTCCTTGTGCACGCGGGATACCGAGCTGGTGAGCTGTCACTCAAAACAAAACGTAACAGCATTGGCTCAGTGCACTCCTCCCTGGGCTAGTATCCCTTTTTCTGGCAACGGATAGGGCCGACATTTCTACAATAAACACTTTTAATGTTATTAATAAGCCTGAACCTAAAGTGAGCAAAATTCTACCTTTAGTGGAATAAGAATAACCATATAAATGTCATCGAGCGGCGCAGCCATGGGAGCAGCAGGTTGCCTGTTAAGTGTTTGTTAACTGACATTTAATTGGTTGCTTGTCACATCATACGCATGATGTTTTTAAGCAGACACCGACACGCCACCTGGCGTCTAATTCCATCATAATCGGTAATACCAGGCAGCGGTAAAATCAGTAGCTTCTTTAGAAGCGCAAGATTCCGCTGCCTCGGGAGCGTGGTATTGTAAAGCTACACACACACACACACACATATATATATACACACACAAGCCATACAAATCAGGGGCTGTGAAGAACCTCGCTTACAAATGACCCTTATTAAAGCTAAGGCAAGTTACTCTTTTGAGTTATGACTGGATAAGTACATGATTTGTCGACGTCCATGACCTGAACAGGTATTTATCGCTACAGTTTGTGGAAAGGCTCAAAGGTATTTAACCTGGAGGGCATGCCATACCAGTAAGAGATACAGAATACATTAAAGTTTCAACGTGGTATACATGGAAGTTACATGAGAAGCATTGTTACAGATTAAAGAAAAAGGCAGCGGGTGTCTATGTGTGAACCTTAAAGTCATGAACCTGAAGTAGTTAACTTCTAATATAAATTTCTCCTGGGATATCATAATGTATCCTCCTCGTCTGTGAACAGGTACTATTTAAGGAGAGCCCGCACGGCTCTTGCCTTATAAGTACATGTTACCTACAGATAACCTTACAGTGGATTCACAAGAAGCGTCGGTGTTTGTGATTAATTAATGATCCCGCTCCTATGTGTAGTTGTGTACAGACCTCTAGCGATAAAAATATCAATAATTTTGTGGTCCATATATTATATCACCCAACTCAACGATCCCCGTCTTTGGTGGCCCGAAAAGGGGGGGGGGGGACGCATTTGGAGATAAATTAGATATAAAGAACCTGTCTAAAATACCACCTATCTAATAAGACCAACTGTCTATTAAGACCGCCCGTGAGTGAACCGAATGTACCTTTGCATGCCCACAGCTGGACACTATAAAAAAAGACACTTGTGAATTAAGACCGATTTTTGCCAGACCCAAGAGTGATCTTATTAAACAGTGTTCACTGTACAATATACATGTTATGATGTATAAGCAGGGACTGGCCTAGTATTTACGGGGGTTGGGGTGGCTGTGACTCCATATATCGAAATTTTAGGACTGTCACCTAAGAACCTGAGAGTGATAGCGCGATGTGACCGTGTATCTGGTATTACTATATGAATCTCTGAAGGTTCATAGTTGTGGGGGATGTGTGGTTAAACCATTCTTAATCAAGGTAAAATAATGATCTGGCACCCCTCCTCTCATCGTGCATCCACAAATGTTCTGATTAATACTGATCCCTGTGTCAGCTAATCAACTCGTCTAATTGATATATACATTTATAAAGAGTACTGGCGCAGGTCACTTTTATAATCACTGCTTGTGTCAAAACTGCTGAGACGCACATTTAATGAGAGGCGCTAGATAACGTACGTATCTGATAAATTGTTTTATCAATGATTGAACGGCACTGGTATGTCGATGTTACAATTTTAACGGCAAGTATACATATTTAGTCCTAGCATCGGTTGGTAACATCTACTGGTATATGATGGTGGAACAATAAACATACCTAAATACACACACAGATATCTATATATATATATATATATATATATATATATATAAATAACATTATGTCATACAGGGAGGAATTGGGGAATTGGATAGACAAATCAAACAAGATTGCTTATGTATAATAGTCAAACTGCTTCATGACATGTTGACATCGATTTGAGCATTGCATTTCAAATATTTCCAGATAATCAGTCAACTAGACAATAGGGTCATAGATCCAGGTAAACAAAGATGTATATATTGATAATGGATGTAACCTGTTCCCCATAGACCCTTTCCCACAAACTAGTGGCACCTATCGCCGAAGACTGGCATTGGGCGTTCTGGTCTTCTGCGTTGACCAAGAAGTTATTAAAGAAAAATCTACTTTATATCCTACAGGAGCCTCTGTCTCATATCTTTTTTTTCTGTAGACAAACATGTTCTGGTTCATGTGACATAATGTAGTGACGACCAGTTTAGAAAATGGAAGAGACAAATGTAATGGTATTTTTCGTTAGAGTTCGATCCATAAATAAACATTTCTCGTATTCATTATGAATGACAGGGACGTAGCCAGGATTGAAGAAGGGGAGGGTGTCGTAATATTTGGCAAAGGCAATTGAAGCATTTATATATATATATATATATATATATATATATATATATATATTTTAACACCTCACATATTTTAATTTCAATAAGAAATATCAGTTGTCCAAGATGAATAAATAAAAAATATATCATATTTGCTGGATCAGAAAACAATACATTAAATACTGCATGCATTATATGAAAAAAGTCCCAAATCTGCGAATACCAGTGACAATAATTTCATGATTGTGCTTTAGAAAATGTAATCATTATTAGACTAAGTGAAATTCAGGGACAACGGGGAGTACTGGAAGTGAGTGGATAGGGGGTGGGGGTGGGGGCAATGACCCCCTTTGGCTACGCTCCTGAATACAGTGATATTCCCATATTCATTTTTCATGAAGCATGGGCATTTCAAGTGCTGAAAGTGTTTGATTCACAATAAGAGGAAATACTGTATATGTGAGGTCGTAATAACACGTCTATATGTATAGAATGACTTTAAGGTCTAGGGCATTCTCTCACACAGCATCATATATTAAAATTAACTTTTATTTTATTGTAAGTTTAGAGATAATTTTCCATTGTTAACACAGGTAATTACCAAATCATTAACATGCATAACAAATAAAATATATTTTACTCACCTCAGATAATCAGTCATGAGATAAACTATTTTTAACCTTATCCATTGAATAGTACACTTTACACCGGAATACAAAGCGGTTCCATGTGCAGTGAGTGTCTCTTGATTTCTGTTTAAATGTATATGCGACCACGGCGCCACAATTACTGAGCATAAACAGGAGTTTTGTTAATATATAAACTTATTTATTTTACATGGATTGTACAAATAGTTATTAAACTAATCAAGGCACTTTCCATGGCTTAGATGATGGCGTTCGGTAGTCTGTAGGGGTGGAGGAAACCGGAGAACCCGGAGAAAACCACCGGCCGTGGACGGGCAACTTCAACCCACTCTCATGGCCACATCGGGGATCGAACCCAGGTCGCCAGCGGAGAGAGTCGAGCGTTTTACCCCTCGACTGTCCAGGCCCCAGATCAACGTCCACTTCCATGAAAAGGGCGAAAAATTGCAAACGTGTTCAATACATTAATTGTACCTCTGCTATACTCACACAAAGAAGGATGTAACAGTCCCCCGTGAAGAAGCTCCCGTAGGTCTTTGGATCTTGTTTCACTGGCTCGAATTGCTGAAAATAAGTAATACCAACTATAATTAAGAAAATATACATGTACTTATGTATTACTTAACAAAGTCACAGGAAACTATTTTGGCAGGTGGAGTACAGAATTAATAAAGTAACCATTAAGACAAACGCTCATCACACTTAATGATAAAATCCCATCAGTATTCATCAGTGTTCATCAGTATCGTGTTATGTTGATAAGTAAAATTTAAAAGAAAAATGTTCGCTTGTTTGGAATGATGTAAGAATTGCACGGTAAACATGGTAACAGGACAGTCACCCTGGTGTGCGGTAATATAATAGATATATCCAACAAGTATAATATTTGAAAATATGAATGTTGTTTCGAATTTGATCTTGGAAAAGGAAGGTCTACAGTTTTATTACAATGAGAACATTTTTTTCTGAATAGCAGATTACGCAGAATCACGACAAGTTCAAATTTGTCATTGACATGTGACTAACTACCTCCCATCAATGCAAGTATGTTTCGCAATCTATTTAAGTAGGAGATCTGGACTGTAACAGTTTAAATCTTTACAATATACAAAATGGTGGGGGTTATAATTTCATGCAGTGTCTTATATTAAGAATATATTTGTCTGTGCATGCGTTAGCTATTTATTTCCTATTCACTCTTTAGAGAGAAGTACTTTATTTCAACTTCTCACTTTCATGAAAGTGGGATAGATAATATTAATTTTATGGGTTAAATGTGGCCGCTACAGGGTACAGATTACTATTACAGCCTATTATGAATGTATCTGGTGATCAGCTGGATTATTTGACTCACCTCTATTCTCCAGATCTCCAGACCGGGGACTCGGCCACACCCCTGGAAAGCCTCGTGCGCTACAAATTCCTGATCCCCCATACCGGGTGGTGATCCTTAATCGGTCCTACCTGTAAGGAGTGGAAAAAGGAATGGCTCTATTAAAAATAATCTGATAATTAGAATAATCTGTTTTCTAGATAACTAGAAAAAAAACAGTAGTACACACTGATCAATATTGTGTTAGGACACCAGGTACATGCTCCTAAGTACTAGTTAGCTCGGGAGTATATATGATCTGTTGGTTTGAGGTTATAATTAAGGAAGTAAAAGTGAACACTGGCTGATAACGATGTCCATGAGTTAATATTTGTACAGATATAGTCTACCCCTTGTCGTGATAAGAAACCGTGACATAAAATAAGGGGAATCGTGCAAAGTCAAGTGTGGAGGAGTTTTAACTAAACTCTCATCCGTGCGAGCTTTTTTTTATTATAACTGTTTTTTTTCTGCGGCACAATTACTTGAAATTATATAATATAATATGATATAATATAATATGATATAATATAATATAATATAATATAATATAATAAGAGTCATCTTTATTTCTACTACAGTGGTAATATTTTATTTATTCAATGGCCTGTGTCCGCGGTACCGATATAAGTGATGGAGGCGCAGGAATTTACATGCTATAGGCCCTAGATATCGTTTAACTTGACATGGATATATCTATATATTCTTGTTATTGATATGGAAGATGGGGTCACCCAAACGGGAAGCATTGTCGTGTTTTTCTTCTTTCATTTTTCACAGTGATTACTCCGCTGACATGTTTACTTTCATAATCAGGAAGCACTTTTTTCTCCTGGAAGTGTTGTCAAATATCGTACAGTGTAGAATTATAAGTTAACGATGGCGCCTGCGCTATGGTATTTAACATATGGAGTAAACCTCCGGCCACAGTCAGCACCGACACATCCTATAACGATAAGAATGAAACATATATATATATATATATATATATATATATATATATGTGTGTGTGTGTCTGTGTCTGTGTCTGTGTCTGTGTGTGAGGGTGTGTGTGTGTGTGTGTTAGCTTTGTTCATTAGTATAGCTAGTAACCGCACACCGCGGCTTAATGTACATTACAGCAATGCGTCATCAATCACGTGACGCTGACCTCGTGGGTCACCTGTGCCAGCCAGATCGATAGCTGATACAATTACTGGAATATAAATATGGCCATATGGAATGTATATTTCCCGTGCCTTATCACCTCACCGAAGTAAATTGTTCATCCTCGGTCAGGGGCCAGTAGGACAAAGTGCCAGGTCTTAGCCCATGCACAGATCTCGTAAACAGGTATCTATATGCACATGGTAAGGGCGTTGGCCATCATGTTTTCCACTCCTTATTTAAAACCTCTCAAGAAGAAGTTTGTCAGAGTTTATATATATATATATATATATATATATATATATATATATATATATATATATATATTGTCTATTAAGACAATTAGGATTTTGAGACAAAGAACAGTTAGGTTTACACATTTATGAGGTGACTTGGTAAAAACATCGCTAGTATTTTTTTATTTTAACTTATAAAGCATGACGATGCATATGGCTTTTTTACGATGACATTTACATTCGTTTGTACAACTAGTCAGGGGGTTATCCCACACTTTTGTAAATCGCCAACAACACGCGTACATGCCTAAGAATCAAGGTGTATGGCAACGGTTTCCGGTTTTGGTAAAGAAAGTGCACTTCCAGTGATTGTAAATTATTATCTGCCTTGACAACATCCTATATGAGTCTTACAGCGTTTCCTAGTCAGTCTTTAATACATGCGGCCCGCTGACAGGGGGTCAACATTCTCCCGGAGTCGTGTTTGTACAGAGTTTACTGTTAAGGAGTGAGATACAAATTTTAAGTGCCGCCGGCATTTAAATTCCTTACACCTCAGTCTTCTTGACTTTTTTGTGAACCTGTATACGATGAGTCGAAAACCTGCTTATTTAATGTTTTTTCCCGTTTTTATGATTGTGAAAAGTAACATTTGTTTAAGGCTTAGTTATATTTTAAAATTAATAAGTGTTTATACGTGACCAATCTTATAATATATGTAATAAGTACCATGTGTATATACAACAGAACCTTTATTTGTTCAGCATAGTTCAATAAGTAAATTCTTGGGAATGGAAGATGGAGTCTATAATATAAATTATTGTCCGAGGTTTAAGCCATTCGGTATAAGCCATCAGTTTCCCACCAAAAATGTGTGTAAATCTCATCAAAGTTATTGGAATTCAGTCTTTCTAGCTGATTATTCAATACAGGATAACAATGTAAGGGTATATCTTGTAATATACTTCTTTATTCAATATTCAATATTTTCTTTATTCAATTTATATGATATTCTATATATATGTGTGTGTGCATGTGTGTGTCCCTGCAGGCGGGGCACTCATGGTAGACATATTGAGACTTAAGTGCTGATATAAACCACTTAGGCCGCTCTTGATACCTATGATATACTTATACAAAATGAAAAGGGGTCGCCCTCTTATTCCAGCTAAATTATCCGTAAAATCACCTAAGATTAAACAGGCAGCATACAGCATTTGTAGCTTTGTAGGTTACATTCAGAAAGAGAGAGAAGTGTACTTACAGCGCTGAACGTGTGGACGGCGGGCAAGGAGGAGCTAGGAAGGAAAGTGAGAGAGGCCGTCCTGTCTGCACTTTGTACCGGGATTAGATCTCGTCTCTTGCACGCTATACCGATCTGGTCATTGTTATTATAACTGCTTGGTAACCCCCTCACTAGTATCTTATCTGCTATCTCTACACATTTGTCAGGTTGTCATATCTGCCGGCGATAAAGGTAAACGGAGGTCGGGACGCCAGGCGTCGATGGGCACGGGGCGGAACGGTGGTATACTGACCATCTATAAACCACAAAACAGGTCTAACAGCACCTAGTCATAGATAAAAATTATATGCACTTTATGAAGAGTGAGAACCATACATTTTGATATTTTGTATATCCTATGTCATGATATGTAAACGGTTCAGTTTAATAATCAACCTTTACACATTATAGATTAAATGGTCAAGTTAATGATAATGAGACGCATGCTTCCCTTTGTAAGATAAAGGTGAACGTGCTCGGCGCTCCTTATCAGGTGGTGTATTCAGGTGAAGTCACCGAGAGGCCGGATGGGGTGGGAATGTGACTGAGGTGTTTCAGACGACTCAGTTACGTGTATGTGTACGGTCCAGTTAATACTACAAGTAATGCCACAGGGATTATGTTATAATTACAATTAAGTAATGTCACAGTCATTTCCCTGCGTAGCCGTACAATGGTCCTCAGAGGGCCCCGCATTTCTGGTAGTGCTGGACTAGTTTACATATGGGTAAAAAGTGAAGTTTATAGTTAAAAAAATGACAACCAAAAACAGGTCTTATCAATATGAATGAGGGAACAAAAATCCTAACGGTTCAAACCAGACTAAAGAAGATATGTCTGAACTATTGTGTGCAATATAAATCATCGATTGTAATCTAGCAGCCATGTTTGATTATGAGCAAGGCTGTAATTCAGTAGGGGTGGCGTCCTCATAGGCACCATTCATCCCTGTGAAAATGAGAAATATCAAGCACGGTCTTGTTGAGATATCTCACGTCAAAGAAAATCACTAATAGTGCTGTTGCAGCCATATTGGAATTCCGCCAGGTCTGTAATTCAATTGGTATGGAGTCCCCATAGGCCCGAATGATCCCTGTGAAAATGATAAAGATCAAGCATATTCTTGTTGAGATATTGCGCACGAAATTAAATCACTGATTGTGCTCTGGCAGCCATATAAAAAACTTACAGGTCTGTAATTCAATAGGTCTGGAGCCCTCATAGGTACCAATCATCCCTATGAGAATGAGAAAGATCAAACATGTTCGTGTTGAGATATTGCGCGCGACATAAAATCACCGATTATGCTCAGGCCACCAAATTGGAAATCCGACAGTCCTGTAATTCGACGGGGATGGAGTCTTCATAGGTACCAATCACCCCTGTGAGTTTGTGAAAAACCAAGCATGTTCTTGTTGAGATATCGCGCGCGAAAAAAGCGTCACTGACGGACAGGCGGACGGAAGGACAGACGTACGCTTGAAAAGCGGTGCCCTAATACAATACAATTAATAAATAACCTTTTATCAACGTCATTGAATCAGAACCATCTTTATTATGGTCGCTCTGCAGAATGACCTATCCAGTGTGCGGGCCATTTCATTGATAATGTATAATAACTGACGGTGGACGCACAGGACGTTTGTCACGGATATGCATATTTCTGGTCTTAAACTGTTGGGAATGATGCAAATTGTGTCCTGAGGGGGACATTTTCCTTATTGCTCCATAAATCCAGATATATGTCAAATAACTTTTCGAAGGGGCCATCGCAGCGCCATCCATCTGCAATTACGATAATGTGTAGCACGGCAGAAATAAATTTGGTACTCCGAATCAGGCCCCGTGTTCCGAGCTATTTTGTTCCGCCACAAGCAGTGCAAGAAGATCTCCTTACACATGCTGATTATTATTTACTGTCGGCGGTAGCTAGTTGTAAACAAAGCATCAAGGAATAGTTCTTGGGGAAACTAACTTGCGCTGTATAAAAAAAATATATATATTCAAGCTGTAGTAAGATGTAGTTATTCAATGGAAGATCAGATATGCGCAGACAGATGGCGCTGTATGTACCAACTCGTCATTCAAAATCAGATTTAGCCTGAAAAACTATACAAGCTTTCCATGTCTGGAATTGTACACAGGCGATTTTGCATCACTGAAAATATTTCAATTTGGCGGACATAAAAGGTGAGCTGGGTTAGTTCTCTGGCACCAACCGATTTTGGGAGTAAAAAGAGGTTATAAAATTTCGATATCTCGGCGAATCAATGGCATTGAACGGTCAACGTTTCTCAGATTAAGTTACTGATTTACATATCGGTTTGTGACATACATATTGACCAGCGGCGGATACAGAATTTAAGAATACGGTGGGCGCACGGGGGGGGGGGAGGGGGTAAGGGAGGAGGTTTCCCTCAATTAGTGCATGTGGAAACATTTTGTACATTAAGGCTACAATGGTGCACGCTCGAGTAGAGAAAAATGCATCTTGATGCGAAATCCGGCTCTGTTGTTCGGTATTAAGTGCTTATAGATCTATTTTGCAATTTTTAGGTCGAAGAAAAATTAAAGATGCCCTTTCACCTACCTTTTGAAAAAGAATTTATGTGATTTCTGGATTCCTCTGTTTTTAGACTAATCTTCTTAAGGTAGTTCTGTTTATGAAAAGTTCTAATGAGGCCTCAATGAAGGATGTATGAACTTTTTTTTATCAACATGTTTGTAAACACAGCAATGTTTACAAACAGGAAAAACATGTAACCTAAGGTGGTAGGTTGCATATATATGCGGAGGTAGAAAGGTCACTTGTTGCAAAACGCCATTTGCAAAGTTCTGGCTTATCTGACTTGCCGCCTGATGCCTTTATTGGATTTGTTTTGATTATTTTGTCGGGCCCCTTCATATAATAAACACGTTGATATAAACAAAACAAGCTATTTGTGTGCCGTGACATCAACATTTTATGGCCTTTTTTATAAAAGCTCTAAGGGATTACCTATATTTCATAAAGGTCAGATAGGTGATTGGGCCCCTTTAAGAAGACACATATCAATCGCAACCAGCTGGGTGTCTGATCCAAAACGTTTAGCGATATCATTAAATAAACTACAAACAGTAGAGGACCAAGAACGGAACTATGTGGTATACCAGCTTCATTCATGGGAATACAATGCTTTCAGGTAATACAACTCTTTGGCAACTGTCGTTCAACGCTTTTCAATCCAATCTGCATTAAAAGGCTAATGCGATAATATGGAGTCCATTCGGAAATGTGTCTGCGTCCATTCTGAAGCGTTTGGTAGGCTGCTATTTTTAAAGGACAGATCCATTTGCACTGTCTAACGATACGTCGACAAGAATTACATATTATTCATGTTTCGGGCCCTTGGAGTCTCAGGTTTAAAATATACAAGGGGCTAGGAACAACAAGGAAGTCATGACCTGTAGCTAAGACTCAGGCTGGGTATCGGTCAGCCTATTAACGTACAATACATATTGCAATATGCACTTAAAGCGATACCTGATATGTACTGACGATACGCTTCATTTCCCTAAGTATCATTTTCTAATGTAAGGCTCTGTGGAGCTGCTTAAACAGAAAAGATCCAGATGGATAGATAGATAGATAGATAGATAGCTAAATAGATAGATAGATAAATAGATAGATAGCTAAATAGATAGATAGATAAATAGATACATAGATAAATAGATAGATGATAAATAGATAGATAGATAAATAGATAGATAGATAAATAGATAGATAGAGAGATAGATAGATAGATAGATGATAAATAGATAGATAGATAAATAGATAGATAGATAGATAGATAGATAGATAAATAGATAAATAGATAGATAGATAGATAGATAGATAGACAGACAGACAGACAGACAGACAGATAGATACTTGCCAGTGGCACCACACACTCGGTATAAGCTGCAGTGTCCGCTTCAAGGGGAGACACTCATTTCAAATGATGGGTCTAATCTTTCGTTTGATAGATAACAAAAATACATCATGATAGACATTTCCGTCTCCTTTTTATTTAATCTCTTATACTCAATAGACCATAGTGTACCAAACTCTCGATCGTATTATATATTCCTTGCTCCTATCCCAACTCCGCCAATTCCTTCCCAGTTTTTTTTCATTTTATGTGGAAGCTTATAGGTCATATTTTATATGACATTTTTCGCATGTGTCTGGGAATGTGAATCCGTCAGCCACATCTTCAGTCGTAGAGTAGCAATAGTATTTCATTTTACCCAAAGGCTTTGACACTATTTTCAAGTGTTGTCGAACATGTAGTTCAGAATATGCAAGTATAACTTGCCGTGAGAATTTACGGCGCTAAAGTTTAAAACAGTAGGCCTACAGGTAAAATAATGGATTATAAATACGTGCCCTACGGATGGCACTATATGTAACGGGGAAAAACATGCAAAGAATATATTCATGGTAGAATTATCTAATGTGAGCATCCATTTCAGCAATAACGTTAAAGAGGACAGTAGTAATATTCTTCTATTATCGCTCACACAAGGCGGCTTGTCATGGAATCACGGACAAGTGTACATGCTTTCCATATGCAGTTGATCAAACGATATTCAGTGTGATCCTAAATAAGTCTAAAAAGCGAACATAACAAATACAAGGGCCTAGAGGCACCAAAAAGTCCATCGCCATGTGTTAATCTATTAAAGTGTTGCACCATGCAGTGATACCCATATTTTCCCAAACCTTGGCAGTTTAAAATCAAAATAGGCCTACTTGCAAAAATACAAACAGGATTTTAACAAGAAAATGCATGATTAGCTTTTGAGTTTTCCAGATGAACCTGTTCAAAATAGTTTCATTCAATTAAGTATTCATTGATTCCGCCTAACTCCAAGATACCCTTGGATATGATTTGAAGCCTAGTGTTCTTATTTCTGCCTTATCTGAAGTAAAGTAAAAAAGCCCCTTTTGGACAAAAGGAAGTCACTAAACAGAGGTGGTGCCGCCAGCAGGTTAAAATCACATGACAGTCATGTGCTCATATAAGTCTGTAAATTTTTATGAAGAAAGCAGCAAGGATCTTATAGATATTCGGTAAAAGAATGGGGCGGGACGGACAGACGTGGGCCATTTTAGTGGTCCTCCCTCTTTACGGTAGGGGACTTAAGCTGAAACATACATGTATATTAATAGTTCAGATTATAGTTTAGGTCAGGGTAATATCTAAATTTGTTGTCAGTCAACGTGTTTCCTCGATACGAAGATACAGCGTGCAAAGCATGTGGTGTGGGAGCATATATGTCACCGAGTATTTTTTTTTCTTTGTAAAAAAAATTGACACCCTACTTTTTTGTGATCCTTAGGCCTTAACCTTTGCAAAAAAAATTTGGTTCCAATATTTCTAAAGGGGTTTGGTCATTTTTTAGGTCAATTTTAATATTAAAACAAATTAGGAACTTTAGAGGAAAATCTTGCAACTTAACAGCTCAAAAAGGCCAATGTGATACGTTAACTCATAAAAACTTGGACTACATAAATTACAAACTAGAAAACGGGTAATCGACAAGCGACTACTTGTATCCGCCGATATCAGAGTGGGACGGGTGAAGTGAGGCATGGATTGAGTGGCATGGGGAAATAGAGTGAAGTGTGTTGCATATTAGCATGGATGTCTGAAGCCGAAATGTGTATGTAGGTGGCACCACCTGCAACAAAATCAAGGAAGCTATCCAAGTTGTATACATATGCAAAATTTTAGGCAGATAAGTCAAACCACTACATGTTTATGAGTGATTTTAGCCCGTGGCAGACAAACAGATGGACGCTGTGCAAAAATGGTTGAAGGTGGCGCCACCAGTTTTGCGTATGATAAAGAGCTATGTGAGAACTATACACATGCAAAACTTTGGCCCAATCGGTCAAACGGTTTCCAAGATATGAGCTTGGATGTCTGCTGCATAAACTAGAATGCAGGTGGCGCCACCTTTCATAAAATCAAGAGAGCTGTCGGGGATGTATAAACCTGCAAAATTTTAGGCAGATAAGTCAAACCACTGCCGAGATATTAGGGATTTTATCCTACGGCAGACAAACAGACCGACACTGCGCAAAATGGCTGCAAGTGGCGCCATCATATGTGTGTATGATAAAGAGCTATGTGAGATCTATATACATGCAAAATTTCAGGAGGATAGTCGAACCAGTCCTGAGATATAAGCTTCGATGTCTGCAGCCTGAACGTGAATATAGGTGGCGCCACCTGTCATAAAATCAAGAAAGCTATCCAGGATGTATACACATGCAAATTATCAGGGGGATAAGTCCAACCACTGCTGAGATTTGAGTAATTTTGACCCAGGGCACTTGAACAGATGGACGCAGGTTGGAGGTGGCGCCACCATTTTTTGTGTATGTCATTAAGCTACCCAAGTGCTAAATATGTGCATAGTTTTTTATCCTGATTGGTCAAACGAGTCCGAAGATATGTGGGTTAATGTGTCAAAACAGACGCACAGATGGACACACTGGAGAGAGGAAAGGTCAGAGGTCAACGCAAAATATTTTGGCACCAGTTCACATTTGACCCGATAGTGGTGTAAAGTTTCGGAAAAATCTGTCCAGTGGTCTCAGAGTTCTATTCCGGAAACGAACTCGGCGGCGGCGGCGGCGGAACATGGTCAAAAACAAAGTATCCGTAAAACTTCGTTTTGGCGGATACAATTATTATTACAAATTTAGAGAGCACTTATGGAGCGCATACCTCCGCCAACACCTGGATCCGCATCAACATATATCCAAATTTGAACAGACTAACCATAAAAAAATATTCAGTTCTTCCTTGGCCCATAGTCCACTGTTCCACTTAATTGCATAATCGCAACGACATATCATTTAGGTACAAATACACCTTCTTGGAGCAGCTGTTTGCATACATCATTTTACTCTTCATATATAATCTTTTGTAAGCTGTGGACATCAGGTAGTTTACAGTAGTCAAGTAAATACATACATTACATTTACATTAGTATGAGAATATAACTACAAGGTAACACTGCATGAAAAGTACATTTTTTCTGAATAATGCATTAAGGAGAATGTAAGGGGAAAGCAAGAGTTTTTTTTTAAATGTATCCAAAAAAAAGTTCAAATACCCCCCCCCCCCCCAAGGAAATTTTTTTATAAGATTTCTTTGGGCGAGATGACTTTTTTATATTTCTGGGAAAAGTACATATTTTCTGAATAATGCATTAAGGAGAATGTAAGGGGAAAACCAAGAGTTTTTTTTAAATGTATCAAAATAAAGTTCAAATAACCCCCCCCCCCCTCCCCCGAAGGAAAATTTTTTATAAGATTTCTTAAGATTTCTTTGGGCGAGATGATTTTTTTATATTTCTGGGAATATGAAGTCCGGGCATTTAGGTTTTACTAGTATAAATATCTTAACAGACACAAGACAAAACAATGGTATAATGTGAAATGCTGGTTATTATTTAATTCTTGTCCCACTTTTCATTATCCTTAAATGGCTTAAAAAGGATATTCAAATATGTGTTAGTTTTAGCCAAGGAAAGAAACAAACTAGAAATGTAACTTTGTAATGTAATCACACAATGACAACATAAGCTGGTCCATTTGTACAAGCAAGATTGGTACATCATTCTTTTCAAAACATCGTTTTTGAAAACATTTATATATTAAGTATGAGTAGCAGCCGGGTTACACTATCTATATAACGAAAGCTTAACTTTAAGATTCAGGTTTGAATGAAGATACACTATTTTAATATTTTTATGATGTCTTATGGAATATGGGATGGCTCTCGCTGGATATGCTGTATTTGCTAGATTCATTAAATACAGGGCATGTCAGATGCAGAAGCTGAATGTACATGATTGATTGAAGCCTAGTTTTGTTTTATATTGTAAATTGGGATAACTGTAATTTGCAAGCACATTTCTATACAGTTCTGGTAAGTGTACATCATATCTCTATGGCATTTAAAAGGGGGTTCATTTAATGCAATATTATTAAAAGCTAATAAGACCTGCATTAAGGAGCTGGTGATTGTCCTTCTGGCCATACCTTGTTTTCCGATTCCTAAGGCCAAGAATTTGGTAATTATATGCAGTTTGATATTAAATTATTAGTTGGCATTTCTATAATAAATCAGCATTGATTCAAATGAAATGCCCCATCAGTTTGATGAATCAAGGGGGAACTACATATCCCCACTATACTCAAATGACTAGATTACCGTTGCTTTTAGTCAAGAATAATCAACACTTATTAACCGCCGAAAATGTGAAACTACATGGACATTTGCAATAATATGTTTTCTCACGCCATGAGTACATTATGCTTTAATACAATTTTATTGCTAAACTCTCCCGGTACATGGAATTCAATTCACACGTATCTCTTGTTCACCTGTTTTATACGTTGTTTTTGTCCTGTACGTGAATAAACACAGTCCATGTGCGTTCCCATAACAAAACTGCATGACCAGAGGTTCGATCCTGTGCACGCACAACTTCCAAACAAAGAAAAGTGTCAGGAAAGAAGGAACACAGATGAAACACCGGTTTGATGCTTAAAAAATCTTGATTTGTGAAGTCACGCGTTATGGCCACCAGGTGGCGTGCCCGCAAAGTTTATATTTTGCACCACTGATTTCGCTAAGTGAAAGCTTTTCACCACTTGTATACAAGAGTATAATCATGATTCTAAGATCAAAATGAAATATTGATAGATACCATATTTTAAGGAGAAAAGCAATATATGTGTATATAGTGTGTAATACTATATGTGTATATTTAACATACCAGGTATGTGAAAAGGTCTCTTTAATATAAACCCAAAATATAATTTTGGACAATCCCAAAATGTTCAGAGAAAACAATTTGTGCCTTTAGTATGTAAAGTCATTTACAAAAATAATCTATCTTATGCTTTTGTCCTCATTTACGTTGTTTCATGTTTCGGTCGCATTTTTATTATTATTATTATTATTTTTTTTTTTATTATTTTTTTTTTTTTTTTTTACTAAAACCTTTTTAAACTTTATTGGAAGGTGAAGAACAAAAATGCTAAGGGTGTTACATTTTACAAACAATAATAACTCGGAACGAATTTGCTTCATATGCTCCTGCACTAATATCGTTAACCGTCTCGGCGTGGTGTTTCGATTGAGCCCTAATTAAGACAGTGGCATCTTGGAGGTTTCCTTCCGAGGTGCCAACGGGGTCTAGCTTATATCCTTCGATGTATGATGCACATTAATTTACGTAGGACAGAATGAGGGGTGCTTTCGATTTATACTGCATTTGAACATGTTCTCTTGATCGTAACTCTTAGTGCTAAAAGTGAAAACAAGGGACCCATGGATCCCAGTGCTCAGCTGAAGTTGACCTTGAAGGTAAAAATCTCAAATAATATCAAATGGAGATGAAGTGTTAGAGGAAGAGGTAATATAGGCCATGGCTTGTTGACATAATTGGTTTGTATTGATGAGCAAGAAATTGTTTCAAATAATTTTATTTGATAAGACCATGCATTTCCTAATGTTTAAATTGAAGTATGTGAGCAGTTTGTGATCATTGGATGTATATTATTACCATGATCAGTGGTTGGCTTTTTGATAAATTGTTGACTGTCCAGTAGTTTACACATTTGTTCAAATGGATCTATTTTTTATAATAAATATTGTTAGATATATACGGAAGCGTATTGTTGCCACCTGGTAAAAGAAAAATAAATTATTTATCTCGCACGTACGACATACTATCTCGTACGTACGACATACTATCTCGTACGTACGACATATTATCTCGTACGTACGACATATTATCTGGTACGTACGACATAATAAATCTTACGGATCTGATTCATAGACCAGACAACATGCCAACAGATATATGTATAAGCAATATGTATATGTTAAATAATGTATGTTTTCACATTAACTATATATACAACATCTCCACCTCCTTGCAAACCGCTGGACCACCGTTGAAACTAACACACACACACACATATTTATTTGTTATAGTATATATTTAAATGCTATTCGATTCACATTTTTTGGTGTGTGTCCAGGTTTCTATAATATTTCAAGCAAGCGAAATATACATCAAATCGTTGTCTGACAGTCATCAGAACTCTCATTTTAAGACAGGTAATTAAATAATGTTAGCAGTAAATGATGTTATAATAATTAGCTTGTCATAATGTTAATAATAAACAAATCTTGCCTTTGCCAAACTGAAACTACTTTTTGGAGAGAGAAGGGTATGGACAAGAGGTACAGCTCCCAAATAGCCTGATTTTAAGTAATTGAGAATGGATATTTGTGAGGCAGGTTTCTAATATTCTCAACTGATCTTTCTAAGAACTAGATTTATATATAACGCAACGTGTAGTTGATCTTTTAAACTATTTAATTCATAAACAGCCATTGATATGATTGGTGGGTAGCTGAACAGACAACAATCCATTTAATGGGGTACGTATAATATTTATTTTGAACTAAATTATATTAAAAACTATCACTCATGGACGTGCGATTAATCTGTGACAGAAGATTACGAAATTCTAAATAAGTCATAACATCATTGTCAGGCTGAAGTGGTGGTAAAATCTACACCTCAGATTTGTCTCATTTGCAGATTGGTATAAGATCTGGTATGTGGTACATGTACGTGTAACTCGCCCTTCTGTAAACGGCATGAAGTTCAACTTATGGGATCAAGCTCTTAAAACGAATTCGTTTCATAATAAATAAATCTGAACCTCTCCTAATGGGCATCTCTGTATTACAGAACCTCTATAAGTGTCTGTAAAGTGTTTACATAAGAAGGCCGGGTGACGAGAGGAAAGATCTTGGTCGCGTACATGCGACAATTATAAAAAAAAGAAAAAACACCAAGAAAAGCTTGGAGAACCTTGATTTGTGAAGTTTATTTTTTACGGCCACCAGGTGGTGTGAGCGCTGTTTGTTTTTCCTCATTGATCGCGCCCGGGGCAAGTTTTTTCCCCACTTGTATACAGGAGGAAGCAAACGAAGAACGAAATATTGAAAGATACCGTAATAGTTTAAAGAGACTAAATTGTATTTCATGTATACTCAACATACCTGGTTTGTAAAATGTAAATAGGTCCTTTTTTCATTTAAACTCTCTACTATACACTCGGCTCTCTCTCTCTCTCTCTCTCTCTCTCTCTCTCTCTCTCTCTCTCTCTATATATATATATATATATATATATATATATACATTTATATATATATATATCTGTGTGTGTGTGTGTGTGTGTGTGTGTGTGTGTGTGAGAAAAGACTGAAAGCCTTGGGATATGATACCAGCGCTGTGTTAGAATGGCTCAGCCGGTTGATACTATTAATGTCATGTGTCATAATGTCTTGTTTTACCAGATAAAATATCCCGACATGTGCAAGGGACACAATTAGTTATTGTTACTTTGGGGGAGGGGGGTTCCTATGCTTATATGGCAAATTTGAAATGGAAATAAAGTTTAGAAACGAGACCAATCGTTTAGAAAAAAACAAATACAGCGCTCACGACACCTGGTGGTGGTATAGCATAAATTCACAATTCAAGGGTTTTTAAGCTTCTCTAGGTGTTTCTTCTTTCATGTTTCTTTTCTTTTTTTTATAATTGTCGCATGTGCGCTTATAACACTTATTATTACAAAAGAATATGAACCTTGAGAGTCAATATAGAGGTGTCTGTAATACAGAGATGCCCGTAAGAAGAGTTTACTAATTCATATATTATGAAACGAAGTGCTTGATTCGTGCCGTTTACAGTAGGGCGAGTGACACTTTGCGTAATGTCATAAATCTAGTTCTTGTACAGATCAATTTTGGAATGTAAGAAACCTACCCCACATATATCCATTCTCAATTACTTACAATCAGGCTATTTGTTTGCTGTACGTCTTGTCCGAACCCTTCCTTCTCCAAAAGGTCGTTTCAATTTGGCAAAGGCAATATTTTTTTCTGATTAATATTATGACAGGCTCATCATTATAACATCATACACAGAATTTAAATACCTATTTAAAAATGAAAGTTCGGTATATGACTGGCAGACAACGAGTTGATCAATTTAATTTCCTTGAAATATTTTCGAAACCTAGACATAAATAAACAATGATAAATCGAATAGCATTAAAATTATGGTATAAATAAATAAATAATTAAATAAATACATAAATAAACATATGTATTTTTTCAACGGTGTTTCGACGGTTTGCAAGGTGAAGATGTTGTGTAATTAGAGTACGAACACGCATTATTTAACATATACATATTGCTTATACATATATCAGTTGGCCTGTTGTGTATTCTGTGAATCAGATGCGTAAGATTAATTATGTCGTACGTACGAGATACTATGTCGTACGTACGAGATAAATAGTTTATTTTTCTTTTACCAGGTGGCAGCAATACGCTTCCGTAGATATATGTATTTGTTTATTTTATAAAATTAATACAGTTGAAATATAACAAATGTCCCCAGTCTACAGGTGCAAGGACTTCGTGGTGCTGGGGAGGGGGGATGGGGGTGGAGGGGGGGGGGGGGGGGTAGGGAATGATAGGAGTTACAACATCCCTGTATTATCATAGTGTATAATCATAGGATTTTCACTTAATTCAACTATGCTTTCAGGATAAAAAAATTTTCATTCACAATAACTTAATATTTAATAACGGACAGACAGACAGGTAGAAAAACAAAACTGATAAAATATGAAGTTTCAATAATTTCTTGATTTTTTTATATCAAACTGTTTTAAAATTTAACATCTGCAATATTACACAACTTAATATATAAGTTGATTTCAAATTTCAGACTTAAACAGCTTAAATCCATCCACATAGAGCATTTATGTTTTATTTAAGCAGTGCTTATAGGAATAATTCCATAATCAATATATATTTAATGATAACGGAGAGATGATGGACAGACAGAGCTGATCACTTTATGTTCCATTCTCCTAAGACAAGATTATATTTCAATTAGATCTTAATTTTTTTCTGATCCAATTATTTTTTAAATTAAATAATTTTTACACATTTGCAATAAAACTAATGTCCCAGTGCACAGGTGCAAAGGAAACAATGGCAGCAGGGGGGAGAGATGATAAGATTTGCAACACGTCTGCATATGCATACAGGGCATACAAAGCCTGATATCCAATTCTGCTGAGGTAAGGGAAATAATGTACAAATGTTTGTATTAGAGCCTCATTTTTTTATCACATCAATTTTTTTTAAAGTTTATATTTCTATACATTTCTAATATAACATATATATATCTGAAATTGATTCATAACTTTCATTGCATCATAATAAATCCAAACCTTGTCAGATAACACCACATCATGCATACAAATGTATATATTTATCTTTAACCACAAATATAAATCTTATAAATTTGCAAAACAAAAAATATTTTAAAATAATACTTAATTCAGATTTCACAATCTTAAATTATGCCTTTAATTATCCATAACTTTTGCTAAATTTATTTCTTTAAAAATGCTACATTAACCAAACATGGCATCTGCAAGATTACTCCTTGAATTACTTTTTCAAAGAAAGTTTTGTATATTGGAGTGGAAACAGCATTATAATTAATGAAATCAGTGCAAACAATAACAATTATTGCATAACACTTTTTGGGAAGAGGGGACGGGGGGCAGATATGAGAATAACAGTACACCTGTCACAGCAGGGGATCTCCCCTAGTGACTGTAACAAATCAGGAACCTTGGCATAGCTGACATCCAGTGACAAGGAGTTGGCTGCCTGCATCTGGACAAATCAAGTGACTATAATAGACCCTCAGGAAAAAGATCAATAACTAGCCTAATTTTCAAGCTTTTATTTTTAAACAAATGAAATTCTTACGTTTACATGCTGTGAAAATTAAATCAACAGTACTCACCGGACAAAAAGTGCCATGATACTGATTTTATATTTATGCTAATAACTTAAAAAATATACAAAATTCAGATCTAATTTTGAGTTTTTACGAAGACAAATGGTTGAGGGGAAAATACTGGGCCGATCGGGGATTCGAACCCATAACGGTGGCACACTAGTCCGGCGTACCAACCGCTTCGCAAGTTCGGTCCGTTTTTATGTCACCCCGTAACACACCCCCTCTTAAGAGCGTTCTGTTACTAGAACAAGACTAACCAGAATACGGGTAGTCGACAAGCGACTACGTGTATCCGCCTAAATCAGAGTGGAACGGGTGAAGTTAGGCATGGAGTGAGTGGCAAGGGGAAATAGAGTGAAGTGTTGCATATTAGCATGGATGTCTGCAGCCAAATGGTGAATGTAGGTTGCGCCACCTACCACAAAATCCAGAAAGCCGTCCAAATTGTTTAAATATGCAAAATTTGAGGCAGATAAGTCAAACCACTACATGTTTATGAGTGATTTTAGCCCGTGGCAGACAAACAGATGGACGCTGTGCAAAAATGGTTGAAGGTGGCGCCACCAGTTTTGCGTATGATAAAGAGCTATGTGAGAACTATACACATGCAAAACTTTGGCTCAATCGGTCAAACGGTTTCCAAGATATGAGCTTGGATGTCTGCTGCATAAACTAGAATGCAGGTGGCGCCACCTGTCATAAAATCAAGAGAGCTGTCGGGGATGTATAAACCTGCAAAATTTTAGGCAGATATGTCAAACCACTGCCGAGATATGAGTGATTTTATCCCATGACAGACAAACAGACGGGAGCTGTGCAAAAAGGGCTGCAGGTGGCGCCACCAGTTTTGCGTATGATAAAGAGCTTTGTGAGATCTATATACATGCAAATTTTTGGCCCAATCGGTCAAACGGTTCCCGAGATATGAGCTTGGATGTCTGCAGCGTAAACGTGAATGTAGGTGGCGCCACCTGTCATAAAATCAGAAAACCTATCCAGGATGTATATGCATACCGAATTTCAGGTGAATTAGTCAAATCACTGCAGAGATATGAGTGATTTTAACCCAAGGCAGACGAACAGATGGACACTGTGCAAACATGGTTGCAGGTGGCGCCACCATTTTTTGTGTATGTTATAAAGCTCTCCGAGAGCTACATTTGTGCAAAAAGATTTTTCCTGATCCGTCAAACGGTTCCCGAGATATGTGGGTTTATGTGTGGAAACAGACGCACAAACGGACGCAGAGCGCAGAGGAAAGGTCAGAAGTCAAAACAAAATCGGGGCGCAGCAGTTCACATGTGACCCGAACATAATCCCGGGTTTCGTAAAATTCCGCCCAGCGGTTACGGAGGAGTTCTCCGGACACCTACGCGGCGGCGGCGGCGGCAGGCTGAAAACATAGTATCCGCAAAACTCTGTTTTGGCGGATACAATAATCCCAGGGGTCACACTTTGGTGAGTTTATTCACTGAGCGAATGAGTTTTACCGGCACGTCGGACAAGCCCCCATTTTGTTACGAAGACAAATTGTTGAGGGGAAAAATCCTGGGCCGATCTGGGAGTCGAACCCTAGTCGGTGGCGCACAAGTCCTGCAAACCAACCGCTTCGCTAGCAAAGCAAGCTTCACTAGCGAGACAGTTCGGTCCGCTTTTATGTAACCCCGTAACAGAGTATACAACTGAATCTAAATTAAACAAAGTAATATAATTGGAAAAAAGCCTCTAGCTTCAGTAATTTTTATGTAAAGTGAGTAAAGGTTTTTCCTGATTTTTTACAAAGTGCATTATGTTCAGGCCAATAACTTCAAGAAATTACACTTAACGGACATAATTTCTGGCATGTGTATAGGAAATGTATAGGAGCATACTTCTAGTGTATAAGAACTAGATTTATGACATAACGCACAGTGTCACTCGCCCTACTGTAAACGACATGAAGTGCAACTGATTGGATCAAGTATTTCGTTTCATATATATAAATCCTGAACCTCTCCTTACGGGTTTCCCTGTATTACAGACACCTGTAAATTGACACTTATACCTGAAACTGGTTCATATTAATTTGCAATAACATGTGTATTGTCTCACATTAACTCATTTTGGCTGAATACGAAAGTCGTTCAGCAAATCCAAGCCGATACACGGGCTTAATATCTCCTGTTCCCCGGTTTTATACGTTATTATAGTTCTGTGTGTGAGTAAACACAGTGCATCTGTGTCTTTTTACCATAACAAGACCGCTTGACCAGACGCAAGATCTTAGTCGAGCACACGCCACAATTATAAAAAAAACTAGATGTGTCGGAACGACACGAATGCCCCCGCCTTGGGCAAATTAGAAACATTTGTAAAATTTCGAAAATTTTTAAGTTAAGGAGGTGTCGTATGGTCAAAAGTAGGTCAACAAGGGCAAAATGCAAACTCGATTTGTAACAGGTCATTATCAAGCAACACACCAAAAATCATGCCAGGATATGCAGGCATTGTGAAAAAAAGTCCATACATGTGCATTTTCCATAAAAATTTCTGTCTTTCATGAAATTTTCTATGTTTAGGAGCCGTAAAACAATCAAAAGTAGGTCAACCGGGATGAAACGCAAACTCGATCTGTAACTGTCATTATCTGCCAACACAAAAAAAATCAGGGTGGTATCTGCAGGCACTGAGGAAAAAAAGTCAGTACATATGCATTTGTTATGAAAATTTATATTTTTCATGAAACTTTCTATGTTCAGGAGCAGTCAAATGGTCAAAAGTAGGTCAACTGAGACAAAACAAGAACTCGATCTGTAACTGGTCATTATCTGCCTACACACCAAAAATCAGGCCCGTATCTGCAGGCACTGCGAAAAAAGGCCATACATGTGCACCTTTTTATAAAATTTTCTATGTTAGAGCACCGTCAAACGGTCAAAAATAGGTCAACTGGGACAAAACGTGAACTTGATCTGTAACTGGTCTATATCTGCCCACACACCAAAAATCAGGCCAATATCTGCAGGTATTGTGAAGAAAAGTCTGTACAAGTGTATTTGTCATGAAAATATATATTTTTCATGAAATTTTCTATGTTCAGGAGCCGTAAAACGGTCAAAAGTAGGTCAACCAGGACGAACCGCGAACTCGATCTGTAACTGGTCTATATCTGCCCACACACCAAAAATCAGGCCAATATCTGAAGGCATTGCGAAAAAAAGTCCGTACATGTGTATTTGTCATGAAATTTCATATTTTTCATGAAATTTTCTATGTTCAGGAGCCGTAAAACGGTCAAAAGTAGGTCAACCAGGACGAAACGCGAACTCGATCTGTAACTGGTCTATATCTGCCCACACACCAAAAATCAGGCCAATATCTGCAGGCATTGCGAAAAAAAAGCCCGTACAACTGTTTGATTTCGGAAGGACGGAATGACGGACATGGGTAATACTATATGCCCCGGCCACTTTGTGGCGGGGGCATAAAAAGAAACCTGAAAGAAGAATCAACCAGAAAAGCTTGAAATCCTTGATTTGTGAAGTTGATTTGTACGGCCACCAGGTGGCTTGAGCGCTGTTTTTTTTCCCGTCATTGATAGCTCCCGGGGCAAGTTTTTCCCACTTGTGTACAGGAGTAAGCAAACGGTTTTAGAACGAAATATTGAAAGATACCGTAATATTTTAAAGAGACTACACTGTGTTTCAGGTTTACTCAGTGCATCTGGTATGTGAAATGTAAATAGGTCCTTTTTTCATTTTAACTCTCTACTATAGAATCGGCTCTCTGTCTGTCTGTCTGTCTCTCTCTCTCTATATATATGTGTGTGTGTGTGAAAAGACTGAAAACCTGGGGCTATATTGCCTGCGCTGCATTAGAATGGTTCAGCCAGTGGATGCTATTAATGCCATTACTAATACGTGTAATGTCTATCACAGGTTCTTGTTTGAGCAGAAAAAATATCCCGACATGTGCAAGGGACTTATCTATGTTATTGTTACTTGCGGGGGATTCCTATGCTTAGATGGCAAATTTATAATGGAAATAAAAGTTAGAAACGAGACCAATCGTTAAGAAACGAGACAAACACAGCGCTCACGCCACCTGGTGGTGGTACAGCAAAACTTCAAAATCATTTTTTTTTCAAGCTTTCTTTGGCGTTTCTTCTTTTTTTTATAGTTGTCGAGTGTGTAAGCCCAAGATCTCCTCTGGTCACCAAGCCTTCTTATGTAAACAGACACTTATAGAGGTTCTGTAATACAGAGATGCCTATACGGAGAGGTTCATGAATCATATATTATGAAACGAAGTCTTTGATCCCATAAGTTGAACTTCATGCCGTTTTCAGTAGGGCGAGTTACACGTACATGTACCATATATAAATTTTTATACCCATCCGCAAATGGGACCGATATGAAGTGTAGATTTTACCACCACTGCCATATGATGAAAAGACTTGTATTAGAATTTCGTATTCTCCTATCACAGATTAATCGTACGTCCATTAGTGATAGTTTTTAAATACTTTTATTATACTTTTGTTCAAAATTAAAATTATACGTACCCCGTAAAATCGGCTGTTGACTGTTTAGCTACCCACCAATCATATCAATGGTTGTATATGCATTAACAGTTTAAAGGATCCACTACACGTTGCGTTATGTCATAAATCTAGTTTTTATGGTATGTCGTACGTACGAAATAGTATGTCGTACGTACGAGATACTATGTCGTACGTACGAGATAATATGTCGTACGTTCGAGATAAATAATTTTTTATTTTTTTTTGGCCAGGTGGCAGCAATACGCTTCCGTAGTTGGCCAGTTGTGTAGTCTGTGAATCAGATCTGCAAGATTTATTATGTCGTACGTACGAGATAATATGTCGTACATACGACATACTATCTCGTACGTACAAGATACTATTTCGTACGTACGAGATAAATGATTTATATTTCTTTTACCAGGTGGCAGCAATACGCTTCCGTAGATAATGCCAAGGCTCATGCCAAATATTCTAACATTCATTTTCAAATAAACTCCTTATCAATTTGATCCTGGCCATTATAGAAGTACTTTAGGGTACAACCATTGAAACCGGTTATCGTTTCAAATTTTATCCAATCTGTCGCAATTTAATAAGGTAAATAGTTGTCTTTTAGTGTCGCACATATTTTCGAAATTCGATGCAAATTTTATTTACAGACATGGAGTAATATATTCTTTTTCTGTCTCACATACAAACACACATACCGGTACATACAGAGCACATGCACAAGGATTAGTAATATATAATACGTTTCATAAGGAATTCTAGCTGTTGTGAACAGCAAACAATGGCGGTCTACAAACAACTTTACATGGTCGTGGCGGAAGCTTCAAACGCTCTGGTAGTCACACATTTCGCAACACATACGATACTGAACACAGAACCACAAGATAGTGCCATAATTAAGCTTTACTTGCGACAAAAAGGAACTGCACATCAGCATAGTATGCTCTAAAATATAAAGTATTAGTAATATAGGTCTTTCTTTGAATATTATATCCATTTATCAAATTCACAAAGAACATACCATTGACTGAATTCTGTACCGGTGATCCAATATTATCAAATACATTAATGGTTGAACACTATACGTACACCCTAAAGTTTGCGCTGCACGATGCCACGGAGACGGGACACTTGTACACAAGCTAGCTACAATATAAATGTAGTATTATCAATGTATATAATGTATTGGGCACTGCTACAGTATTAATCGAAGATGAAAACATTGTAAGCCCCACTCTGTAGTGTATCAATAACGTGTACATAAACCCCATTCAAGCACACCAATGTGCGAAATGGTAAGAAACCGCTATGACCAATCATAGCGACGGTCCTCGGGGCGGCTGCTTGAAGGGGTTGGTGGGAAGCGTGGTTATCTCACAAGATGGCACTGGAGTTTTTAATCACCGATAATCTTCTCGCGATGTTCTTACTGATCTGATAAGCTTAGCCTAGCCTACTACTTAACCTCTTAGCGTTAACCAAGCTAGCAAAATTCTTCAATTAAATCATTTAAACAATGAATCTATGATTCACTTATAATTATTAATGTAATTTGCAAGAGTTGAGATACAATATAATTGGGATATACTGCAGTTTTAATATCAGAAACAGGAAAAAGGCTGTCTCTAATAGGAATCATCAGTTATCCCTAAAATCTAAGTTAGGAATGAAAGAATACGTACTGCCACAATGTGTAACAGCCATAACTACTTATATAGATACAAGCATAACTCTCGCTTCATTGCAATAAGGTACAAAAAGCCCCACTCTTATATAATCTGCACACCTGCCACCCATCGCCTCAGTTAAAGAATATTGATCGTATACACAGATAAAAAGACTACGCTCAAAAATTGATGTAATCAAATACTTGAAGATAATCCATGGACCCTCCACAAAATGGCTGTAGCCGTCCTCTTTCCTGCATGATACATTAAAAGATTAAAGTACAGCCAAGCCGAGCTGGTGACACCGACCATGGAACTTATAGACGTGTCTAACTGACGTGTGTCAACGTAATCTGCTAACATCTATGTACACCAATTGCAGCTTTGCCAGTTAGATATGTCACTGAAGATATAACAAGCTTTGAGTGTGAGGAAAAAAGTACATTCAGTTCAAAGCTTTACAATCAGATATCTGTTGAAGTCCCAAGCATAGTCCAAGCACGTGCAAACCACACAGGTTCCATATTTGGTAATGATACAAGGTTTAGAATTCATCAATAATTTTCTGCAGACTCTCTCTGAGCTCTGGTGGACCCTCGTTGTCCTGTTCTACGTGGGTGTCCTCCGTTACGATGGTCTCCTCCTGTCCGTCCCTCATAATGGTCTTCTTATGAACTTGCTTTTTCATGACCACCCTGAAAGATTCGACAAATGAGCAATCAGATATCCTGATGTTGCGTCAGAGCTAACCTACAGTTAACCATGTCTCTTGGAAATAACTGTAAGATGGCAGGAGCTGTGTAATTCAGGATTTTTGCCCAATTTAGCTATGAGGGTTTTTGTTATTTATGCCCAGGAATAGTAATGTTCCAAAATGTTACCAGTCTCTCAGTGAAACCCTGAGATCAGTTGAAAATTTTAATTTTCTGCTGTGGGATGCTCCATTAGGTTTTTTCAATTAGGTAAAGGTTGTGCCGACGTCCCGCGCTGGCTACTTTGCGACATCCCACAACTTTTTATTTTTTTCTGAGGTTTTTCTATGGGAAAGGAAGGTCCATCATGCAGAAATGAGTGTATGCTGGTTTCTTTCAACAAGCAGCCATCAACAGGTAACACAAAATTACAATTAAACATTACTACCATATATAAAAGAACCACCTAAACTGATGCATAGAAAACAGCAAGTCTCCAATATATGTTACATCATGGAGTTACAATCAGACAGGAGAGAGCACTCGGACTGTGGGGCCCACCTGATGTTGCTTGCAAGCTTATTGTAACTCCATGGTTAAATATATTATTTCACAAGAACTCTTTACAAACATGCATGATACAAGTTACTGAGCACCTTTGGAACAAGAACATTAAACATGATGTTACTAAAGTTTTTTATAACATGCATTTAAGATAAATGAATACCAAGACTTTAATTAAAGTATGTATTACCATGGAAGTATTACATCCATCACATAATACAGACATGCATTTTGTCTCAAATTTTTTGACCATTTTTTGCTACATCAAAAACCTTATTCACAAGAACACCATGCAGTGCAAATGAAATTTAAGCCTTATAAACAAAATAAATTCTACAGCCTGTTGTAAAAAAATGAGGGCATGCAAATCATCTGGACAGGGGTTAAGCATAAACAATGGGATAAGAATGAAAAATAAGAAACAAAAACATATTGATGCTGAACATTCAAAAGAAGTTCATTTTCAAGGGAACAGCTGATCTAATTCTAACATAAATCTGCATTTTTACTAGGACTCTTTTAAGAATACTGTTATTCATGCATTATGGAGCTGACTATAATGTCTACAGCTAATAAATCACCCATTTAACAATATATTTGTTAATTGTGTTAGTTTTGTGCAGTATAATTGACTACTCTGGTTGATTGCACATTCTAAACAATTAGTCATTATATTTCAACAAATTCATCATATACAGGTTGCGTTATAAATCAAGTATGATAGCTCTCAGTCTCACTAAAAGATTATATGTAAAGACTAAGCATCTGGGAGTTTGTTTTTTTCTTTTAACATACAATGCACATACAATTCTGTTTGCAAAGTGTCAAAAAGGCAGCTGTGTATGACTTTGGGAATGCTGTATGAGCGTGTTGATTGTGAACAGGTTAGCAGGGTTAGTGGGGAAACAAACCAAAGCACATCTACCTTGCCATACCTGGTCTCCTGCATATCACCCTGGTCTCCGCCCTCTGCCATCTCTCCTGTAAACAACAATAACGCTCTTTGTTCATACAGTGTTTTACCCAAGTATTACCAAGTCTTTGTCTAGGTACTTAATATATAATAATTAAATCACATCAAGTTGATGATACATGGAAAATCAAATTAATGTGTTTTCCTTTAGTGTCATTTAACATAATGAAGATAACTACAGACAATTCCCAGTACTTTCTTAATATCAATATTTCACTAAATCTGCAAAAACTTTGCCACTGAGTATTTCAGGTCTTAGTTTATGCCTTTTTCTCCATCATTATTTCAAACCATTTTTTTAAGATACTGATTTGTGGCGTCTTAGTGCATGAATTGTTTTCTGTTACTGAAGTGCATTCACTTATCAACTCATGGTTTGTTACAAATCTGTCAGGAATACCCTTCACCAATCATGGTCTGATTGATGGTAAATAATCAATAAGGTTTCTTTACGTCATAATGAAAGCAAGGTTGAGGGAAGCTTCATGGGCAGGTAATAAAGCTCATGTGACTATAAATAATTAACTGTCCCTAAAATATTTTAAACATATATTTGAACATACATCTGTAACTATGATTCAGGAATAATAACAAAGTGAATCTATTGTGAAATATAAAGAAAAACATGTACTCACCCAGATCATCATTAACTAAATGTTGAGCATGCCACCATGACCAACTCATACTGATAAAGTACATCAACACAACATGTACAACATACCAACAGTAAGGCTAACTGAAGCACATCAAAATACTGTCTCCTGACCAATCAATTTGTGTGAATCAACTTTTACCCCCCAGATGGGTCCCTATCACGTTCATGCCCACTGAGAATTTTTTACAATGTAACGAATAAAAGCAGAGGACCCTTGCTGAGCAGGAACAGCCAAACAGTAGCTGTGGAATAAAAGACAGACGAGCATTGAAACACAGACATAGTAGCAGACAGGATTCTCTGTAGCATCAAAACAAGCACAGGCTCAACTTGCATAATTTACACATCAGCATCAAAAGAACGAGCAAATCGGCCTGACCAGCAGCTGGGCAGCACATCATCCATATATCAAATGTTCACTGTTGTTCTCTTTTCACAAGCACCTTGGTGTCATCACAGGATATTTATAGCAAGGCATATGCGCAGAACAACACTTTTTAGCAGCACAACACCAAGTTCCACCTGCAGCGAAGTCTCCATGGACAATAATTTCATCCTCAGAGGAATCTTCAAAGTCTGGGTCCATGTAATCTGGGCCCAGGTCCATGTAATCAGGGCCTGACCTCTGAGCTGTTGTGAGACCCAACATGTGAACAACAACAGTTAGTGCATGACTGTAGACACTATACCCTGCCATTCAAATACAATGTGAATGAGTGAATGACAGGAAAGCTGTTGAAGTTACTTAAAAGGTTATGACAATAGGGAAACACTTGCATGTTTTAAGTGTGAAATAAGGAGAAAACAAAATGAACAAGGATTTCATGAAAGTAAAGGCAACTTTACAGTTTACAGGTTATCTAACAGGTTTAGAAATGCAGCCCTACAGTGTTCCATAAGACAATGCGAAGATGAACCTATTTGCTGTTCTGTTTAAATCCCCTGGTACCTTATCATGTAACTGTTTACTGAGAAATATATTGTTTACTGAGAAATATAAGCTTAAATTTACAACTCTTCTATAATCATGAAAGACTTTCATTGGCACAATATCACTATGATAAAACACTGTGGTAAAAGAAACTTAATTTTTGAATGGCTTAGGACTAAAAATTAAAACAATGTAATTTCAAAACAAATGAAAGATGATGACAATTACCAGTCAAAGATGCTTTTAAGTGAATGAAAATTTATATGATGCAAGAAAAAGGTACTGCACTATTGCACATAAGTACTTTAAAAAATATTCTGAACTGCTAAGTCCTCTTAAGAAATATGCTTGAATAAAGACTCTAAGATCATCTACAAGCAGTTGCTTTAAGTACTGACTGATATTATGCTAGGAACAATCTGACAGCGATTACAATTGGGTTACGTAATATGTAAAATAAGATATGGCGCATAGGGAAAGAGGCATGCTGATACAAGAACTTATAGTTCACATGCTGTTGATAAAGAGTAAACTAACCACCAATGGTAACAAGTCTGAAAGGACATGCACAACTTATAGATGATGTGTTGCTTACTGGATGAAAGTCTACCACATGTCACATATCACTCCAATATCACAGAACACTCGCACCAGATAAGAAGCAGAGGAAGATGGAGAGTGATATATAACATCAACGATAGCTGTGACAGGTGTTTGTGCAGACAGTGCACATCTGGTTTAACACTGAGACACAATAGGGAACCATTTATGGACCAAGTGAAAGACGTACATCACTAAGAGAAAAACTGACCAATGTTGAAAAATCATGTCAGATGGGTGAACTTCACTTCAGTCAACATCTAAATTATCAAATACAAAATTCAGGCCCCAGGCAACAATCAATGTTTAACCTTGCAAGTGATGGAAAAGTCATCCTGATAATGAATCGGATGCAGCACTTTTAAACTGTTACCAACCATGTACTTTCCGTATACAAGAAAAAGGGACGTACAGAATGTTTTTTTTCCCAGCAGATCATGAATATCCTCAGATTGGTAACAAAATATGGACTGGTCTAATCATAACAGATCTGCCATTTTCACCTTGCTCCAGTCCTGGAGAGCTGGAACTTACAACAAGCATCAGTTCAAGGGTAACAGAGACGTTGCCTAGGATGCTAGAGACTCATTGACAAAGAATGGTACCCAGGTGCTCTGGAATGCCACCAGACAGGAACTCGTGATGTTCATAAATATCCACTTCACGCATTTCATCATCCTCAATTGATTCAAGCCGAGGATACATGGCCTGACAGTGGGCTGGAACCCAAATATTTCATACATCATCTGCTAGATTAGCACTGATAAAAAACATGCACCCAACATCTAATTTCCTAGATTTAAAATCTTTTTCCAACCCAAAGACTAAATGGATTAAGTTGGTGCATATTTAAACTCAAAGTAAGAATGATTTAAAGCCTATTTTCTGAACTCTGAACAGCATGTGAAAATATGTCTGAACTAAACTCAACTGTGACCGAAAGTATAAATGACTAAGTACTGCAAAATTAATACCAATACAATTAAAAGTACAACAAGGAATATCACCCATGGGGTATCATTCTGCATAAAATTTCATCTCGGAAGCAGATGCCTGATTCTTCAAATAGGTAATTAATTTCAAAAGGTATATTTTGCCAGTTTGTTTAACAGACAATTGTGTGTATTAAAGTTGAAATTGTTCTTGGTTCTTAAATGAGGAAATCATTAACATACGGACATATTTTGTGTTGGAAATGATTTCACTCTTATTTCAAGTCCCACTGAACATAACTGAATTTGTTTTCACTGAGAATGATATCCCATGGGAAACAAAAGCTTTTCATGTAGTTTATGTGTATGACAATATCACTATGGGGAAACGAGGAATTTAATACAATAAAAAGCAACATATTCACAATAAAGCCTGGACATTTGTCCCGCTTTGCTAGCCCATGTACAAGCTGTGATGTGTGGTCTAACAGACAGCAAAGACTGAAATAAATGTATAGAGTCATGTAATGAGAATTAAAACTATAAAAATAACTTTTATTTACAGCATCATAAATTCCTAAAACCAAAGAACATGCAACAGTGAACATGAAAACTGAAAAAACATTTAGGTACAAATGGACAGCAAATAATATAACAAAGTGGTCACATATAAGATCAGATATAACATGACTCATGGGATTACAACACAAAACAACACCTGTGAATGGATCATCTTGTTGCTCCAATCCTTGTTCTGTAATAGACACAGTAAATAAGAACCATCAGTACAATAACATACAAGTAATGAAGTTTGCCATGACCAACACTTCCACATTCAATATGGTGGTTTGGTCATTTACTGTGGACAAAGACTTCAGGAGAAAATAAGCAAAGCTTTGAAGAAATATATTTCAGGATATACAAGTTTTCTCATTAAATCTTGAACAGCAAGTCTTAACAGTATCAATGATATATATGGTATATCAATGATCTATGAACAAAACAATCCCTATTATTTAACAGAAAGCAAATGATTTAATACTGAAATACAATCCATCGTGTTTTTAAATGCCATAATTAATGTAGCTTGAACAACAATTACTACCATTATAAATGATAAAATAATTTAATACTGAATTATCATCCAGTCAATTATAAATTGCAAAATCATTTAATATCAGTACTGAATAATTATTCCTTTGTATCTGGTAACTCCTTTGACATTAATTCAAATAACAGATATGCAGTTCAGTAAGAATAACTGCAAAAAATATCTAGAGTAAATGAGTATTATTCCTATGAATGAAGGATGCAAGGTTTCTCATCGTAAGATCAAACTGAAGCCAGATCTACTTGTCACTTAAGCAGCAGCTACATATACATAAACAAAAACAGGCCACCACATCAACACGTACAACAAGAAAGAAACTGAATACCTAACCAATACAAAATGGGAAACTGCTGGTGCTGTGTTCACAGTGACTGCAAAGCAAACCAAACTGTAATCATCAGCACATAAGAAGGTATCAGTGGACAGGGCCATGATCTGCCAATGATAAAACAGTCAGGCCAAACACAAGTAACAGGTAAAATCTGGAAGAGACAGAGACGGCACAACATTAGTGTGATGGGGAGAGATGTCAAGTGCAGTAATAAACCTGGCTGGGCACAAAGTAAGTGGCAGTCACATTGAGGAAGACAAACTAGCTGGCACACAGACAAGTAATGGCCACATAGATCTGGCCACACAGACCTGAAAAACAAACAAAATGATTCAACAAAACATGAATTACAGAGTACCAGCAGAGGTTGAAAAGAGAAGAAGAAGAGATAGAGACGATGAGAGCCTTGGAAAAAGAGGAGAGAGCATGCAGGTCGGGGAGTTGAAATAAAAGACATGAAGAAGCAGGCATGCAGAATGGCGAGTCGAACACAGACTAGTACCTCTGGTGGTGGTTGCAGTAGTTGTGGCAGCTGGTCTCTGCACGGCAAGAGTGGTGGAAGCGTACTCTGGGCCACAGTAGCACGTGTCAGAGTGAGAAGTGTCAGATGAAGGGCTGGACTGGGTGGAGGAGGAGTGGATGGTCTGCTCGGACTGGCTTACAGGGCTGATTGGACTTTGTGTTTTGGACTGAACAAGAGACACCTGACTAACAAGATCTCGTGGCCCACTTGTTGTAGTAGAGTGGTAGGTGAATGTCATTTTCCCAACACCAGGTTCAACAGCTGAGATTTGTTTCTCTGTGTAGTGAGTAGTCTCTTCTTTTTCCCATACATTTCCCTCATTATCAAAGAAGGCACTATCCTTGAAAGCTGGTGGGATGTTACCCTCCACATCTATGACTGTCTGAGACACTATAACTTGGTGCACATGCTGGCTTTCATGCTTAGTAATATGAACAGTTTTTTCAGCAGTAATCTGTTTCTGTGGTGAGCTTTCTCCGCTACTTGGACCAGGTCTTTCACTGTCACCAGAGTCCATGGATATTGTCATAACTTCCCGAGTGAGATGATCACTATCTGTTGATTTGGTTATCTCATGGCTACTTTGACTCCATGCACCTGACTCTGTGGACATTTCTAATACTGTTGTCTGCTTGAGCCTTGGCTCATCTGTGATAATCATCATTGCTGTTTGCTGTTGTGGGTCCTCATGTAATGAATCTTGATCAAAACTGTGTGAAGACTGAGACTGTGGAACTTTTTGATCCAGCTCAAGTGAATCTGTAGAACGAACCATGAAATCCTCTCCAAGCTCTGGAATTAGCTGTTCTGGTTCTAGAGAATCTGTTGAACGTTCCATCTGATCTGCCATTACAATGCTAGCCAATGTTACAGGTTCATGAGTACTGACTGGTAATGGATCAAACTCAAATGATTCAGCAGACATTTGCATGACAGAGTCTTGATCATGGAGCGAGTCTGTGTCCATTGCCCCAGATTTTGAATGTGACTCGCTGTCCTGCAGAGAGTCAACATCAATATCCCTGGTGACATGTTCTGCTGGTACACAATCTAAAGCAGACGTTGCAGCAATTTTAGTCAGAGCCAGATTTTGTGTTTCAGACTTTTCATCCAGTGAATCACTATCTGAACGATCCTCCTGTTTCATTTGTTCAAAAGCCTCTACATTCTTTGATGCCTGTAATATAACATTTTCAATCTCTGCATGGTCCTCATCTGGATCCGATAAAGAGTCTCTGTCAATCTCATCACATTTCTTAAATTCCTCTCCTGTCTCATATTTTTCAGCTTTGATTAGTTCTGGAAAAGTCATTGATGAAATAGGTGGGCTTGTGATTGGACTTTCCTCTGGTTTGTCTGACATAAGAGCACCAGCTTCCAACATTGAAACTACTTTTTGTGCTTCAGCTTCAAGTTCCTGATCAATCTGAACCTGCTCTTCAAGTCTTTCAAATTCATTCAGAGAGGACAGGGAGGATTTTTGACTACTCTTATCAAGCTGGTTGCTACTTCCACTTCCCGATGAACTTCTGCGGTCTTTTTCTATTTCACCATCATTTTGTAAATCTTTCTCCAGTTTTTCAAATTCAGTAAGAGAGGAATGTGAACTTGTATCTAAACTACTTTTACTATCCCGTACTTTGTCTTTATCTTGCAATTCACCCTCAATTCTTTCAAACTCTGCCAGGGAAGATGATATCGATATATCATCCCTCTCACCACTTTTGCTTTGTCCTTTTGTGTAATCCTGAAATGGTATTGACTCAATACTTGTGCGATCCTGAACTTCACCTTCAAGTCTTTCAAACTCAAGCAGAGAGGATGATATTGAAATGTCATCTTTTTCACCGCTTTTGCTGTAGAAAAACTGTCCTATGGTTGAAATATTACCCGGTGACATGGGGCCAGTTTCCGACATGGCCAGTAAATGTTCAGTGCTATCAGTTTTTGGTGATTCAGTCACTTTGTGCAATATGTCAAATTTCTCCTCATCTGGAGTTTCCTGTTTAATGGTCACTTTTTCTAGCACCTCAAATTGTTCACAACTGCTTGATGAAGAACTTCCTTTCTCAAGTTCAACAACATTTGTCAGTTCATGATCCCTAACATCAATACTAATCATTGGTTCTGGCTGTTCTTCGTGATATGATGTCTGCATGTCTGAATGGAATGATGAAGTCATGGAGGCCACTTCAGCTAGGCGATCTTCCTCTTCATCTTGTTGCAGTGCTACCACTGTGGCAAAACTGTCAACACTTGAAGAATCGCCCATGTCTTCAGGGCTCATGAGGTCGGTGGCCATCTGGCTGACCAAGATGGGTGTCACATTCTCTATTTTGTCACCACCATCTATGGGCGGTTTCGTTCCAACCCTGGCCAGTTTGGCCTCACTTGAATCTTCCACAGGGGAATCCTCCTCAGACACCTCAACTATGGTCTCCATCTCTGATCTGACCTCAGGCCCTTCGACTAAAAAATGATCCTGTGTATAATACCGAGCCCATTCATCATCACTGTCAGTTTCATGCCCTGGGCTCTCAGAAGCACTGCTGCTAGACTGTTGTTCCTTGTCTGACACTTCACCATCACCTGGAACTGGTAAGTCTGGACCCGATTCCTTAGTGTGGCCTTTGTCTAAAAAAGGATCCCGCTCTTGGATTGGATCATCAGCAACTGGTTCTGGTGATGGAGTGGCTGCAGTATGTTCCTGCTTGTCCCCATCTTCCTCAACAGGGTCATCTTGGACCTCATCCAGCATATCAAGACTACCTGCTCGGTGGTAAGTTGTAGGATAGTCTTCTTGTTTGGTTTCAGCATGCAAATGTTGTGTAACACAAATGGATGGAATTTCTTCTGATGCTTGTGACAATAATTTTGGTTTGGCCTTATTAGTTGGTTCACTTTCTTTTAGCCCATTTTGAAAGTCATTAGACCCAGTGTCATCATCTGATGTATGTTCTGGTGATTCATTGCCTGATTCATGTTCACTACATTGTTCCCTAAGTAGAGAGGCTTGTGCCTCTTCAAGAACATCTCTAACAAAGCAAGCTGCTTTTATTTCTAAAGCAGCACTGCTGTCATCAGTTTGTTCCTCTTCAACATCACTCTCCACATCTCTATCTGCATCAGGATGATCAAACGTTACATGTTGTGCTTCCAGTTCTTCCTCTGCCTCATCTTCTGCAGCCATCTGTTGAAGCCTTTCAGTTATTTCTGGATCATCCCATAGTACTTTTGATGGGTCAGGTATAGGAGACATTGGGCGGTCAATATCCATAGCCTCTGGCCTTAGTGAATCAGAATCATCAGGTTCCAATGATAAACCCATTGGTCGATCTCTTTCTGGTATTGGCGCAAATTCTGTGCCAGTCTGAATCTTGTCATCATCGTCATCATCCTCTGCTAAAGCCACTAATTCAGAATCAGGCTGCTCAACCTCAGCTGCTAAGGATGATTCCTCAATGTCTGACTGTGGACCAGGCACCTCTTCCAGTACCTGGATCAACTCTTCTTCCAATGTAAACCCGGCAATTGCTCCTGATGCCTCCATGTCCTCATACTCTTCATGTTCCTCCCTTGTTATATCTTGTGATGAAGCCTGTTCCATTCCAGTTTCATGACAGAAAGCCTCATGCATATAACTTGGTGGCACATCAGACACAATGGCTGAATCAGGTGTTCCTTCATGCTCAGGTACACCCAACATTGCATCTTCTGACATTGATTCAGTTGGGCTTTGGGCATAGTCTTTTTCATCAACTACTATGTCTAATTCAACAGCCTGAGCAGCATATTCAGATGGAACTTCAGTTAATGTTTCTGTGTAAAGTTTTGGCTTTGAAACATCATCCTGTTTCACATCTCCGATATCAGGAGACTGAGCTTTTGCCTCTGAACCATGACTTTGTTCTACTTCCTCTGAAACTTCTGAAACAGTTGCTGTTGATTTCAGTGAAACTTCTTCTGTTGGCATTTCTAAATCATAAAGTGTGTGGTCTGAGGCAAGCATTCTCTCTGTACCTGGGACTGGAAGATCTTCCATTAAGCTCTCTGTTTGACCTGTTTGTTCTCCTGTATGTTCCTCTGGTATACTGCCAGTCATGGAAGCCACAGGAGGCTCTGGGGCTCCTTCTCTGTCTAATGATGGATCACTTACATCAGCTACAGTGTCGTCAGTTTGAGGTGTGGCATGAACCATATCATCCTGGGCAGGACTATAATCTACTTCTGTTGGCCCATTTAGATGAATATAAGTTTCCTCCTGCCTAACTGGTTCTGCTTCAGTGGCAACTGGAGCACTTGGAAGAACCGGAACCTCTGGCTCTGAATTTGCAAGCAACTCCGATTCCAGATCTACTTGTTGCTCATCTGGTGAAGGCATTATTATTATTTCCGATTGTTCACTGCTACTCACAGGTGAGGAGTGTTCTAAAGATGGTGATTCATTTACAGGTATTTCTTCTGTCATTGCAGCTGATGTAATTTCGATAGGCACCACAAGTGGAATTATTGCTGCTGCCCCCGCTGTATCAGAATCATCTTCTTTCTTAACAGCATCCATTTTACTGGCTTCATATTCATCATACCCAGCAAGGTCAGAGTCAGATATTAGTTCAAATGGGCTGCTTGTTCTATCTGTTTCTTCATCATCGTTTGTTTTCACGGCTGCCTTTTGGGTTCCAAATTCAGTTTCGAAAACTTCATCTTCAGGACTTGAGAGGATAGCTTTAGGTTTGGTTTCAACAGGTAATGTCTTTTCGACACTATCTGGAGAGATGTCGTATGATGCTACCACATGGCTAACTGAGCCCAGTTCTAAGTCATATGTAGCTGCTAATAGGGTAGGTTCTGCTGAGGCATCAGAAGAAGTTGAAGTTTTAACTAAACTTTCACTGGAAAGTGAAGCTATTTGTTTGCTCTGGTTTGTGTCAGATTCTCTACGATCAGAGTGCAATGGCATATCTCCTTTAAACTCATCTGTAGCCTCCTGCAGCTCAATCAAATATTCCTCATCTGTCATCATTTGTGCTCCTGCCTCCCTGACTTCCAGTGGCGGAAGAGGAGATGGAGCTATGTGCCTTTGCATTTCTTCTTCCATCTCCTCCCGTTGATATTCATATGTCTCTTCCATATCGTCACTATCGATTGATCCAGAACTTTTTAGGTCTCTAGGACTCTCAGGTTCCTGTATGGTAGGTACCCCACCTGGTTCCCAGCTTGCCTCTGGGGACTGGAATATGGTACCAGAACTTTCAAGTGAGGACTGAGCAGTCATGTATGATGCAGTCATGGTAGATGTCATTAAGGTTTCTGAAACTGTTTCATATACTGGCACGTTCTGCTCTTTAACCTCTGTAGCAGTGGGACTGTCAGATTTCTCTTTACTGCTGTCAGTGTCTCTTGCAACATATTCAATCTGTCCCATTCTGAACACACCTGGGGTCATCATATATTCCTCTGGTATGTGTAAATCATGAGTGTGTCTTTCAGTAATAGTGTCAATCACGGTGGCAGCATGAGTTTCATTAATGCTTTCATGGGGTTCAGTGACTGATGTATCCTCCTTCTCTGCTATAAGTGTATCAACAGAGTCATCAGTATCAAGTTCAGATAGTATGGCTGTACCCAACTTTGTACCAGTGAATGTGGAGTCTGTGTCAAATGATTCACTCTCTTGTAATTTATCATGGTGTGACTCTGTTGGGAAAAGAGGAAATTCAATAGATACAGCAGAGGCCTTTCTCTCTGCTTCTTCTTGGACTGCTATCTCTGCATGTTGTTTCATTTCTTCAATTTGGTCCTCCTTATATCTATCAGAATCCTCCTCTGAGGATATTGTATCCCTTGAATCACTATGTGGAACAGATTTTGATTGTTCACTCTCAACATGTAACACAAATTTATCTATTTCAGGTTCTACAGTGTCTTCCACTAAAATCACAGCATTTCCTCCCTCCTCTGGTTTATCATGCGCTTCAGATAGTTCTTGCTTAGCATCATCTGCATCATCACTAGTTTCTTTACTGTCAATGTGGTCCTTGCCGGCAAATGCAATATTATCAAATGACATATACTCGGCAAACTGAGGGGGAGGAGGCACTGGCTGTTCTTCTCCTTCAGATTCAGCATGCTCTGGTTCCTCTTGAATGAAGTCACTTGGTGAAACCCCAACTACCACCTTCATTTTGCCAAGCCCTGCTGCATGATCATACACAGGAGAGATGTCTTCCTTGAGTTGGGCCTCTTTAGAAGGGGACAAGGGTTCAGGGGGAGACTGGGAGAACTGCAGGGAATGAGTAGAGAGGGTTAGGTCAAGAGCCTCCTCTTTAGCCTGGGGAGAGAAAGAGTCCTCGATGTCCGTCCCCTCTGATCTGGTGTCCTCCTCTCTCACACCCGCTTGCAGCTCTACCGAGAGGAAAGGAGGAACAGAGTTAGTGCTTACTGCTGAACAGCAGACTTTATCCAAAGTGTTAAGTATTCTAGGAAGCAAAGTTAGCTACGTCAAGTAGACATTAGCAAGCCATGCCATTGCTTAACATTTCAGAAGTATTACTGCCTCAAGATTTGGAAGACGTGTGTAAATTAAACTGCATTTCAATAAAGAGCAAACTTAGTAGCATGCAAACCATGCTAGTTACTGTTGGGATTAATTGAAAAGTTTCTGCAACCAAAGTATAAAACATTAAATGAAACATAGTTAAACCAGGAACAACCATGTGACTGCCACTTGCTGGCTTTTACAAACAATATAACCAATTGGACAAGAAGACCAAATAGCATGTATCATATAAAAGAAATGGAAATCTGTATCCTGCCAGGATACCTTGGGTAGGCATATCTTCCACCTGTGCCAGTTCTGAGCTAGATGTACTGAGTCGATCTTCCTCATCCTGGAGTGATTTCCATGCTGCTGCTGTTGAACCAAGCAAGACAAGCAGAAGATTTTATGATTGGTAGAAAGGAAACCTGAAATTAAGCTTTTTGAGAATAACAATTTTTAATAATCATAATCCAAAAATGACATTAAGCTGGAGAACAATATAAATCAACATCAGTGAAATAGTCTTTGCAGCAGCCACTAAATTAATTATTTAAAAACACTGTATGCACATGACTAGCAAATAGCGTCTTTAACTCTGCTCTATAAAGGAGTGTATAAAACATTGCAAAGCTTCTAAAAACCTAAAAAATTGCAGGAAAAGGAAAGTGAGGACAGGACAAGATTAGATGTGAGCAGGAGTTGAAATCAATAGCAAACAGGTGGTAATCAAAGAACTTAGGAATTGATTGACAGTTGTAACTGCAGTGGTTGGGTGATACTTAAAATATATTTCAATCATACACATATTTATATATATACCTTGTGGCTCAAAGGTATCAGGTGCAGAATGGTGACGCTCACGATCCATCCCACTGATCACCTCTTCTTCATAGGATCTGGATCTGAGGAATGTGTCCTTATCCTCCAGTGAACTGGACAACCTCTCATCTCTTCCTACAGCATCCAGCCCTTCATCATAAGTCATGTCAATAGGTGAGCTTTGGTGTGGAATACTGCTAACATCCACACCTGATGACTCGCGAGTTTCAGTTTCTTTGGAGAACCTAACTGTGTGAAGGACTTGCACATCAGGAGATCTGGATGTGAATCCAACTGGTTCTTCCTCAAACTTATCATATTCTTCGTCCTCCATTGTGTATTCTTTCTCATTTTCCTCAGCACCTTTCTCTGGCCTTAGAGATTCTTCCTCTACCTCTTTGGCTAATTTTTCTTTTTCATCAACATCTTTCTCATCCAGATCCTCTGCCTCTTTGGGATTGTCAAGATACAGGTTTTCAAAACTTGATGACTTTCCTGCTTGCACTTCATGGTGTTTCTCATAGTGTTTAGTATCAAAGCGATCACCAACAACCTCTACAGTGTCTTGCTCTTGTTCCAAAGACAGGTCAGCAGTTGTGTACAAGTGTTCATAGCTTGACCGTAATCTCTTTTCCATCATGAGAGTTGCTTCATCTGCTGCATAAGATCCATCATCTTTGGATCTTTCACTTGCAGGTTCCATTGATTGAAAGTATTCCTCTGGTGCTTGAGTGACACTGAACACTTTTTCATCTCGTCCTGGTGTTGCATCTGTTGGTATAACCAGAGGCAAGAAAACCAAATAGACATGCCAAACAGTAAGAAATAATATTTCGTATGTGCATGCAGATATTCAAGCAAACAAATAATATAATGCAGAAAAGTGTCAGATTAAATTTTTTGAAGTATATATGTTTTCAAAAGAAAGTAAACAAATTTAAAGAAACAATTTGCACACATGCCAATACTTGAATTACAACAAAACCAAAATGAGATTAAAAAGCAATCTGTTTAGTGTTGTTACATTTACTTCCTAAAATTACAAGTTTTCAAAAATACACTTAAAATAAATATGTAATATTTATTGATATCATACCTTCACCAAAAGTCAGAGGAACATCTTCTGCTAGGGATCCATCCAGCACCAGTGTGTAGTCTGTAGGAGATGGAGGTCTGTCATCAAAGTCGATGGAATCTCTTTTCTCTCTCTCAGCTTCAATGGCCTGCTCAATAAATATCTGTTGTGATGTATCTGAATCCAGGCGTCCATCTGGTGTTCCATCGAGTTCCATTTCAGGCTCCAGTACATAATCAGTAGGTGAAAGTGGTCTGCTCTCACTCAAGTCTTCATCTGGAATTTCTTCCTCCTTTTGTTGGGATGAACCTGAATCTTCTACATCACTCTGGACTTCAGAACCAGGTTGAGCTTCCAGTGAGATTGTTAATCCAAGTTTAGTGTGTCCAACAGCACCTTCTGGTTCGGTATCTGGTGCTAACATGGATGCAACTTCTTGTTCCTCTAAATCAGTGGTTGGTTCAACGTGGTCCAATTCAATATGGTCATCTTTTACATTTATTGGTTTAAAGCTACTCTGTAAATAGGTTTCCTCTTGATCTTCTGGACTCCGATGAATTGGGGTGGCAGCTTGAAAAATTATCTGTGGAGCCATCAGGCCATCCTCTTCAGTTTCCTCTCTCAGAGCTCTAGCAATCTCCTCATTATCATCATCTGAATAGCTGGTTCTTGGTACATCACTAATACCAATTGTTACAGTGGGTTGTTGCACTGGTTCTGAAATAACATACTGTGGAGTTTCATATTCCTTTTTTGTCACTTTAGTCTTAACCTCTGAACTGTGCATCTGCTGTAGAATAGGTTGTAATATTGGAAGTTCAGCCCCATAAGTTGTCACCTTTTTTTCTACCACTGTTTTACTAACCTCTACGGGCTGGCTTTCTTGTTTTCTAAATATCTCTTCAGTTCCAAAAGAGTCACTGTACTGATACTTGATCTCAGTCTTTGACTCCGCGTATGTTGTCATAGGAGCTGTTGGAGGTTCCTGTACAGGTGATGGAAAATCCTTTCCTGCCACTATTGTTTCCCTTTCTGGGGATTTCATTTGAGTTTCTACATGCTCAGTTATAGGCTCTGAATCGAAATGTAATTCCATTTCTCGACTGATCATCTGCTGTGACTGACTGAATGACTCTGCATCCTCATCATCTGATTCCTCGTCAAGCACCTTCAGGGCATCATCCTCATCTGAGGGTATCATGTCATGAATGTCTGCCAAATCCTTCACCTCATCCTGCTTTTCCAGAAGAGTTTCAACTCTAGTCTGTGGCTCAACATCTACCTCAACTGCAGTTTCAGTTGCAACAACTGCACTTTCTAATATGTCTGTCTCAATTGACTGTTTTGCCTCTAACCTCACCTCAAGGGCATCTTTCTCTTCAGAGGGTACCATGTCATGAATGTCAGTCAATTCCTTTACCACATCCCGCTGTGCCGGAACAGACTTTGCTCTAGTCTGTGGCTCAACTTCGACCTCAACTGCAGTTTCAGTTGCAATCACTGCACTTTCTAATATCTCTGTCTCACTTGACTGTTTTGCCTCTAACTCATACTCTTTAAAGGTGGAAAGATCATCATAAGAAGGCTGATCAAAGTGTTCTTGTTCAATGGCTTGAATAACCTCTGGCTGATCAGCAGGTAAATCAGGTAAATCCTTGGAATCCTCCTCGGTCACTGTGTTTACAACATAGTCAGCACTATCCTCTGAATCCTGAAAGCTCTCAAAATATGCAATTTTCTCAGCCACTGAACGAGTTTCTTTTGTTGGACTCTCAACCTCTGAGGGTTTGGAATCTGAATCTTTCGTGTCAAATGCCATTTCAAGTTCTGTTGGAGTCTCATGATACTTTTCTTCTGCAGCCTGCTCAGCAGTACAGGTTTGCTCTTCCAGTACCTCTGCAGCTACAGGAGCAAAACTAACTACACAGATGTCTTCAAAAAGAATGTATTATATTATCAGTTGCAAATAAGAAAATAAGGAAGAAAAAGATTGTTCAAAACAACAAGTCCACTTTTAAATAGGCATGCACATATCTCATTCATATATGTATTAGAATATAAATATAGCAATGTAAGCAATGTTATCATTACTAGAATAATATCTTGCTTGCATTACACAGCATAGTTGTGATAAAATACTCCATGCTCCAACCCTGAAAAGATTACCTCATGGTCAGTTTAATATAAACACAACATATATATCTGCTGATCAGTTCTCCTACTGAACTTGTAACAATGAAAGACCTAAAAATACAGAGATCACATGCAGTATTAATGTCTAAACATATAATTACCAGTGAATGGTGAAATATAAAGTGAAATAAACATAAAAGCATGGAAAACCAAATCATGGTACAACATGTCTACCTATTCACACCAATTTGATGAAAATCACACAAAACCCAAAAGCTTACAGAAAGTGATGCTTCATGTTACAGACTATAAGGAACCATGTGGACAAAGACACTAGACTGGAAGGCTTCTTGTATTACAACAATCAACAATGGACCATCAACTGGGACTTGGATACAGCTGTATATACCTTGCTCAGCATGGGACTCTAGCCCAAAATATTTGACAAAATCATCCTCCACTGGCGTGCTATGATCCTCAGTGATTGTAATAACAGGAGTGTCAGGGGGTTCCTCCTCATAATCAGCTGGAAAGAAGCACCAACAGCAAATGCATGCAATCCAGATAACAGTCCAATGATCAGCAGAGTTTGATTAAACAGCTTGCTTTGTAAAAAGAAAATGGCAAAACTTGACATAGCCAAAGCACACAGAACTCAATTCCTTATGCAAACCAAATTAAAGCATCTTAAGACAATTAACAGAACCCATATGCAATGCTAATTTAAACCAATACATACTCGCATAAATTTCAGCTTTAAAACATATGAACACATAATATAACACAGAATGACAGAGAAATCTATCAAACGAGCTGGTCATGGCTCATGCTCAACAGTCTTTCATGGGTCACTTTATTTGAGCGCATTTTGTGAAGTGAAACCCATACGCACATATACCAAATGGCACATATTACCAATATTTACAGCAACAATTTGCCTTCACTTGATATGTGACAATACGTACCTGCTGCAACTGCGGACTGGTCAATCTGGGCTGTGGCTGGTCGTATCGCTTGTTCTTCTTCTGCAAATAGGTCAGCTCAAATGATACATTACTGTATTAATATCAGATGAAACATACAAGAAACAAAACCCTACGAGCACAATACCTTCTTGATTGGCTGTGTCTGGTTCAGGCATCCTGCAATGTACCTCTGTTATATTCAAATCTGGATGAATGGCTTTTTACTTATCAAGTTTGTGTTTATCTTAATAACAATATTATATTAATTAGAAATAATAACAAAATCATATATATGTATTTATGTTTACACCTTATTCTTGATAATTTGCTTCCAAAGCAAAAAAAGCCAATAGCAAAAAATGAAGTAGGAACTATGTCTTCTTGTATGGATGCATTTTTTTTATAGCACAGACTGCAGATGCAGCAAACATTTGTCTAAACTGAACATTTATATGGTAATGTAGGTTAAATGAGAAGAGTATGAAGCAAATAAAATGTTACGATATGCAGATCAGCATAACTAATGGGCATGGTGAGACTAGTTTAAAGGAAAACCTGGGTCCTCCAGATATAACAAAGAAAAATTGAAAGCTTCTTATTTAACAAGCACATTTTCAAAAACTGTGAGACAATTTTAGTTCCTATGATAAATTACCCTGGTTACTGGAATACATTTTTTCCCTATTTGTCCCAAGGTCTGATGAAACAACTAATAACAAGGTACAAACAAAAAGACTGAAAGCTAGTCCCTGAACAGATTACGAAAAATAATGGCTTTACCTGACACAACAAAGCATTCTGATCTTTACCAGTGAAATTTGTTATATTAAACCAAGCTGTAACAGTTTTGCGAATGGAATGGGTATACACTGCTCTTACAAAGAGCTATTCAGCAGCTGTAATAGAAAAAAATCTTGTGCTGAGACAATCATCCTTTTCTTCCAAATATTTAGCCAACAAGAAAAACAAGCTTCACTGGTGATTCGATTTTGAATTGAGAAATTAAATGGAGTAGAATTTTTTTGAAAGAATTTCCTGACATGGTTTTGGGCACGATACACCTTAAGCTGAGTTTCGTTGAGAATTTCATCAATTTAATTTTTTTCTAATATTATGCAATTCTATGACTCTCTAAATTAACTTTACGTATCAGAATATTTCAGCACTGCAAGAAAACTCAAAATAAACTTGTATCACAAAAATAGGAAAATAAAATTATTAGGTTTTGCTCTCTTGTTGAAATATCTAACATAAAACTTTTACCATATAATAGTTTGCACTGGTCTTGCACTAATCAATTTCTATTTTTTTGTTTTTGCTGCTGAGATACAAGATTCCTCACCTGATTTTCTGACAAAATAAAGCAAAATGAAGGGTTAAAATCTAAAATATTCAAAATTTGATTACGTTTAAATTTAATTTGTTAGTGCAAACTTGGTTGCATTACTAATACATGCTGACAAAGTCTCATATTCCGGAAATACAAGTTATCTCTGGTTATGTAAGGATTAATTCAGTGAAGTTTGCATAGACTGTAGTATCGTAACAGTTATTTCATATTTTAGTTTATTAAAACCTAGTTTTATTAGTATAATCATAAAAATTCATGGATTTGAGCTTTTAAAGGGAGGGAGTGTTAAAGATTTAATATAATAAATGTAATATTAGATTGGAACCAGAATATATTTAAATATCTGACACAGAGCAAGTTTGGAAGCAGGTTTTTCAGCTCTTGCACACCAGAAGCTCAGACACAGCCTTCATATTTAGTGCACAATTTGGAGCATTCATGATATGGAAAGCTCTAATTGCACCAGAAGCAACTAAATGCACCATGAAAGCTATGCTTGCGAGGTGGAAAAACTACAGAATACCTAATATGAGGTGCACAAACAAAAAAATACAACATTTGCACGTGTATAAATCTTAATTACTGAAAGCATACTCAAGGAGTACTATTACATTTCACATGAATGCACACATAGATCTATTCTGGTTAGGTGAAGTTGCACAGGACATGGGTAGAAATTATCACAAGAGGAAATTTAACACTGACAGATAACTAATGCTCCAAATCCATAATAAAACTACAAGATTTTTCCAAACAGAATACATTTTAAATGAGAATTCCTTCATTATGAAGTCTTACAAATATACAATACAGAGCCCATGCAGGTTCCCAGGCTTTGTATACGACACAGGTAATCAGAAATCATATACACTGAAAATACATATATTTATTCTGACCAATTTGAACACAGTCAAACTGGGACATACAAATGACATATAATACCTCACTGCTGGATTAACAGACGCTTTGTCATTTATTTATAATTGCTTAAAATTACATTTCATGATTCCCCCACAATCCTTCTGTGCCCTGCTGCCAAATATGTGTAGCTGGTATTCATAAGTAAAAATAATGATTCACAACACAATAAGGTGACCAGAACTCCAGCAGTGGGTAGAGATGGGTTATGCATGGGATCTGTGCAGGAACCAGGACCCTCAGACCAAGGAGCTTACCAAGTCTCCTTCTACCCCCATATGGCGAGGTTCTGCAGGTACACTGGGATATTAGTCGAGAGACTGGGTACAAAAAACAAACAATTAAAGCACTATGAAGCAACATGAAGCATGACTGCCTAAAAGCAATAATAAAGTGAATAATAAAGTGTTAACTTAATACAAGTGGCCAGTACACCTGGATATAGGTTAGATATACAGTTCAAAATAAATTCAGAAATGCAGAGGAATCAGCAGTTCTAAATAAATGGACAGCCGTTTCCACCAAAACTAGATTAGTCAGTGAAGAAGGACACTGTTTGTGGAAGTGGAGAAATGATTAGGTGGGGAATAAGTCCTTTATTTAGGTGGGATTAGCGTTGAGCTAAAAGCCATGCAGGTGAAGCGTCCAAGCCAACCAGTACCTGAAGGGTGTGGAGGAATCATGTCAGTGAAGCCAGGAATCTCATCAGCCCCCTCTAACAACTTGTGTTCAGTGATCAACTGCTGTTGCTTGGTGGTGATGACCCTACGCTTGACCACTGTCCCGTCAGGTAGGGTCTCCTCAAATTCTTGGACATCACTGGTTTCCTGAGGTTCTCCCTCAATGCGGTCAACATATAATTTCATCTCAGGCTCTAGCTCACCGGGTGCCTGCTCAGAGAGGAGTCGGTGAGCCTCTTCATCAGTTGTAGGTAAGGCCCCCTCTGGACCCTCCATTATAAAACGTTTGACAACAGTCTGTTTTTGCTTGGTTTTTACAACTCTTCTTTTGACAACAGTGCCGTCCGGGAGGGTCTCCTCAAACTCCTGTACATCTGTTTCAGTTTGTGGATCACCTCTTATGGTATCCGCATACACTCGCACACCTGCTTCATCTTGGTCATCCTCTGTCTGATCTTCCATGGTGACAGCAGCTGAAGACAGTTCATTGCCATCTGCATCTACAGGTACTTCTTCTGTCACCACTTCTTCGGTAACCTGTCCGTCAGGACCAATTTTCCTGATCTTTTTGGTGATAACTTTGACTCTCCTTTTGATTATGCGGCGTTTTATCACAGTTCCATCAGGTAAGGTCTCTTCCACTTCATCAACATCTTCTCCTGCTGGGATAACATCAGCTGGGGCCTCCTCTGGGGATGACTTGTCATCACTTGGTTCATAAGCAGCTTCTGCTAGGGCAGCAGCCACTGCAATTTCCTCAGCTGTTGGTTCGTCAGCTTTTGGTCCTGCCAGGTGCTCTGTTACAGTGTCTGTTCTCGTAGAACCATCTGGCATTGTTGTGATTGTTGTTCTAATAATGATGTTATCCTGGCGGTAAGTAATGATCTTCTTGTGCACAACTGTTCCATCAGGCAATGTTTCATCAAATTCATCTACATTTTCAGGTTCATAGTCCTTCTCTGTTGTTGGGACTTTTTCTACAACCTCAGCTGGAATGTCATCAATTGGTTCCTGGATCTTTTCTGCTGGTGCCTCAGTATCATAGAACATGTCCTCATCTGATGGCTTCTCTGCAGATACCACATCTATATCCGTCTCCTCAATGACCTGTTGGACTGGTTTTTCAGTTTCAACCACCTGCTGTTCTACAACTGGTTCTGAAATATGGGAAGTTTTGGGAATATTATCAATAGGTTCTGTTATTGTTTCCTTACTGATTTTACCATCATGTGTACATGTTATAACATTTTTAATAATGTATGCATCTGTGTATTGTGTAATAACTCTCCGAATGAATCTAGTTCCGTCAGGTGCTGTTTCAATATGATCCTCCACTTTTGCATTATCTGGAATTTCTATGCTTTCAAGCAATTCAATATTAGGTTCTGTGGCTGTTGCAACTAAATCATCTGTGGTCTTTATCACAGTTTCATCTTCCTGTGTTTGTGCTTTGTCATCACTTTCTGTTACAACTTCATCCTGTGGAATGGTTGTCTGCTCTGTCTCAGCTTCTGGCACTAGGGCATCAGTGCCTTGGTCTGACATTTGTTCTTCTAATGATGATGCTTGAAAATGAACATCATCTGGTACAGATTTGACTAAAACTGCTCCAGTATCATCAGATTTCTCTGAAATATTTGCATCAGTTCCTAGATCTAATGGTTTTTCCTCTCCCGACCATACATGATCATCCTGTGGTTCAGTTTTGTCTAACACAACTCCAGTATCATCTGGTTTTTCTGAAATACTTGCATCAGTTACTTGACCTGACGGTTTTTCCTCTTCTTCTTCTGATTTTACATGATCATCCTCTGGTTCATTTTTGTCTGAAACAACTTCCGTATCATCAGGTTTCTCTTGAATGCTTGTGGATTCCTCTGTTAATGCGTCTGCCAAGACAGTCTCAACATGCTCAATGGCTAAACTATCTCTGTCTGGGGTCGGTGGTTGGTTAAATGTTGGTGATGTGGTTTCCTGAACACGGTCTATGGCAACCTGGTCTACATCTGGTTCAGTCTTAACAAATCCTACAGGTGCAACCATTTCTTCTTTTGGTGAGGTAGGACTGCCAACATCAGAGTCCCTGAACTCCTCAAGTGGTCCTTCATCAACAGTGGCTTCCTGGTCCCTTGGGGGTGCTTCTGCAGAAATATATAAATCTCTCTGTTCTTCAGGTGGTGTAGAGATCACCTCCTGGAATTCTTCTGTGGTTTCAACAGCGATCTCCTCACTTGCGCTGATACGTTCATCCTCCAGTGGTGGTTCAGTTTCTTTAAATTCATCTACGACAGCTTTAGCTTCAATGGGAGACTTGTCATCTTGGTCTAATTGTGCAATCTCTTCATCCTGACTAGCTTTAAGCAGCTCTGTTGAGTATGTTTCCACCTCTGTAACTTCTGTGGTGCTCAACTGTTGTGTGTCTGATTCAGGTACTTCCTTATCAGAGACGACAACTTGATCCTTGTCTACAACCAATAATGCACGAGGGCTGCTTGGTTCTTCTTCATCTTTTGGTGGTCCTGTCTCTTTCAGTTCCTCCTCTCTTAATTCAGTAATTTCATACGACTTTCCTCTTTCAAGGGTGGATATTTTTCTCTCCTCAGTAACCTCCTCTGTTACTGGTTCTTCAGAGGGTGTTTCTTGGTCTACTGGTGGTATGGACACTTTAGCAAGGTCTTCTGGTTCAGCTTTATCCTCATCTTTGATAGGTTTCTCTGTAGCCACTACATCAACTTCAACCCTGCTGATATCAGTTTCAGTTACCTGGTCCAAGTCATCTAATGTTGTTCTGGTCTCTTCCACAGACATCTCTGTCCTGTCAACAGCTACATCTTCTTTCTCTTGTACTGCAACGTGAGGGGTCAACTGGTCTCCAGCTTCATAATCAGCTGTAGCAAAGCACTCCTCTAAAGTTTCTTCTGGGGCTGCTTTTGAATCAACTCCAGGGGACTGCTCAGGACTGCCTTGAATTGGTGATTTTTCGACAAAGTGTTCCTTGTCTGCTTCCAGAACTACTTCATCAGCAACAATATCAGCCATCAGCTCTTGTGGTATTTCAGGTGATGGGACTGCCATCACTTCTGGGGTGGTACCAGATGTCTTTTGCTCTTCTTCATCCATATCTAATTCATCTGGAGGCTGGGCTCTTGGTGGTAATGTTTGTGTTTCCACAACTACAACTTCTTGCTGGTGGTCAACTGCAATGCCACTCTTATCAGGGGGTTCTTGTACACCTTCTGGTGGTTCAATTTCTACTCTGTCTAGTTCTGGCCCAGTTATGGGCACTTCTTGGTATTCCTCAGTAACAGTATCTTTTGACACCTGTGTAACCTCCTCTGGGGGCTCAGATGGCCTTCTTATTATTCCCACATCCACCTCGCTAGGTTCCTGCACAGGCTCATGGATTAGTTCAGTAGCATCATACTCACCTGTAGGAGGCTCACTGGCCAATGCTTCCACCAAACCTGCTTCCACAGCCTTACCTTCATCAGGACTCAGGTCAGCACTACGTGGGGGCGGTGGTTCAATGCGAGTTTTGACAATGCGCTTTTTCTGCCAAGTTCCATCAGGCATTGATTCTTCATACTCTTCCACAGAAGTTTCAGCATTGGTCATATCATCAGGGTCAGCTCCTGGTAGTAGCTCAGTAACTTCTTCCACAACTTCACTCCCCATTGATACATAGGTGACATTTTCTGTTACTTTATCACCTTCAGTGATCCTTTCAGTGACAGGTTTGACATGATCTGTAACCTCTACTCTACGTTTCACGATGGTACCATCTTCAAGGGTTTCTTCAGACTCATCAACTGTGGATTTAGGTTCAATATCACCTTCAAATATATCTCTAACTATTTCAGGAACAACCTCTGTACCTGGAGCAATTTCATGAAGCTCAGCACTGTCATCAAGACGTTTCTTTTCTACCCAGTCTTCAAAAGTATCATGATCTGGCTGGGCTGCCTCTCTGACCACTTCTTCAGCTGGGGTTTGTTGTGCCCAGTCTTCAAATGTTTGCCCTGAAAACAAGATTGAACATTGAATAATTTCAGTTCAAATGATTATTTCTGTGATACTGGCTATATTACAACTTTTTTATAATTAGTAAGCCAAACACAATACATTAAGCCACATTATTACATCTACTTAAGCACCAACATGCTTAAATTTGTAGAAACCATACAATGCTCAAGATATGGCAAGATATGCCATGAAAGCAAGGCTTGGCAAACCTTTGTAAACCACAAAATTCTATGTCATATAGAAACCCCAGTTTTTCTTGTTTACCAGTTATTTATTTAGCAGAGGAAATTTTGTTTTTATAAAAGCTTAAGCAAACAGACATTAAAGGATCATGCAGAACACATGCATGTATCAAATAATTAGTAAAATATTGAAACATTATTTGAAGCAAAGGATATATGTAACTGGTTAAGCTTGGAATAATTTAAATATGTCAATATAACTAACCCAGGAAACCCCTATTATATGGTATTATCTACGAATTGTGGCTGCACATTTGATCCATTTATAAAAACCATTCACCAGTTATCTGAACACCACTTTGCCACAGCAAAACCTGTCAAATGCATTTTCCAATATCCCAGGAATATTTGCCTTAAAAATGATGAAAATTTGCTTAATAAAAACATAATTCATATAAAAAAAGTTTCACATGATGACAGAAAACTGAGTAATTAAAAAAAATAATGTTCAAATATTCAAAGAAAACTATTAGGCTTTTTCCAAGTGGTTACAGAAACTGCATTCTGCTTCAAAAGACAGGATTTGCTGTAGATTAAGAAGTCAGCAACCATGTCATAATGACGTATTCTGTTAAATTGTTTTCCTGAATATCAGGACACCAGTTCCCCCTCGCCATCACTGTCAGACAATTATGGTTATCCAAGCTGTTACCTGGGAAAACATATAAACACAAAACACAAAGAGCGAACAGGACATGCAAAATAATTAACCATTTCATACATAAAACATATAAATTCATTTGAACAGTTGAACTGGGATCCTACATTCCCTAAATCATTCAACAGGTAACTAATGAGGAAACAAGGGACCCATGGGTCACGGCACTCAGCTGTTATATATGATAAAAAATATGATCTGGAAATGAGGCACATGCTGGTTTTGTGTGGTAATAAATAATAGCTGTATTATGAGTTGTTGGTGTTTAGCTTATGTATGATTTTGATAGTATCTTTGGAGACAGGGAAGAGGATTGATTTCACTTATTTTATTGACAAATGTAGTGCTATTGTCACAAAGATTTTGACTTGGCCATATAACTTATAAGCAGCACATATGATATAAGAGTTTAACTATTTATTAAAATTTAATAACAAATATTGTGCCAAATATAATTTTTATTAAAAATAATAAGAGAATCATATGATTTTTTAAAATAAAATATAACTGAAATGATTATTAAAATATTATAGAATATATTCATGAATGCATTCATGAATACATTTTGAAAGTATTTGCACTGGTATTCAAATACTTTCATTTTTACCTGAATTCCTAATCTTATGCAAGAAATGTTATAATGATTCATATTTGTATTCAAATACATTTGCAAAGTATTTGCACCATGTCTGGTATTTATTCAGTTTAAGCCAAACCATGATGTTGAGAATCAATATATACAAAATTCACAAATTTAAATAATGATCATAAGTCCCTGGTTTTAGAGCTTTTATTTATATAAAAAAAATAAATGTAATATATTCACTTTGGACTACTTTCACATCAATCTACACACTAGACACAGTAGGAATCTAGATTAATATTATCAACTGCCTCTTTGTCTATCATTAATTTTCTTCATGTGATTCCTAATGATTAGTAATGAAAAATATGATTTATTTTTTTTATCATTAAATTGAACTGAAAAATACCACAGGTGACTGCATGGTGTTATTTGGAATACTTGACATTCTATCCATCCATACAAGATTCTTACATCATCAGTAACTGCAAGTTAATTTCCTGTTACTCATCAACTAACAAATTCCTTTTCTATTAATTTTTAATTTGTTATTAAAAACCAATAAAATATTATTAATTTATAGTTTATTGTTATGTTGTTGGTAAAAACAACTACTAGATAAGTTGGGTTGGACACCTGGATCAACTGTGGCTGGCCATAAGCTGCCTGGCTGCCCCAGTGTATGCCTCGCCTCAAGCGTGCATAATTTGCTGAAAGGTCAACATACAGGTGACTGAAGAGGGGCTGGGGAGAGCCTGGGTCTGACATGGTCTCATAAAAACATTAATAAAAGTTACAATTTTTGGCCAATTTCTTTTAGCTTTCTAAACTAAAAAGCTGAAATCCTTATGTGTGCATGATATGAAAATTATATCAACAGTGCTCATAGGAAACAAATGTGCCATTTTCAAAGTTGGGCAAAATTTAAGGTACTAAGTTTATATTTATACTAATAACTTATAAAATTTGAAAAATTCAGAACTAATTTTGGGTATTCCATTGAATCTTGATTAAATAATGTTACAATCCTGACAAAAAAATCTCTAGCTTCAGCAATCCTCTTGTTAAGGGAGTAAATATATTTCTTGATTTTTTACAAAGTGCATTATGTTTGGGCCCATAACTTAAAACAATTATACAATACTGACATCATTTCTGGCATGTGCATAGCGAATATATAGAAAATATGTATATTATATATGATCAAAGTCAGATCAGTGGTTTTGATATTAGGTAGTCTTGTGTAACAATGGGTTTTTAATGGAAAAATGAAGTTTTCATTAATATCTAAAAGGAATTAAGTCCTAGTGACCAAATTCTTGGCATGGTAGGGGATTTTGGAGACATCTAACTGTATGCCAAATTTTAGGAACTGAGAGCTGAAGCTGGGGAGCTGAGCTCTAGCAAACTGCACAACACTAGCTTGATGTAAACAATATGCGACATGGTGCTTGAAAACTTGAATAAAATCTACAGTTTTTGATCAACTGGTTTCAAATTTTTGGTGTTAACAGATGAAATGCTAACAAAAACATGCTGGGAAAATTAAATCCACAGCAGTTACAGGAAAAAAATGTGCCATGGTCAAAGTTGGGCAAAATTTAAGGTACCAATTTTTTATTTTTGCTAATATTTAAAAAAATTAAAAGATTTTGATCTAATTTTGAGTATACAATTTGATTTTGATTAATTTAAGTTATATTTCTGGGAAAAAATTCCTTAGCTTAAACATGTTTTGTTTTAAATGATCAAATATCTTTCCTGATTTTTTACAAAATGCATTATGTTTGGGCCCATAACTTTTTAAAATTATATAATACAGACCTAATTTCTGGCATGAACATAGGAACTATACTGAGGAATATTTATGGTAAATATGAGGAAAAACAGATGAGTGGTTTTGATATTTGGCAGTCCTGAAGTGTGAAAATAGGTTTTTAATAAAAAATTGAGGTTTTTCCTTAATTTCTCAAATGATCGAACCCACAAAGACCCAGTTTTCAGCTCGGTAGGAGATCTTGGGGACATCAAACATTATGCCAAATTTTGGATTCCTAGGTCTTACAGTTTCAAAACGTGCCAGAATAACGGATGGACAATCGGATAGCCGAAGGACAAAGGACCACGACTATAGCTCAGATGACTTTTAGTCAGCTGAGCTAAAAATAACTGAAAACACTAATGTACTACATACTGTTATTAACACATTAACTGATTCCTTTTTCTGGTGATCTTTAAATTATCTTTTCATGCTGCACTGATAATTAAAATTGTGCTGTTTTAGAAAATGCTAACTAGAAACCCATCAATACATATACCTGATGGATACTTAAAATAACTAATCATAAGAATTGTGTAGAATCAAGGCTGCTTCCCACATGAATTGCTTCCAAGATAGAGACTAGATGTGTCGGAACAACACGAATGCCCCCGCCTTGGGCAAATTAGAAACATTTGTAAAATTTTGAAAATTTTTTTAAGTTCAGTGTCGTATGGTCAAAAGTAGGTCAACAAGGGCAAAATGCAAACTCGATCTGTAACGGGTCATTATCAAGCAACACACCAAAAATCATGCCAGTATATGCAGGCATTGTGAAAAAAAGTCCATACATGTGCATTTTCCATAAAAATTTCTGTCTTTCATGAAATTTTCTATGTTTAGGAGCCGTAAAACAATCAAAAGTAGGTCAACCGGGATGAAACGCGAACTCGATCTGTAACTGTCATTATCTGCCCACACATAAAAAATCAGGGTGGTATCTGCAGGCATTGAGGAAAAAAAGTAAGTATATATGCATTTGTTTTGAAAATTTATATTTTTCATGAAACTTTCTATGTTCAGGAGCAGTCAAATGGTCAAAAGTAGGTCAACTGAGAGAAAACAAGAACTCGATCTGTAACTGGTCATTATCTGCCTACACACCAAAAATCAGGCCCGTATCTGCAGGCACTGCGAAAAAAAGTCCATACATATGCACCTTTTTATGAAATTTTCTTTGTTAGAGCACCGTCAAACGGTCAAAAATAGGTCAACTGGGACAAAACGTGAACTTGATCTGTAACTGGTCATTATCTGCCCACACACCAAAAATCAGGCCAATATCTGCAGGTATTGTGAAGAAAAGTCTGTACAAGTGTATTTGTCATGAAAATTTATGTTTTACATGAAATTTTCTATGTTCAGGAGCCGTAAAACAGTCAAAAGTAGGTCAACCAGGACGAAATGCGAACTCAATCTGTAACTGGTCAATATCTGGCCACACATCAAAAATCAGGCCAATATCTGCAGGCATTGCAAAAAAAAGTCCGTACATGTGTATTTGTCATGATATTTCATATTTTTCATGAAATTTTCTATGTTCAGGAGCCGTAAAACGGTCAAAAGTAGGTCAACCAGGACGAAACCCGAACTCGATCTGTAACAGGTCTATATCTGCCCACACACCAAAAATTAGGCCAATATCTGCAGGCATTGCGAAAAAAAGTCTGTACATGTGTATCTTTCATGAATATTTCTATTTTTCATGAAATTTTCTATGTTTGTACAACGGTCAAAAGTAGGTCAACCGGGACGAAACGCGAACTTGATCTGTAACTGGTCTATATTTGCCCACACACCAAAAATCAGGCCAATATCTGCAGGCATTGCGAAAAAAAGTCCGTACATGTGTATCTGTCATGAATATTTCTATTTTTCATTAAATTTTCTAAGTTTAGGAGCCGTAAAACAGTCAAAAGTAGGTCAACCAGGATGAAACGCGAACTCGATCTGTAACTGGTCTATATCTGTCCACACACCAAAAATCAGGCCAATATCTGCAGGCACTGCGAAAAAAAAAATCCATACATGTGTATTTGTCATGAAATTTCATATTTTTCATGAAATTTTCTATGTTCAGGAGCCGTAAAACGGTCAAAAGTAGGTCAACCAGGACGAAACGCAAACTCGATCTGTAACTGGTCAATATCTGCTCACACACCAAAAATCAGGCCAATATCTGCAGGCATTGCGAAAAAAAGTCCGTACATGTGTATCTGTCATGAATATTTCTATTTTTCATGAAATTTTCTAAGTTAAGGAGCCGTAAAACGGTCAAAAGTAGGTCAACCGGGACGAAACGCGAACTCGATCTGTAACTGGTCTATATCTGCCCACACACCAAAAATTAGGCCAATATCTGCAGGCATTGCGAAACAAGTGACCCATGGGTCATGACGCTCAGCTGACTGGGAAGAGATTCGCAAAAGGAAATTTTATCATCAGAATGGTAGTATATACCCATTCAACTGAAGCATCAAACAGATTAACCAACAGGCCAAGATTTAGTCTGTATTTATATATCTCAAAAATAGAGAAAAATGTGTAAACTTTTAAAACTAGAATACGGGTAACCGACAAGTGACTACATGTATCTGCCAAAATCGGATAGTGAGGCATGGATTGAGTGGCAAGGGGAAATAGAGTGAGGTATGTTGCATATTAGCATGGATGTCTGCAGCCTAAATGTGTATGTAGGTTGTGCCACCTACCACAAATCCAGAAAGCTGTCCAAGCTGTATACACCTGCAAAATTTTAGGCAGAAAAGTCAAACCACTACATGTATATGAGCGATTTTTGCCCATGGCAGACAAACAGACAAACACTGTGCAAAAATCTTTGCAGGTAACCCCTCCAGTTTTGTGTATGATAAAGACCTATGTGAGATCTAAACACATGCACAATTTTGGCCCAATCGGTCAAATGGTTCCTGAGATATGGGCTTGGATGTGTCCAGCGTTAACTAGAATGTAGGTGGCGCCACCTGTCATAAAATCAAGAAAGCTGTCCACGATGTATAAACCTGCAAAATTTTAGGCAGTTATGTCGAACCACTACAGAGAAATGAGTAATTTTAGGCCACGGCAGACTAACAGACAGACGCTGTGCAAACATTGTTACAGGTGGCGCCACCATTTTTTGTGTATGTTACAGAGCTATCAAAGGGCTACATTTGTATAAAGTTTATTTCCTGATCGGTCAAACGGTTCCCGAGATATAAGCTTGGATGTCATCAGCCTGAACGTGAACGTAGGTGGCGCCACCTGTCATAAAATCAAGAAAGCTATCCTGGATGTATACACATGACGAATTTCAGGTAAATTAGTCAATTCACTGCAGAGATATGAGTGATTTTAACCCAAGGCAGATGAACAGATGGACACTGTGCAAACATGGTTACAGGTGGCGCCACCATTTTTTGTGTATGTTATAAAGCAATTCAAGGGCTACATTTGTATCAATTTTATTTCCTGATCGGTCAAACGGTTCCCGAGATATGAGGGTTTATGAGTGGAAACAGACCCACAAATGGACACTGGATAGAGAGGAAAGGTCAGAGGTCAATGCAAATTGGTTAGGCACCAGTTCACATGTGACCCGATAATAGGTGTAAGTTTGGGAAAAATCGGTCCATTAGTCTCCGAAGAGTTCTCTGGAAACGAACGCCGCCGCGGCGGAGGAACTCGGTCAAAAACATAGTATCCGCAAAACTTCGTTTTGGCGGATACAAAAATACAGGTGGCTCCACCAGTCTGCAGAAACTAATAAAAACACTTAATGGTCAATATCCATGCAAAAAATCATGGTGATCTCTGCATTAGTTGTTCAGATACTTCAGTTTTTGTATCAAATTGTCCATTATTCTGAGGGATACTTCGGAGTCCTATAGCTTGAAGGATATGGGTAACAGAGACCTAATTTCAAGTTTCCACAGGCACCTTTCATGGGCCTCCTTGCATGACAAGAATGAAGATTCTAGGTCCAGTTGTTGCGATTTGTACCCTGTTGACAGATAACCACATCTTTAAAGGTCTCAAAAAAAAGAAAACAAGGGACCTATGGGTCACTATGCTCAGCTGAAGTTGACCTTGAAGGTAAAAATCTAAAATAATATCAAATGGAGATGCTGTGTAAGAGGAAGAGGTAATATAGGCCATGATTGGTTTATATGATCGGCTTGTACTGATGATGAGCAAGAAATTGTTGCAAATAATATTTTGTGACCTAACCATGTGTTTCCTAATGTTGAAATTGAAGCATGTGAGCAGTTTGTGAACAAATGATCTGTAATATTACCATGATCATTAGTTGGCTTTTTAATTAACTATTGACATTTCAGTAGTTTACACATTTGTTCAATTGAATCTATTTTTTGTATAATATATATTATTAAATATAAATGTATTTTTTTAATGAAATTTATACAGTTGAAATATAACTAATTAACAACATAAAACAGGGCAAACAAAGCCTGATCTCAAATTCTGCTGAGGCAGGAAAATAATGAACAAATGTTTGTATTAAATCCTAATTTTTTTATTACATCAATTTTTTTTATTATAAGTTTATATTTCTATACATTTCCAATATAACATATATATCCGAATATAAAAGTTGATTCATAATTCTTAATTGCATCATCATAAATCTCAATCTTGTCAGATAACACCACATCATGCATACAAATGTTTATTTATTTTTTACCACAAAAATATATCTTTTAAATCTGCAAAACAATAAATATCTTAAAATAATACTTGATTTAGATTTCACAATTTTTAAATGTGTCTTTATTTATCCATAATGTGCTTCATATTTTATAAATTTAAGCATACTGATGGGTTCAATTATATTTGTTAAAATCATTTAAAAGAAAACTGATTTCTTTAAAAATGCCACATTACACAACATTGCATCTTCTGGATTACACCTTGAATTACCTTTTCAAGGAAAGTTTTTGCATATTGGAGTGGAAACAGCATTACAATGAAGGAGATACAGTGAAAACAATAACAATTACTGCATAACACTTGGTGGGTTGGGTTTGCCGGGGGGGGGGGGGGGGGGGGGTGATTGGGATGGTGATATGAGAATAACTGTACACCTGTCACAGCAGGGGATCTCCCCCAGTGACTGTAACAAATCAGAAACCCTGGCATAGCTGACTTCCATTGACCTAGAGTGGGACCCTGCATCTGTAATCTGTAATCAAAGCAAATGACTACAACAGAGCCTCAAGAAAAAATCAATAACTAGCCTAATTTTCAAGCTTTTATTTTCAACTTTCAGATTTAAACAAATTAAATATTTATGTTTACATGCTGTGAAAATTAAATCAATGGTACTAACAAAAAAAAAATGTGCCATGGTCAAAGTTGGGCAAAATTTAAGGTACTGATTTTATTTTTATGCGAATAACTTAAAAAATTTACAAAATTCAGATCTAATTTTGGGTAAACAATTGAATCTTAATTAAACATAGTAATATACTTGGGAAAATAGACTCTAGTTTCAAAATTTTTCATGTTAAGTGAGTAAATATTTTTCCTGATTTTTTACAAAGTCCATTATGTTTGGGCCCATAACTTAAAGAATTTATACTAAACAGACTTAATATCTGGCATGTACATAGAAACTATATAGAGGAATATTTATGGTAAATATGAGGAAAAACATATGAGTGGTTTTGATATTAGGCAGTCCTGAAGTGTGAAAATAGGTTTTTAATAAAAAGTTGAGGTTTTTCCTTAATTTCTCAAAGGAACTAAGTCGCAAAGTCCCAGTTTTCGGCTTGGTAGGAGATCTTGGGGACATCTAACATTATGCTGAATTTTGGATTCCTAGGTCTTACGGTTTCAAAACGTGCCACATCTACGGACGGACGGACAGACGGACGGACGACGGACAATGGACCACGACTATAGCTCAGATGACTTATAGTCAGCTGAGCTAAAAATTCATAAAAATTTGAAAAAAAATTAGAGGTGGCACACCCAGTCTGCAGAAACTGATGGAACAGCTCATGATCAATATGTATGCCGAAAATCATGACCATCAGTGTTGTAGTTATTGAAATACTGCAGTTTTTGTATCAAATTTTCCATTATTCTTGGGGGGGGGGGGGTATTTTGGACCCATACAGCTTAAAGAATATGGGTAACAGAGACCTAATTTCAAGTTTCCATGGAGACTTTTCATGGGTCTCCCTGTGTGTCAAGAATGAAGATTCTTGGTCCAGTTTTTATGATTTGTGCCCTGTTAACAGATGTTCATATCTTTAAATGTCTCAAAAATACAGAAAAATTTCGTAAAAAAAACCGAACAAATACAGGTGGTGCCACCAGTCAGCAGAAAATTATGAAACACTCCATGATCAATATCCATGCAAACAATTATGGTTATCTCTGCATTAGTTGTTCAGATACTTTAGCTTTTGTATCAAATTTTCCATTATTCTGAGCTGTACTTTGGAGTGCCATAGCTCAAAGGATATGGGTAACAGAGACCAAATTTCAGGTTTCCATGGAGACTTATCATGGGTCTCCCTGTGTGTCAAGAACGAAGATTCTAGGTCCAGTCGTTACGATTTGTACCCTGTTGACAGATAACTACATCCTTAAAGGTCTCAAAAATGGAGAAAACAATTCGTGAACATTGAAAAATACAGGTGGCGCCACCAGTCTGCACAAACTGATGAAACATCTCATGATCAATATGTATGTCGAAAATCATGACCATCAGTGATGTAGTTAATGAGATATTGAAGTTTTTGTATGAAATTTTTGACTATTCTGGGGGGTAATTTTGGGCCCCATAGCTCAAAGGATATGGGTAACAGAGACCTAATTTCTGGTTTCCATGGAGACTTTTCATAGGTCTCTCAGTGTGTCGAAAATGAAGATTCTGGGTCCAGTCGTTACGATTTGTGCCACGCTAACAGATGACAGCATCCTCAAAGGTCTCAAAAATAGAGGAAAAAATCGTAAAAAATCAAACAGTACAGGTGGCGCCACCAGTCTGCAGGAACTGATCGAACATCTCATGATCAATATGTATGCCAAAAATGAAGACCATCAGTGATGTAGTTATTGAGATATTGAAGTTTTTGTATGAAATTTTTTACTATTCTGGGGGGGTACTTTGGGGCCCCATAGCTCAAAGGATATGGGTAACAGAGACCTAATTTCTGGTTTCCAAGGAGATTTTTCATGGACCTCTCAGTGTGTCAAGAATTAAGATTCTAAGTCCAGTCTTTATGATTTGTGCCTTGTTAACAGATGTTCTCATTTTTAAAGGTCTCAAAAATAGAGAAAAAAATATGTAAAAAATCGAAAAATACAGGTGGCGCCACCAGTCTGCAGGAAGTGATGTAACATCTCATGATCAATATGTATGCCAAAAATCATGACCATCAGTCAAGTAGTTAATGAGATATTGAAGTTTTTGTATGAAATTTTTGACTTTTCTGGGGGGTACTTTGGGGCCACATAGCTCGAAGGATATGGGTAACAGAGACCTAATTTCTGGTTTCCAAGGAGATTTTTTATGGACCTCTCAGAATCCCAAGTTACAAGGTTCTAAGTCAAGCGGTTACGATTTGTGCCTGGTTAAAGGACGGACAGACGGACAAAGAGTGATCGCTATAGCTCAGATGACTTTCAGTCAGCTGAGCTAAAAAAGTCCGTACAACTGTTTGATTTCGGAATGACGGAATGACAGAATGACGGAATGACGGACATGGGTAAAACTATATGCCCCGGCCACTTTGTGGCGGGGGCATAAAAACACAGAAAGCTGAAGGCAACATTTGGGTATTTCTTCTGTAACTTTGCCTGATAGGAGCATAAATAGATTTGGAAGCACTTCGCAGCAGAGTGGGGACATGTCAGCCATAGCAAAGTCTGCAGTGAACAAGTGTCATCTAGAGAAGAGCTTACTGTCATAGGCCCTGGTGTGCAAAGACTCTGCTTTGTGACGGCTCATTCAAGTTTGGACTGCTGTGCAGCTTACTAAAACTGATCACCACCCTGTGTATACCTGATGTTTAGCAAAATTTATTCAGAGCTTATGTTCTTCTCACATTTAAAGCCAGCTGAGCACTGCCCTCACTACCCTGATCTGACATGAAAGATTTTATAAAAATCTTAAATTCATATTTGATGACCTTTAGGTCTCTTTTCTACGGTCAAAAAACGATGAATGTTTTCATGTGCTTAAACCAAACATGCTAATTTTGTAAATACAAAATCATATCCAATACATATCAATGATTATGTTCTTTTCTCCTGTGATCATGGTTATCCACAACCAATAATTGGTTAAACATGTATAAACACACTACTGTCTGAGAAATCACAGTCATGATATTATTCAAATATACTGGGAGGCATCTTTGTTTTCCAAGTATGATGACAATAAGGTTACTGCCCTAGTTTGTCAATGCAACTTGCATTGTTATCATGAACAATGCCCCAGCAAAGGAAAATATTGCCAAAACACAGGTGAACACAGATATGGTGGTATAGAGTATAGACACATTCTGATGCTTAAGATGTGTTTCTGCCTAGTTCAGGCCATTACTCTATGCCCTGTTCTGGCACATGCTGCCTTCATTCACAACAATATCACTACAAGTCCATTTTAAGTCTCACCGGCAGGTGCTGCATGGGCTTCCTTCACACTCTTGACAGTAACCTGTTCTTCTACCACAGTCTTTGGCTCTGTTAAAGATAAAATTGAAACCCTTGTACTCCTAGCCACTGTCACAGACTAGTGTTTATAGAAAAACTTATATAGTTAATCCAAGGTATGAATAAAATAAGTATGAAAAGTGCAGTTTTCAAAGCATATTAAATCTTTGTTTCCTGTTTAACTCATCACCAAATAAAAATCCTGTAAGATACAAACAAACTTAAATACACTAAAGATTCACTACATAAATGTCAGTAATTATTTAATCACTGGCTGCAGTTCAATAAAATATGTTATTGCACTGTTGTTTAACATGTTTATTTTAGAAAACCATATTGTGCTAAAATTGTAAACAAACGACCCAATTAAACATTTATTAGGCAAGAAATATGAAGAAACAGACTGATACACAATACCATGCTAATAATAAATATCAGTTCATTCAGTCACGAAGCTAATTTTAATTTGTATCTGCATATAAACTGATATGTGACTAAATCTATTTCACACTGCCCTGTGAGAAGCATAGAGTTTTAAGCAACATTAGAACATCATCCATTTGGTGCAAGTATAAAACAACCCAATGGGATTGTGCTGAAAGTGGAAGAGTATGAACATCATTATGATAAAGTTTCAGATAAAATGCACCAACATGCCAAGCCATGCTATGCCATACCATGCTAGAATAAACACTGGATCAGGGGTCGAGATTAGCCCTGTAGAGGGACCCACAGGCTTACTGCCATTTCAGATATCACCATACAGATAATCTGTACCACACAAATCTTTCAGTCATTATTGTATAATTGTTTTATAAAACAGAAGTATATTGCATAAAAGCTGGATTAATTTAAACTTGTCAAACTGGTTATATATATATATATATATATATATATATATATATATATATATATATATATTTGAAGCCATTTTATAACCTATATGTCCAAACAATCTATTTATCTAAAATATGAGTTAACTGAACATCAATAGTTACAGAGAAACATTTTGTAAGGTGGAATAAAAAGTTTTTTTTTTAATTTTATCTATTCTTTCATTTTAACATAGAGGAACAGATCCTTACTCAATTTGGTGGAAAATGAAGCAACTTTACATCCTATGTAAAAAGGCATATGTTTGTCAAAGACCAAGTATATAAAAAAATATAAACAAAGAAAAGCATTTCATGTGATAGAAATGAAGACTTTACAAATCTACGTTCTTTGATTTATACCCAGAAGACCAGATTACATTGGCACTGACATAATATCGACCCCTGTACAACAAGATTTCTGAACATTATTTTTTTTTGGTTTGCTTGTGACATTTGCAAATAAGTACATAAATGGACAAAATTATCTGAGACTACTAGGATTGGGTGGAAATTTTAGGCTGGGCCAAGCTTTGTTAATCATACATTTATTGCACCAGTCATGAGTTACTGGATTCTTAAATGGTTCTCTACTATGATTTAAATACGTTGATGATCTTTCTATAATGGACCACTGTTTAACTTCACCATTTCCAGATAGTCAGTTTTCATTATTCTGTAAAACTACTCTGTTTTAATATGTCACCTGAAAACTGCAATAAGTTCTACCCATCTTATTTTCAGTTTTAATTCAATGTTGATTCTAGGGACTGGTAAATTATTTTTCTGGTGTTATTTTCATTTTCATTCTTAACTTTAATCTCTAGTGTTCAAGCCTATCCACTTTGACAAAAAAAAAAGAAGAAATAAAATGGAATTCTCCAATACTTAAAAATCACTGTGCTACATAGCTTGAAGGAAATTTTATCAGTATTTACAGGTATTTTCAGGTTAAATACATCAGCAGTAAAAACTTGTGAAACCAAATACACTTATGCAAGTCCTAATAACCACAAGTTTGCAGAAATATCATAAGCCTGAGTAAACGGTTGAAGTCAAAACACATTGTTTTCATTATTTTTTTAAACGGTTTACTTATTTTATTTAAATATTGGTAAAATTTTAAATGATGCATCTTTGTTTTGACTGGTATGTAGTTTTCAAAACTGAAGCCTGACGGCAACAAAATTATTTTTTTAGGGTAAATTAACCAAAGTGACCCAGCCTGACTGAAAATCAAGCTTTTTAATCAGAGGGCTAACAGAGGAGAAGTAATACACATGGTAACACCTAGTGTACGGAACAGAAAGATTCCCCGGTGTACCTGTGCTACCCCTGATGACAACCCAGTTTGTTCCATCCCAAACTTCTGTGACATCCCACTCCTCACTGAATTCATCAGTAGGGGACAGATCTTGATCATCTGTTTCCATGATTGCATATAAAGAGTTCAAAAGGACATGAGCATCTGTCAAGATATGTGATATCTACTCTGGACAAGACATATTTTGTAATAAAAGTATAAACTAGTAAAAAGGGTAACTGATGGAGACACAGCAATTAATCCACGGACTAAGATGTCAGGCTGCACCAATGCTATATAATCAGGAATGAATGCAGAACAAGCAATGCTTATTAATATCCAGCCCTATCTTAACTTGTTTTATCATTGTGTATCTCCCTTATTCTCAATTTAATCTTATTGATTTTTTTGCCTTACCAACAGAATGAACTAGAATATCAGCAGAAGCTGACAAAAGCCCTCAGCCAAAAGAACAGTGTTTAGAGGTGGTAACAGTAACAAGTACTAAATATCTGTTCTCACATGGATGTATATCTGTACATGTCTCAGTTATAAATTTAAAATGGAGAGGCATGTACCATGATTCATAAAAATTCACCAAATGCTTCCTGAAAAATAAGCTTCTAAGTTTTATTCTATTATCAGCTCTGTGACCTTGAAAAGTATGTCAAGGTCACCCATCTTTGAACTTGACCTAGATTTTGTCGATATACAGCTTCACCAAAGAAATAAAATTCCTATTGTGAATCCTTTTAGAGATATCCCGCGCACAAGGCCAAAGTTGAAAAATCCAAGAAAAATTCATTAAAAATAAGATATTGCAGGTGGCGCCCCCAAACTTGTGCAGCAGTTACAGACCATCACTCCCTATGATCATAGTAAGTATTGTGAAAATCTAGCCAATGGTTCCTGAGAAATAAGTTTCTAAATGTTTTTTCTATAATCAGCTCTTAAACGTAGAAAAATAGGTCAAGGTCACCCATCTTCGAACTTGACCGAGATTTTGTCAATATACATCTTCACCGAAAAAATAAAATTCCTACGGTGAATCCTTTTAGAGATATCCCGCTCACAAGCCCAAAGTTGAAAAATCCGATAAACTTCATTAAAAATCAGATATTGTAGGTGGCGCCACCAAACTTGTGCAGCAGGTACAGATTATCAGTCCCAATAATCATAGTAAGTTTTGTGAAAATCCACCAAATGGTTCCTGAGTAATTAGCATCTAAGTGTTTTTCTATAATCAGCTCTAAAATGTAGAAAAATAGGTCAAGGTCACCCATCTTCGAACTTGACCGAGATTTTGTCGATATACATCTTTACCGAGGAAATAAAATTCTGACGGTGAATCCTTTTCAAGATGTCCCGCTCACAAGGTAAAAGTTAACGGACGCCGGACGGACGGACGGACGGACAGCTTGGGTGACGACAATAGCCCATCAGCCTAAGGGCTGAGGGCTAAAAAGTCAAAAGTTTGAATGGGATATATCTGTGGGAATTCTGAAGTTTTAGTAGCTAGTTTAAAAATCATGAGAGCTAAAGGGCCACAAAGATAAGTGTAACAGCAGAAAAGAACATTTTTCAATTTTGTACCCACAGATGCTTCATATGACACATGCTACATTGGTACACAACTTCCAGTGCAACTTTTCCTACTTTTAAAAAATTGAAATTTTCCACTGCACAAGTGAATTTTGATAAAAACAGAAAAAAACAATAACTGACATGCAGTCTCACATCATGCCAGAGGTTTACTATCAGAAAATTGAAAGGTGCAATGTGTTCACTCTTCAAAAACTGCACATCTTTCATAAAAGAAAGAATGTTTTGAAAATAAAAAAACAAACCAGTTCCTTTAATCACATATAAATCAATCCAGTATCTCCTTTCCCTAAATGCTAATTCTTTTGTGTTACCTCCATTCCATGGGAGTATTAATAAGATATTCTATGTGTTTTAAATCAACTCTCAAGAGCCACAAGCATCCCATACAGTTACATAATAAAGTCTTTGAACTTGAGACAATGTACTACCAAGTCTCTTTTCTAAAACTCTTTACTAAACTACTATCATAGCATAATGATGTGATGTCATTGGATTCTTTATTTACTTGGGAGCTGGGTAAAAATATCTTCTCTTCCTGAAGAGTACCCGAACTTCTTTAGTATAGATAAGATGCTAAGCTGGACAATAGAAATTCATCTGTTTTGCTGTAGAAGCCATGCTTTTTTTTCAGATGATGCTGGAGATATAGTCATGGAGATAACTTTGCAAGTATGAAAGCTTAAATAGATGCTGAAACAGATAAATCTTGACCATTTACGGCAAAACAACCTATCCAATGACAAAGAATTATTATCACCCATTGACTATCTGCTGAGCTAACAAAGAATTTACAAGGACATATATACATTGTTCTTACCAGACATGACAAGGAAACTGTCACAGACATGAAAAGCTTCAGCCTGAACAGCAAGTTCCAATACATCATTCATAAACATAATAAATATTGAAGGCTTTCGCAGTCAGATGTTTTTATTAACTACAACACTGACCAGGCGTCAACCATTTCAAGAAAAGGTACTACAAATGTTAATTACAATAAGGGTAGTCAACAAGCGACTACGTGTATCTGCCGAAATCAGAGTGGGACGGGTGAAGTGAGGCATGGAGTGGCAAGGGGAAATAGAGTGAGGTGTGTTGCATATTAGCATGGATGTCTGCAGCCGAAATATGTATGTAGGTGGCCCCACCTGCCGCAAAATCCAGAAAGCTATCCCAGTTGTATAAATATGCAACATTTTAGGCAGATACGTCACACCACTGCCGAGATTTGAGTGATTTTATCCCACGGCACACAAACAGACGAACGCTGTGCAAAAAAGGTTGCAGGTGTGCCAACATTTTTGCGTATGATAAAGAGCTATGTATGATCAATACAAATGCAAAATTTCAGGAGGATACATCAAACCAGTCACGAGATATAAGCCTGGATGTCTTCAGCCTGAACGTGTATGCAAGTGGGGCCACCTGTCATAAAATCAAGAAAGCTATCCAGGATGTATACACATGTTAAATTTCAGGTGGATAAGTCCAACCACTGCAGAGATATGATCTGAGTGATTTTATTCCAAGGCAGATGAAAAAATGGACACTGTGCAAAAATGGTTGGTGGCACCACCATTTATAAAGCTATCCAAGGGCTACATTTGTGCAAAATTTTTAGCCTGATTGGTGAAACGAGTCCGAAGATATGTGGGTTAATGTGTCAAAACGGATGCACAGATGGATGCACTGGACAGAGGAAAGGTCAGAGGTCCATGCAAAATATTTTGGCATCAGTTCACATGTGACCCAATAATGGTGTAAAGTTTTTAGAAAAATCTGTCCAGTGGTCTCAGAGTTCTATTCTTGAAACTAACGCTGCGGCGGTGGCAGAACCTGGTCAAAAACATAGTATCCGCAAAACTTTATTTTGGAAGATACAAAAATAATTAGAAAGGATACTAAATTATCAAAGCACAATAATCTCCATAAAAAAAAAACAAATTTCCATCAAAAATGTCTTATATTGGACTTACTATAGTAAAGAAACAGAAACACTCCAGAGAAAGTGAAGAAAATGTTAAAGATCTAACATAAGACCTGCTTTTGAAGTAACAAAGCCAAACACAAGTCTTTTTTGTGTGAGAAATTATATTAAATATGAAACTGGATACTTTGAGACTTAAACATATAGAAGCACACTGATATCATGTCAGGACAACAAGTAATGCTACACTGCCACACAACAGATGACAGCACAACACAACATCCATCAGATACCTGGGGTCACACTCTGTGTTACAGGAGTTGGCGGGGGAGTTTTGGTTTTCTTGGGTTTTTGTTTGTCTTTGGTTCCACCTACAAAGGATGCCACATTGCTAACTACTCAAGTCACACAAATAAACACAGAAAATGACACATCTGTATGAACTGATAGTCATTTTGCTTTCACAAGTAGGAGACAACCGTGTGAATACATTTGTCTTATTTTACAAAAAAAGACATGAAAATTCCATTTGAGTCCAATTGGCTGCATGCTCAACACAAAACGTGCATTCCATCATGATGGTAATTATATGCTATTATTTATTTATTTTTCAGTACAACACTCCTCACTGGTAAAAGTTTTAAACCTACAGTAAATATCTGGTGTTATACTGAAGCAAACAGGTTTACATTTGGCTCACAGGGAATTTAACACTGTAAAGGAAACAGCTCCCTTATCTGAGAATTATACCACTACAGCAAGGCCAAAAAAGCTCATGCAGCACAATGTCCCACTGAAATGGTATACAGATTAGCTGAAGTACAATGTTACTGTAACAAACTTTTTTTATGGATGGATAGGAGTAGGAATAAGAGAAATATGTATCAAAGATTAAAGGGAAATGGTCAAGAGCAAGATGTAAAATATAACTTGTATGAAAATTCAAGGTACACCATCTGAAGACAGGCGAATCTTCAACAGAAGAGGAAAAGGAAGAAACTGAAGTATCATCATAAAAGGCAAACAAGGGACCTATGGGTCACGACGCTCAGCTGTTATATATGATAAAAAAATATTATTTAGAAATGAGGCAAATGCTGGTTTTGTGTGGTAATAAATATAAGCTGTATTATGAGTTGTTGTTGTTTAGCTAAAGTATGATTTTGATAGTACCTTTGGAGACGGGGAAGAGGATTGATTTCATTTATTTTATTAACAAATGGAGTACTATTGTCACACAGATTTTGACTTGGCCATATAACTTATAAGCAGAACATATAAATAAGAGTTTAACTATTTATTAAAAAAAATTACAAATATTGTCCCAAATATAATTTTTATTAAAAATAATAAGAGAATCATATGATTTTTTAAAATGAAATCTAACTGAAATGATTATTAAAATAATATTAAAGAATATATTTATGAATGCATTCATGAATACATTTTGAAAGTATTTGCACGAGTATTCATATACTTTCATTTTTACCTGAATTCCCATTCTTTATGCAAGAAATTTTATAATGGAGTACATAATCATATTCGTATTTAAATACAATTACAAAGTATTCGCACCATGTCTGGTATTTATTCAGTTTTCACCAAACAATGATGTTGAGAATCCAGAATATACAAAATTCACACATTTAAATAACGATCATAAGTACCTGGTTGTATGGCTTTTATTTATATTTAAAAAATAACTGTAAAAAATTCATTTTGGACTAATTTCACATCAATGTACACACTAGACACAGTAGGAATCTAGATTAATATTATCAACTGCATCTTTGTCTATCATTAATTTCCTTCATATGATCCCTAATGATTTGAAATGAATAATATGATTTACTTCTTTATCATTAAAATTTGAACTGAATAATGCCATAGGTGACTGCATGGTGTTATTTGGAATACGTGACATTCTACCCATCGATACAAGATTCTTATATCATCAGTAACTGCAAGTTAATTTCCTGTTATTATAAACTCCTTTTCTATTTTTCTTTAATTTTTTATTAAAAACCAATAAAAATTTATTAATTTATTGTTTATTGTTAAGTTGTTGGTTAAAACTACAAGATGAGTTGGGTTGGACACCTGGATCAACTGTGGCTGGCCATAAGCTGCCTGGATTCCGTGTATGCCTCGCCTCAAGCATGCATTATACAGGTGACTCAAGAGGGGCACGAGAGAGCCAAAGTCTGACAGGGTCTCATAAAAAACATTAATAAAAGCTACAATTTTTGGCCAATTTCTTTCAGCTTTCTAAACTAAAAAGCTGAAATCCTTATGTGTGCATGATATGAAAATTATATCAACAGTGGTCATGGGAAACAAACGTGCCATGGTCACAGTTGGGCAAAATTTAAGGTACTAATTTTATATTTATATTAATAACTTATAAAATTTGAAAAATTCAGAACTAATTTTGGGTATTCAATTCAATCTTGAATAAATAATGTTACATGCCTGACAAAAAAATCTCTAGCTTCAGCAATGCCCTTGTTAAGGGAGTAAATATATTTCTTGATTTTTCACAAAGTGCATTATGTTTGGGCCCATAACTTAAAACAATTACGAAATACTGACATCATTCTGGCATGTGCATAGAGATTGAAAAATATGTATATTATTTATGATTAAAGTCAGATCAGTGGTTTTGATATTTGGCAGTCTTGAAGTGTAACAATGGGTTTTTAATGGAAAAATGAAGTTTTTCATTAATATCTCGAAGGTATTAAGTCCTAGTGACCAAATTCTTGGCATGGTAGGGGATTTTGGAGACATCTAACTGTATGCCGAATTTAAGGAACTTAGAGCTGAAGCTGGGAAGCTTGGCTCTTGCAAACTGCATAACACTAGCTTGATGTAAACAATATGTTACATGGTGCTTGAAAACTTGAATAAAATCTACAGTTTTTGATCAACTGGTTTCAAATTTTTGGTGTTAACAGTTGAAATGCTAACAAAAACATGCTGTGAAAATTAAATCCACAGTACTTACAGGAAAAAAATGTGCCATGGTCAAATTTGGGCAAAATTTAAGGTACCAATTTTTTATTTTTATTAATATTTTAAAAAATTTAAAAGATTTTGTTCTAATTTTGGGTATACAATTTGATTTTAATTATTTAAAGTTATATTACTGGAAAAAAGGTCCATAGCTTTAACATTTTTTGTGTTAAGTGATCAAATATCTTTCCTGATTTTTTACAAAATGCATTATGTTTGGGCCCATAACTTTTTTAAATTAAATAATACAGACATAATTTCTGGCATGTACATAGGAACTATATAGAGGAATATTTATGGTAAATATGAGGAAAAACAGATGAGTGGCTTTGATATTAGGCAGTCCTGAAGTGTGAAAATAGGTTTTTTATAAAAAATTGAGGTTTTTCCTTAATTTCTCAAAGGAATGAAGTTGCAAAGACCCAGTTTTCGGCTTGGTAGGAGATCTTGGGGACATCAAACATTATGCCGAATTTTGGATTCCTAGGTCTTACGGTTTCAAAACGTGCCACATCTACGGACGGACGGACAGACGGACGGACGACGGACAATGGACCACGACTATAGCTCAGATGACTTATAGTCAGCTGAGCTAAAAAGCTACTTCTATGTAACCAAAATAATCAAAGATCAAGCATGTATCAAACATACAACAAGGATCAAACATTAGGATGGTAAAAACATCATCTGTGTCGAAGAATAAAAAGACTGAACATAGATAATTATTAAACCCGAAATCTTGCTTGGTGATTTCATGCATCTAAGGCTTACTGACCCTCTAACTTTGAACATTTACACCCTGGTAAATGAGAAACCTCCTTCATGAAAGACAGACAGCTGGCACCAATCCACTGGTTCTCTTATTTAACTGCTGATATAATCATTCATCAATGACGCACACTATATTTTACAAAGACTGTACCCAAAGCTTTCTAACTTCAACAGAGAGGTCAGTGGCAGGTTGTTGAATGACCTGTCTGTCTGTTATCAGTATAAGCACAGTGCAAACAGTGGACATGTTTCCAAGATGCCCTTACTGCACAGCATATAGTTGCAATATCAAAGCAATTCCTCCACCCAGAAAGTGATGATCCCATGGGCCAGAGTTATTTTTATGTTACTGACAAGTGTGGGAAAGATTCCAGGATTTGCACCAGTAAATTCCTCATTGTTAGTAGGATAGCAATGCTATTATGTCATACATTTTCATCAATTATCACCATATGAAGCAGAGTTTGTTGGATGTTAGTCAGATCTGCTAGTCCATGCAGCAATGCTAATGCATCATGTACCACTTGAGGTAATCAAGGATGATATAATCAGAAGATTATACCATGTCAGAGATTAGCACAAACTAGTAGAAGATTTTTAGACTAGTTTAATCATGCAGCATGAAAATGAAGATGAAAAGCAAACTATATGACTAATAAAGGAAACAGAAGAAGTGATGTCAGAAAAGGAAATGTAAAATCTCATTTACATCCAAAGTAAGAAAAGAACCAACACCACCAAATGAAGAGAGGACCAAAGGAATCAGAAATAGTTCCAGGTCTGATACCTCTTGTTTCTTCCTCACTGGACACCGAAACCCGATCATCCATTCCTTCCTCCTTGAGAGCCTCCATTTTCTCAATAAAGTCCTCTATCTGAGTGGGATCACGCTTGTTTTCAGTGATTTCTTCCTCAATAGCTGGCTCAGCTGTTAGATAAATGTGCAGGCACCTTTGTTATTCATCTTATACATGCCTGAGGGAGATAACTGAATCAACAGTGTTTTGGGCTGTACCATGCAGTAGACTGTTTCTCTGATCCTGCATTAGACAATTTACTTAACACTAATCTCCAGAATGATTAAGGACTGTTATTTACTCACTGTATCCATGGCAGTAACCACTTGTCCTTGGCCTTAACTTACACATGCCTTTCATGGGTTTTATGATGTTAGTCAATAACTATGATTCTATGCAGTTATTTATAACAAGCAAAAACATTATGGTACTCAAGATTTAAGTTATCATGGGTTGAAAGTTGATGTAGAACTATGATTGACAGCTGTATTTTATGCTGAACGATGCATCGGTCTAACACTTCTCAGATGTTTGGGTTATGATGAAGACAACATTAATTCATCATCACAATAGCTGAAAATGAAAGGAAACTGCACAAACCACATCACACTTGACAGAACTTGGATAACTCAGATGTGCTTTATAATTGCTTCAGCAAAACACATTTTTGTTATAACTTTACTGGTTGTGACATGCCAAAATCTGTAGTGACAGTACGGTGGGACAACATCTCATTTTTGTTACCAGAGGTGTGACATCACAAGCAATTTGTTACTTAAGTTCCAATTGTGCAATACTCAAATTGGTTTTTGTTACTATGGTTATACATAAAATATCAGTTTTGTTACTCTTGTAACAATTGTGACATCATCAAAAACAGTGTTTGCAACTATATCAACATTTGTAATATAATTTGAAAGGTGACATCATCAAAAACAGTGTTTGCAACTATATCAACATTTGTAATATAATTTGAAAGGTTTTTTTACTACAGTAACAATGGTAAAATCATCTAACACTTGTTTTTTGTTACTAAAGTAACAACTGAATCATCAAACACTTGTATTATAATTGTGGAAAGAGCTTCGATGCCATTTACAATTTATCGCCTTAGTCTTATAAAAAATTGCATCTTAATAATTCCCAAATGCAATTTAAAAAAATACCAAGATTTTGTGAATTCAGTTAATTATTGCCATCACATGGTTCCATTTAGCAAAGGCAGAATGCGCATGTAATTGGTCATAGCATGACCCGGACAATATCACTCATTTTCTGTAAATGTTAATCTTTGAATGATTCAATTGCACCATGAAGCAAAATCCTTGCAATGATGCAATTTTTATGCTGTTTACATGCACACATGTAGACATTATATAGATAAACTTATGAACATGCACACATGTAGACATTATATCGATAAAATTATGAACATGCACACATGTAGACATTATATGGATAAAATTAGATTTCAGCATACATAATAGGATATGTAACTGGTTATATTCAAGAAGTGCAATGGGTAAGTGCAGAACCCTCATTGGACCTGTGCAGTACAACAATCAGTCATAATACAAACTGTTTAGCTTTTATCACAAAATCAACATGAACATGCACAAAAATTACACAAATCTCCATGCAAAAATGAGCAAGCTAAACTCGGTGATAAACACATTCCAAGTCGTGAGATCCCATCATAATCTGCACAATTCCATTACTGGAGATATTTGTTTCGTTTTTTTTTCAAAGATTTTCTTCTTCTAATGGATCAAATAATTTATTAATGACAGGGAAACCAAAACTACACACAGTTGTTCACTGATGTAAACACATTTTAGTCACCCACTGATGTTAATGTGTTTTTACATATACAGGTAATCCTTTGTTTAGACACCTGAAGCTGTCATGTGAATATAGTAAACATAGGTTCATTACTTCTGTGTACAAGCACCCCTCTATTACAGGAAAACTCAAGTGTCTGTATTTCAGGATATTTCCCTGAACAACTATTCTATTATAGTTGCATGAAGTTGATTCAGTGGCATTTTTGATTTTATGTAACAGTATGGGATCTCTGTTTCACACCATGGTTAGCATATATGAGCAAGCAAGCAATAACAGATGATGGTCTTTACACATTCACATAAAGCAGCGTGTAACAGAAAGTATAGCAAACAGAACCACAGAGGTAAATTATACATTCATATACACTGTAAGCCTGTAATAAACATTGGGTGATCAACCAGTGCAAGAGTGCATATGACATGCAGACGTGACTGCAGCAACGCATGCACAGGCCATGCAGTGTACCTTCAGGGGATTCTACAGCGTAATCAATTTCAACTTCGCCATCCATCTGTCGTGCTAAGGCTACGAATGCCTCGGCACGACGCCTAGCCTCAGCATCCTCCTCCTCTATCGTGGGAGACTTTATCACTCCTCTCCTGTCATCAACGGAGGCTACCAATAATTCCTCCTCCTGGGTGTCTGGGAGCAAAACGCAAGCCATAAATTATGATAATTTTTACTACCGCCCCTCTGATTGAATATTCATATATCCCTGTTTAAATGACTAGAAGCTCCTCTTCCTAGGTTTCTGGAGGTGTTTCAAAACACAAAGGCCATAAATTATGATAACTTATACTTCTGCCCCTCTGCATGAATATTCATATATTTCTGTTGAAATAACTAGAAGCTCCTCCTCCTGGGCATCTCGGAGCAAAATGCAAGCTATCAATCATGATAATTTATAATTCTTGCCTTTGCATGAATTTTCATATACTGATATAAGGCCAGAGCCTCCTCCTCCTCTTTGGTATCTAGGATAAATGTACTGCGCATAAATTATATTAATTTACACTTCTCAATGAAAATTCACATGGCCATCTAAATAGGCATCTTCTATTAATTCTGAAATCCTTGTGTATCTGATCTGTTCATTGCCTTCATTGTATTTCAGTAGTTAAGGCTCATGACGGGTCTGATGTCATCACAGACATCATGTTGTACAGTAAATGACATAATTCTAGATGACAGGGAATGATTACCAGGTATGATAATATTGTTTAGGCCAATAAATAAATCTATCAAAGTATCTCCCAGACAGTGTTAGGCAATTATCAGCATGTTGGAATAGAAGATTAGGTTAATCTAAAAGTGAATGCGACCAGTGCGAGTTTGACAGAGTGAGCAAAGAACCAGGGACAGCTGAAATATTAACCAGAAGCAGAACATATATTAGGTCCCTTTGTAAAAATGTTACTGTAGCATTAAAGAGTACTTGTTGTCGTATGGTTTATGCTGTTTTCTGTGCAAAGCCCCTACACTTATTCAAAAGACAACATAATTCAGCCATGCAAATATCCTTCCTCCATATATGGACATCTAATGAGAATGGAATATTTTTAAGACAAGCATAAAACCAAGAGATACAGTTATGACTTACTGGGCCTAACTTTATGTCCAAAGTGCCAAAACATTTAAACTTAAAATGCCCGTTTAAAAGAAATGCTCATTGTGGTTGGTCCATGAAGTCATTAGAAAGACATTTACTACTTTTTTGTTGTTGTTAATTTCATGGATCACAAAGCCTTACAATTTCCAAATGCAGGTGTCCTATGGAATAACTCTTGCATAGTAAAGTTGATTCATACTTCAGATTAAGTGAGGTAGAAGTCCACATATGAAGAAGAGTATTTCAGCATGGGGACAGACATTGCTGATTATGAACAGACAATACACAGCCCCACCAGCCAACTGTAATGTACCAGAGACAATAAGACATCCCTACAACACAGCAGCACAAAACTCACCTGGCTTCTTCTTCTGTGAATCTTTCCTTTCAATGCTTGGCTCAGAGATTTCTGAATCCTGCAATGTAATCAGACACATATTCATGCTTCACACATGCACATCTTAACAGTGACAACACTTGGTATATTATTTTATATAGGAGCTCAGGATAATGTGTATAACACTGGTTGTTTATAATTTCATGATTCTATTATATACTATATATTGAATTATCAATATATTGAACAACTGCACATCTTTCCTAATCACAATGCTTTATTATATTTAAAATAAAAAACAAACATATTATAATAAAGTATAATAAAGAAGATAATATGATAATGATATAATAACACATATTAAAGGATGCTAAAAACAGTGTAGTACTAATTTTTTATTTCAGGAAAAATCTTTTACATATATCCACAACAAATACACTACAAATGTCACACTCAGCCATTTCATTACTGTTACTATTTATTTACCACAACTACTGTGTAGGTGCATTTTGGTGCATCTTTGTAAAATTCTATAGGAAAAAAAAAAATTTAGTATGATCATCTTATTGGGAATTACAGATGACCAAACTGAGAACTAATTATCCTCATCTTGCCTGCTTTAGGAATGTATTTTCTTTGCCGTAACTTCAGTTTCAACACAAAGAAGCCACAAGACCTTATCACATGCAAGCTGCATGGAGTTTAATCAAATGGCTGAAAATTCCCTCAGCTGCCCAAAACCTTAGTGATGACCAATGTCTCACCAAAATGCACCCCATGTTCAGGTTACTAGAGTAGGTTATTGTCAGGCTGTAACCATACCATATCAGTTACCTTGGCAAGATCTTGTTCATCATATGACACATCCAGGGATACCCCTCTAGGGATGGAAGAGCCTCGAGATGGACCAAGTTCTTCTTTGAAAGCATCAAAGCCTGCACACAAACACATTTATATATATATATATATATATATATATATATATATATATATATATATATATATATATATATATATATATCCTTCAAGTTATGACCACCAACAGGACCTCCATAAAGCGGTCGCATTATCAATGAGGTTTTTTCAGCAGGGTCTTATATAATGAGCAAAACAGAATTGGGAATGTGAAAATGTGGTGGTTATTTTTAGGTGGCTGCTAAACAGAGGTATTCGTTAGGTGAGGTTTTACTGTATATATGCACACACACATTTCTCTCTTCTTATAAAATTTATATTATTTTTTGCTTAAATGTTCACATAAAACAGAAATGACCATTACAGTATTTAATAATTAAGCTTTTGATTGATAAGTAAGCAAACCAAAGCAATCAATATAATAAATGGTACATATAACATATATATATATATATAATTATTTACAGCTGGCATCCCTACCTGCTTGGTCTATATGGACTTTGGCTACAGCTCGCTCTACGGCATCTGACACTTCTTCTTGGTCTTTTTTACATTTGTCTATCACATCTTCGCGGCCTATGTTTCGTAGAGCAACCTCTAGCTCATTGCCTGGAAACAGAAAGATTTCACTGTGGTAGCACGTGAAATTATTCCACTGCATGGGTGCAAAATGAACAGACTGATTTGATATTTCTTTTGAGCAATATATGAAACATGTACAAACCTTATAAACCATAGCTCTCACCTCTCATGTTATTTATAGCAAAACAATGTAGTAGTAACAGTTTTATCTTGTATCTTTTTTGCACTGACAAATCAGAGATTAGTCTTATTTATGTTTTTAGTAGATATTTCAATTTTTTCATCAGCAAAGAAAAGACAACGAATGTGAAAATATTTAATCAAAACAAAACTTGAAACCTCTATCAAATGACAACAAAATTTTCAATATTAATTAGCATAATCTAGGCTCAGTGGTACCCTTGGATAAAGAAGTAAATAGACATATCTTTTCTGGGCATTATGTTTTACCTGTAGCTTTGCTGCCATTTTTATCAACCCATTGCTGTAGCATGGCTTGCGCCTGCTCACTGGGATAGGTATATTCAGTTTGTATAGTGGTAATCTCTTCCTCAGTAAATTGCAGTTCCCGGGCTAAAATAACCCAGTCTCCCTGCAGTTGGTCACCTATATCTGCCAATCGCAGCTCAGCCCGGCTGATCTTTTCTTCGCCTGTAAAGAGCACAACCTCTCATTGAAACTTTTACCTTTTCTTTTCAATTGCACCATTAGAAAACAAATCAAAGTTTCTCAATGACATAAGTAAAATTTATTATGACATTAATCAAATATTGAATCAAATTTGTTTATCTAACAAACTTTAAACATTTTTTTTGGTTATTCAATGGGCTCTGTATCCTTTTGATAACATGAGTAGTTGGTTAATTCCTGTATATGAATACTTTGTGTACCAAAATAAACCGACACATTAAGTAAAAAGAAAGATACATATATATATATATATATATATATATATATATATATATATATATATACATAAGCCAATGAAATTAGCACTATCTTATTAAATACAAGGACCATTTTACAACAATATATATGGTCTGTGAAATCGGAGGATATGTCTGTACCTGGGGCTCCCCTGAGGATGTCGTACTGCTGCCGTAGTTGCATGGCTGCATCTGAATCGAGGTCAATGGTGCTGTCACCCTGCAACACAGAACCAACAGATCAAATCTAACATTCACACAAAAAAATCCAACAGATTGAATCTAACATTTATGGTTTTTATTTCAGAGTCATTTACAACAGGACTCAAAGATGCATTGATTCCTTTTACAATTGCTGAAGCTGTGGAATAAAATGGTTTACCTTTTAAATCTGAGATATATATATGATTATGAAATGAAATGTTTTTATTAATATTTTTATTGCAATAATAAATTGAGATGACAACAGGAATTATATTTGTAGAATTTGTAACCTAACTTCAAAACAAAATAATAACTAAACCTTGGAAATGCACTAACTTATTTCACATGTGCATATTTCAATGTGTTTGAACTATTTATGAAAACTCTGGAAGTATTTGTGTGCATTACAAGTTGTACCATCTTATCCACTTACCTTGGCCACATCTGGAAGTTTAATATTGAGGTTACAGATAGGTGTTTGTGGTGCTTCGCCCCGGGCCACCTTCGGCTCCTTCATGAAGGCGATGCGACCAACAGGCTCTTGGTTCAGGTCACGTGTGCGCACGTTGAAGGGCAGCCGGTTTTCACGGAACGCATGGAAGTTTACATTCAGCTGTTCACCGGACTTGGTCACAGGTACCAAGTTGCCTGCCATCTCCACGTACTGAGGTTTGCCGTCGAGCACCTGAAAGACAAAAGAAATATCATGTTTAGCATCATACCTGAAAAAGATACAAGGAGAGAAATATACTGAAATATACAGATTCTCACATATTTACATATTATGAAAATGTACTCACATATTTTCAGTCAATGAATTATTAAAAATAGGTTACACTGAAATTAAAAGTAACAGTAGTATTACCTCATATGCTTGCCCCTTCTGATGTTAATGGTCTTGATAATAATGTCTTGTTAACTTTAAACAAAAGCTTGAATTGTACAGCTGTACACATCCAAATCAACTTACCCTCTACTTAAGCCATGTATGTAGCCTTACCCAGATTATTAACTTCAGCAAGCAATTGTTAGTATCTTGATTTAAAGTACCAATTTGTTGGTCATTCTAAGTTGAGTAACATTTCCATATATTGAGCTATATCAGCTTGTTACAGACCATCAATAAACTAAGTTTCTGCTATTAGATATGCCTTAAAATTCCACAGACATTGAGCATACCCAATATAAAACAGACCCCCTTCTTTTTGAAGCATTGACATCTTCCAGATCTGACCATGGAGGTCAAGGTAAAAAATTTGATAGAAATCTGTCAATTAGTGTTTTAATTATATTGTTCATACTTTATACTAAGGGGCAGTGAAAAGAATCTTAAACTGGCAAAACTGGCAAAAAGTCCAAAGGTGACACCACCAGTCTTCTGAACAAGACAAAGCTATTCAAGATCTTCTAGCAAAATCTACAGTTTTGTGTGATTTCTATCCCCCCAAAAAAGACCTATTCATAGTCAAGGCTCTCGCATAATAGAGGTAATGACCTTATTTCAAATAGACTTCATCCTCTCAACCATATCTATCAATTTGCAAAGTTTAATTAGGTTTCCAAGATTTTTCATGGATCTCCTTAGATATGAAGGTAGAAGATTCCAGAACCAGCGGTTACAATTTGTGCCTGGTTAACTAACCGACAGACGGACGGACAGACGCTAGATAATGAGTGATTGCTATAGGTCAGATGACTTTCAGTCAGCTGAGCTCAAAATGATAGTGAAAAAGATCATAAAAATATTTTTCGAGTTATGGTGTGTACAATGTTGTTTTACGGCAGTGACGCAAACCTGTTTTAATAGAATCTCTGACTTCTCAGTCTAGGGATACAATGATTCTCTAATATTTTGGTTATTTTGAAGATCAAAGGTCTTGATATCTAGCAAAATTGTTCACCCACTACATCTCTTCTAAAACTGTCGATTTTTATGCTGCTCTACAAGCTCTTTTACGTTAACCTTCAACATGAAACTACTGTTAATAATTATACCCACCTCAACATCACGACTCCTGGCTACCTCAGCAAAATGTTCTTGTCCTTCTAATGTTTTGTCCATCTTGTCATCAGTCATACAGAACACTCGTAAGCGAGATTCCTGGTGATCATGCCGTTTGGCAAAGACAACAAATTTCGCCATGAACGGCACGGCCATTGCTTCTCTGTACAACTCGGTTGCCATTTTGGCTGCTTCGTTGATGTTCTGACAATCCATCAGCCAAAATCTGTGGCAAAAAAAATCATGTAGATTTAACATGTCTAGTCTGACTCCCATGAAATACACTGATAGACAATAATCAGAATATCAATGAATCAGTTTAGGCTGAATCATCCTGAGTAAAATTCATGAAAATATGCAACAAAACTTGAAGTAAGTCAATGTTATAATTACATAGTTAAGGGTAAATTTCACTTTACAGGGATAATATGGTCAGTTGTTCAAATATACAGTGAAATCTTGCCTGCCGACCAACCCCCTATCATGACCACCCCACTAAGGAGACCACATTTTTTGGTCCCGGTCTAATGTAAATCACCATAAACACCTCCTACTAACAAAACCACCCTGCTTACACTACCACTTAAGCTGGTCTCATGGTGGTCATGTTAGTGAGATTTTACTGTACTTAATAAGACTGGTATGTCATATTAAGCTAATTTGTATGCAGTTTAAACTCTGTAAACACTGTCTATGGTGGGTGGAAGAAGTTCGCAAAAAAGGAGATACAGTAATCTTTATATTATACACTATAAAATTTTGTTCCAAACAAAAGTAAAGAGTTATTAAACATGAGAAAAATTTGCACTCTTTAGCAAGAATCTGAACACACATTTGCAAAAAATGTCTGCCTATATAAATTCATATAAAGATTTAAAGTTATATGTAATAAGGGTCCTTACCTGGCAGAAACCGTAGTGGTGAAGGAGACACAGTCATTGATAAACTTGAGTGGAGTGGATCCTGTGATGTCTTCCCACTGAGCGGGGCTGACACCACCTGTAAAGTACGCAACCATCATACACTCGTACACAGCACATACACCAAACCTTCATCAGGTACAAGACATAACACCTGAACATAAAGCTTATTTCTTCACAAAGGCAATACTCATATTACTTGCCAGAAACGAGCAATTTTGACTTGAATTATAGATCTCACTTATGATAGAATACTTCAAACGAAAACAACACTTACAGATATACACATACTTTTACAGATAATACAGATATATATAACAAAATCACAAATTATGAATGGATAATGGAATTAAATTTAGAATTACTCTTACATTATGTATCAATTTTATCTAAATTATCAATATTATATGACTGTTCTTTATTACTATTTCTTTCAGATCAGATTTCAATTTAACATCCATATATTTAAAAACAATTTATCTTTTACTCAAGAAACTTTAAAGACCTTCATTACCAAATAAGCATGCAGACTGTAGACATTCCACACAACAGAAAAGAGCTTCCCACTGAACCATGTTAATGTAACCAACAAGTCTTCATTATGTTAATTTACAAAAACTTATAACATTTCAACCTTCACCAAGTTAATTTATTATGATGTTCTAAATCTGGAACTGGAGTTTCAAATATGAATGTCAACTTCACTTTTCTTATTCAGAAGTAAACATATTGAGTCATACATTTTGTTTTTGAGGTGGTTATTGATAAAGTTAATGGCTCCTACAAGGTGAGAGATTTTAATCAAATATCTGCATGAAGTAAAAATGATAAAAGTAATTTTTAATAAAACTATGTATACCAATACCGAACAGATTTCAAACAATATTATAAAGAAACCCTCGATTCAGAATGTAAGCATCGAGTCAGAAACAAATATACACATGCACGCACAGTGATCAGTGTGTTATCCCTTCCAGACAAAACCCTATCAGGAAGAATTAGCAATGTATGCAAAGGGATTCAGTACTGTTTCTTATGTAACAGATTTACTGGATAAGTACCTGAAAGCATTAGTTAGTTAAGTAAGCATATTTAAACCACTGATATTGTGGTCTTCCCTGACTTCAAAACAAGTCAAAATGATTAATATCTAATCACCACACATTCTGTCAGTCAGCACCACTATTATACAAACCTATGACCTGTCTTCTAAGAAGATTACTTTAATAATGCCATTGTGTTTAACACAGCCATCTGCAAACTTTATCATGTTGCCACCTACTGCAAGTCAAGATTGAAATCAAGCTAAAAACTGTATATGCTGGTCACAGGTGAAATGAAGCAACAGCAAATTCATTAAGGGAAGATTAAAAACAAGGCAAGAGATGGTTCCTAATGCAGAGATTGAGAAGAAGGTATAGACAGCTTCTATCAGTGTAGACACTTATATGAGTCTTATTCAGCGGTTAACATGAAAGAATAGACTGTTTTTACAATACAAGGCTGAAACCAAGCAAGATTACTTCTAGGGGGAAAATAGGAGACAGAAAACTGCAGAACTCTTTTTAAAGTGATAGGGAAATGGCATTTTTGTAAGAGTTTTCCTTGTTTTCATCAGAAAACAAATGCGGTGTGAAAACTTTTTAAACAAATATCAGTTCTATGTAATATTCTGACAGCAGTTTGCAACACTTTGTTAGATATCAATATGTACCAAAGCTTGACTGTTTATTCCTATAATCTACACCTAGCCCTGACTTGTTAAAAGCTCTGTTAGTAGGCATAGCAAACATCACTCCCACAAATGCGAGTGGGTATGAGTGATAGTTTTAGTACTCGGCATTCTATGTAAGCTGGGTAAGCTCAGCCATTACCATACAACATGTTGTTTTGCCACTGGTCGGTGGGTTCATCATCTATATATGCTTGTGGGGTTTCTGAAACACATGCATGTTACAACATAGCTGGGACTGCTCTGCAAAAAAGCAAGACATGCATTTGGGATGCCATATCAAGTTTCCAGTCTCTTCATCAGCTGATATAATGAAGCTGTACCTGAATTTGTGTACAGATTCAGCCTAATATACTCTTAAGTACTCTAAGGCCCCATAACCAGTTTAGGAGCAATATGCTCCTCTCAAGATGTAGACAAAAAATATCAATATTGTAGGGGAGGCATACCAACAAACCTCAAGATTAAAATTATGTCAATTTCAAAAATTTATTTCATATATATTTCTCATTTTCTGTCTGATGTATATTTTACTGAACTTTTTGCAATTTATAAAGCTGTTGTTTATATAAACTTATCATTTATGAAAATTGGTACACAGAACAAACACTAGTGTTTGGGCAGGATATTTTATAGTCAAACCACAGGCTTAAAGCCTCACAAATAATTTGTTCTGGTGAGGTAAAGCAGCTGGAATTTATTAATGCTAACTTAACAAATTGGGCCAGTAAATTTGAAACTCTTTTCTGGCATATGTTAGGGAACACAACACTACTGCATGCAATACTGCTTAGTGAGTATTCACTTGTACTCGTAAGGTCATTCATTGCTCTCAAGCTACCGTTTATGTTTCAAGAAGCTTAATGCAAAAGTATACTTCTTCTACTGGGCCATGCTAGCTTGTACTCATTTGGCCATTCATTGCTCTCAATGAGGAGAAAAAAATGCTCTAAGTTTATTAATGATACATTAATGAAAAGTAATAAACTTCTTCTACTGGGCCATGCTAGCTTGTCCCAACAGGGTTTAATGCAATGGGTACTGATCTAATTATACAATTAATAATACATTGTGGTGTAAGCTCTCATCTGTACATGCAGTAACAAGACTAACCCACAACTCTGAACACTATACAATTCTACAGCCCAAACAAGTTGCTCATGGACCACAACACATACACACACAATCACATTACTACAACAATATCAAAGCATGACAAAATGTAATCAACCTCAAGGTCACTTTTATAGTGCAAAATATTGACACAAGTTGCTATAAAGAATAATGTATACACCCATGCCCTAGGTGGCATCACTTTGTATCACCCAGGAGACCCAGAACAACATAGAGAAAGGACGAGATAGAAACTATAGTTATACCTAAATTAACAGGGTTACTGTTACCTACAAAAATCACAGGGTTCAGGACGTTACATTCAACAAAACGATTAAGACAGTAGCAGTGCTCCCATTTACGTTACTGTGACAAGTTGAGAACAGCAACCAATAGGTTAACTGAAATACAAAAAAAAAATCAAAGGTGGCCGTATACAGTTTGGTGTTGACATACGCTAAAACAAAGCCGATTGCCTTCATCATCTGCAGTTCAAAATTAAAACTAGCCACACTACGTTGAAAAGTTAAAAAAGTGGCTCGCCTGGACTGAGAAGGCAGCAAAATTGAACAATTTTAATCATGCAAACTGTCTACAGTTACTATCGCTACCGTCAAAAAGAGAGCTGATTGGCTAATACTGCCCATGCCACTAGGTTGAAAATGTTGACCATCACAAACACTCAGACATCCACGTGGGTCAGGTAAAAATTTTCCATGAAAGGGGTGCATGTGTAACTCAAGAACTTGTCACAAGGGGTCACTACTGTACAGCATAAGCCACTATTAGTTCAGAATAAGCTTACGTCTGGAATGCTGTCTGCCTTTTTCTGCACGTACCCATTTTTGAGGCAAAAAGGGATCAAGAATAGTGACAGTGGAAATATTCTCATGGTGAAATACTGAAATAAACTGAAATCTAAAGATTTGATGGGTCTGCTGTTCTCAACTGTCATCTGAAATAGATACTGTATACCCCAAGGAATTTGTGGCATTACTTCTCACTGCCACAAACACAGACACATCAAAGACAGTTGGCAAACTGAAACACTGTAAGTGACTGTAAGGACATGTGACAAGCGGCTACGGTCGTATGGTCCATAGTCCAGCGCACGAAGCATATAAGAGGTTTCTAGCACATACAGCCCGCGGGGGCCTAGGATACACCTATTTGATATGCAAAATCCCTACCTTCCCAGCCGTCTAGAATAAAACATTGGTAGACCAGGAATTAAATAAGATGTTCTCTAAAGCTATAACAGCGGTCACACGGTGCAACTGCCCATGTCTTTCTGAGACAATCTCAGCCAGCGAACTGCAGCTCAAATAACACATATACTGTGATTATGTTAAATAAATCATAGCAAATCAGAGAAAATTGTATCATATGATGTACTGCATCAGGGGTTGCAAAAATACAGGGAATCATTAACTATTGTTAATAACTGTCATGTTCATACACAATGTACGCTGGCTGCAGACAATCGCAGAAAATAAAGAGCCACCTTAAGATCATCCTTCAATGTGAAATGCTACAATCCCCTGCAAATATTTACGGTTGTAATAGCAAACTACAAGGTTCTGTTGCATAACACAATGTAGAATATTGTACTTGTAGGTAAAAGTTGCACCATGTGAGACCTGCTTCATACTGATTGGTTGGGGACTGATAGTCAACACACATTCATCCAAATACTGCACCTTTTGGTTACATTCACACTGATTGTCATGCTAATTATTACATCATTTATCTGGGCCCACAAATAGGTCAGGGTATACAGTATTGTAAACACAGGATAAATCAACTGTACTTCATTATCTTGTTACTGTCGAAATATACGAGGTCATCATTCCAAGATCACAAATCAAAATTATTAAAGCAAAGGCACACAGTTAATTAAAGGATCATTCAAGGTTTGCTAACGAGCCCTTGTAACAAGTCCATTCATTAGTTCATTAGTCAAGGTATCATCAAATATTTATGCAAATGAGCTATGTAAATGAGCCTGTTTGTAAAATGGATGCAATTAATTGGTGAAATAGCTAGGGATGCTCTCATTACGACTGTGTTTAATAATCACAGCAAACTGCATTCGTTATCAATTTATCAAACCATTCCGCGGTGAAAAACATTTGATATCATAGCATTCATGCATTTAAATCTGGCACGGACCTGACCTGTCACAGTGCGCTCTTGTGATGTCAAACATTAATAGAGTGATCTATACAGGGATCACAGCAACACACGGTGACACATCACAAACAAATCATCTTCTTTATCAATTATATCATAATTTTCTGGTCAGAAGTAATGTGATAATAACAACTTAAACTGCACCTGGTACTTCCAATAGCCATGGTCGCAAATATTTACTAATATTCACTCCTGTATCTAATACCCAGCAATTATTTTATGATGTCACTTGTTAAGGGAATACAAAACACCACTGTGGGGTCAAATGCTGAACTGACAGATTTTAAGGATTTTATATTTTAGTAAACTTCTAGGAAAAAAAAATTAAGGAATGGAAAGAAATTCAAAGAGACTGACTGTATGGCATGTTAAACTATTCTTATGATATTCTATAACAATTATATTAAATAACTATTCAGTTTTCTTTGAAAACCTTATCTAAGTTGGATAATGGACAGAATACGTAACTGACATATCCAACACAGCCCAAATGCTCGCCCTTTTACCTAATTATTATAATGAGCCCCCCAAACTCTCCTTAACAGACGGTCTTCCATGCTGATGGTAGCGAGAGCTGTTTACAACATAATGATGTCAACAAGGCCGTTGACCTATGATGTCGCATTGACTGACATCATCAAATGGTATCGCTGTTCTACTTTGTTTAATTTATCGCAGTCATTGTGAACTGTCTTGCAATATTTTGGATTATTTGTCTCACACAAATTACATGCCAGGTAAGACATTATTATTTATAATAATACTTGATATGGAATGGCTCCTGCAACCTATGGCCTAGAACTTTTTATACCGTCTCCTTTGTACAAAAAATATATCTCGCAAAACATGCGGACATGGGTACTGGTACAGCTCTGTCAAATTATGCAAATTTTGTTTTTGTCATATGATTGATGCTTTACAATGTTTACAGTCACCTGATTGGTTGCTTGTTAGTCCAATGCTTATGATTATTAATTGAATGTATATGCACTTAAGGCCACATAGAGATCATGGGTAGGTCAATTACATCATGTGTAGAAAATGTAACTTGCAACAGAGATTCCTAATATTTCACAGTTTAGAGGGACTGCATGACAGTCTGGTTTATCAGGATATATTGCTGTATGCATTGATACATATTCTTGTATCAATTCTTGCTTTGACTATCACTTAGCTGCACATACACTTTACACTTATTGTAATTATTCATGTTATATATTCAACAGAGTATCTGGGAAGGACCAGTGAACTCTTAACAGGATGTGTACACATTTATCACAACCTATTATACTATATATTTTGGTGCCAGCTAGAATATGAAAGCAACATAATATGTATCCACATAAACATTTCCTCTAAAAACAAAACAGTATCCAGAGTATAACGGAGGATACTCTACATGAATGGCTTGTTAGAACCTAGAGCATCAATTACCACCCATGAATATCTGATTATTAGTATACTTCTTTTTATGGTTAATTTGACTTATTAAAGGTAAAATTGTCTTTAACTACTAATTAGGTCTTTTTTTACCTCATATTTACAGACTTTTACCTATATTTTATGCTGGATATTAGCCACAGGAGTGCTATTTAAAATAAAAGGAAATCCGAAATGAAATACCATAACCAACCTATATGTATAATTTTTTTTGCTGGGTGGTATTGCACATATATATATGAAGTGCCAGCTTTTTTTCAAAATATTGTAATTCAGTGTGTCATCATGCCAACAGGTGGAGCTAGCTTACCAGTTATGCTGCACAAAAGACGGAGTGTGGGGGTTTCTCCACCATATTGGTTGATCATGCCCTTCTGGGCTGCCTTGGGGACTGGTATGGTTAGGGTAATCGGTTTGTGGAACTTGCGCCTTCGTGGTTCCACTGTCACAATTGGACTGACTGCCACTCGGTTACCCAGCATTTTGGATACAAGCTCTGGCTGTACAGGCTGAGCCTTAAGAAATATATATTATAAATCTAATATTACATTCATATACAGTAACCTCTGTAGTAATGCATATCCTTTAAAAATTCAAATATATTATACAGGCAAGTAATGAAAAATTATGCAGGTAATACAGTTATAGCCATGTAACAATAAATGTCTTTAATAATTACATTTATAATTTCCTAAGGCTGAATTATTATGAGCCTGAGGAAAATGAATGAATTAAAATTCAACAAACCAAACAGTCTTAATTCTGTATTAATTAGCAATATTTGATACATTATCCAGTGTGAATACACTTTTAAAACAATATCTAACGTCAAAAATGAGAGGTACACATGTAAGATGATGCTGATGGTATCACAACTGGTATCGACTTACATATCAGTATTAATAAAAGATCACCAACCTGCAGGCCAACCTTGATCTTCTTAGTGAGTGCTCCATCAGGGAACACAGCCTGTACTTGTGGTACAACAGTTGAGCTGATCATTCCTCCGTCAGTACCGATGGTGCTCGTCTCCTGTCTGATGCGGGTCACAATTGCAAAGTACTGTGGGAAATCTGTGGTCAGTATCCTTGTCACACGAGAATGGTAGATGTCCTCAGCACTTTCCAAATCTGTTTGGGTAAATCATTAATGCTGACACTTGTACATTTATACTTCATATCTATACTGAGCCCTGTATCTTTTGAGTGATATTTAAACCAGGTAACTATCCTCAGCTAAATGATCATGTAAGCCGTTTATGGCCTTTTATTTTCCTACAGGGTGTTCAAACATGCAGTCATTCATGGTCTCTTATCAACATTTCCTATTAATATAAAGTTAAAATCCAATCATGCTCTAAGGTTAAACTACTTTCATACTCAAACGTTAATTCTAGTAAAATATTCTATCTGCTTGGATGATAAATGACACAGTGAAAAGGAATGCATGAAACAGTCTGCATCATGTGATTGTATAAGTGACATGATTTTCCTTTTTTATTTTTCTTACAACATAACAAAAATAATAAATAAGGAACTATTATCAAAAAGGACAAGATTGTTTTCTAAAATTTTGGTCACACCAAATGATACTAGCAGTAACAATCCAGTGCCAAACATCTTGAAATAAACTCAACAACATGCAAACATAATTACAGCGATGGCTATTATAATTATTATGCTGATTATCTCAAAAACAAATCCATGCCAAACTAGATGTTTGCAACTGCTGAGCAGTAACTAGTAGCCTGCCACCAATTTTTTTGCGCTCTGGGGGACATAAGAAAATCCACCAACAAACTAAACAAGCCCCTCCTCCATACATAGGGAGGCTTAAATATTCAGAAACATATTTTAAATGTCTCAGAACACAGCAATATCTTGTGATATGTTCCTGCACTGTTTTAGTCATCTTTCTGTGCAACACAAAATATTTATTTCATACCATGAAAACAGTTTTGAGATTTCTGAGAAGTACTGATTGTCACATTGTTGTAAAGGTGGGCATCAACATTTAGTGCACTGTGCTTATGTTCAAAACTATCACAGCAACAACCTTCAACCTAAATTAACTTGATATCTATTATATCCAATATTTCTTTTCACACCTCTACATGCATACAGGCTGTGCCCTCCTGCAGACAAACACACTGACTGTCACACATACTTTCTCATCAAAACATTCTCTCTTATGGTCAGAGCATGCAATGCTGTTCATATTTTTATATACTGGACCAGGTTGGGTCAGATCATGTTTGAATCATGCTTGGTTTTAGCGCATATAAATAATTCTCTACTGTACATCTACCACTTGTGTGGGTGAACTTAATGGTCTGCTGGACGTGATTTTTGCCTGGTTGCTGGCTGTGAAGCATCCCTCCAGCACATGCATAAGTAAGGTAAGAAGCTCTGGAACAGAAGGATCAAAGCACATGCTGACCTAGTTTCATCCAATGCATCTGCAGAAGCAGGAGGAGGCTGACATTTACCTAGCCAGTGCTCGGAGGTCAGAACAGCCTCCCTCCCTCTGCTGACACTGCAGCAAAGCAAATACTAATACATCTAGAGAAATAACAGGTTAATGTTTGAATGGGCCTATTCTCTCTCTTAAACATAAGCAGAAAATAGTAAAATTGACCCAAATTTCAATGACCTTCTAAAAAAAAAATTCAAAGACTTTCAGTGCTTTGAAATTGGCATTTCTAATTTCAAGCACTTTCAGTGTTTTCAGGAACAATTATGGACCATGCTAGGATGGACAGGAACTCAACCTCTTTAATGTAGACAAGGAAATGCTATGATGAGTACTGTACAGTCATGGTTCTGGTTATCCCTGTACAACAGCACACCAGGTGCTGCACACACCAGACACCGAGATATCACTAATCAAAAGGCGGCCAATCCCATTTACCTGATAACAGGCTGGTGCTGTTATCAGGCACTTCATTTATATTAGATTATGGCGATCATCACTGAAGATGCCTGTATCTCTTACTGCATTTGTTTTCAACATCCTATTCCACCCCCAGTTACCCAATAAATGTAAATATACTAATATCCACAAATCAATAGCTTATTCATAGGTTAAACAATTAATAAATTTTATCCTAGAGATGGTCTAACTTCAGAATGAACAGTTTCATGGAAAATAAATCTAGTTTACCAATGTATAAATTTATTTTAAAGTAAAACCTTGTAAGGTAACACAGTACACAATGGACTGAAAGATTGTCCTTGCCCTGGGGTCAAAGGAGAAAAGGTCACAAGGTCACATTACTGGAAACAGAGATGCAACATGCTTGTGAAGAAGCCATGCAATAAACATGGGATCAAATATACAAGTAAGAATGGAAAGCTGCACAAAAAACAGATGAAAAACAGAAGTTGTTAAAACTCTCAAACACCTCAGTGACTTATTTGAGCTTTAACAAACTTGCAGGTAGACATGAAAATATGAAATGAGAAATATTGCAAAGTAACTTATTACATACAGCACAGAGGATCAATTCATAATTATAGTGAGTTGATCAGATAAGGGAAAGTAACTGTGGGAGATGGTACAAAGTTAACATAAAATACAGAAATAAATGAAATAGGTTCTGGTCTATGTAACATTAACTTAGTAATTAATGATGGTTCACTATTTACACAGAGAACTATTTACAAGACAAACTAAAACCAGCATGACTTTCACCTCAGTTTAAATGAAAATAAAATGGACCGTGGGGAGAAGACCAAAACGGAGCATTGCAAGCACCGCCCAGCGGCACAGAGCACGCCCACATTCATTCACCTCCGCTGTCACCTTCAAAGCTTCCGTGAAGCGCTTCCTGAATGGCTTCATCTGTTGCATCAATTGTGTGCTCCCGCCAATGGTCACCGTTGTCACTGCGGAGAACCACGATTTCTCGTTCCTTTCCTCGCAAAGAGGCAAAGTGTGGCACCTCAATCACCACAGGTCTAAAATGGAGAAATGTCCACAATACAGACCTCATAGTTTACAACTAAGATGGTAATATAACCAGGCTTGTAACAATACATTCTATCATTATACTTATGTTTTCAAATACTCATAATACATTACATATACAGTATACTTATCGTACTGTTAAGAATAACATGTTCTTCCTTGTTAATAGATAACCAAGCTCTGCTCTTAATTTTATTTCCTAACCATAATTACAATTAAATGTTCACCAGGTTATCACGTCAGAAATTACATTTTACCTTTTATGTCTTACATACCACTGACAGTCTTATTAAATGTTAAACATTGTATCAGATGATAATATACAGTGAAACCTGTGAAATAAGACTATCCATGGGACTGGCCAAAAGTAGTCTTAGATCACAGGTGGTCTTATTACATAGGTCAGTTATAACCATTATGAATGCATTATTTATACTGAAAATGAATACTGTACTGATACAGGGACACCTGACAGTACCGTTATCATATCTGACTTTGTACAGCAGGGTTATTGTGGCCTTTTATTGTTTAAGTTCAATGTGCTGCTTCATCTGAGCAAGATTGACAAAATAAGCTTTTACTGAACTTGTTTAATTAATCAAACAGAAATTTAATACAAACCCAAGGAACTTGGCTGAGACAGGTCCCATTTCAAGAATACGACTGGCAAGCGCCTCGCCTTCCATGAGAGGAGGGGGGTGCGTTAGTTTTTCTTTCTTTACAAGCTTGCATGTTACCCGTGTGGGCATACTGGCGTGCCCGGGTGGGATGATGATGCGTACGCCTGAGTGACGACATCCTCGCATCGCTCCACCGCGAGCATCTACCATGAAACTCACCAGAAAGCTGTTAACACAAGAAAAAACATAATATAAAGTCAAACATTTTAATACTGTGGTTGGCTTCATATTCGCGAGGGTAAAATTTCGCGATTTCTTAATTTTGAATGTTTTGCGAGGGTTTTATTTTTGTGATTGCACTAGAATCTATTATAAAAAATAATATTTACATTTATTTTTTTTAAAAATTTAAAAAATCCCACAATACCAAACTCCTTATCTTTATAGTCATTGTACAATAACCTGTCTCTTAATCGATGATTTGACAATTATCATTTAGTGTTTGTATGAGCAGGTTGTAACACCATCCAGAGATTATGTAGTTAATTTACAAACCTTGTTTTCAGAGGTGTGATAACTAAATCATTTGTGCAGAATCTGCAGATGCATTATATTCTCTTGTTCATCCTCGATAAAAGGGCAGCTTATTCCCCGAGGGTTTCATATTCGCGATTATATCGCATTCGCGAATATCGCGAAAATAAAACCCTTGCGAACAAAACGGCAACCACAGTATATGTGAATTATTAATTATTACCAGGCATATCTAAGGAACTTAAAATGGCTGGAGTTATTTGAGTTCCAGAGACATAAATCAGACTGAAATACAACAGTCTGTAGAACCTGCATGATTTCACAGATAAGGCAAGGAAATCAGGGTCTTTTTTACCCCTAAAGATCAAATAAAGTTTTCTAGAGACTTTATCAACAAATTTATTAACAAAATTCAGGCAAAGAGATGTGTATGTTGTTTTTGTGAAATATTAGTGCCTGACTGACTGAAGATGTTTTTTTTTTTGCTTTGTCGAGCAGCCACAGGTTGCTGTGGTCAAGACCCCAGCCCTGTGTGCTCCTTAAGCATAAGTTTGAGAGCCAACAGACAATGATGCCACCAAGCCAAGCAGGGAGCCTCACATGACGGCCATCATTTTACCTGCACCATTTTACCTGCACCGGTGACTGAGGAAAGCCACAGCATACACAGCTACAAAGGCAGAAGCAGCGTGCATTCCCTCCACTGATTCCAGCAGAGAGACCCAGCAATGCCAATCGAGAGCCGACCCCGAGCAGTGAAACTACAGAACTTCGAGACGAATGCCATTTGATACTTGCAGTTTCTGCCATTTAGACAATGTTAGCAAGTTTTTTCTTCATGAGCCAAATATTAGTGCCATAATGGTTTTTTTTTTGCAAAATATGCACTCATGCTTTTTTTTTAAATACTTTAGTCAATATGTATACAGGTGTGTGTCTGAAGGCATGCACCAGTTAAGGAAATATCTTCAGATTACAAGCTCTGTTGCTGCTTCATTTCTGTGGTGTGCCCACAGCATATTAAGGGAAGTTTCACTGCTTATATGTACAGCAGCAGATTTTGGTGTACAATACCAGATATTCTGAGCTGTCTCAGGATCAATAACTGACTTTTATGTCTACTTAAGTTCACTGTCACGAATTAAAATGGTTGAAAAAGGAACAACATCAAAATGATCCTTATTTACCCATTGCAGGAAAAACTGACAATAACAACAGAAAAATTTTAAAGATTAAACCATGGAATACTTCTCATTTTTTCATGCAAATGCTTTAAATGCCTGAAATTCCTAGAGGAATGAGACACTTGAACTGAAGTAGTCAGGATAAGTGTCCTATTTAATCAAACAAACTGATGTATAAATCAATGACCAGTCTGACCCCAGCTAATGGTCCCTGACCAGCCAGGCAGGCCCAGTATTGATTCTTACAATGGCTGTGCTGATCAGTACAACAGATTACTTGGATGTCTTATAAAATTACAGAGTCATGAACTAACACACTGGCTTCATAAATTGCAAGGAAATTTAATCTGAATACTTCCTGTTTATTAACTTGGGGATTAATCAATTTCGGAGACCAAGTGGGAATTGATTATTAAACAAGCTATCAACTGGATAAAGTATAAGACTACCTTATAATATCCCCTGATAATGAGACTGTCAGTTTATAAACCTAAGCATACACTGACACATTCAAAAGCAACATATCTCTGTGATTCAGGGGGGAAATGCATATTACCAGTTTATAGATGGACAGTTAAATGATGACAAGAATCACATATATGTATATATATTTTTCAGGTGAATTTGCATATTAAGATTTCTGTATAATCAGGTTGTTTATCAGTTTGAATATACTTTCAATATATTGTAAGGGAAATCAGAGTAAAATCAAAGCAGTTATTAAAAGCACAATCTAGAAAGCAGTACAACATTTATTGTGCTAATTCTCAATTTAAGAGGAATCGGCAGTATTTTATATATATTAGGTCAAGACCTGTTCACCAGTCAGCTAAAAAAATAAAAACTAAAAAAAATATTTTACAAAAATACCAAGGCTTCTACTGGAAATCATATCAGTTTGGTAGCATCAACAACACTGATTTGTTTACTCTTTTTCATGCTTAATTATTTGATAACACCAAAATATACTGACACAGACACAAAAAGTGCTAATATGATAGTACAAGGGTATACTATCTGCCTGGATGACAGGTCTGTGGAATGACAGAGCATCCATTTAATGGAGTGACAATAGGTGTATAACATTAACAGTAGTAGGGGTATCAGTCACTGGCATCACATCCTCTACGAAACTGGTGTTCTCTTACACCTATGATCATCTGTATGTCACAGCTACTGGATTGTTTTTATGGCAAGATGTACAGCAACTTGGCACTATGGTTTACACTGAGCACCCCTGGCCCTCAGGCTAAGTGGGCATGTGGTGTCTGGCTCCACTAATACTGTCCCTTCATCTTGCCAAGCAGGAAGTATGCCAGTAACTGACACCAGATGGAGCTCAAGGCCATTCATCACACACAGTGACACAACATACAACATACATTTACCTTTTCCATTTCAGCTTGCTGGTGTAGAAACAATGAAACCTTCATGAATATTCATAATACAGCAATGGTGTAAATTAAATGTAATTTGATTTTTTTTGTGTGTTCTGTGTGATTAGCAGATTTAATTGGGTAGTGGACACATCAAACAAAATAGGGGTCAGAAGGTCAATGAATCACAGATGAATCCTGGATAATGTCTTTCTTATCAACTGCCTGCCACTCAAACACTTCAGGTGTAAAGGAAATCATTAATGATCCTCTCATCCAACCTATATCTTATCTGCTTCTTGCATTTTATAATAAAGCATCATATCACCACTAAATATAAAATCTGACTCAAAGGTAGAATGTAACAAGATACACCCTCTCACACAATTTGGCCCTTATTCCTTCCCAGGCTGTGAATCTCTCTCTCTCTCTCTGATACATACCCACACACAACTACAGACACCAGCCCACACAAACATTTTTCTTCAAATCCTGGTTCTTTTTTACTACATTTCCAATTCCTACAATAGTTTCTTTTTTTATGATTATTTATCAGCAAATTTATTTAATAGAGAAATGCTAAAATTTTGAATAAATTTAAAGACATATTTTTGAGCATTCAGTGCTAAATTCCTTGGCTTTATCTATAAGCTTGTTCACATCAGCAGCCAGAGTAGCACATGCTAATCACACTAAAGTGACCTGTGCATCATCAAGATTATATCATCACTTCATATAAAGTCATTTACTATCAAACCTGTCACATGATCTACCTGAGAACACTAGACATGGCAGTGCCAGAGGTGGACACAATCAGAAAATGCTAGCATCCCTCAGCAGGGACCACGCTTCAGTTTATACTGGTCATTGTGCTTCATAAACAACATGTCCACAAAGCTGCCTGTGTGCTGTCCACAGCCTTGTCTGTGTGCTGTACAATGAGCTGTCTGTGGACTGTCCATAGTGCTGGGTACTGTCCACAGCACTGGTTAGGTTAAAAGAGCAAGCCTTTTCCATGTTACTAGCAGCTGTTGGTCCCACACAGCAGGGGTGATTCAGATCACAGAGTATGTGGATATTATCTGGTTAGTATCCTGTCCTGTTTAAGATCCTCTTATCAATAAAGAATTTTTAAAGCCCTGATACCATGCAGCTTACTAATTTAATCCAGAATGAAGAGAAACATGTACTACTTTCACTTTTAACCATTTTTTTACTTGCAAAAATACAAGATATAGGAATTTAATTAGCCCAGAAGATCGTAGAACTTCACTTTTTTAATAGTTGTTATTAAGGGAATACTAACAGGACCGTCTGACCTTAACAAACATCTATGAATGTGGGCAGAGTGCCTCTATCAATAACTCCTCATTAGACAGGGGTGTGTTTCCATGGCAATAACCTGGCCTTCTTACAGATGTTTTGGAGCACCATCTCTCAGTGAGACCATGACAGCTGGTTACAAAACATCACTCAGGTTGTGCCTGGCTGAATCTTGTGCTGTGTATGAAAGGTCATACTACATTATTCAACCAGCAACTGTAAGAATCCTCTACTCAGGTGTATAGTGTTTAGTACACCAGAAAACATTTCCTGATCCACTCCTGCCCTCGTTCACGATCTTACCACCAATGCTAAATGTAACCCAGTACCATTTTCTTCTTATGTTATATGTGTTTCAGGTAAAAACATATTTCCTTGTTGGTGTTCCGTCGCTGCAATATGAGGCAGTGTTAGGAAACACTTTTTCTTTATGCCATCTTTAAATCCATATTTCCCGTGAAACATATCCTGATCCAACACGGTATACATGTATTCTATTTTTGTACAGGAACATGTAGAACACATGTATCCATGAAAACAGTTTACCATTCAAGCAAGGATGTATTTTAATTTTGCTGATAACTGTGGTCCCGAATTACTGTTTCAAGGAAGCACAGCTGAGTTGATTCAGCTTAATTAATTAATTAATTAAGAGTGTAATTGATTAAGACTATAACTAATATAATTTTAGCTCCACTGGATTTAATCAATTAATCTGAAGAGGAACTGTCAAATTTAATTCTCTTATGTCTAAATTGTTCATTACAAACACTGCTGGTTCTGAGTCATAAATTCATAAATAATATAGGAAGTTTAAACCAAAACATTCCCTTGGGTGAACAAATGCAGTGTAACAAGTCCCAGCTGGGCCGATGAAGCATTACATAATTCTGTACAGTACTGGTATGAAAACATGGCTGCTAATACTAAGTGGATCATACTGCACAGCGAGTACTGACTCATCTTGCTCCGAGCATCCACCATGTAAAAAGCTTAAACCCTTGAAATCCTGGCCAAAAATAAGTGGGAAACTGATGGACCACCACACCAGTCAGAGTTCTGATATCTGGATATATTATGAAAGGTTTAATGGATGGAAGATAAAAGAATAAACCTACAGATAATGGAAAATCCATAAAGGACTAACATTTACAGAACACCTGCTAATAAGATTTCCAGATGAGACAGATGGTCAAAAAGAGGACAGAGACAGAAGATACTGAAATTGTTTTCAGTTATATTATTACATGATAATCATACTGTTACATAATAATCATATTATAAACTAATAATGAAGAAATGAAAAGGACCAAACCATTAATGTATCAGGAAAATACCAAAAAGCAGGTCTTCATGGTCATATTGCGATTTGTGAATTATATATGAATGCTACAGCCAGCATCCCCTGCCAGGCTTATCACTTCACTGTAGCTCCGTCACACAGAAAGATGCTGGTTAGCGATCAATATTTTTCATATTATCACATATTATCTCTGGGGATCAGCAATCTGGTGTCAGCATGATGCAGCAAGTACATCCAGATTATCTAAATATTTGATGTACTAATATTCAGCAAATACACATCGTGACATGTTTGATAAAGCTTCCACACCAAGGACACAGCGCCAAACTATCTCTGTCACAGTCATAGTCCCACCTAGTAAAAGAGCCTTGACTGCTCTATATATGAATGCATAAATTACTCAAATATTTAGGTTTATATATTATAACAATGAATCGTGAAATATATTACAAATATGTGACAAATATGTCACAAAAGAGAAGTTTCTCAATACAAATGTTTACTAAAAAAAATCATTATTCCTTCTGTTATTTTTGTGTCCCAAGAAAACAAGTCTAAATATTTACATGTTACATATATCCTTCATCATAAGTTTATGTAACACTGGATAAGCACACTCCAAACCCTTACGGTACTCTTACTTCCATTCACATGTAGTAACGCAACAAGACACATATTACATGGGGTTATGGACTAAACAGTACGAGACAGAAGGTTGGGTGTGTTAATTCTACTGATTGAGAGTTCAGAATAAATGAAATGGGGGCTCAAGTATAAATACCCACCATTAATTAAAGAGGCTGTTAATTATAAATCAGATTTACATGCCTTAACATTGCATTTGCAAAAATCTATATTACCACACCTTATTTAATATTTATAAATGTTTGGGGTCAGGGTATGGGGATGGGGTGGTTGAGAGTGTCACAGTGAAAGGATGTATAAATTCTGGCATTTCTAGTGCTTCTCTGAAGTTTTGTGAAAGTTCAACTTACCCATTTGTTCATACCTACATTCAAACATTCATACTACCAGATAAAGCTTTAACACAGTTTTGGCTTAGAGGGAAAGGATGTGCTATTTTTGGCATATCTGGTATCTGAAGGCATTTTGATAGTGAAACTATTACAATGTTCATACTTTTTGTCATTTTAGGTTTAATGTTACATAGCTATAACATTTGGGTCCACAGTCAGCATTTTTGCAGGTATTTAAGCCTGTATCCAGACAGATAAGCTGTTTGTTTCATCACTGATCTTTCTCAGCGCTCTAATATACAGCCCAGCCAGTAATGCTGGCAGGAGGTCGGCTCTCCTCCTGTGAACCTGTCTGCCAGACACAGTGATTTACCAACACATATCCAGGGCCCCGTTATTTTACCTGTTCCTGAACTCCAGGTACACTGATGCTATACTGCTCAATACTGAGTGTTATATCTCATATATTAACCAAGCTACCTATCTGAGCTATACAGGGATGCTATGAATATTCAGGTAAATGCCCAGGATATCCATACTGGGTTAACCAAAACAACTGCCACATGAAATGAACAACAGGTATAAAACTTGCAAAGAAACAGTATGAAACCTAGTTAAAATGGTGAAAAATGTGCCAAAACAGCCAGCATTGCCCATGAATCAGAGGAAGAACTGCTTGTGAACAAGATTCAGTAAAGACCTGCCCAGTGAAGGAAAGATCTGACGACCCATTATCAGTTAAGCACAACTTAAGTTCAAAGTGCAGCAAAAAAACTGCAACAAGCAATACATAAAATGCTTGTGGAAATGAACCATGCCTCAGTTCAAGTAACATCTTAAAAGTATTTTTCTTGAATAAAAAGTATAACATTACTACTGATATACAGTGCTGTTAGTAAAGCACTGTTTATAAGACACAAGCTGCAGCACAGTGCTGGTTCTGGCATCACCTCAGGCTCAATATAGAACTTTTTTCTTGGCCAGGTAAACACACCTGTAGCCATCAATCACCTGTGTATACCTGTAAGTATCTCCCCAGCTTCTCAGCTCACAGAAAACATTTACAAAGGCAGTACATAACGGACCATTCAACACTGTCTGACAGTCCAGATGTCTTTTAAACAATACAATGTTTTACTTAAGTGTTTTGAAACAATTTGCCTAAGGAAAGCAAATTAGGTATCACATCCTGCAACAACTAGCCATAAAAATAATAATGCCATTAAAATATATTATTTAAATATATTAATAAGATAACATAAAGAAATAATTATGAACTTCTGTGGTATAAAATACTGTACCTTTCCAAATTTTGGTAAAATATAAAATTTCTGATTGACTTGGTTAATCAGGAGTTAATATGAAGGGAGGGGGCTGGCCACTGATTGGCTAGTAAATATTGACCAAAAGGGGGCGCTCGCGGGGCAGGAAGTCCAAATGCCTGGACAGATTGGTCATTTGGCGGCATAGCGGCGAGTGTGCAGATACATCATTGGCAAGCTTGAATAACAAACGCAGTACCCACCCACAACCACCCGTACCGTATCTTAGTAGGATTTTAGGATAACTAGTTGTAGTTGATTTTAGTTGTACAAGGACTATATGCCTTTTACGAGGGTCATATCTTTTAGATTATAGGAAATACTGTCAAACATGCTAAACTACATAAACTAATCTAAATTATATTAACTGATATTTGCTGTTTTAACTTGAAGGGGGGGATAATAAATTATGTAGTCGCAGTATACAATTGCAAGGTTTTTATCGAGCATCTGCATCATTTTAGTCTATTGTGTAGCATATGTGGCGCATGCACATATCATGATTGTCAGCACTGATTCTATTATTGTATGTATGTAAGCTGTCGGGCCAATTGGTCCTGATTTTGGAATAAAGTCCTCGATATACCCAAACCCGTCTCCTTATTCATATTAAGTCATTAATAAATTATATATATATTTATATTTATATACATATTTATATTAAATAATTTAAATATATTAAAATATCAGTGATATATAATAAACTAAATGCTTCAAGCAATCATATACTGGTACACAATCAATGTTCATTAATAATAAGCTGGGGCTGGGGCTGCATAAAGAAAGCATCATACTAGTCAGTCTAGAAGTAATGTAACAGCATGAAAGCAGCATCAAGTGAATCAAATTCCACCATAGAAGGATTGGAACCATTCTACAATAGTTGCGCAGTTCTCAGCTCTTCCCAAACCTCTTTACCAAAGAAAAGAATCAAACAAATTGAGTCAAGAATATTTCCCTTAAAGACAGAATTACAAAATGGTCTAGACGTCGTAAATAGCCATGCCTTTCAAATCCAATCAATGAATCTTGGGGCAGAGGACCAGCAAATATAGAACATCTTGTAATATTTACAGGAAAAATGCATCAAACATGAAGTGAGGCAAAAAAAATTAATCATAAACTGTGAGACCAAACATGACACTGCATATGGTGTGTCAGACATTCTGGTGCCTGAGACAAGGGTGAGCATACAAGCCAGTATGTTGTGTGAGAGACAGTCCAATGTTAAAAATTCCCTCATGGTTCTTAAATCAATATCAAACACTTAAAAGCTCCAGTCTGCTTGATCCACTCTTCAATTTGCACAGCTTAAATTTACGGCTGAAAGTTAGCAGTCTGTCAAGAAACGCACCTTCAAATATACCCAGTGGTATATAAAACAGCAACTGGGTCACTGAGGCCAAGTTCTATCACTGCTGGTCTCTGGCCAATCACGGAAATGTATCAGATCTCTGATTCAATCGGAAAATCGTACCCCTGTAGGGCCATCAAGGGTAGACACTGGATCAATATGCGTCTGTCTGCTCAAAATCACAGCTATTCCAAGCTATTACAGGACCCAGCTAGTCAAATTTATATAGATGCTGGAGTCCTGTCACAGATGATTCACCCCTTGGAACAATATCACAGCCCGAATCAATTAATGTTCTCATGATGACTCTCTTAATGAACTCATATTTCCAGAGAAGGCACTGTCCTCTGTAGTACATGGGTATATTCATCATATGAAAATCACTGTTTTTGCTAGGCTATCTTTTTTTTTAGGTGATGCAGGAACCAATTTAGACAGGATATGGCATATCATAATACTCACTGCCTCTTCAGAGGAGGATTTCCAACACAAATTAAATTTTCAAAGTTTTAGTGTGTAAGGTATGTGATAAAATTATCAACACAGTAAATGAAAAAGCCAGCTTTCATCATATATGCTCACTAATCACTATATGATAGATGTATGAGTGTATTTATAGTATAGACATCAACTGCCAAACATAAATGCAAGTATCTAATAATAAGTTACATAGATATACAAAAAGAACAGTTCATATTAATGTCAGCATGACATCATATTTAGAAGTTTTGCCCATAGCCAGCAACCACACAGCACCAGATGGTAACGGTATCCCTGTGTGAGCTAACACTATTTGGACAAGGGCCATGAATGCAGATTTAGTATCATTTGAGCAAATGTCATGGTTACCTATGTACCTGCTTCCAAAACATAGCTTTCTGGCCTCCATGCTATTGTGAAAGTTACTCAGAAGTAACATGGGGAGAGACTGGGGTGGCTAAGCCTAATGGGGATATTGTTTAAAGTTGTTTTTTCAGTATTATTTGTATACTTTAGTAATATAAAATATATCAATCATATAATGAAATTCTGCCCACTCCTCTCGAAAATGAAAGGATATATTATAAAACATTATAATTTATGTGTCCCAATGTTAATGGTATTTGAGAAGAAATGCCTTTGGCTGGTTTGAAGTCCCTATCAAATATCAAAGGCTACTATCAAAGTCCAAACCCAGTCAAAGCTGAAGCTCAACTCTATGATTAACTGGTATGAGTGAGGGAAGGTGAAAACCAAACCCCAACTGAAGCAGTTATACACATCAGTCTCACTACCACAGGTACTTGAATGTTAACCCCCTCATTAACCGACCTACCCACCCCCTAAACTTACTCATCTTCACAACTGACTATTATACACACATTTGTACAATCCTAAACATGGGCTACCATCACTGGTATAAAGATTCACTCTTCCTGTAGGGTGGGGCTGTTTGGAAGCTCAAGGCTATATAACAGCAGCAATGTTTTGACCAGCATCCGTCTCAAGCTCATCTGTCTGCCAGATGCTTTGATGTAAGTGCAATATGAACAATCTTGATACATCAGCATCTGGCATCAACAAAGCCTTGCCTTCCTCACAAAACACCAGCATTACTCAGCCTCCCACTCCATCCCCTCCTACAGTAATCTCTCAATACACTGTGCTGGCTGACACCTGTTTGTCAATGTTTATGTACAATATAAATCAGAATCACATATTTAAGTTAATTAGGTTATAAACAAAGTGTCAGAATTATTAAGTCACAAGTGACTGTGTGACCACACTACCAATTTCATCAAGCATCAGCCCCACACACACAGGCACACACATCAGAAACTTGTACACTAAAAGACAACTACCATAATTCACTTCACATATTTTCACAACTTCTATTGCATTAATGTCTATTAATGAATGATTTACAAAATGAATTTGATCTACAGAACTGAAAGTCTGCAGAGTCAATATACAAACTAAAAGTACAGTATAGGTGCACTTCTGCACGACCCTCATGTGGTTATGTGTTACTAATGCATGGAAATGGATTCAATGTCATTAATCCTGTTTTATGAGAAACTTCAATTATGAGAAACCTTAATCCTAATAAAACTGTCTTTAGTATCAAGCTAAGGGTGCCCTGAATGTGCATGGGTTAACATACAAGCTATTCAGAGTAGTGGGCACTGGATTGGTGGAGGTGCAAGCTCTCAGACTGCTCTCTAGTTGACCTGTGTGACAACTTCAGCCTGTCACAAAATTATGACAGGGTGACTGATGACATCCATCACACCTTGTTATCAGTGATACTTAAATACTACCAGTTAAACAGGAAGGGGAAGTATTGTAATGGAGTGCTCTGTTTAAATGTGTTTATAAATATTATGAAAACACTGTGACACAAGACTGGGAAGAACAAACAGCTGATAAATGCTCAAAGATAATGTAAGATAAAACATGAGATAGGATAAGTAAAACCAGGATGATGGGGTTGAAAATATTTTGGGTTTATGTTGGTGCTATGAATGTACACTGTGATTTCCTTGTGATAGGAATGCTAATTATGATTTGTATCAGATGACATAAGGACAGGATATATGACATTTAAGATTGATCAGTTAAAACCTGTTTGATAAGATTACACATTGAGTTTATGCTGGTGATTTAAACACTGTGTGTGTGATTTTACATGCTGGTGATCTGAATGTTGTGTTATGATTTGTATTACTGGATAACATGGTAATAAATTTGATAAAACTCACCCGGAGAAGAGAGGCTGACGATCCACGGCTACATTGTCAGGGTCAAAGCTGCTGGAGAAGGACATGCCGCTGTAGGAGCTGTAGATCTGGGCATCCTCAGCCGGACGTCCAGCCTGGACTGATGTCACCGCCCGGGCTTCTAACTTCTCTTCCTGTTGAACGACAGTCATGATTATCCTTAAATTCTTACTTATCTTTTCAATACAGGTATATACCCTGGGATTAGTGCCCCCTGGTGGTGAATGTGGATAATAAAACAGGAAACAGGTGTGGGTTTCTTCTTGAAGATCAAAGAGATCTTAGAACCAGCCTCTTTTAGTTGGTATCCAAATCTGCACTCTGCAGATATAAGAAAAAAATAAGGAAATGTTTATTTCTGAGGAGTATGTAAAACTGAGGTTATATCCAGTGGTTGTACTATCCAGATTGGTATGGCTTCCTGAAAATACAGCACAGCCTCCTGCGGTGTAGTCCACGAAATAGCATACACACCAGCTTTATTATCAGCAAATATCCTGGCAGCAGGAGCAAACAAGCCTGGGCTGATGTGTAGGTTCACACTGACGGAGGGTCCGAACACTACAGAAACTGCCGGCAAATATACCACTTGTTATTGTGTAATCCCAAGCCTCTCATCCGTGTTGCCTCATTTAAGTGTTCCCTACACTTAATAATGGAACAATTAACACAATCAGGCACCTCCAGGAAACTGTACAACCTGACCAGCTCTGCTTGGCAGCCCTGCTGATATACTGCGGTTGCACAGGCTGGCCCTGCTGCTTCTGACTATTGTGATGCTGAAGCAGCAGCCAGGTAAGTATGTGTACGAAATATAAGATGGGGCTGGCCAGTATTCTCCCAAGGCTAACCCGTTCAGAAAATCTATTGAAACTCAATCAATAGGCGTAGTGTGTGGCTAGCCTCCTGACTGGCCAGACCCCTTGTGAATATGACTCTCTGCTGAAGTGAGCACCGCACCCTGCCTGCCAGTCTCTGGGGCCCTGCTTGCTGACAGTGGGGGCAGCACAGGAGCTGCTTGCTCTCTGTATTGACCTAGTCAGTCACATATCATTACAACCAATGAATTTTGGCAAATGTGTACCTCTACGTGAATATTCATACAAGCTGTGTAATATGTGTGGAATGCTGCCGTATCAGCATACACAGGGAAGGCTTGCCTTAGGCTTTATGACTGGATTAATATCACAACCAGATTATCCACTTAGCTGGCTGTAACCTATACATTTATTTTATTGTATATTTACAAATGTCTTTCTGAATAGAAACAGAAGCCTACATACCAGGTACAAGTATCCCTGTTTCATTTAACAGTGAAACAAAGTGAACGTTTGAAGTATAGAAGTAAAATATATTCAATAGTTTTCACTGAATTTGTTTTATTAATAACATCCCTCCCACTCATAGAAAGGAGAATAAATATGAAGACAAATCATTCTGGAGCTATAACTGGTGTGCCTATTGCAGGGGATATAATTCTCTACACATAAACATGCTAGGTAGGGCTGCTGGTGAGAGGGGGTAATCAGAACGATGCACTGATGCAGGGTTGGAATATGGTAGCAATTATACACATGAGGAACTGTGACCTTTGACCTCAGAGGAGTACCACTGCCTTGCTCATGTGCACTGTGCAGAAAGTGATCTGGTTAGTTCTCATCACTGCAATGTTCTCTGTTATAAAAAAGTCCCAGTATTATAACATTCACTGACTCAAGTTGCCATCTGATACAAGTTTAACAATGACTAATTGCCCCAAAACACCTTATCTGGACATTTAAAAGTAATTGACTGTATCCTGGCATATCCCACCCACATGTTAATGTGTATGGACTTGTGGCATGAGGATAGATTTGAAACATTTACATCTTGTATCATGTTTTCTGAATGGTCAAAGCCTTACTGTTTAACCAATTAAAGAATCTGATGCAAGTTATAAATATTAGAAAACCAACTTCCCAACTCTTACATTAATTCCAAACAGTAAAAAATTAATTTAAATTTGTATTAAACAAATATAAGGTTAATAATTTACACAATTCATTTTAGGAATAATATTTCATTTTTCACCTTAATTTCTTTTTTTTTTAAATTAATTATATGCAACAATTTGAATGAATACATGAACAGGAGTATTTGGAAGAAAAGAAATTCAAACACAAATAACATAACAGCAAGATGCCTGGAACATTACAGTGTTTGCAAACTGCCCTGGTATAATCTAACACAGGTGGACAGATTATCACCTATTACAGCTGGTACAGAGGTGTTCTGGCCTAGTGTTTTCTGTATAAACAACCTCCTAAGGCTGTTTAGTTGAGAGCTGGGTCCCACAATCATAACAATTACAGCTTAGCTTCAACTAAGTGTACTACCATTCAACACAGGAACTGGGCATGATTTATCGTAACAGGTGAAAATGTAACATGCATATGTACTTGTATGTAAAAACACACTTTCAAACTGGGTAGCTATGTGAATGACACTGAATATCAAATGGAGGTAAACATGAATTTTTACAAATTTTCTTAACCCTAATATTTAGAATACATAAATTTTCATTCAACTGGTAATAATGTTAAAAGAATGTCATTTTTTTATCTCCATAAATCCATATATTCTTAGATGAGACTTCCATAAAGAAAACTTTAATACTGAGACAGAAAACGTTCATCAAACAATTCTTAATATTCATGATTTATGTTATGGTTATTCTGTGACCTTATCAATGATCAGCTCTGAGAGAGCTAACAAACACACATTAAAACAAGAAGCATTAACATTAACAATAACTGAATGATCAGAAAACAGGTAAGCATTTTAATCAAGTGCTCTAACCACTGAATAACATTGTATTTCAAGTGACTAGGTTATTTGCCTTAATTTGTACTTCCACAGCAAAGTGGTGGTTTCATAAAAGTTATGATTTTTCACTACAACATTAAGCTGATGATTATAATCTTTTTTTGGTCTGAGGTGATCAAAGAAAATGAAGTTTATCTAGTGTGTGGTATATAAACTATTGATATGGCATGGAGTTGTGAGTGCAACCTATATATATATATATATATATATATATATATATATATATATATATATATATATTTTTATTCAGTCTAATTCAGTGTATATGCTAAAACTTGGAGAGGAAAATCCTAAAAATGGAGAACTGCCATGCTTGGGTGGTGTCTGTGATGGGGTCCATGCCCTTGTGACTGGAACAGGTATGAGAGAAAAATACTAAATATAAAGAACTGTAAACTGTATAAAACTGGAACACATGCTAGCATAGACTGACAAGTTTACCTCCATGAGTGGAATGGGTCCTTCGGGGCTGCTTGGGGAGGGCTGGAGGTCTGAGTCGTCGTGCTGTTAAACAGTCATTATACACATGCTTGTTTCCAGAAGTACAGTGACACACATACAACACAGTAAAAAGAGGCCCTGAGCCCATGTGACAACAATACCAAGTACAGACCCAACATAACAGAAATACAGACAAACCCACAGATCATCAAAAAGAATGCACATACACCAGTTAATCTCTTATCAGCTTTTATCAGATCTTATCAGTATATAATCATCTACTCAATCTACTCAGTACCCTGAAACATCTTAAAAGTGATGGAGTTACCATCACACCATTTAAGAAACCAAATTTATCCCCATCCCGTTTCCCCAATACATTATTACCCAATTCTACCCCTCCTTCCCTTTTAGGTGTATTACCCAAATTCTACCCCTCCTTCCCTTTTAGGTGTATTACCAAAATTCTCCCTCTCCTTCCCTTTTAGGTGTAATTAAGGAAATTTGTGCACAGAAAGAAAATTCTGAAATACTCCCAAATTTTCATGCCCGCATGCACATGCTTACTTTATGAATCATGTCACATGAGCCAAGGGGATTGATGTAAAACCACTAAATAGACAGCCTTGGTCATTTGCTCCTTATTAACTTTACTAAAACCCTCTTTGGCATATTTGTCATTTTCTATGGGGTGATGCTGGAGTGGTTCTGTATATTATTAATTAAATGATTCTGATGATCTTACAGTTCTAAGGGTGAAAGGACCAAGGCTGCCTCAAAGTTGCAAAAAGTAAAATCATACCATCAGTCAAATCATATTACACCTAAAAGCAGCTACATAGTGACCAACAATAAACACTACAAAACACGTGCAGTGACATCACAAATAAAGTTTACTTATTGCCTTTAAAAATTACTTAATGTCATTACTACATATTATATAGTGTTAACTAATAACCACAATTCTGTCATATAAATACTTATATTTCATTTTTTTTCAGAAAACTCATCTTAGAAGATCATTTATAAATAAATGATATTTAACATATGATTTTGTAATAATAAAGTTATAGGCCCAGATCCCAGAAAAATCAAGCATAAAACATCAGTGGGTATATATACAGATGATACAAAAGCTGGGGGTAACACGTCAAATAATAACATTTAAATTCTTGACAAAGTAAATTACACTTATGTCTCTAGGAGGCTACCTTGCTATACTTTTTCTCATCTTTTCTGTCAACATTTATCTTATGTTGTTACAGGTATTGTAAAGAATATTAACACTTAATTAATAAAACATGAATGGTGTGGTTAATGTTAACATGCACTGTTACAACCATTCACTTACTGCTACTGATTACGTTAGTCATACTAGTATGAACTTTCCAGACTTCACCTATGCTTGTGTTGATCACAGTTTGACTTACATATTGTAGTTATTTCACTTAAAAATCATGTCAAGGCCGAGATGACAAATGAAGACAATGTTTTGTTCCTTTATAAAGAAGCTTTGAGTTTATCTAACCAAGTACCGTTTCCTATTTGATATTTTAAACCTCCTTTTTCTTTAAACTAATAACATGAACTGCCATTAATATTTTTTTAGGGTTTTGCAGTGACATATTAATTAGAAATGAAATATTTAACTAATGTAAAATAAAAATTTTGGTATTTAAAATTGGATACAATCTCACTTTACACATTTCTATACATTTAATCTGAAGAAATGTAAACAAAATTGCTAAGGTGACATTTTGATAACTCAATTATAATATTATTTCATGGATGCTCAATTTTCATCTAGAATACCAACACCAAGATTACATCAGGAAATTAGAGGTTTCTTGTATGATCATTCTGTGATCAACGTGTCCTGTGGACAGGAGATAAAATACACAGTAAATATTAAGTTCGCTGGGACTACAGGAGATTGGAAATATATATTAATGTGGCAAGGACATAAATAGCTTCACAGATTTTTCATATTACTGGATGATAGCCTGATAAATAAATTTGCTGGTTTAGCTTAAATTCAAGGAAAAGTTTCCAGGTAGAGTTTAAACAGACAGCAATGACATGAATATTGCCATATAATGTGATTTAAAATGCTCTGGTTTGCCTGTTTTAACATATTTTGATTCATATTTAGAAAAAAAATGTTTAACAATTATTTAACACAAGATTTCTGAAATTATGACAACACTTTTGTCATTCCCTATGAGCAAATATGTCATTCTGAGCGAGTGAGAAAACTTGAGAAGCAAAGGAAAACACATTTCCTGATAACACAATTATATATCTAATCCTAATTTTCAGCTAAAATACAGACTTAGCTATATAACAGGGTACTTTGTTGAGACAGTAGGGTACAAATCATTAATCTGTTTATCATCAGTGAAAAAACATGTGGTCTGATATTAATAAGATAAAATCAATAAATGAGATAAAGCTTTATACAATGAGGATACAGAAATGCTGAAGTGGTGTAATTCAGACCTACTTGAAATAGAAATCAGGTGGTAACACAATTAAATAAATTTAAGTCAGAATCGCACAATCAGAGAAAAAGCATGATTAAATAGCATGATTTGAGTCATCTGACACAGGTAATCAGCACCTGAAAATTAATCATGTACATTCAGAGCAAGATGTTATGTTCTATAGATACAAGATCCAGTACATTTCAATGAGAATTTGAAACAAGACAAAAACACCAGATTGAAAAGTAATCAGTTATAAGATCCAGTATGTTTCCATGATGAAGGTTTAAAACTAGACCAAACCACCCAAATGCAGAGTGACCATTTTATGTACATAGGTTAAATCACTGAGGCTAGCCAGTGATAAAGGCGACTACTGGACTACTGATGTTGGATATACCTGGAGGACATTATGATACCCCACAGGAACTGAATCTGTCTCGTCTGTCACGAGAATCGACGGGACTGCACCTGCTGCTGTCTGCAGATTAAATACAATATATAACAATGTGTGGTGTCATTTAGCCATAATAAGCTTAAGGTGCTTACTGAAGATGGTATACTGAATTATAAAGATGTTACATGGTGACTATCTGAGGAATAATACTGTAAGGATACACTGCTGTCCACTATAATGCTGTCACCAAAGGACCCAAGACTTACCAACCAAAAAGTAAATGAATATACAGTTACAGAGGATCCAATCATTCTTGAAGCATTATAGGAGGTAACAAGATCTTTTATACAGCCATGCATCTCACTATTCATGGAATTATTGCTTCAAAATTGAAATTTGTAACTGATGTGCTAACTTAATGAAGCCAGTGAAGTCTCTTCAGTTGTGTATGGAGATGTTGGCTGTTGTTAATCACAGTTGAATAAATAATCATTAATTTTGCATTCATGATTTTACATGACACAAGACTTTTTATGTATATAACAGAGGCCAGAATAATTAGATTTCAGGGGCAGGGTAATTAAGTCAATATAAACAAATATAGATAAACTAGGCAGTAAAATTATTTATATATACACAACTGATTTTAGTTAATAAAGCATTCACTACATTTAATAGCTGTCATATAATTAATAGCACAAACAATTTAATTAATTTAAAACAAGTCACAATGTTATTAATTGATCTTTAGAGAGAATTTCTTAGATCATGTGTGAGATACATTTCTGATTATCAATAATAAAATGAGTTTACAGGTTATAAATAGAGGAAAATAGCTCCCTCTTGGGAGGAATAATTGAATCAATAAATGGTGTGTAATCAACAAGATAGATTTTTCTGTCAGATATTTTACATTAGTATGCTCTATTGTCAATACCTGAGAGAAGTCAAACTGTTGTGCACTCTGTGTTGGAGCGTAAGAGGCCGCAAAGACCTCATCCTGTACTACAGGCTCCTCTGGTGAAGGTGTTAGTTCAGGCTACATTAGATGTAATAACATGCAGTTTGTTTATCACATGCAGTAGTTATCCTATCTCTTCAATTTTAAAGAATTCATAGTTTCCTTATGTCACATGAAACAATACATTCCCACTACAAAGTGCAAGAAATCAAATTATAAATACTGTGACAAACACTACCAGTTGGAACTGTGTAAATGAATACAAGTGCTTACTGTAAATAATCAAACCAACATGCATAACAATTAAAGCTACGATACAAACAATACAACACAAGACATGAAAAAGAATTCCTTCATTTGTTCAAATAGTCCAACCTGCATGCAGAAAAGATGTTTCAGACAAAAGAAGTTAAAACTAAATGTGAAGGAATTTCTTGGCGAATGAATGTATGATTATCTACTAGTGGAATAGGTGGATATCTGGAAGCACTTGTGTGTCTGTTTGGTGGAGGCACATTTCTGCAATGTTTGGTTGGTGAAGGCATATTTCTGTATGATATTTGGCTGATTGAGATAGATTTCTAGAGGACTTTAGTTGGTAAAGGCAGATTTCTGCAATGTTTGGTTGTTGGGAAGCAGATTTCTGCAAGAATGTTTGGTTGACGAAGGCATATTTCTGTATAAATGTTTGGCTGATGGAGACAGATTTCTTCAAGACTTTGTTGGTAAAGGCAGATTTCTGCCTGAATGTTTTGTTGTTGGAGGCATATTTATGCAGAATGTATGGTTGTTGGGGAGGCAGATTTCTGCAAGGATGTTTGGTTGATGGAGTTAGGTTTTGGCAGAATGTTTGGTTGGTGGAGGTAGTTTTTTGAAAGAATGTTTGGTTGGTGGGGTAAGAATTGTGCAAGAACATTTAGTTCTTGGAGAGGCATTTCTTTCAAGCTTGTATGGTTAGTGGAGGCAGATTTCTACAAGAATTTTGTCATTGGGAAGGCAGATTTCTGCAAAATGTTTGGTTGATAGTGGCAGATTTCTGCATGAATATTTGGTGGATGGAGGCAGATTTCTGTAAAAATGTATAGTTGAGGGAGGAAATTTCTGCAAGTATAATTGGTTGGTGGAAGCAGATTTGTACAAGAATATCTGGTTGTTGGGGAGGCTCATTTCTGCAGAATGTTTGGTTCAAAGCGGCAGATTTCTGCAAGAATGTTTGGTTGATGGAGTCAGATTTTGGCAGAATATTTAGTTGGTGGAGGAATTTGGTTGGAGTTCTCTGTAAGAATGTTTGGTTAGTGGGGGAAGATTTGTGCAAGAATGATTGGTTGGTAAGCCAGATTCTTACAATGTTAAGTAGGGAGGCAAATTTCCGCAAAAAATGTGTGGTTAATTTTGTGTGAGAGTTTTTTCTTAATGTTTGGCTGTGAAGACTGGATATTCTAATTGATATTTGAGGTGAACATTTTTGTAAAGAGGTGGATTCTGATGAATGTTCTGAAAGCTGGTGGAAATGACTTTCTGAATTTTTGTTAATGAAGGGAGATTCTAAATAAATGTTTGACTGGTAAGAGCTTTATAATTAAAATTTGATTCAGCAGGGAGATGAACATTAACCCTTTGGTCAGTGAGATTGGTATATTTCTGAAAGAAGATCTGTCTAGAGGTAAGGGTGGATATCTGAGCAAATATACAGCAGACAGGACTGTTAAGTGTATTTCAATTACTTTCCTGTTAAGGTAACAATTCTAATTTCTGCATTTTACTGGGAAATGTGAAATATGTAATTATCACAAATTTATCTTCATCAGACCCTGAAAAAAAATCAATGCTACAATGTCCATTAACAGCATGACTAATCTGTACTACACTATGAGCAGCACATTCACACACTCATACATAGAAGTAGTTGTGGTTAATAAGAGACTGAACATGTTACCTTAACTTCAAGGATGTCAACATCTCCATTAGCAGTGTCATAGTCTGGATGTAACGCATGGTCCTGGCCCTGAAGAAGGTCAGACCAACCAGAAGGTTAGACAGGGTTAGTAGACAGACAGAAATGTCAATATGAATACTCAGTATAACTCAAAACATCATGATGGTGAACCAGTTTGTAAAATGACAGTCAATTTTCTTGTGATGGTACCATGCACCACAGAGATTTATTTATCACTGATAATTAAATTTCAAAAATTTTTTGTTGGTATTTCCTATTCAAAAATAATGATTAAAGTAAAGATGTGCAAGGATATGACACATGCTCCCTGTTTTCCTTATTAGCAATCTGGCTTTGCAAGTCTATACTGCTCAGAAGTTTACTGTGGACCACATGATATTGACACTTGTAACTTCCTTTTAGCTTTATCATCTGAGGTAAAACATTTTGCATTTATTTAAAATTCAGAAGATACCCCTTAACCTACAGCAAAACCAGCTCAGAAATGTAGAATAGTTGGTATACATACTTCAGGTAAGGTAAGCAGAAGTGTCAACATTTTGGAAATTAAAATTTTACTAAAATTAAATTTTACTGTACAGTAAAAGGTTAATTAATTAAACACACACCCCTGGAACAAACTTAAAGAGTCCTTTATTTCCCTAAGCTTGGAGGGAGAAAACCAAAATAAGCAAGTGTTTTTAAGGCTTCAAAATTTCCACTTCAATCTGCAGAATTCAATATGAATTTTCACAAATGATTAAGTATTTTATACTTTATATTTTATAAATTATAAAGGTATATTTATATTTCAACCCCTAAAAACAAGTATCATTTGGTTACTGGACTGATCTACATTTGCCATATGGTAGCTCAAAAGATTCTGAAGTATATTCAATCTTGCCCTATACCCTAATAAAGTCCCCTATACATTAATCATTTTTACTATTGAAGCACTTTCAAAGAATCTTTTTTGTGCGGCTGCCTACTGTTGTATACTGCTCACAGTGGGGTGAGACCCTGCCACAGTTGAGAAACATAAAAAATACAATAAAATTAAATAGCAGCTGTTTATCCCAATAACCCCATCACCATCATATGTCTACTTATGCCGTAGGCATAACCTTTTTCTGTCTGCTCTTATTGCGGAGGGATAAAAGGAATGTGGGCTATGTCAGATTTCCCTGCTAAAACATCAGCAGATCAGTCTGGTACTTGTGCTACCACCTGGTGTGGTACTAATGAACTAACCTGTGTCTTTATTGTGTGATTAATATGACACCAGTTTACTGCTTTAAATCAAAATATAATAGAATGGAATTGAAACTTTTAGTTAACAATGATATAAAGAGGAGTCACTTTGTCTGTCCTTGAGTTTTTCTAAAAGGGAATTCAAGCTGGTATATACATAAAAGAACAACTTGAAAACTATCAAATCTGCAAGAATTTCAAAAGACCCAATATAAAGGATACTAAATGAATTTGGAACAATTGCACAGAGCAGACAGTATAAGGTGTCACAAAAAGAGGTCACTTAAAAAGTGAAAGTCTGGTTAGGCAGTCAGTCAGCTTAGGGTTTTATATTACTGAAGAGATACCCTTACACCATTACCATGTGTTATCATGTTACAGATTGATGTTATAATGATGAGAAAGAAAAGCAGGAACTGCATGGAAGCATCCCGATACAATGACAACAGTGTAAAATTTTTATATTAGTGTCAGCAGTCATGATTAGCACTTTAAGATTATTTACTTAAAATACACAACTTCTGCACTTGCAATTCAAATATGGCCCATGTTTTTATTTACATATATACCAGAGATTTCTGAAAAATATCTGGAGCATTTTTCTTGAAATGTAATGTGTCAGGGACATAAAGTTACATATAAGCATGTACATGTAACTTGATGGTTGACAATGGACAGAGTATTTCTCTTATATATCATTTATAAACTTAAGATGGTCCGCCACATAGAATAAAGTGATCGATACTTTATATCACTGAAATGTCATGCTTTCCTTAGGCCATATGCTTTGAAAAGCCATGATACATGTAAAATCAAGTGCACAAGTGATACTGATAGGAGCATTATCACAGTGAGATTATTAGCAAATAGAACAGATATTGATCTTGCATGTTCTTTCTCTCAACAGACACATCAACATCCACACAGCACATCCATCCTAACTTACCTATCTTAGCAGTCTTATCTACTTGGGGCTTTTTTTCAAAATGATACTTACCTGAGCTTTTTCTACCAGTGTTAAATATGAATTAGACACTGACCATAGTGAGGCAATTTGCCTCTTCCAATTTATAAACTTTAAAAACTGCAACCTCTAGCTGGGTTTTTGGCACTGAGTACCAAAGTACTTATGAATTTTCCTAAGAAAACATTTTTTAAACAAAAATGTTTGTCACTGATGAGCTGAGGGGCAGGAATACACAGATTAACCATCTGTAAATAAGACTTATTCAATCCTCCCCTGCCCCATTACTAATGATGAACCTGATGACAGGGTGTACAGGATGTTCCAGTCACTGATATATTGGATGTTTCAGTCACAGATATATTTGGATGTTTCAGTCAGAGATATTTTGGAAGTTTCAGTCACAGATATACTGGATGATTCAGTCACAGATATTTTGGATGTTTCAGTCAGATATTTTGGATGTTTCAGTCACAGATATTTTGGATGTTTCAGTCATAGATATTTTGATGTTTCAGTCACTGATACATTGGATATTTCAGTTACAGCTTTTTTGGATGTTTCAGTCAGATATTTTTGATGTTTCGGTCATAGGTATTTTGGTTGAGGACCTTTCATTCTTTTACATTTTTGTTTCAAGGTTTCAACTGCTCTCCCACATGGGTTAACAGTAGAGTCAGATCACAATCCTACTTAATGTAAAGATAACCCTTTAAAAAGCCAGGCTTAAATGTCCATTAAAACATCTGTGGCTGGAACATCTGCGACTGACATGTCCATGGCTGAAATGTTTGTTGACTTAATGTTTATCCATCCACGACTGGCAGCCTGAGAGCTTACCTTCAGAACCCTTGGTGTTGGCTCGGGTTCAGGTTTTGTCTCAGTCATGACCGGCAGGACCTCAGTTTCTGTTACAGGTTGAACAGGAGCTACAGACTCTGTGGCAGTGACTGATTCTGCTGTTATTACAGTTTCTACTACAGATACAGGACTTGGTTCTGCTGGAGGGACAGGCTCAATATAAGGGGCTGCTGCTGCTGCTGACAGCGCCACCTGTTGGGTCACTGGGACAACATCTATGGAAGGGGCTGGCTCAGCAGACTGCTGAAACAGCATTTCTTGAGCTGGTGGGATGGGTTCTGATGGTTTGGTTTCAGGCTGTGGTGTTTGTTCAGTTTTTGCTGCTTTAACTAGTATTCCATAACTGATAAGCCGGGCCTCATCATCAGTAGGGCCTGCGGCAGCACCAGTGACTGCCGCAGCAGAAGAAAGAGCTGCAGCTTCAGCTACAACAGCCTCCTGTGGAACCAGTTCAGACACTGAGGTCTCAGTGGCGGATGTTGTAGCCTCGCTAGACGTAGGAGCTACCTTCCCTGGGGTTGTGTCCAGAGACTCCCCGCTAGTGGACAGTGTGGTTTCTGGACTAGCCTGACACAGACACATGCAACAGAGAGAAACACATGCAACACACACAGAGTAAGTACAAAAGCAATCAGAAAATAAGTAAGACACATGTAATAAATTACAGCTAGATCTAAGCATGCACCGCTATCTCTGTACAAGGAAAAGTTAACTAAACTACTAAATAGAAATCAGTTATTAAGGTTATCTGTTAGCTATTTCTATCAAGTCATGCATCAAAATAAACATTTCAACAAAACTGATTAGGTTAAATAAGGTTATATTTGCACGCAAAATTAAATACAGAAACTAAACTGAGTGCAACATACAAGACAAAGACAAACATACAGCTCACCTCTTTCAGTTTAACGTCAACATGTTATTTTAACCTCTTACACAAATAATTCCTCAGTGGTGGATCAAGTGATAACAAGATAACATATGAAAAAGCCCTACTAAAGTCCCCCTAAAAGTTGTTCCGGTTAGCAGGTTGATCATGTTAGAAGGTGTGAATGTACATAAAATAAATTATACACTGGTCAGCCATGACAAAAATGGTGGTCCTACATGGTGGGGGTGGTTGTATGGTCTGGGCGGTCCTTGGGTAGGGTTTTATTCAATCCAGTTTCATTAACAATCCTTCAGTATCAATATTAAACAAAAACTAGCCAGGACTGAACATATATTGGAATCACAGAATCCTTCCCCATAGAATCCACCAATGTATTTATTCACTTGTACATCTTTCAAAAAAGACCCGTTTTCTATAGGGGAGACAGGAAGATATCAAGGGCAGATCCATATTCTCTTTTAGGGAGATGGTTAGTTATCGACAGGGCATAGTTACAAAAAGCTGAAGCCTGCTGGTTTTAATTGGTTACCTGTGACATCATGGATGTTTCCAAAATCATGGCATAAGGCGGTGGCAGCCCCCGATCTTCAGGCTATTAAAGCACAGACAAAGCATGCAAACTGCAACAGCAGCACCACAACCACAAGCACACTGGGGTGGGAAGCAGTGACAGCAGCTGGCTGGTCTCATTATTACTATCATCACTTTAATTACTATTATCAATTTGTACACATTATTAGTACACAGCACGCGTTCATTATAATACTCCTTTATGTATATTATGGAAAATGTTTTACTAGTTTCTGTGCTTATGAACTATTAAATGACTTCACTAGTTTCTGTATATATACACTATTAAATGGTTTAACTGTGTCCTTTTCAAGGAAAGGCACTTTAGATTATTTCATAAAAGACAAATAATTAATTTTATTTATTGAAATGCAAATACAAAACCAACATAGAAATATGATAAATGCAGTAGCAGACAATCAGAATTAACTAGATAAATGCATTTTTATATTTTGAAATAAAGATCAATGAAGAAAAATATGAATTTTTGTTTTAACATAATAAACTTTGAGATACAAAAGATAAGTATCTTCACCAGCCATTAGTTTATTCAGACCAGCACAGGGCATTTGGCATTGTCTCCCAGCCAAAATCAATATATTCAATGTACAAAATCATTACAAAGTGAGCAAATCCATAAGGCAGCACAACTCAAACAACCAGAGCATGCAATTCACTGTACACACCAGAATTAATAATCATAAACCAATCACCAAGTGAGAAACAATTATCTGTACATATCAAAGTGTATGAAGATATGTACAAGACAATGTACCTTGGTTTAAGAGAGCATCAGTTCCCTTACTGGTTAATAATATATTACTTATATACAGTTTCATGGTGGTATCTTTAATACCAAACCCCCCAGAGGGCTGATTTTGAATTTTATACATAACAAATAGTTCAATGGTATGTATCCTTTGACCTTACAAGTGCAAGGTTAAAGGACATGGACCAGAATTTTGAAACATTTGGAATAAAGAACAGGATCTCTATGACTGAGTGGCTTGCAAACAATTGGATCAAATTTGAAAATAATTGATTCCTACCACCCCAAAAGTGAAAAGAAAATTACTAACTAACATGCCTATTTTACAAACAATAATTTACATTACACAGAAAATGTGCTCTGACATCTCTATCAAACAGCCCATGCATGTGAACAGGTCAAAAGGAGCTTGATGCCACATACTGTAACCTGGGCACAACATATCTCGTTTTTTTTTTTTGCTGCAATCAAGAGTTGATTTCATCAAAGTGTTACTGAAGCCTGTATATACAATTGTTGAAATCTTTTCAATAATATTACAAGCCATGCCTTTTTTTCGTACAAACCTGGAATACTGGATACGGCGTAGTCGGTGTCATTGGAATGGTATCCTCTCGTAAAAGTGTTAGCTCCTCTCCCATACCCGTGGAAAGGGTGCTATCACGACCGTGGAAAGAGCCAAATTCGTCCTACAGTGAACATATCAGGCAGACAACATCAGCCACCCATAGCGGTGAATATTTAACTTAAACTCAAGCAGATTTAGCAAACTAACGTATCATGCTGGACTACCATACACATGAAATATAAGTCAATATGCTGAGCAAAAAATATGAATACATGTGACACCTTCACAATGCCAAACTATACAACAAATATAAATATATACAAAAAATTTGATAACTTTTCAATCAGAAGCATTTATGGCATTTTTTTCCCTGATGTGCACAGGCAAGTGAACAATAATACAGGTCACTTGTCAATTTCTGGTGATAAAATGCTAAATTTAGCATTATGAAGGTGGATTACCATGCCAAATATTCCAGTTACCATAGCAACATAACACATTACTCTGTAAAATTAAAGATGACCATGCCATTACAAAAAATACATAGCCAAGTCTGGCACGTGAATGGAATACAATAAGCAAGTGACAAAAATGATGAAAAACAACTATTTTTAGTCCAGAAATTATTTTCAAAATGCAATACATAATGCAACTTAGTTGTATATACCCACAAGAAGCACCAATGACAACATACACATACATGCATACTGTTACATCTCCCACTTCTCTGCATGAAACCTGGTACACCTAACACCAAGAGCATCCAGCATTCATCATGGCAATAAAATAAACATGCTTTCTGCATCGTCAGAACATTAAGGCTGTCATACCTCCTGGTCTTGATTTTTGGATAAGGAAAAGGCATATTAACCAATCATTGACTAGTGAGTTCTTTTTGAAGCTGAGAGGGACCATTTACAAAATTAAAAATGAAGAAATGTTAACTTTTTAATATGCTAAAAATTTTTACTTTTATTTAAATTAACTTTTTCTTGCCTAACACTTTGAAGGACATATATGACAAGTATCTTTAGTATTCAGATTTTGTAAGGGATCTTTTTTCATGAATAGCTTTAAAAGTAGGGCATTACTGACTCATTGTAATTTTTAGTATGGTGCAAGTACAAAATCATGTCACAGAATTCAAGCCAGAAATGATAATTCATTGCAATGAAGATGCAGCAAAAAACCTCACTCAGGGAATAAGATAGTTATCCTAGTGGGAATGGATAAAAAAATTAACATTTACCAAAATAAAAATCAAATCTCTACCTTTAAAAGGAAGCAAAGAGACCGGAAAACTGAGCAGAAAACTACACAGGGTGGTCAACCTGGGGAAGTTAGACTAGGATGGAAAATGGGGATAATAAGGTCATTAAGTTACAATGTTCTAGAGGAAACTCAGTATACTAGTTCATCAGGCTGTTTTCTCATATTTGTGGTAGTTAGTAACAAAACAGAGCCCATTTATTTTGGTTTTGGAATTTCCTGAATATGGGATATCGCTAATACAGATACTCTTGCGTGTGGAGGGTGTAAATGAAAATCTGCAGGCAAACAACTAGTGCCCTCGAGCGTCAAGCCTGACCAGCCCATTCATTCAACACAGCAGAGTAGGCACAGGATAGTGTTTTTAATTGCAGGTCATCCTGATACTTAATATAATTATATATTTATTATGCTGTGTAAAAACATATTACAGAATCATGAAAAGACATAAGAAATTGCTGCATTTTGCAGGGTTTGCATCAGAATTTGATCTTGAATCAAATGCCTTGTAGGATGGTATAAGGGAAATGTACACAGGGTCTTTCAGTCACTGATAAATGTCAAATTTTGTATGTTTCATATGTACTGGTACGAAACAATTGTAACCTCGTATTTATTCAATGATCATATTAATTAATAAGTCCATAGCATACATAAGCTGACAAAGTTTGGATAGTCAGTTTTGTCCGTGCTAATGAGTACCCAGCTGAATCACGCTTGCTGGCACAAACGGGCTTCCTGTTTTTTCTCCTCCATCTACATGAGAAACTGCAATAGCGTTATCCCCATATTCAGATGAAAGTAAATGTGCTCAAGACTATGTATCTGAGGAAATCCAAACAAGTTTCTTCTGAAGAATTATCACTGTGTATTATAGTGTAATATGTCATAATATTATAAATCACATAGTGCCAAAGGTTTTATTTAAATCCGAGGTGAACAAAATATTACAGCAGAGAAGAGGTAGGAACATAAAATGCAATACATGCAATACTAGCACCACTAGGAGGTGACTACAGACTGGTCTCTACTCACCCAAACACTACAGATTGGTTTTCTACTCCTCAAGATGACTATAGACTGGTTTCTACTCACCTTCATGCATATGTTGGTAGGTGGGGACTCTGTATTAGCAGGGACTGTATTCCATGGGATAAAGAGTTCAGACCAGCAGCACTTAATGACATCACCCTAATGATACTCCTCATCATCACCCTCTTTCCATCATTAATCTGATACTGCTATTACCCTGAGTAAAAATTACCTTTACCAAGAAACCTGGCAGAGATAAATGAGATCAGTGTGGTTTTTTCATGTGTTCATCTCAATTATATCTCAATGTCAGAGAAATTTCACTAAATCATGGACCATGGGTCAAATAATAAATACTCAGATTTTGGGATGGACTAGAATGATTGAAATGCCAATCTGGAACAGGACCCAGACAAGTATATCCTTTTTTGTCAGCAGGTCTGTTTGTGTCTCCAGACAAAATCTCGATCCATCCAAAAATTTAATCACTTCTGCTTAGCTCTATGGACCACTCATTCTCAAACAAAATTTTAATTCAATTTCATCCAAAGATGTTGAGAGTGGACATGTGAGGTATTATAACCTTCACAAATATAGCAATATCAAATACAAATTTTAACTGCATTTCTGTAAGGATCAGGTGATGATAAGTTCCATGGTGGGCTATGTCATAAAGTGCTTGTGAAATCCTGCTTCTTTTATGAATATCCACTCATACATTCTCACAATCCCCTCACCAACAATCAAACCTCTTTCTTTCAACCCCACTCCCCCTGTCAGACTCTCTGAAGCTTACCCTGCCCCCAGGGCTGATGGAGTCATCGGCCAGGAACTTCATGTCCTCTGACGACATGTATGACCGGTCACCGAGGATGGTATCATCACCTGAAAAACAAGGAAGTCAAGTTCCATTATATTGTCCTATCAACAGAATCCACAAATATGGTTATATATATTATTATTTGTCAAATTACACAAAACTAAGTGTGTCTGAACCTAAGAATTGTTATGAAGTAATAACTCTGCATTAATCTAAAAAGGAAAGGTACAGCAAAATAGGAAATATATAAATGGTGTATGTAGTACTCTGGCTGGTGTTCCCAAAAGAGACACTTGTCCTTAAAAAACATCAGTATTGCGCAAATATACAAAAACACACTAAGACTTATTTTTAATACTGAAAATATTTGACTCGGCAGTGAATTATGAATTCCTGGCATCAGTTGTTGTTTAAAAGTTTGTGGGAAGATGGGACCTTAATGGGAAGAAATTCTCTGTTGACTCTTGTTATTTCTCTTTAGTAAATGTAAGAGAATCCACACTGCAGTGCATACATGTGCACAAAGTGGCATGTTCCTGTTAGAAATGGCAAAGCACCTCTCCAAGAGACCAGGCAGCCAGACGGTAAAGATGTATGACTGAAAGCACTCAAGGAGCGCATACCTCCGCCAACAGTTTAAGATTCATTATACCATGGATCACCTCAAAGTGAAATGAACACCTGGAAGTACCAAATCCTTCCATCAGATGTCATCACCTGTTGCGGTTCCATTCTGACCAAAATCCAAAAAGCATAGTAACCATAAACAATGACCCTACATCTCTTTTTCAATCAAAATCAGGAACGAACTGTACTTATCTTTACCTTGTTTCAAGGCCTTATTCCCTAGAAAATAAACACTATTCTTTCAGATATTTTGGACAGACGAACAACAAACCAAATTTCTAGACATGGTGGAACTACATAACTTCCTTCCATCTTTGCTGGTGGTGTCACCCCTGCTCCCTTCCTCTTTGTGTTATTCCTTATAATAAAAATTATTCTGATTTACAGAGCTAAAGCAAACAACAGACATACTGTTTTAGAAGAAATCAGTGGTTCAGCCTCCAATATTTAACAAGAGAATCCTCTTACTGGACTTCTGATTGCTTCACTGACTGGTTAGTGCTTTAGGTGCATGCAGCATCAAAAGTTATATTTTATCAATCACACAATAAAGATGTGTCAACCAACTGTTAATTATGTGTCAATCATCTGTCACAGATGAGGTGAGGTCATCAAAATTTATGTTGCTATAAATCACTCCATGCTTGAAACAGGCAGCTGTGAAAAAAAAATAAGTACTACTATCAAAGGCTACAGGGTTTTAATGCTCCACAGATCAGGACACTTTCATATTACAAGTGAAAACAGCTGAACCTACAGCCCACTCAACAGAGTGCAAATATCTCTCTCAAGACAAAACACCTAATGCCATGTCAAAGATTATTTTTTTGTTATAGACAGATCTATGGCATTTCAAAAGCACTTTTGAAGGTGACCATGTGAAAAGAATCACACATTACTATTCAACCTTCTGAAAACAAGAAGTCACAACCTATCATTAAGAAACAGCATATCTGACAAATTCGGCAAAGATTTCTCCAGGTTGCATCAGAGACCGTGGTGAAGTTCAAACCTGGGAGATTCAGCTTAAGTGGCTTTTACACATGGCTACATCCTACCCATATGTTACAGGAAATAAAGATCCAAAACATAGTGACTGTGCTGGTTTCCAAATCTAGACTGAATTTGAGTTGAGGCACATGCGTATCCAAAGGGACCAACAAACTAGCAAAAGAGCCTCTTGATTTCACATACAGCACCCAAACATAGGGGTTTCTTACTGACATAAGATCCATTCAGAAAACAAAGGTTTTGAATAATCCTAACAGGTAAACCAACTAAAAAGTCAAATCTAAGCCTCCTTGAAGGAAATAGTAACATGGAGGCCAGACTGCTGCTCATCAACAAAATAATTATTAAAAAACAAGCGAGTTCACTACTGTAATTCACCAAGTTAAGGCATTTTTATCAAACAACAAAAAGATATCCTGATTTTCATGCAATGTGGTTACTTTTGGTCTAATCAAGTTTCAGAAAAATGTTACCAATTCACCAAGTTAAGGCATTTTTATCAAACAACAAAAAGATATCCTGATTTTCATGCAATGTGGTTACTTTTGGTCTAATCAAGTTTCAGAAAAATGGTAAATTTGGCTATGAAAATGGAAATGTATGCTGCAATGGAAAATAATAAAGTACACCAAAATGCTCCTGAAATAAGAAACGAGCACTGCAGCTGTTTATGTTGACAAAGCAACAGTTAACTCTCAGTGTTTTAAGTTTAAGAATCCTTTTAGTGTAACACTGCTGTCTAATCTTTAAGCATATTACATTACGATAAATCCTTCTAGTAGCTTCTACCATGCTTTATATTGGACATTTCATAAAATTCCTTCAAGCTAACTGTTGCTGCTGCCAGTAGAGTTTCCTGCATGACTGTTTGGTGCACACATCAACTGGTTAAGTGTGTCTCAGACTGCTGTTGCCTAGCAACCATCATAAGGGAACCTACTAAAACGAATCACTCCATGCTGGATTCAAGCCGTGCACGGACACTCAATCACTTACGACTCTGATACTCAAAGCCATCGTAATACGGCAGATACACATGTTGTTCTGACAGAGGCCTGCCAAAGATCGGGGATTGTGGCAGGAAATCATCACCTACAGTCAGTGTAGTGGTGGGAATGTTATCACGTTATAGTACACCAAGGACATGCATCATCCTTATCATCACTGTATGTGTGCAAATGATAAATCAGTATTGATACCTATGATCTGTCATGATCTATCATCATTTAAATTACATGCTGTCATTTACCAAAACTAATCCCTTGAAAAAAGGAGTTTCAGCATGCATGAACTAAAATCTTTTTACATACACACAAACCAATTAAAGAAATAATAATTTAGAAACCACAAATTAAAGAACCCAGACCTTTATAAAACTCACAAAAATACAAGTCCAAATTTAGTGCTTCTTACACAAGTATATACATAAACTTCCTGACGGCTGCTATTATTTCAGTTGATGCTACTCTCGCCAGACGGCGGCACTGTTCAGTACATAACATGACCCACCTCCTTCATCTTCTGAGTCCGTCACCAGAGTCTCCTGCATTGTCTCAGGGGAGTGAACCTTGTACTTCTCATCCTGGCTGCCAGGTGGGGCTGCCTGTACTGTTGTGATGTTCTTCAGTATTTCCACGACAGAGATGTAGCCCAAACGTTGGGCAATAGATAATGGCGTTTGTCCGTTCTGCAAAAGATTTTTTATATTCAGTTTTTACTTTACCTACTTGCCTGTAACATGATAAGAACAAATGTGTGAGATAGTATTAATCAATCAATAAGTAATCAAGGACATTACTAATGAATTTATTTCTCAAACTGCTATGATTATTGGTTGAGCATATAATTACAAAGAATCACTGAATATTTCCTGCTATTTTAAGAAATATGTTTAATAACGAAGCAATATTATGCTTTATACATCAGCACACTTGAAACAATGAAAATTGTCTGCAACACTCACATTAGATATGGCATCAGGGTTTGCCTTGTGCTTGAGTAGCAAGTTGATGACAAGCACATGGCCCTGCTGCGCCGCCTGGTGGAGGGGTGTGTAACCAAGCTACAAAACAGGTAGTCAGGTAGATGAAGTCCTTACACAAGGTGGTATGAAGTCAATTATAAATTCTGCAGAAAAAAATTTGACAGAGAATGAATACAATTTAATGATAATTAAATAAAATTGTATATTTTAGTATTTAACCAAGGTGATGCTGCCACTACAGTATATATTTAGCTTTGTCTGCTCGTCTCACAACAGGACCTGAGAGTACGGGCCATCTTGGAACCACAGGTGCAAATTAAATTATGATAACCAAGTCTCCCAAGTGCCAATAAAAGAATATCACAAATATAACTATCAGCTCTGACATGTGTTTTACAAAAGAAATATGTGATAATAATTTTTATGAGAATGAATACTCAATTTATCAACATTACCAGCATTTTTGTGTATATTTTTTATGATAAAAAAATTGTGCAGAGGCATGGTGACATGATTCTGTATATTACACAGACATGACGTGATACAACTTACCTTTGTCTTGGCATCCACAGAGGCTCCGTGTTCCAGCAGGAAACGGATCATGTTGATTTGTCCAAAGTGACATGCGGTGTGGAGAGGTGTGTATCCGGCCTTGGTCTGTAGGTCAATCTCAGACTTGTACTTCACCAACACCTCGGCCACGGGCACCTTGTCCTCCTGGGCTGCCAAGTGCATCGGGGTCAATCCGTTCTGTAGAAATATACCAATATATACATTAATAAATACATTGTTTGACCATCCGTGTCACCTCAAACATGAAATAAGTTGAATCTGGTGCAACCGAATCATATCAAAAGCTTATAATGCTTGATTTTTTTTATCATGTCAGTTTTACCTCAAAGTAATTTTACTGTATTAATATAATTATTGATATCAATATGTGGCACAATTCAGGCACCTTAAATATATCATAATTATATTATATATTTCATGAAGTTACCAAGCTCAGGTCAATTTGTACATTTACCCTATTTGACAGATGTTAAAGATATTCTATTTTAAAGGCCACACTTGCATAAATATATATCTTATTAAGCTAATGAGCATGACCTACTGACCTTTGCTCTACAGTTGACCTCTGCGCCTCTCTCGAGTAGCAGAGATACCATGTCTGTGTGTCCTTCCTGGGAAGCCAGGTGAAGAGAGGTGAATCCACTCTGTAATTATAAACCAGGATTGTTAATACATCATATGTAACAGAAACTAGAAATTAATGAACCTCCACTGATAAATCACCATAAATAAATAAAATGAAACAATGACTGCCATTTATATTATATAAGCAACATGTATTCAATACTTATCACAAATTTAAAATACAAAGAGGAACATCAGTGACATAAGTACCATGAAAACACTTTAAACTGACATGAAAATCTTTTTGTTTGATGATAGAGATAACTGCAGCAAATGTTATAGATGTAAATTTGAGGACTGACATTTACTGACACCTGGTGGGTGACTCGGTAACTAAAAGTGACACTCTGAAGCTGAGGAAGTGGTGTTTTAAATGAAGCTGTTTATCTTACACCAGGACATTATTATCGTTATCTATTACATATTATTGAGTATAGAACTAAGATATTAACTGAAAAGGGTAATCATGTGCTTTTCTTAGAACAAATTATTTTCTTGCATTTGGAATTCTGCTAATATTTAATGATACACTGCAGCTGGCAGTGTTCAATGGAAATGCAAATTTACACAAAAATCACCATATAGGGGGCTGTATAACAGTACATACCTTTGATTCTGCATTGGGCTTGGCTCCGAATTCCAGCAGTGTGGTGGCAATGTCCATTTGGTTCTTTTTGGCTGCGATGTGCAGTGGTGTGTAGCCATTCTGTAAATCATACAAATGTTTATCAATCAGATACTGCTCACTGTGTTGTGGTGTTAATCTTAACAAAGAAGGAAGCCCTAATCTGTAGCATTCAAACACAACACACTTCAGTATCTATCAAGGATATGATGATATTCACTTGCTATAAATACCTGGCTGTTTCAGTGCCCAGAGATTTGACATTAATCTTTAAACAGTGATTTCCATCACAGATTAAAGTATTAAGATGATATGATGAGACAGCATTAAAATATTTTCAATAATATAAAATCATTACAATTTTAGTTATGATCAACACCTGCAGATGGTACTGTCTGTTAAATGAGGATGAAGCTGACTAAATCACACACTTGATAGTCCTGTTAATCAGAAAGTCAGAAATCAATATATTCTTGAAGGATAGAAAAAACAAACCAGGGGGCCAGAATACCATTGTTGCTTACCTTAGCTGTGGCATGGGGTGATGCCTTGTGTTCTAGTAGTAGTGCAGCCACGTTGACGTTGTTGTAGTGAGTGGCCACGTGGAGGGGGGTCAGGCCGTTAGCACCCTGGATGTCGGGGTCAGCACCCTTCTGCAGCAGAAGTTTGGCCACCTTGATCTGACCATACTTGGCTGCGATGTGAAGAGGCGTGAAACCCTTCTGTAAAGTAAAAAGTGTGAAAAAATTTGTTTCATGTCAAATCCTGAACCAAAAAGCCCAAAAGCATTAAATGCTATATACAATTAAGTAGCCAAGTTTTAGCAAAACACTGACCTGACAAGCTGCTTCTTTTTTTTAATAAAAGCACACAAAACATTAATGCTAGTGAAATCAGTGGAGTGTAGTGTTACGAGAAAATGCAAAGTAATACAATGCATCATATGACCTAACAAATACAAAAATAATTTTCTGCTGATATATAAATCCAATTATACAAACATAACTAAAATTTATAAGTGTTCTTCTTTTCTATGATTTCAAAAAATTTTTTGGTAACATTTACCTGATGGAGAAAACTAAATGTTGTTTTCATTGAATAAATATAATAAATAAGGATTACCATTCTGAATTATGAATGAAGAGAATATATTCAACATTTCGACCTGTTCAAAATTTGAGATGCTAAACTCCTGATACAGGGGGTATGGATGACTGACCTTGGTGGTGAGGTTAAGTGATGCCCGGTGCTCGAGCAGAACGGCTGACACTTCCTCATGCCCCTCCTTGGCTGCGATGTGTAGTGGGGTGTACAGGTCCTTGGTGGTCGCGTCAGGGTTTGCTCCGTGCTGGAGCAGGAGGGCAACATTGTCCACGTTTCCAAGACGAGCTGCAATGTGCAGAGGAGTCTGCTGCTCCTGTAAGAACAAAATCTGAATCTCATTTTCTGTCACACAGTGAATATATATATATATATAAAAAGAAGGAGTGGTTCTTATATGTATCCTATTTCATACTTTAAAACATTACAGTATACAATAGCTGCCAGTAAAATATATAGTATATCTATTACAGACTCTCTCTCTTAACCACAGGATCACTGGACAATCTATAATGATTTTTAAGCTATTTCATCAGCTGTTTTAATTATTTTAATAAGTACAGCACTTCTGATTTGTTTTATGTATGCATACTATATAAATATATATATACATACACACACACTTATCTATATGTATATATAAGCACTTCAGTCATTTAACAGACCTCGGTATCTGTTCTGTTGTCTTGATTTTTAGTAAATAACAAAGATCTCAAATATATACAAAACCAGGAATGTTGTCAATGTAAATGCTGACATACTGCTGATAATCCTACTGATCAGTATAATACAGACAAATGTCATGAGAATCATAGCTGAAGTAAGTGATATTATAAGCACACTATGAAGAACTCTATTTATTTACCCTGGCCTTGGCATCCACAGATGCTCCGTTTCTAAGCAGGATGCGGATGATGTCAGTCTGGTTGGCGCGGGCAGCCAGATGCAGGGCAGTCTCTCCTCTGACCGTGGCAAAGTCTGGGTTGGCTCCGTGTTGTATCAGGTATATAACGATGTTCATGTGACCCATGAAGGCCGACACATGGAGCGGAGTCAAGCCAGACTGAAACAGAAATCATCACTTGCCCTTAGACATCCTAAAACAACACATGACCAGACTAACATGGAATTATCAAACCTTCTTAGACATGTTCAAACAGCACATGACAAGTCTGGAGAGACTGGAATATATAGTTTAAATAGAAATCATCACAAATTCTTGGATATGGTCAATAAAAATATGCATGAGATGATAAATCTGGAAAACATGCAAATGTATTTCTCATAATGTAATTAACATGTAGTACTGCAGCAGGAATCTGGCATGAAATCTCTTTCTTTATGATAAATAAAGTATCAGCTCTTCTTTTTCCCTTTTCATAATTTAACATATGCATTCTAAAGCCCACTTGTCACTGTTCCACATATAGACACTCATGCAGCTTCTACTTTGCTAATGAGATTACACTTTTGGCTTAACAAACAAGTGATCAATTCTTATTTGCATCTGATCTAAACAATTTTACAAATAATACAGGAACACAAAATATTCTGTTCAAAACTGTTGTAAATGCAATAATATCCATTGGATATTGTATATTTCAGCATGGTCAAAGTACACCCACCTCTGTGGTTGCCTCGATGTTAGCACCGTATTTGAGGAGCAGCTCTACCACCTTGATGCGGTTCTTTTTGCAGGCAATGTGAAGCGGGGTGAAGCCATTCTATAACACAACACAAATACAGATCACTCAGATTAGGAATCCTTGTCCATCATTACATACCCATCTCTGTGAACAGGTATAAGAGCATCTATTTTTTTTTTACCAATATGCCACATTTTAATAAAAGATGCTTTCAATATCAATTATGATCTTCTTACAGAGTTATGTAGACATTCTAAAATAATAGTTTACAATTAGAACAAAAAACACATTCCACACTACATATTACACAAGTATAGCTTATCACACTATCAGTTTTCATGTAGCCTACATCAGTTCCAATCAGACTGATGTTACCTTTGTCAAACAAAATTTGTTTGAGAGCTAAAGAGGATGCGCTGCAATATTTTATGATAAACTGTTTTTTATTGGTATTAATCTCTGGTTTCATTATATTAGGTATGTTTAAACAAATGGCCTATTTTTATAAACTCCTTTTATTTAAATTATCATTTTTTCTATTATTATTTTCAGGCTAAATCCTGTTAATGCTATAAAAGTTGACTTGAGCTCCCCTAGAACTGATAGTGACATTAACACTGAGATGACCTGACCATGAGATACTCACCAAAGCACGAGCGTTGACCTCACATTTACGATCAAGCAGAAGCTTAGCGGTACGAACATTGCCACAGTGAGCCGCAACATGAAGTGGTGTCAAGTAATCCTGAAAGATACAAGGAAAATCCCATGTTATTTCTTCAGTACAAGAATCAAAACATGCCTGAAAGATATCATATGATAATACAATATGTGAAGTTATAGAGCTCATAGCTTATTTTTTTTTCTGGATTTTAAGTACAGTATAACCTCTTTCATTTGCCCCTTGTTCATCCGCCAACCTCGCCTATCGCCAACAAATGACAAAGTCCCTATTTCCATACTACTTATTTACCTCGTTCATTTGCCAGCCTTGCTATCCGCCATCCGCCAGGTGGTTTTCTACCCAAATGTACCACATAACCTTGATCATATGCCAACTTCCTCACTCCAGCTTAAGACAAATCGTAAAATATTTCGACAAGCCGGGATGTTATTGCTTGGGCCCAGGTGACCTGGCAGAGTGTGTTTATACTGGTCACGCCTCACTGCTTATGGATCAAGTAGCCTGATTAATAAATAACTTACCCCCTTCCCCCCCCCCCATGGCTGGTTTTTGGACAGCTGGCATCAGTTAAGTGACCAGTGTTGATTTCACACCTAAAATTGTTTGGATAAGTGCCATTTAATGAAGCAAAACAGATGAGTAGTTCGGAGCAATTAAAAGGGGTACAGTCAACAGCAAACCTATGGGGACTGTCCTTAGTGAAGCAGTTCGCTGGACAAAGCGTGCCTGGGATTCAGTCAGCAGCGCCACCATTGGCCATTATTGGAAACATGCAGGATTCATATCCAGGGGTGACTATCTAAATGTAACAGACCGGCACGATGGTCCAGAAGCAAACATTATCCTTCCTCTTCTACAAGTGACAGATTGCCTCGAGATTGACCACAGTGCACGCAAGTCTCATCAGGAATGCGTCAATGCCGATCAGAATATAGGAACAGCACAACTTTTGAGTGATCAAAATATCGTGGGAACAGTGACCGACTACGATGATACAGCCTGTCTGACCTATGAACATGAGGAAATAGTTCCCCACTTCCGCACACATCCGCGGAAGTCCGTCAGGCCATGAAGACCGTCTTATTATATTTTGAGAGCTCCAACAACAGCGAACAGTCCGATATTGACGCATTTTACAGAATGGACCAAAGAATAACAGCTCTTCAGTCACAAACTGGCAAACAATGCTCCATTAAGGAATTCTTTGGGGCACACTCGGATGAAAGTGAAACATCACCAGGAGAATTTTATATTTTGACCAGATATATTATACATGTATATCTTTGTAAATAAATTGTACACTTCAATTGTTTTCTGTAATTATTTGTATTTTTTTTTCTTTCTATGTGAGTAAAGTTAAATAAATGTATAAAATATTATTTTTTTAATATGAATAGTTAAAGACGAGCCTAAGAAATGCATAGCCCGATTTCAGCTACCCTGCACATCTCATTCGGACCCCTCGATCAACCGCCATCCTCGCTTACCGCCAAAAATTCCCCCAGTCCAAGGGTTGGCAAATGAAAGAGGTAAGACTGTATGTGCCACACAGAAAATTTTTTTTTTAATGAATATCTGTGAGAAAAAAGATCTGTACAAATCAATGTTGTCTTCTTCAATAACCATGTAATTAAAACTGAAGAACATGTCATTATTGTACTGAAAAGAATCTGATATCTCTGGTACTATTTTCTACATATTCTCTGTATTCATGTTCAGTTCTAAAGTAATCTTATACCTTTACATCACATATCTGCATCATACATTCAAGCACACATGCACAAGTACCGATGTACTTTGTGTCCCATTCTTAAAATGATTTATTTTGAATTGTTAAAAAGTACTGCCATCTGTGTTATAGTTTGAGTGTGATTATCATTAACATGAAGCTGGAAGTATAAACATTGAACACTGACCACTGTCACATCGTTGATTGGTGCCTTGTGTGACAGCAAAAGCCGGGCACAGTCCACATGGTCACCCTGAGCTGACATGTGCAGAGGACTCAGTCCATTCTGTAACAATCAACATCTTAAAATATACAATTCTGTGACGAATCAGCATCTTATAAAATAGGTTACGGTAATAAATCAATATTTAAACATATACAATTCATAGGAACAAGGACTCCGTCCATTCTGCAACAAATCAACATCTTTAAATAAAAGATTCTATGATGAATCAATATCTTAAAATCTTAAAAGAAAATCAATATCTTCAAAAACAGGATTGTCAGGAAAACACAGGATTGAATCATTCTGACAAATGACTACACTATTTTATTAATTATCTGATATTGCTTAAAGAAACCATCAGCACTTAAGTGACCCATTATTTCCTTTCCACTAAATTTCCATATTTCTATTCTCACATGTGATATGCTTCATTTTTGATTTCACATGTATTTTAATTTCACAAAATTGTAATTTTAAACTTTTGAATTATCAATAAAAATTTACATATGTAATTACTGCATAGCAATACACAGGTTTACTCACCAGCAATAAAACTTTACAAAAAAGGAAATTTCATTAAGATTCTCTGAATATTTAAAGCAAACAAAATCAGAATTTCCTTTCATCTCTTTTTCTCCCGTAAAGTGACTGACCTTGGTCTTGGCTCCTACTGGTGCTCCTCGCTCCAGCAGCAGATCAACTACTTGGTCATGTCCACTGCGGGCAGCGCAGTGGAGGGCTGTCAGCCCATCCTGCAGCAAAAGAAAAAGCCATGAAAATATCACACATAGACAAAACAAATGTCAGCTCATCCCACAATTAAGGAAAGTAGTCATATAAATTGTGCACATACACACTTGCATAGACAAGAGAGCTGTCAGTACAATGTCAATTTTGAATATTTTTTTTTTTCAAAATAGATAAAACCTGGAAATATGTTAATATTTATATACTTAATAAAATTTACAAACACCTAAGTTATAATAAAGTGATCCAGGAGCCATAATATAAACTGAAGTTTGCTATTTCATCATATTACAGAGACCTGTTAAGATTATGCAATGACAAAAAGTAGAGTCAATAATGGGTATTTTATGCCCCTGACTGACTGTTAACATACACTTAGTGTTATGAATGAAAAGTTAACATCCTGAATTCTCCAGCTTACCCTGGTCCTAGCGTCGATGTTTGCCTTGCTGTCGAGAAGCAGAGTAACCATGTTGCCTCGGCCCCACTTGGATGCCACATGAAGAGGGGTGATGGAGTTCTGAAACAGTAAAGAAGCACAGGTGGAGATACACACAATCAAAACACAGCGGTATCATAAACTATAAAGATACCAGTGAGATAGTATAAAGAAAACATAACAAGATTTAACACAACTACAAAATGGTTCTTTAAATCCCAACATGACAGTTCAAAGTAGTTCATATAATGGTCACCAGATGGCATTACTGACACACGCCTCAGCCTCATGAATGCCTCCACAACAGAACTCCTCCACTTGTGATGTTAAATGTTCATCAGGAAAAACCAGAGCACATGAAAGCTCATTGGTTAATTTTTCTTTTCCCCACACTTTGTCAATATGTCACCAAAAACATTTTCTAACATATCTCAAAACCAGTTATGTCAAATAATTAAAATTTTGAAATTGATTTTCAGCAGTGCATCTTACCCGGGCTTTGAAGTTGATGTCAGCTCCCTTCTCAACCAGCAAGTTGCCGACGTTGACGTTGCCATAGTGGGAGGCGATGTGCAGAGGTGTGAAGCCACTCTGTAAGGTACGACCACCAGGTTAGTCTGATCCACAGAACAAGATTACCAACTAACTAAAGTGTATACTTTAATTACCACATATCTTAATTCCTTTAGTTCATCCAAATACAATTCATTTAAATTAACCTTTCTGTTGAGTACTGACAAATTATTTCTGGCTACACTCATGTATTGTTTGTTTTGACCATGAACTTAAAAGAACTTCTCTATTATTCATAACCAAGGACCTTTTAAGCTGAACTGAAAAAGTTGACTGTGTTCTGAAAGTAAAACAAGTGCTTTGTCATTATGAAAGTGAAACTAATGTTATGTCATCAAGTAAATAAATATTTTTGAAAACATGTACAACAAATTGGGAGCATACTGGGCTGAAACTGACTGAAATACAATACATATAATTCAATTACTTAAATTATTTTACTTTATTTAAAATAAATTCAAAAAAGCTTTCCAGCAGGATGTACAAAACAGCCTGCATATAATCATGTCCTTTAATAACTTTTTTTTCTAAACTTAAGCCAAGCAGTAAGCAGGGACAAATCAAAGTCCCTATGTGTGGCATGCAAGGCACCATGCAGTCTACGGCCGACATCCCTGAAGCAAACTGGGCCTATGATATAAAACCTGACTCCATCAGTATGTCTCAGAAGATCTGGATGTGGGATAGCTGCTTCAGCAGTGGATTACAGAGAGCATGCATAAAAAATGAGCAGCAGGCAGTAACAGCATGGTATCCTGCAGGGAAAATTATGTCAGGGGAAATACCAAGGGGAAAATATTTATATTTTATTTAAATGTACTTGAGGAGAGGTTATTTTACATTAAAAGCTTTCTCATAAAATGACAAAGACTGAGAAAATGATACAATATCCTAGAATCATTATATTAAGAAGCAAAATGCTGCCAGTGATGAATTAAGAATCAAATCCTCAAATATGTGATGTCCTGCAGAGAAAAACCAGCGAAGCAAAAGGAAATGTTTTACCAGAATAGTAATTTATTTGAATACATGCCTGGTAATGTTTGCTCAATATAAAGAAAATGTTCTTCCAAAGCAAAAGGGGCTTGTCTATAGACTGGTAATGAATATTCTTTGGCTGATTATACTATACAGTGATGTAATGGTAGGTTGAATACGTCAGCTGGACCTGGCGTGGGAATATACATAATCAATACCAGCTAGTCCTGGTCCTAATGTTCTGAATACAGGATTGATCTGCTCCAGCCTCTAGCTGGCCGACTCATGGTCTAATCAAGTTTATTACATGCCTTCCAAGGTTCTGACCTTACCTTGTACTAATATTAATAGAACTGACATTGATAACTGATAATTGCATATGTACAGAACACCTGTGCTGCAATGTCAGGCATTATCTTTTAACACAGCCAGCATAACAGTGTATGAGGAGGACAGAATATATCCATTACAAAAAGAAAAAAAGAGTTTGGCCAAATGAAAATTTTACCATTTAGACTGATCATTACAAAATTTTGCTGGATTCTTATATGACAAAAAAGCCCACAGTATAATATCAAAATGAAAACCACAGAATATATCAGATCCTCTTATAAAGAGCAGCAAGACACAAGCCAAGGGAAATATTTTTGATTTTACCACATGTTTACACTATCTGATAACTCATTCATGACTCAGAAACTAGTTTGATGGATTCTCATGGCTCTGTTCTCTGTGATCTTGAGGGCACCTCAATCCTGTTTCCTCATGTATTTATGTTAAATCCTAGATAACTTAAATCAAAACCTGACTTTTGATTTAGATTACTACTGATGTGCCAATGACCACATTACAAACATGGTACCATATGTATTTAACATCAGCTGGAAGGGGGACATTTATTAAAAATAATGAATCCATAAAATCTTTAAATGCAGTAAAAATGGAACATGTCAGTTACCCAATATGACTAAATTTGATCCAGATGTGTCACTTGTATATTTCATCTATGGAAAAATGTTTCTAGATGGAATCTCACAGTTGGGTTGTAGGACTAGGACCTTCATTCTGATTTAAATATTTACTACTAGTCTAGCTAGCCAAGAGGTAAATACTGATTAAGGTCAACTCCACATGTTAGCAGCCAAATGCAAGGTAAAGAAAATAGTAATATTTTGCCAATTGTGTATGGTGAATTCAAAAGAGAAATTAACATTGAAAGAGAAAACAACATTATAAAACAAGCAAATATAGAAATATGGTATATATATTGAAATACATGTACAAGGATGTAATGTATATATGACAAGCATACAGCTTTGTAGCATAAAAAAATACAAATATATAGCAGTAGAGATACAGCATGCAATAGCAGGTGGGGGTGACATCAAAATATTAATAATACATGCTTGATACACTGCTGAATCACCAGGAAACAGCAGGACTATAAAGCATCTCTCTGATCACACTCATGAATAATTCATGAGCCTGTCACATGACAATATCCCATCTGATATTCTCCACACAGGTCTCACATGACACATTTTGATGATAATGGTTTTGCTGCGCCTACGATGGGCTGGGGATAGCTATAATTTAATAGCCCAGTCTCTCCAGGGACTGCCAATAACAGTCAGCCATGCATGAGAGACGGTGGACAAAATTTTAAAATACAATCAGTCATTATGAGCCTCCCTGTAAGGAGAGTGGTGTGGTTTTCATGGTAGGAATCCTTTCATTGTGTTTTGAGAGGCGAAGCTATGGCTAATTACTGAACTTAATTACAAACAATTAATATTCCTTTCTCCTCTCATCTGATTTGGTCTTTATTAACGGAGCCATATGGGCTCAAATGTGCGTTTTAATGATCATACAAACCATAGCATATATCATGAAAATCAAGAATTAGCCTTTGGTACCCAGTATTATATCTGCCTTATAATATAACTACCTTGAAGCTGCTGGTCATATTTATTATTGTACCATTTACCCGCACTTCAGACAATACTTGAAATGACAATATGCCACACTTATCATGCACACTATTATAACAAAGAAAGAGTCACCCCTGATTCCACAAAAGCAATCACCTGAAGATTAAGCATGATTGGAACAAGCAGCAAAGATCATAAGCCAATTTCAGCAAAAGCAACTAGAGTTTTCTGATCCTCCTGGTTATGCAAATGCTTTAAATTAAGACATATAGGAACCAGAGAACCACAGATGACTGTCTGCCTCACAGACAACATAAGCATGAAGTGGAGTATTTAAATGTATGCTGCATGGGAATTCAAAGATGTCTGCTTCTATCACATTGTATTATATTGACTTATAATACCACTTCTACACGGCAAGTGCAAACCAGTTTTAAACTATTTTAAAAGCATTTTAGAGTGTTCACACGGCAATCCAAAGCATTTTCAAACCATTTTGGCCAAAGCATTTTGGATCAAGCTCAGTTGGTTTCAACCTGTTTTGAATGTGAATTGTGTTATCCACTTTGCTAATGTGTCGTGTGAACGCACTATAACGATTTAGACCCAGTTTTCAGGCAGAAACTCAGTCACAGCGCAAGTACGAATGCTTGTGTCAGCATGTTGTTACATTGTTCCATATATGAAATGTACACAAACACACATTGATGTTAGATGCCCTTGTAAAATGCACTAAACCGGTTTGGCCATACCCCTTTGCATAAGTCGGTTACACCCTTCTCCAAGGATCTAATGTTATGTAAAGTAAGGAAAGTAGTCTCTATTACAATATTTAAAGTTTATCATTATGTAACAGACACGTTTTTTGTCCTTATGTTGCCTTAATAAGCTGTCAAAACTTTGTTGGAGAAAAGAATGTGAAAATGCTTAGAACTTTTGATCAAATCCATGTTATTATAAGTATGGACAGAAAATGAAAGAATATATGTATTTTATTTTTTTATTCAGTGTCTGCAAAACCTTAACAGGAAAATCAGTTTCCAAAAGATTAAACATTTGAAATTTTTTTTTTTATAATTTCACTGGCTCCATGTAAACATCATATGATGGTGAGTTCCCAGTTTGTATACATTTGTTCTCTGATGGATAAACATGAAAAAATATACACTAGAGGTAAAGCTGAATATTTTGCATATACTGGCAATATAACAAGGTTGATGAGAATAATTGATGTTATGTCACTTGATACAAATTGTGTTTAGGGGTACATAAACATCCAGAATGGTCCCATGCAGCACACTAGCACGGCTGTACAGATAGCTGTTTATAAATAATCCATTACAGCAGGTACACAAGGTATAAACTTGACAACATTGTGTATATACACCTGGAACGTGTAAGACAACATTTAGAGGTTGGGGTTACAAACCTTGGTAGTATCATTAACAAGACTGCCACCCTGTAAAACATACATGTTACACACAGGTTGGTCAATGTTCAAACACAAGGGAAGGTTAGTTAACAAGATGCTGTCATGTTAATGATAAGTGCTGTTAACAATCTGTTAGTTCCTGCTCTCCCAAGACTTGACATACCAGCCATACATTTGAAATAATTAGCATCATCAAAGAGGGCACAGCCAATTGTAACAAATAAAGGAAATAGAGTTTATACTAAATTTGAGGATTTGGGCATGGCTAAAAGTGTTATTATACAAGAAACTTGACAGCTTTGTGACAAATTGCGAATGCTTTCGCGAGAGAGTCTCAGAAGTGTCTTAGAACATAAGAGGCAGTTCAAATTTCCTTGCATGATTCGCAAAGTGTCGCTTACTTGTCGCACAAATTTAAACATGTTCAAATCGCAAAACAAATTATCGCAAGATAGTCACAGAGGCATCACTGGTGTCTGAAGTCAGTTTCCAAAAGTCAGGAAGTGCAAGAACTGTGAGACAACTTTGAGAGGTGTTTGCGCGCTATGCAACTCTATTGCGAATATTTGGAGATAAAAAAGAGAATCTGACATTCTGGGCACAAACTGTCGTGTGAATATTATACAAATGTCATGCGAATGTCTTGTGAACATCGCACCACAATCGCATGACGGGTATACAAACTCCAGCTGAATTTTGGACCAAATACTCGTACCATGTAAGCAAACGATCCAGTGAGATAACATGTGAAACTCGCTGATTCGCGTATTTTCTCAGGATTGTTGTGTCTCTAACTGGTCCCTAAGCTGTCGAAGCCCAGTGAGGTACAGCCTTTAGCCAATACACATCCCCTTATCACCAAACTCCATTGGCAGTTAGATTCTCGTTGTGACGCTGCCCTTATCAAACCTGGACAGGAGAATTTCTCCCAGTGTCTCCAAACTGCTAAATGCTTATGGGGCTGCTATGTTGTGTACACACTAAAACCTGGATGTCACAGGTCGTAATTATGGGTAAACTAGTTTCCATAAATGCAGACACAGGTAATGTGTCTCTGTTCGATATTCTTGTTTACTTCTGCTGAGTTCAATGCCAATGGAGTATGAGCGTGCATTACAGATATATAACACAATACAAAGATGGTACAGAAGTCTTACAGTTTAACATTTCAATGGTATAAATAAGTTGAAAAAAAAAATAACAATACAATTTGTAAAATAACTGAGCTGTGACCACTGATAGATGCCATTTTATCAATGATGAATGAGAGCAGAAGAATGGAAAGGTGCTGTAGGAACTGTCAAGAGCATTTCAAAGACACTCCCAGTTATTATAAATACAGAGTGGGAAAGGTTTTGATGGTAGATAGAAAAATTAAAATTATATGTTAGAGTAAAGTGAAGATCTGATATAGATAACAATCTTAAAGATGTCTGAAGCAATATAGATAACTGTCTTATATTAAAGATGTCTGAAGCCAGGATTCAGCAAACCAGAATATTCAGTTTTTCTCTTTCAAAGTGCCACCAATACAGATACATGACAGGGAATTAGAACTTTTGAAGAGTTATTGAGAGCTGGCAGCACAGAAGAAAGAAAATCTGCTAAGCTGGATAAGATTTACTTTGCAAGTAAGTAAAAGCAACTGTTTGAAAGCTCAAACATTTTAACAAACTTTAATGATATATTGCAATTATAGTAGCAATATATCAAATACATGCTATCAGCATAAGATGCAGTGTTATACTGAATGATGAGATTTATGATCAGTGGATGAAGTATAATATTAAGCAGATGCTTACATCCAGAAAAGCCATACATCATTGCTGTAACAGGCCTTAACCTCATGCTTGGACAGCAAACCAGGCACCACATGCATTGTCAACAGTCTCTGTTTAACTGCTTACATCAGATTTTGTTTTTGTACAAAGCAATATATGACACACCATGAACAGTCTGTGCCACCACAGAGTTTTGTATTTAATTAGTACAATAATATTTGTATAAGTATGTATTTAATTCATCATAAAAACAAACACTAGTATAAGCAATAACAAGTCACTGGATAAGTCAAAATTTTTTTGTAATGTCCAGTCAGGATTTAAAATTTTGAATCTTTCAAATCATTCTGATCTACATTAAGCCTAATTTAAATGTTTTTCCCCTCTAGAGTAATGTTTTTGTAACATTATAATCATCTATACTTTATTTTCTCTGTTATTACAGAATATCTGGTCTAAATCCAGGTTTCTATTGGCAGAACAAAATTTGTGTAACAACTATTAATATTTCTTCATCATTATGACACATAGTTCAGGTGTTACTGTTTTTGCTGTCTGTACAATGTCTCATACCTGTGCATGAATACCTGTATTTAGTCAGTCAGTGGTCCCTCGGTCTGTGTACATGGTCTGTCCAATCTATGGCAAAAAATGGTCTTAGCACCACAATAACCAATCGTTGTAATATACAAATGAGACTGCTACCCACTCTGGTTAATCCACTTTACAATTAGAATGTTAGTCCCATGTTCATCACCCTATTGAACAAACCCTGCCATTAATACAACTCTTAAATGTAGTTAGTAATATGTAACAGGTATGATACATGAAAACTTACCTTAGATGTTCCGTCTGGGTTGTGCTCGTTCTGCAACAGGAGGCTGGCTGCCTTCACGTCGTCTTTCTTGGCGGCGATGTGAAGCGCAGGCAGTTTGACGCGGCCTCGTGTGTCGTTCTCGAGGAGTACCGTCACCACTTTATCGTGGCCCTGCTGCAATGCCACAGCCAGTGGGGTGAAGCCATCCTGTCAACCAAAACAACCATTACAGTTATGTACTTTCTCATTTATTAATATTCATTTATGAATCATTTTTTATTCTTCATCGCATTTTCATATACAGTAAAACCTTGAAATTACAACCACTAACAGGACCTTGATAAAGTGGTCACATTTTCAAGGTGGTCGTCTATGTGAGGTCTGATATAAAAAGCAAACAAGAATCGGGACCGTGAACAAGTGTTCCTTATTTTGAGGTAATCGCTAAACCGAGGTGGTTGTTAGGCGAGGTTTCACTGTACTAGCGATTTTGTGTCATTTTATGCATATTATACATAATAGCCCAAACACATGTATAAAGTATTATACATATCAGCCCAAACACATGTATAAAGTATTATACATATCAGCCCAAACACATGTATAAAGTATTATACATATCAGCCCAAACACAAGTATAAAGTATTATACGTATTAGCCTAAACACATGTATAAAGTATTATACGTATCATCCAAAACACATGTTTAAAGAAGGCATTCAGTCCCAATATTATTAACCAAAAAACAAATATCTCTTAGGTTTGAAGGTACCTGTCACGACTAAATACGGTTCATTGATCTTATACATATACAAACTCAACTATGTTATTTAATGCTTTCTTAGGCCAAAATAAAAAAAAGGTATGGTTCTCAGGCACTTTTTTTCAGAAATCAATGCGGGCGGGCGCTTTTTTTATTTTAAATTTTTTGGTATGTTTCGATAAAAATGTCAAATGATAAGGGAAAAGCATGAAAATAACAGTTTTATTTTGCTAAATAAGTAAAAGCACTACAAAACAAAGGAAATTGTATGGTTTTATCTTCTTGAAAGAAATGTCGGAGCGGCAGCAGCTCAAAATTGGAAAGTTTTTATTGAAAATCAAAATAAAAATTTTTGATGCGGGGGTTTAAATTTGATGCGGGCGGTGCCTGAGAACCATACCTTTAATTTTTTTTGGCCTTACATATTCATTTTCCACTCTTATGCAGCAAGCAGAAATACAAGGCATGCATTTTAAACAAGCATTATGCAAAAATGTTAAATTTTGTTTATTTTGTAAGACAATGCCCTGGGTCTCTGTCTGTGAAAATGACCACTAATACAAATATGATCAAACAGTAAGACAAGGATACTCACGTCTGTAGCGAGGCTCTGGCTGGCACCGTTGTCCAAGAGATACTGCACCACCTCAGCGTGGTTCTCCTGTGCCGCCATGTACAGCGGAGTGAACCCATTCTGAAATATCAATAAAATATCAAATATGACCCTTAAAAATTAAAACTATATTTAAAGTTATACCTTACAAAATTTTAAACCTGGAATATTAATGTTTATAATTTTTATTTTTATTTATATATTTAAATTTCCAAATAAACATGCAAACTCATTTTCACACTTGTAAAAAAGTTTTATACAAGGTGAGTGCTATCACAGGTGTAATTATAAATTTGGAAGTATTTTGTTAAAAATAAAATTGCTTTCTATTAAAACTTACCTAAGTCAATCACATTTAGACAATTATAACAATCCATGGTATATTTGTTTTCATGTTTTCCTATGGATGTACAAGAAATGTACTTACCTGTGATTGTACATTTACTTTTGCTCCTTGTTGCACTAAAATTTTTACAATTTCTTCCTGCCCAGCCAGGGATGCGATGTGCAGGGCTGTGTTTCCTTTCTGTAAAGAAACAATACAAACTGATTAGAACGTAAAGTCACATATATGTTACCTATCTACAAATATGTATTTCTTGGCACACAAGAAATTACATTACATTTTCCCCAAGTTTCTCAGAGTAATACACATTTTAAGAAAAAAAAACTGGATGTTAGTTTGATAAAGAATACAAATGATTGGTTAAAACATGAAATGACACTGGTTCACTATTGTAAAGATTTTCAGTCATTTCAAAATTTCTAAAATACAAACCAAACCTTTCCATGAACCTTTCCTAGTTATGCATCTGTAATGAAAATAGCAGTCATTATTTTCTGTCATCTGTCTTTGTAAGAAAAAGTAAAGATGTGCAAATCTATGGAGAAGTTTTCAAATACTGTAGCAAAATATGAATATGTAATATCAGCCATAGCCCTCAAAAAGGAAATAAATGAATTGCTTAAAGATCATCTGAGTCAGTCAGTTTGTCTAATTAAATAAAACAATAAGAATGAACAGCTAATGTCACTACAATGGAAAGGTTACGATGAAAACAACTATCTGATGAGATGGAAGTAATTAAATATAATAAAGCATGTCTGCAAGTGTGCTAGGTTAGGGCCTCCTGTCAGGTCTGTTTACCTAATGCCATTTTCATTAATTTGAATGTGTAGGATGAAGCGTTATGATTATTTGGTAACTTATACCAGGATTCAGTCTGAAAGAAGATGAATGTCATATTATATAAGGGACACAGGTTTGTGTTCAGTATTTTCTTCATACATGTGATAAGGCTGATGAATATAGGCCAAAGTCTGAATAAATGCTACCTGAAAAAGAATGCATCATAAATGAAACAAATTTTGAGGTTATGTTTTTGCTTAGTATTGTGTTGGTTATTTAATGTACTGTAGAATTGAAGTGCTTTATCATAATCAGAATGTGGGACAAGGACCTAACTTAAGGAAAGAGAAAATAAGTGCACATGTAGTGGGTATAAACAAAAGTGCTTGACTTATTCCTCGTCTGAATCAGGTTTGTAATATGGATATCAGTGGTTGTGGCAATGCATTTATCTTTTTCCTTCAGTCTGGGAGGGGATGTCATTATTATGGCCATGTCTGTTTCTGTTAGAAGGAATGGTCTACAGAATTCAGCCTGGCTCCTGCATCTGTTTCTGATTATGCTCCATGCAGCGGGCAAACAAGAACCATGTGCCTGGGACTCCAGCCACTCAACTTAATTAGTTATTGCCAGTCAGGCTAATACCATGCCGTACTGACCCAGGATGTGTCCTTCTGATGTGAATTTTAGTTTCCCTTACATCAGCAGAGCTGACCCATACCTCGCTTTCCAGGCATCAAAACTACAGAGCCCACAAAAATATGCTAAAAATAACCAACCTGGACCAGGTACAAACAAGATATAACAGTACCTGGACAAGAAAACCCTGCAGTAACGAGGATTCTTGTACAGGCGCTGAATCACTCCCCAGCAGCACACAACTGTTCTTGTATAAGTTTGTACTACTATCAGCAGGTAAAATCAGACAGTAGTGGCAGAGCTTCCATACAACACACCTGTGTGTGTATGTAAAACTGACAGCACATATGATAACTGACTTACTTCTACTTTCAAATCAATGGAATGTCCCCGTGAGCCTTCACCTTTCTTAACAATATAAGTTCATTAGTGTGAACAAATTCAACTTGAAAACTGGGATATAATGCAGGTGCCTAAAACATCCTATTATAAAAGTGAAAACTAAGGGTTTATTGGGGTAGAGTATCTAGACATCTTATACTAGAGAGGAGGACTTGGTTGGAAAAGTACATGAACTATCTGGTGACTCCTGGCTATATATAAATGTGATCCACCCTTGTGTAAATGTAAACAGGTCAATGCTTGACCTATCTGTGAGTGAAAAACTGTGAAAAAAATTTTATATAAAGACTTAAGAACTATTAGGGACACATGAGGTGGGTCAATCAAGGAACATATTTTTTGGGGTCAATGATTTATTGAGATGTGTCAAAAACTATTGTTTTTGGCACAGGATAACATGTTCCTAGAAAAAATCTTCCTTGTGTGTTCTATTAGTCAGACAAGGTGACTAACTCACTGAGTAGTCAATAACGGTGACACACCTAAAGATTTCAAGGAACTTAGTCAGATGTGTTGAAAGTCAGAGGTGGTGAACAATTTAATTCACTAGTTCCACAACCCCTGGGCTAGCTAATCCTAACGGAATACATGCAATCACAGAGATAAAACTGACTTCCGGCATGGCTGCCTGCTGCTTCCAGGTAAACTTCTACCTCAAGTGATAAATAGACAGAAATAAGCCAGCCCTCAAGTGCATTCCTGGAAATGTTCCTAGAATCAGGGAGCTCCATGAACCAAACAGTGCTGCTGGGTAGCTCCTAGTCTGGCTAGCCCCTGCTGGGGCTGGATGTTGCCAGTTAGGAATGCTGGCCCAGGTTGTTGCTGGCTGCCACAGAAGTTTTGTCAGCCAGGTGTGTACAAGCTGTCTCACACTGTGTCTGACAGATTACTGACAGTGCACTGCCTTGCTTGTGACAAACTAACAGCCCAGGTGATCAAATCTAGCAGCAGAAAAATATTTACTTTCACCCAAATGTCTATAGCCCTGGTGTCACATAAAATATGGGTTGTGGGGGAAATTAATCAGAGGTATTCTTGTGCAGTTCTGCCTCCCTGAACACTACAAATATACAGACTGATTTTTAATGAAACTGGAAAAATATTCTATAAATTTTCACGAGGTACTGCTACTAGGTATGACAAGTCTCATGAAAAAAAAAGACTTAATTTTCAGCACCCCACACAATACATTATCTACGTACCGGAAAATGTCATTCATTATTTGATAAACAGCAGAACATACATGCCTGCAGAGCACCATAAACTAAAAAGAGCCCATCTCTGTGGTAACCAATTCCCGTTTCAATGATTATTAATCCAAAAATTTCTATCTGAAAATGTTATAGAAATAGCATAGACTTAAAGGCTGTTGCACTGGTCTCATGTCCGGCTGTGTGCCATCAGAAAAAACGTACGAATGATTAACATTTGCAGGATGGTATTTTAACAGCTGTTACTACCTGACATTTTGTTTGTGACTGGTTTATAGTCACGGATGAACATGCTGTGAAGAAACACGTCGATGAACACCGTTTCTTCGGCAGTCATTTTGTACTGTTTTTCCTGCTAGAGTATGTTTTCATTATGGAGTAATAACTCTCTCCATCTGCTCATATCAATAACATACTCCAGTATCTACAAGTACATCCAGGATGGGCCTTCATGATCTGACAGGTCGTTATACAGACTACTAGAACTCTCACAATGATGAATTATTTACAGCACAAGTTCTCTTGACCAGGAAATGATGATGCAGTAAAAATATAACTAACCTAACATAACAGCTCATGTTTGAGCACTTACTAATCAGCAGGGACTAGTGAGAAAATGTACAATTTTAATATCTTCAAGAAGTCAAATCCATTAATGCAGGTCAAGGTCACATGTAAAGGTCAAAGTCATACAGAGGTCAAGGGGTTTGGATTCAATCAGTGAAGCATGTATTACAAAGAAAACTAAGTTGAAAATCTGATCTGAGAATGGTGGATTGCACTTAGGCATTCTTTCCAGACCAGGTTTAATGATGAGTCAGATCCATGTTGGGCCAGACAGTGTACGTCCAGTCAATGCCCAGGACAATATCCACGGCAGAGGTCACTGTCTCAAGCAAAGTAATTGCTTGGTTGATCTGAGACTCACAAGGACACTGGTGAATCCTCATTACCATTAAAGCTTGGACTAGTGTGACAGGCTTTCAGTCTGAGAACCTAATAAAGATACCTAATTATGTCTGTCAATTTTCTTGGATGGCTTTTGCATTTTCAATCATGTCTGTCTTTCTGTGTTTCATTTGTATGTACAAAATATTTCAGATGTGTTAAAAGAAGGATTTCAAATAAATATATTGAAGATGTGGGTTATCAGTAAATGATGGGTTCATAACATCTTGTGGCTGAACCAAATCAAGACGGATTAATATTTCTCTCTCTCTCTCTCTCTCTCTCTCTATATATATATATATATATATATATATATATGTACACCTGTCTGCCTTTATCTTATATATGTCCTTTTGAAAACACCTGGATGACAAATTAGGTATTATGACAACATGAGGGTATTTAGATGCTGGTCTACATGAAATCTGGTTTTGTTATATTAAATATTTCAGCTTTTTAGATGATAAGAACACTACAGACTTCATTATCACCCTCAGGTATCTGAATGCAGCATAACACAGATGAATTGTAGAGGCAGGTCTCAGATAATGGTTTCTTGACCTGCATTATTACATAAATGTTTAAATAATGTCAGGTGAAAATGTGCAAAAACTGTGATAGATATAAAAGTATGCTTTTAAAGAGATAAACCACATTTGACTGATATCACAAATTTTCCTGATACATGGTATGTCAGAGACTGAATAAAACTCACATGGACACATGATTAATTTTTCTGTGTGAACTCTGGCAAGTTTAAGAGGCTGGGTCCTGATGTATTACATAGTTCCAGAGCTCCATGCTTGATCATGTATCTCAGCTATACCACATTAGAGCCCTGCTTTTTTCATGGCTGTCATTAAGACAAGGTTAGTGCTGACAGCAGCTCAAGCTCTAGAGAATACAGGAAGCTGCAGCACTGACAGAATGATAAACTGTCACCAGCACTGCACTAGTGTGACCTCAACAGCTTCAGTGATTCACAATTGCACCACATAAACTACCTAACTTTTATGTTTCACTCTTTTTAATGTTATATTAAAGACTTTTATACGCATAGTAATTATGTGATAACCTGAATATTCATCACTGGTTACTTTGGTGTCAAGAGACTGTTCTTACCTTGGTGGCAGCGTCCACATTGGCCCCTCTCTTTAGAAGTTCCGTAACGATGTTCACATGGCCCTCCTTGGCAGCAAGGTGAAGGGCATTCAGACCATTCTATCATAAACAGATAAAGTACATAAAAATAATATGTCTGAACATTTTAGGGTGAACATATCACAAAATATACAGAAATGCACCTCAGTCACAGTTATACACAATGCACAGCATGCTGACAGTACACAGGGAGAATGGTAATAACAAATACTAGCAAAAATATTACTTGAACTGTAGGAAACAAAACCAGTACAAGGAATCCACAAAGATTCTCAAATTTATTTTCTACACACAAGTAAGCACCATGTCAAACTGATTAAAATCCAAAACTCACTCATGCTCCATTTTTTTTTTTTTTTTATACTTTGTCCATAGCTACACCTTATTTGCCTTTTTATACTGCAGATTACTCAGAGGATTATTTTCTTTCATGCCTCCCTTTCACTTTTCTTATTTTTTTTTAATAATTTCCTTTGTTGTTTTACTTTTTGTTTAATGGTAGTGAGATAGGAGGATGTCCTGGGAACAGAGTAATAAGCTGCATTGTTACAGCAGAATTTCACCAAGTCTATGCACAATTTGTACCAAGAACTTTATCCATATTCATATTCATATCTCATCACACCACAGAGGTCGCACTAAAATCCTTAGTACAAGGACTTACACGGACTATGTCCATCAGAAATCATGGACCAGTCTCTGTATCAGTCATAAAATTTCTAATAAAAGGCAAATATTGCCAATAAAAACATGTTCATGCTGACGCCTTCATCCCCTACTGTAAAAGATCACTCAAGACAAGCCACATGTCAGGACGGGGAGAGCAGATAATTTGACAGGACCAGTAGGGATTCAAATTACACAGCCCAGCCATTCAATCCGAAATTTTCAATTAAATAACTTGATCCAGCATTCACCATGGATAAAGCATGGACAGCTGCACAAATGCAAAATTCTACAGATTTATAAGGAATTCTGGTTATTTTCTAAAACTTATGTATCCAGAAGTTTTGAATGATTGGACTTCATGGTTTTTTAATCACCCGTACACACCTTTTAACAGGTAATCTGTATGAAAACAACAGCTCCCAGTGTTTTGACTTGTATTTTTTTTGTGTGCACTGTTAGCTCCCTATCCAGTCTCCATGGAGTGTTAATAACCCATATCCTGCTAACAGCTCCTGGTGTTTTGACAATGGGTTGAAGTGGTGTAGGGTACAGGTGTGAAGTGGTCTCCAGATTTATATACAACACAGTCTTATTTCATAACGCCAAGGTGATAACACACATATATATATATATAATACACACACTATATTTAGAGACTCAATTTGTGTATCTTTAGACCTTTAAAGACCTCTGTTATGCTCAACTGGTCATTGTTATAAATTTAACTTTACCATAAAATACCTGTACCAGTATACACATTTTAAAATTTACTTGTGTTTCAAAATACTTAAAAACCTTAGTAGAATACACAATGAAGAATTTTTTTATATTTTAAGTTTATTAATCTGTCATCTGATCCTTCATTCAGTGAAATCAAACATCATGAGAGTTAAAATTTGTAATCTGTATGTTTGCACTGTGAATCAAATTATTAGTGACTTGTGAATGTGTGAACATTGTTTAATTTGATGATTAAAAGTTAAAATCTACATCACATGTCAAAATCAACCTGCTGGATTATGAAATAACTCCATCCATTTGTATACCTGGACATAGCCCAGTTTATAATTTAATGAAATCTCACCATGGTTAGCTCCAAAGAAAACTTCAGCCTTGTACTGCTGAATTATTAAAGAAGTACTCTAGGATGTGTATATCTGACTACCATTTGCTTGAAACCTTCAATTCTACCTTTATGTCACCTAACTATGGTAACCTTTGAGAGAAAATCTAAAATCTGCATTTCTTACCACTGGATTATGAATTAATATGCTAAGCATGTTTATCTTAACACTTAATTTTGAAGTCTTTAAATTCCATCTCAACATCACATCACCATGGTTATGTTTTAAAGAAAATCTAAAATATAAGTTACTTGTGCTGTTTAGTTATATGGTGATTGTTTAGCAGCAGCCTCTATGAATAACTTTACTTCATGGAGAACTAAGCTAGAAATACCAGACAGCAGGAAGGAGGTTTCCTATGCAACGCCTAGTTTAATAATCTAACTGACTAGCACTACAAGAGCTCCAATATAAAGAGCGATCTGTATCAATCAGTAGACAGGTTCAGTGTACAGTTCTGTAATGAAGACTACTGGTGTGTCCAGTACCTTATCACTCACCTGGTCAACACCACTCAGGTATCTAGCATTTAAACTATACTGATGAGTACTGTCAATAAACTTGGTGAACCTCACCAAGGAAATTTGGTAAAACAGGGCTTAGGACAGGAATATATAGAGGTAATCAGAGAATAACCTAGTAACCAAAAGGTCCATGGGTCATGACACGACTGAAATTAACATAAAATCTCCAGCTCCAACAAGTTTTTATTTTGTGTGGGTAACTATGCCACTGTGGCAATATAGTGTCTGCATATATTGTTAGATGAGTCCCCTTAATCTAAATCAGGGGTAGTCTGGTAAATGGTACTTACATTACACAAACCACAACCAATCTTACAGGAAGGGACAGTAAACACTACCTATTTCAGCAGGATATCAGCTATTTGCCAATGCCCCCTGCCCAGTATATAATTTAGATTGAAGGTTCTGTAGTGAACAAGGTCTGATGGCTTGAAAAATTGCTACACATGCAGCAGTATGTGGGCCATGCATCATGGTCACTGGTGCAAATGGTGCAAGTCTACAACCATGGTCCGGAGGCTAAATCTAACAATGATGATGCTACAAGGATTATCATAGATGCTTTAAGATATCCTTATATTTTATATATTATTATATATGAAGAATTGTACCATATAAGCCACAAATGACTCATTAATCTGTAAATGTGCAAAGCAAGTGGCATCACTATTTATAAGTTTTTTTTTAATACCCAAAAGCTGTGAGGCACAATAAATCTATCTGTCACAGGATTTGGTTAGTTGGTAGTTTGTAAAGTCATTTTGTAATATCATATGAAGTAAAGGAAGTCAGCCTTGACATCTGGGGTGATCTAAGGATATCACATGGTTTTTACTTTTGTTGTTCCAGTAAGCTATGAAGGTTACAATTATCCTATCAATCATTCTGACAGATATAAGGGGGCATCATACATAAAATTTGAAAGCACAACCAGAATAAATTATGGGTTTGCAATAATCAAAGGAATTCCTGCAGGCAGTGTGTACTATTTCTTCTATACTGGAGGTTTCTTTTACACAGTATATGTCCAACAGTATTGGTAATCTTTGGGAAGTAAATTTATACTAACGAGGTATACATGTGTATGAAGTGAGGCAATGGGATTGACTTGATACATTATTGCCTTAAAAGACAAAATAATGAAAAGAGTATTTTAAAATGTCTGTTGATACATCCATGGTTAATGCAACTGGGTTGGCTGTCAAGGAAGCACTGAGATATTGGATGTTCAAATACATGACACATTGTTGGTAGTCTGTGAATGAGGAAGATTTGCACCCTGTGACTTAAAAATTTTGAAAATATTTAGACTATACCTGTGAATAAAAGAAAATTGTCCTTTAATTTTCTCACCTCATGAATGCATGCAAGATAAAGGCAGGGTTAGGTGTGCATAAACAAAACACTCCAACTTTGCTTACATGTGTAAGGATCAAATAATCATGCCACAAATATTTTGAATTGGTGCAAACTAATAAACTCTGGATAACTGGTCTTGTATAATATATCAATACTGCCAACAATGTGGCCATTAATCTTTGCTATCATGAGGAATAAGATTAAATTAATAAAACAGATGAAGTCTTGACAACACCATAAATGAATAAAATTAATTATTTCTTGACAGAGGGAATGACTTATAATATTTTCACATTCAAACTTGCATGTGACAAGCAATGCATCTTGTGATGAGTGTATCACTCATTAACATGTTTGTGTACTTACAGCATTGCTTGTGTTTATGTCTGTGCTGCCTTTCAGGTATTCCAGCACCTTGTCCAAGTTGCCTGCCCTGGCTGCACGCAGGAAGCTGGCATTTCCATCACTCTGAAACAATCATGACAAAGTCAGTAACACCTACAGTAAGTAAACAATGATATATATTAAATTCACTTTTTTTTAATTGACTGCTCAATCAAACACATCCCACAGTCAATCACGAAACAACAGCAGATTTTGGACATAGTGATTAACTGTAAACACAATATAATTGGTCTTTTTAACTTGTTAAAGGCCCATAGAAAAGATTGGAAGGATATAAATAAAATATGTACAATTTTATATAATTATTACTGAATGCATATATTAAGATCATTCATTTATCAAAATGAATACACATGAATAAATGTCCTACACAAGGTATAAACCCAATTATAATGACATATAAAGTATAATTCTAAACACAGGTCTATTCACCAGCTAGATAGATTCCATATGCCTTTGCTGATGCATATTCTGAGCTGGCTGGGCAATGACATAATTAGTGTTAAAATTCAATAAAAAGTACAGATTAAAAGAGGTCTTTAATCAAAGGAATTCAATATGAAAGCTGATCAGTGTGTTTTCACATATTTCTGAGATAATTTGTGGGGTTGTTATGATACCTCAAATAATCAGGTCATTGAACTGCTAACCCTTGATAAAACTGTAATTGATTCAATTTGTTTTGATTATTATATTATGCATGCACCATCAAAACCCTCAGTCAGTTGTCAACTTAAGGAGCACAGGGCAATGTGAAGATAAACAAAGGACAAGCTACATTTTTCTTTTACATGCAAAAAATTAACTTAAAAAATTGCAGTAAAATAATTGTTTTTCTTTAAAAGAAAGTCTGAAAATTACTTCTAAGGTAATGATTGAATTGAAAACTGAATGGAAGGTAAAGAACTGATTAACTGTATCAATTCAAAGGCCCCTCATGATTCACAGGCCTAATAATTAGTGTAACATCATTCCTATTTCTTGAATCCAAGATCTGTCAACTAAGATATTCTCCCAACCTGCCAGAAAATACATTAACTAAGTCTGGGTATTTCTGATATGTCTGAAGGTTAGCCATATGACTGTTAGTGTTACAAGTAACCTGACATTTATAAATAACACAGCATGTGTGGATGCCCCACCCCTACCTGGCTTAGCTTATCTGGCTGGCTCACTTTACTCACTGGAAGTCCTATGAATGACTGTATACATCTAGCTACATGTGTAATTACAGTAAAATGTGGATTTATATCTAGACTTTCGTCTACTCATGGTCTGATTTTAACCATGAGGCTCATAAGAGCAGTGTACTTAAGCAGAATACGAGTGAGCAGTGAGCAGAATACAAGTGAGCAGTGAGCAGAGAACAAGTGATTCAGATTTCTGCATATGACAAAAATAGGGAACCTGAACAAAAAAAAATCACAGTGACTATAAAACTATTTTGTCAAGGATTCATGCTTTGAGCCACCTGTGTGTCATTATTGGTTAATAAATTATGATGTGACAACTGTAACAATGGTATTTATGCCTGCTCCTGGCCTTCAGCCTAGTGTAAGTTTTAACAACCAACTACTGGTCTAGAAAAAGACTAAATTAAAGTTTTAAATGTTTTATATCAAACATATCTCAGATAATGCCCTTCTTGTCTTGCCTTATTATTTGCATCAGTTACAAAACAATTGGGAAATTTGTATATATAAAATAATTATATTATTTGAATACAAAGGATTTCTTTATCATAACCAGCTCATTAACTGAAATATGTCAAAACTGCATTTTTAATGCTTTCATATGATAACTGGAACAAAATAAATAGACAAATGAGTGGATGAATAATAAACAAATCTGAGTGAATACTGTTTTTTTATATTGCTTTGTGGGTATATCTGTTTGTCAGTGTCACATTTGTTTGTCAGAATCACATCTGACAGTTCAGTTAAAAAGGCCTCCTGCATACAGGAAGGATATGAATTTGCACTGGATAAATGTACCCCACAATCAATGTTCAGGTCAGAACAATTTTATTTGTGTAACACTGCAACAAGTATAACTCTGTTGACATATTACCTTACATTCCACAGAGCATAAACGATGGGAACACAACCATGTATGTTACCATGACAACCATTTATCCCGGCTAACCAAGTAAGCTAGGGAGCCTTCCATGGTTAACTAACCAGAGGCTGGTTGTATTATGTAGACAGATTTTATCTGACTACAGACCATCAAGCCAGCAGTCCCCATGGTCCAGGGCTGGACAGCATGGCATGAAAGGCTACAGCTTGGGAGCAGTCAACCCAGCCCAGCCAAAATCAATACCTGAACAGTGCTGGAATGATACTAAATCAATGCTAATGCTGTGTATGCGATGACAATCTGAGACAGTCAGACATACTTTTTCATACTGACACTGACTAAATGCTCAACTTATATATACTCTGTTCAAGAACCCCTGTCAACCATTTTTTTTTCTCAATAAATTTTGTAAACGCACAAATGCTTACTTCTGTCTGCCAAAGGGGCAACTTTGGTGATTTTCAGACAGAAAGTGATACTTTCCATTTGTATGAATACCATACCATGAAATAAGACAAAACAAAATACAATATTGTAATATTTCAAGGATGTTGATTATACATAGAGATGACTTGTATGAAACACTTCCAAGTAACCTTTGTTAGTGTTACTAAACACATATCTCCAATATCATACTGATGAACATGTCAATTAAAAATGACACCAACATTTTTGCAGCTTTCCTAAGTCAACAGCATTACAATGTTAATGCATGTTGATCTTTCCAAATTCTCTTCAATATAATATCCCCACACTAACTCCTATATTAAATTTAAAAGCTGAATTTTAGATGTATATAAAATAAATTTGACAGAAAAATCTTGAAAAATTAGGTGGACAGGGGTGTTGGAACACAGTGCAGATAAACACTGCCTCAGTATTCTGGGTGTGCTAAACAGTTCACTTCATAATTTTAATATTTATTTATAATAAAAGCTCATTATTCTCAGCCTTGATTGTGACCTCCTCGACTGGTCAGCCCACAGTTACTGCATTGTAAAATATGCTTAAGAATGGTATGTTGCCCCAAGAATAAGTCTATAGGTGAGCATTTGATGACATTTTAATGAGTGCTCTGTAACACCAATATGACCTGACAATATATAGTCTGAATATCTTAATCCCTATGACTGCGGTCATAACCTGCAACTACAGAAAATTCTTGCCTTAGATTTCAGATAATTTGGAATTTACAACAAGTAGAAACATCATAAGTGTAATATTGTATGATTATATGGAATCCTATTTTTTATGTCCTTACAATATATTATGGCTTAGGTAAATGAAAGGACCAATCAACAACAATAAAAAGAATGTGTGTTTCAGTATGCAATACATTATGATTGTTCAATTGCATTATTTAGAAGCCAGCTCAGATTATGAATCACAATAATCCTGTGTTCATCATGGCTTTCATATTTCCATAACACCTATGACATTAGTGATTACCTTTCTATGCATGCTCTATGCATGCACCAACAGACTTGGTGGATTTACTATGTGAGCAGCTAACTTTCTTTAAACAGACTGTTTATAAAACATCAATAAGAAGTAGCCACCAAATGTATTTGGTTTCACATGTGCCCTATGATCCTGACTTTTATCAGAGGCACTGAAATATTTTGAAATAAAAATTTATTTCATTAGTATCTTTCATTTTCTGAAGGGTTAGAATTTGTGCCCTTTGGTGTGAATTGGATTAAAAAAAATATCCCCCACACCCCCAAAAAAAGGGGGGTGGGGCAGCTACGAGTTGATTTTACAGTATCAGTAGTGTGATGAAACAAGCTGACCACTTGTGGTGCCATCTTGAGTAATGTTTATATGGCCCCAGATGGGTCAGTAAGCATACATAAATCACCCCAGGCCACCTGGTCACCCCCTGACACTTCCTGCTGTAGGGCCCTGGCCCAGGGGGACCATCAATAGCCAGACAAACAAACAGGGCGGTCTCTGTACTCCCCCACATCCTCACTGGTGTCAGTGGGTACAAAAACATCAGTAATGGAGCTGTGAGCATTACTCACACATTCCTAACTGATGGCTGTCCAAATCAAATCACCACTGTGATAAGTTTGTAATTATCTCCCAAATAATTGCTCTGGCAGATAATCACACCAAATGTGGCCCATACAAATACTTTTATGGCACCTTTTATTATGATAACAATTATGTAATTAATCTGAGTTAACATATTTGGTGAGCTCCTAAAGGAAGCAGAATATTTATTTTATCTTGATGCACACTTGACATCCCTTGGTCTCTGAAGAAGGCACTCTGATCGATTCTTGCAGGAACCTGATAGGGGCACTCATAAGCAATTAAGTATTAGATAAAATGAGGACAATGAGACAACAAATGCTTATTAATTTTTTTTTTCAGATTTGCGGGTCTACATGGTTCTTTAGATAACACTATAATTATATATGATGAATTATAAAAATAAATGTTATGATTAACCGTGGGAAAGTAAGCAGCATTTGCCTGGCGATTTGGAATAAATTCAATTTTCTGAAGACATGCCATCATCAGCCCTGATAGGTGTGGTGGGGCTCATTTGAACATATTAATAATCAAAATAAATAAATGTTTACAACACTCCCTGAAGGCAAATAATCAGTTGCAGAAATTCAATACAAATAATCACATGTTCATACCACCGCAAGTATTATCACAGAAATAAACCATGAAACATGACAACAAAACCAGATGAGTGTCCATTGTGTCACCACTGAGGTTACATGAATGATAAAACTGAAGGCATTAACTGTTGTCCAGTTACAAATGACAGATTCAAGGTTAACTCTAAAATGTATTTTTTATTTTAACACACAATATTAACCATCAGGCTGCTTCCTTGTCATCTGACCACATCAACCACAGACCTCTGCTTCCACATAATCTTCTCCTAACCTGACAGGACAAATGGCCAGTGACCTCATCTGACATCTGTTCCTTCATGATGGTACAGATGGTATCTACCAGCCACAATATCTATAACCCGTCATGTTGTTATACAGGTAGATAGGTGACATAAGACAGGTGAGGAGGGTGTGTTGTGACCACCTGAGATCAGCATCTACATACCTTTTTCTTGAAGGGCATCCTGACTGTATGGGTAGTGATGTAAACACCAAGAGTAGAGTAATCCAAATAATCCCGGAGAGTCCAGAATGTGTGGGAAAAAGCCTCCCTGAGTGCTGAGATAATAATTATCTCATCAAGTCGAAATATGCCAGGTTGACCACATACAGAAGCTCGGTGACCAAGGGGCCCTCCCCAAAATGGCTGGCCTTGCTGTTTGTGTAATAGGTTGGTTCTCACTGACTGTTCCCTGAGACTGGCATCAACATGGCCCCGCTGCCAAGGCTGGTGTTAAAATAGCTTTGGCTGCAGCAGTAGCCACCAGGTGTGCTGCCCCAGCCAGCAAGCGCATGGCAGTAAGGGTAGAGTTACAAAACATGGCCATGCTTGCTCTCCATATAGGGAACACCACAGTCAGGCAGAAAGACCAGTTCCTGGGCTTCTGGTGGGTGGTGCCATACAGCGGCTGCAATATCAGTTCATAAACTTCACATGCTGGACACTGGTCACAGTGTGTAATAATATACAAACAGACCCTGGGCTGCCAGATGGAGCTTTCAATGTAGCATCTGTAACACTAAAGCTAATGAAAAGGTCAGCTGGCTGTGCTGGAAAGCTGCTGGGGACAGGGGAGGAATTACTCCAGGGGCTTGTTGAGTGGACAAGATCGATACAGTGGGTCCTTGCAGCTTGTGATATGAAGGGGTATCATGAAAGGCATACTGAATACATGACATGAAGAGGCGGACTGCATCAAAGCCTTGTGGGTAACATGAAAGCCTCCTGACGCACCGGGAATGCTGGTTTTATATACAAAGTCATTGCTGCAAAGACAGACTCTGGCAGCGCTGGAATCATAAGACAGAGTATACCACCAGGTCAACCACATAAAGAAAAATAATTGAAACCTAATAAGTGACCTGGAAAAAAATATGGACCCTGGGAAATCTGCAGAGTGATAGACAACATCTTTATTCATATTGTGACCTATAAACAGAATAAATGATGAGGTGGGGATATGATGATAGAAACCAGGAAAGTTTTATAAAAACAAAGAGTGAAAATATAAAGTGTGCTGTGAATCTGAGGTTGTCATTTTTGAAGTGCCCAACTCTGCACAAACATCACACATCTGCACTGAGAACTCAGGACCTTGACCTGTAAATTCAGTGTCCCATCCACACACTTATAAAGTCTAATTACCTATGAAATGTCAAAGTTAATACACAACATATATTTAAGAATATCAAGACTGATATATATTTCATCAGACATACAAGAATCATTCTCCCTAGTTGTACACTAGTGTCTTCTAATATCGTTGATTCATTTGGTTCTAACAATGCCAGGAGCTTGAAATCATATTTTTAAATGGCACTGGATTGTTATATGGTTCATTCTTCTAATAGCAACTTGACTTAAAAAGATGTGACCAGATTCAGATGAAATTTTGTGATAGGTGACTAAGATATAAAGCTATAAAGTAATAGGTGAGAGAAACACTATTGGAATAATCTAAAAATTAAATTTTTATAGTAATCTGGGTCACCATGTTATGCATTGATTCAAATGATTCGTAACCATTGTTATACAGAGCAACTTGCTTATCCCAGCCAAGGGTGACTCTTGTCATTTACTGATATAATTTATAAGGGGCCACCACTGATCTACTGAGCAGAGCTAACCTGTGATACAACCATGAATATGGTGATTCATAACACATTTTCTGGTGAAGCATTAATAAAGTTTCTGGCTTGGGTAGCACACAATAAAAGAGTATTCACACTGAGATGTGTGGTCTCAGACAACTTTCAAGTTCATGGCAATGTGTTAATGGGAAAGGTATTAATTGTAACCACCCAACCCACAAGGTATATAAAGAGTTAACATCAATTAAGACCGTGAGACCATGCCATCATGTTACTCTAGAAATTAGCTTATGGGAAAGGCATTAATTAAAATCACTCAAAGCAAGACCTGGATAAGACATAACACCAGTTAACTCAGCAAGGCCATGCCATCAATAAACTAGATTTGGACTTTGTTCAACTGGTCCACTGAGAGATCAATAATACAGTCTCTTATCTTTCCTGATATGGGATTCAAACAGGGCTCAAGTCATAAATGTTCCTAGAAATCCATCCCAAACTATCACCAGAAGTCAGCTATTCTTTATCATGGGACTTGCTCTGGTTTCTGGCCAGGAACTGCCACAGAATGTATTTTGACAGGAGGAGCTTTACAGAACCTTGAACACTGAATGACTAAGATTTTTTAGACCCTTGCACATTGAATGACTCCTGGTCTACTCTTGTGTTACAGTTTCTGTTCAGATGATGATTAACAATTAAGGTTTATACACTGTAGACTGACTTAAGAATTAAACACCAATGAAAAGTTTATGATAAAAGACAGGGCCCCATATAATACACTAATATTGCAGTGCATGAACAATATATATCTGCTTATGTATTATCAAACAATGACACAATACTACAATCACAAGCAAATAGTATAAAACCCCAGGAAATGATCAACAGAAAATCTGTGACACACCTGAAGTTAGAAACAAGTGGGGTTGACTCAGCATTAATTTCTTTGAATTTGGCACATACCTATCACTTATGACATCACTTGTGACATCATACATGTAGGAGGTATTCAGACTGAGCCACACACACAAGTATTTAATGAGTAAACAAGTTATCAACTACCTGTGTATGGATGCCTAATAATAATCAATACATTTGTCGATATATTCAAAGGTCATAAGCCAAACACCTGCTGGAGTGTCCTTCCCAGTGAAAGTGATTTTACTGAACCTCTCTGTGCAAGGCTGTATCTGCACCAGCAAATAATCCGGATTACAAATCCGTTTAATCTGTCTGCTCTAGACCATTAATCAAGATCAGTTCAGTCTACTGTAGTCCCCTTGGTTCAAAATCAACTAGTTCCTACCACATACAGGCACATTTGTTTCTAATCTGTGCGAGGCCAGTTTTGCTACCAACTGACCCAATCCTGAAAAAAATATCACTTTTTGCAGCATAGTTAATCAGACTAACAAGTGTAGACAGCAAAGCTCATGTTAAAATATTAAATAAAACAATTAAGGCTTTTGTAAAGCCAACTATTACTGTATAGTGTGGATACAAAGCTCATCACTTCTGAATTTAAGTTAATTTGTTTAGTATCACACCCAACTTAGATGCGAACCAAATGTGGATACAGTCATAGTAACCTGGCTGTAATGATACATGCACTAATATATTGCATTATAAAGTAAATCTTTGAATCTGCATCCTCAGATGCCCTAGTAACGTGATTTGTTATGTTGATATTACTTGATCATTTGATGGAAAGTGAGACACTGAAAGTCTCTTACAACCATACGATGATGTCTATGGTGAAACAGCATTGGTAAGAAATGACCTGACCAACTGATTGGATAATCAACTGGAAATGAATTTCATTTATGGTTTAGATAAACATTTTATGACAATGTATGTTTTGTATTCTATATTGTAATTAATCATATGTTTCATGTCGTGTTTAGTATTGTAAGAAAAGTGTTGTGATACATATTGTATGGTATTGTGACATATTTTATCATTGCAGACCCAGAAAGAATAGCCCTATACATGTACTGTTATTGCACCTGATTTCCCGGTGTGTAGTCTAGCACACTTTTGGTATGTGTATACACTGCTGTGTCACGTTTTTTGTTGTGAACTCTGACATTTATCCCCGTTATTTGCTGGTGACTCGGCATTCAGGGGACACTTAATGTTTCACTGGTGGGAAAGCTTGCTTACATAAAATGTTATAGTCATACACCTGTGAAAAGATGACCCCAGTGCGTGATGTTCAATATGATTAAATAATCACCAGATGCAACATTACATGTAAATCTGTAAAATGGGTTTATTATATCTTTCATATGGCATTTGAAATTCATATAGAAGACTTTAGCATCATTCCAATAAAATAGGGTACCAAGTCAAGTATATATAACTAGTTACTATTTCACATTTTTAGTATCACAATTTCATTATAATTATAATAACTGTATAATAAATTGATTTCTAAATGCTGCCTTTATAGATTTTTAAATTCACACAAATGATGAAATATGTGCACACCTTACTCAATTCTCTGCTGCTTTATTTCAGTCAGTATGATATACAGTTGCTTGTATACATTAACAGACCTTATCTTTGACAGTAATTTTCATATTCATAATGGATTATCAGACCACACATCCACACCTCTATCATATTCCTGGCAACATTCAAACAAAGTTCTAATAATTTTACATAATAGCTATATTAGTTTCAATTATAACAGTCAGGTAGTTTACCTACAAAAAAGATTAAACAAGGAGACTACCCATGCATTTCTGACATTTATGTTGTCTAGACTACCAAACCAGTAAAACCTAAATTATGGGTTCAGCGAGACTGTTGCCATGGTAACCCATCAATGGGACAGAGCCTGGATGACTGGTCTTGAAAGGATGCGGTTTGGGTATATTACAGTGTGCGAGGGATGAGGGGGTTGTTTTGCATGCATTAGGCAGGGCTGTTTGTTCCAGTGAACTGGATCAATTTTACCACCTGTCCTTGGTGTTCTTTTTTTTAACTTCTGATGTCACCTAACTAGCTATTAATTTGAAAAATGCCAATAAAATTAAACAAGACACTATTGTTAAAATATTTAAAAACTTATGACATATTTTCAAATTATGTTAAAGAGCTCACAATAAAACATGCATATCTAAGGAAATCATGGTAAATGTGGAAGTACATCCATCTTAATCTAACTAAATATTTTTAAAAAGGAATGTCACTGAAATTTTGAATTTGATTTTTTTTATATTTTATGAGATCAGTTGAGCTATTCAACAAGTGGTGAATAATACAACAAATACAAATAATAATAATAATATGTTAATAATTATAATAACAAGGGTTCCGCTGAAGGATCACAGACAGGAGGCTGACACACCCTGGTGGGAAACCAAGGAACTAACTGTGAATATATGGAAAGTGGAATTCTACCTGTGAACATATAGGAACAGTGATACACAGTGAGTTCTACAAATAACATCAGATGCTTCGATTCGCTTTAATCTCTCAAAAACAAATCATATATTTGAAAGCAATTACAGACATAATCTAGTAAATGTTTCGAAGTAGTATAACATTATCATTATGAGTGTGGTTGTAAGTGATTCAGAATTATTCTGAATATGAAAGGTGGGAGTGCAACATCTTTTTCAAATGCCATATAAGTATGAGTGATAAACTGATATATAAATCTGAAGTCTGCAGTTTGTGTTCACCAACTCTGAACTTTAAGTCTTTGGACCTCCAGCAGATGGCACTGCAGTCATCTGAGCTGAAAGAGTGGGGCTTGATTTTACAAAATATAACTTGACTCTCCACATAAAATAATAAATAATTAAAAATCATAAAAAAAGATGAAAGTGTAATTGTTCTTATCTCTGTAGTTGAAACACAGAAAATTGTACATAATAAAATTCACACAATAGAACTGTAAGGAACAAGTTTATGTTGTCCTAGCCATAAGTAGGAAGGCCTGCCACAATTATGCTGCTATCTAGTGGGAGAAACAAGAACTATTCTGCCTTCTAATAATGACAAGATCTTACAACACAGAACAGGTGAGCTGGAGTTGGTGGCCACATTAAACATACTTTAATCCCAATTTGGAAAAATTTTAATCCAAAAATAAAATATAATGAAAGTTCTTCACTGATACCTTGCTGAGAGAGGGATATATTACATCACAGTATGTACCAAAAACACTCAAGTTACCAATAATATATATGTCAAGGCCCAGATCCCAATCTGGACCAATCGGCGATTGGTCCAGACCAGACCAAATCTCGATTGGAATTCAGTCCAGCCAAAACCCCAATTTTGTGAGTTATGAGCTAGATCAGGGATATGGGTAACCATAACCTTAAACTGATTAAACAGGAAATCATTCTTTTTGTAAATAACTGAAGATCGAGATTTAGGCTGGACTTAATCCCAATCAGGATCTGGTCTGGATCACTGAGTCCAGATCAGGATATGGGCTATATATACATGTGCATAACCTTGACCTGCATTGATGAGAGGCTACTTGTGGCCGTCCAAGGGCCTGGGCTACTGTCATTAATAAATCAGGAACCAACCATCTACATTCATTTCACGGTAATTAAGAAGATTGATCCATTGGCCAGAAAGCTATAGGATACACAATGCACCTGTGCTCCACCTAGTAGGCTGGGATTTTTTTTAGTTTTTTGCACCATCACAATGTAATTTTGATTACACTCTGAGAAGTCTTAACTGCTGAATTACATGCTGCCACATTCTGATATGTAACATTAATATTGGAATCTTTCACTGATCATGTTACTCAAACAAACTACATTATTCTTAACTTAACATCAATGCCTTGCAGGTATAAAGTGAATTAACATAACATTAAAACACCTTTTGAATATCAAACATAGGTTTTCAAATATTTATAGCCCTTTGTCTAAATGCCGATATTTTTCTTGTCCGTCTTAGATAACTTTAAATGATAAATTATGTTACACACATTTAACTGTAAGATACCTGAGGATATCAGCTTTTTCTTAAAGTAATTTTCTTTGGGACATGCTGTTATCCTCTTTGTAAAAACAAGAAAATAATCTGATTCAAATGCTAAGAAAAAAATCCTCATTATTTTCAGAAAAATATCCTGTCATACTCAACCCACTAGAATTTATTTATTTTAAAGTTTAAAACAATCCAAGCTACCTTGAAAACTCTTTACAGCATGCCCATGATGCCACTAAAGCAAACTTGTAATGGGCACCTTGAATTTCCTAACTTGGCTAGTTTTGCCGAGTTAACAAATGATTTTTATTATTGCATATTTAGTTTCAGTTCAAATGATTCTCGTTAACCTTCAGCAACTCCTGTCTTTGGTAAATGTTTAAAACTTATGAAGATATAACAAAAGCTTCGCTTAATTTTACCTAGAAATGTAAATGTAAATAGGAACGGTATGTGTCTAAATTCTAAATGGGGGAGGGTGAACATGAACTGTTAAAATTTATCATGTCATTCAGCTGCAAACACAGGTTGGGGGGGGGGGGGGGGGGTTGAAGGTAATCTTCTAAAGACAGACATAGTCATTAATGATATAATTATAAATATGACCCAGAGATTTCACAACATTTTATGATTCTGGAGCAGCCATGAACCAAGATGGTAGCAATCTTAAAAGGACCCAATCACCTATCTGACCTTTATAAACTAAAGGTGATTCCTTGGAGCTTTTGTAAAAATAGGCCAGAGCACTTGGATGTCACGGCACAGAGGCTGCTTGTTTTGTTTATATAAACATGTTTATAATATGTGGGGGCCCACCAAAATAATTAAACAAACTCAATGAGGGCATCTGGCAGCAACAAGTGACCCTTCTACCTCCACATATATGCAACTTACATCCTTAGGTTACATGTTTTTCTTATTTGTCAACATTGCTGTGTTTAAAAACATGTTGTTGATAAACAAGTTCATACACCTTTCATGGAGGCCTCATAAGAACATTTCACAACCAAAATTACCCTTAGATCATTTATATATACACAGAGGAAGCCAGAAATCACACAAATTCTTTTCAAAGGGTATGTGAATGGGCACCTTTAAGAGTCAAAATGCTTATAAATATTACATGCTGCAGCTGCATTTACAGGAAAATGACAATCTTATGTCTGCTTGTTAAAGGTCAAAGGATGGCAGTTCAAGACATATTCACAGATAACAAAAGAGTTTTGCATAGTTTTATCAAATTGAGTATAAAATGACAATCAGTTGCACAGATAGCTTAACCCAAAGGCACAGCATGACAATTAATTTAACGGAGTTTCTCCTAGAGCTTCATCCTGTACTGACCTTTCTACCCACTCTCTTCCTGTCAGAGACCCGATCCCATTTCCTCCCGCCCCAACATCCAGGGTTCTCCAATTCTCATGCCCCCTGATGCATCATGGGAAGGAAGAACAGGCTTACGAAGATGAGCCTAACTAATCGATATAGGATGCATTGTACTAATCAATATGGACAGCATCTATTACACGTCACATGGGTGTGGGTTTATGAGATGCTAGCTCAGATTATGAGCCATCTGACTGGAATTCTACTTCAGGTTTATTAAGTTTATAATCTTTTGGGATTATGCACTATAATATTTATTTAAGTTCAAGGCCTCTTGCCCATAATACTGATTATGCACTATATATATCTGATTCAGCATCTTAGTAAAATTAACAATTTACTTATCCTATTTTTTAATAATTTAGTATAATATCAGATTATGCATCAGTATATCCATATTATATAAATCCAAGATAAATTATATCAACTAATTATGAGCTTCATCATGAAGAATATTTAATCATGTTGAAAATTTAATACTTCTAGGTCCATTTTTATAAGGCTTATTTTACACTGGTAAACAAGATTCTGACATAAAAGTGTGGGAATAAAAAAAAAACCCATAGTAATATGCAGTCTGGCAAATGTTACCTGCACATTAGATGACTAATATTAAATATGCTTATTAGCAATAATGATTGGTTATTTAGTTCTTTTTCAATGTATGTTTTAGAATGTATGACCTGGTTAATACTGATGTCAGTAATGACACTTAAAAATCTCAAGGCAGAACATAAAGCAGGGTAAGTAGTGTGGTCAATATGACTCATTACAATAACTCCAGTACAGCTGAGATGAACTACGCTACTCTTTACATAATATACAACACCAACCCCTTAACAGATACACAGTGCAGAGCTGTGGCCTTTTCACAACATTTAAACTGACATGAACATCATCAAATAGTGATCATTTTGAACATCAAGTGAGACAGAATCTAACATGATGCTGGAGGCAGCACTGATGTGATGAGGATGCAGCTTTTGTGCTGGTACTGATGCTGGGAGGCAGGTTCAGGTAACTGACTTGAGGAGGGGCATAGGTGATGAAGTTACTGATTGCTTCCTGCATGGCCAGGTAGTAAACAGAGCAGGTTTATCATTAGCACTGTCATGAATAAAGTAGGTGGGTCTTACCAGCCTACATACAAACCAGGTAAGTGCTCTCACCTGTACGCATATACCTGAATCACTACAAACTGTGAGGAGCTTCCATCACTCACTGGACCTACATTTAATCATTACACCTGACCTGTAGCCTTCTATTAAACAGACAAATTACACTGAACGTCTTTAGACTATATCTATACTTGCTGACAGAACATGTTTCTTTTACACATCATCTAAATATAGTTTATCTTTATACCCATGGTAGCTAAGGTTAATCAGACTCAGATGTCTCTGCTTACCTAACAGAATACCTTTATGATACCAGATATATGCACAACAGTAACAAATTTGCTAACTTCCACTTAGAGTGATTTTTTTTATTTCATATTACAGTAATAACTATAGGAATAACTAAGCGTATTTACTTTGTTTTTCTAAGACCATTTTTTTTCCCCAGTTTCTTCACATGCTAATGATCAATGTTCATGCAGGTGTAATTTGAAGAATTGTCTGGATCAGTTATCCTGACACATGAAAAATAATTATGAAAAAAATTCCTAACAAATAAATGAAATGCAATATTACAATTATTAATAATCAAGTGGCAATTAAAGTAACATAAAATCTCACATTAAAGAGCACATCACATTCATTTATAGTTAGGAATGGAAATTTTATGTCCATTTGTATGTAATTTTAGTGTATCAGGACTTATTAAATTAATCACAAGTAGCTATAAATGAAATTTCATGAAATAAAGTCATTCTTGCCAAGTGATGATGCAAGTTTTATTAAAGTAACAAATCTGAAGCTCCCTGTGGTATACAACCAGTTAGTCTGCCAGGGACCAGCTGCTGAATGGACCCCAGGCTATGAATAACATGAACACAGTACATACCAGGCCAGGGGCCAAGCATCTCACCACAAAATGTTACGCATGTCAGAAGTACACATCATGTGTGAATTAACTATCCCAAAATATATGGTGTGTTAAAACAGGAACAGGTAAAGAACTATAAATGTATTATACTGCCCTGCCCTCCAGCACTTGAATACCCAGATGTGTGTGACCATTATGACCAAAATAATCTCTTCACTGCTGGTAAAAGTATAAAAGGAACATATCTTCATATATAGCTATGACATAAACTAACAAAAGGAATACTGCATCATTAACCTACCTGATAACTTCTCACCTACCTTAAAATAGAGGTGTTACCACCATGAGTCATAGATACCTTAACATGTCTGAGAAATTATATCAGTTGTTATTTACACGCATAAAAGATAACCATTTGTTATGATTAAATGATATCCATTATTTAAAGTTGATATTTCAGGTAATGATTTTTTAAAAATTTATAAATAAATTATTAAAATATTAATTAGATTAAATTTTTATTATTAGTCCATGACAATCCATACGGAATGACATCCAAAAGCAATTTATGCATCACAATTACATCAACAACTTCAGAGATTTTATTCCTTACAGCATTTCTGTAAAATAAAATATCCCTTAGTCTGCAGACTTCCAGGAATGCTGTTTCTATGATATGCCAATGCATGCAAACAAATGAACTGACAGATCATCTGCACCAAAGAGAAATGAGCATTTGTAGTAGTATCATGAAAAACCAACATATAACCAAATGATAAATGGTGAGCCATTCAAACTGTATCACCATAGTGGCAACTGATTAATTGGAAAAATAACAGCACCTCCTAGAACATATACTTTGAAAAAGTCGAATGCAGCAGTGGCCCATAATTTCAATAAATGAGAAATACCTGTATTTTCTTATTACCATCCAATCTTTACTGACAGGCTGAGTATCATATATTAGAATGGTTCTGTCTATATGTACATGCACATGATTTCTTTATCATCACTTCAATACAGACCTGTGTTAAATATCTGCAGAGATAAAGGCAAACTCTATCAAATACAGCTAGGGGAACACTTAATTGAGAGAGGAACAGCTCATCAAGGTGAAAGTTGTTTACCTCCATGTAATGTAACCCCTGTATCCCACAGAAAACAGTCTTAAACCTTTACCCAGAACAGCGTGATTAAGATGCTTGTGTACCTGTTCAAACATACTCCATCACTAAAACAATGATCTATTTCTGTAAAGAACACTGTCTAGTTTTTATCTCATATACCAAACATTTTGATAAGACTAGATCTAAACCAGGCACTGACAAAACAGGTGCTTACTCAGCATTGGTATACAGATAAACCACTGTCAGGCACGCCATACTCTGCAGATAATCTACAGAGCTACTATTACCTGTATGGGAAATAAATTAATCTTTCGTTACCTTAATACAGAATAAAAATCCTTTCCATGGTATCCTGACAGAGTTATTCCGTTTGATATGAGAATTTTTGGACGGCTCCATACTGACTGATCGTACTGACCAGCAGACAAGTATATACAGTATGTCCAACCCATCCAACTCGGGGTCCAATCCACAGGTATCACTGACTTGAGGGGGGTACAGTCAGCGGCAGCAACCCCTGCCAGGTATTGTTTGAATAACCTTCCTGGATTTCCAATTAAGCCCACCTGGGGGCCAGGTGCTTCAAATTGTCTTCACGATCTCTCTTGGCCAGCGCCAAATTGCTGGTAGAGTGCTGGCATTATTCACTGCATCCCAAGTACTGGGATAAACTGCTCCATTTGCTTACCTATTGCCTTCACTGTAGGATAAGGTCCTTTGATTACTGACAAGGAAGGTCCAACTGGCATTGGAACACGTAAAAGACCTTGTAGATCAACAAACAGCGCCAACAGTGCCGAAACAGCAGGCAGCCAGGGCCCAGGTTAGATACATCTGAAGCTGGGCTGTTCACCTGGATGCTCAAGAAGCAAGTACAGCTTCGTCACTTGTTGATTCGACGTGTTCTTCTGCTGCTGGATTCTATGTAGGGTGTTGAGAAGAAATCTGATGGGGCGTGCTTGGTTAACCGCATTCTCTAACTACCAAGAACTTCACAAGAAACACTGATCTGTTCATGTAAATATCAGAAGAGCATCACTTCCATGTTCGCTGTTGTTACCTCATCGCTGCGTTATCAACCTGGAGTCAGAGTGGCACTTGCTGTCTTCACCTGGGCCCAATCTAAGAGAAGCACTTTACAACATGGCCTGAATTAGGCTTAATATGCCATCACCAGCCAATGTCTCCTCTTACTGAGTGGGTAAACCTTAAATTTATACTGCAAGATTTCTTATGTAAATAGCCCTATTAGAAAACATTGGTGGAAAATCAAGGCCTGTGCCTGTAAAACAATATGAAGGCTGATGGAGATAAATATCTGCACATTTACCTGTTCATCAGTCTACTCAGATAACAAGCTATATATCCACTTGCCCAGGTGAACATTCAAACCTAGTTTCACAGAAACTATTATAGCAAGTGAGATAACTGTCAAAAAAAGGAGCGCAGTAAACATAAAATTTATTGGCCAAGACAGTCAAAAGATGAATATCAGTGTATTTTTACCTGGTAAATTAAAAGACCTGCGGAAAGACAAATGAATAATTGTACATAATAAACCTTCTGCAGCTGTAAAATATTTCATAAAAGACATCTGTATTATGAGTACCAAATATGGAGCTTACATGTTTAAAACATGACCCTACAAGAGCCATAATTTTTCATATACAGAGAAGCAGCTAGGATTATCAAATTAACACATAACAGTTGAACAAATAAACCCCAAAAACCCCAATTGTTGACATAATTGTTGGCTCACAGCTCTAAGGTTTCAGCAACAGTACCTGCTTTAATACAAATGGCTTAATAAAAATGGGCTAATCATTTTTATACAATATCCAGAGTTCAAGCAAAAATTAATCAACCATCCCTGACACTACATTAATGTGACAAAACAATAAAACTCTACTGCAGTCACAAATGCAAGATCACACAAAAAGTCAGTTTGGGTCAGGTTCCAGTTGGTTATTTCATTTGTTAAACAAATAAACCCCACACATGCTTGTTATGAAACACAATCTTTCAAGTGGTTAAGTGACAAGATACCAAAAGGCGAGCCAGCAAAGATTTTTCAATCTAATTACTAATGTGCAGGGGTTTTTTTTTTTGGTCATGATCTGACTGTGGGGGCTGAGACATGAGCAACAGGCGCTGATGAAGCTGAGCTGACTGTCAAGACCAATCTGGCCAATAGCCTACACTGACAGCCACACAAGACTTGATGTGTCTATTACACTTGCTGTGCTTTGTCTACACAGCCTTCCCTGCTTCTGGTGTTGTCTCTATGACATGGTGTCAACAGCACTGGTAGGGACAGCACTGATGGTAAAGTAAAGGTGGACATACAGCAGCAGCTAGTGTTCCTGTCAGGCTGTCTAAACAGTCCATGTTTTAAAATGCTTCAGCTTTAATTCAAACACATTGCTCCTTAATGAATATATCAAGTGTGTTATGAAAAAGTTCCTAAAGCATGGGTCTTTCATCAGTCTTCATAGAGACAATCCATGTTATAGATGCATTTGAAAGACATTTGCTGTTTAAAGAAGACATTGCTGTGTATTAGTACTTAACATGCCAGCCAATGTGTCTGAACCTTGGTTATATCATGTCTGTATATACAAAGTCTGTGTTTTAGAAGCTTCTGTTTTATTTCAAAGACATTAGTCCATTTTTTTTAAATTTTTTTTATACACGCTTAACTAAGTATTACCTATGTACATCTGCAGAATTCCAGCCTGGTTTTGGCCTCAGTGACAGGGTCATATACGCGATAATTTTGCGTCACCCAGGCTTGGTGTATCACACCCCTGGGGCCTGGGTGTGTGTCATCCCACTGCTGGGTCATAACACTGAGGAACCCCCAAAAGGCATCCTTGTTTGTGAGTGAAACACCACTGTTGGGTACAGTCTCACCATTAAGCCTGCAGATGGCTCACCCTGGGTGAGAGCCGACCGTAAAAAATCTCACCGCCTTGGCTAAGATTCAAACTCACAATCTCCCAGCTTTGAGCCCTGTACTCTACCCCTAAGCCACAGAAGCTGGTAAGACATTAGTCCTGGTTAATATATTGAAGTGAATTGTACAAATGTGCCTGTTGTTTGTCTGTGTTACCGGTAGTCTGTATAATTTTATAAAAAGTTCATTTTCATATGTTTAAGCTTAAGGATACTGCTCTTTTTGACATGTTTAGTTTATTCACTTCATGAACAAATGTTACTGACACTTCTGTCTTTCAACAGCCTTTTTATAAACAGTTGAAGTCTTGGAAACATGAATCATTAGTTCATCACTTCATCTGCAAATGTCCCAGCAACGTGTTTGCGTCTGTCTATATATAAACAGTTTAAGAGGCTTCAAAGACACTATTTTCTAAAAATATAACTTACTGGGATGTATTTGTCCTGCCTCTGGTGATTTCATCAGGCAGTAAAAACAGGTTCTGTTTTAAATATTCAATACATTTCAAGACACTGCTTTTTCAAGATATAAAGTGTAATACAAAATCCTAAGTACATATCTCCAAGTTGATTGTGTCTCCATCATATAATCACCATGTGTTAATTCAAAGACAGGGCTTTTAATAATTAACCAGGTACCCATGTAATCAGAAGTACACCTTGACCCTGAATCTTGTAGCATATCTGCCATGTACTTCATAAATGTTGAATTAAAAAGGACAGATCACATGAAGCTGATGACATGGAGGTTTATTACCATGGGGAACACTTCATTCTGCTGCCTGTCTGCAAGAAAATGATATTGACATTTGCTAATGTACACCGGCTTTCTGACATTATCATCTGCTGCTGTTTCCATGGCAACCAGACATCCAGGTGGAATTAAAGGTCACCTTGTACAGGAAATATCATGATAATCAAGACCAGATTCGACTGGACTGCCACTATACCGTAAATCCTGTTTTTATCGCCGCACGTCTATTTATAGCCGCATCATGAGTTTGCAAGGTCTCTCAAAGGAGCTCCCCCTAAGGTCCGAATATCCAAAACCCCCCTTAAAGGCCGCACCCTGACTTTGCCTCTGGACTGAGGGTAGCGATAATCAGCTGCAAGTAGCAAAATAAATCACGACATAGCTTGCTTTAATGAAGATTGGAATAAAAAAGTATATATTACAGAGGTTAAATATGTTGCCGGGTTACGTATTTTAAATAAATTTAACGTTAGAGATAGGGACAAAATATCTGTATGTCACAAACGACTTTTGCATGGACGAGAAGGCATTTATCAGAAAAGGAAAGATTCCCCGAATGATCATTTCATTTGTACTGTGGTTACGAAAAATGTTTCTTGTATGTATCAAAAACGCTTCTTTGCATGTACGTGCAATTGTCAAAGACCATTATATGAACACTGAAATGAGGTTTATACAATTATCTATTGATGCAAAAAACCACAATACTAACCATGATTAGGCACAGTCACGCAGGAGCGCTCATGGGGCGACATGATGGTTAAGACTGCTGAAACTGTCATATTATTAACCTGCACTAACTTAATCAAGACACGTGGTATGAATATAAAAATTAAAATGTAGAACCTTGAAATGTACATCTTTCTTGCGGTATAGAACTTGTTATAAAAAATCTTGGTAATTATCACCAAATAATACGTTTAAAACCCCCTGCTGTAACACACAGCTGCCCACTTTGCACGGAAATAAACGCTTACATTAAACTCATTTGCGGCATTATTTAGCAACGTTTATTTGTTAAGAATGTTAAATGAATAAACAGCTGACATCTTAAAGAGTCGAATAATAGTTGACTACTGTTTTTCATATCAAATTTGAGTGCCGCCATGTGCATAAACCCCCCAGTCTTCTGCTAGGAATATATTTCGAACGGCTGTACGTGTTGGGTGGTAAACAGAACAGCCAACTATTCCGTCCCAGCGTGCCATGCGCAAACACCGACTTAACAAGATGACAGCCACAGGGAAACTATCTTCTTGAAAAAAAAACTTTTTTTTTACCTTAACTGGCCACTTCAATTTCACTTTAAAATCATGTTTTCACGCGTCATGTTTCCTGTGCATTCTTATCTCGATAAGGTACCAGTTATTTTGATATTTAGTTCACCGGACTGGCGATATTTTATAACGCACCAGCAAGTTGGGACATGGAGCGATGTATCAACGTACAATGTGACAATGACAATACCAAGGTAACTGATATGAAAATGATTCGAATCTTCCGAGTAATTCAAGAAAATTGACTTTTCATCATAGATTAAGATTTCAAAATTTTACTTTAAGAATAAAAACATACATTGACTTCAAAAGTACAAGTAGAATATATTTTTATCCAAAATATTATGGAAAATCAGTTGCAAAAACAGAATACGACACAGCATATGAGGCCTATAAAATCTGTTTATTCAGCAAATTCCATCGGCCGTGGTGACATGTTCTACCATTTATATCCACAAGCGGGTTTCCCCTCTAACAATATTAAAATACAGACCAAATATCCGTGAAAATATGTCGTATAAAAAAACAATGATTAACCAGAAGTAAACAACATTGAATCTGAGGCAAACCGGCTCCGTCAAAGTTATGAACGGTTGAACAGTAATACCGAAATTGTCCAACAGACGTCACCACAAGTCTTCACCATGAATAATCTCATTCATTTTAATCTCGATATCAATGTTTTTATTGTTCAATGTTTCGTTTAAAGTAATAATTTGTATTCAAATAATTATTATATTTCATATGAACTATATTATATTTTATATGATAGACTATACAAATAAAACAAAAATTCTTTAACTACAAAGAGTATTCCCTCTAAAGTGTTTGATCTCCTATTATCGCCCAAAGTCAAGCCTTGTCCAGGAGAGTGTCCTTCTCACAGTTCATTTCGGTTAAACCATCTATTTAAGGCCGCATCCCAAGTTCAGAAAAAATGTCGAGATTTTCGATTTTGAGTTTGTTATTATGGCCGCGGCAATAAAAACAGGATTTACGGTAGTTCACTGTTTGGCACAAGCTTCAAATATATAAAACATTTTACATCTTTCCATACATTATCAGTTCTCATTACTGTATTTCTGTTTTAATACTGTGGTTTGAAGAAGGAACTAAAAATCATGAAAAAGTGATTGATTTTTTTGTTTCACTGAGATTATATACTGAACCAATACCCTTGAACATGATGCCACTGGCATCAGATACCAAAGTATCAAGTAAATACACAACAAACAAACATTTATTTACTTGATTATTGCCTACCCTGCTTTCAAGCAGCATGAATTATAATGCACCATGAGAACAAGTGATAAGGAACTTTGAAGAAACCAAGAAACAAGTCCATATCTGATATATCACTGTCAATATGACAAACTGTCAATGTCACTTAGTCAGCATATGTCATTCTTTTTTAAATTAACTAGATTATATAACCTTTGATATATATATATACATGTTGAAAGAGCTGATAACATAACAGACCCTGTTCCTATCTTTATAAATGTTAGCTGCTGCCTTTTTAATGATTAACCTGACAAAGCTGCATTATGATACTCAGCTCTGCAGTGCCTGTGGTATCGACCCGCGCCTTCTCATTCCATCATCTTTTCTATCACAGCAGCTGTTAAATTTCTTATTAATATCTACACAGTAAATACACTGACTAACGTCCAACAGGAAGACTGAAAACACTGACAACCTACTGCGAACTAAAATCTGTAGTCTATCAACCTATATATATGGTTTATACATATATTTTATATGATATTACATATGGAAAATTCTGTCTATAGGCCAGAACCTAATCTTAAACTTACTGAGATGTTAATTAATTAAAGCATATGCTGCTGGCAACCTGTCGCATCTTTAAATGTTATGATCAAGCCCCACCCAGTACAAGCCGGAATTGACCCAAAATTCATCGGAATCCAAAAGAACTGCACGATCGGTTCATAATCCTATAGACACCACCTGTCACCACTGTACAAAAAGCCAATACAAAGCTGGCTCTTTGGGTGTTTTTTATAAACATACAGACAACAACATATACAAACACACACACGGAGGACCAGCAGTTTATTATGTGTACAACCTGTTTAGACTTTTGGGCACCCGTCTTGGCGGCTGGCGTTCCAGGGCTAGAGTTCTCCATCGTGTTAGGGAGGATTCATCCTCCTCCTCATCTAGTTGATCATCAACATAATCGGTCAGACTATCAGCGCTCTTGAGATCGTAGCTGGTAGGCCCTTTGAGGCCTGTAGGTGTCCTATCACTGCATAGGCCTACATTTTCCCAGCTGAACTGCTGCCAGGTTCGGTGGACTGTCTCACCAGTATAAACCAGCAATTATCAGACTCTCTCTGGAGAGGCCACTGAACATGCTTCTCTACCGATTGCCACTCTAATAATATATGAACCATTCACGTAAGCACCTGCGACACAACAACACGTGATAGGGGGCTTAGGGAGCTTAACATTGGGTGCTTGAATCTGATGTTTCCTGCTGCTGCAGAAGCAAGAGCAAGAAAAAAACATTAATTAAATATCAGATAAAATAAATGTACTACAGGGAGCAATATGATTGTTGTTCCCAGAGGTGCCCAGGCCTGGAGTAGATAATGAATGCTAGCAACCATACCGGCTCCGCATTGATTTTCTGCCGGAGCCAGGCTGCAGCTCACGGGAGATGCATAAGTTATTCATTTTGAACCTGGTTCCCTTATGCCTCCTGCCCTATGCTCCACCATTATGACTCATATTTAGTATTAAAATGCGATCACCTGAAAACCACTGCCATCCAGTACAACCCAAAGGCCATGTCTCTAAATATTTTTTCAACTGATCACAATATTATGGTCTCAGTTTAATGCCATTAACATCTTTTATGATGATGTTCAGGTGGCATCATCATCAGACCACCCAATACATATAATTTATAAAATGAGTTCCATGAACAGGTGATGATCAAGAGTGGCAAAATGGTTTAATTTTATCCTGCTGATGGCAACCAAATCATCTACATGATTAATCAATGAACTGATATTGTTGATCTTCCTCAATTTTACTTGTTTTGTTTTTTTACATAATGCTCAAAGCTCAGTTAATCAGCTTCAAGTTTTATATCAGCCATTTAGTGTCAACAGTTAACCTGAATAACTTGTTGTGGTAATTTTCTCCCACAGACTGAATTCTTTAACCAGGAAAATTAAATCCCCATACAGATCTGAATATTTTAGGCAATGAAACCATATTTTTGTTAACAAAAATGTTCAGTTGCCAATTAGCCACCTGAAGCTCAGTCCTGTATATGTACCTATACTTAAGCCTGGAGCTTCTGTCATCTTTCATCCTTATATTGCACAACCTGTTGGCCAGTAACACTAGAAATTTAAGATTATTAATGATATTACATCATTACACAATGATATTCCATATATTTACTATAAATGAATATGGACTTTTTATCATAAGGAATGATGTATATTTTTTAGTTCCAACCTGACCGTCAAATTGTAGCTAAACATGTCTCATTCAGTATCCTGTGAAAATTATTTTATTTAATATCTGAAAGTATATTAGACTCTTAGGGGAAACAAATCTATATATATCAAACTTCCATGTACACATTATCCTGTTTTAAGCAGAAATATGTACATATATGTTGTGTTCTTTTCACAGATAAGTACAACACTGCACTGGTATGCTGTGCCAGTTTAAATTTCATGATCACTTTGACATTACATTTGAAAGCTTGAATCTAAGTTTTAATTTTGTACTGATCAACTTTTGAAATAAATAAATTATCAGACAATTTTGTGGGGGAAAGGGTGGAATATGAAAAATTTATTCAATGATTCCACAAATGCATGCTGTATCTGAATTCAATTTCTAATTTCAAAGCTAATTCCACAAAAAAATAATGAATTTTGAGTTAATAATACAAGCAACTGATCACTAAAATTCTGAACATAAAGCTATAGAGACCTTTCCTCTCTACCCTTAATAGCTAACCCCTTACAGGCCTAACTAACCTCTAAGTGCAGGGATAGCTACAATAGCCCAACCTGAGTGTGCCTGAGGGCTTTTTAACCCATAAACCCTGTGTTTCTAACTAGCCAACAAAATATCCTGTGGTTGTGTGCAGGTACAGCCAGCACAGGTATCCTGGTGAGTGACCTAAACATGAGGGATGCCTCAATGCTCTCCTGATATTTAGGACACTCCATGTCACTTGTAAACAACTGTCCTACACACACCCTGAGTATCGTCATAACCTTTGATGCAGCTTATCAATAACACACAGGGAATAGCTGTAGTAGTATAAGAAGACACTGCTGCTTTAATTAACAAAAATACTGATAATTCTTGTAGGATGTCATATTTACAAAGGTACATAAAATATACAGATACTATAATATATACAGTGGGAAAGAGGGGGACAATGATGCTGGTTATGACTGATGCTGGATACAACTTACTAGATTTTTTACATGACCTACACAGTTGCTCTGACTAATATTTTTTAGCTCCAGCCTGCCCTGTCTTATTCTATCCTTACCTGCCATGACAGAGTTTATCTCAGTTTTCAAAGTTCTCCCCTATTCTATAATTTCTTGTCTTCTCGCTACCTTTTTGAGTATGATTTAAAATTTAAAGCAAAGTTTTCATTTTTACAAAAAACAACATATCTCACACCTGGCAATATCTGCCTATATATAATGCATGACTTCCATCTTATAGCATTTTGGTTTCCAAAACTGACAAGACTTGTCTCAGCACTTGTTTCCACACTGACTAGCACAGGCAATGACAGGCTTGCCTGTCTTAAACAGCCTGAAATTCAAATTAGAATAATTCCACACTTAAGGATTAAATATCAGAGTAAAGATATTTTTTGTTTGGAATATAGCACTGAACATGTTTACATTATAATTTTGTAAACATACACTGACCAAGAACACATTCAATATGGTCACTGTGTGAGCAGTGTTTTGCCTGTATATTAACACAGGTATGATAACACATCATACTTCTCATAATTTTTCTTTTAATATATGCTGCATGACTACAACTGGCATTACCAGTCTTTTTATTTACTTCATACAGCTATCATACCAGGATCTATTAACTCCTCCAAAGAGGTTATTTTTTCACGGTGTTTCTGTTGATCTGTCAGAGAATAAATAAACTGCTACCCAAACTGCCACAAAACTGTTAGGAAGGTGGGACATGGCCCAGGGCAGAGCCCCACAACAAATAAGTTTATAAATCTGGACAAAGAGGTCTCTCTAGGATTATATGCCTTGATGAAAGTATAATAAGGAGAGTACCAGTCTAGTTTACATAAGCATTCATATTTATAAATCAATGCCATGCTTAGACTGAGAGAGAGAGAGAGAGACAAACAGAGAGAGACGCATTTAGTTACACTTAATTGCTGAGTACAGAAACTACTCACTAACCTGCTGACAATGTTGATAACTCGGGTACCGGTACAAGTTAAACCAAACTTCTTTAACCAGTAGTGTCTTCTGATAGCTATTCATCATAGTTGTAAAATGTTTATTTGTGTTTTGGAAAAAACCTCCAGTGCTGGTCGCAGGCACATCTGTCATACAATTTTCTAATTATATCCTTAACAGAGCTGTCTTGTCTCGTTACACCAGCCACCAGATGGTTCTATGTTAACAAAGACTGTAAGTACAAGCTGGAATAGAGATAGAGCTAATCGGCACCAAAATGCTGAGTTTTATCTTATGAAGTAAATTAATTGAGCCCTGTGGCTGATTCAATTTAACATGCCCATGCCAAAAAGGATGTAATGAAGAGAAATAGGGACCCATGGCCAAATTAGTGTGAAATACCAACGCTGAATACAGACCAAAGATATTTCATCATTTCTCAGATAACTGAGCTAACATAGCCAGCATATAGCTACAATATCAGTCCCATTATACATATATACACACAGCAAATACAGGTCTGCATTGGTAATATTTCCTGCATATACATATACATCTGAAACAATTAACAGTTACTTCTTCAGAAATTGGTTTCATTTAGTGTCTTTATCAATTCATGGTAATAGATATATTTACTCTTGAGGCTTTAACTATGATGATTTTTTTATCTATCTAACCTACACATCAATGGAAATGAATCTGGCAATAATCCCAGTACTAGGCTGATTGCCAGATAATTTACATTACAATGACACACAATACTATATACTACACCAACCTTAAAATAGGCCTGACCTACTCGAGGGTGCCAGGATATCATGTGCACCTTTGGCTTCTTCCTGTAAAGTCCTGACATGATCTGACACGCGTTATGTTATCATGTAGAATCTGATCTCACAGTTGTATGTCATCTACATTTGTTAAATTTATAGTTTATTTCATTTTTTTTTTCATGGTTACTGACACTATCATCTGGAATGTGGGCATGGATAAACAGGACTCCCCTATCCCATCAGACATATGTGAAAACATGTCACTGAAACTGATTTTGAAAGCAATATTTATCATATGCTGCAAAATTTGTAGGTTGGAATACAGAGTGTGAGCAAACAGCTGTGGCCGCACTATTTTTTGACTGATTGCAAAATGTATATTAAATAGCATTCTGTGGATACATCCACACAAATCATTTAAGCCTTAAACATGCACCATATCTGTGGTTAGAATTTTAAACTGGCTTGGTTTATTTGAAATTCCTCTACTCTAAATACTTATTTATTGGTTAAATTTAATTTCTATATTTATGCAAGTATCATTTCATATTATGATGTAAGAAGTTCATCAACTGTGTAATCCCTCATCATCTGATGATTCAGATTTTCTGTGTAATATGCAGTGACATGTATTGTCTTCATCAAAGGTTCAAAGCTGTTCTGTTGTGGGTTTTTTAACAGCTTGAATCACTGCAGGTGACTCATTCCTAGAGTGATGGGAAAAGAACCTTTTATCAAATGTGTTCTACATGCAACTGCGCCGTATGTTCTTAAGTTATAACTCCCTATTTACTAGCAGAATCTGCATGTCTATTGATGCCTTCTGTTCAGAGACACCTTCCACAACAACTTTGCAACTTATTTGATATACCTGGATACAGACAGATAAAACTACAAAATCAACCTTGAAATCTGAATTCAAGAAGATAGCAACATCACCAGAGAGATAAGATAATAAATTATATTCCTACTTAAATGACTTAAAAAATAAAAGAACCACCCTGAGAGGGATAAAGCAATTAAAAGTTCAATAAATCAAAGTGTGATATATCTACTACCTTTCTCATAAAGGCTACTGTTCTCAGCCAATGTGCACAGGGACATGAAACTTAAAATAGTGAACCACCAGTCACTTCATTTATCATGAGATCATAATGTACGCAATTCAGCATGAGGATCAAACTATGATTTGCAAGTTATGGCCATGTTATGCCTCAAGGTCTGGAATGGGCAAGGGATCGGCAAGTGGACAAACCTTAGGAGGTGGTGGTGGTTCGTGTATAGGTTCTCGTATTTCTATATGGTGAGGCCGTAAGGGTCGTTCCAGGTGACGCTGTCCCTCCAACACCTGGTGGGCAGTGGTGGGAGCGAAGATGGTGGTCATCCCGACGAAGCGACAGAATGCTGGCGTTCACCACTTAAGTCCTGTTTATGGCAGTAGCAGTCCTGTTCCCCAGCAGATCAATAAGGATGGCTGGCCCTGTCATGTTTGCTCACAAAATGGAGGCCCTTCATTCTGCCACATTGATCTAGGGCATTTCTTGTGATCGGCCACCTTAATACCACCGGTGACACGTCCACAGTGAAATGCGTCTGTATGGAGACTGGTGGTGTGCAGCAGTACTGTCAGCCCGGCTGTCCCCAGTACTGACTTGTCACTCATGCACTCCAATCAGCATGCAACGGTGCTGTGTAGCAATTATTCATGCCTTCATGACTGGTGGTGGAGTTCTAAGGCTGGGTTCTCAGACAAGCTGGAGCCAGCCAGCCTTCAGACTTCTGAAAATGGCAGTTTGCTCCACAGGAAAGCATGTAAAGGCTATTGTCCAGCCAGACAATCACTTCTAGCCTAAGTCGATTATTATCCTGAGCAACATAAAAATGTCCTCCATCATCCAACCATCAATGAACATGGACATTCATTCAGTCCCTCAGCAGGATCTAATTAGCCAAGGGCTTTAGTATACAGACTGATCAGCTGGCTAATCATTGTCTAGTTCATTGACCAATACTAATGCAAATGTTAGTCACTGCAGGGATATTATGTGTGCACATATAAAATATGCAAGTAAGGTGTGTGTTTGTGTGTGTCACGCATGCAGAGGAACCTCCCATCATCGACATCACAAAACTTCAGGTATCCTATGAATTATCTGATACAGTTTTTCTCTCATAATAAAAAAAAAAAATCAGAACTGTACAGCAGATCTGATCAAACATTTATAATGAATCAAAATTTATTCATAAAATTTAATAAAGCAAGTTACAGTGGCAGTTTGTTCAGTATAAATCAAGTTGAATGACTTATGCTTGCCAAAAACTCTGTATCCAGGGTAGTTGAAATCATTTCAGAACCATCTTCCATATTTAACAAAGCTAATTATGGGGAAAAAAATTGGTTTCCATGGTAACTGTTGCCTGTACATATAAACATTCATAATCCACCAGTTAAGCACTTGGTTTTTATAGCCGTAATTAGCATTCCGGTAGATGCCACAAACCAGAGATGTTTGCACCCACTGTAAAATTGTCAGATGCGCTTCATGTACAAAAAGACTCAAGCCATCAATATGTAATCACAGGGGTGAGGGGCTGTAGTCAGGCATTATCACACCAGACAATATACAATAACAGTACTTTGCTCATGATATGAAATACACAATATGATACAATGGGCACAAAATTAATGCCTGACCCCCGAAATGGCAGGTAATTTTCTCAGGGGTCCAGTAAATGTCATCTAGGAACTGGAAATCTTTTTCTGGCTTTTTTTTTTGACAAATCATGTTACTCTAACGAAAAGACAAGCAAGGGGTTCTGCCTGAAGGCTGGTGACAGTTGTAATGTTACCCATAACAAGAATACGCCTCCCTTAAGATCACTTGTTCCTTAAATAGAATATTTCCATATATGGATATGACATTGCATGGTAACCAATGATGAAGAAAAGTCATTTGCATACAGAGTCATAGACTGATAGCATACTCCCACTCCTCTGGGCCAATCGGTTTGTTTTCCCCCTGAGAGAAGTAGATAAACAACTTTGAACAAACAACCATGTGGGGTCAGGTGGAATTCTGTGGGGTATGGAAAATTTTTGGGGTGCCGGACCCCATTTCAGATAAAAAAGTTATTTCATGTCCTGCCTTGATACACAGAAGGTACATGGGAACCTCTCCTAGTGGGCACCTCCATAAAGTGGGCCCCTTCATACAGTTGATAGTTTCTGACAATCTTATATTTCTCTACCTTATTAATGTTATTTATGTTAGGGTCATGACCTCCATACTGTGGGAAACTCTAGAAAGCAGGTAGTTTGGACCAGTCCCATGGGTGCCCACATTATAGAGGATTCAATGTATTTTTTTTCTCTGTATATATCAGTTTGTACTCAAAGCCAATACTGTTTTTTCAGGGAAATATTACTTCGGGAAAAAATATTTTTTAAGTACTGATAAACTTAATGTTCACCATGCCAAAACCCCAGGCTTATAATGAATAATGCATCTAAAATAGCTCCTAATAATTGATTTTTCATGCAGCAATTAGCCATTCAGATGCCCTTTAGCTTTTTTTTCACCTTTAATGACTTGGCCATATGGTCTTAAAAGACTTTTGGTCCTATAATTGCCTAAAATATTCATGTAAAAATGGGAAAATGTAAGTTTTTTAAACTGATTCATAACTGATGACATCTTTACCTGCTATACCTCGATGGTGCATAATGAGGAAAACCCTCAGGAGCTTACAATGTCAGAGTAACCAATTTTAAGCAACAGTATAAGAAGTGAACCTTGGAAATTCATATGTAAATGTATACAAGCCTATTAAGTAATGGTGTAGTTCTAAGAGAAATACACTTTAAAAAGAGAAAGAGGCTGATGAAAGTTCCCTAATAATGCCTCTACCAAGGGCCTTCACAAACAAAGAACATTTGATGGATCTAAGTCCCAATATAGATGTCATAAAACTAAAATGTGGCAAGAAAGTTGAGGGTATTGATTTTGACTCTTGGTTGATTTACTGGCCTTATTTATGATCACGCTCCCTTCCTCTCCATCACCTACTCCTATTACCTGGCAGCAGGCAGCTCTAGTTAAAAAAGGAGACCCTTTTCCTCTGCATCCTCAATGGGTTAATTAATGCATGAATGCATTGTAGGTTAAGTAAACCTATATGCTCATAGATGTGCCAATAGTTTTTAAGCAAATCACACAACCTCATGTTTTAGTGGAAAAATAGATAGAAAAAATGTTTTTCCTCCAGGAATTGAGCTTATTTTATGTAAAATCTACATTAATATTTTTTTCATAGGCAATTATGTTATATGATAATATAATGAGATTTGGAATATGTTTGCTTGACCTGAAGCTTAAGGTTAATCAGTGCATGCTATATCTGATGTGCCATGTCTTGCAACTATACTTTGCTTTGTCTTCTACAAAACATCCTCAAACATTATTTATATACGACAGTTTTATCATTGTCATTCAACAAACAATTAACCTCAACTGAACAAAGAACAAATTATGAACAAGCCAAAATTTGACAAGGGCAGTCTGCTTTTATCAAAAACTAAAAACATGACAAAATGCACTTGTTGTCATGCTATGGGTGTTTTCAGTGCTGCTGCCAATACAGATTTTATGTAAAAAGTATTAAAACCTTGCTAAAAAAGAAACCAAAACATCTGAAAAGCAGTAAAAAAATATCAACTAATGCCAAATGCACATCTTTCCATAAAATGTAACTGTAGATGTTGCATTTAACATAATTCAGGAAAGATTTCTGCACTTGTACCAAAAGCTGTAGATAGCTCACCAGTCTGTAGCATTGCATATTGTTTTGCTATTTCCCCCCGACATTATGTCATACAAAAAGTGAATTTCTTTCCCCTGCAGAAATGGATGCATCTCAGTAAACATTCAAAAGAAGATTAAAATATTGTCGTTAAAAAAAATTGCTTTGTAATCCACCAGTATATTTTCATCACACTCATGAGTCATAGGCCATAAAAACAGAACATAAGAAATGAATAAGTAAAGAGAAGTAATATATCAAGTTTCATGGTATCCTGGTTCATTCAGCATCTGTCTAGTGTCCACTGACAGTGCTGCAACAGCAAACATGCAGTGCCCTCTGGCGAGAGCAATATAAATCATTCTTAAGTTACAAAAAACTGGTCCAAAACATGAAGTCATCACATGGGCTCGTTATTTTGTCAAATCAGGTGAATTCTTTCTCAGTGATTCCTATTTCAAGTGGAATACATAAGAGAACAAGGGAAATTTTGACATTTTACCAAATGATTTTATCTATTCAGCCAAGGACTAAATATTGAAGTTTGACTTACTATCCAGTGTTCAGACCTTATCCAACATGTACTGAGCTATTATACAAAAAATTCAGTCCTGAAAACAATCAAATTTTCTGAATCTTCAAACTGACAATACAGCAGAATCTTTTTCATTTTCCTATGTTAGAATATACAGAATATAAAGTTTTTGCACACTGACAGCCTCATGCTTAAAGTTAAACAGCAAATTTAAACAACTTTGGCTAAGGTTTAAAGACAACCAGAAAAGACTCAATATGACAGTGTATGCCGAGTATTCAGTAGAAGTTCTGATGTCATGCTTGAGATGTACTCCATGCACTCTCTGCACTGACAACAACTGTCATGCACCATCACCTGTCCATCATCTGTTAAACATGGTCCTCATCACATCATCTCAGATTCAGTTAATGTAATGTCCAGAGGTAAAACATCAGTTCCTTATACTACATGGAGGTGTTCTTAATAGACCATAACAGTACATACAATAGATTCAATCAGCGTTACAACACAAACAGCCGTGCACTGATGTTCTGTCTTGACAGACTGATAACCAGATGTCCATGGCAATAAAAATGATCCTGTCACATCTGTGCTGTCCATAGTAGCTTTTGGTAAATAATAAAAGAATGTGCTATCTTGAATGCCCAGCCAAAAACCATGTTCCTTTCTAAATAGCTAGGTGTACTCAATTAAAGAGCAGTGACAAAAATAGGAGTTTTCTTGGTAATTTAATTATCCTTCAAGTTGTTTCTTACATACCTTTATTTAAAATTGCAAATAACTCAAAATGGGGCATGGGCTAGTCTTCAATGAGTGTACAATAATTATAGATATATATCTCTGTCCAACTGACAGATTGCCATTGCTACATTTTAGCCCAAGGTTAATGTGGAAACCATATAACAGATGGAGTCATTGTGACTATGTATCTGCATTAAAAACTGCAATGTATAGCCTGTTTCTTCTCCTATAGCAGGGACTGTTGGGTTGACCTGATATGACAGGTGAGAACGGAGGCCAAGTATTATATCTCAGGTCGGTAGTTGATATTCCAGAAAGACAGATGAACCAAGTGCCGGTACTCCCTTGTACCCAGACAGCCCTTAAAGTTATCCCCCTGTGCTGTACCATACATGAGGTACTTGTACACTTGAGTACAACAGGGCCCAGGGATACTGTATATGTCATTAACTGTATTGTACACACACATAAAGGGTGACAAACCATGACAAAGTGCTACCACCCTATCCTATTAGCATTCTTTGTCATGTCTTGCTTGTATCATTCAGGACCATCAATTTATCATACAGCACATGTTCAAAGCACCCTATAAAATGCCTTACAGAACCCACACATATATCATCATACATCTTATGTACTGTTTACATTCTGCCTTCACAATGATACCTATGATATAATAATAATATCAATACAGACAAAGGTTTCATTAATACATAAATGTTTTTCTCTTGACCAAATATTGCAAAACAATATCTATTGTTTCTCTCCCTGTAATAATAAAACTTAGAAGTTCAAGATTGCTCAGTCAAGGTTAACCAACCAACCAAAAGAGGTATAAGCTCATCGACATACAAAGAAACCTCATTTTTAGAGCACCTCTAACATATGGGCCACTGGGCACCTCTAATAAAAGACAATGTGGTGGACTGGTGGTCCTGTTAACAGCAGATCTGAAGGCCTGCAACAACTCTAATACAGGCACCTCTCTAGAATGGGCAACAGGCCAGGTCCTTGATTGGAAGGTCTGGTTCTATTATTAGAAATAAAGTTTACAATTGAGTTCCTCAATTTTTACAGAGACAGCTAGTCAATCCTTTCATTTATTTTACAAAAGACCTTAGAATTCAGCTACCAGTCTCATCACTTACTGGCAAATATTTCAAGGCGTGACAAACTGAAATGGGAATAATTATCTTCATCATTTAAGCACTTCTACCCACTATATCATAACAGGCTGCTATTAAATACAATAGAAAGAAGTCTGTGTATTAAGATGGGGAAAATCTTTCACCAAATAGGAAAGAAACATTACATTTCAAATCAAGTTAAAGCTTATCACTCATTATCAGATTAAAGATAAGCAACAACAGTTGTGGTTATACTGCAATACATTTAAAAAAATGTACTGCCTGTTATATGCCAGCGAACTTTTCTCTATACCAGATTAGATAACCATATAAATATCAGTATAACAAAACAATAGAGGATTTGCCGTCACCATCAAGGTGTTAGTGACATAGTAAGTTTGTGTGTACAAAACATGATAGCATGTGGGCCCTTTTGAAATGCTTGTAAGGGCTGAATCTGTCAGGGTTTGATCAGGATATGGAAGTACAAAAAAGAAGAACTCAGAGGACAGTGCAAAGGTAGTGATCTATCCATGGGGAGAGTTTGGTGGTGATTGGACCTATACCTACAGAGAAGAAGCTGGAATCCCACAATTGGGTGACCCTGCCTCTCATTATGCATTATTGCAGGATATCTGTTTATCAAAAAGAAGACTAAAGTTCACTCTGTAATGTAAGCAGTTTTTATATTTTATTGTACCCAATGTCAGCACAGATCACTTGATTTCAACTGATACAGGCATTACTTCCTCAAGTGCAAGAGATCTAAACCACATAAACAACATGCCTGAATGTGAAACCCTGACTGTACATACATAAAACAATAAGTACTGGCTTACATACAGCACCTGATACAATATAATAGTGTTGCTAGTCACAACAAGAGTTTACTAAACTTGACAGTATGAGAGAGGGATATATCTACTGGTGCCTGAGTGACAGATGGTGGCCCTGGAGAGCTGCCATGTCTTCATTAAACACTCAGCATGTGAAATGGCATATAATCAGGCCTAAAGCAAACAGGTTCTGCCCACTCATATCCTGGTCAACACAACTGCCTATGGGTCAATATTTGGTATTCATTAAATCCCCTACCACACTAACTGCCTGCAAATTAAACAAATCATGTTAGATCTTTGGATAAGTTATTGTGACAGAGGATAAGCAGTCCTGATGTGAAAACATGTTGTGATCATGTCTTTTAAAACAAATATATAACACACTATATAACCTCTTAAGTAAAGAGGATTGAATATAAAATGACACTTTATACGATACAACATAGTGAGGATTGGTTTAATGTATACCATAATATAAATGTATATTAGCTACAAATGGCTTATAAACATAAGTAGTAAAGAACCACAAGGTATTAAAAGAACTAAATTCTCATTTATGTCAAGTTGTTTCACATCAATCTAACAAAAATTTATTGATAAATAATCAATCGGACACCTGCATACAGTTAGTTCACTGCTGAAACAGCATTAAAATTACATATAAAACGCACCAACTGAGAGCATACACAAAACACACTGTCTGTGCTCATTAATGTCATGATTATAAAGACTACTCCATTTTATTAGCTTAAATATATATGTAAATTTATTTATATTTACATATGTGTTTTTGTGTAAAGCACATATAGTTAAAGTGCATACAAGAAAACTTGTGAACAAGGTTGAAAATCCTACCTAGCTCCAACTCTGTATCCACGTCCACAATAAAATTTAAACAATGGTCTTCCTGGGCCTACGTCCCAACCCTCTACAAAGTTTGGTGAAAAAAATGCAGGATGAAACATAACCTCCTTGGCAGAGGTAATGAGCATTGCTGATGATAGGAGAGTGGACAGTGGGTGTTGTATTCACAAAGGGTGACAAGTAAAGTGGACAAAACCTTCATGATAACAGTAAACCAAAATCCTACAAAAGCCTAGCAGCCACTATTATTACCTGATGTAACAGTTTTTCAAAGATTTAATCTATGTCTATGGAATATAATATATATGTTAAAAGTATTATAATGACATTCTTCTACTGGCATAGGTCAATGTCACATTTTCACATGCAGGCATTTCCCATGTATCATACAGATATACAAACACACGACCACTGGCAGCATGGAGGTGGTATGCCAGCTATTTGATACTGTATCACCTTGTACTGTTTCCTCAGCAGATAATGAGCCTGTGTTTTACAACTTGCACATGGGAGAATTTTTAATGTGTGGTACAACTAATTTCAAACCCTATTGTAAGAGTCAACCAGCACTCAGCTGCTGCTCACTGTATACAGAGCTAATGACAGTTCTGAGTTTGACCTTACATTCCATGCAGTATATCACAGCTGTTTATGACCCATCACAAAAAAATAATAACTGTAAATGGCATTGGTTCTAACAACACCATGAGAATTAATCATTTCAGATGGTAAATAGCTGGGGGAATGGCTCACTCCAGCAAATAAAGTCCATGAAGGTAAACAGCTTTTCGTTTATATGAATACGACATAACACTGATTTGCAAGACATCAGAAGTGGACATTTAACAGATCTATGATTAATGGGGGGGGGGGGGGGGGGGGTTATATAAGTAAAACAGAGATAATATCAGCTAAGTAGAACAGACCACATCTCATGATTTGTTCCCCGAGTCATCTCTTTATTGAAGCATCACTTTTCAGGAGTTCTGAATCTGATGTTTACTTTATTTATGTGTTTACAAAATATTCAATGGGAGTTAACACTGAGGGATAATTTATTAATAATAAAAATATTAAATAATAAATACAAAATTCAGAAAGCCATTCTGGTTGGTGTTTTTCTGATACAGAGGTTCCTGGAAGTTGGTTGCCACACATTAGCTGGCTGTCACAAAACCCCAGCCACTCCACTGTACACCTACACTAATTTGTTGCAGGCTCCAAATAGAAACAACAACCAGAAACAACAGGCCATGTGGACCAATGCTCACAGCATTAACATTCCATCCTGTAAAGTGCTTGCAGCATGAAAACTACATACACACACCCTGGCTTGGCTTATGTAGCCCATGTAACAATTCACCCGTCCACTCTTCCTCTCATGTGGTATAAATTCAAAGGCAACAGCCTCATGGTAAATACCCAGCCTGGCTACCCACAATAACCAGGGATAGTTAAATGAAGGCCACAACAGCGAGGCATTTGATCAGCAGTGACTGAGGGCTTCACTGCAATTATCCAGACTCATTACCTTCCAGTGTCTGTTGTTTTTTATTCCCTCTGTGACTCTTTTTGAGAAGACCCCCTGGGCCCCTACATATAATAACATCTTACAGCCCTTGGTTGTGGACCACAGGCCACGTTATGCATACATCAATACCCCTAGGGAAATCATGTAACATTTACATGGTTGCTCCAATTGACCCAGGTCTGGCAAATACATAGGCACAGCACAGGATCAAGGGGAAATATACACACCATCTCCTGTGCTATATTACTCAATATGACAGATGACCCGGAGAGGCCCAAATAAATGACCTGCATGAATATTCCCTGAAGTCATCCTCTTGTGACTGTCTGGCCTCTTTATTCTTTCTATTTCAAATGCAATTAATTTGCCATTCAGCATTAGTATTACATATCCCTTTTTAAGTTTGAATGCCCTGATATATATATGAATATTAAATTTAAAATAATATATGGTGGCATACTGATACTCATATCTGAAGTATTTCATTTTTGACTGCAGTTAACCCTGATCCCCATTGATCAGATGCAAGTACCTGATTTCCAAAACAAACAACAAAACCTTTATCATTAGATCTTAACTTTGACTGACTGGGTGCTACAACCTAAAGCAGGTCTCACACAGAGCCTTCTTCTATGATTCCAGGAAATGAACTGTTAATATTCCAAAACCATATTGTTCCAGGCAATAGTTTATCTGTAAAAAACAGGGCCAGTACCTTTCCTGATACAGTTATAGTTCTACATGGGATGGGATGATGAGCCTAATGAGGGTACCTTGAAAATATCAATAGGTATCATGTTTACTCATTATGAAAGAGGTTGACTTATGGCCGACTGATCATGAATGTAAGCATGTCAAGTTGCAAGTAAGTATGGTGGTGGATATTGATTGCTCCATGAGTTTGCTATTATTCATAAACAGAACCTTCCATTTAAGCCTTGCATAATGAAAATAATACAAAATACAGGTTAGCTAACTCATCGGGACACAATGTTTATTTAGGAATCTCCAACTGTCCTCACTTATAAAAAGGTTTTGGCTACAGCTTTTTTAGTTTATGAATACATCCTGGAGAAGACCTGTATAACAAAGCAAGGAATATTGATTCAATATTGTATTACTTCCCTGGTGAATGTCTCACAACCCTGATCAATACAGCAGAGCTCTGGGCGCTGGAGTTTTAGAAATATTCAACTCCATGATTTAATCAGGAAGCTGCGGTGGGCTCCCATGTCAATGAAACAGACAAATGTGAATGGGTAATTATGATATAAGGCTACTCCAGAGGTACCATGCTAAACCAAACATACTGTACCATCAGCTCATAAAATCTTATTACTGACTGTCTATGAAATTAATATAAATGTATAGCTCCACTCAGGAGCTGGGTGTACAACACTAAACATGTCTGTAAGTGTAATTCTGATGTGTAAAACGCTGTGATAACCACTGATCAATACAAACCAAATGAGTCATAACGCATTAACCACATCAAGAGATTCAATAAACAGCCTAAGTATTAAAAAGCTTGATGTTTGTGGGTTAACGATTGTGCAATGATGATAAATTATACCTATGTCAAAGGTCAAATGGCTAGTGATAAAAACAGTCCTACAGGTAAGAGCTAGAGCAGAGTAATCCTTGAGCAAAGATGAGAGTCATCAATCACTTGCTCAGATACAGTAAACATCCTTGCTGCCTAGCACACAGGACACTGTTATTTACTAAAATAAATATATACTGCAGTTGTTCACTGTTCAGCCTCACAAACACTGCACAAACATGTGTCTCAGACACACAGTAAACAGTGGAACCTCACAATTATATAAGAATACTGACATGACCTTGGTTTTAACCCATGATTAAAGATATACCAATTAACTGAATAATCGATGCATTTTAATTACAGCATGCAATTAACTGATTATCCATTAATGATACCTAATTGTTTATTTTTCAATTGTTTTGAATAATTTCAGCTATTTTGCAACTTCAGTGACACTGCTGTGGATTGATCAATTGGATTTTTCATGGACTTTAATTATAAGTTGCTTTGTTTTTTTTTATCTATGAAGGAGTCAAGTTTATCATCAATATCACATTTCTTCAATTTAATACCCAGAAATTGGGAAACCCAGAACAGCTTTTATAAGCAGTATGTTCACCAAATATATAATTAGCATCATCATGCATGATACCATGATTTTTAATGTGAAATAGATATTCCTGGAATAATCTAATTAATAACTGAATCACCTAGAATACGGGTAGTTGACAAACGGCAATGAGTATCCGCCAAAATCAGAGTGGAATGGGTGAAGTGAGGCATGGATTGAGTGGCAAGGGAAAATAGAGCAAGGTGTGTTGCATATTAGCATGGATGTCTGCAGCCAAAATGTATATGTAGGTTGCACCACCTACCACAAATGCAGAAAGCTGTCACATAAATGTAGGTGGCGCCACCTGCCAAAAAAAATCGAGAAAGCAATCCAAGATGTATAAACATGCAAAATCTTTAGGCAGATAAGTCAAACTACTACAGAGATATGAGTGATTTTAGCTCACGGCAGACAAACAGACAGAAGCTGTGCAAAAATGGTTGCAGGTGGCCCCTCCAGTTTTGTGCATGATAAAGAGCTATGTGATATCTATACACATGCAAAATTTTGGCCTAATCGGTCAAACAGTTCCCGAGATATGAGCTTGGATGTCTGCAGTGTAAACTAGAATGTAGGTGGCACCACCTATCATAAAATCCAGAAAGCTGTCCAGAATGTATAAACCAGCAAGATTTTAGGTAGTTATGTCAAACCACTACAGACATATGAGTCATTTTATCCCAAGGCAGACAAACAGATGGACGCTGTGCAAAAATGGTTGCAAGAGGCGCCACCAGTTTTGCATATGATGAAGAGCTATGTGAGATCTATACACATGCAAAATTCTGGCCCAATCGGTCAAACGATTTCCAATATATTCATGAGCTTGGATGTCTGCAGCATAAACGTGAATATAGGTGGCGCCACCTGTCACAAAATCGAAAAAGCTATCCAGGATGTATAAACCTGCAAAATTTTAGGTGGATATGTCAAACCACTGCCGAGATATAAGTGATTTTATCCCACGGCAGACAAACAAACGGACGCTGTGCAAAAGGGATTGCAGGTGGCGCCACCATTTTAGTGTATTTTATAAAGCTATCCAAGGGCTACATTTGTATAAATTTTTTAGCCTGATCAGTCAAACGGTTCCCAAGATATGAGCTTGGATGTCTGCAGCGTAAACATGAATGTAGGTGGCGCCACCTGTCACTAAAATCGAAAAAGCTATCCAGGATGTATAGGCATGCTGAATTTCAGGTGAATAAGTCCAACCAATGCAGAGATATGACTGATTTTATCCCAAGGCAGATGAACAGATGGACACAGTTCAAAAATGGTTGCAGGTGGCGCCACCATTTTAGTGTATGTTATAAAGCTATCCAAGGGCTACATTTGTGTAAAATTTTTAGCCTGATCGGTCAAACGGTTCCCGAGATATGTGGGTTTATGTGTGGAAACAGACGCACAAATGGACGCAGAGTGCAGAGGAAAGGCTAGAGGTCAAAACAAAATCGGGGCACAGCAGTTCACATATGACCCGAACATAATCCCGGGTTTTGTAAAATTCCGCCCAGCGGTTACAGAGGAGTTCTCCGGACACCTACGCTGCGGCGGCGTCCAGCTGAAAACATAGTATCCGCAAAACGCTGTTTTGGCGGATACAATAATCAACAGAAGACACTCAAACAAATCACAACCCCACCAATCATGAAGAAGATCCTTTGAAGATTACAGACTACCTACAAAAGTTTCAGCAAATCAACTTGTGTCCTTAACAGAGAGGTGCCCATGAAAAAGGTTTTTTAATTTCCTGTAAGGAAAATCTGATTTACAAAGCTATTGATCTACAAACCTACTATTCCCTCTGTAATGACAAAACTAAATTGTCCTCACATTTATTCCATTAACAGAAGGATGTTACTGTAACATTATGCCACGAGTTCATGCTTTTACCCTCTGCTTGAAATCTTAAATAGTTTATACCTTCACTATCAAAACTGATAAATTATAATTAGCTTACATACTATTCTTTACATACAAGTTTATGCTTGCATGCTGATGACATCAAGGTATATTAGGTAAAATTATTAAAATCTTCAATTAAAATGGCTTCTTAACCTAAGAACAAAGAAAATGACCAATTTTACATCTGTCATATTAAGGAACACATGTATGTGTAAATACTACCCTCATCCTCTCCTGAGGGCAGTATAGCTCTTACATTTCAAAATCCTTATACAGGATGCTGATCAAAGGGAACATGGTGCTTGTGTGAAAGAAAGGGATCATATTGCATTTTCCTTGGTAACTTGCACTCAACAATCCTGAGTCCTCCCCATCATTCATTTTCCCTTTGAAAATATAATTTTGTCATTTTTACATTGTTATTGCACTGTTATTGCCACTTTGAGCTCTTTGTGTAAAATATGAAAATTCTTTTCTCCTGTATTCTGAATCCAGCCCAACTAAAACGGTAAAGGGAAAGGTGACAACTGATTATCAATCGATAATATCTAGGCCATAAACATGGGAAAATGATACGAGTAGTATCGTTTTATAATTTATTGATATGGGATTTTTCAATATATCGATATTCTATGTCAAATTTATCTAATTAAATGCACCTGGCAGTGACTAATTACATAATATACTGCATAGTCTTCTTGAAGTAAATAGGCCTATATATATCAAATATTCCTAACTTTCTTGTAGATTATGTGATATATTTACTGCACCCTATAACTTTTTCTGACTAATTATGTACACCTTTCATGCCTTATTTGGTCCTTTAAATATAAAATGTCAGGTGTTGCAGCTATTGCTTTTAATTGAAGATCAAATGTCACCAATGTATCAATCCAAGCTTTGGCCGTATATTACAGGACCACCATGGAAACATGGGTTACCTGAGCGAAGATGGTAACACTTTTAAATGTGTTTTTGAGAATAAATTAGGAGTTTTATCAGTTATTACATCTCCAGCACAGCCTACCCCTGATCCATGGACAGATCTGTATCTACATGCTGGGCCCTTTCCTGACATGTCAGACGTCAATGAAAGAGAAATGAAAGAGAATATGTTACAAAGCTATACAGCAGTGTCCTGGATCCTCCAGCTCTATGGACACATTTACACAGATATCCTGCTGATTTATGTTATATGTATCACTAGATAATGACTGGTTTGGCCTGGGTATTCTAGATCAGCTAACCTATCTTTGACAAAACTTCCATAATGTAATTTTTACAGTGCATACTAAAATTTAATAACTCATTTAATCATAAAACCCACTCCATTTTCCTTTCTCAGATCACCCTTTAAAAGTAAAATTCAGGACATGGTTATGTTAGCAATTTCCTTTAAAAGCGAACTGTTCTCCAAATGTCAACTTTTTTTATTATTAAAAACCATAAGATTCCATGACATTAATAGGATTATTTCAAATTTCTGGTACATCCTACCCTGAATATGGTATTTTAAATCCCAAAACTTTCAAGCTTTAACACAACCAATTGAACCAACAGAAACACTGATCCAGACATTGTCAATACCAATGAATAAAAAATGAGGCATTTATACACACAGTATATTTGGCCTAATGCCCAAATTGGGCAGGATGGACACATGATATCAGGATAACATATGACCATCTTCAATTAACCACCATGTCCTCTCAAAACCCTGAGTGATGTGCATATGAATCTATTTTTTTCACCTAAAATCCAGTAAAATAAAAACATGTGGTACGCAATAGATGAGCGGGTGTTTATTCCTGGAGGTGATAGACACCCACGATTTGCAGGCATGGATGGCCCAGTTAAAGGGAACTGTTTGTTCTCTACTTCACTTCATTCAGGGTCAATACACAACTCAGGGATGAAAGCATACATTCAAATTACCAGTCCCTGTTACCATGGAAATACCCATAAAACCAACCTCCCCAGTGGAATTGTATTCACATTCTGTGATCAACGGAGCCAACACAGGATCTGGGTTTAAAACAAGAGAAATGTCAACAAATAAATCCAGCAGTACATTCTAATAATTTATATGTTAATGCACATATCCTAAGAACACAGTTTTATAATAACCTGATGATGATTCATTAAGAGCTCTTGACATGACAAAGGAAATATATGTAGAATTTGAATAATATAACACATTTAAAATTCATTTTTTGTGATATTTTCTCTGGAAATATTACAAAAATTTACTTTATATGATTCACAAGAAGTGTGACAAACTTAAAGATTAAATATATCTGGTCTTATTCAACCTCTGATGTGTTCATATTTTCTTTTAATTCATACAACTTTGTCATTGTTTTCCATGTTTTAAGACATGATCAGCGATTCCTTATGAACAAGAGGGTGATTTACCTCCCCTGTCTGTGGGATGCCTTGCCCCACCACAATGCCCCAGCTCACAGTCACTGGGTAGGCAGGCTGCAGTCCATTTAGTCACTTAGCATCTATTATTCACAGACTTCTAATTTGACTCCCATAACACCCTCCTTGTGTTGTCAAGATTACTGCAGGGGTTCCTTCTAATTACTACCATGAACAATCATCTTAATAAGCCCTGCTCAGACTAGTAATGTTAACAATTTATCACACAAATATCTACTCATGTTTAAAAATTAACAATCTCAATGTTTCTAATAATTGCTCCATATTTAATTTTAAAGCAAAATAAAGAGGTCCATGCCCTCTACTAGAAAGTCCTGCTGCTTCTACATTATGATGGAATCATACGTTCTTCAATTTTTTGCCTTCAATGACCTATGCTGATAAACTAATACAATTACTGCATTTTCCAGATAATTAACTCTACTTGGTCCTAAACTGCACTAGTAATGCACCACCAGTGTATTCAAAGTCAAACCCAAAATGTCAAGTTGAAAAATAACTCCATAAAATATTAAATCATCCAGCAAATGTACAAAACCTTCTGTTATTTGTTATATGTAAATCAGAAATGAAAATATGAGGTTCTGACAAGAAAAGAGACAATATTATAAAGAATCTAGTGATACTGGATCTTCAGTTTGTGTACAGCAAAAAAGTTCCAAGCTTCAAGTTGAGTTATGCCTGCCAGTCAAAACAACTAATAAAACTGGTAATGTGCTGTGTTTTATGTATTTGAGCAATTTGCTGATTGTTTATTTAAGCAGTAGAGACAGTGGTTGGTAAACTCAGTACCAGTTCTCAATACCATGATTTAAAGAGCTGAGAATATGCAGATAATACTATGAGGTCATCAGACGGCATCACAGACCTGGAACCCGCAGGCGATGCCCTGGAGTTTACTAGTCCACTGCCACAAAATCAATAGTCCGTATTTTTTCAGTATGACTGAACAAGAATCAAATTTCGCCCAAGGATGCCTGGGCATGGAGCCAATAATAATGAATTAACAGCCACCAGTTCTATTACCAGGGGGGCAGATGGCTGCTCAGTTGGCTTCTATGCCATAAAGCTTCATTAGATATGATCAATTTTTATGATGGGAGGTTAAATTAATAACTCAGATAAACATATATGAAACTATTATTTTACCAGAAAAATATAAATGATATAAAATGTTTAAATGTACCCAGAAATCTCCTTAACAATGTGTACAGCTTAACCAGTTCCTAATTCTGCAGACAATCTGGATTTATTTATAGACATGTCTCAGTCTTCCAGAATGTCTGTAGACTCGCACAGTACAATCTCAAATAGGTCCCGAGCTAGGGTTGTTTACAAATTAATGTTAACAGTGTATATAACAGTGCTACAGCAATTGCCTTTAGCCATTAATTTCTCCTGGGACAGTGGAGGAGACATCCAATTTATCCCTTGTATAATTTAGCTTAATACAATGGTTGCCATTATGTCTATGATGTCATAATGGTTACTACGGCAGATGTGACTGGCAGCATGCCATCAGCCCCCAAGATATAAACTTGGGCCGGCCTCCCTGATTCACAGGGAAGATGGAGTTTTTTTATTAGTAACACATCAACTGGACAGTACATGGAGACTTAGAATGACCAGCAGGATAGACAGTTGTGAGAAAGCCCCTTGTGGTTTGATTAATAATTCAGAATCAAAACAGGCAAGCCAAAATTGGAGACTGCCTCTGTGCCTCAGACAGTCCACAATCAATACTGGCGAAAACTGCGGTATTAAGGCAGCCTTGTGCTGGCAGTCTCATACAGATGGTCAAGTGCTGCAGACATCTGTCAGCCAACAATACTCAATTAAGTGACATAATCCAGGGTAAGACTGCTAAATCATAAGGTTTCCTATGTTAACAACTAAAGCCTTCACTCTTCATTAGTGTGCTCATAATGCATCCATGTTATCTGCATACATTCCACTGACTTTGTTGTTATCATTCCTGAACAGATCTTGTTTAATCATCCCATTAAATGCTGAGTGGATCTTCAAACAGGGATGCCCTCATAAGCACACCAATGATGCCTTTTTTAAAAGTGACTGTCAAGATTAACATTAGAATTTATAAATCTCTGCATGTACCAATAAAGCAAAACCATAATGTTGACATGTCAAACATGAGGAAAATATGAAAGGTCTAGCCATATAAGTAAAAAGATTCAGGTTGAGATATAAATTTAATTTATATCATAAGTTAATGTTAAACAGACTTTAAATAAAGCTGGGGGGGGGGGGGGGGGGGAGTCTTTAATACTGGTACATTATTTTCTTGGGTTGGGCTGTTGAGTAGTTCAAAGTAACTTGTTGTAACACAGATTACAGTATACTAAATGACTTTTAAGGGGTCAATGATTTGGGTTATAACATCATAGCTCCAGCAGCTGAATGTGGGTACATAACAATTACTGACCTTCGCAATGCAAGTTAACTTTCATTCAAGTGAAACTGGGCTTGAAATTTATAAATACATCAGGCAAATGTTCAGTTAATTATTAACCCTGCTTGGTACACCGTTGTATATTTATACTCAAAATCATGTGCTGATTGTTAGTTTTTTAATTGTCTGCTTTTGTGATCTACATAAATTTTCCAACCGTGCTTTTGTTATTACCTAAAGTTTGCAAGCATGGAACAGCACCTGTCTGTATACAAGCATTGTGTAACACCACAAGGCTATGTATCCAAATATCCTCAACTCCTATTGATAGGACCTGCTCATGTGTATTTATATCACCGCAAACATTTGAACACACTTTACTATCAGACACACCTTGATAAACATAGTAATTAGTATTCCCTCAGGAACAGTAACGGAGCTGAGTGGAGCATTTGTCCCACGTGATACAGAATATTTACGCGTAGGTGTGCAAGGGCTTGAAGTCATAACAGGCTGATTTTTAACAGGATGGTTGTCAGTGAGTAAACGTTGGTTTCCTCACAAATAAAAAATGCTTGTGACATGCATCTGCGCACTCCCTTGATGAACAGCATATGTAAGACAAACCAAATCAAAACACTAAGCATACAACATCATTTGTGAGGCACATCTGTGGGTTGGCCTTGTTTTATGAGTAGGCAAAAGTTTGGAGCACATGCACTAAATCACGGCTATCAATAGCCAGTATATCTGCAAGCTTGACTCAGGTAAATGCAGGCCAGCATGACACACAAACAACACCGGCATAGCTGACACATTTTGACCTAGCCTTATATTAACCTGAGAGGTCATAAAAGGCCTCTGATCTCTCTAGGGTGGCGACCTTTTTATCAGTCGAGTATTTTCCTGACATTTCGACACAGTGCTCATCATGTATAGCTATGCATTGTCACTGTCAGAATCCCGCCATTTTGGCTTCTTAGGTTTAAGAGTTCGAGTACCGATGCTTGCCGATAACAAACCAATAGGCAATAAGGCAATATGATATCGGATGTCTCCCCATATGAGTTTACTGTATACCTGTCACCAATCATGCACATGCCCTGATTCAAAATGCAATATGATGGTGACAGATCGATAAAAAAAATTATTATCTTACCTTTCCAGTGCGACCTTGCTTGTCACGGACCTGGGGGGAGGGGGTTTCTTGGAGCACCGGCACGGGACGCTGGACGGTGCCTTGCGGGGGCTTCTCACGGGCTGGGACTTCAACCCAGGCTTCTCCTCCACTCATTGTTTCTTTCTTTATCCACCTGTCTAACTATCTTGTCGCCTGGAAGCTGATCTTAGGTGATGCAGCCCCGAAACCACGCTACGAAGGGCTTGTTTAGAAGCGAGACCCTCTCTAATTCCAGCCCTGGACAAACCTCGCACAATCGACCTCTATTGTGGAGTGCACAAAATCGCGGACGAGTCCACTGCGGCAAAAATCACATTGGACAGGGGTGACAGCCTCGAACCGACAGGTACTCTGTAAACATATCAACGCATGCACACGAGCAAAACATAGCTTGTGGAAACCATCATACTAACAATGGGACCAGCTACTGATTCAGCCTACCTGAATCTATTAAGTACTATCTTAATATGTGTCATATTAATTTTTACCCCAAAAGTAAATATTCCTGGATATGGAAGAAGGGTTATAGTTACTCTATATGCCGCCAGATGGGAGTACGACCCTGAGTGAAAAATATGCCTGTGGCACTGATCACCTTACAAGATCAAAGTCAAGGGTTTGTTTATGCTTGGTAGTTAGCACGCGGTTATCAAGTCCTCAATAAATGAAGCACACACAAGTGGAAAGAAGAGTCTTAATAGAAATGAATTTTTTTCCCCTTTCAATGTTGCATTTTTTTCCTTTTTAGAATCACACCATGCATACACACACGTCTGTGTAAAAAAATGAACCTAGAAATAATTAAAAATAAAATACATTTTCTCTTCAATCGATATAGTAACGTAAAAGATCATTTATATTGGCGCATTATGTATTTATATGTTTAAATAGGGAGTTTTAAGGAATATTATGTAGGCCTATAAAGGTGAACATTAACAGGCACGTGACCAGAGCAGACGACACGCCAAGGCGCGTGTGGGCGGGAGTCACGGGGAACAGTAGGCCCGATTCCCGTTATATATGCAAGTATACCATGTTGGTTTACTTTGTATACCAGATGCAACAGCCAACTGGTGAATTCAGTTATTTAAAGACTTCATGTGATAATTCTTAAACTGCACCACGAATCGGAAATTTTAACAGGCATAAAAAAGTAACATGATATCATCGTCCATACAGTTGTTGACTGTCGTGAAGTTCTGGGTTGTTACAAGTGTGCATAACCTGTCATCCCTGTGAAGTTTTAAGGCTGCCTCATACTGCAGCAGTGATCAGTCAGGCTGTATCGTTGACTGCGGCAGAACAGTACACATATCATTATGCGGCTGTCGTACGTACTGGTCCTGTATCGACCGGCCCAGTCAAAACAGCTTCCATACACTCAAAACGAGTTTACCTCGGGCTGCGATATTTTAAACACTATTTTTTTCTAGAGGGCCAAATGTTTAAACGCGCAGCCACATCAAGTATAAGCATCAGGCTGATACCTACACAACCTTTTGTAGGCCAAAACATGGACGCATGCATATAATATATACAAGCGTGAATAAACGTGAATAAAATACGTAGGCCTATCACGTGTACATGTGTATGCATGCAATGTTAATATAGGCCATATATGAATTACAAAAATTGTATACATACCTTCACATTAGAACGCCAGTACATATATATACACGAACCGAGGAATACATAGGCCTACTTATGGACGCCCATGCACGCACACAGGTAAACAAAATTAAAAATACACACATGCATAAACACTCTCTAAGATATTCATGCATACCCCCCTACCACCACAAACACACACACAAACATACACACGCCAGCGCGCTGAACATTGCAAAATCTCCCAACAAACCATACATTAAAAAAATGATTGATAGTGCAGACGCTCTTTGCGCGGGGGTAAATATACATGTGAATAATATCTAAAATATCATATTATATATGAGCAGCACTTGAAATATGATATCGTGTATGAATAATACTTTATGAAATGGATTATATGACACATACTTGATATCAAGTTTGAAATATATATATATATATATATATATATATATATATATATATATATATATATATTTATATATATATACATATACATACATACAGAAAGAGAGAGAGAGACCCGCCTTGCGTCCAACCCAAAATTGCGACCACCCCACAATTTCGACTACTCTTCTTAATCTCGAATATATGATCCAGGTAGCTCAGAATTTCCAAAATACTACTGACTACATAGGCTTTGGAGAGTTCATAACAGCGGGGGGGGGGGGGGTGTCACATTTGGGGGGGGGGCGTAGTTGTTTCCACCTAAGGAATGTAGACTGAAAAAAACGGATTTTTCATTCAATTTCATTAAAAGGGTCTCACTGACCTATAACCTATGATATATACACTTTCGGACTGGGTTTACTGCATGCTGGCAATTATAATAAATCCGTGAGGTGCATCAGGTTATGAATATATTACCATCATCCTGGTCACAGCTGAGACAGTAATGAAAATACAGTAGTTTGTAGTATAATTTCAAGTGTCCTCACTTATGCACTGGAGTGCTGATTTACAAATATATCTGATAAGTTTAAGAAACAGATAAATAAAACCAGAAGAGAAGTTGAAGAATAACTATAGTATTTCTCTTGTCACACACAAGGAAATCTGTGAAACCAAATCAATGGCCTTCATAGCAAAGGTCAAGAACGACACACTACATCTCCTACATTCAGAGTTCGTATTTAGCTCGGCTGACTGTAAGTCATAGGAGCTGTAGTGATCACCTTTTGTCCGGCGTCCGTCCGGTTGTCCGGGGGCCGTCCGTCCGTTAACAGGGCACAAATCGTAACCGTTAGAACTAGAAACTTCTAACGCAAAATCCAGGGAGGTCCTAGGCAAATCTCCTTGGAAACCTGAAATTAGGTCACGGTGACCTATATTTTGTGACCTACGGGCCGAAAACACGATTTTTAGCATGCAGACTCTCAGAAGGGGCATACATTGTATCCATCAGGCCTAGAACCTCCTAACGTGACATTTAGGGAGGTCCTAGGCATATATCCTTGGAAATATGAAATTAGGTCACTGTGACCTATATTCTGTGACCTATAGGGAAAAGTTGTCATATGAACACCTTGAATATCAGATGGGGACAAATCGTATCTGTTTGGCCTAGAATCTTTTAACATAATATCCTGGTAGTTTCTAGGTCAATATCCTTGGAAATTAGGTCATGGTGACCTTTAGTTTTACCTACGGCTCGAAAACATGAGTTTGAGCACCCAGACAGTCATAAGGGGCACAAAGTGTGTCTTTTAGTGTGTCTAGAATCTTCTTACATAAATTCAGGGAGGTCCTAGGCAAATGTCCTTGGAAACCTGAAATTAGGTCATGACCTATATTTTGTGACCTACGGGCAGAAAACATGATTTTGAGCAACCAGACAGTCGGATGTGGCACAAATTGTACAAAAATAGAACCCTGTAACATAAAATTCAGGAAGGTCCTAGGCAAATGTCCTTGGAAACCTGAAGGTAGGTCATGGTGACCTATATTCTGTGACCAATGGGTCGAAAACTGGTTTTGAGCACCCAGATAGTCAGACGGGGCACAAATTGTTTCTATAAGGCCTAGAATTTTGTACCATGATGACCTATACTCTGCAACCTATTGGAAAAGATATCATCTGAGCACCATGAATGTCAGATAGGGACAAATCGTATCTGTTAAGTCCAAAATCTTCTAACACAAAAGCCAAGGAGGTTCTAGGCACATCTCTTTGGAAACCTGAAATTAAGTCATGGTGACCTATATTTTAAAACTTAGGCAGAAAAAAAAGATTTTTAGCAACAAGACAGACGGGGCATAAATTGTATCCATTAGGCCTAGAATATTCTAACATAACATTCAGGAAGTTCCCAGGCAAATGTCCTTGGAAACATAAAAGTTAGGTCGCTGTGACCTATTTCCTGCGACCTGCAGGGGAAAAGGTGTCATATGAACACCCTGAATATCAGATGGGCACAACTTGTATTTATTAGGCCTAGAATTTTTTGAAGCAACATCCGTGGGGGTTATAGGCAAATCTCTATAGAAACCAGAAATTATTTCATGGTGCAAAGGCTTTTTTCATGCGTTATGAGCAAAAAAAATATGAATTTGAGCATCCAGACAAACAAGGTACAAATTATATCTATTTTCCTTTGAATCTTATATTGAAAAGTCTAAGGAGGTCTTTGGCAAATCTTCTTAGAAATCTGAAATTAGGTAACTTACTCCTTATTGTACATGTCAAATACATTCAGGGTACAAATTGTATCCTTAAGCCCTAAAATCTCCAAACACAAAATCGAAGGAGATCTTGGCAAATCCCACTGGAAATCTGGACATTTAAGGCAAAAAAAAAAATGATTAGAGTACCTTTAACGTCAAATGGGTACCAAATGTATGCACTAGACCTAGGTCCTGGGCAAATCTCCCTTGAAATTTAAAGTTAGGTCATGGTGACCTATATTCTGCAAGCTACTGACAAGAAGCGTGATTTTGAGCAGTCAGACAGGGCACAAATTGTATCAATTAGCCCTAGACTCTTCTAACATGTTAACATGACATTCAGGGAAGTCCTTTGCAATTCTCCTTGGAAACCTGAAATTGGGTCATGGTGACCTACACTATGTGAGCTATGGACCAGAAATATGGTTTTGAGCACCCAGACAGACAGGGTACAAATGGTATTCATTTTCTTTGGAACCCTCTATTGTGAAATCAAGTGGGGGCCTTAGCAGGTCTCCAATAAATCATGAAAGTTTAATCTCTGTCCATTTTACAACTTGGCAACATTAGCCATAGGCTGTTTCTAAGACAATATATAACATTAACAAGGCCTATAACCTTAAGGCGAACCTGTGCCATGGGATTACATCAGCTATAATGCTGCCATGCTGGACCGTTACTATTCTAGTACATGTGTGTCATGTATGTGTACAATGCAAGCACTGAACATTTTGTACCCGAAAGCATACACAAACTTCACTGCTGAAATACTTGCATAGGTGCACTCAACACAAAAATTAATGTAAGTGGCACCACCAGTCTTGTGTACAAGAAAGCCATTAAAGATGTATGGACATAAACGATTTCAGGCTTCAAACCACTCTTCCGGTATGTGCACAGATGCATGAAACAACTAGATACAAGTAGTCGAAATCGACTACGTGTATCCCCCGAAATCAGAGTAGCAGAGGTGAAGTGAGGCATGGTTTGAGTGGTCAGGGGAAATAGAGTAAGATGAATGTCTGCCATGTAAACATAATTGTAGGTTGCACCACCTGAGGCCAATACTGCATATCAGTCCTGAAAGGGCATTAGTTTATTCAACAAAAACGGCAAGGTAAGTGATGCCACCTGTCTGGTTTAAAAGAAAACTTCCAAAGATGGATGAACATGCCAAATTTCAGACCAATACCCTGACCCACTGCTCAGATATGAGCAATTTCAAACAAAGCACACGTACAAATAGACGCCGCAGGAAAACAGATGGTGCAACCTTTCTGGAGTACAAGATGGAGGAGTCCAAGAGCTCTGGATAAGCACAATTTCAGACCAAAACTGCGTATCACTCGCGAGAAATGGGCATTAATTTATTCTACAAAAATGGAAATGTGAGTGGTGCCGCATGTTTGGTTTAAGATAAAACTTTCAAAAGTGGATGATCATGCCAAATATTAAACCAATACCTTGACCCACTCCTGAGATGTGAGCAATTTTCACCCAAAGCACATTTACGGATGGATGCTACGGGAAAACGATTGCAGATGGCACTAGCAGTCTTCCGTACAAGAGGGAGGAGTCCAAGATCTATGGATATGCACAATTTCAAGCCAATACGGTGACTCAGTCCTGAGAAAAGGGCATTTATTTATTTTACAAAAACAAAGGTAGGTGGTATCACTTGTCTGGTTTATGAGAAAATTTTCCTAGATGGATGAAGATGCCAAATTTCAGATATTTCAAATTTCAAGGTTGCTGTTTGAAATAACTCTGAATTAAACAGACTTGCATTGGCTTGTTAAAATAATACAATGAACGTACCATGAAAACACCACACGAAGCTGTTATAGTAGTTAGACTGCAGCACATAGGCCTGTTCCAATCCAGGCTCTGTGCCAAAGCTATTTATAGAGCTGCCAATGGTTAACCAAGTGCTGCCATCTGTAAACGAAAGTGGACCCTACTTGAAATAACTTAATAATGTAATAGATGCTGATAAACTGATGCTAGGCTAGATGTGACTGCTTCACACAGCTAACATATATGGTAAAATGAATCAATCAATCGCCATAATTCAGCCAAAAATCATTCATGTGGAACCATTAAAGACCATTTTTAAAAGAATTATTGTGGGGATAATTATTGTAAAATATTAAACAAATTCAGTGGCGTCAGTAGAAAACGTTTTGCAGGATTATAACTCACATAGGAAGATACAGCAAATTCACAAAGTTCAGCTAACCATAACTCAGCCAAAAATCGCTGAACCAAAACCATTTGAACAAACTTGAATTTTCAGCATCTAAGGATAATCAATGTGTGAGATTTAAGAATTGGCCCTGTGGTTTTTAAGAAGAAGATCTTTGTAGTCACTGAGCTAAAATGGACTGTTATAGCATATGACTAAATTCAGCTTCCTATAACTAAGTCAAAAATCACTGAACAGAAACCATTTGAACAAACTTAAAAAAACACTACCCTAGGATAATTTCTGTGCGATATTAAACAATTTGACCACATGGTTTCAGAGATGATTTTTTTTGTAGCCCTCAGTATGATACAGGCACTTATGACCTCCGAACAAAAAAGGCTGATGCAGGTGGCGCCACCAATACCTCAATTTCAGATATGACTCATGCGACCAACACTGGCATAAAATTTTGTGATCATAGCTCCAACCATTTCTGAGATAAAAATTGTAGAATGCTTTTTTTAGGCAGATGACAAAGTTCAACTTCCTGTCACTTGGCCAAAATCATCATACTGGAACCATTTGAATAAACTTGAGAGAGATTGTTTCAGGGATTATTTCTGTGAAATATTGGACAATTTGGATGGACAGTTTCGGAAAAGATTGTTAAGGGTTTTTAAGCTTTTTGCCAATAACATCGAAGTTAATGCAGATACCCAATAAATATATTCAATCTGATAGAGTTTGACATGTGACTGATTCTTACATGCAATTTTGAGCTGCATGCTTCGACGATTTCTATGATAGCATGGGTTAACGTACGGAAGACGTCTGACGGCGGACGGACGACGCTGCGCCATCGCATAAGCTCACAGGTTCGCTAATAAAAGAAATGAGCACCATCAAGTAAGCGGTCGTCCGTATACAGGGTACAAATCGTAACCGTTGGACCTAGAATCTTCAAACTTTAATTCCAGGATGGTCCCTAAAAATCTCCTAGGAAACCTAAAATTAGATCTCTGACACCCATATATTCTCTTAGCTATGGGGCTGATAAGTGCCCCTAGAATAATTGAAAATTTGATACCAAAAGGCCAATATCTGAATAACCAATGTATTGATCGTCATGATTCTTTGCATGAATATTGATCATGGAGTGTTTCATCAGTTCCTACAGACTGGTGGCGTCACCAGTATTTTTTTCGAATTTTTACGCATGTTTTAGCTCAAGTGACTGAAAGTCATCTGAGCTATAGCAATCACCCTTTGTCCGGCCGGCTGGCCGGGTGTAACTGTTAACAAGGCATAATTCGTAACCATAAAAGCCTAGAATCATGAACCTCTGCATCCTGAGCGGTCCTGAAAAAATTTCCTCAGAAACCTGAAATAATCTCACTGTGACCTTTATTCTCCGAGTTACGGGGCGTGTTTGACCACCATAGAAATATTGTAACAAATACATACAAATTAGCAGATATCTCAGGAAAGGCGGAATTGCTTGTTATTAAATTTGGTGTGCTTATATGTCTTGATAAACTCAACTAATATCAATGAATGATGATGCCACCTATATTATCTTAATTATCAACAAGTCAGTCGGCTGAGCGTCATGACCCATGGGTCACTTGTTTTTTCCCCAATTTTCGAAGAAGCAGTCGTCCGTTAACAGGACACATATCGTAGCCATTGGACCAAGAATCTTCTAACCTGACAACCAGGGAGGTCCATGAAAAATCTTAGAAATCTTATGTAAATAGGTCATAGTGACCTGTATGTTCTGCAGGATATGTGAAAGAACATGATTTGAGCATCTTACAGGACACATGTGCATGATTGGTTAGTTATAAACTTTTAATTTGATTAAGATCCAGGGAGTTTCCTCTAAAAAATTTCTTGGAAACCAGAAAAAATGTCACTGGGACCTGTGCTCTGCTAGCTTTATGAATGAACATGATTCTAACACACTATTTTTCAGATGCATGGGCACAGCACAAATGGTGGAAGCTGGATGTAGAAAAAGGTTACTGTACTCTATACCTAAGGTCTATTGGCAAAAGATTGATTTTATGCAACCTTGGAGTCATGTTACCCATTTTTCAAGGTTCCTTGGCCATTATTATCAAAACACAAACCGTAATTGCTTGATGTAGAAACTGTTTTCATTATATCCTGGTAAGTCCTTGGTAAATCTCCTTGCATACCAAAAAGAATGCAGTCAGCTAAGCGTCGTGGCCCATGGGTCACTTGTTACATGCTTATTTTTACATGTAACGTCAAATACATTCTGTGTTATTTTTATGTATTTATTTATTTTTATGTAAGTAATTGCAAGTCATCATCAAATTCATGGAATTGAAGGCTAAAAAATGTAATCTTATCTTATATCATGTACAAAAACTGACATCGCCAAGATTCCATGTTCTGGTTCACATTTAATATATACATGGAACATAAGGTGTTTATCGGCTCTTCTCGACTTATATACGTTCTTGAATAAAACTGAAATCTATTGCACATGGAACTAAAAACCCAAATCCAAAATATTTATGTTGTTATTGGCTTTCCTCTGGCATAACACGACCGTGCAATATTACACGTCTATAGTTCGAGTTCACCTCAAAGGGATTTACTGTGTGTTTTTATTATATATGCGCGTCGTTTAATATATATATATATATATAAATATATATATATATATATATATATATATATATATATATATACAGTAGAGCGCCGTATTACCGAACGCCGAATTACCGAAAACTCGTTTTTATCGAAAATTATAATTCGGAACCGAAAATTTATTCGTATGTCCGAAATATGTTTCAAGTAAGTAAATACCTAAAATGAATATTTGTAATAACGACTCATAAGGCCTGCGGTCATGTGTTAAGCCCAGTGGTGACCCTAATTAATTAGTTCTGGCCCGATGTTGTCGCCGGGGCAAAGGTGTGAAAACTACAACTAGCCCCGCAACACTCGGCCCCCTGTACCCCTAGCAAGCGACTGATCAGTTTACCCAAGAGCACCTGTGTGTCAACCACATCTAGTTTGTACTCAAGCAAGCATAGTTCGTCGGCTTTGGACAGGATGTCAGGCCAAATAACTGAGCAGTTTACTCGCATCAGCATTGGTGAGGTATAACTAATTAAACGATTGAGCAGCTTTAATATGTCCGAGTCTTCAATTACGTAGATCGAAAAGAAACATCGGGTTCCTTGGTTATGTCATTTGACCTTTCCCTCCAGTGAATTTGATGTTAAAAAGTACGCACGTATCCTTAAAGCAGGTTAGACTGATCTTTGCTAATTATGCTCAGCAATAATCTAATATACTTTATATGTCCCGGTCATAAATTACGAATATCGAAAAGAAACACCGAGTTCCTCGGGTAAAATGGCATTAACCACTAACTGGCGTACGAACTTGTCACTGGATCTTTGTCCGCATTTCCGAATGTTCGTTTTTACGAACAAAAAGCTTGTCCCCCGACGCTTTCGGGAAAACGGCGCTCTACTGTATATGTATATATATATGTATATATTCCCAAGTATAAAGATTTATGCTTGTACCTATATAAATGTGTTCCTTTGTTTTTACTCTAATTGATGGTTGTTATATTTATTATTTATTCATAATTTATTATAATTATATTTTTATTTTATAATAATGAGAGGAAAGCTGCAAATGTCAAGTCTATTATAATGCTTGTTTCAGTTCAGGTATATAGTGCCGTTCCTCTACTGGGAGTCGATGTCCGCAATATATAGATAGTTAAAAATATTCCTTTGTGATGTTAATTCTTTTTAAAAACTTGATAGGAATGTCCCCCGAGCACCAAACCATATATTCCATAACGGTCTTTATAATATGGGGGGGGGGGGGGGGGATAGGGGGCTTCGCCAAGTTCATTTTTGTGACTGATCTTCCTGATATACATAAATTATAACTTATTTTGTTCCTCTATGTTTTCTCCATGAGATGGCCTGGTTAGCTGTCATCCATGATGTGTAGGTGTGTCAAAATATCTGTCAATTTTTTTATAGCAACTGAAAATAATTCCAAAACATAAATAAATATGAAATTATCCCTGAAGTGTTAATTGTCAGCATATTTCATTAATTAAAAGAAAACTCGAGGACAGGAGTTTTTCGGCAGCTTAACTTAAAATAAATAAACTCACAGCCTCACAGTGTCGAATTTTTGTAAAATCAAACCTGTCCACTTGTCCCACAGGAACCCCATACGCCATGTCCACAGGCAGTGGAATCAGGAAATGAGTTACAAAACTGTTAAAGGTTGGGAATGGAGTTTGCAAACAATAGATTATAATTTTATTATTTTGGCCTTCGATTACATTGTCTGTGTGTGTGGGCGGTCTCTGTCTCAGCTTTGGGCGGCTGGGCGTCCACTTCAAGTGGTTCCTCCACGATCATTGATTTAGGTAATGCATTGACCGCCAGATGGCAGCAAAGCCAACTGAAAATGCTTCCTTGCAAAAAAAATTCCTTGCATATGTATATTAGTTTTTAACATTATGTATCATTCGGGATGTTGATTTTATCAAAGTGTACGTGAAAAAAAAAGAGACACAATGTAAACCATGAGAAACTTAAAAAGGACCAATCATTTTGTTTGCACTTTTCTGTGAAAATTACTGGCAAATGGCACTCTTATCACGGTTTACATGATGAAGACCCTAACTATGCCCAAAGTGAACATATGTCAGGTGGGAAAGTGGTTCACATAAATAGGCAATTATATTTGATACAAAAATATTTATTCCAGAACTGAAACATTTCTGTGTAGACAGAAATTCAATGTATACAGTATATATATATATATATATATATATATATATATATATATATATCGTAGATATTGCATCCTTAGGCCGTGGCCTACTATCTGGTTAGTTACAACATAAACATTTGTACATATATGCTTTTATTATTACCAATACTAATTTCTGTTTACCATATAGATCTTAAGGAAATAGCTTACCGTGTTATTTTTCTTCTTCGAAGTCACCATTCACATACAGCAATATTACTATAATTATCTTAAAGATATATAAATCTATATGCAGCACAATGATATTCTTATGCATTACATATATACATATCAAATAAAATAATAGTTAATAAGATATATGTTTTTATCAATATATCTATAGGCCTAGGCAATTGTATACCAGAATATTGTTCATCATAGTGGCGATGTTGCGTAGCAGTTTTGCTATTTTTCGGTTTTCTACATTTGATTAAACTGCTTTCATGTACTCCACAAAACATACATTTAGATGATGTCAATTGTTATCAAGGTCAATCTTCTCTTTGCCTTTTTAATTTGGGGTTCTTTGTTCGTTTACGTAATTTAATTTGCAATTCATTCCGAATTCCGGCATTTCATTTATATATTGTTGGGATGGGAGATAAGAAGGGGAGATGTAAATTCAATATTGTAATGCTGGCGTAGATGAACGCTTCCCGTGTCCCGAATGTTTCGATGATCATCATGTATAGCGTTTTAAAGACAATGGTTCCTGCCTTCAAACGCCTAGACGACAGGGCTACAAGATAAGACTGTTTAGTACATAAACCTGAATAAACAGAAACTGATGCCACTCCCGCTGCTAATGTCTATCCCAACCTGTGTTTAGAAAAATTATGCAGACAGAAACACCACCTCTATGTTCATCAAAGAGGCACTACTATAAGTTGTTTTAGATGGGTGGTTTTACAGGTGAGCGTAACCATGACGGCGCCGTCTGACGGCACACCAACACATGCTGCTTAACATGCACATCAAAATGACACATAGTATCCCCAGAAGTCCTATCACAACGTACATGTATGGTGGAATCAATGGGGGACCTGTGACACACTTGAAATTCAGCGGCAGTTTGGTCCATTTTCCGTCAGGGAGGCATCTTATGGTCGCACTCCCATTGCAACTGACGTACCCATCGAAACACGTATAAACAGCGTACTGCATACGGCCGCTCACGTGTGTAGTCACGTGTGCATTTTCAACATACGGTGTTTTGCCGCAGTCAACTCGCTTGTACCAGCATTTTGAACTGCTTGACATATTTTGATACATTGAACAGAGGCCATTGATCCCATGCAAATGGAAGTGTAACTCTATGTTCGGCCCGCATATCTCAGACGCATCCTCGCAGGCTTCCCGGCACACGAGCTCAGTGGCGTCATCTGCCTTGCACTGTGGGTACTTTAGGAAACATAGAAACTCGGCAGCGTTCTTGTAACAAGAGAGAATCTGATGAACTCTTACCAATAGCTGGACCAGACTACTTGTCAGGAACGAGCTGTCAACAGACCTTTCATTATCTGTCACACCACGGCTCACGTAAGCGCTGCAGGCTTCTGTTCGTACTTTGCATTTTTGTTGCAGCTCCCATATATCCAAATTGTAACTGAAGTTGAACCCGCTTTTGGAGACGCATGCTTCGGCCCCGAATTGTGCGTACACGGCCGTGTATGTTTTTGGCGCCACAAACTTGTAGGAGCAGGTACATCGGCTGCAGCTGAAGGGCACGCTAAGTGTCGAGTAAACCAGGGGAGACACCAAAGAGTGACCGCGAAAATCCTCGCAAGTCGCATTATTCAGTCCCAATGGGACCCTGGACATGACTAAAACGAAGTTAGGCGTGACGCATTTGCTGGTGTTTGATTGTTTGAAAGTAGGACTGAGTTTTAGCGTTGCCCAGATCTCCAGACCCCCTTTCACTGGCTCTGATGTCTGGTAAAGGAAGTTAGACCAGCCGTCTGTTGTCTCGACCTTACCCGTCCTCTTGGATGAACTGCCACCCCTACTCTCCATATTCATGAGGTCCGGGATGACTTGACCCATTTTATCACTGGGGGTGGAGTGTCCCGTTAAACCAACATTGACTTGTTCTCTGGTTCCAGCGGAACTAATATTAGACTCGTTTTTGGCTCCAGCAGAGTTTGCATGGACCGCACTGGTTGTTGTAGAGTTTGGATGGGATTCATCAGCAGAGACAGACAGTGAGAGAAGCACCAGAAGCATACATTCTTTTGCCATTGTGTAAACTGAAACGACATTAAAAGCAACCTAATCAGTATCTTGTGAGGAGAAGGAGATATATACAGATTATTAGGCACAGCATTGAAGAATATCATCACTTTCCATTTCATTTATGTGTTTTGGCTCATATAATACATTTAAAGTTATCCGAGTTGTAGCCATAGTCTTTGTCCGTCGACTGTCCATTGTCCGCACTTAAAGGTAGCACAGTTGGCAAAAAAAAAAAAACTATATCTAAAATCTATCCAAAAGTTGAAATCTCCGTAGGAACCAAACATCAGGTTACGGTGTCATATATAATTTTGAGCACCCTTTAGGTTAGAATGTACTTTGTATTCAAGGTTGCTGAACTCATCTATGCATTGTTCAGCAAATCTATATTATAACTGACGGTGGTCGCCCTGGATTTTGTCTCGGAACTCCTCTGTGGACACGCCTCAGATATGCACGTGTGTGGGCTTGAAATGTCTGGAATGATACAATGTGTGTCCTGAAGGGGACTGTTTTCCTTATTTCTCCATAAATTTCGAGTTATATCAAATTACTTTTCGATGGTGCTGTCGCAGCGTCACCTATCGGCAACTACGATTGTGCGTCAAGACAGAAAGCAGTTTGTTACTCTGAAGCAGCGCCTTAAACCCTCCGTGTCTGTACATTTTCTGAGACTCAAAGAGTCAGACATTTTAAAATATTCAGCTGTTCGTAGAACATCAACAAACAAAACGGGATTTCGCTAAAACCGATACTCTCGTGTGTGGAGGCAGTAAAAGACTGCCTCCTTGAAAAAACTGTAGGCAAACGTCCAACCTGACCAGCCCATTCATTCAACACAGCTGTGTGGGCACTGGGCATGGTGTTTTAATTTACGATCATCAAGATACTTATTAATTATCATATTTATTATACTGTGTTAAAATTAATAAGAAACATGAAAAGACAGGAGAAATTGCTTCATTCGACACATATTTCATTAGAATTTGATTATGAATCAACTGATTCTATTAATAAAGTATGTGGTAAGTAGGGTTTGAAATGAACATTTGTCTTAGCTATTGCTTATTCATTTACAAATTATTTTTATGAATGTTTTAGGTTAGCCAGTATTCATTTAACTAATTAAAAGCACCCTATGTCGTATTGTGGATGAAACTAATCTGGTCTTCAAGTTTAAAATAATGAACGGGTATGAAGGAGAAGCTACTGTTGCGTGTAATCGAAAATACCTCTTAAAATATCCCGCTGTGTAAAATTATTGTAAAGAAAATAGAAAAAAAAGGCTGACTTGGTAACATTATCAGATGTTGGGAAATCTGGGAAAAATTGACATTTGAAAAATACAGCGATCAAAGTTCAATGGATATTCAGGTTCTGTCAAGGTAGTTTTTCTTAAATGGTTGGTTGCATTTGATCCTAACAACAATGTGGCTTCTTTGATTAATTTCCATTATAATTTTTCGCCATAAATCGCAGTGTATGCAGCTTTAAAACTTATTCCATAATTTCAAATTAACACGTGGTAATCGTTCGAGATTATCCAAATCCATGGGAATATCAGCTCCGCTTGCTATCAGCGCCCCCATGCGGAACAACACATTACACGTTTCACTCCCAGCCTCATGGTCCTCCTACTAGATGGCAGCACCTATCAGGGTATGCAAAAACACCAACTATCCCTTTTCATGTCTATAAGTATCGTAAGACTCTCTTGATTCATTCAGTTTAATAATATATATTTAAAAGTTATCCCAAATGATATATATAAATTTTAGTCCTCAGTATATTCTCAATTAGATGAGGATCAGCTCTATACAAATAAATGTATTATTATTGGTTTGAAAATTTTAAAATTTAAAGCAAAATTTTCAATTTTACAGAAAAATTAATATATCTAACCCCTGGCAATATCTTCAGGCATTATTGATCTTATATATCTGATAATCGCCCGGGTGCCGATACCGGCAACGACGTGAAACTTTGAGTTATAACTCTTTTTTTTTTTTTTTCGCCTCAGATTTTTTTTTTACTTAAAAGTTCACTTGATATTTCATCATAGGCGATTTTTTTTTAATGTGAAACAAACAATCAATTACAAATACTTATACATAGTTCAAGGTACATTATGATACAAGTTATGTTTCTCATAATCAGACCATACATAGTATGACTGTACTCATGTATAATTTTCAGTTTTTACACATATTTTTCAATTCACCCCATTTTTTGTTATGCGTATTTAGAATTCCTTTTTTATTAGCTATGTATCTTTCAACATTTTCAATATCCATTAATTTACTTTTAAATACAGCAAACAAAGCAGAATGATAGCCCTTTCTTTCTTTATACAAGACATATTTGTACAGCAGCAAAATTTGGTTAATTAACATGTTATCTTCACCAACTGGGATCATGCCATATATGATTAAAGATTGTGATATTGGTGGAAAATTCACATTATACTTCTGTAACCAGGATGTTATTTTCAGGTACAAGTTCTTAGCAACCATACAGTCAAGAAATGTATGTAGTATCTTTTCTCTTTGCTCAAAACAAAATGAACATTGAGGGGTTTCCTTTAAATTCCACTTATACAACAGATCATTTAGAGGAATGTAGTTATTTAATATTTTATATTGAAACTCTCTAAGATGAGTGTCTAAGGTACTTTTATATATTCCACTATAAACATGTTCCCATTTCATCTCGATACTGTTTTCTTGATTTTTGTTATCCCATACTTTCTGAGCTGTAGGAGTTTCCCATATTTTCTCCACCAAAGTCTTATATATATCTCTAGCAGGTATCCAATTTCTCTAAACCATTCACAGTTACAACACTGTCAACTTCACTTCCTTCATCATGTACTTGTTCATACCCTGTAAACCTGTCTCTCCAAGTTTTTGGAATAGCCGTTTTAATGCCATCCAAAACATATAATCAATGTGTTTCACACATATATTCTTCTCCCGTATTTTTTCCCATGGCTTCCACTTTCCATCATAATTTACCAGGTCTTTTATATAATATAATTTGCTACTTTCATAATGTTTGTTGTATAGAGGTCTGTTATTAATCTTTATATATTGATTATTCCACAAGCTTTGATATATGACATCTTCTGTCGATTCAGGCAAAACTGATACATATGAAGCCCATTCCTCTAAACATTTCAAATAAAATCTTGGCAATCCTTTAGGTAACACATTCATATCAAAGTTTCCTCTTATACAGTTCAATCCGCCTATCTTTCTTAATCTGAAATTCAAAATTTTACTACTGGCAGATTCTTCTGAACACAAAATGCGTTTAATCCACACTATTCTTTGTGTCTTTATTTTGCATTCAATGTCTGGAAAATTGATCCCCCCTTTCTCATACTGTCCAATAATGGTTGCATATTTTATTTACTTTAGGCCTCTTAGCCCTCCAAATAAAGTCACAGAGTAGTCTTTTTAAATTCTTTACTGTAGTATTTGGTGGTACTAACATATTAGTTACATAAAGAAGTATTGTAATTGCCAATGAGCGTACCACCTCTGCTCTGCCATATATTGTTAGTGTTCTGCTTTTCCACATGTTTAATGTGGTTGCTAAGTTGTGTTCAACCCTCTTGAAATTGTTTTTGTACACCAAATCATCATTGTATGAAAAATAAATCCCAAGTATTTTCATGGTTGACACTGTAAGGTTGATCCATTTCAGATTAAAATTCTCCAATACCTTATCTTTTATTGACCCAATACAAGTTGCCTCTGACTTTGTACGATTCATTTTAAGTGAAGAATAATATTCAAACATTTGCAGCACTTCAAGGACCTTGCTCAATGAATCAACATCCTTAACTAAAACAGTTGTGTCATCTGCAAACATACACATTTTGACAGTGGTATTTCCAATCTGTATTCCATGAATATCTTTATCTTGTCTTATCATTATAGCCAATATTTCAATAACAATTATAAATAAATATGCAGCCAGTGGGTCACCCTGTCCAGTTCCTCTTTCCAACTGAAAATAACCTGTTGTGAATCCGTTATTCATAACTGAACTCTGTATATCGTAATGTAATATTTTTACCCATCTAAGAAATGAATGACTGAAACCAAAGTATTTTAAAGCTGCCAAAATAAAATCATGATCTACACTGTCAAAAGCAGATTCTAAATCAGCTGCAAACATAATCCCTGGGAGTTTCTCTTCAGCAGTATAGTACATTATATCCCAAATCAATCTTATAGGTTCTCCTATATATCGACCTTTTATAAATGCATACTGATCAGGCTGTATAATTTTCTGCAGATATTTTTCAATGCGCTTTACTAAAACCTTGCTTATAATTTTTACATCAACATTCAACAAGCTGATCGGTCTCCAGGCATTCAAATGGTTTAAATCCTTTCCTGGTTTAGGAATTAATTTAACAAGAGCTTGTTTTTGTGTTGATGTCAACGATCCAGTATCATAGTTTTCATTTACACATTCAGTTAAACACTGTCCAAGATCATCAAATAATGCTATATAGAATTCTTTTGTCAAACTGTCATTTCCTGGAGTTTTGTTATTTTTCCTAGATTTTAAACATGTATACACCTCACTTTTAGTGATGTTTGCCCCACATGACTCAGCTTCCATCTCATTAAGTTTATTCATTGGCGCTTGGAGTCTTAGAAAAAAATCTTGCATCTCAGTTTCAGCACATGACACTTTTTTCCTATATTTGTCTTCAAATGTGTTTTTATATAAATCTCATAATATCTTTGGAATCTTTAATATATTTACCATTACAATATAATTGTCTTATTACAGAGTTATTTTTATTTCTTTTCTCAAGGTTTAAAAAATACCTAGACCCCTTTTCTCCCTGTTGCAGCCACTGAGCCCTTGACCTGATTATAACTCCTCGTGTGATGTTGTCATAATGTTCCTGTAACTTTTGCTTTGTTGTGTCGTATAAATCCTGCGTTTCAGGTGTATCAGAACATCTTAATTCTTGTTCAAGTTTAGCCACTTTATTTTCCAACCAGACTTTATTTTTTCTGAGTCGTTTAGCCTTTAATTTACTATACTGTATCGTGAACTCTCTAATTTTATATTTTAGATATTCCCATTTTGTCTTTGCCTTTTCAGTATTCATTTCCTGTTTCCATTCACTGATGTTTTCCTTAATCAATTTCAAATATTCAGTATCATTTAATAAATCATTGTTCATACACCAATGAGAAGGTCCCATTTTGTTATCTTTGCTGAAGTTAACATATATTAGTACTGCTGAATGGTCTGTGCTAACAGATGGAATTATATCACATTTTGTAACAAAAGACTGCAAAGTGTTTGTTATTAAAAAATAATCTAGACGTCTCTGAATTAAAGGAGTATTTGATCGCCAAGTAAAGGCTTTTATGTCTTCATGTTTGAGACGCCATATATCACACAGGTTAAAAGCTTCCATGATGGATGTTATTTTATTGACAGGGTTATGTTTAACAGTGGTCCTTCCTCCATCTGCGTTAAGTTCTGTAAGATGAACATTAAAGTCACCACCCCATATGATCTGTACATCTGTTTCCATAGTCAGTTTTGACAGTTCAGTGAGAATCATTTCATAAAATTCGACTTGCTGAGTTTCATGGTTTGGGGCATATATGTTTACAAGCAAACAGTGCAAACCATTAATTTCACATTCCACAATGATATACCTCCCAGAAAGATCTATAGATTTATTAATTTATCTGAATTCCAGATTCTTGCCAATTAATGTACATACACCACAAGACTTTGAATTTCCATGTGAAAAATACATTACTCCTCGCCACTGATTAGACCATGTATTCTCGTCCTGTTTTGTACAGTGGCATTCTTGTAAAAAACTTACACCATTATAACTATTGTGTTTAACTAACCAATTTAAGATTTGTCTTCTCTTCATATATTTTCTTATTCCCCTGACATTTAATGAGAGGACTTGGAATTTAATATTATCTGCCATAAAAATAATTAGTTGAAATGAAACATTTTGAATCTATAGGGTAGTTATAATATGAGAATTTCTTATTTGTATCATCATGCATCATAATCATCAGTGTTACATTAAGCTTACAGGCCTTCATATCAATGCTCACAAAAACAAAACACAATATACAGGAGTATAAAACCATATGGTCATTTTCCTTGCCTGGCTTTATATTAATTCTTATATTTACAATATCAAGCAATTGCAATTAGCTGTTCCAATTATTGTCCGTATCTGATCTGTTTAATCCCTCCTCTTAAATCCTTTATGAAAACCTTCCCATCCCAAGTCCATGCCTCTTTTATTCTTTGGTCTTTTTTACTCTGTTGTACAGTTCATGAAGTTCTTTACACAAATCATCCACTATTACTACTCTTGATCCTTTGCATTTTCTCCTTTCCTTCATCACTATTTCTTTGACCTCTCTTCTCAGAAATTTAACAATAATTGCCCTGGGCCCCTTTCCAGAAGCAGCATTATTTCCAGTATATTTACCAACTCTATAGGCAGCATCAATATCTTTTCTTTCAATGTCAACCCCAAGCTTTTCTTTGCAAAACTTTTGCACAATTTCTTTGCAATTTTCTACTCCTATTTCATCTTGATCCCTCTCTCCAATACCAAAAATCCTAATATTTGCTTTTCTAGAGTACTGTTCAAGTTCAACTGACCTCCTCTGAGCCTCTCTAGCTTCTGTACAGGACATGCTTGTCACCACTTCTAAATGAGCAACCTGATCTGATAATTTTTTAATATCACTTTTCAAGCCTTCATTTTCACTTTCTAGTGTCATAACTTTACTTTCTAACAGCTGAACTGTTGAATCGAATCTTTCTGTGATTTGTCTTACTATTTTTTCCTCCAACTCATTCAGCATTTTTCTTAATGTGTCTGTAGTAAGTGACATTTTTTCAACTGATTTTCCCTTTTTATCTGACAAATTAAACCTCTGATATTTATGTGGGGTACTAGGGGACGAAGAAGAAGAGCTGGATACTGTTGATCATGATCTTTTAGATTTTCCGTACATAACATAGAAAACACATGAGCCTGAGTTACTGTTTTTATAACAAATACAAAATAATTGAATGTTGTATCAAGACTTGGGAAGGCATAGATTCAAAACCACTTTAGAACAAACAAAATCTCAACATTAAATATTAAATCATAGTTCACAATGTTTTAACCTGCCAGGCAGTGGAGTTTGAAATTACAAACACATTATTAAGGTTCTTTCAAACACATTGACAATAGACCTGGCTCTGGAGGGACCTGGTGCAGTAGGGTCCACTGACCACACACAAAGGGCTCACCCGGAGCCAACTGTTATGCAATAGTTCTATCCCGGTTTCCAAATAACAAAAGCTGATCAACCTGTAATTTTATAAGACCACAATTTGTTTTCTTTAAAAAAAAAGAAATACTTCCCTTTTCGTTGAAATTTTGTGTATTTCCCTGTCCTGGAGCACAATCAAAACTTCCTGCAACTTTTCAAGACTCAACCAGAAGTATTTCTGGATAAAATTTGGTGTAACTGAGAGAGCCACAAAAGTGTGTCTACTCTCTTTTACTGCACCAGGTAACCTCCCTTGAGTTATAACTCGATGATCAATCGCGCTTAAATTTATGTAATCTGCTCCACCTTAGCTGTATCGAGCACCATAATGCATGCGCTGGAGCCTACTTAGGATATATGTATATATATATATATATATATATATATATATATACACATCATCTTTCCTTCTATTTAATTTCAATTTAAAAAATGACAAATTAACAAATGATTCTTTGTCAAGAATGCCCTGTAACTGCTTTATAAAATAAAATATAAAACTACGCGATTTAGATTACAAGTTTTTAAAAATTTGAAATCTCTTTTCCTGGTGGATTGTGAGAAAAACCTCTTTAAAGATGAAGCAATTGATTGAAGCACTGTTTTGAGAAATAAGATAAAAATTGTCCTGGTTGGCTATCTGAAATGTGAATGGACGTGATAGTTGTATAACTTGAATCCATAGCAATATCTGATTTTGTTTCCTGCCACTTGAGTTAATCTTAAGCATTTATCACGTATTTAATAGTGATATTAATGCCAACTGTCAAGTTTGTAAGTGTCAAATTCTCAAGTAGAAGGAGCTTATGATCAAAGGTTATATACGTGATTATACATCAACTAGCTACCCAGACTAATTAAGGGTGAATAAAAAAGGCCCTACTCAACAAGATAAGCAGTGCTCAAGCTCTAAAGATCTGCCACTGAAGCCAAGGTCACGAACCAATCTTGCATGGCTTCATTTTATAACCAATCAGCAATTGAAAAATGCTTCTGGCTTCTGTGGCTCAGGGGTAGAGCGCAGACCTCAAAGCCGGGAGATCGTGGGTTCGAATCTCAGCCGAGGCGGTGAGGTTTTTCACGGTCGGCCCCCATCATGGGGTGAGCGCTCTGCAGGCTTAATGGGAAGGCTGTGCCCTACAGCCGTGTATCACTCACATACGAGTGCGTCTTTGGGGGTTCCTCGGTGTTATGACCCAGCAATGTGGATGATTAAACACCCAGGACCCGCAGGTGCAGTAGACACCGGGCCTGGGTTACACCAGGATATAAAAATGATAGGAAGCGAGTGCTACCGCCCTGTCAAGTAGTCCCAAACCGAAATGGAAACTCTGCAGATGTACATACTTAATTCAGAATTAGTTGAGTCAGCATTAGAAAACTGCAGGCGGTTACCTCCACCAAAAAACTAGACGACCATAGGTCGAACGCTTGCCGGAAGTTGAAATCACAAACAGACGGACAGACAGAATAAACTTTCATTTTTCTAACAATTGGGTGACTTTCAGAACGACTGGTGAAAAGTTAGGCCTGTTGAACGACATATTTCACACAAAAGAACATGAAAGCAGACATAGCTGACAGCAACTGACAAACAGACAGACATACTGACAAAGTGACACAAGCTTTAGACCAGATGACTTAACCAGGTTGTGGATAAGACTCAGAGGAAGAAAATAAAATTTAATTTTTGGGAAGGTCATGTGCAGCGCCCCCTAGCGACAAAATCCGGAAAATGAAGAATCTTTTCCAAGATATTTGTGTAAGACTTAACATGTACCAGTTTCAAAAGGATTCCTTCAAAACTGTGGCCTGAAGAATGGTATATGTAAGACACAAGAAAAAGCAAGCAGGCGAATTTGAGGACAGCTGACAAACAGACATACTAACAAAGTAACACAAGAATGAGACCACATGACTTACTCAGGTTATGGGGAAGACCAAGAGAAATAAAATAAGCCATAGTTTCTGTAATTGAGAATTATAGTTATGGAGATATGGCCAAAAACATAATATGTTGGGGAGGGTCATGAGCAGCGCCCCCTAGCGGCCATATTCGGAAAATGAAAAATTCTTTTCGAGATATTTGTGTAAAACATAACATGTACCAGTTTTAAAAGAATTCTTTCAAAACTGTGGCCTGTAGAACGCTATATATGCGAAAACCAGCAAGCAGGCGAATGTGAGGACAACTGACAAACAGACAGACATACAGACAAAGTGACACAAGATTTAGACCAGATGACTTTCCCAGGTTATGTAGAAGACCCAGAGGAAGAAACCAAGCTATAGTTTCTGTAACTGAGGTTTATAGTTTTGGAGATATGTCCAAAAAATTTTATGTTCGGGAGGTTCAAGTGCAGCGCTCCCTAGCGGCCATATCCGGAAAATGAAAAATCTATTTCTAGATATTAATGTCAGACCTAAGATATATCAGTTTCAAAATGATTCTTGCATAATTGTAGACTCTAGTCTATTACTAAGTGATATCTCGAAATATCTCGTCTAACGAGATATTGTACGAGATATTGCAAGACATTTAATATAATTAAATAACACTAATTGAATACTACCTGATGCAAAAAACTAGACCTCTCTAGCTTTAAAACTGACAAAGTTAGAAAAATAAGACCATTTATCATGACTTTTCCCCGAAAATATGTAACCATGGTTACGGCAAATTTGAGTCAGCTACACACGAGAAGAAAGGTCTTGGAATGACAATTAAAATGAGCTACAGTTGAAGTAGATACGACTGATGGTGACAAAGAAATAAAGAAAAAACCGGGTTTTTTTTCAAACTTTTGATGACCTTGACCCTGACCTGTGATTAATATTGACAAAATTCAATAGGCTTCGGACACTTTTGGTTGTACATCAACTGTGTAAGTTTGAAAGCGATCGCTACAAAACTGTGCATTTGCGGATGGAGACAGACAAACAAACAAACATACACAACTGACCAACATGCTTGCCGAAATCGAAGATTTCCGGCAAGCAAAAAAATTGAAAAATGCCTTAACTTCTCTGTATGGGGACGCTCATCCTAGGCCAGTAAGACCTTACACCATACAGTGCATCTATCCTATAATACTAAGTGGCCAATTGGAACTGGAATTTTATTTTGTGAAAAATGATTTAAAATTGTCCTTCTGAAACAGCACCCCCCCCCCCGATTAATTTATTATTTACATTTAGTTAAAAGAGGCTCTGTGAAATTATTTGAAGGCGCACTGTCCGTTCTCAAACAGCTGCGGCAAATGTAATCCGTGAAACTTTTCAGACCTTCTGCTAATTTAATAATTAAAATGAAAAATAAGCTCTTGGAAGTGCCACCTATGCCGACTGAAACGGCCATTTCTTCTTTTCTCAAGATAAATCATAAACTATTACCATTTTGGATTTTAGTTTATATAGTCAACAATTCCTTAGAGGGAGGGGAATAAAATGTGAATACATTCAGTCAAATTATTTTCAGAGTGCCTTCTTACGAAACTTAAAAATTGTTCAATCACTTTATCTGACAATTTGATGTTTTGCATATACGTATGTAAAATGTGTTACCAAATATATCAGGAGCGGCTATGGCCCTCAACACCAGATTTCACAGGAATATTGACCATGTGACTGCTATGTATTATAAGTTGTAGGTGGCTCCACGCATGTATATGTTGGTATACTTTCTGCGGCTTGAAATGATATTATAAACAATGTCATGCGCATTGAAATTAGAAGCAGAGAGTAAGGATTAACTTATTTTCAAACTTCGTTCTTCATGTTTATTCAAATTTTGTTATTTCATTTAATTTCATATAACGACTCACTAAATCTTCCAAGAATCGCCACACCATTGATAATATGACTGGTAAGCTGACGTATATGGCAAAGATGGTGCCACTGATGTAACTTTTCACTTCTTAATTACCCACTATCATGCACAGTATGGCATACAGTGAAAATTAGACCCCTGTCCCCTGTGTTTCTTGTTATTATTTTCGCTGAATATTTAACATTTTTCAATGAACACAAAATAATAAGTTTTTAAATGACTTATTTATCTGAACCTAATAAATTTACTTTATAGCGATATAAAAAATGCATCAAATAGTTATCTTATCATTAGTATCCCTAAGTGTGGAGGGATAATATTGATAAACTGATAATCTCACCTTGTAATGTCTGTATACCCCGAGGCATTGTAAGAAACTACCGCGGATAATGTTTATTACAGTAATTACATACAGTGGTCTATTCCGGGATTCCCGGTTTCAGTTTCTATTATTCTTGCGTGCCGTGTGCAAAAATAAGTGCCTTATCTACAGCCTGGCAGTTATGATGAATATTAATGATCATGAACGCAAAACCACAAATGTCCGTCTGTTTTTCATATGCTAGAAACTTGCCGAATTTTAGTTTTTACACTATTGTGTAATGTACACAGGAGAACAAATGGTGGTATTCCCCTGTTATTAGTAAAAGGAACAATTTGACAGAAATTCACCAAATTATACTGTCACGACACAGTGACGTCACACATCACTCCCTCAAAACGGAGATATATTATTTAATCAGTTATCACTACAGCAGTTTCCCTCCGATATTTTAAGAATTCTCAATGTTTTGGTCATATTATTTTCCATATTAAATAGAGTAAAAGTAGACCCCCCCCCCCCCACACACACACAGAGCATGTACACATTAAGAGGATCTGCCTCTACACGCACTTGATACAAACATGGACGTATGCACACACCTACATAAGTACACATATACACACTGACACCTACACTCTCACTCACACTGAGTGTGAGAGAGAGACGGACTGTAACAGATTCGATAACACGACGTGTTCGTTCATTAGTTTTGAGTTTATGTGTCATACGTGTTATTTGAGTTTAATGTTTGACTCTCGGTATTCAGGGATATATCTCACCAGGTCATCTGGTTAACAACTGTGGTTCAGTGCTATGAGGAACTTAGGCCAAAATGAAAAAAAGGTATGGTTCTCAGGCACTTTTTTCAGATATCAATGCGGGCGGGCGTTTTTTTTTTTTTTTTTTTTATTTTTAATTTTTTGGTATGTTTCGATAAAAATGTCAAATGATAAGGGAGAAGCATGAAAATAACAGATTTATATTGCTAAACAAGTAAAACCACAACATAACAAAGGAAATAGTATAATTTTTATCTTCTTGAGAGAAATGTCCGAGCGGCTGCAGCTCATAATTGGTAAGTTTCTATTGAAAATTAAAATAAAAAATTTTGATGCGGAGGTATAAAATTGATGTAGGCAGTGCCTGAGAACCATACCTTTTATAATTTTTTTTTTGCCTTATATATCCTTTATACCCGTGTATTTACAGCAGCCTTTATTGTTTATATAACCACGTACGTGTCCTCAGCATCCTATTTATTATTATCTGCCTCATCTTTTCTTGCTGTTTAGGCAAAAGTTTAGAATTGTTTTGGTTTACGAACCTTTAAACCTAAAATTTCCTGAAAATTAAAAAAAAAAATAAAAAATAATTTTCGTTCGCTCGGTTTTAATTAAATGCAATGAGTACACGTCCACCGGATATGAAAATTGCCAGGGTGTAAAAGAAAACTTTAAACAGGGTACAAATCTATGAAATTATATGACGTTTGTTCCTATAAATTTTGTTTTCAATTTCTGGCAAGAGATTTAAAGGTACATAAACATTTACAAGAATATGTGTGTTTAATATCCTGCTGCACGTTCATTTTGGCTGAAAAGAAAAGTTTTCTAGCAAAATTATCCCGACTTACTTACACAAATTCACCTTTTGCATATGAAGTTATTGTTCTTTGTCCACGTGCTTCTGTTTACCATACCAAAACTAAGTGACAAAAGGTCGAACCGATCTGGCACATGGACAGCAACTCGCAAACAGAGAACAACACCATGTTCATGTTTTGCGCCTCGGATAACGCTTGGTGAAAGTTCATATTTATCTTTTACAGGTTTACAAAGGGGTATAGATCTAAATATTGGCAGATAACGTAATGTTTCAAGGAGAGAATGCTGTACTTCATGTATAATTAAAACACCGGGTATGTGAATAGGCCCCTTTAAAGCAAATTCGTCTCGTGTTTCAGAGTCGCCATTCATGTTTGCTTGTATTTATAACTTTAAACATAGTTAAACATTTAACATTTTTTTTAACATCTCTAGCCCTGCCTGTACCGATAGACGTAACTCCGTGCCAGCGCTTATCACTAAATGAAATAGTGGGCCACAGAGCCGTACTTTAGTTATATAATTTGACGCGGGGTGGCAGTTCCTGTTGCGACATAGCAAAGAAAGTTTGATGGCGCTGTTTGTGGGAGGAATTATGTATTAACCATTGCATCGACTGGGCCAGTCTATAACACCTTAAATATGTTTCCGGTCCTCCTACCTCCAGCTCCTCAACTAAATGTTTCTAAACCAAAATTTTATATGTGGCCTTGATACTCGTTGCGATACATGAACCGACTTATACACACAGAGATACCGCATCCTGCCTCATGTTGTCTGAAACTTCCTCTCTCACAGTAGTTAGATAACACTGGCGATCAACATAATGTGACGCGAGTAGTACAATACACTAGGTTTTAGATCAAAGGTCCCTTTAATATTCATGGGCAATTTGGGGCCTGAACATGGCCATGAGCGGTAAATGTTACATATATAACTTCTTCCGGATTTTATTAGCTGCCAGATGATGAATTCAGTTTCTGTGGTTGCAGCTGCCAGCATTTTTAATATATTCTTACCCCCTCCCCCATAAAGGTTTTATACATACACACATACACACTAACACACAAGCATATATATATATATATATATTATTATTATTATTATTATTATTATTATTATTATTATTTTTATTAAGGTATGTGGGAGATCTGGGTCATGCACTACGGTTTCGCCTCATCGGTTCATCAGCTCACTGATATTCAAATACAGCGATATCGGTTTTCATAATTTATATACTACAGGTCAACTTTGTGAAGGAATGAGCAATTTTATTTTTTACTTAAGACGGATATTACCTTGCAAAAATGACAACTTGAGCTTCAAAGAAATACCTTCTGCTTCATTCAGAAAATGTAAAAAGTTTTGATATCATGTTGGTCAAACAAACATTTAATATTAACTAGATAGTATGTATAATAAAATCACCACTGTGCTTCTACAACCAGTGAACGATAAATTAAAGCTCCAGGAAATCAACAACAAAATGAATATATATCATAATCCCAGGCAGACTATACACAACAACGTCATAGATAACATCTGCAGTGGCCCACATAAAGACAATGAAAACAGCTGATTGTCCGAAAATAGCTTTTTTAACCCGCCCATACGGGTATTGAATGGTATTATCTTTGACAGTCTCGTCACTGATGATCGCGAATCTCCACTGTGCTTGTGTAAGAAACTAATTGAAAGATAGAGTAATATATCCGCCTTAAATAAAGGTCAGTTGGTAGACCAATGCGTCTCCGGTTTATAATTGTGGTTTAGTCACAACAATCTCCACCAGATGTCTCTAGGTCACGTTACCAGACTCTGACCTGGCTATCTTTGATCCGTGCATGCATATTCCCTTCTCCGTTTCATCCATGCATGCAGACATTTTTCCTTCCCTGTTTTGCAAATGCAAGCATGTATCTGAATGAAAAATAAATACACTGGCTTATATACAGTATTCTGTTCACACAATGCTCCGCAGTGGTTGCCGCATCTTTCGAGATATTTTATGTGTAATGCGCATGGGGAAGGCAATTATATTGAACAGGATGCATTTCGTGTCTGAAATCCTGTTTGTTCTTCCTTTTAGAGTAATCGCAACCTGACAGAAAGGAACATATACATGGTGGAGGCTGATCGAGTCACGTGGGTTCTTACGTCACAACCATCGATGAATAATAAACATAGAAACTGAAATACTGAGCATATCTGCAGTTTGGTTACCCACTGTTTAATCCAAATATTCTAATTGTTATCGTAATTATTCTTCCGCGAATAATATTGTGCCCGTGTATTGTCTAATTAAGTGTCACACACTTCGTGCACTACGCAACAAGACAATATTGCCGATTCTTCAGACACTATTGCTCAAGGTATCACATATACACAGCGGACTTGGGGAGGAGTTGATCACGTGCTATGCCGTCTGCTGGAGTAAGATCACTCCCCTGATTTGAAAGATCCCCGATTCCATCTTGTGACGTCACAGGCGCGGTACTCTCTGTGCGATCTTTTGTTTCTGTGACGGTACCTTCCAGTTCTGGAATTATCACCATTAATAAGTATATTTTATCATGCATGTGTGACGTCATTATCCGATTTTCAGTAGCCTAACTATCTTTCAATAAAGTAATATTTTATCATACGCAAACTTAAATTATATACGCACACATTAAATGTTACAGGAATTCGAATTGGCAATTTTCATACATTCGTATTGGTTCTTATGACAGAACAAGTAATGAATTCCTACATACTGTCTGATAAAGAGCAAAATGAGTTCATCTGTTGAATCAGAAGAAAGAATGAAATTAAAAAATACAACTATCATTAATGGTGTTAAAGCTATGACTGATATATCTTGTCTGATGATGAGTTTCAGATGCTCCATAAGCCGCATTTATCATCCTTATTTCTTTAATAATCGTAATGAACGCATATCCAAACATCTTTGCCTTGGAGCTATCAGATCATTGATATACGTATATAAAGACATATTTATGCAACATACCTGTCAATTGATATATAGTAATACTTACCGGTCTGTTTTCCGTCGCAGTTTAATATGGGTGTACATGGCAACTGTGTTGGGTATAAATCCAGATAAACCTAAAACCCCACCAGATATCACATAATAACATTAGACCCATGGGTCTCATGTTTACTCTGTGCCATATCGTGCATAATAGTGAGTAATCATGAAAAAACATAGTGATATTAAAATTACTATTTCATTAGTGGTTCAACGTAGAAGGCGCCATCTACAGCTTACACGTGCATATCAGTAACGTAGTCACTTAACAATTGCAGCGTTTCCTGAGATATTTGGCGGGAGTTATAATACAACTGATATGGTCAAAGAAATTTTAATATACATGTATCAAATTTTTACGAAGAAAGGCCTTTGAAAATACCTACTTATTCAATTTCACTTGATTTGCACGATTTATCAGCATGATATGAAAATAGAGCGTTACTCTTGTCACGGTTATTCAGGTCACATAACATAAATCAATAGGTGGTCCCATTCCTAGCGTGTAACCAGAGAACAGACACCTGATCAATATACCTATGGAGTTTTGTGCTGATAGCCGTAGCTGTTCTTGAGATATATTAATAAAATACGTTACATCATGTATGCAAACAAAGCAAAACTGTTAAATTCTTCGATCAAGTAAATTTCAAGTCCTGTAAAGACGCAATTTTGGAAATATTTTGGCTCAATTCATATTGCAATAATTTTACTCCCTAGCTCGAAAGAATTTTTTAGTGATATGAAAGCTAAAGTATTATTCATTTTCTTACTTATCTATGAAAAGCTGGGGAAATAAATTTCAGATCGCATGAATTAGGTTTAAACAGGTGGCGCTACCTACAGCTTAAAATCAGTTACATGATCAATATATTTGAAACTATGTGCCATTCTTGAGATATTTGGTAAAAAAAAATCACATCATGTGTAAACCAAGAGGTCAACTTGTCACACTGTGCGACTGGCGGAATGTGAATATCCGTAAAGACGCCGCTTTGAAAATGATTTGTGTGAATACGTAATTATTTGATTTCCCTTCCTCTAAGGCTTTGTGGACTAAGAAATGAAAGCCGAAATATAAATACTTTCTGACATATCTGAAAAAGCAGAAAAGCTAATTATTCTGCAGAGAGAACATAGCTTGCACCATCAAAAGCTTATTTTTGATATACTCATCACATGATTAATTAGCCTGCTAAATTTCATGATGATGTTAAGATATTTGAAAATATATTGTGGTGGATGAACCATCGTGTAAGTTCACAGATTGAACTAAAATCCGATTGAAACTATGATTTCCAAAAATTTAAGTTACTGCCGGAAGTTTTAATACGTGTCTGATTTTAGAATTACAAAAACCTGGTATTACAACAACTCTAGTCTAAAGATACGACCTCTCAAGGAATTTAGAATTTAGATAAAACCAGTTTAAGGCTGTACATACCTGATACCTCATCTGACTGGAAGCATGTAAACACTGCAATATCATCTGCTTATATGACAGGAAATGTCTGATTTGGTTTATTTTTTCATGCTTTGTATTATAACGTTAGCACTTACCACTTCCTGTTTTAGCATACCCTCAATTATTTTTACGATCTCCCAGAACGCTGGTCTCTCTGTTGGCCGCTCACGCCAGCATTTCAACATGACCGAATACCTGTAGCAGGCATACACATAAATGTATTCATGCACAAAGAGAAAAATGTATTCATTTTGATATACTTTGAGTTTTGGAAGTTTAAGGTTGGCACGGGTCAAAACGTTTCACTATTCGGGAATTTCAATTAAACTCAAAACTTGATTATTTAAGTGCTTCTTATTTTAATTTAGACTAGTTCATTTGCGTAAAAGGGCATTTAAGATAGTTAAATCAGTTACACCATATTTTTTAGGTTCGAGGGATAAGCATTTATCTTTCATTTTGAAATGGTTGTTTCAAAATATTTAATTTGATAAAAATTAGCAAAAATCCCTTTCACTGGTAGTTCGTATATGCCTATATATATAAATACATATAAGAATTCAATGAATTATATGGATTACAGTGAATTTGTTTGTTAATTACACGTTTATCCTAACGACTGAAGACAATATTCTGTACAAAGTTTTTTTTTCATTTTAATTTTCTTTTAATGGCGCAAGTAAAATCGTAAATTCAAATCGTTAAAAAAAAAGGATCCATGATATGAGACTGCCATGAAAATAAATGCCTGGAAACAACTGCATGTGTGTGCGTAGTGCATAATGCACTACCTGAAACCCCCACCGGGAACCCGCTTTATATGCTTTCCTGTGTTCCTGCACAATGTCACGCTTCCGTAATACGGGTTTACCTGATCAGGTTCAACTGCCCTAATAGGTGAGAATGGAGGGGTCTCCCCGTGGACAAAGGATATATCATTACCTGTGGCCTGATATGGTTTAACTGAATATACCAAATAATTTTAAACTGATGCAGTGATGACATGTCCTTTGAATAAAAAAAATATATATAAATTGTGATCCAGTTAACCTCCAAAATGTTATAATGGTGTTACCCTCCACATACTTTAATCAAAATCCGTTCTTTTTGCGTAAAGTGTACAGCCAACGAACCAAATGGAAACATAATACCTTCCTGATGATATATACATCAGGTATTTAAAAAAACATAAGGCCAACTTAATGAAAATGTTTCGGTTGTGTTTTTACAGCGTGTGCTTTGTTGACATGCATAATCCCAAGAAGTGCCCTGGTTACACTTAGCTATTCCCTGAAGCCTTAAGGGGGATGGAAATCACTAATTTAACAGTTATTGTCTGTTATTGAAATATTTATTGTTGACCACGGGCCTTATTTGCAGAGGGGCCTTAATTCATATACCTTCAGGTAAATAGACGTAATTGTGAGGCTTTGGTAAAGATTAAAATATGATGCAATTACAATTTTTTTTATTCACAGATTGGAGATTAGAGATGGAAATATTAATCCATGGCATGATGACTCTATTTCTCATTATCAAATCTGGTGATCTTGCATCTAATGTCCTTAAGCATAATTGGCTTTTTCACCGGGAATTAGTAGTGTGTCAAGTGAACCGTGATGGTGTATTCAAAACATCATTCACTCTTTGCGTAAATCAACGAATATTGTACAATTGTACAGGAAAAGGAAAAATCAACTAAATCTTTGTTTGCTAGTTTACTTTCTTGAGATCCAACCAACATAAAGAAATGAAACCAGTCCAACCGGCGCCAAATTGATAGGACACTGCCTCCAGGTGGAGTTATAGTACTGTGGTAAACTTATCACTACAGATAACTCACAACTACCGCTCAAGTCCTGCGCTGATACGAGCAACAGTCAAGTTTATTATTACTGTAAACAACATAAATATGGCGGAAATACCCGGATTCGGTTTTTTAGATAGCACGTCATCATGTAACGACAGTAACACATAAATAAAGAGGTCCCATGAGGTTTCAAGGAGATCAGAGCCCTGAGTGCCTGTGCAATATAAAGTACTCTTTTCTTCCGTTATTCTTCATCAAAGATACAGACCTAGATGATCTTTTTCACGCTGAGGCAATTCCAAGGCTTATAACCAAAGTAAGACTAATTAAGAGTCAAGATATATTTGTCAGCTGAAAGTACTAAACTGCCGAGCACTTCCGCCTTGATAAATGGGCGGGACAATGAATTATCGGTTTTACTGCGTGTACGCAAGCACGTGCTTTATCGATCTGTACGGCCAAGATCCATGTGAAGAATCACGTATCTTCTAATAGTAGGACACGTGGCTGTATTTATTTTTTCCTATTTAACACCTATAAATTCCCTGATGCCTTGGCCTCTTTTGTACAATTTTAAAATTAATTTTGATATTAAATATTTACCTGAATGTTTGTTGTTTCTTCAGTCAAACAAAACCAAAAAATGGGGGCTTGTGTATCTCCTTTTTCAACCATCATGGCCGAATGCAGTGAAGCCCAAAATATCCCTCCAGACAGTCCCAAACAGGCATTAGTAGGACAACATGTCTACCGTTACTTTTATTGGATATAATGCTTAACATACATAAAATTCAAACAATTGGGTGTTTATAATGTCCCATCACATAATGGCTAGAGCTAACCAGAGCAAGCAAAACCATTCACTAATTTACTTCAGGTCATGTGGTCATTTGGTCAGGTCATGTGGATGAATAAGACCACGTGACCAGTAAGTTCAGAGAAATGTTAATATGTAAGAACAGATGGTTGACAAAAGCAAAATTCGCAAATATTTTATAATTGTAAGATTTGCTGCCTTAAGTTCCAATGACAAAAACAACATGTCAAGTGGGATAATTTTCACAAGGGAAGTCACGTGGTTCTACTCAGAGTAAAATAAAACGATAAGACGATCATTAGAAACAGATTCACTTTCGTAGAGAAATGTTTATCTTTAAGAATATTAGGTTGAGAATAATCGCAATTATTTTATCATTGTGTGATTTGCAGTCCTAACTTCCGTTGACAAAAACAACATGTTTAGTGGGAGAATTTTCAAGAGGGCAGTGATGGAGTTCTACCTGTAAAACAATCAGACGATCAGACGATCCACTGTTGTGCAAACATACGCAAATGGACTTTTGGGTGCGATTTTGGATCGATGGCATCAATACCGCCGTGTCATTAATCAAATCTACATATCTGAGTACTTGTCACTGTGTATAACGATTTCCTATATGAAGTGTATAATGTATATGTATGATGATTTGCAACCACTCACGGAGACAGATGTAAATTACAATGGTGAACTAAAACCTGTGGAACGCTGAAAAAAACTGGTCACTGCAACTCCTTTTGATCAGCGCAATTATCCCTTTATGCGTTTCTTTATATAGATGTCATTATTTTGCTTCATATCATCCATTTTCGAGCCAAAATAGAGCTGCAAATGCACATTGACACTAATATATCGCTGTTTTATGTGGCCAGTAAATCCTACCCAATGAACGTGCCATACTGTGAAGGTGAATGTGATTTTTTAAACTTCCTCTGACATTGAATCCTCACGTTCCCGTCAGATCTGACGCAAGTCGAAGTCATCTGAATTCTTGCAGTGGTTTAAAGCTCTCTGAAAGTGCTCGCTCTTTATTAATAGGCCGACAGGCGAGGGTCAGGGAACTTCCACCTTGCCGCCGGATTTGTCGTGATGTATACGGTTTAGTGTAAATGTGACCTTATATTAAGGCTTGGGCCTGGCATATTTCGCGGCATTCGAGTTTACTCTTATCTGGGCTTAAGTGGAGATACTAATCGTCGGCAACTTTTTTTTCTGTCCTGCCCGCTTTCACCCTGATTGCACAAGGTATTTGAAAGTAATGTTTCCATAACTCCGCCATAGATTCAAATTTAGCCGTATGTAGGCAAAATTGACATTTGTTTCTGCCATCGAATAAGTTTAAACCCTACTCTCATTTAATAAAAAGATGAATAAAAATTCAATATTACATGTAAAGACTATTTATGAAACCTCGCACTATTAAAAATGATCAGTTTCATTTCTTGTTTTTGATTCCTATTTGTTTTAAAAGTTTGTCGCCGTTTTTTTAAATGCTTGCAATAAACTGAAGCAAATATTAATTAATTTCCTAAACAATATTTATTGAAGGATCTTCATTTTTTTATCAAATTTATTTTGGGAATGCAATCAAATAAATTAGTAATTCCTAGAATGGTCTGCATCCTGGCCAGCAATGTGATCATTGTGATTAATTGGTTTTATTAATTAAAATCAAGTTTGGACGATTAAGAAAAATTACTTTTTTTTAAATAAGAAAAAAAAGTATCATGAAATATGAAAATGTATGAAATAAAGGAATTCCGAGGGTATAAATTTATTTATAGTACAGGTTTTCATTCGTTTCATTCGCAATGATATACGTATGTGGTCCCACGTTTTAAGCTCATTTTGCCTGAAAACCTCCCCGGGAAATGGGCTTAATATCTCCAGTTCATGTGTTTTATACTTTGTTATGGTTCTGTGTGAGTAAACACTGTCCACGTGGGCCTGTTCACCATCACACTTCTGCTTTACCTGAGGTCCGATCTGGCGCATGCGCGACAGTACCCAAGCAAGGAAAAGAAACATGAAAGTATAAACACGGAAGAAACACCGGTTGGAAGCTTGACAAAATCGTGATTGGTGAAGTAGCGTGGTAGGGGTCAAAACGTGCCGTGCGCTATGTTAATTTTTTTTTTCACTTGTGTACAGGAGTAAGCATTTTAGAACGAAATATTGACATATACCGTTATATTTTTTGGAGAAAAATATTTCATCTATATTTGATATACCTTATGTGTGAATAGGTCAATTTAAAGGAAAGATGCACAATAACTTATACCAAAGTATTTTTATGAAATAATTTTTAAATAAATAATTGAAAGTTGGTTTCTGAGCGAATATTATTTTAAAGATTTTTTTTTCGTATTAATGCCTTGATTTCACATTCCCTTACTAAAGACCTTTCAGGGAAAATAATGATTTCAATACTCACAGGTCGTCCGGACACTGTCTTGGCCGTTCCATACGGTATCCTGTTTGTATCAGTTGAAGTAACCTCTCGGGAGGTATACCCGGGTAGGGGTTCGCACCTGATATACAATAACACAGAGTCTGTATAACAGCTATCCTGCCGGACTGGTCAAAGTTGAAGTACAACATACCTCAATAAATTTTAATGCATATTGGTTTAAACTGGTTCCATTTCCGATTGTTGAATGAAAGCACGGAATGATAGGGGTAGTTATCTGTCCCAAAGGATGAATAACATAAGTATAAAACCATAAAATACATCGACGTAGAATTTGACATGTAAGAAAATGGATATAACTTCAATTTGTTCGAAATGTAGCAAAAATATCCAATTTGAATCCTTCACAGTAGCATACATTTTTCTTCATAGTCATTTCAATGAAACCCTATGTATTTACATGTGATAGAGTTTGAATTAAATTACAGAATGATTTAGGATGTATATACTGTTTGACAAAAATGTATTTTAAACCTGAAACTACAGTATATATATAATATCTGGAGGCATCTATTTAGCGCCATATTAAAATAATCATTCGTTTTAACTTAATCAAACCATTCGGGGCAGGATATCAACGACTGAACTATCGTCCATTATACTAGTGATAATTTATTGGTGTAGTGATATTGCCTCTATTAAATTAATCATAACGACAAAAGAATCATATATAGCAAACGATAATCGCAAAAAAGGCTAACAATCGTTAAAAATATATATGAAAATATCAATGTAAATGAAATTCTCTCAACTGCATATATGAATTGTATAAAACATCTGTCTGGAAGTAAAACCCACCTAGTGTAAGGATTTCCCAAAGAACGACTCCATAAGACCATCTGCAAGAAACGAGAAGAACTAAGATAAATTGTAATTTTACTCATATACTCAAATAAATTTCAACTTCTAGTATTTATATTTAATAGATACAAACTTATAACCAAAGATATAGTGCCCTTCATGACCAGTTCATCATATTTACCAATGTTGCAAATAATTAAAATATGAATAAGAATAATGATAAAAGATGTACAAGGCCCGTATGTTGATTTCAGCGTCAGCTAACTAATACTCCCCTGACGTATGAGGAAAATGAACGTCCGTCAAATAAGTACTTTGACACTGCAACCCCTATGCTGGTAAATGAACAATGATCGAAACTTTGGTAACATATCATAAATTCTTGCTCGGTATAATTAAACTATCTCCACACTCACATTTATGCCCGTACTATAGGACTAAAATATTATTTCATTACCTCACTGAAGGTCTGCTATATTGTAGCTTTGGTTTCCAGAAAAGCATTTATATGGAAATTCTAAACATGTGACATGTAATGAATTCCATATGTTATCCTGTCCAAAAACAATTGTTAGTTGATTTTCTGTATATAATTAATGTTACCCTGGTTTAATAAACTGTATAAATCATGAAAGTATTTGACTTACACGTCACTGCGGCAGGTGTAGACGTTGTCAAATAATGATTCTGGTGCCATCCATTTCACGGGTACCCGACCCTGTAACACACAATGATACATTTGTTTCGCTTTTGATATGTCTACGTAAGGTAATCAATGCGGCCACTAAGCACTCCAAAATACTATATGTATTATTTATGCTACCACCTGATGTATTTATGTTTGTCAATCCAGTCTTCGTTTTGAAAAACAGCTTGGGTATAAATGTTAAGACTCAACATTCTGGTAAAAAAGACGTAGGTAAATTGTCATAATAGAGGGTCAGATTTATTTTACCAAACTATATATATATATATATATATATATATATATATATATATATATATATATATACATATATATATATAAATATATAAATATATAATTATATATATATATATATATAATTATAAAATAATAAAAGCATTGAATATGAAGCACCCCATTCCAAAGGACGTATGGCAAATAAGCTAAATGCTCCTCCATTAAAGGACAATTTCTGAATTTAAATCAGATTCACGGGTTTGCCTTTTTCTGAATATTAACGAAGATCCGAATAAATCTGCTCTGTGTTTGACTGAGTTTAGTCATTCAGGTGTGCTTACCCTGCTTTTCTTCTGGTAGTTGTTCTCGTAGATGTCACGCGCCAGACCGAAGTCGGAGATTTTAAGCACACGTCCTGTAGCCACTAGTATGTTCCGGGCTGCCAGGTCGCGGTGAACGAGCTAAAACAGCGGTAATATGCATTATATAATATATATATATATATATATATATATATATAAATATACATGTATATATATATATATATATATATAATAATAATAATAATAATAATAATGTGGAATGTAAATAATATTAGAAATGGAGGGCATAGCAGCGCATTGTTTCCATGCGTTTGTTTTCAACGAGATGAATGTGATATTTGTTCAGTACTAAAATAAAAATATTGATGAATATCTACCCATTGCATATATCAAGCGATTCTTGTCATTTCTCACTTTTGTTGCCACTTATAGGTGCGTCATGTCGCGCACAATGCAGAATACAGGTAGTATGTATTGCATAACCAAATTTTAGTTACATGTATAATTGTACGTTGTTTTACAAAGGGAACACTTTCTCTGACCTTCAATAACAGATCCATAAAGCTCTGTATGTTCTGCATTAATTAACCCGGTTCATAATCAGAGCTTTGAAGGCTTCCGCGATCGGATTTGATTGAAGCATTTTAAAATTAAAGTGAAGAAGCTTTGGGAAAATTCACCCGTATCTCTCTTATCCGGTAAATTTATTGTAATAACATTTTTATATCTAAAATGTGTCTATTAATATTTAAACCTCATGGCCATACTTTTTCTCCGTCCCATTCATTGCCTGATAAAATATATAAAATGATTTATACCTCTAATACATATTTAATATGTACGCATTGCAGTTGTTAAGTGAGCCAACATCGCGCATTTTTCTAGATAAAATGAATAAAAGAAAGATCCTACAAAAAATCACCGACAGACAAAAAATAGCCTTTTACTCTTCACAATATGAGATGTTACCAAATAAGATCCTCTTGTGTCGATGCACAAGCTCCGAACACTCTGTAACATACGTCGCCGCAGAGTTTCTAGTTAATATTAGGCTCCCGAATCGAACCATTACCTTGCCTGAACTTTCTGTTTTAGGCACTAGATGGCACTCATTTAGGGACCAGGCAGTTAATCTTATGCTTGGATTTTCAAGATGAATGTGCCCGATCAAACAACCAATAAAAAAAACTGACTGCTCCCTTGTGTCTTTGACCCACAGCAACATGTCAATTCTGCTCTGACCGCTTCGTAAATGTGCACTTGATCAATGCTTCATTATGTCTGATATCTAGATTATGTATGCTTATGTTGCCAAAGGAACGACAGTTAGTTATTTTAGGCAGGCCACCTAAAAAAAACATGCAGTGTTATACTCTGTATACAGAGACGAATACTGTGTCTAGCCTTAAGACTAAACTATTGCAAAATTTACCAGATGGAAATATCAACCATGCAAGCAGAAACAGGCGGGATACCCGTTACCTTGCAGGCAGCCAGGTGCTGCATGCCGCTGGCGATCTGACGGGCGAACGACAACAGGTCTCCGTAAGTAACGGAAAGCGGAGCGGATTTATCATCTGGTGGCTCCACCTGATGGCCGGGACGACATGTCTGTAGGTACCGTTTAAGGTTCCCATGCTCACAGTACTCCAGTATCACGTAGAACGGCCCCGATGCCAAGTCACCTGTGTATACGGGCAAGTATGATTTCTATTGTGAAAAGCTTGCGACGGTTCGCCTACTTTACAACAAAGTCTAAAGGCCTCACAGAGTCAAAAAAAAAAAAAACACAATTCACATTTTTATTTAACAATTTTAGTTAAATATCTAACATTTAGTATATAGCTACTTCTTCGACACTCGAATAGTTCACACAACGAAAGCAAAAATGCTGTTGGAGGTTTGAAAGTATACAGCTGAATGGCACTCTAATAATGAATTATGTTTAATTAAGTTTAACACAGGGCTGGCGTTTGTATTGGGCTTATGTAACATTATTAACCATTCTTCTCAGTTAAATGCACAACTTTCATCAACACTATTTAATGATCACCCTTTAACTGCTATTATCATCAGTCACACGGTCTGGATTTTGAACTATTACCACTAGCACGAAGATGAACTGTGCATACCGGCATTATCACAGGCCCCCAGGAGACGAATAACGTTCGGGTGGTTTACTTCCCTCAGGAGGAGAAATTCAGACAGCAGGTCGCGCAGTTCCTGGCCCGAGCCACAATCTGAGTGAATGATCAGCAGCGGATTATTGTCTGGATTATTTATTTCCGGTAGTACGCGTGTATTCAGGTTCCCACGTTAAATCAAAATCCTAATACATACAGGGGAAAACCGTGGCACAAACAAGGAAAGTGGGCCAACCCAAACGTGAGTGGGTCGTATTTTCAAACGGAACTTACTTTTACAGAAACGTATTATTCTGTACCGGTACAGGCAATTATTTAAATACAGGCGGATAGACCCACAAGCAGGTCAAATTTTGTTAATATACTGCTCTGGCAGCATATGAAGGAAAATTCATTTCCATCTCTTCTTCCTTTTTATCATCTTTGTTATCATTCCTCTTTACTGATAAAAAAAACGTGATTTAATCCCACTTGCATGTCACCTTTGAAAGGCTGTAAGACTGATAATGGACTCTCATGATATTGTATCAGTGAAAGAAGATCTTTAGAGGAGTATTTATGATAGCTTTATGATAGGCAGCCCGGTATTCACAAGTTAGGTGATTTACAGCTGAGCCTTCACCAGCTTCACAGAAACTTTATTAAGTGAGATAGTAAAGGAATTGTCTAGAATGCCACAATAATTAAGAAGGTCGGTATTCACAAGTTATACGTTTCTCGGCTGAGTTTTCATTAGCTTCATAGACACTTTATTAAGAGAGATAGTAAAGGAATTATCTCAAGTGCTACAATAAATGGTTGCTCTCAATATATGACTATTCATCTCCTGAAATTTCCGTCTGTTACACTGGATGATATGAGATTAATCGTAAATAGGATGAATCACTCGGAAATTGTAACCGTTAGCTTTCATGAACATCGGAGATCATGACGGTGTGCAGGATCACAATGCATTGCTTACACGTTTGTGAAATATTTCTAGGTCAACTCCCTGCTCCCCGATAACGTAAACTGTTGGGTCCTTATACATAAATGTATGTGTCGTTCTTAAATTATAAATGTCCTCATATAAATGCATCGGTCTTATAAATATACAGTAAAAGAGCACTGCTGCATGTACTATGTCATAAAAGTTGTTTTTATGGTAAATACATTGATATTATAACGTGTTCACTTACGTTTCAACATTTTAATAGCTACTTGAGTATAACCTTGGTATCCATTGATATTGTAAGCTTCTGCTCGCACTACTTTTCCAAAAGCTCCCTCTCCAATTGGTTCATAGATAATGATATTTTTCCGCGGAATCATCAATTTTTCGCTAATCTGCAAACAAAAAAACGAACGTTTGAATTATTGTGAAACCATGACTTTTAATCAAAATGCTAATCGAAACCACATCATTTATCTCAAATGCCGACCTGTTCATAATTATCACTTAATAATAATAATAATAATATTTCAAAATATTCGAAAAACATATGAGGTTTCTTGTAAGCCCGATGTTTTCTTGTACCATGTAAATGCTCCTGATTTTTTTTCAGTATTCAATAAATGTTCAAAAGCTGTTTAACATAAAATAAAATTCTTTCGGGGGCTTTGCCATGATTATTTTAAAATAAAGTGCACTGGGATAAACCGGTTTTAATTTTGTGGGTAAACTGGGATCTCTTTGGATCAGGTATATAAATGTAAAACATATAATTTCTGGACGTATAATAAAATGAAGTGAATTAGTATCATGATATAATAACGACATCAAATCTCAAAATGAAAGGTAAATGTGTATTTAATTTTGATACTTTAGGAAATATCTTTTTACCAAACTATCCACATCTGCACTGTTCAGCAATCCTGTCCGTCCGAGCAGGGTTTCTAGGGGTGCCTGCCACGCTTGTACTTCTTGGTATTCAGATGGCAAGGCCATCATGGCCGCCGGTCGGACCACATGAGCCGTGTAGTTGTTACGACAACGCACGCGACGTAACCAGAAAAGCGCTGCAGCGCATGCCCCAACTACGACGAGGCTTATCGAACTCAGGAGTACTTTACAAGTGGTGTTACATTTTGATGAGTCTCCTTGCTGAGCTACAAAAGGATATAAAAAACAGGACCTTGAGAACATTTTGTCCGACTGCATAATCATGGCAGAGTAAAAGCTTATTAATCACGACATACGGTGCATGAAGTCTAAATAAATTATGAACGAAATTTATACTGCTAACTAAGCAATGATATCAGCCATGGATAAAGTGCAGCGATTTTTTTACGGAGGAAAGAAACGGTCAAACATGTTCCTAGACCCGGTGCTAGATGTACTTTTTCAATAAACTCTAGCAGAATTTAATGTTGTGTTTTATCATGTCTTTAATGGTACCAAACATTAATAATAGTCTGGAAAGTCTAAAACTAACATAACATTAATAACATGAGAAACGCCTTGTTTTGTCCTACCTGTGTATAATGTATCGGGTTGATTGACATGTGATGCCTTGGCTGTGTTAAGGTTACTGACGTTAATATCTAAAACGAGAAGTAAACTTGGTTAAGGGATATCTAATTATTCAATGAGTATTTATTTCCTCTTTGCTTTTATAACCTTTCAATTAACCTGTTAATTAATCGGACAAACCCTGCGAAGGAAACTGCTCCCTGTAAAGTAAAATGAATTTGTTTAATAATCTTATTGGATAATTTGGAATTATTAACGAGGCATGATTAGGCATCTGTTTACAGAGTGTAATATTTACTGACATTTGTCCTTCACTATTCAGTGAAACTTCTGGAATCATTCTTAGGAAGTTAGCATTATGCATGTAAAAGAATAAACCTCTTATTATTGCAATATCCATGATATATGGCTACAACCTTGACAGTCTTGAGGACACAGACTGGGAATCTGCTGCTCTAGTTCATCACATTTGTTGTTAGGGCAACGAACCGGAAAGTGGCTGCACATCTGCTGTGGTGTCCATGTGCACCACGCTCTACGGCTTCCCAACCCACATGAAGTGGTACAGTTTTTGACGTTGGTAAAACTTGCACAACTGCGATCTGTCGCAAAACACACACAGACGTCAGAATTTATTTTGCCTTGATGTAATTTATATTTGATCAGATGATTTTATAAACCTATATATATTTACGTATGTTTTATTTTCTTCCGTGCGGATTCAGCAGTTTGATGTGAATGAAATATTTAGTTGTGTAACAAGATATGCAAAGTAATGACACGACAAGGATCGAGCCCGATATTATGATTGAAATGCTCTGCCCTACACACTGCTGCTTCAGTAAACAGAAATCTTAAAACCAGAAAATACTTAAATTAAACCAACCACTGGCTCATATAAGTTTAAAGCAAGTATAGCAGAAGTACAATATAGATGGAATGTGTATTTCCAGAATTGAGGCAAAACAGGGCAGCATGGTGTAAGTTTGTAAACTTACTGCAGGTTTCCCATCCTCCCATCTTTGTCAATTTGTCAATGCCAAAAATTTCGACATCGTACTTCACAGTTTCGCTAAAATTTTTTATTTCGGCATATAGATAAAATTGTCTGACGTTTTTCGGTGGCCTTTCTATAAGGTACAAGATCCCTTCTTTCTCCGTTATGTTTAATATCTTGGGTACGCCCTCCTCCTGGCGAAGCGAGAATACCAGGTCCATGGGTTCCGATAGATCCAAAGCGTTCTTTGTGAAAAATGCCTGAAATGATCGGCATGGAAATCGGTAATAAAATAGAAACAACAATGAAAAATGTTTGCTGGTGAAGCAAATATTGATTTACACTTATAAAGAGCGGGAAAATACTTTTATTGGTATGTGAACAAATTCAGACCCAATGGTTGCCTTTTTACTCAAAATATTCTGTAAAGTCCTATATACCGGCCTTTGGATAATTCGGTAACATTTTGATGATTGTTCCTGCGACAATTAGCTGTATTTTCTCTAAATCAAAGGGGTAAACCTAAGGGCCGTTACTTGAATCTAAACATTTAAGGGCAACTGACCCTCAATATAAACGGTAAGCCAATGCAATTAAATATTTTATTTTTAAGTGACTTCTCTTGCTGATGACATTTTTTCATTTAAAAAAAATTCAATTTGTGAATCGAATCCGGTTTTGTAATGTAAATGAAAGGTTGCATTGGTTTCCAGATCAATGAAACCAAATTGTAAAACCTTGTATTGCTGGTACTTGGCATTAGTGGATGTTTTAAAATAAGCACGTGTAACATATAACGAAACTCGAGGGATAGCACAGATGGTCATAGAGAAGGATGTTTTACTGGAGCATATTTGGCCGCATTCCGACTTATCCTGACTGGAAACTCGTGCATGACGTGATTCCCGGACGCTTTGTTCCCGTGAGTTAGCTCCCTAGACTGCCGTCTGGGGGCCAATCTCACCAAATACTCCGCCTGCAGAACAAAGTGATTTAAATCTGATCAGAAACATTGTGTACACGTGTGTGTCAAATTGTGTATGATATATATTTGCTGTAAAATAAAGCAATCCAGAAATGCAATACATAAAAACACCTTTCAGCCTTTATAATCATGATAATATCTATGTATGATACGAATATTGTGTAGTAACCCAGCTCTCTGTCTGTCTGTCTCTCTCTCTCTCTTTCTCTCTTTATATATATATATATATATATATATATATATATATATATATATATATATATATATATATATATATACATGTGTGTGTGTGTGTGTGTGTACAAAGAGAGAGGGAGAGACAGACTGACAGACAGAGAGATTTAGAAAAAATTCTTGCTTATATATATTTATAACAAAAAAGTAATCTTAAAAGTAAAATGGCAAATTTTGTTTATTTAAAGTTATGAAACAGTAAATCAAAAATAATCCCCGAACTTACACATGACTTTTACTGTACTCGATCACGTCCAGAAGGTCTTAAAAAATCTCTCTCTCTCTCTCTCTCTCTCTCTCTCTCTCTCTCTCTCTCTCTCTCTCACACACACACACACTCTCACAGAGTAGCGTTACATCACGTGTATTCCCCTGTTCTTTTCATCCCTGACCGCCTATAAGCGTGATACATACCATGAACAGTAATTGTAATTTGAAAAACTGTATACTTTTTTGCACGCATGTAAATAACGGGTAGTTTAAGGGGGAGACTGGGCTCTGGCGAATATTTCTTTGGCTTGAACAGGAAGCTTAATTTATATTCAGATTTCACTGAGCATGGTCTTTCCCGTATTGGTGATATATATCATTTGATTAATAATGTTCATTGACTATTAAACATTAATTAACTAATTTAAACCTTATGACAGACACACTCAATGACCAGTCAAATCCTGGTTAACACATTCCAAACAGATCGAAATTATGTATTACACAAAAATCAAACCCTCACGAAATGTAAACTGAAAGATTTGCGAAATGTTATATCCTAAAATGGTACATCTTTTACTGCTTTTGTCCTGCAAACGTTCCTGCTTACTTTTAGTTAACAAGAATAGCCTGTGTTGTACCTGTAGATATTGATCTTTTTTATGATTATTAGTCGAGCATATTGTTGTGGCCGGCTTATCTTGCATGATCTTCTCTCTGGTATAATGGAGCATATCTGAACATATTGTTGCTCTGCTTACGGACCAGTAAGCGTGTAATTTTTGTCGTGTCGCTGCATATCATAACAGACTCAATATCTATACTAAAGAACCATTTTTATGTCAGATATGTGGGGAAATAGGTCAAACTTGGGACAATGTTCTCTTATATGAGAGGTGGTAACTGATTTGGCCGGCACACAAATTGTGAAATGTTTATCTACTATCAGCCATTCAGCAGAAACAGACGACAATTCAAATTTAATGGACCACATGCGTTTGCATTAATTTGGTACCCTATGCCGCCATTTTATATCATACATCTTCACAATGACCCAGAATATCTCAGCTTACCTCTCACATATTTTATTTAATTAAGTATGAATGTGGATCATTCTTGCAAATGTTGAAAATGAGGGATATGAATGATGGAAAAGACGTTTGTTGTCAGATGATAAACTAGAATGGCTGTTATATCAGGGAGTAAAAATATCAAACGTGATGTGTTTTAGAAAACATAATGATCTATAGATGTGAACTTCTCTGAGAATGTGATGGAAAGAACTTGTGTTTGAAATTAGAAGAAAAGAAATTAAGTATTATAAAGTTATGTGGGTCTAAAAATAATCTAAGAATTGTGCGATTTGACCTTAGAGATTAAGGCCAAGGTCACCAGTATCCAAACGATTCTGAGAACTCCTACAACCTGTGTGAACGACCCGTGTATAATATGTGAAATATGCAATAATAGTTATGAGGTTCACAAGAAATGGACATTTTGGCAGAACTTAAGATCCTGTCAAGTTCCCTAGTTTTCGAACTCGTTCAAGAAATTGGTTGAAAGAAGTCGTCAAACAAAAGGACAATATGTGCAATACTTCACAAGTTACGGGTCCACAAAAAATTACATTTCGGCAGATTTGACCTTGAACATCAAGGTCAAGGTCACCGGTTTTCGAACTCCTCCAAAATTTTGACTGAAAGAACTGTTGAGGAAAATATTAGGAAAATATTCAGTAATTCCAAAGTTATGGGTCATAATCATCCTAGTATTGCGCAGATTTCACCTTGATAACCAAAGTCAAGGTCACCAGTACCCACACTCTTCAGAGCACATGGTGGAAACAACTTGCGAGTCGCATCTGAGGGGATAATATGTAATATTAGTGTTCGCGTTCACAAGACATCTTCGAGACGATGAACTATAATTCGGTTTACTTGACCTTGAAGATCCTGCTCAAGGTCACCAGTTTTCGAGCACATTTAAGAACTGGTTGAATCAAGTCGTGTGTCAAAGCTTAGGACAAAATGTGCAGTACTTCTTAACTATGAGATTCACAAAAAAAAATACCATTACGGCAGATTTGTCCTTGGAGAACAAGGTTAGGAAACGGATATTCGAACTCCAGTATTATGAATACTCCAGTATTATGGTAGAAACAATTAGTATTTCAAATTTTTGGAAAAAAGATGCGGCTCTTCAAATTACACAAATACATGAAGCATGCAGAGACTGTTAGGGCTTCTTGAACATTTTAGGATGCACAACAAACGTTGTATCTAGGCTTTAGTTATACAGGTAGTTATATACTTTTTCTAATGGTCACAATTATGTTTTTTACTTTAACTAGTCGCTTTTAATGTTAATTGTTGTGTAAAACAAACTCCAACTTTATCTTCCAATCCGCCCCCCCCCCCCCCCCCATCTCTCTCCTACTAAATTTATTGTTAGTTCTGCAAGAAAGAACTGCAAGAGATCTCTATGGCAGAACCAGAGATTTATAGAAATTTCCTTGTGTAAACAAAAATAAAACATGAACCAGTAATTTAATTAGTATTTCGCATACCTCCGAGAAGGCGAAACAAACCAGCTGAATGCTGGATTTTCCGGATTGAATAAAACAACTTTCATGGAATGGTCCTTTCTCCTAACCCCATAACTCTGAAATTTCGTGAAAACCGGTTTACACTTTCAGCGTAATTCCGCTAACAGGCAACTCTCAAACCAACAATAACCTGCTTGTCCAAAGTAAAATCAGAAAAACACTGAGACTGCAGGCGGGAGGTGACCTACCTGATCACATGGTACTTGGGCTTGTGGACAAGTGACACCGGCAATGTCTTCAAACATGACGATAAACTCATAAGGAACGAGACTAGGTACCAAGGTTTGCACAGACGATATATCTGGAACAGAAAATAACATGTTAATTAATTCTAATCAAAAGGATACGTGAACCAAAACAACACACTAGGTGTTATTTATGTATAGGCCGTCTGTTACAGATAAAAAATGTATCGACTTTCATTTGACGATGAATAGGAAATCGTATATAAATTTCACTGCCCAATCGCGTGTATTTGCCACAACTATGACTTTGTGATAAAACTGTTGACCATTGTTAATTAACTGCAAGGTGTCACGGTGTGACTGTCACGGTTTACCTGTCATTTCCAAGGCTGTGACGCAATGATAAAACGGTTAACTAGTGTTTAATTGACTGGCAGGTCTCTAACTGTCACGGTTTACCTGTGTTTTGCCAGGTCTGTGAGTCGAACTATACTTAAGTTTGTTATATTGCTAGGTAGTGCCTCTAGCATCTTAACGCTGAAATACAATTGTTTACCTGTTTGTATCAACAGGCCTGTGACACTGTTAACTTGTGTTTTGCTTTCTCCTAACTCGCCAGAGTGTTTACTAGGCCTATTCCTCTCTGTTTACCTGTATTACCTGTATTATAAGTGAATAAATGTGAGCTTTTCTCTTATTACTAGGTCTGTAGCTCATACAGTCTATCTAATGCAAGATATGTGCCTCTAACAGGCATGTACTACTTTTACGATTCTGTATGCGAATGCTGGCGATCGTCATAGTCATGGCAGGTCGCAAAAAAAAAAAAAACAACAAACAAACAGAACAAAACCAAAAAAAAATAAACAAAAAAAAACCGCGAATTGGCCACCGCTTTGACAATGCTTACGACAAGCTGCAGCCTAATTAATACCTGTCGAACAACAAGCTTCGGCAAGCAGCCGACATGGAGATTTTTGGAAGCAGGCGACAAGAAGAGGTCTGTGTGGCTTAAGATGAGACCCAGCCGGACTGAGCTTCTGTAGGAAGACTATAGGCTGTTTTTAGAAACCACATCGGGTGCTGTTTCATGAGCTGTGTCAGGAGGCGGATACAAGGATGGGCCCTATGTCACCTAACGACAAACCACGACAGCACCATACGACATTTTACGTAACCCAATGATAATGCGACAATCTACGACAACGCCTACCACAGCAGAAATCACCCTTCAGACGCTCATTGGCGTCTGAGAATTTTAAACATTCTGAAAGTTCCGCAGCGACAGAAAGGCTGCGAGTCTTTGGGAGACTTCAGGAGACTTCTCCCGGCCATATAGGCAACACCATGTTTTGTAAGCCTAGTCCCCTGTACTCGCCTAAAGAATCGCGCGTTATGTTACAGTCCCGTAACCTATACCGCTGTACGGCTGTCCATTGTTTTGAAACTGCCCGCCTGTCTCCACCCTGGGTTGAGTATCACCTTATCTGGGTGATCATTAACCTGGGTACTGTATGGCGGTCAGTGACCTTTTCCCCTGCCGAGCACACACGTGGTGAAGGGCAGAGAGAACGGGTGCCAGTCGGGTTTGGACTTCCATCTGAGACAGAAGAGTTGGTTTGCTGATTCAAAGCACCATCTTCTGTACATCCAGGATTCAGCCTTGGCAACCTTGGTATGTGCTTTATCCCTTGTACTTAAGACCATATGCAGTTTGATAATTGTTAAAGTTTTTAGTTGTGTTTATAACCCTATTTATTTGTTGTGGTTCTTTGAATTACCCAGTCAGATAGAAAAAAAAACGAAAATCCTGTCCTCAGAATTAGAAATCCCTTACAACTGGCGAGCATAAGCCTTTATGCGCATGTGAAATTTGCGCTAGGAAACGAACCCTGGTTGAGAAATTGCTTAGATCAGGTTAATTCTGGATATCCAACATCACAATATACTGTGTACACTAATAAGACAGCCATTCTGTCTATTGGTAATCTGAAGAACCACACACTTGATTTCATAGGCGATACATTTATTTAACAATTCTTTGTGCTTGTGCCATTCACTTGATCATCTATAATACAAACTATTAAAGAAGGAAAATTAATTTTGTAACATTAATAAATAGATAAAGGTTTTAATAAAATAAAAGAAGTTATAAAATTTACTTTTTTTGTCTCAAATTGAATTTGATATAGTTGCATAAAGGGAAAGTTCATTTCAGATTTGATTCCATTAATTATACACTTATTTGCTCATACCTTTTATAATCATAAATATCATAAATATATATCATATTCATAAATTTACAAATTCATACTTAAAAGAAAACAAATCTAGTTTACTTAAAGAATCATTACTATTGCACATTAAAAGAATATTCATCCCTATTAAACCAATATCCCTGTTAAATTACTATTTTTTTTAATAGCCCTGAGAGGGCTCATATAAAATCTTAACATCAGCACACAAGAGCAAACAGATGCAGATGTCATACCACCATGCTGAACTGAACTTTGGACACCCAGCCCCTGCTGCCTCTTGGCTCAAAAGCCCACTCTTGATGTAAATCCCTCTGCATACATGCTAGATAAAATTACTTTAGTCAACCGTGCTTAGTAGCGAACAGGCCCGTGCTATAAATGCCCTTGTGACCTTATATTTAACGGTAAGTGACTGACTTGTTATATATATCCATCCACTTGACTTTAATAATTGGAAACAAAAAAAAAACAAATGAATAAACAATACAAAAAAAAAATAAATAAATAAATAAAAGATAAATAAATAATAAATATCAGATAAATAAATAAATTAAAACAGACAAACATCCAACAAAATTTTAGTTCACTTATCTTTATCTCCCATTAAATTTTCTTGTGAACAGCATTGCTTTTTACAAATTTCTAGAGTATTATGGTTTAATTCACATGATTAGCTGAGAGTATTACACTTAACAGTTCTAGAGAATTTCACTACCTGCAACTAGGTACAAGCCACTGTAAACAACAACATGTCTAATACACGTGAAGACCTTACTCGGGCCTTAAATAAGGTTAAAACCACCTGTACATTACTTGACCTACAATTCAATCTTGATAGAACAATAGGCAGAATCGGCCATTGTGCCTGCAGTAATGCAGGACAAATCAGACATTATGCTGAACAAATAAAACAGGCTGCCATTGACTTAGACAATGATAACAATCTTGTCAAATCAGTGATTCGATCCACTTTAGTTGGCAAAGTCGCAAAGTCTGTTGAATGTTTTATGTTGAGAAAATCAACAACAGATGAAAAGGGAAAGGTTACGCAAAATGTAACTTGGCAGGAAGTTATCCAACATATTAAGTTCACTTTTCTGCCACCCAACGACATGGATCACCTCAAAAACAGACTGACCAAGCTCAGACAGAAATCACAAACAATGCTAGAGGAGCATAATGACACCTTCATACAATTGGTGGTAGAATTGTATGGAAATACCATCCCCGCTGACAAAAATAAAGAAATTGTAGAACACTATGCACGCACGAGTAGTACTGCTGCAGCAAGGGCAGCCCTCAAATGCAAGGATATAGATGAGGCCATGCAAACTGCCAGAAACCTGATGCATGATGACTTAGCTTTTCAGAAACTCGGAAGAGACCCTGAGGCTGACATGAAATACAAAACCCCTAGGGACATAGATCTCATTAATAAGCATTTCCATCATCCTTTTGATACAAAAACAGCACACAGAAAACAACAGCCTTACATGAGATATACACAGAATAACAGACCAGTCTGTTATTACGGCTCAACAGTAGGACATATTAGAAACCAGTCCTATACCCTGAATGGAAAAAATGCTCGGGGCCAATGGGCCCCTTGGGCCCAAGAAGGCCAAATGTGGACCAGTAAACCACCACAAACACACAAACAACAAGCATCACAACAAGTGAACAGAAGTCGAAAGGGTGTCACTGATCAACATAATCGGTATATTGAACCAATGGTCAGTCATGTTCAGAAATCTGGTCAACAAGTTCATGCTGTACAACCCATTGCACAAACATTTGTCGACCCCCCTCAGGAAATTTCCCATGAGGGTTATACATATACTTTGAACAAACCCACCCACCGGCCTCACAATCATTTAAACTGGTAAGGGCCGCATCACGACATCAACAGGGACGCCCATTCATTAAATTACACTATGCTGAAGTTAGCCTAGATGCTCTTATTGACACTGGGGCGGCTGTTTCATTGATGCGGCATGATACTTTCATGAACCTTCACAGAAAGAATAATAACCTCACATTGGAGGAACCCCCCCATGGGCTCCAGTCCGTCACGGGCAATAAGCTTGTAGTGACTGGTATAACCTATGTGTTATTCTCAAATCTTGACACTAGGTTACGCCTATTCGTGGTACCAGACTTACCACATGATCTTATCTTAGGGAGTGACATACTGAACAGTGGCTGTGCCGACCTTGACCTTGAACAAGATACCTTGACATGGTATCGTCGTGTGTTCAAGATTACACATGAATACGTGGGAACACCAACTAAAATCTTCATCACAAGGCCGTGTTATGCTGACGCAGATTTAGATCACGTCCTGAGACAGTTTAGTGATGTGTTCGCCTCATCAGAGGAGAAAATGTCCATTTCAAGTCTACCGCCATTAAAAGTTAGAACAAATGGGACAATCACATCACTCCCCCCTTATAGGGTTCCCCTGGCAAAGAAAAAGGTGCTTGACCAGGAAGTACAAAGACTACTAAAAGAAGGGATCATTAGACCAAGTAGGTCACCCTATAGTAGTCCTGTGTCCCTGGTAGACAAACCGGATGGTTCAGTTCGGCTAGTAGTCGACTACCGGAAGGTCAACCAGACAATCCAGGCAGACAAGTTCCCCCTCCCACGCTTGTCTGACATTTTTGATGATTTACAGGGTGCCACAATATTTTCCACCCTCGATTTGAAGTCAGGGTACCACCAGTTAGCAATGCATCCCGACAGCATACCTCTGACAGCAATGGCCACACCTAGCGGACTCTATGAGTTTGTCCGTTGCCCTTTTGGCCTTTCAGTGGCGCCCTCTGCATTCCAAAGAGCCATAAGTTGGGCCCTCAAAGAAGCTGTGTTAGACAATTGTGCCCGTGTCTACATAGATGACATTGTGGTTTTCAGTAAAAGCAGAGAGGAACATGTGCAACACTTGCAGAAGGTTTTTCGTTGTCTTCAACGGTATAACCTAAAACTCAAGGCCTCAAAATGCAATTTTGCTAAACCAGCAGTAAAACTTCTGGGCCACATTATATCAGCAGAAGGAAAACTGCCAGATCCAGAAAAGACTGAAGCCATAAGAAATATGGCAGCACCCACAAATGTAAAAGGTGTTCGCAGCCTGCTAGGCACCTGTGGGTTTTACAGGCAATTCGTTAAGAATTATGCCGAAATTGCAGCACCCCTGGTGGCATTAACAAAGAAACATGCTAAATTCCACTGGGGCCAAGACCACGAAGCGGCCTTCCAAAAATTAAAAGGCCTACTTGTCTCACCTCAGGTGATGGCCTTTCCAGATCCCGAAAAGCCTTACCACCTGTACACTGATGCGTCAAATGTGGCAGTAGGCGCAGTGCTGGTCCAGCTGGATGACAATAACACAGAAAGAGTTATTGAGTATGTGTCACACACACTTAATCCAGCGCAGCGTAATTATTCTACCATCGAGCGTGAAGGCCTGGCTGTCATGGTAGCCCTTACAAAGCTAAGGCACTACCTCCTGGGTAGCCAGTTTACACTCTACACTGACCACAGACCCTTGCAGAGTCTGTTTACCTCAAAGATAAATAACACAAGAGTCCAGCGCTGGGCACTGACACTGGCAGAGTTCTCTCCTAAAATTGTGTATAGAAAGGGCTGCCTGAATGTCAAAGCTGATATGTTGTCCAGATTGCACAATTCAAAGCCGATTCCACCAGTGCCAGAGCCACCAGTCATAGCCTGTGTATCCCCGGGAGCAGTAGAAATGATAGACCTCATGGAAGACAGTGAAGCTGAGGATCTAATTCCTGTTACAGCACGACATGTGTATGATGACATTGATTTGGATGCCATTATCGAGGCACAAACATTACAGTTCCCAACACTGAAACGGAAAGCTCAGAAGGGCCGTCCGTATCTCACACTGATCGATGGGGCACTCTATAATTTGCGGCCACCGTACAAGGGGGCGCCACAGTACCCTAGGCTTGTTATGCCACCTCCTTACCAAGAAAAAGTCATAAAAAATGCACATCTTCAGCTTGGCCATCTAGGAGTGATCAAAACAATGCATAGGGTGAATGAAGCGTACATGTTTCCGGGACTGAAAAGATCAGTACAAAGGGTCATCCACAACTGCCCAAACTGCACCTTGCAGAGAACACCCAGAGACAGAGTGGCTATTCAGGAAATGCCTGTGCCATCACAGTGTTTCCAATTCATTTCCTGTGACCTAATAGGCCCATTTGTTGCTAGTGAGAACGACAACAAATACGTCCTCACAGTCATTGACCACCTAAGTTCATTCCTTGAGGTATTCCCTCTCCCTGACAAAACATGTAAGTCTGTATGGACAGCCCTACACCAGCAATATTTTGCTCGTTATGGCACTCCTAGGACTATCCTCACAGATAATGGCCTAGAATTTAATGCTACAGCTTGGAATAAATACCTTAAAGAACTGGGCATAGAACACAGAAGATCTACAGCCTACCACCCGCAATCTAACGGGAAAATTGAGCGAGTTAATCGGACAGTAAAAGAACTACTGTCCAGAATACTTGCAAATAACCCTGACCAATGGGAGGCTGCCCTTAGTGATGTACAATGGGCTCATAACAGTTCCCGTAACGAGGCAACAGGCCAGTCCCCATATCTGGTTGTATTTGGGAGACACCCAAATGCTCCATTACGCCACATTGATCCCAATATGGCTTATACACTAAATGACAGAATACAGAGAATGCACAGCATCTGGCTTGAGACTCAAGCCCACATTCAAGCCAGCCGCGTACCTGACAGACTGAGATCTGAACGGCAGGCTAATGCGCCCATACTGGCGGACAATACGGCAGTCCTATTAAAAACTGAAAACCCTATGACATTTACTGCCAAATGTGACCCTCAGTGGGTGATTACAGAACAACGTAACACTACGTGTCACATACAAAACCAGCACAGTGGGGCAACGAAGAAAGTTCATCGATCAAAAGTTGCTTCCGCTCCTACAAATGCTGATTGGACGCAGGTCAGGACAGACAGACCTACACACAAACGTCACTTATGTAACAGGACAAAACATGTCCATAGTAAGACAGCACAGACAGACTCGTTACCAAGAAAAGGCAGGCCCTCTGCGAAACGCCCAGATAACATGAGGTTCACAAATCCTTATGCCTGGAGTGGCGAAACGCCAAACTGCTATGAATGTGCAGAGCCTGGACATGTCGCCGAAGACTGTGACGTAAGATTACATAGAGTAGCGAATGGGGATTTTGCGGGCATCCCCCCGAAATCACTTAATAAAATCAGGGCCCGGTTGAACAGAAATGGAAAAGAAAAATCTTCGCTAAGTAAGCTATGTCCATCAGGGAGAAAACGAACTCTCACACCACAAAACGACGAACCTGTAGCAGGGCCTTCAAATGATTTTACACACAGGCCTAAGTCTACTCGACATAGCAGTAGAAATACAAGGAAACATAACTATGCAATTCTTAATGAATGGGGATATTCACAGTAAATATCATACAAGTCTTACTGTACATGTATATATGTATATAAAAAAAAATAATAATAATAGTTTGATAAACTATTGTGTATATGTATTGTGTGTATATGTTTATATATTTGTGCGTGTATGTATGTATGTATATGTATGGGTGTGTATGTGTGTGTGTGTGTATATATATATATGTATATGTATATATATATGTATATATATATACATGTTTGTACATTTGTTATAATATATGTTATTTCACTTTACTTCCTTCCCATTTGCAGAAAATGCAGTAGAGAGCATCTGACCCCACTACCTCTATTACACATATTTCATTCGGTTGTAGATGAACTGACGCATCAGCCATGCACCGCTGGCCATGGTCAAAGTTTTGTAAATACTACCCTTGTATTATAGGAGAAGGTACTGCTGTTGTTGTTTTCATTTCAGGGGGCCCAATCTGGTATGGACATCGATCCTGTCTCCTGGTGACAATATCAGCCAGCAACAAATACAGTGACCCCGTGCTGCCAATTTAAGCCGTGCAGACAGAGTCATAGGATTAATATGGCTTAAAACATGGAACTTTATGTAGAGAAACTGGACTGTATAGGATCATTTATGGACAGTTACATTAATTATAAACCATAGTCTAATGCATATCTTCATACTCTTGTGCATTTTATATTATCATCTGATGTCACTTGTGTATTATATGTATATCTAATAAAATAGATCTTCTCTAAACTCCCACAACAACTATCAGACTGCTAGTCCCTAATTCTCAGTTGTACTGTGTAGGGAGAGAAAACTCCCTACCCGCTGTTGGGATCCCGCTCCCAGGGATACCGAGCACTGGATAAACCTACCTCCCCCCTCCCAACATGGGATTTAGGGGTTGGGTAGCCGGCTCACAGCCTATACACAGACTGCAAAGGCCGAGTTTGGGCCAAATAATGAACAAAAACCAGTCCTCCCCTCCAAAAGGATAAGCAATATGACGGATAATGCAAAACAAACTACAACAAAAAATTTTCCACTGTATAGTGCAAAATTTTTCCCGATAGGGGGGAAGGATGTAATTGCCCGCCTGTCTCCACCCTGGGTTGAGTATCACCTTATCTGGGTGATCATTAACCTGGGTACTGTATGGCGGTCAGTGACCTTTTCCCCTGCCGAGCACACACGTGGTGAAGGGCAGAGAGAACGGGTGCCAGTCGGGTTTGGACTTCCATCTGAGACAGAAGAGTTGGTTTGCTGATTCAAAGCACCATCTTCTGTACATCCAGGAGTCAGCCTTGGCAACCTTGGTATGTGCTTTATCCCTTGTACTTAAGACCATATGCAGTTTGATAATTGTTAAAGTTTTTAGTTGTGTTTATAACCCTATATATTTGTTGTGGTTCTTTGAATTACCCAGTCAGATAGAAAAAAAAAAACGAAAATCCTGTCCTCAGAATTAGAAATCCCTTACAGTATGTCTAACTACCGATATCTGTGTTAACAGGTCGGTGACTCTGAGAGCTTACCTGCTTGAATCGCGAGGCCTATGGCCGTGGTGTTCCTGGAAACCGTTATCCGTTCAACTCGGAAAAGACCTTTTGTGTCATTATGGATCGTCACATTATACTGTGGTTCAACGAATATGTCGCCATCGATAACAGTCAGGCCAAAGGTTATCTTAAGAAAAGAACAAACTCGTTGACAAAAAAAAAATGAATTAAACAACAATCCAACAGTCATTTCTATTGAAACCAGCCTGTATCAGTTTAATCACGTTGATTTAAATAGTAACCACATAAATTTTGAATTTAAATTATATTACTTTGATAGTAACAAAAAAATAGAATAACCATTAATAATTCTTTTGTATTGAAACCAACTTGTGTGAATTTAAAGTTACTGTGTAAAAATTGATTGTAATTCTACCGGGCTAATGATAACGTAATTTGATTATTAATCTTTCAATATTAATTGTAAAGTCTGCAAATTATATCGAAATGTTCTCGTCTGCTGACCTCGGTTTGGCTGAGTGTCACGTGAAGATTGTAGACGCCTTGCTTGCGCCCGTCTGTGTCTGGGATCACTGGCCCCTGGTTATTTATATCCACCATGTCAATCAGTACCTCCGTCTTCTGGTCGGGCTTTACCGCCAAACCGGAAACAGTTGAACAATGCACCAGGACAGGCCACTTCCGTCCCGCCATAAAGCGCAGGTAACTCTGCTTTTTTGGAGATAACCAACCGGGTCGCAGTAGAGTGAACCCACTACCTGCAATAGCACATAAAGAATTTAAAACACGTTTAGCCAAGTTGTCAACTTTTGTTTCGGAATCATCATCTAGTAAAGCTTAAACCCCATGTGCGCAAATATGCATATAATAACAAATGAACTGGCAAAACATTTCAGACAGATCTGGTCGGTTTTCCCGCCTAAAAGACGCTGGAATGACGTCTTCGGCCCAAAATCCCTCAGTTCACACAGAGTCCAATCACATCCATATATAAGCGGGTTCTCAGAAAGCTTAAAATATGTTGAACCAACAGTGAAAAGCAAGAGAAACAGGAAAAGGAAAATAATATGGTTTAATCCACCCTACAGCCGTCATGTAAAAACCAACATTGGCAGAAAATTCATGAAACTAGTTGAAAAACACTTCCCTCAACATCACAGGTACCACAGGTTATTCAACAGGAACAATTTGAAAATTAGCTACAGCTGTCTACCCAACATGTCTAACCTGATCAGCAAACATAATATGAAGGTTCTAAATTCTGACAATGCTGTGAATGCACCCCAAAAACAATGTAACTGCCGTAAAAAAGACGAATGTCCTATGAATGGTCAATGTCAGCTGAAATGCATTGTCTATAAAGCAACAGTTAGAACAGACAATGACGTGAAACACTACATAGGGTGTACTGAAGGTGATTTCAAGACAAGATATAATAACCACAAGCAATCCTTTCGGAACAGATCCCACGCTAAAAACACTGAACTGTCTAAACACATTTGGTCACTAAAAGACAACAATATCAATTACAAGCTCTCCTGGGAAATATCTGCCAAGGCAGCACCTTACTTCTGTGGGACTAGGAAGTGTGATCTCTGCTTGTCTGAAAAGCTACTTATAGCTACGGCCCCCCCTGGATCATTGTTGAACTCAAGAGCTGAAATTCTCTCCAAGTGCCGCCATCAAAACAAATTCACCCTGAAATATTTTAAAACCTAGCATTCGTACTAATATTCAGCGTGCCCCCTTAACCCCCCCCCCCCCCCAACGAGGATCCGCTGGGCAGACTCATTTGTTCAGGTAGTTGTTCTCTCACTGCTGGCTCGTGAAGTCCATTGGATGACAGGAAAGTTCTACTTTATCCTGGTCTAAAGGGCTTTACGACCTTCAGCTAGGAGACTTGCACCACTTGGTATGAGTATAGTATATTTGCCTTTTATATTGTATATTTGCCTTGTATATTGTGTATTTTCACAGTATATGTGTATTTTTATCATATCATATGTATACTACTGATATGTTCACTGCTTCCAAGGCCCTATTAGAAATCATTTCAATATGCTGATTGAGCATCCTGGTTATATCTTTGTATTATATTTACTATTTACTACATTATATAACCTCTTTGCCCTGCTCTGTTATGTTCCAGTATCGCACGTGTACCCCGACCATTCCTATTGTGCACCCGAGAACAATAGGATCAGTGTCAGTCTTTCACATGCCCCCCCCCCCCCGACCCGAATCGCACAAAGCATAATCTCGTAATCTCGTATAGTCTCGGCTTTTCATACCACGACGTTAGCTTCATTCTAACCACATTCACCTGATGATCGGGTCGCATCCCGTGAAACAGTCTGTTGTGAATTAACAGTGTTGTTTTTCTTCAGAGTTATATATATATATATATATATTGTTACGGAACCTAATATCAACAGATCACGCATGCGTGATGAACATACATTTGGTCAAGGAGATAAAAAAATCAGATTCTGTAACACTAGGCAGCGTAAAATGTCTAGGGGAATGAATAAAGAAGTCAGTGCAGTGTTTTTTTGTTATTAAATAACTCTAATTTATTCTCAAAACAAGCCTAACATTACAATACACTAAATCAATACAATAACACAGTATAACAGCAGTATAACAACAAATCAATACAATCTCACAGTAAAATAAACAAAGTGCACAGTACCTAGGTACCACCACTGTCACAGCGATAAGTCCTTTGGAATGTATAAGCCGGACGAACAGTTCACACAAATTCTCTCGGAGAATAACAGGCCAATGTAAAGCTCTTGTAACAGTCCCAAAAGTAAACTGAAGACCAAATAAGATTCGTCACAAATCCAGAAGAAAATCTGAAAAAAAATCTATAATTGCCGCACTTATCGGAATAGGTCCCACAAACTGACATACACGCTTCTGTGTCCGCTGGAATATTCTCTCACCTCTCTTTCGGCTTTAAAACACAGCCCCCTTTATAAAACTTCTCACCTCTAGCCGAGAACCCTCCATTTCTCGAACAATCTAAAGAAAGTAACACAGTACACACGTTCAAAGAACATACTAGAACAAAGAACGCTGTGCATCTAGGGTTCAACCAATGCGGATTAAACCGAGCCAGCAACATATGGCCAGGCGAGGCCGCTACAACACGAGCTACGCGTGGCACACAAACCAAATGCTAACAACACGTGGAACATCCGTGCGCACAATAAAACAATCATCTGTAAGACAGCTGCACACAATAAAAGGGGAACATGTAACAATATATAGCTAACGAGCTCATGGTTTGATCAAGTTACAAGAACGTCTGAGCGATTTATCATACACCTTTCGCACACATGGGTTTTAGCTAAAAGATAACATTAAAAAATTATCTTTATGATGTTACGGAACCCAATATAAACAGATCACGTATGCGTGATGAACACAAATTTTGTAACTGAGATAAAAAAATCAGATTCTGTAACACTAGGCAGCGTGAAATGTCTAGGGGAATAAATAAAGAAGTCAGTGTTTTTTTTTTGTTAACAAATAACTATAATTTATTCTTAAAACAACCCTAACAATACAATACACTAAATCAATACAATTATACAGTAAAACAGCGGTACAGCAACAAGTCAATACAATCACAGAGAAAATAATGTATGTGCACAGTACCTGGTTACCAACACCATCACAACGATAAGTCCTTTAAATGTAAACTCCCGGAGAATGACAGTCCAGTGGAAAGTTCTTGCAACAACACAGAAAGTAAACTGAAGTCCAAATGCATAAAATCCAGGAGAAAGTCTTTGAAAATGTATAATTTCCGCATTCTTCGGATAAGGTCCTAGAATCTGACACACGCTTATGCGTCCGCTGGAAAATCTCTGCTGTCTGCCCCTCTCTAAAATACAGCCCCTTTATATACCTTCACACTTCAAGCCGGGAATTTTCCACTTCTCGAACAGTCTATAAGATCTTGCACAGTAAACACGCATTTCAGGAATTACCGAGAAGATAACAGCCGTGCGTATCCCCACACACCAGGGTCATCACGTGACCCTCGACCAGGCGTGAAAACCCAAAGCCCACATGACAACGAGAGTTTAACCAGTACGGATTAAACATAGAATGTAACAAATGGCCCGGCGAGGGTGTCACAACACGATTTATGCCCGTGTCACACAAAAAAAGAGCACCTGTAACAATGATAATATTTTGTAACTGTGCATAACCTGTGTTTTCATATATGTGTCATATCGCTTCATGAACGATTTCTAGGTATATGATGTGCGTGAGCTTAGAGATTCCTGGTTATTATTCCTGATTACATCACTACTGAATATAAGGGCTAAGAAAACCATCGCAAACTTCTGCCGGTTCACGCATATATTTATGCGCATGTGCACGCACATTTTGTTTAAGGCACTTTCCATGATTGTCATGGACCAACATGACCGCATGTTTACTTCAATTCGTTTTAGTAATGTTCTTATTATCACTAGTATATATATTACTTATAAAAATGATTAATGTGTTTAGCGCATTCTACACCTTATCTTCGAAGAATTGAAGCTCAACAACAACACACCGTTTACAGATAAAATTGTGAATCAATTTTACAGGCCATTAGTGCTTCTCGTCTTGTTCTCTCTCAATAGTCATGCGAAAAGAAATCATATATATATCATTTATATAACACTCATTGTTACAGGAATTGCTCATAATTAATTCAAATAGCCATGGGGATACAGGTGGTGCTGTGAGAAAATAATGTTTATAAAAATATGATATTTCTGTTCTGTACCCGATTGGTACAAAGCTTTTGTGTAAAAAAAACACGGTATTGCATGTTATTTATAGATATTCAGAGCTGCAAAAACTACCAACATTAAGACGAACAAGAATGCATCCATCTTGGACCGCTACTTGCATCTGGATCATTTGAAAATATTATTTGGAAAGTAAAATTATCAATAATAAGAGCCGTTATCCTAATCTTTGACTCTAATGCTTCAATACGAAATAAATTCTCCTATGTATTCTAGTGAATGATCATCAGCGACACATGAAGGCTACGTAACAGTCTTAAAAATGTGGCACACCAAAAGTTATTTTACCCTTTTATTCAGGCTTTATGTAGTGAAATGTGTAAACCTTAAGGACCTGAAAAGTCATCAGTTGATGCATTACGGCACAGGAAAGAATAACAGGATTAATATATCACAGTTCCTGTGGAGACCGAGGAGAAGGAACAATTAAGTGTATAATACTCTGGGTATTTGTAAATGTTGTTTTGAGTTTCCGAGTCTGTAGAACGATTCCCTTGCCATAGCCGAAGATAACTGTACCAGCACTCAGAAAACCACAACTCACCTGCTCGAAAACAGGGTTTTGTCAGTTGTGGGTTATAAATATCAGGTCATTAGTCGCAGAAAGCTAAACTTATCACCCGGCAGTGTGTAAATTCTCATAAATGAACCACCAGGTGACCCTTAGCAATGGTACAGTAACAGACGGGGGAATTTTAGCGACCGTCTGGGAAAAAAAACGAACTTATTTGTTGCATGTTCCTCAATCCAACGTGTGTAAGATTTCCATCAAATTACTGATTCATGTCATTAAGAATAAGATGTAGTATACGGTGCTATTGTGGAAGAAAGAAGTTATAAAATACGAATACGAATTGATTATGGTTATTGATTAAATGTAAAACTAAATTTAAAACGTATGTCAGAGGGGTGGCACAGACACGAGTACTAAATATTCTAGAAAGAGGTCCGGAAAACTAGCGAATATCTGCTGTAACTACAGCAGCAATAGACTGGAGCCGTTTAAATACGGTTAATAATGTTAATAAGGTACTCCAGAGTTTAAATTTACCTTTGAGAAATTCGCAAGGTCTTACGAATTGTTTTCGGCTTTTTATAGTGTTTCACAGAAACACAGACAAAGCAGCTCATAATAATTGGCTGTCGCAGGGCGCGTCAGCTTCGTTAAAAGAAGGCTTAAAGGCAGAATTATACACCAATTAAAATGGTTAATTAGTGGCTCATTTTGTGAAAACCTGCTGTGGGCTTAGTGACCTGATCTAACAGCTGCGGTACTTTCTTGATGAAAGTAACAGGTATGATACAGCTGTGGTGTAAGGCATAAATAGCTATAGTGATGTCAATTAGCGCAGGTCTCTTCTACACAAAAGGAAACAGCTATTCAAATGTCGAGACATGTTCTCGCGCCAATCGTATGCCGTGATCAATATCTAACTTGTTACCTGTAGGGGACACGCTTTGAAGTATCAGGTTGCGAGCTTGGTCGGGTTCTGCACATTCAGAAATATCTGATATGAATTGACGTACTGTGTAAAATATATTTATTGTATCTCTGACAGAGGGTATTATATTTCTTCGTGTTGGTTGGCCGGGTTGTCTATCAGAAAACTTATTGGAAAGGTCTAAACAGATTTTGATTACATTTTGAGGATGCTTAGGATAGCGCTCCAGGGACAATCGATTAAATTTAATCTGGATCAGTAAACTAAATTTTTAACTTAAATCATGCCAAGTGTGCATGCTAAGAAGGACACGGGAGTGTTTGATTTGGATCCTGGCGGAGGTTTGAAAACTACGACTACAGATCTAGTTCAGGATGGAATAATTATTTCGAGGGATTTCGGAATGGCGTCTCATTGGGAGCAAAACATTATGTTACAGTCAAATTAACAAGTTATCTTTAAAAATATAAATTTGAACTATTAATAAAAACTTCAGCGGGATATATTTTTAGATTAAAAGGCAGGTTATGCTGGTGATATATAATTAACTTATGAAATTTTAAATTAGATAAGATAAGACACTTAAGTATTATGTTTTTGCAGAGATAAACAGTTTTGATACCTTCGACAATCAAGAAAACAAAAAAAGAACATGCAATAACCAAAACACTGTTTGGCCTGTCAGCTTGGTCACCATAGCAACTATAACTAAGCCGCTTATTTAGGACGATCCACTTGAATACTATTTATTCAAAGGCATTTTCGCAAAAATGATTCTGCTTACTATTTAGAAAAGAAAATGGCTGGAAATTTTTTTCATGTAAGCAATCCTTTTCGACTAACATAGGTATATGGGTTAAAAGATATACATATATATATATATATATTTATATATATATATATATATATATATGAGGTAGAGTTACCCTCCGTTGTAGAGTGCTTTGTTTATGAAAGCCAGACCCATGTATGACAAAGCTTAAGCGAAAAAACGGGTTCTCAGAAAACTTAAAATATGTTTAACCCGCAGTGAAAAGCAAAAGAAACAGGACAGGGAAAATAATATGGTTCAATCCCCTCTACAGCCGTCATGTAAAAACCAACATTGGCAGCCAATTCATGAAACTAGTTGAAAACACTTCCCAAAACATCATAGGTACCACACGCTATTCAACAGGAACAATTTGAAAATTAGATATAGCTGTTATCCCAACATGTCTAACCTGATCAGAAAACATAATATGAAGGTCCTAAATACTAACAAAGCTGTAATGTCCCTCAAAAACAATGTAACTATCGTAAAAAAGACGAATGTCCTATGAATGGTCAGTGTCAGCTGAGATGCATTGTCTGTAAGGCCACAGACAATGACGAGAAACACTACATAGGGTGTACTGAAGGTGATTTCAAGACCAGATACAATAACCACAAACAATCCTTTCGTAACAGATCCCACCCTAAAAACATTGAACTGTCTAAACACATTTGGACACTAAAAGACAAGAATATCAATTACAAGTTCTCCTGGGAAACATCTGCCACGGCAGCACCTTACTTCTGTGGGACTACAAAGTGTGATATCTGTTTGTCTGAAAAGCTACTTATACTACGGACCCCCTGGATAATTGTTGAACTCAAGAGTTGAAATTCTCTCAAAGTGCCGCCATCAAAACAAGTCTACTATGAAATGTTTTAAAACCTAGCATTAATACATATATTCAACGTGCCCGCTCATCCCCCCCTCCCCTCCCCCCGAGGATCCGCTGGGCAGACTCACCTGTTCTCTCACTGCTTAGCAGTGCTGACTGCTGAGGGACATGGTGTTGCCCCTACCCCATGGTGAGTTTGTCGATCGAGTCCACTTGGTATGAGTATAGTATAATTGCCTTTTATATTGTATATTTGCCTTTTATATTGTGTATTTTCATAGTATATGTGTATTTTATATCATATGTGTATACTACTGAAATGTTCACTGTACCCAGGACCGTATTAAAAATCATCTTACTATGCTAAATGGGCATCCTGGTAAAATATATTTGTATTAAATAATAAACATTAAAACTACAAAAAAAAAACCTCTTTGCCCTGTTATGTTCCAGTATCGCACGTGTACCCCGACCAAGCCTATTGTGCCCCCGAGGACAATAGGATCAGCGTCAGTCATTTACATGCTCTCCCCGATACGCACAAAGCATAATCTCGTAATCTCGTAAAGTCTCATCTTTTCAAACCACGCCGTTGGCTTCATTCTAGCAACATTCACCAGATGATCGGGTCGCATCCCGTGCCCATCCCGTGAAACAGTCTGTAGTGAATTTTTACAGTGTTGTTTTTGATACAGGTGAACAGATATGAATATATATATATATATATATATATATATATATATATATATATATATATATATATATATATATATATATATATTCATATTTGTTCACCTGTATCATATGTCTTTTATTAAACAATTTGTAGACCTTGCGAATAATTAGTGTTATGTTGGAAGGATTAATAAAAGATATCAGTATACATGTAAATTTCATTAGTGACACGATAAGAACAAATGGAAAATGTATGGAAAAGGGCAGAATGACGTATCTGTGTTACCTGTATATTCCTGATAGATAAACTATTACATGGTCCATTTATCTATTCTAGACTGTAATTATTTCATCATTCATGAAAGCAATACTCAAAGGCATTGCTATATTCATAACAGAAGCGGATCGGGGGGGGGGGGGGGGGGTTCACCCGAAGCAACCTTTAAAAGAAGGTTTTAGACGAAATTTTGCGGCCTCAACCCCCCCCCCCCCCCCCTTTTCCGGACCTGATGACCTTTGTTTAGGATTTTCATTAGTCCTCCTAAGTTAACCCCCCCCCCCTTTTTTTTATCCTAAATCCTGGATCCGCCCCAGCTGAAGATGCTGCTGCGCGTCCTGACGGAAACAGAAGTCACACATACAGTCCTCAGAAAAGGCGGCATGGTGGCCCTATGTGAGACTTATTGTTAGTAAGTTGTAGTTAGTTTTTATCTGTCAACACATTCACTGCCAAACCCATGTTCACCCCCAGTGCCAGGGCCATACACAGTGACCCCAGCAGCCCCGAGAGCTGCAGTGGTACCAAGACTAGGTGCTAATTACCTGATAAGAAGGTGTGACTTCGGATAACACAGGAGCAATAAAACTCGGGGGAGGTGTGAAGTCGGGCACTGAGCCAAATGACCGATAGTAGGCCTAGTCACAGGATGGCTCCGGTGGACTGGTCTCATAGCGTCTACGTTGACACCAGCATAAAGCAAACAACTGATTCAAACAAAGAAATATTCTTTATAAGCTTATCCTGATTTTGTTTTAATAAAAAATGCTAATTCTGTCGAAGGTGTCGAATTTTCGTAACGGAGACCAGTCTACTATTGGTCGTGCACTTACTGGTTTCAACCAAACCATTTGTCTGCATTATGCTTATAAAAGGGCGTGCATGTTAGAAATGGTTTAGAGGAAAAATTGACTGATAAATTATCCCCCGCCAACAACACCGCTGCCTCCTCCGCTAGGCAGACTACTCCAGACTGGAATTTCCCGATTTACGTATCGGTCACAGCGATGGAGGTGACAGACCAGGGGCGTCAAGATAGAGGATAGGGGGTATCTACCCCCCCTCCCCCCCCCCCCCCCCCACACACACTTTTTGGCAAAGGGGGGATGGTCATTGAAATCCCCCCCCCCCCCCACTATTCAGAGAATAATATTTATATTGCAAATGAAATATATATAAATTCAAAAGTATATAGACTTTGATACGATTTATGATATTACTACGCAATATTATATGTAAACCTTGTTTAGAATTAACTTATACTGGAAACATAATATCTTATTTTCTACAACGTAATACTTAATAGTAATATATTTAAAAATATATGTCTAAAATATTTCAAAGGTGTCATACAGATGCTAAAAAGGTATATATATATATATATATATATATATATATATATATATATATATATATACATATATATATATGTATATATATGTATATCGGGAGGGTATGTGTCTGCGAGTCACCCCAACCCCCCATCCCCCCCAACCCCCCCATCTCACCCCAACCCCTACCCTGGAAGATAAATGGACACCACTGTGACAGACTTTGTAATAAAATAATCCTTTTTTATTAATAACTGTTACATATGGCAATGAGTAGATCATCTTTTTAAGATGTTTTATTTAATAGTTTTTTTTAAACAAACTTTGCCCAACTTCTGGTGAATGACAGGATAATTAAGTGTCATATAATGAGGATAAGTTAATTGCACATTTCACACTGATCAAAAACCAGTGGGGAAATTATCTACCTCTATATATGAATTTCCGCCGCTACTGCAATATACCTTAGTGGAAGGATAAGAGAATTAATACCAACAGCTCGTTGTATCAGTTGTTTAAAAAAGAAAAGTTTTAATAGATTACGCTGATTCAAATTCAACGATCATTTGTGCAAAAAAAATCCATCTGTTTTCTCGTGTTACTAATGGACTATGCAAACATTTATTGAGTTAATACCCTGGAGTTGTCTTCGGTTAAACTAGTTCACAACACCAGGCTTTATATATAAATAAAATATTGGTTTAAATTGTATATATTAAGCGAAGGTATGATAACTGCCAATCTGCACTTACCGAGGTATTAAAACTGTTGGGTGGAGCATACAACAAGAGGATTGTATGACGCCTCCAGAACAGTAACGCGCCATTTCAATGAATTTTTAATTTTATTTGCAAAAAATGGGATTCTTTTTCTTGCGTCCAAGTGCACAGAAAAAGCACACTTCAGCCTTCAAAAGTAAAAAACCCATTATCCTGAAATTAAGAGACTGTTTTATAGCTCCATTACATGCGATATCCCCTCATGGGAAACTGACACGTGTTGTCTCTAATAATAACCGCTTCATGCTTCAAGGATATGTTTTTTTCTCTTTGTTTTTCTTTTTTGCAATTATTATTTTAACACGATATTTTTTTCTGCTCGATGAGTGTTCTCGGGCTCTAGGTACTCGTAAGGTTTAACCATTTCTGACCAAACCAATCATTGCTCTTTGGACCGTTTTTCATGAATATTCACTATGACGTCATGGTATACAGGTGTGGTCAGGTAAAATTGCTTCAACCAAATGCAGGGAATGGTCATTTGATATAAGGACTGATGAGTGCCTTGTGCATTTCCGTACCTTTCTGTAAGCGGGAATGATAGACAGGCTCATTTCTCCTTTGATTAATAAACAAAATCTTAAAAAGTGGGAAATAAATTGAGACAGATTAATTTTCTTATTAATAATTGTTATTCTCATATTGGGGTGTGTTAACATTTTATATCTATAAAACAATATATATACAAAATTGGAATGAAAGAAAGAAATGTACGTAAACCGCTGCATAGGCGTGAAGACAGTGTGTTTCAGAGTGGATCATCGGCTGGAACCCCTGATGCAAAATCCGCTCTGCCTTTGTCACTGCTGGATTATTAATTAGAAAATCTGAACTGCAGAAAGCTTCTTCAATTTTAATATATGGTCACTCTCACCCATTCAATAGTCTAAAGCCGGCAACAGGCCATGAGCTAATCCTTTAAAAACGATTATTAACATAATAACATAAAACCTAAGAGGTGGTGGTGGTAGTGGGGTGGGGTGGGGGTGGGGGTTTAACGGGAAATAATGTATTAATGTATACCTGGCAATGTGGATACGGTGAATCGACATTTCTTTTCAATGGGCATCAGAAGACCGTGGAGATCAATGGCGCCAAGAGTCTCGGGTACCCGTATCACATCGGGTAGAGATGAACAGCAGCTATCCCATAATCCAATCTTATTTTCAATATGCAAAGTAAGTGAAGCAGAAGCTGACTCCGGTGCGAGGGTGGCCGTACCCGCACTGATACATCTCACCGATAATGCCAACGGAAAGGCAGCATCTAAAAACAATTATAATATAATATAATATATAATGCATTGTGTTACTGTTGTCGCGTAGCATATATATGGAAGAATTCAACTAAACTTAACATTTTTTTTCTATTAATGTAAATAACAAATCGGTCATTCATGTATAATTTACAGTTTCATTATCATGTTAACCAGTCAATGAGAGTTTACGTCCCTCGATGCCTAAATGCTACAGAAATGCCCCATGAACAGGGGAAATGTTGATTCGAATGCACAGCAAAAAGCAGAATCATGGTATTGAAGTGGAACATCAAGGAGGCTTATCCCCTGGCACTAAGCAGGCCCCACACAGCCTCTAACAGTGACGTGCAAAGTTTAACTGATCTTGGGTCAGAGAAGCCAGTTTATGTGATAAGAAGAGTAAATGATTCAGAAGCTATTGTCATGGACACGGAGTATAGATTACAGGGCTCAGTGGTAATGGTGCATCCTCCGTTCCTGTAAGAAAGTACGGTCTGTCATATCTTAAGTTGTGAGAAATCATGCCGAGGATCATAATTTATCTAACTCTGAGAAAATGTGAGTTAATTCCTGAAAAACAACATATTCTTGCAATATCTACTTATGAAGAGTTTTTCTGAGTATTCTATTGAAGGATGTATGGTACCCGTGTCATCTATGAAACTACAGAGTATATGATTGTTTTCAAAATATGTTTATGGACGCACCAGACAGACGTGCTTGTCACACATAATTTTCATATCCCGTTTCTATCCGGATCCATAAAGACTTTACTTGATGTTAGAAGAGCACTTCGACATTAGGCCAAACAATTTTGATATATGTAGTGTAAGTTAAAATCAGACACCTCTAACTTCACAAGACTACTAATCAGAAACGCTCACCACTGGATCACAATTGGCTCTTCAGGTCTGTGCCATTATTGCTCATTATTGCCAGAAGATAAATAGATAAATGGCAAAGTAATAACTTTATTATTCAACCTTTGCAATGCTCATTTCCTATGTTTGTTAACAAAATACGCCGCCTGTGTTCTTCCTGCGGTTAAAGTGTTGCATTATGGATCTCTTGTGAGCGAATCCTAACCAACCAATGATATGTTCGGTTGCTAGTGTTTTTCTTATTTATTTTGAAAGATGTCGTAATGGAGGTAATGGGGAGCGTTCTCCATCATCATAATAAAATAATCAAATACCATGCATTATGCATAAGCCAGAATTTACCAGTTAATACAGTTAACTTTAGGAAGCTTTGAAGATCCCTGGCAAACGTTCAAACACGAAGTTATTCAGATTGGACCAAACAAAGTATAATAAAGGGCAAGTTAACCGCGAAGTGTAAAAAAACGTGACCCAATACTATTCCGTCATTAAATATAATATTTTAAATAACTGAGGTGCCGTTAAAACAGAGTAATGGGACATGAAAGCAAAACCGATGTGGTACTGGGGAAGTGAAAATTGAGGTTTCCTTTGTTGCTCCTGTTTTGTTAATTTTAAGAGAACTCTATTATATGGCTAATTAGTGGAGAAATGTAAAGAGATATTTTTCTCCGAACTAAAAATAATATCTAAAATTAATTACCATAAAATTTCTTGTCAAGTCGCAGGAAAACCGGATCAGATGATAATGAGATCTTCCCTTTTATGTCAATCTCTGACTCAGGGGCTTCAAGGAAGCACGAATGACCTTGACCGTTGCTCTGTGGCACAGAAAATAGTCTTGGTTTGACGAGAGTACCTGCAGGCCAGTCACTCGGTAGGGTGACGTCATAATGGTCTTGACTAAAAAATAATTCGCCACGGGCTGCAAAAGAAATAGTTACAACATTCAGGATATAATTCTACTCCACACATAAAACAAATGAAACAATGAAATTTAAATTAATAGATAAGTGTCTTTTATAGATCAGTTTCAAGATTGTCGATATTATGAACTATTCAAGGAATAAAGCAACTTTTGAAAAAAGTCTCATCTTGTATATGTGAAGTAAAGGTTGATATTAAGACTTAAGGTTGAATATTTACAGTTTGATGAGAGCTCATTTATAAAAATAATCTACCTTAATGAACAGAAGCTGATCCAGGGGGTCCGGAGCCCCCCTTTTTCATCAGAAACAACGTTTTTTAAGGGCATCAGACAATATTTTGCCGCCTGGACCCCCTTTTTTTCAGACCTGAGGACCTTTTTTTTTAAGTTTATATTTGTCCTCCTGGGTTGGACCCCCCCCCCCCTTTTCCTAAATCCTGGATCCGCCCCTGATGAGTGTAAGGTAAAGATGTTTAAGCAGCTATATGGCTTAAAAATGATCTGCCTTTATCGAAGATAACCAGATATATCAGCTAACCTTTTTGTGGAAGTGGCAGGAGTTTACAAGCCATTATGTAGCCTCAAATTAAGACAGCTATTAAAAAGGATGGGAGGTTTCTTCGAAGAGATTATAAAGTGGTGTTAGTCTATTTATATTTCGACGTAGCAATATGCCGCTGTCGTAATTCTTGGAAATGAATTGTCCCTTGCCCGTCTGAAGTCAACTCTGTATAACTAAAGCAATCAGGAGCGAGGGCCGGTTGGGGGGGGGGGGGGTCTATAAAATAACGGTTAATGAATAGGTTTATAAAATAACACATAATTCAGCCTTTTTGGGTAAAGTGGACAGATTTATATCTTTCTTTTCAAATTTTCCGAGCCATTCATATAATACAAGCTGTGGCTCTGCGGGTAATTTATGGTCAAATGTACTCAAACTAATGTTAAAATCGCAGATTTAATGTTAGAAACATGAGCTCAACCATTTGTGTATACAAAAAGATTGGATCTGCAGTCTACGTCCATCCTCACAAAAAATGACAGAATAAAAACACTTCATGATTAACAGGGTACATTGAAACTGATTTCACGCCAACGCTCATTAAAGCCAGCTATTCGACAACCTTTTCCATAGAATATATGCGATTTATATTTGAACTCTAGGTAATCCCTGCTAGGAAAAGCTCTTATAACGCCGATATGTGAAAGATGTACATGGCAGGAGAAGTTTTGACAAACGGGGTAAAAAAAACCATATAAATTATTGCAAATACGCGGAAGTCAAACGGTCACCAGTTGCACAATGGCCTTTCCTCCGGTTCGTCTGACTTCCCGCCAGGTATGATTTTTGTTGGATGTGTTATGATCATTTTGGCAGGGCTCCCACACGTTAAAAACTCATATTTATAAACATAACGAACAGCATATGTGCGGGGGGATCTAGGTTTTCTGGCCTATTTTTATATTAAAAAGATGATTTAAGGGATTATCTTTTATAGGTAATAGACGTCAGATATCGGAATAGTCCTTTTTAAAGTAAGATGGACGATTGAAGTAACACGCCACCCATAAATATACCATTCTCATGGTACTATAAGCTGTCTCCACATATTATCTTTGGGAAATTTTAGGATAAACTTCACGAGAAGTCTTTGTGACGTAGTTCAGGATCTCGACAGCATTCGCCACAAAACAAATATGACAGAGGCTCAAATATAACAAAGTAGAAATAATATCAATACTGACATATATGAAAATGGTATACTGGCGGCCCATTTAGTAGTCTGGTTTACAAAGTAAAAAACAAGTAATCACTTCCGGCTTTGCCAGCCAGTCTATGAATGAATGTGACGCTGTTAAAGTGTGGGTGGTATGACACATATCGGTGCATTCATAGTCTATAATATAATTTAACTTATTCAGCCATTAAACCATTTAAGCTATTATGACAAATTTCGCCCAAGTAGGAAAAGGAGTGACGGATATTTTCAATGGTTTACGCAAACAAGAGTTACCCTGGAAACCACATGTCCCCAATCAACTTCTAAAATACGTAATGTTGCAAATTATTTTATATTACATTTTCAAGAGGAGTAGTACATGTAAAAAAATATTGGCTTAGATAAACGAAAGCTGAAATCTGATCACAATTATATTGCTGTATGGGGTAGTAAATTTTGGATTCGAGAACTCGATTGGCATTATCCCTCTCGGACTTGTTACTCATAACAGTGCTCGTTAAAAACATCACTAAATGGGAATTTTTGAAACGAAAAAAGTTTTGAAGTTTAAGTATCCTTAGCAATGCGCTGCTCGTATACTAGAGGGCATAATTTCCTTACGTTTATTCTATAGTATTGCTCATGCAAGATTTTTTATCTCCTCATTAACTACGGTTAAGGAGCATCGTAAATAAACAGGCTTAATGAATAAAAAAAGACGAATAAGGCCCAAAAAACATAAGGCCTGGTTCTCAGGCACTTTTTTCCAGAAATCAATGTGGGCGGGCGGTTTTTTTATTTTTATTTTTTTTTTGTATGTTTCGATAAAAATGTAACAAAAAATCAGGGAAAATCATGATAATAACAGATTTATTTTGCTAAACAAGTAAAAACACTACATAACAAGGAAATTTTATCAAGATTGTATGATTTTTATATACCTGAAAGAAATGTCCAAGCGGCTGAAGCTCACAATTGGTAAGTTTTTTTATTGAAAATTAAAATAAAAATTTTTGATACGGGGGTTTAAAATTGTCGCGGGCGGTGTCTGAGAACCATACCTTTTATTTTATTTGGCCTAACTGCTTATAGATATGTCTCTGATAGTACCTACTATAGCACTCGAATCGTGCTTTCGGATTCGGTAATCGGTTCGAACTACTCGGACTGGGGCTGAAACGGGTACAAAATTTTGGACTCGAATACTCGACATTACCTAACTGGGACTCCAGTACTCGTTGCCATAGCAGCAGTTTACCGAGGCAATATACATACACACACGCACACACACATAAATACACACACACACAAATATATATATATATCTGTCTTGGTGACGGCTTATAAAACTCAATGCAACGAAGGAATAAACGTAAATAATAAGGAAAATCACTCCAAAGCATATAATTTATAAATATAAGTACCCTCCAAATAAGCTATACATTATAAAAACTATATAATGTATAAATTAACTAACGTAGGTTAAAGTAATCATTTGATATAATCTACATATTAGTTTGCAGTACTATTTTGTATTGCATATAGACAGATACACGAACTCGAGTCTAACTTTGGACTCGAGTAATTGGTAAGTAATACCCGGATTCAAGTTCTCAAGTATCCCTTCCAGTCCTAACTCGGACACAAACACTCGAGTAATCCTGTCAGTAATAATCATATGTATATCCATTGGTCAATCTGTATACTTTACATACCCTTATATTGGGACACAGTAAAATCCCTTGCTTAATAATAACCAACTAATGTCGAATAATAAACCAAAGTAGAATGACCCCTTCTTGGACATCTACTTTCAGCGTGTTCATTTTTTTGTCTCCGAAAACGACCAATCAACAAAAAACCACGCAATCGAGTAAAAGTCGTGAATGAAGTAGCTTTTGTTAAGATTTCATTATATCTGTGAAACACCTATTTTTCTCTTAAAGCTTTACATGTTACATATCGCAAGTATATTACACTTGTGATGTTATTGAAGAACGTAAAAATAAGCCTTAATAAGCTAAACATTGACATTACTTAAGAACCTGACAATATATTCGAAAAACAGAAATGATGACTTTGAAGGTGTGAAAATCATAAACATATAATTATAGCTGAGAATAACACATACAGCTACAGGTATCAGTATTTGAAAATACAGTAGAACCTCTCCTTACGGACTTCCCTACTAAGGACACCTCTTGATTGCGGATGACCGGTCAGTGTCCGTTATTCGGAGGTTTTACTGTACCTTCTGTATGTGTTTATGTAAAATGCAAAATGGCTTGAATTCAGTAAATATCTTTCGACTTTTTTAGCAGGTGCGACTCCCTGACATTTATCAAATATAACATCAGTATTTCCTGTTTACTGTTTCAACTGCAATCCATAGAAAACAAACATAAAATGGGTTATCTGACGGAATTGGTTAAATGAGCATTATATATAACCAGTCCCCCTGGACTGTTTTTACGCAGGAGACAATCTAGCCACACACTTGGCATGGCGAATCAAGATCAGTGCAATGTCCTGTTAATGTATTGATCGAGTCTGGGACGATAGTAAAGTCTCAGATATCAGAGCATACAATACAACAAGCAACCATTAGCCCACCGCACTATTACCAGCAAGGTGTCAATTTAGGCTATGAATGAAGCACCACGATCCCTATGAAACAGAAAACCCGAATCCTGTACACTACATATCGTTTATATAATATAACCAAATAGAGTGGAGCCTCCCGATTATGGAAACCGACAGAATCATGAAAGTTACGAAACTAGATCTACATTTCAGGCATTGACGGTCTGCATGAAATTAAGGGATGTCGCGGGTTCATTACAGTTTTATTTTATCATAGAGTGTTAAATTCAAACTCCACAATTCACGATTACTTTATTTATTCTATCAGGATTGTTCAGATAGTTATATAACTTATTCTAGACGCTCCCCATGACACAGATGATGGCGTTCGGTAGTCTCTGGAAGCACCTGGAGGATTGGAACAATCAGCGATCTTGGACGGAACAGACAACCCACTCTCATAACCACGCCCGGAATCGAACCAGGGTGACAGCGGAGAGAGCTGAGCTTCTAACCACTCGCCTGTCCAGGCACCTGACGATTTTCACCATTGAGTTAAACAGTCTTGGTATAATCAGAGACTTTAGAATCATTTGCAAAGACAAAAATATCACAATGAAGTGACACGAGGACCATGAAGCTTAACTTCCTTTGGGCCCATGAAGGCACGGCAATTGGTTCTTTATCAAGTTCCCTCTAACTAGACAAAACATTCTGCTATATGAGGCTAAAGAAAAAAATGAAAGTGTCTTTGACCATGAAAATTGGCATTTGTGTTTTAAATAAAAATATATATTATGTAGTTCAGTATGCTTATAACCTTTATTTGTAGTTCAGTAAATATTTTGGTTTTACTACGTGCAAAAACAGTGTCACGAAACTATACGCGTAAGAGTCTCCTTGCGATTGGACCTAAGCGGCAGAGATCTCGGTTGCGGAATAACTGGGAGGGACAGATGGAACATTCTGGTAACTGAAAAACAATATCTTCATGGGCAACTCAACGGGAAAGATAATTTATTTCAAATTTCCAGTAGCAGTGTAACATCAATATAATTAAAACGGAGTTGGTTTTTTTCTAGACCACGGTTTACCTGCTTCCGTTCTGATTTAACTCTCCAAATTCGGCAGACGTATCGGTGGTGTGCTCTTCTAGGACAAGTTTGTTTTATTTTGCAGGATTATGCCCTATTAAGCTGATAATTAATAATTTTTCCATTAGGTGCCCCTATTTCTTTTGTGCTGCAAGGGCATCCACGCCTGTGACGCTTTTTCAGGAGGCGCCTCGGGGGTTTTTTACTGGCCTGTTAAGACCTTGGCCAGCGCGCATGTCCTGCCAAAAAGGCATTTCCGTGCAATACGCGATCACACGGGTCCACTATAATCCCCATATCTATTGTAACGCCTTTAAAGGAATTTTCTCTCTCAAAGGAAGTAAAGGATTTTAATGTAAAGACCGCATGACTCCGCTTTCAATGCGAGGGCTTTTCAGTTTGGTCAACACTTTGCACTGAGTCCAGTGATGTGACCACCGTTTGACAAATTTTTTTAGGGGTTACAGGTATGTTGATTTTTATACATTCAAAAATATCTTTGCAGGATAACCATGGTTTCAAATGTTTGGCCAAGTCATGTGTTTATGAAGTTTTTTTTCAAAAAGAGCCCAACAACTTAATTTATCATTCGGATATCGTTGGGGTGGGGGGGGGGATTCACATATATTTGTTCACCTTGCGAGTGGCAGAAAAAGTAAATACGAATGGATGGATTCCACACGGGGACAAAGTAATGGTCCTTTGTCATAATGGTTTACAAGAAAATATATATTGTGGTGATTCGTATTACCTCCAAAATAAAATGGACTATTGATATGTCTTTACCCTAACCCTCTACAAATGTTCAGCAAAACATTTTTCGCCTGTCACGCTTTTTGAGGAGGCGACCTGTAATCCCCACTGGACCCCATTACCATTTTATCGAATGTTACGGAATTTTACTCTGTCAAAAGGAAGTAAAGATTTAAATTCAAGCACGGAACACATGTCCACATGAATCATTAAATAGGGAGTACTTTTCCGTTGAGTGGACACAAAGAGCTGAGGCCCTTTACACGATCACCGTTTTATAGGTTTATAGGTATGTTGATTTTTATACATTCAGAAGTATCTTTCCATGATAACCACGGTTTTAATAGTTCGGCTGATTTATGGGCCGTTTGAAAAAAAGTTTTTTTTTCAAAAGGAAGCCCGGGGGCGGGGGGGGGGGGGGATTGCACACACATCTAAGGGTCCTCAATCTTTTGGGTACTTTGAAACCCCCGCCAGAATCTACTAATAAGTCGTTCGTTCTTCCGTGCACGTCTCATGTAAAACATCGTCATGGTTCAGAAACACGGGTTCACCAGGCGAGTGGCAGAACAACTGCATACGAATTGCATACTCGGAAACAAAGGAATAGGCTCTTAAAATTATTCATTTGTGGAATTGTGATTATGGAACTTAAGAAAAAATATATCTTGGTGATTCCGATTACCTCCAAAAATGTAATGGATTACGGATGCAGTTTTACTGTACCCCTCTACAATTTTTCAGCAAAATCTGTATGTTATATTTTGCGTTAATTTGCTGAAATTGCTGAAATACAATACAAGGAACCAAGGCTGAAGTGGTTTCTTTGTTAAATACTTTCATCGAAATAGATCAACCTGTTTTCTTTTTATCTGGGAGAGTTGTCAATTTTGCATCAGACCTGCCTATTCCATAACAATTTACAGTACTTAAGCCAAAGATTTGATACTGTTTGAATATATTTTTCTTGGCCTATCTTTTTCACATTGGCAGCCATACGTTTCGGGTACAAGAGACCAACGACATATGTATGTGTACACAAATAACGCATGTGTCCGTTAACATGCCTTAGACTATACTCTCAACTGACAACACTGAATAAACATCGTGTTTGACGATGTTTCCTGAGCTTCAAATAATACAAAGCATCTTTCATATAATTTCACGGTAGAATGCTTCTTTATACAATCATTACACCTACGATATTTCTCAAGCAATGAAGCTGTCGGACCTTTGTTTATCGGGAAAAAACGTCTCACTTAAAAATTCGTACACCCTGTATATGCCTCACGTCTCTATCCAAAAATTATTTTTTGTGAGATTTTTTGAAAAGAATAATTTTTCTGTATATGTTGACATTTTGGGGGAGGGTGATCCTGGAGAATTCTAGCAGAAGTAATCTTTATATCATATAAGTGAAACACATGACAAAAGTTCCTGCAAAAACCTTGGAATTAAAATATGCGTCGTTTGGTTCCTATAAGCTCATTACAAAAATATACATCAGATAGAGCCGTGGATTTTCCACGGGACCAGCTAGTTCATCAATAATGGGTAAACAATCTATAAGACAATGTACTCAATATACATGTACATACAATTTCCTATCTGAAAGCTCAAGCCTAACCAAACAATCCCAAAACGCTAACCACACGTTATATATATACCAGACCGAGAATATTCTAAAGAAGCATGGAGAATATCTTTGAATCCTTACGGGGACAGGGAGCATAGAAAACGTATCAAATAATTTATGGAGATTAACTTTGAATCCTTCATTGGGCAGGGAACATATGTGACGTATCAAATAATTTATGGAGATTAACTTTGAATTCTTCATTGGGCAGGGAGCATATGTGACGTACAAAAGTATTAATGGAGATTATTTTTTAATCCTTACGGGGACAGGGAGCATATATATCGTATCAAATTATTTATGGATAGTATCTTTGAATCCTTCATTGGGAAGGGGGCATACATAACATATCAAATTATTTATGGAGATTATCTTTGAAAACTTCATTGGGCTAGGAGCATATATAACGTATCAAATTATTAATGGAGATTATCTTTGAATTCTTATTGGGACAGGGAGCATATATAATGTATCAAATTATTTATGGAGATTATCTTTGAATCCTTACGGGGACAGGGAGCACATAAAACATAGCAAATTATTTATGGAGATTATCTTTGAATCCTTATGGGGACAAGGAGCACATATAATGTATCAAATTGTTTATAGAGATTATCTTTGAATCCTGACGGGGACAGGGAGCACATATAATGTATCAAATTATTTTTAGAGATCATCTTTGAATTCTTACGAGGAAAGGGAGCACATATATTATATAAAAGTATTTATGGGGATTATCTTTGAATCCTTCATTGGGCAGGGAGCATGCTTAACGTATCAAATTATTTATGGAGATTATCATTGAATTCTTAATGGGACAGGGAGCATATATAACGTATGAAATTATTTATGGGAATTATCTTTGAATCCTTAAGGGGACAGGGAGCATATTTAACGTATCAAATTATTTATGAAGATTATCTTTGAATCCTTACTTGGACAGGGAGCATATATAATGTATCAAATTATTTATTGAGATTATCTTTGGATCCTTACGGGAACAGGGAGTATATATATAGCGTTTCAAATTACTTATTGAGATTATCTTTGAATCCTTACGGGGACAGGGAGCGTATATAACGTATCAAATTATTTATCCGGATCACATGATAATCTTGGTATTAAACGACTCTTGGATCACTCACATAAATAGTCTCGCGGAGATAATTTGTTCCATATTAGAAACAGTTTGATATAAGTCAGAACATGTCAATCACCGTCAGCCACCTTTCAGCAGACAGCTGCATGCGGCTCTCGCTTTCTTTGATCCAAATTACTGATCTGGTGGTAATCAATGTTAGATGAAACACATCATGTCCTAATGTACGATCTAATTAACACATGGAAGTGGACAGGTCACAGGTGAGTTTCATAATAGCTTCACACAAATTACTGGGAACTCGGAATCCTTTAATGAAATAGTACAGTTGTCGAAATGAACGTCATGATCGATATTTACTAACTTATTTCTGCAACTAATGTTGCTGCCAGACAAAATGCATGAAATTTTGTACGCAGTTGTCACAAGCAGTGTTTCTAATGTTTTCATCATGCACGTGCATGGTGATATCAGTAAAGGGGCTAATATAAACTGGCCGGCAAAACCAGCTTATATATAATGTTCCATGTGACCCTGTATGATATCACAGGTCTTTCGTTAATTAATGTTAATGATGTTAAGCTAATTACAAATTCATTCTTCGAGATTCCAAGATATAGTCAAATCGTATAGTAGAAACGTATTACTGTGTACTTTAAATGAATATTAAATGATTGTACTGGAATAAATTCTTCTGCAGAAATCAGGTCTTTATCGACACATACAAACATATATCACAGTTAACAAAGGTGACAGTGAATGAATTTTTTTTCCCTCTCTCTCACGCACACACACGCTCTCACACATACACACGTCAAATTTGTAAATCTGAGCTTTAGGAACGGGGTATGGTAAAGAAAATCCCTATTTCTTCTCAGGTACATGTGTTTATTATATTGCAACAAATTGCCCCTCATATGAAAGGGCGAGTTTAATCTCATATCATGCTTGATGATATTTTGTGAAAGGTCAAAGTCTAATAGGTCAACAAGAGCATGAAAATTAATTTCCTTTAGAAAATCAGCTTTTCCTATTACTTTTCTTGAATGAAAAGTTTAAAACCAAGCTGTCCGTTTAAGATTCATAATTTTATCAATGGTATCAATGGACACCTACGGTTTTCTAGTTTATTGTCAGGGCAGTTTCAGGTAGAAAAAGTGGCGTGATTTTTTTTGTTACAGCATGTGTTTATATACCATCCCGGCTATGAAAACCTGCAGATCTCGATCATAGGATAGGGGTATATGTTATAAAAATCCCTATAACTTTTTAAATATTTAAAATGTTGCTACAAAATTACTCTCGTATGAAAGAGGAGGAATTTTGCTTCAACCATCATGCTAAATGATTTTTTTATGAAAAGTCAAGGTCAGAGGGGTCAACAAGTGCATGAAACTTCATTTTCTTTAATAATTTTGTTTCTTTATACAACCCTTCTTAAAAGAAGAGTTGGATCCAAGCTATTCGTTAAAATTCATAAACGCATTATTTTTAGCAATGGTCAGCAACTGATCTCTGGTTTATTATCAGGTAAGATGCAAGAGAAAAAAGTGAAGCACATTTTGGAGACGAACAGGTTTTATACACCACTCCGGCTATTAAAATCTGCAGATCTGGATCCAAGAATTTGGGTAGTTGTAATGAAAATCTCTATACGATCCTATGTAAATAATATACTGGTACCCATTAGCCCTCACATAAAAGCGCAGGAATAGTACTTTAATCTCACGTCATATTTGATGATATTTTGAGTAAGGTCAAGCTCAGAGGGGTCAACAAGTGAATGAAATTCAATTTTCAATTTAACAAGGCCTACAGGCCTAATGCGAACCGGTGCATTGGGAAATACACCAGGTATAATGCTTCAATGCTGGACCATTACTTCTCATGTATATGAACAATGCAAGTACTAAACATTTTGAATAAGAAACAATTACACAAACATCACTGCTGAAATTCTGGCATGGGTGCACACAACACAAAAATGATTGTAGCTGGCACCACCAGTCTTGTATACAACAAAGCTATCAGAGATATATACATATGCCCAATTTCAGACTGATATATCAAAGCCCTTCTGAAAATAAGCAGGGGCACATACTGTGCAAAAATTATTGGAAATGGCACCATCAGTCTTGTATACGACAAACCAATATGATATGTATATATATGCCCAATTCCAGGCTGGTATATCAAATTCCTCTGTAGAAATAAGCAGGCACATACACTGTGCAAAAGTCATTGTAGGTGGCGACACCTGTCTTGTGAACGAGAAAGCCATCAAAGACACATGGACAGGTCAAAATATCAGCCAATACATCAAAATTACCTTGAGTCTGATGCATGGGGCTGACCAGGGTTAGGTGAGAAAGGCAGTTGCCCCGAGTGAACTGTGACAAATTTGCTGGCTCAGGCTACTGCACTATGTGAACTCATGACCTGCACCTGGCTATACTGAGTGAACTCTTGACCTGTTGCATAATTTGACACAGTTGGCAGTCTGCCAAAGCTATAATTAGATCAAGGCTGAACTTTGGTGCCAAATCTGATGCAGTGGGCAGTCTGCTAACACTATAAATAGAATGCAGCTACTGCACTGAGTGAACTCCTGACCCATACCTGGCTGCACTTAGTGAACTCTTGACCTGTTGCCTAATCTGATACAGTTGGCAGTCTGCCAAAGCTATGAATAGATCGAGACTGACCTCTAGCCTGTTGCCAAGTCTGAAATAGAAGCCACACCATTGCATAAGCTTATGCAGGGGCCCTGCCCAGAGGGGCATGACATCCATGAGGTGATCACATGGTGCCCATGAGGTGTTCACATGTCGCCCATGAGGTGATCCCATGTCACCTATGAGGTGATCACATGCCTTGTGTTTTGCTGCACTGATTGAACTCTTGACCTATATCTGGCTGCACTGAATGAACTCTTGATCTGTTGCCAAATCCGAAACAGTTGGCAGTTTCTCAACCTATTTAAAGATACAGGCACAATCTTGGAGCAGACGTGGGAGCCGCCGCCGAATTGAGCCAGCCGCCGCCGTTTATTTTATAAGCAAGCCGCAGCCGATAGTTTTCTTGAGCCGCCGAATTGCGCCAGCCGCCGCCGATTATTAAACACCGGCTCAGCCGCCGGTGAAATATTGATAAGCTGATGAAAAAAGGGATATTCGCTTGCATACGAATGGTCGTAACTGAGGTCGATGTGCAATATTAAAAAAAAAATATTATATACTGCTCGGTTAAAATTTAGGATTAAATGAACGAAAACCATAGGGAAAAGCTATTATATGTATGGAAAAAAAATGCATGCATTTTTATTATCATTGTTTCGAGACAATATAAAACAGTGTACGTATAATCATGAAACGATGTCGGCAGCCAGCGACCGCTCATAACTACCTCATATTATAATCATGCTACAAATGTCATTCGCGTAAACACATGGATAAATGTCATAATATCCTTGAGTAGAAACTAAACGTTTAAGCGAGTCTGATTGTTTAGCAATTTGTATTTAAAATGCGAGACCAAATCAGTGTCAAACAGCTGCAGACATCGGCTGCTTCAACCACTGACAAACATATTGCCGCTTGAACATTTTAAGGGTCACAGAGGTCACGGTAATGATTGAGGCTGACACCTGCGAAAAAGCATGACAATTTTTGACATATTTCAGTTAAGACATGTGACAAATTATGTACAGGATTGCGACCTGGAAAGTTCAGCGCAGGAAAAAAACATGTTGATCATAGGCTAGACCAAAAGTAATTAGAGATTTCGTGGTTGGGGCAGTGAGTTGGTCTGTTCACATTACATCAAGAAGAATTCACAATATGTTTTAAGTAATGAAATTTTCATAATTATTATAAAAACTCTTGGGCTGGAGTTTGATTTTGTACGATTATGTTACCTCTCTCCCTCCTCAAATGACAGATTATTACCAAATGTTTTTATTAATTTAGAGACACTCGCGGGTGAAGCATGACTTTCTGTACACTATATATATATATATATATATATATATATATATATATATATATATATACACACAAAATTTCCTGCCCTTTCACATAACCTCATGTGATACAGTTAAAAAAGAAGCACACAGTCGTCAAGCCATGACACTTTAAGTTCGGTACACGAAAAACGATTATTCGGTTGAACTGTCATGCAAGTGAGCGCACGAAAACAGTTTGTTAGATGATGCAAACAATGATATCTATATATCTCAATAGTTGAATTGAAGCCTTCGATTTTTCAAGATGCTTTTAGCAATGTAACGTTATATCAGTTGAGATCAAATAATGCATGTGTAGCCAACGTCTGTCAAAAGAAATGAGGAAAATCATATCAAATTTCATCTGATCAAATAAGCGTTCAGCATCACCAAAACATGCTATGTTGTCAGATCTGAAAACACAGTGGGGGGAACCCCATCCTTCACGTAACCACGCACTGTCTTTGTACACGCCCGGGAGTGATATTGAATAAAATCATTTATCCAAAGGGTAATAACCTTGTACATATAAATATAATTGCATTAGATTGAGAGAACATTTTGTCCATTAGATATTTGCTTCATCTTAACGGCTCAGCCGGCTAGCCAGCCACAACGTTGTCCACTCAGCCATCATCATTGTTCTTAGACCTGAGCCGGCTCAGCCGGCTAGCCAGCCATTTTTTCTTCCAGCCAGCCGATTTACAGGTCAACGGCTGGCTCCCAGGTCTGTCTTGGAGTGTTGGTGAATCTGTTTACACATACTGAAAGACTTTGGCTAAAATGCTTTTTTGTTCAAGCTGACATATAAACTTTTTATCAAAATATCTAGAATAATAAAAGATAAATTTTTTAATTGTTAAAGGTCCAATTATTTTGCCAAAAATCATTCAAGTAAACTTGAACAAAGGCCACCTAAGAATAATTTTTGTGCAATGTTACAGAAGTTATAATTGAAACAATAATTTTGTAGAAGAACAGTTTTGCAGTCCTCAGTTTGAAATAGACATAATAATGGTCATAAGACCACCAAAAGCTTTTCTGATATGATTGAAAGAACCGTGTCCTAGGATAATTCTTTTGAAAAATTGAACGATTCAACTTGACAGTTTCAACATAAACATTTTAAGCTGAAAGAGGAAAAAAAATTATGAGGTTTTTGCCCATAAAAAAACCGGTCACAGTAGGTGGCACTACAAAATCTGCAACTTCAAATATGAGTCATGTGACCAACATTTGCACAATACTTGGTAATGCAAGCTTCTGTCATTTCTGAGATTACTATTTCAGTATGCTTACTTGGCCAAATGACTGTTCAAATTCATGTAACTCTACTAAAATTCATCAAATGCAAACCATTTGAACAAACTTGAGAGGGCTTGCCTCTGGGATCATTTCTACAAAATATTGAACAATTTGGCTGGACCGTTTACAAGAAGAAGACTTTAAAATGTTTTTCAGCTTTTTCCCTATAAAATCTAAGTAAACGCAGATAGCAAAAAAATAAGCTGAATCCCACAACATTTGATACGTGATAGATTATTGCATAAAATCTGGGGATGGTAGCTCCTGCCATTCCTGAGAAATTATGATTTAATGTACAGATGACCAATGACCCCCGTACAAAAAAAGGTCAATGCAGGTGGCGCCACCAATACCTGAATTTCATATATGACTCATGTGACCAACACTGGCATAAAATTTGGTGATGATAGCTCCGGCCGTTTTTCTGAGACTGTCATTTTAGCATGCTTTTTTGACAGATGACTAAGTTCAACCTCCTCGGCCAAATTCACCGAACTTGAACCATTCAAACAAACGTGAGAGAGATGGTATAAAAGATTATTTCTGTGAAATATTGAACAATTTGGCTTGACCGTTTCGGAGGAGAATATTTTTAAAGGTTTTTAGCTTTTACTCTATAAAATCTAAAAAATTGCAGAGTTTTTCAGATGGCTAATTTTTTTGCATTAAATTTCATGATGCTAGCTCCAGTCCTTTTTGAAATAGTATGGGTTAACGTACAGACGGCGGACGCCGCCACACCATCGCATTAGCTCACAGGTTCGCTAAAAATTACTACAGATGCATATTGAATGCAAAATTATAATACAGATATTTCTCACTGATGGCAAAATCTTGAATTAATTTGAGTATGGATACCTATTTTTATAATCCATGTACAGCTGTCTTTATATACCAACAGGGAGCTGTATACCTGTGATTGTAAACATTGCCTGGCATGAGGAATATCTAAAATCATAAATCTACATTTCTTAAAAGCTTTTAAAAAACATTCTTGTCAAAATTAACCATAAATAACATGAAATCTAAATGTCTAGAGGCATTATGTAATGGATGCTGATAAACAGGTTCCAGGCTAGATGTATCTGCTTCACACAGCTTACATATATAGTAAAATGACTCAATTCAATCTTTATAATTCAGCCAAAATTCATTCTTTGGAACCATAAAATACAATTATTATAAGAATTATTCAGGTGATTATTCTTGTAAAATATTAAACAAACTTGCCTCAGTGGCCTCAGTCAAAAAACGTTTTACAGGTTTATAACTCATATGGGAAAATACAGCAAAATGGCTAAGTTAAGCTTCTCATAACTCAGCCAAAAATCACTGAACCAAAACCATTTGAACAAACTTGAATGATCAACAACTCAGGATAATTAATGTGTGAGATTTATGAAATTGGCCCAGTGATTTTTGAGAAGAAGATCTTTGTAGCCACTTAGCTAAATGGGATGTTATGGCATATGACTAAATTCAACTTCTCATAACTCGGCCAAAAGTCACTGAACTGAGACCTTTTCAACAAACTTTAGAAAGCACTACCCTAGGATCATTTCTGTGCAATATTAAACAATTTGGCCATATGATTTAAGAGAAGAAGTTTTTTGTAGCCGTTTGTATGATATGGGCACTGATGACCCCTGTACAAAAAAGGCCGATGCAGGTGGCGTCATCAATACCTCATTTTCAGATATGACTCATGTGACCAACATTGGCATAAAATTTGGTAATGATAGCTCCAGCCATTTCTGAGATTGTAATTTTACTATGCTTTTTTGGACAGATGACTAATTTCAACTTCCTGTAACTCGGCCAAAAATCACCGAACTTAAACCATTCGTACAAACCTGAGAAAGATTGTTCCAGGAATCATTTCTGCAAAATATTGGACAATTTGGCTGAACAGTTTCGCAGGAAGATTTTTAAAGCTTTTTTAGCTTTTCCCAATAAAATCTAAGAAAATGCAGTAAATCCGATAGAGTTTTTTAGATGACTAATTTTTTGCAATAAATTTCGTGATGCTTACTCTTGCCTTTTTCAAGATAGTATGGGTTAACGTACAGACGACGGACGACGGACGGCGGACGATCCAGAGTTTTGCAAAAGTCTGCAACTAGTGAACTTTCAGCTTCCACAAATATGCAACTAACCCCCTAAAGTTACCTGGTTTTACCGTAGGTTGTAAACTTGTCATACTACCTCAGAATCAGAGATATGGCCTTGCTCATTATTCCTGAATATTTTATTTTTGACCAATCGTAACGTAAAATAAAGTTTTAAAGGTAGGATCCTTGATGTTTACATGGCAAGCTGGTTAATTGTTTTATTTTTTTTCTTTATAGAGTTCAATAAAATTATATTCCATATTTTTTATTCCATGACAATGCATATATGTGATTAAAGCGGTAATATGCAAAAGCGTGTGTAAGAATCCATAAAATTTTATGTACTGATTTATATTCCGATTTGTTCTTCGTGTAACATATTAAATACAATGATTGTTTTTCAATTCTACCGAAATCGGTTTCGTTATTGATAAAAGAATCCCCCACACTGAATGATTGTGATGTCAACTGAACAATGACCAAAGTAAAACACATTTTAGTGCATTTATTATTACTTAAACATTCATAGAAATTTTCTTCAAGTATTTGTTACATTCAACCTACTACATTTCCAAGTTCTCTGTTAATATATTAATAACATGAATAACCTCAAATTAAACGCAATATTGAATAAAAATTGTCTCTTTTGTTTTATTGGCTCACCTAATAAACCTTTATCATATACCATATGCAGACTTGGGTACAGTTTCAAGATCATATATATTTTGAAACAGTGTGATTCAAAGGATGATGTAAAACGTTATTTTAATATATTATACCATCTGATTGCTTTCAAATTGACTCTAAAAACAGAGAAACCTAAATTTGCATTAATCATGTAACAATTGGCCTAAGAATTTAAAATAAACAGCCTAGATATAACCCTTTTCCTCATGCAAATGGAAAGAAGAACTGTTTGAATGAAAATTAAATATCACGCACTTGTTGACCCCTCTGACCTCGACCTTACTTAAAATGTCATCAAATAAGACTCGACGGTACAACAATATTCCTATACGCTTTAATATGAAGGGTACTTTACTGGAATATATTTTACACTTAAGAAGTTATATATAGAGATTTCCATTATCCCTATAACCCTACCCTATATGATCGAGATCTGCAGGATTTCTTTGCCGAGATGATGTTTAAACACATGCTGTCACAAAAAATGCGCCACTTTTTCTACTGAAATCTGCCCAGACAGAACACCAGAAACCAAGCTGACCATTGATGCAAATAATGAGTAAATGAATCTTAAACGGAAAGCTTGGGTAAAACTTTTCATCCAAGAAAAGTAATAAAAAAATCATTTTTTTAAAGGAAATTTAGTTTAATGCACTTGTTGACCCCTCTGACCTTGACAATTCACAAAATGAAAATATGCATGCTGTCACCAAAAAATTGCAACACGTTTGGCACTTGCATTTCCTTGACATAAAACTAGAGAAATATAGCAAACGCTTGATACCAATGAAGATATTCTAGGCGGTGGGGTGAGCATTTCAGTCTGAAACCTCTCTTGGCTCCTAGACAAAATAATACTTGCAGTTCTATGCTGTATAGATATTTTAGATATTCAAATAAACACGTAGGCAGCAGATTAATGTGTGTTCAGAATTACCTGTAGGCAATAATTATAATGTAGGCAAAGTCAATTGGAATTATTTTGATAAGTCAGAGCAGTTCCTTATACCTAGGTCTATATACCTCTGTGTTTAATAGCAATAACATACATACATAAATCTTGACACTGATCTACATTGACCGTTTATGAGTAAAATAAGCGTTTTATTCAATCAAACGCAAATTTGTTGAGTGACACTGCTGGGCATGCATTGACAGAGTCCTAATGGAGGGACTGTCGAAACCCCACCGAACAATATCCTCTTCACAACCCCACGCCTCACTCTATTTACTACAGCATTTCTAAGTGTGCCCGCTATATTGTTCTATTCACACCTAAACGAAATCATATATAAAGATGCCTCAGGTCGTTAAATACCATTGTTCTGAGGACGGAAACAAAACTGCGCATTGATTGCTCGGCGTGTGGTAAATGTACAGGAGACACTAGACTTCAAAGCATACACTTACGTATACAAACATGAATATTTTTGTCCCGGCCAGTTCGTTTTTGTTCATAACGAGGAAGGAGTGGTCTGATTGTGTATAATATATGTACTTCACAGCCCGCTGATTTACATTTCTCTCCCAGTTTGATTTGAACGTAGGCTACGCTCACTATCATTTTGACACCCAAGGCTTTAATCTACCGTTCTCTTAAACATGGATCCTAAATAGGGATTAACAAGTTTTACCTGACTAATTTTCCAATTTATTTTATCAGCTTATCCTTGAGGGGGCATGTGATTTTTTAGTCGTGACGACCCCGACTCAGTAGGCAATGATTATAAGTCTGGTAAGCCTACTTGAGACGTGATAGAAGCAATATCGAGGAATGCATCGCAGTGGTCTTCCATCATGCCGATCCATTTTGTTGTTAACAGCCCATTATCTCAATATTATGAATGATGAATCGAAACACGAGAATACATCTGAACTCACAACCCAAACTGAAATCCCGTCTTCATGTTAACGAGTCATTTGCTGTATCGCGTACAAGTTGGCTGCGTCTAGTAACCCCGCGTGCGAGCCCTGCCTGTATTCCTGCGGTCAGAAATTCATACGGAGGGGTTTACCAATATGCTGAGTTAAAATGGATTTTTTTTCTAGCTTATGTTTGGTGTTATTAGAAAGTACACAAAAAATGGTAACGATTGTTATGGTTTATTTCAACTGACACTGCACCCCTATGAGGCGTTGTCAAAAATGACGAAAATATTTGCATCCTCATAGGGGCTTATAATGCGTTCCTCAGACTTAGATGCAAAGGAACTCAGACAGCTAGCCCGATTTAATCGGACTCAATATTATAAGCCCTGCCATATATTGAGTCCGATAGCTATACAGTGAAAGTTTCTACAATGTATGCCACGGAACATGAAACGGATCCGTTGCATCTTCTTTGACTGCCAGTTTACTGCCAAACAACAAGACACAGGATTACTCCATTTTAACACCAATAACTATGTGTTATATGGTTTTGATATCAACTAAAATTATACTTAGATCATCATTTTTAAACATATACTGACCTTTTCACCAGAGGCATGTCAGCTAGTTTATTTGGGACAGAGAAGAACAGTCGAATGGGCGCACTTAAAGACCTCACTGGGAGAATGGCTGACTCGATTGATTGACAGCCAGAATTTTGTTATACTTTGCTTCAACGGGCCCAGCTCTGAATAGTGAAGCTGGCATAGGGTAATTAACACCTGTTGACACTGATTACAAGGGAAGTGGATGGTGTGTAGTCTGAGGCTTATATTGTAGAAACTCTCACTGTATAGCCATCGGACTTAATATATGACAGGGCCTAAAAATATTGAGCTCAATTAAATCGGGCTATCAGACAGCCAGTTATCTGGTCGTGATGTCAGAGGGTGGAAATATATGAAGCCAGTGTTTTTTTGTGTTAATATTTAAATATTTCTTTAACTTTATTTTCTAATGTTATTTATATAATTGACTTATAACTGTTATTCGCTGTCACTGGCTGACTTATATGTTGAGTGCACTGGCTTGACTCTTCTGGTCACGTGTTTCACTGAGCCATTCCTGTCCCGAAATCATCGCCTGACGTCACATGGAGGTGGTTCAGTTCGTCCTGGACACGTCCAATCGCGCATGTCAAAGTGTCTACTCAAGTCCGATTATTGAAGATACACATCTGTCCCCATAAAGGTTTGCCCTGTCCAGTCATTTCAGTGTCAGATAAGATGGTCTCGGTTTTCTCTGTGGGGGTGAGGCTGATCTACTAGAATTACTGACAGACCACTGATAGAACTTTATTTTAAAAACTATAATATCGCAGTTTTATTGCTAAATGATGCTCATGTTAAAGAAATAAAATTAATTTCATTTTGAGAGCTTTTTTACTTAAATTTACCTTCCCAAGAAAAAAAGAACATTATCTACCCAATATAACTTACACCAGAATAACCAGTCTTATTAACATACCAGGCGATCTGACAATTATTTTTACACTGTTACATCAACAGATTTTGGCAGGGTTTGTCGATTACGGGTTTATCAAGGGCGAATGTATTACATGGATACACATTGTGTCTTATTTTAAAAAATGTCAACTCATTCAGTATCTATGAGAACAATGGAAAAGCACCCCTTAGGAAACACTATTCATCGTTCCCTAATCTTCAAATTCGGCATTCCCGAGGCGTGCCCACTGAGACGACTGACCGTTACTCATAATACAGATGTAATATTTTAATATTTTAATAAAAAGAGTCGGGAAGCTCGAGATTTCCTTAGGCTTCTGATGACCCGTTCTTATTCTGTTGTCGTTAATTTGAGGGGACTTTGATTTATAGATAATTAGCGAAGGTATGAGAAATGCGGGTCTTAGCTGATAGCACAGATTATCCGGATCACAGTGCCAGCTTCGATGAGCCGATAAGTATTGGGACCCAGGAAAAAGACCCCCTAATTATCAACATTAAGAACTATATCTGGTTTATTGTGTATCAATCACTTCTGAGCTAACCGACATGCAGAAATCACTTTTCATCCACCACCTGAGGCCAGTCTTAATTGTAGAAAAGATGGACATTAGTTCATTTGACCAAAAAGCAATATAAATTTCCTGAAGCTCCCTTCTGTAAATTAATTGCACGCGTTTGAGTGAATGTTCACTAAATTAAAAGTAATTAAGGGGCCACATTATGCAGTGGATGTCTCTTGGCTGCCTGCCGTGACAAATTTAGCCACAACCTTTAAATGTCAAACAATCTACATGTACCTATGTTTTCGATGAGAGATTGTCTTAATACGAACTCTCAGAATGTACATCGAGTTTGAAGATTTTATTTGCATAAACTTATCTTTTATAAATTTCTATATGTCAAATTAATTTACGAATGACAGCGGAGGGAGTGATTACGGTTTTATTTACAAATGACCCATGTTAAGCGGCCCACACACGGTTAATTTTATTGTCAATAATATTGAATTAATTTTATTGAGCGAATAAATAAAATAAATAAAATTAGTTTGCTTTTCAGTAGCGTTTAAGAATTTAGAGCTTCAGCCGTTCGGACATATCTTTCTAGAAAATAAAATAACATCATTTGGTATAATTTCTTTCGGCAGGTTGTGCTTTCACCTGCTCTGTAATTGTCATATTTTTTCCTTATTATACACCATTTTTATTGAAAATTCTAATTAAAAGGTGATATAAATACGCCCGCCTCATGTTTTCCCAAATAAGTGACTGAGAAACCAACCGTTTGGCCTTCTCAACAAAAGTAAGAATTTCGTAGAGGAATACGACTCCCTCAGTTAAACATTTTGAGGTGTGTTGCGCCGCTGCTAGAGTCGGAAGCTTAGGGACTGTTAACATTAAAATAGCTCCCTTAACAATTACAAAATCTGTCAGAATCTGTGGTGGATGTAGAGAAAACCGATAGAAGCAGGAACAAGGGCGCCGCAAAGCGGAGCATCCCCTCGCACGGGGCATAATTAGAATGGGTGTATTACACAGTTTGAAAATGAGGAGGGTAGCTCTCTGGCCTTGACCTTTGCTCCTGTGACCTCAAACTAAATAGTATTCTTCATCCATGGGCGGGTGGGCTATATGAGCAGGATGACACTGACAGGTGTTGGCCAAACGGTTTGGCCTAAAATGGGTCCACAAGCTTTTTCAAGAAGTGGGCCCTGTGGCCGTGACCTATGACCCCATGACCTCAAAATCGAAAGGGGTCTTCATCCGTGGATGGGTGAGACATATGTGCGAGTTAAAAGTTTTGGTCAAACGGTTTGGCTTTAAATAGGTCCACAATCCTTTTCAAGAAGTGGGCACTGTGGCTGTGACCTTTGACCCCATGACCTCAAAATCGATTGGGGTCTTCATCTATGGGTGGGGGAGCCATATGTGCAAGATGAAAGGTTTTGGTCAAACGGTTTGGCTTGAAATGGGTCCACAAGCTTTTTCAAGAAGTGAGCCCTGTGGCCATAACCTTTGACCCCGTGACCTCAAAATCGATAGGGGTCTTCATCTATGGGTGGGTGAGACATATGTGCAAGTTGGAAGGTTTTGGTCAAATCGTTTGGCTTGAAATCGATCCACAAGCCAAATCCGGACGGACAGACGGACAGACGGAAGGACGGACAGACAACTTTGTTGCGAAAGGATAATAACATATCTCACAGAAGGAATCACTCTCAGGGTTAAACATATTACCCTGTCAGACAGAGATTATACCATAAGATTTGATTAATTTCCATCGCCGGTTAAAGTTTCTGATTTGCCATTGTCAACGACAGCTCTTATAACGATGCCATGGAATTCATCATAGAAAAACCTGTACCATGGATACAGATGTGTGAATATACTACATTCGGTCCAAAGGTGGTTACTGTCCTGTCCAAAACGTAAAACGCTTAATTTTGTTGAAATGCCCATCCCAGAATTTCTCCTACGAAATAACTGTTCGGGGCATCCGAATGCCACATATTCATTTAAACAATTTTGCTGATACGATTTTGTCTGTCTTTCAATGACATAAAGCCTGAATTCCAAAATGCTGTATAAATATGTGAGGGACCAGGATGTACGGGTCACACTGATAATCTGTCCAGTGATTGAAGAACCTGAAGTTTAGTTTGGATATCCGGTATATATACGTAGAAGTATCGCCTTGCACATCAAAATGAATGTGAAAATATGGCGAAAAATAAATGGAAATTCTTGCCATGCGAGAAAGATGAGCTGTTAGATCGACTTAAAGTTCGACACAGACGAAACTTAAATATCACATTTACACACACACATACACACCCTCACACACATGTATAAATATATTTATAATTGCACCTTATATTGTCTGTGTGACCCACGTAAAATATACTAAAACTAAGTATAAAGTTTTAAAAAATATGTAGTATTATGAAAGGGTTAGTTCGAAATCAGGTTCAGAAATGTAATCTTTTATAATAAAATAGAGGAATGGCACAAAAGTCTATCACTCTAATGATTAATGTACTTTATTTCAAATACATGTGTATAAATATTATTCTCTGAATAAAAGGGGGTTGATTACATTGACCATCCCCTTGATAAAATGTGGTTGGGGGAAATATGTATCCCACCCCCTGTATCGATGCCCTGGACAGTTTTAAGAATGTTCCACACAGCAGTGAATGTAATTTATTGCAACAGGCACATCAGCCTTTTTTTCACTTCTCAAGATCTCATGAAAAGGACTTTCCTTGAACCTATTACACGCTCCTCACGTAGCGTTTATACCACTGTTTTTCGTCCCAGACATCTTTCTGGGCAGGAACACCAAGGTGCACACACAGCACAGAATTGTAATCAGACCGCTAATGTTGCATTGTGCATCCAGGTAATATGTTAAGCATGCCACACCCGCTCTCGTTGGTTTTATTATACCGGAACACAAGCCCTCATCGGTCTGATACTTGGCCCTGTGCCAGAAACGGTGTTTTCAGACCAGCGAGAGCGGGATCATGTTATAAATTGTTGCTGGATGCACAATGCAACATAAGTGGTCTGATTACAGTATAAGCTCTGTGCGCACCCTGGTATTCCTGCCCAGACAACATTGCCAGAGCAAGCAGCGGTTACACACGAAAGGATGTCTTGAACGACAAACAGTTGTATAAACGCTTGCCGTGTATAACCGCTGCGTGACGTGCGTATGTACCTATCAAACGTCACCAGAACAAGCTGGAAGGGCTAAATCCTGTTCGATCTTATATAATGAGGGGTACTCACTACCCGATTTTATTGCGCCACATTGTCGGGCGATTTTTACCGTAGATTTTTCAAAATCGGTTTCGATTAAGGTGGCCGATTTTTGGTGTCACATTTACCGACGCGCACGTTCAAGGTGGCGATCTGCTACTGAGCTTCCTACAGCAGGAAAACCAAAAGGATATACTTTTTCGCTTTGTGGCTTGTCGGCAGAAATATGCTATGGCAAAATCTTAATTTGTGGGTTAAGCGTTGAGGAAATAGAGGAAGTAGTGGCATACAATTCACATCTATTCGAATTGAGAGTGAGAGAAGAGAATGAACCGTCCGTCATCATTTTTACTAAGTTATCTCCGCACATCTTCAGTCATCTGCTGAATTTGGTTAAACCCTTCATCCAGCATCAGGATACCAGATACTCGCGGGCCACTTCACCAGGCACGATGCTTGCAATTACATACATGGTTTGGGCAATAAGTTAACATCAAACTCAAATTTAGAAAATGATATTCTACGTGCACGTTTGTGTGATTTTTAGGATATCCTGTTTCTTCGAATCAAAGGAAATATTATGTATTCTTATATTTTGTGTAAATCAGCTGAAATTGTATCAGCCTTTCTCATTTGACTTCTACCTACAACAAACACAGATATTTTGTGTAATTAGGTTTTATTTTGATTTTGATATGCCTTAGAAGTTGGATGATTAATTTTATATCAGGCGACTATCTATAATAAATAGTAAAAATGAATTTAAGTACAACATCGCTATATATGATGGGAAATCCCTGCCGATGGCTCAATAAATAAAGTGTGCTAGGGATCCGGCCCCATGAATGGTATTGGGTTAACCTATTAACATCAAGTATATATATATATAAGATTCATTCTCTGAAGAAAGAGGATTTAATAATACCCTTTAACTGAGAAATTGCAAGAAACTTACTGTGGTCCATCTTTTATTAGATTTCAGAATATTTAATAGATCATTTGCTGGTACAGTTTACTATTCACCATATCAGACATCTCTTATTGAAACGGTGTGATTTTATGGCTATAATTTATCAAAAGAACAACAAGACGAACAGGACAGATACAGCAATATATTTCACGTATAAGATAAATATACGACTACATGCTTTAAAACTACGTTGGCCAAAATTAAGGCAAATTAAAAAATATTTTCTTGCAAAAATATTAAAATTTGTCAATATATACCGTTATTGTATAGAGTAATTATACTCTTGAATTTGGAACGATGCTGTAGGTATCGAGTTAGAAACTTGTAAAAATAACAGAGGTCATGGGTATGCAAACTAAAAATTCGGCTTTTAAATGACACAATTTGGATCCGCATCTGTATGAGAAAAATTATAGTAGTTCTGGCCGGCTCGTTTTTGACGGTCAAGTTCGACAGACAAATATGTTCTTCGTCATCTCACAGTAAAACCATGTATGCCTGTAGCTAAGGATCATTCCCGCTACTCCCAGACACATATGGAATTTATTCTGTTATCTCAGACCGTCCAGACATCTGTCCGTGCACTGTTCAAGGAAAAACTAATTCTTGTGCTAAATATGACCCATGTGCATGACCGGAGTCTAAAACTCCACTAGTTTATACCTGTCTGAGCCAAATGGTTCATAAAGTGACAAGATAGTGAATAAGTAAACCATGTATACCCCTCCCCCAAATAAAAAAATATATACTTATAATTGTTGGACAAATGAAGTGTATAAATGTCGGAACTGACGAAGAAGGGCTGGTGATGTAGTTTAAGGACCTTCTTGTTTACAGGGCAAAACCATGATCATATCGAAAATCGTCACTACCAAACTTTTGATTCTGAGTAGTTTTTCCTCTAGAATCAATTTCTGCTTGGGACATTTTTGTTTCGTGCTGTTTAATGAGATAACTTGCATCTTTGTATAAATAAGCCAAAAATAATATATCATATATGAATATATTGACATTTTTTGCTGTTAGTAGGCATATTTTGGGTACAAAATATTTTATTTGTTTCAAATATTACATTACTGTATATGAAATTCGGCTTTTATCCAGTAATTAGAAATAAATTATGCTAATCAGGTCTGAACCGTTGCTCATTTTGTATGCAAATTTGCTAAATACATATGTATACTATATTATACTACCTGAGGGGTATGTGTAAGTATGTGTATATGCTGCTAATAATCGGACACGTGGGCGTGATTCCAGTAAAGCTAACATTTCATATATGCGTTTACGCTGTGCCTATGCGTATGCAGTATGTATGCGTATGCAGCTGGAAAACGGACGTATGGGGTACACATACAGATTAATACGTTTACGTATACGTACGCTCCATAAGCAGCGGTTACGCTATGCTCGACTATTCGCTCCACTGTAACCGCTGCACGAAACCGCGGTTGTCCGTCAGGTTTGGCCAGCAGGCGGTGCTGTCTTTGTGGAATTCCCTCCTGCGTAATGATTAACCCTTTGGAATATACAGGATGCATTCGTAACCTTTCAGGACAATCTCTATACTAGCTTGCTGGTGAAGCCTAAGTTCGGTTTATTATCACCAACTGTTTGCAAATTTCCCTTCGTGCAGTGCCGCGCCACGAGCTCCCCACGGGCGCAGGCATCTTTGTTTACACGCTGAGCCAATCAGATTTTGTTTTAAGAGCTCCGCATGGGCGCACCCATCTTTGTTTAGAAGCTGAGCCAATCAGATTTTGTTTTACCAAAAAGTTTGCTTGCAAAAACTGAAAATCCTTCCATTTCTCACACCGTGCGGAGGTCATGGGCTGTGTTCAGTGCATATACGGGACAGATGCAGCAAGATCGGGCCTTTGCATGAATAAAGAAGTCATCAGCCAGAAGAATACCCTATCACTGACGTCAACGTTTGATATATCCGAGTCCGTTACAATGCGAAGCCGTTTTCATTTGCTACAGTGATCGAGACGTGCTGCATACGTATACATATATACGCATACATACTACCTATGCACTCATTCGATTATTCCAAGATTCCTAGGTTCTTACGCATTCGAACCACACACATGTGGAGTGCAAGCTTAATACGTATTCCTATACGCATGCAGCTCTTTTAGATCGCTCACTTTAGCAATTGAAAACCGCATGCGCATTGTAACGGACGGGGGAAATTTTAACGTCAGTGATAGGGTATTTCTCTGGCCGATGACTTATCTACTCCCATAGCGCTTTTCTATATCCCCAGTTTTGCTTCATACACACCACATACCGATACGCCTCAGTAGCGTAGCCTCGGGGGGGGGGGGGGGGGGGGGGGGGGAGCTTCCCCCCTGAGATTTGAGTAAGGCAAAAAAAAAAGTTGGCAGTATTTGCAATTTGCAAAGTTCAATTTGACTGGTGACGTAAACAAAACGTAAATAAAAACCAGCAATTATTTTTGGCCCGTGCCCCCCCCCCCCCCATTCAAACAGAAATGCCAATTTAAAGCACGTATTTTTACAAATGTCTACACCGTGGGAGGGGGATTCCCACTCCCCACCCTCCCCCCTCAGGGGCCACGCTCCCTTGTTATGCTTCGCTCTAACTAAACATTTACTGCCCCCCCCCCCCCCTTCCCAGACTTTGCTCAGGCTATGGCCCTGCGCCTATATATATGGTATGCTAGTTTTACTCTGACCCAAACCCCACAAAAAAGAAATATTTGTTTGCGGTTCAAATAAGGCTTTTGAATCTAAAATATATAAAGTATTTTCTGATACGACTGTTTGACCTTCCAGGCAATTAAAACATTTTCTATACTTATTATTAACCAAACAAATTGCATGTATTTATGTATGTATGTATGTATGTATGTATGTATGTATGTATGCCATGTGATGATACATATATGATACAGGTTTCAGGTTCAGAAAGATTCTTAAAAATATTTGGGAAAACCACATTAAATCAGATCATTTATCGTATGTGACAACCTTTTTTATGGATTGGATAGATTGGATTGAATCTTGAGTAGATTAATTATTTATAAAGGTATATTCACATATAATTGTCAGCGCATTTGTATCGAAAAATAAAATCCTTCAAAATTCTATAGATTCCATATTTTATTATAAAAATGGGTTGTTAATGGTAAATGGGTTGTAAATGTAAGTTCACTTTTGTATTTACATGAGAAAATGCGAACATACTTTAATGTGTCAAGACCTTAATTACATTTTGACATGCAAGTAATATCTGTTACCATGCGATATCGAGTCTATAAATAGATGTAAGGACAACGTATATACATTTACCATGATAAATCTGTTAACGGACATGGTTTCGTAATAAATACACCTAAACCGGTCAGTTGTCACAAACTCAGTCTACTAATTGCACATGAAGCCATACATATACATAACCATATTTGTTATGGTCTCAGCGAACGGAACATAAAATCAAATGAAGAAGTAAGTGTTATCCCATAAGGAAAATAAATACCTAGAGGTCAACTTAAGGTCGAAATATATAATGCTCAAGGTCAGCCGAAGGTCTTGGGATTAGCTGGATTTACGGAAGTCGTAAATTGCAATCTTGACGTCAAGCATCGTTATTCATCACTGTATGTGTCGGTTCGAGTCTGTCGGTGTGTAATGGATGGCATTAACAGCAGGGGAAACATTTCAACATTACAAGTAATGTCTGTATTTGTGGGACTCCGGCATCACTGAGAAAGATGTGTACTGGGTAAAAGCCCTTTCCTGATACATTTTACTGACATTTTTTTTATTTACGATTATCTCTTTCTGGTTAAAAAAATCTGCTAAAGTTATTTGTGTGAGCACATGCGGTCAAATGTCGGTGGTCAGTGAAAAATTTTGTATCGTGCACGTGTGCTGGAATTTCAACATTTATTTAATAAGTTGACGGAAGTTTACTAAATCGGGTTGCACAAACTAATGAAATATAAACATGGAGTACAGGGATTAAAACATAAAGATCTTACGTGGATTCAGAATAAAGGCTTCTGTGCCGTCCTAGTTTCTTAGAAGTGGGAGGGTCTTCATTTGATATTAAAGGACAAAACATAATAACCCTAGACCCCCATGGTCGCTGTTATAATCAAACTATTCCCAGAACGCACTATTGTGTATTCAGTGGTTCACCTTTTGAAATGTACTCGTTAACCTCATCCCAGACGTAGTGACGGGAGGTTGCCAGGGTAACGTCGCGTGTATTTCTGGAGTATAATAATGATTTTCATACAGACATACGCATATCAATATTAACAATCAATTTGAATTTATTACTTTGACTCATTATTACACTCAAATAAAATCAAATAAAAATGCTTTCACGTCTGCTTTTTCGGAGCCCGTTTGTAATTATCTCTGAAACCTTATTATATTTCACTAAAAGAAATTAAGAGGAGGTCTCGGAACCAAAATGGATGTTATTTATTAACAACTTAACAAGGTAAAAAAGAATACTCTTTGTTTTGTTGTTGTAAGAATACTATTTAGAAAAGTGTTTTCCGAGTGTATGTTACGAGTAACATTGGTTGAAATTTCATAATTTACTCAGTCTGGTAAATCTGCTAATTTATCACATATTAATGAGTATATTGAATGCAGGTTAGCTTTTTCGAAAGATTTAAATGCAATCAAATATGGTTATTTCATAATAGCACCCCAAAATCTCGTTTAATCTTGAATAAATGGGAATTTCCGTCATTTAACAGTAGCCTTGTTTACCCACTTAATTAACTTCCTGAGTAATGGCATGAAAAGCCATAAAAACATAATCAAATTATCCAGTATGCACGTAAATTGTTACCAATCACGGCGGTGAAAGCTGATATGGACATAACATTGACTTGTTCTTATTCTCATACCGCTATTTGTACCATTTCTGTGGGACTTTGTGACGTCTAATAAGGGTCTGGTAGCGACTTTCCACAATGATAGATTAGGCCAATAGATTTAGCCAGAATAAAAACCAAAGGTAAAAAATTGCAACAGAATTTCAGTTTACTGGTTGAAATACTAAAGGTCTGCCAAAATCAACCGATTCTGAAATATGAATATTTTACGTTTTTCTTATACCCGGAGTCACAATTTTTAAAAATATTAGATTTTGACATAATGACATTACAAATCCTTATTTCATTCCCACCAGTTCCAACTACGGTACTTAAGTAAGTAAAATTATTTGTTTGATGACACTAGATACAAAAAAGTGTCAAATTAAATGTATTTTGATTAAAATGTGATTTTAGGCGATTTGTTTTTGGAAAATTAGCGTATTTATAGGGTCACTTCACGGACTTTTCTCTTATCACTTATATCCAGGCACATATTGGTGTATGTTACACTGAGATACATTTTATGATTTCTTAGCTTTTTTTTTTAAATAAACTTGAGATATGGCCGCTTTTGTTCTTTACCACTACCCCTAAGTGGCTTATTATGGTATATACGAGCATTTACGTCTTCACCAATGAAGGAACGATGGCAAACATGCGATACAATTTGTGATAACATATTTTGATGTCCTTGCCCACTCTTACTAACTTAATGTAGAGTTGGTTAAATATGTTAACCGGGGATTGTTTGTTATATATATTACATAACTAAATTTCGAATATCTAAAAATTGATATTTTCTTGTATCAGTGGGCTCCACAGATATATAGTTCCATTTCTATGGGCAACATTTCTTTCAATGGTTCCACCGTTATAATTTTCTTTTATGAGTGTCTTTGATTGATGATTGAAGTCTGGCATTATATCTTTGCATATGCACACATACATATATCTTTTAGTTAGTATAATAAGTGTATCAAAAAAAGATTTTTTTTTGTGTTGTTCACGATAATAGTTGCTTTACTAAAGCAGTTTTCGAACAACGATATTCACATCTTTTATCTGTTTAATTATCTTTCTTATTTCTTAATCATTTTGCTTTATTATATTTTATTTTTTTTAATAATAGGGTTGGTCTTTCTACCGAATATAGAATTTTGCATCGTTCTTGGTTCACCTACCGCTATCAGATCGGTTATACTGCTCAAAGTTCACCGTGACAATCAGATGATTTAAATCGTCTTAATAAACAAATATTTCTTATCCTATTAGTTGGAACGGTGTCCAATATATCCATTAAACTACATTAATTTTATTTGAACTGGCATGTTACTCATAATACTGTATTTAGCTCCTGGCATATATATAATATAAACTTTATTTATTTTACATGGATTGTACAACTGGTTATTATAACTAATACGAGGCACTCTCCATGGCTCGGATGTTGGCGCTCGGTAGTCGGAAAGGGTGGAGGAAACCGGAGGACCCGGAGAAAACCACCGACCTTGGACGGGCAACTACAACCCACTCTCATAGCCACACCGGGGATCGAACCCGGGTCGCCAGCGGAGAAAGCCAAGCGTTTTACCGCTCAGCTGTCCAGGCCCCTCCTGGCATATAGGACCCAAGTTATATCAGAAGTAACCTTCTGTTACGGGCTGCTCTGCGGATTGTTGTGACAATAAAAACATTTATCTTTCACTTCAGTGAAACAATTTGTGTTTGTGAAATCTACTTACAAATATCCGCCTTATATTATTAAGCTGAAAGAATAATTGAAGCAACTCATAGAAAATTGCTAGTTCCAAATTAAAGGTATATTTCACTTATTTTCTAAAAAAAAAAGGCTTCAGAAATAGACATTACCCCAGCTTTTTTTTATAAAATAGGCACATCCCTCCCCAATGTTTCTGTAAAGCAGCGTTTAAATCAGAGTCATTGTGCACTATAGAGGTCTTCTATCGCTGAGCTATCGCAAGGATGTCTCCCCCTAACGACCCTGAAATTTTGGTCTAGGTATAACACAAATATCAGGTGCAAATCTGTCATATATGACTATTATTCTCGCCAAAGGTGCGTACAGGTAAGGGGCCTTGACAGTCGGTGGAGAAAACACTCGGCTCTCTCCGCTGGCGACCCGGGTCTGATCCCCGTTGTGGCCATGAGAGTGGGTTGTAGTTGTCCGTCCAAGGTCAGTGGTTTTCTCTGGATTCTCCGGTTTCCTCCACCTCTACAGACTACCGAGCGCCATGATAAGTGCCATTGAGAGTGCCTTGATTAGTTTTTAACAATTTGTACAATCCATGGAAAATAAATAAGTTTATATATAGTGGAAAATCTACAGTATTAGAGATCCAGCGCAAACAATGAGCGCAAGATAAAAAAGAAAGCATACCCTAGAGTGGGGCATGAGAGGCTTATTATTTTATCAATTCAACATAAGAAAAGGAAGCTTTGAATTTTAATTGACACTTCTTTAAGTACTCCCTTAAGCTTGAGTTTTTTTTATTATAAAATTTATGCTGTTGAAAATATATAAACAGAAAGGTTGGTGGTTTAATCTTTCTTTACAATTCGCCATAAAATTTTTGTTTTGTTTTGTTTGCATTTGTTTCCGCTTCAGGGGCAAAAGGCTAACATATGATCTGACAATTCAGTTTAGAAATGCATTCACTGTGATTATAAATACTGAAAATATGAAATTTTTCTTGGATAAAACGTTATGTTTTAAAGCACATCTTCCAAAATCACTATTTTTTTCAAATAAATGATAAATGATTAAAATACAAAAGCGGTCATATCTCCCTACAGAAATATAGTATTTCGTCTAAATTTATTTTAAAACACAGCTAAGACATTGTAAAATGTATCCAAGTATAACATACAACAATATGTGCATGGATGTAAGTGATGAGATAGAAGTGTACGATGTGAGCGTATAAATACGCAATATATATGTAGAAAAAATCACAAATAAGAATATTTTATCCAAAATACACTTAATTTTACACTTTTTTGTACCTAGTGTCATCAAACCAATAATTTTACTTACTTAAGTACCGTGGTTGGAACTGGTGGGAATGAAATAAGGATTTGTAATGTCATTTAGTGTCTATGTCATCATACCTTTAGTTTTGTTTACTTTGGGACTCGGTTAACGGAAATGAGGATTCGTATTATCGTATTTGTTCAATGTCACCCCTAACTTAACATGAAAACTTTACAACGGATATATCCTATAAAACAATAGGATGGGTTAACGCTCGCCACTTGATTTCATTAATCAAGAAATTAGATCCCGGTCATTACAGGTGACATTTCCAGGTTCTTTTAAGGACGTGTATAAAAAATACCAGACAATCATACACCCAGATCAATAGAAACCATGAGACATGAGGTTAAATTCACAAATATATTCAAGACAATACTTACAGAGACACAAGTGTGAGTGTGTGCGTTGATGTGTCAATACGACAGTTCTTCACATTAAAAATACAGGATATTTACTGAGTCCGTGGTTTGTATAAAAACCAATAAAGTCCAGTTCCTTCAGAGATCTCTGGTTACTGTTTTGTGTAGAATCTAGCGTGTGGTTAGCAGCATATAGTCTTTCTGAGTTTAGCGATCTTCAACTGATCTTGCTTGTCAGCGACCCGGGTAGGTTCACGTTCACATGCATGCAATAGCGCCCTTTGTTTACGTAGAGCTTAGAGTCCTTGACCTTGCTCTTGTAGCAACGGTTTCACGGCTTACGGCGGTTATGTATCTAGGTCAAGCTGAACTAGGCCGGCAGGTAACGAGCGCTCTCTCTCTATATCGCCAATACGAAGCTCTGTCGGCAGCACGGCTGAGTTCTCATGAGCTGGGTCTTTGCCTCATGTAGAAGCTTGCTTCTATGCCGTTCCTGGCGTTTCAATGTTCCTACTCCCGTTCGTGCGTGCTGCCACCTCAAGCTTCAAGACCCAACTGAAGGCAGCTTCCAGCGTCTCTCCCTGAACTCTGACGTCACAATCGTCGTCACAATACGGCGATCCGGTTCTCTGATTGGCTTATGGCTCAAGTGTCCCATATAAGGTTATATGTGACCTGGTTTGACTGCTAGCGTCACCTTGGCGACCCACATACGATGCGTGACACGGATAAATCAGCTGATAGCCGATGGGATTTCATCCAAGAATACACAATATATATATATATACAATCAAGACCTGTCAACGCTTTAGGATGACGCTTCACGTCAATATCAATAGAGAACAGACTTCGTTAAACTATGATACAAAACACCGTACATATTGTCACCTATTGTTTGGTGACATCACCCCCTCCTTTTAAAGAAAATACACAGTATTTTCTCGATACATCGTATCGTTCTATCTTACAGGGTCCAGCTAAACATATTTACATGTAGCAATACATAGCAATACATAAGGGTCATGTAACAAGTTGTCATTAGTACATGCCCACGGTCTATGACACAGGGCAAAATCTTGTACATGTTTAGACTTAACTGGCTAAACATTATAGCTCATTACATCCTAACACTCAGGCAGTCTGCTAAGAAAATCAGGTCCATGGTTTAGTTTACCTGACACTGCTTCAATATCAAATCTAAACTCTTGTAGAACCAGTGCCCATCTCATTACTCTCTTATTAGCACATTTTGATTTGCTAATACACTTTAATGGTTTGTGGTCGGTCTGAATGGTGAACGGTCTACAAGCCAGGTACATCTCAATTTTCTGTACAGACCATACAATTGCTAATGACTCTTTCTCGATGGTGGAGTAATTTCTCTCCCTGGGCAATAGTTTACGACTGGCATAAGCTACTGGGTGCATGATCCCCTCGTGTCTTTGCATCAGGATACAGCCAATACCCACATCAGATGCATCACATTTCAAATAAAATCGTTTACTGAAATCAGGTAGCTTCAGTATGGGAGGGTCTGACAGTTTAGCCTTTAGAGAACAGTACGCGTTCTCGTGTACGGGTTTCCAGTCTAGTTTGTTAGGTTGACCTTTACGCGTTAGATCAGTCAAGGGCACCGCTATTTCCGCATAGTTTGGCACGAATTTTCGATAGTACCCTGTAAGACCTAGGAATGCTCGCAAAGCCTTCTTTGTCTTAGGTCTATCAGTGCTCTGTTTCCCCGTCTACACCGTCAGGATCATGTATAGAATCAGGTGCGCCCTTGGCTACCGCTGCCAGAATATGCTGGGGCTCGTTTCTAGCATGGTACCGTTTCAGCATATTCACGTGGAAGGTTTTAACCTTATCGCCAATCTTAATCCGATAGTCTAAGTCCCCAACCCTGTTTACAATAGTATAGGGGCCTTTCCACTGTACCATTAATTTGTTCCGCTCCGTCGGGAGTAACAAAAAAACTTCGTCTCCGGCCTCAAACCTGCGCGTGCATTTACCTCTATCATATAACAGTCTGTGTCTGTTCGCTGGTTTGTTCAACGCCTCTCTAGCTAACGCGCATGTGTCGCTTAGTTTGTCTTGTAGGTCCAGGATGTATTGGTACGTGGTTTTAGTCTCGACGCTAGTATCTCGCTTGGTCCACAGATCCCTTAGAATCCGCATCGGTCCTCTAACGATCCTACCATAGAGCAACTCAAAGGGTGAGAACCCTGTGCTCTCATGTGGCGCTTCTCGGTACGCAAAAAGCACGGCGCTGAGGTACCGATCCCAATCTCGCGGTCTTTCCTCGCACATCCGTTTCAACATTAACTTTAACGTTCCATTGAATCTCTCCACCATTCCGTTGCACATAGGATGGTAAGGAGTAGTGGTGAGCTGTCTTACAGACAAAACACGGCTAACTTCTCGCATGAGGTCTGACGTAAATTGTGTTCCCATGTCAGTAAGCACCTCTGACGGCACTCCTAACCGCGCATAAATATCAACTAGCGCATCAGCCACAGAGACTGTATCTATGTTCTTTAAAGCAACAGCCTCCGGATATCTAGTGGCATAATCCATAACGGTCAGAATATACCTGTGACCTCTCTCAGACGCTGGATGGATCGGCCCAACCAGATCCATCGAAATTCTACGCCAGGGCTCATCAATTAATGGCATCTGGCCTAACGTAGCTCCAGGCACCTTGCCTTTCGGTATGGTTTTCTGGCAAATGGGACAAGACTTGCAAAACTCAGCAATGTCATTATACATCCCTTTCCAGAAAAACTGAGTTCTCACGCGGTCGTGCGTTTTGTCTATGCCCTGATGGCCCGCCATAACCGCTTCGTGGCCCATCCTCATTACGTCGTACCGTAACGTCTGAGGTACCACCACTCGAGATCCATCTTGATCTCCCCGTTTATCACTCACAACCCGAACTAAATATCCGTCCTCAATTCTAAATGGACTATCATTTCTAGCCTCTCTAGCTAGCCTCCAATACGGCGCTAAAGACCCATCCTCCTCCTGCGCCTTCAAAAATTCGGCCGGACTCACATCGGCAACTGGGCTTGCAACATTCAAGCTACGCGTCGGTATCTGTTTCTCTCGTGCAGCGCTCCGTGTCTCCACCGCGGACGACACCTCCTTTTGTGACTCTACACCGTCACACACTATGCCTGAGGACCGCTCAGACTTCCACGTCGGGTCCGGATCATACGGATCACGCGCTCCCGCTACGTTACCTAGCGCTAAATCACATACAGCATCCCCGACCACCATTGCCTCGATAGTACCGACAAAGTACGCACAGTCCACATTAATCCTAGCCGTAGGAAATTGTCTTACAGACCCGTCGAACAACCTACACTCGACCTGGTGTCCGGTGAACTGATTCGGCTCCACGTACGACTCACGTATTCCTGCCGAGGAACATCCCGAATCCCGCAGCACCCTCGCTGACTTACCATTCACCAGCCCTTCACACACAGGTAACGAGATTCCGCCTTCTGTCTGGGCAGCAAATCCTAACGACTGACTCGGACTCTCTACTTCCGGTTTCACCGCACCGACTGTCTCCGTTTCCGCCTCGACTACTGCCATTGACATAGTCTCCGGTTTCTGTTTTGGGTTATACGGGGGGCTAAAATTAGTCCTTTACCTCTGCTGATCGCCAGCAGCACCCCCTACTTGAGGGGAAGACCTAGGCCTCGACCGGGCACTAGTCTTACATTCCCGCGCCTTATGTCCCAGTTCATTACATAAATAACATCTGATGCCTCCTGATGGCTTAAATGTCTGACCGTCCGGACTGCGCTCAACCTCTCGCTTCTCTCTAGGCTGAGATACCGGTTGCGCTGGACGCGGCACATTATTGCCATAACGAGGACCTGCTGTAAGGCTGTGTACACCGTGAGCCTCCGTATAACTCTCGGCTAAGTCTACCATACTATCAAAGTCACGACACCGTCTCTCTTTCAAAAACATAGAGAGATCCCTACTACAGCAGTTTACGAACTGCTCACACATCAACAGGTTAACTACCCCGTCGTAGTCACCTCCGACCCCTGCCATCCCTATCCAATGGTCTAGGTATCCACTCAGTCTCACCGCAAACTGACTCGGCGTTTCGCCTCGCTCAGGCCTACAAGTCCGAAACTTGTGTCGATAACCCTCTTCGGTCATTTGGTATCGCTTTAACAAGGCTATCTTTAACTTATCGTAATCCATGGCCTCACTAACCGATAACTGTGTGTAAGTCCCTAGCGCCTTACCCCGCAGTAACGGACTCAGGTGTAACGCCCAATTCTCCCTATCATAGCCTTGACATACAGCTAATCGTTCAAATCGCTCAAGAAACGCATCTAGCTGATCGTGAGCCTCATCAAAAGGTGGAAGCTGGATTTTCGGGAATACATCCCTACTTCTCTCTTCTTTAACCCCAGAGTCAGACTTTAACCTTAGAACCTCTAATTCGTGGGCTCTAACCTCTCGCTCGCGCTCTAATTCCCGCTGCTCACGCTCTAATTCCCGCTCTAATTCCCGCTGTTCCTTCTCTATTTCATGTTGCCTGGCTCTTTCCTCACGTTCTTCATCCGCACGCCATCTAGCCTCAACATAATCTTGTAAAGCCTGGTCCTTAAGCCCCAAGGCCTGTCCGCATCTAACAAGTGACTCTAACGTTTCCATGGTAACGCTCTAACCTAGTAAGATTCCAGTATCTAGTAATATCCGCTCTTAAAAATCTGTAAATACGTACTGTTAAAGCCAACCTAACGAACCGGCGGTATCCGTACAATAACACTACGGTAGCTCTACGCATCAAAATTCTACTTATACGGACGGACGGACGGAAGGTCGGACGAAGGGTCAGACGGATGGACGGATGGATATCAAGATATCAATAAACACCATGCACCTATGATTACCATGCCAATCGGGAGGGGTAAACTTACCTGTCAAGAGACCCTACCACGTGACCAATCACAAACTAGTGTAGAAAAAATTATACCAGGGCGTATCTAACAACATCAAAAATTTTCACTCTAATCTGGGTTTATATCAACCCAATAATGATGTCCAGGTATCACTGAACTAGCATTACTCACAAAACATGCATGTGTTCTAGCCAAATCTACAAGGTATATGCCGATCTTGAAACAATGTTGTGCTTCAGGTAATATTCTCACTGAATAAATATTAACTCCTAACAGTGGGGTAATTTCATTGTGCAAGTATACACTACAACATCAGTTTGGTGTCATTTCCAATTATTAATTCAGATCAACTCTAGTTTGAGTATATGAATGTCTGGTTTCAGTACTGTTTTCTCAGTTCAAAACTTCTGAAACTTACTGTAATTAGCCAGTTTTTTTAAGGCTAATTATATCCTGGCACGCTCGCCATACAATGTCACCCCTAACTTAACATGAAAACTTTACAACGGATATATCCTATAAAACAATAGGATGGGTTAACGCTCGCCACTTGATTTCATTAATCAAGAAATTAGATCCCGGTCATTACAGGTGACATTTCCAGGTTCTTTTAAGGACGTGTATAAAAAATGCCAGACAATCATACACCCAGATCAATAGAAACTATGAGACATGAGGTTAAATTCACAAATATATTCAAGACAATACTTACAGAGACACAAGTGTGAGTGTGTGCGTTGATGTGTCAATACGACAGTTCTTCACATTAAAAATACAGGATATTTACTGAGTCCGTGGTTTGTATAAAAACCAATAAAGTCCAGTTCCTTCAGAGATCTCTGGTTACTGTTTTGTGTAGAATCTAGCGTGTGGTTAGCAGCATATAGTCTTTCTGAGTTTAGCGATCTTCAACTGATCTTGCTTGTCAGCGACCCGGGTAGGTTCACGTTCACATGCATGCAATAGCGCCCTTTGTTTACGTAGAGCTTAGAGTCCTTGACCTTGCTCTTGTAGCAACGGTTTCACGGCTTACGGCGGTTATGTATCTAGGTCAAGCTGAACTAGGCCGGCAGGTAACGAGCGCTCTCTCTCTATATCGCCAATACGAAGCTCTTTCGGCAGCACGGCTGAGTTCTTATGAGCTGGGTCCTTGCTTCATGTAGAAGCTTGCTTCTATGCCGTTCCTGGCGTTTCAATGTTCCTACTCCCGTTCGTGCGTGCTGCCGCCTCAAGCTTCAAGACCCAACTGAAGGCAGCTTCCAGCGTCTCTCCCTGAACTCTGACGTCACAATCGTCGTCACAATACGGCGATCCGGTTCTCTGATTGGCTTATGGCTCAAGTGTCCCATATAAGGTTATATGTGACCTGGTTTGACTGCTAGCGTCACCTTGGCGACCCATATACGATGCGTGACACGGATAAATCAGCTGATAGCCGATGGGATTTCATCCAAGAATACACAATATATATATATATATACAATCAAGACCTGTCAACGCTTTAGGATGACGCTTCACGTCAATATCAATAGAGAACAGACTTCGTTAAACTATGATACAAAACACCGTACATATTGTCACCTATTGTCTGGTGACATTCAAATTTACAATTTTTTAAAATGAAATGTCACTCCGTGTATAAGAAAAACGCAAAAAATGTATATTTCACTTCGGCTGATTTTGAAGACTTTTAGTACGTCAAAAGACATACCTGACAACAATGCAAAGTGCAAACAGAAATTCTGTTTCAAATATTTTGACCTTTCACTAATTCTGCTGGCCTAGATGGTAAAATAACACATATTCAGCAGGTGGCAAGGCAGGAAGCTAATTTATTTATTAATATATTTCATTTGCAATATATAAATATTATTCTCTGAATAGTGGGGGGGGGGGGGGGGGGTGATTACATTGACAATCCCGTTTGCCAAAAAGTGGGGAGGATTATACCCCCCCAACCCCTTATATTGATGCCCTTGATGTCTGCAGTAATTCAAGGAACTCAACTAGGTTATTAAACTTGTAATACATAATCAAAAAAGCACATAACTAGGAATAACTTGAAGAGCTTTTAAGCCAGGGTGGTAATTTGGCCACGCATGGTTGGATGTATTTCATCTTTAGTTGATCACATCTCCCAAGAGTACTCGTGTCACAGGGAAGCATCAACAGGAGAAAAGAATTAAACATGAAATCTTTGTCGATCCTACGCCTACGCCATCGGGGATGTTATGTCTTAATTCGAGTTTGATTGTTTATGTGTTTATTTGCAGAATTAGAAATTATAAGACTGGTCTGATGAGGGTGTATAGACATTGAAAAGTGAAAGAAAAAACCCATTACACCACAGGCGCTTGACTTGCTGCACTAGAAATTACTAAATTATCGTTCATATGGAATAAAGACCCGTTTACCTGAATTATATTACATAACAACATTTATTAGATGCTGTTTATTAATTTTCAAATAAAACAGTCCATATAAAATAGTCCATTCATCTACCTGCAAAATGACATCTACGACTTTTCATTGTTTACAGATCATTGATAACATTTGATACGTCATGTATGTGTATATGAAAGAGGTGAGATCAAGACAACGTTGTAAGGTAAAGAAAAGTTATTAACCTCACGGGGTTGGAAAACGTGGAGTGCTTTATTTGCAAATAAATATTGTTTTGTAAGTCTTGTTTCATATATTGTCAGAGAAAGAGTATGGTCGCAATGTGAGCGGTAATAAGAGAATGTAAGCGTTGACGTATTCAGTGGAGTGTCAGTTACTGTTTGGACAATTCAAGCGCTTGTGCATGACACACTTGTACAGATTCAAATAAAAAGGCTGGATTGATTTCCCCCATAGAGAGAAATGCGCTCTACTGAGAGCCCTCTAGTATGTATTTTCTGTATATATGCAAGAGCGTATTTTTGAAGTCTGACGGTTACTTGCTAGCGATGGTACCCTCCATGAGAGGTACCAGGGGCGGATACATATCCTTAGAAGGGGGGGGGGGGGGTTTCGGTTTCAGAGGAATTTTATGTCCGAGGTTTATTTTTGCCAATACAATTCCTTCATGCTTTAGTTCATTTTCTTCATATCTTTTTTTTTTGTATGATTATTCAAAACCAGTCAGGGTATATTGTCTATAGTCCGTTCCAGTACCCCTGTCCACCTGTTTTTTTTTTCGCGATTATTTATTTGCGAATCAAAGAATGCCAAAACTGTTTGACCTTAGGGCAGAAAGAGGAAAAAAGCGTAATTAACTATTTTGTAAATTATAGCCTATTTATGTAATTTTCCTGTAAAACTTTTAAAACCATTTCATGAATATCTAGTGTATTCTTTAGCGACATCTTGCCACTAATCAGTGTAATGGGCATATCAGGGAATAGTGGTGACGTCATAATAGACGTGACGTACTCACGAACGTACTGACGAACAAATAATCAAGTGCTGCCGACCCCTGTTTAGAGCGAGACTTATATTCTCCGCTTGCGCGCGCTCCTCTGTAACGTCACAATACTTTATATCTATATCCAAGGAGGATAAACAATAGCCACTTATTAAGGATGCCATGAACCACGGATGTATAAGAGACATGTAAACCAGGCCGTAAAGTAAATAATATTTATATCGTAAGTAAGTAGGTAGGCAACAAAATTACGCTTTTGCCTCTTTATGCCATTGGTGTATATTTTGTTTGCAAAGTTTGCTTATGTAGAGGTAATCGCGGAAAATCAAGTGGACAGGGGGTGTGGAACGGACTCTAGCAATTTTGCTGTAGCCCATTTTATAACCCTCCATTAAAAAAAAAACTGTTTCATTGTTAACTGTCTTCATGACGTAATAACATGTCTAAAGCTCGTTGAGGTCCATGTATCAATGCTGTCAGCTTCCTTTTGTAATTTAGGCAAAAGAAAATGGATAAAAGTGACGTAGAAGCAAATTCGTTGCTGATACACGATTATTAGTGACGTAAGAGCAATTTATTGCTGATACAGCTGATACGCGATTATTAGTGACGTAAGAGCATTTCGTTGCAACAAAAATACGCTGCGTTATGAAGACTTATGGAACCCGGAAATTCAGATGAACACTTGTCCGGGTCCACTACGGTGTTAAATAACGAGAGTTGGATATATATATATATATATATATATATATATATATATATATATATATATATATATAAATATATTGGTGTTGTCTGACCAGCTTCCTAAACTTGAAGACAACTGTAATCAAAATCGACCAGTGGCGTCGTGTGCATGTAGCGCCCAGAGCAATCTCTACCACACCATTGTACCTGGCTTGGTATAAAGTAGACATAATTAAAAAGGAAGCCCGCTTCCGTGACTTGACGGTTAATATCGAGTATCCTTACAGGAATTCAACAGCGATGTATGGTTATGTCAATTCATGGCGTGGTTGCCAATTTATTTAAAAGTAAATTGATTAAATGTTTAAGTAAAATTCAAGTTTATAATTAGTCTTTGGAAACACACATCATTACTGTAATTACTTTGATGTCGTCGGCTCACTACAGCGTTCTTTTTTTACTTACATAGTCGTTAAATGACGTGCGTATTAAGGGGGGGGGGGGAGGCTCGTCGGAGCAATTCAAAAGCTTATAGATAATTAAATTAACCATGCGTTAATGCTAAGTGCCTTTAAAATTTCTGCAGAAATGTAGGTTAAAGACAGTATATCCTGTCATAAAAAATGTCCCCTTTGTTTACATACCCTAGAACTATTTTATCAATGTGATTTCCTGACATTTGCCACGATGCGTGTTATATGAAGCCTCTAAGAGGCAAGTTGGGTCAAAATGATGTCCGAGCTGATGCTGATGTCCAAGAAAAAAACTTTTGGGTTTGGAAAACACAAAATATTGAGCCGTATCTGCTTATTCGGTTAGCTAAAGAAGCCTGACAGTCTTATTGCCCTTAAAGATGAAGAAATGTGGAAGATGGGGGAAAAACCGAGAGAAAAAGTAAGTATATTACCTCAATCTAGATGTTATCTTAAAAGGAAATAAAAATGGTGACAACTAACTCCGGCAATATTTATGAATGATTCTTACTGAAAAAAATTCACCGCATGTTTTGGTCCTTCTTGGACATAAACCACTTGGTCACAAAGGTTATTTTGGTAAAATCAAATCCTGTAGGCATTTGCATTTTATGTGTCACCTAAAGTGTTCTATTCTGACAGAGGTGATTGATGATTCTAAACAGTCGGTCTGGGTACATTGGCTAACGCTTCTCTGAAGTCTGCATGTTTTCCTTTGGTGGTTTCATATTTTTGACCTTGGTGGTGGATTTAGAGGGTATCAAGCTCTCCTCCACGTTATAACGAGCACGAGAGACAGATTTATTGGTGTCAAGATATGCCTTGAGCGCCTTCTTATCAGTTTAGTTTTGTGGGATGCTCCCTGGAGGTCTTATTGCCGGTGGCTGCAGATTTAAGAAAACGACCATGTTTACCACACCATTCTGAATGGCTGGGTATAAAGTGGACGAACTAGAGCCGTAAGACGACTTCCATGACTTGATTTAGCTGCTTCGAGTAACTTGTAGTAATTCAACAGGTGATGTTACAAATTATTTTTTTTTATTAAAGTACGTAGATGATTTAAAAATTCATGTTTATAATTATTCTTGATAACACACTTAGCACTTTATCACTGTAATCACCTGGTTATCGCTGCAGCGTTCTTTTTTATTCACGTTAAGTGACGTTCTTATTAACTCTGGCAAAATTCGAAACAATTTGAAAACTCAAAGATATAATTCGGAATTCAACCATGTGTTGTTAATGCTAAGTGCCTTTGTCATCTCAGCAGAAAGGTTAGTTTAAAGACAGTGTACGCTAGTGATGTAGGACCCTTGTTAAATTGACTCGGACCTGTACGGAGGACAAGACTCGAGGAAGTCAGGACGAGTCTATACCAAGTCCTGCAAAAAAAACTCAGTCTCGGAAGGCCTGACATTCACATCAGAAATTCCATCATAAATACTTACATGCGCGATGATAGTGACAGAATGTTGCAAAAAATAGTTTAGTTTACTTACTAAACTTAAAGTTGACGTTTGATGCAACTCAATATAAAATTAAGACCTAATGTAAACTTACTTTCAACTACATGTGATGATCTAAAATTTGAATTTTTTGCTGCTTTGAATAAAGACGTTTTGTACTCGGGCTCGGACTCGAGTTCCATAAGACTCGGACCCTAATCAGGTGGACTTGGACTTGAAGCTCAAGGACTCGGTTTTGGACTCCAGTGGCTTGGACTTACATTCGGACCCGGGTAGTGTGGACTCGACTACATCACCAGTGTACGCTATTTCTGTTGTTCACATAAACTAGAAATATTTTTATGAAATTATTTCTTGACATTTGCCATGGCGGGTCTTAGGAAGCCTCTTGGAGGCAAGCTGGGTCAATTGGACATTGTGTCCAAGAGAAAAAAAGACTTTCGGGTTGGGAAATCCCAATATATAGCGCAGTAGCTGTTTTTTAATTTCAATTTAGAACCATTTGGTTGGCTTAATAAGTCTGACAGTAAGACTTTCTGCCGTCACATTTGAAGAAATATGGAAGATGGAAGAAAAACCGAGACAGAAAAAAGTATGTAGCCTCAATTTAGATTTTATCTCAAACTTGCCTGAGAAAAAAAAAGAATGGTGGTAACAAACATCGGCAATATATATGTATTATTCTTACTGAAAAGAAATGTTGGTCCTACTTGTTTTTATTTGGATATAAAGCCATAAACCCTCTTGTCACACAGTTTTTTTTAAATATAACACTTTAGTTCACATTTTATATGTAGCACATCAAGTTTTCTATACACTGTCAGCGGTGACTGATGATTCTAAATAGTCAGTCGGGGTAGTTTAACTTACGCTTCTCTGATGACTAGTTTTATATTTTTGACCTAGGTGGTGGCGTTAGCGGGTATCAAGGCATAAAAGCGGGATACGGAAGACAGATTTAATGTTTTATTGGTATCGATATATGCCTTGGGCACCGTCGTTTCAGTTAAGTTTTGTGCGATGCTCCCTGGAGGTCTTTTTGGCGGTGGCTGCGAGTGGAAGAAAACGAAGACTTCTGCGAAGGTATCACAGAGATATCCTCAGCTAGACTACCGTGCATTTTGATAGGTTATAATGTGAAAAACGAAAGTCCCAGGAATAACTAACACAAAATAATACGTAAAAGCGTTACTTTTAAATCATATAAACTCTGCGATGCAATCAAAGGCTCATAAACACATATATTCTGCGCCCGCATGCGTTTAAGAGGTTATTGTTTGAGACGTTTTGGAAGGAGGTCTGCACAACTAATTATAGATTGACATTATTCTATTGTATATATCAATCATTAAAATTACGCTGTCCTTCTCTAAATAAAGACTATATTCATAAACAATTTGGCGGATGAAAAGTCAGTAAGTAGTGTCCAAAAATTGGCTTGTTTCGACAAAAAAAATACATATATAAAGCAAGTATTCTGAATATTTAAACAATATATATATATATATATATATATATATATATATATATATATATATATATATGAGAGAGATGTGTCGCCATATCTAATAAGACTGTACCGCAATATCACGCTAACAGTGGTTTCTTGTATAAGAGATCAAACGAGTTTATATCTTCTATCTATTGCTCTTACAAATGTAGGACATGTATATCTTCCTTAACGACATTGAACATGCACCATACATACTATTGGACCTAAGACTTGCTACATTTATTCGTTTGTCATACAAGCAATACTTCAACGACCTTAGTCTATATGCCTGAATATATGAAGCTGTGTTAGAGTCTCGTCCTATATATGAAATGATATACGATGTATTTTAACCCAAGTCTAGACGAATGTATAAGTCACCATGGTAACGTCACAATTATTGTAACTGTATTGTTTAAGCCTACCCGGGACTTAGTCTTTCTTTCTTTCTCTCTCTCTCTCTCCCTCTCTCTCTCTCTCTCTCTCTCTATATATATATATATATATATATATATATATATATATATAAAATAATGTTATTGCAACAAACTCAGGATGCCATAAATTTATACCGGCTGTGATCTTCTTCTTCTGTCTTAAACATTGCGCATTTATTTTCCTTACACGTTATTGTTCCGACCACGTACACAATATCCAGAACGTGTCGTTTATAACAAATAAAAATGCACAGTGAATTATTTAGTCCATCATTTCGGTGTATGTCAGTTACTGTAAGTTATGTTCCAAAATAGAGTAAGACTGAACAATTGAAAAATTATGCTGCCTTCTAGGTATTCAATACTATGCCTTGAAAAAAAAAAACTGTCCCGAGATATTTATTTTTACCATTTGAAAAAAATTGGTCGAAATGTTTTCTTTTTCAAGTTACTTTTATCCATATGACTTTGGTTGTAATGATATTATCAATATCCTGAATATTCAATATACTCTCAGTGTATATCAGATTACTGGTTTTATAAGGTAATATGTCTAAAGTATCCCAATAACAAAATACATTTGCTTCATTTATGTCAGTTAAATTCAGTGTATGATCAGAGTATCGGCTCCAGAATCCCTCAATATAAGTTTTTGACTGTCTGTTCCCATAGATTCGTAACTTCATAAAGGCTTTTATGTTAAAAAAATATCTTTGCTCATTTGTTTACAACACTGAACACGTATGGTTATCGGCGGTATATAACAGATCGCCTTAGCCTCCTTCGGTGTAGCTGTCACGTCCCGAATTCCCCACCATATCCTGTCCCGTATCCCCCCCCCCACCCCACCCCCCAGTAAATAGCATCTCTCTTTCCTTTACTTACCATTAGACTAGAGTATTTTTTTAGAATTGCTCAAATAGATCCAGTAGTTAGAACAAAATATAAATCTTGGACCACGACATTAGTATCGCCTGCATGTATAACAAAAAGGAATCCATTGTGGCCAATATTTCATCATTAATGTATATTTAAGAATGTATAATGTATGTTTGAAGAAACTTTTTTCTCCTTATTTTTTTCCACAAAGGTTAATATACCATAATTAAAAATACCTTTTCTAGAAACTGTACTGTAATGGGTTCATATTACACTTTGTTTATATTCTAATGCAGTAGTAGCTTTGTATGTGTCCCCATTCATATTTTCAGAATTATACAAAATACAATGTACAGTTCTCCTTTTTACATCAATAATACTTTTATGTGGCTATTTTGACTGCTGTCTTTCATTTTATCTGATAGTGACATATATTTCCATGTTCTCCTTTATTTTCTTATACCCCTGAATATCCTCGATCAATATAATGCTTGTTTTGAATGACCGTGTCCCATGTCCACTGCCACATTCCATTCAATAGAGGAAATAATATATTAAACAACTTAAGAGACTTATGGACTTGTATCAAAATATTTAAGGCCAAAACTCTTTGAAATTTAATCGGTTATATTTGTCGAAACACACCCCACAAGTATATAATGTTAGAATGATGTGTACTTTACGGGTAAGTCACGACATCATTACGGATTGTATCCCACATTTATGATGTCGGAGATCTATAAACGGTGCCTCAGGACATAAAATTCCTGAGGGGCACTCGGCATCGTTACAAATGAGATTATATGGTCTCAGTGACATTCACGGGTGACCTTATCTTGCTGCTGAAATTTGCCCCCGCAGTATTTGGTCTAGAGGAAAATACTGGGATCAAGTCCATCCAGAACAATACAGAAACATAGGCCGGCTTTCACACACACCACCGGCTTCTGTGGCTCAGGGGTAGAGCACAGGACTCAAAACCGGGAGTTCAAGAGTTCGAATCTCAGCCAAGGCGGTGAGATTTTTCACGAAGGTCGTACCTAACTGTCGTGCTTCACTTACGAACGACTGTTTATATCGGGGGTTCCTCGGTGCTATAACGAAGCAATGTGCAGTAGACACTGGGCCTGGTAAACATCAGACAATAAAATGAAAGGAAGCGTGTGAAACTGCCCAGTCACGTAGTCCAAGACCGGAATGGAATTTTGCAAATATTCATTAAAACTTGGAGGCGGTTAACTCCAAAACAAATATTAATTTACCAGGTAAATAAACTTCTTTTACACTAAACAACACTAAAAATGCTGTGTCATTATGACGCTGCTTCAAGGTAAAATATGAATTGTTACAGGTTTATTTGCAGTTGGTTTAGAGTTTAATATATGGTCCTATTCAGACTAATGAATTTTGATAAGAATCTGTACGTTTACCTATTCGGGTAATATGAACCATTACTGTATGCTGAAAAACCACTGATTACAAATATTTCATAACTATCTAAACTTAATGAAGGCGGCGATAATATTTCGTCCATATTTATTTTATACGATATATATATACATATTTTATGACATATATGCATTTACAATATGTTTGCTTATTCGTCAGGTAAGTAGGAAACTTCCTTCTTTTGTATTATTGCTGAGCGCATTACTATTGTTCTATAACCGTAATTTCGACTATATATCCCTCATATGAGTTTCGGGGCACGTTCAATAAATATAAATAATTGAACATTGCTGAATGGTTCAGTTTAAAACCGAAACTGGGATGATAGCTTTGCAGCATTTCTCAAACATGTATTTTTAACATGAATTACCCGATGTCTGCACGAGATGTTTAGGTTACCATGTTTATGTGGTTACAGGCACATCCATACCTGCCATTAAGAATACACACGCCTTAGGTAGAATTGATCAACTTGAAACCGTAAAATTTCATTCCTGTTTTTCTTTTTGCGACAATTTTTGTGACCAGATTTTTTCAAATTGATGATTTAATCAAATTTACGACTTACGCAAACTGGCGTTTTAATTAAATCTCACATTATTACACACACTGCAGATATATGGATGCAAAGTTTTAAGATTGTATATATAATATTATCAGATGAAGATACCCTTCCTTAGACCTCTTCATGAGAGTTGTTGATTTCCATGGCCAATGTGATGAGGTGGTCACTACCATCATGCATGTTTCATGACAATGCAATAATGTAGTGGTCACTCCGCTACTTCATTGACCACGGTGCTAATGACATTAGAGGGTCCACCATGTGGGTAATGGACATCCATTTATATGGTCAGGTCTACCTACACTGTGTTACACAGAGAACTATGACACCGTTATTAATTGAATTGTGATTACTGTTATCTTCAATATTCCCTTCAGTAAGCATTCTCTTCCGTATTTTGTACGTACTGGTCTAGATGGGAATAACCCGATATCAGCTACAATATTCTCTTTCAGTCCAGAAATCGAAGAAAAAGGACAGTGTGTTAATATGTCCAATGTCCAATACTAGCTACAATTTGTAGTTTTTATATTGGCCAAGTTGGAAATTGAAAACAAGTATTCTTCTATCCCCAATATCAGCTACACTATACCATTCATTGGGGAAGGTGGAAATAAAGGAGCATGTTTAAATACTCCAAATATCAGTATCAATATTCTCTGTTAGTCTCTGAATTGGGTAATGTAAACAGAGGTATGCATTAATATACCAAATATCAGCTACAATATTTGATATTGGTGTACAATGTTCCATTTCGTACAAAAAGGAATTCAGGAAAGGAGGATCACTCACCTAGGTCCTGCAACAGCATGTACAACAGCACTGGTAGCAGCATGATGCTGTTCTTGCAGGGCTGAACCAGCCCTAAACGACCGCGGAGACTAACTGTTTTAGTCTGATGTCAATGGGACAATTGCCTTATACTGGTGTAAAGCCGCGGGGACATTTCATGTGAAGAATGATTTACAATCACTGCATCAGATATATGACTTGTTTACATTTGCCCACAGTTTTCGGGCTGCCTCCTGCTCAATGGACAAGCACGTGTATCATTTATCAGGTCAAAGAGTTTCTCGACAGGTGAGAAATCCGACACCTCGCACAATGAAAAATAAGTTCGCTTGTTTACTTTTGTTTGGTCCACGCGTTAATGCAGACCTATAGTTTCCGCGTTTATATTCTCACTTCCGCTTAATAACCGCATGGAAAAATGTAAGCGCAGGTCCATGTTAAAGCTTATACGGTTCTGTAACCAGTGATTACCTAAACACTGATAGCTACATGGATAGATATGAAAAGGTTGCTATGATGACTAATATGTCACGACACCGTTCATGAGCAACTGGATCAGTGTCCATTTTGTGACAGACGATCCTATATAGAGCAGTGATTGGGTAATGAAATCATGACGTGACACCATTAGCGTGACAGCATTAGTTTCAGATAGAATAGGGTAACAACCGTTGCCAGTTTGATCAGACGTCTATCCGAGAGCAAAGTCTATAGAGAAAGCGCGCCAAGTGCACACTGAACTAGATCCCAATGCATTCAGGCATCACTGTATCTGGTGTCTCCACTATTGGTCCTGAAACTCCCAACGTGTGAGATAAACACAGTCACCGGCAGATCAATAAAGGACGTCAGCGGTTCTAGTGGACAATATTGAGAAGCATCACAACCACAAGTTAAAGAAGCGACTTGTAACAAACGCAGTGCGTAAATGTAATATCCGGTCAAACTCCTGTGGACGCATCAAAAGCGGCAATTATAAATTATTATATTATTTTCACATTGTCTAACCTGACAGACGGCACGGTTGTATGTTATCACTCCGCGGCGTCAGCAAAACCCCTACAGAATGCGTGTATTACCACTAACAATTACAGGAACACATGAATTGAATAAACGGAGAGTGCCTTCCTCGGGCGATAAGTTTCATCGGCGGTGTCTTCGTTATCAGTTTAGATAGCGAGGTGATGACGAATGGTGATAAAATTGTTTTGTTACGCATCTTTCACAGACTTGATTCTGATCATCGATTTTTTTAGAACAGACACTGCGGACGACATTAGGAAATGCATATACAGACCCCGCGATTGTAGATATCATGAATGATTTTCCAAATCACTTTGAGTTAGCCGACGTTTGTATCAGAAAAATGTTCACTGCTGATCACAAGCACGTACACCAATGTTATTGTAGACAAATGTACACAGATATATCTATGTACTAAAATGTACATTTATTCAGGTATACAGCACCAAGACGCATGATCCCTTCATCTCGAAACAGTCACCTGGTATATTATAAAGAGAAATGCTATATAACGAACACGTGTATATATATATATATATATATATATATATATATATATATATATATATATATATATATATATCTCGTGTTCTGGCTTTTGCCGGTTATATAGAAAAGTATTGCCGTGTTTACCTTCCAATGTAAAGCCTCGTGTCCACAATAGAGATAAATCTGTAAAACTGAGGTATCCGTAATATAGAGGTATTTTGTGTTTTGTTGGTCCCCAACTAGAATTTCTATCGCTTAACTCGAAGTCATGTCGCTTGAATATTTGGATACACGGCCAATCAATCGTGTCTGGGCCGTGATGACCAGTTTTACGTAATTAATATTCCGGCAAAGTTCTTACTCATCAAGCGCGATGTCTGTGTTGCTCGACTCGAGGTTATGCCGCTTTATTGTGTGGAAAACAGTTGTGAACGGTCCATCGATCATACCTTTAGTGGCCGTGTTAAACAGTTACATAATTAATACCGGCAAGTATCTTACTCATCAAGCGCAATGGTTTACACACCTGGTCCGTTGCTTACCTGTTTGGCCAATTCCTGTCGGGAACTGAGAACTCTGTTGCTGACCAGGATCGTTCTTATGTTAAGCCAAGGACTATACTGCCTTTTTAAAGAAGATCTGATGTGTTGAACTGAAAATGATCGGAGCTAATCATTTGTGTGCTTTAATAGAGTATGTGCTCTTATTTCACTTTCTTTTTTTACTAATCCTAATTTGGTCATACTTATGTGCTTTTTAATAATTAATAAATACATTTATCGTTAAATTGTGTTGTTCTTTCACGCACACATTTTTTTAACTATATAATATAGCCCCTATACATGTGCAATATTTATCGATCATAATCAAGGCTGAAGAAGGTCATATATGATGAATATCGTTTGTCCTGAACTCCGTTTGTGTCGAAGTAAATTCACCAGTCGCTTTGACTTCGAGACAACGAGGTTTAACTGTATATATATAAATAAGCGTTTGGGTTAATTGTATATATCCCACTGTTGTAGGGTATGAAGGCGGAGGTTTTTGGTAGTGTTATGTGGTTCTGTAGTTACAATGATGACGGCGGGGGTCCGGTTGTGAGGACACCAGAAGAACACAAGGTGACAATCGAACGGAGAGCGTTGAAGTGTAACACCGAAGAAGACAACAGACAAACAGTGGACTATTTTCATTAAAGGTGCCCATTCATCTAAATTTTGAAAAGATTTTATGTTATTTCTATCTTCCTCTCTGTATATATTGTTCATCTAAAGATAGTTTTGGTTGTGAAAAGTTCTTAAAATGCCTTCGTGAAGGATGTATGAATTTGTTTATCAACAACTTGTTTGTAAACACAGCAATGTTGACAAACGGGAAAAAACATGTACCCTTAGGTTGTAGGTTATATATATGCGGAGGTAGAAAGGTCACTTATTGCAATACGCCACTTGCAAAAGTCTATAGTCCGTTTCATCCCCTCATGTCCACCTGTTTTTTGCTATGAAAATTTTTATTAGGTACATTTCAAGGGAAACAGTTATAGTGTAGAGGAGAGGATAACAGAACCTAATTTTCAACTAGTTAACTAAATTCCTACCTTATGCCATTTTTGAGTAACAGAATTTTCTGAAAATATGAGAAATCAGTCTACATTTTACAACATATCAGACCCACTTATGGCGGTCAAGGTCATTGGTCACATGCAAAACCAGCCTCAACTGACAGCAGCTGATTGGATGACCTCATGTAAACACTCTAAAAAATATAACCAGCTAAAACAAAGATGGCTACTTATGGAGGGATACACCATATCTGCCAGATCATGATAAAGAGACAAAAATGTTGTGAAACATAAACGGGGGATTTATTGTAATATTCTTAACTGCCATATTAGGTTGTCACTTCCATATGTTGTTTACTTAGAAAATATTGAAAAATATAAACTTTTAAGTAAATCATTTACAAAAAACAGGTGGACAGCAGGTGGTGAAATGGACTATAGCTTATCTGATTTGCTGCCAGATGCCCTTGTTGAATTTGTTTTGATTATTTTTGCGGACCCCTCATATTATAAACACGTTCATTAAAAAAAAAAAACAAGCAGCCTGCGTGCGGTGATATCCACGTTTTTTGGCCTATTTTTATAAAAGCTTCAAGGGGTTACCTTTAGTTTATACAGGTCAGATAGTTGATTGGGCCCCTTTAACTGGAACGACGTCACTTGGCGTACAGCTATTAAAGTTACCCATGCCCGATCCCGTATGGGCTGCAATTATTATTTGAACTGTCGTGGTACTCACCAGGCCTGGTTTTGGACATTGCTTCGTTTGAGGATCGACTTTTTACTATCGTGAACGACTCCTACGCAGCACAAGGGGTCGTACTTGCACTCGTACTCGCACTATGTGTATTATTTCATGATTTAGAGACACACCTACTTCACTTCACTTCAAGCTTAGTAATTTGTTCGTATAAATATGGGTGTCTGACTTGGACAGACTTTTATGTAAACCTAAACTTTTTGTATTCTTGTATATTTATTTTTCTATATAATCATATGTTTATTATAAACATTGTCATTAATAGGGTCTTTCTTCAGTTGAGATGAATGCCTGTGGAACCAAGATGAAAGTTAAGTTACACGTAACAGCAGTTTACAAAATTTCTAAATTGCACCCAGCTAAAAGGGCTGACTAAATGCCTGATAACATCAAGAACTTTATTAAATGTGCAGTTTCCCTGGATTCAGATTAGGATTGAAGGGACCTTAATTCCTCGAGATTCGCTTCTCCTGGAAACCTGTTATCGCTTCTTGAGCACGTGCGCCTTATAATGTGTATATATAAAATTAATAAACCCATTTAATATAGATGTCTGGTCGGTCGAGTGGCAGTTTGTGTGAGTTTATAGGGAAACGGCTTCGATTTGAATCTACTTGAACGGAGCTTATTGAGAATTACGTTTCCTGTTTTCATGTAGACCTGTTTTGGCGGTACTCAAGGTTTATGTAGTATAACTATATATAAATTGATAAATGCGATGGTTTTGTATTTATTGTAACCTCGAGACAACCAGTCACATAATATGATTAATAATTTTCCAAGATATTTTTCTCTGAGTCTGTTACTAGCTACAAATGATCTCACTACAAGAAACATATATATATATTGTTACGAAGACAAATTGCTCAGGGGAAAACATTGGGCTGATCCGGGAGTCGAACCCATGTCGGTGGCGCACAAGTCCGCCGTACCAACCGCTTCGCTAGCAAACCAAGCTTCACTAGCGGCACAGTTCGGTCCGCTTTTGTCACCACGTAACTATATATATATATATATATATATATATATATATATATATATATATATATATATCCGTGCTTCATTCCACAGCCTCAGCATTCTTGTAATGGTAAGTTAAACCTCTCTATTCTGCCATTATAGTCTGCAATATATTCATATTTCCACAGATGAAATGTGAAGGCTGGTAAATTAAATCCCCGTGAAAAATAGTATGTTTGTTTAACTTTTCACGTACGACTCAAGGCTATCTAGTTTTATACTAATTTTACTCACATATTTACTCTCTGAACTGCAATTTCATTATGTTTTTTTACTGATATTAATCATAATCATGTGATAATAATATTCCACTTTATCAAGTTCAGCATATAGTTGTAAAAGTCCCTAAATACGTCCTCAACTTTCTCCCTGACATGCACGTCTTCCATGAATTCCGTGACTGTCAGCGCTGCCGTATCAAGCAAAAGGGAAACATTAGTGGTTGAAATGAAAATGGAAGTTACCCATTAAATTATTCGTTCACGTCTTTTCGTATGAATTCTTCAATTCGAGCGGACATCTTAAATCTCTTGTATATATGCGTAAAAAAATGCTGCAAATCCTGGAATCGAAGTTAGCGTACACAGTGTATGCTCTAGTAGTTTAATTGATACTATTGGCAAAAGAGTTCAAGTCTAACAGATTAAAAATGGTCGCAAAATACACACTGTTGCACCTTATTAAAGTGAATCACCCAGTGCAAACCTGCTTTGAGTATAGGTAACTTCTATGACATGATCAGGTTTTTTATTTGGCACTACGGATACCAGGCATTGTACTCTTGCTTAGAAAATATCCCGTCTAATTGGCGGTCTAGACATAGTCTGGTCTCAGCATAATTATACCAGTTCTGTGTAGGGTTTCTATCCGTCTAAGATCATTTTTTTTTGTTACATATCAAAACATCAGTTCAGTGACACTGTATTCCACTTCTGGCTTTCCGAATGAAAATTAAATAATTTGTATTCTCTATAGAAAGACAGAATCTGATAACATTTTGTATAAAATCAAAAACAACTGACGTTGTTTAAACAGGATATGTTATATGATTTCCTTATACGCATTTTCTGGTCGGTATGACGCCAGTCGAGGACCTCTTCGGCCGCCACACTAGCTCAATCTAAGCCTATATGTATATACCACACTTTTACACAGTAAAGTTAACTTTGTTCAGCCAAAACAATGTAGAAACTTTGAGCAATTGCTTTTCCGACACTTTATTAGCATCTTAAAACAACATATGCATCAATAATGATACACAATGAATAAAAACATTCGGATTAAAATATCCCTTATTCAAATATGCAGCCCCTTCAATCGGTTTGATCATGCAGCGGTTAGCCAAACAGAGGCCGATGAAATGATTATTGGCCAATGGTGTTTCGCCTTATGTGCCCTGGGCCGGAGGATATAGTTGGGTAGTCATGTATCGTCAACGTATCGACATACGGATATGTAATGATACCAAGACGATATTTGACTTTGTATCGCGATATATCGGTGCAACGGAGAATCGTCACCGGAAACGACAAATGGAAAAATGTTGCACACTTCTCTCAGATATATTAACAGCACTCGGTACAAGAAAATATTTTACAACCATTACGCAGTCGCCTCCAGGAATCATTTATTTTACAGTTATGGAATTCTACGTTTTAATATTCCGCGACCATGTTTTTTATATGTGACCTGATTTGGATTGGATTTCGTATGCTAGTAGGACGTCCCCTTGTTTTGTCTATATAGGACCACTAATCCGATTATACTGGTGAAACTAGATTAAATCGTGCACAGCAGGGTTGGGATTTCTGGAAAATTTGTTACGATGATTCACTGAGAGACATAAAATGTTCGCAGTGTTGCAACGGCTTTTCGTTATTAGTGCATCACAGGCATTTGGAATGGTTGTCTGCTTGTTAATAAATTTCAAGCCGCTCAAAAATAAAACGCACTGCATAAGTTCTCGGAGGGGATGGCCAGCGTCCCCTGCGTCTGCATGTTTAAAAATAATAAAACGGACCTATCCCAATCTCACCGAATATCAAAGCATGGTCAAAATGGGATCAAAACATGAAATGGATTAGCCAACACTTGTAAATCAAATGATCACCCTAACCCAGATGGCATTTGTGAATTGTTCTCATGTTAACATAAAAATGACGGGGACGAATGAAACCAGCCAGGAAGCAACCCGTGTCGACTTGTGTGCACCGTTGTCCCCCCTGTCATTAGCCTGCCCAGGACTTGACCCATCGCATTGACTTTTTGGTTCCATAATTTTTTTTCTAGGCTTCACTCTTACAGTCTTCCTCTCGATCTAGAAAAATGAAAATGGAAATCACTCTTTCATGTATAAACTGTGTGTGTGCACGGATATTTGTGTATGTATCTGTTTAATTATTAATAGTTCGTTACTGTGTGTACATATAGTGTGATAGAGAACAAGTAAAAAGATTGTCCAATTAAATTGTCTTCTCGCATATAATATTTTAAAACGCCACCCTTTATATCTTAAGTTACACGTGTAGCCCTAGCTACTACCAGTCTAATGGAAGTACCAGGATGTAAAAGCATAAAGTGTGAAGCAACTGACACCGCCTCTGTTATATTATACAATACTTAACCTTGAATACTTTCATTATATGGACTAAAAAGAAAATATATGCGTCAGGAAAATAAGCTCTGTATTAATACATAAACACATTAATGAAATGTGTTTCTATGGTAACTCACGTACCGGATATATAATGTTTTCTCCTCTGCACCTGGCCTTGTAATCGCCACCATTTACTGTATCTTGGAAACGATGTCGGACCTCAGCGTCTCCCCAGTTTTGAACCATCAGTCCTTGCTGAATACGCCTTAACATCTGATAGTAGCTCATGCTGCCCTGCTGCCTGCGGTTGAAGTTAACCTTAGATTATCTCAAGATGCAGAGTAAAGAGATTTTTTTCTGAATTTTTAATGTTATGAATTCCTTTTTGGTTTTTGTGAACTTAGAATTGGTAGTACCATAATATAAGATGTTAATAAACGAAAGGGTCAGCACACATTGTCTCAATAATGGCTGAATGTTAATCTACCTGTAATTCAACCAGCAAGGGATCAAGTAGACCAAAAGTAAATTATTACTTGGTTGCATTTTTAACTCTTCATGAATATTATGTAAAAATAATAATTCATAATATATTCGGGTGATATATATACTGTAATGTTATATATATAATTAACTCAAAATACAGGTGCGTGCACAGGTAAAAAGTTTTTTTTTCCCAGCAGTGCAAAATTTTGATTAATCATACAAATAGCCAACTAAAATTATTAGCTGCTGATGACCCATTAAAAAGGCGACTATTTTTATTTTTCTCATTTGTGCCACCAGCTGATAATAAATGGAGCTGTATAATCCGGCATCCAAAACCGGAAAATTGTTATCATTTAGATTTACCCCGTGGTGTTGTAAGAGATTACTGACAAACTAAAGTAATAAAATAAAAGAAAAGATTCGCTCCAATCATTTTCAAACGAATTATCGCCTCCGCCATGCAGGAGGGTATGCGTTCATCCCCGTTCGTGAGCGTGTTTGAATTTGTTCCCAATATAAGTAGCGCAGTCATGAACGGAATGTAATAAAATCTTCAGGGTATTTCAGGCGTGGGCCAAAGCAGAATGGATTAGATTTTGGTTTCAGAATTCAGGCCCTATAAAGGGGGGGGGGGGGGGGGGGGTAGGGTCAGCCGGTACTCCGTATCCGGCCCGAAGGACAGACATTTCTTATACGGCCCACTACATGTTTAAAAATTTAGAAGTCACATTTACTTAAATTTTGTTTCTGCTTACATGACCTTTATTAAGGAGAATTTGAGAGGGTCAGAGGTCTACATAGTGTTCTACAGTGCACAAGTAAATGCTAGAAATTGCCGAAGTCTCTTTTGGGCATAAGCTAACATTTTCACCAGGAGTGTTCCGAAGGGCCTAAAGGGGCCCGGACCGGTCGAGAGTTTCCCATGCATATAAATGGCACGAGAAACTGCTTGAAAACGAGGAAATGTCTTTTGGCTTTATGTCAGCTTACACAATACAGATTTTAATCAGGAGGGCTCAACGGGTACGTGCTGCATATGGCGTCTCCTAGGGGATAAAATTGCCGAAATTTGATTTAGTTTTATTGTGAGCTTATAGTGTTTTAATCGGAAATGATAAGAAGGGCCAATTGTGGCTAAGACCGGGCGGCCGAGAAATTTCTTGAGCTCAATAAAATAATTGTAAATGCGGACAAAATGCAGGAAAGGTTTTGTATAATCACAATTGCTAGACAAATCTATCGGACTGGTATTTAGCACGAGACAGCAGGGGCGCAGTTTCCTTGTAAAATTGAGGGGGGGGGGGGGGCTTGAACTTAGATCCGATTTTATAAAAAAAAATGTATTATCTTTATTGTCAAATGCGGGGGAGGAGGATAGACTATGCCATGCGCCCCATTCCCTGGTTGAAAATGTGTGTGTTTTTTTTCGGGGGGGGGGGGGGGGTGTCATGTTGCGCCATTTATATATATATATATATATATATATATATATATATATATACATATATATATATATATATATATAAAATACATAACCAAACATATTTACTTGCTGACTCCTTGCATTTAAATTTGATAAAATTGGAATTTCTGTTTAAGTATAAACCTAAACATGGCTGATGTGTGCGTGTGTGTGTACATGGGTGGCTTGTTTTTATGTTGTTAAAGAATCCTGTGTTCCTATAGGTCCACGCCTGTTGTAATGTCGACCACCAATTTTTCACGGACGCATATACCTTAAAAGGGGCCCATTCACCTATCTGACCTTTATAAACTAAAGGTAATCCCTAGGAGCTTTTATAAATATAGGCCTGAAAACATGGATATCAATGCAAACAGGCTGCTTGTTTTGTTTATATCAACGTGTTTATAATAGGTGAGGACCCGACAAAATAATCAAAACAAATTCAACAAGGGCATCTGGCAGCAAGTCAGATAAGCCAGAGCTTTGCAAACGGAGTTTTGCAAAATGTGACCTTTCTATACCTCTGCATATTTGCAACCTACTACCTTAGGTTACATGTTTTTTTTCCCATTTGTCAATTTTGCTGTGTTTACAAACATGTTGTTGATAAAAAAGTTCATCTGTCTTTCATAAACGTGTTATAAGGACTTTTCATAACCCAAACTAGACCTAAGATCATTAATATATGCACAGAGGAATCCAGAAATCACATAAATTCTCTTTCAAAAAGGAGGTGAATGGGTACCTTTAATTATATTGTCAATTAATTATTGATGCGTTTTAGATGCCAGGTATGAAATATTCAACATATAAGCAACTGTAGGCTTGGTCTTATATAATATTAAACGTTTTTACTACACATGGTGGATGTCCTGTTATACGGTTGCTTTGATCTGTTCGGTGGAACATGATGCAGACTGATCTATGTAAAACGTGAGATTTTGAATGTAAAAAGAAGAGATTTTTGACAGAATCACAGCAGTAAAAAATACAGCTTCCACTGTAGATCTGATACGTGTCATTTAGCTGGAGGGACAAAACTAATGTTGCTACAGTATATGTTATTATCTGACGTACGAGAATCTATTGCACTGGCGAAAGCAGCACGTGGTGATCTATCAGTTTAGTATAATATGCTTATTGTATTCCTGTAAATATTCATAATTCGTTTCAGTTTCAAGTTTCAGTTTGTGTTGTCGTTATTGTGAAAACTATTTTTGTCGGTATACATAGTGCAGAAAGCTTGAGAAGCAATAACCTTAGTACGGAGAACGTCTTGTAGGCCTGTTTTGAGGCTACAGTGATGCCTGCTTCGAACCAATTGATTATAAATTTAACTGTTTTCTCTTTCAATGCACAATTAATTGTGCCTATAGTGTACCTTCTGTGTTAAGTTTTTTTCTAAGTGATAATATGACGAAAAATACATAATGTTTAATTTATATTATAATATTAATAATGCTCTCGTAATTTTTATACACGAAACATTCTCATGTGGTATTAATAAATCCATCTTTTACCCAGTGACCTTGACGTATAAAGTTTGTTAATTATAATATACATTGTCTTTATGAAGAAAAACAACAAAACGTTCCAGTGCACCATCCTCTTACAGTCCAGTCTCTATTAAGCCTACCATAGCTTGGGACAGAAACTGAGAAATCAAAGAGTTGGTTAACTCACTGAAACTGAATGGGTGTAATAACAAGAATACGGGGAGGGGCCCGGAAACCTCTAAGTACCGCCTTCGCTAATTCCTCTCGGAGGTCCTGTCAGAATTAAAGTCATCCAACAACGTCATCAAGAATATTCACAAACGTACAGTCGCTCATACAAGCATGAACCCGGGGATACGGGCCAAATAAGTAAACATGGCGAAGGCTTGCATTACTTAGAATGTAGATTTCTAGTTCAAGTATATTTTTAACGTTTTCAAATATTGAAATATAACGAAGAGTGACGCAAGATGTAAGTGACGTACTCAGCTCCTACAAAGGAGAGCAGCGTCTTCTCTGCCGGTGATGTCATGCATTCGGCTAGCGGGATAGCCGGGTGGTACAAGAAATAGGCCAGGCACATCTCATCTCTAGTCGTCAAACCTCCCTTCAGTGAACAACAGGTGATTGTAATTATGCATGGTATGGTGATCACATAGGGTGAGCGGAAATAGAAGCACCGGAGGCCCATTTTATTGTGAGGTTATTCCAACCGTGAACCAAATAAGGTTCGGAAACCTTCAATATCTACATTAATGACGTTCAAAAACCTTCAATACATACCAAAATCACGTTTAAAAACCTTCAATATCTAGAAAAATGAGGTTAAAAATCCTTCAATATCTACAAAAATTAGGCTAAAAAAACCTTCAATGTCCACAAAAATAAGGTATAAAACCCTTCTATATCTACAAAAATAAGGTTTAAAACCTTCAATGTCAACAAAATTGAGGTTAAAATCTTCGATATCTACATAAATGACGTCAAAAACATTCAATATCTTTCAAATTAAGGTATTAAAAACCTTCAATATCTATCAATATCTGTATTCAGCATAATAATAATAATAAAATAATTAATGCATTAGTTAATTGGAAGGTTTTTGATCGATTGCTGATTCAGAAGAATTAATACCTGCTGATCTAGCTTCTTTATGTCTGTATATACGTTTAATTAAGCTGACGTGGATACCAGATTATAATGTGTATGGAAACAAATATAGAAAGAAATGTCTTTAACTCACCGTCGTAATTCTTGTTCGTTTCGTGGAATCATAGTAACACTCCACGGTGATATCGTCGTTCTGTAAAAACAAAACGTTAGAAAATATGAACGAAAACATCTCTGTGTCACGTGATATAGTTTATGAATGGTGGAGATATACAGATGCCTTAACAAGTTAAATGTGACTAGATTCAAGACCAGGACATGCAACATAAATAACAATAGCATTGACAATATACATGTTGGTGGCTGAGACTGCTGCAGCCCAGGGGCCAAGCACCAAAGGGGCCTCCATCTCCTGCCACAAATTCCAGTAATTTTACATGTTTTAAAATAGCTATGAACGTCATGTATTAATTTCTTAAATTTAACCAGAATAAAACTGATTAAAGATATAAATTCATGAACAGTCCGCTTAAATATGTCCTAGCTGATTCAGGACAGAGACAATATTTTGGCTTGAACTACAGTATAGAAGGCAGCACTGCCGGCTTTCATTTATCAGAAAAAGGAGAGAACGATTTGTTTCTCATTATCTGACGGTCAGATCTCCAAATGTGAGATTGGAAGATATGCAGTAATATCAGCCAATGTTATTCTAGAGACATAAGGAGACTGAAAATAAAGACTAAACAATCTGTTTTACCGGCTGGAGGACGACTTCCTGGTCCAAAACTTTGAAAGGCTGCATATTGAAATCGTAGTAGTTGTCGACAGCGATAGGAGGCAGCTCTTGTCCATCACGGAAGTGTCTGACGTGTAAGGCTGAACCGATCAGATGTGTATGCAGTCCAACGATAGATATGTTGACATGGCTGACATTGCCAACGGTAAAAGCCTGCGTTAAATATAAAATTACATTATAAATATGCTTTATACCACCATATTTAGATTTTGTTTACTTTCGGGAAATTGGATGTAAATATATCCAATATTACACCATCTCGGTATGAACGATTCAGTACTATAGGAACTTGGTTAAAAATAGTTCAGTCCTTCTTTTTAAGAAATGATATACACTGATTAACCTGTACTATTTCAAATAGGTTGCTCAGCGGATGTGTACATCGGTCGTTTGTTCATAGGAAAACAACGGAATTATTCTGGGTTTTCACGTCAGGGACCTGTGTAATGTCATAAGTGTAATTTGTTACATATATATCGTTAGCCACAGTAAATGGAGTCGCGATTGATAATCATCACAATAAAATGTGAATGGTAACACATGGATTTTAGCTTGTTTTATCCCTTTTTCTTTCATTAAGCGGATGCTAATTATTTTTCCATCCAGGGAACAAGAATTCCGAGAATATACTTATTAATTTAGATACTGTAGGCATTTTACAGTATTTATATTTGCCTCACTCAGCCCTCCATATGTTAGTAAATATGGAACATGCATGCGCCCATGTTTACAAACAGAAAAGCATGTAACAGAAGATGGTTGGTTACATGTGTGCGGCAGCTTAAAGGTCACCAGAGGCAAAATGCCATTTGCAACATTATGGTTCTTCCGTTATTAGACGGCAGATATCGGAATAGCCCCTTCAAAATAGAAGGGCTGTGTTGCATGCCACGCATTGTATACAGTCCTTTTAAGATACGTAAACAACCAGTACTTTTACCTGTTTCAAACATCCTCCGAGACAATGGCCAGTGGTGATGAAGCTTGGTGAATATGGCGGGATGACCTGGGAGTAGCCGACAATATGGCCGGCTTGTATCGTGCCGGCGTCATGGCGTCTCAGCGTCGGCGTCAACCAGGCGCGTAACCCCGAAGAGTCAAGAACATCTGGAAAAGCATTCAATGATATGAGCAAATCTTACATCAAGGATCGTCATTTTTAGGTTATATTATTTAGGATATATGTTAAGAAAAGAGTAATTTAGGTTTCCCAGTGGTTCAGACAATAAAGTAATTTTTCCCTCTGCTAGCGCAGCATTCGGATATTATTAAAATTATTAACGATATACTTGTAGTAAAGAACAGTGTGTTACGGATACGTACATTACGCCCCCGAGGCAGCAGAAATCTTGCGCTTCTAAAGAAGCTACTGATTTTCCCGCTGCCTGGTTTGACCGTTTATGATACACTTAGACACCAGGTGGTTGGTCCCTGTCTGACGTACGTTTGATGGGACTAGCAGCCAACCAAATGCCAGTTAACAAACACTCGACACGCATTATGGCTCCGTCCATAGCCGCGCTTCAAGCGCCGCCTGATGACCGTTTTATGGTTACTCTGAGTAAAGAACAATTGAATTTTAATTGTTCCCTCTGCGTTCTCGCATCATCGACCGATTCTATTATGACATTACGACTATGTTAGCGTAGCCATGTATCCGTTGTCGGCAAAACTGAAACCACCCAGCGAGGTGTGCACGGAGCCAATGTTATTTCATATCGTTTGGATTACAGCTCACCGGCCGGGCATCCTATGTGCACAAGGACCTGTGTAAACCATGAGTCGGGCTCTCTGGGCCTGTGGCCTGTCCAAACGGTTGTCGGGGCGATGAGCTGTCACTCAAAACGATTTGAACAACATGGGCTCCGTGTATTGCTCGCTTGGCTGGTTAACCGTTTCGCTGGCAACACATCCTGATAATTATGTAGATTCGTTGTCGCATCAGTTGTGTGTCGCATATTGGTCATTGTTTACACGCAGTCAAGAGGACCACAAATATTTATGGAATCAGATTGTGGTCAAGTTCATACACAGTGGCCTCTTCAACCCCTAAAAAGATTTTGCCAACAGCATTTATATTTGCTATTTATAAATCATGTGACCATTTCAGCCAATCATAGAGGTCTTGTCTTCCAGCACCGGGACTCATCTGATTGGACCAAAATACAGTGCTCCCCTCTGGTGTAGCGATTCAGGATACGGGGTTAAAACAAACAGCGCTTACGATATAGGTAGTAGGCCTACAGGATAAGCGCTGTGTAAAGAGCGTACGGATACATCCGATACCGTAACAACTGTTTTGAGACTACTTTGGTCCATTCTGTAAAATGCGTCAATATCGGACTGTTCGCTGTAGTTGGAGCTCTCGAAATATCATGAGACGGTCTTCATGGCCTGACGGGTTTCAGCGGATATGTGCGGAAGTGGGGGACTATTTCCTCATGTTCAGAGGTCGGACGGGCTGTATCATCATAGTCCTGTCACTGTTCCAATGATATCTTGATCGCTCAGAAGTTGTGCTGTTCCAATATTCTGAACGGCATTGACGCATTCCCGATGAGACTTGTATGCAGTGTGGTCAATCCCGAGGCAATCTGCACTCGTTGTAGAAGAGGAAGGAAAATGTTTGCTTCTGGACTGCCGTGCCGATCTGTTTCATTTCATCTGCTGACAGAATCCCAGTCACGCTTCGTCCAGCGAACTGCGTCACTAAGGACAATCCCCCTAGGGTCGCTGTTATCTGTACACGAAATGTATACTCCGCTTGACCTTGCTCCAAACTACTCATCTGTTTTGCCTCATTTCGTGACACTTATCCCAACAACCCTAGGTGTGAAATCAACACCGGTCACTAAGCTCTAGAGTGTTAAGTCATTAATTAATCTGTGGCACCGGGTACTTCATCCATAAGCAGTGAGGCGTGACATGTTGTAAGCACAGACGCTGCCGGGGTCAGCTGAGCCCGAGCGATAACACCCCGGCTGGTCGAAATATTTCCGACTTGTCTTAAGCTGGAATGAGGAAGTTGGCGTATGATCACGGGAATGTGGCACATTTGTGTAAAAAAAAAAAAAAACACCTGGCGGATGGCGGATAGCGAGGCTGGCAAATGAACGAGGTAAATAAGTAGTATAAGGAATTCAGGACTTTGTCATTTCTTGATAATAGGCGAGGTTGGCGGATGAACAAGGGGCGAATGAAAGAGGATAAACTGTAATTGACTCACTTTCACGTCCACCTGGATTGTCGTAATGCATTTCCACTCTGACAAATTTCGGTGAATTCATTCCACCGATCTGTACACCGAGGTGGTCGGGCATGAATATTTGCTGCATAAAACAAAATTGTGATTAAAAAAAGACATCAAATATATTACGGACCTGTACTTGTTCAAAATAAAAGATTAAACCTCCAAGACAAATGACAATTTAAATAAAAATTTACACATACAAATATTCCGGACAACTTTTTGATTTTCGGTCACGTGGCGGAATGCTGTCGTAGACACCGTCAACATAGTGCGTTTAATATATGTGTTATATTGAATTCAACTTTTCATCTCTAATAAATTAAATTATTTCAATTTTTATTATTTATTCATTGACAGACTGACCGAATTGATTGATTGGTTCATTGATTGATTGACTTACCATTTGATTGGTTATACTATTAGGTTTCAGGACTTAAGGGGAAACTGAAGGATACAGACGCCTGCCAGTTTCCTACTTAAAGCTACGTTTACTTTTCGGGCGGTATGCGGTAACCCGCCCTACCGATTTTATACCACATTCCGCCAGCTGAACGCAGCTTACCCCGAATCCAACTGTCCAAGCGATGAACACGTGGTTACACTGAAGGACGCTCCGGGGCATGTCTGCAAAACAATCTTCACCCTGACCAGCGTGCTCCTCTTGAACCTCATAGTGACACAAGTATACGAGCACGTGATGCAAAAACGCTTCGTTCCCAGGTGTGTGCAGCGGTTCAAACTGTAGACATGAAAAGCATAACAAATGTCTTTTTTAAGGAGTATAGATTATCTTTTTGTTTAATAACGTGTAGGATTTCTCCCACAAATGAATTACACCAACACGGCAATTTATTTTTAAGTAAAGAAGGGTATGTCCGAATTTAGAACAATTGTTATTCAAAGTATTTTTCTTCAGGTCCCTAAGTTTGAACCGACGGGTGGACAGGGGCCACACTCCCCTAATACAGTCTACCGAAGGGTAGGGGAGAAGAATTCTGATCTGCTGCCCCATAAGCCAGTCTATTTGTCATTTAGGAATGGTAGTGGGTTACTCCACACTAGTCATCGAGGGGCGGATGGGATGTCTTACAAGTTTTCAAAAACTTTGTCTAACTACCGTCAGAAGTCTACTGGTAAGTAAAGTAAAGAGAAATGTTCTTGGGGAGAAACAACTAAATTCTAGTGCGGACCCAGATAACGGAACATTAAGCTTTGTTTTGCCTTGGAGGAGGTATGCACTCTGCTGAGAGTCATTTTTTTCTGATTTTCCAAACATTTGTTTTGGTTCTGACATCATCGTCCTCTCTATTTCACTGGGTTACTCCATACTTCGTAATGACTTTGTTTGGTTAGGCTCTGCTTCAATTCAACGGCCGTTAACGTGGCGACTTTATCATATTAAATATTGATCTCATGATCTTTATAACGATGACTTGTCGGTACAGAGTTGTCCTCACCTACTGCTTACAAAATCATAAATAAAACCGGACTATAATGGCCCAGGAGTACACCTCAAATACATTAAAATTTTCTGAGACGAAGAGGCCAAACCAGCAAACCTTGAGTAGGTATAATGAAGTGTATGTGCACCCTGAGTAAGGGTTCTCACTAGAACCTTTTAAAGTTCTTTTAGGATCGAGTCTTGAACGGTAGCAGAAAGAGGAGCCTCATAAGGTTCTTTGAAGTGGGATGAGTGGTTCTACCCGGAAACTGTGTGTGATGGTTCTTTTAAAAACGTTGTGGTTCTGTCGAAATGGGTTTTCTTACACTAATGACATCAATTTGTGAATTGAGATAATTATTTAAGAGAAAACATACCAATTCTTTAACTTTTTATACCTTAATATTGGTAAATTTGCTTTCTCCATCACATTAAGGTGGATCTTACCATCACCATATGGTGCTTCCTTTCCGGAACTTTGGCCATCAGACACCAGTAGGTCGTGTCTTTCTTTGGTATAGTGATCTGTTGTGCGACAAGGAAAACCAAATTAATGTAAAAACTCATGTCATACCACGTTAAACAAAAGTGTCGATGTAAGGTACAATTGTTCAAAGGCGGAATTATTGATCAAACTAAGATAATTAATATTTCTGCTTATTTACATTTGCTAAAGCAGCAGGCACCAACAGTTAAATGATTAGTGCCTAAAAACAGGGGGAAAGTATAAGTAGCTATATATCAACAGAATAACGGACAGTTTAAGTAAAAGTCAAGATCTTGATTTTTTTGTGTGTTTTGACTAACACTCACGCGAAAGATTGATTCGCATCCGCAAATATGACATCAAGGGGATGTATTAAACAATTGAAAAAAGAAATCATGTTAACGTTACATATACGTTACACATACATTTTTAACGGTAAGATCCGAAGCAAAGGCGTCGCTGGGAAGGTCTCGATTTTCTTGACCAGTTGGTAGGAGACTGACGCTCAGGACCCCGCGTGCACTGCGGTGGTAGTGAGGTTCTTCGCCCTCAGATGGCGCGCTCGATCCATAGGCCCAGATAACCCTTACTGTCATTGTCTGAAAACAATAGATGAAATGAATAAATATTTAAGTTTTTATATGAGATTAAAATGTAACGGGTGGTTAGAGGTAAACATAGGTAAGCAAGTGTGTCGGGTGTGATAGCAGACTTTATATGCAACTCTTGCATGCAGAAAAATAGGTCAGAAAGGGCACCAAACGCAAAATCCGGCACTGCTCTCGGAATTAAGCGTACGATACTCAGTATTCTATTTCCCGGGTTTCTTTGTTCGAAACAGTCTTAAAGACCGAGTGCCACTATAAATACCAGGGGGCGTTACTGGGCAACATGGAGTTTAACATAATATCTGCAACTGTTCCCTTGGTCTCTGACTGTAATCTGAATATTAGCTGGGAAGGAAGATGTTACCAGAGCTGGATTTTGGCAGACATGTTCCTAGTACTGCAAGTAACTGAAATAAATTATCATTTTTAGGTCAATTTGTGTGGCGTCTGCAGGAAAATGAATAATAAGTGTCCATGCCAGTCCAAGTTCAAATTTAGCGGGGGAGGTGCACAGCCACGGCAGGAGCCAATCAGTTAGCAGCCATGATGTGTATAAACAACAGCACGTGGCTTTGTGCACAAGCAGGCCTGCCATGTCATTAGTCAGTGACTGTCTGTCTCTGTTCTAAATACTGGTACTCACCAGAACAAGCTCTGCTGAAACTCCATGCACCATACAAATCCATATTGGCTTTTAAATGTTAACGTTATAAGCCCAGTTTAAATCAAGCTTTGTTAGAAATTACACCTTGATGAACAGCATGAGAGTACACACTACACAGTCACATGAACCTGTACACCAAGTTTCTGAGTGAAGCTGTGGCTTGGCTGAATAAAAATTCTGGGTCAGTTTATTGCTAGGCCATGGACATGAAACATGAACCATATACGGTTACTTCAATAATGTTAGGAATTTCTCATTTACTTAGGGTAACAGACAGCAACATTTGTTGAACAGATTTTAGTGAGTCTGCTTGAAATGAAGTTGTATTTTAAGTTATTGTTACATATTCAATTCAGTAGCACTCAAAATACATTTGAAATTAAATATGCATGGCAAACTCAATAACCACAGAATTTCTTCATGCTGCCTTGGTTATCTGCCTTCTAGCTTGTATACATCTTTCAGTCCCGCTATTAATCTTAATTTACCCTTTGGATACTGGGGCCAGCAAGGCGACAGTCACCAGGGGTACAGCTGCTTTGTGATGTTATATACACAGGCAGCCTCAGTGAGAGGGTATCTGTTGGTAATCCTGTTAATTAATATCTTCTTCAGGTTACTCAAAAGGTTTATATGATTAAACTGTGTTCATATTTATATAATGTCCCATACCATTTTTGAAATGATAATACACTTATGGAGATCCAGATGGGGACAAAACGTTACTATTTACTTGTTCAGACACATTCACAGTTAACCAGCACATGTGTACATGTCAGCAGTAAGCCACGTGCTCAGGCTGATGTCTGTATGATAAGCTCAGATCTGGCTGTCAGTCACAGTCACATGACCTCTCCTGTAACCGGATGGTTCGGGAACTCGGCCTTTAATAAGTCCTTGCAGAAATAGCATGTTATCCTGAAATTGTGAAATGCTTGATCAAGTCATTATGGAATAAGCAATGTTCAAATAATTGTTTTACAAATCAGACAGCTCCTGAATAAAACACATTTATTATAGCTTAATTAATTAATTAATTAAAATTTGATATATATATATATATATATGTATATATATATGTATATATATATATATATATATATATATATATATATATATATATATATATATATATAAACCACACTCTGGTGAATGTGCCTGTAAAATCACAGGGTTCACACGGACCTGGAAAAGTCCTTGATTTGATTCTGTCCTTGAAAGTCCTTAAAATATTGCAAATTCCTGGAAAAATCCTTGAATTTTCTTAAATGGACATGAAAGTCCTTGAAAATTATAAAATGTCCTTGAAAAATCCTGGGTTTTCATTTGCCTGGGAAACTCGGGCAAATCATCTTGGAACACAACAGCGTTCGGCGGCAGAGGGAACTGCAGGCACTCGATTACAAACATTTGTACCGATACTTCCCTCAAAAATGTTTTTTTTACCGCAAATTATCGTCACTTAGCCCCATTCTCGGCAAGGTACCAGCCTAAGATTATTTTGAGCTCAAGTCTATGGTATTAGACAAACGCATAGTGGCGCTGAGGCAGCCGATCTTAAGGGTATATATATATATATATATATATATTTATATATATATATATATATATATATATATATATATATATATATATATATATATATATATATATATATATATACGTGGTTGATCAGCCCTTTCATAGGTGCTATACATGGGACGTTGCGCGCAGTGCTAAAAAATAACCACCATTCGTCATGAAATTATGAATAGCAATGTTAAAACTGGATATATATTGAGATATGGAACAAGTAAATATATCTGGAATTTACAGTTCTGATACACGTTAAAATTGTTATATAGGCCTACAGTTTTTTTCTATCATTAAAAAAAAAGCTGATTAGAGAAATATATTTTCCCGGCGACAAGTTGATATTTGCGTATAAGTGTCTCTCCCTTTCACAATCGCACAGTGACCTAAAGTACATTAAGGAAAATGAATTGGTGCAACACGGAAATATGGAGCCGATATTAAAATATTTTTGTGTTTTTGATTAGGGTCCGGTTTGTTACGTCCACCATGCAGCATGCATTATGATTTTTAGCTCAGCTGACTGAAAGTCATCTGAGCTATGTTATGGTAAGTGATATATTATGATGAGTGACACAGTTTAACTCTTACTGTTTACAATCCACGAAAGAGCACTCAAAATGGGCAACTTGAATGCCATGATATGTATAGATTCTTTCAGGACCAAAATATTGCATATTATTTCTAAGTTTCAATGATTTTCAATAATTTTCAGAAAACCCTCTGAAACTGTTGAAAATTTAATAAAGATACAAAAAAAGCTTGAAAAGATATGGCTGTTAGTGTAAATATAAATAGTGTCAGAATAGTCGGAAATATAAAATAAATGTAAACAGAAGAGTGGCCTGTAAAGTGGAGCCACCTGTTGTCAGTTCATGTAACGAATGACGCGCATGCGTACTGGGACTTCAGAGTTGAATAAAGTGATGACTGCCCACATGTCAGCCTTACTCGTGCCTTATGTACTAACTGTACTAATAATACAAACCGTACAACAAAACATCACCTGGTGTCAAAACCGGGATTTTTAGAGCTCAAGCATGGATACGCTTAAACCTCCTAAAACGCTCAAACTTTATGGTACTCTGGCGGACAACTGGAAACAGTGGCAGCATGCAGCAACAGTTTGACTGGTATTTGCTGGCCACGGGAGCGAACACGAAATCGGAGGATGTTCAGTTTGCTCTTTTACTGCATACTATAGGACAAGATGCAGTGGAAATTTACAACTCATTCTCTTTCACTGAAACTTAGAGAAATAAGATATAGCACCATTAAAACGCAAGTTCATGGAATATAGTACGCCACAGAGAAATTTGACCTTGGAGAGACATCGTTTTAATTCACGCAAACAGCAAGCGGGAGAAACATTTGATTCATTTCTGACAGACTTGAGAATTAAGGCGAAATCGTGTGATATGGATCATTAATGGACTCTCTTAGGAGAGCCAGAATAGTGTGTGGCATTGAGGATGATCGTCTTCGTGAGAGACTTCTTCGCATATCAGAATTAACACTTACAAAAAACGATTGTAATTTGCATGGCAGCGGAACAAGGTGAAGTGTAGACTGGTACCCTGCTCTATTATGGCCCCCAGCCAAGCATAGAGGCAGGCGTACAACGCCATCTTAAGTACTTCCAGTTGCAACTCCGGACTTACCTGTAGACTGATTCCAGCTCCAAGCTGCACGCTTATACCGATTGTCATGGACATTCACGCGATCCTGGCTGGTTATCCATGAAAATTTCTTATAAAATTACTTTCTTTAGTTATTTATAGTTTCCGATTATTGAAAAATGAGTAGTTGCACAAACAATTTACTGATGGATGTATAGATGGTACGATATACTGAATCTTTGATATTCCACTGTACGTGGCATTGGTTTATTATCAATATCTATTAATCTAAACATAAATGTCACATGTAATGCACAGCCAACTTTTGGCAACTTTTCTGAGCAAACGAAATGCTTATTTTTTTATCATTATGATACATACTGGAGTTTGAACCAGTTTGCTGGAAGTACTGAAGATGGCGTTGTACGCCCGTCTCTATGATTGGCTGAGAGCAGCGGTGCCATAATGGAGCGGGGTAACAGTCTAGGTGAAGTGCACATAGCAGAGGTCGCGGGATCATCACGTGAACTCCATTCCATGAATAGGGCTCACAGGTCAAAGGTTACGGCTACAGCAAGGAAACCAAGACAATGGACTATGCATTGCGACAACTGAGGAAAAACACATGAACCTCGCCAGTGTCAGGCTTACGGCAAGACATGCAAATCATGTGGAAAACTTGGACATTTCGCTAAACTTTGCCGATCGCGTCCCAGACAAGCAAGTGGATGGCCCTCAGACAAGTTTAACAAATCAAATCGCACAGAAAACAGAAATGTCAAAGGGCGACCAGGATCAGCTGTTCACACAGTAGGTCAGCAAGACCAGGAACCGGATGAAGACCCAGTTGTGACTCTGTTGTAAACACAGAGCCACAGGTCCCTGCCTTCATTTATCTAGCGGACAGGAGCGCATGCAGGTGACTACGATGTACCCATTTTAAGGACATTCAGCCTGTGGTTAAGCCCCGGGTGATTGGCTGGTGATTGTTTCAAGCTAGCCCTGTGCACTGCACATGTTACATCCTCACTACAAACTTACTGGGCACCCAGCTGAAATGTGATACAAGCGCCTGGCAAGCTGAAACAATCAAGCGTGTTACCTTGGTAACAACGCTGCCTATGGCCAATGGTCCGTGTGTATGGAGTGGTCCAGTTACAGGACACACACCATGCACCAGTGATGATGTAACACATGCATGTACACTGCCTCTTGAAACAATCAGCACACGGGGCATTGAGATAAGGCACCCAACATCAGGTGTAGCCTACTCCCATCCGCTAGATAAATGAAGGCTGGGACCTGCGGCTCTGTGTTTACAACAGAGCCACAACTGGGTCTAGAACCGGATGCATTTTTAGAAGGTATTGAACATTTGTTTCTTGACTCTATTATCGTTCACATAGATTCGGTTGAGCAAGCTGAAATCTGGAGAACGGATGTTGATATATTGACATCAGATAGTGAGATAGTAAACCAAATTAAAATGAAATTAGACACAGGAGCCCAGGCAAACGTACTTCCTGTTAATATTTACATTAACTTTACCAGCTCGCCTGAACTACAAGAGACGCATGTACGTTTGACTACCTATGATGGCACTTCAATTCTAGTGAAAGGTACATGTGCTTTGAATTGTTGTGTTAATGGACAAGTTGCCAAAATTGACTTTATAGTTGTGGGAGCGAGTATAGAATCCGGTCTGCATCGGAGAAGGTGGAAAATTAATAAAGTATTTTGCAGTGATCCTGTGTTCTGTGTTATTTTCTATGTTCCGGGACCTCCGCTCTCTCACCTTGGTCGTATGTGCAGTCTGAAACAAGAGAGAAATACGTGATATATTAGTACATTGGGATATGCAAAGATGTGATGACATAACGGGATTCAAACCACCGACCGCACACCCAGAAACCGTCTGCGTAACTAACTGTGCCACGAAGGCAAGCTGCAAGCGAGTGAAAAGCCAGGATATTTAAGTCTATTTAAACTATTGTGAATGAATAATTCCGCAAATGTCCACCAGATGTCACTTTGATTCAGGGGTGGATTCTCAAAGGTGAATAATGGTAAATGTAATGACGTGTTTCATTTGGGGGTTGGCTGCCCCCACACCCCCGCTAAAAATCTGAAATGGTATATGAGAATGTGAAGCAAAATAAAAAGCAGAATGTGTGGTAATAGACAGTAGGAATAAATGAAATGGGGGCTGGCCGCCTCCACACCCCCACTGAAGTCACCCCCTTTGGATTGTTGTGTATGACGTCAGCATACTTTGTGCACAAGGAAACACAACATGGCGAGACATAAACAGTGACTGATGGCTACCTTATGTTGTTAGTTGAAGTTGAGGTGACAAGAAATAGATGGTATATGAATTTTACATATAAAGGACAGGACTGATTACACTTAAGTTTATTTTATTGAATATTCTTTGATGGCTTATGGCGATTATTAAATGGTTCCAGCCAGTTTAGACCCATTCTTGTCGGATGAAAATGCAGACCGGATTCTATACTCGTGCCTAGTTGTGGATATTGAAGCTGAACCTATACTAGGTCTATCCACTTGTAAAGAATTGAACCTACTTAAGTAAGAACATACAGTGAGTGATAATACAGTGAAGCATGACAGTTACATGGAGAACCCTGGTATGAATGAATTTTTCTGAATTGTTTCAAGATGGCATAGATTGCTTTGATAAAATACACCATTTTCAGTTGAAAGATGATGCCATTCCTGTAATCCATCCACCGAGAAAGGTTCAAGTTGCTTTACGTGATAGATTGACAAACAGAATTGGACAATATGGAGAAATTAGGGGTTATACAGAAAGTAAACCAGCCAACTGCATGGGTTAATTCCCTAGTTCTGGTAGAAAACTCCAATGGAGATTTACGTGTTTTTTTGGATCCCCGAGACTTAAACAAAGCCATCTATCGTGAACATTTTCAACTGCCTACAGTTGAAGAGATCTGTACACAGCTAGCAGGATCCTCCTATTTCACCGTTCTTTATGCTTCAAGTGGTTTCTGGCATATCAAGTTAGACACACCCAGTTCAATGCTGACAACATTAAACACGTGCTATGGACGATACCGTTTTTAAGTTTACCAATTGGAGTTTCCAGTGCGCCTGAAGTGTTTCACAAAGCCGTTGCAGAAATCCTTGATGGTGATGATGGTGCTTGTAACTACAATGATTACATATTAGTGTGGGGGAGCAGCAAACAAAAACATGATGATCAACTGAAGAAAGTTCTTCATACACTTAGTGATAGTGGTTTGAAGCTGAAAAGATCAAAATGTCGAATAGCTATGACACAGTTAAAGTATCTTGGGATGATTTTCTCAAAGGATGGTATGAAACCAGATCCTGATAAAGTCAGAGCAGTGTCTGAAATGCCAACACCAACATCAAAACAAGAACTTCAAAGTTTTTTGGGGATGATTACCTATTTCTCAAAATACACACCAAACATCTCCACAACTACTACTCCACTGAGAGAGCTTCTAAAGAAAGAAGTTGAGTGGCATTGGAATGAACATCACGCACATGCAGTCAAAACCTTGAAAACTCTATTGACAGAGGCACCAGTATTACGTTATTTTGATCCATCACAGAAAGTGGTACTAACAGTAGATGCTTCTCAGTCCGGATGAGGAGCACCTTTACTCCAGAATGGTGCTCCAGTAGGCTTTGCCTCACGATCACTAATACAGAGTGAGATGCAATATGCGCAGATTGAGAAAGAGACATTAGCAGTCCTTTTTGCTGTGAAAGATTCCATCAATTCCTTTATGGCAGACATTTCGAGATTGAATCTGATCACAAGCCCTTGGAAAGTATGTTCACCAAACCCATGTTCAGAATACCTCCAAGAATACAAAGATTTGTACACAGACTGCAGAAATACAGCTTTACCCTCAAACACGACCCTGGGAAACAGATGAAGGTGGCAGATGCTCTGTCAAGGGCATATCTTCCCAAGGATGAGGAAATGGAGGACATGAATGTTCAGGTACATATGTTAACTACTAACTTTTCTGCTTCAGCTAGTAAATTAGATCAGTTCTGAGATGAGATCAGTGTTGATACAGAGATGCAGCAGCTAAAACAGTATATTCAGTCAGGTTTACCTAATTATATAGTTCAGCTGCCAGGTACGTTAAAACCATACTGGACGGACCGTGAAGAGCTACGTGCTGCTGATAATCTTCTGTTCAAAGGAGATAGACTAGTTGTTCCGTACAAGTTTCGCAAAGCAATGCTACAGTTAATCCATGAAGGACATTTTGGAATTGAATTTTGCAAGTGATGAGCCAGAGAATTATTATATTGGCCAGGAATGACCAGAGATATAACAGAAATGAAAGAGAAATGTGATATTCGTCAGAGATTTGCTAGGAAACAACAGAAAGAACCTATGATTATACCTCAAACTCAGGAAAGGCCATGGCAGAATGTTAGCGGTGATTTGTTTGCATTTCATTGTAAGGACTACCTACTTGTGCATACTCAGGATGTTTTGAGATAGAGATGTTAGAAGACACAACAGCCACTACTGTAATCAATCACTTGAAGAGGATATTTTCAAGAATAGGCATTCCTGAACAGTTACTGACTGATAATGGACCATTATATGCCAATTAGAAATTCAAGTCATTTGCAAAGGATTGGAATTTTTACCATATTACCCCCAAACGTAGGTTTCCCCAGTCGAATGGCCTAGCAGAAAGAACAGTACAAACAGCGAAAAACATCTTGAAGAAGGCCAAGGAAGCAGGACAAGGTCCTTACCTTGCACTTATGACATTTCGTGACACACCAAGATCAAAGACCTTCATCCATACAGTTGATCGTGGGAAGACGCTTGAGAACAAGACTGCCAGTTAGTAACAAGTTGTTGAAACCAGCAAGTCAAAGTGAACTCCCAACAAGCAGACCTAACCAAGCAAGAAAGAAATCAGCACAGTATTTCAACCAAAGGGCCAGAAAGACACCTCTTCACGTATTGTACCCAGGACATAAGACTCGGACAAGAAAAGGAATGGGAGCCAGCACAAGTTGTAGATGCAGGTCCTGAACCCAGATCATATGTTGTTTCTACACAGGATAACTAATTGCTTCGTCGTAACAGGCGTGACTTGTTAAGAATTCCTCAAACTTCTGATGAAACTGACACAGATAGATTCTGGCAGATGATGTATGATGATGACAATGATGTGGTACAGAAGAGAGGAGAAACTGATAATGTGATGTCATATCCAGAAAGAGCAGAAGTCAATGATGAGATGCCAAATGCTGAAAGAATGGAAGTTAGTGGTAATCCTGATATTAGACACAGTAGGTGTGGCAGAGTGATTCGCAGACCAGCAAGGAAACTGAGTGGATGTGCTCAAGGGCAGAATAATCCCACCTCTCGGATGTTCAGGTAGTCTACCCTGACCTCGAATTAGCTTTTAAGGTTAAATTAGTTGTTTAAAGTTTAAACCTTTTTATATCACATGGACTCCATATACCAGGAAACCAAACAGAGACAATATTCATAATAATATGCTGGCTATACTTACACATAGACTTTGTATCACCAATTCTGCTGATATAGATACACATGAAGCCATAACAATTATAAAAATTGCATTTAATTTTATTTTAGATACTATTGGTACTGACTTGATACATATATACAGAATGACAGATTATCTAAATCATCAATGTTATAAGACATCCTGTGCTGTTACTCCTATATTCATGGAAATGGCAATGATGTTTTAAGCTTTATATTTTACTTTTTTTCATATTGCTAAAGAAAGGGGATGTTATGATATGAAATATATAATGATGAGTGACACAGTTTAATAGAGTGGCCTGTAAAGTGGAGCCACCTGTTGTCAGTTCATGTAACGAATGACGCGCGTGCGTACTGGGACTTCAGAGTTGCATAAAGAGGTGATCGCCCACGTGTCAGCCTTACTCGTGCCTTATGAACTAGCTGTACTAATAATACAAACCGTACAACAAAACACAAGCTATAGCGATCACTCTTTGTCCGGCGTCCGTCCGTCTGTCTGTCCGTAAAGGCACAAATCGTAACCTCTAGTTTTAGAATCTTCTTACTTCACATCTAGGCAGGTCCATGAAATATCTCCTTGGAAACCAGAAATTAGATCTCTCTAACCCATAACCTCTGAGCTATGGGGCTCCGAAGTACCCCCTAGAATATTGGAAAATTTGATATAAAAGCTCAAGTATCTGAACAACTAATGCATTGAGCACCATGTTTCTTTGCATGGAAATTGATAATTGAATGCCTCATCAGTATCTGCAGACTGGTGGCGTCACCTGGATTTTTCGATTTTTTACGAATTTTTACTCTATTTTTTAGACCATAAAAGATGCAGTCATCTGTTAACAGGGCTCAAAGTATAACGACTGAGCCTAGAATCTTCTATCTTGACGTACAGGGAGGCCCATGAAAAATCTCCTTGGAAATCTGAAATTAGGTCTCTGTTACCGATATTCTTTAGGCTATAGGGCTCCGAATTATCCCGCAGATAAATGGAAAATTTGATACAAAAGCTCAAGTATCTGAACAACTGTTGCATTGATCACCATTATTTTGCATGGATATTGATCATTGGGTGTTTCATCAGTTTCTGCAGATTGGTGGCATCACCTGTATTTTTCGATTTTTTTCTCTATTTTTGAGACCGAAAAAGATGCAGTCATCTTTTAACAGGGAACAAACCATAACGACTGAACTTAGAATCTTCATTAAAAGTCTCCTTGAAAACCTGAAATTAGGTCTCTGTTACCCATATCCTTCAAGCTATGGGGCTCTGAAGTATCGCGCAGAATAATTGAAAATTTAATACAAATGCTCAAGTATCTAAACAACTGTTGCATTGATCACCATGATTCTTTGCATGCATATTGATCATGGAGTCTTCCATTTGTTCCTGCAGACTGCTGGCGCCACCTGGATTTTTTCCGTATTTTTAGGTTACTGGTGTTTTTAAGCGAACCTGTGAGCTTATGCGATGGTGTGGCGTCGTCCGGCGTCCGTCGGCCGTCGTCTGTACGTTAACCTGTACAATCTTAAAAATGTATATCTTTAGCATCACAAAATCTTATGCAAAAGATTAGTCTTCGAAAAAACTCTATCGGATTTTGCTTATTTTTTGGCTAATTGCATTTTCTTAGATTTTATAGGGGAAAAGCTAAAAAAAGCTTTAAAATCTTCTTCTCCGAAACTGTTCAGCCAAATTGTCCAATATTTCACAGAAATGATTCCTGGAACAATCTCTCTCAAGTTTGCTCGAATGGTTTAAGTTCGGTGATTTTTTGCCAAGTTACAGAAAGTTGAACTTAGTCATCTGTCCAAAAAAGCATACTAAAATTACAATCTTAGAAATGGCTGGAGCTATCATCACCAAATTTTATGCCAATGTTGGTCACATGAGTCATATCTGAAATTGAGGTATTGGTGGCGCCATCTGCGTCGGCCTTTTTTGTACGGGGTCATCAGTGCCCGTACCATACTGACTGCTACAGAAAACTTCTTCTCTTAAACCATATGGCCAATTTGTTTAATATCGTACAGAAATGATCCTAGGGTAGTGCTTTCTGAAGTTTGTTCAAATGGTCTCAGTTCAGTGACTGCTGGCTGAGTTATGGGAAGCTGAATTTAGTCATATGCTATAACAGCCCATTTTAGCTCAGTGGCTACAAAGAACCTCTTCTCAAAAACCACTGGGCCAAATTCTTAAATCTCACATAAATTATTCTTAGATGTTGATAATTCAAGTTTGTTCAAATGGTTTTGGTTCAGTAAATTTTGGCTGAGTTATGGGAAGCTTAACTTAGCCATTTTGCTGTATTTTCCCATATGAGTTATAAACCTGCAAAACTTTTTTCGACTGACGCCACTGAGGCCAATTTGTTTAATATTTTACAGGAATGATCCCCTGAATAATTCTTATAATAATTGTCTTTTATGGTTCCAAAGAATGAATTTTGCCTGAATTATAAAGATTGAATTGAGTCGTTTTACCATATATGTTAGCTGTGTGAAGCAGATACATCTAGCCTGGCACCAGATTATCAGCATCCATTACATAATGCCTCTAGACATTTAGATTTCAGGTTATCTATGGTTAATATTGACAAGAATGTTTTTAAAAGCTTTTAAAAAAATGTAGATTAATGCTAAATAAATGCTGTGTTTACAATCACAGGTATACAGCTCTCTGTGGGTGTATAAAGATGGCTGTACATGGATTATAAATAATTGGTATCCATATACTCAATTTTATTCAAGATTTTGCCATCAGTGAGATGTATCTGTATTATAATTTTGCATTCAATATGCATCTGCAGTAATTTTTAGCGAACCTGTGAGCTAATGCGATGGTTTGGCATCGTCTGTCGTCGTCGTTAACCAATACTATTTCAAAAACAACATTTGCTAGTATCATGAAATTTAATGCAAAAAATTAGCCTCTGAAAAACTCTGCATTTTCTTATATTATATAGAGAAAAAGCTAAAAAAACATTACAAATCTTCTCCTCCGAAACAGTTAAGCCAAATTGTTCAATATTTCACAGAAATAATCTTTTATACCCTCTCTCTCAAGTTTGTTCGAATGGTTCAAGTTTGGTGAATTTTGGCCGAGTTACAGGAAGTTAAACTTAGCTAACTGTCCAAAAAAGCATACTAAAATGGCAATCTCAGAAGCGGCTGGAGCTATCATCACCAAATTTTATGCCAGTGTTGGTCACATGAGTCATATATGAAATTCAGGTATTGGTGGCGCCACCTGCATTGACCTTTTTTGTACGGGGGTCATTGGTCACCTGTACATAAACCCATAATTTCTCAGTAATAGCAGGAGCTACCATCCCTAGATTTAATGCAATAATCTGTCACATATCAAATGTTGTGGGATTCAGCTTATGTTTTTTGCTATCTGCATTTACTTAGATTTTATAGGGAAAAAGCTGAAAAGTCTTCTTCTTGTAAACGGTCAAGCCAAATGGTTCAATATTTTACAAAAATGATCCCAGAGGCAAGCCCTTTCAAGTTTGTTCAAATGGTTTGCATTTGATGAATTTAAGTGGTCTTACACAAATTTGAACAGTCATTTGGCCAATTAAGCATACTGACATAGTAATCTCAGAAATGACAGAAGCTAGCATTACCAAGTATTGTGCAAATGTTGGTCACATGACTCATACTTGAAGTTGCAGATTTTGTGGTGCCATCTACATTGACCTGTTTTTTATTAGCAAAAACCTCGTAATTTTAGCCTCTTTCAGCGTAAAATGTTTATGATGAAACTGTCAAGTTGAATCGTTCAATTTTTCAAAAGAATTATCCTAGGATATGGTTCTTTCAATCATATCAGAAAAGCTTAAGTTGGTCTTATGGCCATTATTATGTCTATTTCAAACTGAGGACTGCAAAACTGTTCTTCGACAACATTATTGTTTCAAATATAACTTCTGTAACATTGCACAAAAATTATTCTTAGGTGGCCTTTGTTCAAGTTTACTTGAATGATTTTTGGCAGAATTATTGGACCTTTAACAATGAAAGAACTGCATCTTTTGTTATTTTAGATATTTTGATAATAAGTTTATGAATATGTCAGCTTGAAAAAAAGCATTTTAGCCAAAGTCTTTCAGTATGTGTAAACAGATTGACCAACAGACCAAGATTGGGTTTGTATCTTTAAATAGGTTGAGAAACTGCAAACTGTTTCAGATTTGGCAACAGATCAAGAGTTCATTCAGTGCAGCCAGATTTAGGTCAAGAGTTCAGTCAGTGCAGCCAAGCACAAGGCATGTGATCACCTCATGGGTGACATGTGAACACCTCATGGCCACCATGTGATCACCTCATGGGTGTCATGCCCCTCAGGGCTGCATGTGGACTACCATCTGTGTCAGATTATGCAACAGGTCAAGAGTTCACTCAGTGCAGCCAGGTACAGGTCGAAAGTTCACTCAGTCTAGCCAGGTGCAGGTCATGAGTTCACTTAGTGCAGTAGCCTGAGCCAGCTATCAAATTTGTCACAGTTCACTCGGGGCAACTGCCTTTCTCACCTAAGCCTGGTCAGCCCCATGCATCAGACTCAAGGTAAGTTTGATGTATTGGCCTGATATTTTGACAAGTCTTTGACAGGTGTCGCCACCTACAATGACTTTTGCACAGTGTATGTGCCTGCTTATTTCTACAGAGGAATTTGATATATCAGCCTTAAATTGGGCATATAGCTTTGTTGTATACAAGACTGGTGGTGCCAGCTACAATCATTTTTGTGTTGTGTGCATCCATGCCAGAATTTCAGCAGTGATGTTTGTGTAATTGTTTCTTATTCAAAATGTTTAGTACTTGCATTGTTCACGTACATGAGAAGTAATGGTCCAGCATTGAAGCTTAATACCGGGTGTATTTCCTAATGCACAAGTTCGCACTAGGCCTGTAGGCCTTGTTTCGAATATAGGTATGTTTTTTTCTCTATTTTTGAGACCTTCAAAGATGTGGTCATCTGTTAACAGGGCACAAATTGTAACCATTGAATTTAAAAACTTCTTCCTTGACATCCAGGGAGGTACATGAAATGTCACCATGAAGACCTCTGTTACTCATATTCTCTGAGTTGTGGGGTTCAGAAATACCACCACAGAATGATTAAAAATTTGATACAAAAGCTCTAGTATCTGAACAACTAATACATTGATCACCATGATTCTTTGTCTGCATATTCATCAAGGATTGTTTCATCAGTTCCTTCAGACTGGTGGTGCCACCTTGAATTTTCAGGCTAAATTTGAAGTACATGCGTGATTGGCTGCACCATTGTTACGTCAGCGGTGTCACCATCTGAAGACTCAAGTAGTAGACATAACAACTAACCAGAAAGCGCGTCCTCGGTTGCTATGCCATGGCCGTCGGACCTAACGACGGGGTTTTCTTGCCTGCCTATCTCAAATATTAAATAAATAATAAAGAGCTGGATCAAATAGTGTGAAAAACGCTGGGAAAATGACAGATAAGTAATACTCATAAGGAAATGACCCAGAAAAGTAACAAATTTAACCAAAATCTAGACTCACACAATTCAAACGACTGCTCTATTTCGCCGTTAAAGCGTGCACTGAGAATAATTGTGTGGATGAGATATATTCCCAGACTTTCATGTATCTCATGAGTGGAGAATGGCCTTTTGCCGCGCCAGTGACCTTTATAAACATCATTTTAGGGGGACGCCTATACGGTGTTTGTTGTAAAAAGAGCATGCTGGCATGTGATGATTATTTCGGTCGCAGTATTTCAGTCTTGAGAACTAGCTTTAAGTGGCGTGAATCGCAGCCGCGGTAATCTTGAGCTTCAAGCTCTTTTACATATATATATATATATATATATATATATATATATATATATATATATACATATATATATATATATATATATATATATATATATATATATATATATATATATACAGTGGAACCCCACAATTACGACCACCCTGGGGACCGACCAAAGTGGTCGTAATTTGGGGGTGGTCGTATTTGTGAAACTCTAAGTTACCTGGACCGTATATTTGGGACCAAGAAAAGTGGTCGTAATTGTGGGGGTGGTCGCAATTTCGGGGTAGTCGCAAGGCGGGGTTCAACTGTATATATATATATATATATATATATATATATATATATATATATATATATATATATATATATATATATATATATAGAAGGTAGTGTTACCCTCCGATGCAAAGTGCTCTATGGCCTACAGACTAGGCCAGAGCGGTACAACTCTGAAGAAAAACAAAAGAGGTTATTTATAGTTGTAAATATAATACAAAGATATATACCAAGATGCTCAATTAGCATATTGAACTGATTTCTAATAGGGTCATGGAAACAGTGAACATATCAGTAGTATACATATGATATGATAAAAATACACATATACTATGAAAATACACAATATACAAGGCAAATATACAATATAAAAGGCAAATATACTATACTATACTCATACGCAAATGCAATCCACTCGGTAAACTCACCATGATGTAGTGGTAACGCCATGACCCTCATCACTGCAGAGCAGTGAGAGAACAACTACCTGAACAGGTAAGCCTGCGCAGCGGATCCTCGTTGGGGGGGGGGGGGGGGTTTAAGGGGGCACGCTGAATATAAGTACGAATGCTAGGTTTTAAAATATTTCAGGGTGAATTTGTTTTGATGGCGGCACTTGGAGAGAATTTCAGCTCTTGGGTTCAACAATGATCCAGGGGGGGGGGGGGACGTGGCTATAAGTAGCTTTTCAGACAAGCAGAGATCACACTTCCTAGTCCCACAGAAGTAAGGTGCTGCCTTGGCAGATATTTCCCAGGAGAGCTTGTAATTGATATTGTTGTCTTTTAGTGACCAAATGTGTTTAGACAGTTCAGTATTTTTAGCGTGGGATCTGTTCCGAAAGGATTGCTTGTGGTTATTGTATCTTGTCTTGAAATCACCTTCAGTACACCCTATGTAGTGTTTCACGTCATTGTCTGTTCTAACTGTTGCCTTATAGACAATGCATTTCAGCTGACATTGACCATTCATAGGACATTCGTCTTTTTTACGGCAGTTACATTGTTTTTGAGGTACATTCACAGCATTGTCAGTATTTAAAACCTTCATATTATGTTTGCTGATCAGGTTAGACATGTTGGGTAGACAGCTATAGCTAATTTTCAAATTGTTCCTGTTGAATAATACCTGTGGTATACCTGTGATGTTGAGGGAAGTGTTTTTCAACTAGTTTCATGAATTGTCTACCAATGTTGGTTTTTACATGACGGCTGTAGGGTGGATTAAACCATATTATTTTCCTTTTCCTGTTTCTTTTGCTTTTCACTGTGGGTTCAACAAATTTTAAGCTTTCTGAGAACCCGCTTTTCGCTAAAGCTTTATCATACATGGGTTTGGCTTTCATAAATAGCTCTTTATTGCAGGAGTTGTCAGATACACGTTTGCTGATCATCATTGGTATCTGCCTAATGATAGCTGGGGGTGATTGGATTGTGCGTGGATATAGAGCGGGTCATTGTTCGGTTTTCTGTAAGGGTAGAAGATGTCATTTTGGAGGTCAAATGTTACGTCTAAGAAATCTGTGCAGGTCAGGTTAGTTTCAATGGTTATCTTTAACCCAACATTGGAAAAGAGTTTGATCATTTTCTTACGGGTGCTGTCTGCTTTGGGTCCAGACATGTTGGGGAAACAACCTAAACCGTCATCACGATACAGGCCTAGAGCATTTTCACCAAATTCCTTTTTCAACATATCTAGGATGTATAAACCAACAATTTCGCATACTTCAGCGCCATCAACCTCTTTGCCCTGCCCTGTTATGTTCCAGTATCGCACGTGTACCCCTACCAATCCTATTGTGCACCCGAGGACAATAGGATCAGTGTCAGTCTAAGCACCCCCCCCCCCCCCCGACCCGAATCGCACAAAGCATAATCTCGTAAAGTCTCGGCTTTTCAAACCACGCCGTTAGCTTCATTGTAACCACATTCACCTGATGATCGGGTCGCATCCCGTGAAACAGACTGTTGTGAATTAACAGTGTTGTTTTTCTTCAGAGTTATATATATATATATATATATATATATATATATATATATATATATATATATATATATATATTTAAACACTATGTTCTTGGTATATTATAAGGTCTAAACCATGATAAGCACCATGAGTTTAGGAAAGATTCCCTTTAGTGCATGTAATTTAATGATGTGCAACATCTGTACCAATTCTCGCCAAAGTCGGAGAGAAAAAAACTGAGAGCTGTAACGAAAAAGGCCCGGGAAAATACTGTAGCTGGCCTGTGTGAACCATGAAAATCAGATGTTGCTCATGGAAAAGAATTGTCCCGCCTATACTAGTCAAAGACTCAGTTTTCATCTGGAATTGCTGCTTGGGAAAAATTATCTTTTTTACGGATATAGGTCCATGTGGAAAAACTAATCCTTTGATTTCAAAAATCACAGTTCAAGCTTAGGCTTTATCTCAATTTGTAGCTATTCTTACCTCGACTGTGACGTCATCATGATGGCAGGTTTTGATTGGCCGCCTGAACCTGATCATGGTGTGAGTAGCCGTCTGGTGAGCACCGAGCAGCTCCACGTCCTGCTCAACGTCAAAGGAAGGCAAGCTTTTGTCAGTCGCAAATCGATCCTGCAAAATGTTTTAACATCCATTATGTATGTTTTAAGTAGCAAATATTTAACATGCAATTTTTTTATTTGAATAAATTAGGGATATATATAGCCCAGACATGGGGTGATTACATGTTATACGTAATCGATTACGATTACTATTTGCTTTAAAAGTAATCGATTACGCTTACGATTACTCTGTGATTACGTCAAAAGTAGGCCTAATCATGATTACAGCCACGATTACAAACCTTTATATTGTCAAAAGACAACACAAGAATTTCATACTCTAACCTTTATTTAAAGGCATCAAAGAAAAGAAAACTGGTGCAAAATATTGACAGAGTATTTTGTCTCATCAAGATATGAAATAGATGAAATTGTATGAAGGAAAACTAGAAGTAATTCACATCACTTCAAATGCTTGTTGCACTCTTTAAACATGAGTCTTCAAATTGTGCATCTGTGAAAAACAACAGCATCCAGGGCGGAAAACTTCGCGGGCTACACTGAACAATCACTCCACCGGAGCTCGATGTAGCTGGAACAGTTACAAATAATTTTAGCGTATGGTCACTCAACTCAACTGGCCTGCTCAAGTCATGCCCCGGTCAGTTCATGTTCCTTCGATTATTCCATTTTCTATATTACAGCCAGGAATAAATGTTTAACAAGTGACCTTTAGTCCACGATAATAACAAAAGTTGTATCCGAAATTCGATCAAATATTTTGTTTTGAGTTCTTTTCCCAAAGGTGTGTAAATACTATATACCATTGAACCATACGTAAATACCAAATTAGAAGATTAAAGTCGTTTGGTTGCTTGAAGTGCAAATTTTGTTATTTAATGTCACATGACTTTTTTTCAGTGACTAGTCGGAAACTAGGTTATAGTGATATAATTAACTAAGGTGGGACCTTAGGCATTACAATACTTCTAAGGACATAACCAACCTGAATCACCGGTGTACCATCTTGCTTGATCCAGCCCATCACGATGTCGGCTTGTCTCATCCCACCCGTCTTAGAGATGCCTAGCCCCAACCAGCCCAGAGTACGGGCGTGCATTTCAAAGATAATGCTGTCTGCTTCAGGTTCCCAGAAGAGAATAAATTCATCAGTCCCGGGAACCAGAGGCAGCCCGTGAGGGTAGGGGCGGCTGGCGTTTACGCCGTGGAGCTCCCTCAGCATCCTGATGACGCCCCCTACCAAGGGCACGGAGACGGCAAGCGCCAACAGCAGTCCAGTCATAAACTGCGGAATCATCCTGAAAAGTCAATGCATTACATATATATATATATATATATATATATATATATATATATATATATATATATATATATATTAGTTGTAGGGATTTGATTTGATATCGTAATCGATGACTGAAAAAATAAAAACGACTGATCATCGATTATTAATCGACTGTTTTATGTATTTTTTATATTTCCTTGAAATCTGCTGTATATACTGGAACCTCATACATTTACTCCAGTATATAAAGCCTTATATGTACATCCGTATTCATAATGAAGCCATCAGTCCAACCGCATCCATATTCGATTTTCCGTAGGACGATTATTCTATTTTTATTCTGTCCGTTACTTTGTGTGCGTATTTCTTCGACAGGATTAGAACATTTGCATGTGCATACAAAATCGTTTTTAATCGATTATATGCAAAAATGCAATTGATTTGATCGATTAATCGGCACACCATATATATATATATATATATATATATATATATATATATATATATTGCATGTGCCTATATATACGAGTCAGATAAAGAAAGTTAAAGTTCATTAATCAGGGGCCATGACCTTAATTTTTTTACCTCTGGGGGGTCATCCACTTGTTTTAGTAATGTATTGCTTGGAAAGGCACGTTTGGGCTAAAATCACAAAAAAAAATATTGTAGATATCTCTGTAGTTGTTAGATATCTACAGATCTCTGATAGCTTTATCTCGTAAAAAAGATTGGTGGCGTACCTACAATACTTTTCTTTGTGCTTGTGCAGTATAATTTCCGACCACTGCTACCTAATAACAATAGAACCTATTTAACACTCAAACTACTTGACGGATTACTTTCAAGTTATGCATTCGTTTACATATGTGTCCAATTTGTGACACTTCAAAATTTGGGAAATGAAAATGATTAGCCATGCAGGAAAGTAACCTTGATCAATTTTTAAGCTTTGTTTAAATAAATTTAAATAAATTTATTTATCAGTTTGAAAGTAGGTATTCCCATAGATTTTCGGCACTTTTTCCAGTGAACATACCAGTGGAGCCTATTACAAATGATATTTACGGACTTTGTTTATAAATATTTTGAGGTACGTTTCTTAGAAATGGTATTTGTCTTAAATTCGTTCTCGTCAATCTTGGCTATCAGTATGACTTTTACGTCACCTATATGGCCGGTCAATAGAAAGGGGCCACAATTATTATTAAGAGAAGACCCGTTTAAAAGGGCATCTTAGACATGTGTCAGAAATGTGGAGGGCTTTGGCGTTGGGAGACATCTCATACAGGTCTTAGTCCATGCACCAGCGATAATAGGAAAACTCGGTTGAGTGCCAATTTATATTTTCCTGTACCATTACTGAGACAGACTGCGACTCAGGCATGCAAGCTGCATAAGGAAATTCATCTGCAGCGCATAATTAAAGAAAAAACGAAAAAAAAAATCTGAACCGTTCTGACCTGAAAATTTACTGCGATGGAAAGATCAAATGGCATATGACATTATAGTGGCTAAATAACATCTTCATAAAACGCAGTATTTATGATGATTACCTAAAACAGAAGACATAACTAGCTCTTGTCACTTAGTGCCTACCCCCGTACATGGGTCCTCCATTCACGTATGATTGAGGATTCAAGGAGTTTTGAAGTGCACGCTCAAGTAGTGTGTGTCATGATATTAAATAAAGCCATATTTGAGCTATTGTGTGTATTATGTGCACCAAATAAAACTTGTTTTCGGTCATTCCGTTCCAATAGTTTGCGCGGGTGCCTGCAGATAAATCATTGGTTCCCTCGTCCAAGACGTTGTATTATGAATCTATAACTTGTGTAAGGACAGTCAACTCGTGACCATGCACGACAACCATTCATACAGTTTTTGTATACATGCGTTTGTATACGGTCGGCCTGATCTTCTGGGTGAACTTTAACCCAGTTTCTCTCAAACATATATAAAGAGGATGTTTCTAACATCAATCGTCCTGTACAGAAACGTGGTCTCAATCTAGCAAGTTATCTGACAAAGCCTAAAAATTACAGTACATTATCGGGAAGGAATATAAAGCGAACGCTCGGGGCCAGTAAAGTTAATGACTGGAAGTATGACTTCAGTTTTTTTTTTAAATTTGAACACTCATTATTTCATATTATATGTTAGACTCGCCTAAACTTCACTTTATCGTGTGCCTAAACTTTTCCTAATGTTCACTGATGACCTTGTTAGCTCCCCTTCATGTAAGATCACTGGTCACTGTATGCACCTAGCTCCTTGAACCGCTCACATACATAGCTTTATGGCCTGGTGACGCCATGCAAAACTTTTGATTGACGAACCGTGGACACCAAAAGGATGGATCGACCTTGATGCGCGGGGTTATGTATCCCCCCCCCCCCCCCCCGTCATATATGACGCGGCTGAGATTGTAAATAACAAAATTGTTTAATCAGTAGTTAAAAGGAAAGATTTGAATTAAAAAAGGAAAGGAAATTGACAAAATATTAAGAGAATTATTGAATATTTTTATGTATATTTTTCGATGATGCTGTTATTACTTAGACGTATGTTGTGTATCTCGGCTCCTTATTTGTCACGTTTACATTCCCTATATACTGTGTAACTAAGAAATGTTTGTCATTCAAGTCCAAGAACAGAATTTTAAATGTTCCGTTTGCTTTCATGTTTTAAAGTCACTGCCATGGACCGTTTCCTCACGAATTTCAAGAGTTTCTGTCACCCCAGTCTCTCGGAGCAGGCTAGGACCAAACTGAGCCTATATAAAATTAGCGTTGTAGTCGAAAGCATGCATGGCAAGGTTACATACAACGGCGATGAAGCTGGCCTGGGCGTTTTTACCTTTGATTTTTCATTGGCAAAAACAGGATTAATGTGTTAGCGAAGGTCATCAATGAAAAAATATGTTAACGAAGGTCAATGGGAAAAATCTTGTATTCATGACCTAATTTATTTCATAGAAATCTCATATTCCCTCCAGATATGCATTGGCTGCGAAATTTATTTGTTCATTCGATAACTTATCATATATCAGACGTTTCTTTTACAAATGTGCCGTATTTTTAAATTTTGAGATAAAGCAACTAACAATTCTTACACCTGAATTTTTTTATTTAAAATACATGTACAAGGGTCGTATAATAACGCCTTTGTACCTGTCCCAGACAGGCAAACATTTACACGGAAAGGCATATTTCATCTTGTATAGAACAATCCGTATAGGAAAGGTGAGTACTCGAAGTGGATAACATTTCTCTTCGGAAAGGCAAACCTGTATTAATGTCTTTCCGTTTTTAAGGTGAACATTTCAAATTATTATACGATCCCTGCATGTATATAAGCCACGATTAATAGGCATATATGTGAAGAATCTTCAAAGTATATTTCGTCAAGCTCTGCTTGGTGATGATCATTTTTGTTATTGTATACAAGAACACCGCATGTTACGACAATTGAACGTTAATTCGGCAATAATAATTAAAATGTAGACATGTAAACCACTCCATCCGAGTTCACAAGCAGATGCATAATTTCACTATTTGGGAGTCTGTCAATGCCTTTGAACCAGGCTTTGAAGATAACCACTGGCGGACTTGAGCCAAAACTTGATACACCAGGTGTTTTTTTTACACTCTTGTCTCTGAATTACACATCTGCTAGGAGTCGTTATGTTTATAATCAGCAATGATGTACCAGAATATCCTCCATACTGTTCCTGGTGACACTGACGAACCACAGAAAAACCCTTATTGTTTACATTACAGAAACTCCATGCAAGATCGTGGGACTCGTCTGTGTTCTGTCGGACCATACCAGTGTATACATATCCTGATATTCCATCTATAGAGTAAACATATAAGTAGCATTGTATCACCATAAATCTATACATGGATTCCTCCAGCTGTTAAACGTTTACGCTCTCTTATACATGTACCAAAGAAATGAGTGAACAGGTATGTACACACATTAACTTTACTATAAACATGATAAAAAAAACAATTTTAAGCAATATATATATGCATGTCTCGGTTCATAACGACTCCAATTTCCTCCCACGAGTCAAGTCTGTTGTTTTATATGAAATATCAGTCATTCTCATCAGTGTCGGAGGTAAAAGCGTACAAACCTGTACATCAAAACTGTCCAGTCCATTTACGTGTGTTAACCAATTTGCTCCCATCGCACCTGTTACCGAGGGGGACAAGGAAAGCCGGTATTGTAAATGGGTGGAACGGGGTGTCTCGTATAAGACATGCATGGCATACATCACACAGCCAAAATGGTCTGAATTACCAGAATATATAATTTCGAAGCTTTATAAAACAAGCATATATGACGAGAAATTTCCGCTGGTCCGGTTGGTCTCACATAAACTGTTGGTCAGAAAATCCAGCATGCAATTTGTCGCACGATACATATATAATACGTCTACCGTGTGTCCTTAAAAAAAAACACACACACACAAAAAAACTATTTTATTCGTCATGCTTGTAACACGATAGTTAGCTGTAACGGTTGCTTTTTGACTTTGTATGAAACGCAGGGTTTCTCTGTGTGATAAAATAACATTTGCATTAGTCATATATGGTTATAAATCATAATCAATATACTGTCACGGGCGTATATCTATATAATTTAAGGGGAACAAATGTCTCCAGCCACATAACAAGATAACATTATTTCGCTGTGTTTGTTAGATACCACTGTAACGTGAGAGCTATATATGTTTCAGTAAAACGTTCGCCACTGCAAGTGTACGCCAAAACGAAACGGCTAACCGAACCCGTCCTAAGGGTTCTGGGAATTTCTTTTATAGCATACAAGACAACTTTTAGAATCGAAACACATTTACAATTGAAAAAATGAGGACAATTACAATTGAGCATGAACTTGGCAAGTTCTGACACTGGCAAGGTGCAAAAATCAATGAGATTATGTGAGCATATTGCTTAGATCAGCAACCGGCACATACAACCGATGACGTTCATGGCAGACGGACACAAATCTGGTTAATGCAAACAGTAAAGTTTTCACAAACAATGTAACAACTTAGGTACTGGTTTATTTAGAAAACAAAAACAGCTATTTGCAGTTAACATTCACCTCTTCAGCAAACAATACTGCACTCTACAAACTTTCTTGTGTCTATATCACAGTCTTTCACATGTATAACAACATGTTCGCATTCAGAGTAATTTACAGTATTGGTGCAAAGAAAAAATAAATAAAATCATTTAGAAATAATATGTTCTCCTAATATATATTCTCTGTATCACTTAGCATGTGGCCCTGCAAAGGAAAAGGATAGTATGTCTGGCATGGTATTGTTCGTTGGAACACTAAAATTTTAATTTTCTCGATTTCAACAATTTGTTGATATCATAAGAGTAGACATTAAAAGCACTTGTTAAAAATACAAGAAGTGGCGTTTTGTGTGTATGTGTGTTTGTGTGTCTGTGAGTGAGCGGTAGAGTGTGAGAGAGAGGGTGGAGCCAGCATTTCACACCCTGCCCGCTCTGGCCTGGTCAATTTTACGCCTGACTCCATTACAAGTCAGTGTCAGCTCTGCATGTTTCATTTTCAGTTCCTCAAGTTCTTTTCGTAAATCGTCTCCCTCGTCCTTCCTTTCTTCAAAATCCCTGAGCAGTGGTTCATTACCTAGAAGGCCACAGTTCTGACGGAGTTTTGTATTGTCTATCCTGAGCCCATCGCGTGCCTGTTTGGTTCTTGACAGAATGTCTCGTTTCTGAGGGAAAGAAGTACATTAACCACAGTTAAATCATCAACCATCAAAGAAAGTTCAACAGATTTACCACACATGAGCTGAGGTTTAATTCACAGAGTTAAAATGGCTCATTTGCATTGGCAATTCTTACAACATATAAGTGACAAATGTGTTTCTATTATTGTGATTTCTTCTTAATGCCAAATCAATAGCATCACTGGCAAATAACACTAAATTTAAAATCAATCCAAAAGTTGTTTCAAATGCATGTTAGACCCCGTAAAAGAGGTATCATTTTAAACCTGGTATAGAATTCTTTCTAATGGTAGATTTACTTATGAAATTTTCATTCATTTTTTAATATGAAGTTTTACCATTTTTGACCATGTTGTTAATTTACCACAACAGCACTTAAATGTTCTTACGATAGGAGGACATAAGATACAATCTTATTGTTTAAGAACATCAGCAAATGCCTTAACTGGGCTCTGAAATAAAAGTTGGGAATGTACTAGTATCTATCATAGCTATTATAGGTATTGTTTATTTCACTATATTTATCTTGAAGGAATTTGGAATGATATTAATGCAGAATTTTAATTTAATTAAGTTTCTTTATAGTTCATTTAAGGTCTGCCAGTTTCTTTTTTTATATTTTTAATTCACATCAATGCAGTTATAAACATATACATAAAAAAAAAACCCTCAAACATGTGAATTACAAAACAAAAAACACAAGAAGAAGATTAGCTAGTTTCTTTTTTTTCAATTTACTGATGAGAAAAGTGCTGAATCATCTGAAGTGAAAAAAAACTACTTCATTTTCAAAGACATGGAACAAAATTATGCCTGCCCAGCTGATTTAGGTATGGAAATGGTAGCTGTAGACATTCAGATTTATCAGTTCATACAAATATGAAGGTAATGACACAAATTCAGACTTGTTGCCATAAAAAATGAATGTTAAAAAGTAAAGAAAACTAAATAAAATATTAGACCACTGGAAAATCCTCACCAGAATATAATAAAGTATTTCAAGGGCTAATATGAAGATGTACATGGAATCTCATCTAAATTAAGGGGTTTACTTGTATCTACAATATCCCTTTTTTTTAAAATAGACTGCCTATTGGAGGCAGTAAATGTTCATTGGAGGTTGAGGCAACTTTATGATTCATCTTACCCCTAATCCACCGTATCTTTGAACCATAGAGCTTAAGATCAAATCCCATGGTTATAACTTAATTAATAACACCCACCTTGGCTGCGTGGTCCTCAACTTCATGGAGGCTGTCCTTGAGTACATGGTTCTCGGCCTGGACAAACTGCAGTTTCTCCTTCAGATGTGTCAGCACCTGTACAGTGCTTGTTATCTTCTTACGCAGCTTCAGTAACTCCTGATGGAAGAATTCAATCAAGGTATGTCAAACCCGTGTTACACAATTCCATATACAATGTTACCACAAAGGTTTCCATTAACATGAGAACTGATTTGTAAATTTAATGATCAAAATGTATGTCTAAAACATTTATAACAAGAGCATTACTAATGTGCATAATAGGCCTTTAGTGTATCTGGTGACCTCTGACCTCATTAAATATCTGTGAATTTTTATGAGAAGGTAATTCAGGTGAGAATCTCTATTGGTAAATATGTATGAGTTTCATGAAAATCCATAGGATTTTTGGTACGTCACCAAGGTGCCTTAGGGAGATATTTTATTGATTGACATTTCTGATGAGTTTTATTAAAATCCTTCATATTCTTCATAAGTTATCAAGGCGACAACACAAAGTGGCCTGGCAACAAGTGACCTTATTTAATATGTGTGGATGTTGCCCATAATCAAACTCAGACAAGATAATCAGTAAGTAGTTATGGTGAGTTTCAAGAAAATCGATCAAAGCCCCATTTAGGTATCGCGGCGACACTAAAAGTTAACAGATGGACAGACGGAAGGACGGTGGGTATACCATAATGCTCCTGTTATATGACAAATGGCATATAAAAATGAACTCATTAACAAATTGGTAGGCATATAACATTTCTAAAATCTTAAGGCCTGACTCCAGAAACATGAGACAACTATCCATCAATCTTCAAAGTTGTTTCCTTCGACATTTTAAAATTACACAGTTATTGAATACAAGATGCTCACCTTCGCCATCTTGTGAACAAAACAAACAAACAAATTTTAACAGTGCTTTTCCGGTCAAATAATTAGCTTTTCTCATGTGGAAGTTGAAGCAAACTGTGGAATGGACTGATATGATCACAAGTACCCTCTGGTGGTTTTACCATTAACTATAAAGTTCTCTGCAAGCATTGAGAATTTTGTCCTATCACTCCTACCAATTATCAAAGATCTATTTCTCACACTGAATATAATATCCTTCTCTTATTCTGCACATCATTTTTTTAAACCTATTTTTGATTTGAAAATTCTGATAAAAATTAACTATATAAAAATTTGTTAAATAAAAAGTACAATTACATGCTTACTAATACATTTATATTGCTTTACCTCATTTCTCTCCTCTATCTTTTCGTTATATGTCTGGTTCTCAATCTTGAGCTGCTCAAAATCAATTAAATGCAAACCCTCAGCCAGCTCCTCCTGCAAAACAACAGACAAAGATTATGTCAGAATGTCATTAATCTAACTCAATGTGTAATAATAACAGTATGCAGTGTTACTAAACTACATGTATAATAATAACAATCTGCACACGAATGGAGGTGTGTGTGTGTGGGGGGGGGGGGGTAAATGGTGTGGGAGAGGTGTTTATGGTACAGAGCATTTTCATTATATTTTAGCAGAAATGGAGCAAAACTGATGCCGTTTCAGCTACAACTTCAATAAAGGATATTAAGAAATGCAAAACATAGGCAGATTTCTAAATGGTAAAATTTTATTTGTTATATAGAAATGAGTGTAGTATCTTAATAAATGTTGTGGATTCATATGGTGGAAGACTGTACCCAGTATAAACCTGTGATATTTCAGAAGACACAAATGACAGGAGATACCATTACAATGAACTCTTATCTGTATACCTTTGATTTGAGCTGCATCTCCTTCTTCTTGAGTTTATTTTTCAGTTTGATGTTTTCTAACCGTACATTCACCACTTCTGCTTCCTTCTTGTTCTCCTGGGTCAGGTACTGCTCAATGTCCTGTAAATTAAAAAGGAGAACTTACAGAAAACAAGTCAAACCTGTCAATAACATATTAACAATATTAAAAAAGTATAAAATCTTACGTGTAAATATGTAACATCTGTCTTTAAAAGAGTATGAAAAAGTGTGTATCAGTTCCAAATTGGACAATTTTTCATACAATTTCACTGTATGTGATGCTTCAGGTTTGGTTTTTGCAGTTAAGGAGCACAGTCACAGCACATTTAGAAAGTCCTCAGTATTCCATATTCCTAGCTATTTAGTTGAAACATTGGCAAGATCGCAGAAAATCTTTGCTTAATAAAATGTCATATGACAATTAGATCAGAAATGTACAAAAATGATTAACAGCTTAAGCAGTATAAAAATTCTTTTCTGAATTTTTTTTTTAATACTGAAAGTAGCTACACAGATTTTCATAAGTGATTACAGCAACAGTGATCAAGCAAATGTCTTAACTTCTATATCGATTATTTATCAAAGGGCTTGATTGTGTCTTGTCAAATCATTCCGTAGCGAAAGTTGGTGCGGTTTTAAAGGGGGGTTCTTAGTATTTGAGCCCCTCGCGGTGTCTCGCCTGGAATTTCGGCGAAGTCTGGGTGCGGTTTTAATCGGAAGTGCGGTTTTAAGTGGAGATTTTACGGTACTGCTTTAAAACAACAGATGCACAGAAAGTGTTATAAAACATGAAATTTATATTTCTTACATTGACAATAAATAAAATAAATAAATTTACAATGCAAATAAAAAAGCAATGTAATTGAGGTATTCATAAATGATTTTTTGTAAGATGAGCAGATATATTCTCATGATGGGAGATAGAGGACTGATGGAAAACAGAAAATTTTTATATGAGATCTGATGAACACTGATGGACCTTTTAAAAAGGAAAATGATTTTGGTGTAACTTTAATATCTTTGCAGACATTCCAACTGCATTCAATCATCAGCTGTATGCCTAGGAATTTGTGTGCCAAACTTAATTATCAACATTTGGACAACAATATTAATTACAGTAAATACTGTATTTATCAAGAATGTATCATATGATATTACACAGTTATGTTCAAAATTAATATCGATTTGAAGGTGGCTGTATCACATACAGCTGGTCAGTCTTTAACAGGTCAATATAGTTTTACATAAAAATGACGACATGCATCCAGTTATAGACTGACCTGCAATTCCTATTTCTAGACACCTAATAACATGGTCAGACCAACTCATCATATCAAGCAATTTAATGCCCATTATGAGAGCTGCATCAAGGCTGTATCAACATATCTGAATTAATCCTCAGTAAAAACAGCTGAGTCTATAAATTCAAGAATCCATTAATATTGTTGGCCCTGTATATCGGAACACTGAAGTGAACTGGCAGAAACCAAAATTGATCTTCATTTGATCCAAAAGTACTTTTAGATTCTAAATAATGAAATGTTGAAACTTTGCTTGAAATTTTTCTTAATGAACAAATATGCCATCTCCTACTTCATAACAATATATAAAAAAAGCATATGTGACATAACTAGTATCAGAAATAATAAATGGGATGAATACTTGGATGTATCTATTCAGGAAAAAGAACGTTTCTCAGCCATATATTATATTTCATTGGACCAATACACCAGGGAAATCCAGTATTAAATCTTAAATAATTATTTACCAGTCAATGCTCAGTTGTATAAATGGAAATTAATAGAGAGTGACAGATGCAATGTTTTTTTTATATAAGGAAACATTATTCCACCTATTTTTTCAATGTATGGTTACAAAGAATTTATATTTTAAAATATGTGACTGGCTGAAACAAGTTCAAATATATATGCCAGATTTCACATCAAAGGTCTTCATTTTTAGAGTGTTGCTTGTTAATGACAGCAATATTATGGTAAACACTATGGAAATTAATAGAGAGTGACAGATGCAATTTTTTTTTATAAGGAAACATTATTCCTCCTATTTTGTCAATGTATGATTACAAAGAATTTATATTTTAAAATATGTGACTGGTTGAAACAAGTTAAAATATATATGCCAGATTTCACATCAAAGGTCTTCATTTTTGGAGTGTTGCTTGTTAATGACAGCAATATAGTGGTAAACACTATTATTGTACTGTAAAAACTCACTATACTATATAGTATATAAAGGAAAAGAATACAAAAGCAAAAGAGACCTCTATTAAATGTGTAAGTCTTTAGAAATACCTCTTCAAAAAGAGGAATATCTTATTGCTAAAAAGTAAGGTAAAATAGAATTTCATTTAATAAGTGGAATCAGTTATCGCCCAAGATAATACTATGATAACCAGCCGAGTAAGAAATGAGATGTTTTATTTTTTCTAATTATAGATAATCTATAATTTCTATTAATATGAGATGAATATGCATGCATTGGAATGTAAGCTATCCTAATTGATTTTTTATGTATGTCTATTTGTAAAATTGAATGTTTCAGGTTGTTATGAGGAAATTCAAAACCATATATAGAATCTGCATGGTAAATAAATTATATAGCTACCAATAATTCCTTATGTTAGTGTTTTTAAACTGCATGTGATTGCTGTTCGTTTTTTCAATGTAAAAGTGTTGTTATTGTTGTGATATATATACGTATATAATTGCAATAAAGACATGTTTAAAAAAATAATTATTTATTAAGGAATTTTTCTCAGCCTACACACAAGCAGTGTAACACAAATGCGAAAGATATACTTTCTTACATAAAGTGTACTCCAAATACAGACTGAAAATGAATTTAATAAGTTATATAACAAATTATAATAACAAGTTACTGCAGACACATAAAACGAATGATGACTATATCCCATGAGGTGTCTAATACAACGACACGGTAACAGCTGTGCAGCCATTCAATTTATGAGTAGTGTCACAACTGAGACGGTCCCCTTTTAGCTTGAACGGTAATCATTGGACAAGAGTGCGTGAAAGAAATGGGTCACTGTATGCAAATGAAGCACGATCCCATGTTGCTACGTGATCTCACAGACATAAACAAACACAGCAGTGCGCTTCGTTCCTGACTAATCATCAAGCTGCATGCTGTATAAACAACTACTCTGGCTAATGACCATCTCAAACCCTGTGTGTAAGCCGTAACGACTCATCACCTGTGCTGTGTGCTCATAAACTCCCGCCCCTCCCCTGGGCCGGGGGCACACCAGCGCTGCAGATTACAAACCCGTATCTGGGTCAGTGTCGCCGGAAGTTGCCGAGAGATTCACACGCAATCCCAACATGGACTTGGATTACTTGAGGTTTCAGTTTACCACCACCAATACAAAATTTCACGTGGCTTGTAAACAATTGGTACAACTAAATAACTGTATCAGCGCATTACAGGTGAGATATGACAGGGCTTCGGCCGCAGAACTCAAATCTTTTCGCTACACACTCCGTTTGAGGCTGGCAGTCTTGGAGGGACTGCGGACTGTGTTGTACGAATACGCCTGCCGCCAGGCAGACGAACTGGACGATCTAGAGTGTAAAATAAGCCAGCTTGAGGATGGCATGTCGGACAGTGATATGGACATGGAGGCGGACGATTGCTGAAAATAATTTTCTACGTTTTCCTGTGATGAGGAATTAGGCGAGAGAACAACGGGTGGCCTTGACCTTTGTCACCCCGCAAAGCAGAGGGACCATCACATGGATGTCATCGCACAATGTACACAAAACAACAAAATGAAATAAACATATCCCAGCCGAGACCATCACGCGAACCGGCGTGAAAAATGGCATTAAATGCCGGAATTGTGTATGTTTCCGCCGTGTATTCCATGCCCTCTGCGCTGGTGCCAGCGTTTTGTTGGGACTGTTGATTTGGCCGAGCGCCAAAATGTATGGCCTCTGAAAGATAATGAACCAACGTGAGCCTCGCACAAATACGTGGCCAGTTTGAAGTATGGACAATATTCGCAGAATGTTGAGAGCGATTGCTTCATTATTGTTATCACAACCGAAAATGCAAAACCTGTAATGGTGCCAACTAATTAAATTATGCCTGAAATTCCCAGCCGCCAGAAGATTAACTGTGGCAGGACTGACAGACTGCAGAGCAGGCATACAAACAAATCAATGGACTGAGCATCCAGTCTTCATGTTAAAGAAATTAATGTCATTATCATTGACACATTGCATGCTGCAATACGGCGCATTTGAGAGGGATTGACATTTTGTTTAAGACCCAGTTTATGAATTTATTTAAAATATTAATGACTATTATTTTGAAGTTTGTTTTAACAAAGAATGCTTATGCATTCGTCTATCAACATTTTTCTTGCTATGAATTTATTTATGATTGGTTTACAACTGGATCAGTAATGTAAATGTAAAACGTCCAGTATATGTTGTTAAATTCTTTTATCTGTATTGTTTTGGACTGACCTGACAACCAAATTCTTAGTTAGGGACTGACTTGTGTTAGTGCCCGGTACTTCTTACTTATTCGTATCCGTTCAGATAGAATTCTGCTTCTGCTCCCATAATGCCATTATTTTATCATGTGACTTTGTACCATATGACACAGGAAGCAGGGCAAATAAACAGATTTTTTACGTACGATTCTCTTCTTGTGTTGTGTTATTTAACATTGCCTGTCCCTTGCATAATATATTTCTGGGGGTTCTTACACGTTTAAAATCCTGAAAAGATTATATATTTCAGGCATGAAAGCATTAATCAGATTGTGCCAATAGTATTAAGAAACTGAAAGGCCTTTAACTATTTTAAAAGGTCAGTTCTGATCTGTGGAAGGGTGTATATAATACATATACCGGTACCGTGAGATCCACTTTTGTGAGTAGGGTAAATTTTCAGCTTTTAAATTTTTATGGGCCTGAATCGCAGTGTATATGATTATCTATCAAAGTGACAAACCATATGCTATTCTGCATGACATCATGTGGCTTAAGTGACAGAGCATAAGTGGGTGAATTTGAAATCCAATGTCAACTGTCATACATGAATTATACAACAAATGTTATGACTAGAAGCTTCCTTGCATCATATGCCATTACTGCTAGTTTAAAGAACAATAATCCAGATTTGTCATTGTTTTTGGGAATATAGGTAATAGGTATTTCTCCAAGGTATTACCAGAGAAGTTTGGGAAATTTCTTGGAAGAAAAAAAAGAAACTTGACATTTGCCTCTATTGCTGATTAAGCATATAAACATACAACAGATAATCACTGAGAAATGTTTTACAATTATTCATCATAACACATTGCTATTCCTTATTTACACATGAAATTTCAAAGAATTTTATAAATTAAGTAAATCAAACTGGTGACAGTGAAACTATGCCTCACTTATCAAGGCTAAGACTGAGCAGTTTTGTCAGTGATATTTTAGTGTCAGCCTCGGGTGAGATCTGCTCAAGAGCAGGTCAGATCTGCTGTTAGATCCGGACAAATAAGCGATCTACTCAAAAGTCAGCAAGGTCTAAAAAGCTCAGTATAATTTACCTGGATTTGCATTGGAGTTTACTTATCATTTCTGTTCAAGTGCAAATCATTTCTATCAAGTGCTATTTATTTTCCTGATTAGCTAAAACTAATAATCAAGATTTCAGATGAGAAGACATCAAGGAAAATGAATAAATTAGAGAACGCCATCATAATTTAGAAAATCCAGACATGGGGATCGTTTGAACAAATTTGAACTGACAAAGGTTTGGTCCAGCTTGTGAACACCAAGTGCCTGCTGTCCTCAGCAGTACTGTTGTTACTAATGCCATGAAAAAAGTATATATATGTAATGAAGTTTTTGCAGCACTGATACTGGTTGGGTTCTAGTGGCCTTTAATGATTAAAATCATCTTAATTATATTCCTGATAGCCAGTCAAAACAAAAACGCTAATAAAAAGCAAATACTGAAACTTCTCATCAAAATTCATAAACTACTGACTGTTTTGTAATACTGATAATGTATGCCTGGGTAGTTGGGTATAATAACTCTGTTTTGGCGGATACTATGTTTTCAGCTGCACGCCGCGTAGGTGTCCGGAGAACTCCTCCGTAACCGCTGGGCGGAATTTTACGAAACCCGGGATTATGTTCGGGTCACATGTGAACTGCTGCGCCCCGATTTTGTTTTGACCTCTGACCTTTCCTCTGCGCTCTGCGTCCGTTTGTGCGTCTGTTTCCACACATAAACCCACATATCTCCGGAACTGTTTGACCAATCAGGAAATTTTTTTTGCACAAATGGAGCCCTTGGAGAGCTTTATAACACACAAAAAATGGTGGCGTCACCTGCAACCATGTTTGCACAGTGTCCATCTGTTCGTCTGCCTTGGGTTAAAATCACTCATATCTCTGCATTGACTTGACTAATTCACCTGAAATTCGGCATGCGTATACATCCTGGATAGCTTTTCTGATTTTATGACAGGTGGCGCCACCTACATTCACGTTTACGCTGCAGACATCCAAGCTCATATCTCGGGAACCGTTTGACCGATCAGGAAAATTTTTTTGCACAAATGTAGCCCTTAGAGAGCTTTATAACATACACAAAAAATGGTGGCGCCACCTGCAACCATGTTTGCACAGTGTCCATCTGTTCGTCTGCCTTGGGTTAAAATCACTCATATCTCTGCAGTGACTTGAGTAATTCACCTGAAATTCGGCATGCGTATACATCCTGGATAGCTTTTCTGATTTTATGACAGGTGGCCCCACCTACTTTCACGTTTACGCTGCAGACATCCAAGCTCATATCTCGGGAACCGTTTGATCGATCAAGAAAATTTTTTTGCACAAATGGAGCCCTTGGAGAGCTTTATAACATACACAAAAAATGGTGGCGCCACCTGCAACCATGTTTGCACAGTGTCCATCTGTTTGTCTGCCTTGGGTTAAAATCACTCATATCTCTGCAGTGACTTGACTAATTCACCTGAAATTCGGCATGCGTATACATCCTGGATAGCTTTTCTGATTTTATGACAGGTGGCGCCACCTACTTTCATGTTTACGCTGCAGACATCCAAGCTCATATCTCAGGAACCGTTTGACCGATTGGGCCAAAATTTTGCATGTGTATAGATCTCACATAGCTCTTTATCATATGCAAAACTGACGGCGCCACCTGCAGCCATTTTTGCACAGCTCCCGTCTGTTTGTCTGCCATGGGATAAAATCACTCATATCTCGGCAGTGGTTTGACATATCTGCCTAAAATTTTGCAGGTTTATACTTCCCCGACAGCTCTCTTGATTTTATGACAGGTGGCGCCACCTGCATTCTAGTTTATGCAGCAGACATCCAAGCTCATATCTTGGGAACCGTTTGACGCAAAACTGGTGGCGTCATCTGCAACCATTTTTGCTCAGCGTCCATCTGTTTGTCTGCCACGGGCTAAAATCACTCATATACATGTAGTGGTTTGACTTATCTGCCTTAAATTTTGCATATGTATACAACTTGGACGGCTTTCTGGATTTTGTGGTAGGGGGGCAACCTACATACACAATTTGGCTGCAGACATCCATGCTAATATGCAACACTCTATTTCCCCTTGCCACTCAATCCATGCCTCACTTCACCTGTTCCACTCTGATTTAGGCGGATACACGTAGTCGCTTGTCGACTACCCGTATTCTAGTTAATATGGTTTTTGCATGGTCCCACCGCCACTGCTACAGGAAAATCTTGTGAGAGAGATAACTTGAAAAATATTTCATGCATCATTATCAAACTTAACTGATATTTGTGTATAGGTATGGCTAAGAGGACAAAGCCTATAAAAAATGGGGTCATGACTTTTACAAGGAGTGACCTAGACCTTGGATAGCGTCATGTACTGGAAACTGGTGGTGCCACCTGTTATCCTTTTCTTGTTTTCATGCCTTTTAATACCCTCATCATTGCCACTTGACGGTACTGTGAACATTTTAAGTCAACCTAATGGACAGATTTCTTTCATATTATGCATATATCATATGCATAGATATAGATTATGGGATGAAGTGTTTTTAAATTTGGGTCATGACCTTCACTATGAGATTTGCCGTGCTGAATATTTCCATATTTGGTGAAAATCACACTAAATCTTAAATATCTCAAGAAAGGATGGATGTATTGGTCCAAAATTGTTGTCTTCTGAGGGAGACTGGTGGCACCACCTATTTCCATTTCTTGTTTTGGCGCCTTTCAATACCCCCATCATTGCAACTTGACAGTATTTTGAGCATTATAAATAAAAAAATTAATGGACTGATTTCTTTCATATTATGCGCAGGGATAGATATGGGTTATGGGATGAAGTCTATGTAATTGGAGTCATGACCATATTATGAGTGGCCTTAACCTTTGATTTTTCCATATTTGGTGAAAAACAAACAAAAACATTATTTTTCAAGTGGATAGATGGTTTTTTTTTCTCTAAAAATGAAAAGATGTCCAATGATAAATTGTCTAAAGAGTCTGAAAACCTGTGACCCTGACCTTCAAGGTCAAATCTGCCTCTATATAAGATTTTGTGAACCTCATAACTCTTGAAGTACCCATACCCGTTTTCTTCAAATGTGACACACAGATTGTTACCTTCAAGATGTCTGACATGTTTGTGGACTGGTGACCTTGACTGTGCTTTTCAAGGTCAAATCTGCAGAACAGTATATACCAATATATGTCACTATATGCTTCTGAAGAAGGGAGCCTATTTTAGCAGGGGGTATGCCTTTATTGTCTTGGGATACTACCAGATGCCAGAAATGTCTACTGGTAGTTAATCACTCTGTTCACATTGATTCATGAAGTGTATGCAAATTCTTAACAAAACCAATTTAATTGGAAATGCCCATTTTATTTTTTATTAGTAGAAATTAGAATTAATCAGCTTCAGAATAGCCCCTCCGTATAAAACATCCCTGGAATGTGTTTCTCCAGTTGAAACCATTTTAATTACTCAACCAGAGACCAGTAAAACTATACAAACGTCACTGGACCCTGTGACAATGAGTTCATCTTAATTACTCGGTCCAAATTGCACTTGGAAAAGCAGTCACACCCCAATTAGTTCTTCAAACACCCAGTGGTTTGGGTTTCACACCCTTCATATTTCAAAAACATCCTGATTGTACTGATATGATAAGCCAAAATGTAATTTGAACAACATAAATGACATGTATGTTGTGACTACCGTATATTTCTTCCCTAGGGATAAAGTATTTCTACCCTTGCAGAAAGAATTTCTCCCCTTTCCTTGGGAAAGCACATGCCAACCCTGCTACAAACCTATATCATTTAAAAAAACAAAAAAGTCTGACATGATTGTATCCACCAAAACAAAGTTTTGCAGATTCTGTTGTGTGTTTCCAAAAAACACCTCTGGACCCTTGGACAAAATCTCCAAAACCGGCATAGTTATTTGCTCACCTATGTAGTTGTGTCTAACAAAGACTGGTGGGGTAATCTGCAATCGTTTGTCTGTGCTGTGTCAATCTGTGTGTTTGGATGAAAATTGCTAATATCTCAGGAATGGTTCAATGTATTCGTCTGAAATTTGGCATGTCCATCCATCTTGGAGAGTTTTCTAATTGACCAGACATGTTGCACCACATACTTTCCCATTTTTGTAGAATATATTCATGCCTTTCTCAGAAGTGGATTATTGTATTAGCCTGAAATTGTGCATGTCTATAGATCTTAGATACCTTCATCTTGTATTCAAGACTGGTGGCGCCATCTGCAATTGTTTTTGCATGGCATCCATCCATCTGTTTGCTTTGGATAACAACTCGGTGGAAACAATTTGTGTGTCGAATTTGAGGCCAAAAATAGGCAGTACTTCAAAAGTGAATGCCCCATAGAGAAAATACTAGAGACAATAAACTATAATCTGGCTTATTTGACCTTGAAAATCCTGGCCTCCAGTTTTTTAACTTCTCTAAGATATTGGTTAAAACAAATTTTGTATCAAGTTTTTGGACAAATATGCAATACTTTAAAATTTATTGGGTTCACAAATGTTTACATTTTGGAAGATTTGACATTGGAGATCAAGGTCACTGGTTTTCAAACTCTTTAGAGAAAATACAGAGAGAACTGGTGTGAAATAAGAGGACAATATCTTCAGTTCTTCTAAAGGGTCACAATAATCCTAGAATTCTGCACAGCTGACATTGAAGATCAAGGTCACAAGTACTTAAACTCTAAAGAGAATATGGTATAAACATGAATTTGTATAACATAATTCCTCATACTATTTCCTGCTGAGAAATGAGTTCAAAGTGAATGATGAAGTTTAATGTTACCTCATTACTTAATGAATCATTTATGCACTACAACCATATAAGACTCTTATTATGTTTCAAAATGATTCAAAATTCAAATAAAAAAAGGAAAGGATAATTACATTTTTATGGCAACCAGAGGACGATCAGAAATTTTCTGTTGCATGTTATGACAAACAGACCACAATCTGAGATTTTCAGTTGCACACATTTTCACAAAAAGGATTCCTTTGATCTTTTCAAAATTTACAGGGATGATTGGTGCCTATGGGGAATCCATCCCTATTGAATTACAGACCCTCTCAAAAATCAAATATGGCTGCCATAGACTGATATTGTCAATAAGAAATCTTGGTGTGCTTGATGGCCTTGTCAATGGGGCAACAGTAATATTTTTAGATAAAATTTTCACAGAAATTCACCCTACAATGATAAAATGTGTTATTGAAAATTTTGACAACCCACATGTCGGCACACTGGCTTGTCAGTTGTTAACTGTTCTACTGTACTATTTCCACAAGGGACACCAATTCTACTATATAAAGTAAAGGAACATGTTGCTAAATATGAAACATCCCCTGAAGTCACACGGATACAAATTCCCTTGGTACTATGTTGGGCAACAAAGATGCACAAAGTCTAAGGATCAACTAAAGATAAAATAGTAATGTCATTCAATCACATCAGAAAAAGGAATAGCCTATGTTGTCCTCTGTCTCTGGCTGCCTCTACCTTGTTTAATGGGCAAAGAAATAAATTTGTTTTGATCCACTGAAGTCCAAATGTGAGCAATAATACATTTGCCAGTTACATATCAGAAATATTCCAAAAATTTGATCCCTCACTCAGCCTACTGTATTTGGGGGTGATTTCCACACCAATTTTTCCAAACTCAAGTAAATGACCAATTAAGCAGCATTTTCATCAAAAATTAATTTACACAGCAAGTTGATCAAACAACAAACCATCACAGATCACTTCTGGATCATGTCTGGACGAACAGCAACATACCTGTTTGCAACATAATATCACTTGGAATGTATAATAGTGACCATGTTCAAATTTACTGTGATCTCCTCTAAGAGAGTAAATGAATTCTCAGCAAAAAGGTTTGTGCCTGCCGTCTGATATTCTTCACATTTCTTTTAAAATCCTGTGTCATTCATACCCTTCTAATGTGAACAAGGTAATTTGTAGAGTCCCTGTCTGTTTTTTTCACACCTTAACAGCACCAGGTCTTCATTTATATAAGCCTCTCTTACTACAGTTTCCAGGTCACATCCAAATACAGCAATTCTTATTGCAGGGCCCTCTGAGAACCATTGTCTGACCACATTTATTTTCTTTACAATTGTAAAGATGATAAAAGCATACCTTTGGTAAAATTGGTTTTCCAGATCTGGAGTTGACTGCACTGACTGCCACAGCCTTTTTGAAGTCCATGAACTTTGCCCTTTCTTCGTCAACGCGTTCTTGTCTTTCCATACATCTTTCTTGTAGTTCCTCTATCTGTAGTTTGTAACTCTCCCTTTCATCCATGTCCTGTCTCCTGAGCTCATCAAGGTTGGCTGAATTTGGATAAAGATGTTGCAAAAATGTCATTCTTTATCAGTTTTTATAAATTACTGTATTTATATATTTAAGCAGGCAAATGTTTTTTTTTTTTCAAGCAATATTAATTGAGAAACAGTGAATAATTAATTTACCAAAGCTTATCTAAGATCTAAATTAAAAGCAAGGCCTACAGGCCAAATGCGAACCTGTGCAATGGTTTATACACCAGGTATAATGCTTCAATGCTGGATCATTACTTTTCAAGTAAATGTGTAACATAACATGTATATGAACAATGCAAGTACTACACATTTTGTACAAGAACCAATTAATGAAACCTCACTGCTGAAATACAGGCATGGGTGCATCCAACACAAAAATGATTGTAGGTGGGGCCAAGAGTCTTGTATTTGATGAAGCTATCCAAGATGTATACATATATGCCCTATTTCAGGCTGATATATCATACCCCTCCTGAGAAATAAGCAGGGACATACACTGAGCAAAATTATAAAGGTGGCGCCACCAGACTTGTGAACGAGAAAGCCATCAATGATGCATGGACAGTTCAAAATATCAGACCAATATATCAAACTTCTCTGGAGTCAGGTGCACTGGGCTGACCAGGCTTAAGGAAGGCAGTTGCCCAAAGTGAGGCAGGATGAATTGCTCCCTGCAGCTTCTGCACTGAGTGAACTCTTGATCTGCACCAGACTGTACCGAGTGAACACTTTACCAGTACCTGGCTGCACTGAATGAACTTTTGACCTGTTGCATAATCTGACTCAGTTGGCAGTCTGCCAAAGCTATAAATAGATCCAGAATGACCTTTGGCCTGTTACCAAATCTGAAATAGTTGGCAGTCAACCAAGATATTAATAGATACAGACAATCCTGGCCAATTGGTATATCTTTTTAAACATACTGAAAGACTTTGGCTACAATGCTTTTTTTTCAAGCTGGCATATCCATAAGATTGTTTTAGAAAAATGTTAAGAATAATTAAAGATGTAGTCCTTTCATTGTTAAAGGTCCAATAATTTTCCAACAATCATTTAAGTAAACTTGAACAAAGTCCATCTAGGAATCAATTTTGTGCTATGTTTCAGAAGTTGAAACAACAGTTTTGCAGAAGAAGACTTTTGCAGTCCTGCGTTTGAAATAAGCTTACTAATGGCCACAAGACCAATTTCATGCAGCTTTCTATGACTCTACCAAAAATAAATCAACCAAATCTAGTCTTATACAATTGAAAGAATCCTTCAAATTCATTTTGAGTCATGTGACCAACATTTGCATAAAATTAGGTGAAGACAGCTCCAGCCGTTTCTGATATTGTAATTTTAGTATCCCTTTGGCCAAATGACTTAGTTCAGTTTCCTGTAACTCGACCAAAATTCTCTCAACTGGAACCATTCAAACAAATTGGAGAGGGATTGTTGCAAATTATTCCTTTAAAAATATTAAACAATTTGGCTGGACAATTTCGAAGAAGAAGATTTTATAAGTTTTTTTTTAACTTTTTCCATTTAAAATCTAAGTAAATGCAGAAAACAAAAAAATAGGAATAATCGAGTAGAGGACAGGGGACAGGATTCTTCTTTTGACAAAGATCATACACCAGGTGTTTTAAAATGGTGCACAAAAATCTGCAATAGCTACTGGTAGTTATCCATGGTCTTGGATTTCACAAATATATATGCATCCTAGATATACATTTAATCAAAATAATAACAATCAAAATTGATAATTACCCATATATTTGAGATATCTTTGCTCCTGGTCGGTGACGTTTTTATCAATGTCTTGTCTACTTTCATCTGACTTTTTCTTTCGGAAGTACTCAGCTAGTTTATGTTGAAGTTGATAATTCTGTTGTTGTAACTGTTCCCTCTCCTGAATAGATTGCTGTTAAAAGTAAATTAACCATCAGACTATGTCAAACAATTACAGCAAGAAAAGATGATATACCAAACTTTACCTAATTCAAGTATGAATGAAACTGAATATAGTCTTCATGAAGCGGAAAATTCTTTAAACTCTTTTCAAATCCTTTACACAGTCTTTTTAGTCTTATGCAGTATGAAGGATTTGTCAAAATATGTCACTTAAATGGTAAAAAAATTGTGTTCTACAGCGCCTTGTATTTAAAAACCATTCAAATGACGTTATGCAGATGGTTAGTAAGAAGCCTGGGTAACTGCATGTGATCCCTTTGAAAGTTATCTGCTCTAATATGGAACTCTTCAATTCAGTTTTCTTAATGGTTTATAATGACACCAATCATTTTATATCAAAATGTGAAAATTTATTATATATATTAATGGTGATAGTATCCTACAAATTTGGAAAAATGTGTGAAAAAGTCAACTTACAGTCAACCCTACACAGCAGTTAGGTTCAATATCAAGGCCAGACTCCTCAGGCTCATTATATATCCTACACTAAAACTTCACCAACATTGATAGCCAAGAGACTCCTTTAGCTCTATAGTACATGACCAATTCAATATAGTTCAAATGATGACCTCAATACAGGACTGAGGAGTTGTACTGTGCAGGATTCCTGACGCAGGAAGGTTACAAATAATCTTACTCACATGGTACCTCTCAATCAGCTGCTCTCTGTCAAACTGTGGTATAAACTCCTCCTCTTCTTCCTCGTACTCCTCTTCCTCTCCTTCAGATGCTACAAACAGAAAAACATCTATACAATAATGATACATTGATAGAACAGGCTGGACCAAAACTCAGCAATCATTAGCATGTTACTGAAGATCCATAAATGACCTATGTTGACTGATACACTGAATATGGCCCAAAATAGTATGAACCAGATGTGGTCGGACAATCGTCCTCAGAGGGCCCCATGATTTTTGCTAGTGCTGGACTAGTTTACATATGGGTGAAAAATTAAGTAAAATTTTAAAAATATCACAAACAGAAACAGGTTTTTATCAATATGCATGAGGGAAAAAAATTGTAATAGATCAAATGATATTAAAGAAGATATGTCTGAAATAACGTGTGCAATTGGAAATCACCGAATGTAGTCTGTTAGCCATATTTGATTTTGAGCAAGTCTGTAATTCAACAGGTCTGGAGCCCTCATAGGCACCAATGATCCCTGTGAAATTGGGAAAGCTGCAGTAGGTTTTTGCTGAGTTATCTCGTGCGAAAGAAAATCAGCGGTTGGGTTGTGGTGGCCATATACAATTTCCAACAGGTCTGTAATTCAATTGGTCTGGAGCCCTCATTCATACCAATCATCCCTGTGAATTGGGGAAAGCTGCAGAAGGTTGTTGTTGAGTTATCAAGCGAGAAAGAAAATCAGCGATCTGGCTGTGGCGGCCATATTGGAACTTTGACAGGTCTGTTATTCAATAGGTCTGGAGCCCTCAAAGATACCAATCATTCCTGTGAATTTGGGAAATCTGCAGTAGGTTGTTGTTGAGTATCACGCACGATAGAAACCAGCGATTGGGCTTTGGCAGCCATATTGGAATTCCGACAGGTCTTTAATTCAATAGGTCTGGAGCCATCTTGGTACCAATCATCCCTGTGAATTTGGGAAAGCTGCATTATGTTGTTGTTGAGTTATCGCATGCCAAAAAAATAAGCGATCGGGCTGTGGCAGCCATATTGGAATTCTGACAAGTCTGTTATTCAATAAGTCTGGAGCTGTCATAGGTAACAATCATCCCTGTGAATTTGGGAAAGCTGCAGTATGTTGTTGTTGAGTTATTGCGTGCGAAAGAAAATCAGCAATTGGGCTATGGTGGCCATATTGGAATTCCAACATGTCTGTAATTCGATAGGTCTGGAGCCGTCATAGGTACCAATTATCCCTGTGAATTTGGGAAAGCTGCAGTATGTTGTTCTTTAGTTATCGCGCGCGAAAGAAAGTGTCACTGACAGAAGGACAGATGGACGGAAGGACGGACTGACAGGTGATCACTATAGGGCACCGCTTGTCAAGCGGGGCCCTAATTATACATACTTATTTGTAGTGATGACATTTTAAATGTACACAACACAATGTCTCAAGCAATAAATCCAACAGGACCAAACTTGGCATATTTATTTTCAATTATTATATGATTGAGATTTGTATTATTATACCTGGCTGTCTTGAGCTAGAAGGAAATCCTGTGTGGTGGCTTTAACCACATCATAAATTGTCAACATAATACTGAGAGTTTAATCCATTTTTTTTTTTTAGTTTGACAGTATCATAAGCATATCTAATTTGACCAGATATAAAACATCCATCCTGACATTTTTTGTTGTTGCAAACACACTTTCATATCACCACACACTGAAATATCACTGAGTATTATTATATCATTTCATTTCATGGGCAATGCATCTAAGCTGGCCATCTGAAAAGGGTTATAATATATTAAAGAGATATTATCAGGAGCAATATAATGCCTATTGTTTCACACTATCAGTTTGGTTATGCTTTATACAAAAGTTTCCCAGGAACACCATCCCAGCACACAGTCTCAGTACCTCAAGCAGATTGAGACATTGTTATAGTTTTGCATGTGAGTAAACACAGTCCGCGTGAGTGTTTACCATAACAACCAGAGATCTGATTTTTGCGTATGTGCAGGAGAATTCTTTAACACTTGTGTACAGGAGTTGGCCCACAGTTTCAGTACATTATTTGGGCAGGTACCATTTTATTTTAAAGAGAAGACAAAATTTTTTGGTGTTAAATGCAACATGCTTTGCATGTGATTAGGTTCCTTTAATTATCAAAACATCCACCAAGAATTCACAAGAGGAAAGAATCTGGTATGAGGCAACTTCACAAAATTAGAGTATAAATATTTGGAGAGATATCTTACCCTTATCATCAGATAAGTGAATTACAAGTATATAATTGTATGTAACCTTGTTCAGGTGTTCCAGGATCCAGTGGTCTGGGACTCGTCCCCTCCTCCCTGCTGACTTGACTTGTTGGGGTACCCTCTCTTGACAACTTCTCTCCAATGGCAAGCGCACTTTCTGGTCGTTCCCCTTCAGCAAATGTGTCACTCTGTATCAAATAAGTTGATTCTTTATCAAGTTACAGCAAAGTGACGTCTAGCAACAACTTTTCTGAAGCATATGATACAATCAGTAATTCATGTCAGCATGGGTATACAAGGTTTTGTGTGTTAATAAAATGAACTGTTCTTGGATTCATACAGTTCAAATAATATATATATTTTGGACATTCTGTGTACTTTTACTAGGTTAATTTCCCTATTTATGGTGCTCCTGTTCCCTTAATCTTAAATACTTCATTTTTAACATAACTTGCAAACTTGACAATTAACAGTGTTTGGATTCGGTTAAATTTTTTACATCAAAATCTATTATTTCAACAGCAAAAGAAATTAAAAGAACGCCTTGGATTGAAAAAGTATGTCCCACTTTGTTTCTCCCTTCTGTAGTGAAAGTGATCAGCATTCAAATAAATCCATGAAACATTTGCTGTGTGTTTGCTAAGTTTATACATGTGGGACCCAGAATTAATTTCTATGAATATTCAGTGGTTTGTAGTTTACCTGAGGAACTGGCTCCTCATCCTCGGCCTCCTGGGTTTCTGCTGCTTCATCTTGGGCTGTTGCTTGTTCCTCCCGGTCCTGCTCTTCTGCTTTCTCTCCAGCCTCCCCCTCATCAGGTGCAGTCTCTCCCTCCACTGGGGCAGCCTCCCCATCCCCTGGGGCAGCTTCACCTTCCTCAGCTGGACCAGCCTCTCCTGATTCACCTTCAGCAGGTGCTGCATCTTCTTGACTGACCTCTGCTTGACCTTCTGCATCTGCTCATACCAGCATGTATATTTTACAATGATATAACAAATAATAAATGGCGGGTTCAAATTCTTAGTTGTTTCCAGTGAGCTAGGAGCATGACCTGAATGATCTGTTTATTGTAGATTACAATTTACACTTGACTTTACTTGTCAGTTTTCTGATATGACAGTCTGCTCCAGTTTTAATTTGTATTCTAAGACTGAAAATGCATATTAGAGTAAACAATAAGTATTTGACAGTATATAAATACTGAATCTGTCCAAACCTATTAAAGAATTCTTATCATTCTACAGATGTATAAAATGCTGTTTTATTTCTATTGTAACAGTGATATCATATGCAAAGCCAAACAGTGCACAATTTTTAGCTCAGCTGACTCTAAGTCATCTGAGCTATATTGATCACTCTTTGTCCATCTGTCTGTCTGTCAGTCTGACTGTCGGTTAACCAGGCACAAATCATAAAGACTGGACCTAGAATCTTCATTCTTGACATTCTGAGAGACCTATGAAAAGTCTCCATGGAAACCAGAAATTAGGTCTGTTACCCATATCCTTTGAGCTATGGGGCCCCAAAGTACCCTCCAGAATAGTGAAAAATTTCATACAAAAACTTCAATATCTCTTTAACTACATAACTAATGACCTAATTTCAGGTTTCCATGGAGACTTTTCATAGGTCTCTTAGAATGTAAAGAATGAAGATTCCAGGTACAGTCTTTACGATTTGTGCCCTTTTTTTCACTATTTTTGAGACCTTTAAGGATGCCGTCATCTGTTAACAGGGCACAAATCGTAACCGCTGCACCTGGCATCTTCTTACTTTACATCCAGAGAGGTCCATGAAAAAACTCCTTGGAAACCTGAAATTAGGTCTCTGTTACCCATATCCTTCAAGCTATAGGACTCCGAAGTATCCCTCAGAATAATGGAAAATTTGATACAAAAGCTGAAGTATCTGAACAACTAATGCAGAGATCACCATGATTCTTTGCATTGATATTGACCATTAAGTGTTTTGATTAGTTTCTGCAGACTGGTGGAGTCACATGTATTTTTTTTAAAGTTTACTCATTTTTTCTCTATTTTGAGATATATAAATACAGACACAATCTTGGGCTGTTGGTTAATTTGTTTGATGCTACAGATGAATGGGTATATACTACCATTCAGATGATAAAATTTCCTTTTGTGAATCTCTTCCCAGTCAGCTGAGCGTCATGACCCATGGGTCACTTATTAATAGTTTGAACAGCATATGAAATGGTTTTTATAGAACCATGAATGTTAGTGATGGGCTGATGATCGATGATAATCGACAATCGGTCGGGTTGCTACAAACAATCTGATGATCAATTTTGCAGTGCCATAATCGATTGCAAATTATTGCATATAACTCAGGCTTTGTGATGAGGAAATATACATTATGCAAGCAAACTAGAGAAAAGTTGCATGTTCTAAAAAACTTTATTACTCAGTTACTATATACAGACATACAGGCTTTAGAATGATGACATTTTTACCTGCATGTTGGGCCTACATATCAGTTGGGATGATGTACCAATCTATATATGGCCAGAAACTTCATACTTCTAAACAACAGATTATTTTCCATTATCATTCAACTATGGTCAACTGAACTTTACTAGTAATCGATCATGAAATAACCAGTTCTCAATACTCATAAATGTGTGATCAGTCTGCTGCCGCTGCACATGGTTTGAGAACAAACCATGATGGTCCTTGCATAGGATACAGTCCATCTCTTGTGAGTCAGTGTATGTACTTGATGTAACTGGCTGATCATATAGTACATAGAACAGATCATAATAATATCAATATATTCAGTTGCACTATATGATTAAACTCCTCTGTGACTGTCACTTACCTGCTGGGGGTTGATCTGTCTCTGGCTGCCGCTCCCCCTCTGTTTCAGCAGCTGGGGCCTCTCCTTCCTCCTCTGCTGCTTGCTCTGCTGGAGCTTCTGTTTGCTCAGCTTCAGCAGGTGGCTGGTCACCACTCTCAGGAGCTGCAGCAGGCTCAGTGGCTGGTTCAGCTGCTGGCTCCTGTGCTCCTGAAATACACAACAAAATTCACAGTCATGTGTTTTATATTCAATTTCAGATGACACATTCTAATCACCTTCTCAACTTTAAATAAATGAGTCTTATATATATATTACCTGGTATATATAAATATATATATTCACACATACATGTCTATTTTAACATAATATTAACTCAAAATGACACATTTTACATAATAAGATTAACCAGATAAGTTTTTATTGTCTCATAAATCAAAGTTTATACAAACAAATGTCAAAATGTAAACATAAGAGGTTGCCAACCAGGGTTGGCTTTCTGTCAGGCAGAAAAAATTTCTGCCTTGCTGATGGCAGAAATAAGGCAAAAAACATTCTCCCAGGCAGAAATGTCTTCATCCTGAATGTAACAGAGCCTAGCTCCAGTTGAAGATTGGGCATCTTAGGGGATAGAGTGGGCAAGCCAGAGCCCAGAAGTTACTGTTGATGAGTGTGTTGTGAAAAGATCATGTGCTCTTTCATGCATGACATAATGCTGACTATGGTGATGCAAACAAAGCTTCTGTTTTTTGGCACTGGAACCTTGCTTCAGTTTAGCTTATTATTGAATGAGTGATCCCTCAAGCCCCCCTCCCCTTTCCTATAGTTTAAGTTTCTCAGGCCTTCTTCATGGAGTACTTGGACACCCCAGTAATTATTAATATATTGTGCCACAAGTTTACACCTATGTCATTTTCATTACTGCTGTATTACTGCTGGATTTGCTGTTTCATATTTTAATTGGTTATCTATTATATATTTATTTTGACACAATTTTCAGAGTATTTCTGCCCTTATGGCAGAAACAAGGACAGAAAGGTATTTTCGCTGCATGGCAGTTACCGGGCAGAAACAACAGCAGGTGTGGCATAGGCAGAAACTTACCAACCCAGTTGCCAACTAAACACTACCATCTTGACCATTACAAAACACTCCCCCGTTTAAATAAGACAACAGACCTGGTTCTGCTGGCTGTTCAGTGGTTCCTTCCTCTACAGCAGCCCCAGTTTCTTCTTTAACAGGTTCACCTGACCCCTCAGATGGAATCTCCTCCTCATCCTCCTCCTGAATGGTCTCCTGAGTCCGGTGTGGATCCTGTTAACAAATCAGTCACTACAGCATTATGATGATGGTAAATGTATGACAGTCAGAGAAATAAATGGTGACCACATCTTGAAAATCAAGTCATGTGAAATCAAAGCCACATCTGAATCAAGACAGAGTTTTAATTTATTACAGGTGAGATAAGTTTGAGAAATGTGTGTTCTTTCTTTGTAAAAAAATTGTACTGTCTACCTTGGGTGTCAATACATTTGGTACTATTGCTTGGACTATTAAACATTATGAAAAAGCAGTCATCTGAATAATAATATTTGCCACCCACTCTAAACTAAAACACCTGATACTGATTATTGTGAAAAAAATATGACTTCAGAATGATATATGTAATATACTTGGGGCTCAAATAATCTGTAAATTTGTATTAGCATTTAAATGCAAAGTTACAAGAACCTCTGCACTTGTATTTTAGTGATTTTAAATTTGGAACTGAAAATATTTGATTTTCAAACACAAATGAAGTTCTGAAGTGCTGTCTCACAAAAATAATCACAAAAAAACTTCATTTAGAACCATGGAATAATTCTTCAGCAAAATGTTCCACTGCTCTGTACTATACTTTGGGTTTATCACAGAGACACTATGGGATCTGATAATGTGCAATATAAGGAACTTGCCCAAAAGCTTATTAAATGAGCACAATTGGCCCTTATTTTTGGTCTCATTTTGGGGGGGCCGAGTCTTGTTGTGAATATTTTATTGACATCTGACTTTCATCTTGACATAAGTATTTTGGGACTGAGCATGGGCATAGCTCATTAGTAGCTCTTTCCTGTACGTTTCATATAAGTAAACATGATCTTATATGTTACCCTGGTCAGGCAATTGAGCTAACAGCAATGGATGCTGAGTAGCTGCATCGGGGCCCTGTGTTGATTTTCTGGCCAAATGCAGGGCTTATTTCAGAACAAAAACCACAGCTGGCCAAAAAAGAGGAGAAATGTCCCAGTCAGGGGAAGCTGAACGCTGAAGCCTTGAAGGGTGCCCCTGCAGCACAGCATGGAAGGCCAGCACACAGCAGCTAGGTCTCTTGTATAGTACATTTGCCTATCCTTAAACACCCATAAACAATAAGTATCTTGAACGTTAAGTCTGAACAGTATCTGAAGATAGCGAAAATGATAAATAACATTGAAATTTAAGGCGCCACTACAGAATGAGGGCTTCAGAGCTAATACAGGACCACTCACGCACTGTCTCGACGAGGTTATGAGTGTATACGGATGGATGTAATGGAGCGAATGTCGAATCACTCACGCACCCCTGGCTAGTTAATAAGGTAATGAGGACGATATTGTTGATGGGCATAGAGAGAAAAATGGGGTTTAGTTTTGTGGGGGGGGGGGGGGGGGGGGGTGTCAGTATAAATATAACTACTATAAACTGTAATCTTTGACTTGTGGGATATTTACATGTGACATCCTGAAATGTGCTGCGTAGATGTATCTGGAAGATATGAAATACATGAATTATTAGTACATATGACATGACATGTAAAGTCAGCATCCTGGATTGGGTCTCGAACCACTGAACGGCGGCATACAAGTCCCATTGCATAACCACTATGCCACAGAGAACTTGTTGAAGACACAGGGAAAATGCAGGTTTTAAACCTGGAATATAAGATGTGATCACGTGGTACATAGTGGGGCACTTCACCAGCAGGCATGATCATGTGATCAGTGAACTTGACGTCAGCTGTTACGTAATATTGCTCGTAAAAGTCAGGCCAAGTTAACTTCATACAAATACCAAGTCAATCGCTTGATGTAACTATTTCAGAAATGTATGATGATATAAAAATGTAAAGATGAATTATAATTCAAGTAGATAACATAAATAAATAATGTCAGAATTATTAATGTCAATATTAAGTGTTAACATGTAAAAAAATAAATAGAAATAAATATAAAAATAATATTTTAATAGACATTTCAGATATGATTAATGTTATGAAATTGTTTATTGAAAAATATGAACATATATATTTCATATATGTATAAAATAATGAATAAAATAATAAAAAACAGTTGTATTAGGCCAAAAAAAATAAAAGGTATGGTTCTCAGGCACCGCCCACGTCAATTTTAACCCCCCGCATCAAAACTTTTTTTTTTGCTTTTTATCTTTCAAGAAGATAAATAATACATTTTATGTAGTGCTTTTACCTGTTTAGCAAAAATATTTGTTATTTTCATGCTTTTCCCTGATCATATGGCATTTTTATCGAAACACTCAAAAAAAGGTCAAAAATAAAATACCGCCCGCCCACACTGATTTCTGAAAAAAAGTGCCTGAGAACCATACCTTATTTTTTTTGCCTTAAGGTTTATTTTTTTTTTAAAATGATTCCAAGTAATTAAATGAAGTTAATATGTGATGTTATAAGAACTAAACAGAATATTGTGTCATACAAAGTAAAATATATGTCATGGACGTAATTATAGTAATGAATTTTTATCCTACTTATGAATGTTTTATGGTGAGGCCTGTTAATTAAGAATGTGTCCCCTAATTTGATATTGTGTGCGACATGGCATGATACGACCGTTAACAATTAATGAATACCATTGTCTGTCGCTGTGGGCGACACGTCAACAAACATGGCAGGTCCCAGTGTTAATGAGTATGAGGAAACATTAAATAAAATAAAGGCTGTAATAAGCAACTGGGATGATAGCTGCATCAGGAAACGATGCCTAGAGGAAATATTGGCGGGGGATGAAAATGTTACAGTCAGAAAAAAAAGCAAAATGTGTGTGAGTAAAGAAGTGGTAGACCGCATACAACTGGTGGTAATGAAGTAAAAAATTATTGTGATGCCAGCACAGAAGCCAGCTATAGCCAGGGTAGATATAGTTGTGATGAGAGTAGCACTTCACCACAGCGAACAACTATTTCTTATAAGATGTTAGAATGGGAGCTGTTGGTGACAAAAGAATCCAGGATAAACTGGATCATGCAGCATGGTTTAATCCTATGTGAAAGGAAATGTCCAAAATGTAAGACTAATATGAAAATGGTAATGATTCCAGAATGTGACTCAAGTTATAAATATGTGTGGAGATGCAATCAGAGAAATCCTGTGAAATACAATGTAAGATTATCCTTGAGACATGGTAGTTGGTTTTCCTGTTAAAATGTAACCTTGGAGGAAGTATTAGAGGTTACATATTTATGGTGTACAGGTATGCCTCAAAACCAAATAATGAGGGAGGTAGGAGCGGGGTCACATACAATCCGGGATTCGGCAAACTTCTGTAGGTAAGTATGTGAAGAAAAATTATTGAGAGACAGTGAAAGTGGAGTACAGATAGGTGGTAAGGAAGTGGAGGTGGAAATTGATGAGAGTAAGTTTGCCAAACGAAAGTACCACCGAGGTCATCATGTGCAAGGGGGTTGGGTGTTTGGCGGGCGAGAAACAAACAACAAACGTAAAGTGTTTATGTGCCAGGTTCCCGATAGATCTTCCAACACTTTAATCCCCATTATAAAGAAATACATAGCTAAAGGCTCCATCATAAAGTCAGATTGTTGGAAGGCTTACAGTACCTTGCCTGAACATGGGTACACCCATCTCACCGTCAATCATAGTGAAACTTTCAAAGATCCTACCACTGGTTGTCATACAAACTCAATTGAGGGTACGTGGCAGAAGGTCGAACATGGGTCTACGATGCCGCGATTTTGCGTCAAAGAAGCTCATTTACCAGGTTATCTGAGCATGTTTCTCATTCGTGAACGATAAGGTGATGGGGTCATATTTACCAAGTTTCTGAAAGCAGCCTCTGCCATCTACAACGGCAGCTGTGGGAAACTCAACTGTCTTCACTGTTAATTATCATTTATTGTTTGTAGTTAAGAAGATAGTGTTAAGGTAAGTAATTTATTTCAGATTCAAAAGCATTTACATGTGAGAATTCCACCCCCCCTGAATATAAAAATGAGGTAGAGTAAATATAGAAAACAAGAATGATAATGATGATGGGTAAATATTGGGGGGAGACCCCCCCCCCCCCCATGGGATATATATATGGAAAAGAGTAAATATAAAAAAAGAAGAATTAAATAAAATGTGGGTAATTATTTGGGGGAGACCCCCCACTTGGCCACACAAGGATAGAATTAGAAGAGTAAATATAGAAAAAAAGAGGAATATGGATTATTGGGGGGGGGGGAGACCCCACAAACCCCCCTTTGGCGGCCCAAGGATAGGAATAAGAAGAGTAAATATAGGAAAAAATGTAGTATGAGTAAATATTGGGAGGAGACTCCCCAAACCCCCACCTGTCATATTAATATGAATGTGAAACATCGTCTCGAGATGTGAAAAATGCGACTTGGAGTGATGTGAGATTGTGCTGCTGTGAGTTCATCATGGAAGAAGGGGTTTTCCCATGACATAATGAGAAAATAACGGGAATGATAGTTGATGCGACGCCGTAAAGTTGGTAATGGCAGATGTAGAAGGATGTGGATATGATTGGAAGAAGATCGTAGTAATATATGGATTATATCATAACCTATGATTTACTACAGGTAAGATTGTGATATTTTAGTATTATGTATTAAGTATTATATAAGTATTATAGACCGTTATATGTTAGAATGCGTTTGTTGATGTGTGACATGGCAAAGTCAGTGCTGTATAGGTGAATGAGTGATTTCGACATTCGGGCCGATGTAATGATGTTTCGGATTAATGTAATGGAGAAGAGTGTAAGTGGCAGATAAAAATAAGTGGCAAAATTAACATGCAAGTAGCTGCGTATCCTATGGTTGTTGGGCTGAAGCTCGCATTTTATAGTAGTAGCAACTTTAAATTAAGCCTTAATTAAGCCTTAAGTGAAGGCCAAGGAAATAACTTCAAAAGTTCAATAACTGAATAAGATATCACTTTATCACTATAGTCTGTTCCACCAACCGTGAAACACTGTTTTTTCGCGATCATTTTTAAAAGAATTGAGACAGAACGAAGATTTTTGGTACAGAGTTAAATGAGAACGCGACCTAATTTTCTGACAGGAAAAATGCCACATACCCGAGATGAATAGCCTGTAATGAACAAAAATAAAAATCCAGGAGAAACTCGCGGGCTGTTTACGACATTTTGTACCTGGTCAGCTGACAAGATTATGCCTCGCACGTGCCTGACGTCATAAGCGGTGTTCCATTTTGCAGGAGATACAATCCCGCTGTTTGGCGATGTGAGCTGGTCAAACAATAATAGCAGGTAGCATATGATTGTACATGAATGATGAATGGCATCCCTGCTCTCTCCCTTCGATACGCTTTTTCAGAGACAGGATAACAAAAAACCCGATACATTTACAACAACATTAGGGTGCCTTTCCATACATGGGGGGGCCCCCGCGCGGGTCCCGCACGGTTGAAATCCAACACGTGTGTTATCACTGTCGCCTTTCCATACGTGCGGGCACCCGCGCGGGTCCTGCATGCGGACCCAGCAGTGTTGGATTTCTGCGGGGGCCCGCATGCGGATGCTACATGTATATATCAGTAGCAGGCATGTGTCCTTGTATTTGAAAAGAAAAAGGAGCTGATAGAGCTTATTTAATTGCATTAAAAAAATATAAGACCATTCTTCATTGAGATACGGCCCGGGACCAGCTCTAGTTAGAGTTGCGGCTCTCGGTGCAGAGGTCACACAGTCCATTCAATCCAATGTCAATTTCAAGCTCCGCAGGGGTTAAAATTTTTAATTTGAATGAACTTTTAGGCATAACCTACGGGTCAGAATAAACATTATATAATTCATGTCTTCCGTCATCCAAACTTTGAAATGGGATCGTCTATATCGCACCGCAAGTACGCCCGGAACGGTCAGAAGTTAGGAGAATATTCCGACCAGTTCATTATAAGTGGGGGTGAAAAGAAGCCAGTATATATGGGTAAGGCCACTGAAAATGTCCTCGGGCCCTTTCAGTTTGTCCTCAGCCTTTAATTCCAACGGCATTTAACCCAGCTGGAAAAATCCTACACGATGATATGTTATTTCTGTATGTGGAAAAAATTATTTGTTCATCTGCTAAGGCAAAGAATAACAAGGAGAACAGTGATTTATCTATTTACTGGGTGTCCCCATTTGAGGTGATAATGTTTCCATGTAAGGTACAGGTACATACAGTATAAGTACTAAGATATCGGAGCCTAGCTTGGTCTACTGAAAACGGTGACTGACACCTGCTGACCTCTTCATAACGTGTATTCAGGAAATTTCACACGACGACCGTGACGTCACGGTTACATCATTCCATTATGACGGCAAAGATTTCACATACAACGCCGTTCAGTTTGGCCAAGTTAGCCATGCCCTCCTTACATAAAGTAAACAACACCTCAGCGTCGTGATGTAAGTTGTTTTTAATACATTATCACTAACTTCACATAAAATTAGGTCGTTTTCTAGGGATTCCTCGTATCGCTAAGAACACAGATTATATATCAAGGTAGATAAGAAAACGTGAAAAAACAGTATTTCACGGTTGGTGGAACGGACTATAATATCAGCATGTGTGACCAAGGCCTGAGACAACGTTGTTAGAAAATACCATAACTGATGCCATAAGGAGCATTGAGTCATAACGAGGAAATATCAGGAGTATTCATTGTTGAAAGATGAAAAATAAAGTTGGAGCTTACAGCGTAAGCAAAGGGATCTGGATGAAATGTCACTAGAAATAAAGCGAAACCACATCCATACTTACCGCTGTGTCCGCCATCTTTGTTACCATGTAAACAAGATACTCTCGTAACCAGTTTCGCCAAAATTATCAGTATTTTCTAATAATTCAATTACTGTATTAGTAAATATTAGTAAATTGTGTATTTGACCATTGTTGTAGACTAGACAGATCACGTAATACTTTTAACAGTAATTCAACAGTTAAGGATTGAGGTTACAGGAAAGCGCTCGACGATTACGCGCCAACTTTGACTTAACAAAGCCAATGACAGCTGGGAGAGCAACGTTGTGACAGTTCCTGATCTCCTTGTGGCGTTTTTTGTAGCCCGCGTCTTTGTCGGGTGATTTGAAGTGCAACTTTAGGTGAAAGTTTAGTGATTTAACTCATTGTATTTTCTCGATCTTTTGTTGATCCAATTTCGCCACGATGATGTCCTGTTTGACCGTCCCGGATCTGATGCCACCAACAAGGGAACGCGGACAAATCCAGGTGATTGTTTCCTCTAAAGCGGAGCACTACTTGTCAGATTGGCTGTTCTGCAAAGTATTTAGTATTACCGAGACTATTGGCTGGAGTAAATTGAATGGTTATTTTAATTATTTAAAAAAAATAATTATAAGGAATGGTTTATAATATATGTATATTATTATTGATATAATTTAATTATGTTTATAATTGATATGATTACTTAGTGATACTTAAACTATAGTATATTTTTAATAATTTGTGTTGTTAAATATATATGTATAAATATGCAAATTTATTTTTCAGTTTATTATAATTTGAGATGTCCATATTGCCTCTGCCAGGAGGGTAAGCAATAATCCCTGTTCATTGGTGTGTGCGCGTTGTTCAACTTGCACAATTATATAAACTGAATCTCATGAATTTTCAGAATTTTCAAGGAATATTCACAAATGCAAATTCACTTTTGCAAGAAAATAAACCTGGGAATGTTGGGCGAATAAGTAAATGCAAACGGGTTTGGGAGCATCCCACACAAGGAAACCCCCCCCCCCCCCATGATGGATGCTTGCATTCCTGAGAATGCAGATTTTTAGTTGATTTTAAGCAAATGTTGCATTTTTTACTTGGTAATATTAACTCAAAATATATGGAATAACTATTTCTGCCTTTGATAGAGAAATTTTATCAAGAGTTTTATCAAACCTCAATAGGGTGGGGATTATATCTGGAACAAGCAGGGTTGTTTTGATTTCTTAGGTAGGTCTCATTACACTATTACACTTACATGGAAGATCAGACTGATGTTCAGGCATTTGGTTTTAAAGGGAATTGTTTAACACCTCAATTGATAATGTATTTGCTATATCATATATTTAAGGTAGTGTCCTATTAAATTCATTTTATCAAAGTTTTGAAGGTGTTTCTGCCATTATGGCAATTGCCAGGCAGCAAAAGGAGTGGCAGAAAATTGCCAACCCTGCGAACAAAATTTTGTAGATTTTGTTGCCATGGAATTTTATGCGATAGGTCTGCTGGTCTGATTAAAAAAATGTTCAGACTTCTTTATAGACTGGATGAATAACTTGGCAGTAATAGCAGTCATGTTGCTTATGTAAAATTGGGGAGTAGTAGGAAACCACAAACTCTACAAAGACCCCTATCAAACTTTGCTGTGTGACAGGATATATACATGTGTTGCAGTCCAACAAATCCATGGTTTAAATACAGGTCAGCTCCAGAACAGAAACAGCCCTGATACCAGTGAATGACTCTCAACTGACCATCCAAAGGGAAATAACATAATCATAACAACTGTTGGAGGTTCAATAAAAAGAATAAATGCATTTTATCACCTGAAGACCTCTTAACACTTTAATCATTTTTGTGACTTAACTACTTTACATTGTATTTAAACTGAACTGAGAATTTTGCTCTGTTTTGCAGCTAATCCTTGGGCCAATGTTCTCTGGTAAATCGTAAGTATAAAATGATTTTATTTTTTATTGGAACCTGAAAATCAAACATAGAAGAAATACTAGATATACCTATATGAAAAAGAACTAGATCCAATATACCATGGATACTGGATGTACTCAGTCATTTGTAGATTTATTTAATTTTTTTTTTTAAACAAGTAAATTTTTAAATTGTGACAACATTTGGCAGGTAATTGCTGGGAAGCAGTGAGATGTAAAAGTATCGGATTCAGGATTCATTTGTTTGCTGCTGAGTGTGTTGAAAAATGTTGGATTATCAACCATATCAGACTATTAATTAAACAGTTTATACAGTAAAAGAGTGAAAGTTTTGGGTACTTCTGTATAAAAGATTGTACCTTCTCTCATGTACTGGTTCTTGTTAGAGCCATGGATAACTGTATCAGGATCAGCCTTATTCATCAGCCTAGAGCTTGAAATTCAAGACGTTTCTACCAGACTATGGGGACTGTCCTGTAGAAAATTAAACATCCCCCAAGATAAAAATATTAAGGTATTACAAGGCTTTTCACCAAGTTTGCAATTTGTTTAACAAAAGGAATAAATATGTTGCTGTTTTTTTAAAGCACATGGGGACAACACTTAACAGATTTTACCAGCCCTCCAACAGAATTGCCAAAAAAAATTCATTATTTTGGCATGAATTTTGAGCCCTGTAAATTATTCTCATTATAAAAAATCAGCCCAAATTTTTAATACCATTTTCTTAAAACTTTTATTATTTGAATTGCAGCACTGAGTTGATGAGGAGAATGAGAAGATTCAAAATTGCAAACTACTCATGTCTAGTCATTAAGTATGCCAATGATACCCGATACGACAAGGATGGACTAGCAACACATGACAGGTACTCATATATTAACATATTAACTCATATATTATCATTTTATCACACATCTATCATTTGTGATGATACTGCTGACAGAGATTTCTTCTTCAAGGCAAGGAGAGTCTGTGTTAAAAAACAACTTTAGTTTTTGCTTTTTTTTTAAATACAAGGCATGTATTCATGTCAGAACTTAGAATAATTTGGAACCATATGTAAATATTTTAATATTTAAGAACCGGAAATTTTAATTGTATACCCAGAAAAAGTGGGGGGGATACTATGATTTTATATTGGTCCCACTGCCGCAATCAAATCTTGCCTGTGCCATTACTCAAAAAATATTTCACATATCTTTACCAAAATTGACATGCATAGGTATAGACGAGATGATGAAGTATATAAAAAATGAGGTAATGACCTTTACTAGGGGAGTGGCCTTGACCTTGAATCATTCCATTTTGTGGGAAAATCACACAAATTTAAAAAAAAAAAATCTCAAGTAATATTGCATGGATTGATCCAAAAATCAAGATGACTAAAGATCTTGGATAGCGTTTCATGTGCTGGAAACTGGTGGTGCCACATTTAGTCCTTTTCTTGTTTGTGTGTCTTCTAATACCCCCAACATTGCCACTTGACAGTACTGTGAGCATTATAAGTCAAAAATTTATTGAAAAATTCTTTCATATTATGCATATACATAGATATAGGCTATGGGATGAGGTATATTTAAATTGGGTTCATGACCTCTCCTGTGAGAGTGGCCTTGACCTTGAATAATCCCATATTTGGTGAAAAATATTGTTTCATATATTGATAGATAGAAGAAACCATGGTGGATTGCCAAGTGTCAGTAAATGCTTCTGAAGATGGGGGGGGGGGGGGGGGCTATTCTTGAGGGGGGATTAATTGTATGGGTATACTGTGCCAAGAAATGTCTTACTGATATATATTTTCACCTAGTAGCATATGCTGCTGCTTTGTTCCTATTGCTTATGCTCAGTAAATTTTAATCATTTCAGACAAGTCTTGTCAGCAAAACCTGCAACAAAACTGTTTGATCTGGCAGAGGATGCTTACAAGTCAGAGGTCATAGGGATTGATGAGGGCCAGTTTGTAAGTTATTTTTATAATTTGTCAAAATAAGTAGTTCTTATTTAATAAGGTCTGAAGAGTATGTCACAGTCCACAATCAGAATTTAAGGCAGTGATTACATGGCTTTCACACCTGATAGAGTTCAGGTTGAATCAAGTTGATATCTAAATTCCCAAAGCTTTAAAGTTAGTAAGATGGCAGCTCTGTTGTTTAAATTATTCCATTGTTAACTCTGAAAGCCATTGAATGATTTGTCAGGTCAAGTATCACAATAGTCTTTTTGGTTCATCTGGTGGAGGGCTGTGATGGGTAAATGTCTGAAATAAACTTCCTTGTTTATTCTTATTTCTCATTTAGCACAACATTATACATGTAATGTCTTCTTTCATCTGGTGAACAAACTGTATTTAACAATTCATTTTGTAATACATAGGTCATGGAGTTCCATATACCAGTCTGTGTCAAGACTGCATCAGTGGACATGCCTTCATCAGTGTTTGCATTTCTTGTAATATTGCATCTTTAGCTCAGCAGACTATAAGTCATCTGAGCTATAGTCGTTGTCCTTTTAAACCGTTGGACCTACAAATCTAAATTTTGCATACAGTTGGCTGTCTTCAAATTCTTCTACCATACCAAAAATAGGGTCACTATGACTTCGTCCCTTTAAGATATTAAGGAAAAACCTCCATTTTTCATAAAAAAAGTCATTGTTGCACTTCAAGGCTGTCTAATATCAAAACCACTGATCTGTTTTTGATCTTGTTTAGTATTCATATTCTTCCATATATTTTCCATAAACATACCAAAAATTAGGTCAGAATTGCGTATTGTTTCGTAGTTATGGGCCCAAATAAAATGTAATTTTTTAAAAAATCAGGAAATATATTTACTCACTAAGCATGAGAATTGCTAAAGCTGGAGACATTTTTTCAGAAATATAACTTTTGAGATATAACTAATCAAGATCCAATTGTTTACCCAAAATTAGATCTGAATTTTGCAAATTTTTAAAGTTATTAGCATAAATAAAAAATCAATACCCTAAAATTTGTCCAACTTTGGCATTGGCACTTTTTTTCTCTGTAAGCACTGATTTAATTTTCACAGCATATATACATAAGGATTTAATCTTTTAAAATCCGAAATTTCAAAGGAATTGATTGAAAAGAGTAGCTTTTATTCAAGTTTTCATACACTGTCAAGTGTTGTTTACATCTAGCCCACCTAGTAGTACAGCCTTCACATGTGTTATGTAACCCACTCCAGGCAGCTTTCCTTGGCTCAGCTTGGCCACTACTAACAGGCTTCCCCTCTGCCCTGCACCCCCCCCCCCCCAGATGGTGCATAAACTAGATGAATGTTATAATTTTCATTATTTGATTCATTCTTATTCCAGGCTGTGCTATATTTTAGATTTTGTATTGTACCATCAGGGTTAAAATGATTAAACTGCACATTTATTATGTCCACAGAATGGTCTATTGCTATATAAAAGTGTGGATGTTCATTCTTTACTTCAGAATAGTAAAAACTTCACCAGGTTTGAAATTGACTATTAATTCTAGTAATAAATAATAGCTGAGATAGTATGCACAGTGATATTGTTTTTCCATCATTCAGCCAACAGTGTGTATACTTTATTTGAAAAGATGTTTTTATTTCACCAAATTTACTTAATCTTTTATTTTGGTTTATCTTTTGTGCTTAATAAATTAAGCATGTACTGAAAACTCCAATATGCAAAATTTTTTAAAAGTGATTCAAGGAATAATAGTGAAGATGCCATGTTGTGGAATTATTTTCTTTAAAATTCAGTTTAAGCATTTTTGATTTAAGAATAATAAAATTTACGTGTCTGCATAATATGACCTGATATGAGCTACACTCTGGATAAATAATGATTGCAATTTAGAATTCTGATATTTCAGCTTATATTTTCAGATTTTGTTTATTACAAATTTATAAAACTTGTAAATTAAAAAGAATGAATCTGATAAAAACTATTAATGGAAACAGTGGATATGCTAAAAATATAGGCTTTAAAATAAACTTAAATGCATTATTCCCTTGAAAGTGAAATAAAGGTATTAGTCCATTCTGTTCACTTGCCTGTGAATCTGTAAATTTTTCATATGCATCACAGTATCTACAAAACTTTTACTGTATTTCTTCATGACAGTCTTGTCAGAGTATAAGTCTTCATGAAAGTCAGAGTATTAGTTTTGCAATCATATATTTAGAACTTTACTATAACCAAGTGGGAGGGCCTCATTCCTCTTAGCTTCTCATATGCTTATATATAAGAAAAACATTACAATAGAATATTTTGCATTTGCAAAAATTTCAAACCTTAGCTGAGCGCCGTGAACCATGGGTCCTGTTAAAAGAGCATTCATTTTGCAAAATGTCTAGTTACTAGAAAAAAGTAAACTTTGAACATATATTGGAAAGAAGGATATCTTATTTTTCACTGCATTTGTCACTGTCTGTCTTAATTTGTCTTACTTAACCATGAGAAATGGAGTGTTGACCTTTTTTTAAAAATCAGCAGGGTTTAAGTAATGTGTACCTGACTAAAATGTATAGATCACGGGAAAAGTTTCAAGTTACTTCCTGTGTATTGTTGTACATTAGTTAACCCAGAATTCTTTAATTTTACATTATACAGTGGTATCATATTTCATTTAGTGATTGAAAGTTTTGGAACTTATGCAATTTGAAATTCTTAGATATTACATATTTATTTGTTACCTTTTATTTCTGATTTAAACAATATATATAATTTGGTGTGCTGAGAAAATTTATTTATTTGGTATTTTTTACAGTTCCCAGATGTTGTTCCATTCTGTGAAAAGATGGCAGACAAAGGAAAGACTGTTATAGTAGCTGCTCTAGATGGAACCTTTCAAAGAAAGGCAAGTCACTTCATGGGTTCTTGTGTTTTACAAAAGATATAAAAATATAATCAATTATGTTTACATATGTCCACTTGTATAGAAATAAGTGCTTATTTCTTTAATAATAAAATGCTTATTTGACCTTGTATATAGTACAATTATTTTTCCCTCCTAACTTAGTTGAGAAAGGGATAGAGTAATGCCTTCATTCGTGCGTCCGTCTGTCCATCTGGAATAGGCTTGTGGATCAATTTAAGGCCAAACCGTTTGACCAGAACCTTTCATCCTGCATATATGGCTCACCTTACCATAGATAAAGAATCCTATCTCTGGGGTCAAAAATCAAAGCCACAGGACCGAATTCTTGAAAAAGCATGTGGACCCATTTTAAGCCTAACCATATAACCAAACCCTTTCATCTTGCAAATATTGCTCCCCTACCCATGAATGAAGACCCCAATGGATTTTTGGGTCAAAAGTCTCAGCCACAGGGCCCACTTCTTGAAAAAGCTTGTGGACACATTTTTAGCCAAACTGTTTGACAAAAACCTTTCATCTTGCAAATGTGGCTCACTCACCCATGGATGAAGACCCCAATGGATTTTGAGGTCAAAGGTCTCGGCCACAGGGCCCAATACTTGAAAAAGCTTGTGGACCCATTTAGAGCCAAACTGTTTGACAAAAACCTTTAATCTTGAAAATATGGATCACCCACCTATGGATGGAAAACCATATCGATTTTGAGGTCATGTGGTCAAAGGTCAGAGCAACAAGGCCTACTTCTTGGAAAAACTTGTGGACCCATTTAAAGCCAAACCTTTTCATTTTCACATATGGCTAACCCACCTATAGATGAAGAACCCTATCTATTTTGAGGTCAGCGGATCAGTGATTAAGGCCACAGGATCCACTTCTTGAAAAAGCTTTTAGACCCATTTTAAGCCTAACCATTTAACCAAAACCTTTCATCTTGCAAATATTGCTCACCTACCCATGGATGAAGACCCCAATGGATTTTGAGGTCAAAGGTCTCGCCACAGGGCCCACTACTTATAAAAGCTTTTGGGCCCATTTAGAGCCAAACTCTTTGACAAAAACCTTTAATCTTGCAAATATGGATCACCCACCTATGGATGGAAAACCATATCGATTTTGAGGTCATGTGGTCAAAGGTCACAGCCACAAGGCCCACTTCTTGGAAAAACTTGTGGACCCATTTAAAGCCAAACCTTTTCATCTTCCACATATGGCTCATCCACCTATAGATGAAGAACCCTATCTATTTTGAGGTCAGCGGGTCAGAGATCACGGCCACAGGATCCACTTCTTGAAAAAGCTTTTAGACCCATTTTAAGCCTCACCATTTAACCAAAACCTTTCATCTTGCAAATATTGCTCACCTACCCATGGATGAAGACCCCAATGGAATTTGAGGTCAAAGGTCTCAGCCACAGGGCCCACTACTTGAAAAAGCTTGTGGACCCATTTAGAGCCAAACTGTTTGACAAAAACCTTTAATCTTGAAAATATGGATCACCCACCTATGGATGGAAAACCATATCGATTTTGAGTTCACGTGGTCAAAGGTCACAGCCACAAGGCCCATTTTTATTTAAAACTTGTGGACCCATTTTAAGCCGAACCTTTTTCCCAAATCTTTCATCTTCCACATACGGCTCACCCATATTTTGGTTAAATGGTTTGGCGCGCTTTAAATGGGTCCACAAGCTTTTACAAAAATTTGGTCCTGAGGTCACAGGAGCAAAGGTCTTGGCCACAGATCTGCCCTCCTCATTTTCACACTGTAATACACCCATTCTAATTTTGCCCTGTGTAAGGGGACGCTCTGCTTTGCTGTGCCCTTGTTTGTATGTGTTACCAGTTACACAGAATGTTTTTAGTGCCAGGTGGGTTGTTCATGCAACCGAAGATCAGTTAAATCTCATCATGAAAGGAGCTTAAACATAGGGATAAGCTCTTCCTGTCACTAAGTTTTATATGATATTTAAGCTGAAGTTTCTATTAGTGATTACTTGTACATTGTTTCAAAATTCTTTAAGCTGTTTATTCTTTATCTTGTGCAAGTTCAAAGCTTTGCAGTTATAACGACTTTGTTGTATATATGTACCTGTCATTAAATTTCAGGGTTTCTGGGGATCATTGAAAACCTGAAATGTCATATAATTTTATTTTAAACCATAAAAGTTCAAGGCCCTGAAATTTTAATTTTGTCACCCAGGTCCTTGAAAATCTTGGACATTTTCCCTGCACAGTCAGTTTTTACACTGTGCAGTTTTTACATTAAGGAAGAATTTATCTTGTTTATATGAAACACATGAAGCATTTTTATAAACATCTTCATATACAGGGTTTTCCTGTGGTACACAACACTGAGAGTACTATCAGGCAAACCATAACTGTCAAAATACAACATTATGATATCATTGTTTGACAGTCGAATTCACTAAGAAAGTTTGATCAATTGTACATTTAATAAGCGTTTACTTACAAGTATGAAGATGGCTGAGGCAACCCGATATAGGGGGTTGATGATCCAACCTTGTCTCTGAAGCATACTTCATTTTGTCATTAGATCATAACTAAATATAACAACTACCAGTACCAGTTGTATATATATATATATATCTCCAAAATGCAAAATGTTATGCAAGAAATTTTCTGACTTAAATTGTTTTGTTTGCCCTACCCTTACATGCCAGAAGGATTAACCTTTGCATATTGTAGCATCCTCACAGGTGTGTGTATCAGCTGATAAGGATTAACTAATTTTATCACATACTGGATGGACAGGCTCAGAAACAGTTGTCATGTATATGGGAAGTTACAATGGATGACAAGTAAATTGTCCTTGTTATCTGCAGTAGCCTGTGGGTTCAGCTTTTGGCCATGAGAAGTCTTAAATACTGATAAAAATGAACTGATGTATTTCTTTCACTTTGATATACAAGAAGTAAAGTAAATTAACAACACTTCTGTTAAAACCAGCTGGATGTATTCTCTAGCTAGTTTTTGGGTGCCCAGCCATCTACTTCTCTTGGAAATTCAAGGACTGATCAGCCAATAGAAGGTGGGAGAGACCACATCTAGCAAGTCTTAACAAAGGTATCTTCTACTTGCTTTTTTCACTTATAGCTGATACGCTCAACAATCTAATATTATTTCCCTCTGTGATATATTTAATACATGTTTAAGTATGGTCCCTTTGCAAGAACTTTTTCATTTAATGTCAGATAAAATTTGCTGCAGGCATTCGGGGATTTTCTACAGCTCATCCCCCTGGCAGAGAGTGTAGTCAAATTGAATGCCGTGTGTATGATGTGTAATGGTGATGCAGCTTTCACAAAGAGGAAAGGCTCAGAAAAAAAGGTAGGTTAAAGGCACCCATTCACATATCATGTATATTCAGTATACATGAAAAACAGTGTTGTAACCTTAAAGAATTTGTGTTATCTGCCAATATTTTCATATAAAGATATTTGCTAACTCCTGTATGCATCAGGAAATAAGCTTGCATCAGGTGCAATCATTGGCACAAAACATTGTTTCTTCAGTGTGTTCTCTTTCTCATTTCCTCATGTGTGGGAGTTTATGTACCATTAACATTTCCTAGGAGATTTGTTATCTTTGAACAGTAAATATAACATTAGTTCTGAAACATGATATTTCTGATTTAAAGAAATCCTGTATACAGACGACTGACCAAAACTAAATTTGAATAAATCCTTAATATAATTTTTTGCCAAACTATGTCACACATAAATGACATTAATCCATCAAACATCTGCCTGCTTCATTCATTGTTACATTTAAAAGTATAATGTTAGTTTGTTTATACCTACATCCATATTCATTGTTAAATAACATGACAGCAGAAATAAGGTATCCAAGCAGCTTTAAGGATCCTCACAATTTTTTTTCTGTTGTTGAAAACTAGTATATATGAATCCACAAACCTTAAACACACAATTATTGATCAAAGACAGTGAAATCATCCCTATTTGACAAAATTTCACTATGTTTACAAATTCTGCTGGACCATAATAATTGTATCCGCCAAAACGAAGTTTTGCGGATACTATGTTTTTGACCGGGTTCCGCCGCCGCTGCCCCGTTCATTCCAAGAGAACTCCTCTGAGACTACTGGACAGATTTTTACCGAAACTTACACAAATTATCGGGTCACATGTGAACTGGTGCCTAACCCAGTGGCCTTGACCTCTGACCTTTCCTCTCTGCCCAGCGTCCGTTTGTGCGTCTGTTTCCACACATAAACCCACATATCTTGGGAACCGTTTGACCGATCAGGAAAATTTTTTTACACAAATGTAGCGCTTGGATAGCCTTATAACATACACAAAAAAGGTGGCGCCACCTGCAGCCATTTTTGCACAGCTTCCATCTGTTTGTCTGCCTTGGGTTAAAATCACTCACATCTCTGCAGTGGTTTGACTAATTCACCTAAAATTCGGCATGCGTATACATCCTAGATAGCTTTCTTGATTTTATGACAGGAGGCGCCACCTACATTCATGTTAACGCTGCAGACATCCAAGCTCATATCTCGGGAACCGTTTGAGCAAACAGGAAAAAAAGTTTACACAAATGTAGCCCTTGGATAGCTTTATAACATACACAAAAATGGTGGCTCTACCTTCAGTCATTTTTGCTCAGTGTCCATCTGTTTGTCTGCCTTGGATTAAAATCACTCATATCTCTGCAGTAGTTTGACCGAATAACCTGAAATTTGGCATGCGTATAAATCCCGCATAGCTTTCTTTGATTTTATGACAGGTGGCGCCACCTACATTCACGTTCACGCTGAAGACATTCATGCTTATATCTCCGGACTCGTTCGATCAATCAGGAAAAAAAATTACACAAATGTAGCCCTTGGATAGCTTTATAACATACACAAAAAAGGTGGGGCCACCTGCAGCCATTTTTGCACAGCGTCCATCTGTTTGTCTGCTGTGGGATAAAATCACTCATATTTCTGCAGTGGTTTGACTTTTCCACCTGAAATTTTGCATGTGTATACATCTTGGATAGTTTCTCGTTCAAATAACAGATGGCGCCACCAACAATCATGTTTATGTGGCAGAGATCCATTCTTATATGTAACACATGTAACTCTATTTCCCCTGCCACTCAAACCATGCCTCACTTCACCCGTCCTACTCAGATTTTGGCGGATACACGTAGTCGCTTGTCGACTACCTGTATTCTAGTTTATACTTGATTTGGAATGTCAACATAATTTTCACTTCTTAGAAGTATTTATTCTACTGAGATGGCAAGATTAAACAACCATATCATAATTTTCATTATTCCCTTTTTTCCAGGTGGAGGTTATAGGAGGAACTGACAAATATCTGGCAGTTTGTCGACAATGTTACCACAGGCGATCTGTCCAGAACAGCCCCTGCAAGGAGAATAATCTAACACCAGTACATCAAGAAAACACAAAAGCTGGCCGCAGACTGTTCATGTCCCCACTGTCCCCCAGCAAGCTCACAAACAAATCCTGACGTCACAGTCATTTACAATAGTGTACTACTTAAATCTCATTTGATACTTACCATTACTCGCTTAGTACTGTTTAAAATTCTGTTGTGTCTCTTTCTTGGATGTCTTTGTTACATGTGAGATAAACAGGGATTATCCTGATTACTTTGTGTTGTTTTAGGAAGTATTTACATTGATTTTCTATGTTGAATTGTACCAGAGAAATATTAATAGTGGAGTGCCATATGGAGTAGCCCTTTGGAAATGATAATCTTGTCTGAACATAATGTGACTGGCATAATAAAGATGAGGGAAATTTCTGCCTTGCAAATTGAAAAACTGGTGTTTTTTGCATGTTAAAATTGTGGTTATGATATTAGTCAACCGGAAGTTTATTTTTTAATGTCTTAATTTGTTACCTATCTATTGTAATTATGATTATACTTTGAGTATTGTAAGAGGAACGTTGATAAATGTAGCTTGCTTGAACTGTTGAATTTTTATTATTTGCTACGATGACCAAAGAAGACATTTGTTGCACGAAGGCTACAGTGCAAAGGGGTCTAATTCTATGGTACCAAATGATAGTTTGAATATTGTGTCTAAAACTTATTGTAATGTGAACCAGCTTGTTACAACATACCACTGCCTACCATTTAACATATCCATATTATTGTACATACAGCACTGATTGGCAAGGGAGGTAATGAAGGGTCACATAATTTAACTGTTCCAAGGATCAAAGAGAATTTTTAATTTTCTGGGCTCAGGTTAAGTTTGTATAATCCATTAGAAGTCTCATCTCAGGACGTATCGAGGTACTTGCTCACAATACAGTACATGTAAAATATTTTACAATTTAGTATCAATGAAAATGTTTGTCCATCATCATAAAATTGAAGTCCAAAACAGAATAAAATTCAATGTTACCTGGTTGTAAGCTCTGACATTATCAGGTGCAATATTATGCCTATTCTTTCCCACTATCAGTTCAGTTTTGCTTTATACAAAAGTTTCTAAGCAAAGCCATCCCAGCTTTATTTATCTTGTTTCAATTGTTGTAAGTGCTCTTTGACAGATCAGCACTGAATTTCACAATTTGCATATTTGAATTTGATTCATGTCAGACAAGTGGCAATGACCCCATAAGTCTGATATTCCACTAGGAAATATTTATTTATTTACACTTGTTGCATTTCATTAGGATAATTTCATTTCCTTTAGGATAATTGCATTTTATTGGCATTCTGATTGAAAATAATTCAGCAGGATTGGAATGATGATGACACGTAATGATTTTGTTTTCTTTTCAGTGAAAAAATGCATGTGTATATATATATATATATATATATATATATATATATATATATATATATACACACATTATGCAGGGTTCTGTGCATTTTCCTCAGGTGTTTCCAAGTATAATGCAGACTGGAACATTATTTTGTATTAGCATTTTGCTGTACTTCTCTTTTTTTTGTGAAATGAAACTTGAATGTTGAGAATAAACTCTGTATCCAAATATTTTATTAAAGCTGCTTTATCTAAGAAGTAATTTTAGTGTATTCTTATGTTTTGCTGAGAGCACTCTATTCATGATTGGTCTTTGTTGTACATTCTAAGATGAGACCGGTTACTACAATCTAATCATTCTCTTATACAGATTACATAGGTCACTGTGACCCTTTTGCAAATAAAAGTTTATAACCCCCATCCCCTTTGCACTCTGCAAAAGATGTTGTAAATAGGTCATGAACTGACCAATTTGAAGATACCAGAAATTGTACCCCCCCCCCCCCCAAAAAAAAACACACAGAGTATTTAATTGAATAGCTTCTGTTTAATTCAGGACCACTAGAATGGATTCTTATTTTGATATAAAGGCAACATTTATTTCAACAAGCTGAATGGCTTAACCTCTAATAATTGGAGAATAGGCAAAATCAAGATTTACACCCGATTACTAGGTGTGGAATTATGTAATACTTCTTGCTCTGCTCCGACTTATTGAAATCAAAGTACAAAATACTTAACAGGTGTTAAATTGCCAGTGAAAATTACCTAAATGCATGGCCAACCATGGGCATTTTAATCAAATTTTCTTCAACAAAGAAATAAGAAGCAACTATTTAATAAATTTCCCATAAATCTGGCAAAATAAAGAATTTCTGAGATACCAAAGCTGAAAAGCCAAAAGAAATTATTTTCATGATTCCTGAAATAATTAATAAAGCCTTTAAGTGAAAGCTGCATAATGAACCCATGAGGGATCGCACGTGTACATCAGACATCCCGCCCCCCTCAGGTGTTCATACGATCACATGGGCAATAACATGCCCCGCCCACTTTACGTCATACGAGGTGAACCCTTCGGTTGGGATGGGAGCGTAAAATTGACTAAAAAGATCTATATTAACCTTTACAAAGCTTGAACACTTCAGTTAAATATTCTATGTAAAATGCCCATGTCTTTTTTTTTTATAAACGCTTACGAAGCCAATACTCCTTTAACGTTTAAAAAACAGTGTTGAACGATGTTTCGACCTGCCACATGAACTAGACTGCTTAAGGTCAAGGACATTTCATTAAGGAAGTAGTCCCATCAGCCAATCAGATTACTTCTTATATACAACTGGCAGATTAAATATGGAGGGTGTTCACGAAAAGGCGTCAATAACAAGGAAAGCATAATTACCACATAAAACAACATATAAACGGATTACGACAATCGTCAAGTTTTCAAAATGTTTTCGAAACCGAAAGCCTGGCTACCAGGAGGTATATGGAGGCCAAAAAATCCTCATTCATTGGAACATTTGAAGTGAGTATATCTGATTGTGAAGCTGTGTTTGTGATTTCGCTGTGTGAGTTCTGACAGTGACAAACAAAACCACTTGCCCATCATTATCACACACCTGTGTACAGTGAGGTTTCTGCTAGAAATTTACATTGTTTTTATCTGATAAAAAAATACTGTAACCCTCGTAGACCATAGAATTTCAAATGAACAGATGGGTTATAAATTAAAATTTTTAGTTAAAACTAAAATAGTAAAATTGGCATATATCAGTGAATTAAATTCAAATAAGGAATGCCTTCAAATAAATCCAATCAGCAATACATGGCATAACTAAGCCATGTTAAAAAGAATAACTCATTTCAAAGCAATTAAAGTTTTACTTCTTTGGTTTTAAATATGTTGTCTGATTTATGTAAAATAATAATATTATTATTGATACAAAGTGTCCAGAGCTCCGAACACATTGCCCCAGAGACGAAGGGCTGGACTATTTCCGGTTTGCACTCATGCAATTTAGTGAAGATGTATAAGTACATATCACAGTTGCTTGAATCGTTATTTGTGGCTGATATTTGGCCCAAAGGAAAGGGCAATTCAGATGTAAACAGAGAATCCATGAAGTCCATTCCGAAAGAAAGAAGTATGTGAATTCCAATGTTTGGGTGCAAGCGGTGATTTGGTGGTTTAAGCCATTGGTCACATTTCAGAAGGTGGTAGCTTTTCGAAGCAAGCCGTACTTAAAGTTATTTAAATCTCCACTGTGATGGCCTCAGAACCTCTACAGGCATGATCTTTGTATCATATGAAAGCTTAGAACATGTCCTAACCAAGTGTACCATTACTTGTTTCCTAATTACTAAAGTCTCAGTTATATGAAACAAAAGGTCCCTGTGATTGATGTCATTTTGGCGTGTCACGTGCTGATGTGTATTTTTTCTTGGAAGCTTACCTAAGCACATTTTTTTAAAACATAACTTGGAGGTTTTTACATGCTCGAGGTGTCAAGCCTACTTTTGATGCAGAACTGAACAATTTGTGTGAGTTTTGTGGAAGTTGATAGGTAAGTTTATTAGGGAAGTTATGTTGTCCCGTTTAATTTTTCAAAGTGACATATTTATTTGATTGTTTATTTTAGAGCATATATTACTGTAAGAAATTTAAAGGCCTTTAAGTAAATGCTCCTGAGCAGTACTTTACAATGACAAGCAAGTTTTTTCCTTATATCATAACCAACTGGAAAAGTTTTCACTGTGAATTTTGGTGAACAACATGTAACGGTCTCTTTTAACCACAAAAATCTTAAGATTTTTTATTTACAGTCACTGTTTATTCTTCTATTAACTGATAAACTGACATTATGGGACTTTTTTTCATAATGCTCCCAACCTGAAGTTTATTTTGGTATATGATATGTGCTTGTTATTTGTGTAATACTTGGAAATTTATTTTTCTAGGAAATGGTGACCAAAATGTAATGGGCAGATAAAGTACATACTGATAGCCCTATAAATAGCATTTTTACATCCATATTTGTTCAAAAAAAGGATACAAAATACTTAGTGGTCACCACTATGATTTCCAGAAAGAAATTAAGGCATGAGGTCTTTACAGACTAAATAAGAGACAAGCATATATTCATGTAGATTCCATAATATGACTTGGAGTGAATGTTTTTGCCTAGCGGTCACACCATCACAGTATTTATTGCCTAGTCATGACCACCATGACATTATTTCTATGCTTTTTACAATAAATTTAAAGTTTCATATGTACCCTCATTTGTTAGCTATCAGTTCTACTTAATAATTCATGTGATCACTTCATAGATACAAGTTATTGTTCAAACATGGTCACAGTAATTTTGTAAACTGCAGACGTTTTTCAAGAAAATCTTGTCAAGATATATTGCTTGAGAAAACACAGAAGGAGAGTCAGTACAAAGACATGTAACATTTATGTTAGGGCATTAGGTATTAACTTTTTCAGTTAAAAATATGGAGTGTATAACATAAGAGATTGCTGAGTTATTGCATGTTTTGATAAAAAAGTGCTTCATGGTAAAAATGACCATTAAAGTTTTAAGAATACAGATGATATATAAGAAATTTTTATGTTTAATATTTTATCTTGTCTCTAAAAAAATGAGGTTAGAGCCTTGAAACTTCTCCTAAGGATAGATCAACCCCACTAAATAATAATAATTTAAAAAAAAAATGGTCAAAATGACCCATGTGACAAAAAAGCTACCACCTTGTGAAATGCAACCCATTACTTTCCCTGTTGAGCAGTAATATTTAGTCAACCATATAAATATTGTTGTTTGTGTTCTTTTCTTCCTACCAGCCGCTCAAAGCTGCAGTACTGTCTTGACCGTAAATATATATGGCTGTTTTAAAACTGTTTTCTGAGTTTGCAGAACAACCATTGCTCACCCACCAGGCCACCATGTTAACAGACTTATTCACAGTCCTGCACAGAATCAAGACATTCTATTTGGTTCATTCATTGACAGTTAAAGTGACAGCTATTGTACTTGTCCAGGTGAATTTGTCTTGATCACAACATTGTATGTTGTTATAAGTGAATATGACCAGTAAATTACCATTCTACAAAATATATTCCAATTTTATTATACCAAAAGTAACAGTACACAAACATTATTTTAATCTTTGATTCTAAGTTTATGTAGATTTAATTCCATTTTACCGAAGATTGTCGTGGTCAGGTCAAGTAAACAATGTCCTTTCTACAAGATTTTGTGCTGCCTGATCCTGATGAAAACATAGTGATTTCAATTTTATAAAAGCAGAATAAACAACATTTAAAGGAGTTTGTCAGATGCTTCAAGTCAGTTTCAAAGATTTTGTTCTAAGAAACCCTGCAAAACTGCAACTTTACTGTTGTGCCATGTGGCTGATGTTGACCAGGTCCAAATTGCACTTGCAATACTGGCCTTCCTTTAGAAGGCATTCGTGGTATAAGTATATATTGGCGGTTTTAGGCTGTTCTAGGCCAGAATAACCACCACTAATGATTCATGCTACTGTGTACATGCATACTTTAGCAATATGATTAATACTCTCAAATTATGGATAAACTTTAAAATTATTTGTCTACATGCAAATAGAGATTTATTAATAAAGCCAATTATAATATTAATGAATTTTTATTAATTTCTTAGCATGTCAAAGATAACTAAGACTAAGAGTAGGTCTTAAAAGCATATATGGACTTGATCTCAAACCTATAAACAATAAACATAATTTTTTATAGGTCTTTTGTTTAAACATTATTTTGTGAGTACATTTATTTTAAACTTGCATAGGTCCTGGTCAATATAAAATCATACAGTTTGCTTCTGTCACTTTTAATGAAAATTCTTTGGTAATTTTGCGGATCTCTGGGTCTATGCAGATTCTCTAAGAAAGTCCTATATAAAGTGCTAGTTACTAAAGTCACTAAATGCCTGAACAAAAGCAAATGCTCTGGTTGGTCCTTTAGTTGGTGCCAGAGAAATAGCTCGGGCCATAGATATGTCCGGCAGTGTCAGTGAGCATGCCTACACTTTTTTTTTAACTCAAATTTAGGGATAGCCGATTGGAGAAGGGGGGGGGGGGAGACACATCCAGCCATTCCAGTTATTACATTGAAGCTACTGATATTAAACAGCCTGGGCCTCTGAAAGACCATTATTGCAAATGAAGTGAGCGTAACCCCTTTGGTTGTAGACCTTTGTGTCAGCTGTTCCAGCAAAACTCTACTTTATCCAGATAGTGGACACGCCCCGTAATTAGGGGTCAGCCTGTGAACACCCCATGATTGTCCTGCACTGCATAATTAATATTTTGTGATTGTAGAATTTGTATTTTGGCAAGGTGTACGTATGGTTGTGTTTATTTTTATATGAGAAATGTGCATTGTAAAGTTTTTTTAACACTCTTTGCATAAAAAGTGTGCTATATAAATATGGTATAATAATAATTAAAGCCAATTTGTAAATGCTTTCTTCAAAGTACAAAATTTCATCATTCATTTTACATTGTGATTCTTGCCTGTCTTTCAAAAGAATTTGCTTGTAAACGTCTTTTTAGTGTCTACATCAGTATGTTCATATAAGACAACAAGGAATCCTCTGTGCTATATTTTCTTCTTGTATTTGTCAAGCACCAGTGCCTGTTTTCAACACTGATGCTGCAGTAGATATAAGTTATATATGAGTCGGATGTTTCTACTTGTATATGGTATATATGGGCCATTTTCACAAAATGTGACAAATAACGGTAAAGAAATGTCCATCATTTTAAAACCTATTATACTTTACCACTTTTTCAATTTTGGTATTCTGTCATCTATAAACTAAAATGCGGAAACTAAAAAAAATTAAATAGGTATATATTTACATTTTTTAAAGATTTTTGAAATCATTAGTAACAGAAATGTCCATACCGTTATATGTCCAAAATTGAATTCAACAATTTGAAAGATAGAAAATAATTATTTTTAGTGAAGAGGCCACCTGGGACTATATCTGTTATTTAAGTATATCACTTGAATTGGTGCTGAAACATGTCATGATTATGGTATTACAAAATACATGTAAATGGGAAGTCCTTTTTTGTGTGACCATAAATTATACATGTGCTTGTCTTTACCGTTATCATATTATGCTAATTATGAGATTTGAACTTAATTTTTTAATAAGCTCACAGGTAATGTCATCTGCACAAGAATCAGCACATGAGACAGGTATACTGACCACAAGCAGGACCCTGCTAGTGTTTTTTATACTGTAAAAGTTGGTTTCAAACCACAGTGTTAGTGGGTGTCACAACAATTGGATGTCTTTACCGTTATCATTGATAGACATGGAATCATCAGGAGTTAAATGACAGGATCTGTCACTGTTGAATATGCATAGTGTTTAGGCTGTGTTAAGGAACTACTTTTCAAGCTGTTGTACATAACCATATCCTACAGGCCATATTTGTGTCTTTACCGTTATCTTGATCTGTCTTTACCGTTATGAATATATATTAACGGTAAAGACTGGTGAGACAAAGACCTGGAGCTTGAGCTCACAATATCTACAATTTATTGCTGTAATCTTGCCACAGTATTTCCTGTATAATATTATTATGTGTCAGTTTATTTAGAGAGAAAGAAATTAAATATATTTTATATGATAATACAAGAATATGCCTCTACTTAAAAAAGGAACACCAAATAATCAAACATACCATGCATCTGTTAGAGGTCATATGACATATTTCTCATGAAGTTGTAAACTGTTTATTGTTTTAGCCCTTCACATCAAGCTTAAAAAGGAGAGTTTTTTTGGGGGGGGGGAAATGCCATGATTCCTTTGGTAAAACCAAATATTTACTTGTCTGAATTAACAAGTAAGAATGTCAATTCAGACTTGGGGATGATCATGCCTTATGTCTATAATCTGCATTCAAAGCAAGTTCACTTTTCACATTTCAGATGTAGCCTTGTGTACATCTGATATTCTAAAGTTAACCTGTTGACATCAGAATTCATCAGAACTCCACTCTGCATTCTTTACTTAGGTATACCAAGCTAACTGATGTAAAAATGCATGAAATAATCAATGTACTGAATGGATGATTAAAACCCCTGAGCAATTCACAAGTTAAGGTGGCATTTATTTAACTTTTAATGTTAGAATTTCTGTGAGTGTAAATCAGTAATCCAAAAGAAACTTGTAAAGCACTTAACCTAATTAAATGTGCTTGGTTACACAATCCTTTTTGGTATTACATGAGAGTGCAGTCTGATATGTTTCCTGAAATTGTAGGCAAAAAAATTGGGATTCGGAGTTCCCAAGACACTGACAAATACTTTTTTTGTTTTTATCATTTTTGGTGCAGGTACACGTCTTCATTTCTTAAGTACTAACTTAACTATGTATGTAACTATTATTTTAAGACTTTAACAGGGCGGTTGCACACGATTCATCTCATTTATGATTTATGTCCTGTTAACCAGGCCCAGTGACTACCACACTTACAGGTCCTGGGTGTGTTATCACATCAATTGCTGGGTCATAGGACTGAGGATACCCCGAAAGGTGGATTTGTTTGCGATTGAATGTGGCCTGGGGCACAGCTATCCCATTTAGCCTTAAGAGTGCTTACCCTGGGTGGAGGCCAGTCTTGTTAAAAATTTGATGTAATAATTTCTAATTAATGGACAATTTTAATCGAATGATGTCTGATTAATGGACATGATTTCAGTTTGATAGTCTAATATAAAATGAATACCTGCAAATACTCTGATATATGTCACTGCTTCCTGTCAGTGTCATACATAAAAGTACTAATTTGACACAGTTGCTGTAATTTGGCAGTCTCAAAAGTCAAGGATAAATACAATTAATAGATGCCTAATATTTGGAAAAAGTGACCTCTAGTCAATTGTTTTGTTAAGCCAATTACACTAACCATGATCACTAAGCATACAAAATTTCAGGAAATGCATGAACCATCATCTCAGGAAAATACACAACTGGTATAACTTAGAAGTCTCAAAATAAAAATAAAATGGCATGTAAATAGGTTGCACAATGCTGCTACCACTTGTTCAACTGATAAGAATATCTATATAATCAATAGGCATATCACATTTTTTTGGGGAAACACTTGAAATCACTGCTGAGAAACTGGCACAATTTGCTTTAATTTGCTTGACTTTAGCAGTCTAAAAAATATAAGAAAAATTCAATAGAATAACAGAAAAAGTACAGGTGGAACCACATATTTTACTCAGCTCATCAACTCTCTATTATCAGTGAGCAGACCATATTTTATTACAATATATGGTAATAATTTTGAAGAACTGGAGCCATTTGTCCAATGGAAAATTTTTGTTCAACGGCCTCACATCCTCAGAAAAGGTTGACTTCCACAGTGCTCAAAACATGTTTTTGCTATTTAGCTAGCATTATATATGTCACGGTTTCCTTATTTTGGGTGTTTCCAAGGAGATTTACCCGGACCTTTATGTCTCTCAAGCATGAATTTTCTGTGTCTTAAAGTTAGGACTAGTGCCTTGCTAAGGGAGGGACAGCTGAATAACCGGAAAACAGACAAAGACCCATCACTATGGTCAGCATGCTAAAATCAGCTGAGCTAAAAATTGAAAAAAATATTCCACTTCCAGTAGAATAAAGTAAAGATTTTCGCAAACTAATGTTCATTTAAGATGTAATAAGTTTTATATAATAGCATTCAGACTAGGTTTGTGTAATTTGAATGTTTTAAATATATTATGTTAAAACAATGAGAGCAGGTACTTGTGTTATTTCAACATTGAGAAAACTGTATATGAGTAACAACCATGGGTGATCTATTTTACTTTGTTTGGTTTTTAAAATTCAGTAAAACAAGCTGGATATATGTAGAAAGGTTTCACATGTAACAGCTACAAGGTTGCTGACACTGAAACTTGTCTTGTTAATGAGATATGGTTAAGACTTCAACTGATAACGGTAAAGACGTCAAGGTTAATTATTCCAAACAATTTATATTGTTATTCAGCTCATGATTAATTTTGTGTCAGTGAATTATCTTTAACTGAAAAAATATTATGTTACCCTGACTCATGATTGACTTTTAATAAATTTAAATATTGTTTACATCTTTTTAATGGTATAAATATAAACTTCATGTCTTTACCGTTATTGTCATAACGGCAAAGACAAAATGGAAAAAATATTTTTTGTATCATTTCTGTTGAATTTTCTAATCTAGCTTTGCTGTTTCTACACACATTTTGTGAGGACATATATTTTATTTCTGTGTAAAAATATTGTAATTCCTGATCAAAAAATTTTTGAAAATGTCTTTACTGTTATTTGTCACTTTTTGTGAAAATGGCCCATATATATATATAGACAAGAATGCATGTAAGGTACTTCAAATTTGATGGACTTTAGTCAGTTCAGCCAAGTGATGTACTTAATACATTTGCTGTGTGCTTGGTAAATGGAAAAGGAGTGAAAGGAGGCCTGATAGAAAAAGCTCAGTCAAGAGTAGTTGGAAGTCTGACATACAGGGGTATCATCATCAGCTGTTCTAGACGTTACCTGCTGTTACATTTTCCCATGTGCACATAACAGGTGCTACAGTAATTTTAACTAGGTAATCAACTATGTCTGGTGATCCTGGGGGATCTAGGAGATGTGACAAGGATCTCCATCAGTCTGCCTGGTGTGTCAGCTTTTAGTATGGGACATAATAATCTTAAACCACTACTCTTGATTCACAGCTGAATGACGTGGCATGTTTACCTTAAGTTTCCTCTCCTCTGATCTGATTATGACCATGCTTGATGGATTCTCTCATTTGATTTGTTATGTTTCCCTTAAACCTTTCACACACAGAATCTAAATTATTTTGAGCTCCTGCTTAAAATGGAAGATGTATTACAATTAACATGGCTCTCTTTGCCTGGATAGAGCATTGCCTATAATCAAGCTCGTTTCAGTCATTTCATTTTGTGACTCATTGATTTTTTTCTTTTTTATTCATTAGAGTAAGTTTGCCAGGTTTTAGAAATGATTAACAGAAAACACACTGTGGCACATTCCATTTTTTACTTGCTCATTGAATGTAACTGGTTTTAACAAAACTGATTTTGATTAATTTCTGGTGTTTTGATGGAAATTGTAGATTTTAAGGTTAATATCAGAAGCAAGAGTTCATTCAGTTAAAGAAATCAGGTTTTGTTGGTTAATCTGGAGGAAAACTTTAAATTAATCTGTGCAGGACTTTAACATTAACAGATTAGATGTCTTTACTTCAGTAAGATGTCCTAGGACCAGTTTATAATTGTAATTCTAACAGTTTCTTGAAGTAAACCAGTGGGATCATTAATATCTTGAACTATATAATGTACCTACAGGGTTTTAAAGTACCTATCAGCTGGTTATTGTTGTCCTGCTATTTGATCATTTATTTTCATGTTTTGTGATAAAGTGATGAAGTCTTATATATAGGTAAATCCAGGCATCATCATTAGAAACAGCAAATTAAGTCCTGACAGTCCCATAGTGAATAGATAACATATATAAACAAAGTTAATTTCTAGGAGCCCCCTAGGAAACCAACTGTTATCATTTGAACAGAAGGAAGAATTTAAGCAGGTGTAATAAAGTTTTGCTTTTTGTGCTTCCACCATGAAATATCATACAAGCTTGTCTTAGTAGTATCATGTACTGTGTAGTTTACCAAGATATCAAGGATCTTTTCAGCTGATGTCTGTTTGATAAATAGATATGACTCATTTTTTAACCAAACTTGTTAATAAAAAGACACATATGGTTCAGATATAAAATTATATATTTATAAGACTTTTGGATGAGGTAAACTCAATGATGTTAAAAAGGACTTACTGGAACTGAGCAGACCATTACCAAGTAACAGTTATAACCATTTATTTTAGTATTTTTACTCTTGAGACTAAAGCAGATTTATATTTCTATTCATTTAGACTGAATTCTCAAAAGGACACACCTTACAAAAATTGTCAATAATTTCAGTGTTGTAGCTAAAGAGTTTCACACTTCATACAAACATACACACACATATTTAATCAACTTTGCCACTGAAAATGGCCATGCATAAAAAATTTAAGTATTATGTTTACAGCATTAAAATATACATGGCTGTCAGTGATATGCATGGCAAATCATGTGGATTCATGTAGCTGTGTTATTTTATCTGTACAGTGCTGTGTTATTATATCTTTCAGATATTTGTACAATGTGCTGTGTAAAAATCAGACGGTGACAGAACAGAACAAGAGCTTACTAGTAGAGACCCTCCGATCAATATCAGAAATCCTTATCTGGGGCGACCAAAATGACAGCTCTGTGTTTGAGTAAGTACATCATCTGACTGATTTATTTGGAGAAGACTGGGCAAGTATCTAAGATAATATGATGATTGTATATCAGTACTACATGAATATATGTTATACTAATGAGAGGATATTTGACAATCAATAAATTTTAATTATGGGCTACTGATCATGATTGGTTCCTAATCCTCCCTCTTTGGAAGCTGAATCTGTTAGGCATACATGCTTGTTCATAGTTCAAATGATGTTACTTTTTTTGTGAAAATTCATTTGGAAAAGGACACATCAATTAGACCTATATGGTAAAATAGGAACACCTAATATGAATTTAATTTGTTTAAAATCTCAAAGTTAATTTTGTCAATGGATAAGTAAGGGTATGGGATGGATGTCTTCTCCTCACCCCATGCATGATACTTTAAAAGCTCAGTAAGACCAACTGTCAGTTGTCTAAACAGTAAGTAGATGGGGATATCTTCATACAGGCGAATATCTCTTATTAAAACCAGTTGATAATAAAAAAGAATATTAATCTATGGATTTCAGGATTTTCAGCCATGATTCTTGTAATTATAAGTACCATATTCATATTCAGATCTTTTTAGTGTTTGGATGTCTTCTGTATTTGTGACTGATTAAAATTTTTCCTTGTTTGCAGCTTTTTCTTGGAGAAGAATATGTTGGCCTTTTTCTTGCGCTTCATGCGACAAAAGTCTGGACGTTACATTTGTGTACAACTACTCCAGACTTTGAATATTCTGTTTGAGAATATCAGCAATGAAACATCTGTCTGTAAGTTCACTGTTTGACACTGAGTCTCTCTCTAAACATATAGCACCCAAGAAAATATTTGTGCCTCCTTTGAGATTGTATTTGTTATAGCTTATCACCTAAATTTAAGTAAAAAATCATAATTGTATATGATAGTTCCTTGTGCAGTTCAAATTAATCCTATGTACTCAGAAGTAGATCATTAGATGGCTTTAAGATTGATATGACATTCTTGAAGTGTTTAGCAAAGTACTGTTTAATTAATTATCAAAATTGGTAGTTCCTGTTAGACGCAAAGTGCATACCTCGGTATATATATTCCCTTTGCTTTCAGATTATCTGCTGTCAAACAACCACATTAATTCCATAATTGTGCACAAGTTTGACTTCTCAGATGAAGAGGTAAGTGTAGCTTACATAACCAGGTACCATAATGCACCAGTGAACACAAAATGGTTAAATATAGGACAGTATAACATATATATATATACAATTATATATATAAAGGAATGGAAGAACACAAGTATTTCTTCGTTAACACCAAACTTTTTCTGACTCAGTGAAATTACCAAATTACTTGTTCAGTAATAGTATAAACATTTTTGTTTAAAGTCCATGAATTACTGCTCAAAAGGCATTGATGGATTAATTAGATGGATTAGCAAACCTTGCAGAATAAGACAGGAGTTTTTGTTGCACCTAGTTGTAAGTTTGTGAAAATTGAATGCTTAGACTAAATGATATTCATTTTCTGCTTTCAGGTGATGGCTTATTATATATCATTCTTGAAGACTTTGTCACTGAAGCTGAACAAACATACCATCCATTTCTTCTACAATGAAGTGAGCTATTCTGTTGAACCAACAACTGTTTGTTAATCATTTGTGTCGTAATTGCATGAGTTACATATTCCATATCAGTATAACAGTTGACAAGAGGCAGAGAACATTGTAGCTGTTTGTCTTGCTTCATTATACTTTTAGCATGTTAAATCTACCTCCTTCAGTCCATCATTTCTGTCTAAATCCAACAAAGAAAAGTGTTACTTTTAGTTGAGTTGTAAAAGACTCCCATATTTGCCCGAAACACAGAAATGCTAATCACTACCTTCTTGTCAGCTCAGGCTTGATAATAACCATCTGATCATATTGCATGTTGAGACTGAACAATAATGAAAATTCTGTAAATCAAATAGGCAGAAATAATATTAATAGCAAAATATATATATTCAGTGTTAGAGAAATTTCAGATGATTGAATCAGTTGTATATATAATGCTTAATATTCAAAATTGTGTATTTTATGCTTAATGTTTAAATCATACATGTGGAAAATTAGTTTTAATTTGTTAATCAGTAAGATTATTTGTAAAAATATGCTTGAAATTTTTTTGATTTTACAAGATGACTTAATTTTTTCTCACTGTCCCTTCTTTGCTTGGAATCCCCATGTATTCATGATCCTGCATATCCTCTGTTCTGTTTAAATGTGGCAGTGTTCATGTAGTCATGTGTCTGGCCTTAACCCAGCATGTACGTGATGTACTTGTCATGTGCTAGTCCCTTCAGGTTGCTTTCAGCTTAGTACATATTACCTCACCCAAGGAGAATATGTTTCCATCTGTACTTGTATGTCTGTCAGTCATATCATTCTGAATTTTGTCAATGCATAATGTAACACTGGTTGAGGTGAATAGTTTGGGTGACAGGATGAACCATATAGTGCAGGTGTTAATCAGGGTCTAAATACAGATTTGTTTAGAATCATATTTTCAACAACTGAACATACCTTTCATAATTATTAACTGCTCCAGAGAACCATTTCTGTGTAGAAAGTCCCACTGTTAGTTTATGTACATCGCAAATTCCCATCTTAACCAAAAGGATCAATTCTCTCTCTAAAACCCTGACCAAAGGAAATCCCTTACATCTCTATCACTCTTCCAAGGCACCCCCCCCCCCCTTCCCCAATCCTCCTTTACACCCCCCAGTTGTGTACCTGTATTAGGTAACTAGTGATGTTGGTATGTTGACCATCTTCCAGACTATGTTGTATAGACTGGTGCACCCTGCATTGTCCCCGCTTTGCTGCCCAGGTCAGGCTAGCTTTGTCACTCGCAGTTGAATTTATTTCATGATATTTGTAGAATTCTGTATTAGAATATGAGAAGTCTTCACACAAATCTCAAAAGGTAAGACCTATGAAGAAGATATGTATTTTGATGACATGTCAGTGCATGGGGCTCATTTAATAATTGCACTTAAGGGGGCCTTTTCTGATATCAGGCATCTAGTAAGTAAAGATAATTCCTTGAACATTTTATAAGAGGCCACAAAAAAACTATCCCACTGCACACAGGCTTTTCATTTTGTTTAAAGCCTTGTGTTTATAACATGATGGGGTACATTGCAACTAGTTTTTGCAACTAGTATCTTTTCAATTTCCGCACATATGCTTGCTTGCACATCTGTCACAAGGCCTCATACATACAGAGATATTTTTCATTGTGATGTTATTGTAACGGGTGAAAATAGATACCAGGCCCAAATGTGGGTTCGAACCCGTAACCTGTGACACACAAGTCAGACGTTCTACCTCCTTGCTAATAAAGCAAGCTTCACTAGCAAGGCCAGTAGGAATGCTTTTGCGTGTCAGGTTACATTCACCCCCTCTCTGGGAACGTTCTGTCCCCAGAACGTGGGATCTATCCCGGGGGTCACACACGTGAACTGGGTAGGGCAGTATATGCCACGACACCAATTTCATTATCAAGGCCAGTAGGAACGCTTTTGTGTGTCTGGTTACATTATCATGATGTCATGCTTTGGATATCAGCCAGGTATCTCTTTGTATTTATTATGCTTCTTTTGCATTAAGGCCACAACTGTAAATAATAACAGTTGACCTCTCCAAATGGGGCCCTTTCTTATCCACCTGACTGAACCTAAACACAAGAGTGCCATTGAAAAATAAGCAGTGTACATCATGCAGCAATTCCTCTATAGAGTGGGACTGTCTTTCAGTGTCAATATGATTGATTGAATTGGGATTCCTATTAATTGTGCAGGGTAAAAGTCTTAAGGTCTTAGTACAAAGGATCAATGGCATCAGACTACAGACACAATAAAACAGCTTTTATACTTCAGCATCACACCTGCCGAAACTTATTAGATGAATGGTTACCGATATCTCGTTTCTTGCTCTGTGGTTTAACCGGTTAATATTATCTAGCAACATTTAAAACAATGCACTGTAGACAGTATTGTAATCCTTTTTATTTTGTTCTAAATTAATTATCCAAAGAATGTTAATCAGTTGTTGATCACAAACATTTACATTCATCCAGTTACAGTCATTATTATCATCAAATAATTTGTTTATGCATCCACAGTGGAATATGATGCATATTGGCAACAAAGCATAATCTCTCATATTGACTGTTCTATAGTTTTGTTGCATTTTGATTTATTTTCCCTGTAAATAATTTTTCAGCCACATTAGTGGATAATTAAAGTGGAGAACAGAAAAACAGGTGAAGTTTCATTAACTCATGTAATGTTATTTTTTCAGCATACAAATGATTTTGCACTATACACAGAAGCCATCAAGTTCTTCAACCACTCTGAGAGCATGGTCCGCATTGCTGTCAGAACCATCACCCTCAACGTTTATAAAGGTAAGGAAGAGGGCGGAGCATCTGTCTGCTCACCAAGTGTCAATCACTGTTGAATCTTGAGCCTGAAGGGGGCATGATTTGGGCTAATGAGCTTGGTCTTATCCATGCCACAAGCCTTTGAAATATATTATACAGTGACATATATCATACAAGCTTTAATATATATATACAAGAGCCTACAGTCACAGGTCTTATACGTGATTACATTGTTAACAGTCAAATACATGTGTTCTGTTCCTATACCTCAAGTAATTTTTGTGTATTAAAATTGCTGAAGTTATTCTGTTAATGTGCACACATCTTGCTGTGTATGTATCTTTCAGGAATCACTGACAAGATTTCTTTGCTTACGGAAAGGTTGTTGTCTACCTCACCTTTTTTATATAAGACCTTTGGCTGTAGGGTTTGTGTTTAAGCTTTTGTATGATGATTTCAAAAGCAAGTGATCATACTTTCTATGTCTGGCTGAGTGTCTAGCACACTGTGTCTCTCTGCTCTTGTCTCTCTTGATTAATTGATAACATTTGTCAAGGTTTCCTACACATGCCTGTACCATGATTTATTGTGAATAAAACAAGATTTTCAAAATCTAACAAACACATGTAAGAGTAACTCGGTGATAACATAACTGAGGATTTATTCAAACACAATGATTTAGTATGGAAGAGGGCTTTGAGAAATTATGAGAATAATAAAAATGTAAAAAGCATTTTCAACCTTTTGGTATGTTTGTGTCAAAAAATTTTAATCCATGCTGGAATCAGTTAAATAAAATATGATAATAAGAAGTATGAAGAGCTCTTTGGCCTTTTCAGTATTTGTTTTTTATTTCTTAATTATTTTGCTTTTGTTCAGCAGTTAACTTTTTAAGTTTTGTATTGTCTTTGAAAAGATTTGGACAGACTGCAGAGTGTATGAATCCTGATGTGGGTCTAAAAAAAAAGAAAAGTTGATGTAAATAGTTATAATAAGAGATGTATGTCTTTGTCAACTAGTACTGACAACATTTTTGTGTAATTTGTGAAAGTTTGTCAAAGTGTTAAGTTCACTTGGTTTAAAGTAAACCCCATATTTACTTATGTGTAAAGATGTGCCCACTTGTAAAATGTACACTCTCACTGATGTAAGACTAACTTGAAGTTAAAAATGGTACTAATGATTCTAATATTGTTAACACTGTGGTTGTAGATTTAGGATATACTGGAACTTGTTATATGTCAGATTTGTGATGACATGACTGTAAACTGATGTCATCTGTTTGTTTCAAGCTTGCCAGTTCTCTGTCAAATATGACGAGCAGGGCAGAACACAAGGTAGCTCTTACTGACTTGGCTTGCTTGAGTTCTGCACGGGTGCTGGGCGGGCTCGGCTGGCAGTGTGCCTCTGTTATGCCAGGCTTCACTTACCCATTACTGTACTAAGCCTAAAACACACAAATATACATTCCCCATATGTGTCAAGCATTAATGATCCACCAATAGTGACTGGTACCACCAAAGTGACTGATAATGTCAGCTTGCAATTAACAACATTAATATATTTTTGGGAATGTCATGATGCTGTTCTGGTCTTAACAGTAGAAGTTCCTTTGGTGTCTTGTTTAAGCTATTCACTTGCATGAAGACCCCAGGCCAAAGGCTATATCAAGATATAGAAGGGGGTGCCTCAAGGTCTAGGTCTGAATAAGATCTTGCCATAGAGTGTTGGTCAAAGTAGAATGGATAATATTTGCTGCCTTTATTGGCTTATTGCTTTGTTTATTCCCCCAACAATGAACAGACTTAAGAGAAAAAAATGTTAAATAAAGCTGGATTAACCTGATCGTCAGTTTTGATTTCAGTATCAAAGAAATAATGGCTATCTTTATTATATTAACTTAATCAGATGAACTTTCTATGTTAAAACCATGATCACATTTTAGTTTTTACTGTTTTTCCGGCCAGATATTTATATTAGTAATTTGCTGTTCTGTTGTCAACTAATAAATATTCCAAATCTCAGACCTGGTCCCAAAGTTTATCCCCAGTTCCAAAGGATTTTTCTTCATTCAAAACTACTGAAGTCATATGGTAACATTTATGAAGTTATTAAACATGGAATATGGTCTCATGCTTTTGGTTAAAAGGTGAGCTTGTACCCTAGATTTCAAGCCTTGAACTCAATTTCCTTTTTGTGGAACCACAAGACCCTTAATGCTTGACACACATGTATGTAAATGTTTGTGTGATAGACTTACACAAAGAAACACCAGGGCTCACAAAAAACACTATTGGCACCATCTGCATATATCCATATGATATAATTAGCATCTATAGAAAGTATGATTGACAAGAACCCTGGTATTTGTTTGTGTAAACTCTGTTGGTTATTGGTAGAGGCACATTTGAAATTGAGTTTGAATCCAGTATGCAGGATGTTATTGCACCACACCAAAACTCTATTGTTTTAGTAATTTCATTAATGCAAAATTAACGTAAAGCTTAATCCCTTGAAGAACTTCTTCGAGATGTTTTTGTTTTAAACCTCTCCTTATAGACACCCTTTTATTATGGTCACATATCTTTTATAGAAATTCTGAGGCCTGCAATCTCTCTTATAGGACCCATCTCTGTTATGGAAAAAAACTCCTACCTTTTTCTTTAATTAGGAAGTTCCACTGCGTGTGTGTATATATATATATATATATATATATATATATATATATCTCACTGAATGACAAGGCCTAGCATTTTGAGTTTGTTTGGTAACAGGTGTTTTCCCAATTAGCATTTAATTATAACACTGTAATGTAGAAATTCAAACTCTTTATCCCTTAATTAAATATTTATTGATTTATATGTTTATATGTTAACAGATGTCTGTAATTTTCATGTAAATGCCATGTGATAGTATTCTGCCATGATAATTTGTCAGATAGGATACTTATACATATCCTCTGTGTCATATAAAATGTCAAATTATTATGCTCTTTGTGTAGTAGCTTTTGTGAACTATGAAGCATATATATTTTATCTGTAAATTAACCACCAGAAATCACAGATATTGGTATTTTAATAAATGTTATACTCTGGTTCTTAATGACGGTAAACTTAAAGATGTATTTATTAATGTTCCAGTTCATTAAGTACCGCACCTATTTTTTTACCAGATATATTTAAATGGGTATCCCTGTAATGTTGCTAGTGTGCAGTTTTGTAATGTTCATTTAAACATGACTACCTACCAGTAGGCGGGATCATTATGCATCGAGACTGGTCATGTTGATGAATTTGACTAGAGTAAATCAACCCAAGTGCAAATTTTAGAAGGTATTATTTGTTATGTGCCATTATTAACAGATACAGGGCTCAAACCATATCTTGGAAGCAGTTGTCCAGCAGACATGTTCTGTTGACAGCTACCAGATGCCCTAATTTATGGTGTCCCCAACTTTTATGTTGTTCCTGATCCTGGCACAAATAGCCAATATTTTCAATGCATCAAGCAATCTGCTATTCAGACAGTTTCAGCAAATCAGGGGTGTGCATCCCTTTGCATTTCACAAATAAAATCTAATTTACCTGTCCAAAATGCAGATCAATCCTTTTGCAAAAAAGTAGCCAACTGATAAACTACTACATGGTGTGTCACCTTTTATTGGGCTGTAATGATATATGTCATGATATGATACACATCGCTCACAATACGATACCCGATGTGACATGATACGATACAAGTAAGTAACTGTAGTGTTCAGATATCAAGTCAATGCTCTATTTGAAGCTATATTTATACTGGCCGTGCCAGTGTCTCAAGACCAAAGGAATTTGAATAATGAAAAATGAAACATTCCCTTCAATTGGTTTGATCATTTGGTGACTTGCCATTTAGATGCAAATCAGCTGATTTCCAGCTGATAATGTTTTTGCCTTACTTGGGCTTGGCTGTTGTGTATTATGAGACAACAGTTGCTAATGAAATGTGGGAATGTCTTGCAAAATGTCATATATCATTAACATATTATACAGGGGCATCTGATAATAACAATACAAGATTCAACTTTATACTGCAATGTATTGGTGAATTCTTATAGCCCTTGATGTTTCCCATAGCTTTACTAATTGAAATTTTACTCATTTTTTTTTTGCTTATTCAGTGTTTGTTACCAAAATTCAAGAGGGACACAGGATTGCATGTTAATAGGACACAGATTTTAAATAATCTGATGGATTTACTTGTGTAGGGATACAAACACCCAATCTTACACCCAGCCCAGACATGGGAGTGAAGCATTTAACAGTACTTATACCAATATGACTCATGTGAATTCATGTTTGGATTTGCAAACCCCCTTTTATAGTGAAAAACTCAGGGGAATTTTTTTTTGGTAACTGGGTTATTCACTCTGCTGGTGCACATGTATCCATACATTTTCACTAATGTGTCAATAAAGTGTCAAACTGTCAGAAAAATTTATAATTAAAAAAAAAACATGACAGTTGTACACTGCTTGAATTGCCCATTCAGACAATCCTGAAAATAAGCAAGCATCCCCCTCATGAATGTACAGTTGGCTCATACCTCAGACAACCTTTAATAGAACATTAACATCAGGAGTCCCATTTGCTATTCTAGTTTAAATATCTCTGGCTACTGCCCCTTGTGCAGGTGAAATGTTTGATGTAGGGTATTCCCATAGCAGCCTGTCAGTGTTGAACAGCAAACCTTACTGGCTCTGCATGAATGTATCTATTTGATGGCGTAAACGCTGATGGAGATGGGCATTGGTGCTGTGTGTATTTCCTGCGGTTTTAGAAAGGTGGAATGGTGGCTGCTGTGACTTTACCCTCTGCTCGTTTCCTGGAAACTGCTCTGCTCATTAATACTGTACCATAGCTTATAATACAGCATTTGATGCGTAGCATGATCAAGGGGACAATTTTCTGCTTCCATATGCCTACATAATATATCCACTGGTCAGTTGAAGAATGAAAGGCCTGGGAGGAAAATGCACCCCTCAGTGTCATGTTTAAAATTTATCTCATATCACAGTACCTGAGTGTCCTTGACTAATGAAAAATATGATTGTGGGTCTCCACTAAAATACTTATGTTGAAATACCATATTTTTCATTTCAGTAGTACATGTTTGCAGAGCATCATGTTGAGAATCCAAAGTCCAAATTTAAACACTATAAATTGTCCATTGGGCATAAAGCTGTAGTGCATGCATGCATATGTTTTAGCTTTAAAAATCAGAATCTGTTATATTTATTATTTCCAAACTTTATTTTCATTATATTTTTGGTGTTGGTCATGAAAATGAATTCTTGGCACAGTTCAGTAAATGAACATATTTTACGATCATGATCTGTAGTCTGTTCTGGAAAGGGTTATCCAAATGTTGATTTTTTAGGGGATTTTTTTTTTTCAAAGAGACCTATTAATGATATGTTACCTTGAACTGACTGAAGAAGTGGCTCATGTGAAAGTAATTCAACTCGGTGCCCTTGCAGATATTGAGTGTAAAAAGTTAGTTTAATATCTGAGGAATTTATTCATGAGTTTAATAATAATATCTAAGGAATTCATTCATGACTGGATTGAATGAATGCATCAAGGACACCAGATACTTGCATTAACAGTAACTTTTTGGAGACACTGATGGTGGGACCATAAGTATTAAAAAAATGATATACTAAATGTAATAAAAAGAATACCGTTCTGTATTGTCATTGCATTTAGAAGTGTCCAGAAATACTATAAGAAGTTTGAGATTAATAAATGTATAACATATACCTACTATGGTAATTTATACACTCAGAAATCAGATAAAGACTTTAGAATGCTATAATTATTACAATAAAATAATGGGTATCCCTTCATTAGATAGACCATAGGGAGACATCATAATGCTTAATAAGAGGAGCAACTTGGATGCCCGAAGCTGGTTATGGTTGGAAAATTCAGTGTTATATTTATTAGACACATATAACAGTTAGGAGGCAAAACCAATATACCCTAACAGTGTGGATTAAGTCAGTTGAAGTGCCTACGTCACTGTAGCTATGGTGACCCAGCAATCCCTAGTGTTTGTTGTATAGCCATTTGTAGTGCAGGTAACCATCAGATTGGTGCCCTACTCATAAATGGTAAAATGATGAGCACATCTTTAAAAATGGCAGTATTATTTTGAGTTTTAAATCAATTAGATATTGAATCTTCCCTTTTTATATGTTTATTAATAAGTTCTTTTATGGAAGCTTCTGTTCTGCTCCTGTGGCTTATTGTCTTGGACTAGTTATGTGTTGAGACCTGAAACTTTCAAATTTAAGACTATAGGTTTATGTTGATACTTTAAAAATTATAAAATTTTAAACCAATGCTGGCACGAATAGATGAAACAGTACAAATCCAAATTACACAGAGAAAACAATAGTTACCTAAGTAATTGACATAAGAGTTATGCCATTTTATAAATTGATGCTCTGAAAATTCCATTCCTAAAAATTAGTAGAAATTGTGAGCAGTCTGTCATTCACATAACTATTCATCAATGATACAATTTGCTCACTATATACAGTATAAGCTAAAAGTTCATACCTGGTAGTATATCATCACCTGGTCAAATCTTGATTTTGTGTTTCAGTTGATGAGAAGTCGATGCTGCGCTACATCCGTGACAAAACAGCAGCTCCTTACTTCTCAAATCTGGTCTGGTTCATCGGCAATCACATTCTAGAGCTTGATGCTTGTGTACGCCATGATGCAGAGTAAGTGTAATGTGTAAACTGTAACATTTTCTCCCAATGTAACTGTAATAAAATCATTCCAACCGTAATGCCAGTCATTCTGCCCATAAGGGGAAGAATATTGGCATTTTTTCCTTAGAATCAGTGATAAATATGTCAAGTATAAAGTACTAACATACTCAGTTCATTCAGAACATTTCATGGTTAATTAGATTAGAAAAAGATAATCTGTATAACTTACCATAAATATAACCTTAAAAAATATACATAAGGTATTAAGGCATCAGTATAGACTGTCTTGTCTGGTCTGATATATCAGGAGTGATATGTGCTCCTTTGAGTGGGTCTCAGTTTCTATCTCTGCGTTGGCAGCTAGTTCAGGGATTCTTGGCTTAGCATGAAAACATCTTTATTTTGATGAATATAAAAAAATTGAAAAGGAATATTTATCACATAATTTACCATAGTAAATTTATTGAGAGAATTGGTCCTGATGTAAATGGGATTCTGATCGAAAAATAATTCTCATACAATATAATTTTCAATGGAAATATTTGATTGGATAATCACAGCCACAACAGCCGTGACCGCCTGGCAGACCTTGTTGCAGAACACCTTGATCACCTGCACTACCTTAACGACATACTGTGTCTCGGCATTGATGCGTTAAACGAAGTTCTGACGGACCACTTACTGAACCGACTGCTCATTCCACTGTATGTGTACTCCCTCACCAAGCGCAAGAAGTATGCCCCGAGAAGTGTAAGTAAACACAAAATATTAAAAAGGATGAGTATATATATCACTCCTTTTACATACATAGCAGTTTAAAGAGGCCTATTCTGATATCTGATGTCTACTCACTACAGATAATGTCTTCAACCTTTTATATAAATAAACCAGAAAAAGCCAGTCCCACTGCACACAGGCTGTTTGTTTTATTTGTATCCACATCTTTATAACATATGGGAGACCCACCAAAATAATCCAAACACATTCATACAACAAGGACATCTGAAGGTAAGTCAGATGAAACAGTTTTACAAAGGGCTTTTTGCAACTAGTGAACTTTCAACTAGTGAATTTCAACTCGAATATCCAGCCAACCCCCTGACACACTTGGATTTCCTGTTTGTCAACAAAGGCGCATGGCCCATGTATAACGACTGTTTGTAGATAAACAAGCTCATACATCCATCACAGAGGCAATATAAGAACTTTTCCTAACAGGAATTACCTAGAGTATAGTAATAGGTAAGCAGAGTAAGCCAGAAATCACCTGCAGTAAAGTCAGGTGAACAGCTGGCTTAAACATTATTTTGCCAGTAAATAAAAATGAACGCAGAGAATTTTGCACATTCTTTTGTATATCAGGCTGTGACAGTTCTGGGGGTAGTCCCTGGCAGTCATCTAGCATTGCAATCAGCACAAAAACAAAACTTGAACATTACTTATGTGAAGCAGCATGCATACATACAAGCAATTGAATTGTGCATGGATCATTGAGCTTTTGGATATATTGGGGGAAATTTTTGGAGCCATTTGTAAAGTCAGGTCGAAAACATTTTTGTTTCACGTGTAAGAATACTTTTTCAAACCACCTGCTGAGCTTGTTTTAATGTTAACCAGATAGAGAGCAATTTGAACAGCAATAGAAATGCTCAAAACATGTTAGAACTGTCTCTTTGCATTTGCTTTGTAAATGGAATATACAATGTAACATATGTAAAGTACAATGCATATTATCATGTTGCTTGAAAAACCCTTTGTTAAGTGTGTACTCATGCTTTATCAGCCACCTCTTAGATTGATTATGCTAAAAATATTTTCCTATGAAAAAAATGGTCTTCTATAATTTCCTGTATTTTCCACAATTTACACTAATTTCCACTTGTTTCCTATATTTTTTCATTGCCCAACCATATTTCCAATATGTATCTGATATTACTGTTATTAATGTTATATATATAGACTGTTGTCATTGTTATATATAGACCTATTGAAAACATTTGGCTTTTTCGTAGAACTGTACTTGAAACTTATTCAGTCATACTTATACAGCCATCTAAATCAGTTAAAAACGACCTTTAGAACAGATGATCATGTTATTTATTACTTTGAAAACCACAATTGTGCAGTGAAAACTTCTTGTGTTTTTTGGCTTCAAGTCCTCTTAGAGAATTCCTATACTTAGAGACTCCTATATTTCCTCAGGAGCCTGGTAGGAGCCCTGTGTATATAAATATGTGTCTCATATTCTGTGCCTGTCTAGTTTAAATACTGGTATGCACACTATGTCAGATTGTTTAAAAGTGAATTGTGTGTGAAATGATACTTTTATAGTGGTCATTAAGATAACAGCAGTGTGGATTTATTATTCCATTGATTCATTAAGAATGTTCAGTATAACATAATTTTTGTGAAATTTTTAGGTCACTTAATTGAATTTTCAACCATGACTTTACTGATATTTTGATATCAAGATATCATGACTTTGACCACATGATTCTGTGTACTTTCAGGATGAGAGACCTCATGTCAGCTCTGTTGTATCATTATTCCTCCTGTCTCAGGTAAATGTATATGCATATAAATACACAGGCGTAGTACATATATGTAGTATAGCATAGTGAATTTTATATATATAATTCACAAATATAAATGGAAAATGTGTATAAAGAACTGAAAGTGTTCATCCTTTGATGTATCTATATAGTTTTCTGTCACTGTCTCTCTCTATCTTTATATTTCTCTTTTATTTTCAAAAAAAGTTTTAGATTCTTTGTTAGCTACTGCAAACCAGCTTTTACCAAATGAGACACTGTGATGATTTAAATAAACAAAAATAAATATATTTACTTTTCTATGCCCTGACTAGAAAGAGCTGGCATCTTTTTAAATGGCTATATCAGAGTTTCCATGTAATGAAGGAAGGACTTGTGTATGAAGTAAAAGGGTTACATACTAATACCATTGTAATGTCATCTGTATAAATGTAGTTTATGATTTCAGCTCAGGCTGTCCCTGATATGACTCAAATTTGACCAGTGTATTTTACAAAAATTGTTGTAAGAAGACAGTTGGATGGGGGTAGTGAAATGGAGTCTAAAATTTCTGTGACACCGGTTTTTTTTGCCATTAAGTCTTATTCATATCTTATTAATGCTTTGAAAATATATTTATATAATTACTTGATGTCATGCCTGGTTCACACTTTACAGGTGTTAAAGTGCTAAGGCAGTTAGCAGATCACTTCAACATTTGATATAATGTCAGGTTTATGTCTTACAGGTGTTTCAGGTCACATGGCAGTTAGCAGACAGTCTTCAACATTTGATACAATGTCTGGTTTATGTCTTACAGGTGTTTCTGATCATATCACATGCGCCCCTGGTTAGGCAATTAGCAGACATTATCTTCAATGGTGACATTGATGTGTGTATGGTGGATGCCAGTGCCTCACCTCAAGCTGTAAGTGTCTGTATCTTGATAATACCTCCAGGTAGATCAGCTATACAAGGTTTCATGCTGACTGAGAGTTTATATCCTTATCAGTAGCTTCATGTGTTTCCTCTATGCTGTATAAAGTTCTTCTGTGATAAAATTAATTCTAATGAAACAAAAAAGAAAGGGTTACTTTTATATTGAACATGTGATATTCATATAAAGTATTACTGGGAAAATATTATTTGTTATAATAAACATAAAGAAAATATTACAAGATAACTCTTTTAATATATTTAAAATGAAGATAACTAACAGAAAAAATAATGTGATACCAAACCATTGCAGGAAGCACACTGCTTTGTGCTTCATTGTTCTCAGAATTTCTCTGTATTCCTTCTATTTCATTTTACATGTTGTCTTTTTTAATGCACGAAAAGTCATTTGATTTGGCAGTTACATGTTGCATGTTTATCGGTTTAATGTTTATATTTGTTTTAGATTTTGGATAAATCCTGGCATTCTTGATACCTACATTACAGGCAATATCTTGCTTAGCTTCTGTTGTATCTTTACCAAATTTTCAAAATTTCCTGCAGAGAGGGTTTACTTCAGGTTAATGTGAATTTGTAAACCTAAAAATTATATATATATTATATGTTTGACTTCTGAGATTCTAGTCTTTTGAATGAGTTCCAGGTTCCAAATTTGAGTGAGCTTTAGTGAGCCTCTGAGCAGGGATGGGATAATTATACATTTAAAATTATACACAAATAAAAAATAACTTTACCTTCAACACAGGGGCACAGACCAAGAAGAGAATTTGTGAAGCCCCCAGAACCGCTGGCACAGACACTAGAGAGTAATAGAGGAGAGGCCGCTCCCGAACACCGCCTGAGAAGGAGAGGAGGCAAGCGCAACACTGCCGGAAGATCCGGGAAGAGGGCTAACAGAGACCAGGCCCCTGTTGAAGAGACCGTCGAGCAGTCGCCAACGCCGAGCAGAGAACCAAGTGTAGAGGGTTAGCATCTGTTCTTTTAAGCACTGTTATCAAAACAGTCTTGGATTATGATACCTCCCCAGTCTTAAAACCGTTCTTCAACATATATCTTGTATTCAAGACTCTCTTGTAATAGATTTTGACATTCTCCACACAGAAGGTATGTCTGTGAATATCAAGGATTTACCTCCTGCATTCTCTCATTTACACAGCACGCTTTTATGCTGAAACTGAGCTGTTATGCCTGGGAATTGTAAATTATACAAATTAAGTAAATTGGGGAAAATATAGAGCATGCATTGACAACATTAATTGTATCCGCCAAAAGAAAGTTTTTGTGGATACTATGTTTTTGACCGGGTTCCGCCGCCGCGGCGTTCGTTTCCAGAGAACTCCTCTGAGACTACTGGATGGATTACACCAATTACACCTTACACCAATTATCGGGTCTCATGTGAACTGGTGCCTTACCAATATGCATTGAGCCCTGACCTTTCCTCTCTGCCCAGCGTCTATTTGTGCGTCTGTTTCCACACAAAAACCCACATATCTCAGGAACCGTTTGACTGATCAGGAAAAAAATTTTTGTACAAATGAAACCCTTGGATAGCTTTATAACATACGCAAAAAATGGTGGCGCCACCTGCAACCATGTTTGCACAGTGTCCATCTGTCAGCTGCCTTGGGTTAAAATCACTCATATCTCTGCAGTGGTTTGACTAATTCACTTAAAATTCGGCATGCGTACACATCCTGGATAGCTTTCTTGCTTTTCTGACAGGTGGCGCCACCTACATTCACCTTTATGCTGCAGACATCCAAGCTCTTATCTCCGTCTGCCACGGGCTAAAATCACTCATATACATGTAGTGGTTTGACTTATCTGCCTTATATATTGCATATGTATACAACTTTCACTTTTCAGGATTTTGTGGTAGGTGGCCCAACCTACATACACATTTCGGCTGCAGACATCCATGCTTATATGCAACACTTCACTCTATTTCCCCTTGCCACTCAATCCATGCCTCACTTCACCTGTTCCACTCTGATTTTGGCGGATACATGTAGTCGCTTGTCGACTACCCGTATTCTATTTTCAGATATAGCAGTTATGAAGAATACTATTGCCTTTTGTTTGAAATTTTGTAAAACCAAGGGAACTACATAACTGTGTAATATCGGTGACAAGGCGGTGTAAATGTATACAAACAATACCACGTGCAACCCAGTTTAAGCACCTGTTGCGTGATTCTGCAGTGATGTCTTGGTCAGTGTGATCTGCCCTGTTTGTATACAGTGGTTGCCCCAGCAGTTTAAGTCAGTGTCGGTGAAGGTCCCTGAAGTACCGTGCTGGGTGAAAGAGCAGTTGCAGGGGCCCATCATCTGCCTCAGTAGGTCCTGAGGTTTAGTTTTTGAACCAACTCAGGTTCATGAAAATGGTCTGGGTGTAAACATTGATGAAACCAAATACAATCTGTTTGACTTGTAAGTTAGAACAGTTCTTTAAGTTATATGAAGTTCTATAACAATCTGATAAACCTGTTTTGTTACATTAGTCCCTGATATCCAGTTCATGAAATACAGTTAGCTCTATCCCTGAAATTAAATTCAAAATACATACATCATTTTAAAACATTGTAGATACATAACCTATAGCAGCTAAGTATTTATTGCCAAATATATTTTTGAATATCTGCACATTATTCAAAAAAGCAAAGTCTATATGGTCATTTGTTAGTGCCCCGCTTGACAAACGGTGCCCTATAGTGATCACCGTGTCAGTCTGTCCTTCCGTACTTCCGTCCTTCCGTCAGTGACACTTTTTTCATGCGTAATAACTCAACAACAACATACTGCAGCTTTCCCAAATTCACAGGGGTGATTGGTACCTATGAGTGCTCCAGACCTATCAAATTACAGACATGTCGTAATTCCAATATGGCCGCCACAGCCCAATTGCTGATTTTTTTTTGGAAGCAATAACTCAACAACAACATACTGCAGCTTTCCCAAATTCACAGGGATGATTGGTAACTATGATGGCCCCAGACCTATCGAAATACAAACTTGTCGGAATTCCAATATGGCCGCCACAGCCCAATATCTGATTTTCTTTCGCGCGCGATAACTCAACAACAACATACTTCAGCTTTTCCAAATTCTCAGGGATGGTTGGTACCTATGAAGGCTCCAGACCTATTGAATAACAAACCTGTCGGAATTCCAAAATGGCTGCCATAGCCCGATCACTAATATCCTTTGGCGCGCAATAACTCAACAACAACCTAACGCAACTTTCCCAAATTCACAGGGATCATTGGTACCTATGAGGGCTCCAGACCTATTGATTAACAGACCTGTCTGAATTCCAGTATGGCCACCACAGCCAAATCCCTGATTTCCTTTTGCGTGTGATCACTGAACAACAACATACTGCAGCTTTCCCAAATTCACAGGGATGATTTGTACCTATGAGGGCTCCAGACCTATTGAAATACAGACCTGTTGGAATTCTAATATGGCCGCCACAGCTCGATCACTGATTTCCTTTCGCATGGATAACTCAACAACAACCCTACTGCAGCTTTCCCAATTTCACAGGGATCATTGGTACCTATGAGGGCTCAAGACCTATTGAATTACAGACTTGCTCAAAATCAAATATGGCTAACAGACTACATTCTGTGATTTTCTATTGCACATTTTTAGCTCAGCTGACTATAAGTCATCTGAGCTCTAGTCTTGGTCCATTGTCCGTCGTCCGTCCGTCTGTCTGTCCGGATGTCCGTCTGTAAGACTGGCACATTTCGACACCATTGGACCTACGAATCTGAAATTTGCCATACAGTTAGATGTCCAAAAAATCTCCTACCATGCCAAAAATTGGGTCAGTAGGACTTCGTTCCTTCGAGATATTAAGGAAAAACCTCAATTTTTTTTATTAGAATCTATTTTCACACTTCAGGACTGCCTAATATCAAAACCACTCATCTGGTTTTCTTCATATTTACCATAAATAATGGTAAATAATGGACTTTGTAAAAAAATCAGAAATGATATTTGGTCACTTAAGACCAAAAGTGTTAAAGGTAGGGACTTTTTTTCAGTAATACAACTTTAATTGATCAAAATTTAATTGTATACCAAAAATTAGATCAAAATCTGTTAATTTTTTTTAAATATTGGGAAAAATATAAAATTGGTACCTTAAATTTTGTCCAAGTTTGACCATGGCCATTTTTCCCTGTAAGTACTGTGGATTTAATTTTCACAGCATGTTTGTGTTAGCATTTTGTCTGTTAACACCAAAAATTTGAAACAAGTTGATCAAAAACTGTAGATTTTATTCAAGTTTTCAAGCACCATGTCACATCAAGTTTACATCACAACAAGTTTACATTATGCAGTTTGCTAGAGCTCAGCTCCCCAGCTTCAGCTCTAAGTTCCTTAAATTTAGCACACAGTTAGATGTCTCCAAATCCCCTACCATGCCAAGAATTTTATCACTAGGACTTAATTCCTTCGAAATATTAATGAAAAACTTTATTTTTCCATTAAAAACCCATTGTTACACTGTTAGACTGCCTTATATCAAAACCACTGATCTGACTTTGATCATATATAATATACATATTTTTCTATACATTCGCTATGCACATGCCAGAAATGATGTCAGTATTGCGTAATTGATTTAAGTTATTGGCCCAAACATAATGCACAAAAATCAAGAAATATTTTTACTCCCTTAACAAGAGGATTGCTGAAGCTAGAGATTTTTTGTCAGGGATGTAACATTATTTAATCAAGATTTAATTGAATACCAAAAATTAGTTCTGAATTTATCAAATTTTATAAGTTATTAGTATAAATATAAAATTAGTACCTTAAAGTTTGCCCAACTTTGACCATGGCACGTTTGTTTCCTGAGAGCACTGTTGATATAATTTTCATATCATGCACACATAAGGATTTCATCTTTGTAGTTTAGAAAGCTGAAAGAAATTTGCCAAATATTGTAGCTTTTATAAATGTTTATATGAGACCATGTCAGACCCAGGCTTAATCCAGCCCCTCTTCAGTCACCTGTATGTTGACCTTGTTGACCTTTCATCAGATTATGCATGTTTGAGCGAAGCATACACTGGGGCAGCCAGGCAGCTAATGCCCAGCCACAGTTGATCCAGGTGTCCAACCCAACTCATCTAGTAGTTGTTTTGAAAAACAACATAACAATAAACAACAAATTAATAATTTTGTATTTGTTTTTTATAACAAATTAAAGAAAAATTAATAGAAAAGGAATTTGTTAGTTGATGAGTAACAGAAAATTAACTTGCAGTTACTGATTATGTCAGAATCTTGTATGGATGGATAGAATGTCAATGTCAATGTTATTCCAAATAACACCATGCAGTAACCTATGGTATTTTTCACTGAAATTTAATGATAAAAAAATAAATCATATTATTCATTACTAATCATTAGGGATCATATGAAGGAAATTAATGATAGACAAAGATGCAGTTGATAATATTAATCTAGATTCCTACTGTGTCTAGTGTGTAGATTGATGTGAAAGTAGTCCAAAGTGAATATATTACATTTATTTTTTTTAATATAAATAAAAGCCATAAAACCAGGTACTTATGATCATTATTTAAATTTGTGAATTTTGTATATTCTGGATTCTCAACATCTTTGTTTGGCTAAAACTTAATAAATACTAGACATGGTGTGAATGCTTTGCAAATGTATTTGAATACGAATATGAATATGTACTGCATTAAAAATTTTATTGCATAAAAATGGGAATTCAGGTAAAAATGAAAGTATTTGAATACCAGTGCAGATACTTTCAAAATGTATTCATGAATGCATTCATGAATATATTCTATAATATTATTTCAATAATCATTTCAGTTATATTTTATTTTAAAAAATCATATGATTTTCTTATTATTTTTTTAAAAATAAAAATTATATTGGCACAATATTTGTAATTAAATTTTAATAAATAGTTAAACTCTTTTATAATATGTGCTGCTTATAAGTTATATGGCCAAGTCAAAATCTGTGTGACAATAGCACTCCATTTGTTAATAAAATAAATGAAATCAATCCTCTTCCCTGTCTCCAAAGATACTATCAAAATCATACATAAGCTAAACACCAACAACTCATAATAAAGCTTATATTTATTACTACACAAAACAAGCATGTGCCTCTTTCCCAAATCATATTTTTTATCATATATAACAGCTGAGCGCAGTGACCCATGGGTCCCTTGTTATTTAGACATATCTTCTTTAATATCATTTGATCCAGTAGGATATGTTCCTCATGCATATTGATAAATATTTGTTTCTGTTTGTCATATTTTTCAAATTAAACTTAATTTTTCACCCATATGTAAACTAGTCCAGCACTAGCGGAAACGCGGGGCCCCTAAGGACTGTTGTCCGACCACATCTGGTTTATCCAATGTCCCTTGGCCTGTCTTACTTTGATTGTACAAGAACTTATGTACCTTCTGTTTATAATTATATAATAAATGCATAGAGTATTCTATATTCTAAAACTCACCATTCTCCCTCGACTTTGTGGTTTATTAGCTGCTGAAGCAGCTGAAGAGTTCACTCCTGAGGTTCGCAGTCCAGGGCAGAATTCAACAGACGAAGAAAAACTGTTGATATGTGGCACCACCTTGGAACAAAGACAGAGTGACTTCTCTTTAAACAACAGGTATCTGTTAAACCTGTGTTAAAGCACTGTTATTTAACAAAGAAAGTTGCTGTATATACCACATTAAATGTTAGCACAGTAATGGTTGGGAAGATTAGAATATTACTTGGTCTATGTATGTGCTTAGTTGTACTATAAGGCTCATTTCATTATCATTTGGGGAGAAGACTTATAGTGGATTTATGTATCTGACAGAATGTCATGGTTGTTTAAAAGATTTCAAATGAGAATCAAATCAGGAGATAGTATGTGTATTGAACACCTCTTTGCAATTCAAAGGCCTGTTATAATGAATATTAATTGTGTATTTATTTTTCTGAAAATTAGTCAACCACTAAATTGCATGATAAAAAATAAAACAAATAATTGTTAGTCTCTATGGTGACAGTACAGGGCTTTGATTATAAACATCTGTTGTTTGACAGACCCTACCTGGAGGCCGTCTTCAATGCCCTGGAGTGCAGTGAGAACGACTATGAGGCTCTTTTCGCTCTGTGTCTGTTGTACGCCATGGGTCATAACAAAGGTTAGTGCCCTCAAACCTTGATCAGCCTTGTACCTGTGCGCAGGGCAGGTCACTGTTTCAAGTCAAATACAAAACTGATGTAACAACATAAATGAATAATCAAGCATATGAAATTACCTTATCTAATAATTTGCACTGTAAAAATATTATATCTTTTAAATGGATAAGAAGAATAGACAATGGTCCAGTGTATTGGGAGGTATTATTTTTATTATAATGTAAGTAATTGTTTAGGAAGACTTCCATGTTTTTATGGTCACTTGTAGCACAGATGAGCTGATTGGTTTGCTGGCATGCATACATGTAGGCTCTGTCACATTCTGATGTCATCCATGGTTTCACACATGTAAATGAAACCATATGGCATCTTCTAACATCACATGTGTCTGACATCACATTTAAACTGACCGCAACTGTTCCATTTTGTATTTTTTCTTAAAGCATTCATTTCTAATGATTTTTATAAAATTGACTTGAACAGCAAATTGGTCGTTATGGTACAAGTGGTTATATGATATTGGTATGGTGATAGGGCAAATTTTACTTATTACACCAGAGTCCTTGTAAAATGTTTTTGTGGGCCCAGATCACACTGTTTGTTAATATAATGCAACATGACATGAAGCAGTTTTAATGTCTCACCCAACCAACCCTCTAAGTCCAGTCATCTGTCTTTTACTACATTAACTTTAAAAGCATTGCATATATTTTGCAGTTTGGTACACATTTTGTTTCAACAAGTATGAAAACTTTTGACCTTTTTTTCTGATTTTTAAGGTCTGATCTGCAGCAATAAAAGATTTTTCTGAACACCATAACATTTTGAAGTTCTGCACATTTTTTTCATCAAATTTTGGGAGGCAGCCAATGGTTGGGACCTCTGCTTTTGGAACTACAAAGACAAGGCCATTCTTGCGAAAAAAATCACCCATCCAATCAAGTCCTTAATACATCCACCAGTTTGTCATTTTCTGGCATGGAAGTCCTGTAATGTTGTTATTTCACTGAAACCCACTGGTATGGTATCACCATAATCAGTAAAGTCATCTCATCCCCATCCAGTGTAAACACATAATCAGTGTAAACAGCTCACATAATAGGTATAAGAAAATAAACAGGTGTTTCATCAGTGTCAACATCACTCATTTGTATTGCCAATATGACACACACACACACACACTCACACACCATATACCAAGTCCCTAAGTATATCTTCATTTGATTCTGTATTTTCAATTCATTGTGGCCCTTGTTTTATGCCTCCTTCACCCATTCATTAGAAGGTAAGGTTAAGTGTTTCCTGTTTACTATAAGTCTGTTTCTACTAGACTAAGAATATCCAAAATATAACTGTCTTGTGATTTTACAGCTGAATTCCTTAATGTAGTCTCTACTGTATTCTTGGTCCTTCAAAAAACTTGCCTTGCATGCACACATCACTGTGTCTGTATTCCAAATTAGGATGACAGAAATTTTTCTGTACTACAGATGTTTTGTACTTGCTTGTTGTACTAATATTGTGATTGTATTTTGATCAGTTTCTTTCATGATATGTTGATCATAGCTGCTTGGCTGTATTTTGCAATAGATACATGGCTGTCTTGTCTCACAGCTTGTGCATGACTGTATTTTGCCTTAGCTGTATGTGTCAGCATTCTTACACAGCTATATTGTCACATTCTGTGACAGCTGTGGGACAGTACACAATCCCAGCCATGTAGCATTATTTTCTCCCTTCTGTTTGTATCATTTTATAGCTGTTTTTGGAGTATTCTGTGACAGGTATACAGCAGTATCATATCATAACTGAATAACAGTTGTGTTTGGAGTGCTACTCAGTAGGTTATTTCACTGTATTTCAGTTGAACCCACAGTTGTGGCCTAGTACTTATAACAGAAGCGAAACTAACTGAATAATTTTACATTTTTACAACCTCATTGATAATTTGGTTGGTCTTACTGTTTCACTTCCCAGAAATTATTTAAATTTCATATTTTAATACTGGAAAGCATCTTGTTTGGGGGCACCTGTCTTTCATTGAATGTGAAGGAGAACCAACAAAAAGTACACATGTAGAGCCTCGACCTCTGTAATTAGGGCATGTTTCCATTATCAGTAACTGGGAGATTACACTGCACATCCATATGTGGAGCATGGTAGTGTAATGGTTGGGATGCTGCAAGATTGTTGGTTTGCATCCCATTCTGACTCTCTCCTGCACTAGGACTTTACCTCAAGATTTCCCCTTTCCATCCAGTGAATGTGTACTGGTCATGGTATGGCAGATGTGGAATGAATAACCTTCTAGCACCTGTTATAGTTGTTCAGGTTGTATGCTCCCCAGGGAGCCGAGAAAACAAGCCTAAAAGACCATTAAAACAATGTGCAAGGCAGTAGAGAGTGACTCCAGACTGATATCAGACTATATACCCCCAACTTTACATTCATATACACTATTATCATGATACTGACATGTGATATTTATATGTAAGATAAATAAAAAATGTGAAATTATCAGAATGAACAGAATTAAGGAAAAGTCACATTATTATTGTGACTGTGCCCTTTCTTAGTTGTTGTGTTGTGGTTTATTCTTTGGCAGCTATTGTTGCATATATATTTAAGCTTATTATAGTAGTCATAATTTAGTGGCTCTCCTAACTACTTTTAAATGAAACTTGGACATCATCTGTAGATAAGCATGTATAAGTATTCATAGAACAAATGAAAAAAAGTTATGTTAGTTATGAAAAATAAGGTGACAGGACTTAATAAACTGTAGGATCTAGCTTTAAACAATATACTGTCTATGCTTTCTGGTTATTGACTTGTTATATATGATGTCACTTAAATTGCTTTCTGTATATTTAGCATGGAAGATGATGCCAATTATAACTGAATTAAACAAGGAATACAAAGTACACATAAATAAAAAACAAGACTGGTATTGTATAGCTTGGTCATGTTACACACTGGTCATGTTATCTGTGCAAATAACTGTTTGGAGTAACTTTTATTTAATCTCTGTGTGTTGCAGGCATCAACCAGGAGTTACTGGACTCAGTACTAATGCCAACAGAACAGTCCAAGGTGAGTAGTTTGGAATGTGCCCACCAGATGTCTCCACTGTATTAAAGATGCTCCAGTTCATCTTGCTGTCACATTTTCTAAAAATCATGACAGAAACTAAATAAAATTTGTTCAAACTTCTCACGAATGAAGCCTTACACAAATATTAAGAAATTTCATCTATGAGCTTCTATTTTGGTAAAACTGTTGATTATTCTATCTTGGAAGTTTACAATTCAATATAATACCAATAATGACATTAATAAAGGGGGAATCAAAAATTAAACTACCCATAGGGAATTACAGTATCTCTCCTTTGATTTCATTATTCTTTATAAATTATGATTAATCTGTAATAATTGAATATAATGTGATCAGTTGCCATTCATGTTATAGTCAGTATAAAAACTTTTGAAACATACTTTGCATCAGAGATGGTCTTCTTTAAACAGGTTTTATAGATGACATATATTACTGTTTCAGACCAAGGACCACTACAACATCTCCCTTGTGGAAAAGCTCATACGTATCATATCGAACAGTTGTCAGAATGGTAAGTCAGTAGGTCAATCACACACATACAATGAACTGAATTTGAGTGTCTCGCAGAACACAAAGGCCAGCCTTTCACCTACCTTTACTATTGAATTTACATGATTTCTGGCAAACTATGTGTACATATAAATGAACTTAAGTTAATTCCTATAAAGAAATGTTCTTATTGCGCATTTGTGGTAGATGTATGAGCTTTTTTATTTATATACAAGTTGTTAGTAAACACAGCAGTGTTGACAAACAGGGTAACCATGGAACCTAAAGTGGTTGGTTACGTATGTGCTAAAGGTGAAAGGTACCTTGTTGTGAAAATGCCCTTTGCAAAACTCTGCTTCATCTGACTTGCCACCAGATGTCCTTGATGAATGTGTTTGGAGTGTTTTGGTGGGCCCCCACATGTTATAAATATGTGGATATAAACAAAGAAACAGACTGTGTGTTGTGGGATTGGTATTTACAGGTGTATCTTTATAAAAGGTTCAGCTGATTATCTTCAGTTAATATATGTCAGATGTCAGAATAGGTTTTTTGAATTTCATATTGAATGTAGCTGTCCCAGCCCAGTATTTTATAGAGGTAGCCTATAGTGTGTAGCCACAACTTAAAATAACTTGGTCATAGCAGAGGTTTCAGAATATCAGAATTTCATGGTATATATTTACCACATCACATGTCATAATTGCCTGTTTATCTGATTGTCAGAATTTCCATACACACATTTAAATATCTGTCTTGAGGGAAAATTTCTGCATACATTCTTGCCACTTCAGTTTATTGTTTGTTACAGGTGGTGAAGTCTGTCTCACTACTTAATTTACTATTTGTTACAGTCAGTAAAATCCATCTTGCTACTTAATTTACTATTCGTTACAAGCAGTAAAGTCCACCTCGCTACTTAATTTACTATTCGTTACAAGCAGTAAAGTCCATCTTGCTACTTAATTTACTATTCGTTACAAGCAGTAAAGTCCACCTCGCTACTTAATTTTCTATTCGTTACAAGCAGTAAAGTCCACCTCGCTACTTAATTTACTATTGGTTACAAGCAGTAAAATCCATCTTGCTACTTAATTTACTATTCGTTACAAGCAGTAAAGTCCACCTCGCTACTTAATTTACTATTCGTTACAAGCAGTAAAGTCCACCTCGCTACTTAATTTACTATTCGTTACAAGCAGTAAAGTCCACCTCGCTACTTAATTTACTATTTGTTACAAGCTGTAAAGTCCATTCCGCTACTTAATTTACTGTTCATTGCAGGAAGTAAAGTCCGTCTTGCTACATTAGAGATGAGCATTCTGCTTTTGAAGCAGCTGGTGTTCCAGGAAGGACAGTGTTTCCTTCAGGACCGCCATCTTGCCTGCCTGGAAGGAGCGCGCGAGGAAGCCACCCTCCACCTGAGAAACTTCTACAAGGTATGGGAAAAGGTGTGCATGTTTATTCCTACCTTCTAGTCAACCACTTGCTATTAACATAGCACCGCTGTATCCATGTGCTGAGCAGGGGCCGATTTAGGATTTTAGGGGGCACATCAGGTGCACCCCCCCCCCCCATCTTTCGACTTAAAAATCATAGAAAAAGATTTTTCATAATACCAAATTTAGAACAAAACTACTCCAGATGACACCATTGCAGCCTAAATTAAAAAATAAAATTATCTTTAACATACTAGGGGAAAGATAATTTCCCTTTCTCTTAGCCTCTCTATATGATCTCCCATTATCAAATCCTGCATCCTCCCCTGCTGAGAATGTATATATATTATTCACTGATTCCTCAAAGTTTGTTGTTTTGTGTAGAAATTGTTTTATAAAGTGATACTATTTGATGTGTATGCTGTCATGTTGTACCAGTGTGTTTTATGTGTTAGTTTTGATATAGTTTGTAATTGATAGCAGATATTCAAATGCTTTTAAAATTCGGTGTAACATATAATTAAAATTAGCTAGATTAAACTAATAATCGAGACAGTCTAATAAAACTTGTCCAGTAGAGAGTTCCATTCAAAATGATCAGTTAAAAGAACTTAAAATGGAATAAAATCAGTATGTATTTTATAAATATTTATTAAAATACTTTAAGATGTGTAATTGTCATTTCAGTGACTGTTTGGTGAAAACAGAATGCTTTTAAAATTAAATGAAGTGATATGATGACCCCCCTGCTCCCCCCCCCCCTCCTAAAAAAAAATGAGAGTCCTGAATATCTGTCCACACGTGTACAACAGTAACTGTCACCTGAACTATTATGATGCATAATGGGCCCAGCATGGCTATTGCCTGCTTTGATATCCTACATATACCTTACCCTCCAGATTTACCTGTGCCATTCATTGAACGCAGTGTTCTTGATAACTGTTCTCACCCAGAGGAATTAATACAAATATCCAGTTTCCTGTACACCTGGATCCCTAATAGGCAATGTGTATACATTTTTCATGTTCATACTTAACACATCAGCCACATCACTGGGCACTGTCCAGTTTGCTTATGTATTCATCAGAGCACACCAGCCATGTCGCAGAGCGCTGTACACTTTGCTTATGTATTCATTTCAACCCTGGCATTATAACTGTATACTTTATGCACCCTTTGGCTTGTTGGGTGGCACAAAACAACTGTATTGGTCTAGTTGATCATGCTGTCACCAGATATCAGCATTGGTCAATCTAGCCAACACCATGCATTCCTCCAGAACCCTTATTTACTGTTAAATGTCAGGAAAAAGTCTTTATTTAAAATACAAATAAAAAATTAGCCTTTATTTGTTATAATGGCATGAATCAAATTCACTGTTAATCATTTATTGCTTAAATCAGTTGTTCAAATGCAGGGGGTTTGTTCAGTGTTATTCATGTGATCACGTAGCTAGTTATCTATACTGCATTGTTTTGATGGTGCTGTATAAGCTTGTTCACGCATCCCGTGTCATCACTGCTGTGCATAATCTTGCTTATCTTTTATTTCAGTGATGTGTGTTGCCATTAGATATCTACATTGTGAATCTGGTTGCCTGTGTGAACCCTGACTTTTGTAACAGTGGTAAATGTGGGGGTTTCAAATCTAAAAAACCAAAACCCCTTCAGTGTAGAAAAATATATTTATCGATGGAAAGAGTAGGTTAAAAACTGAGGATTTGATACAAACAAAGAAAATATCTCCTTCATCCAGTGAAGTCAGAGCTATGAATATAAGTATGTAGTGATTAGTAAAAGTTTAAAGTTTTGACTTTGTTTTAAATATAAGTAGGAATGTTAACTTGTCTGCAGTATTAGGGAAAGACTAGGTGCACAATACTGGTTAAAGTGATTTCTCATTTATAATAATAACTCTGGGCAGGTACCTGTATATTAACAAAAAGATTTTTTATGGAACAGCCCATCAGAAATGTATACCAAGTGTCCTCTAGGCCAGCCACCTGGTTTTAAAGACATTTATATATTACTATTTCCTTTTTTCTTTACACATAACCTGTTCCGTGGTGGCGGGGCTGCTGCTGTACCGTATATTAATTTTGGGCCTTACCTCATACCTGAAAGTAAAGCTCCCAAATATTTGCTTAACTCTGCTGCTGTCAGACTCAAACCCATGCCTCACAGTACAATGGATGGTTTACCATGTCTCAACCACACATCCCTAGGGCTGGACAGTTGTTTAAATTTGTTTACAAAACCATGGCTGAAAATCTTGTATTATGGTAGAAAACTAAATGTAATCCTGCAATTTCTTCTGGTACACAGACGTCATAATCACAATTACTAGAATCTGCCAAAATGTTTATATGGTGGACCTTGGATATTGTGTATTAATGTAGCATATATATATATATGCGCAGATAAATGCAGTGAGTCTTTGATGATTTTGTGGGCTTAACTTTGAAGTCACTGTAACACTGGTATTTTCTTGTTTCCAGAGTGAAGAGATCTTCCTGGACATGTTTGAAGATGAGTACAGGGAGATGCAGGTGAGTCAGTAGTGACAAGTATTGTTCCATATTAACATAATTTATCTGTATGTAAACAGATAATGTAAAAGATCCTCACAATGATTTCTGTAGATATATCTGTAATATTATAGGTAATTTGAATTTAAATGTACAGGTGTAATTTGTTTATTGTTGCATTTTGACATATTTCAATACTTCATATAACAGCAATTATTTCCTGCCTACTCTACCTATGCCATGTTTATTTGAATTAATTTTATCAAATATAATATTTACAATATAATTTTTTGAAGCCTGCTTTTTCATGGTTGGCTTTTCCATTATAAATGACTGTTTTCAACTGCTTTGACATTCTCAAAAGATTTTTTTTTAAATAGTAAAGCATGTTTTATAGCTGATCTTGATATCTTGTGTGTAACATTTAACTTTAAAAAAAAATGGATTTTAAAATCTATGTATCCTCCAGGCAGGCCTATTACGATGCTTATTATTATACAGGTGCGCCCCCTGAATGTGGAGTATCTGATGATGGACTCGTCAATACTCCTGCAGCCGACCGGTACCCCTCTGACTGGCATCGACTTTAACAAGAGGCTGCCCTGTGGCGAAGTGGAGCGTGCTCGTAGAGTGAGTGTTTTTGCGTGATATCCACTTGTCACACAGAGAGCAGGATATACAGTAATAATCTGTGTGCTGTTTTCCGGTCTGTAGGTGTTAACTTGTTTATATCAGTATTATTGCTAAACCAGAGTCTATAGTGATCAGCTCTGCCCTTTTTATCTCAGCTGACTATAAGTCATCTGAGCTATAGTCGTGGTCCATTGTCCGTCATCCGTCCGTCTGTCTTGCCGTCCGTCTGTCCGGATGTCCGTCCGTAAGACTGGCACGTTTCGACACCATTGGACCTACAAATCTAAAATTCGGCATACAGTTAGATGTCCCTAAAATCTCCTACCATGCCGAAAATTGGGTCAATAGGACTTTGTTCCTTCGAGATATTAAGGAAAAACCTCAATTTTTTATTAGAAATCTGTTTTTACACTTCAGGACTCCCTTATATCAAAACCACTCATCTGGTTTTCTTCATATTTACCATAAATATTCCTCTATATAGTTACTATGTACATGCCAGAAATTAAGTCAGTATTATTTAATTTAAAAGAGTTATGGGCCCAAACATAATGGACTTTGTAAAAAAATCAGGAAAGATTTTTGGTCACTTAAGACCTAAAGTGTTAAAGGTAGGGACTTTTTTTCAGTAACACAACTTAAATTAATCAAAATTTAATTGTATACCAAAATTTAGATCAAAATCTGTTAAATTTTGTTAAATATTGGCAAAAATATAAAATTAGTACCTTAAATTTTAACCAACTTTGGCCACTGCACGTTTTTTTCATGTAAATACTGTGGATTTAATTTTCACAGCATGTACACATAAGGATTTAATCTGTTAAAATCTGAAATTTGAAAATAAAAGCTGCAAAATTAGGCTAGTTATTGAATTTTTTTGGAGGCTCTTGTTGTATTCCCTTACATTGTCAAGCAGTCCACTTTGATGACTGTAGGTCATTCAGTGCACATCTCTATGCTCCCCAGGCTGTTGGCATAATGTTAGATGTCCCCAAAATCTCCTACCATACCGAAAATTGGATCATTAGGACTTTGTTCCTTCGAGATATTAAGGAAAAACCTCCGTTTTCCATAAAAAAAGCCATTGTTACACTTCAAGGCTGCCTGATATCAAAACCCCTGTTTTATTACGTAAACATCGATGTGAGCGTTTTCTGTATTAATGAGAATATTCTCTGTTAGTATTCACACGCCAGAAGCTCCACTTACAAAATTTTCCCTGAGTAGGCCTATCATCGCCCACTTCCGCCTCGTTCTCGGTATCTAGGTCATGCCTCACTTTGGTAGAGCCACATTATTCTTCTGGCGTTTGTGCTAGACGGACGTGTCGACGGGCTACTCCCGTCCGTCCGCTGTTGGTTTTCCCATGCTCGTTGCTTCACTTACTGTAAGTACGCTTTCATTTTCCCTTGGCCACTATGGAAGTCTCTCGGACTTGTTCCTCTTGTGGAGCGTCTCTCCCTTCCTGGGATAAGCACCCCTCTTGTCTCAGCTGTCGCTCCAGTGTGGGCACGTGCCTTGGTGAGGCGGACCCATGTTATTATTGTCACACATGGCCGCCCTCTCAATGGGCTCGACTTCATGCATGGTCGACTGCCCTTGATCCCATTGAGCCCTCTCCTGCACTGTCTTCCGCTCCGGTGGCGGGGAGCAGGGGGGGCGCCACTCCTTCTGTGTCTAGTCGGGTTGCCTTACGCTCCCCCTCTGCGGATCCCCTTCTCGTTCCCGATCCTGTCCCTCCCTCCCAGGGCTCTGTCTTCCAGACCCCTGTTGGGGCTCCGGCTAGAGCTCCAGGAAGCGTCCGGGCCCTGCCCCGCCCAGGCCCCCCGAGAAGGCTCTTGCCTTTTCCCTCATTCACCGTCTCTCCAGTTTTTGTGAATCCTTAAGGGCGGATTTCGACCTTGATTCGGAGTCCACGCCCCAGGCCACGGCTCCGGGGCAGGTGTCTTTGACTGATCCTCCTGTGTTGTCCCCGCAGCGTCCCGCTCGGATGGAGGTCACCTGTTCCCCACCGGCTCCAGCGCAGGTAAGTGCTCCCCCCCCCTGCTTGATCCGCCCCTTCCTAGCCGTCTGTCCCTTCGTCCCCTTAGGGGCCGTCCTTCCGCTGCTGCGGTTCCCCTCCCGTCCGGGTCTCCAGACGCCCGCCCTGTGGTTCCTGATACGGACCCCGTCTGTGCCCCGACCGCTCCTGCGGCCTCGTCTGCTTTTGATTCTCCGTCCGTCCGTTCTCCGCTTGTATTTACAGATCAGGCGCCTCCGGCTGGTAAGGATCAGTAGACTACTCTCAACACGCAGAGGCCGGTGTGGCGTACCATGAAGTCTGACCTCCTTGATCAGGCGCGAGGCGCCCTTGGCAGATCGGTACCTTGTGGTCCCCTAAGGTGTATTGGGCGACCTGCCTTGACAGGCTCGTCCCGTCTCCCGCCTTTCCCGCTGTTCCATAGGAACCGATGCGGGCCGAAACAGGGCTTGATCAACCCTTCTCTGACGGTAGGTTGCTTTATTCCCCGGCGGCGCATGTATCCAATTCTCAGCTCTCGGATATGGAGGCTCTCGCCCCCCAGACCGCTGGCGTTGTCAACGACCTTCAGGCCGTTACCAGCCTGTTGTCTATTTCTCTGGATCCTGCCATATTAAATAATATATGGCAGGCTTCTGCTCACGCATGTGCCGAGTTACAACACTTGGCCTGGCGCCTGGTGAAGGATTGTGTCTTACTCCGCCGCGCCGGGTGTCTCCGCACCCTCCGCTCCGTCCAGCCCGTGCTATCTCCCGCGGAGCTTTTGGATCTATATAATCGGCCGTTGACGGGATCTCTCCTCTTCGGGGGTCATCTATCCCGCGTCTATGAGGCTGCCCTGGATCGTTCAGATCGTCGGGCCCGCCTCCACTGGTCCCGTACTGCTCCGGTACAGGCTCCGGCTGCTAGCCGCTCGGTGGCTCCCGCCCGCCCGTCTGCTCGGTCGTCCGGGTCTCGGCAGACCTCCTCCTTTCGCGGCAAGTCCGCTCGGAGGGGTCGCGGCCGTAAGTGACACTCCTGGTCCGGTAGGTGGCCGCCTTCAGACCTGTTATCCGGCCTGGAGGCGTGTCTCCTCGCCTCCCCACGGTTCGTTTCAGTTTCTGAATTTCGTTTTTCACCCCTTTGCCCCGCACGGCGTTTAAGTTCGTTACTCCCCTGCCCCGGGGTCCGGCCAAGCGTCTCGCTTGAAAATGCCATTCAGTCCCTTCTCCTGAAGGGCGCCATTGTCCAAGTCGATCCTGGAACTCCCGGGTTTTATTCCCGCATTTTTCTTGTCCCCAAGCCCGATTATAGATCTGAAGCGCCTCAATGCCTTTATTCGACCTCCCCATTTTCGCATGTTCAATATTCCCGCCGTGCTCCGCACCGTCCGCCCAGGCAACTGGGCGTTCAAGATCGATTTTACAGACGCGTATTTCCATGTACCGATCCACCCTGTGTCTCAGCCGTACCTTCGGTTCGCCTTCGGCACTCGCGTGATTCACTTCAGAGCCCTCCCGTTCGGGATCATTATTGCGCCCTGGATCTTTACGATCCTTATTCATGCTGTAACCACTTACCTCCGGTCAGTCGGGGTATCAGTCCTCCTGTACTTGGACGACTGGCTCGTTCACGCCCCTTCTCGCGTTCTCCTTTTCCACCACCGTGCCCACGTGCTTTCCCTTCTTCGCGTTCTAGGCTTTCTGGTCAATGTCCAGAAGTCTCATCTGGTCCCTACCCAGACCATTCAGTTTTCTGGGCGTGGTCCTGGATTTTCGGGGCGGTCGTGTGTCTCTCCCGCTCGACTTTGCGGTCAATCTGCGCCGGCGTGTCCGATCCCTTCTGTCGGCTAGTCGTGTCAGCTCCCATCTGGCGGCTTCCTTACACGGTTCTCTCCACTGGGCGGCCACGTTCGCCCCTATGGGCCGCCTGTTCCTCCGCCCGGTGCAGTCGCTCCTCCGCTCCTCGCGTCTCCTGGGTTCAGCATCTCATAGCCCCTGGCTCCGGCTGTCTTTTCTCCTTTGCGGTATTCCGTTCCCGCAAACCGTCGCCTTTACGATCTTTACCGGGTGCCCACCTGGCCGATCTTCGTATTTCCGGCCTCTGGTCTCCTCGGGAGCGTCTGCTCCATATCAATATTTTGGAGCTCAGAGCAGTCCGTCGTGCGCTCGCACGCTGGTCTCCGCGCTTCCTCGACAGTCATGTTCTAGTCATGACAGACAACACGACGGTTCTTGCATATATCAACAGGCAGGGCGGCATTGGGTCACCCTCGCTTTTGCGGGAAACTTATGGCCTGTTCGATCTGTGTATCCCTCTCGGTTTTACACTTCAGGCTCCTCATGTCCCCGGCGCGGTGAACATCCTCGCCGACGCCCTTTCCCGGGATGATAGGCCTACTCAGGGAAAATTTTGTAAGTGGAGCTTCTGGCATGTGAATACTAACAGAGAATATTCTCATTAATACAGAAAAGCTCACATCCGTTTTCTAACAAAACCACCATTCACTGGGAGGGGAATGGGGGGATCTGTTTTTGATCATGTTTAGTATTCACATTCTTTCAAACATTTTCTATAACATACCAAAAATTAGGTCAGTATTGGGTATTATTTTGAAGTTATGGGCCAAAATATAATGCAATTTTTAAAAAATCAGGAAAAATATTTACTCCCTAACATGAGAATTGCTGAACCCTAGAGACTTTTTTTCAGGAATATAACTGTATTTAATCAAGATTCAATTGTTTACCCAAAATTAGATCTGAGTTTTGCAAATTTTTCAAGTTATTAGCATAAATAAAAAATCAATACCTTAAATTTTGTCCTACTTTGGCAATGGCAATTTTTTCCCTGTAAGCACTGTTGATTTTTCACAGCATACATACATAAGGATTTAATCTTTAAAAATCTGAAATTTCAAAGAAATTGATTGGAAAGAATAGCTTTTATTCACATTTTCATACACCATGTCAAGTGTTGTTTACATCTAGCCCACCTAGTAGTACAGCCTTCACTTGCATTATGTAACCCACCCCAGGCAGCTTGCCTTGGCTCAGCTTGGCCACTACCAGCAGGCTTCCCCTCTGCCCTGCACTCCCCCCCCCCCCCCCCCCCCCCCCCCAGATGGTGCATAAACTAGATGAATGTTATTGTATCCGCCAAAACAGAGTTTTGCGGATACAATGTTTTCAGCCCACTGCCGCGGCCGCCGCGGCGTAGGTGTCCGGAGAACTCCTCCGTAACTGGTGGGCGGAATTTTACGAAACCTGGGATTATGTTTGGGTAACATGTGAACTGCTGCATCCTGATTTTGTTTTGACCTCTGACCTTTCCTCAACGCTCTGCGTCCGTTTGTGCGTCTGTTTCCACACATAAACCAACATATCTCGGGAACCGTTTGACTGATCAGGAAATTTTTTTTGCACAAATGTAGCCCTTGGAGAGCTTTATAACATACACAAGAAATGGTGGCGCCACCTGCAACCATGTTTGCATAGTGTCCATCTGTTTGTCTGCCTTGGGTTAAAATCACTCATATCTCTGCAGTGGTTTGACTAATTCACCTGAAATTTGCATTGCGTATACATCCTGGATAGCTTTTCTGATTTTATGACAGGTGGCGCCACCAACATTCACGTTTACGCTGCAGACATCCAAGCTCATCTCGGGAACCATTTGACCAATTGGGCCAAAATTTTGCATGTGTATAGATCTCACATAGCTCTTTATCATATGGAAAACTGGTGGCGCCACCTGCAGCTATTTTTGCACAGCTCCCGCCTATTTGTCTGCCATGGGATAAAATCACTCATATCTCGACATTGGTTTGACATATCTGCCTTAATTTTGCAGGTTTATACATCCCCGACAGCTCTCTTGATTTTATGACAGGTGGCACCACCTACATTCTAGTTTATGCAGCAGACATCCAAGCTCATATCCGTTTGACCATGTGTATAGTTCTCACATAGCTCTTTATCATATGCGAAACTGGTGGCGCCACCTGCAACCATTTTTGCACAGTTTCCATCTGTTTGTCTGCCACGGGCTAAAATCACTCATATACATGTAGTGGTTTGACTTATCTGCCTTAAATCTGCATATGTATACAACTTGGACGGCTTTCTGGATTTTGTGGTAGGTGGTGCAACCTACATACACAATTTGGCTGCAGACATCCATGCTAATATGCAACACTTCACTCTATTTCCCCTTGCCACTCAATCCATGCCTCACTTCACCATTTCCACTCTTATTTAGGCGGCTACACGTAGTCGCTTGTCGACTACCCGTATTCTAGTTATTTTCTGTATTTGATTCATTCTTATTCTAGGCTATGCTACATTTTAAATTTTGTATTGTACCACCAAGGTTAGAATGATTAAAGTGTACATTGATTGTGTCCACAAAGTGGTGTATTGCTATGAAAGTGTGGATGTTCATCAGATAAGTAATTCCTTACTTCAGAAGAGTAAAAACTTCACCTGGTGTGAAATTGACTATTAATTCCAGTAATAAATTAAAACTGGGATAGTAATTAGCACAATGATATTGTTTGTCTCTCATTTAACCAACAGTGTGTATACTTTATTTGAAAAGATGTTTTATTTTATCAAATTTACTGAATCTTTTATTTTATTTTGATGAATAAAATTAAGCATGTACTGAAAACTCCAATGTGCAAAAATTTTTAATAGTGATTCAAGGAATATTCTTGTATATGCCATGCTGTGGCATTATTTTCTTTTAAATTCAGTTTAAACATTTATGATTTAAAATAATAAAATATACAGTGGAGTGCCGTTCATCCGAACACCGTTTATCCGTAAAATCGTTTATCCGTAATTAAAACTGGAGAACTGAAATTATGACCGTTTATCCGTAATTTTGAAAATCTGGAAATATAAAAATAATATTTATTCAATAAGAAGAACTGATAATGGCTCGTGTATTTACTCCCAGTCGGTCCCGACTAATTATAAATGCATCACCGGTTCGTTTCTGCAGGTGTGACAACGCCTAATTACCCAAGTTGTACACACGCAGCTTGGGCTTGTACTCATTTGAGCAGTTATAGATGTGAAAACTACCACCGGCCGAGTCCCCTTATTAACCTTGTGTCCTGCAATGTCGAGTTGTTCACACCTGCAAACCATCCAGCCATGAGAGCGAGTAGATTTTGAGCTGATAATGTCGGACTCTGATACGCTCGAACTTGTACTCATCTGAGCAGTTTAACAGTGCAGGCAAATCTATCTTCTATATAAGCTATACTATGACACGCAAGTTCATTCACAATTTAGCAAATCTTCACCACGACAACACAGCACTCAAGTTTCATGTCAGATGGAGTCAGGGTCTCGCAAGCGCAAACGCCATGTCCTGTCACTTGAAGACAAGCTAAGCATTCTGGAGAGACATGATCCAGGCACCAAGGCAGCTGAGCTGGCCAGAGAGTTCAATGTTGGCAGAACTACTATTATTAACATCAAGAACAGTGGTCAGAAGCTAAAGGATTTCAAGGGCCAGATGCCAGACACACATGCTTCCAAGAGACGAAAGACGATGCGCACGGCGTCTGATGACAAGCTGGATGCGGCCGTATACACATGGTTTCTGCAGGAACGGTCCAAAGGCAGCCCCATCTCCGGTCCAATCCTGATGGAAGCAATGTACAACAAGTCGATGCATGGCTCTGACAGTACATTTTTGGCGTCAAGTGGATGGCTCAAGCGGTTCAAGGAACATCACGGCATCCGGCAGCTTGAGATTCAGGGCGAGGCCTTGTCAGCGGACGCCAGCCACATCGACGAATTCCGATCCCACGTGCGTTAATTGCAAGAACGGGAAGGTTTGAGAGACTGTCAAGTGTACAAGGCAGACGAGACAGGTCTCTACTGGAAGGTTTTGCCTGACAAAATCCTAGCTGATGCGTCCGAGAAATGTGTTCCTGGACATAAGGTGTCAAAAGAGCGGATTACTGCTCTGTTGTGCACCAACGCAACCGGTGAACACAAAGTGCGCCCCCTGGTGATCGGGAAGTCAACTAAACCAAGGTGTTTCAAGCACGTGAACATGGACTCCCTGCCTGTGGCGTATCGAGCTCAGAAAAACGCATGGATGAGCCGTGAGCTCTTCACGGATTGGTTTCACCAGGAATTCGTCCTGTCCGTCCGTCAGTATGCCAGGGAGAGTCTGAAGCAGACGCCAGCACGCACATTACTTCTTGTGGACAACTGCCCCGCCCATCCCATTGAAGATGAACTGCGGACTAGTGACGGGAACATATGGTGTATCTTCCTGCCGAAGAACTGCACCAGCAAGATACAGCCCTGTGATGCTGGCATCGTAGAATGTACAAAACGATATTATCGTAAACGCTTGCTGTCATCCTTGCTTGCAGACTGTGTCGACAACAGCTTGTCCATCATAGAACGGATGCGCGGTTTCAACTTGCGTGATGCCATCAACCTGTTAGGTGATGCCTGGAATGACCTGAGACAGTCTACAATCCACAAGTGCTGGAAGAATTCCCTTTTTCTGGAGCTTAAATCTCTTGCTGGTGCTCAGACCCCAGCTGATGCGGATGAGGTGGAATCATCGACTGACATTCAGGTCAGCTCAGTTGCCAAGGCGGTGGACTCGGACTACAGTGAACTGATAGTTGCTGACTGGCTCCACTGTGATGGTGATCTACCAACTGCTGCAATGCTGACAGACGAGGAGATTGTGCAGTCAGTCACTCAAGAAGCTGCTCCCGAGACATCTGATAATGAGGAAGACACATCAGCCCCCGTGAAGCCCCCACCCACAGCTTCAGAGGCATTTGTTCATGTCGAAGGTGTTCTATCGTGGTTAGAGAGCCTACCGAAGGCCGACCTGCTTCACTTGAGTGTGCTACGCTACATCAGAAATCAGGCAGGCAGTTATCATTTCAGGCAGTCTGATATCCCCAGTTATTTTAACTGATTTTATGATGTGACTTTCTCGATGCATGTGATCTGCCGAACCCCATGTTCATCAGTTTTCATGTGATATTTGTGTGATATTTCCGCACTATTGTTGTAAATAAACTGTGCATTCATATAAAACTTTTTTTTATATTTCGTCAATTTCTACATCGCAGCAAGTAATAAAGGAGTCTCACAAGCACATTTAGTTTAACTGTCTGCACATAGGGGGCGGCATCGAGGGCGGTAAATCTATCATGGCGGATATCCACACGTTCAGCGAAAGATTAACTGGTACATGTACTTTACTGACAAAAAATCTTAATAAAGTAATTAAAGATATTATAATAGCTTGATTGAAATTTTGATTTGATAGTAAAAAGGTATTTATAACACATTATTCCGTTCTGTTCACGTTTTTAGCTCAGCTGACTATAAGTCATCTGAACTATAGTCGTGGTCCATTGTCCGTCGTCCGTCCGTCTGTCCGTCCGTCCGTCCGTCAGTCCGTCCGTCCGTAGATGTGGCACGTTTTGAAACCGTAAGACCTAGGAATCCAAAATTCAGCATAATGTTAGATGTCCCCAAGATCTCCTACCAAGCTGAAAACTGGGTCTTTGCGACTTCATTCCTTTGAGAAATTAAGGAAAAACCTCAGTTTTTTATTAAAAACCTATTTTCACACTTCAGGACTGCCTAATATCAAAACCACTCATCTGTTTTTCCTCATATTTCCTATAAATAATCCTCTATATAATTCCTATGTACATGCCAGAAATTAGGTCTGTATTATATAATTTAAAAAAGTTATGGGCCCAAACATAATGCATTTTGTAAATAATCAGGAAAGAAATTTTAACACTTAACACAAAACTTGTTAAAGCTAAGCACTTTTTTTCCAGTAATATTACTTTTATTAATCAAAATTAAATTGTACACCCAAAATTAGATCAAAATCTTTTAAATTTTTTAAAATATTAGCAAAAATAAAAAATTGGTACCTTAAATTTTGCCCAACTTTGACCATGGCACGTTTTTTTTGCTGTTACTGCTGTGGATTTAATTTTCACAGCATGTTTTTGTTAGCATTTCAACTGTTAACACCAAAAATTTGAAACCAGTTGATCAAAAACTGTAGATTTTATTCAAGTTTTCAAGCACCATGTCACATATTGCTAGTGTTATGCAGTTTGCTAGAGCTCAGCTCCCGAGCTTCAGCTCTAAGTTCCTTAAATTTGGCATACAGTTAGATTTCTCCAAAATCCCCTACCATGCCAAGAATTTGGTCACTAGGACTTAATTCCTTCGAGATATCAATGAAAAACTTCATTTTTCCATTAAAAACTCATTGTTACACTTTAAGACTGCCTAATATCAAAACCACAGATCTGACTTTGATCATATATAATATACATATTTTTCTATACATTTGCTATGCACATGCCAGAAATGATGTCAGTATTGTGTATTTTTTTTAAGTTATGGGCCCAAACATAATGCACTTAGTAAAAAATCAAGAAATATATTTACTCCCTTAACAAGGGCATTGCTGAAGCTAGAGATTTTATTGTCAGGGATGTAACATTATTTAATCAAGATTCAATTGAATACCAAAAATTAGTTCTGAATTTTTCAAATTTTATAAGTTATTAGTATAAATATAAAATTAGTACCTTAAATTTTGCCCAACTGTGACCATGGCACGTTTGTTTCCTGAGAGCACTGTTGATATAATTTTCATATCATGCACACATAAGGATTTCAGCTTTTTAGTTTAGAAAGCTGAAAGAAATTGGCCAAATATTGTAGCTTTAATTAATTTTTTTTATGAGACCCTGTCAGACTTTGGCTCTCTCCAGCCCCTCTTGAGTCACCTGTATGTTGACCTTGTTGACCTTTCATCAAATTATGCACGCTTGAGGCGAGAATCCAGGCAGCTTATGGCCAGCCACAGTTGATCCAGGTGTCCAACCCAACTCATCTAGTTGTTTTAATCAACAACATAACAATAAACAATAAATTAATAAATTTTTCTTGGTTTTTAATAACAAATTAAAGAAAAATAGAAAAGGAATTTGTTAGTTTATAATAACAGGAAATTAACTTGCAGTTACTGATGATATAAGAATCTTGTATCGATGGGTAGAATGTCACATATTCCAAATAACACCATGCAGTCACCTATGGCATTTTTCAGTTCATTTTTAATGATAAAGAAGTAAATCATATTATTCATTACTAATCATTAGGGATTATATGAAGGAAATTAATGATAGACAAAGATGCAGTTGATAATATTAATCTAGATTCCTACTGTGTCTAGTGTGTACATTGATGTGAAATTAGTCCAAAATGAATTTTTTACAGTTATTTTTTAATATAAATAAAAGCCATAAAACCAGGTACTTATGATCATTATTGAAATGTGTGAATTTTGTATATTCTGGATTCTCAAAATCATTGTTTGGTGAAAACTGAATAAATACCAGACATGGTGCAAATACTTTGTAATTTTATTTAAATACGAATATGATTATGTACTCCATTATAAAATTTCTTGCATAAAGAATGGGAATTCAGGTAAAAATGAAAGTATATGAATACTTGTGCAAATACTTTCAAAATGTATTCATGAATGCATTCATGAATATATTCTTTAATATTATTTTAATTATCATATCAGTTATATTTCATTTTAAAAAATCATATGATTCTCTTATTATTTTTAATAAAAATTATATTTGGGACAATATTTGTAATTTTTTTAATAAATAGTTAAACTCTTATATTATATGTTCTGCTTATAAGTTATATGGCCAAGTCAAAATCTGTGTGACAATAGCACTCCATTTGTTAATAAAATAAATGAAATCAATCCTCTTCCCTGTCTCCAAAGATACTATCAAAATCATACATACAAGTCATAATACAGCTTATATTTATTACCACACAAAACCAGCATGTGCCTCATTTCTAAAAAATATTTTTTTATCATATATAACAGCTGAGCGTCGTGACCCATAGGTCCCTTGTTTATAACTCTGAAAGCTAACCGAAGTCCATGACACCGTACCACCATTTAGTAGTAATACCGGGATTACAACATCGATGAAACGATTTTATTTTACAGATGTTCGTTCATCCGAACGTTCGTTTATCCGAACAAAACCCGTGTCCCCCGAGATGTTCGGATGAACGGCGCTCCACTGTATGTGTATGCATAATATGACCCAATATGAGCTACACTCTGGATATATAATGATTGCAACTTTTGCAACAATTCTAATATTTTAACTTAAAGTTTCAGTTTTTTACTCTGTATATATAACGATTGCAACTTTTGCAACAATTCTAATATTTTAACTTATATTTTCAGTTTTTTTTATTAAAAATTTATAAAACCTGTAAATTAAAAAAATGATTCAGATGAAAACTTCTTAATGGAAAAAGTGGATATGCTAAAAAATAGGCTTATGTATAAACTTAAATGCATTATTCCCTTGAAAGTGAAATAAAGGTATTAGACCATTCTGTCCACTTGCCTGTCCATCTGTAACTTTTCATATGCATCACAGTATCTCAAAACTTTTACTGTTTTTCTTCATGACAGTCTTGTCAGAGTATTAGTTTGCAATCATATATTTAGAACTTTACTATAACCAAGTAGGAGGGCCCCTTTCCTCTTAGCTTTTCATATTCTTATAAAAATGAAAAACATTACAATAGAATATTTCTACATCCACCTTCGTGCTGCACTCACTTCTCCCTTCTCTGAACCCCATCCCAAAGTCAGCCTCAGTAAGCAAAAACAAGATGAATCAGATATATTCATACTTTAATATTTTGTATAACTATTCACCCATAGGTACCTATGTACATGCCAGAAATTATGTCAGTATTGTGTAATATGTATCTACATGGTGGGCATCACAATAATGTACCTTGTCAAGACTAAAGAGATATTGTGTCATACAGTCACAGATTCATAAATCACTTCATCAGCATAGTTAATCATAACATCATATCTGTCAAATTGAAAGCTTGCAGACTACCATACACTTAAGATCCTTCAACAAATAGCCTTATCATCATTCTTCTACTGCTTATTACTGCTGTCATTGCATTCATATTTGCTCAAATATATCACAATTTTCAACCCCTCCTAAATAAAAAAAAAATTATATATTTTATATTTTTATATTATCGTATATTTTAAAAAAATAACATGTCCATGATATTCATAAGCTTTATCGACTCGATATAGTATCACAATGGAGAAACATTTATAGTCCAATCACAATCAGCTGTGAGCCATGACCCATGGGTCCCTTGTTGTCTATGAATTTTAAGCTCTTCCTGCCATAAGCCTTATGTGTTGTCCATCCAGCATCAGTCTACAATTTTCAAAATGCTTCTTTATTTATCAGTCAATTTTGATTTTGTTTGTTGTATCTAAAAAATATGTGCTGGGCTTTTTAGCTCCTACACAGAACTGTGAAATTTATCAATGATTTAAATTTATGCAGACTTCTTCAAAATTACAAAAATGCTTCTTTTCTTTCATTTCTTGTCAATTTTTATTTATTTTTTAATTTTATCAGATAGGGCTTGGTGTACACCTGTAAACTTTATCACTGGATTTTGAAGTTCAATAATTATGCAAATTCATGCAAGCTTTTTCTGAATCGCACAAAAAAAGTTTGTTCTCTTTTATTTATGGACCGAATTTGATTTTATTGTATCCGCAAAAAAAAAGTTTTGCGGATACCATGTTTTTGACTGGGTTCCGCCACTGCCCCGTTGGTTTCCGGAATAGAACTCTAAGACCACTATACAGATTTTTCCTAAACTTTACACCATTATTGGGTCCCCAAAACCCACATATCTTCGGACTCATTTGACCAATCAGGGTAAAAATTTTGCACAAATGTAGCCCTTGGATAGCAAAGCTTAATAACAAACACAAAAAATGGTGGCGCAACCAACAACTATTTTTGCACAGCATCCATCTGTTCATATGCCTTTGGATAAAATCACTCATATCTCTGCAGTGGTTGGACTTACCCACCTGAAATTTTGCATGTGTATACATCCTGGATAGCTCTCTTGATTTTATGACAGATGGCGCCACCTACATTTATGTTTATGCTGCAGACATCCAGGCTTATATCTCAGGACTGGTTTGATGTATCCTCCTGAAATTCTGCATGTCTATAGATCTCACAAAGCTCTTTATCATAAGCAAAACTGGTGGCGCCACCTGCAACCATTTTTGCACAGTGTCTGTCTGTTTGTCTGCCATGCGATAAAATCACTCATATCTCAGTAGTGGTTTGAATTATCTGCCTAAAATTTTGCATGTATATACATCTTGGATAGTTTTCTTAAAGGGGCCCAATCACCTATAAAGCATGTTGAGTTTACATGAAAAATAGCTTCTTCCCTTTAAAATAAATCTGTACCTGCCAAAATATTGCCCTGAAACCATTTGATTTCTCCTGTAAACGAATGTTAAAAACACTGGACCGGGCGCGATGACAGGTGTAAACATAAATACAGCGTGTGGGGCCATGTGCATTACTGAGCCAAAACACATGCTAGGAACAGTCAGGCAGTCAGGCAAAACAGTTTTGGGAAACTGAACAAGTGGCAACTGTGTATGTTGCTTGGCTTTGTTAATTAATTTGAATAATTGGTTAAGCAGCCTGATTTACCCAGTTAGAATAGATGACAATTTGTTCGGTTTATGACGACTCATCCAAGACAAATCCTTGTAGGGCCGCGAAATTAATTTGACACATCACTGAATGCCGGAGAATCTTGCGCCTTTAACTTTGATAATTAAACTTGATTGGGACATCAACAGATCAAAACATTGTATAGGACGACGGTACCTGTATTTAGACTTATTAAATCGTCTGTCATTTAACAACAAAACCTTTAAATAAACGTCGGTGATCATACTGCCTGAACCCCCGGGTCCTGCTGATCATAATATATGCAAAATGGTGTCTGCACGGTCTACCGGCAAAACATGCCATATAAAATGATAACGGAACAAGCGGGCCTTGGGATACCTTGCGCCATTACACTGTCTAATTAAACTTCAGTTGGACATCAAAGCATTTTATAAGCCAACGGTACCCTTTGTGATGACAAACTTTTATTTAGAGACTATACAACGCCGGTCAATTAACAACCTTGACAAATCCTTTGAATAAACGAATCCCGCGTCAATGTTCACACAGCCTGTACGCGTACTCCCAGGGTCGTGCTGATCATAATATATACACACTGGTGCCCGAACCGTCTGCTGGCTAAACGTGCTATATTAAATGATTACGGAACTAGCTGGTGAGGTTTCGACCGTTGAGCGCCATCTATTGACAATGTGAAGAAGTATCTGAACGTGAACGCAGGTTTAATTGCCGAAGAACGTATGGTCTTTGGTTATCTTTTGTTTTACAGTTTATTTTAAAAGAAAGGATATGTTCCAGAAATATCTTAAAATAATGTTTTACCAGTATTACAGCCATGCTCAAATTTAGGTACAACCGTTAGAGTGCATAATTTGGTGAGTGAATATCAATCAAGTCATGGCGTGAAAATTACCGTGGTTTATGACTGACTCAGAGAAGTTTGTTAATACATATAAGCCTGTTTAAAATATTAATATTACATTTTATAAAATTAACAATGAATATAATTAATACACAAATATGCAGTATCATTAAATATATGTTCTTAGTATTCACTTCCATCTTCCTCTGCCTTATATCGCCCATTGCGGGCCGTCGAGTCTCTTGTACATGTTTGGTTTTAGCCTAACCTGCGTATTATAGCCGCATCCCTTGTCGAGTAAAATTAGTCAGGATTTTCAGTTCTAAGTCATATTTTATGGCCGCGGCGGCAAAACGCGGACCTACGGTATGTCCCTTTAACTTTGTGGCAGGTGGTACCACCTACATATATGTTTTTGCTGCAGACATTCATGCTTATATCTCAGGACTGGTTTGACATATCCCCTGAAATTTTGCATGTGTATAGATCTCATATAGCTCTTTGTCATACACAAAATCGGTGGCGCCACCTACATTCATTTTTGCCCAGTGTCCTTCTGTTTGTCTGCTGTGGGATAAAAGCAGTGATTTGACTTGTCTGCCTAAAATTTTGCATATGTACACAACTTTGATAGCTTTCTTGATTTTGTGGCAGGTGGTGCCACTTACATACACATTTTGGCTGCAGACATCCATGCTAATATGCAACACACTTCACTCTATTTCCCCTTGCCACTCAATCCATGCCTCACTTCACCCGTCCTACTCTGATTTCGGCAGATATATAAACAAACAGTAATACAATGCATCAATGGAAAGCATTCATGATTTCATGATTGGTAAATAAATAAGTAATTAAATAAATCAATTAATTAGAGAAAAGTGTTCAATTTATCATCTCGTTTAACCTTGGCACAAGGGACAGTGGGGTAATGCAAAGTTGCAGATAAAATGAGAGACAATGAACTATGCAAGGTAGCAGATTATAAAAGACATTTGATGTTTGAAGGTAAACATATTGGTAATAATTGTAAGAGAGCAAGGAGACTTTAAATTGGTAAAACTTTTGGTGTTGCCAGACTTCTTTCTGTCTAATTGGTGGAAACAGAAAGCAGTATTTGTAATATTGGTCAAAGTGCCTAGTAGGTGGTGACATCTATGGCCAATTTTAGGAACTAACATTTATATTGAAAATGAGATCCACAAATCCTATTTTCTTTTTGCTCAATTCATACTTGATTGAAAGCACTCAGTTGAAAAAAATATTCCTGATGTTCTAAATATGTGCTTATTATGGAGCCTTGAAATTGGTCCTTCTAACTGTAAGACACAATATCTAAAAAAAACTTCTACTCAGGGCCACTTCTGATTAAAAGTTCTGGCATGTCCTCTGGGTCTACATTAATTAAATATCATTATTACTAAGTTAATGAAAATTCACCAGTCTCTTCTATTCATCAAAATCAATCAGGACTAACATATGTATAAAAAAGCAAAAGGTCAAATACCTGAACAGACTGTTTTTCATCAGTTCCACAAATTTACTGTTTAACTTTCATCACTTTTTGTGACAGAACGTGCAAAACATCATGAACCAAGGCACACTAGATTTGTGCCACCACATATTCATTTTGATTTTTTGAGATAACCAATACAAGACTTATGAAATAAATCATGTTCATTTATGAAATAAATATATGGCTTTTTCTATACATGATTGATATAAGTATGCTTACATAAATTGTGATTGCCATTTCCTCAGAATCTGATGGTCATATTACATATACATAGACACTGGTGGACTTTTGATCAATGACAGTTTCTGGGGGGGGGGGGGGTTCCTTTATGTACTCTGCATAAAATTATATATATATATATATGCTGATATTGGCTCATATGTTAATATGTAAAGTTTTCACTAGCATTTTGTATGTAATATTTGATCTATTTACAGAGATGCTGTCAGTGATATTGTAGGTCATTTTATTCATAATATTAATGTCATCTGTCATTTTCAGGCAATCAGGGTGTTTTTCCTGTTACGAGATCTGTCCCTTACTTTACGCGGGGAAACTGAAGGCAAACTGCCACTGACCAAGCTGGACGAGTGCGTCAAACACATGGACGTCCTTGACCTTAGTGAGTACCCATGTTTTTTACAGTCACTGTCACTTGTATTCGACTTTGCCACTAGGTGTCATGGAACTTATCCACAAGGTGTTTTTGTGTGAAATCTGGAACAGGAGTACCCTGACTAACTGTTGTCTTTTAACTCAGTTGACTGTGGTTGTTTTGTAGTGTTTTCTTGATTCAAACTTCAAATTCAGTTTGGAGATCCTATGATGGAGGCATAAGGGGACATATAGACACTGGACCTGGGTTTCTTCCCAAGGTGGACAGGTACCCTTATTAGAGACGTTTTGAATGTCTAGTTATTGCAGGATTGCTTCAGGTATTTGTAGTAAAGAGGTGCCTGTGATATAGATGTGCCTGTGACATAGATGTGCCTGTGATATAGAGGTGTCTATAATGAAAGGTTTCACTGCCCTAATACCTCACATTAACAATCTTCATTGTGTGGCCATATTAATTGATAGATGTCACAAGCATGTGTCATGTGATGTGGAAATATAACACAAGGATAAGTTTCAGTCACCAACTAGAAACCTGAAATTGTTTGTTTTCATTGGTCTCACTGTAAAGACTGTGAAATTGTTCATTGTGATTGATCAAACAAGAGGAATTGGTGACCAAAATGTTTCTTTTGTTCGAAGTTTTACCTCAGGTGCATGAAAGTTAAATGAATGCTTCTGTTAAATTACCCTATTAGAATGACTTAATGGTTTCACAGCCCTGCCAAAATACCATTCCTAGCTCTTAGCCTTATTCATTCTACAAAAAATGAAAATCGCTGTTCAATACACAACACCCAAAGCTTGCTTCACTTGTTTGTGGTGCCACCTAGTGTGTGTGGTTATAATCAATTTACCCATTCATTGTTAGGGTCTCATGGTCTTTTACTCTTGTCAATGTTTTGTGTGTAACATCTGAAAAATAAACCTGTACTTTGAAAAGTACTTATCAAAATATACTACTTTCACATGGAACCAAGGGCGATGAAACATTTTTTGGGAAGGGGGAAGGGTGGAGGGGGGCATATTGTTTATTCTTCCTCTCAAAATTAGACCTAACCTGAGTGTGGTCAGAATGCCCCAACTTATTTAATCTCATACCAGCAATTTCTCATGATTTCTTTGACTTAGCCCAAATTAAGATATAACAACACAATTTCTTAAGTTACACAAAATGGAAAAAAAAATTGTTTATACAATATTAAATTGCAGAAAAAGCAATTAGGATCAGAAAAGAAAATATTTGGCTTCACTGTATTAGAATGTGACAAAATTGTAAACAAAAATAAATCACTGCAGTTGTCCTATTGTGCCACTTTATATTATAGCTCCAAGCAAACCAGAACTACCGTAATAACCAATTGTGACAGCAGTGTTAAATAGTTAAAAGACCCTGTGATCTGAGTTTCCCAAAATGGTATCATCAGTGCTGGAGGTCTTGAGTCGGTCTTGGCCTCGAGGCTGGGTTCTGCCGGCCTTGGCCTCAGAAGGCTATGACTCAGACTTGGCCTAGAGCCTTCTGGTCTTAGTGATAAGTTTGACCTTTTTGTATACATGCATATGAGCTATAACTCATACCAGAATTCAGACATTGGATCTTGGTTGTATGGACTCTGACTTGGTTGGTGATGTCTTGGCCACGGAGGGTGCTGACTTGGACTCAGTCTTTGCCTTGGAGGGCTGTGACTCGGCCTTGGCCTCAGAGGGCTGTGACTCGAACTCAGCCTTGGCCTCAGGGGGTCGTGACTCAGCTACAACACTGGGTATCATTTCCTTGTAGATTATTCCACTGAATGTCAGTTATATATGAGAGTGAAGTTAGCTATCATGTTTCCAGTAAGCAATACTCTAATAAATAAAATTTATAGAATCTAATAAATATAATTAAACTTGTTATATAACTTTCTTCTTATTAACTTATTCAGAGTCACATTATTTAGCAAAAGAACAAGGGTTGTCTATGATGTAAGTGAGTAACTGCATGTATACAGTTTATCCATTTCTATTGAAAGAAATAAAATTTTGCATTTAGAGAGAAGTGAAAACTCTCTCAGTGTTAATATTTTAAATCTGCATGTTATGTTGCTTTTGATATTAACAGATAAGAAATTCCTTGTACCCGTGCTTTACTGTTTAAGGAAATCATATTTGGCTTCAAAGCAAGAGTTTCAACTTGTTGATCCCAGTGCAGATGGTTACTGCTGCAAAATTGGTGGTTACTACATAATATATATATATTTATATATATATGGATTTTTTTTGTGGAAACGCAGTCTGTTTGTGTATTGTTATTCTCTCAGTAAGTGACAGTGTATAACTGTATATTCAGTGGCCATGTCTGCTTCGTGGTAATCCTATTTAGTACTGTCCCGTGGTTTTGCATTTTCCCCAAAAATTTATGGATTATCCTCTGTCTTTTGTTATCAGTGGTTAGTTAATACAGTAGCAGGGTGTCTACTGGTTTTGGACCCCTGATGTGAATAAATAAATTAATAATAGGATTTGTTTTGGTTTTACAAGTTAACATTTCCTTGAATAACAGAGCAGTTCACATGCTGGCATTTAACAATGTCTGTTCAATTAGTCATTAACAAGTGTAGATTTTATATTTATCTTTTTTTCCATGAAATTTCTAATGAATAACATGTCCTGTTATAAATGCAGTCTTTCACAGAACAATCACATGTGAATGACTCTTTTATTACATGTTAAATCCCATTATAATTGTATCCCCAGACAAAGTCGGGGGATACTATGTTTTCATACCGGTCCCGCCGCCGCCGCCGCCGCCGCTGCCGCCGCCGCCGCCGCCGCCGCATATGAATCTTGTTGGCGCGATAACCCAAAAAATATTTCACGGAACTTTACCAAACTTGGTATATGTATAGATATGGGTAAGAGGACGACGCCTATTTAAAATGAGGTCATGACCTTTACTAGGAGAGTGTCCTTGACCTTGAATAGGTCCAATTTTGGGGAAAATCACACAAATTCTTTAATATCTCAAGAAATCTTGCATGGATTTATCCCAAAATCAAGTTGATGGAAGATCATGGATAGGGTTGTCATGTTCCAGAAACTGGTGGCGCCACCTATTATTCTTTACTTGTTTTCGTGCCGTTTAATACCCCCTAAATTGCCACCTTACAGCACTGTGAGCATTATAAGTCAAAAACTAATGGACAGATTTCTTTTATATTATGCATATACATAGGTATGGGTTATGGGATGATGCTTATTTAAATTGGGGTCATGACCTTTCCTATGATAGTGGCCTTGACCTTGAATATTGCCATATATGGTGAAAATCACACACCTCTTATGATATCTCCAGTGTTGATAGCCATATGGATTTCAAACATGACTTATGTATGGCCCACCACTAAAGTAAGAACCCTATAGGTTCTAGGGTCATGAGGTCAAAGGTCAAGGTCACTGGACTGGCATTTTAAAAGATACTTTGGATGCATTTTAAGCCAAACTTTCATCCCAGGTCTTCCATCTTGAATATATAGCTCACTTGCCAATAATGGATGATCCATATAAATTTTGGGGTCACAAGGTCAAAGGTCAAGGCCACAGGAGCTATCTGTCCAAAAATTAGTTTCTGGATGATAATTCCTGCTTTTATTGATGTAATGATTTCAAAATTGACTTATATTTGACCCATTGGAAAAGCAAGACTGGAATTGAATTTGGGGTCATAAGGTCAAAGGTCAAGGTCACAGGAAACCTCTATAAAAAGATTGTGGATGCATTTTCAGCCAAACAATTCATCTCAGATCTTTCATCTTGCACATATAGTTCACCTGCCAAGAGTGGAAGACCCCTATCAATTTTGAGGTCACAATGTCAAAGGTGAAGGTCACAGGAGCCATATGTCAAAAAATTAGTTTCTGGATGATAATTCCTGCTTTTATTGATGTATGGATTTCAAACTTGACTTATATATGTGCCATTGGAAAAGCAAGACCCAAATTGATTTTGGGGTCATGAGGTCAAAGGTCAAGGTCACATCTTTAAAAAGATGTGGATGCATTTTCAGCCAAACATTTCATCTCAGGTCTTTCATCTTGCACATATAGTTCACCTGCCAAGAGAGGAAGAACCCTATCAGATTTGAGGTCACAAGGTCAAAGGTGAAGGTCACAGGAGCCATCTGTCCAAAAATTAGTTTCTGGATGATAATTCCTTCTTTTATTGATGTTTGGATTTCAAACTTGACTTGTACTTAACCCATTGGAAAAGCAAGACCGGAATTGAATTTGGGGTCATGAGGTCAAAGGTCAAGGTCACAGGAAACCTCTATAAAAAGATTGTGGATGCATTTTCAGCCAAACAATTCATCTCAGATCTTTCATCTTGCACATATAGTTCACCTGCCAAGAGTGAAAGACCCCTATCAATTTTGAGGTCACAAGGTCAAAGGTGAAGGTCACAGGAGCCATATGTCCAAAAATTAGTTTCTGGATGATAATTCCTGCTTTTATTGATGTATGGATTTCAAACTTGACTTATATATGTCCCATTGGAAAAGCAAGACCCAAATTGATTTTGGGGTCATGAGGTCAAAGGTCAAGGTCACATCTTAAAAAAGATGTGGATGCATTTTCAGCCAAACATTTCATCTCAGGTCTTTCATCTTGCACATATAGTTCACCTGCCAAGAGAGGAAGAACCCTATCAGATTTGAGGTCACAAGGTCAAAGGTGAAGGTCACAGGAGCCATCTGTCCAAAAATTAGTTTCTGGATGATAATTCCTTCTTTTATTGATGTTTGGATTTCAAACTTGACTTGTACTTGACCCATTGGAAAAGCAAGACCGGAATTGAATTTGGGGTCATGAGGTCAAAGGTCAAGGTCACAGGAAACCTCTATAAAAAGATTGTGGATGCATTTTCAGCCAAACAATTCATCTCAGATCTTTCATCTTGCACATATAGTTCACCTGCCAAGAGTGGAAGACCCCTATCAATTTTGAGGTCACAAGGTCAAAGGTGAAGGTCACAGGAGCCATATGTCCAAAAATTAGTTTCTGGATGATAATTCCTGCTTTTATTGATGTATGGATTTCAAACTTGACTTATATATGTCCCATTGGAAAAGCAAGACCCAAATTGATTTTGGGGTCATGAGGTCAAAGGTCAAGGTCACATCTTTAAAAAGATGTGGATGCATTTTCAGCCAAACATTTCATCTCAGGTCTTTCATCTTGCACATATAGTTCACCTGCCAAGAGAGGAAGAACCCTATCAGTTTTGAGGTCACAAGGTCAAAGGTGAAGGTCACAGGAGCCATCTGTCCAAAAATTAGTTTCTGGATGATAATTCCATCTTTTACTGCTGTATGGATTTCAAACTTGGCTTTGTTATTGACCCATTAGAAAAGCAAGACCGGAATTGATTTTGGGGTCATGAGGTCAAAGGTCAAGGTCACAGGAAACCTCTTTAAAAAGATTGTGGATGCATTTTCAGCCAAACAATTCATCTCAGATCTTTCCTCTTGCACATATAGTTCACCTGCCAAGAGTGGAAGACCCTATCAGTTTTGAGGTCACAAGGTCAAAGATGAAGGTCACAGGAGCCATATGTCCAAAAATTAGTTTCTGGATGATAATTCCTGCTTTTATTGATGTATGTATTTCAAACTTGACTTGTATATGTCCAATTGGAAAAGTAAGACCAAAATTGATTTTGGGGTCATGAGGTCAAAGGTCAAGGTCACAGGACACATCTTTAAAAAGATGTGGATGCATTTTCAGTCAAACATTTCATCTCATATATTTCATCTTACACATATAGTTCTCCTGCCAAGAGAGGAAGAACACTATCAATTTTGAGGTCACAAGGTCAAAGGTGAAGGTCACAGGAGCCATCTGTCCAAAAATAAGTTTCTGGATGATAATTCCTGCTTTATTGATGTATAGATTTCAAACTTGACTTGCATATGTCCCATTGGAAAAGCAAGACCCAAATTGATTTTGGGGTTATGAGATCAAAGGTCAAGGTCACAGGACACATCTTTAAAAAGATCAAGGTCACAGGACCAACATCTTCAACAAGATTGTGGATCGTTAGATGGAATAAACAATAAATATGCCAAGTGTCAGTATATGCTGCTAAAATGGGGGTCTGTTCTTGTAGGAGGGGGGCCTACTATGTCTGGGGATACTCTGGCACCTGCGGTGCCAAGAAATGTCTAGTTACTCAGATAGGCACATGAAGTCCGCCATATTTTTTTCTTGAATGGAAGTATGTCTTTACAAGAACAGTTCCTAAGGATTTGCAGATGAGGTCCTGTTTACAGGATTCCATGTAGTCAGTTGGTCTGAATTTATTACTTATCTGTTTATATAATAAATGCACAACATTTTTGAGCCAGTGTATTTCTCAATTGGAAGTGTCTAGGCAGCCGACAATGGGAGTGTCAGAGTCAGGGCAGACTGTGCAGCCAACAATGTTGGCTGCCTAGACATTACACACTCTGAACCTTATGCAGCCTACAATTCTATAGCTGATATTGCAAGCACTTGTATTGTCTAGATATATACATCATCTAGATATATATATCATCATTGGCAATATTTTCACAACTCCATTTATTTGAACCTTAATTGTACAAAATATAACAGTACAACATTGTTATAGGCTAAGCATACATGCAATGAAGCAATTTTATTAAATATCAGATGTGGTGGGTACCAAATTAAGATAAAAGTTGTTATTGAAATACCATTCCTTACATCTAAAATAATAAAATTCAAAGTTTTAACTATCTGCTGCTCAGAGGCTTACTAATGCAGAATCTAAAAAGACATGTAGAGCCCCTTGTATGGCTAGACTCCCAGTTCCTTTTTCATTTACAGTACTGATATTACAGACATTATTTCAGCAAATTTAATTCTGTTCATTTACATTATTAAACCAAAATTAACAATATTTTCATAACTCTTATTTATTAGAACTTTACAAAATATACAAATATATCTAAAAAATATAAAAGTTCATAATTATTTCAGGTTTAGCATACATGCCTTTGCTGTGATTATAAAGTATCAAATATGTTTGTAAAGGTGATACTGAAGAGTTGAAATCAGAACTCAAACTTATAATCTTTACTGTTCAGTGGCTAATGAAATCACAGTTTACATAGGCACCAAACCTCCCTCATATGGTTAGATTCCCAGTTCCAAAGGTTCCTATAAATCTAAAGCTTACCCTCGCTATTATATTACTATTATAAAATGGGAACATATACAACCAAATCTGAGTTAGGTATTGCGTGTAATGTACATGTAAAGTGTCACAATTTGCACTTGAGGATTAACCACTATAGTACATGTTTAAACTTTTGCTACTCATCAGTCTTCTCCACAATAGTTCAACTTGACTTTCAAATTGAGTTTGTTGACAGCTTCACATTGTGGCCACTGTGAACACAAGCATACACACTCGATGTGTATTATAATTGAGAATTTAATGACTTATTTGGCCACCTTTGTTTTTTTTTACCCAGCAATGGTTTTTTTGCTTCCCGATTCCACAATGTGACATGGTCGGAGTTTTTAACTCTTTCTCCAAATAACAACTGAAAAGAGGAAAATTCATCCCCAACAGAGATGTTGACTGCTTTGGTGCTGACAGGTTAATATTATATATCCTTAATTTCATACACATTTATATATGTATAGCCCTGAATAAGTCACGGCATATGTTATTTTATGATTTCAAATAATCCCTAACTTGAAGTTGAAAGGAAAGTTGCAAGATCAACATATATTCAGTATCTACTCACTCAGTACTCATCAGTATCTACTCACTCAGTACTCATGAAGGACTCAGAACCTGCTCTCTGGCCACAGATTGTACAAACTAATATGACCCACAGGGGTAACTGATTGCCTATACCCAAGAAGCTAATCAAGGACAATTATATCCATGGTAGGTCATACAAGGGTATTGCAAAACAAACACACTATAAACTGTATACATCGCAGCTGCCTTAAATGTTGGAACAGGTCATAAGGTCTGTAATATCAGTACTGTGCATGACATAACCAATATTATATTATATTATATTATATGATTTTGCATTTATAACTAGACAATAGAAGTGCTTATTATCAGCTGAAGAACTGCCAGTTGCGCAAAATTCAGAGTGTGTATAGTCTAGGCAGCCAACATTGTCGACTGCGCAGACTAACCTGTCTCTGACACTTCACAGTCAACACTGTAGGTTGCTCAGACTCTTCCTTCTCAATTGTAGATGATTCTTAAAGTTACAATGGTTCTTAGCTGGTGATGTAGTTATTTTAAAGTAAAACAGCTGCATATAACATTAACTTTGACAAAAAAGAAAATGACGTGTGCATTGATGGATGATGTGTATTTAACATACTGATAAAAGGAAAGGTTTTTGTTAATGAAGCTAGGGAGTTCAAGTGGTCACATGATTAATCTTAATAATTTGGCCTGCAGGACAGGATGCTTTAACATATATTAATTATAAACCCATAAATAGCTTGTATGTGTCAGTATCATTATCTGTATTGGTTAAATTTGCTGTTTACAAAATGTTTTTTTTATCATGTGATGTCAGAATTAATATCTCTTTCATGTAGCAAATGCATAATGTTTTGGAAAATGTTCCAAAATGTTTTGACTGTTCAAATGATTATCCAGAATGTATCAATCATGTTTAGGAACCCCTTAAGATAAGGGCTGGTTTAAACAATTATAAACTAGATAAACCAATATGTATAAAATGATATGATAAAAATCCCATATGATAAAAATCAGCCTGAAATTCCTGGCTGTTGTAATAGAATTCTCAAGCTAATTTTTCTGTCAGTATTTTTACAAAACCATCCCTCACATTCAAGGATCCTACTAATTTTTCTGGGCAGCAAAGAATTAGCTGGTGAAAGCCCAGCTTAAGAGGAATCGCTTTAATGGCGTGTTTATCTCCTTATAAAATGCACAGGACTTGTTTAAGTACTGCAAGACACTTGAGGTTGGACACTGCCTGTTCCCAAGCACAGTTTGCATAAAGCCCTGTATCCTTTGAATGCATAAACTTCAAAACCATTTCAATTTTTCGCATCGTCCAAAATGTTTTGAAACCATGTATGATGCAGTTCTTATTTCAAAACTACTCTTGTCAGTCATCTGAGCTATAGAGATCACCCTTTGTTCGTCATCCATCTGGTTATCTGGTTGTCCAGCTGATCCTCCCATTAACAGGGCACAAATTATAACTCTACATTCATGGAGGTCCTTGGCAAATTTCCTTGGAAACCTGAAATTAGATCATGGTGACTTTTATTTTGTGAACTATGGACCAAAAACATGATTTTGAACACCCAGACAGTCAGAAACATGAAATTAGGTCATTGTGACCTATATTCAATGACCTATAGATAAAAGATGTCATATGAGCACCTTGAATGTCATATGGGCAGAAATTGTATGCACTTCACCAAGAATCTTCTGAATCAACATCCAAGGAGTTTTTAGGCAAAACTCTTTCGAAACCCAAAACAAGGTCATAGTGACCTATATTCTGTATTCTACAGCCTAAAAACTTGATTTTGAGCACCTAGACAGTCAGAAGGGGCACAAATTGTATCCAATAGGCCTTGAATCTTCTAATCCTGGGAGGTTCTAGGCAAATGTAGTATAGTTACATCAATAGGAGCTATTTTAATTTTGTTAATTACCAATGTAATCCTTCTACTCAGTTTAATCATCAAATTAGATTAGGATTATCATTTTAATATTTGTTAGGTCATACTTATATTCACCATATGTCTTAGCTTAGTTTCTGTCTAGGCCAACAGTGTACAGTAGACTGAGTGGCCAGCTCTTGGCTATGATGACTACAGGCAGTATCATGTCTACATAATGAGACTGGTGTGTTTGTTGCATGTAGTTTCAGGCAACAAAGCTCTTTTAATCCTTGATGAATTCAAATAAAGTTTATATGAACATGTAGATCCAGATAAAATGAATATGTCTAGCTAGTCAGATTTAAGTTAGCATGTTCTAAATTTCAATTAGAAACATTTAATTCAATGAATTCAGAAATATTCTTCTTAGGTGATCTCCCTTTCATGTCTAGTTATCCACAATAGTTTAAAAGTGAATTATAAAACATATAGCTAGATGCATGTAGCTGTTCATCATGTACACTCTATGTAAATTTGATAGTCATTAGCCTGTTCATTATAATTTTATAAGACTTTAAGTATATGGTAACAAACACACATTTTTGTAAAGGCAGGGCTGATCTGTCCTTGCCAGCAAAAAGATATGCTTGTTTCGTTCACGTTCTCACACAGTATATATAAGGTGTCAGTGCTGGAATCCAGAACAGAGCGACAGAACCAGAGAGACCCAAGATTGGGCTCAGCAGCCAGGCAGCCGAAAAATGTGAAATAACATCACTGGCAATAAAGTCTTTATCAGCCTCTGTAATGAGTCTGTCATGATACACAAAACCACTACTACACAAATCTCTCGGGAAACATGACATTAGATCATGGTGACCTATATTTTGTGACCTATGGGCCAAAAACATGATCTAGAGCACTCTGGGCAAATCTCCTTTGAAATTTTAAATTAGGCCAATATTACCTATATTCTCCTAACTTCCAAATAGAAACATGATTTTGAGTGCCCAGACAGACAGGGTAATAATTTTATCCATTTTCCTTGGAACCTTCTTTTGTAAAATCCAGGGTGGTCCTTTGCAAGTCTCCTTTGGTTCCTGAAATAAGGGCACTTAATTCTTATAATACAAATAAAAAAACAATATACAAAAAAATATGAAATTTTATTTTCAATCTATTTGACAACATAGTAACATTAGCCATAGGCTATTCTCACAAACGATATATAACATTAATAAAAGAAATGAGCACCCAGTCAGATTCAGCTGAGCATCATGACCCATTGGCCACTTGTTTATTTTAAAGTTGCTTACACAAAGTGTTTTCCAAATAGCACAGAGGGATAATATTCCAGGTATATTGAAATCTGTGCAGGGTTTATACCATCACATTATGTTGTCTTAACCACAAAACTCTGCTTATAGGAAAGAATGTGTGTTTATCAGGAAGAGGGAAGGCTGCTACAGGTTAATTATCCCTCATATATTTCCATGTAAACACATTATATATATATATATATATATATATATATATATATATATATATATATAAATATATATATATATGTATGTATGTATACAAAACATGTATGAGCAGTTAGCAAGCAGCAAATTATGATTTGGTTGAAACCACCAGGTTATAGGAAACCACTGTGTTTGTCTTGTAAAAGTTTCATCTTTCTAAAACATGTTTTAGAAGTATGAAAAGGAACATACAGTAATAAAATAAGGTCAGCATGGTTCATAAATGTACCAACATAACAAGCATCTCAAGTGGGGCAGCATGATTATCAGTGACCCTGACAGAAAGTTATTTAAGCACAAACATCAAACACTGATACAAAAGAACAGTACTGTGGGTTTTGTTTTCATTCTTCTTCATGGATAATATGGCAGTAAACACATTTTGGCTTGTCAAATTATTTTATGGCAGTTTAAATGCAGCCCTTCTTCATACTCTTGGCTTCATCTTAGTACATGTGAATGGGCTAAAAGTTGCACAGCTTTCCCTGAACCAGTTCATTACAATACCCAGGGCTGTCAGTTTTGCAAAGATGCTCTCACAGCACCATCTGTAAAAGAATGCAAGTGAACTCAGCCCAGAACAACTCACCCCATGAAAAAGCTGTCCTGCACAAACCTGGCCAAAGTTCAGGAATGGGCACATAGCTAGTCAGTACAAATTCTCCTGCTTATAATTAGAAGGTGAAGAAAAAGGCTTCTTTCTGGAAGCTGTTGATTTTCCTTTATTTTTCCAAAAGCATCGGAATAGCCAGGGTAGATATTTAAAAGGGGTCTTATAATCTATAAAGCATGTTGACTGAACACAAAAAATAGTATCTTCTCTTTGAAATATATTGGTGCCTCTAAAAATAATTCCCTGAAACCATTGGCCTACTCCTGTACACAAAGTGTTAAAAATGGTGGACTGGGTGCGATCACAAGCATCAGCATAAACACAATGTGTGGGTCTCCATGCATCAAGGTTCCACAACACCTGACAATCCGGAAATGCCCTGACTGACGTAGCCCCCAAAATGTAATACATACATGTTCAAGTTGGCTGAAATATCACATATGACTTAGTGCTCCCCGAATCATTTTAGCTGAGGCCCCTTCATGGACCTATTGTACCTGTTGTGACAGGTTCTACAATGAATTTACATTCGGCCCATGGCAGTGATATATCAAAGACATCAAGGTCCATGAATGGACTAGTTTGGACTACTCCTGTCAGCTGACCACTTGGGTAAACATCCTGATTGGTTATAAATGATCAGCTGACCACTAAAAAGGACTTCCTGATTGATTAAAATTGATCAGCTGACTACTTTGATGAACTTCCTTATTAGATGAAATTGATCAGCAGACTTGTATAATGTCAGGAGTATTTAACATATTGAGGAAACATATTACTTTGTTGATATAAAAAGTTCATGAGATCACAAGGTATAAATAAACTTAATTCCAAGACAAGTTATCAGGTTAAAGTTTCCCATTCAGTTGTTTAAAAGAAAACTTTACTTCCTGGTTTTTTCATCCTCATGACAATGGTTTTAGCCTTCTAGGTCACAAGGATTTCAGTATGTGCAAATAATATTTCTGGATCAAGAAAAGGAAAACCTTTAATGTAAAAGATATTATTTGATGAGCAATTGAAAAGAATACGCAGATTTTTTAAGCTTTAGAATGAAATTCCTATTACACACATTCATCAGAAAGGTAAGAACTGCAGTGCTGACACATAGTTTTTTTTTAAGTTATTTAAGATCACAGTGGCCCATGTATCAAGACCAGGTTTGACACTGATTTGATAAAGATACAAAAGATCTGTATTTTCAAATGTTGAGACTTTTATACAAGTGAAGCACAGCAAGTTTAACATCAAACCTTTCAAGAACCTATATGTAATTCTGAACAAATTAAGCTTTCCTTTGTTCTGGAGGGGGCAGAGGGGTGGAAGGGGGGGGGGAGACTTATGGCCTGTTCATGGTACAACCATTGGGTGAAGATTACAGTACCCAAATGATGAGGAGGCTGTTCAGTTCATCAGCCTTGCAGGTAATAGTGCCCATGTGAGGAGAAGGCTGTGTTATTATTTTTTAAACCTTATGGGTAACAATACTCATGAGGAGGCTATATAATTATTGAAGGGACATAATCAGGAGCAATATGATGCCTTATCTTTCACACTATCAGTTCAGTTTTTCTTTAAACAAAAGTTTTCCAACAAAGCCATCCAAGCATATAGCTTTTTATGGTTCTGCATGTAAGTTAACACAGTCCTTGTGTGTCTGCTTACCATAACAAGACCGCGTGACAGGAGGCCTGGTATTGTGCATGCACCACAGATTCCAAACAAGGAGCAGTCCAAACTAGTCCATACGTTGTCCTTCTAGTCCTCTGATATATCTCTGCTGGACAGATATTACTGTTTTTATAGTCAATGGGCCGAACGTAAATTTACAGTAGAACAGATTTGTGCAATATGTACATAAGTCTCTGCTGAAATGACATGGGCATCACATTGTGAGCCCATGTATCAGGTCGCTAAGCCGCAGCAACATGCAATGTTTCATGATGTATTTTGATGAATGGTATAAAGTCTAATAATCTTAAAAGAGCTGCAGAGATTGGATCATGGTGTAACAAAGTCTGACAGTAGATACTATGTAGTACATATACTATATTCTGTTCCAATACTCCTGTCAACCTGATTTGCTGTGATTATATTCCCATATGACATAATAGCCAAACAAAATTTGCACCAAATGCAGAAAGAGGAGAATGCATATTTTTTTTACCCTACTTACTTATGATATGAATGTTATTCACTTTATGGCCTGGTTAACATGTCTCATATATAATCGTCCTTCTTTGCTTCCCTAACAAGTGACCATTGTTTATTTTCTTTGGATATGGATATGAAGCAATGTGATTTAACAGTGAAGCGTTTTCACAGGGAGAGTGATTTATCTTAAATAAATAATTTTCTTGTAAATTCAGTTTTAACATTTTACGATTTAAAAAATTTAGAATATGTGTATGACAGCTATGGGTGTATCCCCCTCGCATCTAGTACTCCCCGTCCTTCCAGAATTTTACCTAGTCAAATAATGATTAAATTTTCCAAAACACAGTCATGAAATTCCTGTAACATGTATCCGCTGATTTGGGACTTATTTCAATATAAAGCATTTCACATGCAATTAATTAATGTATCGTTTATTGATGATTCTATATTTCATCAGGTTTGATCCTGCAAATATGATATTTATTTATTTATACATCTTGTACAACTGATTTTTGTAATGGCCAGAACAAAAGTTTTGTGGTTACTGAACTGTTTGACCAGGTTCAGCCATCTCCGCAGCCGCGTTCATTTCTGGAGTACTCCTCTGAGACCCTTTGACTGATCTTTCTGAAACCCAGCATAGTTATTAGCTCACCTACGTAGCTGTGCCTAAACAGACTGATGGCGCCACCTTTAGTCCTTTTCGTGCAGTATGAATCTTGGTGTCTTTTTGATAAAAGCCCATATCTCAGGAGTGGTTCAGTGTGTTGGGCTGAAACTTTGCATGTTCATAGATCGCTTCATCTCTGCATCTCATACTACAATGCTTTTTGTGTGGCGTTCATCCATGCATTTACCAACTGTTCCTCTTGGTGATTGATTCAACATAATGAGCTTAAATTGTGGGTGTCCATAGACCTTGGCTACCTCCATCTCCTATTCAAGACTGGTGGCTCTAACTGCAATAATTTTTCATGTGGTGTCCTTCCCCACATTTGCTTTTGGTGAAAATTGCCAATATCTCAGGACTGGTTCAATGTATATGTCTGAAATTTGGCATGTACATCCATCTTGGAGTTTTTTCGGTGACCAGACAGGTGGCACCACCTACCCAAACGTTTTCATAGTATAAATTAATGCCCTTTTCTCAGGAGTGATTTGCTGTATTTTCCTTAAACTGTGCATGTCCATAGAATTTAGATCCCTCCAACTCTTATTCAAGACGGGTGGCACCATCTGCAAAAGTTTTCTTTTGGCATCTATCCATATGTTTGCTTTAGGTGAAAATTGCTCATATCTCAGGTGACATTCAATGTATTGGTCTGAAATTTACCATGTACTTCCATCTTGGGAGAGTTTTCTCAAAAAACAGATTAATGGCACCATCAAACTTCCTGTTTTCATAGAATAGATTAATGCCCTTTTCTCAGGAGTGATTTGCTGTATTGGCCTGAAATTGTGCTTGTCCATAGATCTTGGATACCTGGTGGTGCCATCTGCAATTGTTTTTTCGCATGGTGTCCATCCATGTGTTTGCTTTAGGTAGAAATTGCTCATATCTCAGGAGTGGTTTAATGTATTGGTCTGAGTTTGACATGTCCATCCATCTTGGAGAGATTTTTTAGCTCAGCTGACTGTAAGTCAACTGAGGTATAGGAATGGCGCTTTGTCCGTTGTCCTGCTGGTTGTCCGGCTGTCTGGCTGTCCTTTAGCAGGGCACAAATCATAACTTCTGGTCCTAGTAACTTCTAAGTGAACATCCAAGGAGGTCAATGAAAATCTCCTTGGAAACCTGAAATTAGGTCACTGTGACCTATATCCTCCGAGCTGTGGGGCTTGAAAGTACTCCCCCCCCCCCCCCCCCCGAATAATAAAAAATATAATACAAAACCTCCAATATCTTGATAATTAAAGCCAAACTTTTCATCCCTAACCTTCCATCTTGCACATATAGCTGAGCTGCCAATTGGAGAAGAATCTGATTGATTTGGGGGTCACAAGGCCAAAGGTTATGGTCACGGGCCCATCTGTCCACATATTTGTTTCTGGATGATAACTTCAGTTTGGATTGACATATTGGTTTCAATTTTTATTTATATATGACCCATCAATAATGTAAGAACCCTTTCGATTTTGGGGTCATAAGGCCAAAGGTCAAGGTCACAGGACCCACTTCTTTAAAAAGATTGTTGATGTATTTTTGGCCAAACTCTCTGTCCCAAACCTTTTATCTTCCAGATGTTGCTCACCTGCCAATAGTGGAAGTTACTTATGGATTTTGGGGGTTCACAAGGTCAAAGGTCTAGGTCATGGGGGGGGGGCATCAATCCACATATTTGTTTCCAGATGATAACAACAGTTTGGTTTGAAATATTGGTTTCAAACTTGACTTATAAATGGTCCACCACTAAAGTAAGAACTGTTGATTCTGGGGTCATGAGAGCAAAGGTCAAAGTCACAGGATTCACTCCTTTAGAAAGTTTGTGGGTGCATTTTTAGCCAAACTTTTCATCTTAATCCTTCCATCATCAACAGGTGGTGCACCTGCCAATAGGGGAAGTTTCCTTTTGATTTTGGGGTCACAAGGTCAAAGGTTAAGTTCACAGGGCCCATCCATTCACAAATTAGTTTATGGATGATAACTCCAGTTTGGGTAGACAGGTTGGCTACAAACTGATCACAGGACCAATATTTTGGAAAACCTCATTAACATATCCTTATAGACAAATGCAGCTGAGCGTCGAGACCCATGGGTCCCTAGTTTATAAACCAGACAGGGGCCATCTTGGAGAATTTTTATAGACCAGACAGATGGCACCATCCATAAAAAGCTTTGATCAGCTTTAAATCAATATGGTGGTTTGTTGCAGGTGACTAGGTGCAAGTAGTAATATCTTTGTAATGTGCCGGATCATAGTTAAATTTAGTTAAAAAAAAGAAAACAATTGTGCAGTACTGTGCCTGAATAGAGTCAATAGACATCACTGAATTAGAACTTTTACTCAGATCATGTTAATGGTCTCAGGAATAAAGGATTAAATATAAATACAGTTACAAAAGCACAACCTATGATGTGGTTGAGTACAAGTTCAGATGCTTTATGTGAAATAGATATTTGCAGGAGCACATACAGTGAGCACAATTTCTTAACAATTTCTTGTTTCACTTTTATTATCACTTTCTACTTGTAACCAAGTTTAATCAATATAAGAGATAATCAAATGAGATAAACTTCTACCAAATACACCAAAACCATGTTATATGATTTAAGTGTATCTCACAAGCTCTGTTTCCATAAAGATGTTTCCATGTGTGTGAATATGTGTGAAAAATATCTGTGGTTCCTTGTGCACATGTAGGTGTAAATATGCATTAACTAGCAGAAGTATATAGTTGAACAGTCGATCTAGCAGGTTTTCCAAAACAGGTGGTGGAGTGATCATTTTATCAGCAATCCCTGAGTTCAAGCATATATCCATATACGGTGACAGACAAAATTAAACACCCCAGTCATGTGAATAGATACACATATACACGCTCATGTGAACAAAGTTGGAAGTGACTTCAGTCACACAGTAGAACCTGTCTTAGAGACCACTTCTCTGATAAGACCACTTCTCCAGTAAAACCACCCATGAATGTACCGAATGCATACACATTGGTTATAAATGACTCGGTGAATAAGACCACCCATGAATTACGTCAGTCCCAAAGGTGGTCTTTTAACACAGGTTTCACTGTATTCAGTGTTTTGGTCAAGGGGCTTGTCAAGTTGTGTGTGTGACCATTACATTGCCAAATGGTATATAGGCCCACTTCTGGACTAACATCTGAAATAATGTTATCACAACAGACTTGGGCTCTTGAACATGAAAACCATCATTAAATCCAATCTGATCACAGAGCTTTCACTGATAATAAACCATTGTTACCACAATATTGTTTCTAAAGAAGGAAGAGCAATTTTCACAAAATATAACTGGTCAGTTTAGGTATTTGACAAAATTTTCATTTTCTTTTTATTTACACTTTCAAAATTCAGAATTGTTAAAGGTTAATCAGATATTGGTTTATCATGTATGAACCTAAAACCTTTGTGACACAGTGGGTTTTTTTTTCATGGCCGGAGTTACCAACATCCTGATAAATAGAAACAATTATAAATAAACACTTCCCTATATCAAAACCAAGTACATGCTTCCTTTTACTGCACCAGTTCAGTTTTCCATAAATCGATATATATATATATATACAGATAAATAGATAGGCAGATAGATATATGTATATATAGAGACAGATGGAAAGAGAGAGAGAGAAAGAGAGATGGAGAGAGAGAGAAGGAGAGAGAGAGAGAAAGAGAGAGAGGGAAAGAGAGAGAGAGAGATAAGTGCAAGGAACTAGTTGTAAAATCTGTTTGTTGATTGAAAGAAAAAAAAAGGAATGATGATTGATTATTAATTGATTATTTATGTTCAGTCTTTTATATAACCGTGAAATCAGTTATATAGAATTATACCTTAAGACTTAAGTATTGACTGAGCAAATGCTTTCCTGTACATCACATTTAAAGGTAGCAACAGGGTTGTTGACACTTGTTGCTGCAGAAGGTTCAGTTTCAATGCTGTTCACTGCTTTTTGTCCCTTCAATCCTATATGTTAGACAGGATTTATATATTAGTTGTATATATTAAGTTGTATATATATATATATATATATATATATATATATATATATATATATATATATATATATATCCACACTTTATCATCTTACCCCTCAAGACCAGCTATGAGAAAACTATATTATGGTGGGCCTTGACAGTAGAACATCAAAACAAAACAAAGTTGTGTTAAAAAATTCTGTTACCTTACAATAAGGCAGCTTATGTTCTGCAAAAAGGAACCCAATTAAGAACCAGATTGTGAGACTTAAGTTAAATGTTTAATGCTTACTTTATAAACAATATTCAAATTTGTTCAAAGATACCTTCCCAAAATCTAATTGTGCTTGGAAGATATAATTTATAACTCATATTAAAAATTATAGGTTCACTTACTCTCCCATTAAAGCTGAAAAACAGTCTGAGTTATGAGAAGTAAATGTTATAAACCTGAAAAAGTGTCATTCTTGTGGATTTTTTTTATTACAACTGTCCCCCCCCCCCCCCCCCCCGGATGGTTCATAGTTCATGATGAAGTAGCCACCACCACAAGACTTGAATGAACATTATTATACGTCTGTAGGTAAATTGAACATTTTCCTGTTTAAGCTGAGGAACTGAAGGGTTTTGTAGCCTGTTTGTTGGCCACTTCTCTGGATCATCAAGGCAGCACTAGACATCAGTCAGGCAGAGCTTGGTCAGGGGAGGTGACTACTGTTAAGTCAAGTCAAGCTAATTGGCTGGGGCATTATATATGTGAACAAACTGGTGTGCTATAAATGGTGTGGCTTACAAAGTTTGGGACCAATTGGAGGATATTCTGACCAACCCAGTGAGCAAGTTTCTTGTCAGCAGTACACAGAATTATAATATCAAATATATCTTGAAATATTTACAGGTGTTTTTTGCAAAAAGGTTTTTTAACATTCAGAGTTCATATGACCATAAGAATTACAGAAATGGGAGGGTGGTTTCGCTGTTGGTTTGCTGGTCAAAATCCACTGATGGACTTTGGATGAGATTTCTTCAGGCTGATCAGTAATTTGCAGTAATTTGCACAACAGACAGGCAATAGAACTAAATACGGAACAATGATTAGTGGAACCAGTCACACGGTAAGGGAGTCTCAGTGATAATACATCATAAATAGACATTTAAAGCTTGGACACATGCACCAGGGGCTGGCTAGTTGGATAACAGGAAATGGTCTGAAAATCTGCTGCATATTGAACCCAAGCAAATTCTGACAACCTAAATTCTGGTTGTGCCCCTTCACATCTTTGCTTTCATGTCACCTAAAGCTGACATTTTTCTTTCTCCTTATAAAAAAAATAAGGCCTATTTAAAACATTTAGCTCAGCGAGTATTTTTATGTCAGATAATATATCTTCATTTGAGGCAACCAGCAGATATTCCACTATCTGAAGATGGCACAATGTGTTCAAGCTGATTGCCTGATTTAGTAGTAATAATATACACTAATAAGATACACTCTGGCCTTGTCTCTCTCTCTGTCCGCCTCTCTCTTTCTCTCTCATTCTCCCTGTCTCTCTGGTGGTCTCTGCCTATCTCTTTCTCTCTCTATTTCTCCCTGTCTTTCTGGTGGTCTCTGTCTCACCCTTTCTCTCTCTCTCTTTCTCCCTGTCTTTCTGGTGGTCTCTGCCTCTCTCTTTCTTTCTCCCTGTCTCTCTGGTGGTCTCTACCTCTCCCTTTCTCACTCTCTCTTTCTCCGTCTCTCTAGTGGTCTCTGCTTATCTCTTTCTCTCTCTCTTTCCTCCTGTCTTTATGGTGGCATCACCTATCTCTTTCTCTGTCTCTCTGGTTGTCTGTGTCTCTCTTGCTCGCACTCCATCACTCTCTAGCTCTCTCTTCATTGTAAACAGACTTTATCTCAAACAGTTATTCATGGCTTGCACTGAAATTATAGGGAGAAATCAGTGATAAAGCAAGGAAATATTAATTAAGGGGACATTAAAAAGTAAAATTCTGGTGTTTGCAGAGGTATGCTCTCAGAGTGCTCTGGTTGCTTTAATATTTATAAATAAAATGGGAATTGCACTCTACACCCACACAAAATTCCTTGAAAATTAATTAACAGCCATAAAAAGTTGTTTTCTTTTTCTTTTGATCAGTCAGCATGAATTCTGTAACATATAAAATAGGATAAAGTTTACAATGACAACAACAGAAGGGGCCTGTGTCATTATTCATGTAGACAACAGGTGTTATTCCATGAGGACTCGCTGTACTTTCATTTATGACAATAAAACCTACCAGTGATTGTCATTTGTTGGAGGACTTACCTGTACTATCATGAATCATTTGTAACGGTTGTGTCAAGCTTACCTTGGCATCCCCTTGTTATATTTTGTTGAACCATTAGTAGATTTAGTGTTACAGCAATTGTTGCAGTAAATTGAATATGTTTACATAAACATTATATGTTTATAATATTTATATTGAAATTGCCAAAATTTACCATGTTTAAACCACTCTCCAAATTGTGTCAAATGCAATACTACTGAGGATATCATGAGAAAATGCCAACATTTTAAAATAAACAGTTCAGAATTTTAAATTGTGATAAAAAAAAATTCAAGAAAAAAAACAGAGAGAGAAAGAGAGAAAGCAAGCTTTGTTATAAAATCTTGAGGCAGAAAATAGTTTTCCTGAAAACTTGACAAAAAGCACTTTTAAATTCAAAATACTTGCAAAATACAAACTGGATTAAAAAAAAATCAAAAGATGATTAACTTTTTAGGTATCAGTACAACTGGTAGAAATATGGGGGGGGGGGGAAGCTGTAATTTGTAAACTACACATATCAGCAAAAGACCCATTGGTCAGGTCTTACATTGTTTCAAAACAAGAAGTGAAACTGAAGATATCATTTCAGGTGTTACCCAAATGGATGGTTATCATATATGAAGCCAATAAATATGTCTTTAACATTTAATGCCAACAGTTCCTGCTGTTCCTGGGATATTAGGTGGCAGAGTTTACCTTAAGTAAGCAAACATCTGAAATCATAAAATCTGGTGATTGACAACACCTGAATTCACATGAAGGAAGCATTTTGAAAATAAACTGTTCAAGTCACATGCATTTAACTTCCCTTGCTTCAAGATACAGTTGACCATGATGTGAAAACCAAAGTTAAAACATTTTCAGATTCAGAAATAAGCAGAAAATACCATTTCACTTCACAGAAAGAAAGTTACCACAGGTGGGGCCATGCAGGCACAAAACACTTGACAGCCACATGGTCAACATGTCTGTCAAATTTGGTAATGATTGGTGCAGCTGTTTCTGAGATAAAAAGTAACATTTTGCACGATATATATGCACAGCTGTGAAATATTCTATGACCAGCAAAATAAAAGTCCTGTGGATGTCCTGTTGAATATAATTCCATTTAATTTGCTGTTAATTTATTCCCTTTTCTCCAAGGAATCCTTATAATTATTATAAGGCTATTTGTATTTAATTACTTGTGAAACAAGGGGTTTTTCCTGTAGGTTATAATATGTCAGTCATAGGATCAACAGGTCAGCAAAATTTGATATTGGTTTGTGGTGTGGCTCATGAGAAAAAAAGGGGAAAGACTTTGCATTATATATTTTATCATGACAAATAGAACAATTCAAAATCCTGTGGAAACGTCACTCTGAAAACATTGCATTTACTTTAGTGTTATTCAGTTCCCCTTGCTGAAAGGAATCCTTGTATAAGATTTGAAGGCTAAAGTGTTATCTGAAGGTGGAAAGTGGAAAGACATTTTGGATGGCAAAACATAGTTCAACATCTGAAGATCATATTCATTTGTGAGTCACGTGATGAGTATATCAATATGTATGCAAAATTTGGTGAAGAAAGCAGCAGGGGTTTTAGAGTTATTTGGTAACAGAAGGGCCTGAGACAGACTGATGAATGGATGTGGACCATTTTAGTTGCTTCTCTCCTATCGCTGGGGACTGGACAGGGAAATAACGTCTGTATAACGGTAGGTGTCATCCCAAATGGACGGGTTTCAGATAGACGGGTTGGATTTTTTCGATCCCATCTGGACTGGTCCCAGTCAGACAGGTCCCAGTTGGACGGGTCCCAGTCAGACGCTCTATCAATAACGTATGGATTTAATACACGAAGGCTATAATATATGCATTTTTATATTATATATAGTAATATGAATGAATATATGGAAATATCAAGCAGTTTGAAACGTCCTGAAGGATGAACGGCTCATTCCCATAGAACACCCGGCTGTATGGCGATGCGTTACATTGTCTCGTTTATTATCACTTACCTTGCAATATCTAGGGTATTTTGCTGTCTTGTCTTATTATATATATATATATATATATATATATATTTATACATATATATATATTGATATATAAATATATAAATAAATATAGCATTTTAATTGTATATATGAAAATATCGAACCATTTGCAACGCCATGAAGGATGAACGGCCTATTTACATAGACCACCCGGCTGACGCCGACATCATGTGCAAGCATTATGTCTCGTTTTATTATCACTTACCGATTATTATCAAGGATATTGTGTTATATTTTGTCTTATTATATATATATATATATATATATATATATATATATATATATATATATATATATATATATATATAACATTTTAAATGTATATATGATAATATCGAACAATTTGCAACGCCATGAAAGATTAATGGCCTATTACATAGAACACCCGGCTAACTGGGGACATAAAATGCAATCATTAAAACGTCATGTATTTGGCATCGTTGAAGTCTATATTGAATTTATTTATTGGAATGATAATTTATATGAGATGTTATCTGAAAAATAAATGCAGTTCATAATTTTTTTATGGAAAATGTAAAGAGCTTAAATAATTATTGCTTGCTTGTGATATCAATAAAATCAGAATTGTCCTGATTTCAAAGCCGAGTTACGTGGTCAGTCAATAAAATATGAGTTATTCATTTCATATGTTACATAATTTTCTTCCATTAATAGCTTTTGGTTATTGAATTCAGTGCTTCTGTACTCACAGGTGTAGGTTATCCTACACTGCCTATTATTTTAGTGTTAAATTCAGTGATTCTTTACGATTCTTTGAGTTATTCATTTCATATGTTACATATTTTTCTTCCATTAATAGCTTTTGGTTATTGAATTCAATGCTTCTATACTCACAGGTGTAGGTTATCCTACAATGCCTTTGATTTTAGTTGATAGATAGATAGAGCGATGGATAAATAGATAGATAGTAAAAGAGATAGATGGATTTCACATAGATTATTAACTCCTTTATTGAATTTATATTTAAATCACTGTCTTCAAAGACCTTAACAGGAATGAGAAAACTGTACATCCCATATAACCACTTTTCAAATGGAAACCACATAAGTGCATCTTCTCTTTAATTAACCAGTTACTGTGATTAGGTTTCGTTCCGCACCGGTTGTCTAAGCCATGTTGTAACTGTTATAATAACAGCACGGTGGTCTTTGATAAATATGAACCACCAAACATTAAAGTTCCTTGTGAAATAAAACGAATGTGTATTATATGATAGTAATTTCATTTTTCAAACCATTTTTTTTTTAATGAAAATAACATCTTTCTTTCTATCATATCTCTCTCAGGCATTATCTCTCTCTCTCTCTCTCTCTCTCTCTGTTCATGTATTTACCAAGTACGTATATTACCTGTGTATTTAGCGGATAGCAGTAAGTAAATATAAACTTTATCCAAAATACATACGACAACACAGACAAACATAAATGTGTATATTTACATGCATAAAGCCTTTCCTCAGCTCATTTTCGATAAATAATAGAAGGGACCATGAGAGATAACTGTTGTTCTGTTTACCTTGTTTGTGGAGTTGTGTCTTATTGATTAATAAAACACCTATCAAAGGGTAATCGGCTGTTTTTACTGAACCTATAAAATGCCTTACCATAATATTCATTGTGAAATTCAACTTAATTAGTCTCGTTATTCACACAATTATAAAGTGACTTCTGGGTTTCCAAACTGACTTTCTACTCTTGTTTCTTGGAAATGTGCATAATTTTGGACTGACAATATGGCAGCACATGGATTATGTGATATATCGGAATGAAATATGAGAATTCTCGGAAAACCTAGCTTATATTTTGCTTATTTACATTAATTGGCAGAGCATGTCGACTGCACGTCGGTTATTATAGTAGATACCGCTAATTTATTTGACATTTGATTGCATGTTGATTCGTTATTGTAACTCTGACGAAACAGATAATATTAAGATATAATGATTTCAGTTTTCACGAAAGCAACGTCAGGGAAGAAAACAATATAACGGTTAAAATCTATAGCTCTTTCAACAATAATTCATGTACACAGGTATAAGGGCTTGCATAAAATTTCATAGCTATATTGTGTTTGATCAACAAATATAAACTTTTATTATTTTAGTTAGGCTTTCCCATAAAGCTTCAATCCCCGACTACTTACGTATGTAATTAAGTAACATAAATATAACATAGCGTCTAAATGGGACCTGTCCAACTGGGACCCGTCTAACTGGGACCTGTCCAACTGGGACCGCCTAAATGGGACCCGTCCAACTGGTGCCCGTCCAACTGACACGTAATCTAACTTGTCTGCACACCAGCTGATCACACACTTACTTTTCATAAAAGTGAGGGGGAGCAGTTTAATTCAGATGGTAACTTACTTTGAAAATTTGAGACATCTATTTAATACAGTTAATTAAATAACGAAGATTATTTAAAGTGACCAGTAGAACTTTTTGAGATTACAAGTACTTAGCTTTCACAAATAAGAGAGTCGATGGGGTGAAATGTCAGCTTCATAAAGAACTGTCAGAGTAAAACTTTTTCATATACAGACAGGTCTGGGGAAATCTCAGTTATAGCTACGCTTTGGTATGCGGCTGTATTTATTTTCCCTATTTAACATCTATAAAACACCTGAGGTTTGGGCCTCTTTTAAAATTAATTTCAAAATAAATTCTGATATTCTCATTTTGTTTGTTATTGAATAAGCCAGTAGATGGCAGCACAGTGTATATATATAAACTGACAAACAAACAATCAAACAGGGTGAACACATAGCCTTTTCCAACAAAGCTTTTAATAATAATATTATTTATGTATCATAGGTTTTTTTGTCTTTTTAGAGGACATTCACTTTTGCTGAGCCCCCTACTAAGTCATAGTGATTGTGATATATACATCATATATATGTAGTAGATAATATATATCAAATGACTGGACATGTTACTACAGGTAATAGTGGTTGTCAGACATTGTTTGCTTTGACTTTGGATAAGATGAGTGCCTCGCCATTGGCTGATAAGGAATTAAACAGGATCTAAGATAACTGACCTTGTATGATATGTACATTGTAGTTCATATGTCACCAGGGTGCAAGACCTTTAAATGCAGTTTAAATTTACTTGTACTAATACTAGATCTAAATCTTGTACTAGATCTGCCACAGCATGCAATGTCTTTTCTTTGAAACAGTTAATCACATTTGATCATAGATCAGATTGTTGACCAGCATTGACTCTAGCATCAGTTTGACATCAAACAGTATCTGTTTGGGATTAATTCTGTTGTTTGGTTATGAAATGTTCCTGTTGATGGCAGCACTTTGTATTCAGTCAGGCCTGCAGAACTATTTATAAGGCAGTGAGATACAGTCATGTCTTGTTATAACAGAAGACTCTAGTTATGAACAAATCTCTAGGGAACAAACGAGTGAAAGTTAAAATTGGCTTCCATATATCGTAAAGTTCCGGATCCGAACAGATTTACTTGAAACAAACAGAACAACACCCATACACTCATAATCATTATAACGAACTAGAGCGATGGCGGTGAGGTCCAAATTTCCCCAGTCATATAATCTTTTCTGAGACCAACCCTAAAATGACCAGCTAATTAATACTGCACACACGAAAGGGCAGGTTTTCACACCTAGGCCATAGTCGCGTGTTTATGGTATTGCTGTTTTCTCCATGTCTGGATCAGTGCTTGAGTATTTGATTGTTTGTATCAATTGCTACTCAGGGTACAACATGTTCCTTATCAATGATCATTAAAAGAAAACAATCATGACATGATTATCAAAACAAAAGTCATTAAAAGCCAGTGAACTGTATAATAATGGGCAGAATATGCAACAAATTCATGCCATATAGTGAACCTACACATGATCAACAAGACCTGCCATTTCTGCCTCACAGAAATCAGCTAATTGTATCCGCCAAAACGAAGTTTTGCGGATACTATGTTTTTGACCGGGTTCCGCCACCGCCGCGTTCGTTTCCAGAGAACTCCTCTTAAAGACTACTGGACAGATTTTTCCGAAACTTACACAAATTATCGGGTCACATGTGAACTGGTGCCTAACCAAGTGACCTTGACCTCTGACCTTTCCTCTCTGCCCAGCGTCCGTTTATGCGTCTGTTTCCACACATAAACCCACATATCTCGGAAACCGTTTGACCGATCAGAAAAAATGTTTTACACAAATGTAGCCCTTGGATAGCTTTATAACATACACAAAAAATAGGTGGCGCCACCTGCAACCATGTTTGAACAGTGTCCATCTGTTCATCTGCTTTGGGTTAAAATCACTCATATCTCTGCAGTGGTTTGACTAATTCACCTAAAATTCGGCATGCTTATACATCATAGATAGCTTTCTAGATTTTATGACAGGTGGCGCCACCTACATTCACATTAACACTGCAGACATCATTCCTCATATCTCGGAAACCGTTTGACCGATCTGGAAAATTTTTTTTACACAAATGTAGCCCTTGGATAGCTTTATAACATATACAAAAATGGTGGCACCACCTGCAGCCATTTTTGCACAGTGTCCATCTGTTTGTCTGCCTTAGGTTAAAATCACTCATATCTCTGCAGTGGTTTGACTTATTCTCCTGAAATTTGGCATGCGTATACATCCTAGATAGCTTTCTTGATTTTATGACAGTTGGCGCCACCTACCTTCACATTCACGCTGCAGAGATCAAAGCTCATATCTCAGGAACCGTTCGACCAATCAGGAAAAAAATTACACAAATGTAGCCCTTGGATAGCTTGATAACATACACAAAAATGGTGGCGCCACCTGCAGCCATTTTCGCACTGCGTCCATCTGTTTGTCTGCCTTGGGTTAAAATCACATATCTCTGCAGTGGTTTGACCAAATTACCTGAAATTCGGCATCCGTATACATCCCGCATAGCTTTCTTGATTTTATGATAGGTGGCGCCACCTACATTCACGATCACACTGCAGACATTAATGCTTATATCTCTGGACTCGTTTGACCAATCAGGAAAAAAAATTTACATAAATGTAGCCCTGGATATCTTTATAACATACACAAAAATGGTGGCACCACCTGCAGCCATATTTGCACAGCGTCCATCTGTTTGTCTGTTGTGGGATAAAATCACTCATATCTCTGCAGTGGTTTGACTTTTCCACATGAAATTTTGCATGTGTATACATCTTGGATAGTTTCTCGTTCAAATAACAGGTGGCGCCACCCACAATCTTGTTTATGTGGCAGAGATCCATTCTAATATGTAACACATGTAACTCTATTTCCCCTTGCCACTCAATCCATGCCTCACTTTACCCGTCCTTCTCTGATTTTGGCGAATACATGTAGTCCCTTGTCGACTACCCATATTCTAGTTAGTCTTAATTTGTCTGCCCCAAAATTTCAGAAAATCTACCTCAAGCCATGGTCTGAATTAATATTGTGGACAAATGAACCAACAAACAGATAAGCAATGGTAGGAATTTACAGGGGATTTGCCAGTATCTTTGAAAAGGAAATTGAGCAGGACCAGCCCTCAACATTATAACTGAGTGTCCATTATTGAGGCAGTGATGTGACTTGCATCATATATTAGTGGCAGATAATATATCAGATGTAAGGCAGGTTTGAGCATATACATTGAGAATGTTTGAATTTGGATAAGGTAAATGGTCAGCTATCACCACTTTTGATAAGATGATAATCAAGATATAAGATATTCTACCTGGAATAATACATATATCATGATGCATGGGTCAGCAGGGTGCATGACCTTTGTATGCTATTAATACTTGCATGCTGTCAGTGGAACTATACACACAGCACACGGTATCTTTCTTGGAAATAATCAATAACCCTTGACCATATAAACTGAAGTGGTGGACCTGCATTCACAAAAGCTTCCGTTTGACATATGTGGAGTGATTTCTGAGAATACCGCTGGCATACCACCCAGTTTTGTGTGGAGAGATAATAACCAACGTACTTGGAACTGTATCCAGGGGTCAGCGTGGAATGTTGTTCTGTTTCCTCTGGGCTCCAGTGAGCGGTGTTAGGAATTGGTTGTGACTTGTTTCCTTCTGTCCTCATGTGTTTTATGGCCAGAATCCTCCTTTTTTCCACCCTACTTTGTGTGCTCCTGCTTGTTCTGCTTCTATCCATGATGTCACATTCTGGACCTTGTGCCTTTTCTTCTCTATCGTCCTCCTCCATGTGTCCTTTGGTCTTCACCTGCTCCTTTTATCGCTTGTGAAATCTTGTTAAATGATCTTAAAAAATCTTGCTAATATTCTAGTTTTGCAATGCAATGCTTACAGATACTGGCCTAATGTTTGGTCTGTGGGCGCATAATGACCACTTACAGATCAACTTCGCGTTTCGACCCAGTTGACCTATTTTTGACCATATGACAGATCCTAAACAGAAAATTTCATGAAAGACAGAAATTTTTATGAAAAATGCACATGTATGGACTTTTTTTCACTATTCCTGCAGATACTGGCCTGATTTTTGGTGTGTTGCTTGATAATGACCCATTACAGATCGAGTTTGCATTTTGCCCTTGTTGACCTGCTTTTTGACCATACAACACCTCCTGAACTTAAAAAATTTTACAAATTTTAACAAATGTTTCTAATTTGCCCCAAGCGGGGGCATTTGTGTAGTTCCGACACATCTAGTTTTTTAAACATATGATTACCCAGATTAGGAAAATGCTTGAAAGAAAAGCAGAAACATTGGAAAACCTAAAATGGCACTCAGTAGAATGTCTTTCTTTCAAGGCAAAACAGCAGCCATTGAATGGAATATTGTTGAATGGAATATCAGTGCACAAGCTGAGAATATTATTGTCTTTCTTTCAGTCTTTCTTTCTATCTTTGCCTTTCTTCCTTTCTTTCTCCTTCCTTTCTCTCTTTCTCACTTTCTTTCTTTTTACTTTGTCACTTTCTTTCACACCTTCTTTCTTTCTCATTCTTTCTTTCTAACTTTCTTTCATTCTCACTTACTTTCTCACTCACTCTCCTTTCACATTCTCTCTTTTCTTCTCACTTTTTTTTCTCTCTCTCTGTTTCTCTCTTCTTTTTTCTCTATCATTCTCTTTCTGTGTCTCTCTCTCTATTGCCCTCGCTCTCTTGCTTGCTCTCTCTCTCTCTCTCTCTCTCTCTCTCTCTCTCTCTATTTTGGGTCTTCTGATAATATACAAAAACACTACCTTTGATAACAATCCAGCTGTATGTTAATAATACCTTGTCAGGAGTTCTCAGCCTCTGCAGTTATGAATAATCAATGATGTTTGACAAATATCCCACAGTGGGATTTCACGTGGGATTAAACAATTTCACGCATGAATAATGTATCATGAATTTGTACCCAGTGACAGTAAAAGGCAGGTATATGTTACATCATTATTGTATATGACATGAAATTGAAATCTCATATTACGTCCATGTATAAATGTTCACTCACTGATTTATTTACAGTATCCTAACACACCACCAGGCTGGCTCCTAGAAATGTGTACTAAGTACATTGATGTGATTACAATCCCCAGCTATCTCTTATGGTAACAAATAAATTTGAAATACAGTAAATCCTTGTTGTATTGAACTCACACCTTACTTGTGTCACAGGATTAATGTGTTTGCAACCTTTAGTTTAATTGCTAGCTAGAATATTACCCACTCTTGCAGTGTGAAAGGTCTCTAGGACTTTGGCTGGGTTTGTGCAGGATGGACTTTCTGTGGGCTATGTTGAAATGGGCCAAGGTCACTGGTGTAGTTTTGGATAGATTGCTGTGTAATAGCCACTTTATGAAATAATGACAAATTTCTCAGAATTTATAGAAAAATATGGAAATTGACTTCACATGGGACACACTTGGCATCCTTCCTGACCTTTCAACAACAAAACAGGCATTTCCTAGGTGTGGCCACAGATTGGTTTAAAAAAGTCAGTTTGAATATAGATGTACAAGAGCTGTGTGGAATCTGGGATGTGTGGAAGTTTTGATGACCCAGTTGACTTCAACACAATAAGGTTTCTGTTACTCAGCCTGAGAAAACTGCTATAAACAACTGGATATTTCTTTAAAATCATTAATACTCTTATAATTAAATGGTTTAAAATTGAATTTAACACAGATGTATGGGGATTTTCAATTTATCAGTTTATAATAATATCAGTGTATAGTGAACATGATATGAAATGTCAGTTGCCAGTGCACTTATTAGTGTATTCTGAAACAGACTAAATTGACTTGTTATCTAATTAATATTATAAATGTAATTTGGAAACTTTCACCAATAAAGTGCAAAAACAATTAAATGTTCTTTGAGCATTATGCTAAAGACGTCCATCCACCTGATTGAAATAGGATGGATAATGTCAAAGTTTTTGTGCTTTAGGGAGAAGTGAAAGTCTTTTTTTCAGGTAATCAGTAAGTCACCACCAGACCTATAGCCTCTATAGAATCAGTATGGATAATGAAGGCTTGAGAGTACAAGGCTTGGGGCTCCAGTGGTGTCAATCAAATCTCAGCTGTCAGTGCTTACCAGAGGCACAACTGGGATTAATTTTTTTCCTGCACACTGTTACCCAGATCAGTATTCTAGACAAATTAGAGGCAAATTTACCAAGGACAGGTTTCCCCACACCAGTATTCTGTACAGGAATAGTTTCACTATATCTGTGTTCCCAAGGCCAACATTGCCAGGAGGAATCTTGCTCAGACAAAAACACTCACTGACAAGTTGACATCATTGATATTGAAGTAAAAAAAAAAATCTAGATCAGCAGACTGAGTGTCGTCTGGTCTACATGGATAACCGTTTCTAGGTCCATTTTCCATAGGATCTGCCAGCAACTGACAGGGCTTCCAACCTTTAATTCCTTATTTAGACAACTTTTTGCCAGTTCATCTTACCAGTTTGACCAGTATGCTTCTGTACTATCGTTTCCATTACGTATAACCCCAAATAATTAAATTCAACTGTCATGTGACTATTCTTGACACAGATTTATTTTATAATTCCTTAAATATTAGATATAGACACATAACTGAAAATCATAAGTGTTATCACTAATTTCATTTATACATGTTCATTATTCTTCCATCCCTGTTCATGTTTGAGTTACTTCACCCAAGTTTATCAATTGTTTAAAAATTGATCAAGAAAAATATAGTTAAAATATATGGACATATATGGAAGTCCAAGCCTTCTGCAGCATAGTTTGTGCACATGTGTATTGTGCAGCATGAAGAATTTATTTGACTGTCTGACCAAGGATCAGTGTTAGGATGTATGTTGTAGTACAAACATTGAACACCAGGGGGGCTTACCCTCTCCATCCATAACACCAAGGCTGATCATTACAGATCAGGCCTCAGATGTACGTACAGACTAATGATACACACAAAAAATATTTAATTGTTTGCTGGAAATCCACTAGGTTGCCATTTCCACTTACTTTTCAAAGAAAAGAGTTCAGTGTACACAGTTTAAAAAAAATCATACATTTATGAGCCATAATAAGTTATATATTATAATCAATTGATCTGTTGCTGAACATTAAATGTGGCCATTTTCCAACTACAGATTTACTTTGAAAGTTCAGTTTGTCACAGATGCCTTATATATTGACCACCAGAGTGCAGACCTGGTGTGAACTTTATCCTCATTCAGAACCAAGTGGTATATCAAGGATTTTTATTTTCTGTTGAATCCATATTGTTTTAATGCTTTCAAGGTATAATCTGTAAGGAATGGTATAGTCTGCACACAAAATACATTGTTTTGCTGTAATACAGTGCACAACAGGTGTGCAGTAGTCCTTGCTTTGACTTTGCTCTACCACACTTCTTTCCATGGCGGCTCCCTATATACTGTGGTTAGCTTTATATTCATGAGGTAGAAATTTTGCAATTTATTCATTTTTTAAATTTTCGCAAGATTTTTATTTCCACTATCGCACCTGAAAAAATAAAATATAAGCACACCAGTATTTGTATTTATTTTATATAATGAATAAATCTGACACTATCTCATTTATTTCTGTTACAGTCATTATATTATTATAATAATAAATATGTGTTTGCATATGTTGTGTCATATGTGTCATCACAATAGCTTGTGTATTCTTATGTATCCATTATTAGAATGTTTAATAGTTAAATGTTTAGTGTAATAGACACTTCAGCTGAGACTTGTGGCTCATGAGTCTTTTGACTAACCATCATTGAAATACTAACTAATACTAATACAGAAAAAATGCAATCAAACTAAGAATTACCCTCCCCCCCCCCTCACAAGGAATGCCATTTTTCGACAATTCAGACAGTTACCATGGAGACAAAGCATCTTGTTGAAATATATGCACTGACAAATTGGTGTGATATGAGCCTAAGTGAAAGTAATTTTCACCTCACATGCCAGCAGGAATTGGCTAGACTGATGTTAAGTCGGCTAACGTTGGGATAACAATACATCTAGCCTTTAATTGGTTTGTGGAACATGCATTATCACACCAGCCACTGATGTATATTGGTAGTCTGTGTACATATATAAACAATGTGTGTGGTTGGGGGTTAAGATTTTAACCCAAAAGGGCAATGATGGGGTAGGATATACATCTCTTTCTTATGGTGGGTGCACCCTCATTACCCCACCCCCCCCCCCCCCACCCCCAATCCTCCCCATCCACCAACTCCAAGTGCACTTTGTCCAAATGCACAACTCCTTTGATTTCCAGTTTAATTACCCTCTTCATTTAGAAGAAACATTTTGGCAAAACATTTTTGCATAAAACCAAAAAACACTGGTATGAAGGCAAGTTTTGCTGATATGCAGGACTTGCTGTTAATGGCATGCGAGTGTTAAGTTACAAGATATATAGTTATTCATCTTTCCACACAATGAGACTGCCAGGCTGAAGTTGTTTTTGGTCCAGCAGAAACACAGCAGTGTTCACACTTTACCTATATTTAACACTTACCTGTGTACTTTCTCTTTGCAACACAACGGCATTCATATGTGTTTCAAACCGCAGTGGTTATGTTCCTTTGGAGATGGTTTTAATATTGAAATAATGAGATAAGTATTTGTCCCAATGTAGAATAAACATGCCTTAAAAGCACCTTGTGCTGGATACAGTTTCCATGGTGATAGAAAGATATAGAAAAATCATCAACTCACCATAACTCATGTACACTTGTACCGAGAATAAAATTGAAGGTTTATCTCCTCACCTGTTTATTTTTATAATATTTTTGTTTTAATAAATGATTGAATTTGAATTAAGCATTTTACATGCAACATAATACCTTTAAAGTTGTCATCTACACTTCTCTCTTAGTGGCTATGCACAGTAGTCATTCCTGATCTCCTTTGCTTTACCCGCTGTTTTGTTTAGCAGGTTGTTTTGGGTTCCAATACTAGGGTTGGCACAGGGCCAAGAATCAGACCAATGAGAGCAGGTTTAAAGCTTGGAGTTGGATGCACAATGCAATGCCATGCTATCATTGGTCTGATCACAATTCTTGGCTCTGTGCCAGAAATGGTGGTGAAACCTGAAGAATCTTGCTGTACAAAGCAGCGGTTAGAGCAAAGGAGATCTGAAAGAATGCAGTGTATTTATAACCAGTTGCATGAGAATTAAAATTGTGTATCTCATGGGTCACCTCACCTGAGTAGGTTTAAGTTATCCTGGGGTGAATTTGAATTTTTTACAAATTTGAAATTAAACATTCACAAATTATATAAAAAATTACTGCGATCAATCTGATGAAAATAACAGGTGTATGTTATGGGTATCCTCAGAATATTTCTCCCAGTTCATCTCTTTCCAACAATAACCTCAGCCATAAGTTTATTCACCCTAAGAACTGTTTACACTGTTTTCTGTGATGCCTTGTGGATGTCTGACATCTTTCGCCTCCCCTCTTTCATCCCTTATGGCTGTGGAATATATTTAAGTTTATTTGTACAAAATCTAATGAAACATCAGTTGCACATGACTGTGCTCAAGACCTCTTATGTGTATAACTGCTACATATACCAGCTACAACAAGGATGCAGGTACTTGGTCTCTGTTAGGTTTTTACTAGAGAAATGGATTAAGTACCATGAACTACCATGTCAAATACTTCATTGATTATGCTTTTCTTAATGCAGTTTGAACGTGACAGTTTTCAGAATATACATCTGGTTTTTGACACGCTTGTGGTGTTAAAAAAAGACTTGCTTTATTTGTATTGCCCAGAGGTGAATGTTGAGTGAAAGGAGTTCAGTCTATAACAGGGAGTAGAAACAACAAATTATAGCAACAAATCAATAAACCTGGGTCTGTTCTAGGAATTTGCTAACCAGCAGGTAGTAGACAGATAGGAGCCATGCCCATGTGACATATATAAAGGACGGTGACATTTACATAAAGGGCTCCAGTGTATTTCTGAGAAACCTGGCCCACCGGAAACAAACTGTCCACTAGTAATTAGATGCACCATCATGTGGTCCCCTTGGAGGCCCCATTTATACATACCACGTAAAAGGAAACCGCCTCCGCGCTTCCAAGAACAAACATTAAACGTTGTTATTAGGGAATGGATAATTTTACCTGGCACCACTCAGGTCAATAATACCATTAGAACTGGCACTTTAAAGGTAATAACTTGTGTAGCTTAACCTCTGCTAGGTGACAAAGATATTATGTTTTTCTTTTGGTTACTTGGTTTGTCGATCAGTAAGTGGAATCGAAAAGTTATTAACAGATTTTCATAAAATATTATGGCAGGAATCCAGGGAATAATCCATTTAATTTAAATGTAATTTTGGACACCCAAGATATATTTTAATATAATTTAATGTCTTTTCCATTGTGAGATATGGCAATATCTTTATCCCATCCAAGGGCCTAAGCCATTCACTGGTATTAGGGGCCATCTCTGTTCTAGAGAAGGCCAAGCTGTAATTCAATCACAGAGTTGAGGAACTGTTACACACAAGGGCCTGTATAGTACACAGGAAAGTTTCATTAGGATTCTGGTGAAGGTGTACTTGTAGGCTCAGACAACATGTCCACCTCCACTTTTCCTTCACTGTATTTTTACAAATTTTTAACAGGTAATCCAGGTATTACCACTCAGTAAGTGACTGTATCACCCACCCATAAAGTAATCTGTAACTATGAATATAACTGCAGCAGTAAAGAGACATGCAAATGAGCTGAGCTGTATTAACAAACTGGTCTATGTCTGTTATCCTTCTGTCCAGCCAGCTGGCTATTAGCAGGGTTTATCATTACAGCTGGATCCTCCAACTTGGCCAGCTTACTGACAGGTCAATATTGTTAAATCTGGCACCAATCCGGAAACTGTGTATTATTGACGCCATGCCAAGGGGGCAAATTTGGCTGACACCCGGAAATGCACTCTTCTCATTGGTTGAAACCAGTGGTTATAAGGTATTGACATTGTGCCAACACCTGGTGGTGGTCCACATGCTCCCCCATGTTAGCAGTGGTTGAGTGAAATGAATAAGTAGAAAAAATGCAATAAACACAACATAGGATATATAGTTAGACATTGATTTAAAACAAATTTTCTCATTTGAAACTTAATAATATGTGTAATTTTAGCATGAGGCTATATATGACATTATCCAAAGTCCATTTAATATCAGTATCTGGTTCATGAGAAACTATTTGTGACCAAGAAAAACGCTTTTTGTGCTGCAGCTTCCATGATGTCAAGTGTCACGGCATGTCATCCCAAACATTAAGGACAGTGACCTGCATTTTTCAAGTGATCATGGCAACCCCCCTCCCAGTCACCCACAAATAATCAGTTTTATCAGATAAGTAGCTGGCCGGCTTGAAAATTAGGTCAAGGTCAAAAATAAATCTCAGGTGTATATCTGCCACCTTTACTATTATTTTGACCAATGGTCTGATTGGGAAAATCAGCCATTTTGGTGATCGGGCCAGTGCAAACATGGGCAGTAGTGGATAAAAAAAAAAAAAAAGAAGAAAATCCTTGTTGATGGGTTTGCCCTGTGTTGGACCAAAGAAAGACAACAGACAATATCTGGACCCAAATAGTAATGAATAATAAAGGCATCAGCAGCAATAACGCCCAAAAAATGTAAAACTTTACGGAAACTGTACATAAATTACACTCATCTTAGCAACTTTGCTTCTTCTAGGCATTTTATACATCAGATTTCTCAGTACAACTGTATTATTGATTTTCTGCAAAGTGCTGTGATACATGTTTTGCAAAAATGCTTATGATAATGGAGTAGATATGCCACCTGTATGAGTTCAGCTCATCCATTATTAAGTTATTGTACAATGTAAGCTTCTACTTGCTGCTTCTTAACTGTCAGTTTATTTGTTTGGAGTATTTTTTATATCTTTTAACTCGTATTAAATTTGTATTCAATGTGTCTATGTCAACTTGATCTGAAGGGTTGCCTTTTTATTGTATCCATAATTGTATTCTGCTATTTACAGGTTATGTTGGGAAAAAAATGAAGCAGTACGTTAAGGAATTGCTCACACATAGTATTTATATTTAAGAAAACACCAATTTGAGATATATTTTCTTTATATTTCAGATAACAGCGATTTGATAGCATGTACCATCATCACCAGAGACAAGTAAGTAAATTTAATTCTGTTACACAATTCTGGGTAAATTGAAATCACTGTTCCAAAGCACTCACTGTACAGTGACAAAAATGGATAGATCGCCTTGCTCAAAACAATGGGAGATATTGGATTTTCTTCTGCCTCGTATTCTGTCTGTCTGTCATCCATCAGTGTATGTTTTCTGTTAAGGGCAACATTTCTAAAGCATTCCCTTGATTCATTATACTTTACTTGGTACATGTGTATTATGGGTCTCCTCACCTGATTATATTTATCTCATGCTTGATTGATTCTCTGTATTTTAATATCAGTGTGTCACAACTTTTTATACATTTATTTGTGACTCTGACTTAAATTAAAAGTGACTTAGATCCACTTGTGCTTGCTGTGTGGTATATGCACACAGTGATTGTATCCACCAAAACAGGGTTTTGTGGATTCTGTGTTTTCAGCCGGCCAACGCCGCATAGGTTTCTGGAGAACTCCTCTGTAACCACTGGACAGAATTTTACGAAACTCGGTATTATGATCGGGTCATGTGAACAGCTGCACCCTCATTTTAGGTTGACCTCTTACCTTTCCTCTCTGCACAGCATCTATCTTTGAGTCTTTTTTCACACATAAACCCACATATCTTAGGAATCCTTTGACCAATCTGGGTGAAAAATTGCTTGAGTGTAGCTCTTGGATAGCTTTATATCTTACACAAAACTGGTGGCGCCACCTTTAACCATTTTTATACAGCATCCATCTGTTTGTCTGCCTTGAGTTAAAATCACTCATACCTCTGCAGTGGTTTGACTTATCTGCCTGAAATTTTGCATGTCTATACATGACAACATATCTCACTCTATTTCCCCTTACCACTCAACCCATGTCTCACTCCACCTGTACCACTCTGATTTCTGCAGATACACGTAGTCGCTTGTCAATTACCCATATTCTAGTTAGGTATAGGTCACACTTGGTCTATTTTCTGAAGTTTAATCATTTATGAAAGATGGCTTTCACTTTCAGATTGACTTATTTAAGAAAATTTTACAAGTGGAAGGATAATTTTCACACATTCAAACTACATTAGTGACTTTGTTTTTGGACCATCTTATTTTTTCTTGATGTTCAATTAACTGATACTGCTCCTATGACTGATGTGCACCAATTAACTATTTTATTCTGTCTAAATAGGTTTTCTGATTGCTTCAGGGGTTAATGAGTTTAAATTTAGAGCATATTTATATCTCATTTTTGTAGCATTCCAAGACAAAGTTGGGATACTATGGTTTCATGACAGTCCCGCTGCGGCAGAAAAATCTTGTGAGCGAGATAACTTAAATAATATTCCACAGATTTTTATCAAACTATACATGTGAATAGATATAGGTAAGAGGAGGAAGCCTGTTTAAAATGGGGTCATGACATCTACTAGTTGAATGACCTTGACCTTGAATAGGTAAATTTTTTATGGAAAAGCACACAGATTCTTAAATGTATCAAGAAAGCTTGCATGGATTGGTCCAAAAATCAAGGGGGCCAAAGATATGGGATAGCCTTGTGATATGCCAGAAACTGGTGGCACCACCTATTATCCTTTTCTTGTTTTTTTGCACCTTTTAATACCCCCATCATTGCCACTTGACAGTACTGAGAGCATTATAAGTAAAAAACTAATGGACAGATTTCTTTCATATTATGAACATGTACAGAGAAGGGTTATAGGATGAGGTCTATTTAAAGTTGGGTCATGACCTTTACCATGAGAGTGGCCTTAACCTTGAATGTTTCCATATTTGGTGAAAATCACAAACTCCTTATGATATCTCCAGTTTTGATGTCACAGGAGCCATATGTCCTCAAATCTGTGGAAACAGGATTTTGGTCAACCCCATTGTTTTGAAGTACTGCATCTGTTTCCTTCAAAATTGACACAAGTGAATCTCCACCAAGATGTCTGACAGGTTCAAACACTTGTGACCTTGGCCCCTGTCACGTGTCAATATATGCTTCAGAAGAAGGGTGCCTGAACATTTTGTTCATATGCTCTATTTCAAGAATGGTTGCACCTTTTTGAATCATTCCTGGTTCAGCCTGATTGATTTACAACTGACACGCAGTGCATGTCCATTAATTCCAGCCTTCCAGGAAGGGTTGGTTTCAGTTTCTCCCAACAAATCAAGACATAGCAGTGTACCCTTTCATAATTAATGAGGTACATTTACCAAAGTTTTTGAAAAAATGTCATAATTAGAATGATGATTGATTATTCATTATATTCTTGGAACTTAGAGATTTGCCAAATTTCAGGATTCAAGGGCTGCACATTCTCACATGCCTGCTAATATTGGCATCCTGTTCACAAAAAAAACACATATTTAAATGTGAATTTTCAGTATTTTTCCTGACAGTTCTGATACCTTTTGAAATATTTTTTTTACTCTTGGTAAAATCCAGAGTCACTATGATTATCATATGTGAGTCACCCATGAAACCTTGTAATGCCACACCTACTTACTTTAGTGAACCACACTTTAACATATCCTGTTAATACCCCATGATATAAAAAGGGAGATGATGATTGCACAACTTGTTTAAATAACTACAAAAACTAGCTATACAGCCAATCATGTGCAAACCAACGCAGAACACCTCTTTTTAACCTTGTCACCCCTGCAACGCTTCATACACTTGATGACCTGAGATACCAAGGTAACTGTGTGGGTTAGAATAATTCCTGATTGAATCCTGCTCACTGCACATAACTTTTTATTTTTGTGTTCAAACAAATATTATGCATGTGATCTTTCCTTGATTTCATATTTATATATAACAAACTCTCATTATGTAGGTATGTAAAAAAAAACTCAATTCATAATGTTTCACACTCAGAATAGGAACATACAAGATAGAACCCCTGAACTAAAAATAAAATACAAACAAATTCTGGGAATTTATGCCCCTGCTTCTGCCTCTTGTTGTTCAAGCTTCCTGTGATCTTAATACTTGCCTTCTGAAATTGTTTAGTTCTCATTGTCCCCAAAGATGTCTCCAGATGTCATAATTGTATCCCCAGACCAAGTCGGGGGATACTATGTTTTCATGACGGTCCAGCCACCGCATATAAATCTAGTTGGCGCAATAACTCAAAAAATATTTCAGTATAAATATCAATATAAAAATAATCACGGATCTTTACCACCTTTACTAGGAGAGTGTCCTTGGCCTTGAATAGGTCCAATTTTGGGGAAAATCACACAAATTCTTAAATAACTCAAATTTTGCATGGATTGATCCCAGAATCAAGTTGATCGAAGATCATGGATAGGGTTGTCATGTTCCAGAAACTGGTGGTGCCACCTATTATTGTATCCCCAGACAAAGTCGGGGGATACTATGTTTTCATACTGGTCCCGCCACCGCATATAAATCTTGTTTGCACGATAACTCAAAAAATATTTCACGGATCTTTACCAAACTTGGTATATGTATAGATATGGGTGAGAGGACGACGCCTATTTAAAATGAGGTCATGACCTTAAATAGGAGAGTGTCCTTGACCTTGAATAGGTCCAATTTTGGGTAAATCACACAAATTCTTAAATATCTCAAGAAATCTTGCATGGATTGATCCCAAATCAAGTTGATGGAAGATCATGGATAGGGCTGTCATGTTCCAGAAACTGGTGGCGCCACCTATTATCTCTACTTGTTTTCATGCCGTTCAATACCCCCAAAATTGCTCCTTGAAGGTACTGTGAGCATTATAAGTCAAAAACTAATGGACAGATTACTTTCATATTATGCATATACATAGACATGGGTTATGGGATGATGTATATATATATATTCGGGTCATGACCTTTCCTATTAGAGTGGCCTTGACCTTGAATATTGCCATATATGGTGAAAATTACACAAAATCATTAATATCTCAATAAGGGATCCATGGATTGGTCCAAAAATCAACTTGATCGAAGATCTTGGATAGTATTGTCATGTACCGTAAAACCCCATCATTGCCACTTGACAGTACAGTGAGCAGTATAAGTCAAAAACTAATGGACAGATTTCTTTCATATTATGCATATACATAGGTATGGGATGATTTTTTTTTAAATTGGGGCCATGACCTTTCCTATGAGAGTGGCCTTGACCTTGAATATTGCCAGTTAGGTGAAAATCACACAAAATCATTAATATCTCAATAAGGGATGTATTGATTGGTCCAAAAATCAACTTGACCGAAAATCTTGGCTAGTGTTGTCATGTACCGGAAACTGATAGCACCACCTGTTATTCTTTTACTTGTTTTTGTGCCGTTTAATACCCCATCATTGCCACTTGACAGTACTGTGAGCAGTATAAGTAAAAAACTAATGGACAGATTTCTTTCATATTATGCATATACATAGACATGGGTTAGGGGATGATGTATATTGAAATTGGGGTCATGACCTTTTCTATGAGAGTGACCTTTTCTATGAGTGTGGTCTGATATTAATTGTTGCTGAAGATAGGGGGCCTATTCTTAAAGGGGGAGGGATTAATTGTCTGGGGATACTTTGGCATCTGCGGTGCCAAGAAATGTCTAGTTATTTACTTGTTTTTGTGCCGTTTAATACCCCCAAAATTGCCACTTGACAGTACTGTGAGCATTATAAGTCAAAAACTAATGGACAGATTTCTTTTATATTATGCACATACATAGATATGGGTTATGGGATGACGTTTATTTAAATTGGGGTCATGACCTTTCCTATGAGAGTGGTCTTGACCTTGAATATTCCCATATTTGTTGAAATTCACACAAAATCTTTAATATCTCAGTAAGGAATACATGGAATGATCCAAAAATCAAATTGACAGAAGATCTTTGAAAGCTTTGTCTTTTGCAGAAGACAGGTGGCGCCACCTTGTGTCTTTTTCTTGTTAAAATGATGTTCACGCAATAACTTTGTAAAAATTTGAGGTACAGTCACCAAACCCACAGGTTTGATGCATCTTATCAACGGTTAGGTCAAGTACAAGAAGATATGACCTTGATGCACTTTTTAGCTCAGCTGACTGAAAGTCATCTGAGCTATAGCAATCACTCTTTGTCCGTCTGTCTGTCTGTCCGTCCGTTAACCAGGCACAAATTGTAACCGCTGGACCTAGAATCTTGTCTGAGTCTGAGAGGTCCATGAAAAATCTCCTTGGAAACCAGAAATTAGGTCTCTGTTACCCATATCCTTTGAGCTATGGGGGCCCCAAAGTACCCCCAAGAAAAGTAAAAAATTTCATACAAAAACTTCAATATCTCATTAACTACTTGACTGACGGTCATACATATTGATCATGAGATGTTCCATCAGTTCCTGCAGACTGGTGGCGCCACCTGTATTTTTCGATTTTTTATGAATTTTTTTCTCTATTTTTGAGACCTTTAAAAATGTAAACATCTGTTAACAAGGCACAAATCGTAACGACTGGACCTAGAATCTTTATTCTTGACACACGGAGAGACCTATGAAAAGTCTCCATGGAAACCAGAAATTAGGTCTCTGTTACCCATATCCTTCGAGCTATGGGGCTTCAAAGTTCCCCCCAGAATAGTCAAAAATTTCATACAAAAACTTCAGTATCTCATCAACTACATCACTGATGGTCATGATTTTGGCATACATATTGATCATGAGATGTTTCATCAGTTTCTGCAGACTGGTTGTGCCATCTGTATTTTTCAATTTTTACGAATCGTTTTCTCTATTTTTGAGACCTTTAAAAATGTGAACAGCTGTTAACACGGCACAAATCCGAACAAGACTGGACCTAGAATCTTCATTCTTGACACAGTGAGAGACCTATGAAAAGTCTCCATGGAAACCTGAAATAAGGTCTCTGTTACCCATATCCTTTGTGCTTTGGGGGGCTCCCAATTACCCCCCTGAATAATGGAAAATTTGATAAAAACAAACTGCAACATCTCAATAACTACAACACTGATGGTCATGATTTTTGGCATCCATATTGATCAAGAGATGTTCCATCAGTCCCTGCAGACTTGTGGCGCCAACTGTATTTTTTCAAATTTTCATAATTTTTTTCTCCACTATTTTTGAGACCTGTAAGGATGTAGTTATCTGTCAACAGGGTAAAAATCGTAACGACTGGACCTAGAATCTTCATTCTTGACACTCAGGGAGACCCATGAAAAGTCTCCATGGAAACCTGAAATTAGGTCTCTGTTACCCATATCCTTTGAGCTATGGCACTCCAAAGTACAGCTTAGAATAATGGAAAATATGATACAAAAGCTGAAGTATCTGAACAACTAATGCAGAGATCACCATAATTGTTTGCATGGATATTGATCATGGAGTGTTTCATCAGTTTCTGCAGACTGGTGGCACCACCTGTATTTGTTCGGGTTTTTTTTACGAATTTTTTCTCTATTTTTGAGACCTTTAAAGATATGAACATCTGTTAACAGGGCACAAATCATAAAAACTTGACCTAGAATCTTCATTCTTGACACATAGGGAGACCCATGAAAAGTCTCCATGGAAACCTGAAATTAGGTCTCTGTTACCCATATTCTTTAAGCTGTATGGCTCCAAAATACCCCCCAGAATAATGAATAATTTGATACAAAAAACTGCAGTATCTCAATAACTACAACACTGATGGTCATGATTTTCTGCATACATATTGATCATGAGCTGTTCCCTCAGTTTCTGTAGACTGGGTGCGGCACCTCTATTTTTTCAAATTTTTACGAATTTTTTTCTCTTTTTTTGAGACCTTTAAAGATGTGGCTATCTGTCAACAGGGTACAAATCATAACAACTGGACCTAGAATCTTCATTCTTGTCATGCAAGGAGGCCCATGAAAAGTGCCTGTGGAAAGTTGAAATTAGGTCTCTGTTACCCATATCCTTCAAGCTATAGGACTCCGAAGTATCCCTCAGAATAATGGACAATATGATACAAAAGCTGAAGTATCTGAACAACTAATGCAGAGACCACCATGATTCTTTGCATGGATATTGACCATTAAGTGTTTTTATTATTTTCTGCAGACTGGTGGAGCCACCTATATTTTTGTATCTGCCAAAACAAAGTTTTGCGGATACCATGTTTTTGACCAGGTTCTGCCGCCGCATTCCTTTCCGCAGAACTCCTCTGAGACTAATGGACAGAGTTTACCGAAACCTACACCAATTATCGGGTCACATGTGAACTGGTGCCTCACCAATTTGCATTGACCTCTGACCTTTCCTCTCTGCCCAGCTTCTATTTGTGCGTCTGTTTCCACACATAAACCCTCATATCTCAGAAACCGTTTGACCGATCAGGAAAAAAATTTATACAATATGAATTTTCTTCTGCCTCGTATTCTGTCTGTCTGTCATCTATCAGTGTATGTTTTCTGTTAAGGGCAACATTTCTAAAGCATTCCCTTGATTCATTATACTTTACTTGGTACATGTGTATTATGGGTCTCCTCACCTGATTATATTTATCTCATGCTTGATTGATTCTCTGTATTTTAATATCAGTGTGTCACAACTTTTTATATATTTATTTGTGACTCTGACTTAAATTAAAGTGACTCAGATCCACTTGTGCTTGCTGTGTGGTATATGCACACAGTGATTGTATCCGCCAAAACAGGGTTTTGTGGATTCTGTGTTTTCAGCCGGCCAACGCTGCATAGGTTTCTGGAGAACTCCTCTGTAACCACTGGACAGAATTTTATGAAACTCGGTATTATGATCGAGTCATGTGAACAGCTGCACCCTCATTTTAGGTTGACCTCTTACCTTTCCTCTCTGCACAGCATCTATCTTTGAGTCTTTTTTCACACATAAACCCACATATCTTAGGAATCCTTTGACCAATCTGGGTGAAAAATTGCTTGAGTGTAGCCCTTTGATAGCTTTATAACATACACAAAAAATGGTGGCGCCACCTGCAACCATGTTTGCACAGTGTCCATCTGTTCATCTGCCTTGGGTTAAAATCACTCATATCTCTGCAGTGAATTGACTAATTCACCTGAAATTCAACATGCTTATACATCCTGGATAGCTTTCTTGATTTTATGACAGGTGGCGCCACATACATTCACGTTCACGCTGATGACATCCAAGCTCATTTCTCGGGAACCGTTTGACCGATTGGGCCAAAATTTTACACGTGTATAGATCTCACATAGCTCTTTATCATACGCAAAACTGGTGGCGCCATCTGCAACCATTTTTGCACAGAGTCTGCTGTTTGTCTGCCGTTGGATAATGTCACTTATATCTCGGCAGTGGTTTGACATATCTGCCTAAAATTTTGCAGTTTTATACATCCTGGATAGCTTACTTGATATTATGACAGGTGGCGCCACATACATTCACGTTTACACTGATAACATCCAAGCTCATTTCTCGGGAACTGTTTGACCGATTGGGCCAAAATTTTGCATGTGTATAGATCTCACATAGCTCTTTATCATACGCAAAACTGGTGGCACCATTTGCAACCATTTTTGCACAGAGTTTGTCTGCCGTGGGATAATGTCACTTATATCTCGGCAGTGGTTTGACATATCTGCCTAAAATTTTGCAGTTTTATACATCCTGGATAGCTTTCTTGATTTTATGACAGGTGGACCCACCTACATTCTAGTTAACACTGCAGACATCCAAGCTCATATCTCAGGAACCATTTGACCGATTGGGCCAAAATTGTGCATGTGTTTAGATCTCACATAGGTCTTTATCATAAACAAAACTGGAGGGGCCACCTGAAACTATTTTTTCACAGCGTCTGTCTGTTTGTCTGCCGTTGGCTAAAATCACTCATATACATGTAGTGGTTTGACTTTTCTGCCTAAAATTTCACATGTGTATACAACTTTCTGTTTTCTGGATCTGTGGTAGGTGGCACAATCTACATACACATTTAGGCTGCAGACATCCATGCTAATATGCTACATACCGCACTCTATTTCCCTTTGCCACTCAATCCATGCCTCACTTCACCCGTTCCACTCTGATTTTGGCGGATACATGTAGTCACTTGTCGGCTACCCGTATTCTAGTTTTTAAAGTTTACACATTTTTCCTCTATTTTTGAGATATATAAATACAGACACAATCTTGGCCTGTTGGTTAATCTGTTTGATGCTTCAGTTGAATGGGTATATACTACCATTCTGATGATAAAATTTCCTTTTGCGAATCTCTTCCCAGTCAGCTGAGCGTCATGACCCATGGGTCACTTGTTCAAGGGCCCAGCAGCGATTATGATCAAATGATATTAGGGAATAACTCAAAAAAAGAATTTGTGGTACAGTCATCAAACCTACAGTTTAGATGCATCTTATCAAGGGCTAGGCCAAGTTCGAATATGGATGACCTTGATGCATTTTTCAAGGTCTCAGAGGCGATAACGCTGAAGTGATGTTAACTTTAATATCTCACTGAGGGATGCATGGATTGGTCCAAAAATTAAATTGACATAAGATCTTTGATAGCATTGTTTTCTACAGAAGACAGGTGGCGCCACCTTATGTTGTTTTTGTGCTAGAATGATGTTTAAACGGAATAACTTTATAAGAATTTGATTTACAGTCACCAAACCCACAAATTTGATGCATCTTATCAAAGGCTAGGTCAAATTTGAACATGGATGACCTTGATACATTCTTTCAAGGTCACAGCAGGGATTATGTTAAAATGAAATTACGGCAATAACTCAAAAAAAATTGTTGGTACAGTCACCAAACTTACAGGTTAGATGCATCTTATCAAGGGCTGGGGGGAGGGGGGTGGGTTAATTGTCAGGGGATAATATGGCACCTGCGGTGAATGTGAATTAGGATCAAAAGGAAAAATTTATTTTGTTTGTTTTGGATCTGGTGATATTATATTTTCAGACAGACACTCCAAAACCAGTCCCAACCAAGGTATGCATGAGAGCAATCACTGACCCAAATTTTAATGAAAATGGATGATATTTAGGAAAGTTATCACACGGAAAAAAAACCTGCCAGACGGACAGACAGACAGGGACAAACAGACATTCCAGGGAAGTGGGGGACAATAATATACCTTTAGACAGGGTCTAAAATTTTAACTTATTAGTTATAACACTGAATGAATATATAAAAAAGGAAACATAAAGTTGCAACCAAAATATCAAAATATATTGGAATCCTGAATAAATTAAAACATTATCTACCTATTCCTATACTTATAATTATATGTGATACACGTATTCTATTACACTTAAATTATGGCATTCTTATATGGGGCTTTGATATGAATAGATTAAAAAAACTTAAAAAAAACATAAGAATTATCACAAATAGCAAATACAATGCCCACACCAAACCAATTTTTAAATCATTAAAGATCCTAAAAATAAATGACATTTTCATACTAAATATAATACTGTTATGAAGCACTACCACAATTTTTACAAACATTTAATTTTTTAACAAGGACAGTGACACATAAACATGACACAAGACATAAGTATACCCTTGTTACAAATAAAACCAGAACTAAGATAGCAGACAACTTTCTGAGAACACCAAAAGTCATAAAAGGGACAAAATCTTCACTCATAGTCTTCAAGGATTGATTTGCTACACCAAACAACATTTTATAAATACATATAAAGACAAATGCCTTCAGAAAAAACTGTTACATCTTTTTCAAAAATTAGTCTAAGTAAAAAAAAAAAAACCTTAAAATAGATAACAAACTGTTATTTCAGCAACTCAAGTTGATAATCTTCCCAGTTTCTATAACACTTTGTATAAAACTTCACCTCCTTATTATGTACAATTTCTCTATTTCTAAGTTGGCTGTTTTATGTCAAATAAAATTTTCTCCCTCTCTTTTTCCCTGTGTGTGTGTATATACAGTGAAACCTGAACCAAGCGACCACTGCCGCCAGCGACAGTCTGTGACTTATGACCGAAAAATGAATGCACCGAGCTTAATCACTCTTTAATGCCCCTGTTTTGAGCGACCGTTTGTGGTACGCGACCATCGACCGCTCAAATGTGACCGGTCACTGGTCTTTACCTCCGTTAAGCGACCGCCTGGTGAAGCGGTAGTGGCAACTGGCGTCCTAAGTTAAGACTAAAACGACCGTGCCATTGACCGTCTCGTGAATGTGCTGGTGGGAATGGTGACCTACTTTTCCCGCGGTGAATTGGACATCAATTCAGAATACCCCCTCCAGGTGTCAATGGCCCAGGGTCCGCGTGGTTTTAATCTTTCTCGAAAAATGAAAGTTCTGCGAATATTGCGAGGGAACATGTAAAACGACGCAATTCTTTAATTCTGTGTACCATTACTTTTTTTTAGCACAGCCTATCTTTGAACACGTATTTGTTTAACGATTGTCTAAAACATCTTTACAGTAAACAGGTAAGGATCACGTGCTCTAAGGAAAATCCCTCATTAATATTCATCGAATAGAACTCCCGTTCTATTTCTGACACGCTGCGGTTGTTGACCAGTTGACCGGAGTTCATAGCTAGTCTTAGCGATGTGTAAATAACATTTGCGCGGATTTAATTTAAAAAAAGTGAGTCATGAAAGTAAGTTTGTCATTGCTTAATTTAAGCTATCAACTGTCATTGCTTATCACACACATTTTGACTTGACAACATGTCAGTTCGTGACGACGACAAACTGACGACCTGCTTCGATAACATCAATAGAATATTCATCAATAAGGCAATAGGACTCAATGCTTACTACCATAGTACCAATATAGAGAGACAGTTTGATAACGTGAGCAGTCACCTGTAATCTAATGATTGATCCCTTCATACCTGCTTTGAAGTTTATTGAGATTTTAATGGGGTCTGCTTCTAATTACGGTGAGCACAAGTCAGTGATCAACAAAGTGACTCAGTGTGTACTCATGGTACATCATTAATTAGCGGTTTGTGTTTGTGCAATATGACAAACAAGCTATTCAAAGCCTTTGACAAAGGCTTGTTTAATAAAGTTATAAAAGGACCAGCTTTCTTCGATAATTATAAATAAGATTCTCTTTGTTAAGCAGAACAAGATTGATTCAATGTTTTAAGTAAATATTGTTGTTAACTTGTAAATATTGTTGTGAATATCTTGATTATTTATATATATATATATATATATATATATATATATATATATATCCAGTATGTATTTTTATAATAAATAAATAAATGTTTACGTAGACATATATGCCTATATATTCTTTGTTCGTTTCATGCTGAGACTTAGACCACCTGAGACTTAAGACCACCTGTGACTTAAGACCGCTTTTGGTGTGGCACATCAGGTGGTCTTAACTCTCAGGTTTTACTGTATATATATATAAGGTTAGATTGATTTGTGTGAAATTCTCATAAGTTGAATACTCTGCCTGTTTCGAATTAATCAGCTTTAGTTCCAAGTACAAGGGAGATAAATTATCACCAAGTAAAACATATTATTGCATATTTGTATATGTCAAAGATTTTTTACTAAATTCAGTGAGAGAATGTGTGCCATTGGTGTAGTTCAGTAATGTACTTATTTACCTGAAGCCTGTATCTGCTCTGAAAACAAGTATTGTAATTTTTTCAGTTTATCTGTGCAGCCATGATAGTCATAATCTTAAAATTATATGAAGAAAATATGATGCTCAAATCTTAGGAAGACTGAAGGAATTCTCCATAGATATTGGCAGCCTTAGAAATGCTGTTCTTTTATGAAAAATCAGAGGAAAAGTGATTGTCAAAGTTTTTCAGAGTTTGTGCCACTGTGGTCAGTATCAGCTGCTTGCCATTAAGACATACCTGAAGAAATCAATCACCCAGGGTGCTTTCAATTATTGAAAACCTTGAACCTGCTTGTATTTGAAATGATGATTTGAAGGCCTTGAAAATCCTAAAAGCCTTTTCCTTGAAGTACTTGAAAATTCCTTTAATTTTGTCTTAGAGCTGCCTTTTCTAATTCCAGTTCATCTTATAAGCTTAGTATTAGATTCTGTAAATGCTTTTAATAAAGTATTTAACTGGTTTTTTACTCAGTTTGGTGTGCTCACAGCACCAGAAAGGCCCATGAAATTTGCAAAACATGTGCCTGAAAATACTTATAATATGCCCTCGGGGTTGGTATACAAACCTTGGGTTCTCAATGACTGATAGCACATACAAAATGATATGGTCAGTGGATACATTCAGTGGTTTGGTAAACTTGTTTCTTTTTCATCAAATTGATAACATCCAAAGGAATCTCTTTACTAAGGTTCTGAGAAATTGATACCAGGTCCAGAAAAGTACTTGGAAATCACAAAATCTGCATTTCCAAGACGTTTAGTAAACCAAAAAAAACTCTGGCCCCTATATGTTCAGTGCAGACAAATCCTAATAGTGATAGTTTTAAAAAATCACCAAATCGTTGAAGTTTAAGGTGATATGTTCAGTGACTTTTTTCTTCCTCATCAAGTGAGATACATTTGTAGGAATCTGAAAGTACTTGAAAATCAGAGAAACAGCATTTCCCAGAAGTTCAGAAACCAGAAACTTTCTGACCCTCTTGATTTTATTTACAGATATATCCTAAAAGTAGTTCATTTTATCATTGGCCTGTATTTTTAACATTTTAGCAAACTTAATGTTACAAAAACGTATAATATGACATGAAAAAAAAGATAACCCGGAAATTAACTGTTATATTGTCCCTGCATGAAACAGTTCTGTTCCTTCTCTGTGAAAACAGAGGAACAAAGTTAAGCGTGTTTTTTTGGAAGTCACTTGTGTAACACATGTGATATATGCATCAGTGTTACATGTGGTTGACATTGAATATTGCATGCACCAGCCTGCTTCTCTTACGGTATGCTGAGCATTACCCATCATGGTGAAGGGAGAAAATCAGGTCATACAGGGACATTCTGGGTAATGATTAAAAAAAAAGCTTCACTTGCCATATCCAAGTAAAGATCAAATGGTTGGATGAGCGGTATTACCCTGATGTTTCCTGATCAGTAAATAATAAACGGTTTTCTATGATGCAGGTGGTAATGTTTTATTATTTAATATTCCCACTAATTTCTACCTTTGATCTGGCATAGTGGTGTCATCTCCCCCATCTTTAGTAAACTCAGGAAATTGTCACACTCACGGGACAAAGTTTTCCTTTAAATGTTTATATGAACTCAATGGACCTTTCATTTTCATGCCCACTTTGTATACTACTGTGGTCCCTGCTTTGAGGGACCACCCTCTCTCCCAAAGAACAACAGTTGGTTTATTGCAGGTAGTTGTTTGGCCCAGGTATGTGAAATCTTACAAAAGAGCCAAAGACACCACTGTTTGAGTAGTGATTAATGAAGTATGCGGTGTTATATTTTCCTTTTGCTACATAAAACTTTGAAAGAAAAATCATTGTTTTTTTTTAAATATGTTATTCACTAGTATTATTACATGAAATTTGGCAGCAGAGTTGGTGTTTGGCAACTGGTCACTTGATAAAAGTATACTTTAACTTTAAAACTGTCCAGACAAAGGTTATTAACAGTAGATTGTTAATGGATCCATAGTCACTCAAAACAGGGACTACTGTATGTGTAAGAACATCGTTACACTGGTTCATTCATTGGTTCATTTCATTCAGTTTCCTACTGCTACATCTTGTGATTTTTGGAGAAATGTGCCTTAATAATGTGGGACTGGCATGATATATAATCACACCAGCAGTGGTACATGCAAACCTAATTTTGTATAATACAGTAATATTGCAGTGAAATTTGGACATTGCAGTGGTACATGCCAAGCTTATTTTGTATAATACAGTAATATTGCAGTTACCCAATACTACAGCCAGAATGATTTTCAAGATGATTTTTCCATCTTGGTATGAAAGCATTTAAAAGATTCAAAGTCATGACTGGAAAGGCTGTCAGTAGAGCTTACACCAGTACCAAGAAAAATCTGTACTAGATGCTCTCAAATTTGGATCCATACCAACAATTAATGAGGTCTTTTTAGCCTGTGTTCCTATCCTTTACAAAGTTAGATATTCATTTCATGTGATCCTGTTAACAGACCAAACTAGAAATCTGCATTCCATTCACTTATTCAGCCCATATTAGCCAGGTTTTTTCATACCTAAGTGACTGTACATTTGTGAATATTCCTTGATGATGTTCCTGGAATCAGATCATCAGCTGGATCCACACCAAAACCTAATCATTCTTCATTGGCCCATTCCAGAAATGGCCTAAAATTTCATGAGATTCTGTTCATGATTGCATGATAAGTTATGTTGTGAACAAACTCAGGCAAAACAAAAGATTCAGACATGGGTGACAACACAACTTCCTTGTAAAATGCAACAGAAGCTTACAGCTGCCTGACTTAATAGTTGCACATACAGTGCTAAGTTATAGAAATATATCATGACTGACTGAACTTGTATGTCACCCCTGGTTGTCATCCATGTTTCTTCAAAATGTTAAATTTTATTTAACTTAAAAAAATTTACTGATTTTTGTTGTTGTTGTTCAAATGCAAATAGTTAGATGATAAAAGTAAGCAGTGAAGCAGGGCTGCTTTCTTTTGAAACACAGGTATTTGGTTTGTAATGGACTAATTTCATAAAGAAAAAGATGTTCAAACAGAGGTGCATGGAAGTGCACAAAATAAGAATTAATGAAAATGTATGAACTGTGTTTTGATTACTAATTATCATGTAGTGGTCATCAAATACAGACTGCAGTATCATGTAGTGGTCATCAAATACAGACTGCAGTATCATGTAGTGGTCATCAAATAAAGACTGCAATATCATGTAGTGGTCATCAAATAAAGACTGCAATATCATGTAGTGGTCATCAAATACAGACTGCAATATCATGTAGTGGTCATCAAATACAGACTGCAGTATCATGTAGTGGTCATCAAATACAGACTGCAATATCATGTAGTGGTCATTAAATACAGACAGAAATATCATGTAGTGGTCATCATATAGACAGAAACATCATGTAGTGGTCATCAAATACAGACTGCAGTATCATGTAGTGGTCATCAAATACAGACTGCAATATCATGTAGTGGTCATTAAATACAGACTGCAATATCATGAAGTGGTCATCAAATACAGACAGAAATATAATATAGTGGTCATTAAATACAGACAGAAACATCATGTAGTGGTCATTAAAAACAGACTGCAATATCATGTGGAGGTCATAAAGTACACATTGCAATGATTCAGCTGCTTTGAATCAATAATGTTAAAACAAACCTTTGAGCCCACTGCAATTTTTTATATAAAAAACACACCCACTAATTATACACGTGCTTATTCATAATTTTGACCTAGCCAAGACACTCCCACTCATTTACCGGAAATGTGGAACTGCTGTGTTTAACAAACAGAAGTCTGGCATGCTAATACTGCCTGTTCTATAGACATCTCATGTCTTATCATGCTTTAATATAAATGGGGCCCAGTCACCTTTCTGACCTTAATGAACTAAAGGTAAGCCCTTGGAGCCTTGATAAGAATAAGCCAGGAATTGTGGATATCACAGCACACAGGCTGCTTGTTTTATTTATATAAATGTGTTTATAATATATGGGGGGCTGAACGAAATAATCAAAGCAAATTCAACAAGGGCATATGGCGGCAAATCAGATAAGCAAGAGCTTTGAAAATGACATTTTGCAACTAGTGACCCTTCTACCTCCACATACATGCAACCTACCACATAGGTTTCATGTTTTTCACATTTGTCAACCTTGCTGTGTTTACAAACAAGTTGCTTTATAGGAAAGTTTCCCAGCAGTACCATCCCAGCACAGAAGTCCATTTTGCATGTGATAGATCCCAAACAAGAATTGTCCAAATATGAATGTGCACAGTTGTGAAACCCTGGTCATAAGCCTAAAAAGAAAACAGAAAAGGCAGCCGGCGTTTGCGCTATGTTCATGTTGGCACGCGGATCATGCCCAGTCCACTTTTTTAACACTCATATACAGGAGTAAGCCCATGGTTTCAGTACAATATTTTGGAGGGGAGCATTTTATTTCAAAGTGAAGACGCTATTTTTTGTTTTAATTCAACAATACTTGTACATTATTAGGTTCCTTTAACTTAATTATCCTGACTGATCCTGTGTCAGTGGTGGGTTCACATTCTGGGACAGGCACGTAAGTGTATTTGTAGAATTATTAGGCTTAGTTTCACTTTAGTTATACTGTAGCTCCGGGTCACCTGGTATGTGTTCACTCTCATTACCACATCAAGTACCGCTCAAGTTATCAAGACTAATTCATTATCTATACTATCTGTATGTACACCACTGTTTAGCATGTGTAGTTTACTTATAAATACGACAAGTGCTAAATTAGTGTTAAATGGACTACGGTGCTTTTCTACATATCTAAAAGCCAGTCACTCACCTACTTTTTCTATATAAGGCCAAAAAAATTTAAAGGTATGGCTATCAGGCACCGCCCGCATCAATTTTAAACCCTCGCATCAAAACTTTTTATTTTGATTTTCAATAAAAACTTTCCAATTTTGAGCTGCTGCCGCTCCGACATTTCTTTCAAGAAGATAAAACCATACAATATCCTTTGTTTTGTAGTGCTTTTACTAATTTAGCAAAATAAAACTGTTATTTTATGCTTTTCCCTTATTATTTGACATTTTTATCGAAACATACCAACAAATTAAAAATAAAAAAGCGCCCGCCCGCATTGATTTCTGAAAAAGTGCCTGAGAACCATACCTTTTTTTTATTTTGGCCTAATTTATGTGATTTTTGGCTACCTCTGCGTACATATTAATGAACTCTGGGTAATTCCTCTTAAGAAGCTTTTATAAGTCCTCCCAGTCAGTGAGAGATGTACCAGCTTGTTAAGCTGTAAGCTGTTAGTAATAACAGCTGTATTGACAAACAGGAAAAACATGTAACCTAAGGTGGTTGGTTGCTTTTGTGGGGAAGTTTAAAGGTTACCAGATGCAACACTCCCTTTGCAAAACTCAGACTTGCCATCAGGTTTCCTTGCTGAATGTGTTAGGATTATTTTTTGGGCCCCCATATGTTACAAACATGTTGATATAAACAAAACAAACAGCCTATGTGCAGTTGGATCAGTGTTTTCTGGCTGATTTTTCTGACAGGTTCAATAAATTATCATTAGTTAAGACACATAAGATATTGGAATAGGCCCCTTTAAACTAGCATGGCACTCAGTAGAGGCTAAACTAACCTACTGGGTCAGACCTTGATTCATATCCACACCTAGGTGTTATAGGAGTGTTCATTGTCTTCTCTTCACAAAGTTTTGGGATAATCAGTTCAGTAGATTTTGCATCAGATATATAAAAACAGGTGAAAAACATAACCTCTTTTTTGAGGGTAAAAATACACTAGGGCTGATATAAAGCTTGTAAATACTGTCCACGGAGATCATGTGACTCCTGTGACTCACTCCACCAGTGAGAAAACTTAGTGGATTCATAAACATCAGTATTCAGAATTGTTAAAGTTCTCACAATTGTGCTGTACAAAATTAAATGCAATATACTTGAACCAATGTTGGCTTTGTTTAACCACTGTTGGTATTGTTGAACCAATGTTGGTATTGTTGAACCAGTGTTGGTATTGTTGAACCAATGTTGGTATTATTTAACCACTGTTGGTATTGTTGAACCAATGTTGGTATTGTTGAACAAATGTTGGTATTGTTGAACCAATGTTGGAATAGTTGTACCTATGTTAGAATAGTTTTACCAATGTTGGTATTGTTGAACTGATGTTGGTATTGTTGAACCGATGTAAGTATTGTTGAACTGATGTTGGCATTGTTGAACTAATGTTTTGTTTTGTTGAACCAATGTTGGTATTGTTGAACTGATGTTGGTATTGTTGAACCAATGTTGGTAATTATTAACTAGTGTTGGTATTGTACAACTGACATTGTTATTGTTGAACTTACGTTGGTATTGTTGAACGATGTGAGCATTGTTGAATCACTGTTGGCATTGTTGAACTTATGTTTTGTTTTGTTGAACCGATGTTTGTAATGTTGAACAAATGTTGGTAACTATTGTTGATGCTATGTTTGTATTATTGAACCATTGGTTAACCGATATTGGTATTGTTTAACCACTGATGGCATTGTTTAATCACTGTTGGCATTGTTTTACAGCAAGAAGGAGAGGAGGTTCCTTGTGATTGATGTCCTCCAGTTAATCTTGGTGGAACCGGACACCAGACGTCTTGGCTGGGGAGTGGTCAAGTTTGTGGGATTCTTGCAGGTCAGTAATTATTCTGTAATTGTTAATGATTAATGTCAAAGATAAAAAAATTACTTCAAATGATTTGACCCTTTTAATACATGTATTATACTTTTTTTAAAATAAAATCCATAATAATTACTTTAGTCCACGTTTTTATGACCTTAGTATTTAGTTGCAGTCTGTCACCCTCAGTAGTCAACTGTAGTCACCCTCAACATGGCTCTTCAAGAAATACCCAACCCTTATTTTATTCTAGGGTTAAAAATCTAAAAGAAGGGGACATTTTTCTAGTGAGATGGCTTATGTACAGGTAATTTTATCAAGGATACATTTGTTATCAGAAAACCATTTGCATGGATGGTTTTCATTATCTTTGTATAACTTATCTAATTCTTGAAATAGATAACAATCTTATCAGTGGTGTATGTAACAGTGAGCAGGCCACAGGGTGAACCATATGGCTGTAGACACAGGTATGCAAGCTTCAGTATGAGGGGGACATGACACACAGTCTTATGTAACAGGTAGATGTGATGTGGTCTGATGAGATGCCGGAACAAAATTAAACCCATTATCAGAAAAGAACCCTGATACTTGACAACTCTAAATTTTATAATTAGGCTTGATAAAATTTACAATTCAACGGTTTACATATTCTAATTTTAATTTTTATTTTAATAATAATATTTTCAACAATTTATATATATCAATAATTGTACATGAAGAAAAATATATTTGAAAAAAAAAATCAGTTTTCAGAATAGTTTTCATATAATTGATGCTCATTGTACTAACAAATTATATTATTAAGTTCTATGATTTAACAGATTGTGTATAGCATGAAATGTATGAACGAATGGCCACTGCAGACAAACTCGTAAAAATATGTGTGAAATTTTGTGTACAATATTTGATATGTAATATATGTATTTTTAGCTCAGCTGACTATAAGTCATCTGAGCTATAGTCGTGGTCCATTGTCCGTCGTCCGTCTGTCCGTCCGTCCGTCCGTCCGTCCGTAGATGTGGCACGTTTTGAAACCGTAAGACCTAGGAATCCAAAATTCAGCATAATGTTAGATGTCCCCAAGATCTCCTACCAAGCCAAAAACTGGGTCTTTGCGACTTCATTCCTTTGAGAAATTAAGGAAAAACCTCAATTTTTTATTAAAAACCTATTTTCACACTTTAGGACTGCCTAATATCAAAACCACTCATCTGTTTTTCCTCATATTTCCTATAAATAATCCTCTATATAATTCCTATGTACATGCCAGAAATTAGGTCTGTATTATTTAATTTAAAAAAGTTATGGGCCCAAACATAATGCATTTTTTAAATAATCAGGAAAGAAATTTTATCACTTAACACAAAACTTGTTAAAGCAAACCACTTTTTTTCCAGTAATATTACTTTTATTAATCAAAATTAAATTGTATACCCAAAATTAGATCAAAATCTTTTAAATTTTTAAAAATATTAGCAAAAATAAAAAATTGGTACCTTAAATTTTGCCCAACGTTGACCATGGCACGTTTTTTTGCTGTAACTGCTGTGGATTTAATTTTCACAGCATGTTTTTGTTAGCATTTCAACTGTTAACACCAAAAATTTGAAACCAGTTGATCAAAAACTGTAGATTTTATTCAAGTTTTCAAGCACCATGTCACATATTGCTAGTGTTATGCAGTTTGCTAGAGCTCAGCTCCCGAGCTTCAGCTCTAAGTTCCTTAAATTTGGCATACAGTTAGATTTCTCCAAAATCCCCTACCATGCCAAGAATTTGGTCACTAGGACTTAATTCCTTCGAGATATCAATGAAAAACTTAATTTTTCCATTAAAAACCCAGTGTTACACTTTAAGACTGCCTAATATCAAAACCACTGATCTGACTTTGATCATATATAATATACATATTTTTCTATACATTCACTATGCACATGCCAGAAATGATGTCAGTATTGTGTATTTTTTTTAAGTTATGGGCCCAAACATAATGCACTTTGTAAAAAATCAAGAAATATATTTACTCCCTTAACAAGGGCATTGCTGAAGCTAGAGATCTTTTTTGTCAGGGATGTAACATTATTTAATCAAGATTCAATTGAATACCCAAAATAAGTTCTGAATTTTCAAATTTTATAAGTTATTAGTATAAATATAAAATTAGTACCTTAAATTTTGCCCAACTGTGACCATGGCACGTTTGTTTCCCGTGAGCACTGTTGATATAATTTTCATATCATGCACACATAAGGATTTCAGCTTTTTAGTTTAGAAAGCTGAAAGAAATTTGCCAAATATTGTAGCTTTTATTAATGTTTTTTATGAGACCCTGTCAGACTTTGGCTCTCTCCAGCCCCTCTTGAGTCACCTGTATGTTGACCTTGTTGACCTTTCATCAAATTATGCACGCTTGAGGGGAGAATCCAGGCAGCTGATGGCCAGCCACAGTTGATCCAGGTGTTCAACCCAACTCATCTAGTAGTTTTAACCAACAACATAACAATAAACAATAAATTAATAAATTTTTATTGGTTTTTAATAACAAATTAAAGAAAAATAGAAAAGGAATTTGTTAGTTTATAATAACAGGAAATTAACTTGCAGTTACTGATGATATAAGAATCTTGTATCGATGGGTAGAATGTCACATATTCCAAATAACACCATGCAGTCACCTATGGCATTTTTCAGTTCATTTTTAATGATAAAGAAGTAAATCATATTATTCATTACTAATCATTAAGGATTATATGAAGGAAATTAATGATAGACAAAGTTGATAATATTAATCTAGATTCCTACTGTGTCTAGTGTGTACATTGATGTGAAATTAGTCCAAAATGAATTTTTTACAGTTATTTTTTAATATAAATAAAAGCCATAAAACCAGATACTTATGATCATTATTTAAATGTGTGAATTTTGTATATTCTGGATTCTCAACATCATTGTTTGGTGAAAACTGAATAAATACCAGACATGGTGCGAATACTTTGTAATTGTATTTAAATACGAATATGATTATGTACTCCATTATAAAATTTCTTGCATAAAGAATGGGAATTCTGGTAAAAATGAAAGTATATGAATACTCGTGCAAATACTTTCAAAATGTATTCATGAATGCATTCATGAATATATTCTTTAATATTATTTTAATGATCATATCAATTATATTTCATTTTAAAAAATCATATGATTCTCTTATTATTTTTAATAAAAATTATATTTGGGACAATATTTGTAATTTTTTTAATAAATAGTTAAACTCTTATATTATATGTTCTGCTTATAAGTTATATGGCCAAGTCAAAATCTGTGTGACAGTAGTACTCCATTTGTTAATAAAATAAATGAAATCAATCCTCTTCCCTGTCTCCAAAGGTACTATCAAAATCATACATAAGCTAAACAACAACAACTCATAATACAGCTTATATTTATTACCACACAAAACCAGCATCTGCCTCATTTCTAAATAATATTTTTTTATCATATATAACAGCTGAGCGTCGTGACCCATAGGTCCCTTGTTTTGTGTTAGTTTCCAGTTGTGTTACCTTTGCCATTTTTACCTGAACAAGTTCATTGTGCCTTACCTGTGTCATTATACCTGTGGCATATAATTAGTGCATGGCCAGGAACATAAACTTTTTTCTAGGTATTTTTGATTGGTAGTTTTTCATGAAATCTTCATGAGTATGTGCGTTTATTACCTGTGTCATTATACCTTTGGCATATTTAGTGCACTGGCCAAGAACATTTACTTGTTTTTAGGTATTTTTGATTTTGGTAGTATATCATGAAATCTTCATGAGTATGACATGTCTACCTGTATGTTCAAATATGTTTGCATGCACCTGTATGTACATGGTTTTTTTATGGTTACATTTCACATAAGATGAATAAAACCAGCTTCAAGAGAAAACAGACACAAAAAGCATGTGTTTTAGTCATGAGGAATATCAGTATATGCTTAAGTAACAAGAGTGAAAATGAAACAACTGCTCTGCTGTTGTTTTTAGGGGTCTCTGATACCCAGTGTCAAGATCCAGGGAAGCAGAAAACGAAAGGGCATATCCATGACAAGTAAATTACACTCAGATTCATATTTGTTTTATTTTTTGGCACCAACAGACCCGCCATAGTTCCAATTTACAAATTAAGTAGGCCACAGACTCTGCTCGCTTTATTTGTTGACATTACTGTTCAGCCATGTCTGGGACCTGACGAGACCAATATAACAGGCTGATCCTTGCTGTAGAAAAGGAAAGTAACGGTTACTTAGCCTGTCTGGAAAATTAGTGGCTGTGTAAGTTCACCTGCACTCTCCAGGTTGAATCACCCTCGGTGCTGTAGAATTTGAGTCCACATTTTAAAATCTGTTGAATGGAACTTGGAGTAACTGGATGGTCCTCGTACTTTGACACTGGGAAAAAAATACTTGTTGTAGAGTCTGGCTGAAATAGTGGTGTGCCAGTAAATTGATTATATGGATGATTGGTCTTTTCTTTCATAATAGATTAAATATTTTGCATTCCATCACAAACCATGATGTATGCACGTCCAAAGAAGTTATATTATCTTAATAAGTTATCCTTTTTCTGTCAGAGATATAAGAAAGACAGGAAACAAATCAGCAAACAGCATTAAAACTTAACCTTGTGTAACAAATAAGTGTCAACAACCCAGTCCCAGCCATTACCTAAACTTTTTAGCGAACCTGTGAGCTTATGCGATTGTGTGGAGTCGTGCGGCGGCCGTCGTCCGTTGTCTGTACCTTAACCTATACTATCTTGAAAACGGCAAGAATTAGCATCATTAAATTTCATGCATAAAATTAGTCATCTAAAAAACTCTGTCAGATTTTGCTTATTTTTGGCTAACTGCATTTTCTTAGATTTTATAGGGAAAAAGCTAAAAATGCTTAAAAAATCTTCTCCGAATCTGTTCAGCCATATTGTCCAATATTTTACAGAAATGATTTCTGGAACAATCTCTCTCAAGTTTGTTCGAATGGTTTAAGTTCAGTGATTTTTGGCCAAGTTACAGGAAGTTGAACTTAGTCATCTGTCCAAAAAAGCATACTAAAATTACAATCTCAGAAATGGCTTGAGCTATCATCACCAAATTTTATGCCAATGTTGGTCACATGAGTCATATCTGAAATTGAGGTATTGGTGGCGCCACCTGCATCAGCCTTTTTTGTACGGGGGTCATCAGTGCCCGTATCAAACTGAAGTCTACAAATAACTTCTTCTCTGAAACGATGTGGCCAAATTGTTTAATATCACACAGAAATGATCCTAGGGTAGTGCTTTCGGAAGTTTGTTCAAATGGTCTCAGTTCAGTGACTTTTGGCTAAGTTATGGGAAGCTGAATTAGTCATATGACATAGCAGCCCATTTTAGCTAAGTGGCTAAAAAAAATCTTTTTCTCAAAAACCACTTAGCCAAATTCTTAAATCTCACACATTAATTATCCTTAGATGTTGATAATTCAAGTTTGTTCAAATGGTCTCAGTTCAGTGACTTTTGGCTAAGTTATGGGAAGCTGAATTTAGTCATATGCCGTAACAGCCCATTTTAGTCATATGCCGTAACAGCCCATTTTAGCTAAGTGGCTACAAAAATCTTCTTCTCAAAAACCACTGGGCCAAATTTTTAAATCTCACACATTAATTATTCTTAGATGTTGATAATTCAAGTTTGTTCAAATGGTCTCAGTTCAGTGGCTTTTGGCTGAGTTATGGGAAGCTGAATTTAGTCATATGCCATAACAGCCCATTTTAGCTAAGTGGCTACAAAAATCTTCTTCTCAAAAACCACAGGGCCAAATTCTTAAATCTCACACATTAATTATCCTTAGATGTTGATAATTCAAATTTGTTCAAATGGTTTTGTTTCAATGATTTTTGGCTGAATTATGGGAAGCTGAACTTTGCCATTTTGCTGTATTTTCCCATATGAGTTATAAACCTACAAAACGTTTTTTGACTGATGATACTGAGGCCAGTTTGTTTAATATTTTGCAAGAATAATTCCCTGAATAATTCTTATAATAATTGTCTTAATGGTTCCAAAGAATGAATTTTGGCTGAATTATAAAGATTGAATTGAGTCATTTTACCATACATGTTAGCTGTGTGAAGCAGATACATCTAGCCTAGCGCCAGTTTATCAGCATCCATTACATCATGCCTCTAGACATTAAGATTTCAGGTTATCTATGGAAAATATTGACAAGAATGTTTTTTAAAAGCTTTTAAAAATGTAGATTTTTGATATTAGATATCATCTGTACACTAACTCATAATTTCTCAGGAATAGCAGGAGCTACCATCCCCAAATTTTATGTAATTATCTGTCACAAAATAAATGTTGATGGATTCAGCTTATTTTTGCTATCTGTATTTACTTAGATTTTACAGGGAAAAAGCTAAAAAAAATTTAAAAGTCTTATTCTTCTAAACGGTCAGAAATTTACAGAAATGATCCCAGAGGTGAGCCCTCTCAAGTTTGTTCAAATGGTTTGTGTTTGATAAAATTTAGCAGAGTTACATAACAGGCCAAGATTGTGTATGTTTCTTGAATAGGTTGAGAAACTGCCAACTGTTTCAGATTTGGCAACAGATCAAGAGTTCATTCAGTGCAGCCAAATATAGGTCAACAGTTCAATCAGTGCAGCCAAGCACATGGCATGTGATCACCTCATGGGTGTCATGTGAGCACCTCATGGGCAGCATGTGATCATCTCATGGGTAGCATGTGATCACATCATGAGTATCATGTGATCACCACATGGGTGTCATGCCCCTCAGGGCTGCATATGGCGCCAATCTGTGAGCTTATGCAATTGTGTGGCTACTATTTCAGATTTGGCAACAGGCAAAAGGTCAGTCTGGATTTATTTATAGCTTTGGCAGACTGCCAACTGTGTCAGAACAGAATGCAACAGGTCAAGAATTCACTCAGTGCAGCCAGGTACAGGTCAGAAGTTCACTCAGTCTAGCCAGGTGCAGGTCAAGAGTTCACTCAGTGCAGTAGCCTGAGCCAGTAATTTGTCACAGTACACTCGGGGCAACAGCCTTTCTCACCTAAGCCTGGTCAGCCCCATGCATCAGACTCAAGGTAAGTTTGATGTATTGGCCTGTTATTCTGACCTGTCTATGTGTCTTTAATGGCTTTCTCTTTCACAAGACAGGTGTCGCCATCTGCAATGACTTTTGCAAAGTGTATGTGCCTGCTTAATTCTACGGAGGAATTTGATATATCAGCCTGAAATAGGGCATATTTATACATGTCAAATAGCTTTGTTGTATACAAGACTGGTGGTGCCACCTACAATAATTTTTGTGTTGTTTGCACCCATGCGAGAATTTCAGCAGTGATGTTTGTGTATTGTTTCTTGTTCAGATGTTTAGTACTTGCATTATTCATATATATGAAAAGTAGTGGTTCAGCATTGAAGCGTTATACCTGGTGTATATCCATATGCACAGGTTCGCATTAGGCCTGTAGGCCTTGTTTAGTGTGACATACAAGTCAGACTGCATTTTTCACAGTATATTTCATGGTTAATATAGAGGGAACATTAAATTGGTTGTTTTCTATCTTTCACACTGACATTTACAGAACAATTCATGGAAGATTGCAAATTTTTAAATTTTACCCAGTATCATATGTTAAGGTCCTCGGGGGGAAAAAAAAGTAAGATTGCAGTAATGATCTTTTGGAATATTTTCTAACAGGCATGATAGATTGGACATCCCTATCTGAATATGGAGCCTGAAAAATAAAAAAAAAACTTAAAGGGGCCCAATCACATATCTGACCTTTATAAACTAAAGGTAATACCTACAAGCTGTTTTAAAAATAGACCAGAAAACGTGGATATCACCACACACAGGCTGCTTGTTTTGTTTATATCAACATGTTTATAATATGTGGGGGCCTGCCAAAATAAAACAAAATCAACAACGGCATCTAGCAGCATGTCAGATAAGCCAGAGCTTTGCAAATGGCGTGTTGCAACAAGTGACCTTCTACCTCCGCATAAATGCATCCTACCACCTTAGGTTACACCACACACAGGCTGCTTGTTTTGTTTATATCAACATGTTTATAATATGTGGGGGCCTGCCAAAATAAAACAAAATCAACAACGGCATCTAGCAGCATGTCAGATAAGCCAGAGCTTTGCAAATGGCGTGTTGCAACAAGTGACCTTCTACCTCCGCATAAATGCATCCTACCACCTTAGGTTACATGTTTTTTCCATTTATCAATATTGCTGTGTTTACAAACAGGTTGTTGATAAATTTATACATCCATCAGGAAGGCCTTATAAGAACATCTGACAAGCAAAATTACCCTTAGATCATAAATATATACACAGAGGAAGCCAGAAATCACATAAATTCTTTTTCAAAAGATAGGTGAATGGGCACTTTTAAAGTTCTAAATCCTTGCCAAACTTTAAGTTTATTTTTTTAAATCTCTTTCGTATGTTTATCAAGTCTTGCTAACAGCATACCCACCAGGTTATGTGGCCTAGGGATAGAGCACCAGACTCAAAGCTATAAGAATGTGGGTTCGAATCTCAGCTTAGGAGCAGTGAGAATTTTCACAATCGGTTCCAACTCAGGGTAAGCATTCTTTAGGCTTAATGGGAAGGCCATGCCCCAAAGCCATGTTTCTCCAGCAATGAGTACAATTACACACCCAGGGCCTGCAGGTGCAGTAGTCACCATGCCTGGTTAACACCAGTTTCAGCAGTTATCTTTAAATATCAACACATCCTGGTGGCTATGCAAAATATAACACAAGCTAATTTATCTCTATCTCAACAGTTTCATTGCTTTCCTTTAATATTAATTAAATCTACATGTCTTGTATACAGGTTGTTGAGAATACTGATTGGTATCATGTTCGGTAATACTGAACATGAAATTTTTGTAAGACTAGTCTGCCTCCATGTAAAATAAATTGTCCCCATGCAGACCAGGAGACCTCATAAGAATTATCCACAAACGGGGCCCCCATGCCACTGCCTAATTGAATATTTGGAATAATTTGTTCATGTGTACAGGGTATGTCAGAATTGATTGGTAGGCTCACAGTGGTTCACACATGGTTGTGTATGTATACAGGGTATCCTGGTGTTAGGGTACAAGTATAATGTGTACCGCCATTGGTTATGACACCATCAGTCATTATCAGTTGCAGCCCATTTTGGCTTTCAGAGAACTCCCAGTTGACTGAGATTAAGATAATTTATAATAATCTGTGATATGAATTATCTTCCTAACAGCAAAAATATGTCAGGTTAGTATATGGAACATAGAACATGGAGTTTTATATGTATTTCCCTATCTTGCTGCTCCCTCCAGTAGCAGTGCTACTAATATGTTTGTTCATCATTCATTTGTGTCCAGTATTTTCATAATTTTCCCATTAGTAGGTATAAAGTTACAGCCGTCAATCTTTGTTGCCTTTTATATTTGCTAGATGTTTGTATGTACAACTGTTAGCTTTAGGTTTTATTATTTGATAATAACACTGCAGAAAGCTGAGGCATTATGTTGGTTCCAGTTAAAGTTCCCATTGATTGTATTGTAATGCCTTTCTCAGAACTGACAGAATATGGGTAATAAGTCTAGCTGCAGCTGGTTTTGGAATGGAACGTCATAAAGTATGCTTAACCTGAATTTGTGGATACATCATGTAAATTTTAGGTTGGTCGCGCCACAAGGTACCACATTCATGCATTGTTGACAATAAATAGCAACAGGAGCACTGCAAATGGTGCATAATACACCTGTTGCATATTTTGTGACCTTTGACCTAAGTGTGAAACTGCTGAGAATGTAATTCAGGTGAGAAACTGTATTGGTTAATACTCATCATGAGTAATATGAAAATCCATCAGGTTTTTGTCAGTGTGGTGCCACCAAAGTGTGGTAACCTCTGACCTCATTAAATATACATGGATTTTGCTTGAAATAGAACTTAGGTGAGATATATCGATTAATATTTCTATTGAATTTTACAACAAAGCAGCCTAGTGACCCCTGACCTTATTTAATATGTGTGGATTTTGGCCAAAATTGAACTTGGGAGAGATAATCTTATTGTTAGTAGTTATGGTGAGTTTTCCTGAAAATCATCAAAGTTATTGCAGTGACAGTTACAGTTAACAGACTGACAGGCATTGGGTATACCATAATATGTCCTGTCCTAGACAGACGTTTAACATGCCTGAAGTTAATAAAAATCATGTTGCTGGGGGATGCAGGTTATCAAGTACCCCACCGTACAAACCCTATGCCAATTTAGAGCAGAGCAGATCCCAGTGTCCAGTGTCAACAGTCACAGTCCCCTCAGCAGTCCCTATGACATGACCATCAATCACTGGAAGGTGTTGGGGAAATATAAACCAAACAATGAAAATCTTAAAATTTTCTAGCCGTGACTTGTGTGATTTCTTCTAATCAAAGTATTTATAAAATATTAATCTCATATTTGACAGAGATGTATTTTAAAATTAAGGTAAAAGACAGGGACTAATTTTTTGCTTTGAGTGGTCACATTTAACTGGCGGTGATGTGTGTCAGGCGAGGCAGGCCATTTAGCACCCCCTTAGGGGTTAACAGATCTGTTCCCCAGGACTTATCACTGAAGTGATATCACCACGCCAAGTAAGACTGAATGACTAGGGGGATAAGATGAAATTTAATACAACTTTTGATGCAACAGACAGACACTGAGAAATTGTTGCAAGTCCTCCAGTGTGCACATTCAGCATGTGAATAAAGCCAGCTATGAGAGTGCAACAAGGAATTTTAGGAATGGAAAAAAAGGTGAGAAATTTTACAGTACTTTTTTAAAAAACATTTAGCTTTCAGTAATGTATAAGGAGAATTAGTTATTAGTTTTGTTAGCAGACATTTAAGTAAGACTACACAGCAGAAATAATCAGTATATATATATATATATATATATATATATATATATATATATATATATATATATATCACCATTCCACTGTCTTACCAGCAGATGGTGATATTCAGTGCTTCCACTCTGGATTAAATGAAAAATAGTATAAAATCTTTAAAACATATGTAAATTTGTCTGAAAAAAATCTATGCCAAATAGCAAGATTTTTGTATCATTTTTGTATAATTTTACAACATTGAATTCTTCTTAATCAGTTTTCAGTTAGACAGTATATATATTACACTATAATGCCATTACAAAATGCCACTGTTACACATTATATTCACACTTGCCACCTAACACTTCATGGAATAATAATAATAATAATAACTAGAAACCTGCGTTCTAAGGAAGGCAAACCTCCGCCATGTGTGTTTGTGTTTGTACAGGGGGGGGGGGATATTTGCATTCACTTATTCAGCCCAGATTCATTCGTGCATGGATGTGTTTTTATGAATATTCCTTTATGACATTCCTGAATCTGTATCATGTGCGAGATCAGCACAAAATCTAATTGATTCTTCAATAGCCCATCCCTGAAATGCCCTGAAAATATCATAATTCTGTTGTGAACAAAACACAAACACAAAAGGGAATGAACATAGACCCTCCTGGTGGAGATAATAAAAATAATTATATATTAATTATAGGATAAATTTTTACTCTGTTATCTTTGCTGGAATATAATAGTAATGAAAATGATAAATTACCACTGTAAAAACCTGAACCGTAAACACTGGTATTTAATGTAAGAGTTGATAAGCTGCATTAAACATTGTTATGAAAATGCTAATCAATTCAAAAGAGGGCATCACTAAATAAGTTATTAGATGTTTTTTCATTACTAAAAAACCTATCCATAAATTAACAATTTAAAAAAATGGTGATAATTACAACATATTTAACAAATTTATTTACAATTTTCAGATGATCATCCCAGCCAGCAAGCACACAAATATAAAATGACAAAATGATAAGAATCCCAAGTTTGAAAAAGCTTAATATAAAAGTTGATGGAAAGAAAATATACTTTCAAGTGGACAGTTTCATTCAAGAACTTCGTTGTTGCAATCCAGAGTTAAAGAAAAATTTGAAAAGGTCAAATATTTTAAGAGAATTAAAGTTCAAAAATGATGATGACATTCAGCATGAAGATGGGATATATACATCTTTTCAATCTATTGTGCGCTATTGCTTCCAACATGTTGAACTTAATTTTTGCAACCAAGTATGTGAGGAGATATTATCAAAATGTGTTGATCAGAATGACCTGCCTTCTACACCGGATGCTTCTGTCATATGTTGTGAAGAGGAACTAACACTATTTGAAAATTGCAGAAAGTGAGACATTTTTCCCTGCCACAGTTGAGTACCTCCAAACTAATCTAGTCAATAATATAGAAAACCTTGAGAAGGAAGCAAAACATGTGTGTCTTCTCCTTAAGGACTCATTCAGCAGGTTACAGTGGGTTAAGATATGTTTGTTTGAGAGACAGTTCGTCACCTACCAGGCAGTCAATGAGGAATATGGAGCAAGTGCCCCCAACAGATGTAAATGGCAGTTTTACAATTTGTGTCAGTCGTTGCATGATTCATGTGGAACAGTGCAAAATTTCTGTGATAAAACTGTGAGGAGGAATTCTGGAAGGAAATATGCTGGGAATATCATCGATCAAGTTACTATTGAACTTGTTGATGAGATACATCGGCCAGAAGTCTTAGAAACCCTGGTAGCAGAAACATGCTGTGAAACATGTAACATTCAAGTAAACTGTGTTGCAGTGGTACCCCGTTTAGATGTGACCAGTGATAAGTGTGCACAGCTTGGAATTCATATTTTCATAGAGCTTGCTAACAACATTGCCATTTCATGTCTCAAAGACTGTTCAGTTTTGATCCAAGCAGAAATACGTCTTCACCACAACAGTGAAACATGTGAAATTGTTTTTGTTGAATCAAACTGTCTGTCATCTCAAATATTGGAAAAGTTTGCTGTAAGAGACAAGTATTATTTGAACAATCTAGCTGACCAAGTTGTCTTTGTCCACACACTTGGTAAGGATGATGACCTCTCAACACTTAATAACGGCTGTGGAGAAGGAAGGACAACTTATTGTCAGACATGCTTTTCTACCTGTGTTTCTGCAATTGATAATCCACTGAGAGTGAGGGACTTCAATATAGAAGAAGAATGGTTGCTTCATACACCCCTTCCTCTACAAATTGTTTTGGAGAAGATATTCATCAATAAGACCAGCGTGAAAAGGTCAAAATTGATTCAATCATTTCTTCGTACAAAGGTTTCTCAACTGTACCATCTTCTGGACAGTGGACTTAATATCTACAACAAGAATTACACAGGGTTTCTTCAGGAAATTAATACAGATGAACTCTTGATAAACCATCACAGCACTGCTACTGTTTTTTCAGTATCGTGTCAGAGTGGTTGCACCAAGAGTCTCTCAGCAGCAGAGGCTAAACTGAAAGCTTTGGCAGACCCTGATCTGTGCTATTTCAATACATATGTGAAGAAGCATCCCATGTTATACAAGTCAGTTTCAGATTCATTTCCCGTGTTGCATCATATCAACTTGCGCCAGTGTCATATCATCTTGTATGTTGACAACTTAGTGAGATTTTCCAGTCATAAAGACCCAAAACCAGGAGAATGTGTCACCACTCAGCTCTGCACTCTTCCAATAACTGTTAAAGGGGTACCAAAGGATTCTTCCATTGTACAATCCTGGCACACAGGGCTATGCTCAACACAGGAGAAAGACTGCTCATGCAAAGAAAAATGCAAATTTGAAGCAGGTGACTTTGAAAGGTACATTTCAAAGTGCTTGCCAGCTGAGGAACAGCAGTGGCAAAAATTCCATCAAGATTCCACATGGGGTATATATCAGTACTATAACCAGCTTCTAAAACCTTTTATTGGAAGTTTCAAAGTATGTCCCACCGAAAACTTGGACCACACCAAACCAGATTCAGACAACTTAAACAAAGGTGAAAACAAGTGCATAGAAGAGTTGCAAGGACCATCCTTTGAAGAGTTTTTGTTGTACACTGAAGGTCTTGAAAGTTCTTTCTCTAGCTTATCAGTGTACAGTAAAGATCAAAATGTGCAATCAACTAACACATTGTTGGAGGGGAACCTGACTGAGGATGAACACCTTCTTTATGAACTCCCATCTGTTCCAAGTTTTCTCCAAGAAGATGCCACGTCCATCTGGCAGGGGGCACATTCAGCCGCTCCATCTACAAAACTGAACCTTGACACTTTCAACTATGAAGGTGATATCTCTACCAGTTTTATGAATTTGTCTGTAAATGATGAACCTGTGGATGAATCAGCAGTCATTAAAAGTTCCAGTGATCTCATTTGTGAATCTCTATCAGTAGCCCAGGAACAAAGTTCATTGGACCATTCAAGGCACACATCATATGCTAAATCAAATGAACTAGTCAAGGAACAATTTGCAGCTTATGAGCTGCCTTCTAGATCTCAGAGTGGAAATGGCTCAAAGAAAAATCGACAGGAGGTTGAAGACATGCAATCCCTACCTGTTGAAGAGGTTTCATCAGATATGAAAGATATGTCAGCCCCGAGACAGGAACTAAATTCTGTTCCACTTCTGTGTAGGCATCCACCCCCACATGTTGGACGAGATGACAACATAGAAAAGCTTCAGGAAGTATTGGATGGTTGTCTCATACAGACTGGCACTATATTTAATACAAAGTCAAAGGATCGTATTCTACTTGCCCCAGACCAGAAAATAGCCAAGAACCTATTTAAATTGATGAACAGAAGCAAAAAATACAGTAAATTTCTACCATAGTTCCCCTTCTTCATTTACGTAAATCAAAAATTGGAAATTTTTTTAAAGCTTACAAGGAGGCAGGAATTTTGAAGCTTCTTAGTTACATGAGAGATGAAGATAGTGAAAAGGAGCTCAGCAAACTTGTCTCCATAAACAATATCGAGAAAGCAACCAGATGCATCCTGAGACTATTACTTGCTCTTCATACATCGTTTCTCATAAATTTCTGGAAAAATCTTCCTGCAGACCAGATATTGAAAGTTCACGAAGAACTCTCTTCTGGAACGAGATTCATCCCAGAGCAGAACCTTGATCACACAAAACAATATGAAGCTTTTGTTCCAAAAAGATGTAAGGAAAGCAGAACTTTTAGGCTCCACTGGGAAATCATGAGACATGCAGATGAAATCGTTGCGATTTCTTTAGCAGAGAGAACCAGTGGCGTGGATGGCTATGACTTGCTGTTAGCTTCAGTGAAGAGGTCTCTCCCTTTTGTTTTCCTTAATGGAAGTACTGCCTATGCCCAGTTCTGTTTACAGCTATTACAAGAACACTACAGTGCTGGGCTTTTCCACACCAATCTAAAGAAGGCACTTTTCAGCACTCCTCACAAAGACAGCCTGGTGAATTTTGCACTGGATACGCAGAGAGAGATTGACCATCGTGATGCCTTGAAAGCTTTCAGACCAGGATCTTCTTTGAGTGCAATCATCCCTAGAATGGCTGTTGTGGATCATTTGTCAGATATTCACAAATTAAGAAAATCCCTCACATCTGAGATCCATGTTAAGAACAGTGGCACTGAAACCAGTGATATTTTGACAGATGATAATACTGCAAATAACTATCTGGGAATCTCCCTCAGTGAAACTGATTTCAAACATGCAATCCGTGGTGCAGCTGTAATATTAAAACGAGCAGGACTGTCAAAAACATCAGACACTACTCCATGCAATGTATATAGCAAAGACATTGCATATTTACCTGAAACCATCCTTGATGAAAAGACCTTAGACATTGGGAATTACCTTATTAAAAAGTTTGCATCAGAGGAAAATATGTTTGGCCTGAATGAAAATGACGTCCCAAACTTAGATTCTGTCTCTGGTCCATCCGTTTTACTTGCTAAGTTAAAAAGCATGAAAGGAGTGACACTGAACAGAATCAGTAGTAGTCGGATCACAAAATTTCAAACGCTGAGGGAGAAGAGAGAGGTGATCCGCAAAAAGAAAATCAAAAGGGAACTCAAAAGACTTGAATGTTTAAGTTCTGAGAAAAACACATGCCAGGCTATATTGAGACCAGACTATTCTAAATCTTCAGAAAATAAATCAGCTGGAATGAAAAGGGCACTTGCTGTTCTATTCCCACCAACTGATGGAACAGATCACAAGAACCTCCTGGCCAGATTAGGATCACTTCCCTTTGTATTTTTGGATACAGATGAAATTCCAGCATCATATGCTGAGCAATCAGTAGTTGCTCTGGTTGAATTTGCAGGCTTCAATTTCAGAAGTACAGTGAGCAGTGGCAAAGCATATATAGACTTGGTCAGCAGTAAATTCGTTCAACCTTTGCTGTTGCAATTTCCCAAAATTCGGCACATTGTCATCTGTGAGGAGAAATACAGCTTCACCCCAGATGATTTCAAGAGTTCAGCCAGGTTCATGAGAACAAATTCACAGAAACATTCTCTTGAACATTTACAAGATGAAAATGAAATACTTGACACAGAAAACTATCGGCAAGTAGCCATCACTGGGTCATCACGAGGTAAAATGATAGTCAGCACATATTTAGCCGCAAATCTTGCGGATATCAAAGTCGACAAGGAAGTAATGCTTGATGTAGATAGTGAGTTAGTTAAGTCTGTTTGTAATTGCCAAATCAGTCCTTGTTGCTGCAAAAGATACTGTATCCCAGTCAGAGCCATTTACAAGAAGGGGGAAGGTCTTGTTAAACAAGAATATATAACAATAATACGCCAGAGGAAGGGTGAGGCAGAGATGGCACAGGCTGATTGGCTCCTGGAAATAGTACCAGAACTAAAGGAAGGTGATGCAGTGCTCAATATTGTAACATCTGGTGATATAGATGCCATACCAATCCACCTTGCAGCTGTGTCTCAACACTGGCCAAGGAATGAAGATGGCACTTTTAGATACCCAGTCAGATTACTGCTTCAAAAACCCAACAAGAAGAGGGATCTGTATGATATAACATCTCTGATTCAGTGTCTGGAAAACCAATACCCCAGAGATAAGCATATTGCATTAAAGATTGCCATAGTTTTATGCATGGGCGGGAATGATTTTCTTCCAAGGTATCATGGGTTCACCCATGAGAAACTGATGCAGTTGTTTCTACAGAATGAACAATATTTACTAGAGCTGTTTCACACTGAAGAAGACCCAATCAGATCAAGACAGGTAAAATCATGCACAATTGATCCAGATGTGTATGTACATATGATAAGCACACTGTACTGTCCTCTGAAACTCAGACAGCTGAATTTGTCTTTTGATGAAATTCGACAGCTGACAATATCAAGACCGTGTTCTGGTGAATTGCGACATCCACAAACATGGTTACCACCAAAGTCTGCTCTGGAAAAAATTACAGGACTCATTCAAAGCCAAATTGAGTACATTCTTACAGTCTGTAATCCAACTGCGGACCTGCCAAATTTCATTCATAATGGAGGCTTGATAAAAGATGAGGAAGGAAATGTTGAATATGACCTTGGACATGAAACTCATGTGAAAGACCCAATGAAAGAGCTCTTGTCAATTCCAGAGGAACTGCTCACAAACAAAACTAAATTACCAAATAAAAATAAAACTGGCCCTAAGAGAATGAAAGATGTGACCCCACAAAGATTACCAAGACCTAAAAAGAAGAGGCATAACATTTCAACGCCAAAGTAAGTTTCTTTGTTTCCCAGTTTACATTATTATCAAATTCATCACTTGTGTCAATACTTCTTTTTCAAATTAAAAATATTGAGGCTGTGACTTGTAGCATTCATCTCACAGGTGAATTATAGGACAATTAACAGATTTGTAGCTTAAACAAGAATAAACCATGGTGGCTGGAAGTTTCCAGTCCACTCTTTGTTATGTCAATGAAATGTTAGAGTCAAGCTTTCTGACAATCGTTATACTGTGCTTTCATGATTTTTATCCCTATTGCTTCATACTAGGTTGGAACTATGGGTAGGTGCTGTCACTTTGTCCACCTTTAATATAATGACCACAGAGGTGTACACTTTTGTTTATTTATTTTTTCTGACCATGGAAGTGTACACTTTTGTTTATTATTTCAGGAAACTTGAGTGGCAGATGCAAACTGGAAGAAGCACAAATGTCCAGGATGATTTTCTGGATGATATACAGCCGCTACTTGACTGAGAATTTAGAATCAATGTTATGTTCATGTTTGTATACTATTAAAGACATTTTACAGTTTAGTTTGTATAAAGCCATGAATTTTCATTCACTTTGAACATTTTTATAAATGTTTAGTATGATGATGTGTAGTAAAAATTGAAATTTTACTCTCAAGGAGACTGATTTCTGATACAGTATAAACAAATAGATCATTCCCTATGGATTTCTTCAAACATTTTCATTACTGTACCTGTTCACATAGCTTAGCTGGAAGATTTAATTATTTTCAGGTCTGATTTTATTTTCAGAAAGAGATTGAAATTCCTTTTACATATCCAACTAATGCAAATATAATGCTATGAATATTCACAAATATTCATAAATTTAAGTGAAGCTTTTGAATACTGACAGGCATATAACAGCCTTAGTTCTCCCTCTGTGTGAATGTGTCAGTCTTAAGTAAAGACGGACATCATTTTAACACACAGAGCATCTGCATAGTTCCTAGAAATGTTCATCAATAGGATCATTCAATTTTGCTATTAATTCATCAGATAGATGTTTTATTTTGTATTACCGGTATACTTAACAATTAATCTCCTATAGGAGTTAGTTGAAATAATACAAAGCATTGATTGGTTTTGTTACATGTATGTACCTGTGGATCCATAGAGAGGTTTTATTTTCTTGTAAAATATAAATTCTTGCAAATGTCAGGTTTGTGTGACAGGTTTGTGTGGTTATGTATAAATATTATTATAAATTTTTCTACTGTGATGCATCTTGGGTTCATCTGAGAGAGCAGGTTCATACATTGTTATACATTTTAATATATATGTATGACTCTAAGGAAGTTTATGTGCTAGAATTAATATGGTAATCATATTTTTATGAAACATATGGTTATTCAGCAAGTGGTTGTTACAAACATTCCAATAATTAATATGTATATATATGAAATGTAATAATTGTATACATAGTAACATATATCATTTGAATTTTATAATATATCTTGGCAAGTTTATTAGGTAACTTGATAACAGAGAACTACACTTTTTTTCAACAATAAATGGGTAAATCAATGACCACCCCTTTTATCCACACAATGGTTTATATACACTTCATTTAGTACATTGAAAATTATCCAATGAGGATACAAAGTTCCTCATTATAGTTCATTGGAAAATATAACTTCCTTGTCCATATGAACAAGTTTCTTGATTTATATTGTGTATCTTCTTCAATGCAAACTTTATAACAGTTTTGTTGCATCAGTGATGTACAGTATTCATTAACATATTCATGTATACATGTATATATATTTGTATGAATATGTATATAACATATATAACACAGTTTTCTTTTAAAGTATCCAGCATTTTGCTTTTTCTTAATTCATTATTCTTTGTCTCCTGTATTGTTGAGCTTATACACAGGGATAGTTATAAAATACGCTCAACACATCAGCACAGTACTGTACAGCAGAATTCCCTGCTGAAGCAGTCAATCCAGTGTACATTGACACTGCAAGTAGTTCCCCATTCAGGGATAACTAATGAGCTGCTGTCCAGAAGGACTGATAAGAGACCCGGGTGTGGGGAGGGTGCGCTCAAAATGAGCGCTCAGCTGGGTTTGTACGGTGGGGTACAAGAGACTTGAGTGTACCTGTCCTCTTGCTGTTTTGACTGTTAGTTCGTATAGTTTACCATTCAAGCTGTACCAATGTGGTAGTTCAGCTGAGTTAACCTGTCAGGCTGTATTTACTTGTAGTCAGACTGAGTTTATCTGTCAGGCTGTATTTACTTGTAGTTAGGCTGAGTTAACCTGCAAGGCTGTATTTACCTGTAGTCAGACTGAGTTTATCTATCAGGCTGTTTTACCTGTAGTCAGACTGAGTTAAATTGTCAGGCTTTATTTACCTGTAGTCAGACTGTGTTAACCTGTCAGGCTGTATTTACCTGTATTTAGATTGAGTTAATCTGTCAGGCTGTATTTACCTGTGGTCAGACTGACTTTACCTGTCAGGCTGTATTTACCTGTAGTCAGACTGAGGTAACCTGTCAGGCTGTATTTACCTGTAGTCAGACTGAGTTTATCTGTCAGGCTGTATTTACCTGTAGTCAGACTGAGGTAACCTGTCAGGCTGTATTTACCTGTAGTCAGACTGAGGTAACCTGTCAGGCTGTATTTACCTGTAGTCAGACTGAGTTTATCTGTCAGGCTGTATTTACCTGTAGTCAGACTGAGGTAACCTGTCAGGCTGTATTTACTTGTAGTCAGACTGAGGTAACCTGTCAGGCTGTATTTACCTGTAGTCAGACTGAGGTAACCTGTCAGGCTGTATTTACCTGTAGTCAGACTGAGGTAACCTGTCAGGCTGTATTTACCTGTAGTCAGACTGAGTTTATCTGTCAGGCTGTATTTACCTGTAGTCACACTGAGTTTATCTGTCAGGCTGTATTTACCTGTAGTCAGACTGAGTTTATCTGTCAGGCTGTATTTACCTGTAGTCAGACTGACTTTACCTGTCAGGCTGTATTTACTTGTAGTCAGACTGAGGTAACCTGTCAGGCTGTATTTACCTGTAGTCAGACTGAGTTTATCTGTCAGGCTGTATTTACCTGTAGTCAGACTGAGGTAACCTGTCAGGCTGTATTTACCTGTAGTCAGACTGAGGTAACCTGTCAGGCTGTATTTACCTGTAGTCAGACTGAGGTAACCTGTCAGGCTGTATTTACCTGTAGTCAGACTGAGTTTATCTGTCAGGCTGTATTTACCTGTAGTCAGACTGAGGTAACCTGTCAGGCTGTATTTACTTGTAGTCAGACTGAGGTAACCTGTCAGGCTGTATTTACCTGTAGTCAGACTGAGGTAACCTGTCAGGCTGTATTTACCTGTAGTCAGACTGAGGTAACCTGTCAGGCTGTATTTACCTGTAGTCAGACTGAGTTTATCTGTCAGGCTGTATTTACCTGTAGTCAGACTGACTTTACCTGTCAGGCTGTATTTACCTGTAGTCAGACTGACTTTACCTGTCAGGCTGTATTTACCTGTAGTCAGACTGAGGTAACCTGTCAGGCTGTATTTACCTGTAGTCAGACTGAGGTAACCTGTCAGGCTGTATTTACCTGTAGTCAGACTGAGTTTATCTGTCAGGCTGTATTTACCTGTAGTCAGACTGAGGTAACCTGTCAGGCTGTATTTACCTGTAGTCAGACTGAGGTAACCTGTCAGGCTGTATTTACCTGTAGTCAGACTGAGTTTATCTGTCAGGCTGTATTTACCTGTAGTCAGACTGACTTTACCTGTCAGGCTGTATTTACTTGTAGTCAGACTGAGGTAACCTGTCAGGCTGTATTTACCTGTAGTCAGACTGAGGTAACCTGTCAGGCTGTATTTACTTGTAGTCAGACTGAGGTAACCTGTCAGGCTGTATTTACTTGTAGTCAGACTGAGGTAACCTGTCAGGCTGTATTTACTTGTAGTCAGACTGAGGTAACCTGTCAGGCTGTATTTACCTGTAGTCAGACTGAGGTAACCTGTCAGGCTGTATTTACCTGTAGTCAGACTGAGGTAACTTGTCAGCCTGTATTTACTTGTAGTCAGACTGAGGTAACCTGTCAGGCTGTATTTACCTTTAGTCAGACTGAGGTAACCTGTCAGGCTGTATTTACTTATAGTCAGACTGAGGTAACCTGTCAGGCTGTATTTACTTGTAGTCAGACTGAGGTAACCTGTCAGGCTGTATTTACTTGTAGTCAGACTGAGGTAACCTGTCAGGCTGTATTAACTTGTAGTCAAACTGAGGTAACCTGTCAGGCTGTATTTACTTGTAGTCAGACTGAGGTAACCTGTCAGGCTGTATTTACCTGTAGTCACACTGAGTTTATCTGTAAGGCTGTATTTACCTGTAGTCAGACTGAGGTAACCTGTCAGGCTGTATTTACTTGTAGTCAGACTGAGGTAACCTGTCAGGCTGTATTTACTTGTAGTCAGACTGAGTTTATCTGTCAGGCTGTATTTACTTGTAGTCAGACTGAGGTAACCTGTCAGGCTGTATTTACCTGTAGTCAGACTGAGTTTATCTGTCAGGCTGTATTTACCTGTAGTCAGACTGAGTTTATCTATCAGGCTGTATTTACCTGTAGTCAGACTGACTTTACCTGTCAGGCTGTATTTACCTGTAGTCAGACTGAGGTAACCTGTCAGGCTGTATTTACCTGTAGTCAGACTGAGGTAACCTGTCAGGCTGTATTTACCTGTAGTCAGACTGAGGTAACCTGTCAGGCTGTATTTACCTGTAGTCAGACTGAGGTAACCTGTCAGGCTGTATTTACCTGTAGTCAGACTTAGGTAACCTGTCAGGCTGTATTTACCTGTAGTCAGACTGAGTTTATCTGTCAGGCTGTATTTACCTGTAGTCAGACTGAGTTTATCTGTCAGGCTATATTTACCTGTAGTCAGACTGACTTTACCTGTCAGGCTGTATTTACCTGTAGTCAGACTGAGGTAACCTGTCAGGCTGTATTTACCTGTAGTCAGACTGAGTTTATCTATCAGGCTGTATTTACTTGTAGTCAGACTGAGGTAACCTGTCAGGCTGTATTTACTTGTAGTCAGACTGAGTTTATCTGTCAGGCTGTATTTACTTGTAGTCAGACTGAGGTAACCTGTCAGGCTGTATTTACCTGTAGTCAGACTGAGTTTATCTGTCAGGCTGTATTTACCTGTAGTCAGACTGAGTTTATCTATCAGGCTGTATTTACCTGTAGTCAGACTGACTTTACCTGTCAGGCTGTATTTACCTGTAGTCAGACTGACTTTACCTGTCAGGCTGTATTTACCTGTAGTCAGACTGAGGTAACCTGTCAGGCTGTATTTACCTGTAGTCAGACTGAGGTAACCTGTCAGGCTGTATTTACCTGTAGTCAGACTGAGTTTATCTGTCAGGCTGTATTTACCTGTAGTCAGACTGAGGTAACCTGTCAGGCTGTATTTACCTGTAGTCAGACTGAGGTAACCTGTCAGGCTGTATTTACCTGTAGTCAGACTGAGGTAACCTGTCAGGCTGTATTTACCTGTAGTCAGACTGAGGTAACCTGTCAGGCTGTATTTACTTGTAGTCAGACTGAGGTAACCTGTCAGGCTGTATTTACCTGTAGTCAGACTGAGGTAACCTGTCAGGCTGTATTTACCTGTAGTCAGACTGAGGTAACCTGTCAGGCTGTATTTACCTGTAGTCAGACTGAGGTAACCTGTCAGCCTGTATTTACTTGTAGTCAGACTGAGGTAACCTGTCAGGCTGTATTTACCTTTAGTCAGACTGAGGTAACCTGTCAGGCTGTATTTACTTGTAGTCAGACTGAGGTAACCTGTCAGGCTGTATTTACTTGTAGTCAGACTGAGGTAACCTGTCAGGCTGTATTTACTTGTAGTCAGACTGAGGTAACCTGTCAGGCTGTATTTACTTGTAGTCAGACTGAGGTAACCTGTCAGGCTGTATTTACTTGTAGTCAGACTGAGGTAACCTGTCAGGCTGTATTTACCTGTAGTCACACTGAGTTTATCTGTAAGGCTGTATTTACCTGTAGTCAGACTGAGGTAACCTGTCAGGCTGTATTTACTTGTAGTCAGACTGAGGTAACCTGTCAGGCTGTATTTACTTGTAGTCAGACTGAGTTTATCTGTCAGGCTGTATTTACTTGTAGTCAGACTGAGGTAACCTGTCAGGCTGTATTTACCTGTAGTCAGACTGAGTTTATCTGTCAGGCTGTATTTACCTGTAGTCAGACTGAGTTTATCTATCAGGCTGTATTTACCTGTAGTCAGACTGACTTTACCTGTCAGGCTGTATTTACCTGTAGTCAGACTGAGGTAACCTGTCAGGCTGTATTTACCTGTAGTCAGACTGAGGTAACCTGTCAGGCTGTATTTACCTGTAGTCAGACTGAGGTAACCTGTCAGGCTGTATTTACCTGTAGTCAGACTGAGGTAACCTGTCAGGCTGTATTTACCTGTAGTCAGACTTAGGTAACCTGTCAGGCTGTATTTACCTGTAGTCAGACTGAGTTTATCTGTCAGGCTGTATTTACCTGTAGTCAGACTGAGTTTATCTGTCAGGCTATATTTACCTGTAGTCAGACTGACTTTACCTGTCAGGCTGTATTTACCTGTAGTCAGACTGAGTTTATCTGTCAGGCTGTATTTACCTGTAGTCAGACTGAGGTAACCTGTCAGGCTGTATTTACCTGTAGTCAGACTGAGGTAACCTGTCAGGCTGTATTTACCTGTAGTCAGACTGAGGTAACCTGTCAGGCTGTATTTACCTGTAGTCAGACTGAGGTAACCTGTCAGGCTGTATTTACCTGTAGTCAGACTGAGTTTATCTGTCAGGCTGTATTTACCTGTAGTCAGACTGAGGTAACCTGTCAGGCTGTATTTACCTGTAGTCAGACTGAGGTAACCTGTCAGGCTGTATTTACCTGTAGTCAGACTGAGGTAACCTGTCAGGCTGTATTTACCTGTAGTCAGACTGAGTTTATCTGTCAGGCTGTATTTACCTGTAGTCAGACTGAGGTAACCTGTCAGGCTGTATTTACTTGTAGTCAGACTGAGGTAACCTGTCAGGCTGTATTTACCTGTAGTCAGACTGAGTTTATCTGTCAGGCTGTATTTACCTGTAGTCAGACTGAGGTAACCTGTCAGGCTGTATTTACCTGTAGTCAGACTGAGGTAACCTGTCAGGCTGTATTTACCTGTAGTCAGACTGAGGTAACCTGTCAGGCTGTATTTACCTGTAGTCAGACTGAGGTAACCTGTCAGGCTGTATTTACTTGTAGTCAGACTGAGGTAACCTGTCAGGCTGTATTTACCTGTAGTCAGACTGAGTTTATCTGTCAGGCTGTATTTACCTGTAGTCAGACTGAGGTAACCTGTCAGGCTGTATTTACCTGTAGTCAGACTGAGTTTATCTGTCAGGCTGTATTTACCTGTAGTCAGACTGAGGTAACCTGTCAGGCTGTATTTACCTGTAGTCAGACTGAGGTAACCTGTCAGGCTGTATTTACCTGTAGTCAGACTGAGGTAACCTGTCAGGCTGTATTTACCTGTAGTCAGACTGAGTTTATCTGTCAGGCTGTATTTACCTGTAGTCAGACTGACTTTACCTGTCAGGCTGTATTTACTTGTAGTCAGACTGAGGTAACCTGTCAGGCTGTATTTACCTGTAGTCAGACTGAGGTAACCAGTCAGGCTGTATTTACCTGTATTCAGACTGAGTTTATCTGTCAGGCTGTATTTACCTGTAGTCAGACTGAGGTAACCTGTCAGGCTGTATTTACCTGTAGTCAGACTGAGGTAACCTGTCAGGCTGTATTTACCTGTAGTCAGACTGAGGTAACCTGTCAGGCTGTATTTACCTGTAGTCAGACTGAGGTAACCTGTCAGGCTGTATTTACCTGTAGTCAGACTGAGTTTATCTGTCAGGCTGTATTTACCTGTAGTCAGACTGACTTTACCTGTCAGGCTGTATTTACTTGTAGTCAGACTGAGGTAACCTGTCAGGCTGTATTTACCTGTAGTCAGACTGAGGTAACCTGTCAGGCTGTATTTACCTGTAGTCAGACTGAGTTTATCTATCAGGCTGTATTTACCTGTAGTCAGACTGACTTTACCTGTCAGGCTGTATTTACCTGTAGTCAGACTGAGGTAACCTGTCAGGCTGTATTTACCTGTAGTCAGACTGAGGTAACCTGTCAGGCTGTATTTACCTGTAGTCAGACTGAGGTAACCTGTCAGGCTGTATTTACCTGTAGTCAGACTGAGGTAACCTGTCAGCCTGTATTTACTTGTAGTCAGACTGAGGTAACCTGTCAGGCTGTATTTACCTTTAGTCAGACTGAGGTAACCTGTCAGGCTGTATTTACTTGTAGTCAGACTGAGGTAACCTGTCAGGCTGTATTTACTTGTAGTCAGACTGAGGTAACCTGTCAGGCTGTATTTACTTGTAGTCAGACTGAGGTAACCTGTCAGGCTGTATTTACTTGTAGTCAGACTGAGGTAACCTGTCAGGCTGTATTTACTTGTAGTCAGACTGAGGTAACCTGTCAGGCTGTATTTACCTGTAGTCACACTGAGTTTATCTGTAAGGCTGTATTTACCTGTAGTCAGACTGAGGTAACCTGTCAGGCTGTATTTACTTGTAGTCAGACTGAGGTAACCTGTCAGGCTGTATTTACTTGTAGTCAGACTGAGTTTATCTGTCAGGCTGTATTTACTTGTAGTCAGACTGAGGTAACCTGTCAGGCTGTATTTACCTGTAGTCAGACTGAGTTTATCTGTCAGGCTGTATTTACCTGTAGTCAGACTGAGTTTATCTATCAGGCTGTATTTACCTGTAGTCAGACTGACTTTACCTGTCAGGCTGTATTTACCTGTAGTCAGACTGAGGTAACCTGTCAGGCTGTATTTACCTGTAGTCAGACTGAGGTAACCTGTCAGGCTGTATTTACCTGTAGTCAGACTGAGGTAACCTGTCAGGCTGTATTTACCTGTAGTCAGACTGAGGTAACCTGTCAGGCTGTATTTACCTGTAGTCAGACTTAGGTAACCTGTCAGGCTGTATTTACCTGTAGTCAGACTGAGTTTATCTGTCAGGCTGTATTTACCTGTAGTCAGACTGAGTTTATCTGTCAGGCTATATTTACCTGTAGTCAGACTGACTTTACCTGTCAGGCTGTATTTACCTGTAGTCAGACTGAGGTAACCTGTCAGGCTGTATTTACCTGTAGTCAGACTGAGTTTATCTGTCAGGCTGTATTTACCTGTAGTCAGACTGAGGTAACCTGTCAGGCTGTATTTACTTGTAGTCAGACTGAGGTAACCTGTCAGGCTGTATTTACCTGTAGTCAGACTGAGGTAACCTGTCAGGCTGTATTTACCTGTAGTCAGACTGAGTTTATCTGTCAGGCTGTATTTACCTGTAGTCAGACTGAGGTAACCTGTCAGGCTGTATTTACTTGTAGTCAGACTGAGGTAACCTGTCAGGCTGTATTTACCTGTAGTCAGACTGAGTTTATCAGTCAGGCTGTATTTACCTGTAGTCAGACTGACTTTACCTGTCAGGCTGTATTTACCTGTAGTCAGACTGACTTTACCTGTCAGGCTGTATTTACCTGTAGTCAGACTGAGGTAACCTGTCAGGCTGTATTTACTTGTAGTCAGACTGAGGTAACCTGTCAGGCTGTATTTACCTGTAGTCAGACTGAGTTTATCTGTCAGGCTGTATTTACCTGTAGTCAGACTGACTTTACCTGTCAGGCTGTATTTACTTGTAGTCAGACTGAGGTAACCTGTCAGGCTGTATTTACCTGTAGTCAGACTGAGGTAACCTGTCAGGCTGTATTTACCTGTAGTCAGACTGAGGTAACCTGTCAGGCTGTATTTACTTGTAGTCAGACTGAGGTAACCTGTCAGGCTGTATTTACCTGTAGTCAGACTGAGGTAACCTGTCAGGCTGTATTTACTTGTTGTCAGACTGAGTTTATCTGTCAGGCTGTATTTACCTGTAGTCAGACTGAGGTAACCTGTCAGGCTGTATTTACCTGTAGTCAGACTGAGTTTATCTGTCAGGCTGTATTTACCTGTAGTCAGACTGAGGTAACCTGTCAGGCTGTATTTACCTGTAGTCAGACTGAGGTAACCTGTCAGGCTGTATTTACCTGTAGTCAGACTGAGGTAACCTGTCAGGCTGTATTTACCTGTAGTCAGACTGAGGTAACCTGTCAGGCTGTATTTACCTGTAGTCAGACTGAGTTTATCTGTCAGGCTGTATTTACCTGTAGTCAGACTGAGGTAACCTGTCAGGCTGTATTTACCTGTAGTCAGACTGAGGTAACCTGTCAGGCTGTATTTACCTGTAGTCAGACTGAGGTAACCTGTCAGGCTGTATTTACCTGTAGTCAGACTGAGGTAACCTGTCAGGCTGTATTTACCTGTAGTCAGACTGAGGTAACCTGTCAGGCTGTATTTACCTGTAGTCAGACTGAGTTTATCTGTCAGGCTGTATTTACCTGTAGTCAGACTGAGGTAACCTGTCAGGCTGTATTTACTTGTAGTCAGACTGAGGTAACCTGTCAGGCTGTATTTACCTGTAGTCAGACTGAGGTAACCTGTCAGGCTGTATTTACCTGTAGTCAGACTGAGTTTATCTGTCAAGCTGTATTTACCTGTAGTCAGACTGAGGTAACCTGTCAGGCTGTATTTACCTGTAGTCAGACTGAGGTAACCTGTCAGGCTGTATTTACCTGTAGTCAGACTGAGGTAACCTGTCAGGCTGCATTTACCTGTAGTCAGACTGAGGTAACCTGTCAGGCTGTATTTACTTGTAGTCAGACTGAGGTAACCTGTCAGGCTGTATTTACTTGTAGTCAGACTGAGGTAACCTGTCAAGCTGTATTAACTTGTAGTCAGACTGTGGTAACCTGTCAGGCTGCATTTACCTGTAGTCAGACTGAGTTTATCTGTCAGGCTGTATTTACCTGTAGTCAGACTGACTTTACCTGTCAGGCTGTATTTACTTGTAGTCAGACTGAGGTAATCTATCAGGCTGTATTTACCTGTAGTCAGACTGAGTTAATCTATCAGGCTGTATTTACCTGTAGTCAGACTGAGTTTATCTGTAAGGCTGTATTTACCTGTAGTCAGACTGAGGTAACCTGTCAGGCTGTATTTACCTGTAGTCAGACTGAGGTAACCTGTCAGGCTGTATTTACCTGTAGTCAGACTGAGGTAACCTGTCAGGCTGTATTTACCTGTAGTCAGACTGAGGTAACCTGTCAGGCTGTATTTACCTGTAGTCAGACTGAGTTTATCTGTCAGGCTGTATTTACCTGTAGTCAGACTGACTTTACCTGTCAGGCTGTATTTACCTGTAGTCAGACTGAGTTTATCTGTCAGGCTGTATTTACCTATAGTCACACTGAGTTTATCTGTAAGGCTGTATTTACCTGTAGTCAGACTGAGGTAACCTGTCAGGCTGTATTTACTTGTAGTCAGACTGAGGTAACCTGTCAGGCTGTATTTACCTGTAGTCAGACTGAGTTTATCTGTCAGGCTGTATTTACCTGTAGTCAGACTGACTTTACCTGTCAGGCTGTATTTACTTGTAGTCAGACTGAGGTAACCTGTCAGGCTGTATTTACCTGTAGTCAGACTGAGGTAACCTGTCAGGCTGTATTTACCTGTAGTCAGACTGAGGTAACCTGTCAGGCTGTATTTACCTGTAGTCAGACTGAGGTAACCTGTCAGGCTGTATTTACCTGTAGTCAGACTGAGGTAACCTGTCAGGCTGTATTAACTTGTAGTCAGACTGAGGTAACCTGTCAGGCTGCATTTACCTGTAGTCAGACTGAGTTTATCTGTCAGGCTGTATTTACCTGTAGTCAGACTGACTTTACCTGTCAGGCTGTATTTACTTGTAGTCAGACTGAGGTAATCTATCAGGCTGTATTTACCTGTAGTCAGACTGAGTTAATCTATCAGGCTGTATTTACCTGTAGTCAGACTGAGGTAACCTGTCAGGCTGTATTTACCTGTAGTCAGACTGAGGTAACCTGTCAGGCTGTATTAACCTGTAGTCAGACTGAGGTAACCTGTCAGGCTGTATTTACTTGTAGTCAGACTGAGGTAACCTGTCAGGCTGTATTTACCTGTAGTCAGACTGAGTTTATCTGTCAGGCTGTATTTACCTGTAGTCAGACTGACTTTACCTGTCAGGCTGTATTTACTTGTAGTCAGACTGAGGTAACCTGTCAGGCTGTATTTACCTGTAGTCAGACTGAGGTAACCTGTCAGGCTGTATTTACCTGTAGTCAGACTGAGGTAACCTGTCAGGCTGTATTTACCTGTAGTCAGACTGAGTTTATCTGTCAGGCTGTATTTATCTGTGGTCAGACTGACTTTACCTGTCAGGCTGTATTTACCTGTAGTCAGACTGAGGTAACCTGTCAGGCTGTATTTACCTGTAGTCAGACTGAGGTAACCTGTCAGGCTGTATTTACCTGTAGTCAGACTGAGGTAACCTGTCAGGCTGTATTAACTTGTAGTCAGACTGAGGTAACCTGTCAGGCTGCATTTACCTGTAGTCAGACTGAGTTTATCTGTCAGGCTGTATTTACCTGTAGTCAGACTGACTTTACCTGTCAGGCTGTATTTACTTGTAGTCAGACTGAGGTAATCTATCAGGCTGTATTTACCTGTAGTCAGACTGACTTTACCTGTCAGGCTGTATTTACTTGTAGTCAGACTGAGGTAATCTATCAGGCTGTATTTACCTGTAGTCAGACTGAGTTAATCTATCAGGCTGTATTTACCTGTAGTCAGACTGAGGTAACCTGTCAGGCTGTATTTACCTGTAGTCAGACTGAGGTAACCTGTCAGGCTGTATTAACCTGTAGTCAGACTTAGTTTATCTGTCAGCCTGTATTTACCTGTAGTCAGACTGAGGTAACCTGTCAGGCTGTATTTACTTGTAGTCAGACTGAGGTAACCTGTCAGGCTGTATTTACCTGTAGTCAGACTGAGGTAACCTGTCAGGCTGTATTTACCTGTAGTCAGACTGAGGTAACCTGTCAGGCTGTATTTACCTGTAGTCAGACTGAGTTTATCTGTCAGGCTGTATTTACCTGTAGTCAGACTGACTTTACCTGTCAGGCTGTATTTACCTGTAGTCAGACTGACTTTACCTGTCAGGCTGTATTTACCTGTAGTCAGACTGAGGTAACCTGTCAGGCTGTATTTACCTGTAGTCAGACTGAGGTAACCTGTCAGGCTGTATTTACCTGTAGTCAGACTGAGTTTATCTGTCAGGCTGTATTTACCTGTAGTCAGACTGAGGTAACCTGTCAGGCTGTATTTACCTGTAGTCAGACTGAGGTAACCTGTCAGGCTGTATTTACCTGTAGTCAGACTGAGGTAACCTGTCAGGGTGTATTTACCTGTAGTCAGACTGAGTTTATCTGTCAGGCTGTATTTACCTGTAGTCAGACTGACTTTACCTGTCAGGCTGTATTTACCTGTAGTCAGACTGAGTTTATCTGTCAGGCTGTATTTACCTATATTCACACTGAGTTTATCTGTAAGGCTGTATTTACCTGTAGTCAGACTGAGGTAACCTGTCAGGCTGTATTTACTTGTAGTCAGACTGAGGTAACCTGTCAGACTGTATTTACCTGTAGTCAGACTGAGTTTATCTGTCAGGCTGTATTTACCTGTAGTCAGACTGAGGTAACCTGTCAGGCTGTATTTACCTGTAGTCAGACTGAGGTAACCTGTCAGGCTGTATTTACCTGTAGTCAGACTGAGTTTATCTGTCAGGCTGTATTTACCTGTAGTCAGACTGAGGTAACCTGTCAGGCTGTATTTACCTGTAGTCAGACTGAGGTAACCTGTCAGGCTGTATTTACCTGTAGTCAGACTGAGGTAACCTGTCAGGCTGTATTTACTTGTAGTCAGACTGAGGTAACCTGTCAGGCTGTATTTACTTGTAGTCAGACTGAGGTAACCTGTCAGGCTGTATTTACTTGTAGTCAGACTGAGGTAACCTGTCAGGCTGTATTTACCTGTAGTCAGACTGAGGTAACCTGTCAGGCTGTATTTACCTGTAGTCAGACTGAGTTTATCTGTCAGGCTGTATTTACCTGTAGTCAGACTGAGGTAACCTGTCAGGCTGTATTTACCTGAAGTCAGACTGAGGTAACCTGTCAGGCTGTATTTACCTGTAGTCAGACTGAGGTAACCTGTCAGGCTGTATTTACCTGTAGTCAGACTGAGGTAACCTGTCAGGGTGTATTTACCTGTAGTCAGACTGAGTTTATCTGTCAGGCTGTATTTACCTGTAGTCAGACTGACTTTACCTGTCAGGCTGTATTTACCTGTAGTCAGACTGAGTTTATCTGTCAGGCTGTATTTACCTATATTCACACTGAGTTTATCTGTAAGGCTGTATTTACCTGTAGTCAGACTGAGGTAACCTGTCAGGCTGTATTTACTTGTAGTCAGACTGAGGTAACCTGTCAGACTGTATTTACCTGTAGTCAGACTGAGTTTATCTGTCAGGCTGTATTTACCTGTAGTCAGACTGAGGTAACCTGTCAGGCTGTATTTACCTGTAGTCAGACTGAGGTAACCTGTCAGGCTGTATTTACCTGTAGTCAGACTGAGGTAACCTGTCAGGCTGTATTTACTTGTAGTCAGACTGAGGTAACCTGTCAAGCTGTATTAACTTGTAGTCAGACTGTGGTAACCTGTCAGGCTGCATTTACCTGTAGTCAGACTGAGTTTATCTGTCAGGCTGTATTTACCTGTAGTCAGACTGACTTTACCTGTCAGGCTGTATTTACTTGTAGTCAGACTGAGGTAATCTATCAGGCTGTATTTACCTGTAGTCAGACTGACTTTACCTGTCAGGCTGTATTTACTTGTAGTCAGACTGAGGTAATCTATCAGGCTGTATTTACCTGTAGTCAGACTGAGGTAACCTGTCAGGCTGTATTTACTTGTAGTCAGACTGAGGTAACCTGTCAGGCTGCATTTACCTGTAGTCAGACTGAGTTTATCTGTCAGGCTGTATTTACCTGTAGTCAGACTGACTTTACCTGTCAGGCTGTATTTACTTGTAGTCAGACTGAGGTAATCTATCAGGCTGTATTTACCTGTAGTCAGACTGACTTTACCTGTCAGGCTGTATTTACTTGTAGTCAGACTGAGGTAATCTATCAGGCTGTATTTACCTGTAGTCAGACTGAGTTAATCTATCAGGCTGTATTTACCTGTAGTCAGACTGAGGTAACCTGTCAGGCTGTATTTACCTGTAGTCAGACTGAGGTAACCTGTCAGGCTGTATTAACCTGTAGTCAGACTGAGTTTATCTGTCAGGCTGTATTTACCTGTAGTCAGACTGAGGTAACCTGTCAGGCTGTATTTACTTGTAGTCAGACTGAGGTAACCTGTCAGGCTGTATTTACCTGTAGTCAGACTGAGGTAACCTGTCAGGCTGTATTTACCTGTAGTCAGACTGAGGTAACCTGTCAGGCTGTATTTACCTGTAGTCAGACTGAGTTTATCTGTCAGGCTGTATTTACCTGTAGTCAGACTGACTTTACCTGTCAGGCTGTATTTACCTGTAGTCAGACTGACTTTACCTGTCAGGCTGTATTTACCTGTAGTCAGACTGAGGTAACCTGTCAGGCTGTATTTACCTGTAGTCAGACTGAGGTAACCTGTCAGGCTGTATTTACCTGTAGTCAGACTGAGTTTATCTGTCAGGCTGTATTTACCTGTAGTCAGACTGAGGTAACCTGTCAGGCTGTATTTACCTGTAGTCAGACTGAGGTAACCTGTCAGGCTGTATTTACCTGTAGTCAGACTGAGGTAACCTGTCAGGCTGTATTTACCTGTAGTCAGACTGAGGTAACCTGTCGGGCTGTATTTACTTGTAGTCAGACTGAGGTAACCTGTCAGGCTGTATTTACCTGTAGTCAGACTGAGTTTATCTGTCAGGCTGTATTTACCTGTAGTCAGACTGAGGTAACCTGTCAGGCTGTATTTACCTGTAGTCAGACTGAGTTTATCTGTCAGGCTGTATTTACCTGTAGTCAGACTGAGGTAACCTGTCAGGCTGTATTTACCTGTAGTCAGACTGAGGTAACCTGTCAGGCTGTATTTACCTGTAGTCAGACTGAGGTAACCTGTCAGGCTGTATTTACCTGTAGTCAGACTGAGTTTATCTGTCAGGCTGTATTTACCTGTAGTCAGACTGACTTTACCTGTCAGGCTGTATTTACTTGTAGTCAGACTGAGGTAACCTGTCAGGCTGTATTTACCTGTAGTCAGACTGAGGTAACCTGTCAGGCTGTATTTACCTGTATTCAGACTGAGTTTATCTGTCAGGCTGTATTTACCTGTAGTCAGACTGAGGTAACCTGTCAGGCTGTATTTACCTGTAGTCAGACTGAGGTAACCTGTCAGGCTGTATTTACCTGTAGTCAGACTGAGGTAACCTGTCAGGCTGTATTTACCTGTAGTCAGACTGAGGTAACCTGTCAGGCTGTATTTACCTGTAGTCAGACTGAGTTTATCTGTCAGGCTGTATTTACCTGTAGTCAGACTGACTTTACCTGTCAGGCTGTATTTACTTGTAGTCAGACTGAGGTAACCTGTCAGGCTGTATTTACTTGTAGTCAGACTGAGGTAACCTGTCAGGCTGTATTTACCTGTAGTCAGACTGAGTTTATCTATCAGGCTGTATTTACCTGTAGTCAGACTGACTTTACCTGTCAGTCTGTATTTACCTGTAGTCAGACTGAGGTAACCTGTCAGGCTGTATTTACCTGTAGTCAGACTGAGGTAACCTGTCAGGCTGTATTTACCTGTAGTCAGACTGAGGTAACCTGTCAGGCTGTATTTACCTGTAGTCAGACTGAGGTAACCTGTCAGCCTGTATTTACTTGTAGTCAGACTGAGGTAACCTGTCAGGCTGTATTTACCTTTAGTCAGACTGAGGTAACCTGTCAGGCTGTATTTACTTGTAGTCAGACTGAGGTAACCTGTCAGGCTGTATTTACTTGTAGTCAGACTGAGGTAACCTGTCAGGCTGTATTTACTTGTAGTCAGACTGAGGTAACCTGTCAGGCTGTATTTACTTGTAGTCAGACTGAGGTAACCTGTCAGGCTGTATTTACTTGTAGTCAGACTGAGGTAACCTGTCAGGCTGTATTTACCTGTAGTCACACTGAGTTTATCTGTAAGGCTGTATTTACCTGTAGTCACACTGAGGTAACCTGTCAGGCTGTATTTACCTGTAGTCAGACTGAGGTAACCTGTCAGGGTGTATTTACCTGTAGTCAGACTGAGTTTATCTGTCAGGCTGTATTTACCTGTAGTCAGACTGAGGTAACCTGTCAGGCTGTATTTACCTGTAGTCAGACTGAGGTAACCTGTCAGGCTGTATTTACCTGTAGTCAGACTGAGGTAACCTGTCAGGCTGTATTTACCTGTAGTCAGACTGAGGTAACCTGTCAGGCTGTATTTACCTGTAGTCAGACTGAGGTAACCTGTCAGGCTGTATTTACCTGTAGTCAGACTGAGGTAACCTGTCAGGCTGTATTTACATGTAGTCAGACTGAGGTAACCTGTCAGGCTGTATTTACTTGTAGTCAGACTGAGGTAACCTGTCAGGCTGTATTTACTTGTAGTCAGACTGAGGTAACCTGTCAAGCTGTATTAACTTGTAGTCAGACTGTGGTAACCTGTCAGGCTGCATTTACCTGTAGTCAGACTGAGTTTATCTGTCAGGCTGTATTTACCTGTAGTCAGACTGACTTTACCTGTCAGGCTGTATTTACTTGTAGTCAGACTGAGGTAATCTATCAGGCTGTATTTACCTGTAGTCAGACTGACTTTACCTGTCAGGCTGTATTAACCTGTAGTCAGACTGAGGTAACCTGTCAGGCTGTATTTACCTGTAGTGTGACTGAGTTTATCTGTCAGGCTGTATTTACCTGTAGTCAGACTGAGGTAACCTGTCAGGCTGTATTTACTTGTAGTCAGACTGAGGTAACCTGTCAGGCTGTATTTACCTGTAGTCAGACTGAGTTTATCTGTCAGGCTGTATTTACCTGTAGTCAGACTGAGTTTATCTGTCAGGCTGTATTTACCTGTAGTCAGACTGAGGTAACCTGTCAGGCTGTATTTACCTGTAGTCAGACTAAGGTAACCTGTCAGGCTGTATTTACCTGTAGTCAGACTGAGGTAACCTGTCAGGCTGTATTTACCTGTAGTCAGACTGAGGTAACCTGTCAGGCTGTATTTACTTGTAGTCAGACTGAGGTAACCTGTCAGGCTGTATTTACCTGTAGTCAGACTGAGTTTATCTGTCAGGCTGTATTTACCTGTAGTCAGACTGAGGTAACCTGTCAGGCTGTATTTACTTGTAGTCAGACTGAGGTAACCTGTCAGGCTGTATTTACCTGTAGTCAGACTGAGTTTATCAGTCAGGCTGTATTTACCTGTATTCAGACTGAGTTTATCTGTCAGGCTGTATTTACCTGTAGTCAGACTGAGGTAACCTGTCAGGCTGTATTTACCTGTAGTCAGACTGAGGTAACCTGTCAGGCTGTATTTACCTGTAGTCAGACTGAGGTAACCTGTCAGGCTGTATTTACCTGTAGTCAGACTGAGGTAACCTGTCAGGCTGTATTTACCTGTAGTCAGACTGAGTTTATCTTGTCAGGCTGTATTTACCTGTAGTCAGACTGAGGTAACCTGTCAGGCTGTATTTACCTGTAGTCAGACTGAGGTAACCTGTCAGGCTGTATTTACCTGTAGTCAGACTGAGGTAACCTGTCAGGCTGTATTTACCTGTAGTCAGACTGAGTTTATCTGTCAGGCTGTATTTACCTGTAGTCAGACTGAGGTAACCTGTCAGGCCTTATTTACTTGTAGTCAGACTGAGGTAACCTGTCAGGCTGTATTTACCTGTAGTCAGACTGAGGTAACCTGTCAGGCTGTATTTACCTGTAGTCAGACTGAGGTAACCTGTCAGGCTGTATTTACCTGTAGTCAGACTGAGTTTATCTGTCAGGCTGTATTTACCTGTAGTCAGACTGAGGTAACCTGTCAGGCTGTATTTACCTGTAGTCAGACTGAGGTAACCTGTCAGGCTGTATTTACCTGTAGTCAGACTGAGGTAACCTGTCAGGCTGTATTTACCTGTAGTCAGACTGAGTTTATCTGTCAGGCTGTATTTACCTGTAGTCAGACTGACTTTACCTGTCAGGCTGTATTTACCTGTAGTCAGACTGAGGTAACCTGTCAGGCTGTATTTACCTGTAGTCAGACTGAGGTAACCTGTCAGGCTGTATTTACCTGTAGTCAGACTGAGGTAACCTGTCAGGCTGTATTTACCTGTTATCAGACTGAGGTAACCTGTCAGGCTGTATTTACCTGTAGTCAGACTGAGGTAACCTGTCAGGCTGTATTTACCTGTAGTCAGACTGAGGTAACCTGTCAGGCTGTATTTACCTGTAGTCAGACTGAGGTAACCTGTCAGGCTGTATTTACCTGTTATCAGACTGAGGTAACCTGTCAGGCTGTATTTACCTGTAGTCAGACTGAGGTAACCTGTCAGGCTGTATTTACCTGTAGTCAGACTGAGGTAACCTGTCAGGCTGTATTTACCTGTAGTCAGACTGAGGTAACCTGTCAGGCTGTATTTACTTGTAGTCAGACTGAGGTAACCTGTCAGGCTGTATTTACCTGTAGTCAGACTGAGTTTATCTGTCAGGCTGTATTTACTTGTAGTCAGACTGAGGTAACCTGTCAGGCTGTATTTACCTGTAGTCAGACTGAGGTAACCTGTCAGGCTGTATTTACCTGTAGTCAGACTGAGGTAACCTGTCAGGCTGTATTTACCTGTAGTCAGACTGAGGTAACCTGTCAGGCTGTATTTACCTGTTATCAGACTGAGGTAACCTGTCAGGCTGTATTTACCTGTAGTCAGACTGAGGTAACCTGTCAGGCTGTATTAACCTGTAGTCAGACTGAGTTTATCTGTCAGGCTGTATTTACCTGTAGTCAGACTGAGGTAACCTGTCAGGCTGTATTTACTTGTAGTCAGACTGAGGTAACCTGTCAGGCTGTATTTACCTGTAGTCAGACTGAGTTTATCTGTCAGGCTGTATTTACCTGTAGTCAGACTGAGTTTATCTGTCAGGCTATATTTACCTGTAGTCAGACTGACTTTACCTGTCAGGCTGTATTTACCTGTAGTCAGACTGAGTTTATCTGTCAGGCTGTATTTACCTGTAGTCAGACTGACTTTACCTGTCAGGCTGTATTTACTTGTAGTCAGACTGAGGTAACCTGTCAGGCTGTATTTACTTGTAGTCAGACTGAGTTTATCTGTCAGGCTGTATTTACTTGTAGTCAGACTGAGGTAACCTGTCAGGCTGTATTTACTTGTAGTCAGACTGAGTTTATCTGTCAGGCTGTATTTACTTGTAGTCAGACTGAGGTAACCTGTCAGGCTGTATTTACTTGTAGTCAGACTGAGGTAACCTGTCAGGCTGTATTTACTTGTAGTCAGACTGAGGTAACCTGTCAGGCTGTATTTACCTGTAGTCAGACTGAGTTTATCTGTCAGGCTGTATTTACCTGTAGTCAGACTGAGGTAACCTGTCAGGCTGTATTTACCTGTAGTCAGACTGAGGTAACCTGTCAGGCTGTATTTACCTGTAGTCAGACTGAGGTAACCTGTCAGGCTGTATTTACCTGTAGTCAGACTGAGGTAACCTGTCAGGCTGTATTTACCTGTAGTCAGACTGAGTTTATCTGTCAGGCTGTATTAACCTGTAGTCAGACTGAGTTTATCTGTCAGGCTGTATTTACCTGTAGTCAGACTGAGTTTATCTGTCAGGCTGTATTTACCTGTAGTCAGACTGAGGTAACCTGTCAGGCTGTATTTACCTGTAGTCAGACTGAGGTAACCTGTCAGGCTGTATTTACCTGTAGTCAGACTGACTTTACCTGTCAGGCTGTATTTACTTGTAGTCAGACTGAGGTAACCTGTCAGGCTGTATTTACCTGTAGTCAGACTGAGGTAACCTGTCAGGCTGTATTTACCTGTAGTCAGACTGAGGTAACCTGTCAGGCTGTATTTACCTGTAGTCAGACTGAGGTAACCTGTCAGGCTGTATTTACCTGTAGTCAGACTGAGGTAACCTGTCAGGCTGTATTTACCTGTAGTCAGACTGAGTTTATCTGTCAGGCTGTATTTACCTGTAGTCAGACTGAGTTTATCTGTCAGGCTGTATTTACCTGTAGTCAGACTGACTTTACCTGTCAGGCTGTATTTACTTGTAGTCAGACTGAGGTAACCTGTCAGGCTGTATTTACCTGTAGTCAGACTGAGGTAACCTGTCAGGCTGTATTTACCTGTAGTCAGACTGAGGTAACCTGTCAGGCTGTATTTACCTGTAGTCAGACTGAGGTAACCTGTCAGGCTGTATTTACCTGTAGTCAGACTGAGGTAACCTGTCAGGCTGTATTTACCTGTAGTCAGACTGAGGTAACCTGTCAGGCTGTATTTACCTGTAGTCAGACTGAGGTAACCTGTCAGGCTGTATTTACCTGTAGTCAGACTGAGTTTATCTGTCAGGCTGTATTTACCTGTAGTCAGACTGAGTTTATCTATCAGGCTGTTTTACCTGTAGTCAGACTGAGTTAATCTATCAGGCTGTTTTACCTGTAGTCAGACTGTGTTTATCTATCAGGCTGTATTACCTGTAGTCAGACTGAGTTTATCTATCAGGCTGTTTTACCTGTAGTCAGACTGAGTTAATCTATCAGGCTGTTTTACCTGTAGTCAGACTGTGTTAACTTGTCAGGCTGTATTTACCTGTAGTCAGACTGAGGTAACCTGTCAGGCTGTATTTACCTGTAGTCAGACTGAGGTAACCTGTCAGGCTGTATTTACCTGTAGTCAGACTGAGGTAACCTGTCAGGCTGTATTTACCTGTAGTCAGACTGAGGTAACCTGTCAGGCTGTATTTACTTGTAGTCAGACTGAGGTAACCTGTCAGGCTGTATTTACTTGTAGTCAGACTGAGGTAACCTGTCAGGCTGTATTTACCTGTAGTCAGACTGAGGTAACCTGTCAGGCTGTATTTACCTGTAGTCAGACTGAGGTAACCTGTCAGGCTGTATTTACTTGTAGTCAGACTGAGTTTACCTGTCAGGCTGTATTTACCTGTAGTCAGACTGAGTTTATCTGTCAGGCTGTATTTACTTGTAGTCAGACTGAGGTAACCTGTCAGGCTGTATTTACCTGTAGTCAGACTGAGTTTATCTGTCAGGCTGTATTTACTTGTAGTAAGACTGAGGTAACCTGTCAGGCTGTATTTACCTGTAGTCAGACTGATGTAACCTGTCAGGCTGTATTTACCTGTAGTCAGACTGAGTTTATCTGTCAGGCTGTATTTACCTGTAGTCAGACTGAGGTAACCTGTCAGGCTGTATTTACCTGTAGTCAGACTGAGTTTATCTGTCAGGCTGTATTTACCTGTAGTCAGACTGAGGTAACCTGTCAGGCTGTATTTACCTGTAGTCAGACTGAGTTTATCTGTCAGGCTGTATTTACCTGAAGTCAGACTGACTTTACCTGTCAGGCTGTATTTACTTGTAGTCAGACTGAGGTAACCTGTCAGGCTGTATTTACCTGTAGTCAGACTGAGGTAACCTGTCAGGCTGTATTTACCTGTAGTCAGACTGACTTTACCTGTCAGGCTGTATTTACTTGTAGTCAGACTGAGGTAACCTGTCAGGCTGTATTTACCTGTAGTCAGACTGAGGTAACCTGTCAGGCTGTATTTACTTGTAGTCAGACTGAGGTAACCTGTCAGGCTGTATTTACCTGTAGTCAGACTGAGGTAACCTGTCAGGCTGTATTTACCTGTAGTCAGACTGAGTTTATCTGTCAGGCTGTATTTACCTGTAGTCAGACTGAGTTTATCTATCAGGCTGTTTTACCTGTAGTCAGACTGAGTTAATCTATCAGGCTGTTTTACCTGTAGTTAGACTGTGTTTATCTATCAGGCTGTATTACCTGTAGTCAGACTGAGTTTATCTATCAGGCTGTTTTACCTGTAGTCAGACTGAGTTAATCTATCAGGCTGTTTTACCTGTAGTCAGACTGTGTTAACTTGTCAGGCTGTATTTACCTGTAGTCAGGCTGAGTTTATCTGTCAGGCCGTATTTACCTGTAGTCAGACTGCGTTAACTCGTCAGGCTGTATTTACCTGTAGTCAGACTGAGTTTATCTATCAGGCTGTATTAAACTGTAGTGAGACTTAGTTAACCTGTCGGGCTGTATTTACCTGAAGTCAGACTGAGGTAACCTGTCAGGCTGTATTTACCTGTATTTAGATTGAGTTAATCTGTCAGGCTGTATTTACCTGTATTTAGATTGAGTTAATCTGTCAGGCTGTTTTACCTGAAGTCAGACTGACTTTACCTGTCAGGCTGTATTTACCTGTGGTCAGACTGACTTTACCTGTCAGGCTGTATTTACCTGTAGTCAGACTGAGGTAACCTGTCTGGCTGTATTTACATGTAGTCAGACTGACTTTACCTGTCAGGCTGTATTTACCTGTAGTCAGACTGAGTTTATTTGTCAAGCTGTTTTACCTGTAGTCAGACTGAGTTAACTTGTCAGGCTGTATTTACCTGTAGTCAGACTGAGTTTATTTATCAGGCTCTATTTACCTGTAGTGAGACTGCGTTAACCTGTCAGGCTGTATTTACCTGTAGTCAGACTGAGTTTATTTATCAGGCTGTATTTTCCTGGAGTCAGACTGAGTTTATCTATCAGGCTGTTTTGCCTGAGTCAGACTGCGTTAACCTGTCAGGCTGTATTTACCTGTAGTCAGACTGCATTAACCTGTCAGGCTGTATTTACCTGTAGTCAGACTGAGTGTTCCAGGACCTGTCTAGGACCTGGTCTACAACTCATCCGCCAGAGATTTTGACACTTGATTTGAGTTTTTGGACCTTTGAGGTTAAAGAATCACGGAGGTGCTATTTCGAAAGCGGGCGAATTTGAAAATCCAAGATGGCTGCGGGGGGTAATTTTGAAAATCTTAAATTTTAACCTCTCACTAAAGATGCATGTGTAATACATCATTTTGTGGGTTTTTGCATGCAAGAAATTGATTTTTGCCATCATTTTTAGCTCAGCTGACTATAAGTCATCTGAGCTATAGTCGTGGTCCATTGTCCGTCGTCCATCCGTCTGTCTGTCTGTCCGTCCGTCCAGATGTCCGGATGTCCGTCCGTCAGACTTGCACGTTTCGACACCATTTGACCTACGAATCTGAAATTCGGCATACAGTTAGATGTCCCCATAATCTCCTACCATGCCAAAAATTGGGTCAATATGACTTCGTTCCTTTGAGATATAAGGCAAAAACCTCAATTTTTTATTAGAAATCTATTTTCACACTTCAGGACTGCCTAATATCAAAACCACTCATCTGGTTTTCTTCATTTTTACCCTAAATATTCCTCTATATGGTTCCTATGTACATGCCATAAATTAAGTCAGTATTATTTAATTTAAAAAAGTTATGGGCCCAAACATAATGGACTTTGTAAAAAAATGAGGAAAGATATTTTGTCACTTAAGACCAAAAGTGTTAAAGGTAGGAATTTTTTTCAGTAATACTACTTTAAATAATCGAAATTTATTTGTATACCAAAAATTAGATCAAAATCTGTTAATTTTTTTTAAATATTTGCAAAAATATAAAATTGGTACCTTAAATTTTGCCCAAGTTTGACCATGGCACTTTTTTTCCTGTAACTGCTGTGGATTTAATTTTCAAAGCATGTTTTTGTTACCATTTCAATTGTTAAAACAAAAAATTTGAAACCAGTTGATCAAAAACTGTAGATTTTATTCAAGTTTTCAAGCACCATTTCACATATTGTTTACATCAAGCTAGTGTTATGCAGTTTACTAGAGCTCAGCTCCCCAGCTTCAGCTCTAAGTTCCTTAAATTTGGCATACAGTTAGATGTCCCCCAAATCCTCTAACATACTAAAAGTTTGGTCACTAGGACTGCATTCCCTCGAGATATTAAGAAAAAACTTCATTTTTCCATTAAAAACCCATTGTTACACTTTAAGACTGCCTAATTTCAAAACCACTGATCTGACTTTGATCATATATAATATACATATTTTTTTATACATTCGCTATGCACATGCCAGAAATGATGTCAGTATTGTGTATTTTTTTTAAGTTATGGGCCCAAACATTATGCACTTTTTTAAAAATCAAGAAATATATTTACTCACCTATGATGAGAATTGCTGAAGCTGGAGACTTTTTGTCAGGAATATAACTTTATTTAATCAAGATTCGATTGTTTACCCAAAATTAGATCTGAATTTTGCAAATTTTTCAAGTTATTAGCTTAAATAAAAAATCAATACCCCAAATTTTGTCCAACTTTGGCAATGGCATGTTTTTTTCTGAAAGCACTGTTGATTTAATTTTCACAGCATATATACATAAGGATTTAATCTTTTAAAATCTGAAATTTCAAAGGAATTGATTGAAAAGAGTAGCTTTTATTCAAGTTTTCATACACCATGTCAAGTGTTGTTTACATCTAGCCCACCTAGTAGTAAAGCCTTCACTTGCATTATGTAACCCATCCCAGGCAGCTTGTCTTGGCTCAGCTGGGCCACTACTAGCAGGCTTCCCCTCTGCCCTGCACACCCCCCCCCCCCCCTAGATGATGCATTAACTAGATGAATGTTATAATTTTCTGTATTTCATTTTATTCTTGGCTATGCTACATTTTAGATTTTGTATTTACCACCAGGGTTACAATGATTAAAGTGAACATTTAATTGTGTCCACAAAGTGGTGTATTGCTATGAAAGTGTGGATGTTCATCAGATAAGTAATTCCTTCCTTGAGAAGAGTAAAAACTTCACCCGGTGTGAAATTGACTATTAATTCCAGGAATAAATTAAAGCTTAGATTGTAATTAGCATAATGATATTGTTTGTCCCTCATTCAACCAACAGTGTGTATACTTTATTTGAAAAGATGTTTTTATTTTACCAAATTTACAGAATCATATTTTATTTTGGTAAATAAGATTAAGCATGTACTGAAAACTCCAATGTGCAAAACTTTTAATAGTGATTCAAGGAATAATCTTGCAGATGCCATGTTGTGGCATTATTTTCTTTTAAATTCAGTTTAAAAATTTGTGATTTAAAAATAATAAAAATATATGTGTATGCATAATATGACCCAATACGAGCTACACTCTGGATGTATAATGATTGCAACTAAGAATTCTAATATTTTAACTTATATTTTCAATGTTTTTTAGCTCAGCTGACTGAAAGTCATCTGAGCTATAGCGATCACTCTTTGTCCGTCATCCGTCTGTCTGTCGGTCTGTCTGTCTGTCTGTCCGTCTGTCTGTCCGTTAACCAGGCACAAATCGTAACCGGTAGAACTGGAATCTTCTTACTTGACATCCCGGGAGGTCCATGAAAAATCTCCTTGGAAACCAGAAATTAGGTCTCTGTTACCCATATCCTTCGAGCTATGGGGCCCCAAAGTACCCCCCCCAGAAAAGTCCAAAATTTCATACAAAAACTTCAATATCTCATTAACAACTTGACTGATGGTCATAATTTTTGGCATACATATTGATCATGAGAGGTTCCATCAGTTCCTGAAGACTGGTGGCGCCACCTGTATTTTTCCATTTTTTACGAATTTTTTTCTCTATTTTTGAGACCTTTAAAAATGTGAACATCTGTTAACAAGGCACCAATCATAATGACTGGACTTAGAATCTTCATTCTCGACACACTGAGAGACCTATGAAAAGTCTCCATGGAAACCAGAAATTAGGTCTCTGTTACCCATATCCTTCCAGCTATGGGGCCCCAAACTACCCCCCAGAAAAGTATAAAAAATTTCAAACAAAACCTTCAATATCTCATTAAATACTTGACTGATGGTCATGATTTTTGTCATATATTTTGATCATGAGATGTTCCATCACTTCCTGCAGACTGGTGGCGCAACCTGTATCGTTCAATTTTTTACGAATTTTTTTCTCTATTTTTGAGACCTTTCAAAATGTAAACATCTTTTAACAAGGCACAAATCGTAAAGACTGGACCTAGCATCTTCATTCTTGACACACTGAGAGACCTATGAAAAGTCTCCATGGATTCCAGAAATTAGGTCTCTGTTACCCAAATCCTTGAGCTATGGAGCCCCAAAGTACCCCCAAGAAAAGTAAAAACTTTCATACAAAAACTTCAATATCTCATTAACTACTTGACTGATGGTCATGATTTGTGGCATAACTATTGATCATGAGATGTGTCATCACTTCCTGCAGACTGGTGGTGCCACCTTTATTGTTCAAATTTTATCGATTTTTTCCTCTATTTATGAGACCTTTAAGGATGCTGTCATCTGTTAGCATGGCACAAATCGTAACGACTGGACCTAGAATCTTCATTCTTGACACACTGAGATGTCCATGAAAAATATCCTTGTAAACCAGAAATTAGGTCTCTGTTAACCATATCCTTCCAGCTATGGGGCCCCAAAGTACCCCCCCCCCCCTGAGTAGTCAAAAATTTCATACAAAAACTTCAATATCTCAATAACTACATCACTGATGGTCATGATTTTTGGCATACATATTGATTATGAAATGTTCCATCAGTTCCTGCAGACTTGTGGCGCCACCTGTATTGTTTGATTTTTTACAATTTTTTCCTCTATTTTTGAGACCTTTAAGGATGCTGTCATCTGTTAACGTGGCACAAATCATAAGGACTGGACCTAGAATCTTCATTCTCGACACACTGAGAGACCTATGAAAAGTCTCCATGGAAACCAAAATTAGGTCTCTGTTACCCATATTCTTCGAGCTATGGAGCCCTAAAGTACCCCCAAGAAAAGTAAAATCTAGAATCTTCATTCTCAACACACTAGAAGACCTATGAAAAGTCTCCATGGAAACCAGAAATTAGGTCTCTGTTACCCATATCCTTCGAGCTATGGGGCCCCAAAGTACCCCCCCAGAGTAGTCAAAAATTTCATACAAAAACTTCAATATCTCAATATAACTACATCACTGATGGTCATGATTTTTGGCATACATATTGATTATGAGATGTTCCATCAGTTCCTGCAGACTGGTGGCGCCACCTATGTTATCTATCAAGAGGGTACAAATTGCAACAACTGGACCTAGATACTTCATTCTTGTCATGCAAGGAGGCCCATGAAGAGTGCCTGTGGAAACTTGAAATTAGGTCTCTGTTACCCATATCCTTCAAGCTATAGGACTCTGAAGTATCCTTCAGAATAATGGACAATTTGATACAAAAGCTGAAGTATCTGAACAACTAATACGGAGATCATCATGATTCTTTGCATGGATATTGACCATTAAGTGTTTTTAGCTCAGCTGACTGTAAGTAATCTGAAGTATCCCTCAGAATAATGGACAATTTGATACAAAAGCTCAAGTATCTAAACAACTATTGCAGTGATCACCATGATTCTTTGCATGGATATTGATCATGGAATGTGTCATCAGTTTCTGCAGTATGGTGGCGCCACATGTATTTTTTTTTATTTTTACGAATTTTTTTCTCTATTTTTGAGACCTCATAAGATGCAGTCATCTGTTAACATGGCACAAATTGTAACAACTGGACCTAGAATCTTCTCTCTTGACATCCTGAGAGGCCCATGAAAAGTTTTCTTAAAAACTTGAAATTAGGTCTCTGTTACCCATAACCTCTGATCTATGGGGCTCCGAAGTACCCCCCAGAATAATGGAAAATTTGATACAAAAGCTCAAGTATCTGAACAATTATTATATTGATCACCATGATTCCTTTGCATGGATATTGATCATGAAATGTTTCATCAGTTTCTGCATTCTGGTGGCGCCACCTGTATTTTTTCAATTTTTAGCTCAGCTGACTGAAAGTCATCTGAGCTGTAGGGATCACCTTCTGTCCGTTGTCCGTCCGGCCATCCAGGCGTCTGTCTGTTAACAGGGCACGAATCGTAACCGCTAGACCGGGAATCTTCTTACTTGAAATCCTGGGAGGTCTATGGAAATTCTCCTTGTAAACCTGAAATCAGGTCACTGTGACCTATATTCTTCGAGCTATGGGGTTCTGAAGTACCCCCCCCCCCCCCCCCAGAATAATGCAAAATTTAATACAAAAGCTCAAGTATCTGAACAACTAATGCATTAATCACCATGATTCTTTGCATGGATATTGATCATGGAGTGTTTCATCAATTTCTGGAGACTGGTGGCGCCACCTATATTTTTTTTATTTTTTACGATTTTTTTTCTCTACTTTTGTGATCTATAAACATTTGGTCATCTGTAAACAGGGCACAAATCATAATGACTGGACCTAGAATCTTCTGTCCTCACCTCCAGGGAAGCCCATAAAAGGTCTACATGGAAACCCGAAATAAGGTCCCTGTTACCCATATTCTGTGAGCTATGGGGCCCTGAAGTACCCCCCAGAATAAAGATTTGGTCATATATTAACAGGGCACAAATCATAATGACTGGACCTAGAATCTTCTGTCCTCACCTCCAGGGAAGCCCATAAAAGGTCTACATGGAAACCCGAAATAAGGTCCCTGTTACCCATATCCTTCATGCTCTGGGGCTCCGAAGTACTCCCCAGAATAAAGATTTGGTCATCTGTTAACAGAGCACAAATTATAATGACTTGACCTAGAATCTCCTTTCTTGATATGCTGGGAGGCCCCTGAAAAGTCTCCTTGTGCACCTGAAATTACATCTCTGTTACCCATATCCTTCATCCTATGCGGCTTTGAAATACCCCCCAGAATAAACATTTGGATTTGTTAACAGGGCACAAATCATAATAACTGGACCTAGAATTTTATTTTTTGACATGCTGGGAGACCCCTGAAAAGTCATCTTGTAAACCTTGAAAATAGGTGTCTGTTACCCATATCCTCCATGCTACAGAGCTCCATAGAACCCCAATGAATATTGGATGATTTTATACAAAAGGTCAAGTTTGGAAAAAGTATTTCATTCAAATTTGACATTCAGATGATAAATTACTTTTGTCAATGTCTTCCTGGTCAGCTGAGCGTCATGACCCCTGGGTCACTTGTTTTTAATACAAATGTATAAAACTTGTAAATAAAAAAAATTAATCAGATAAAAACTATTTTAATGGAAAAAGTGGATATGCTTAAATAATATATAAACTTAAATGTATTATTCCCTTGAATGTGAAATAAAGGTATTAGTCCAGACCTAGGAATCCAAAATTCGGCATAATGTTAGATGTCCCCAAGATCTCCTACCAAGCCGAAAAACTGGGTCTTTGCAACTTCGTTCCTTTGAGAAATTAAGGAAAAACCTCAATTTTTTATTGAAACCTATTTTCACACTTCAGGACTGCCTAATATCAAAACCACTTATCTGTTTTTCCTCATATTTACCATAAATATTCCTCTATGTAGTTCCTATGTACATGCCAGAAATTATGTCTGTATTATTTAATTAAAAAAGTTATGGGCCCAAACATAATGCATTTTGTAAAAAATCAGGAAAGATATTTGATCACTTAACACAAAAAACGTTAAAGCTATGGACCTTTTTTCCAGTAATATAACTTTAATTAATCAAAATTAAATTGTATACCCAAAATTAGATGAAAATCTTTTAAATTTTTAAAAATATTAATAAAAATAAAAAATTGGTACCTTAAATTTTGCCAAACTTTGACCATGGCACGTTTTTTTCCTGTAAGTACGGTGGATTTAATTTTCACAGCATGTTTTTGTTAGCATTTCATCTGTTAACACCAAAAATTTGAAACCAGTTGATCAAAAGCTGTAGATTTTAATCAAGTTTTCAAGCACCATGTAACTTGTTAGTTTATAATAACAGGAAATTAACTTGCAGTTACTGATATAAGAATCTTGTATCGATGGGTAGAATGTCACATATTCCAAATAACACCATGCAGTCACCTATGGCATTTTTCAGTTCAATTTTAATGATAAAGAAGTAAATCATATTATTCATTACTAATCATTAGGGATTATATGATGGAAATTAATGACAGACAAAGATGCAGTTGATAATATTAATCTAGATTCCTACTGTGTCTAGTGTGTACATTGATGTGAAATTAGTCCAAAATGAATTTTTTACAGTTATTTTTTAATATAAATAAAAGCCATAAAACCAGGTACTTATGATCATTATTTAAATGTGTGAATTTTGTATATTCTGGATTCTCAACATCAACTTTGTAATTGTATTTAAATACGAATATGATTATGTACTCCATTATAAAATTTCTTGCATAAAGAATGGGAATTCAGGAAAAAATGAAAGTATATGAATACTCATGCAAATACTTTCAAAATGTATTCATGAATGCATTCATGAATATATTCTTTAATATTATTTTAATAATCATATCAGTTATATTTCATTTTAAAAAATCATATGATTCTCTTATTATTTTTAATAAAAATTATATTTGGGACAATATTTGTAATTTTTTTAATAAATAGTTAAACTCTTATATTATATGTTCTGCTTATAAGTTATATGGCCAAGTCAAAATCTGTGTGACAGTAGTACTCCATTTGTTAATAAAATAAATGAAATAAATCCTCTTCCGTCTCCAAAGGTACTATCAAAATCATACATAAGCTAAACAACAACAACTCATAATACAGCTTATATTTATTACCACACAAAACCAGCATGTGCCTCATTTCTAAATAATATTTTTTTATTATATATTACAGCTGAGCGTCGTGACCCATAGGTCCCTTGTGCTTGGCTCAGTAGAATGGGGAAAAAAATTATTTGCTTTGTTTCTCCATCTTTCTGTCTGTTTTAAATATTTAATGTTCATGAATAAACTTTTTTTATAAGCACTGTTGAATTAAATTCCATATCTTGTATGTATATGCAAGAGTGTTGTAACTCTCACCATCCCCTTCTTCATCCCACTGAGGCTTTGCTCCTTGGCACTGTGAACAATAGTTCTATGGCTATAGCATAAAATTTAATAATTAAAGAAAATATCTACAAAGAGACAGAGGCATTGTAACTCTGATCATAACCCACCCCCCCCCCCCCCCCATTAAGTCATTGCACCTGTGGAATGGGGACTTTATGGCAACTGTATACATATCATAAAATTGATAAAAAAAAAAGGTTAACCAAATAAATTGGATCTCATCAGACAAATGTGTAAACTGCTGAACTGTCAACAGCTTATCAAAAAGGTAACCAATGGAAAGGCATGGTCAGGTCTCAAATATTATTTGCAACATTTTCTTCAATCATATAAACCAACCATGGCCCAGATTTCCTCTTCCTTTCAAACATTATCTACATTTCATCATATTTTTAAGATTTTAACCTTCCAGGTGGTTCAGTACTGTTGACCATTTGTCCATAGGTACCTATGTACATGCCAGAAATTATGTCAGTATTGTGTTATATGTACACGTGAGGGGCATCAAAATAATGCACCTTGTCAAGACCGATCTTGTCAAGATATTTTGTCATACAGTCACAAATTCATAAATCCCCTCATCAGCATAGTTAATCATAACCTTGTATCTGTCAAATTGAACTCTTGCAGTTTTCCATACACTATAGATCCTTCAACAGATAGCCTTATCATCATTATACCACTGCTTAGCATACTGTCATTGCATTCATATTTGCTCAAATAAATTGCTTTTTTCGACCCCTCCCAAATAAATAAAAAATAAACCACTATATTTTACTCCATATTAATCCATCTGTCAGGTTATTTCATATATCATTTACTCACATATTACATTATATTCCTTTATAAAAGCCCAACATGACCATGATATTCTAAGCTTTATCTACTCAATATAGTATCACAATGGTGATACATTTATAGTCCAATCATGATCAGCTGAGCGCCGTGACCCATTGGTCCCTTGTTATGATGAGAGGTCCATATAACATGCTTAAATTAATTTTATGTTAAAAATCTGAAATTGCCGCCAGCTGCCATCATGAAAGTATTGAAATTTTGATACACTCACACCAAAGTACAATAAAAGTACCCTGTTTTATTGTGTTTTATTTTTATCTTTCTTTTCTTGTCTTGTATACTGTGGGAACCAATATCAAGGCTTTTTATGTTAATTGATCAAGATGTTGGCTTAAAATCGAAGCGAACACCAGTAACCATCATAGAAGGTTTGAACTGCTCACTGAACCGTTACAAGGAGACTACTCAAGGCCCTTAGTCAAAACCGCCTGTATCAAGCACCAATCTGTCCAAATTTTCACATCCCTCAGAAGAGAAACTTTGTTGTCAGGTTGTACCATTTTTTTTCAAACCCGTGGTGAGGCCTACCTTGCCACCCAACTTTCCACTAGTTGAAAATACCCATGTGTGGACATCTTGTCTCATGCTGAGATGGCTGTTGAGCATGCAACCAATTCTGAATTCCTCATATCCTTCATTCGCTGTGAACTCCCACATTCAGCTCCTGCCTGTGGTGAGTTACCTCCTTGGGGCGGTATTCATGCCCTGATCACGACGGCTAATGAACGCCTGACTAGAGTTGGTTTTCTCACTGTTACCCCTTCCCAGGTTACACAATATGCCACTGTCTGAAAGGCCTAACCAGCTTCCAGGCATGTCGTCAACAGCTGAATCTAGAAGCTATGGCTAATGTCTCTGATGAGGGTGTCTATCACATTGCAGTTGATATACTCATGATTGAGCCTGGTACTTTCGATGATTTGTTCCCAATGTTGGGAATGTTCCAATTTGCTAAGGTACTCTTGCAATGTAGGTATTTAAGTGGCAGCGGTATGGTTGATGCTCATATTGAAAGCGAAGTGTTTAGGCCGAAGACTGTCTCGAAGGTGCTTTTTGGAGGTCACCATGTGAGGTCACTCAAAAGAATGCTTATTGTATCTGAGGTCCTTGATTCTGTCATGTAGAGTGCGTTCTGGCAGTCAAGTGAAAATACATTTGATCCCTTTGTCCAGTCAGCTGTTGATCTCAAGAATGTGTTGCAAAATAAAACTCATGACGAGTGTGTCCCAAAGTTTGAGCAGGTTTCCGCTGCTGCCGTTACTCTCAAACAACAGTTCGATGCCTATACACAAGAGTGCGAAGTATTTCATGAACTTTCGCAAGATTGTGTCTATCATCAAGCAGCTGATTGTTGCAGATCGTGATGGCAAGTGGCAGTTGCACGTTAGGGCAGTGAAGGCTTCCATGAGAATTCTATGCGAGTTTGATGCAATCGGCTATCTTAGGTATGGATCATGCATGGTACTTGGAGGTTCAGGTGCTCACTTATCACACATTCTACTGCCGGTTATGTATGGGACATTTTGTTGTAAATGATCGAGCAGGTGCGGTATTCGCTGCTGTGTCAGGGGACCTGAAGCTGGAAAAGTCTCAGAACAGATTCTGACAGGTACCAGGTAGACATGTAAATTGTCGGAAGCTCTGGGGACGCTGCTGTCATTTTGTTTTGACTCCTATTTCATGAGATCCTTGCAATTAGTAACCTTCTCCAACTACTCACCACTGCTCAACAGATGGGTCATCTGGAAACCTCAATACAGCATGAGCTTGGAGGACGCAAGGGTCTAATCTTCGACCAAAATGTGGCATGACTGCTGGACTTCGTGAATGCGAGGGGGAAAACCACTTCATTATCCAACACTTAATGTGACACTCTACAGCTTTGTAGCAAAGGTAATCGCTGCAGGCAACATCAAGGCAAGAATCCTTAAAGTGCTGGAAAATTAGGATGCAGCTTATCAAACATTTCGGAATGAGCGGTACGTTACCAAATCAAAGAAGCTGAATGATTCTATATCACAGGTGAATCTTCCAGCTTTTGACTCACAAGGCTCAAAGAAAGCAAGCACAGAAGTAACCAAGCATGATGCCTTTGCGAAGGCCATTGCATCTGCGCAGAGGGAGATAGAGATTGCTGCCCTCTGGAGACTTCCACCTGAAGAGATATATGCACATGACATTCTGCCATCATGCCCATTATTCTGTGGTGATTATACAACTAAACCTGACAAGTCGCAATTGGTTTCTGAGCTAGAAACCAATCTCACACCTGGTGACTACAAGTATAAGAGTGATGATGCCCAAACAACTCATGTGGTGAATGACTTCATGTGAAAAATAAGACAATGTCCGAATGAACGTTCTGCCTTCAATAACTTTGGTGAACTAAATCCGGAGGTTCTCAAGAGCGCTCTTTGCATTTGCCCATCACTAAAATGACCCACCTGGCATTCGGCAGCTACAGAGAGGTAACATTTAGGGGGGGGGCCAATCCGGAGAGCCAGTGAGACAAGAGCTGTTGATCTTGCACATGTGAATAAAGAGTGTGACAATTCCACTACAGAATGGTAAATTTTGGGCATTGAGCGTTAACAAACAGAACCTACAGCTGGTAGCACGATGTGAGGGTACGAGACTTGCAGGACCTGGTTCTTAGTGATATGGTCATCAATGAAGAGCTTCTAGCTGAAAGATTGAAGACGAATGATCTTCTGCCTGATTTAAGTCAGCGCAAAACCAAGGATGGAAGGTTCATAAATACAGCATAATGTGCATCTTGGTATTACTCAATCATAATTTCTTGTCCCGTATTATCTTTTTTTTTCAGAGCATGGCAGTATATTGGACAAATTGTTCTTTCTATATATTTTAATATACTTTGGGTATTCAAGCACACCCCTGTATCAATATCTTGATGTAATACTTTAAGTTTTTGAAGAGTTTAGAAGAGTTTGGTGGACCATTTCTGTATGTTTCTATCCTGCTGCCAAACTAAGTACAGGCAATAAAAAAAAAAAATGGAAAAAAACCTTCCTTATGTATATGATCCTGGTTTTAAAAGACATTTATTAGATTTTGTTACATCTTTTCTTTCATTTTTTACTTAATAACCTTTAAACTATCCTTTAACCCTGACCTTCACGCACATAGGTGATGAAAAAAAAGATTTTCCAAACCAAAACTTTTAATAAATATAATTGCAAATATTTCAGCGATGTCAAGGAGACAATGAATAGATTTTTGATGTAGCAGCCATTGGCAATTTTGGATTTTTACCATAAAATTCGTGGTTACATGTTATTTGGACCTCTAATCATAAAAAAATGATGTCAGAAATCAATTTCTGGCATGTGAAACCACATAAAATGATGTATTACAGATGCACCTTTAGTGAAAGGTTAAGATTTTTTATTTTCAAAATGGCCACCGGTGACCATCTTGGATTTTCAAATTTGCCCCTGCTTTCGAAAAAGCACCTCCGTGATTCTTGAACCTCAAAGGTCCTATAACTCAAATCAAGTGTCAAAATCTCTGGCGGATGAGTTGTAGACCGGTCCCAAGCTAGGGCCGGGACTAGAGGTAATCTGTCAGGCTGTATTTACTTGTGGTCAAGCTGAGTTTACTTTCAAATTTTTTATACCTGAAAGCAAATGAATGCAAATGTATAACCTGTAATAATGCTGTATTAACCTGTAGTCAGGCCAAGTTCACATGTCAGTAGTGTAGGTTTTCATTCATAGGTTCTGCTCTATACGATTTACCCAGCAACCTCTGTGCCAGCTTGTGCTTTATTTAAGAGAAAGTTGTACACAGACACTTAGTTTGATTATATACAATGATTGTAACACATGGTTCTACCATTTATTATTAATATTGAGCAAGCAGTTGATCATTTATATAATACAGTTATAAAAACACAGCTTTGTATGCACAAGCCAGCTCTAAGCAGATACTCTGCAGTAATCACATCAGCACACCTACACATGTGACATACACACAAATACTTCTGCATCAAAACTGCCCTATGTACTTGGTAACCCCAGTACTGGTTTTATCTTAACTAGGCCAGTATGGTATCAGTCATACTGAGAATGGCCACCAAATGTGGTTTGATGTTTATAAAACAATTCCAGTAACTTTTTCTGTTGTATTTCCTAGAAATTTGTATTAAAAAATGCTTCAGCGTAGAAGGAGCATTGTTTTTGCCCTTCAGTTCTTTTTCCAGTTAAGGTTGTAAATAAGATTTAATTAATTGTATCCGCCAAAAGAAGTTTCGTGGATACTATGTTTTTGACCAGGTTCTGACGCCTCCACGTTCGTTTCATGAGAACTCCTCTGAGACTACTGAATGGATTTTTCCGTGACTGATCAGGAAAAAAATTTGTACAAATGTAGCCCTTGGATAGCTTTATAACATACACCAAAAATGGCGGCGCCACCTGCAACCATGTTTGCACAGTGTCAATCTGTTTGTCTGCCGTGGGATTATGTCACTCATATCTTGGCAGTGGTTTGACATATCTGCCTAAAATTTTGCAGTTTTATACATCCTGGATAGCTTTCTTGATTTTATGACAGGTGGCGCCACCTACATTCTTGTTTATGCTGCAGACATCCAAGCTCATATCTCGGGAACTGTTTGAACCATTGGGCCAAATTTTGCATGTGTGTAGATCTCACATAGGTCTTTATCATACACAAAACTGGAGGGGCCACCTGCAACCATTTTTGCACTGCGTCTGTCTGTTTGTCTGCCGTGGGCTAAAATCACTCATATACATGTAGTGGTTTGACTTTTCTGCCTAAAATTTTGCATATGTATACAACTTGGACAGCTTTCTGGATTTGTGGTAGGAGGCACAACCTACATACACATTTAGGCTGCAGACATCCATGCTAATATGCAACCTACCTCACTCTATTTCCCCTTGCCACTCAATCCTTGCCTCAATTCACCCGTTCCACTCTGATTTTGGGGGATACACGTAGTCACTTGTCGGCTACCTGTATTCTAGTTTTTAAAGTTTACACATTTTTTCTCTATTTTTGAAATATATAAATACAGACTAAATCTTGGCCTGTTGGTTATTCTGTTTGATGCTTCAGCTGAATTGGTATATACTACCATTCTGATGATAAAATTTCCTTTTGCGAATCTCTTCCCAGTCAGCTGAGCATTATGACCCATGGGTCACTTGTCAAATTTGCCCCTGCTTTCGAAAAAGCACCTCCGTGATTCTTGAACCTCAAAGGTCCTATAACTCAAATCAAGTGTCAAAATCTCTGGCGGATGAGTTGTAGACCGGTCCCAAGCTAGGGCCGGGACTAGAGGTAATCTGTCAGGCTGTATTTACTTGTGGTCAAGCTGAGTTTACTTTCAAATTTTTTATACCTGAAAGCAAATGAATGCAAATGTATAACCTGTAATAATGCTGTATTAACCTGTAGTCAGGCCAAGTTCACATGTCAGTAGTGTAGGTTTTCATTCATAGGTTCTGCTCTATACGATTTACCCAGCAACCTCTGTGCCAGCTTGTGCTTGATTTAATAGAAAGTTGTACACAGACACTTAGTTTGATTATATACAATGATTGTAACACATGGTTCTATCATTTATTATTAATATTTGAGCAAGCAGTTGATCATTTATATAATACAGTTATAAAAACACAGCTTTGTATGCACAAGTGTATGCACAAGCCAGCTCGAAGCAGATACTCTGCAGTAATCACATCAGCACACCTACACATATGACATACACACAAATACTTCTGCATCAAAACTGCCCTATGTACTTGATAACCCCAGTACTGGTTTTATCTTAACTAGGCCAGTATGGTATCAGTCATACTGAGAATGGCCACCAAATGTGGTTTGATGTTTATAAAACAATACCAGTAACTTTTTCTGTTGTAATACCTAGAAATTTGTATTAAAAAAATGCTTCAGCATAGAAGGAGCATTGTTTTTGCCCTTCAGTTCTTTTTCCAGTTAAGGTTGTGAATAAGATTTAATTAATTGTATCCGCCAAAAGAAGTTTTGTGGATACTATGTTTTTGACCGGGTTCTACCGCCGCCACATTCGTTTCATGAGAACTCCTCTGAGACTACTGAATGGATTTTTCCGTGACTGATCAGGAAAAAAAATTTGTACAAATGTAGCCCTTGGATAGCTTTATAACATACACCAAAAATGGTGGCGCCACCTGCAACCATGTTTGCACAGTGTCAATCTGTTCGTCTGCCTCGGGTTAAAATCACTAATATCTCAGCAGTGGTTTGACTAATTCACCTGAAATTCGTCATGCATGTACATTCTGGATAGCTTTCTTGATTTTATGACAGGTGGCGCCACCTACATTCACGTTTACACTGCAGACATCCAAGATCATATCTCGGGAACCTTTTGACCGATTGGGCCAAAATTTTGCATGTGTATAGATCTCACATAGCTCTTTATCATGCACAAAACTGGTGGCGCCACCTGCAGCCATTTTTGCACTGCATCCGTCTGTTTGTCTGCCGTGGGATAAAAACAGTCATATTTCGGCAGTGGTTTGACATATCTGCCTAAAATTTTGCAGGTTTATACATCCTGGACAGCTCTCTTGATATTATGACAGGTGGCGCCACCTACTTTCTAGTTTACTCTGCAGACATCCAAGCTCATATCTTGGGAACATTTTGAGCGATTGGGCCAAAATTTTGCATGTGTATAGATCTCACATAGCTCTTTATCATACACAAAACTGGTGGCGCCACCTGCAACCATTTATGCACAGCATCCATCTGTTTGTCTGCCGTAGGATAAAATCACTCATATCTTGGCAGTGGTTTGACATGTCTACCTAAAATTTTGCGGGTTTATACATTCTGGAAAGCTCTCTTGATTTTGTGACAGGTGGCGCCACCTACATTCTAGTTTACACTGCAGACATCCAAGCTCATATCTCGGGAACCATTTGACCGATTGGGCCAAAGTTTTGCATGTGTATAGATCTCACATAGCTCTTTATCATAAGCAAAACTGGTGGTGCCACCTACAGCCATTTTTGCACAGTGTCCGTCTGTTTGTCTGCCATGGGCTAAAATCACTCATATACATGTAGTGGTTTGAAAGTATCTGCCTTAAATTTTGCATATGTATACAACTTGGACAGCTTTCTGGATTTTGTGGTAGGTGGTGCAACCTACATACACATTTCCGCTGCAGACATCCATGCTAATATGCAACACTTCACTCTATTTCCCCTTGCCACTCAATCCATGCCTCACTTCACCCGTTCCACTCTGATTTTGGCGGATACACGTAGTGGCTTTTCGACTACCCATATTCTAGTTCATTACCATTAGATAAGTTTGCTATGGTTACAATGTTTATGGTCTTGTCTGTCAAACTGGGAATAAATCTGACCAATCAGAAGTCTTATGGCATAGTTTTTTAGCTCAGCTGACTATAAGTCATCTGAGCTAAGTTAATGGTCCATTGTCTGTCCGTCCGTCTATTAGACTGGTGCATTTTGAAACCATAAGACCTAATGTATAACTTTGTTTAATCAAGATTCAGTTGTATACCAAAAATTAGAACTAAATTTTGTAAATTAATTCAATTAAATTTCTTACCTGTTTCTTAATATTACTTTGGGTAGTATTAGGCCATTTATACTAGTTGTAATGGTGATTTCAAGTGCCTGTGTCTCAGTGCATGGATAGATTTGGCTTGTCAAGAGTCTCCTGGTATAGTTCTGGTTAGTCAGGAGTCTCTTGGTATAAGTCTGGCCAGTCAGGAGTCTGAGGCTTTAGGTCTGGCTTGTCAAGAGTCTCAGGGAGTCTCAGGGTATAGGTCTGGCACAGGGTTGGTCCACCAGGAATTTAGGCATTGGTCAGGCCAGTTGATATTAACAGCTGTAACACGTTTATATTTTCGCTATTAACATGAACTAATGGGTCTCATGATTTTGATCATTTCATTTTAAATGTAAAGCTTCAATAGTTCCAATGTTATGAACAGTATAAGTGTAAAAAATAAAGTTTTAATATTCAATTTGAAATATAGTTTGATCCATTTTTTCCCTCTGGAAGATTCAGTTTGTTTTTTCTTGAAGAATTAACAATGCACAATATAACTAAGCTTTCTCTTTCAAATAAGAACATAAATGATGCAACACATATTGTTCTATTTTACTACAATCTGCCTAATTCATAATTCTGCAACAGCACCAACTGTTACTTTAAATAACAAAGTAAACATGTTTATATTGACAGGATGTGGAGGTGACAGGGGACAAAGATGACAGCCGGTCACTCCATGTTACAATACACAAACCCTCGATGAACATCCATGCGAAACCAACACCCCTCCTCTCGGCACGTTTTGTGTTCGACGATCATATCAGATGTATGGCAGCCAAGCAGAGACTGACAAAAGGACGTCTCAAGGCCAGACAGCGCAAGATGCAGATGATAGCACAGCTCCTAGAACTGCCAACTCACCTAATAGACACAATGTATCAGCCCAGTAGTTATGCAGCTTCCAATCTTTTGCGTGGAGCCAGCAGTGACAACATTGCAGGTATGTCAGTACTGTAAAATGATAAAAAACTTTTTGCTTTGGTATAAGGTGCTAATTGGTTAGCTACACAAAACATGGACATTTGGATCAACCTAACTAAAGATATAATTTCTGTGTCTAATATATATTTTTTAAAAGGCCTCTGTCTTGGTCTTGTTATTATATGTTAATTAGAGAATTTTATACATCTTCACTGATTCATTGTGTGATGTTATGTAGTCACTTTAGAAATTTTTACAATTATTTTAGGACGAAGTCAGTCAGGTGGCTCAAGACCAGGTCGTATTCAGAGTGAGTTGGTGCAACGATCAGTGTTTGCCTCAGTGGGCCATGTATCTGGCTTTGGTGCAGTGAGGGAGAGAGAACTATCTTCACATGCTGGTAGAGCAGTGAGACAGTCACCCCAACCTAGTGGTAGTGTGGATTCCAGCAGTTCTCGACCATCTTTGGTTCATTCTGTTTCAAGTCCAGTTATGGCCCCTAGCAAGCCAGGCCATGTCACCATAATTCACGATGATGATATAGAACAGGCTGAAGAAGCTCAGCCTTCACCCCCGGCAGGAGCTGCCCAGTATCTGACACAGCAAGGTCAGCCGTCTGAACAACAACCTCAAGGAAGAAGGAGTAGGTCTGGTTCAGGTAGTTCCACATCCTCCCTACAAGACATTCCACTGGAAGACCTATCCGTCAAATCCAAAACAAAGGCCAAGCCGTCACATCCTGCAGTAAGCAAAATTAGTGCTCGCAGAAGCTTATCAGATGGGGACAGCAGCCGTAGCAGAAGCAGCTCCTACAGTCCAGTCAGAAGCCGCAGTGGGTCCCCGAGTATTCATGCTCGGACTGCACGTAGAGAACGTTCTCATTCTGATTCAAGTCAGGACTCAGAAGCTGCAAGCAGCCAAAGCCGTAGAAGATCTCATGGAAGTTCCTACTCATCACCAAAGCGTCGTGGTAAGCAGCCATCTCCAGGTCGCAGGGCATCATCACACAGTGTCACATCCTTCACCACTAAACCTGGCCAGAGTCAGCCTGATGAGCTCTTCCCAAAGTTGGATTCATCCTCAGAACACCCATCTACAAAAAGCCAAGAGGGAAAAGCCAAAGGTTCTGAGACATCTGTCGCCCGCGTAGGATCAGAGCCAGGTGCTGCTGGCCAAGCAGATGTGGCAAGTCATGGCCGAACTCGCAGTGGATCTGGTCCCAAAAGTTTGACTCCAGCTGCCCAGCCAGCCCTTTCCTTAGTTACAGATACATCAGATGCCATTAAGTCATCAGGTATGGGCTCCCCAAAGCTCATGCCTCCAGTGGAGCCTGAGCAGATTCACAATTTAACAGATGGTGGCAGTGGTGGGATAGTACAGACTGAGGCCACTACCACAAGTCAGGAAGGTGGAGCACAGTCAACTCTTACCTTTGTGACCAAAAGCACACCAGTTGTGGATACCAACAAAGTTGTTGCTCAACCCAATTTAGGAGAACAATCTGGACAAGCCAGTGCAACAGATCAGTTAACTCGTTTGGCTAGGACTGTGTCGGAGCACTACACATTTCCTCAAGAGGCACACAGCATGGAAATGACTGCTTCAGGAGTGCAGGAGAGTGTTAATGCTACAGATGAAGACAAACAGCAAGCTGTAGGCTGGCAAGCGTAATATCATACCCTTAAGTCCAATATCTGCACCCACTAGTCAATATATCATTATCACAGGGTAGTTGTGATATAACCATACACTTTGGTGTCTGTGGTGACCTGTGGCCTCTATTATATGTGATGTGTAAATCTATTATTTATTTAAGGGCATAATATTTTACTTGTACCCTCCATAACTAGGTGAAAATGTGAGAAACTAATATTAAGACATACTGACAAAGTGCTTAGAACATGAAGTGCTTAAGTATTTAGTTAAGGTGACTGGGGTAATTAAGTGGATGCTTAAATGATTTATCTGAAGAATTGATTACTTAAGTGCTGCATATATATATTATATAATTTATTTCTGCACAAGAAATACAAAACTCATGATTAATAAAGAAATTATGATCAAAAGGACATTCTTTTGTTGATTATGTGTCTTCGTTTCTGTAAATTTATCCAAAACTGAAAGAAGAATATTCAATGCTAAAGTCTGTCTTACTGATTTTATGTATCTTTGTCAGTTTAATTTGAGGTATTCCTGACATTTTAAGCAAGTGCTTTTTACCAATTAACTACATGGAATATTCCTGTAACAAAGCAAAATATGAATATTCAGCCAATTTCACCAGTTGGTTATGACCATCTGAGACACCTTTGCAAAATCACAAGTGTATATCTTGGCCATTTGTTCTTGGAAGTCCAGACTTTAGCTAAACTTTCCCCTCAAATGCTACCTCACCATATATTTTTAGCTCAGCTGACTTTCAGTCATGCTGGGCTATAGCAATGGGTCTTTGTCCGTTGTCCTTCCGTCTGTCCGTCCGGCCGTTAGCAGGGCACAAATCATAACCGTAGGGGCTAGGGTCATGAACCCTATGCAGTCTCAGAGGTTCTAAAAAGATCTCCTTGCAAACCTGAAATAAGGTCACTGCGACCTACATTCTCGAAGTTATTGGGTGTGTTTGCACCCCCAGAAATAATTCTTTTAGCCAAAATTTTCATCCCAAACCTTCCATCTTTCACATAAAGCTCACATACCAGCAGGGGAAGAACCATAATTATTTTGAGGTCAAAGGTCAAGGTCACAGAACATACTTCTTTGAAAAGCCTGTGGATGCATTTTAAGCCAAACCTTTCATCCCAATTCTTTGATCTTTCATATATAGCTCACCAACTAAGTAGGAGAAGAATCCCATAGATGTTGAGGTCACAAGGTCAAAGGTCAGGGTCACAGGATCCACTTCTTTGAAAAGGTTGTGGACACATTTCAAGCTAGACCTTTCATTCCAAACCTTTCAGCACTGATATCGCTTCTCTGCCAACAGGGGAAAAGACCTGTTGATTTTGAGGTCAAAGGTCAAGTTCACAGCACCCTCTTCTTGCGTGGAGTCATTTTCAGGCAAACTTTTCAATCTATACTTTCCATCTGTCATATATGGCTTACCTATAGGGGAAGAAGCCTATTGATGTTGAGTTCAAAAGGTCAAAGGTCAAGGTCACAATATTGTTCTAAATGCTTGTGAACATATTTCAAGTGAAACTGTTCAACCCAAACCTTCAGTCTTTCACATATGCCACATCTATGCATCACTGAATGTGATTCAAACTTCATATTTATGGGTCTTTTTGCATGAAGAAATAACTAATTGATTTTGAGGTCAGCTGGTCAGGAGGTTAAAGGTTGCAGGTCTAAGTTATTCACTCATTGGTTGCCAAGTAGTTACCCATCATTTAGAAAGAATCCAGTTGATATGTGGGCAAAAGGCCAAGGTCATAGGTCAGGGATGTTCACAATAACTTATTTTGTAGACCATCTCTATTTTTGTTAGCGAACCTGTGAGCTTATGTGATGGTGTGCCGGCGTCCGTCGGCCGGTGTCCGTCGTCTGTACGTTAACCTATACTAACTTGAAAATGGCAAGAATTAACATCATCAAATTTTATGCATAAAATTAGTCATCTAAAAAACTCTATCAGATTTTGCTTATTTTTTGGCTAACTGCATTTTCTTAGATTTTATAAGGAAAAATCTAAAAAAGCTTAAAAAATCTTCTTCGAATCTGTTCAGCCAAATTGTCCAATATTTTACAAAAAAATGATTTCTGGAACAATCTCTCTCAAGTTTGTTCGAATGGTTTAAGTTCGGTGATTTTTGGCCGAGTTACAGGAAGTTGAACTTAGTCATCTGTCCAAAAAAGCATACAAAAATTACAATCTCAGAAATAGCTTGAGCTATCATCACCAAATTTTATGCCAATGTTGGTCACATGAGTTATATCTGAAATTGAGGTATTGGTGGCGCCACCTGCAACGCCCTTCTTCTCAAAAACCACTGGGCCAAATTCTTAAATCTCACACATTAATTATCCTTAGATGTTGATAATTCAAGTTTGTTCAAATGGTCTCAGTTCAGTGACTTTTGGCTAAGTTATGGGAAGCTGAATTTAGTCATATGCCGTAACAGCCCATTTTAGCTAAGTGGCTACAAAAATCTTCTCCTCAAAAACCACTGGGCCAAATTTTTAAATCTCGCACATTAATTATTCTTAGATGTTGATAATTCAAGTTTGTTCAAATGGTCTCAGTTCAGTGACTTTTGGCTGAGTTATGGGAAGCTGAACTTTGCCATTTTGCTGTATTTTCCCATATGAGTTATAAACCTACAAAACGTTTTTTGACTGATGATACTGAGGCCAGTTTGTTTAATATTTTGCAAGAATAATTCCCTGAATAATTCTTATAATAATTGTCTTTTATGGTTCCAAAGAATGAATTTTGGCTGATTTATAAATTGAGTCATTTTAGCATACATGTTAGCTGTGTGAAGTAGATACATCCAGCCTAGCACCAGTTTATCAGCATCCATTACATCATGCCTCTAGACATTAAATTTCAGGTTATCTATGGAAAATATTGAAAAGAATGTTTTTTAAAAGCTTTTAAAAATGTAGATTTATGATATTAGATATCATCTGTACACTAACTCATAATTTCTCAGGAATAGCAGGAGCTACCATCCCCATATTTTATGCAATTATCGGTCACAAAATAAATGTTGATGGATTCAGCTTATTTTTGCAATCTGTATTTACTTAGATTTTACAGGGAAAAAGCTGAAAAAAACTTTAAAAGTCTTATTCTTCTAAACGGTCAGAAATTTACAGAAATGATCCCAGAGGCGAGCCTTCTCAAGTTTGTTCAAATAATTTGTGTTTGATAAATTTTAGCAGAGTTACATAAAAGACCAAGATTGTGTATGTTTCTTGAATAGGTTGAGAAACTGCCAACTGTTTCATATTTGGCAACAGATCAAGAGTTCATTCAGTGCAGCCAAATATAGGTCAACAGTTCAATCAGTGCAGCCAAGCACAAGGCATGTGATCACCTCATGGGTGTCATGTGAGCACCTCATGGGCAGCATGTGATCGTCTCATGGGTAGCATGTGATCACATCATGAGTATCATGTGATCACCACATGGGTGTCATGCCCCTCAGGGCTGCATATGGCGCCAATCTGTGAGCTTATGCAAGTGTGTGGCTACTATTTCAGATTTGGCAAAAGGCAAAAGGTCATAAAAGCTCAGTACAGTTGGCTTGTATTGAATAAAAATTTATATGGAAGCACCCGTAGTTCTTGCATGGATTTCCTTGATCTTTTGCTATATTTTGGTCTTGTATGTGGCCTGTGTGGTATTCCTTTTGAGACTTACAGGTATCGAGCAAGCTGTGGGATTAGTTCCTGATAGCTCAACAACCATACATTTTGCCTCAGACCATCATTCACTATGTTTTAACCAGACATATATGATAAGAATTTATGGCAACGTAGAAAGTTTAAACAAAATTGGCATATAGGTTCTGCAACAATTTTACTAGAAGTTGTGAATCGCAGCCTATGATGTCGCAGGTCATGCTTGGCAGCTGAGCGTCATGACCCATGGGTCACTTGTTTAATATAAACATGCATATACAGGTATTCTATTTATATAGTTATTCTTTATCTTACCATTATGTTTTCACTGACTTTCATCTGACTTAAAAAGAGATTTTGCCTCATCCAGATTTGAATCTTATATCTAATATTTTATATACAAAATTATATTTAGTTTACAAATATTAAAATCCTGAAGTGAAGTCCGTAGTAACTAGGAAGAAAGAATATTTTATAGTATCCCCAGACTGAAAGTTTGGGGTCTGGGGTTTTCAGCATGGTCGCTCCACTGTCATAGAGAATCTCTGCAGGCAGTATTAACTAAATTTTTTCACGGAGCTTAATCATATGTTATTAGCATAGATATGAATCGTGGACGGAGCTTAAGATAAGGACGTGTTTTACCAGGAGTGACCTTGACCTTGAATAGGTAAATTGTTTTTAGTAAAATTTACTTAAAACATAAAATATATCGAAAGAAGCGGGGCGGATTGGCCTAGAAAAATGGGTTGACCAAGGATCTTTGAAAGCCTTGTACGGTGCTGCCATCTAAAATCCTTTTCTTGTTTGTGTCGTTAACAATCTCATTTACAATATATTTCATTTAAGTTCAACGGGTAAAAAACTGAGTTCCATAAAATACTGGCCATGACCTTCTTAGGTGTTCATAGATCGTAGATGTTTCAGAAGAAAGGGCCTTTAATAGAAACAAATCTTATGCATGACGGGGGTTTTTAGGGGGGTCAGACCCCCCCCCCCCCCCCCCCGCTCTTAACAAACGACCTTGTTTTGACAATTTTTATGTATGACACCCGTTGACCCCCTCCCTGCAAAAAAATCCTGGATCCGCGCTTGTTATAAGTATTCATTGGTACCGAAGTCATTGTTATTTTTAGGGCCAGAGGTAGATGAACGTGTCAACCGTCAAACTCTGTTCGGGCACATAATCTCAAAAACCGTTAAAGCAGTAGGTCGTGATTCGTAACGCGGAAGATTGGCACCTATGAGAGGATGAACGCTATCGAATTACAGATCCGTCCGAAATAAAATGTCTGCCAGGCAGCGATCTTGGAATTTCTTTTTGCTCAGGAACGGTTTGAGCAGTGCTCCTGAATTTTCTTCTGGATATTGCTAACAGTGTCTGGGAGGACGTTCATTTTCTGACCCATAGGTAATCTATCATGGCCACCAGGCACGATCTTTGAAATCTTTCGTTTGCATTTGCCTATCTTTCAAGCAGTTTTTGCGAAAAATGTACGATTATGGGGATATGGATATCGAATTTCAATCTCAACACAAAGTGAATATGCCTGCCCGGCAAATAACTTAAACCCTTTCTTGTGCTTTATCTCAATAATCCTTTGACTTTTTTGTTTTAAGATCGGACCTTTTGATAATTTGTGGTAATAAATTTCAGATCGGTCTTGCACCCAAATATGGCCATGCACCTACAGTGCTGGCATTTTGAAACATTAAGCATCAGCGGGCCCTGACTGAAGACCTCTCAGGGTCACAATCAAATCTGGTTATTCATATCTCTCAGTTTACGAGTGACAGTTTGGCACTGTGAACAAAAGTTCTTATGCAACTGCATAAAATTATTTCATAATTAAAGAAAATATATAAAGAGAGACCGAGGCATTTTACCCCCCCCCCCCCCAAATTAAATTCAAGTCGGAGCCTTGCAGTTCTATACATATCATAAAATAGAAAAAAAGGTTTATTAAAAAAATTGGATCTCAGACAAATGTGTTAACTGTTGAACTGTCAGTCAAAACATTATTTGCAATAATTTCTTCAATCTTATCAACCAACCATGGCCTAGATTACCTCTTCCTCTCAGACTTTATCTACATTTCATAATATTTTATTAGCCTTCCAGGTGTACAAATACTTTTGAATGCACTGCCCCCCCCCCCCCCTTTCACTCCTTTTCTCTCTACATCCAGCCCTCCTTGTTGCCCTCACTGTTCCCTTCTCCGAACCCCATTCCAGTGTCGGCCTCGGTAAACAAGAACAAGATAAATCAGATTTATTCATATTTTTATATTTTGTATAACTATTTGTCCATATGTACCTATGTACATGCCAGAAATTGTCAATATTGTGTAATATGTAGACATACTGGGCATCAAAATAATGCACCTTGTCAAGACCGAAGAGATATCATGTCATACAGTCACAAATTCATGAATCCCCTCATAAGCATAGTAAATCATAACATTATATATGTCAAATCGAAATCTCGCAGACTTCCATACACTATAGATCCATTAAAAAAAATAGCCTTATCATCATTCTACGACTGTATACTGTCATTTGCTCAAAAATATCGCTAATTTCAACCCCTCCCAAATAAATAAAAATAAACCACTTACTCCATATTAATCCATCAGTCAGGTTATTTCATATATCATTTTCTAACATACTACATAATATTCTTTTATACTAACCCAACATGTCCATGATATTCATAAGCGTTATCGACTCCATCTAGTATCACAATGGGGATACATTTATAGTCCAATCATGGTCAGCTGAGCGCCGTGACCCATGGGTCCCTTGTTTATTATTCGGGGGGTACTAACAAGCCCCATAGCTCGGAGGATATAGGTCACACTGACCTAATTTTAAGTTTCCAAGGAGATTTTTTATTGACCTTCACAGATGTACACTAAGAAGTTTCTAGGTCCAGCGGTTACGATTTGTTCCCTGCTAACGGACGGACAAAGCGCCATACCTATACCTAAGTTGACTTTCAGTCAGCTGAGCTAAAAAGGCAGGCTAAGGCAAATTTCAAATTAAATAATGACTTTGCAGCCAGGTTGTCCTCTTTAAGACCCCAATTACGGACAGGGAAGAGGTCGCTGTTTCCTCGTTAATAACATAATGCATTGCAGTTACAGGTGAAACCCCCTTTTTTTGGCCGAACGACAACTAAAACTTCGGAATGGACGGCGAGAAGGAATCCCTTCAAGGAGCTTCTCCATTACCTGTGACTGGAAACTATATATGTTAATTCTGTAGTTAAGGTTTCCAGGGTCTCTCCCAGCGTTACAGAGAGAGCACGGGAGCTACTATAGGCCTAGGGATACCTCTCCATATAAATTGGGAAATTCATTACAAAATATTTGTTCCAGTGACCATGCTAAGACGTTCGAAATGTTCTTAGCAAAATTAAGATAAAAAGGATACCCTCGCTTTTCAGAAAAGTATTGCATTTTCTCGGCTTTTGAAGATCATACTGCAGTATAATTAAGTTCTTAAAAATGCACCAGTATCTTTAAAAATTGTTCCCATTTCGTACAGCCCCATTTAAGGGAGGTTCCCGGACAGAAAACCAATTTAATCAAGTATGACCCCAGTAAAATAATACAAACATTAAATATGACCCCTGTAAAATAATACTAAAATTAAATGTTCTTACAAGTAACAACTATTCTGTATATGGAAAGCGGGCGGTTTATTTTCAGCTTGGCTCTCACTCTCAGCCTACCGTACAGTCTATATGGGAATTTGGACCCGGGCGCAAGACAGTCTTGGAATCAAGGTGGCGCTAATTTGCACAAGACTTGATGTTATGGTTTTAGAACGGATTTTTTTCTCCATATTCCTAATACTTTATTATTCTTGCCCTTCATGCCCTAGGGTTTCCCCTCTTAAAGTGGTGTTTGGGAAGATCATATGGCTATGACAGCCTGGTTATGTTAGTTATAGAACATCTGTACACAACTATCCGGCGTGGCTTCTCTGGAACCTGAGTCACGTATCGTAGGTTTAGTACCACTGTGTTCTAGCCCGCCCTCCACCCGTCAAGGTCCGCTTGTTCACGATTACAGAGAATGGGGAGGGGGCATCCTTAGTAGCCAGCTATCCCAGTGATATCTCCAGCACTGTAAACACGGATACAAGTATAATCATGTCTTCAGTGGAGCTGTGTCATTATTGAAATGCACCTATTGCCCTTTCTCGGCCTTATGAGATTGTGGATATATGTTGTGGGCTGACTTCTGAGAAATGTTGACCATCAAAGGGTAAGAAATCCCAGTATGACTACTGAGAAATATTTTGAGTTTGTAATCGTTAAGGTCTTGAAAGGGGAGCGTGCATGAATACTTTTGTAACGGAGAATCTCGCTCAGCCCTGTGAGTACAAGGCAGGCTTGGAACCTGGAAATGTTTTGTAGTTCCCTGGTAATTAAAAGGATCAGTGGAGGGGTATGGCCTTACCCCCTTTCGAATCCACTGTCTGCTTAGAGTACATCAGGAATGCGTTCACACATGCTGTTTGTTATGCATTTCTTTCTCTCTCTCCTTTCTGTCATTTAGGGCTTTGTAAAAAAAAAATATCAACACCTCTGACTTTGTGACAATCTCGAGCTTTACTTTGTAGAAAATGGCGGCGTAAAGAACAGCGTAAACACACCCATTCAAACTGACCGCACCATGTAAACCATGCAGTCTCATCTGTGTGTAGCTACTATGTATGGTCTATACGTCATTAGCCTGAAATCGTGAATTGTGGATTATGGAGCTTTTCTTTTTAAACCAGTAACCCAAATTGATTCATTTTGATCACCTATCTCTCTCTAAAAAACAAAACAACAACAAAATGGTCACGCAGACATCTCGCCACAAGATATTATTATAAGTAAGACGCCACTATATAGCATTTTTGAGCGAAGCTGTGCACGACCAGCTTGAAACGCTCGGGGACGACTATTGACAAATTAACTGTAAATGAAAGGAATATGAGTATAAGACGCGTGTATATTTTTCAAGACAGAATAATTAAGAAACGGTATGCAAGCTACAAAAATATGGTTGAAATATATACTTGTCAAATACGTGTTAAATGAATCCGACTTCAGGAGACGATCCAGGATTTAGGAAAAGGAGGGGTCCAACGGTTGCCATTACCTCCATTTAGTCCATTACATCACAAGGTTTCCCCATGCTGTGTTTATGGTTAGTAGCTATCTTTAGCTCAGCTGACTGTAAGTCATCTGAGCTATAGCGATCACTCTTTGTCCGTCGTCTGTCCGGCCGTCTGTCCGTTAACAAGGCACAAATCGTAACCACTGGACCTGGAATCTTCTAACTTTTCATCCAGAATGGTCCATAAAAAATCTCCTTGGAAACCTGGTATTAGGTCTCTGTTACCCATATTCTTCATGCTATGGGGCTCCGAAGTACCCCCTACATGATGAAAAATTTGATAAAAAAGCTCAAATATCTGAACACCTAATGCATTGATCACCATGATTTTTTACATGGATATTGATCATGGAGTGTTTCATCAGTTTCTGCAGACTGGTGGCGTCAACTTTATTTTTTTCGATTTTTAAACTTTTTTTTCTCTATTTTTGAGACCTCAAAAGATGCCGTCATCTGTTAACAGGGCACATATCGTAACTACTGGACCTGGAATCTTCTAACTTTTCATCCAGAGAGGTCTCTGTTACCCATATTCTTCAAGCTATGGGGCTCCGGAGTACCCCCCAGAATAATGAAAAATTTGAAACAAAAGCTCAAATATCTAAACAACGAATGCATTGATCACCATTGATCACCATTTTCGATTTTCTTACGATTTTTTTTTCTCTATTTTGAGACCTTAAAAGATGCCGTGATCTGTTAAAAGGGCACAAATCGTAACCGCTGGACCTGGAATCTTCTTAATTTACATCCAGATAGGTCCATAAAAAGTCTCCTTGAAAACCTAGAATTAGGTCTCTGTTACCCATATTCTTCAAGCTATGGGCTCTGAAGTACCCCCGCGAATAATGAACAATTTGATACAAAAGCTCAAATATCTAAACAACGAATGCATTGATCACCATGATCCTTTGCATGAATATTGATCATGGAGTGTTACATCTGTTTTTGCAGACTGGTGGCGCCATCTGTATTTTTCTAATTTTTTTTACGATTATTTTCTGTTTTTGAGACCTTAAAAGATGCCGTCATCTGTTAATGGGCACAAATCTTAAAGACAATGACTGGACTTAGAATCTTCTGTCTCGACATGCAGGGAGACCCATGAAAGTCTTCTTGGAAACCTGGAATTAGGTCTCTGTTACCAAAAACCTGTGAGCTATGGGGCTTCCAAGTACCACCCCCCCCCCCCCCCCCCCCACCAGAATAATAGAAAATTTGATACAAAAGCTCAAGTATCTGAACAGCTAATGCATTGATCACCATGATTCTTTGCGTGGATATTGATCATGGAGTGTTTTTTCAGTTTCTGCAGACTGGTGGCGTCACCTGTATTTTTTTTCGATTTTTATTATTTTTTTTATCTATTTTTTGAGACCTTAAAAGATGCGGTCATCTATTAACAGGGCACATATCTCAACGACTAGACCTAGAATCTTCTGCAGACATGCTGGGAGGCCCATGAAAAGTCTCCTTTTTACAAATATCAAAATACTAACATGAACCTGCATGGGAATAAAATAGCAATATACTAACATGAAACCGGGTAATACAAGGAGGGCAGGGAAAATGTGGCATAGACAACTCTGGTACTGGTATATATGAAGGAGGGCAGGGGAAATGTGGCATAGACAACTCTGGTACTGGTATATATGAAGGAGGGCAGGGGAAATGTGGCATAGACAAATCTGGTACTGGTATAATGAAAGGAGGGCAGGGGTAGTGTGGCATAGATATCTCTGGTACTGGTATAATGCAAGGAGGGCAGGGAAATTGTGGCATAGATAACTCTTTTAGTCTAAAATAGGCGTGTGTTGGGGTGTGTGCTCCCAAGGGAGCCGAGAAAAGTTGCAAGAAAGAACAGACCCGAAGACCTGGAAGTCGGATGGGACACTCATGCACGGAATGACTATAATCCAAAGCTTTACTTTTGACAGCGGAGGAAACTATAAACTGTTTAAGACCCTGAGAGTTCAGAAGTTTCAACATTAATATAGGTTTGCCTTATAAATTAAATATAAATTTTTGCGTGTGTTGGTATATATACATAAGCTTTGGAGCGATCATATATATAATGGGGGGGGGGGGGCTATATATATATATATATATATATATATATATATATATAAGTCTATCGTAGGCTTTATGGGCGTTTTTTTTTGTGTGGGGCGCGCAATCTGCAAGTGTAGCGAGTTTGAAAACGCTTACGCGCCTGAAAGAGGGGTGGGTGCGGGAAGGGGTATGATCCCCCGCACATTGTTTTGAAAATTTTGAAAAAAATAAAATAAAATAAAAAAATATGCGTTTTCAATGCAGTATTTTGACCAATATCTTCTTTTAATCATATACTGCACCACACCAAAAAATTACCAAAATAATAAATATTAAATATACATAATCATGTGCATGTGCCAAATTGATATTTATTATACCCTAATATAGTATTCTTCAAATCTTTATAAAACTTCAGATCCGTTACTGTTGTTTTTTAATATTACTCAAAACCGCAGGCGTGCATGGTATATGAAGTAGGAAACAAATATAGGCCTACTGAGAGGCAAAGAATTACCATTTTTAAGCTTACTTTAAGTTTAAGGTGTAATTATCTAATAAACTATCAGTTATCAAATTTGAAAACTAACTTTATTTCAGTTATATATAATTACACATTGAGCAATACAAATCATTGTTATTTTCCAAAGCAGAACTCTCTATAAGTTTATCAGATTAAAAATACACGCATACAAGCATATTTACAACCGTTCTCACTAAAATAAAATGCATTATATATAATTACATTATATAAGTACATGATGGACAGATAAGTTGTAAAGCTAATCAAATCTGTAATTTGAAAGGAATTGGTGAAAAAGGGTAGCTTTTATTCAAATTTGTATACGCCATGTCAAGTGTAATTTACATATAGCTAACCCGGTCCGGTTGTCTGCAGTGAGAGATGCAGCTTTGTACGTGATGCAATTTATAGAATTTTGAATCAGTTAATATATTCAGAAACATATCTTATATGGCAAATGTATAAAACTTGGAAATAAATGATGTAATGAAAAGAATGAGGATCTTATGCAAGCATTTTTTCATTATTTTCCTGCCTCAGCAGAATATGAAATAAAGTGATTGGCTTTGATTGTCTATCTCTCTGTCTGTTTTAAAACATTTAATAATTATGAATAAACATTTCCTCCTGTAAGCACTGTTGCCTTAAAGTCCATATATCCTCTGTATATTTGCATGCAGACGTCTTGTAACATTCACCATTATAACTCCCCCCCAACCCACCCCCACCCCCACCCCACCCTAATAGCTTGCAATTGAGCCCTTGCGCCTGTATAAGGAATTTTTAAATGAGAAAACAGTGTAATAATTGAAACATACATTGTATATTTTTGCCTCAGCAGAATGGGACGAAAAGTGATCACCTATGTCAATCTGTTTATCATTAAATATATGGGCCTATAATAATTATGAATAAACTTTTTTCTCATAAGCACTGTTGAACTCTCTCGCCCACTCTCTCTCTCTCTCTCTCTCTCTCTCTCTCTCTCTCTCTCTCTCTCTCTCTCTCTCTCTTCATATACTTCAGCTTATCTCCACTATCTTCCTTATTCTATCATTGACAGGTGTTCATACATTCCCATGGTTATTTTATGCACATTTTACTGTCAAATAGCTAAAATATTTTTACTTCTAGAAATATTTGATCATGAGAGACTCCTGCATCTTTGAAATATAGTCCATAAAAGTACACAGTAACTAGTCAGCTAATATATATATTTTTTATTCAGCTACAGTATATATATTTAATATCTGAATATCACTAGTTAGCAGTGCTATTTCCTCTCAGCTTTTCAAATACTAATATATGTATAAATATATATATATATATATATATATATATATATATATATATATATATATATATTTATAAGTTTACATATTTTGTATTTGCTAATATTTTCCAAAATTCAGCTTAGCGGCGTGATCCATTGTTAACAAGTTCCGATAAATTTATCTGGCCGCGTGCTAATTAGCTACTGCTATAGGCAAGAGGTTGCTCGGTATTATTGGGTCTGTTTTACCAGTGTATACGGGTATTATCAAGTTAAATTCGTAAACCTTGCCTACCTTCTTGCATGTGCCTTTATAGGGACATTGTAAGATATATACTTATATTGTATGAATGTATATTTTATTTTATCGTGAAAATGCAACTCTGTCAAAACAAGATAGAGAATATTTTAAAAAATATATTAAAATAATATCAAAAGTTATTTCAAATGTATTTTTATATTTATATCTATTCACAACCAGGCCCATTATTACGTTCTACCTGAATTTTATGTGCACTGTTAGGGCACTGAAAGATCCCCTTCCCTCTGATGTCATAATGCGGAAGTTAACAGGATTTCCTATGACTTGTGTAAGTGAAAATTTGCCGATAATCAGAATATACCGTTATAAATAATACTGAATCGCTCGCAGGGGTTATGAGAATCCTAAATTTACCAAATGTTCTAAACAGGATCAAAATATTAAAAAAATATATAATGTGTAAACTATATATAATATATTTCGCATTATTCTTGCCTTTAATAATCTTCCGCTGAGGTATAGCGGAGGCTCGCTCTCATTAAGAGCTGACTAACTATATACGCGTACCCCTAAAATCGTCATCTGGCTCAGACCCTTAAATTGTGAGTTGCCCCTTCAGGGGATCTACAAATTACAGCTTTAAAAATTCTTTTATTTATTTGTTATATTTATATTTCCTATGTTGCAAAATTTATAACTATCACTTTCATATTTCAAAATCCTTTAATCCTTTCCGTGTTCACTATATTTGTTAAAACCGCAAAAAAAAAAAACTACGTGTAATTCACAAACTCTTTGTTAATGGAGTTATATAGACTGCACTTTATATAATTTACGTGTTAACACACTCGCAAATCTGATACCCCAGAAGATTTTTTGCTTTCATTTTAAGGATTTGCTTGATTTCCAATGAAACTTGTTGCTTAAGTGTAAGCACATGTGTTTCCAGTTATGATAAATGACCAGTTTTCTCAAACTAAAAAGACATTTGATATATTTTATCGTTAAACTAACATTAATCAAATATTCGAGGGCTGAACAATAATCTGCCGGGTCAACTGCGTGCGTTGGTAACGCTGAATTTCTATTCTTAATGGTGATTCGAAATTTCTGCAAAATGTTACTTAATTGAAACACAAAGATGTAAACTGTAATATGTATACTTTTTTCTTTAAACCAATATTTCATTTCTTATTCAAATAATAATACAACACATTTGGTATGCCATCTTCCAGGAAGGTAAATCAATGGAATTTACTTTTTGTATAAACAGAATAGGACCAAAAACCATATATTGCATGTGTTTTATATATATATATATATCTTCCGAATACGGGTCGGCTGCCTTAAGCACTTTGCACTTGGCTACGACATATCCCCAGCCCCACTGTGTATTTGCACACTTTTATAGGAACCAATGTAGTGACGTCACGGTACACTATACATGTGTCGGCACGGCGACTTTGCATGCAGCAGGGAGAACTGATGGCCTTATATGGCGTGCGGCATATATTATAATATATAGATGTGTGAATAGCCATGCTGGTTCCTTGTATCTACGTACATGGATATGGTACAATACACAGAGGGACTGATGATCTGTCGTAGCCAAGTGATTAAAGCCCCAGTCACACATGCCTACGATTGCCTACGATCACCTACGACTATACATGGTCACGACTAGTCGTTGCCGATAACCTGCGACATGTCGCATGGTATTCGGTTTGCGGTCACACTTTATAAGAGCGGTCGTTATCAGTAGGTAGAACGTGCAGGGTCCGGTCTGACTGCATTTTATACGACCCTACGACAAGTCGTAAGATTACTACCGACCGATCGTTGAAAAAGACGATATGTCGTGCGATAACTACCGAGTGCATGGTCGTACGATAACTATACCGACTGGTCGTGGCTACTTACGAGTCCTCGGCCTGTGCGAGTTGTCGTACGACCACATATAGAATAACTTACGAGTACTTAAAAGAAGGTGCGACTGCATCAACGACTGGTCGAAATAGGAAGTTTGTTGCGAGTAAACTGAGGAACTGAGCTAATTGAGGATTTCAGATATATATATATATCGGCTCCAACAGATACAACACTCATGGGCCATGTTTGTTCAGAGAATGTGTGAGCGTGGAAAAGGGGGGCGGGGACGGGTAGTACGGGTAAGATATGTGTCATACTTAATTTAATATATACATAATATAAATTCATAATATGAAATACATAACTGAAATATTATTTTGGAAAGAAAGATGTGAGGGGGAAGAATGAGCACCTTTCTCATAAAAAGGTCTCCTTTAAAAGTGAGCCACTGTATGTATCGGACCACAAAATAGTTGCAGTTGTGTCACCTACACTGGTTATATATTGTAAACAATAGAAATATTAAAATAACATCTAAAAAAAATCATCATAGATATGTCGAAATGTAAACTGATTCAAGTAATGTGATTATTTATTTTTGGTCTGCTTGATATACAGATTATATTGTGAATATCCACGGACAAAATATACATAAAACAATTGGGTATTTAGAAGTAGCTAGTTTCCACCTATTTCAGGTGTAGAATTCCCAAAAATATAGAGCAATATTATGGAACTTTGGAAAAGTGTTATTTTTCCAAAATTTCCACTATTTTGAGGGTATATACCCGTCTCATACACTCAGTCATGCGCATGGAATTTCAGTTCACCATGTATGGATTTTATGCAATGGATCATAATAATTCAAATTTACCTGGCCCTTTGTATGTATATCTGTCTATGTGCCAGTCACGTGTTTACGACAAGTCGTACGACTCGTCGAACCACTAATCCGGATCGGTCGTGATCAGTCTTAACCACTTGTTAACTGGCCGTATAGCCTGTCTCACGACCGGTCTTACGACCAGTCTGTACCAGTCTTCGACCGCTCGGTAGCTCCGATTGCTATCGATCAGATAAGACTACCTCCGACCACCCGTAAACTAGTCGTACAACATCAAAAGAGTACCACCGATTCCCCAAGACCATGGCAGATCAATCGTAGGATTGAGAACTTTTCACAATCCACCTACGACTGGTTAGTAGTACTTACGACCACTTCAGACAACCTACGACTTCTTGCGACCAGTTAGGGCATGTCGTACGACCTTTCCACGACTACTTACGATTTTTCAGTCGCAGGTAATCGTTACCTATCGTAAACCGGTCGTAGGTGCATGTATGACTTGGGCATTAGGCAGCCGCACCGAAAATCGGAAGATCGTAGGTTCGATTCCCACCGGCAGTGAACCGACTTTCCTGTGTATACCATTTTCATATATAAATATATATTCCTCGCTGTAATCTAAATCACGTGAGTTGCATGAGAACATGTCTCATATTAACTTCTTTCTGATTGGTTGAATTTCGTTTTCCCGTTAACGTCATGATTAATGTAAATTCTATATATCAGGGGGGGGGGGTGTTTGTAGCTGCTTTTGGATGTATACGCCATACTCAGGCACCAATACACAATTCATGTACACTGTTTAATGAATACAAAAATTAAAGCATTTTGGATTTTCAAATGAATCAATATGTTTTCAGTAATTCTGAGAAGGCGCATGTTGCTTATTGTAACAACTTCATACAGTGCATGCATGCACTATATAGTGCAAGGGTAAAACCTGAGAGATAACTAGGGCCACGCATATATATATATACAATATATAGTCGGGTGAACAAAGTAATCAGGTTTTCTGTAAGTCCATCCGTCCGTCTGTCACGTGTACTTCTGTGTGAATTATCTAAAGAACCATTCTAGCGATTCCGTTCTGAGAGGATGTGCCCTATCATTAATCCAGTATTGCCTCCTTTCTGTGTTCTTTTAATTCTTTTTGAGCTTATTATCTCAGGAATCGTTTGAGGTATTGCGGTGATTATATTTAAGAATGGTCCCTATCAGAGGACGTGCACTATCAGATTTTGGACCCTTTCAGAAATCCAATTTAGCAGCCAGTCAGCAATCATTGGATTTCTTTCGCGCGTATTATTTACCCCCAAAGAACCGGTCGAGCGATTCCCTTGAAGGTTTTACCGTAAACCAGTCCCTATATGATTGGATGTGCGCTGTCCAATTTCAGAAATCTAACATTCATGGTCACCAGCCAGTCCTCCTGAGAACCTTGGCATAGCGGGGATCCCATATGTTAACGGTCGTCATCTGGACATCTAGATTGATTGGATCATTCAGGTCTACATTTTGCGTTTAGAAACCTGTTTTGATCCTAAACTTTGGAAGGCAAAACAAGTGCATGTGTTCGATCTTGCACTCCAACTGGATGGCGCTTTTCACAACAATTAACACAATAATCAAATATTCTGGAAAAAAAGAGGCAGAGTTAAAAATTGGGTCTGTAGAAGTATTAAAGTAGGAAATAAAATAAGATATATGTAAAGGCAAAGATATGATCATTATTATAATGGTTCGTGGAGCTTTTTATGGAAGAGAGATATATAAAATCTATTAACGCTCATTTTTTACTACTTGAATCACAGACGTCTTTTTATGCATATTGCATCGAATACCTTTTTTTATTCAGATGAAAAAGTGTGGTAGATAGTTATTCGAAAATAAACGCGGAACAGACTATATTCTCGCTGGGTGCATGTCATTAACATGGTTCATTTGTTATATCTCAACTCTAATTCTTCACATAGTAAATATGATTAATTTTACATGTCACTCTTTTATATACAATTATAGGTTGTGGCTTCAAGTATATTGTTCACATACTTATTTTTCCTTTTACAAAAAAAGTGCAAAATAACATTTAAGAAATGATGGTGTGGAAAGGGAGTACAAAATGCGCATATATGAAGGAAATCTGGGGAAAGTCTAAGCATCGGTGCCCTCTATATGGTAATATACCTCATTATGTATTCTTACATAAGCACGCACACTCACCACGTACCACGCCTGTAATTTGATTAGCATCAGTGCTGTTTACTGACACGCCCTGGCCACTGTCGGTAGCTGCTTAAAATGCACGTGTCGGCTGTTCCTGGTTTGACAGGGTGCATTGTAGGTTTTATTTATAATATTTTCCCTGAAAATATGGCTGCTTCTGATCATGAAACGCTTGTTTTCTAAGAAACTGATGATGTATTCACACATGGTAAGGACAAGCATATTAGGTAGGTATATACATGATTTGTCAAAACATTATTCAGTATAGGACCATTTACCGTAATTAATATGTACGTATATAGCACTGGACCACCGCGTTTAAGTTTTGGATGCATTTTCGTATTCCTGTATTTTTTTCTGACCCCATTTTGTTCACCTGATGCCTGCGTTACACATAATGAACCTGCCCAACAGCCGACAAAGCTGTGCCAGCAGCATGTAAAAAGTCAACACACATTGATCTGATTATGACCGAAGTTCTATTAGCCCTTATTTTGTACATGGGAACGAAAGCAGATTAAACTTGAAATTATATTAACATCACGGATTCTTTAAATTCTGAACGATTCCTCATCTCTCCACAGAAGCGGATCGCTTCAGATTCCCCCCCCCCCCCTTTTTTTTATCCGAAGCAACCTTTTTTAAGAGGTTCATTTTTTGGCGTTTTCGAATTTGCTTTTCTTTCTTTTTTTAAAAAGGGTCTGGTTTAGGTTCCTGAGGTGTTACTCTCGGCAGGTTTACAGCCTGGTGTGCATAAGATACAATTATTTGTTATAGTCTGTCCCGGGTTAGTAGGAAAATAAAAACGAATCACTCTTCGCTCCTGTGGTTGCGTCTGTAGTCTGTGTACCAGGTGGATACTGTGGCTGCGTGTGGAGTCGGTGATTCAGGTGCTTTCTGTGGCTGCGTCTGGAGTCTGTGTATCAGGTGGCTCCTGTGGCTGCGTCTGTAGTCTGTGTATCAGGTGGCTCCTGTGACTGCGTCTGTAGTCTGTGTATTAGGTGGCTCCTGTGACTGCGTCTATAATCTGTGTATCAGGTGGTTCCTGTGGCTGCGTCTGGAGTCTGTGTATCAGGTGGTTCCTGTAGATGCATTTTTAGTCTGTGTATCAGGTGGTTCCTGTAGATGCATCTTTAGCCTGTGTATCAAGTGGCTCCTGTGGCTGCGTCTGGAGTCTGTGTACCAGGTGGCTCCTGTGACTGCGTCTATAATCTGTGTATCAGGTGGTTCCTGTGGCTGCGTCTGGAGTCTGTGTATCAGGTGGTTCCTGTGGCTGCGTCTGTAGTCTGTGTATCAGGAGGCTCCTGTGACTGCGTCTGGAGTCTGTGTATCAGGTGGCTTCTATGACTGCGTCTTGAGAATGTGTATCAGGTAGCTCCTATGACTGCGTCTTGAGTCTGTGTATCAGGTGGCTCCTGTGACTGCGTCTATAGTCTGTGTATCAGGTGGCTCCTGTGCCTGCGTCTGGAGTCTGTGTATCAGGTGGCTCATGTGGCTACGTCTGTAATCTGTGTATCAGGTGGCTCCCGTGGCTGTATCTGCAGTCTGTGTATCAGGTGGCTCCTGTGGCTGCATCTGTAGTCTATGTATCAGGTGGCTCCTGTGGATGCGTCTGTAGTCTGTGTATCAAGCGGCTCCTGTGGATGCGTCTTGAGTCTATGTATCAGGTGGTTCATGTTGCTGCGTCTTGAGTCTGTGTATCAGTTGGCTCATGTGGCTGCGTCTTGAGAATGTGTATCAGGAGGCTCCTGTGGCTGCGTCTTGAGAATGTGTATCAGGAGGCTCCTGTGGCTGCGTCTTGAGAATGTGTATCAAGTGGCTCCTGTGGCTGCGTCTTGAGAATGTGTATCAAGTGGCTCCTGTGGCTGCGTCTTGAGAATGTGTATCAAGTGGCTCCTGTGGATGCGTCTTGAGAATGTGTATCAGGAGGCTCCTGTGGCTGCGTCTGTAGTCTGTGTATCAAGTGGCTCCTGTGGCTGCGTCTGGAGTCTGTGTATCAGGTGGCTCCTGTGGCTGCGTCTGGAGTCTGTGTGTCAGGTGGCCATCAAGAAAGCTTTTCATGTCTGTTAATCGATCATCGATTATTTTCTTTCGATTCAAGATTCGATATTTCTGATCAATTATTATTTTCTGTCTGAGAATTTATTCTTCCAAAGTGAAGCATAGACTGGTATTTTAATGTATACCTATACGCATTTACATTGACTAAGTAAAATAAATATCGTATATTCGTTATTCGCCCATAAGTATGAATTGAAATATCGAAAGTATGAAGATGGCCGTAAATGCAAGAACGTATATAAACGATTATTGCAAACCCGATTGGATAATCGATTAGTTACAGACCTGTGTGAAATTTAAACGGCTTTACCTGTTGTTTTCTTGTGAAAATTACCTGCAAATAGCGATTCGAGCAATGGTGCACACATGTATAAACGCAGATCCATGCAGTCTCTGGATTTCTCCAGAAGATATCTGATAAAGGTGACAACGAAGCGGAGAAATGTATACTGCACTGAATATTTTGAATGAATCTTTTCACTTAAATTAAATGATTAATTATGTGTTATTTACAATTTGTCATTACCAATCAGGTATGGTAAGTGAATTGGTTCTATAATTCTAAAAGGAAATCTCATGTAACTAATAAAGAATTACTATTAACTTGTAATTGTAATAAACCCTAAGACAACCGGACTCTGATTCACTGCAGAGGAAATAATAGTAATATTATAAATAACACCTGAGAGGATACTCATATAAATGAAATGTATTGACAGGTTTATTCATTGGAAAAAAGGATACATAACCTCGTGTACAGGGATAGAGCCGGATGCTGTAGAAGCAACGATAAGGAATCGTACTTCCTTGCACTATAAGTTTGCACCCGCTAACCTCAGTAGAACGTGCCTTGAGAGAATTGGATCATGGCGAACTGATTATGCATTTACAACTGTAAACTATTAAATCATAGGTTTTATAGCCGACCCCCTACCCCCCCCCCCCCTCCATTGGGTACGGGTCAATTTGACCTTTCTGTGAGAAAGGATGCAAATCCATTGTATTTCTTTTTCAGTCTGCACGCCTCACATGAAAGCAACTGCATTGGACGTTATTTATCAGTTGAGTGTGTTTAGTGATACAGTTCAATACTGTGTAATTTTCAGAGGCAAGGGATTAAAAATACAAGTGGGTCATGACGCTTAGCCGTCTGACATATTGACAATATGTCCTTGCACAGACAACTAATTAAGATAATGTAGGTAACATCATTGTTCATGTATATTATTTAGCTGAAGTTCATCAAGACCCATAAGCACAACAAATTTGATGACAGTCCAACCAGCCTTTCCTGAGGAATCGGGCAATTTGTATGTATCTTGCATTATTTCTGGGGTGGTAAAACATACCCCAAAACCCTGAGAATATCGGTCCCAGTGACCGAATTTCAGGTTTCTGGGGAGAACTTTTGAGGAACTCTCAGGATATCTAATTAAACAATTTTGGGACCAATGGATGTGATTTGTGCCCTACTTTGGTATCAAATTTTCAATTATTCTGAGGGGTGCCTTTAAGCCCCATAGCTCAGAAAATATAGGTAACAGAGACCTAATTTCACGTTTCCAAGAAGACTTTTCATGGACCTCCCTGGATTTTAAGTAGGAAGATTTCAGGTCCAATGGTTATGATTTGTGCATTGCTTGGTATTAAATTTAAAATTATGCTGGGGGGGGGGGGTGTTTATAAGCCCCATAGCTCAGAGGATATGGTTAACAGAAACCTAATTACAAGTTTCCAAGGTTACTTTTCACAGACCTCCCTGGATGTCAATGATTACAATTCGTGCCTGGTTAACGGACGACCTCATCGTTGAAGGTCTCAAAAATAAAGATAAAAATGCGTAAAAAAATTGAAAAGGGCCTGGTGGCGCCACCAGTCTGCAGGAACTAATGAAACACTCCATGGTGTATATGCATGCAAAGAATCAGGGTAATCAATGAACTAGTTGTTAAGATACTAGAGCTTTTGTATCAAATTTTTAGTTATTTTTGGGGGTACTTCTTAGCCTCATCGCTCGGACAATATGGATGACAGAAACCTTATTTTAGGTTTCCATGGAGACTTTTTATGGGCCTCCCAGCATGTCAAGATACTTGATTCTAGGTCCAGTCATTGCAATTTGTGCCCTGTTAACATATGACCACATCTTTAAAGGTTTCAAAACAACAAAAAAAATGGTAAAAAATCGAAAAAAATACAGGTGGCGCCACCAGTCTGCAGAAAATGATGAAACATTCCTTGACCAATATCCATGCAAAGAATCATGGTGATTAATGCATTATTTGTTCAGATATTTGAGCTTTTGTATCAAATTTTCTATTATTCTGGGAGGTACTTGGAAGCCCCATAGCTCACAGGTTTTTGGTAACAGAGACCTAATTTTAGGTTTCCAAAGAGATTTTCACAGGCCTACCTGCATGTCAAGACAGAAGATTCTAGGTCAAGACGTTACGATTTGCGTAGATGACCGCGTCTTTTAAGGTAAAAAAAATCATAAAAATAGAAAAAATACAGGTGGAGCCACCAGTCTGCAAAAACTGATGTAACACTCCATGATAAATCCATATGCAAGATTAATGGTGAACAATGCATTAGTTATTCAGATACTTGAGCTTTTGTATCAATTTTTCATTATTCTGGGGCGGGGGGGGGGGGGGTCATTCGGAGCCCCATAGCTTAAAGAATATGGGTAACAGAGACCTCATTCATGGTTTCCAAGGAGATTTCATGGACCTATCTGGAAGTAAAGTAAGAAGATTCCAGTTCCAGCGGTTACAATTTGTGCCCTGTTAACAGATGACCGCATCTTTTAAGGTCTCAAAAATAGAGAAAAAAAATCGTAAAAATTCGAAAAACATACAGTTGACGCCACCAGTCTGCAGAAACCGATGAAACCCTCCATGATCAATATCCATGTAAAGAATCATGGTGATCAATGCATTTGTTGTTCAGATACTTGAGCTTTTGTATCAAATTTGTCATTTTACTGGGGGGTACTTCGGAGCCCCATAGCTTGAAAAATATGAGTAACAGAGACCTAATTTGGGATTCCAAGGAGATCTTCATAGACCCCTCTGGATGTAAAGTTAGAAGATTCCAGGTCAAGTGGTTACGATTTCTGACCTGTTTACGGACAGACGGCCGGACGGCCGGACGGACGACAGACAAAGAGTGATCGCTATAGCTCAGATGACTTATAGTCAGCTGAGCTAAAAATGCAATTCAGTTTAGGGACAATGGCAGGAAATACACTTATACGCTAGATATTTATTGATAACCTTATATAGAGAGGTCTACCTTGGATAATAACAATTTTTCTTGCAGCAATATATATCTTATAAGTTTGGAAATGGTATATATATATATCCTTTGCCTCTCAGTATACATGCATTTGTTTCGTGTTTCATACTATGCACGCATATGGTTTATTGTATAAATAAAAACCCAGTAAAGGATCTACATTTTTTCAGATTTGAAGAAGATGGTTTTAGGGTATAAATATTATCAATATGGCACACATGATTCTGTAAATCCAATACTTCGATATTTTTTGCATGCAGCATCATGTGATTAAAGGTGGGAATATATATACAAAATACTGCATTGAAAATGCAAATACTATGTTTAATTTTGTTCACAATTTCCCATACCTTGTGACGGGCAGACCCCCTAAAACACATGCACACCCAACTTGGCAAACTCACTACATTCGCACACACACACACACAAAAAAAACGCTTGAAAGCCTATGCTCATGTCACCTACATACGTTTTGTATTTACAGTGTTCACTAAATTATAAAAAATGCGACTGTAACGTATATGCACTCTTCTTCTCTCACTTTCACTTTCTCTCTCTCCCTCTCTCTCTCTTTCTCTCTCTCTCTCTCTCTCTCTCTCTCTCTCTATTTATATATATATATATATATATATATATATATATATATATATATATTTAAAAATTAAAAAAGAATTCCAAAGATTTGTGTCCGAATTAATATTTACACACATCATACTCATAGACGTAAACACCCACGGACGGAGACACAGACAGACAAACGGACGGACAGGCAGACATATATAAATTTATTCATATTAAAAAAAAAGTTTTTTTTTTCATATATATAAGATTTAAATTTCATATAAACTGTTATTTTATTTTATATGATCTCTAATAGCTCACTTCGCAAATACATGTTTGTTCTATCCTGTCAACAAATTGTTAGTCGCTTCACCTTAGTGCACCCAAGTCCGTGCTAAGAGTAAACGTGTTTGAAATGCACTCCACTATAGATGTTTGTGATGCCTCAGTGCCCGGATTGATTACAGGTATAATGAAAAACAAGCTAGGCCTATATATGTTTAATGCCTTGGCATAAAAAGATATACACACTGGGGTGAGTGTGGAAATGTGAAACAGGAGTGGCATATTTAGGAGGGACTATACCCCCCCCCCCCCCCCCAACACACACAAAAAAAGACACGTATTAAATATTGAAAAGAAACAGATAAGGAGAAAATCTTTAAAAAGAGGGGCAGTGAGACAATGAACTTAACCTTTATATTTAAAACTCGAAATTGCGAACAGCAGTGAGACCTCGTAAGTGGGATATGAGAGCCTGTATTGACCGTATATTGTCAATTATAAACACCTATAAACATTTAATTATGCCATAATGAAAACAAGTTAAAATAAAACTTTAAAATAGGTTAGCAATTCAAAACTAACCTGGAGCGTCAAGTTATTATGTACGGGAGGCTTAATAATAATGGAGTACATTTCTATATCAATATTTTTGGTCAATTTTGTGCACCAAATCATCGATTATTTTTTGTTTGTTTTTCTCTTTTCTCTCTTCTTCCCCTTTTTTTTTTGGGGGGGGGGGGGGTAAATCTCAAATCTGGCTGACTTTCAAAAACTGACCTATCTTTGGGCGCAGTGTTACGACCTTGACCTAACTCCCAAGGGCGTGCACTCCGTAGCTGATTCTCAATTATCGCCTGCTTCCAGTGATAGCCTGGCATTGCAAATCTCCAGTATTTAATTATTTTTTATATTAAAAAATATGTGCATTAAATGCTTGTTCGATGTATGTATACGAGGTGCCCGTTATATATTCAGAGTTTTAAATTTATGATATAAAGATAAAAAAAATAATAGGGACCAAGAAAGAGTGGTCGTTATTTCAAGGTGGTCGCTTTAAATTTTATTTGATTTTTTTTAAACTTTGAAGCAAAAGAATATAAGTTTCACATAAGATTTTGAAATTGCAAGCAAATCTTCGTTGAGGTCTTCTGGCATATTAATCATAATATTCTTCTCTGAATTCATAAGCAGCCGTTAGGAGAGCTCATTTGTATTATTGAATATAATTAAAAATAACTACATCCTTGCATCTTATTGCTCACTATATACTGCAAGCTAAAGCCCCATATATGTCACCTCTTTGTACCCGTGCTTGTGACTGTGTGATAAGTTTATTTTTAAGTTCTTGTTACAATAACATAAGTATTACGCTATTTTTCTAAGCGATCCTTCCGGGTTCTATTTGTACTATAATTCTGAGACGCACTGAGATATCGTCAACTCGTGCATGCATGCGTTATATGCACACACACAAGTTTTAAACAAAGAAAAGTGAAGTATATTAAAATCACTTCCAAACTGTCATGACAATTCACTGGGGTGTTATATATAGTATATGGCTCCATGTTCAACACTACAAATAAAGATCTCCACATGATCTTATTGCTTCACTATAATTACAGTAAAATTTACAGTATAATTACAAAAAAAATCACTAGACGGGGGCGGATCCAGGATTTAGGAAAAGAGGGGGTCCAACCCAGGAGGACAAATGAAAACCCTAAAAAAAGGTCCTCAGGTCTGAAAAAGGGGGGGGGGGGGGGTCCAGGCGGCAAAATTTTGTCTGAAGCCCTTAAAAAACGTTGTTTCTGATGAAAAAGGGGGGGGGGGGGTCCGGACCCCCTGGACCCCCCCCCCCCCCCGGATCCGCTTCTGCTAGACATTAACCAGCTACATGCATATACATTATTATACTTTGCATGGTACGTTCATGGGCACGCAATACATGTAACACAGTGGAGTACGCTGTGGTAATATTGTATACCTTCTACGGCCTGGTCAGGAGATCATTACGTGTTACTACCGTTAGGTGTACAAGTAGGCCTACTTTCTGTCCTGCATGTGTACTGAACAGCTGGTCAAGCACCTCCTCTCTACAATAACAGGGGTGGATCCGGAGGATGGGGAGATATGAAGGTTTACCCCCTCCCCCGTCCCCGGTTACTGGGAGAAATTAAAGGTTTCATCTTTTTTGCGGCGTTTTCCAAAAAGTTTTCAAGGCCAATCAACAGCCTTCATGTATTTCTAGACATTGTCAGGGTATTAGTGCATGCCTCAGTGTAGATGGTAACCCCCTAGAAGGGAGCCCTTCCCAAACGTGCATGGATCCGCTCGAAAGTACGTATGACCTTAAAAGAGGAACAAAGTTGTATTGATAATGTGACGCCTGGAAGTCAGGAGTGAACCTACATGCTTATATTTGGATTCAAACAATGGAAAAGATTATAAATTTTATGCGACGTGAAATCACAAGTGAAAATGTATGATCTGGAAATGGAGGGGGGGGGGAATAAGTCATGAGACTAGGGCCTATAAAAAAAGGGAAAAAGATACTTTCGACAACCTTACTGACTGAAGTACACATGCCCCTAATTATATTATACTCTACAACCATTTACACTACGTCAGTTAAGGACTCATTCATGCATGGAAACTGCTATTGCAGATAAAAGTACTCTTAATTTGGACAATTCCGTGCATGGCAATGTTTTTTTTTGTTCGTTTCCAAAAACATTCAGTTGGATTGGTGTTTTCATGTAATTAAATATCTCAGGACTGGGTACAGAATTGCCAGATTTTAATAATGTTGGGTTTTTGAGCTTGTATATCAAAGAGGAAGACCAAGTTAATTTGTTTTAGTACAGACCTGTTCTTGGAAACCTTTGATAAAAGAAATTTAACCGGGTAATTGAACTATAGGAAACGTGTAACCTGTGGAAGAAATGAGCACATATCAACCCAGTCACTGCTGGTTAGTTAGTCTTTATATTTAGTCTTGATTTCTCTTGATGTTTTAGCTTGGGCGGTTTCTCGTTATCCTTATACGTTTTGCCTTACATGTTAACTAGAGCAGTGCATTGAGGCCAGGTGGTACAGTTGTTGAGGTCAAACCAGTATACATATACTATAATTTGATATAAATATTTAGAAAAGATATTTAGACATAAAGGTCACGTACAGAGGTATAGCAGGCCAATTAAGGATGTAATGCATGGTGCAATTTCCTGCTTGCATTAATTGAATTGCCTTCGGCTTCAGGAAATCACTTGCATGGGAAATTAATTTAAACAAATTAAGGCGGGACAGTTTAAAGTCTGGATGTACAGACCGTAAGTCATACTGTGAATCTTGAAAGACGTCCCCTCTCTCTCTCTCTCTCTCTCTCTCTCTCTATATATATATATATATATATATATATATATATATATATACATATATATATATATATTGTTTTATAAAATAACACTGTCGGGTTAGGACGAAACTTGCACACACATTTATGCCATTTACTTTTGCGGAGTGAAAGATATCCACAATTTAAGTATTTCTGCTTTTTTTGTAGTTTTACCATGATTATTTACTTTTTGGTCTAATATTATTTGATCACTGCGTGGGTATAAGTAATAGGTTTAATGGACCACAGTCTGCGTCGAATCGTGCTCCCACAGAGTTCGACTCTTCTATCGATAGGGAATGTGCATGGCCATGGGAAAAGAATTCCTTTCCCAATAGTTATATAATGCTCTGGACGTCTAGATATATACACGCACCTATATATATATATATATATATATATATATATATATATATATATATATATATATATATATATATATATATGATACAAGAGAGCATATATAACCATTACAATGCGGAGGTTTAGAATTTTTCACAACAATTGAGGAAATACGTAATATTTGGTAAGCATAAGTAAAATATTAACAGAAAGCTTTTTGCTGGATTGGAAAAAAAAATTATAAATTTGAAGGTTAGACAAGTTCAGCAAATAGAGACGGGTGGTCCCGGCCCCCACAGTCCCTGAAAGAGGTTTGTTTTGAATATAAACGACCTCTGGCTGACGGGTTCTCTCAGCTCATTAATATTCATGAGTTCTAACCCATTTAACTCTAAGTCCTTAATTCCCAGGGACAGGTGAAGCACGGGGCTACGGAGTTTTCTGAGAACACGGGAACCTTTTGGCCCCGCTTCTGCCGAGGGAAATTTATCTAAACTGATAACAGATTTGTCGATAGAGTCCAGTAAATATACCAGTGTCTCGGGGTCATTCAATACAGAATTTGGGTGCGTTAGAGGGGCTAAGGGCTTAAGATCCTGACTAAGGGCTATAAGGACTTAAATATTTTCAAATGCATTTGCATTATTTAAAAGCAATGTGTTAGTCAAAGTATACTCTATTTCTGTGTAAACTTTAGTGAGCCATTTGTATAATTTTGTACGTAAAATCATTTGCAAAAAAATAAACGATACATTCTTTTGAAAACTTAGCATTAAATTATTTAAAAAAATAGTTAGGTCACAAATAATCTCATTCCTATATTCTTTTGTGTTTATGACCAATGCCATTTAACCCTGGGAAATAAACTTTGAATTGTTTATTCCAAACTCAGTATTCTTAATTCATCTTTGAACATCAACATTTCTCTGTAGTTTGATGTAGATTGAAAATGGTCCTGTATTTGGGTCCAAGGTGAAACAGGAGGAAATGTTCATGTAGCTTTCATGGGCGTGAGTTTCATTTCTGGTAAACAGGGGTCGCGCAGTGGGGCTCATTATCCAACAAATGGGACAGAATGGTTCTGAAGAAGGTTGCATAAATTAAAATTGTAAAAACAGCAATATATATCAGCCCGACTTTGGGCGTTTGACTGGATACGTTTGTTTCCTTGAGTTGGCAGGTTTATCTTGGTTATATATATGTAAACTTTTTTTTTTATTTTACACGGATTGTACAACTAGTTGTTATAACTAATACAAGACACACTCCATGGCTCGAATGTTGGCGCTCGGTACTCGATAAGGGTTGAGGAAACCGGAGGACCCGGAGAAAACCATCGGCCTTGGACGGGCAACTACAACCCATTCTCATAGCCACACCGGGAATCAAACCCGGGTCGCCAGCGGAGAGGGCCGAGGGTTTCACAACTCAGTTGTCTGGGTTATACATGAATGCTTCGTGTCTTTCTATAAAACAACTTGGTGATAATACTGCCTGAATTAAAATTCTTTATCTGTCGATAAACCATAATATCATAATTTAACAATCAGGACGGCTTATAAACTTTCCTATTAAAATAGATCTATCATAAATTTTAACTGGGAGATGGGGTCCCCATGCATGTTACAAAACTATTTTCAAACTGTTTCTGGTGTTGAAAACTCAAATGTCAATTAACAATTGCTTTGCGAGTGTAAGTCTTGGGTGTAAATATAGCTGCCTGTTCTTTCATTATCTTATTAAATGGGGCTTGTACAGGATTTGGAAAGGGAGGACTTGTACACCCGCGTACTAGTATTAAGTATCAGCAAGTGTACCGGGAGTGATAGATGACTTTATATTTAACTCTATGTAGAAAAGTAATAAAGCGCTACTTTTTGGTATTATATTAAGCATGTATTATTCTAACATGTATATATTCATGTATATTTTGAAAAAGAGGCCCCTGCGCCCCCTCGATATCCGCCTCTGCAGAGTAATCCCTTCTCGTGCTCCGCTACCTACTTACACATGTTTCCTATTAAAACATGACAAGTAAACAACAATATATGTCTTGTAAATTGATGTCATTCAGCAACCGTTGATATACAATGCTATAAAACCCTCAAATAACCACTGATCTTAATATAAAGAGTGCTCGAAGTTCTGGGACGGAAACCTTTTTTTATTATGCAGCCTTAAGTTAAAGCATGATTTTTTTTTCAAGTGGGGATTGTACAGCTAATATATATAAGCTGTACAATCTCCACTCGTACAGCTTATATATATATATATATATATATATATATATATATATATATATATATCCTCCCGCCTTAACTAACAAAGCCTGTCTTTATCATCCATAAAATCACCTATAAGTGAAATATGATCCCTTTTTAGACTACAGCGACAGCGCATATGTCAACAGTTATAGGCTTAATTTAAAACATAAATGACTTACATATGCAAACAGGGAAAGGCGTGAATATGACATGCATTTTCTGACACACATGCAACACACTTATACATTATATATATTGTCGTAATGATCAAGTTACTAATAATAACACCGACGCTAACAAATATGTGGGCTGGTGAATATTTGGTAAAACAATACAAGGTCAAGGACTAATTTGGAGCTGGAATTTGGTCATGTGTGTTGAGCCCGACTATTGGGTAAACGTGGCATCCTGTCTACAGATAAGACATAAACATCTCAGCACGTCTAAATATCGTACAAGATCGTGGGCAAATAGTAAACCTTATCTCTGAATGGCCCCGAAACCAGACAAACCTAAAAAAAGCCATTCAAACGTGGTATCTGCATGCTAACCGGAGAAACTTACACTCAGCCTTAAACCAGGCCAGCCCCAAGTTCAGGGTTGTTCACTTGCTTTCGTGAGTGGGATGTGGGGCACTGTATGCTATTGCCATCACATGTTGTTCCTTTGGTTAAAAATTTAAACTTTTGTTTTTCTTCTTAAAGGTCATAGGATCACATCTTTATGTCTGTTTGTTTGTGTATAGAATATCTATTCAAACCCAGCGGAACTGAAGCCTACCAGGTCTGAACAAAGCCAAGCAATCTAAAGCCTGTCTGCTCTAAACAAAGCCCAGCGAACTATAGCTTCCCTGCTCTAAACAAAGCCAAGTGGAACTATAGCATCCCTGCTCTAAACAAAGCCCAGTGGAACTTTAGCTTCTCTGCTCTAAACAAAGCCCAGTGAAACTATAGCTTCCCTGCTCTAAACAAAGCCCAGTGAAACTATAGCCTCCCTGCTCTGAACAAAGCCCAGCAGAACTATAGCCTCCCTGCTCTGAACAAAGCCCAGCAGAACTACAGCCTCCCTGGTCTAAATAAAGCCCAGTGGAACTATAGCTTCCCTGCTCTAAACAAAGCCCAGCGGAACTATAGCTTCCCTGCTCTAAACAAAGCCCAGTGGAACTATAGCTTCCCTGCTCTAAACAAAGCCCAGCGGAACTATAGCTTCCCTGCTCAAAACAAAGCCCAGTGGAACTATAGCCTCCCTGCTCAAAACAAAGCCCAGTGAAACTATAGCTTCCCTGCTCTAAACAAAGCCCAGTGAAAATATAGCCTCCCTGCTCTGAACAAAGCTCAGCAGAACTATAGCCTCCCTGCTCTGAACAAAGCTCAGCAGAACTATAGCCTCCCTGCTCTGAATAAAGCCCAGCAGAACTATAGCCTCCCTGGTCTAAATAAAGCCCAGTGGAACTATAGCTTCCCTGCCCTAAACAAAGCCCAGCTGAACTATAGCCTCCCTGCTCTAAACAAAGCCCAGCGGAACTATAGCCTTCCTGCTCTAAACAAAGCTCAGTGGAAGTGAAAGGCTTCCTGCTAAACCAAATACCAGGGGAACAAACCCCAGGGTAACTCAAGCAATCGTTCCCAATCCATATAGTATCTTTTTAACGATGTTAATATCAATCATTGTTTATTAAGCTTTATAGAATGGAGGCCTGACAGGACCAAACAATTAACAGTCTAGAATAGTGCAGGGTCAGTTGTCAGGTTATGAACTTCAATGGGATTTTCATGAAAAAAGCTGACAACATACTTCATTCAAAGCTTATAACCTTATCAATCTAGATTTACATTTTGCCATTTTCCTACATTTCTAGGGCCAAGCACGGTCAAGGTCAAGGTCATGTTATAAATAGTTTGTATACAGGGGCAGTTGTTATTCCGTAGGAATTTAATAAAAAAAAATTGCAACATATATACACCATTTTAAAGCTTATTACCTTATCAATCTAAAGACCTCTGTGGACATATTTTCTTTGTATAGATTTTAATCTTCATTGTTTTTTTAGGGTTACTTGTCAATCCCTAAAAATGTAATGAAAGAAAAATGCATGGCAAACATAAACCACTGATTTTAAAGTTTATTACCTTAGTATATCAATCTAAAATACATTTATTTTCTATGTATATTCAAGGTCAACAAACAAGGTCAAAGTCATAGTTTTTTTTTATTTATTCTTGGTCAGTTGTCATTTTTGAATTTCATGAAAAAAGATGGTAAAACAATCACGATTTTATAGATTATTACTATTTCAATGAGAAAACCTATGTTGCCATATTTTCTCTGTATATTGAACGTCACCATTCAAGATCGAAGTCGTGTTTTTTTATATTTCTTGATTTCTGAAAAATCTTTTGAATGTTTTGGGCAGTTAAACAACAAAGATTCGCCATGGTATCACAAATCAGTTTTCATGAAAATCCCACTGAATAACAACTGACCGTGGATTGCAGAAGGTTCTGTTGCTATACACATATGTGCTTCCCTTTAGAGAAAGCAGTATTTTATCATTCCTTAGTGTTAAAGGAATATTCTGTAGTCCGCAAATTTATGTTATATGTTACATATTGCTGATACAAATGAATACCCTATAGTCTGACAATTTATGATGTATATGACATTTGGCTGTATACAAATTAATACTCTATAGTCCGACAATTATATTGTATGTGATATATAGCTGATATAAATTAATACTCTATAGTCTGACAATTGATGTTGTATGTGATATATGGCTGATACAAATGAATACTCTATGTACTCCGACAATTGATGTTGTATGTGATATATGGCTGATACAAATGAATACTCTATGTAGTCCGACAATTGATGTTTTATGTAACATTTGGCTGTATACAAATCTCACTTTAGGGTGCGAGTTTTGTTTTGACACCAGGGGCGGGCATGTATAGGGGATCCGAAATATAAAAGCCATTTTGAATTGGTTTATCAATAATACGTGCACGGGAGAGTTATAATGGAGATTTATCTATAACTGTAGAATTCAGGTGGGACTCTTAGCAAATAGAGCAGTGTAGGAACAAATTGACGGACAATATATATGCTGATAGCGGAGCTGCATGCTAATAAACACCTCACGTATCGGAGAAATCCAAATTAATAGAAGACACACACAAACATACACACATATTTATAAATAATTGATTGATTGACTGATGTTTTTCCGTTATAAAATAATACTGACAGGATGAGGTTTACAGGAGTGAAAGTAACTAGTTCCTGTCACGGGCCGGGGGTTTCCCAATCGAACACGGATGTTATATATTTGGTTCGATATCAGCTTACAGCCACAGAACTGGACAGCCCCCACGCTCTGTTAAATATCTCAGTTACATCATAGTTAAATATATATATATATATATATATATATATATATATATATATATATATATATATACGCAATGTTAAATGTTTCTCAGTGATAAACCCTTACTTCTCAGAGAATGAGTCACTATAGCGTGTGTTACTGGATAGAGCTAAGAAACGAGTGTGTATACGTGTGTGTGTGCGTGTGAGAGAGAGAGAGAGAGAGAGAGAGAGAGAGAGAGAGAGAGAGAGAGGGGAGAGAGAGAGAGAGAGAGAGAGAGAGAGACCACTGTATGATCGACCTTTAATACATAATGAGAAGTTGTCTGGTAAGCCTTCCTGTGAGCTTGTTGATGGATACTGATATGATGAATTCATAATCCCTCGAAATCAATATTAACTTGTTCGAGTTTAAATATCATATATACAAATGTCAGTATACGATATATTTAACAAGCATTAATAGTAAGTTCATTAAGTTGTTGGTATTGACTCCAAACAGTCCTAAAACGGTTCTATTGGTAACCTTATACCGACTGCGGTATACTTATAGCTCGGTCGCCCGTGTTCAGGAATGTATATTCTAATATATTATTGTCAACCATGAGCCCTGTCACCATGACCGAATGCACGATCTTGCCGTGGGCCTGTTTTAATATAACACTTAAATGAATCACGCTGACGGGTATACTGATGATTTAAGCTCCCGTCGTACCATCACACTTTAGACCATGATATATATAGGTAGTATTGCGGGAAATTTTGGTGGTCGGGACCAACATCTTGGGACAGTTATTGTCGTGATAGGGACTGTCGTGGTAAATTGGGAGAGTGCCATGACTGTCTTGAACAATTCAAAATCTATTTCTTCAAGTTGTAGATCTATCCAAAGCCTATTTCATACATTGCTACACTTTAAAAATGGGGTTCCACCTAGAACCCAAATGGTTCTTCAGAGTGGATTGAGTTGGGACCCTTTTTAGGGTTCCAGCTGGAACCTTAAAGACGGGTTTTTTTAGCCTATATGCAGTCATTTGCCTGGTCGGAATCAGCCGTTGTGAACCCCGGACAGCCGCTGTCATTTACCATGATTCTGCTGTGACGTTGATACGATCTTCCACAGTTTGTTTACATTTGCCATGATTTCCCAACAATCCGCCACAATATGGCCTCTGTCCCACCATGAACTATATATGGCGATTCACCAGTCACGATCGACGACGATTGCTTCACGCGTCTGAATCGATAGAGCTACAACATATCACGATTGGCGACGATTTCTTAACGAGTTACATTCGATAGCGCTACAACATACCACAATTGACGACGATTGCTTCACGAGTCTGAATCGATAGCGCTACAACATACCATAATTGACGACGATTGCTTCACGAGTCTGAATCGATAGCGCTACAACATACCACAATTGACGACGATTTCTTAACGAGTCTGATTCGATATATAGCGCTACAACATACCACGATTGACGACGATTGCTTTACGAGTCTGATTCGATAGAGCTACAACATACCACGGTTGACGACGATTTCTTAACGAGTTAGATTCGATAGCGCTACAACATACCACGATTGACGACGATTTCTTAACGAGTCTAAATCGATAGCGCTACAACATACCACTATTGACGACGATTGCTTCACGAGTCTGAATCGATAGCGCTACAACATACCACAATTGACGAGTGCTCCACGAGTCTTAATAGATAGCGCTACAACATACCACAATTGACGACGATTTCTTAACGAGTCTGATTCGATATATAGCGCTACAACATACCACGATTGCCGACGATTGCTTCACGAGTCTGATTCGATAGAGCTACAACATACCATGATTAACGACGATTTCTTAACGAGTTACATTCGATAGCGCTACAACATACCACGTTTGACGACGATTTCTTAACGAGTTAGATTTGATAGCGCTACAACATACCACAATTGACGACGATTTCTTTACGAGTCTGATTCGATATATAGCGCTACAACATACCACGATTGACGACGATATACCACGACTGCTGCTTATCTTGGCCATGAATTAGCCATTTTAGCCATGAACCTCAATCTGTCGACACGTCAGGATAAATCTTGAAAGTGCAGGAGCAGATCAAGAATTTAGGGTTCGGGGAAGGGGGGGGGGGGGGGGGGGGGGTCCAACCCAGGAAAACTCATAACTACGGCCCCATGGGTCTCGATGCTCAGCTTAATTTGTCTTTAAGGATAGGTTTATGAGCTTTTTCAAAATATGGGTCTTGTGATCAGTTGGAGCCATCCTGTCAACTCAAACTGGAATTTTCATCCATAAACTAATTTGTAAATGGATGGGCCCTGTGACCTTGACCTGTGACCTACTGACCCGAAAATCAAAAGGAATTACCTTCCTCTATTGGCAGGTGCGCCACGTGGAAGACGGGAGGTTTGGGATGAAATGTTTTGCTTAAAATGCATCTGAAAGGGCATACAGAAAGGCGAACGGACGAACAGACGGACGGACAGGGTGATAAATATAGGGCATCCGCTTATTCAAGTGGCGCCTAATAAACAATACAAGGTTTCAGGACACAGATGAAACCAAACTTGCGAACCTGACTCGGATAGTATTAATATAATTTGACTGTCTAATAATGGAAAAGATGCATCAAAAATAGAAAAAAAAAATAGTTTGCGCCACCTTTATTCGGGAAATGATGAAACCAGTCATTATCAATAAACAGACAAGGTTTCGGGACACTCGTTGGAACCACAGCTGAGAAACTGACATAAATGTTGTCATTTGACTATCTCAAAAACAGTAAAAAACGTAAAAATGAGAAAAAATGCAAGTGGCTCTGCATGGTCAATATTCAGAGCTATGTTCATGGCAATCCATGCATTAACTATCAAGAGACTGGTAGTTTTGTGTCAAATTTTTAATTATGCTGGGGGGGGGGGGGGGGGGTACTTACAAGCCCCATACCTGGGAGTATATTGGTCATAGTGATCTTATATCAGGTTTCTAAGGTGAACATTTATTGAACTCTCTGGATATTCAGTCACAGGTTTCTAGGTCTAACGGTGTCAAAACGTGCCAGTCTAACAGACAGACAGACAGACGGACAGACGAACGACGGACGTTTACCGATTACTTTAGCTCAGTTAATTGACAGTCAGCTGAGCTAAAAATACAGGTGAGCCACCAGTTTTTGGGAACTGACAAAACTAGTGGTGGCCAATATTCAAGGCAAGATTCATGGCAATCCATACATTTATTATCAAGATACTAGAGGTTTATATCAATTTTTTAGCTCAGCTGACTGTAAGTCATCTGAGCTATAGCTCTTTGTCCGTCGTCCGTCCGGCCATCCGGCCGTCTGTACGTTAACAGGGCACAAATCGTAACCAATGGACATGGAATCTTCTAACTTTACATCCAGAGAGGTCCATGAAAAGTCTCCTTGGAAACTTGAAATTAGGTCTCTGTTACTCATATTCTTCAAGCTATTGGGCTCCGAAGTACCCCCCAGAATTATAAAAAAATTGATACAAAAGCTCAAGTATCTGCACAACTAACGCGTTGATCACCATGATTTTTTCATGGATATTGATCATGGAGTGTTTTATCAGTTTTTGCAGACTGGTGGCGAAACCTGTTATATTTTTCGAGTTTTTACGAATTTTTCTCTATTTTTGAGACCTTTAAAGGGGCGGTAATCTTTTACCTGGAATCTTCTAACTTTATATCCAGAGAGGTCAATGAAAAGTCTCCTTGGAACTTTGAAATTAGGTCTCTCTTACCCATATTCTTCAAGCTATGGGATTCCGAAGTACCCCCCCCCCCCCCCAATATAATGAAAAAAATTGATACAAAAGCTCAAGTATCTGAACAACTAATGCATTGATCATCATGATTCTTTGCATGAATATTGGTCATGGAGTGTTTCATCAGCTTCTGCAGACTCTACTTGCCACCTATATTTTTCGATTTTTTACTGTTTTTTTTTCTTTGTTTTTGAGACCTTAAAAAATGCGGTCATCTGTTAAAAGAGCACAAATTGTAATGACTGGACCTAGAATCTAGTATCTTGATATGCAGGAACGCCCATGAAAAGGTCTCCTTTGAAATTAGGTCTTTTTCCCCCATATTGTCCGAGCTATGGGGCTCAGAAGTAACCCCCCCCCCCCCGAATAACTAAACATTTGATACAAAAGCACTAGTATCTGAACAACTAGTGCATTGATCGGCATGATTCTTTGCATGCATATGCACCATGGAGTTTTTCATCAGTTCCTGCAGACTGGTGGCACCAACTGGACACATTTTAAACACATTTAGACACATTTTTTTCTCTATTTTTGAGACCTTCAAAGATGCGGTCTTCCGTTAACAGGGCACAAACAGTAACACAAATAGTTGGTCCTAGAATCTTCTAACTTAACATCCAGAGAGGTCTGCGAAAAATATCCTTGGAAACTTGAAATAAGGTCTCTGTTACCCACATTCTCTGAGCAATGGGGCTTATAAACACCTCCCAGCATAATTAAAAATTTGATACCAAAGTAGGGCACAAATCATAACCATGTGACCTGGAATCTTCTGACTTTAAATCCAGGGAGGTCCATGAAAAGTGTCCTAGGAAACGTGAAATTAGGTCTCTGTTACCCAAATAATTTTTAGCTATGGGGCTTTAAGCATCCCTCAGAATAATTGAAAATTTGATACCAAAGTATCATAACCATTTTGCCCAGAAACTTCTTACTTGACATCATGAGGGTTCCTCAAACCGGAAATTCGGTCACTGTGACCTACATTCTCAGAGTTTCGGGGTATGTTCGAGCACCCCAGAAATAATGTAAAATACACACAAACTGCCAGATTTTTCAGTAAAATGCTGGTTGGACTGTCATCAAAGTAGTTGTGCTTATGGGTCTTGATGAACTTAAGCTTAGTTGCATGAACAATGATGCAACCTACAAGATCTAAATTAGTTGCCTGTGCAAGGACATATTGTCAACATGTCAGTCGGCTGAGCTTCATGAACCATGGGTCACTTGTTAATTATTCTGGGGGTATTTTCAAGCACCATAGCTCGGAGGAGATACCAAGGAGATTTTTTATTGACCTCCCTTTATATACACTAAGAAGTTTTTAGGTCTAGCGGTTACGATTTGTGCCCTGCTAACGGACGGCCGGACACCCGGAACGACCGACGGCATGATGGACGACGGACAAAGCGCCATACTTATACCTAAGCTGAGCTTAGAACCCTAAAAAAAGGGCCCAAATCCGAAATATGGGAAGGTTAAAAAAAGGTTGTGGCGACATAAAAAAAAGGGGGGTGGGGGGTCGGACCCCTGGACCCCCCCCCCCCCCCCCCCCAACAGAATCTATTTCGGCTGAGATATACACTGCTCAGAAGACTCTCGGGAGTGAATGGGCACCTCCGAGACACCAGTTTGTTTGGTTTTTTTTTTACGTGATTTCTGCTCACGATTCCTGATTACGTGAGTCATTACGTGGTGCTTGGGGTGGGGGAGGGGTGTAGGGGGTCGTAGGTCATCTTGAAGTTTCGTTTGTAAGTCGTACGTCCACCATGATGTATCGTCCTTATTGCCGATTATCATGGATGATCGTGTCTTGTCGTACCTTAGTCAGCATATGGTCGGGAAATAACCGTTTTCAATCGTGGTTAATCCGTTACCAGTTCGCGGAGAAGTCGGCAAAATTCGTATGGCCATCGTGACTAATCTCAGCGGCATATACATATCAGGACCATCGTAGCAGATCACTTCTATCATGAACACCGACTAATTCGTAGAAAATATGTATTTTACCGACAGAAAATTTTCGACTGAAGCGAGACTATATAATATACAGTTGGGTTAATCTACAAAATTCCGTGCTTGCTAATGACTTAAATAGTACTGCCTTGACAGTTCTTATTCATCTCTTTGGTAAAATATAATAAACATTAAAACGAAAATTATAATCACATTCACGAAAATCATATTATCTTTATCGTTTGTAATGCTATGGTGATTTATAGATAAATACATATAGGAAGCAAAACCAAAAGTAAATAAAGCGTCGAAATTCCGTTTTGGGGAAATGAGATTCAGAAAACAAAAGATCACCAACAAATGTGGATTGCACTCAATTATGATGTAGATACATTTATGATGTAGATACAATTATGATGTAGATACAATTATGATGTAGATACAATTATAGTGTAACAACATCAAATATGTATTTAAGTATTGATAAATATCTATGAATTTATATTTAAATTGTATGAGTACTCAGCTTGAAAAATCGTGGTACAATATGTATTACCTTCGGTTGCCTAAACTGTAAAGTATAGGTTACATACGTCTTATACATTCCTTTCATGACGTGACTTATTTGAACACGTCTTGAGCAATATCAATTACCAGGTCAATATCACCCTATCAACCGATTCCTTCATCTTTGGGCGTTGGGCGTTAATTAGGGTTATTGGTACACAGTGTAAGGTTTCCTGTGGTCTGATTCATGTTATTACGGAGTCGTATGCCATTACGTCACTTGATCAAATAACCAAAGTCAATTTGATTTCATGACTCGGTTACCAAACTGGAACTAAGTCATCGTGTCAATACATGATTCTTAATGTAAATGCCAAAGTCCTTAGTCGAACAAATATTTTTACATTTTTTGTCGATGATACATCGAACGGTTGTTTATAATTTGTCATTGCCGCAGGGTTTTTTCACGAATGAGGTTATTAAGGCATCACGTGAAACATGACGTATATATCCATGTCATCACGATAACAGACACATAGTCATCCTGGTTTCCTTTTTTAGGATGATTACTGCATTTGCTCTTCATGGTTTATCGTTACCATAACTTCTTATTTATCTATTTACAGTAGAACATGTGTGTCATGGGTTTTTATGATCCCATTCGTCAGAACTTTGCAGATATAAGATACTACAATGACACGCGGTTGAAATCACAACTCCCCAGTACACGCGTACAATATGTCCTGCTCCGCTTGTCATTTTCCTTAGAAGGAAGTTTTATCAATGTATTAAAAGGAAAAGTATGTGGAATGTCACATGACAAAATTTGATCTATAGTAAAGGTATAATAAGATCAAAGGTAAATTTCCCGTGGTTGTACTAAGGCTTGTTTCTCTTTCTGTTCAGACTACTCATGAACATAACTGACATAGCAATAAATACAGGCCAAAACAAATGATTTCAAGTTCATTCCTCATTCTAGAACTCCTGAAACTCTATATAGTTAAGAGAAACAAGAGTGTAGAAATAACCTTCATTACAATCGGAAACATATTAGTAAGATATATGTGTTTATATAAATATATATATATATATATATATATATATATATATACAGAGAGAGAGAGAGAGAGAGAGAGAGAGAGAGAGAGAGACAAAGAGACAGACAGAGACAGACAAAAACAAAGAGACAGCCAAAAACAGAGAGGGAAGGGGGATAGAGGTGTGAGAGAGAGAGACAGACAGACAGACAGACAAACAGAATGTGTTGTTTTAATTCCCATTTTTTACGTCGAGAGAGAGAGAGAGACATGCAGACAGACAGACAAAGAAAGATTGAGAGAGGGAAAGGAGATTTAAAAAGATATACATATATGTCTAACTGTTTATACATATATATATATATATATATATATATATATATATACAAACACACACACATATATATATATACATATATACAAACACACACACATATATATATATATAGAGAGAGAGAGAGAGAGAGAGACAGACAGACAGACAGACAGACAGAAAGGAGAGAGAGAGAGGGAACAGCGTATAATTTCTTAATGTTTTTATAGATAAGGCCGGTTTTTTATGGGTGCAAGTTTACTTTTATAAAAATGTCAGTGCAGTTACTATATGATGCAGTACTGTTGTTGCAAGCTGTGAACAATAGTTTTATAAGACTGGCTTCTAAGGTATTTTATATACTCACATATTTAAAGTTTTGTTTTCATTTCATGTATACCATTGTTTTCACCATTGTTTTTAACCATTCTTTATCAATTTCATTATCTGGAAACAATGCATCCTTGTGGCCAAATCCCATTTAAATGGTATATGAGAAATATGTACATTTGATTATGAAAATCTTAAAATTAGGCAAATTAAAAAAAACATGAATTTGTATTTATTATCAAATAATCACAAAATGAAATGAGTATATGACCGCAGGCCACACCTAATCAGCTGAGGAGACCCGCAAGTTTGGAGATATCGAATAAAACTTTACAAACGGACAGACTATTATCAATGTATAAACTGAATAAGGAAGAGAACGACACGATTAAATAAATAAAACCCATTTATTTTTAGAAATTGTCACATAGAAAGTCAAATTAAGGATGAGGAATATCATTTAGGAAACCTGTAAGTTACAAAAGGTAATGTATAATTAGAAGTTGGGCAAGTTTTCCCATGGATAACATGAAAAACTCACAGACGGCCGGAATGAGCTGATTACTATATCTGCCGGGGGTACAGCGAACAGAAATAATTACAATACCATCTAATACATACACACATACATGTATTCAGACACACATACACCGTGTCTCCTTACCCAGGCTAAGCTGCTTATATGTTAATATGCTTCTATGCAAGGTCAAGGTCACATTCGTCCACAAATAAATTTGTAAGAAACAAAGACGTGGGATGGGTGTATATAGCTATATTTCATAAATAAGGGGAATATTACAGAATATACCCTGATTATTTCTAAAACACTACTACATTGGTATACTACCGTAAAGCATTCCTGTTATCCGCGTATACCTGAGCTCACCCACCTCAGTGTCCGTGCGATATGAGCTCCCCCTGTGAGCCGTCCATTCATAAACGGCACCGCAAACTATCATTAACAAAGTTGAACTTCAATCAATGCAGACTTTCAGCAATGTATTCCAGACCAACAATCGCCTTATATTTCTTTGTTTTTTTGTATTTATTTAATTTAATTCCACATAAACGTCACACAATAGAATTTTACTAATTTATCTAGATCATGAATATATTTCACATTATCATTCTTTCCTATGGGTACCTGTTGTTACGATTGTTGTTGTTCACGGTAATACCCCCTTTGCTCCTCAGCGCCATCTATTATTCAAACTTTGAACAATCTGGATTTTTAAATTATCTTAAACAATACTTGCAGTGTAATCTTTTACTCGCACATTGTTTCACAGACTGAACACAAGACGGAGCTGAGATGCAGAAGCGGTTTTACCGTAAGTATATATAAACAATGAAACCTTTTTGAGGTCCTCCATCAATATTCATACCCCAAGGCAGGTTGAGGTCGCATAACACACTTCAAAGACCGTGCTTCCACTGAGAAAAGCTAATAATGTTTGAATATTGTACAACTGAGATCTATATTGAAGTAGATATTGTCCACCGTATATTTCAACGTTATGGAGTTGAATTCAGTAAAGCACGCTATACCAGTCAGAACTATTTCACATATATATCCATCCATAAGCCGTTGCAGTTGCACGTGAAGAACCCCAGGATGTGAGATTGATGCCCTCCTAAATATACAGTTAGTTTCGAACACTTGGTTTCGAATATCAAATATTTGATTAATCACAGAAACTTTTCATTACACGCAATTATTCCCAGCCTAAAATTATGCAGTGTGACTTTCTACAGTTGTGAAAAGCATTAAACACCAGAGCAAAAGTCAAAGACATTATACAGCATTCTAATAGAGCATAATCTTATATAGTATTTAACCTTATACAGTAACCTTTACCGGTAATATAAAAGTTGCAGTGGACATTTCAAATGCTATATAGAAATTAACATTGAAACTCTGGTCTGTGACAATTGTAAGTACAGTGTATGATGTAATAGAAAACTGTTGTCATAATATACATTTACATAATTAATTAATTACATAACCTGAGCCGCATATATGACAAACCCATGTGTCAATCAATTCTCTAATGGCTTCGAAGACCCCCCTTTAGTACACAGCAATCAAAATATTTCAAAATGTTAGCTTAAATGAAATATGATAAAGGCTGGCAACATGGTCGATTCATACTCTCTGTGACTGACTACTGGTTTATCCCTTATTTGGTGGATACCCTGTTTCACAAATTTCTCTAATTTCAAATTGCACAAATTACCGCATTTGTAGTGATGTTACCGATAGCATGCTTAACGTCATGAACACCAAATCATTCGTAAAACCACGTGATATATATATATATATATATATATATATATATATATATATATATATATATATATATATTTATATATATATAACAATTTCTTTTTAACATAACATGGATAAGCAATTAATATCCCGTTCGCACAAGTGGAGTCGTCAATATGCCGTGAGCAAGGTTTAAAGTAAGTACATTTATTCCTGTTGGCTACAGCCTTTATCAGCTGTATACGTCTATATTTAATCACCATTGACTATTTTACGCCTATGTATCGGTATAGCGAAACTGAAAGCATTCAGTTAAGAGCATTTACTGCGAGGCTGCGATTCCCGGGTCACTGTAGATCTCTCGCCATTACCTATAGTACCTTATACAGGTGTTTTGTGACTTAAATAAATTATGTATCACTTGTTTTCTGTAGAAGAATCTATAATATAATAAAACTGAGGTAGGGATTACACACGCAGCTATGGCAAATATAATACGTACATTCCTATAAGCATAATTTTACGATGTTGAAGACCTGTAAAAGATATAACGCCTGTACCATAGTGATAAATATTTGGTAAGTTCTACTAAGTTTGTGCATTAAAACAATGACCAGGTATTATTCAGTTTCAGTACACAAAAGGTATAAGCTGAACACCTTGATGAACTGAATACATTGAAACCATTGTCATAACCGTTTTCTGAGCTCCCAGCCAAGGCATAGGAACCAATGAAAGCGGTACTTGATAAAAAGCCACAATTATGACGTCATAATAAAAACCACTTTAAAGTACATGTATATCTTAGTGGAACTCCCAATTGTTAAGAATATAACCGAATTTTAACTGAAATAAGCATTTTTTTCATTAATTTGCTTTTTGTTTCGTAAGGTAATCATATGAAGAGATAGATATATAAAATAACAATATACTGGTATAACAAATACCACTACACTAGGTGTTTTTAATTGAGTAAATCAACAGTGAACCAATAAATTAATGTCTGCGGGCCTCCCAGGGTGACCTGGGTTCCCCCCACACGAACCTTGGCCTTCGTCCGAGTTACTCTGGACATGGTCGGCTGGTGATAGCTCCAGCTCTGGTTAATGGAGGGTTCCGACTCACGATGTTACACAGGTAATCTATAGCCAGTAGGGATACTCACTCAGGTAATTCTGAATATCACTGGATAGACTGGCCGTTGGCACTATAGATGTACTATCCTCACGGAATTTATGTACAGCACATCTTGTAAGATGTTGTAAAGACGGCACGCCTATGCGGACTGGCTTACACAGCTTTGCTGGCACATTGCTTCGACCTGGTCTTGGATCCAGCCAAAAACACTGCGCTTTTTCACGGCTCTTGAAAGCGCCGGTCCTTTTAACATAATACTGTATTAGCTCTAACACTGTCCCGAAACGTGGCATTTTCTCCTCAAAAGAACTCTCACAGTCTAGTCGGAAAGTACCATCACTGTACACAAGACGAACGCTCGTGGGTCCCCGAGATGTTTTCACACTAATCGCGAACAGAAAACGAGAATTGGAACTGCTGCGAATTAAAAAGTGTCCCTCGCGCGTGCGTTGTAATTTTTTCGATGCACCTTTGGCATCGAGCCCTGGGTAATAAAACCCACTCAGTTCCAAAATTTGATTGTTTCGACTAAGAACACCCAAGTCTCTCTGATTATAAGTAGTATACAAGGCTAAATCTGATGGAAAAGACGAATGAAAGTCGATGTTGTTATACTGAGCCTTGTGAACTGGTGATGATTCTTTCTCTAAATTCTCCTTGGCCTCTGGGCAGCACGTACGTCCATTCCTCTGAGCTATGTTATCGGTCTTGGAGTTGTGCGGAGTGTTATCTTCTAGGTGTAGGGCCGGGGTACGGTCCGACTGGATCGTTAGTAACGATTTGACCCAATCCCCGATGTCAATATTGACCATATTCAGATAGGGGTTGGGTCTGGCCATCATGCTGTCCACACAAAGCATAGCGCTGTCTGGTGTCCAAAAAGCTACGGCTCTGCCAAGAACTGTTTACAATTAACACACCAAACCACGACTCCGGTTGCCAGTGTAATACTAATAGGTTCATATAACCCTGTGTGCTCCGATTGCTGTGTCTCCCTGTACCCAGAGCTTTGCCAAATGGGCCCCCGTGTGTAGCTTGTTGATTTATATAGGTACGGCTCTGAGCTCGGCTGAACAGACGTCGTCTTGTTTCTCCAAATGACATCGGACTAAACCAACTGTCCCTCAAGAAGCCCCAGTCCCAGCGTACTCCCACTTTGAACCGATTCCTGGAAACGAAACAAATGTCAAATAGGTTGGACGTCAGTGAGTAGGGGATTTCCCAGAATCGCACGCTCTATATGGCCATTGCCCCGCCTCCTTAATCAATATGCACGACAGGTCAAATTGTTCAGGGAGTACGCTAGGTGTATTCATCATATCTTCTCAAGCAGACCCACAAGGTTATATAATGGTGTATAACAAACACTCAGACGCCGGCCTATGCATACGTTGAACGCGATTTGATTCGCATTATAGATTTAACTAAGCCCATATAAGATATGGATTTTAATATAGGGAATTAGCAGATATATAGTTATGGGAATGAAGAGTTTTAGCTCATTATGCCGACACTGCAGGGAAGGTGGTATATAGGTGTATATAATATATATTTCTCTCCCGGCTGCCTTGAACTGTGACTATAATGATAAATTATTAAATTGGCGCGATTATGCAGTATCGAGGACTTTTACCATACATTCCACGGTCAGAGTCCCTTAAATGCATGACGTTATAATTTTCATGTTGGTATGTAGATTCCTAATATAATGGCTACCTCATTTTAAAGTTCAAAGGCCATTGCCCATAGCACTAGTTTTACTTTCGTTTTAATAGTCACAATGGTAGTTTATATAAACCATCGTCTGTGCCGTGTTTTCCTCTTTTATTTAAGGCAGTTCCTTTTTTGCTGAAAATGAAAAAAATGCATTAAAATGAAACACATCAATAAATTAAGTCCCCGATGTTGCGGGTATAAGTGATCCATGATCTGTTAAAAACCTGAATGTGAACTATGGATGTCTGCGCACAAAACTATCAATGAACATACCATATATCAAAAGGCCGACATTGAACTAAAACCTGCATGGCGGTGCAACATAAATAGACAAGGAATTATTTTAAAATAGGCTAGGGATATAGATGGAGGGTATATCACTGCAAAGGCGAGCCAGTCAAACTGCATGGAAAAGTTCCCTTGTTCAAAGCCGCACCAATATTCTATCAGATCTTACCCACGATCGAAATCCCATGCAACCTATAGCTGCAAAAAGTTTCATGAGAATAATTTAACCAATTTTTGTTTAATACTGCTGACAAAAAGTCAGGCAGACAGAGAAACAAAGGTAGAAAAATAAGTTAGAAAATAGGCTGAACATTCATTTTGCTTGGAATTACATGAACTCTGAGCCCTTAAATTGCTTCTGGAACACAGCTGATAATGGGGAAGGACCACCAAACGAGAAAGGTTTTTATCAGTTATCGTCCATTTTGTATCCATCGATTCCCGCAAATATATGTATCGAGGTTGATCATATGCATGACAAGATAATCTGCAAATATTTGAAAAACCACGCCCGATAGCAAAGTAACGTGTAAAATGAATTTGCGAATTAGTGCTTTAACTGCATGACTTTTTTTCCAGCGCTAGCCGGGCAGATCAATCACCCCCCCCCCCCCCCCAACCAAAAAAAAAGAAAAGAAGTTACATTAAATTTGTTAAATATGTATGTTTAAAAAATAGACCGGCATGTTCTACATTTATACTGGTATATATATTCAAAATGTTGATACATAATACTGAGTTACTCCGCATATGTTTACTTAAGATCTAACCTCGAGCGGATTATATACCTGTTGGCAAATCTGAGACTGTTTCAAGGTCGTTTCTGTATAAATGGATCGATAAAACAATAAGACTTCCTTTTAATTTAAATGTTTAGGCCTATTCTTAGGTCTTATCAACCCTTTGCCATGATATATGATATATTCAATTGTCGAGGCTCTGCCCATGTTGCTTAATAATATGTGGTCCGCTTTTCTAATTTCCCCTTTTACACCCAGTCTTGAAAAGTACGATGTATATAATGACGATTTTACCATATAAATATTTATATTTACATATTTATTTTGTAATGGAATGACGTTTATATCTGCAGTAAGCATGCAGTTTATATATATATGATAAATATACAATAATTTTATTAATTCATTATATATATATATATATATATATATATATATATATATATATATATATATATATATATATATATATATATATATAATATCGCCTGTGGTGCAGATAAGATTCTTTGAGCCGGGCGCGATAATACAGCGGAAGCCCCTCTTACCGATAACGTGAACTGAACGTCTGCCAAACCGCACGACTTTCTGCAAAATTGAAAGTGTTTAGGTGCTAAAAAACGTGGGAGTGAAATAGACATGCTCACCATGGCAATATTCTCAATATATTTACGGACAAAATAACGCCATATGCATGTATAATTGAGTATAACCTTGATAAATGTATGACAATTTATGCTTATATTAACTTGAGAGGACGGCTTGCGTTACATTTCATACGGTTCATTTCAAGGATTTCAACGGTGTCTAGGATGCATGGGGCCAGCTAAATGTTTCTGAATTTTATGTAAAGTGAAGATTTTATTATCCCTTTGGAGCATTGAGAGCCAGAATTTTTAAATTTGGTTTCAATAAAAAAATGCAGCTCTTATGAGCATGATTTTAATTTTTATCATACGTTCTTTATACACACAACCAGCGATGGCGAACATGACGAAAATAGTTGCCGTATTCGGTGAGGACCGTGCTGCCATTTTGACGTCTGGTTTATCCTTATATGCCCCCCCCCCCCCCCCCGCAATACCACATACACTCGTATTATGAAATATCCCGGATTCGTCCCTTTTTATATTACCACACTAAGGTCAAGGTAAAAACAAAGATGATACCGGCGACCAGCAATGTAATGGGATTCTTGCTGTATCGATTGATAAATCTCACATGCTTTCTTAGGAAGGGGAATTGTGGGAGAAAGTTGATCATAATTTAGCTGTGCAGAACAAGACAGAGACCTCAATCAATTTATGTGTCGAACGCCAAAGCTTATTCTTACGCAAACATAGAATGTGGCAATTTTACGGCGAACAACGTAGTGTCACATCAGTTAAAGATGGTGAAGATGTGATGGAAAACTATCGGTAGATGGCGCCACAAGCTATATTATCAAGGCCTGAAACCCGGCCACACTAAAAACGTTCCCTACTGCCAGGTGTCGTTTATGCCAAAAACAAACTTCGTCAGAGACACAGAACAGTATTAAGATGTACTTATATAACATCTATGAAGAGTATCAGGTCTTGGCTTCATGTTTACTCTCACAAGCCGACAAAAGCCAAAAAAGTGTGGGGTCGTATATCTTCTTGTCATACAATCCTGACCCGATTGCAGTGACACCATAATGACGCCATAATGACCCTCTAAAGCAAAAATTTATACACTACATTTCTTCGATAGGAATCATATTTGTTTGTTTGAGATAATGATAAACAAATCCAAAAATCAAACGAATGGGGAGGGGTTGTAAGACCCGTTTGGTAAAATGGCTATAGAGCCAATCAGAGCTTGCCAAACCATTCAATACGCTGTAAGTATTTTCATCTATTTCATCATCTATTTTTAATTCCAATAAGGGATTTTGGGGAGTGCCGGGGCAGGAACGGATCCAGTATTTTGGTAACGTGAGGGTCCAACCAAGTAGTCTCAAGAAGTCCAGGCCGCAATAGAACCTGCATGGACCCGCCACTGCGGCACTACTTGTCTGAACCTTTAAACAAAAATTAACGTTCATCACAATCGAAGTAAAATATTGTGCATGTTGGCATGTTTGCTTTTTGTTCATCGTTTCATTAACTTCTTTCCCTAAAAAAATCATGTCAATTTAATTTTTCTTGAAACAATTTAATTCAACAGTTTTATGATATACGTCTCATCGACGCTAATGGTATATTTTGAATTCCCAGTGCATTGAGGGGGAAATTATTTTTTTACCCAAAATCCCTGAACAGGACTCTTGTGGGTAGGGTGCAGAGCACCTCGGCTGTCCTGGACAGCCAAAAATGTAAAACATAGAAATATACACCAGGTTACACGCTACACCAAACTCCTTGCTGCGCTGGTCCGTGCGACGCTGCAAAGCAAAGCAGAAAGAGATTATCTAAGAATTATTTAAGGCGCCGCGAAAAAAGTAAACCGCTATTGACTTGCTTAAACAATTGCAGCGTGGCGCAGAACATTTTTTTTTGCCTTGTCTTCATAAATACTATCAACGGAGACGATGTAAGTGTGGAGTTCACAGTGTTTTAATGATATGCCCAACAGATGGCGCTGGACACCACGAAGCTTTCTTGTGACAAGCTCCTTTTGTCGACCTTCATCATAACCACTGCTCAGTGAATGATATGATTTAATAACTCAGCATTAACTTTACAAGCCATGTTGGCCTTATAGGACAAGTTGTAACTGTCACAGAAATATGTGTGTATACTATATTTTCGCATGTCCGAATTATATTTTTACAAGTATTTAAAACATGGTGATTTTTACATTACTATAGACCTTTTCGACCCCACTTGCGCCACCTGCCGGTCACGACTGATACTGAGTGTTCGGGTTTGTTATATTGACAAATAAGATCATATTTTGCTGCATTCTAAATATAAAAGTAAATATTCTTTAACGATGTGGTCCCTAAGGAGCCCCCCGCTTGCGTTTAACTTTTTTTCATAACCCGGAATACAGGCACATAGAATAATACAGAGATCATAACGCGCAGTGCGCATGCTCGTAGAAAATGGTTTATTATCCGCCTTTTCGGCCTTGGTTTTAGCATAAGTAGTTTTATACAAATATACCTATATGATTAGCCATCGCTAAGAGTGCAATAATTGACAGAAATACGTACATATATATATATAAGCAAGATATCCACAAGAAGGTAACAGAAATACGATTTGATACATTTTTTTTATTCAATACATATATGGTTATCAGGGTCATGTACGCTTTTCCGTACATGAAGCTTAATATATAACGAATTCCATTTGTAGTACATGTACATGCATGTGATAAAGGAAGCACTCGCATACATAAAGACATTTAATCATACCATGTTTGTTTCGGTACAAAGCTCAAATAACTACAGCAATTATCTCTTTATGCATCTTGCCATGATATAAGGTGGCACATATGTAGAATGGAGAGGGCCTTGAGGCATAAAAATATATAACTCTCAGAGACACAGGTATGTAACACAGAGGTATATAAAACACATAGGTAATAGATGGCTATAATGTTTCAACAGAATATGATTGAATTGTAAATAGACACATGTATATAGTTCAGCACAGTCATTCCATAAAACATCCCCTCGGGCGGATAACTCTCATGCTGTAACCAAACGGAAAACAAAAGTAACGTGACCGTAACTGATAAACCGAGAAAACGCTGCTTCTCTTTGATGAAATACTTGACAGCACTCAAAGCCAGGAAAACAAACGGTGTACTTAAACTGGGTGTTTATAGATACAGGAGATGTTTATATCGTGTGGTTTTACGTTCTACTACAACCATTCCTGTTGTTATTACTGTTTTGATTGACAGCCACTGATTTGCCCAGGACACGGCTCTAACGGCACCGGTTATCCGCGGCTTCCCCGTTTCCCATGATTCTGTTCACTTGCTTTCGCTTTTGCTTTAGGAAGGTCAGATAACTGTACCGGTTAATGGCTACTTACACATACTTCACACAGTGCAGCATTAAGGGTCTTAGGTCATGGCCGTACCTTGAACCCCCCCCCCCCCCTTGCCTCTGTCAGCTGCTTACAAGGAAATTTGAATCCAAGTTATGATTTTAACCGAGCCTGCATTGAAAACAAGCTTGGAATTAAGATTATGCATGTACATGAATAAATAAATAAATATATATATATATATATATATATATATATATATATAAACACCAATAAGTGATATAACATTGTGTATAAATGTGTGAGGGTGTGTGTGTATTAATGAATATATGCATGCAGGGTTGGGGGGGGGAGGGGCTACATATAGTGTCATGCCGGTCTCCATGAATCATACATCAGCTGAACGAGGACAATATAATGTCTGTAAATCATCTTTATCCGTGTGAACACATGTATTAACCGTTTTACCCCATACTCAAATATGTAGTAGGAGACATAAATCATATTTAATCAGCTGACGTTACTGGGATACCTGCGCGTGACCGAGCACAGCTGTCACGTATCTGTCAGATTCTATAAAGTAAACTACATGTTAAATTTCAATTTACTGGCATAAATAGCGGAGTTCTGTTAATGAATTGTACTAAAGACATTAGTTTCATGTATATCTGTGCACATTTGCTTATCGTGCATGAGTGTGCTATATGACGAACATCAACATGTGTGAACGGATTCAAATAAAAATGTGCTTCCTTTGGTTTCATATACGCTATATATTTCCATGGATGGTAATTGTGTAACGAAAAGCCATGTTTATTAAGCTATGTATATTCACACATAAACACAGGTATGTGCCAAATGTTTATAATCATGTGGGTTTTTTTTGTAGGTGTATGTATGCATGCAATTTCTGGGTTTTGATTAATTAACTTAGCCTAGGAGGTTATAGTTTCACTCGTGTTCATTTTTTTGTTTGTAAGCATGATTATATATATAGGCAAAGCCTAATTTACTGATTTCAATTGAATTCTGTGGAGGGTTGGATCATGGGCATGGGAAGACTCCATTTAAAGTCTAAGTCCGGTACAATAGTTTTGGCATGACCTGGTATTTTTGTTGGTTCAGTTACCTGACGTGTGAAATTGAAACACTGCATGCATGGTAACCATGTATTAGCTCTGGTTTTAATCTGTGTGTTTCTGTCTTATACTCTCTGCCTTTTTCACTCTGCTTCCGTGCATGCAATACTTATATTAGTATCAAGTTATGGGTGGAAATGCAGGTTTAAAAAGGATGTGCCTACACAAACGAATGCGCCATTTGTGGGTTCCTCTGTGTTATGACTCAGCAAAACTTTGCACACCAAGGACCCGTAGCACCTTTCCGCCAGAGGTCGTTTCCACTCTTGCGAGTACGAGTCTGCGCCGTGTGGACAGGTAGGTGCGTATATATATATATATATATTATATATATTATTTTTATATCATATGATTAGTTATATAATGATTACCATGCCATGCTAAATATTCTAAAAATATGATATACACAATATGATAAACAATATACACAATTCAATTTACATCAACAATTGAAACATAATCTATGTTTTACGTACCAACAACGAAATGACGCTTCACTCAATATAACAATATATATACCCTGCACGTCCGCCATATACAAACTCTGTTTTGAGATTATTTTATTTTCATCCGAAAAAACTCATAGTATATCATATAGAAAACAATACACGGTGCTGGACTAATAACTAATCTCGTATATATACAAAGTAAAATAATATATATATATATATATATATATATATATATATATATATATATATATGTAAAAGTACAATTAACCGTTTATTTCCAGCCGAATGATGGTACAAATCCAAATTTAATGAATATTGATTGGATGCATATAATGTTGCCTTGTATACAAATACAATTTCACGATTAAACTTCCAATTATTATAACAATGTCTAACCTCGGTTATATGTATACATGTATAATAGATATAATTGATATAATTTATCATATACTAGTATATATTTATATCAGCAGGAAGACTGAGAAAGGGGAGGGGGGCGTCGTATAATAATATATACCAGCAGAAGGGAGCAGATCAACTTAACAACATATTACTAATAAACCACATACTTTTCTATTTTTAGAAATAACCATTGCATTGTTTTACCTTATGTAGCATATAATCTTATTGTTATATTACAAACTCATGAAAGCGGATCTTTATCTGTACCTGGCAAGTTAGTCAAATTGCTGCTTGATAAGATAGGAAATTGCGTTTGTTTTCTAGTACAGTGTTGTTTAGCATTTTATACCTACGTTATTTTGTTAATACATGTATATCTATACAATAACAATGTTTTCCTTTTGTATATAGTGTGCAGTCTGTTTGAAACCAACCGTAGGCAAAACCTCGAGTTATGCTGTGGTCCCTTAGTGGAGTGAAGGACATGTAACCCAGTTACATACATGTGCATACTAATATTTCGCCTTTATGTACCGACACGGGTGCATCAGTACAACACCTGTTTACACTCCGTCAGGCTGCTTATGTCAATGAGTTTCGCAGGAATTTTACTGAATAATGCTCGGTTCTAGATAACGCATGGAATTGAAATTGAAATGTTTCCCTGAATCTCATTCTCTGGCCTTTTTTAAAATTCTTAATCATTATGATTCTGTTAATATCAACAGTGAGATTAGAATGCTCCTTAAATGTGGTTCAAATATTTTCAAACGTAAACAATGCCGTTGGTGTCATATTGGAAGCTTTAGCAAAAGAAGTAGAACAAGGTTTGTGTCCCGTATGCCCTGCTTACGTGATATTATAGAGAGTACCGGTAAATTCTTAATAAAGGGAATTGGTAATAAACAGTACAAAATAATACTATTAGTAAAATCAAGACTGAGAAAAATTTGAGAAGACGTTTGCAGAGAAAGAAAGCAAGGAAGGTTCAATTCTCTTGGATTATTATTCTTTTTATTCTAATCATATTATTTTTTTGTGAGTAAGTAACCTATACGACGATGAAACATTTTTTAAAACACATTTTATTGTGAAATATTAGATAAGGAATCAAAGTCAGTTTTATTTCAGAATAAAACTTATGTAAAACACATCAGTGAGTGAAATAATGTTTCATTTCATCAAGATACTTCATTTGTTACGAGTCATACATATACATGGAAAGCCACTTTGTTTCTACTTTTATTTTATATCGGAACGGTGCTACCCATAGTCACCCAATCATGACCAGAATCTTATTTAGTTTTCAGGAAGTTACGGGAAAACGTCAATGAAGAATCGATTGATTTGGGGGTTGATCTGGAATATGACCAGAATCAAAGAACATTACAAGGAATATACAAATATACAAATTTATAATCACTTATGCACGAATGAACCTGGGAATATCGGCCGAATAAATTAATGACGGAGCTTGCATTCATTAGAATGTAGATTTCTAGTCTTTTTTTTACATCAAAACTGCTATAGCAATGAAGGGAGCAAAACGACAGCAGTGTGTTAATCACAAATTAAACATTTCAGCGAACATGTGAGCTTTATGCAATGAGGAGGCGTCGTCCGTTCTTCGTACGGTTCGCACTATCTCAGGAACGACAGGAGCTACATATGAAGCATTGTCAAGTGTTGCTCTAGATGTATTAATTAAATCGATTAAAGAGAACACTGAACAAGTTTTTGGGCTTCGGATTGTACAGCCCACTCCACATTTGAGAAAGAACAACCCAGGATTGTGATTATATAAGTATATAATTATACTGACAACAAGAGATAATAATACATTTAAAACTATTAAACTGTAAAAAGCACATATGAATGTATTATCACTAAGTCCATATCTATTCTTATACCCTAACCAGGCTAACCTTATTGTCGAATATCCATTGTTTGAGTTTCTTCCTTGGGTAAATCCGTAAATGAATCAAATATAAAAGTTATTCCAGTTTAGCACTTGTATATCTCCATCCATGAGTAAATCCATTTGTGAGTCAATTATAAAAGTTATTCCAGTTTAGCACTTGTATATTTCCTTTCATATAAGAGTAGCAACAAATAAAGCTTAATGTATTCTGTCACTGGGACAGTACTGTCCACTGCCCTAATGGCGTGGTACTTGACCATATGGTGCCTCTTACATGCTGGACTACACTGAACAGGTGTACACAAGCCCATTATCAGGAACAGACATACCAAATAGAAATATTAACCACATACAAAAAAATAACATAAATTATATTATTTAACCAACACGCCTTGATATTCTTGACAAGCATCACCAAATTTCATGTAAACATCGGTCACATGTAAAACGTTATGGGATTGGTATCTTTGAGGCACCACCTGCATCGACTTGCATTTTACTTGGGAAACTAATAAACCTTTGCAAATCTTCTTGTCTCTAACCGTTTAGCAAAATTGTTTAATATTTCACAGTAATTATCACTGAGGAAAATTTGTTCGTATGGTTAATGTTTGCTGATTTTTAGCTGAGAAATGGGAAGCTTAACTTAGTCAGTTGCATGAGTAAGCGTCGTAAGATTACATTCTCAGAAATTTCATCTGAATCTAGCATCAACAAATTTTATTCAAATGTTGGTCACATGATTATATTACCGAGGAAAATAGTAAGTTTGACCTCTCTTAGCACTACTTCTAGAATCTTTTCTAACGAATCTGTCACACCAAATTTTTTTATATTATCATGAATGATCTTGGGGTAATGCTGTCTCAGAAATTCATCACAATTTATTGCATCATACTAAGAGATATATTTGGATTTCTAGGAACCAAATATTTATGTCCCTAGATCTTTGACTGCTTTATTCCATACATTAGAGTGGATGGCGCCATCTATTTTTTTATTGTGTGAACTTCATCCATGAATATGTCTCATGAACTGTTGGATGTGTTTGCCTTAAATTTTGCATGTCCATAGATTTTGGGCAGCTATATCATGTACACAAGACTGGTTGGGATAACTACAATCATTTTTGCGTGGTGGTTTATCTGTGCTTCAATTCTGAGTGAAAATCAAACCCTGCTGGTTTTGGTTCGAGTGCTTCAAAATCTACGACCGACAATGCACCGGGGCTTCTAAATACAATAGCCACGTAGGTATAAATGTGGTGAAGAGGGTAATGAAGTCCGTTCAAATATGTTTGATATCAATAATTTCAAGGCAAATGACATAAACAAGGGTGTTCTTTTGGTTAGCATACGCATGTGAACAGAAGATATTTTTTAAAATGTCACAAATTTTTATTTTAAAGTTTGACAGTTGATGCAAGTGGTCCAGACCATCCCACACTGCCTAACCGCAAGGGTTTCGTTTTGAGTAGAAACGACATCCAGCGGAAGGGTGTCATATTAATTACCACTATCCGCTAAACATGATTTATGACTCCACCTATGTAGTTTGTCAACAGATGCGGCCATGGGTCACATGACACAGCATTTGTTAAGGTGGCATTACCAAGGTCGCTGGATACTTTGGCATATTTTCGAGTAGTTTTAGAGGTTCGTATACCTAGTACTTATACTCAAGTTTAATTTTTTTGTACTTGCTTTATATATGTACTTGCCACACCTATGCTTAAAAAATAATCAAGTACACTTTAAATAATAGTCACGTATATTACAAACGAAGGATTATATCTTTTATATATTCCATTTCACAGGTTCGCATTAGGCTCGTAGGCCTTGATGGTATGTTACCCATTTAATTGGAATTGTACTAGCTAGAGTTTTATTGTAAATCATGGCCTACCATTTATATGGGACATCAAACGTTTTTGTATATATATCCGATGAATTATGCAAATTAAGCGCCAACATAGAACAAAATCTATGTATGATAATCTACCAACCTTTCCTGCATTGATTTGATCCTCGACCTGTAAATGTATCATTTCACAAAAACGGAAATTCGTAAAGTAAATTCGAAAAGCATTTATATACACATCTGACCCAAGTAGAACCTACTGGTACACATGGTATTGGCGACAAATGCAATTTAAGCCCAAGTTGGCAGCATATATCGGACCACGCGCCGATATCTGATAGCTTCAGTATATTTATATACTCAAAAAAGTAAACTCCGGTAAATCAAATTCTTTTAAAACTCGAGTATTATGACGTCATCGTGATGGCGGAACGTTTGTTTTATTATTGAGAGGCCGCCATATATCCAAAAGTGAGCCCGCCCGATTTCTCTGCGAGTAAAAAAGGGTATTTTCGCCAGGAATTCGCCTGGTGTCTGCTCGATCACTGCAGCTAACATTCGATCAATATTCGGACGACAATCCGACGATTTTAGATTTTAAATATTTTAGAGGGAGGGCCGCAGCTCGGGCCTTAAAATCCACTTTTTGCCAAAAAAAAAACCAACTCGGAAGGGGATCGTTGACGTGATGTGACTGATAACTATAGTGCTCAAAGTGCACTGCCCGAGTCCTATGTGCGACAGGGTGGATTTTAAGCCTGCATGGTGGGTTGGAATTCGGCGACTTCCTGGCGAACCACAATTTCGGTCGGAGACCGTGGGTTTCTGACGCCGGCTTTATAATGACTTGACCCGGAAATGTTCCCTTTCCCACAAAATACCTTATTAATCCTTAATCAATTTGAGTAAAAGTTTGTAGCAAAGTAGATCGTATGATATAGGCCAACTGAGGGAGGATTCAATTTACGAGAGTATGTTGAGACATAGTCGAATTTAATTAACCTTTTTTAAGAAACCTTTCCGTTATAACTTTACTGCTACTGTGCTACGGTTCATGACCTATCCCCTTACAACGTTTCAGCGAGATACATTGGGAACTTTCGGAGGCCGTGACATGACAATCACACAAATACACGCACAAACAACGCTAATCACACAAACTTAGAAATGAAGTGTCACCAGTTCGACTCGTTATGTATAAAAATACGTAATATTTAATATTTCTTTTTAATGACTGTGAGTAATTAATGAGTAATTAAAGATTTTGTCAAATACAACCTCATTGAGACAGTACGATGTTCCGTCCTCACCCTACAGGCTATATATATGGTAGATAAATGTACCAAATTCTGAATATTGTAACACATCAGACAATATCATTTGTTGCTTGTCCTCCGTATTATACTATTATTCGAAACAAGAACAATAATAATAATAATAATAATAATAATAATAATAATAATAATAATAATAACAACAACAACAATAACAACAATAATAAATTAATAATAATAATAGTAATAATAATAATAATAATAATAATAATAATAATAAAATAATAATAACTAATTTTAAAAAAATATAATAATAATGAAAATAATTATACTGACAATATAAAAATAATATCAATATTAATAATAATAATAATAATAATAATAATAATAATAATAATAATAAAAATAATAAAAATAATATTTATAATTATAATAATAATAACAAAACAATAATTAGAAACATTTTAATTGTTCTAACTGATATTACATTAAAAAGTATGTTTTATTTTGGCATGAGTGAGCGAGAAAGAATCATCAATGGTAGTAGCTTTACGGTAAATGGTCTGTACATGGGTATAAGAACCCGTTCCATATGTGTCAAGCATCATGCCTGTTGTAAAGATTTCTGAGAACAGCAGTTTAAGGGGCGTTGAACCGAGTTCTCAGAATTAGACGGCGCCAGACATCATCACACAATGCCCTAACCTGGTAAATAACACCAATCGGCTGTCCAACGTCTCTAACACAACGCCCGACCTTTAACACTTGAATGAGATCTATTGTTAACAGAATAAAACCAGAACAGATGAAATCATTTATAACCGGCGCGGGAAGTCCAAAGATCTTTACATGATTGTTGAATCACACCTGTCAGAGACACATATGTAAATTTTTAAATGTGACCCTGGTGGGGAAAAAATCAGGAGAAAGTGGGCGTGCACCAGCTCTCTCTCTCTCTCTCTCTCTCTCTCTCTCTCTCTCACACACTTTTCCTGGTGGTACTTTTATTAAGTATAGACCATGCTTGTAGAACCTTTAATAAGTAATTTGATAATAACTACCGAAATATTACTTTAAATTTGTAAAAGTAACCTGCATCTGTTAACGACTTAACCACAATATTAATCCGATAGATAGCTAGTGTCAGAGCACACTACAATACACTTGTCTGTCTGCAACAGTATCGGTAACATGTTAATTTTTCGGTCTAAATTTCTGAAGTAATCTCGGTGACTTTCATATGATTCTACGAGACTAAAAAATAAAATACCATAAAACTCTGAAATTTCCATAACGTTCCAAGAAAACAAATATAAACCTAGCTTAAACATTTTTACCTACGGGAATTTGAAAATAATGATTCAATACACATAATTTTATACAAACTGTCTTGGAGTCACATTTCCTGATTAAATTATACCGTTACATTAATTTGTATATGCCTGCTCAGAGGCGATGCCGCAATTAGAATGGAAATTGCGCAGATTTTCGTGCGTCAAAAAGTTTTCTTTTTCATATAAGGTAATATATATTTATATTTGACTAATATGATACCTATAATACATATATTTTTAATAAATATTTTATATATATATATATATATATATATATATATATATATATATATATATATATATATATATATATACAGATTACGGTCATCGAAATTTGTTCATGACCTCTTGAGTAAACTTGCTACAAACCCCCTCCGATTGGAAAGAAGGCCTAAATTTGATAGCGTCTCATTAATTAAATTTTGCATTCAGAGATATCTTATCTGGCCAAAGATATTCTTATTTAGTACTTTCAGGAACTTTATCTTTATATAGGCGTGTAATTATCCTGCTTGGCTCTATGGAGCGTATTTCAAAGCAGAGTCAGCCCTTACCCTTAAGTGCCACATTTGGCGCATTTTGGTAAATGGCAAAAACTCATCAAGTGCCACAGAAACTTAATTTTTGCACTTAAGTATATTTATTTTGATCTAATAAAATTGATTGGCACGATCTTATTTTTTGTAGACTAATTTAAATGGTACATTTTCAGGAAAAAAATGATAAAATTCACAAATGGAAGATTAATTGACGTATGATTCAAATTACGACGATGATGTTCAAAGGAGTCAAGCACATGATACGTTACTATATATTTTATCACATTACTTATTTGCATGTGTTTAGAGTATGTAATAATCCTTTCAATTCAGGATTGCGAGGAGCGCCAAAGATGCTGTGACATATGTGATCGTCTGTTTCTAAATTGGTGAAAACGGGAAATGATGGAATCCGTAGAATTGCAACGATCATCCGATCATTGACTTTGATGTGACTAAATGTATAATATGCCAGAAAGATTCAGATGTGAAACTTGTGAGCACTCAAAATGGCTGTAAAAGGATCCGCGAGGCCTGCGAATTACGTAATGATCATGTTTTCAAAAGACAGGCTGGTTGAAGGGAATAAAGTTTCGTATCATGTGACGAATGATTGCTATAAAAAGTACACCACGAAATCTGTTCTAGATAGATTGTCTAAGTCTAGGACCGAAAGTGAAAAAGGTCAAGGCCATTCAAAATCTTTCCAACAGAATCCAGCAGACAACAGACGCTCTCGCTCAGAGACTGTGCGTAACCCACCAAACACTAAGACAGCAACAGCATTAAGAGAAAGAAATGCATCATATGTGACAGTAAATCCTGCAAACAGGTTTACACCAAATATCGAATATGCGAATCAAACCGGGCTTCAACTTTCCTTGTTGCAGCAAACTACTTTCAATACTCTGTTTTCAACCGTACATGTGACCTTCAGGATCCAAATTCTATGCATGGAGCAGATCTGTACTACCACAATGAGTGCATAACGAAATATTTCGAAACTTTTGGATTTTCACAAATCAGCTCGTCGTCCTGATATACCTACCGCATTCAAAGTGAATGATCAGATCTACAAATCCGAAACAGGGTACACGGCAAAATTGATGGATACTATTTGGTCCCTCACACGCCTAGATGTCGCTGAAACCCAAGTATTTATCTATCCTCAATAACAAACCATGCCTTCTTGGAGTGCAAGCAACTCTGTATGGACCAAAGAGGACATCCCATTGAAGATCCTTGCATTCTTGCCTGTACTACCGTATCCAGTCACTGAATATGCTACTGTTTATTCTGCTATGAAAAATGTCATGACCATTAGCTCACAACTGAATCAAGGACAGATCCCAATGTATTGAGATGAGGGGGTTTATTGCATGGTCAAGAGATTCAGTCGATGCGACCTCAGGAATTTTGCAATTTGGTTTTTATTCTGGGAACATTTCACCTGGTGAAAATTGATTTGAAGTGCATTGGAAAAGCAATATCAGGAAGTGAAACTGAAATCACTTGGCTGCAGACTGGTGTTTTGGGCCAACTGTAATCCAGAACTAAGTGCTAAATGGAGGACATTATACCCGCTCTCTGGAAGGCATGCAGTTTCTCGCTGAAGCACTTCAGCGCCTTCTTTACAAGGAGTTCTTCACTGAGATGGGTGTTGAAGAATATGCTCATGAATTTGGAATTCTGGCAAAGATAAAATCATGTGTCGCCGAGAAAAATAGCAGTGACAGTCAGAGGTACAGTACAGAGTTTGACACAGCATCTAGAAAACTAATGGAGGATTTGAAGCAATTCGTTGAAGCATGATCTGCTGTTAACGAAAACTTCAAGTTTTGGAGTCATTTCCTACGTATGATGGATGTAGTGCATGACCTTTTGATAGCTGATCGTGAGGGTATTTGGGAGCTCCATCTTGATGCTGTGCAGTGTGCTCACGTTTTGTTTGCTGCGTTTGATTGCACTACCTACCTTCAATGGTGCTCAGTATATCAAGAGAACATGCGACGCCTGTATAAAACTGCACCATCAGTCCACCAGTTCTTTTCGCATGGCAATTTTTCCATCAAAGACAAGCCTGGGCGGTTCAGTGCTGTTGGGGATAATCAGAAACTGGAAGAAAGTATCAACCTATCTTCCATACGCAGTATTGGTGTAATTGGACATGCCAAACAAAAGCATTACGTGGCACAATGGGACCACATATAACACGAAATGATGGGTGTGAATAATTTCCATCGTGAGTATGCTGGTGTTGTGGTGAGCACGCATGAGTCCTTCAGCCACCATCAGTCATCCACAGAAACTACAACTCGTAAAGAGTCTTTCATCCAGGAGGTTTATCGAGAATAAGGGCTCACCAATGTCAGCAAATGCGTCTCCAACACTACAGAACTTTGTGACAAAGGAGCTTATGACCACAGACATCAGAGATGACCTATTGAATGTCCTCTCCCTTTGAGAAGTACACTTCATTCCGGAGTGAGAGATTCATCCAGAAAAATAAATGGCTAAGCGAAAGCATCCACCGAACTAATGTGAAAACAATGGCAACCCTCAGAAGCAAACCAGAAAGGACAATCAAGAAGGTTGTAAAGGATATGAACATGGCTGTCAGAACAATGGAAATCGCCCGCGACCGTGATGTCACAACCGATGATCTTTTGAATATGATGTAGCTACCTCCCCTATCTTGTTTGATGATGATGGGATTATGACCAAACCAGCAAAGAACCAGCTCACGAAAGAGTTGGAATCGTGTCAGAAAGCTGAAGATTATAACTATCACCACCGGTCAAGCTCTTCATTCATTATTGACATCATTGCAAATGTTCGTAAGGTTGATGTTCCAGTATTTCAAACTTCAAGGTACTTGTTGCAGGTTTCATGTCCTTTTCAAATGTATTACACCAGTTTGGGCGATGCGACCATGTGTTTGACTTGTTCACAGAAGAACCTTCAGTGAAGGATGGTGAGAGAATGCGGCGCACTGCCACTGTGCTTATTGAAAACAACACGATTGAAGCTGGGAGACCCTTACCTACAGAGATGGAGAGTTCCTGGGTTTCAAAGAATAACAAGCTTCTTCTAGAACAACATCTACTGTGAACTTCGCGAAAATTTGATTTAATGTTAAAAGTACCCTACTGTGATAGGCTAGGTGAGCAGACATGACGGAAACTGGCAGTGCATCATGGTTCACATAGGTAAACAGAATCCACTAGAAAACCTTCAGTCTTCATTTGAAGAAGCTGATCTCCGCATACTCCTTCATGTGTTGAATGCACTTGATGCAGGATACAAAGTATGTGTCGTTCTCTCCAGTGACACTTATGTGACAATGGCTCTGCTTTACCACATCCCTACCTTTTAACAGCATGGATTTGAAGAGTTGTGGGTGAAAGCTGGAGTAGCAGATACCACTCGGTATGTACCCTTACATGTCATGATTGAGCGCCTTGGCCGTGAGGTGTGTGCCGTGTTGCTAGCTCTGCACAGCCTCACGGGCTGTGACATCACCAGCAAGATTGGCACCAAGAAGGCAGCTTTAAAGGCAGAACCAGAAAACACCTGAAGCAGTTTGAAAAGTCGCAATCACCCTCATCTGCAACCATAAGGAAGGCTGAGTCATATTTAGTTAAAGTACTTAGAAGCGGAAGCAATTCCATCAATTTCTCTGAGCTGAGAGCAGAGGTCTTCCACTTTAGCGAGTTCAGCTCTCTTCAAAGCCTACCACCAACTAGCAAAGGACTCTTGCCTCACATTCAGAGAGCATTCTATAATGCCCATACCATAATGCATGCCTTGGAAAGCTACTTTGACCCTGAAGCGTATGAATTCTTGAAAGCTGAGGATTATGGCTCTGAGGTAGATCAGGGTCAGTTGAAACCTACATCAGCTTGGATCACTGGTTAGTCGTTTGTTCATGTGAAAAGTGTGCCAGATCCACTTGCCCTGCAGAGTTGCTGGGGTCAAATATGTACAATTCTGTCGGTGCATGAAATCTACCCACCATGCCTGTAGAAATCCGAACTGTTAATAACTACCTTTTGTTTATAGCTTCGACTGACTGATAAGTTATGTAAACCGTCCGAAACAGGCAACATGTAGGGAAGAGTTTATGTACACTGCTAGATGTCACTTGTTCTGCATTGATTGTTATATACTTACTGATAATTAAGTTGTGTACTGATAGCTCAGTTGTTCCAAAGATAGATGGGTCCGTTGCTATTATAAGTTAAAGTTTTGGTATCTTTCATTAAGCCTTTTTCTCATTATATCAGTATTTATGTATGTACGAGAACACTTTTGTTACTTTGATATGATCCTGCAAAAGTAAGTTTTTTCAAAGATTGATCCGTCCGTGGATATTAGAAGTTGAGGTTTTATACTTTTCATTAAGCATTTGTCTCAGGATATCAGTATTTTTTATGCACAAGAACACTTTCGCTACTTTGATATGCACCTGCAAATGAATGTTGTTTCAAAGATTTATCAGTCCACGGAGATTAGAAATTGAGGTTTTGCACTCTTCATTACAAGAACACCCTTGCTACTTTCATTTTAACCCAGAAATGTTTGACAAACTTTGAAGTAATTAAAGTATTTTTAATGTCTAGAAAATGGAATTATTTAATTTTATTTTACTATTGACTCATGTAAGATTAAGATGGGTGTTGACAACCGGAAAAATATTTTCATGACATTAATTAAGTCAAGTCCAACTGAACAAAGTGGTAACGATGAACTTTCTTGATGCAAAGCACCTATTGGATGCATGGAACTTTTCAAAATTTCGTCATTTAAAGGGATATGCTGAAAGAGATAATTAAATGGTATTGGTATTTTCATATGTTAACGAAGCTTGCCGAACCCAGCAGACCTGTAATATACCCTTATTAAATCTACAATTTTCGAAATGCTATGTCTAGACATTTTTTACCAAATAAGGTTACTCTGGATGCAATGCTGTGTGAACAAATCGTGCTCAAACTAGTAAACATATCCATATTGAGTGCCAGATCTTACCAAAATAGGGGGAAATGTGTATTATGTACCTAAATTAGAGGTATGGATAAAAAGTTATGATGTCATATGGTTGTTTTTTTTATAAAAAAAAATAGTTTTAGTTACAAAAAAATATTTGACGCTTACTTAAAAAGATGTCATTGTTCACTGAGATACGCCAAAAACGGCAAATAAGGAGTAGGGGGTTACTTCATTTTAAAATACGACCCATAGAGCCCAACCCAAAAAATGACACACCTTTATGGAGATGCGGTTCCTAAAAGTACAAAATAAGAATTTTTTGACCAAATTTGGTAACTCTGTAAGCAATATTTCAGGAATGAGACACATTCAAACTTGAGCCTACTTTCAAACACAGCATGAGTAAAGATAGGTCACTCAGTACCACAAACATATTTTATATCAATGACCCATGCTCAAAATTTGTCATTGGGTTCCATGTAAATAAAAAAGTCAAAACAACAGTTAAATAGCCAATATTCTGTGAGTTATTACTTAAAACTACAATTTTACTTCTTTCATCGGTTGACCATCATCCAGAGAGCTTTAAATGCCATTTTAGAGAAATCATACTTGATCTCAAAGTGTTACCCAAACTTTTCCTGCGCAGTGTCACCATGTAGATTAGGAAAATATATAGTTTTGCTCTAAAAGACATATGTACACGAATGACCCCCCCCCCCCCCCCCCCAAGCTCCAGGAGTATAACCATCAATGTGACATATTGGCGGTTCATGGGCGATTAATAAACTTACTTGTACAAAATATTGGAAATTGACATCATTTGGCAACAGGCATCCATGGATGAAACATATACTACACATGCTGAAAGCAGGGCTACCTGGCTGGTCTATGGGAAAAAAAGTGGCTTTATTTGACACAAAGTACAAATGCTTGCACGAACGTCTTGCAAGGTTGCAGAAGTGGTTCGTGATATATTTCAATATTGTTTAATGCCTATGTATGTGTTCGTGTAAAGGTTTCCTAAAGTTCAATCAGACCACATAAAACAAAAAACCAGCCAAACATGAGAGCTAGTAAATTATAGATAATTTTGTAAAACCGAAAGAAGTCTTATTTTCCCTTTGAAAGATATGGAGGAAGTGGTCTGGGACTGGTAAGTGTTAGCATGACCACGTACACGGTGCTAGAATTCCAACGATACCACCATGCGCGGAACTATAAGATGCTACATGCAAACATTTGCTGCATGTATGGTTATTCTACCACACAACTGGGTAGAAGGCTTTTGTGTTTCACAATCCATAGATATTGCAAAATACATACGCATGAGATTAATATGATACTTCGTGAAAACATATCAAAACAAAAGGTAAGACTGATGGAAGTAAGGAATTAATTGTGTTGATTAACTGAATTATACATTGAACAGTCTATCGACAGTAAGGGCATTAAAAAAAGGATTTTGACCTGTAGCAATATGAAAATGGGTTATGAAACTCGTATGCCCTTTTATTTCATTCCAAATTATTTGATAGCTGGATAACATACGTCTTTGTGAACAAACTACGTCTATGTACGCCTCTGTTATAGAATACGAGTCATCGGCCAGGGCAAAGTTTATTCAGTGCAGCTGACCGGTCACTAGTCAGCATTAAATGCGTCCTGTCGGCAAACGTTTCATTGCATGGTCTACCGGGACATACGTCCTATTAGGATGCGTCTCATGGGTACACACCAAGCAGTCCAGCGCATGGCAAAAATAGCTGCACAGCACTATGGGTCTTGCTTGCTGCCTCTATGAGCTTATATCGATGGAAGAAACCGTAAACCTGGCTCTAGCTAAATACATGTCATGTTTTATCACTCATGTTTTGTATACTCCCCAATAACTCAGTTTATTTCTATTTTCTACACAATCTTAGGGCAACACAGCATGAAATACTAAATACAGGAATCCTGACCAACTAATACTAGATAATAAACATGACTAGTGAGCATGCTTAAATGGTTGCTTCAGAAATCGACAACATTTTCCCAGTGTGCCCTCATGCTTGAAAATGGTGCGGTAACATTAAAGATAAAATGAAACTTCAGTTTAAATGTCATTGTTTATAAAAATAAACCCTCCAGTATACTGACTGCATGCCAGCGGAAGAAAAGCCTCGCTCTACAAAAGCTTATCTAATAAATGTATCTGCCACCTACCGGTTCCTTCGTTGCTGGTGTCAGGCCGACCTATTATTTAATAAGTGTATACAAAAGCTAGCATTGCTTGAACTTAAATGCTATATTGCCATCGATGATAAGCGCTGACTAAACTTATAATGTATATTAAGATATTTTTATTGCACATTTTATTGCTTTTATTTTATTGCTCCAATAGTGGCTGTGTATGTTTGTATGTGTCTGTCTGCATGTGTATACATCTCTGTGCCAGGGTTGCTAAAACAATCAGGTCACGTGAAACAGAAAGGAGTCCGAATTTTAGAGCAAGTAATAAATAGATTTTGGTGAAAAGTGAAAGTAATGTAATGTCTCTTTTTGTATGATATGCGGGATGTCGTCTCGGGCGGTAAGTGCTAGACGGTCACGTGTTGTTTAATGCCCGACCATGACAAGCCTGTGTAACGGTTAGATGCTACGAGCAAACATCCGCCGCTTGGGTAGCCTTTACGACACAGGGCGTCGAAATGGGGGAGGGGGGGGGGGGTATATATATTCTTTTTAGCAAGTGTATGTGTGTGTGTATGTCAAACTCCACCCCACCCCCCGTCAGCTATTCAGAAAATAAGATATGTATATTGGAAATAAAATACATATATATGTATAAAAAGAATATGATTGACTTTTTCCATTTATTAATTTGGTCGTATATTAAGATAACTTCATGGCGCATGTTAACGCTGTAATGGCCACGCATCTTTGTGTAAATGTTGCTAAGTAACAAATCAAGCAAGCCACCTGCAACAGAAAAACGTCAGAACACTGGAGCCCTAACTTATAGATGATCTGATAAAAAAGTAATTTTAATTTCTCTTGTACATGTTAGCAGTCGTCTCTGTCTGGTACCTGCTATATAGATGATCATGGGGTGTTTAATTTCCCACAGTGCCAAGCTTGCGTGCATGGCGGGATTATTTTTTCTTTTTATATAAAACCATTGCCTGGTTTCCTCGGCGAACAGTAATTAACGGTAGGCACGCTAATGAGGCTGTTCTGGTGATTACGAAAGTGTCAGGTCAACCTGTGAACGATTTGTAATAAGCGAACGTAGTTTCAACTTTACAAATCGGAGAATACTAGTTCAGCTGTATAAACTATGTTTATGGCCATAGCTTGCCCAGGCCATGGCACTGATGTTGCTTGAAAATCTATAAAGAAACTACATTAAATATTAAATTTTAACTTAAAATGGACATTAAATGGCGATGTATTAGTTTACACTTTCGATTCTTGAGTATTTACATATGTATATACATAAATATGTATTAACATGTATATATAAACTACTTAAAATTTTCCAAATTTTCATTTACATATATATACACACATATAAATATGTGTATGTGTGTCTGATGGTGTGTGTGTGTGAGGGATGGTTTGTGTGTTATCCATCCATATGCATATGTAACGTACTGTGTATATATGTATATATATATTAGCTGATATACCCGGGGATTTTTACCAGGTTTGGGGAGATGAATTATCTAATATGAGGAATGCTGGCTCAGTTTTTTTATTCTAAAGAAAATATAGATTTTCAGTGGGATACTGTCATAATATGATAGGTACATATATTTTTATGGTGCTGCGGTCAAGGAAAAAAAATCATATACGGTTATGTTTACCTTGAAGACCTGCATGGTGAGTGTGATGTTTACATTTGCAAACCGGAATGGGACGCGGGGGCATTCGGTTTTCGATGATCTCTGACTGGTTACTATTGTTGGGCGTATGAAGAAAAGGTTGATGTGAGGAAGACATGAACGATGAATTAAATATACGTTTTACGGAAGGAAATTATTCCTGAAGAAAGATACGGAAATATGCATATCTCGTTAGTAGCAATAGCGTACCCAAGTGAAATCGGAACAGCTTTTTAGTCGTATCAGACCAATTTTGAGTCCTGGAAACCCCTCTCCACCCCACCTCCACCTTGTATTAAGTCTTGTTATTCCCCCCCCCCCCCGGTTGCACCCCTCCTTTTTATAAAGCGAGAGTTATGTGTTTTTCATATTTACTGACCACGCTTGTGGGTCAGAGCCTGGGTCAAATGTCAGGCCAAACATGATTAAATCCCTCCCCGAAAGCTTGGGTTATTCATTTGCACAATAAAGTCCTTAATCCTGTGCTGCATTAGAAAACACAGACAATCCGGTCTTTACCGTAGCAGTTCCGCTGTTTTCGGTGGGAAGCTTCATGCAGATCATAAAAAATGCATAAATCACTCAAAAATGACGTGTACATGCCGTTCGGGAAACCTACCACGTTAAATCTCTTTGCAGTTATTGGTCTCATGGGGGGGGGGGGGGGGGGTAATTTCTGCAGCATTTTGAATATGCCTGCATGATCAACCATAACAAGTGTATATATTATGAAATTTTGTATTTCTGATTTCTTACTGTTTGCTGCAAGGGTTAACCACATTGATGACCTCTTATTATCCCTACATACATTGTAACAGTCTGATAAGTTTATTGCCTCCGCCACTGAGGGTATGCGATCATATTCCCGTTCGTGGCGTTGTGTGCGTGTGTGTGTGTATGAATCTCATGAAATTTTGGATATGGGATCTAGCACATGATCCCCTTCAAGAACGTCATTAGGGGAGTTATCACAAATGCAGTCACTTATACACGGATGAACCTGCATGGGAATTATGGGAAGAACAAGAAAAGTGCAAACACGGATGGGGAGCATCCAAAAATAGGGACTACATTCCTTAGAACGCACTTAAATATTTTGTCTCTGTTTAACCGATGGGCTGTTGGACAAATTCCCTCTGGACTGTCGGACACCTGCCTTAGATTCATATGCGCACAATCTTCAAATGAGCAGCACGAAATCGAACATTCTGCTTATGAATTTTGACCTCTCTCTCTCTCTCTCTCTCTCTCTCTCTCTCTCTCTCTCTCTCTCTCTCCCTCTCTCTCTCTCTCTCTCTCTCTCTCTCTGTGCATGGTAAATACAGACGTATATAGGGGTAAAAATCACTGAGATTTTGCGGGTAGTTGTGCCTTGAGAAAAAGGAGTTATGGGAAAATTAGCTTAAGATGTGGATCCAAGACCAATTTGTATTATCTGTCTACCAACCTAGAAAAACAACCGAAGCTGATTTGTCATTGACTCATCAGACACCATGTAATCACTTACAGGGAAGGGTGTGTCTGAATATTAATTCTGTGATGGGCACGTTATAGCTGGTTTGAGTGGGGACCACATCAAAATCTCCATGGCTTAGGTCTGCGCTCTCTGATTGCACTTATGAGCACGTGTCAGGGGCGGATCAAGGATCTAGGAAAAGGAGGGGTCCAACCCAGGTGGACTAATGATATAACTTAAAAAAGGTCCCCAGGTCCGGAATAGGGGGGGGGGGTCCAGGCCACAAAAATTGGTCTGAAACCCTAACATAAAGTTGCAGCGGCTGAAAAAAAGGGGGGGGGGGAGCCCCCCCCCCTGTGGTTCCGCTTCTGCATGTATCACGAAAACCAGGGTTGGCATCCTATTTTAATCATCAAGAAATCCCCCCCCCCCCCCCTTGATATTTTAGGAAAATGCAAACACATGTAAATGCTGACCAGCAACTACAGATTCGGGAGATTTGCTACGACATGGTTGGAAAAACGGACTCTGTTTTAGATAAATACTATTAATCGCTATAATTGATTTATATGAACCTTTGTTTACACATTCTTAACTTGTTATGTGTAATATCTTATGTTATCGTGTTAAACAAATCTTTAGTTTCTACATGAACAGCATGCTTACACCAAGTATAAATAGGCTTAAGTGAAATTTACATTTTTAGGGAACCCAATTCTGAGAAGACATACCTTTTACAGAAACACTCACAACTTAAATTGGATTGAGTGGGAAGATAATCAGCGTGATTACGCCCTTTATGGTTTATTTCTATAAAAAATTTTTTAGTTTTTCTAAAGAAATTTAATTGTTGATGTCAATCATATAATTAAACAGGAAATTTCCGCCTCGGATAAGTTCTATACTTACACTTTGCTTCCGGTGCACATCCCTATGATTCACTTTCCCAACACCGGAATAAATTTCCCTGTTCAGTATTATGAAAGGAACGCACAGAAGGTTACAAATAATCCTGTTTCAAGTGAAAAATTAAAAGTTTTTGACCATTTGGATTCTCAGAACCCAGATTTCTTTATAATAGTTCATTCTTATTTCAAAGCGTGCACCCTGATCGGAATCGAATCCGGAAGTGAGTCGGGGTTTAAAGTGATCACATTGACTCCATGTAAGCTGAAGCCCGCATCAGCTCCCTAACACGACGAAAAATTGAAAAAAAAGTGAGATTCAAGGTAGAGGCCTCCTCATATTATAAGAAGAAACTGAAGCGATGTTCATGATTATAAAGCTGTAGATGCGACTCAAAGCCAAGCGGAAATATATCAAAGACGAGGACAAGACGATGAGTCGGACGAGTCAGTAGAGCAAACAACAACCTTGCAGGCGCGGATCCAGGATTTTTTGCACGGAGGGGTCAACAGGTGTCATGCATAAAACTTGTCTAAAAAAGGGCGGGGGGGGGGGGGTTGGGTCAAGGGCAGGGTGGGGTGGGGTGGAGGGGGGGGGGTCTCGACTCCTTACTCCCCCGTCATGCATAAGATTTGTCTAAAAAAAAGTCGTTGGTTAAGAGCGGGGGGGGGGGGGGGGTCTGGGGATCCGCGCCTGCCTTGGACGCCCACCTAGTGACCAGAAGCGGATCCAGGGCGAGGGTCCGAGGGGTCCGCACAACCCCCTCCCCCCCCCCCCCCGGACCTGGGGACCGTTTATTAGGTCTCGTCATTGATCCTCCTGGTTTGGACTTCCTCCTTTTCCTTGATCCTGGATCCCCCTTGGTGATGATCTTTTGAAAAACTTATAGCCACCAGCACGCAGATGTTTTTGCGGTAGTTTACTAGTCTTGGACCTATACAACCAATGATGACATGGCGATCTTTGTTTTTCTTCATTAGCTAGCTCGGAGTCAATTAAAATAAAGTAGCTATCTATTGGTCGATATCCTGATACCAGAAAAAATATGGATATTGTTGAGTAACTTTTGAGATACATGTATAATTCGACGTTTGTATACTTTTTATGAAGGGAAGGGGATAGCTGGCTTTGCATGAGGCCCGAAAAAGTCGGGCACCGGATTTGCCTGAACAGTATTATTTATTCGTCACAATGGGGCATCATTATTTCCTGAACAGGCAATGAAGGAAACACTATCCCCGATGCATTGATGATTTAATAACATTTCGGTGGAATTATATTTCCGGAGTTAACAAAGGTTTTATTAAGTTTAGGTGAAAATCAGTAGAGAATTTGGGTGTTGGTTGTATTGGTTCCGTTCTTTATGTATATGATTACCCCTTTGACCTGCTCAGGACGAGTTCATTTTAGGACTTTCCTCGCATTTAGAGGTTTGAGCCTGTTTATCTACAAGCCGTTTGTAAATGTATATGTTTTTATTTTGCAATGACACACTGAAAAAGCATGTAACCGAAGTTGACTGATTGTACATGCGCGGACGTTGAAAAGTCACTGGTCGTTGGTTGTGAGGATATATGAACCGATGCGATATGTTGGTATATACAAAACTCTGGTTCGTCTGATTTGCCGCCAGATGTCCCTGCTTGACGTGTTGGAATTACGGCCGGCGGCCATTTTGGCATTCCCCCACATGTTAAGCCTGTACAAAGAGGGATCGGCGCTTTTTGATTTAATTTAATAAAAGGTGGAAGGGTATACCTTTATTAAATAAACGTCAGATATCGGAATAAGACCACAGGCAGTTGTTCACATTTAACAGACGCTGACCTGTTAATCTGGAAAAGTCAGCTTGTTGGGAGTCATAATATCTGTCCCGTCTTGAGGAGAACTTCCGGTCTGCCGGTGATGATGGACATTAAGTATTTCACATGAAAATATACTTAGACTTTATTTAAATTCTAAGTATAGATTCAACGAAACTACACCGAAAAATAATGTAATATGAGGATCCTGTCGAACCTTGCATGTTACACATACCTTATTTGTAAAAGACAAATGCGACACCGTAATTGTTCATTGTATGTTACTCAAGACGAGTATTTCATGAAATGGCAGACCCGACTTTGGATTAAATGTGGGTTAACTGACTTAACATTTATGTAATTAAAACACCTCAAATTCTAAGGCCTATATCAAGTTAACACGCAGGGATATGTTCATGCACTGTTGTATATATGTTATTATGAAACAAATTATATCTATACAAGATTCAGTCATTGTTAAGCTTTTGTTTTACTACGCTGTAGTATTCTGAACACGTGAATTGTCAGTATAAAGCAATTGAACTCTAGTGAGTTTTTTTGCAACCTGAAATTCTTGGGATCAAAGGTTACTAAGCAATAGGGAAAATGTAGTTTTCGTCAAACCTAGTGGAATGCCACGTGATTGGACGATGAATGTTTGCTTGCCAGATCAGTATTCCCAAGTAAATAGACACTAAATTAACAGTATGTATAAAAGAAGTCAGAGGAAGACACGTTTTCAATAGCTGGAGATAATAGAATAATCAAAGGACCCTCTCCTCCTCCCACCTTTTAAGCAAAACGTATCTCTGATTAAATCTGGTTCTCTTATATACTTCCTTTACCATTGTAAAAGCCATATATTTACCTTCAATCATTACTTCTGGATCCGCGCTTGAGAAAAGCCTCCAAAACCGATTTGTGGTTAAGTTGCGGTTATTTATGACACAAAACATGTCACCCCTTTGAATAAACACGCCCACAAGTATATTACATAATAATCAACACAGTTATATAGCAATACATTTTCAATGGATGACAGACCTAATCAACTTCATGGCATGCCAAAACTTTATAAATGCTTTGTGGTATCACCTTCTAATTGTTATCGACAATCTGTTGAATCTGCCGAGCCGGTTTGGACCACAGAAAACATATAGGCTATAGCGTTCTTAGCATTCCTACCCTAACTAGACTATTGACAATTAAATTATACTCTTATTTCTGTGAGCTGCCCTGCACATTTAATTGGAGTTATTTTCTGTTCCTCCCGCAGGTAACCATTTCAATTTGGCAATATTTCTTATAATCTAATGGATACTGACGTACGAGCGATTTATGTAACAAGGTTCAATTGTTTCTCACCATCCATATACCAAATAGACTAGTGACATTTAAACATATTCAAGGGAGCAGCACTGCATTTTCATTAAGATTTACACTTGGTTCCATACAAAAATACCTATTACATATTTTCATTATTTCTATAGACTGGTGTATCAGATGAAAATGTATGCTGCATTAAAGTAATGAGACCTAATTAACTGGAATTATTTTTCAATCAAAACCATATCTTCCAAATTAGATAAGATATGCTTTAAAATGAATATATGAGATCACGGCATCACCAATCCTGTGGTGAGGATCAAGGTTACTGGTCACTCGCACAAAAAAGCTACATATAAGGCCAAAAAAATTAAAGCTATGGTTCTCAGGCACCGCCCACGTCAATTTTAAACCCCCGCATCAAGAATTTTTATTTTGATTTTCAAAAGAAACTAAACCAATTTTGTGCTGCAACCGCTCGGACATTTCTTTCAAGGAGATAAAATCAAACAATTTCCTTTTTTATGTAGGGCTTTTACTTGTTTAGAAAAATAAATCTGTTATTATCATGCTTTTCCCTAATCATTTGTCATTTTTATAGAAACATACCAAAAATTAAAAATAAAAAAACCGCTCGCCCACATTGATTTCTGAAAAAAAGTGCCTGAGAACCATACCTTTTTTTATTTTGGCCTAAAAGCTGCTGATCTGGTGTTCAGTCTAAAATAATATTCATAAAAATTGCATCCACCAAAATAGGGTTGGCAACTTATGGGAAGTGTAATATTATCCGGATGCAAGATCAAGATTAACCCAGAAGATCCCACATATAAATACATGTATTTGTTCTTCTCGTCAAGCTTTTCATCTCGTATTAAGCCTTTATAATCACTCGTCCACTTAAGCGTCAAATTGTGAAAATATTTTTGTTTGAGAATATAGCAAAACTCAATGGGAATTGCTGAAAGAGACTATTGTCTTTCCAGAGGCAGTGGAAATGTATAACGCTTTTATAAGCTTTTTTTTAAGTTGTTACTTAACCTAATCTCAAGCATTGCGTCCTGTTAGGCCTTGATTGGTCAATCATTTCAACCGGCCCTCTCGTGGCCAAACATAGAAAACACACCCATTCCAAATAGTGCATTTTATGAAGGTGATAATCGTGATACAGATAATGCTATGTGAAGAGGGTGTAACTGTCGCGTTGATAGTGGCACCGTTCTACCGACTTCCCGGGTCTTAATTAAATTCCTTAATTAATATATAAGTAGCCCTTGTGAAGGAGGCGTCACCCATGAACATTTAGTGTGATTCCACAGACATTGTAGGGTTTGATGATAGAGATTGGGGTGATATCCATGGCAACCTTTGTCATGGAAGACAACTGGAATTTCCGCCTTAAGGCTTGGTCGTGTCTTTGGGAGGGTCAGGGCTTTTTGTTTGCTAAGTTGACCATTCCTTCAGCGGCAGATTCTGTTGCAGCCATGCAGGTATAAATGCTACAACAGGCTGTGTTGAGACTTTCAGCAGTCTGCGCTCCCTTATTGCTGCCCGCTGTCTGTCTCCTTTTTCCTCATTTTTCTGAGCCTTGTCTAGACTGCTGCGGTCAAATGCTGTAACCTCCTATACCGCCAGGATTTTCACAATTTCATAGGTCTTAGAGTCACGTTTGGAGAAAATTCCACTGACTTGCGGAGTAATAAGGCATACAAACATATAGTATTACATATATACATACATACATACATACATACATACATGCATACATGATATATGTTAACGGTATATAGATGTTAACAGGTATATTCGTTATTGTTACTTGTTGTACCGGTTTAATTTTAGGGACTAGCAGACGCTGCCATGACACAGCGTTTTATTTGCCTATTTTTATTGGTTCTAGAAGAATCACTTTCAAACATGTTCATTTGATTATACAATGGTGAACAATATATGTATGAGGCTCGATCTTTTAATATATAAAACTGGGAAGTATAGATAAACCTTACAAACTGGTACGATAATCGTATTAATTTTGTCTGTTTAATTTATTATATAATGTAAGACCTAGCCTAGTGATGGGTTGCTGGACTGATCCGACCACGGATTAAATGGCTAAAAGATTAAATCTCATTAGCTCCTCAGAGATTCGCTACAATTTCTTTTCGACCGGTTAGGACATCTGGATCATAGCTGGTCCCGTAGGTAAAAAAAAAAAAATACCCCTCCCCCCTTCAAATAACATGCCATTCTTGTGAAGTGGCTTTATTTTATTCCTTATCTAAAAGACTGTTCCAACAAAAAGACCGATCCTTCAAATAAAAAAGATAAATGGTGGCAATTGATGATGTGCATAAAAAATGTTAATACTTTTATTATTACTGTTAATATTGTAATCATGACAGGGTATAACCAATGCTTTCAAGCAGTCCCAATTTGTACAAATATTCAAAATGATAAATCGTGTGTGAGATTTCAGATTTGCCCGTAAAATGCACCCTCAAAATTTCTTGAGTATCCTACCAGGTATTGCTGAGAAATTTTTTTAAAGATCGAACTAGAAATCTATATTCTACGGAATGCAAGCCTGGACCGTGTTCGGATTCACTTGTTTGGCCCTTATTATAAGGTTCTCTCGTGGATAAGTTACTGTACATTTGTGAATATTCCTCTTTGACGTTCCTGGACCCGGATCATGTGCAGGATCCACACCAAAAACTGATCGATTCTTCCTTGGCCCATTCCGGAAATGTCCTGAAAATTTCGTGAAATTCCGTTCTCGATTGCATGCATAAGTTATTTTGTGCTCAAGCACACACCCACACACACCATCACACACAAACACACACAGAAATGGGGATTCACGCATACACTCCTGGCGGATAAAATACAGGATGTGTAGATGAATGAGAGTCAACAGGTAGGCTGGCAAGATGTTATTGGTGTGATACATCAGCAGGTAGGCTGGCAAGATGTTATTGGTGTGATACATCAACAGGTAGGCTGGCAAGATGTTATTGGTGTGATACATCAGCAGGTAGGCTTGCAAGATGTTATTGGTGTGATACATCAACAGGTAGGCTGGCAAGATGTTATTGGTGTGATACATCAACAGGTAGGCTGGCAAGATGTTATTGGTGTGATACATCAACAGGTAGGCTGGCAAGATGTTATTGGTGTGATACATCAACAGGTAGGCTGGCAAGATGTTATTGGTGTGATACATCAGCAGGTAGGCTGGCAAGATGTTATTGGTGTGATACATCAACAGGTAGGCTGGCAAGATGTTATTGGTGTGATACATCAGCAGGTAGGCTGGCAAGATGTTATTGGTGTGATACATCAACAGGTAGGCTGGCAAGATGTTATTGGTGTGATACATCAGCAGGTAGGCTGGCAAGATGTTATTGGTGTGATACATCAACAGGTAGGCTGGCAAGATGTTATTGGTGTGATACATCAACAGGTAGGCTGGCAAGATGTTATTGGTGTGATACATCAACAGGTAGGCTGGCAAGATGTTATTGGTGTGATACATCAACAGGTAGGCTGGCAAGATGTTATTGGTGTGATACATCAGCAGGTAGGCTGGCAAGATGTTATTGGTGTGATACATCAGCAGGTAGGCTGGCAAGATGTTATTGGTGTGATACATCAACAGGTAGGCTGGCAAGATGTTATTGGTGTGATACATCAGCAGGTAGGCTGGCTAGATGTTATTGGTGTGATACATCAACAGGTAGGCTGGCAAGATGTTATTGGTGTGATACATCAACAGGTAGGCTGGCAAGATGTTATTGGTGTGATACATCAACAGGTAGGCTGGCAAGATGTTATAGGTGTGATACATCAACAGGTAGGCTGGCAAGATGTTATTGGTGTAATACATTCTTGGTTCTTAAAATATGGAAACGGCAAAAATATCTGTCCATGAACGAATCTTTTAAAGTACACATTCCGGTCATCAGTAAAGAAAAAGAATGGCGTCCTTGACCTTACAAGCTTCCGAGGTGGGACAGAATAAGCCACTTGTGTGCAAAAACACACAAACTAGACAGCCAGTGATCGAGCGTTGGGTGGAAGTTAAAATAAGACCAACACACAGATGAGACAGAAAGACAGTTGAACATGTGAAAACAGTCATATGAAAGAGCAATGTTCCATGAGAAAGAACAACAAGGCCTACAGGCCTGATGCGAATTTTTGCAATGGGATATACATCATGTATAATGCTTCCATGATAACATGCTTGACAGTTAATATTCAAGTACAATGCAAGTACTAAACATTTAAAAAATAAGTATATATACAATTGCCCAATTTCAGGCTGATATATCAAATCCCTACAGATTTTGTCATTCATATTCATATCATAAGAAATTGGATTAAAATTTGTGTTTTTCATGTGCCCATTTTCAAGAAGTCGCACAATTTTATCGCCTTCCTACAATTTTGCAAGAAGTCACGCATTATGTTTCGATCGGTACATTAAAAAAGTGAAAAAAATAACGGCTAGTACAATTATTTTTAGTCCCAGAGCTCACAGGACGACTATTATTTTTTTGTTTGGTGCTGCCTTAACGTTTCTTCTCTACTGGCATTGCTTTTACCCGAACGCGGGTAAACGACCGGCATGCAAACGACCTGGAGATAAAACACGCTATAATAGGTGCAATTCCAAGAAATCCCGCGCAGCAGGTTTTATTGCATATTTCTTAACCTTGTCTGTGCGCTAAAAGCTTTCTCTCAGCATGATATCTACCATGCAATTATTTCCTGTATAAAAAGTTAAAAAAAAATTAATATAGGTAGAGAAGCGCTGTTTTTGTGTCACAAACGGCAAGTATATACATGAAATTTTGTAGGCGCTGAGCCAGGAATAATCTAGAAGTCATAACCTATTGTTAAGACAGGGAACCAATCTCTGAGGTTCTAGATACGTTTCTCAGCCCCAGTCGACATTCCGCCATTTTGCATTTGCAGCACCAGGGGAGTTCAAACCAAAGACTTTGAGCTCCAAAGTCAAGCGCCTTAATTAACTTTGGCCTTCTACTGTATTAAGACCGTTTTTACATTCAAGAGTGGTGTATGAATAAGAAATGAAATATTAATTCTGGTTTAAAGTTTCCGGACAAAAGAACCAATAAAAGGAACAAATGACCTTGTTCTTCATGGAAACATTATACCATACAGTAAAATATATACAAATACAATACACAATCCTCGCAAGCATTAGTTTATACAAAATAGTAGCTATTGAATGAAATATTTTATATCATTAAAGAGTAAATAACGAAAACAAAAAAGAAAAAAGAAAAAGACAAGAAACAAGCCAAACAGACCTAAAGTGACAACGGGATATACATCAGGTATAATGCTTCCATGATAAAGTGCTTGACCATTACTTATCAAGTTTATTTGTGACACGTTTATGTACAATGCAAGTACTCAACATTTTGAACCAGAGTATAAGCACCAATTACACAACACCAGTCTTCAAATACTGGCATTGATGTACACAACACAAAAATGATTGCAGGTGGCACCACCAGTCTTGAGTATGAGAAAGCCATGGAAACATTTCAGGCAGATACTTCATACCACTCTTGCGCGATGTGCACAGATGCATTATACCGAAACACAATTGAAGGTGGTGCCACAGGTATTGTATACAACAAGACTATCCGAGATGTATGGAAATGCAAAATTTTAGGCATATATGCCATATCACTCCTGTGAAATAAGCAAGGCCATACACTGTATAAAAATTATTGTAGGTGGTGATACCAGTCTTGTATACGACGAAGTCATCCGTTATGTATAGGTATGCACAATTTCAGGCTGATATATCAAATACCTCCTGGAATATTTATTTCAGGGAAATACACTGTGCAAAAATCATTGTACATGTCGAAACCAGTCTTGTGTACGAGAAAGCTATCAAAGATGCATGGACAGGCAAAAACCTCAGGCCGATACATCAAACTTCTCTTGAGTCAAGTGCACTGGGCTGACCAAGCTCAGCAGAGGAAGGCAGTTGCCCCAAGTCAAGCGAAGCTTATGCCAGATGCATCTCCTGCACTGAGTAAACTCTTGATATGTTGTTGAGTCTGATACAGTTGTCAGTCTCCAAAAGCTGTAAATAGATCTAGACTGAAAATGACCTGTTGCTAAATCTGAAATAGTTGTCAGTCTGCCAAGCTAAAAATAGATACAGACAAAATCTTGGCATGTTGCCATATCTTGATACATACTGAAAGACTTTGACTACAATGTTTTTTTTTTTCAAGCTGACATATTAATAAGATTATTTATATCAGAATGTTTAGAATAATAACACATGTCTATTGAAAGCAAAATCAAAATACAGATATATTTTATTCATGGATTTATCTCACACATAAGTTGGATATGGACACCAATTATTTATGTTGCCTGTACAACTCTGCTTATATACCCAAAGAGCTCAGTCTGATACTACATAAATCTACTACCTTTGTTTACCAGAGTATCTCACAGTCCTTACTTTGTTAAGCTCCAATAATTCAGGCAAAAATCAATTAAACTTAAACAAAACCACCTAGGAATCCCTTTTTGTGCAATGTTACAGAGTTTGAAAGAACTGTTTGCAGAAGATGACCAGCAGCCCTCAGATTGATACTTGGCCACAAGACTAACTTCGGCTTTCTGTGACTCTTACGTAATTAAATTAACTTTATCTATTCTTATACGACTGAGAAAACCCTACCCTAGGATGATTCTTGTGAAAAATAAAACCATTCAGCTTGACGTTTCATCATAAAACAATTTTTTCGCAGAAAGAAGCACATATTACGAAGTTTTCGCCCGTAAAAAAAGCAGGTCTATGCAGTAGTGCCACAAAAACCTCAATTTCAAAGATTCATGTGACTAATATTTGCATAAAATTTGGTGATGCCAGTTCTTGCCTTTTCTGAGATTGTTATGTTAGTATATCTTATTTGGTCAAATAACTAGGTTCAAATTCCTGTAACTTGGCAAAAATTCATCGAACCTGGCGATTTTAACAAACTTGAAAAAGCTTGTCTCTGGGACCATTTCTGTGAAGTATTGAACAGCATGGCAATAAGATTTAGGATAAGAAGACTGTCGATGGTTTTCCAGCTTTTCCTCAAAAGCTCAATCCTGAAACATTTGACATGTAATTTTTTGCATAACATTTGGTGACGCTAGCTCCTGCTGTTCCTGCTTTTTTCCCCCGTAAGATCTATTTCGGTGCAGAATGCTATAAATTAAGCTCAGTCCGAAAGAGGTTTTTAGATGTTTGATTTTTTTTTGCATAATATTTAGTGATACTAGCTCCTGCCGTTTCTTGAGATAGTATAGGTAAACGTACGGACGACGGCACATTATTGCATAAGCTCACAGGTTCGCTAAAATATAATGCAATGACACCATAATGCACTTCACAAGATCCTAGAACAAACAATACAGGGGGGGGGGACAAAATGTAATACAAAATACATAACGGCAATTAACACATAATGCATAAAACAAAATTGCAAATCTGGTGTATATTAAGTCCTAATGTGGGTAAAGAGCGAATTTATTGAATATTTGTCCTTTATTCTTGTAGCAAAGATAAACTTATGTACGGGTCGCTGCTATGCCTGGTTGGGTATATTTACTTGTTCACCTTCGCGAAAACGTTAATATTTAATTTCTGAACACGAGTACTTACAGCAATGAATCTGTTAGGTTCAGTCAGGTGGAACCGTATTGTTCATGTCGGGAGGGCAAAAAATGGTTGCGGGAAATCACTCTTAATTCTAGGTGTGTTTAGCTATCATTTATAGCTTGTTAAGCTATCATTCATAGAAGCGAGATTTAAGATTAATGCATTTCTAGTTAAGATGTTCCTGAAGTAATGGCTAGACATTGCTGAACAGATTAGACTCTTCCAAGTCTAACGTCAGGTAGCCATGAAAAAACGATTAGGTAGGCTGGCAAGCCTGTACTTGAGTTGTGCCACAGGTCATACGCTGGAACGGCCATCCATCCTATTGCATGTCGGCGACTCTCTAATTTTGTCAACGGGCCGAAAAGGCGATAAAGGGTAAATTACCAGTAGTATGAAAATAGATATGGAAATTTTAAAGATATCTGAAGTTGGTCGCTCTGTAACCCTATGAATTATGCTCGAAAAGGAGGTAGAGGAAAGGGGAGCACAGCCGGTGTCTTTTTTTTTGTGGTTTTGTCCTTCTCCAATCTATATCATGTCATGCATGTGACCAAAGTTATTCTTGTAGAACAAGCCCCTCAGACAGCCATACATTATATTGTGAAGGACTTTGAGAGGTGATCTTGGCGTATCAACAATTCAACGGGGACAAGCTCGCCAATATTTTCTTATGGACAGATCAGTGAACGCTCGTGATCTGCGAGCTGCCACTGTTAACAGTTTGTGACGGCTTAACTTTTGACCGAAACACGGTTTGTGTGAAAATTAGACATATGGTTCAATCCTTGTTCAAATCAAATTGATCACATTTTAATACTGTTTGTAGAGACCTAGTGCAAGGTTGTCAATTAATATTACTTTTTGAACTCGATGATATTCATTCTCAGATGTCGTACCGGCATAAACAATTTATGTACAAACAGACGTCTATAGGACAGTAGTGTCATACAGCATGGTGAGCCGATAAGCAAGATGTAGCAAAGTATCGTTGAAATCTGAGTTAACGTATGTGTATACGTAATCCGACCATATACCTGGACACGTAGAATACAGTTAACTTCATATTCATGTGGGTAACATACACAGAGGAATTACCTCATCGGGGTCAAAGTAATCAATGCATACTTCAATCGGACAGTCCTGCATACAGTAACGGACACTTAAGCTTATTAGGGCCTATCTAATTTAGTTAATATCTCCTGAATACCTATAGATGACTCAGAGTGATTACCGGCCCCGTCTGCTGGGTAAGGTCAGGGCTGTCTGATCTGGCGAGATTTCCTGGAAGCGGGCTCAGAACCAGGCCGTGATCTGTCTGAGGAGGATATCAATTTGCTTCTCACTGAGAATTTTACACTAATGGCTTGGTCACTTCGTGATACAGCGCACCCAGACAGCACACGCACTCAGAGAGCGCATATTCTGAAATTTGTCTGGGTGATCTTCCAAGATTTTAAATACATGCTCATTTGTTTTCTAAATACCCACCTATATTTTATAGTACCAAGTTCTCTACCAGAGGTCACTGTGGCAATTGCCTGTCTAGAGAAAGATAAACAAACACCTGGATCTTGGAAAACTTTTAAAGCTGTGATCAAGCCATCTTCGCCTGTACGAACATGCAGATCTTCTTAAAAATGCCACTTATAAGTCCGTCAATACTTTTTAAAGTATATTTTCTATAAAAGAAAGATAAACACTAGAAACACAGATATACATAGATTTTATTTGTTGGGGAAATATGGCCGTGGGCTTGTCAATACTTTTTTATATATATTTTCTATAAAAGAAAGATAAACAGCGGAAGCACAGTTATATACATATTTCATTTATTGGTGAAATACGGCCGTGGGTCCATCAATCCTTTTTTATATAAATATTTTATATAAAGGAAATATAAATCAGTGGAAGCACAGATATACAGAGATTTCATTTGTTGGCGAAATACGGCCGTGGGTCCATCAATACTTTTTATATATATATTCTATAAAAGAAAGATAAACAGCGGAAGCACAGATGTATATATATATATATATATATATATATATATATATATATATATATATATATACAGATATTTCATTTATTGGTGAAATACGGCCGTTGGTCCGTCGATACTTTTTTATATTTTTTTTCTGTATAAGAAAGATAAACAGTGGAAGCAGAGATATACACAGATTCGATTCGTTGGTAAAATACGGCCGTGGGATACGGCCTTTCCATGAAACCTGTGGAGTGCTCACCCTCGGTGGGGACCGACCGTTAAAAGCTCACCGTCTAGGCTGCGACTGTGATGATTCTTATACATGCATAGTTTGATTTTCTTAAATTATTCTTTTGCAAGTCTTGACAACTCAATCTTCTTCTACAAGAGTGTGGGTGGTCTGCAGCCTTCTAACACACCTGCTGTGACATATTCTTTATAACAGCACGCTTTCGATTTCGCACGCGTGCCACGATTTAAAATGCCTTTTGATTCTACAGAAATACCAAAACCGAAAATGAACGACATAATATTTACATTTATAGAGCGACAGAATATGCATTTCGCCAGCAATATTGTGTAATAAATATTTTTTTTCTAACTTAATACACTCCCCAGGTCCGCTTTACAGTCCCTGTCCACGTTTATTGGGGTGATAGTGACGCACTCTCTATATACTGAACAACAACGAATGATGAACAGAGCAACAATGTACACATCTAATTCACAACCCCTCACCGAAATCTGATAAATTCTGGCCAAAAGTGATTTTCCACAAAAGCGGATCCGGTGGGGGGACCGGACCTGTGGACCTATTTATTAGGGTTTTCTTTAGTCCTCCTTGGTTGGACCCCAACTTTTCCTAAATCCTGGATCCGCCCGGTCAACTAGAGTACTTTAAAGGGGATCACACCTAATATAATATTAAAACACAGTTTTGGTGAATGGATTGCTCACTTTAATAAAATAAAATGTACATTAATTGCATTTTTTTTTATTTGTGCATTCAGCGTTGAACGCCTCATAGAGAGACTGTTATCCCTGAAGTGTTTAATTTCTTACATGTCTTCATCAAATAATATTAAAGAAATAAATAGCAATAGAAGTGGATCCATGCAGGGGTGGGGTCCAGACCCTGCCCTTTCCCTTTTTTCAGCAGCCGCAACGTTTTTTGTTAAGGTTTCAGTCCACATTTTGCGGCCTTGACCAACCTTTTCCCCGACCTGCATGTGGATATTTTTTAAGGTTCTGTCTGATCTCCTCCTGGGATTGACCCTCCTTTTCCTAAATCATGGATCCGCCCTGAACAAACGGTTAATCATAGGCCATTGAACCCTGCATGTGGGCATGTAGGAAATACTCAAGACCCCCCCCCCCCCCCCATACTATCCAAAATCCCTCACTTTCTTTAATAGAGGACTGACTAACGCCTCAATTATAGATAAAGACAGTTATCTTCTACAAACTATATTATCACATTATTTAAGATAATATCTTTATGAATGAAAACTGTGCATTATACACGTGTGTGTGTGTGTGTGTGTGAGAGAGAGAGAGAGAGAGAGAGAGAGAGAGAGAGAGAGAGAGAGAGAGAGAGAGAGAGAGAGAGAGAGAGAGAGAGAGTGACAGACAGACAGACAGACAGACAGACAGAGACACAGAGAGAGAATCTGTAAGAAATAGAAGCATCGATTCCGTAGATTTTTCTGATGTGGCCCATTATGTGGTCGATGAAAGGTCAATTTAAAGTGAAGATATGTAATACAAGGCCTACAGGGCTAATGCGAACCTGTGCAATGTTTGGGAGTATGAATGGAGGTTTATTTTTAAAATTTTATATTGATCCTCTTAAGTCCTGCATATCTACCTTAGTAATTATGATTTCAGCAAAATGGACGTTTCGGACCTGCAAGTTTCAGACTAGGGCATTTTAAACTAGAATATGGGTAGTCGACGAGCGACTATGTATATCCGCAGAAATCAGAGTGTGACGGGTGAAGTGAGGCATGGATTAAGTGGCAAGGGGAATTAGAGTGAGGTGTGTTGCATATTAGCATGGATGTCTGCAGCGTAAACGTGAATGTAGGTGGTGCCACCTGTCATAAAATCGAGAAAATTGTCCAAGATGTATAAACCTGCAAATTTTCAGGTGGATAAGTCAAACCACTACTGAGATATGAGTGATTTTATCCAAAGGCAGATGAACAGATGGACCTGTGCATAAGTGGTTGCAGGTAGCGCCGGCAATTTTGCCTATAATGAATAGCTATGTGAGATCTATACACATGCAAAATTTTGGCCCAATCGGTCAAACTGTTCCCGAGATATGAGCTTAGATGTCTGCAGAGTAAACCTGAATGTAGGTGGCCCCACCTGTCATAAAATCGAGAAAGCTGTCCAGGATGTATAAACCTGCAAAATTTCAGGTGGAAAAGTCAAACCACTGCTGAGATATCAGTGATTTATTCTCAAGGCAGATGAACAGATGGACGCTGCGCATAAGTGGTTGCTCGTGGCGCCACTAGTTTTGCCAATGATGAAGAGCTATGTGAGATCTATACACATGCAGAATTTGGCCCAATCGGTCAAACGGTTCCCGAAATATGAGTTTGGATGTCTTCAGAGTAAACCTGAATGTAGGTAGCGCCACCTGTCAAAATCAAGAGAGCTTGCCAGGATGTATAAACCTGCAAAATTTCAGTTGGAAAAGTCAAACCACTGCTGAGATATGTGATTTTATCCCAATGCAGATGAACAGATGGACGCTGCGCATTAATGGTTGCAGGTGGCCCCACCAGTTTTGCCTATGATGAAGAGCTATGTGAGATCTATACACATGCAAAATTTTGGCCCAATCGGTCAAACGGTTCCCGAGATATGAGCTTGGATGTCTGCAGAGTAAACCTGAATGTAGGTGGCGCCACCTGTCATTAAATCGAGAAAGCTGTCCAGGATGTATAAACCTGCAAAATTTCAGGTGGAAAAGTCAAACCACTGCTGAGATATGATTGATTTTATCCTAAGGCAGATGAACAAATGGATGCTGTGCGAAAATGGTTGCAGGTGGCGCCACCATTTTTAGTGTATGTTATAAAGCTATCAAAGGGCTACATTTGTGCAAAATTTGTAGCCTGATCGGTCAAACGGTTCCCAAGATATGTGGGTTTATGTGTAAAAACAAATGGACGCTGGGCAGCGAGGAAAGGTCAGAGGTCAACCAAAAATGAGGGCGCAGCAGTTCACATGTGACCTGATGATAAACCCAATTTGCTTAAAATGCAAACCAAGTTTTTTCAAACAGTTGAAAGATATAGTTCCAATAATCTGGGAATTCTGCATCTAGACATTGTGTCTAGACGTCTAGACGCTGTGTCTAGACGTCTAGACACATTGTCTAGACACCCGCCAGAGCCAGGTAAGTTGCCATGGTGATGTCTGGACCCCCACCTGTTTGTACTGAGTGACCTCTTGACTTGGCTGCTGAAACTCAGCATGTTGTCGAATCTGTTTTCAAACACAGAAAGCTTTTTTCAATTGGCTACAATGCTTTTTTCAAGCTGTATTTACCCAATTTACTATTATAAAACTGGCAGAACCCTACCATAGAATAATTCTCATAAATTTAAAACCAATCAGCTTAACAGTTTCATCATAAATCAGTGTATAAGCTAGAAGAGTTTAAAATTACATTTTCGCTTGTAAAAAAACACATCAATGTAGGTGGCGCCACCAATACCTCAATTTCAGATATGACATATGTGACAAACATTGGTATAAAATTTGGTGATTATAGCTCTAACCGTTTCTGAGATTTTAATCTGAGTGAGCTTGTTTGGACAGATGTTTAAGTTCAACCTCCTCTAACTCGGCCAAAAATCTCCGACCTGGAACCATTCAAACAAACTTGAGAAAGATTGTTCCAGGGATCATTTCTGTGAAATATTGGACAATTTGGCTGGACAGTTTCAGAGAAGAAGATTTTTAAAGCTTTTTTAGCTTTTCCCCTATAAAATCTAAGAAAATGCAGTAAGAAAAAAAAACAAAATCCGATAGAGTTTTTCAGATGATTGATTATTTGCAAAATATTTGGTGATGCTAGCTTCTGCCGTTTTTGAGATAGTTATGGTTAACGTACAGACGACGCACGACACACGACGCACGACGACGCACCATCGCATAAGCTCACAGGTTCGCTAAAAATGGGGGAAATGTGTATATGCTGCACTATGAAAGGTCATGCAAACATGAGTTTTATCAAACTTTACAATGATAAAGAAATCTACACGGAAATCTCGCTCACGTGACCAAGTGGTAGTGTTGGCGGGAGTTGTTTATTATAGGGACCAAATGGTAGGTCGTCTTAGCGGGATGGTCGTGATAACGGAGTGTTGATCAAGCGTCGTTACTGTATATATGGTACAAAAAAAAAAAAACACTCCGTCAGTATAGTTTAATTTTATTCTTATTTTTTTTAATCTAAAACACTGAAATGAGACCAACAATCATAAGGCAAAGGCCTACATACAATGGAGCACCTGCTAAAAAAGTATATTTCTGTGTGATCTGCGTGCCTCTGTTAGGAAATATGTGTAAACGCAGCTCAGCTGTCAATAGCTCAGTACGTGAATGTAAAAGAAAAAAAATGGTTTTGGTACAGGTACTGGAAATGCTTTAAAACCAGTCTATTAATCATTTATTACATCTTATATTGGATGCAGAGCACACACTGGCGCCCTACTCTTACAGAGACGGCTGCAAGATAAAAAGAATATGGGATAAAACAATAAAAGGTATAGGTGAAATAATTATAGTATATATATATAGTACATGAGCTACCAATCATGAAACATACCGGTAGTACACAACACCACAAAGGCCTTTCCTGTCATGTATAGTATGATACATATTTAGATAGTTTGGTCGTGGTGGCAATGTAAAATTAATCACAGATACAAGATCCTGAAAAAAAACAGTGTACCAGTGTACGTCAAAACAACAGTGTACCAGACTGTGTGTGTGTATGAATACATACATATGTAATGGAATTAATAAAGGAGGAGAGAACGACTAACTGGCTTAATTTCATATTTTTTATATATCATTATATATATAGTATATTATATTTGAGTATATTCGAGCATAATGTAAAATAGAGGCTTCTTATATCAGCCCTGTGACCCTTAATGAATACAAAATGTCACAACTCGCATATATACTATCGAATATCTGAAAATGGATCATAAATACACACTTAAATGTGTAAAAAGGAGAATATCACAGAAAAATTCAGAATATAACAAATATAACAATACACCGGAGGGAAATGGATCATCCGAGCAAAAATAGGTCAAAGTTAAATGTAGTGTACCAAATGACGTAAAAGATATCATACAATAAAATTTTATACGGCTGTCTACTATTACAGCACTCCAAAAATAAGGTAGTAATTACCAACACACTGGAAAACATTTCTCCAAAACCTTATGATAAGTCATTCATTTTTAGAATAATACAAAGGCTCCCGGTTTGTAAACATTTGGAATTTAACTTTTTTACTTTTTTGGAGCAGGTCTTTTTCTGGATTATGTATCAACAAACATATAACAAGATATGTTCGGATCATGTTACAAGGTAACAAATTACACACTTCTAAATACAGAAATATAGTATTAATAATTAGGCAAAGGACACGATTTGTCACGGAGTTAAAATAGCTAAAAGCCCTGAATCTATGACATGTATGCCTTACCAATGAGTCCGTAACAGCACATTAAATATTTCAAGCATTGAACTGAAGCTCGCCTTTTGACAAAAGCTCTGTGAACAAATTAATCAATTTATCCAAATTATTGCATTTACTGTCATTTCAAAACCTTATTGATCTCCAGCTCATAAAATAGGCCAGATGGACACTGTGTGACGATGTCAGCGCTGCTGTTTAACAAGGATAACTTAATTATTACCTGGTTCAAAATTATGCTCATATCTACATTATAATATTCATCTTATCATTCTCTTGAAAGCTGGGAAAAAGGCTTCAAGTAGATAAAAAGGCTATGAAAGAATATTAAAATTCCATGCAACAATCAAATTGAGAACCAAACTGTGAGGGAATTATTTATGATAAAATGGAACCAAAACTCTTTTGAAATTCAAAGGCCTAATTCAACCATGTATGGTAAAACTCACGTATAGTGTATGTTGGCGAAAAGTATATGTGGTTTGAGGAATAAAATATGTTTCAAAATATTAATTTGCACCGTGTGATGTAAATACTGGAATGAGGGAGCCATGTTGAGAAAAGAAGTAGTTTTCAACATCTTTATGGTAAATTACGAATCAATGGTTTCCATTATATAATGGAATATGTAATTTTTACCACCTGTGTGGTAAATCAGGGAAATGCTGTATTTTTACTGTCTGTATGCTCAAAGGAGAATCATTCACTGATCTGTTTCAATGTTCTGCAATCTTAATGTTATGTGCAGGGAACACAATATATGGCACAACCAAAAGAGATATCCTTGCAATACTGTGATATAAAAACAATCATTGTACCCATACTTATCAAATATATTACAGATGTATGTGAAAGGGATTTATTCAAAACATATATTCACAAAGTCTCATGCAGATAAACATACATACTGATATATATATTTGTTTGAGTTCAAAGATGCTCAGGATAAGAGATCTGCTTATTAAAGTCTTCGCAATATATAACCCTTCCTCTACATGAAATCAGTTTGATATGTGGATTCTGCAAGTTTGTAGACCAGAATTGAAAGATTCTTATAATTACATATTTTTTTTTATAAAATCAAATGACATGAAATAAATCACTGTGGAGAGGATCAAAATTAAATTGTCCAATTGTGGAACTTTGCAGCACATTTTGTTGACAATACAAACCTCACAATAAGACCCTTGAGACACAAAAAATAAAATCTAACACAGCTCCAGATGACCATAATTTCCCATATTTACATTTAATACAAAATTAAAAACAACAAAAAATAACAAAATATAAACTCAAATACAAAAAAATATTTCAACTGAGAATGAGAAGAAGTGAAGATAAGAAGATGAATAAAAAACATGGACATGTTTGATTGAGGCCCATGAACCTTTATTTGATAGGGACCATTAAGGTCCTCAGTAAGTGGCCAACTATGCCAAGGTTCTCAAGACGGCTGCCTCAACATGGACTTATAAGGGGCATATCTTCTAAAAGGACCTGTCTTGTAAACATTTCACAACAATTCCTAAAGTGTTTCTTGAGACAATGTATGCCAAAGAGAGTGAAGTATGGACAGAAAAACAGATCACTACAAGGTCCCTCCCCAGAAGTAGGGCCATAAATAGATATGACAACTGTGTATAGATAACAGCCATTGGAGATGTATAAATGATGAAACAGTGATGAGTGTAAATCTATAGGATATATAAATGAACAAGAGCACCCCTAGTGGCTGAGACACTAACTACTCTCTTGTGTTTTAGACTACCGGTACACCTCACAATCAATGATTGTTAAATTAGCTGGATTTGGATAATAAAAATGCAAATCCTCATGAATATATAATGCTTATTACAAAACACTTGTCCATTCTCATACATATATGTTATGCAGCTATATACATGGTGCACAGTATTAACTCTGCAAAATGACCATTTGTTGTTTAATGCACTTTATAGTCAAATATTTTAAAAGTATAAAAACATCACTTCTTGGCTAAAGGTAGAGATAAAGAGAGACATTAAATATATAAAGTTTGGTCACCTCTACCTTAGTCCTTAGACTTACAAATGAGTTTACAAAAATGTAACACCACCAGACTCATTGCCAATGTTGCATAGAAAACCATCTACCAAGTCTTGACATTGCATCCTTTACCTTCACATGATGTGATGATAAAAGTTAGCTGCTGCTATACTTGGAACATTAAACATTCTGAGTAATAATATGTGCATATACTCCTGATCTACAGTGGGGATCAGGTCGTGGATTCAAAGGCGGATCCAGGATTTAAGAAAAGGGGGGGTCCAACCCAGGAGGACAAATGAAAACCCTAAAAAAAAGGTCCTCAGGTCTGAAAAAGGGGGGGTCCAGGCAGCAAATTTTTTTGTCTGAAGCCCTTAAAAAACGTTGTTTCTGATGAAAAAAGGGGGGGGGGGTTCCGGACCCCCTGGACCCCCCCCCCCCCTTGGCTCCGCTTCCGGGATTATATCATCTAACAGTTGTCCCCAGTCAGTGTTCTGAACTGTTTACATGTCCAATTCTGGTCTCAACACTATATATATACGATGTACAAGTATCCTCATAAAAGGACTGATTTTATACATTTAAGGTTTCACTGTATCATTTAAAAAAAAGTAACTTTTATTTGAAAATTTTCTCCTGTACAATTTAATAAAATCTAATATTTTCTTCATTTTTCTGCTTCTTTTTTTTTTAAATAACCATTTTAAGAGAAAGGTCAAGCCACAGTCAAAACATGATTTGTTTGAGTTCAAAAATGCTCAGGCTAGGAGATCTGCTTATTAGAGTCTCCGCAATATATAAACAGGTTTTATTATTTTTCACCATAATATTGTATAACATTAAACATTAAAAACCAGTGACACAAGAGAGTATATCTTATTTCGGTTGGTTATGATAGCTGCAGTTAGCATGTGATATGCACTGAATTGGCACAAAATGTTGGACGGATATTGCTTCATGACCAACAAACATTAAATTTAAATCAACATTATTAAGAATATTTTTACAATATATATATATACTTATCAGATTTTCATATAGTTAAAAGGGAATCTTGAATAAATAAAAATTGGCATACATGCGGTGATGTTAATTTTATTTATTAAAGGGGAGATACTTTAAAAGTAATGATACAGTTTATTATCTTTCCCTTGCCACCCATTCATCCTCTGACCACCTCCTGCCAACAAAAGATGAGATCTTGATTTTACTAAAGATACACTTTATCATATGCCATTTAGATAAGTAAATAGTAGTATATTAACATCAGTTATGACTGGTCCTGTATAAACTACCAATCACCCTCACCCACCACCCACATAAATGATTCATAAAACCAGGATTTGGCAAATTAAAGAGGTTATACTGTCTTTAAAAAATCAATTATAATGTACCAATTTTGGTTCTTTTACTTTCATGTTAATTAATGGACATTTTACTGATGGAGCTCTTCATTTTTCCTTTAATATCCCCACATAACTTACAACACCAATATAGCTGACAAATAATCTGTTTTGATAATATGCAATTATACAAAACCTCTAAATCCTGAAAAAACTTTGTGGTCATGTCTGCATGTCATGGTTATGAGGGTTTTAAATCTATGATTATTTCCTAGAATCCACTGGTAAAAACACATGTTCAATCTCCTTAACTCCATCCTGTTATGACCAATAATAGCTGACCATTTCACTTTTTCACAATCACAAGCGTTCTAGTTAATATGTAACTTTTTTTGTCGGCAGATGTTGCATTACAAAACGGAACAAGTGGGAGGCTTCTCCATTGAGGAAGTGCACAGTGATGGCTTCCATCAAACAGCTGTTTCAGAATTCTCGAGAAAACCATCAGGTCAAATCCCTGGTGTGGGAGTTTTATAGTGAACCAACCAAAGATGACAGTTGAGCTTTTATATGCCTGCAAGTGGCTACGAAGAAATCAATAACACATGCTATTTCCATATTACCATGCAAGTCGCACAATATATTTATGGGTGGGGGATTTGTAGAAAGGGTTGTTGAGGGAGGGTTGTTTATATTTATGGATATCAGACTGTCTACCTGGTTAAAATCTACACATCTTTGAATATCTAGTGCCTGTTTCTACATTTGTTAATATGACTCTATTTTTTATGATATATAAAACTCACATGAAGTAAAATATATCTTGGATGGAGATAAAGTGTATACATGGAATAATATTAACTAATCGATCTAATTATAAAATATATTAATCTAATTATAAAATAGATAACAATAAGCAATGATACCATATATAAATACACAGTCAGTGAGAGCTTAAGCTATAAACATCACATTCTGTGCCACTGAATTGAAAAATTGGGCTTAGTTCAGCAACATGCTTTGCTTCATAGCATGCAGTTCACTCATGAAAATACTTTACAGGCAAGTAGAAGTGATGATTCACTGTGGTATAAATATTATCACATCATGAGCAAAATTTCTAGATTATTAATGGAAAGAAGGCAAAATAGGTGCCATGGTCAAGAAGATTTAGTTAAGTCATGTATACATACAATGTGTATATATATACTTATATATATATATATATATATATATATATATATATATATATATATATAGGTAAATAACTATAAAAAATGGTACCATGAGTATATAAATAGAGTAACACGTGTGTGTGTTTATATATATATATATATATATATATATATATATATATATATACACAACATATTGAACAGAGTAGGATAACAGCTAATACAATTAGTCAATTAAATATATATTAATGTCATGGCAACCTGGCATTTCAGAAAACAAATTGGCCAAAACACATCACGACAGGTTAATAACACACCTGATATCACAGATGACTGGTCGATTAACACACCTGATATATCACAGTTGTGTGGTCAATAACTATTATTACTTTGGCTGACTGATAACACCTGAAATCACCATACATCTTAGTACAAGGACCATCTGGTTCTAGTGGTAGACCTGCTTCAGTGGATGCTACAAGTTAGGTGGAGTCATATCTTGAATCTCTACCGTGGGCTGGACCTGACGGAAGGCGTGCTGGGGTTGGGGGCGGAAGGCACCGCCCCTCAGTATCTGCAGCATCTGGCTCATGGATTCTGCCTGCATCTCCAGCTGCTGTTCAAGCCCACTGATGCGACTCTGCATCAACGATATGTCCTCCTTAGCATCATACCTGTAAGGTAATAAACATATGAGCATCTCACCTGATACATATCTTGAATACAGATAGCTGGCAAGTGACTATGTGTAATAAAGTCTTCAAAGATATATGGAAATGTGAAATTCCAGGAAGATACTTCATACCACTCTTGAGCTTAATGCACATATGTATGAAACCAAAAACAGTTCAAATTCCTGTAACTCTACCAAAATTCATCAAACCCAAACCATTTGAAAAAAACTTGAGGGAGCTCCTGTTGGAATCATTTCTGTGAAATATTGAACAATTTGGCTAAATGATTTTAGAGAAGAAGATTTTTAAAGGTATTTTAGCTTTTCCCCCATAAAATGTAATGCAGACGGCACAACAAAAAGCCTAGTACCACAGCATTTGATATGTGGAGGATTCTGCATAAAAATATGGGGATGCTAGCTTCTGCTATTCCTGGGAAATTATGGGTTAATGTACTGATGACCAATACCCTCTGTACAAAAAAAAAGCTGGATGCAGGTGGCGACCTAAATACCATTATTTCAAATATGAGTCTTCTGACCAATAGTTGCATAAAATTTGGTGATGATAGCTCCAGCTATTACTGATATTGTATTGACTAAGTTCAGCTTCCTGTAACTCAGCCAAAATTAACATAACTGATCCTATTCAAACAAATGCGAGAGAGATTGTTTCAGAGATTATATCTGTGAAAAACTGAACAATTTGGCTGGACAGTTTCAGAGAAAAAGATCTTGATTGGTATAGTGAATGAAAAATAATTAGCAAAATCTGACAGAGTTTTTTAGACGACTGATTTTTGCATAAAATTTGGTGATGCTAGCTCCTGCTGTTTTTGAGATAGTATGGGTTAACGTACAGACAATGGATGACAGCTGTTGGATGACGCTACATCATCGCACAAGCTCACATATTCACTAAAATTGATATGTACATCATACCTTTAATATGATTAAAATATGGGCATCATAGCTGTAATTTAATTACGGGATGGTCATCAAACCTGCTATTTACTGTGGATTCAGAATTGTTTGATGGGATTTTATTTTTGTTGAATTTTTGCGCACTTTTAACAAAATTAAAACTCCCACCATCATTTGGAGAAATCTACTGAGATATACTGAAAATACCCACTTTTCAGATAAGTGAGCCGATATCTTTGTTATTGTACCATTTAGACTACTGCTTGCACTGGGTTTGCATGAAATTGACATTTAATTTAATGAGTAGTCAAGTCAAGGTTCAGTGCATTTCAGTACATTTTTTGAAAAAAACTTATTGAACTTTGGCTGATTTTCAGGTCTGTTCACCTATTAATTTTTATACAAGGCATAACTAGAAACAATTAATCCACGAAAGCTTTTACCTAATGAATAGTATTTCATGACAAAACCATGAAATTTTAAACATACAAAATTTTACTGAAATTTCATAAATGTAATATGTAATATAAATATCTTGAAAATAATATAATTAATATATGAGCATCATACATGTTATATAATTAAGATATGAGCATCATAGTTATCATATATTAAACATATGTGTATTAAACCTATTATATAGTTAGGATATGGACATTAGATTTGTTATTTAATAAAGATATGGGCATCATATACAATTTGTGTAGTGTAAAAATGGTTGGCATTTAAAAAAATTTCTATGAGTCACTGATAAGAGTAACACTGTTGGACTATATTAGTAATATGTCACTAGTAAAACATGTCAACAAGCAGAGTAACACCTGCATAAGGTATTCAAAAGTGAAAACAGCTGGGCTATTTTTTTAAATATTTAGTTACAGTCTTTTATGTCAAAGGAACTACAGTGACATACATTTGGTAAGGAAAAAAGTCCAATAATGATAAGAAGAGCTTTACTTCAAAGCCATCTATAATTATCAACTATTCCTGAAGAACCATAACAAGGCAGACAAATGACTATCTGAGCACTGCTTTCCTTGCTGTGAGGCATGTTAACAAGCCATTGAACACATAAAAAGGTTTCATGAAGAGTGATGCGGGGCACCTCAGTACATGTCAAATATATCTTTCGTTTTGGTGCTTTCACTTTCAGCTGCTGTGGAAAACTGCACCTCTGCCTTTAACTTCTCCTTGACGCTGGCTGTAGTTTCATTTTCCGCTCCCTTCCATAAAATACATGAGATTCTCCACGTTTACATATTGACTTTTCTGTAAAATGTTTGTTTTTTTTGGTAAATGAAGTTCCTGCCACAGGCATTCACAGAAGGATGGTCGATCTTGAAAATTAATGTACTTCCACCATAGAACTTGGCAGATAAATACGAGAGGTACTAAACCCAACTGTATTACTGAGAGACTTCATGTAAACCAAGACTTTTTAAATTATCTATATGATAACGGATGGTGTTGGTACTCAACCATTGTCACACAATTCACCTGTGGTTATGCCTCACAAATGTCTGGTTTGGTGGTGAAATGTCAAAATGACGCTGTGTAATGTGTTCAAAGGGTTACCATTATCACATGTTTACTGTTAAGGGGGCCCAATCACCTATAAAGCATGTAGAATTAACACGAAAAATAGCTTCTTCACTGCAAAAATATTGCCTTGAAACCATTTGCTTACTCCTTACTCGCGGAACCATAACTCATGTCAATCAGGAGATGGCTCGACTGACTCGGCCAAAAAAATGTAATATGTGTTACCGCTGGCTGAAACATCACGTGTTGAGGTTCATACTGGGACCTCATGTCACGTGACCTTGTGATGGTAAACATACACATGCCTCCAACATAGATCTACTCTTTTCAAATAAATTTAGGAAAAGAAATATTTCAAGATATTTAATGTATTTTTACTATGTAACTCCTCCATGGCTATGCAATGCAAACACCTGGTATGGTCTTGAAATATCAGGAAGGAGGCTGAATATGTTCTGAGGGTCACCATTACACATATAAATTACTGTTATCTTCACTTAACAGACAATGCAACCACCATCGACCTACCCTTATCAAATAATTTTAGAGACATTTTATGTATATTTATCCAGCCACACACCCATGCATTCGATAAAACAAAGATAGAAAACAAGGTCTGCCATTTATGTCATTTATTAAAATGACTCGATAATCCAGCTGTTAGTATTTTTATCCAGCTGTTATTGCCCAAATTAAATGTCAATCATTCCAGGCATAAAAGTAAGCAGAGTCCAAGATTGTCTGGGTGAGAATATTAATATGTACTAGTTATTATAATGCATTAAAGCTTCTCAAGGGGCACTGCCAGGTAAAATCAAACACCAAGTGACATAATTATACTTATAAACACAAAACAGAGTGCTAGGGGAACCAAAAAAGGCCACCTGAGCATAAAAACACAAAGGTATAGAACTCAAGGATTGTATATGTAAATGTGGTGCAAAATGGAGCACAAAAAAAAGAACCATAGCTGAGGTTAGTTTACAAATAAAGAAGCCAAGCATACAAATACAATTTGACAAAGGGTGGGGGCTGGGGGGTGGTGGAAAAAGTAAATCTTGTGAAATGCTATATAGTGGCATGGCGCAAGGGAAAAGACTGGTTACCACATGTGGAACCCTGACGACGATTTTTGCGCAGTGGAGTACTAATGAAGTGTGATATTTTGATAACCAATCAGATTCCAGTACCTCTACATCTTCTTCCTATGATAGATCACTAAATATATAAGGTATACATGAGAAACTCAATTGCATGTGTGGTGCTTAATAAAAACTTTAATGGTCCTTCGACCCTGAAAAGTCATTTAATAAGTAGACACAAGATTTGTATGTTGAAACACCACATATTTCCCCAACTTACAGAGTATAAACATTAGGTAAAAAAATAAGGGTATGGTTCTCAGGCACTGCGTGCATAAATCTTAATCCCCTGCATCAAAAATTATGATTTTGATTTTCAATAGAAACTTACCAACTTTGAGCTCAAACTGCTTGGACATTTCTTTCATGATATTAAATTCATAAAATTTTGATCAAATTTTCTTTGTTATGTAGTGCTTTTACTTGTTAAGCAAAATAAATCTGTTATTACCATGCTTTTCCTTTATCATTTGACATTTTTTATCAAAGTATACAAAAAAATTAGAAATAAAAAAAAAACGCCCACCCACATTGATTTCTTTTAAAAAGTGACTGAGAACCAAACTTAATTTTTTTGGCTTAACAGGTGATTTTTTTTTAATTTCCAAACCTCTATGCACACAAATAGGAGGCTACAAAAAAATGTTTTGTTAGAGTACTGTGCTGGAAAACAGACTTTCACACTAACTGACCCATACCATTGATAAAACATGCTGGTTTATAAGGAGTGTCATTATTAACATGCTGGTGATTTGATTTCTGGAGTTGTAATTTCCCTTCCTGAAATATAAATACAAATGCATGCCATTTAATCCCATATGTCTACAATTTTACCCACCAAATAGTTCATAAAATTTAACTTGTATGAATGAAGCACAATAAATTTATTTTTAATTAAATATATAAAATATAACCCTAAATAATAAGAATTTATTAAATATCTCCACAAAGACAAATAGAACGAAAACTGACCAACAATTAGCACTTAATTGTACATGTATTTAGAATTTCTTTTTTTATACACATATATTTTTACTTTCCATATAGTTTTGTCTTTTATTTTTTTATAAGGGATAAAGCTTGGCCACATAACGGTTGTGGCTCTGAGCATGTGAACCATTCGCCCTGTAGATAAAACATCACTGATAATACACGTTTACTATCATGATATCTGAAGTAAATTACATGCGGGGGTACCAGAGTACAAACCAGATTATATATCAGGTCATGGTTGATCTATAAAGGATGAAGTAAACTAGCCCCCAATCACAGTAGTTTAGCCTTGATAACTATGGTATTTAATGCACTGTATACCAACACCTACACAGATTACAAACACCAGCTTAGAGTATGTACTTGATAACACACAGCTCCTGTTCATCTTAACTTCTCACATTTACATGTTTAAATTTCTGCCACATAAATAAGCAGTAATTCAATACTCTGTATTTAATGGGATAAAAGTATAAAATCTTACATGAAAAAATGTATAAAATTTCTTGAAAAAAGTATGAAAAAGTTAAAATCAATGCCAAATAACATTATTTTTATACACATTTTACAGCTTGCAATACTTCTATACAAGCTTCATGTGTGAATATACATATATATCCCAGTATAGATTCCAGTATATCCATATATCAGAGTCCAGTTATCTTGTATAACATTGGCAGGATCACATAAAAAAATCTACGCAAATAAAATGTCACTATTTTGAAATATTGTAAGGGCATGGCTACTGCAGTCAATTAGTTCAGGTAAAAAGCCTATAATCACCAAATGTAAACAGCTTATAATCACCACCTGAAAATGATGATTTTAGAAAAAAGTATAAAAATGTATTAAACTTTGACATGCCTGCAGTCAATCTTGCAGAGCTGTGTCTGGGAGGAGGTAATGAGGCAATGCACACAGCACCTCCTATTTCCTCTAAGCTGAACTAAGCATATTTCTTACTGTATTATGAGATAAGCATGACAGTTGATCCAGCATGGATGCGGGCTTTCAAAGGAAAGCCCTGAAACATTTCCTTGAACTGTGTGCCATATTCTTAAGTGCACATGTGAAGGATTAGCTCTGTCCTTGAACTCTCACATTACCTATCAAATATCACAATCCACTTGTTCCATTAGAAAAGTCTCTTGTGACAGCTGGTATCTTTTATGCCTAATAAGGCTTTGTGTTGCATAAATAAAGAACAGCCTTGCGGGCATTCCCTGCCTCAATAATGAGTACAAGTGTGGATTAGGACATGGCAGAATATTACATTCCTCATCCAAAAGTAACACAAAGATATAAATAAATTCTCCTATTTAGGTGCTTGCAATTTTAAAGTAGGAATTAATGTCAGTTGATTCACATGCAATTGAAGACAACACTATATCTACGCTGATTTTAATTTGGTTGTCAGACTATAAGCAGATATCAATAAGTTATGTTAAATTTAGCAATTACCAATTTTGATTGTGAATTAAAAGCTGTCAGTTGTTGCACTAAAATTAACTGCACACACCTCCTGATATCATTATTTGCTCACAGCACCTGGGGTGTGCAGCCTTTCATGATCTGCCAGAAAACATGATTTTATCTGACAAGAATGCATGTAAATACACCTGTTATGAATAAACAGTGAGTTAATTTTTCTCTTACCAAGACAAATTGTTCAGGGGAAAATACTGGGCCGATCTTGGAATGGAAACCATGTCGGTCATGCACAAGTCCAGCAAACCAACCGCTTCGCTAGCAAAGCAAGCTTCACTGGCGAGACAGTTCAGTCCGCTTTTATGTCAACCCATAAAACACTCCCTCTCAAGAGTGTTCTGCTATCAGAACAAGACTAATTATCCCAGGAGTAACACTTTGGTGAGCATATTTTCTGGGCCACAAAGTTTACCATCACGTTGGACGAGCCCCCATTTTGTTACAAGGAGAAATTGTTCAGGGGGAAATACTGGGCTGATCCCAGATTCGAACCCCTGTCGGTGGCGCACAAGTCTGGCGTTCCAACTGCTTTGCTAGCAAAGCAAGCTTCACTAGCGACAGAGTTCGGTCCGCTTTTATGTCACCCCGTAACAAAACAACCATATATAACTGTAATTATTTTGTATGGGACCAATGTTTCTGAGTCCTTATAACATTGTCTTAGAAATGTTAAGGAGAACACAAGACAATCTTCAAGTATCATTCAAAGTCTAAAAGAACCCTCTCCATAGAAGGAGGATACATCTCATCCTAAAGACCATGCACCATGTGGCCTGTTTAGAAAGATTCTGATTGTTTTCATGTGGTTAATATATGGCCACTGAGTGCCTCTTTGATAAATAACATGAAGATAAAAATGTCACATTAAATTTTGACACAGAATATGCCTGTTGTTCTGGACAGTGATGTGGGCCACACTTAGGCCCACCTTTTAAGGGACTATGATGTTGACTCAAGGGATGGGTACTCAGACTCAGAGGAGAGCAATCCTGAGATATCAGGCAGAGTCAGTCTTTAGTACTGTAGAGGAGAATCAGGCACTTACTATAAAGACTCACCAAAGTGATCTTCTTACAAAACAGTACAGTACACAAAAGTAAGACATTCATATCACTCTGCATAGGGAGTGAAGTAAAATCATTCAAGTAAAAATCATATGTAAATTAACATTAAAGGACATTTGATAATCTCAAATTTCCATTTCAGGTTTCTTTTTAACAGGGAGATTTGTATTTGACTTGGACTTTTGTCCTACATAACTTGGACATGAAGAAGGTAGACTTGGAACCCAAACCACAAAAAAAACTTGAATTGGATTGTCTGTACTCTTCCCCATCACACGTTCTGAGAAGTTCAAGATGACAGTGATGGTAATCATAACTGCCATTGCAGTAGCAGACTTTTCATGAATATAGGAATATTTTGCATTTGACCAGTTTGAAAAGAATTGATGCATTTTTTTTTTTAAATTAAGAAGCATATGCAAAAAAGAATCAGTATTACAAACTTGCTTAAGTTTAATAAGTACATCTACATAAATGTGTTACCAACTTTTTGTCAGTGTACTTATATTGTGTATACTTTGTCGAGATATATATTGTCAAGATATACAACAAAATGGTTTTCTTCATGTTCAGTAAACTCAAAGAGTAAAATGAAAAGAAACATGTTAAACGTTTTTAAAATCAGGATTGGAATATTTTAATTGGAACGGACACAAAACCTCAACATATTTCGTCAGATTTGAAATGATGTGATAAAAAATGCCATAATTTTAAATCACTGTATAACAAGGGACCCATGGGTCACAAAGTTCAGCTGTATATTTGGATAATTTTAGCAAATGCAGTATATACTTATTTCTTGTTTTATATATATATATATATATATATTTATATATATATATATATATATATATATATTAGCATTTGTTTTATGGACTTACATCAAAGAAGAAGGACTCTCATGATCAAATGATTCTAGGAGTATCATTATTTCAGCTATATGACAGTAATAAGTGCATAAAATAACCATGGGAATGTATGAACACCTGTCAATTATAGAATATGGAAGCAAATGAAGATAAGCTGAAGTAAAATAAAACACATTTTATAGGTTAACTGAAATAAAATGCAGTAAAAAAATTTAAAAAAATCGTTCACTATATATTATACCGTTTAATACATGTATATGAAAATTGTGACCTGAAACCATTTAAAAATGCAATAAGGAAAAAAAAATTATGTGCTTGAGAGTTATAGGAAAGGAAAGATCTGACCAACAATAATAATTCTGAAAAACAGGTTAAATATTTCCATACGCAAAACAATTCAAAACAATTTAAATATGGCTAAAAGTATCTCCAATCATGGTTTTAATATATCATTCATAAGACTGAACATATTACAATTTAAAGCTATATACTTAAGATATATATTGAAGATTATTAAATGCCATTATTAAACCTTAAAATGTGACAACTAGTACTTATCAGAATCTAATATTTTATCACATTTCAAAAACATTTAATTATATATTTGCAATATGCTGAGCATGGGATTGGCTGACTGATGATGTAGCAAGACATGAAGAATTATTTTGTAATAAAAGAAAACACATTATGAAATTATAAGACTTGTCTTGTTTATTGATCCTGTCAACTGGAAGGGGTGGGGTGGGGTGGAGAGAGAGAGAGAGAGAGAGAGAGAAAGGACTGGGAGCTCTTAGTGGTGCTTACTACAGGCAGCCTGACCTAAAATCAGCTAGCTGCCCAAGTAACTTGCTTAACAAACCCTGCAGGGCGCATGGCTACAACACCAAGACAGTAACCTTGCATTGAACAGTACTCATAGGAAAAACTTGTTTCATAATTATTATATATTTAATGATAAACAAAGATGGACAGACAGAGCTACTCACTTTATGTCCCATTCTGCCGAGGCAAGAATATATGTTTCAATTAGAAATGTTTTATTACACTAATTATTTTTTTCTAATTTAACAAATTCTCTTACAGTTGCTATAAAACTAATGGGCCTGTCCAAAGGTGCAAGGGTTCAATGGCAAAGGAGGGGGGGGGGGGGGGGGATAAATGGTGCATACACACACAGAAATTTAAGGCAACAGTGCTTACAGGAGGAAAAATTTATTTTTAATTATTAAATATTTAAAAACAGACAGAGAAAGGGACAAATAAAGCCAATAACTTAATTTCATATTCTTAGGCTGAAAATGAGCAATTGTCTGCATAAGATCCTCATTCTTTTTCTTACATCAATTTTTTTTTCAAGTTTATATATTTTATACATTTGCAATATAAAATATATATCTGAATATATGTTGATTCACAATTCTAAACTGCATCACTATTTATCCCTAATTTTCAGATAACAACACAATATACACACATATGTATTTATTTTTTTCCATAAAAATATATATATATATATATTATAAATTTACAAAACAATAAAGATCTGAAAATATAACATGATTAAGAATTTACGATTTTAAATATCACCTTTATTTATCAATAAGGCTCATACATTATCAAATTATGCTGCCTAATGGGTTAAACTATATTTTAATTTGTTAAAATTATTTAAAAGGAAATTTACATTACCATGTCAACATGGCATTATGGATTACTCCTTGAACTGGAACAGACTGTTCAATGGAGTGGAATGGGCTTTTCAATTTAGAAAATAAATTTTAACCAAGAACAACTTTTACATCACACTTGGTGTTGGCGGGGGGGGGGGGGGGGGGGGGGGCTGAGGGGGTGATATGAGAATAACTGTACACCTATGACCAATGCTCCACCAATGACCCATTACAAATTAGGTAAGCAGAGAGAGCTGTACTAAATGACCTCCAGTGACCAACCTGGGCTTCTTGACAATGCAAGTGAATACAATAAGAGAATCCTAACAAATTCAATAACAAGCCTAATTTTGGAGTTTTTATTTTCAAATTTAAGATTTTGACAGATTTATTACTTAGTGTTTATGCTGTGAAAACTATATCCACAGTGCTTACAGAAAAAAAACATGCTGTGTCAAATGTTGGGCAACATTTAAGGTACTGATTTTATATTTATGTTAATAACTTTGCCAATAAAAATTTGCAAAATTCAGATCTAATTTGGGTATACAATTGAATCTTTATATAAATAATGTTATATCCCTGAAAAAAAAAAGTCTCTAGCTCCAATAATTCTCATGTTAAATGAGTAAATATCTTGATGGATTTTTTACAAAGTGCATTATGTTTGGGCCCACGACTTCAAGAAATTACACAATACTGACCTAATTTCTGGTATGTACACAGAAAATAAATAGAGGAATATTTCTGTGAAATATAATCAATAACAGATTAGTGGTTTTTATAGCAGGCTGTCTTGAAGTGTCACAATGGGTTTTAAATGGAAATTTAGGTTTTTCTGAATATCTCAATGGAAGGAAGTCGTAGTGACCCAATTTTAGGTATGGTAGGAGATTTTGGGAACATCTAACAGAAGCCAAATTTCAGATTCATAGGTCCTATTGATTCAAAACATGCCAGTTTAACTGATGGACAGAAACATGGATGGCATGACAGACAGATATGGACAGACAGCCGCTGGACAAAGGACCATCTCTATAGCTCATTGTAGTCAGCTGAGCTAACACTGTTCAGTATTAAGAAATCTTCAAATTTTAATTAAAAGGTAATGACCACCATCAAAACCTGTTTTTTTTTCTTGGACAACATATACAGAGGAGGGTGCACATAGGTAGCTTTGTGCAGGTAAACAGCCCTGTCTCAGTTACCGTGTATGGACTGTATTTTATACTAATGCCTTGCCATGGTGGGCCCAAGGCAAGTACCCTGGGCATTTTCCATACAAACCTTCACAAAGTAGGATGGACCATAACTCATTTGCATATTCTATAAATAGCATCAGTTCTGAGAATTACTGCTGCAGTGGGTCATGGTCAATGATAAACAGTAGGTGAACCGGGGCATGGTAAAGCTTACCATATGTCCCATTATAATGACAAGGAAACACTGTCAGACACACAACACACAAACATGCACATAGACACACACCCTACTCCACTCAAACACATATTGTACTATTCATCGTGTGGTTGACCGCTGACAAACACACAATATACTTTCTACATTGTGTGGCAGACCCCTGATATGTATATATATATATATATATATATATATATATATATATATATGTATATATCAAACTATTGGGGTTAGTATATACATTAAATTTTGTTAAGGCATCAAAATCAACATTTATGTGAAGGTGAGAAAGTTAAGAGACAGAATGAAAGAGAGGGGGAAAAAGAAAAAGAGAGAAAATTAATGAGTACAAGAGAAAGAGTTGAGATGAGTGAGAGAGTAAGAATGAGAAAAATTAAGAAAGGAAGGGAGAGAGAGAAAGAGAGTGAAAGAGAGAAAGTAAGAGTAAAAACATGAGTCAAAGAGAGGGAAAAAAAGAGAAAGGGAGACAATTTACGAGTACAAGAGAAAGAGTTGGGATGAGTGAGAGAGTACTTGAAGAATGAGAAATACTGAGAGAGAAAAAAAGAGAGAAAGAGAGAATGAGAGAGAGAGAAAAAAAAAAGAAAGGGAGAAAATTAAAAGAGTACAAGAGAAAGAGTTGGGATGAGTGAGAGAGTAAGAATGAGACAAATTAAGAAAAAAAGGGACAGAGAGAGAGAGAGAGTTAATCTGGCATTAAATAAAAGGTTACTTGAGTAGAAGGCAGAGTTAAGTACAGTATTTGACATCATGTGACCACAGTTACCACAGTAGATTTGCACCCACTCACAACAGAGCTACCTGTACCTATGGTGGTCTTGCTCTTTGAGCATTATTAAGCAAACATGCTGTTGTTGTGCATGAAAAACACAGGAACACCTATTAATATTACACCTATTTTTGGCTATTTTTTTTACATAATGGTATAACAAAGCTGTCCTGATGTTCATAGGTCTCAAAATAAAACTAAAAAATCTGTGCAGTTGAAATACAAGCACCTGAGAATCACTGGGACATGGATTAAGTCAAGCATGAATTGTCTCATGATCTAAGAACCCTCCAAATTTCTGGTATTTGAAAAAGCCTAAACTTTAACATTACAAGCCTTTGGCAATAGGTATACTAGCAGGTACTGCTTTTGAAATAGGATTTGTCTTATAACCATCATCTACTGACATGCTACCTAGGTGGCAGCACAAGTAAACACATACTGATAACAGTGGTGGTGGTGCCACAAGAATGTGCAACAGGAAAAGGTAGCAAAGGTCTGTGGGAAAACCTGTTTTCAGAATTATATATAAAGAAACTCTAGAGAAGCAGTTACATGATATTGTTGTATCTTTGTTATCAATACATGTTTTCCCAGAGCAGGCTGACTTTTATTATAGAACATCAACTGTTCCAGTCAATAAGCCAGAAAACACCATGTAACCTCCACACATGTAACCTCCACACATGTAACCCCCACACATGTGACCTCCACACATGAAACTACATTGAATATAGTGAAACCTGTGATATGAGACCACCCATTGGACTGGCCAAAATTTGTCTTAATTCACAGGTGGTCTTATTATATAGGTCAGCTATAACCAATGTGAATACTGTCAGTTCACCCAAGGGTGGTCTTTAATAAGACAGGTGGTCTTATAAGACAGGTGGTCTTATTAGACAGGTGGTCTTCTAAACAGGTTCCACTGTATGTGTTAATATTATGAGTAACAGAATCCTCATTTCGATGGACAGTGATTACTCCAACTCATTATTGCAGTGTGCAAGTATTCATTTGCAGCACCAGATGGCACCACCGGCATAACATAAATGTGGCATTCAGATTCAACAGGTGCACAAAGTATTGTGAACAAAAATAAAATTTTCACAGAAAATTTATACAAACAGTTGAATGAGATAAAGATGGGCTTATAACTGAGCTAAAAATTTATTATAAATGTAAACTCTGAGGCTCTTAGAATCTTATCTTTGTATATCTGTTTATCATTAAAGTTAAATAAGTTATCTTTGCATTTATCCATTTATTATAAGAGTAAACTTGTAAAGTATATTTTAGCCGGAGTTAACTTGTAAACTATTTTATTCATTCTGTTCAAATTCTGAATTATTTCTTATGAAAGTACACTTCACCTTTATTTTCTTGGCACTGTTTAAACACAACCTGTTACCATGGTGATTTATAACAAAAGCCTGAAAACAGAGAGTTATTGCTGCAATCTAAATCAGCCCAGGATCCTGTTCCCGTGGTGATTCCTGGAAGTCAGCTAGGTATGGTAGGACTGACATTTATGCAGGGCATCCATTATGTTATTCCCGGAATAATCATGCCCAACTGCAAATAGCAATGTCCCTTAGGCCTTGAAAAATCAATGGGATTGATGTCTGAAAATGAGGAAATTTGAGCCAGCTTGTTGTAAACTAAACCCCTGCCACCTGATGTTAAATGAAACATATAAAAAATTCTGATTCATCATTTGAAAACTGCAGAGTATCAGGTACACAGGTGTCTATTTTTTTAAACATTTACCTTATGTCTAACATGTAAAGTTAGCAGCCTAATCACGTTACTAAACTGCTCCATTTTTAAATCAGGTTTCTTGGGGGTCTGCAAGTACTTTACAGGGATCTTTTCTGGAAATGTTAAACACACAGCCACTGTCTGTGGGCTTAGACAGCCTTCTTATGTGGCAGCTTTACCGTTGCTGGTCTGAGCTGATCAATAAGTCAGTAATGCTGGTTTATCTGAAGCATTTCCTGGAATCAGCATTCCAGGGCCCCTGGTCAATATATTTAGCATCAAAATTTCCGGGAATTTCCTGAATAAGACTAGCTTAGCTTTTATACTGAAAGCTTTATGAATATTATTCTAAAACATGATGGGAAAGTATTTTTATACAATGATTGCTTTGAAATAACTTAGATCACCTGAACCTGAAATAAAATGCTTTACCACTAATTCCACTTGTGGTGACAAGAGTATTTACAACATGAAGATGAGGTGAAGCTGAAAAGAGCCTTCAGCTTAAAGAACATTATGTATGGATGGTAAAAGAAACAAGTACAGAAAATCTGTACTAACATGGACTTGTTTGGCTTACATCTGAATGAAGTACAGTAACATCTAGCCTAACAACCACCTCAGTTAAGCAACCATTTCAAAATAACAACCACTTTTCCAATTTGCTTTGCTCTTTATATCAGACCTAACTAAGATGACCACCGAAAAAATATAGACAACTTTATCCAGGTCCATTGGTGGTCATAATTTTGAGGTTTAACTTAACCTATGCTTAAAGGGGCCCAATCCCTGGTCTGACCTTTATATAGTAAGGGTTATCCCTTGGAGTTTTTATAAAAAAAGGCCAGAAAACATGGCTACCACCACACACAGGCTGCTTGTTTTGTTTATATCAATGTGTTTATGAATTGTGGGGCCTGCCAAAATAATCAAAACAAATAAAAAAAGGGCATCTGGCAGCAAGTCAGATAAGCCAGAGCTTTGCAAATGGCATTTTGCAACAAGTGACCTTTCTACCTCCGCATATATGCAACCAACCACCTTAGGTTACATATTTTTTCCTTTTGTTAACAAAGCTCTGTTCACAAACACATTGTTGATAAACAAGTTTATACATCCCTCACAGAGGCATTATAAGAACTTTTCATGAACGGATTTACCCTAAGATCATATATATATATATATACACAGAGGAAGCTAGAAATCACATAAATTCTTTTTCAAAAGGTATGTTAATGGGCACCTTTCATTTTTTTTAGATATCCTGCTCACATGGCAAAAACTTTACAATTAACATAAGTGAAAGCAAACCTACAGACAAAACCCTGTCTTTTAGTTAGCCACATTTTTTAGAATTAAGGAGAATGAATCTAAATTTAATATTTACAGTTTTACTTTCACAAATGGCAAAATGAGCCACTGTTGTTGAAACTACAGTGACATTTCAATGAAAATTAAAACTGAAGCATGGTATAGCTTGTAAAAAAATGAAATCTAATAAACATAGAGCCTTACTACTGGACATTTATTCAAATATACTTGTGAAACTGTTTTAAACATATTCATTAATACAACCATACCAAGGGCTTAAACAGGTGATCAGTTTTGGACACCAAGCACAATCCAACTCATGCTTGAGAACTTGTTACAGTCTACAAGGAGACATTTAATGTGGATCTTAACATCTCTTGTGTGTGTGTGTGTGTGTGTATATATATATATGTATATATATATATATATATATATATATATATATATATATACACAGTGGAACCCCACCTTGCGACCACCCCACAATTGCAACCACCCCACAATTACAACCACTTTGCTTGGTCCTGATTTTTTTAGGTTTATTTATGTATATAAATGACTCAAAATTACGACCACCCCTGAATTCAGAATTACGACCTGGTTAACTGGCCCCAGCGCTAATGCGACCCCGCTAATACAACCACCGACGAGAAGTACTGAAACAACATTTGTCACCAGTCAATGGCTGTGCCTTGTCACAGGCGCCTTAACGATAGATCAAAGAGGGTTATTAGTTTTCCCAACCCAAATGTTAATCTGGTCCCACATATCTTCCTGACTCAGTGTCCGCGCCGAGACTTTTGAGGCCTACGTGATGTTCAAAGAGGGCAACCATCTGCTTTATTACTTAATAAGCCATTCAGCCTGGCTAACTGCCCTGGGGTCTTGGCTAGTGATGCTAATTGCCCCTCGTGATCACCAGTGATCACCCTCGGTGTGAGAGCTGTTACTCATCACATACTTTTCTATCCTCATTGGTCCAATAAACCATCTAGTTAATCCTAAATGTGCTCATAACTTATACTGAGTATTGAGAAGTCAGTAAAATGTATAAATAAAGCTTGCATGGGGGTAAATCCCTCACATTGTCCCGCCTTATCAGATAGACCGCTGTCAGTTTATTTCTATACTGGTTAAGTCTGCATTTAAATTGCTTGCTGTTGTGTGACCATCCCTCGGAGAGAAAGAGCTCTCCTTGAAGGAGAAAGTGGCTTTAATCAAGGCGACAACACCAGGATGAAGTCAGCGCCAACAGGCTGTGCCTGTGCTTTACATGCGTGACCTCACAACAAACTACTTTGGACTCATTCATGAAGAATTAACATCCACTGATATTCTATTCACATGCTTTCAAAACGCCAAGTTACACGTCTTCCGTGCACCTATCCTGTCACGTATTATGTTAAATATGTATTCAGTTGGTTGTTTTCGTATTGCCTCTAGTGTATTTATGGGTTAATCGTCAGGCATTATGTATGTGTACATGTATATTTATTTTTATCATGAATAAATATTTAAAACAATTTTGTTTTCTTTTCAACTACACACAAAAACATTCATAATAAGGGTCATGGCAAAGTAAAACATTTTGTTATAATTCATATTGAAGTTATGCAATTAATACACACTTATACACATTAAACATCGGCATGTTATATGAAACCAAGGTAAGAATTTCACAAATACGACCACCCCCAAATTACGACCACTTTGCTCAGTCCCCAGGGTGGTCGTAATTGTGGGGTTCCACTGTATATATATATATGTATATATACATACAGCAAAATATAAATATACCTACTGGTGGAAGGTACTGGTTTTAAAATCATAATTGATGACTGAACAATAAAAACTGATGATTAAAAACGACTGATTATTAATCTTATATTTTTTTACTTTATATTTTACCTTGAAATCTGCTGTATACTAGTACCTAAAAAATTGACCCCAGTAAATAGTCTGCATGACATGCACATGGTTATTCCTAATGGAACCATCAATCAACCCGCATTGAAGGTTGACTTGCAGGCGGCACATTGTTGGTGGTGCAAGGTTCTGTTTTGATGCTGTTCTTTAATTTGTTTGTATATCTGTGACAGGATAAGCTTTTAATCCATTATGCAAAAATGCAATTAATTTAATCAATTTTGAAGAAAATGACCAATCATCCATTTATATGATTTACTGGTATTTAAGTTTTAATTTAAGTTGGTAATGCAAATGAAAGGATGCAGTGACAGTTATATTTGTGAGAACAGAATATATATATATATATTAGTGAGAAACTTTTAATTTATACACATATATAAGAACTTCATGAATAACCATCTAAATGTCTAAAAATGTAGTACTAGAGAATTAAAATAGTAGTTGTTCATGAAGAAAATGTGCAGAAAACACTAACATTATTTACATGTGAAGAAGACCATCAGAAATTTTAACACTGATTATGAATTATGATTCATACCTTTGGGTAAAGGTGTATGTTGGAACCACTGGTCCAGTCAGGCAAGTAGGAGCTGAATTTTGGTTGCCCAACAACCATTTTCTGGACCTTTTACTTGCCCAAGGAAAGTGGTTAAATTTATGTCGAGCTCTGGTGTGGCAGAACTACAGCTACATATTTTATTGAAATAGTATATTAAATTTATATATATATATATATATATATATTATATATGTCTGAATAATGAAATTCATGTAAATAATATTCAGATATGTGTCACCTTACTGTATACACAAAATGATGTTTTCATGTTGACCTTCAAATAATGTCTTATTTTACAGGTAAAATTGCATATTATACCTTTTATATACACCTCTATGAAGTGATTTTAATGTGAATAATGATGTATAGCACAATGACAAATTCGCTAGAAGCATGAATGTAGAATTAATTAAGGATTCCATAACAAGTTGAAAAAAATAATTGACAATACAATAGCATTCATTCAGATACCACAAAGAAAGGATATCCTGTATTCATTAGTATAAAAGAGAAAGAACTGGAATACAGGCATTAGGCTGGTACAAACACTCAACACCTGTTGCTGAAACACTTGTAGAAAAGGTCATAAAAAATGAAATGGTCCAGTCAATACCATAATGCAATATACAAAGCATGTTAACTCTAATCATCAAAACCTCATGGGATAAGTTGTATATAATGGGTTCAATTAATTAAAGTTACTAATACCAAAAGAACTGATTCAGGTATGTGATTTCAGATAACAGTCTGTTATCTAGGCTGTAGATATATAATTTCAACAAGTCAGGGCCTATATTTTAGGCTTACCTGTAATGTTACCATGGAAGGAGGCCAGATAGTCTGAACTTTCAGCTAATCCCTTCATGAGTAGGAATGTTTATTAGATAAAACTATAGACTGGTACCTTAAAGTAAACCACTCATTTAAATAGTCAAAGCTTTCTGGGGACAAGTTATTATGATGGAGAAGACAGGTTCTAAGATAGTCTAGTAGATAACTTAGACAATCCACATTATTGCTCATGATCTGCTTTAAATCCACGGTGCTCAGAATAAACAACAGCATATAACTTATGATAGCATTCACCATGCTGTGCCTTTTACTATTGTGCATACCAAAGACAGTTGATATAATAAGTGTTGGTTCAATGTTACAATTATTCTCTATTTTAACCAGCTCTTTTGGGCATCTTTTTGAAGTGACACAGAATTCCTGTGTTGGTTTATTTTCATTTTCATCCCATTGGTTAATTACTCGAGTATTCATCATATAAACAAGATTAGTGGTAAACTGAAAGTGAAGGAACACACTGTACACATTTCTGATGCTGTTGTGAATTCAGCCATTAAGTACATGAGTGACAGCACAATGTATGTTTATCACATTAACAACCATGATGCTTTCAATCTCGTATTTTGCTAACTCAGAAATGGCAGTCATATTGTGGAAATCATTAATCAAGTGAGCAGTTTCTCAGAATTCAGCAAACAGAAATCACATGACACTTTCAGTTGCAAGCAATAAAATATTTAATATATATATACTAGTGCACTCTGTGACCTGACTGTTTAGGCCACTCTAAAAATAAAGTTCTACAGCTCCTATTTCTATAAATCTACTTTTTAAGTTAATTGGTACAAAGTCCCTAGTATTATTATTCCTTATTGCTGCCCCTCAATTAACCCCTTGGGACTCGATCCCCACTATACTGGAGATATAAAAATTCATAACTGGCAGCATATAGTGTTGTTTATTCAAAAAGTGTCAGTCTTTAAAAGACCATTTCCCAGGCTTGATTCACCTATGAAGGTTGCTGATTATGAAAATGTCTTCCACATCACAGGCATCCATTTCCAGCACTAAAATGGCTTGGAAGCCGTAAACACATTGAGTATGGGCAATATATTCCTGTCCAGTGATGAGAATGTGAAGGGAAATATAGCTAGATCTAGTCTTTTGAGTCACTAGATAGACACGGTTGAGGTGGTCTGGGACCACCGCCCTGTCTGTCTCTTTAGACTATGAATTTTGATGAGCTGATAGATGTGATGCCACACAAACCAAGCCAAGGGGCCGCGAAGGCCACCACCATTCACCCGCACTGGTGACGAAGAAAACTACACCATCCACACCCACAAAGCCCTGAGCGGGCCACTCACCGCACTGGTACCAGCAGCAGGGCCGCTGCCCCCAAGAACCCGATCACAAGCGACATCCCTGAGGGGCATGCCACCCAGCAAAACAGCGCACAACAACAGGCAGCTCCCCGACACCAGCATGGACACCCAGGTGGCTGACAGAAAAACTCTCATCGCAAAGAGCCGGACTTCCTGTGATTTGGTTAAGGCTTGGTGTCTTGGCTTGGTCTTCAGCTTGTTTTTTCTTGTCCCTGAGCAGTGGGCTTAAAGTTGTCTGTAATGCCCATTGTCAGGGTTTGAAGGGAGATTACAGGAATATCATTCCTTATATACTGGCCCTTGCTTCCTGGGTGACACTCTTGGAGGTCAAAGGGCAAACATGAATATTTCTAATTCTTTTGATTATGACTGTACTTGTGATAACCTTTCTATAAGGGGAATTTTGTTGCCAAGGTAATGGAACAATTTTGAATAAAAAATACTTAGAAGTATATAATATTAATTAAAGGGAGTTATATATTATAGCCATATGACATTCTGAATTATTTTAGAAAATTATTTATTACCATGATGTATAATATTATGTATTAATACTAGCAAAAACTCATAATCTCAAAGGGCTATTACATGTAATGAAATGAAAGATTTTCATTCACACAGGAAATATACAGATAAAACGGTGTGTTCTTCATGTGCATCATTACAAGAATTGTTATAATTTTTTTCTTTATCATTTTAGCAACTTCATGCATCTTGTCTCAACCATTCAATGAAAAAAAAACTCCTTATTTTTGGTCTCAGCATTTATTGTAGAACAATTTATTATTTTTAGCTGCTGCCTCTCCCAATTAACTCTTGATTATTCCTACTACAGTATAAAATATGACTATACTAAAAGAGTGTCTCCTGGGAAACCTGACAACTGCTGATCCCATAATGCAATATACAATGCCCGTAAAACGGACATCAATCTGGCATAAAATCCCTGTGCATGGATATACATTAAAGTGTAATGATTTAAGCTTATCCAGAACCTATGGGTTTTGCATGCATGAACAAGTAGGCCTTTTAGAGGGCTTTCTCACTGAAAAAATATACCAGGCATCTACATGAACAATTTTTTTTACAGATTTTCATCCTTGGATAAGCTTAAAGGAATAATTTTCATGCAAATACAAGCGCAGAGCACTGTTTCATTACCCTACTTAAATACACTGAATTAACCTCAACAGCAAAGTCCCTGTGATCCCTGAACAGGCAGCTCTACACTGGTACATGGTGACTGATTCCAAGAATCCAGCCGCAGTATTATGGTTACCAGGCACCTGCACTGTACAAGAGCCACTGAATTTGAGCTCACAAAAAATAAATTGTGTGATAATGTTCCTAACAGAAGAGAATTAAAGAAATTTATTCTAGGGGCATCAGTAAGGAAGGTATCATAGATAAGGAGACTAACTAACCTGCTAGATTCTGTGGGCATCAGTGAGGAGGGTATTGTAGATAAGGAGACACTCTAACCTGCTTGATTCTGGGGGCATCAGTGAGGAGGGTATCATAGATAAGGAGACACACTAACCTGCTAGATTCTGGGGGCATCAGTGAGGAGGGTATCATAGATAAGGAGACACACTAACCTGCTTGATTCTGGGGGCATCAGTGAGGAGGGTATCATAGATAAGGAGACACACTAACCTGCTAGATTCTGGGGGCATTAGTGAGGAGGGTATTGTAGATAAGGAGACACTCTAACCTGCTTGATTCTGGGGGCATCAGTGAGGAGGGTATCATAGATAAGGAGACACACTAACCTGCTAGATTCTGGGGGCATCAGTGAGGAGGGTATCATAGATAAGGAGACACTCTAACCTGCTAGATTCTGGGGGCATCAGTGAGGAGGGTATCATAGATAAGGAGACACTCTAACCTGCTAGATTCTGGGGGCATCAGTGAGGAGGGTATCGTAGATAAGGAGACACTCTAACCTGCTAGATTCTGGGGGCATCAGTGAGGAGGGTATCGTAGATAAGGAGACACTCTAACCTGCTAGATTCTGGGGGCATGAGTGAAGAGGGTATCATAGATAAGGAGACACACTAACCTGCTAGATTCTGGGGGCATCAGTGAGGAGGGTATCATAGATAAGGAGACACTCTAACCTGCTAGATTCTGGGGGCATCAGTGAGGAGGGTATCATAGATAAGGAGACACACTAACCTGCTAGATTCTGGGGGCATCAGTGAGGAGGGTATCATAGATAAGGAGACACACTAACCTGCTAGATTCAGGGGGCATCAGTGAGGAGGGTATCATATATAAGGAGATACTCTTACCTGCTAGATTCTGGGGGCATTAGTGAGGAGGGTATTGTAGATAAGGAGACACTCTAACCTGCTTGATTCTGGGGGCATCAGTGAGGAGGGTATCATAGATAAGGAGACACACTAACCTGCTAGATTCTGGGGGCATCAGTGAGGAGGGTATCATAGATAAGGAGACACTCTAACCTGCTAGATTCTGGGGGCATCAGTGAGGAGGGTATCATAGATAAGGAGACACTCTAACCTGCTAGATTCTGGGGGCATCAGTGAGGAGGGTATCGTAGATAAGGAGACACTCTAACCTGCTAGATTCTGGGGGCATCAGTGAGGAGGGTATCGTAGATAAGGAGACACTCTAACCTGCTAGATTCTGGGGGCATGAGTGAAGAGGGTATCATAGATAAGGAGACACACTAACCTGCTAGATTCTGGGGGCATCAGTGAGGAGGGTATCATAGATAAGGAGACACTCTAACCTGCTAGATTCTGGGGGCATCAGTGAGGAGGGTATCATAGATAAGGAGACACACTAACCTGCTAGATTCTGGGGGCATCAGTGAGGAGGGTATCATAGATAAGGAGACACACTAACCTGCTAGATTCAGGGGGCATCAGTGAGGAGGGTATCATATATAAGGAGATACTCTTACCTGCTAGATTCTGGGGGCATTAGTGAGGAGGGTATTGTAGATAAGGCGACACACTAACCTGCTAGATTCTGGGGGCATTAGTGAGGAGGGTATCATAGATAAGGACACACTCTAACCTGCTAGATTCTGGGGGCATCAGTGAGGAGGGTATCATAGATAAGGAGACACAGTAACCTGCTAGATTCTGGGGGCATCAGTGAGGAGGGTATCATAGATAAGGAGACACTCTTACCTGCTAGATTCTGGGGGCATTAGTGAGGAGGGTATTGTAGATAAGGCGACACACTAACCTGCTAGATTCTGGGGGCATTAGTGAGGAGGGTATCATAGATAAGGAGACACTCTAACCTGCTAGATTCTGGGGGCATCAGTGAGGAGGGTATCATAGATAAGGAGACACAGTAACCTGCTAGATTCTGGGGGCATCAGTGAGGAGGGTATCATAGATAAGGAGACACTCTTACCTGCTAGATTCTGGGGGCATTAGTGAGGAGGGTATTGTAGATAAGGCGACACACTAACCTGCTAGATTCTGGGGGCATCAGTGAGGAGGGTATCATAGATAAGGAGACACACTAACCTGCTAGATTCTGGGGGCATCAGTGAGGAGGGTATCATAGATAAGGAGACACTCTTACCTGCTAGATTCTGGGGGCATTAGTCAGGAGGGTATTGTAGATAAGGAGACACACTAACCTGCTAGATTCTGGGGGCATCAGTGAGGAGGGTATCATAGATAAGGAGACACTCTAACCTGCTAGATTCTGGGGGCATCAGTGAGGAGGGTATTATAGATAAGGAGACACTCTAACCTGCTAGATTCTGGGGGCATCAGTGAAGAGGGTATCATAGATAAGGAGACACTCTAACCTGCTAGATTCTGGGAGCATCAGTGAGGAGGGTATCATAGATAAGGAGACACACTAACCTGCTAGATTCTGGGGGCATCAGTGAGGAGGGTATCATAGATAAGGAGACACTCTAACCTGCTAGATTCTGGGGGCATCAGTGAGGAGGGTATCATAGATAAGGAGACACTCTAACCTGCTAGATTCTGGGGGCCTCAGTGAGGAGGGTATCATAGATAAGGAGACACTCTAACCTGTTAGATTCTGGGGGCATCAGTGAGGAGGGTATCATAGATAAGGAGACACACTTACCTGCTAGATTCATGGGGCATCAGTGAGGAGGGTATTATAGATAAGGAGACACACTTACCTGCTTGATTCTGGGGGCATCAGTGAGGCAGGCTTCAGGTTGGTTTTAGGGTCAGATGAATCCTTCATTGTGCCATCATTTCCTGTATGAATGTGGTCCTTGATTTCTTCCAGTTCCTCAATGATCTTGTCAATCCTACCAAAGTATAAACATAATATGACTTACACAGCTCAAACCACATACTCAACACCTGTCTTAATCATAATGACATTACTTAAAAACTAGGGTCCCATGGGTCTTGACGCTCAGCAATAAGGATAGGTTTATAAGCTTTTCCAAAACATGGGTCCTGTGATCATTTTGTAGCCAATCTGTCTACCCAAACTGGTTTTATCATCCGTAAACATATTTATTAATAGTAGGCCCTGTGACCTTGCCCTTTGACCTAGTGACCCAAAAATCAATATGAACCTTTCCCTACTGGCAGGTGCACCAAGTTCGAAGTTGGGAGGTTTGAGATAAAAAATGTTGGCTTAAAATGCATCCACAATCTTTTTAAGGAAGTGGGTCCTGTGACTTTGACCTATGATGTCATGACCCCAAAATCAAAAGTGTTCTTACATTATTGGTCAGTCATAGATAAGTCAAGTTTGAAACCAATATGTCCATCCAAAATGGAGTTATCATCAGGAAACAAATTTGACAGTCTTACAGAAAGATGACAGATGGATATGGTGGTAAATAAAGGGCTTCCACTTATCAAGCGGGGCCCTAACCAACTGGAAATAAATATGCATACAGACTGCCTCTGTGACCTTGACCTTTGACCTTGTGACTCCCAAATCAATCAGATTCTTCCCCTATTGACAGGTCAGCTATATGTGCAAGAAGGAAGGTTTGGGATGAAAAGTTTGGCTTAAAATGCACCCACAATTTTTCCAAATATGTGGGTCCTGTGACCTTAACCTTTGATCTCATGACCCGAAAATCAATAGAGTTATTGTGTAAGTGGTGGGCCAAATATAAGCCAAGTTTGAAATCTATAAGTCAAACTGAACTGGAGTATCATCAGGAAACAAATTTGAAAGTCTTACAGAAAGACAAACAGACAGACAGACATGGTGCATGGTTAATATAGGGCATCCACTTATTCAAGTGGGGCTCTTGTATACAAAACAAGGTTTCAGGACACAGATGAAACGTGACAGCTGCAAATCTGATAGTATCAATATAATTTTGCAGTCTCAAAATAAAGGAAAAAATGGATAAAAAATTGAAAAAATACAGATGGTGCCACCAGTATTCAGGAACCAAAGAAACCAATCATAATCAATACAGACATGGTTTCAGGACACTGGTTGAAACCACAGCTGAGAAACTGACAAAACTGCTGTCACTGGACGATCTCAAAAACAAGGATACTAGATGACCATAGGTCGAGCGCTTGCCAGAAATTTAAATGAAAGACAGACGGGCAGACAGAACAAACTGTCAGTTTTCTGTCAACTGAGTGACTTTCAGAGCGATTGCTGAAAAGTTTGGCCTGTTGAATGACATATATCACACAAAAGAACATAAAAGCAGACATACCTGACAACAAACAGACAGACATACTGACAAAGTGACACAAGATTGAGACCAGATGACTTAACCAAATTATGGAGAAGAACCATAGTAAAAAATAAGCTATAGTTTATGTCCTAAATAAAGGTTTATAGTTTTGGAGATAGGGCTAAAACATTTGATGTTTTAGTGGTTCCAGTCCAGCACCCTCTAGCACCCATATCAGGGATAGGAAAAATCACTTTTGAGATATTAGTGTATGACATAAGATGTCCCAGTTTCAAAAGGATTCCTCCAAAACTGTGGGCTGTAGAATGCTATATGTGAGACGCAACAACCAACAAGCAGGCAAACTTGAGGACAACTAACAAATACACAGACATACTGACAAAATGACAAAAGATTGATACCCGGTGACTTATTCAGATTATGGAGAAGTCCCAGAGGAAGAGAATAAGCTATAGTTTCTGTAATTAAGGTTTATAGTTAGGGAGATATGGCCAAAAACTGATATGTTGGAGAGGTTTGAGTGCAGCGCCCCCTAGCGGCTATATCCAGAAATGAAAATACCATTTCAAGATATTAGTGTAAGACATAAGATGTACCAGTTTCCAAAGGATTCCTCTGAAACTGTGGCCAGTAGAATGCTATATGTGAGACGCAACAACCAGCAAGCAGGCGAATTTGAAGAAAACTGACAAACAGACAGACATACTGACAACGAGACACAAGATTGATACCAGATGACTTACTCAGATAATGGAGAAGACCCAGAGGAAGAAAATAAGCTAAAGTTTCTGTAATTGAGGTTTATAGTTTTGGAGATATGGCCAAAATATGATATGTTGGACAGGTTTGAGTGCAGCGCCCCCTAGCGGTCATATTCGAAAAAATGAAAATTAGGTTTGAGATATGAGTGTAAGACATAAGATCTATAAGTTTCAAAATGATTCCTGCATATTTGTGAACTCTAGGCTATCACAAATCGATACCTCGAAATATATCATTAGACAAGATATTGTAAGAAATATTGCAAGACTTGTAATATAATCAAATAACACTACTTGTATGCTACCTGATGTAAAAAATAAACCTCTGTAGCTTTAAAACTGACAAAGTTAGAAAAATAATGACTTTTTTCATGACTTTTTACCAAAAATGAGTAACCATGGTAAGAGCAGATTTCAGTCCCAAATCAGAAAAGAGGGCTTGGAATGACAATTAAAACAAGCTACAGTTGAAGTAGATACGACAAATAGTAACAAAGATATGAAGAAAAAACTGTTTTGAGAAGTTTTGATGACCTTGACCTTTGACCTATATTGACCAAAAACAATAGGCTCCTGTCATTTTAAATTTTCCACCAATTGTGTAAGTTTGAAAGCGATTGCTGCAAAATTGCGACCTGTAGAGAGGGAAGAGACAGACAGACAGACACACATCTGCGACTTGCCGAAAATCAGAGATTTCAGGCAAGCAAAAGACATGTAAAAATTAGAAAAAATACAGGTGGCACCACCAGTAACTAGGAACTGACAAAACTTGTCATGATTAATATTCAAGGCAAGATTCATGGCAATTCATGCATTAATTATATAGAAATTGGAGATTTTATATCAAACTTTTAATTATTCTGAGGGTACTTGGAAGCCCCATAACTTGGAGGATATAGGTCACACTGACCTAATTTCAGGTTTCCAAAGATATGTTTTTATTGACCTCCCTGGATGTAGACTTAGAAGTTTTCTAAATGCAGCGGTTACGATTTGTGCCTTGCTAATGGACGCCCGTACGCCCAATGGACAAAGCACCATACCTAATTACCTAAGTTGACTTTCAGTCAGCTGAGCTGAAAAGAGACACCAGATACTTGATACAGTGGTCAGTGGATTAAGGTCATGGTCCGACAATCCACAAATATAAAAGTCAATAAAAGACAATAAACTACAGTAATATTTTTAGGTATAATTTTCAAAGTTGATATAATTGCTCCAACAATATTAACAAAACAAAATGAATGTAATATATGCTTCAAATACACTTTTCTACCAGAAAGGGCCTTCAGGAAAAATAAACTTTGCTTATACCCCAGTCCATCATCTCAAATCACTGATCACAGAATCAACTTCAATCAACTAGGTTGGGCTGGCTTAATTTAAGAATTTTGAGCATCACTAAAACATATTTAAATTGATAAGATAACAGCCACGCATGGACCCAGACCTGCAATTATCACATTTGAACCTGTAATTCACTGACCACTGGACCGGTCAACATAATAACAACTTCAGCAGCAAGCAAGTAAAATATTGTTCCAATGTTCCCCCTCTAATTCTTGAACATCCCTTATTTGCATTGAACATCTTATTGAGCATGAGAGCAAAACACACCTGTGGACTGTCTAAGTTCCAGGAAATATTGATTATCCTAATGTGGCGGTTCCTAAGCCATTAAACAGAGTGCACCTGCACCAATAGCTGGCATGTATCAGCTGGTATCTGGTTACTGTAAAGCATTATTTTTCACTCTACAATAATTTCTCATTTTATAAGATATATACAAGGACACTGGTTTATTTCACTTGAAAAAGGACAGTCTTTTATGAATTAATTATGAAATTTTTTCTCATTCTTCACATCTTTTGGGTCATCTGAAATGGATATTTTACGACACCCATAAGTGAACAGTTCTAATACATAAGACTGTATGTGAGCTGTGATTTTTTTTTTCAAATATAATACCTTGATCAAATGACAGATAAACCCAGCATATCAATAAAGAAACAAATTACTGTGGTTGCCTTTTTATTTGCAAGGGTTTAATTTCGAAAATGAAACCCTCATGAAACATTCAAAATTAAGAAATGGTGAAATTTCAGCCTCGCAAAAATAAAGCCAAACACAGTATGCTCACCAAACAGGCAGGTGATGTATAAATTATCTACTGCCACCCAAAAACATACCAAATTTCTTTAAACATGACAAACATCACTGTTTCACCATTTTTTTAATAATAAACTTAAATCAGGCAGTGGCATATATAAAGTAATTTGCATTATTTTGTCATAGGACATAGAAAAAGCACTCTTTTGATGTGTACCTGTGGAATGCTAATCAATACAACTGCACTGGGATGATCTGTAGCAGTCACCGGATTGGAATTCCCAATTCCATTGTATGTACTTTTGCTCAATACCTGTTGAGTTACTCATCGCTCTGCAGCAATTTTTCAAAACCCATCTGATTCCTAGCCAACATGTTTAAAACACTTTCAATGTGATTCAGATATTTCAGCATGTAATCAGGACTGTCATAATACTGAAATTGCTGTGTCATGGTGTTGGCTCATAAATTTGTAACAAGCTGTTATTGATTCAATGATTTGTAGCAATACAAATAGGTCCTATGCCTATTTAGCATCTGGTCTGCTCCCACAGACTGAAAACTTGTTTGTGTGTGAGAAGGGATCCTTTAATCTGTTCTGCCAAGGAGCACCCCACGATGTTTTTGTTAGATTTTATATCGCCAAATTACCTATCAGTGAATTATCCAGGTGTTCTGGAAGTAAAACAATTAACTCAATACAGTGGAACCTGTTTGAAAGACCACCTGTCTTATAAAATCATCTTTCTATATAGACCACCCTAGAGTGAACCCACAACATTCACATTTGTTATAACAGAACTGTCTAATAAGACCACCTGTGAATTAAGACCACTTTTGGCCAGTTCCACAAGGGGCCTTATAACACAGGCTTCACTGTATATGAGCTTGGGCATTTGGGAACTGATATAACAGGGTCAAGATCACAGATCAGATGCTGCTTAAATAGCTCAATAGGTAATATCTATAACTCTATCTTGGACATAAGTGCTCATTACTTTAGGAACATTTAAACAAGGGACCCATGGGTCACGGCGCTCAGCTGTTAAATATGATAAAAAATATGATTTGGGAAAGAGGCACATGCTTGTTTTGTGTGGTAATAAATATAAGCTTTATTATGAGTTGTTGGTGTTTAGCTTATGTATGATTTTGAGTGTATCTTTGGAGACAGGGAAGAGGATTGATTTCATTTATTTTATTAACAAATGGAGTGCTATTGTCACACAGATTTTGACTTGGCCATATAACTTATAAGCATATTATAAAAGAGTTTAACTATTTATTAAAATTTAATAACAAATATTGTGCCAATATAATTTTTATTAAAAAAAAAATAATAAGAAAATCATGATTTTTTAAAATAAAATATAACTGAAATGATTATTGAAATAATATTATAGAATATATTCATGAATGCATTCATGAATACATTTTGAAAGTATCTGCACTGGTATTCAAATACTTTCACTTTTACCTGAATTCCCATTCTTATGCAATAAAATTTTTAATGCAGTACATATTCACATTCGTATTCAAATACATTTGCAAAGCAATAGCACCATGTCTAGTATTTATTCAGTTTTAGCCAAACAATGATGTTGAGAATCCAGAATATACAAAATTCACATATTTAAATAATGATCATAAGTACCTGGTTTTATGGCTTTTATTTATATTAAAAAAAAATAAATGTAATATATTCACTTTGGACTACTTTCACATCAATCTACACACTAGACACAGTAGGAATCTAGATTAATATTATCAACTGCATCTTTGTCTATCATTAATTTCCTTCATATGATCCCTAATGATTAGTAATGAATAATATGATTTATTTTTTTTTATCATTAAAATTTAACTGAAAAATACCATAGGTGACTGCATGGCGTTATTTGGAATAACACTGACATTCTATCCATCCATACAAGATTCTTACATCATCAGTAACTGCAAGTTAATTTTTCTGTTACTCATCAACTAACAAATTCCTTTTCTATTAATTTTTATTTAATTTGTTATAAAAAAAATACAAAATTATTAATTTATTGTTTATTGTTATGTTGTTTTTCAAAACAACTACTAAATGAGTTGGGTTGGACACCTGGATCAACTGTGGCTGGGCATTAGCTGCCTGGCTGCCTCAGTGTATGCTTCGCTCAAGCATGCATAATCTGATGAAAGGTCAACAAGGTCAACATACAGATGACTGAAGAGGGGCTGGATTGAGCCTGGGTCTGACATGGTCTCATAAAAACATTAATAAAAGCTACAATATTTGGCCAATTTCTTTCAGCTTTCTAAACTACAAAGATGAAATCCTTATGTGTGCATGATATGAAAATTATAACAACAGTGCTCTCAGGAAACAAACGTGCAAAGGTCAATGTTGGGCAAAATTTAAGGTACCGGTACTAATTTTATATTTATACTAATAACTAAAATTCAGAACTAATTTTTGGTATTCAATTGAATCTTGATTAAATAATGTTACATCCCTGACAAAAAATCTCTAGCTTCAGCAATCCTCTTGTTATGGGAGTAAATATATTTCTTGATTTTTTAAAAAGTGCATTATGTTTGGGCCCATAACTTAAAACAATTACGCAATACTGACATCATTTCTGGCATGTGCATAGCGGATGTATAGAAAAATATGTATATTATATATGATCAAAGTCAGATCTGTGGTTTTTATATTAGGCAGTCTTATAGTGTAACAATGGGTTTTTAATGGAAAAATGAAGTTTTTCATTAATATTTCGAAGGATTTAAGTCCTAGTGATCAAATTCTTGGCTTGGTAGGGGATTTTGGAGACTAACTGTATGCCGAATTTAAGGAACTTAGAGCTGAAGCTGGGGAGCTGAGCTCTAGCAAACTGCATAACACTAGCTTGATGTAAACAATATGTGACATGGTGCTTGAAAACTTGAATAAAATCTACAGTTTTTGATCAACTGGTTTCAAATTTTTGGTGTTAACAGACAAAATACTAACAAAAACATGCTGTGAAAATTAACTCCACAGTAATTACAGGAAAAAAACGGGCCATGGTCAAACTTGGGCAAAATTTAAGGTACCAATTTTATATTTTAGGCCAATATTTAAAAAAATTTAAAAGATTTTGACCTAATTTTTGGTATACAATTAAATTTTGATCAATTAAAGTTGTATTACTGAAAAAAAGTCCCTAACTTTAACACTTTTGGTCTTAAGTGACCAAATATCTTTCCTGATTTTTTTACAAAGTCCATTATGTTTGGGCCCATGACTTTAATTTCTGGCATCTTCATAGGAACTATATATAGGAATATTTATGGGAAAAATGAAGAAAACCAGAGTGGTTTTGATATTAGGCAGTCCTGAAGTGTGAAAATAGATTTCTAATTAAAAATTGAGGTTTTTCCTTAATATCTCGAAGGAACGAAGTCCTATTGACCTATTTTTTGGCATTGGTAGGAGATTTTGGGGACATCTAACTGTATGGCGAATTTCAGATTCGTAGGTCCAATGGTGTTGAAACGTGCCAGTCTTACGACGGACATCCGGACGGCCCGACAGACGGACGGTCGACGGACAATGGACCACGACTATAGCTCAGATGACTTATAGTCAGCTGAGCTAAAAAATCATTATTAAACTAGAATTTCTTGGCACCGCAGGTGCCAGAGTATCCCCAGACATAGTATCCCCCCCCCCCCCTTCTTTAAGAATAGGCCCCAATTGTCAAGTTTGAAATCTATACATCAATAAAAGCAGGAATTATCATCCAGAAACTAATTTTTTGACAGATGTCTCCTGTGGCCTCGACCTTTGACCTTGTGACCCCTAAATTGATATTTATCATCCACTTTTATATATAAATCAATAGAGGTCTAGATTTATTGATGGGCCATATATAAGTAAGGTTTTGAAATCCATATATTAATCCAAGCTTGAATTATCATCTCGGGAACTAATTTTTGGACAGATGGCTCCTGTGACCTTCACCTTTGACCTTGTGACCTCACAATTGACAGGCGTCTTCCTCTCTTGGCAGGTGAACTATATGTGCAAGATGAAAGATCTGAGATGAAATGCATCCACATCTTTTTAAAGATGTGTGCTGTGACCTTGACCTTTGACCTCATGACCCCAAAATCAATTCAGGTCTTGCTTTTCCAATGGGACATATACAAGTCAAGTTTGAAATCCATACATCAATAAAAGCAGGAATTATCATCCAGACACTAATTTTTGGACACATCGTTCCTGTGACCTTCACCTTTGACCTTGTGACCTCAAAATTGATAGGGGTCTTCCACGCTTGGCAGGTGAACTATATGTGCAAGATAAAAGATCTGAGATGAATTGTTTGGCTGAAAATGCATCCACAATCTTTTTAAAGATGTGTCCTGTGACCTTGACCTTTGACCTCATGACCCCAAAATCAATTCAGGTCCTGCTTTTCCAATGGGTCGTATTCAAGTCAAGTTTGAAATCCATACATCAATAAAAGCAGGAATTATCATCCAGAAACTAATTTTTGGACAGATGGCTCCTGCGACCTTCACCTTTGACCTTGTGACCTCAAAATTGATTGGGGTCTTCCTCTATAGGCAGATGAACTATATGTGCAAGATGAAAGGTCTGAGCTGAAATTTTGGCTGAAAATGCATCCACAATCTTTTTAAAGATGTGTCCTGTGACCTTGACCTTTGACCTCATGACCCCAAAATCAATTGGAGTCTTGCTTTTTTAATGGGACATATATAAGTCAAGTTTGAAATCAATACATCAATAAAAGCAGGAATTATCATCCAGAAACTAATTTTTTGACAGATAGCTCCTGTGGCCTTGAACTTTGACCTTTTGACCCCAAAATTGATATGGATCATCCACTATTCACAAGTGAGCTATATATTCAAGATGGAAGACCTGGGATGAAAGTTTGGCTAAAAATGCATCCACAGTATCTTTTAAGATGCGAGTCCAGTGACCTTGACCTTTGACCTCATGACCCTAGTACCTGTAGGGTTCTTACTTTAGTGGTGGGCCTTACATAAGTCATGTTTGAAATCCATATGGCTATCAACACTGGAGATATCATAAGAGAAGAGGTGTGTGATTTTCACCAAATATGGACACATTAAAGGTCAAGGCCACTCTCATGGTAAAGGTCATGACCCAAATGTAAATAGACCTCATCCCAAAACCCATCTCTCTACATGTGCATAATATGAAAGAAATCTGTCCATTAGTTTTTGACTTATAATGCTTACAGTACTGTCAAGTGGCAATTATGGGGGTATTAAAAGGCTTAAAAACAAGAAAAGGATAAAAGGTGGCGCCACCAGTTTCCGGTATATCACAAGGCTATCCAAGATCTTCGTTCGATCACCTTGATTTTTGGACCAGTCCATGCAAGCTTACTTGAGATATTTAAGAATTTGTGTTATTTTCAGCAAAAATGGACCTATTCAAGGGACGGTCATGAAACCATAGTATCCCGACTTTGTCTGGGGATACAATAATCTTTTTCTTTTATGAACAAAGTGCTGCCATCTATAGATTGGTGTAATACATGTGTGTTTTACATTTCAGGTTGCAAGACACATGTGAAGGGTGCTGAGAAAAATGACAACTGCGTGCATGTTAAAATGATATATACTGGTCAGAATCTAATAATAAGTTAATGTACAGGCATAGTTAATACCTACATAAACTGATAAACTAGAATACAGGTAGTCAACAAGCGACTACGTGTATCCACCAAAATCAGAGTAGGACGGATGAAGTGAGGCATGGATTGAGTGGCAAGGGGAAATAAGAGTTAGATGTGGTACATATTAGCATGGATGTCTGCCATGTGAACATGATATTAGGTGGCACCTGTCATTTGAACAAGTACCTATCCAAGATGTATACACATGCAAATTTTCAGGTGGAAAAGTCAAACCACTGCTGAGATATGAGTGATTTTATCCCACAGCAGACAAACAGATGGACTCTGTGCAAAAATGGTTGCAGGTGGTGCCACCAGTTTCTTGTATGATAAAGAGCTATGTGAGATCCAAACACATGCATCACTTCAGGTAGGTACGTCAAACCAGTCTGGAGATATTAGCATGGATATCTGCAGCATGAAGGTGAATGTAGGTGGTGCCAACTGTCATCAAATCAAGAAAGCTATCCAGGATGTATAAGCATGCCAAGTTTCAGGTGAATAAGTCGAACCACTGCTGAGATATGAGTGATTTTATCCCACAGCAGACAAACAGATGGACTCTGTGCAAAGATGGTTGCAGGTGGCGCCACCAGTTTCTTGTATGATAAAGAGCTATGTGAGATCCAAACACATGCATCACTTCAGGAAGATAGGTCAAACCAGTCCAGAGATATAAGCATGGATGTGTGCAGCATGAACGTGAACATAGGTGGCGATACCTGTCATAAAATAAAAAAAGCTATCAAGGATTTATACGCATGCCAAATTTCAGGCGAATAAGTAAAAAAACTGTCGAGATATGAGTGATTTTAACCCAAGTCAAATGAACAGATGGACGCTGTGCAAAAATGGTTGGTGTCACCACCTGTTTTGTGTATGATAAAGAACTATGTGAGATCTTAACACATGCAAATTTTTAGGAAGCTATGTCAAACCGGTCTGGAGATATTAGCATGGATGTCTGATGTATAAACATGAATATAGGTGGTGCCATCTGTCATAATTTTATAATTTCATTTGAAGAAAGCTATCCAGGATGTATAGGCTTGCCGAATTTCAGGTGAATTAGTCAAACCACTGCAGAGATATGAGTGATTTTAACCCATGGCAGAAAAAACATTTGTGTAAAAAAATTTTTCCTGATTGTTCAAACAAGTCCAAAGTTATGTGGGTTAATGTGTAAAAAACAGATGCACAGATGGACGCACTGGAGAGAGGAAAGGTCGGAGGTCAACGCCAAAAGGTTGGGCACCAGTTCACATATGACCAAAAAATTTGTGTAAGTATCAGAAAAATCGGTCCAGTAGTCTCAGAGGAGTTCTTCGGAAACTAATGCAGCGGCGGCGGCTTAACCCAGTATCAGCAAAACTTTGTTTTGGCGGATACAATAATTGCTTATATATCATACATTGCAGGCCTGTATGAGTACTTTGAGTCCTGAGTATACAGAATAACTTAAGTAACTAAGGTAATCCTTCCAGGAATTCTACAGTATAATTTACTTACAAACATTTCCTACAGAGTTAAACTATTTAGTTAAACATAACTGTTCATCCATCACTGGATGCAGGACAAGTCTTTTTCACAGGCAAAGCTGCTGAATCTGAGGCCTGACAATAAGGGAATGTTATTACCATAAAACTACCATAAACCAAATATTTACTGATGCACAGATTTAATGAGATTTTCAATTAAAGGAAAAGACAACAAGGAAGGAACATGAAGCTAGCTGCTGTAAAAATGCCAATACTAAAAGTTCCATAGCAAGCACAACCGTCTGACATCAGAGCCAAGGTACTGTGCCATGAGTGCAACTGCACTGTAGAACATGTTCCAATAAAAATTGATTGTTATTAGCTTTAGGCATGATTAAATAGCTGCAAATACAAACAGTACATGATTTCATATACATAACATCAGTATGTGGATCCCAGTGCTTATTCAAGACACAATTATTACTCTGACATTTCATGCACCACATCCACAAACAAATGAAGCAAAATGAAAAAAAATATTGTGTTTCACATGAACAAAATTTGTCAGGCCCGTATATATATTATATATATATATATATATATATATATATATATATATATATATATGTGTGTGTTAAAAAAGCCTTGCTTCTCCCTATATATATATATATATATATATATATATATATATATATATATATGTATGTATGTATGTATGTATGTATAGGTAACAGAGAATGTGTTATCAGTAAATACACATATTTCCTTAAACTTTCAGTAAATATGTGAAGTTCCTAATTCACTCAGGAAATACTTGAATTTCCTGAGATTAGAGGGTCTTCTCTACCAAGATTTTTCTTGAGGTTTTCTGTAAATGTATATAAAACTTCATTTTATCAAGTGTGGCAGTGGAGGACTATCTTCTTTGGAGATGGCACAGGTGACTTGCTCACCATGATCTATACTTGATGGGTTTCATGGAGGTTTGGATACAGACCACTGATCCAAACAGTTGATCCCTCCCGTGATAGTGGTTCCATGTACAAGATTTCACAATAAATATTAAGGTCAGTTTGTGGTGGACACCAGTTTATCTTGAACACTCTGACCAGTAAGATGTCATCAGACAATCCTGTGTTTAGACAGGCACTACTGAAGAAACATGGACAGGGTAAAACTGTAATAAGAGCAAAAGCAGAATACATGATGTGAAATCAGCAGCTGCACGGTGCAGTACTGAGTGCAGGAAGTAGAGCCTGGAGTTGAGTTAGCCACATCAATGCAGCTGGCTTGGACAAAAAGATGGCGGACTTTAGCAGGATGCCAAATTTCTTGGATCTACTCAGCTTGCAACATGTTTGCAGCCTTAAACTGACCTTAAGGCCTATTCATTTCATGATGTTACAAAGTATCCATTTAATGCTGCAAAGTATCATTTTATTTTAATATGTTAACTATATAACATGTGACACATTGCATATGTTGTACATTTAACTTGTCTTTCATTTAATATCGAGTATAGTTTATCCTGGCGGTTTCATGAGCCAACATTTTCATACTTATACAATCACACCATTTCCTTTCAGCGACAAAACAAAAAAAAAATGACAAAACCTAAATATTTTTTTTCGGGCATTTTAACTTTAAAAGATTTATCTTTTTTTATTTTTTTTCAATCCAATTTGAGCTGCAAAAATTGGCTCACTTTGGTTTAATGAAATATTGGCAGCACCTCCTTATAAACTCAGCCTAGCTTGATCTTAACTGGGCTGATGGTGGTGCAATATAGTGGTGGCCCCAGGCTCTAGTAGGAAGGGTTATTGTTGTCTTGATAAGTTATCATTTGAGATTTTTACAATAATTTTTATACATTAGCATAGAAATCAAAAGTGTAAAGTGAAACATCCCAGTTTAAAAATATCGCCTTCGAAATATGAGAAAGTATATAAACAGAGTATATATTTTTCAACATACACCATAAAAAAAATAAAGTTTTATTAGCACAGTATGAAGTCCCATATTCAATATGTACTGTTCAATATTCAATATTAATATCCAATTAAACATTCAACATTATATAATATATATATATATATATATATATTATATATATATACTGTATAATCTATATACTATAGAAAAGTGAAACATTGCATATGGGACAGATTATGGAAAACAATATTAGCTAAGTAAGATATCCCATTTTGGATACCGTATTTATTCCAGTTTGGCGATCCCTCTTATTTCTCGACCCCAAAAAATATTTTGAAAGCATAATTTCTAAAATGACTCTAATTTCTCGACTGCCGACGATGTTTTCTGTCGACGATGTTAAGGTGAAATGCCTCCGTCTCTCACGGGCACCGCAGTATCTGACTAGATTCTTATTACACTGGGCATCCACATCAAACTTGCTTCCAATAAAATTTATGAAGATACAAAGATGCGTTTTTCATAATATATAAACATGATAAAGCGTTCAAGAACCAAATTGGGTGTCCGTGACGAAGCAAACTCGTGTACCATTCCTGGTACGCACGTGCCTCGTGTGCAATTCACGTGGCATCTTCAGCTATAATATTTAGAAAATACTGCAAAGCACGCGTGGTGGAGCAACTGTAATATAGGTGGAACCGTCATCTTAGTTAAGTTTAAACGACCCCGGTTAGTTTTTGGATGGGTGACCGCGCGTAGCAAACGGGGCCCGATCGAGGGCACTCGAGCTAGGACCATTTCCGGTCGTGTATATTTTAACGCGCCTTTACTTTCCTATATTTATTCCGTATTATGCAAATAAAAGTTATCTGATAATAGGCAGTTATTTTTTATAAAGTCTTCTTCGAACTTGATGCAGCTGCTTGTCCCTTTTCGGCCCGCCGATATCGCCGCCTGGCGGGTTAACTTGAAACAACTGGTGGTTACATGAGTTGCCGTCTATGTCAAGTGATCGTACCTATACGCGAAGTATTGATCATTTTGTAAAGTGATTGAGCTCAGTTTGATTAATCATTTGCGGACTGCGTATAATTCATGTGACGGTTGGAAGCCCGTTTGAAGATAATACTGTTAAGCTAACAAAACAAACTTATATACGACCAAATTATCACTCAATTCATATGACCGCTCGAGTGTCAGAGCGGCTCTGCGTCTCTACGGAAGGTTATCAAACCGCATGCCTCTAATATCTCGACCACCGCAAATTCTGCATGAAGATAATTTGCAAATATCCTCCATTATCTCGACCTCTGAGAAAATTAATTATTTTTAAGTGGTCGCCAAATTAGAATAAATACGGTATATCTTAGCATATTTAAAAACAAGTGACCCATAAGTCATGACGCTCTGCAGACTAGGAATTTAGACATTCAATAAAGCAATATTATCATCTGAATGCCATATTTTGTACGTGGTATCCCTTTTCAACTGAAGCATATCTTGAAGGATATGGGTAACAGAGATCTAATTTCAGATTTCCAAGGAGATCTTTCATGGACCTCTCTGGATGTTAAGTAAGAAAATTCTGAATGATTTGGATTTGGGCAGTGTTAACTTACGACCGCATCTTTAAAAGTCTCAAAAATAGAGACAAAAAATTGTTTAAAAATTTAAAAAAGCCAGGTGGTGCCACTTGTCTTCAGGAAATTATGAAACACTCCATGATCAATATGCATGCAAAGAATCATGGTGAAAAATGCATTAGTTGTTCAGACAGTGTAGCTTTTGTATCAATTTTTTAATTATTCTTAGGGGTACTTCTGAGCCCCATAGCTCTGAGGATATGGGTAACAGAGACCTAATTTCAGGTTTTTAAAGAATTTTTCATGGACCTCCCTGGATATAAAGTGAGAAGATTCCTGGTCCAATGGTTAGGATTTGGTGCTTGGTAAATGGACAGACAGAAAGACGGACAGACAGCAGGACAGATGGATGATGGACAAAGAGTGATCTTTACAGCTCATATGATTTTCAGTCAGTCGAGCTAAAAATGTAAGATCGAAAAAGGTCAGTTACTCTGGCAATGCTCGTGTCAGTTTTTACCCAACGCATAAAAAATTTATTTTGATTTCAATAGATATTTAGTGATCTTGAAATCACCCTCTCAAACAATTGTTTCAAGAAAATAAGATAATAAAATTAGAAATAAATCCCTTTGTTTTATTGTGTTTTTTACCTGTTTGGTAAGACTATTCTGTGTTTTTTTTTTTTTTTGTTTTTTTTTAGACTATTCTGTTATGATCATGTTGTTGTAAGGAATTTTGCAATGTGCCAGCTTAGAGTAATTGGTGAACATGTACACATGAGCATACCTGACCCAGGTGTTGAATATTGATAATATGAGACCAAGTATTACAATTGGGGATATGGCTTTGTTAATTATATACTTGGATATATCTTATTTAAGAAAATTGTTTGAATTATTGCTATTACCAGTATGTATACAAAAAGGAAAATCCATCACCACACTGTATGCTGATGATTTTAAAGAAACAGATGTGCCTTTTCATTATTCTCAGAGACATCATACTATGTCAATTCAGCTACCTGAATGATGATGATATGATAACCTGATATAATTCGAGGCCATATGTTAGAAAATTTTGTCCATTTTAATCAAAAAGATATAACATCATAATTCAAAGAAAAGGAAAAAGCTAGGATGTGCATCCTGAGATCTGAGCTCTCCCATAAATTTTCAATGAAATTGATTAAGCTGTTCTTCAGATTTAAATAAAGCATGCACACAAACAAAGAGGATCAACCAAGAACAATAAACCTCTGCTGCACACACTGGCAGGGTTATTAGACAAATTAAAAGATACATTTTATATGCACTCTTTTCACCCATACACATTGTGTCAATTTTTAGGAGTTTTAGGAAATACATATATTTACAGATTATGCATATTCACTGTATGTGTATATATATATAAATATATTAATAAATAATAAATATATATTATATGAAAGTGATAAAAGCTTGTTTTTATATACTTTTGTAGTGACAAGATAGAGAGAAGAGAGACTATTTAAGTACTCCGATCTTGATTCATGACATTCATACACATAGGCATGTAGTACACATCACCTGCACATCTAGTGACACCTGATATCTGAGACTGGGGAATGAGTGATACACTCAGTTCCAAAAACTGCTACATTCTTTGTTAAGTCTGAACCTTTGGTACTCACTGCTTATCACGCTGGTGGCAATATATTTATCATGCTTAATAACCCTTGATAAATATCTAAAATAATCCATTATGTGCCATTTATACTGTTTGAAAAGTTTGCATCTATCTTTGTCATTCCAACTTTAAATGTTTTTAATAAAGAAAAAATCTATGTTCTTATTACAGGCCTTTTCAAAAAGGGGCACCTTCAGAGAATACCAGGATTATAACTAGGCACCCCATGATTAAAATTCCTGGAAATTCCTGGAACAATGTTAAACTTGATTAACTAGTAAAAAAAAATTTTGCGTCCCATCAAAATACAATTGTTGTGCATGTTCATCTATATGAACAGCTGTGGCATTTGGATTTTCATCATTTCACTATCATATCAATGAAACTGACAGATGAACATACATACTACACACATTTTCAAAATACTGATCAAATTTGCATCCTATTAACAGAGGTTACCAACACATTTACTAGACCTGATGTTAAGAATAAATTAAAAAGAGCTATTCTAGAGCACTGTGATGCCAAATATAAATTGACCCCATCAACATATATGATAAAGCATTAGACATTCTTGTTTGCTCACTTATTTCATTTGAAAGATTTTATAGTAGTGCTGACCTCCCAAGAGTGAGTTCAGAATTTCATTTTTGTCTCTGTGCATTAAACATATAAAAACCCCACATTTTTTTAAAGTGTTACTGATGGCATTGGAAATGGCAAAGGTAATTCCAGGAAAAGGATAATATTTAATCTAGATAATTATTTGTGATCAAAATAAAAACAAAAAAATAGAATTTGAGTGAGTATAAACAATTTCATCAAGTGCCTGGGAATTATTACCAACTTCAGAAAATGAACTTACCATTCAATGCTGTTTTAGGGATTTCTTAAACCATCTAGGCCAGTACAATAGGAGGCCCTTACAAAAGCCTTCCTGCTCAGACATAATTAATTGGAAATATAAAACACCTAATAATTAATGTACAGCCATACTTCTACTGAACAGGGAATTCTGAAATGAGTACAGTGCACATGAATTTACAAAGCATACATCAGCAAAAAAATCCATTGGCAAATGTAAAGACCAACCAGATAATTTCCCTGTTTGTTGTTTCTCATCATTTGGTGTATTCAAATCACAAAAGGGCGGATTGCTTTGAAATCAAATCCATGCATGCTCATAATAAAGGAAACTCCTGAACTGATACTGTACACTTTTGAAATATCATTATTTTATACAAGCATTAATTAAATACTTGTATGTCACAGTGATCTAGTTTTAAGTCTGCTGAAAAATCCTACCCAAGATACCTCAATGCCACATATATGACCTGCTAGACTAATCACTGGATTAACAAATGGTCGTGCATTAAAAAATTTTCTGACAAGACACACTGGCTTATCAGGGGAATTGCTATAACTTGGTTGATGTGTAAGTCAGATTAGCTAAAATAAAGAACAAGGACACCTTGTAATAAAGAATTAATTTCCATTTATTTGACAAGGAATCACTGAACAAAAGTTGCCTCTCCTCTAAGACACTAAAATAAATGTTTAAGTTGGCACAGGGCATCAATAATTAAGCATTCAATATGATGAAAATTTCCTGTTTAGCATAAAAAGAAAAATATCTAAATTTACACCAGCTGAAAGATACATTGCATTAAATGCATGCTTTATTTTTTGTTTACCAGGGAATTCCATTTTCATTTTGTAAGCCTGAGAGATGTATCCTGTTTCTAGACTACACTGCTGGGGGCTTGATATATCCTAGATCCCGGACATCAGGAACTGAGAGCCAGCAAAATATAATACATGGTTATCCACGGTACAGTTATATGATTAAGTACATTCAAAAATGACAAAAGTGATAAATTAGGCCTTCAGGTTTTTCTTGTACAGAGTATTTATATGTAGCATTCCATGACTATCAGGAATGATCACTGTCATACCAAATCTGCAGGGTTCATTCACCTGTTTCCCAAGAAATGATCCAAGTTAACAGCCCCTGAGATGACGATCTTCCTGGCTTATTAACGCTACAAACCAACCATAATTATGAAACCATGACAACCGACCTGGTGACTCTCAGAGCTTCTGAATAACATCAAGTAAGGTCTCAGATCTGTCCAAGGAGGGTCCATTAAATATATAGTTCCTTATATTACCTTAGTTTGCTCTGGGACAACTTAGCTTACACAGTACTGTATCTGCTAAAATTTCATGGGTACTATGTTTTCACATGGGTCCCACTGCCATCACTCTATCCATTTCCGTAGAATTTCTTGAAGACCAATGAACAGATTTTTCTGAATATCCACATCATAAAAAGATCCACTGAGAAAAGTGCCCAACAAATATTGGTGGTGTACCAACAATTATTTTCCTGTGGTGTCTATCTGTTTGTTTTAGTTTGTATTATTTAGTGATAATAGTACACATCTCAGGAATGAATTAATGTACTGAGCTGAAACTGTGCATATCCATAGATCTTCAAAAGCTTGTACTTAAGACTGGTGGTGCCTATTATTATAGTTTTTCCATTTTGTTGATCCATGTGTTTGTTCTGGGTGAAAAATCACTACTATCTCAGGAGTGTTTCAAAGTATTTGCAGTATACATCAATGTATTCATCTCAGGATTGGTTTGACATATCTGTCTGGAATTTTGCAAGTGCACAGACCTTAGATATCATAATCTCATATTAAAGCCTGGTAATACCATGTACAATCATTTTTGCAAAGCGTCCATCCATATATCTGTTTTGGATGTGTCAGTCTGAAATTTTGCATGTTCATTCATCTTAGATAACTTTATCGTAGACCAGTCTAGCCTTATGCATTAGTAGAGTTAACAATGGATAGTTAACACCATTTCTTTTGCTGTTAGTTCTTTCTAATCACATTTATACTATGACAGCTTAATTTGCAGGTGGCAAACATGCAGTTTGTAAACCTGGTCATGTTCCAGTTTTACCTTTTGCTTAACAATATAATGACATTTATCATAGGGACTGTGTTGGTGGTGTTATATAAATAAACACACACACACACACCATTAAAGTCTGGCATAATCATAACAATTCTTGATGGCTTTTTTTAACTAGAATACGGGTAGTCGACAAGCAACTATGTGTATCAGCCGAAATCAGAGTGGGACTGGTGAAGTGAGGCATGGATTAAGTGGCAAGGGGAAATAGAGTGAGGTGTGTTGCATATAAGCATGGATGTCTGCAGCGAAAATGTGTATGTAGGTGGCGCCACCTACCACAAAATCCAGAAAGCTATCAAAGTTGTATACATATGCAAATTTTTAGGCAGATAAGTCAAACCACTACTTGTATATGAGTGTTTTTATCCAACAGCAGACAAACAAACAGTAGGAAGCTGTGCATAAATGGTGGCAGGTGGCCCCCGATATTTAACGTTTGATTTTGAGCTATGTGATTTCTAAAAACATGCAAAATTTCAGGGGGATATGTCAAACAAGTCCTGAGATTCAGATAAGCCTGAAGGTCTGCAGTGTAAATATAAATGTAGGTGGTGCCACCTGCCACAAAATCCAGAAAGCTATTTAAGATGTATGAACCTGAAAAATTTAAGGCAGATAAGTCAAACCACTGCTGAGATATGAGTGATTTTATCCCATGGCAGACAAACAGATGGACGCTGTGCAAAAATGATTGCAGTTGGCATCACCAGTTTTGTGTATAATAAAGAGCTGTGTGGGATCTATACACTTGCAAAATTTTGAAAGGATATGTCAAACCCGTCATGAGATATAAGCCTGTATGTCTGCAGCCTGAAAGTGAATGTAGGTGGAGCCACCTGTCATAATATCAAAAAAGCTATCCAGGATGTATACACATGCAAAATTTCAGATGGATAAGTCCAACCAATGCAGAGATATAAGCGATTTTATCCTAAGGCAGATGAACAGATGGACGCTGTGCAGAAAAGGTTGCAGGTGGCGCCACTATTTTTAGTGTTTGTTATAAAGGTATCCAAGGGATACCGTGACAGTTGTGCAAAATTTTAAGCCTGATCAGTCAAACGGTTCCCGAGATATGTGGGTTTATGTGTGGAAAGAGATGCACAAAAGGACACTGTGCAGAGAGGAAAGGTCAGAGGTCAACTAAAAATGAGGGTGCAGCAGTTCACATGTGACCCGATCATAATTCTGAATTTGAAAAAATTATGGCCAGTTCTCTGGAAACCTATGTGGCGGAGGTGGCAGCGACGGCGTGCAACTGAAACATAGTATCTGCAAAACTCTGTTTTGGCGGATACAATTACAAGGACCCTCTTTATGGTTTAAATAAATTATTCTGGTATCTACAGGCACTGATCTGATTTTCCTGGCTTTGGGCCTGTAGGGACTACCGGTACCTTTATTATCTGGTGCATCAGGTCAGGGTTTCATCCATTAGGAACAGAATAAAGCACTGAAAAGGCTGGCAAATGACAACCATTACCTGGGGAATGAACAGTGGTTTTTCAGCTCAAATAATTAAATGAGATGATAAAAAACTGGTGGCAGGTACAATCAACCATACAGGTACCTAACAACCATTACCTGGGAATGAGCGGTGTTTCCACCACTATCAAATAAAAGAGATGATTAAAGAACATGGGCAAGTAATGAACCATACTGATACCTAACAGGTCTGAGGGCTTGTTTTGTTCACAGGTATTAGTCATGTCTACATGGCACAATAATTAAAGGCATGAATATTTAAAGATCCACCATGAGCTGCAGCAGTGCTAGGTATATCACTGGTACTACAGATAAGCTGTGTACATAACATTAATGCAGTAGCGTATGTCATGGAATTTAGTTTTTTACTGTCTTTCCAGTAACTCTCATTTTTACTCTCTGAAAACAAATCGTCTAATTAAGATTTTCCTTTACAATGATACTAGATGCTGGCTGACCATTTGGAACTATTTCAGAGAAAAGTAGCTTGTTTATATGTGACTTGATATATCCACCAGATATTATTCTACTATGATCCCATGTATTATATCTGTTGAATGCAAAGGCCCAAATTTTTAATTAACTTGGGGCTGATATTGTTAATGTTACCCAATCATACATAGTTTTGGCTACTTTAAGGCTAAACATGGATACATCTGATGTGATGACATAAGAATGGTGACCTGTTGCTGACTGACTGTCATTCCCTATAAATGGAATAAACAACCATCATACTGGCTATCTGTATCTTTTTTTTATTGGAAACTGTATCAGATAACTGACCTTTCACCAGCAGTAGTGACCTTGGCATCGATGTGTTCTCGACTTAACTTCTGGGAACGAAGCAGGTAATTCTCCATTCCTGACCTTTCAAACGCCGTCATTTTCTTTTTATCTTCATGTGACAGCAACTCCACTGTGAGAACAAATTACCATTGTTATGTTAAATTTAATCAGATTACATTATATGTTATTACATGTTTTTTTGTAGGGTTGCAGATATGGAAAATGGGGCAAACCTTTAAGGACCAGTGATTCACAATCATACATACTTTATACATGCAGAACAAAAATCTCAAATATTGGTTAAATGAAAGTTACTATTCATAAGATATACAGGATTTTGCTAATGCAGCTTCTTGTGTAGATGGAAGAGAAAGACAATTGGCTGCCCGCAGCCAACAGGGAACCCATTTGTGCAGGCAAGCGTGATCCAGTTTGACACTCATTAGCACGGACAAAACTGACATTCCCCACTTTGTTAGCCTATATACACTACAAACTTGAATTAATTAATATACTAATGAAAAAAATATGAGGTTATAATTGTTTGGTACCAGAATGTATGATAAATTCAAGAAAACTTGCAAAATTTGATGTTTATCAATGAATGAAACCCCCTGTGTACATTTCCCTTACATCATTCCAAAAGGCAGTTGATTCAGGTTCAATTTCTAATGCAAATGATGATGAATGAAGCAATTTCTGACGTATTTTTTTATGTTTCTGTATTTTTTTTTACCACAGCAAAATAAATATGATAAAAAATAAGTATCAGAATGATCAGCAATACTAAATACTATGTCAAGTGCCAACACTGCATGCTGTGTTGAATGAATGGGCTGGTCAGGCTGGACGCTAAGGGGCACTAGTTGTTTGCCTGCAGTTTTTCAAGCAGGCAGTCATTTACTGCCTCGACACATGTACACGAGAGTATCAGTATTAGCAATATCCTGTATTTCATCTAGAATCAGTGTGTCAAAAATATGACATAATGAAATCATGTGTTCACGTGCTTATTTCCACTCAGTGCCACTGATCTGTGGATGGCTTTCTGTTTTTGAGGGTATCAAATTTCATACATTTACAATATTCACGAAAACCATATAATCACAAAAATTTTTGTGAATAAAACAAATAACCTACACAGATGTATATGAATAGTGTACAGCTTCCCCTGTGGCCATTATTATGCACATTATCCATGCCTGTGGTGTTAAAATGCTAATATACAGATTAATACTACAAATAATAACAGAACAGGGACGTAATTAGGAGCAATATTATGCCTTTTCTTTAACTCTATCAGTTCACTTTTGCTTTACACAAAAAATTTCCAGCAAAACCATCCCAGCACATGGTCTCAGTACCTCCCTTTGAGCTGTTTAACACCTTGTTATGGGTTTGTGTGTTAGTAAACACAGTCCATGTGTGTGTCTACAATAGCAAGGCTGCATTACCAGAGGTCTGATTTTGCATGTGTGACAGATCATAGTTAAAACTAGTCGCACACGGAATTTCACATTCTCTGATATATCACTGCTGAATAAACATTACAATCCATGTAAATTTATTGTAGAACCTGTCGCAACAGATTGTATGATAGGTCCAAGGGGCCTAAGTGGAAATAACACGGGTAGCATAGGTCATAATTCAGGTCCTAGGCCTCCCCAGCATTCGATGTTTCAGCCAGCAGGGGATTTCCTGATTGACAGGTGTTGTGGCCCAGGCAATGCACAAGTCTAACTTGCTGTGTTTATGTTATTCCTTGTGATTGTGTCCTATCCACTGTTTTTAACACTTGTGTAAAGGAGTACGTCAACAGTTTCAAAGCAATATTTTAGCAAGTATTATTCATTGCAAAGAGAAGATGCTATTTTTCATGTTAATTCATTACTCTTGATTGGTCCTCTTTAAATGTTATCTGTAACTTAGTAAAAAAAAAAAAATCAAACCTTTTGAATTATCTATCAATAATTAACAGGAATTTCTACTTGTTCAATGTTCCATTGGGTCACCATCAAACAGTTACAATTTTGTACACACATCAAATTACTTGTTGAACTAGTTTAACGGATAATCTCTGAGTAGCTTGCTGTATGGTAAGACCATAAGAGAAGGACTCATGTGAAACACTGAAAAAATGATAATTTCAAAACAATGAACTTCACAAATATGGCACAAATCACAGTATTCACTCAAGTACACTGGGTAGATTAGGACAATTAAGCAAAGGGTTGATTTTCTTCCAGAAGAAATGTATTTCTTCTGAGACATTGGAAGAAATTGGAGGAAATGGGGTTTCCTCCACTTTCTTCCGGATGTGATGGATGAAAGTGGAATTCAGTGGACAGTAAGAATGATAGTGTTGTTTACAAAAACCAAAACAGATATTTGAAAACTTTGGATTTCTTTTGAATAAAATAAAACAATATGACTTTAAAGAGTGTACAGGAACAATGCTCTTGATTAATCTAAATATAATTCTGTTAGTTTATTCTAATAGTATTGCCAAAATTGCAGCTGATGGATTTATATTTCAACAATTTAAGTATGTAGTGTTGCATAATATGTGTTGACATGTTAATTTACAAAAGATCCTTGTTTAAATGTCTACCTGTATTCACATGAGGGTTGGAGGAAGTTTTCTGTATTTGTAACTAGTTCTTACCAAACTTGTGTCACTTGGCAATATTACTTTTGTATAATAGAGAATAAAAGACTGATATACTAAACAGTATGCAAACTGCACTCCCTACAAAATAATATAACAGAATTATTAGCTTGCTTCTGTATGACTTAACAATTTGTGATATAACACAATGATTGATCAGTGATCACCAGTTGAACTTATAATTATCACTCATTTAAATTTATGCATCTCTGTTGTTAATCACAGTGGAGTACAATCAGTACCTGTCAGTAATCTACATCCAAGTTACCATGAAGCTAGCAATAGCAAAACACCAATTTTGCAGCCCTTCAAACATCAAGTCTAATCATGAGCTTGTTGTGAATTATGCCAAAACTAGAAAATACCTAGAAAATATGAGAAACCCTATCTCTGTACATGAGTATCTTCTAGGTAAATAACTTGTTATAACAAGGAGCAGTTACACCATTTGATTAGTATATAGTGGATGAAACCCTGTTAATTATGACATAGCTTCCTCATACCCTGCCTCTCTGTGCAGTCAGGGGGAACTGGAGTGAAGCTGCACTTTTTTAGGTAATCACCTGGTAATCACTGCATGATTCACTGGACTGAATCCTGTGTCAACTGATTTTGAATTATGTCACATGAATTGACTAACTCGAAACTAAATGAAGCATATTGTCTGACGAAATTAAACTAATGGTCATACATTCTAAGATAACACTAAATATTAATATAAACCTTTATATTTGCAAATAAGATGGAACAGATTATGTTTAAGCAGAAATAAAACTCTAAACTTATTTTTATATTCTCACATGAAATTTAAAATTTCTTCAGAGCAGGAAGTTTCCGAAAGTTTCCAAGGAAGAAACTGCCTCTTGGAAGAAATCCCCAACTCTGATTAAGCACATTAAGTACATTAAGTATATTAAGTACAATAAGTATATTAGGTACATTAAGTACATTAAGCACATTAAGTTCATTATAAAATATATTTAGTACATTAAGTGTATTAAGAACATTAAGTACATTAGGTGTATTTAGTGTATTAAGTACTTGAACTTACTGAAGTCATGGCTCTTCTTTGGTGATCCCTTACAGGTTCTGATGATGTATGTAATCATTCGCTTTACATGGATGAAAATGATTAAAGGGGGTGCCAGTGTTGGCCTATCAAAGTATTCGTGGATCAGGCTGTAGCGGTAGTACCTCCAGACTTTCTCAGAGTTCTCTTGCACACGCTCAAATGTGTAACTGAAAATAGTGAACATAGAAAAATAATTTATTTAAGTTATTTGCAGTATTAGTAATAGGTCCTCCAAAATACAGCTCAGTTAACATCTTCCTTCCCAGCTAATACTCAGAATAGTCAGAACCCATGTAAACAAATGCAAATACCTATGAAATAATACCACCTATGGTACTGGCCAAAAGTGGTCGTAATTCACAGGTGGTCTTTTCAGTCAGGTCAGTTGTAACAAATGTGAATGTATTCGTTCACTGAAGGGTGGTCTTAATTGACATGTAACCTTAATAGACATGTGGTCTTTCAGAGAGGTTCCAGTGTATTATTGTTGGAATATATGTAATTTTATTTTGTTTAACAGTTAAGTTTTCTATTTTGGAAGTTCCAGTGTCGCTGTTGTACGATTACTGTTTTGGATATGGGGGGAATTGGAAGAGAGGGGTGGAACTGGAAGTGAGGGGCAAAGAGAGAGTTTGGCTGATGCTGGGTTGCAAGGTTAAGCTGTATAGGGGGAATTGGAAGAGAGGGGTGGAACTGGAAGTGAGGGGCAGAGAGAGAGTTTGGCTGATGCTGGGCTGCAAGGTTAAGCTGGAGAGAATGCAGGAAAAGGAAGGGTCCAACTCAGGAGGACTTATCACAAAACCAACAAAAAAAGGTCCCTAAGTCTGTAATAGGGGAGGGGGGGGGAGGGGGTCGAGTCCATACCAATTGGCCTGAAACCCTTAAAAAAAGGTTGCGGTAAAGGAGGGGGTTTGGACCCCCTGGACCCCTCCCCTGGATCCGCTTCTTGAACGAACTGTCTGATTTGTCTTTAAGTGTCTGAATGAATCAAGGCTATGATGTCTGTTGTTTGTTTTTTGAGTAACCAAGGTTCAGTTCAACTGTGAGGATTACTGTGAATGAACTATCTGGGACTGGATCTGCGTCACATGGATCGCTTGCAGCAGTGGTTGTTAATTAGTATTTCAATATTTCTGCTTTGTACAACGAGTGAAGAATACAGGAAGGACTCTGTTGTATTTGATATTGTGCACCGGATTAGGCTAGGGTTTTGCTTTTGACTGGATACTGACTGATGTGAAAACTGTATCGCCGAGTGTCACCTTATTACTTTCTGAATACCTTATTATACTGTATCAATTTGTTGTTGTGTTCATTTACTCAGGTATAACAAACTCATTTACATAATTCCCCATGCAGAACATCACATTATGTTTAATGACATGTTGCCCAGTAACACCCCCTGGTATTTACAGTGGAACTTGGCCTTTAATAACCAGATGAACTTTCATTTGCATTCACAAATATATGAAGCACCACATCCAGCACAAATCTAAGGAAAAATACATATGCTTGTACAATAATGAGCTAATTATGGTCACAGTTCATTGTAATCTGATGGTGACTATAAGAGCAAAGGTGAAATTGAATTAACAAGGTCTGCAGGACCTTGATATAGGGAATATTATGTAATCTTGTTGAGAGTTTGGGAGGGGAGAAATGATAAAATACTCACCTGAACATAGCAATGAGCAGGTTGAGCAGCAGAATGACTGCCAGGATCATGTACACGGCAAACAGTAATATAACCACCCAGTTCTGCTCGGGGCATCGTGGAACATCTGGGTTGTTTGTCCAAATAGTCCGATTAGACGTACAACCTGACACCTCTCCTACAATTATCAGATGTTAAGAAGATAAATGTAAACTAGAATACGGGTAGTCTACAAGTGACTATGTGTATCCAACAAAATAAGAGTGTTACAGGTGAATTGAGGCAGGCACTGAGTGGTAAGGGGAAACAGAGTGAGATGTGTTGCATATAAGCATGGATGTCTGACACATAAACATGATTACAGGTGGTGCCACCTGTCAATTGTCATTTCAGGTAGACAAGTCAAAACCAGTGCTGTAGAGCTTTGTAAGATCTATACTCAGGCAAAATATCAGGCAGATACATCAAACCACTTAGAGGATGTAAGTGATTTTTACAAATATACAAACAGTTGGACATCATGCAAAATAGTTGCAGGTGGCGCCACCAGTTTTGTGCATGAAATAGAGCAATGTTAGATCTTTACTCATTCCAAATTTCATGCAGATAAGTCTAACCACTGCCGAGATATGAGTGATTTTTACCCCAGACATATGAACAGATGGACATCATGCAAAATAGTTGCAGGTGGCGCCACCAGTTTTGTGTATGAAATGGAGCAATGTAAGATCTATACACATCCAAAATTTCAGGCGCTTCTGGGAAACCATTGCCAAGATAGGAGTGATTTTAACCCAAGACAGACAAACAGAAGGACTCTTTGCAAAATGGTTGCAAGCTTGCCACCAGCTTTGTGTATGATATAAAGCTACCAAAGAGCTACACTCATGCATAATTTCAGCCCTATTGGTCAAATGAGTGCCAAGATATGTTTATGTGTGAAAACAGTAGCACAGATGGAAGCTCTGCAGAGAAGAAAGGATCAACCAAAAATGAGGGCGCAGCAGTTTACATGTGGCCAAATCAAAATTCTGAGTTCCATAAAATTCCATCCAGTGGAAGTTCTCCGGAAACCTATGCCGCAGTGGTGGCAGTGGGCTGAAAACACAGTATTCGCAAAACTGTGTTTTTGCGGATACAATAATCATAAAAAGGAATGCTCTTTCAGAACAGCTAGAATCACAAGCTGCAGCAAGCAGAGCAATCTAAAAGAAAATAGGTGAATGATTTTAAAAATTTACATTTGTCATATTTATTTGTGAAAGCTATGCTTTAAAATGTCCACCTACTTGACATGTAAGTGAAAAACAATTTCATGTCATTTGTGTGATCATAAGAAAAATTAAGAACATTAGGATTTTATTAAACAAAAAAAAAAAGAGTCCTGTTTTCAAAGATATATAGTATTTGGCCACATGCTGTAGCAACCAGATTTACCTAGATAAAAAGGGAAGAGAACAGTTATCATGAACTCACCAAGTTCTAATATACTAAACTAACATTTCTAATGACCACAGGCATTACATGTTCTTGTGTTGGAATAGGTCTGGGAAACTAAAGCTGTGTTTGTGTTGGAAAGGTTTACCATGGGCTGAGTTTACTGGCATAGTTTCTAAAAGATGGTGCTGTAATAAACCCTCTGCAAAATAATGTCACATTTCTCAGGATTAATGGGGATATAAGGAAATGGACTTCCTTAATATACACTTGGCACCATTCCCAATACTTAAAACACACAACATGACTTATTTGAGGTGTGGCCACGGAGGAGTTGCCTTACAAAGTTTGAGTGCTACCAAAATCAATTATAACACAGATACAGTACTTGTATTTTTATCATTTTTTTACCTTCAAGTTCTTCCAAAAACAGTTCTCCATACAGCTGCCAGTAAGGCATGTATATGACCTCGTAGAACAGAGACCAGCGAGGTTCTGTGTTTGGAAAGCGGAGAACATAAGATGCGACTCCATACGAAAACATGAAGACTGCTAGAATCAACACAAAAAAGGCCAAGTCTGTCATCTGAAAAACAAGATATAAATAGTGTTAGACTTTTACTTAAATCAGTCATCAAAGCATTTTACCAATTTGACAAACCTTTTTGTGAACTCAAGGATGCACTATGATGCACTAGCCTGATTGTTTTAAAAATAGTCATCATAATGTTCATTTTCTGGTGCTCACATATTTTGTGTTCACAGAATGTTCATAATACATCATACTGATTTTTTTGCCTATTTTATCACAACAGAAAGCTTTTTCATATTATCATGTCAGTAATCTGCTGAATATCTATCATTGAACTGGTACAAAAATAAATACTGCTATCTTATAAAAGTGTTTGGTGTACCATCTGGAGGCCGACATCCTTCTGGACTGGGAACCCACGTCCAACAGTCTCTGGTCCAGCCAATCACTCTTTATCCAAAATCTAACAATACCGGCTTTGGCATGGTGTGGGCCCAAAGAGGCTGTGTTTTGTTACATTTTGTTTAAACATTAACAGAACACCAGCGCACTGTGGTTTGTGGGTGAAAGTATTCTGGCATGGTTGCAGTAAGGAACATAGCAACAATAAAATATCTTTAAAGTCATAATAGGTCAACTGTGAATGAACACAGTGGGAGTGGAATATCACTCGTCATCTGAATATTTAATGAGAAAAGAGTGACTGGAGCTTATTTAATAAATTATCTAAGAAAAAGTTACTGACCATCTTGCGTATCATGATGACCTTGGGTCCTATTTGTTTGTGGACGAAAAATGTGTGCATGAATCGTAAGAAGAACATGGACAGTGTCAGAGCGTAGAAAATCCGTGCCACTGTGAACTGCTCCGCCGGCAGCGTCAGCCGGAGAATGATAGATAAGATGAGCATTAAATACATGGTCACGTCAAACTTGTTCCACAAACTGCTGAAGTAACCTGACATCTTGTAGGAGAATGTCCTTGGATCTCTCGTCATAACCTAAAAAAACAAAGTCAAATGATATAATTAAGATCACAATGGTTTACTCTATAGAGCAACATTGATCCATCAAGGCTGTGCTTTATTTAGAACAAAACTGTCACATGAGTGTCACATAACAGTAAGCAGAAGACACAAGTTTAGGTACCTAGGTCATTTTGTACCTTTACCATAATAGGACTCACAAAAATAGGACTCTGCTGGTTAGGTTGGTGGGCTTTAGACCTAAGGACCATAATGGACCGGGGCTTCTACAAATACCAGTGGTGCAGGTATAAATGTAGAGGGTCAGTCCAACTATACTGAATAAGAATTTACTCAAGGCAAATTAAATAAACATGGGTGTTTTGTGGTAAGGGCTTTACAGAATAAGCAATGATTTGTAAGAATGCCATATGACATGTAAATAGGTGTTTCCTTGAAGTGTAAAAAAAATTTATTTTGAAGTTTGACAGTTGGACAAGTAGTTCAGGCTGTCCCACAGTGCCTAACAGGAAGAGTTTCATTTCAGGTAGAAACAACCTATTGTGGAGGGTGTTGGTCCCTCCTGGAGTTGTGGCCCATTGCCAAGTGTGACTGGTGTTGACAGAGGCAGGTGATATCAGGAACTGTGGTATAGTGTGAGCAAAGAGGGTAAAGTTAAAACTCCTTAAACACCAAATAATTTAAAAGTTAGTTTTTGAACCAAAGGCTCAGACACACAAGAAGTCTGATTACATGTTAGAGACTTTCAGAATCAAATCTGTGTACAACACCATGTGTTGCCAATAGTTACAAATAGTTATATGGGGTTGCATGATGGGATATATTACCCAAGTTAACAGCCCACATTATTCATGGTATTACAGTGAAACCAAAGGCTGCTGGCAACCCCTCTGAGATGGACACCCTCTGCTATAAAAGACAAATTGTCAAGTCCTGTGACTGTCTGCTTCAGAGGGGTTTCAATCAAGCTCTTAAAGTAAACAGAGATAATTCATAAGAATACTCATGGAATTCTTATTAAAATGTCAAAAGAATAGTTTCAGTTTAAATTAAAAGGGCTAAAATACATATATGAGATAATAATGCCCATGTTCTAACTTGGACCTGACAGCTGATCACTTAGATGGTTCTTTTTACCGTTGGCAGGTGGCAGCACATACCAGACTCACTGTTTTTCAGATTAACCCTCTGAAAGCACAGGACATATCTGGGGTCTTCTGTCCTTTCTTTTACAAAAACTTTTTAGACCACTCTGTTGTCCATGGCTCAATTCACATACAGCAAGATGATGGAAATAACCACTACAGAGGTGTATCCAGGAGTTTTAGAATTTAAGGGGAGGATCAAACCCAGGTAGCCACTTTGATTAAGAGATGGAGGGATCCAGGCCTTGAAAATTGTTGCGGCTCAAAAGGAGGGGGTCTGGACCCCCTTGACCCCCTCTGGATCTGCCACTGCACTAGCACTGGTTGATATAGCTATATATTGATATATATCAACCAATGCAAGAGAAGCTATTCAATTATCTGTCTCTTTAATGAAAACAAGAGACCCAGGGGTCTAATGTTCACTCTGTGAACTACTGTGCACGATGGCGGGTGATTAAAAAAGAAAAAAGGTGAATGTGAAAATACCATTCATTCCTTTCCAAGCAGATACTGTCCAATTGCACAAGGTAGGTGGCGCCACCTGTCTGGTTTATGAGAAAACTTTCCAAGATGGATGCACATGCCAAATTTCAGATCAATACTCCTGAGATATGAGCAATTTTCACCAAAAGCAAATGTACAAATGGACACTACAGGTAAACGATTGCAGATGGCACCACCAGTCTTGTTTACCAGATGGAGGTGTCGAGGATCTATGGACATGCATAATTTCAACCCAATGCACTGAACAACCACTAAGACGAACAGATGGCAAATACAAAGATGGACACTCAACAAAAAGTATAGTAGGTGGTGCCACCTGTCTGGTTTACAAGAAAACTTTTCAAGATGGATGGACATGCCAAATTTCAAACTTATAAATTGAACCAGTCCTGAGATATGAGCAATTTTCACCCAAAGCAAATGTACAGATGGATGCCACAGGAAAATGATTGCAGATGGCACCACCAGTCTCAAGTGTAAGTTTGAGGAGTCCCAGATCTACGGACAGGCACAATTTCAGCTCAATACGGCAAATCACTCCTGAGATTTGGGCTGTTATCTAAACTACACCCAGGTTTTTACTGCACAGAAAGGTCACCCATTTCTGTTACCTACAGCTACATAAGTGAGCCCGAGGGAACAAGTATGCCAGGTTTCAGAAAGATCAGTACAAGGTTCTCAGAGGAGACTCTGATTTGGCGGATTATAACAAGTAAATACTTAACAACATATCTTGGATAAAAGCTGCAAAGACCATCACAGCCTGTAGAAAGTAGGTCAACACAGGTGGCACCACCTGGAGGTCAAAATTATTTAGCAGTCACATGATCAATATTCCTGTGAAATTTGAAACTGAAGCCTGCAGCAGTTCCTAAGATATTTGGTAACAGACAATACATCATGTATAGAAACACATCAAGTTGTCAAATATTGCGATCATCAATATGAAGTTCCATAGACGCCATCTTGAAACTGACTTGACTGAATTTATACTCAGATTATTCCCCTTCCTCTAAGGAACTGCTGACTATGATATGAAAGCCAAAATATTTATACTTTATGACTTATCTTGGAAGAAGTGGAAAATACCATTACAGCCTGTAGAAAGTAGGTCAATACAGGTGGCGCCACCTGGAGGTCAAAATCATTTAGCAGTCACATGATCAATATTCCTGTGAAATTTGAAACTGAAGGCTGCAGCAGTTCCCAAGATATTTGGTAACAAACAATACATCATGTATGTAAACACATGAAGTTGCCAAATTTTGCGATCGAAATAATTTGAAGTTCCGTAGAGATGCCATCTTGAAAATGACGACTGAATTTATACTCAAATTATTCCCCTTCCTCTAAGGAACTGGTGACTATGATATGAAGGCCAAAATAATTATACTTTATGACTTATCTTAGAAGAAGTGGAAAAGACCATTTCATCCCACAGAAAGTAGGTCAACATAGGTGGCACCACCAAAAGCTTATTTTTGCATGTCCATCCCATGATCAGTAATTCTGCAAAGTTTCATGAAGGTACGCTCTTTACACAGCGCTTAACCTATAGGGCTACTTCCTATATCGTAAGGCGCTGTTTGTTATCACCTCGTATCCTGCTTTGCAACACCAGAGGGGAGCACTGTATTTTTGTCCAATCAGATGAAACTTTGTGCTGGAAGACAAAGCCAAGCGAGGAATACACGGAGCCAATCATATTCATTTCTTTTTGAGTGACAGTTCATCCCCCAGCGTAACCGTCTAAACAGGCCACAGGCTCAGATTGATTGGCCCTGACGTGGTTTGCTTAGGGCCTTGGGCACATAGGATGCTCGGCCGATGAGCTGTAATTCAAACGAAACGTAACAACAAAGGCTGCATGCACACCGCAATGGCTGGTTTTAGTTCTGCAGACAACAGATACATGGCTACGCGTCGCTAACACAGTCATAATGTCACAATCGAATCGGTCGATGATGCGAGAATGCAGAGGGAGCAATTTAAATTCGACCGGAAACTCATCAAACGTCGCTTGAAGCGCGGAAATGGGCGGAGCCAGGATGCCTGTTGGGTGTTTGTTTATTGGCATCTGATTGGCTGCTTGTCGCATCGTACGCACGTTTATTTCAGTGGACAACAAACCGCCATCTGGTGTCTAAATATATCATAAACGGTCAAAGCTGGCAGCGTGAAAATCAGTTGCTTCTTTAGAAGCGCAAGATTTCCGCTGCCTCGGGAGCGTACATGAAGGTAGCTGCTGTGGCTGTTGAGATATTTGGTAACAGACGGTGGACAGTTGACAGCGGACAGTGGACTGTGGACGCTGCACCATGGCATAAGTTCACAGAGTGAACTAATGATACCATCATCAAAAGCACAGAAACACTCCCAACAAAAATCATGAGAGATAGCCCCCAATATTTAATGGCAAATCATTTGCTATTGAAACATTTATAATTTTTGTTGGCCTCATATTACCATTTTTCCCAAAAGCCTGTCTTAAACTAATTCATAGATTTATGTGGCAGAGCCATTAAGATGACTTACGAGTTACATGGTTTAGGCATTCACTACGGTTAGTGTTTAGTGTAGGTTTGACACCACGATCTGTTCTAGCGTTTTGGTAACTGAAAAATCTTTTGGCTGTCCGAGAGGGAGATTTTGTTTTGTGCACAACGTGAGTTCAAGGTGCAGGGTTTTTGGGCCAAAAGAGTTTACGTTGTGGTTCGGGCATAAGTTACATTTAAGTGTGTTTATTATGAGCTCAGCATAGTTATGCATGAGACCTGTAACTTGTTATTAGTGAGATTCTCTGTAATTGATTGTTTTATGCAATGAGAGAACAGCTGGAAAGTTCCAAACTGTGCCATTGGATCTAGGAGCCGTGTGCAAAAGATTAAAAGTTTCTAGGCAAGCTGATATGGCCGAAGTATTGTTTTATGCGACATTTGTGTACTCCTATATTTATAAGGGAATACCTTTTTTATAATATCTTGGCTTTTATCACTTGGAATTCTTGTCTAGCACTGCCGAAGATCTTCTGAGTTTGCAGTTGAGCTTTAAATGATGTGTCTGCTAATTTAATCATTCTGTTGATGCCTTTGACTAATCTTGATGTTTGAAATGGATATTTGTCCAGTTTCATAATATGTTTTAATGTATTACTCATGGGTCAAGTGGTAGGGTCTTCAGTCAACAGAACATTTATCTTATTGTGGCTCAAACCAAAATTTAGTGGATGTTACATCATAGATATTTGTTTCATAGGGTGAACCTCATGATGAGACTGGTGTCTGCTGATAAACAGAGCCAGGACAGGTGTATTGTTGCAGCTAGAGGGCAGCACTGGCGTGTTGTATATGGTAACTATGAATTACTGGAGTATAGTGCATGTTATTTGTTACTCAGTGGGTAAATGAATATGGATTATATTAAGTGTAAAGGTGAAATAGCTTTGGTAGTTTACTTAAAGTTATTAATGTGTGTTGTAATATGTAATCAAGTATAGTTTATAAAGACAGGAACAGTTGGTGTTGCAGGTATATAAAGACACTGGATTTGATAGTCATTATCATTTGTAATTGTCTAGGTTTGTCTTATTATGACTGTATCACTTTATCAGATTTGATATGGAGTCAGTGTAAATACTATTGTGTGGTACATTTTATTTGAGATGTGAAGTATGGCTGATGGGTAATTTCTGTATTTTTATATCTTTTCAGGTGTACCCACCATTTGCCATATCAGCCACCGTTTTATAATGTTTTAAACCGTTTATAACCCTTGGTATGGTTTAATACTGTTCTGTACAGTTGAACATCATCATTACTGATTGTCATCAACTGGATGTTACTGTGTGATACTAGTGAACATTGTGTGTATAATTCAGCCAAGATGGACATTAAAGTTCTATGTGATTTAAATTCTTTCTCCTGTCTGTCGTACCACCCCAGTGTCGATAACCCGTCCCACTCAACACGGCCACATTTATATCATAAGGTGTAGGCCCCTACCAGAACCTCAAAACCCAGGGTCCAGCTCTCAAGACTTATTCTAGTTTTTTTTCTACTGTTGTTAAGTTAAATTAATACAGATCTGCATACCTGTCTGAATTCTTCAGTAAAAAGTGTTGCTGTCCAGCCCCAAATAACACATTCGATGACCCCAGGTGTGCCAACATGGAGGTCAGTGAGGAGGAAGAAACTGAACAGCAGTAGAAACACCAAGTAGGAGGCCTACAACAAAACATAAGGTGTAATAGACCATTGTATACACCAGTACATTAAGGCCACACAAAATATAATGTTCTACAGACTCTGGCAACAAAAAAATATTGTGTGGCATTTGAATTTAGTTTTACATTTTTTCTGTACCAGTTGAGACACAATACGTGGATTTTTGCCTGTTTGCTTAGAAAATACAAACATGTGCATCAATTCTTAACTGATGGACATGCTCAACACTAAATTAAATCCATTTTTCATATCTTTAAGAATTTTTTTATTGAATTTGTTAAATAACACGAATTAGCAAGGTTTACCAATTGCAAACACCTTGTCTTCATTTTTAAATAAAATGTTGATCCATGAAAAATAGGAGTGATGAATCTGGGGAGCAATAAATATTTTGTCTGTAAAGCCTACAGGATAAATATGGTACAGACATATTTTTCAGATTTTTTAATTAACAGTCATTAAGTCTTTACATTCCTCTGCAATCTGTCATTAACAAGGGAATACATGAGGACTGTCAGGCTCATGCTCAATTATCAAATCTTTGGAAAGATCAACAAAATAAATAATAAAGACATAACTGAAATACACCACAGGTTTAGATAAATGTTGAAAGGTGGTTTTGAATATCCAACTGATAATGAGAAAGGATTAGTTGTATAATTAGCCCCTAGATGGCAGCATCACTTTGATACAAATAAATGCAAACATAAGGCCAAAATAAAACAAGTGACCCAGGGGTCATGACGCTCAGCTGACCAGGAAGACATTGACAAAAGTAATTTTATCATCTGAATGTCAAATTTGAATGAAATATTTTTTCCAAACTTGACCTCTTGTATAAAATCATCCAATATTCATTGGGGTACTATGGAGCTCTGTAGCATGAAGGATATGGGTAACAGACACCTATTTTCAAGGTTTGCGAGATGACTTTTCAGGGGTCTCCCAGCATGTCAAAAAATAAAATTCTAGGTCCAGTTATTATGATTTGTGCCCTGTTAACAAATCCAAATGTTTATTCTGGGGGGTATTTCAAAGCCGCATAGGATGAAGGATATGGGTAACAGAGATGTAATTTCAGGTGCACAAGGAGACTTTTCAGGGGCCTCCCAGCATATCAAGAAAGGAGATTCTAGGTCAAGTCATTATAATTTGTGCTCTGTTAACAGATGACCAAATTTTTAATCTGGGGAGTACTTCGGAGCCCCAGAGCATGAAGGATATGGGTAACAGGGACCTTATTTCGGGTTTCCATGTAGACCTTTTATGGGCTACCCTGGAGGTGAGGACAGAAGATTCAAGGTCCAGTCATTATGATTTGTGCCCTGTTAATATATGACCAAATCTTTATTCTGGGGGGTACTTCAGAGCCCCATAGCTCACAGAATATGGGTAACAGGGACCTTATTTCGGGTTTCCATGTAGACCTTTTATGGGCTTCCCTGGAGGTGAGGACAGAAGATTCTAGGTCCAGTCATTATGATTTGTGCCCTGTTTACAGATGACCAAATGTTTAAAGATCACAAAAGTAGAGAAAAAAAATCATAAAAAATAAAAAAAATATAGGTGGCACCACCAATCTCCAGAAATTGATGAAACACTCCATGATCAATATCCATGTAAAGAATCATGGTGATTAATGCATTAGTTGTTCAGATACTTGAGCTTTTGTATTAAATTTTGCATTATTCTGGGGGGTACTTCAGAACCCCATAGCTCAAAGAATATAGGTCACAGTGACCTAATTTCAGGTTTACAAGGAGAATTTCCATAGACCTCCCAGGATTTCAAGTAAGAAGATTCCCGGTCTAGCGGTTACGATTTGTGCCCTGTTAACAGACAGACGCCTGGATGGCCGGACGGAGGACGGACAAAAGGTGATCCCTAAAGCTCAGATGACTTTCAGTCAGCTGAGCTAAAAATTGAAAAAAAATACAGGTGGCGCCACCAGAATGCAGAAACTGATGAAACATTTCATGATCAATATCCATTCAAAGAATCATGGTGATCAATATAATAATTGTCCAGATACTTGAGCTTTTGTATCAAATTTTCCATTATTCTGGGGGGTACTTCGGAGCCCCATAGCTCAGAGGTTATGGGTAACAGAGACCTAATTTCAAGTTTTTAAGGAGACTTTTCATGGGCCTCTCAGCATGTCAAGAGAGAAGATTCTAGGTCCAGTTGTTACGATTTGTGCCATGTTAACAGATGACTGCATCTTATGAGGTCTCAAAAAAAGAGAAAAAAATTCGTAAAATAAAGAAAATACTGAGGGATACTTCAGATGACTTACAGTCAGCTGAGATTAAAACACTTAATGGTCAATATCCATGCAAAGAATCATGATGATATCCGTATTAGTTGTTCAGATACTTCAGCTTTTGTATCAAATTGTCCATTATTCTAAGGGATACTTCAGAGTCCTATAGCTTGAAGGATAAGGGTAACAGAGACCTAATTTCAAGTTTCCACAGGCACTCTTCATGGGCCTCCTTGCATGACAAGAATGAAGTTTCTAGGTCCAGTTGTTGCAATTTGTACCCTCTTGATAGATAACCACATCTTCAAAGGTCTCGAAAAAAAAGAAAAAAATTCGTAAAAATTTGAAAAAAATAGAGGTGGCGCACCCTCTCTGCAGAAACTGATGGAACAGCTCATGATCAATATGTATGCCAAAAATCATGACCATCAGTGTTGTAGTTATTGAGATACTGCACTTTTTGTATCAAATTTTCTATTATTCTGGGGGGTATTTTGGAGCCATACAGCCTAAAGAATATGGGTAACAGAGACCTAATTTCAGGTTTCCATGGAGAATTTTCATGGGTCTCCCTGTGTGTCAAGAATGAAGATTCTAGGTCCAGTCGTTACGATTTGTGCTATGCTAACAGATGACAGCATCCTTAAAGGTCTCAAAAATAGAGGAAGAAATCGTAAATAAATCAAACAATATAGGTGGCGCCACCAGTCTACAGGAACTGATGGAACACCTCTTGATCAATAGTTATGCCACAAATCATGACCATCAGTGATGTAGTTATTGAGATATTGAAGTTTTTGTATGAAATTTTTGACTACTCTGGGGGGTACTTTGGGGCCCCATAGCTTGAAGGATATGGGTAACAGAGACCTAATTTCTGGTTTCCATGGAGACTTTTCATAGGTCTCTCAGTGTATTGAGAATGAAGATTCTAGGTCCAGTCGTTACGATTTGTGCCATGCTAACAGATGACAGCATCCTTAAAGGTCTCAAAAATAGAGGAAGAAATCGTAAATAAATCAAACAATATAGGTGGCGCCACCAGTCTACAGGAACTGATGGAACACCTCTTGATCAATAGTTATGCCACAAATCATGACCATCAGTGATGTAGTTATTGAGATATTGAAGTTTTTGTATGAAATTTTTGACTACTCTGGGGGGTACTTTGGGGCCCCATAGCTTGAAGGATATGGGTAACAGAGACCTAATTTCTGGTTTCCATGGAGACTTTTCATAGGTCTCTCAGTGTATTGAGAATGAAGATTCTAGGTCCAGTCGTTACGATTTGTGCCATGCTAACAGATGACAACATCCTTAAAGGTCTCAAAAATAGAGAAAAAAATTCGTAAAAAATCGAAAAATACAAGTGGCGCCACCAGTCTGCAGGAACTGATGAAACATCTCATAACCAATATGTATGCCAAAAATCATGACCATCAGTGATGTAGTTATTGAGATATTGAAGTTTTTGTATGAAATTTTTGACTACTCTGGGGGGTACTTTGGGGCCCCATAGCTCGAAGGATATGGGTAACAGAGACCTAATTTCTGGTTTCCATGGAGACTTTTCATAGGTCTCTCAGTGTATTGAGAATGAAGATTCTAGGTTCAGTCGTTACGATTTGTGCCATGCTAACAGATGTTCACATTTTTAAAGGTCTCAAAAAAAAAGAGAAAACAATTTTTAAAAAATAATAAAAAAAAAAAATAGAGGTGGCGCACCCAGGCTGCAGAAACTGATGACACACTCCATGATCAAAATCCATGCAAACAATTATGGTGATCCCTGCATTCGTTGTTCAGATACTTCAGCTTTTATATCAAATTTTCCATTAATCTGAGCTGTACTTCCGAGCCCCATAGCTCAGAGGTTATGGGTAACAGAGACCTAATTTCAAGTTTTTAAGGAGACTTTTCATGGGCCTCTCAGCATGTCAAGAGAGAAGATTCTAGGTCCAGTTGTTACGATTTGTGCCATGCTAACAGATGACAGCATCCTTAAAGGTCTCAAAAATAGAGGAAAAAATCGTAAAAAATTGAACAATACAGGTGGGGCCACCAGTCTGCTGGAACAGATGACACAACTCATGATCAATAGTTATGCCACAAATCATGACCATCAGTCAAGTAGTTAATGAGATACTGAAGTTTTTGTATGAAATTTTTTACTTTTCTTGGGGGTACTTTGGGGCTCTATAGCTCGAAGAATATGGGTAACAGAGACCTAATTTCTGGTTTCCATGGAGACTTTTCATAGGTCTCTCAGTGTGTCAAGAATGAAGATTCTAGGTCCAGTCTTTACGATTTGTGCCTTGTTAACAGATGTTTACATTTTAAATGGTCTCAAAAATAGAGAAAAAAATTCGTAAAAAATTGAACGATACAGGTGGCGCCACCAGTCTGCAGGAAGTGATGGAACAGCTCATGATCAATATGTATGACAAAAATCATGACCATCAGTCTAGTATTTAATGAGATATTGAAGTTTTTGTATGAAATTTTTGACTTTTCTGGGGGGGTAGTTTGGGGCCCCATAGCTGGAAGGATATGGGTAACAGAGACCTAATTTCTGGTTTTCATGGAGACTTTTCATAGGTCTCTCAGTGTGTCGAGAATGAAGATTCTAAGTCCAGTCGTTACGATTTGTGCCTTGTTAACAGATGTTCACATTTTTAAAGGTCTCAAAAATAGAGAAAATAATTCGTAAAAAATCGAAAAAAAATACAGGTGGCGCCACCAGTCTGCAGGAAGTGATGGAACATCTCATGATCAATAAGTATGCCAAAAATCATGACCATCAGTCAAGTAGTTAATGAGATATTGAAGTTTTTGTATGAAATTTTGGACTACTCTGGGGGATACTTTGGGGCCCCATAGCTTGAAGGATATGGGTAACAGAGACCTAATTTCTGGTTTCCAAGGAGATTTTTCATGGGTCTCCCTGTGTGTCAAGAATGAAGATTCTAGGTCCAGTCGTTACGATTTGTTCCATGCTAACAGATGACAGCATCCTTAAAGGTCTCAAAAATAGAGGTCCAGTCTTTACGATTTGTACCTTGTTAACAGATGTTTACATTTTAAATGGTCTCAAAAATAGAGAAAAAAATTCGTAAAAAATTGAACGATACAGGTGGCGCCACCAGTCTGCAGGAAGTGATTGAACATCTCATGATCAATATGTATGACAAAAATCATGACCATCAGTCAAGTATTTAATGAGATATTGAAGTTTTTGTATGAAATTTTTGACTTTTCTGGGGGGTAGTTTGGGGCCCCATAGCTGGAAGGATATGGGTAACAGAGACCTAACTTCTGGTTTTCATGGAGACTTTTCATAGGTCTCTCAGTGTGTCGAGAATGAAGATTCTAAGTCCAGTCGTTACGATTTGTGCCTTGTTAACAGATGTTCACATTTTTAAAGGTCTCAAAAATAGAGAAAAAAATTCGTAAAAAATCGAAAAATACAGGTGGCGCCACCAGTCTTCAGGAACTGATGGAACCTCTCATGATCAATATGTATGCCAAAAATCATGACCATCAGTCAAGTAGTTAATGAGATATTGAAGTTTTTGTATGAAATTTTGGACTTTTCTGGGGGGTACTTTGGGGCCCCATAGCTCGAAGGATATGGGTAACAGAGACCTAATTTCTGGTTTCCAAGGAGATTTTTCATGGACCTCCCAGGATGTCAAGTAAGAAGTTTCCAGTTCAAGCGGTTACGATTTGTGCCCTGTTAACGGACAGACGCCCGGACGGCCGGACGGCCGGACGGACGACGGACAAAAGGTGATCCCTATAGCTCAGATGACTTTCAGTCAGCTGAGCTAAATAAGGTATGGTTCTCAGGCACTTTTTTTCCAGAAATCAATGCAGGCGTGCGGTTTTTTATATTTTTAATTTGTTGGTATGTTTCGCTAAAAATGTCAAATGATAAGGGAAAAGCATGATAATAACAGATGTGTTTTGCTAAACAAGTAAAAGCACTACATAACAAAAGAAATTGTATGATATTTTCTTCTTGAAAGAAATGTCCGAGCGGCTGCAGCTCAAAATTGGTAAGTTTCTATTGAAAATCAAAATAAAAATTTTTGATGCGGGGGTTTAAAATTGATGTGGGCAGTACCTGAAAACCATACCTTTTATTATTTTTGGCCTAACAAAATCTTTAGATCAGAATTCTTCTTTTAATTTATATAATATCAACCTTATTTGTTTTACATGAATTGTATAGCTAGTTATTATAACTAATTAATGCTAAACACTCTCAATAGCTCCAATTGTGGAATTTGGTAGTCTGTAAGGGTAGAGGAAACCGGAGGACATGGAATAAAGCACCAGCTTTGGACCGGCTACTACAACCAACTCTCATAGCAATGACGGGATAAATAATGGGTTTCCCTTGGAGAGTGCCAAGTGTTTTCCCACTCAGCTGTCCAGGTTCTATATTTTAATAATATATCAATAGGGTCATTCAACATGCCTGTTAAACAGTCCCAGTATATACTCTTCAGACAAATAACCAGACAAAGTCTCACCGTGTGGAAGAAGAATTTGGTGACAGGAGCTGTGTGGAAGTAGTAGATAGCATTAAAAATGCTGATGTTGTCATTCCCACCGCCTAAAAATGCTACTTTATACAGTTTCCTTGTGAGGCGTTGTCGTCTGGAGGAGTCTTTCGGTGGCGGCGTTTGTTTCGTTTCCGGACTCCGTTGTGGGAGTATCTGGTTCTGAGTGCTGAATTTTTCTCCGTTGACATGCTGCTCTTCTTGTCCATCATGAGGCAACTGCTCCACAGACGTCTCATTGGTTGAGAATTTAATCAGCGGTATCATTATTGGAATGAACATTGCCAAAAGAATCTGTGAAAATAATGAAACCGATTGAATTTTCATACACATTAAAAATTATTGGAGTAAACATTGCCAAAAGAATCTGCAAAAATAATGGAACAGTTTGAATTTTTATAAACATTGAAAATTATTGGAATAAACATTGCCAAAATAATCTGCAAAAATAATGGAACAGTTTGAATTTTTTTATAAATTGAACATTCAGATGTGTGAATCAGGTAAAATGGATTATAAAGTTAATTTTATGTGATGATCAGAGATAATAATGAGACAATTTTACTTAATAGGTAGTTAATTCAGTATTAAAACTATATTTAGAACTAAAACTCTCTACTGACTGTTATTTTTAAGTCTTAACTTTACTACTAAACTTGCATAAATAACTTTAAAATACAAGTTGCAACTATGCAGTTATCCAGGAATAATATGCATTTCAAATTTGAAGGCAATCCATGTATTAATTATTGAGATATGAAGCTTGTGCAAGAAACTGTAAATGTATGATATGGAGCAAGTTTAGAGACACTGATGAATGACTGACCAGCTGGTTGTTAATGATTAAATATCTGAAAGCAACATTTTAAATGTCTGAAAATCTACTTCACTTTTATACGCATTTGTAATAAACATGCATACTGAATTTATTTTTCAAATATTTTCATAGGTTTAATGTAAAGCATATAAGAATTATTCTATTTTGATGTAATGCGACATAAATACTAGGAATTTGCATTCTATGGAATGCGATTCACTGCAGTGGGGGGGGGGGGGGGTCCCCTATTGTGGTATGCTCTAAAAACCTTGTTTGCCTTCACTTATTTCGCTGATATTCCCAGGTTCATTCACACATAAGTGACTCTACATTTGTGAATATTCCTTGGAGGCATTATCATTCCAGATTATGTGCCAGATCCACACCAAAAACTAACTGATTCTACATGATTCCTGAAATGTCATGAACATTGCATCAGATTCCATTCAGGATTACATGAAAAAACACACACAAACAGGGATGTAAGCAATGATAAATGTAAAAGTAAGGTAATACCTTCCAGTATGAAGTATACAGAGCCATTTTTCCCTTCCAGATCTTATTCAGCTTGGTCTGGCAGCTCGTGTGACCCATGAAGTCCATCTGTTCTGCTGAGTCAGCAATTGTGAATGCTGTGGTCTTGCCCCAGGAATCAAGCTCTCGGATTAGAAGTGTGTGCGCCATGCTCTTATCTCTCTGGTAACACTCTGACAGGGTTCCTACAGCCAGCTGTTCAAATTCCCTATGTACAAAGTCATCAATTTAATATCAGTGACTGCACCATGTAGTCTGGATATCACTGTTTTTGGCTAATTCTGTCTGCAAGTTGCTGTGTTTGGCTTTGTAGTCATGAGGGTTTCAAATTTGTGATTATAGCAAAAGGGACAGTTTCATGAAAATAAAAGATTCACTTATCAACACAGGTAAACCTGTAGTCATTTATATTACAGCCTAAATAGCACCCACAGTATCCATACCTGTAATTACAAAAGTCTAAAATAATATGTAAAAGCCTAAAATAAATAATAACATATACTACATGTTACCCATAAATCCAAGACTGATGTGACAAAATATAATAGATCTTTTATTCTATCTGCAAATAATGAACAAGAATTTCCATGTCCCCTTGGATTCTCAATAAATAATTAAGATTTATTTGACATATTGAATAATTAATACAGTAATACTAATAGAAATACTATATTGGTTCCACAATGATAACATTGTGAAAAGAAACCCTTGAAAAAATCACTGAAATAAAAGTGAAAATCATGAAAATTTAACATGGTATCTGATGAATGTATCATGGATTTTAAGTAAAATATGACAGGCAGGTCAGGTGTGTGAACTGCTCAAAAATGATTACATTTCATGATACCATGAGGGTAACTCAAGGATGGGTGTTTTATGGTTTGTGATACGCTCCTCATGGAGTGGTTTTACAAAGCAGTTGTTCTTCATCTCCTTTGTTTTAACCCTGCTTTGTATGGCAAGTTTTTCTGGGCTTAACCACCAGGGTTAGCACAGGGCAAAGAATTGCAATCAGACTACTTAGAGCATGGTACTGTATTGTGCATCAGACTCCAAGTCTTAAACCCACGACACCCCGCTCTCATAAGTTTGATGCACCAACAGTCTGATTACAATCCTTTGCCCTGTGACAGCCCTTGTGTAGAAACCCATAAAAACTTGCAATAAAAGCAGCAGTTAGAGCGAAGGAGATAAAGAATGACTGCAGTGTAAACTGCTACATAGGGAGTGTAGGTTTCTGACAGCACTTTTGATCTCTCAGGGTTACAAGATGCATGGGCCGGTAACCATGCAGCGATCAATGAAGCATGATTATTACACTGATTTCCAGGATAACAAAGAGTGAACATGCAGTGAGATGTTTCGTGAAAGTTGTCTGTAGCCCTGTCAGTCAGCCTACACAGTATGATGATTCTTGTTGACGGTTGTGTGTATGTAATCAAGGGCATTGGCATCACAGCTCACAATCTGTGTTTCAAGACAGTTTCATTTGATATGTAATCAAGGGCATAAGCATCACAGCTCACAATCTGTGTTTCAAGACAGTTTCATTCTATATGTAATCAAGGGCATAAGCATCACAGCTCACAATCTGTGTTTCAAGACAGTTTCATTTGATATGTAATCAAGGGCATAAGCATCACAGCTCACAATCTGTGTTTCAAGACAGTTTCATTTGATATGTAATCAAGGGCTGGCGACGATGAAAAAACTTGTAAACTTGCATAACTGGGAAACTGGTTAAAACGGTCCAAATGACCGAAATCGCAAGTAAAAGGGCACTGCCTCCTCGAAGTAAAGTCGTTCACAAGGATCGAGTTTGGCTCTCGAATGGCATGGCTGGGTCTCCGCTGCTGGGATCGGTAGAGGGAATGCGGGCTCCTTCGGGCTTTGTGGCTGTGGGTGCTGTAGCTTTCTAACAAGGACTTCAACCCTGGAGAGAAAAGGGTGCCCCCTATGGCTCCTTGCTTGGCTTGGCGTGGCACTGCGACTGTTGGCTCAGAGAACGTGCTTAAGGAGCGCACAGGGCTGAGGTCTTGACCGCAGCAACCTGTAGCTGCTCGATGAGCGTATACTTCTTTTGGCTTGGCTTGGTAATCAAGGGCATAAGCATCTCAGCTCACAATCTGTGTTTCAAGACAGTTTCATTTTATATGTAATCAAGGGCATAAGCATCACAGCTCACAATCTGTGTTTTAAGACAGTTTCATTTTATATGTAATCAAGGGCATAAGCATCACAGCTCACAATCTGTGTTTCAAGACAGTTTCATTCTATATGTAATCAAGGGCATAAGCATCACAGCTCACAATCTGTGTTTCAAGACAGTTTCATTTGATATGTAATCAAGGGCATAAGCATCACAGCTCACAATCTGTGTTTCAAGACAGTTTCATTTGATATGTAATCAAGGGCATAAGCATCACAGCTCACAATCTGTGTTTCAAGACAGTTTCATTTGATATGTAATCAAGGGCATAAGCATCACAGCTCACAATCTGTGTTTCAAGACAGTTTCATTCTATATGTAATCAAGGGCATAAGCATCACAGCTCACAATCTGTGTTTCAAGACAGTTTCATTTTATATGTAATCAAGGGCATAAGCATCACAGCTCACAATCTGTGTTTCAAGACAGTTTCATTTTATATGTAATCAAGGGCATAAGCATCACAGCTCACAATCTATGTTTCAAGACAGTTTCATTTTATATGTAATCAAGGGCATAAGCATCACAGCTCACAATCTGTGTTTCAAGACAGTTTCATTCTATATGTAATCAAGGGCATAAGCATCACAGCTCACAATCTGTGTTTCAAGACAGTTTCATTTTATATGTAATCAAGGGCATAAGCATCACAGCTCACAATCTGTGTTTCAAGACAGTTTCATTCTATATGTAATCAAGGGCATAAGCATCACAGCTCACAATCTGTGTTTCAAGACAGTTTCATTTGATATGTAATCAAGGGCATAAGCATCACAGCTCACAATCTGTGTTTCAAGACAGTTTCATTTGATATGTAATCAAGGGCATAAGCATCACAGCTCACAATCTGTGTTTCAAGACAGTTTCATTCTATATGTAATCAAGGGCATAAGCATCACAGCTCACAATCTGTGTTTCAAGACAGTTTCATTCTATATGTAATCAAGGGCATTGGCATCACAGCTCACAATCTGTGTTTCAAGACAGTTTCATTTTATATGTAATCAAGGGCATAAGCATCACAGCTCACAATCTGTGTTTCAAGACAGTTTCATTCTATATGTAATCAAGGGCATAAGCATCACAGCTCACAATCTGTGTTTCAAGACAGTTTCATTTTATATGTAATCAAGGGCATAAGCATCACAGCTCACAATCTGTGTTTCAAGACAGTTTCATTCTATATGTAATCAAGGGCATAAGCATCACAGCTCACAATCTGTGTTTCAAGACAGTTTCATTCTATATGTAATCAAGGGCATAAGCATCACAGTTCACAATCTGTGTTTCAAGACAGTTTCATTTTATATGTAATCAAGGGCATAAGCATCACAGCTCACAATCTGTGTTTCAAGACAGTTTCATTTTATATGTAATCAAGGGCATTGGCATCACAGCTCACAATCTGTGTTTCAAGACAGTTTCATTCTATATGTAATCAAGGGCATAAGCATCACAGCTCACAATCTGTGTTTCAAGACAGTTTCATTTTATACGTAATCAAGGGCATAAGCATCACAGCTCACAATCTGTGTTTCAAGACAGTTTCATTTTATATGTAATCAAGGGCATTGGCATCACAGCTCACAATCTGTGTTTCAAGACAGTTTCATTCTATATGTAATCAAGGGCATAAGCATCACAGCTCACAATCTGTGTTTCAAGACAGTTTCATTTTATACGTAATCAAGGGCATAAGCATCACAGCTCACAATCTGTGTTTCAAGACAGTTTCATTCTATATGTAATCAAGGGCATAAGCATCACAGCTCACAATATGTGTTTCAAGACAGTTTCATTTTATATGTAATCAAGGGCATAAGCATCACAGCTCACAATCTGTGTTTCAAGACAGTTTCATTCTATATGTAATCAAGGGCATAAGCATCACAGCTCACAATCTGTGTTTCAAGACAGTTTCATTTTATATGTAATCAAGGGCATAAGCATCACAGCTCACAATCTGTGTTTCAAGACAGTTTCATTTGATATGTAATCAAGGGCATAAGCATCACAGCTCACAATCTGTGTTTCAAGACAGTTTCATTCTATATGTAATCAAGGGCATGAGCATCACAGCTCACAATCTGTGTTTCAAGACAGTTTCATTCTATATGTAATCAAGGGCATTGGCATCACAGCTCACAATCTGTGTTTCAAGACAGTTTCACTTTATATGTAATCAAGGGCATAAGCATCACAGTTCACAATCTGTGTTGCAAGACAGTTTCATTCTATATGTAATCAAGGGCATAAGCATCACAGCTCACAATCTGTGTTTCAAGGCAGTTTCATTTTATATGTAATCAAGGGCATTAGCATCACAGTTCACAATCTGTGTTTCAAGACAGTTTCATTCTATATGTAATCAAGGGCATAAGCATCACAGCTCACAATCTGTGTTTCAAGACAGTTTCATTTGATATGTAATCAAGGGCATAAGCATCACAGCTCACAATCTGTGTTTCAAGACAGTTTCATTTGATATGTAATCAAGGGCATAAGCATCACAGCTCACAATCTATGTTTCAGAGTTTTTTTTTAATGCCAAGTTGACACTGAAATTAAAACTGTCAAAGAACAAAATTTCATGTTTTTTTTTAGATTTCTTAAATTCCATCTGAGTACACCCACTTAATTTTTAATAATCTTCTAGGTGGACATGCATGTCAGTAACAATTGCCTAGACCATTTAAGGCTGACACGTTTGAACTTACTCTGAATTTTGCATCAGTATGTTGGAAAGGTCAATTTCTTCCTCTTTGTCTGCTTCATCAGCCAGAGCTTTCAGTAGTGCACAAGCAGTCAAAGCAGCACCTGTGTAGAATATAATGATGATATTAATAATAATGATATCAATAATATATTGATGGTATATAAAAACTAGACATTTCTGGAGTCAAAGAGATGCCGATGTATATCGAGACATTGGGCACAACCCTGATAAAATAGGCCTCCTTCTCCTGAAGCGTATATGGACACTTTACAGGTTCAAGGTCACCAGAGTTAAGGTCACCAATTTCTTTACTTTTCTTGAGATATTTAACATTTGTGATTTTCAGCAAAAATGGACCTATTCAAGGTCAAGGTAATTCTCCTAGTAAAGGCCATGGCCTCATTTTATGAAAGGCTTTGTCCTATTTCCCATACTTATTACCTATGCACATGTAAAGTTTGATAAAGATCTGTGAAATATTTTCTGAGTAATCTGGCAGAAAAGATTTTTCTGCAGTGGCGGCAGCAGTAGGACCATGCTTAAACCATTGAATTCAAATACCTTGTATGGAGATACAGTGATAATTATGAACAGGTTTAATATAATATTATATAACTAATAATCATTATTAACAGTTCTTATCCAGCACTAGTGGAAGGAATTGGTTATAAATTCATATCAGATAAAAGTTAGTAAATGACCAATGATCGATTATCAATTACCATGAAATATGATGTATAGATGTATACTGACGGAGTAAATTCAGTCAAACTTGTACATCAGGCTTATAGGTCAACATAATGCCGGGATAGTTTTAATGCTGTTCAATGTTTTCGATCAATTATGCAAAAATGCAATTGATTGAATCAATTTTGAAAGAAAAAGACCAATCATCAATACAATCAATTAATTGGCAAACCACTTTATATCATAATCTTAATGAATCTCAAAATTGGAGGCACAGTGCTAATACATACAAACCATATATCCTCTCTTTCTAATCCATTAGAGTACCAGGGGTGTATACAAAACAGCTGGAGGGGGAGGGGGGTTAACTCCCTGGCATGAAGTATGCCAGGAGTACCAGTATACTTCGTATGCAGAAGTAGGAAAGAAAATAGTGTGAGATGCAACGTTAGGCATGAAATCATGATTAGTTAGTTTATATCATTCTATTTCCCAGATATTTTTGTTTATAAAAATTGAAGCATGTCCCCTGTGCCCCCTCTAACATTTGGACAAATCTCAGACAAAATTAGTTAAGGGTGAGTCACCTTTGAGAGCATTATCATTAATATTCAACTGATTTGAAATGATCATATCCATACTCTCAGGCAGAGTGACTGACAACTGTAATGTTCTTACTCATCAGTAAAGGCTAATCATCATTTTTTCTTTCCTCACCTATATGGTCACGTCCTTGTTTCCAAAAAAGCAGGGCCAACTCTTTGCGGTTCAACAATGTTGCCCAGAGGAGCAGTTCACGTTCAGGATTTTCAAAGTCAGGTCTACGTTTAACCTTCGAATGGAGCCTTTTGCTTAGGCTGCGAGTGGTCACTGGAAGGAAAGTAATCAAACTTTTAAAATATCACTTACTTCTAACTGTCAGTTATACTTCCATATGTCATATACACAAAAACATTGTCACACATTACAAATCTGTCATTTTTACAGTTAAAAGACAACAAAAATGTTCCAAACTGTAGTAAATAGAAGAACATGGAATGTTAATGGATTACAGTATACAGAAAGAATTTTCTGACTCACTCTGGATTACAGTATACAGAAAGAATTTTCTGACTCACTCATCCCATCATTTGACCAATCTTGTCCAACATCGCCTTTGGTCTCCCTCGTTATATAACCATGCTGGTACGGGGTACTATGGTGCCCAGGTTTGTCTTTAACTACATAATGGTCAGCTGCAATAAAAGCATATCAATTAGGTGCTTAGAATTATATATAATTTTAACATCCATCTGAAATTAAATATCATAAAAAATAACAATACTTTATGACATATGATTTATAGAGCACCTTTTACAGCATACAAAAGCAGAGTACATTAAAAATATAAAATGCAGTAAAATATATAAGTAAAATATTAAGTAAGTTAAAAGCAAGCATAAATAACTAAGTAAATCCTTTATCTTTTTAAGCTGATTATAAGATGACAAAGAAGTGTTTTTTTTTCAGAGTAAGTGAGATTCTATTGTTCAAATTCGCATACTGTTTTTCACATTTAAACAAAAATCTCTGAACTGATTTTTGATGAAATACTGTGGAAGTGGTTTTGTTAGCGGGTTTTTTATTTTGGCGCTTCTAGCTGAAGCATAATTTGCTCTTAATTAAGAACATGTTTTATTTTGAACACCTCAGACATGTCCATGTAGTTCACTTTTTTACTGTCAGTTGCCGACATTATAGAGTAATGGCGTTCCTGTGTCATACAGATCGTTAATTTATGGTATACTGATAAAATAAACAACACTGCTTTATATACAAAATTTATTTTGTATGTATAAAAGTGTTGTTTTTATCATCATTTTGGTATTCAACCCTCTGCCAGTTTTGATGTTGCCAGCTGATCCATGTGATCATTTGTAAGACTGCAGAATTCTTGCCTGACACACAGTCACGTGAGTTTGGTAATCCCTCCTTGCGGCGTCGCTTGAGTTGAGGCTTCCTCAACAAGGATGTTAGAGTGTCGTTAGTCATATTGCTCGTAATAAGATTTCATAGAAAGTGATATCTAAGCTGAAAACAACTCTGCTTAATTGTGATTAGTAGAAAAACTGTGAAACAAATAGCCTTTGGAGACCTTTAGAACCCGGTCTAAATGTCTTTGAAGTATGACTGAGAGCCAGAAGCTCTTTTTGTTGTTCACACATAGCTAAGCTGCTTCTAGTTTGAAATCAAAGTTGCTGTTGTTGAGCAAGTCTAAACTTTACTCTTATGTCAAACAGCGTGTCTGGGTGCAGTACCAAAGCCTCATCAAACATGATTACTCCCTGTAATTAGGCCCTACATATTGTTTGCCCCGTTCAATCTCGCTATTAGTAGCTATAGCCTGTACTTATGCTATCATCGGAAACTTGTTGGGTGGAAGGTTGGTTGTGTTACAAAACTATCTTTTATGTAACTGTATAAATATTTTGATAATTGGATAGAAATTGAGTACCCCATACAAACTGATTTGCGTGAAAATTCGAACTGCGCTAATGCTGTAAAATGGAAAAAAGGGCGAAAATTCTGACGCTCCAAATTATCCACTTCCACAGTAAATGAGATGTGGCTTTTACAATGTTCTAAGTTAACAAAATGTGCAAAGGCAAGCTGAAGATTGGTTTGGTTTGATGTTAATGCATTTCAGTACAACAACCTTTTGGAGTATTATTACAGTAAGTGCAGTCCAAACACTTTGCAGAAATTTAGGCTTCTTAGGGAAGCAGTTGAAGATTAAAAATTCATGTTTTGTCTTGAATGTCTAAACTAATTGACCTGAATAACAGACAGTCACATCTGGATGAACCATTGATTATACTTTCTGTCTTTTTTAGTTTTTTTTAGGATTTTTTTGGTGGAGGTAACTGCCTCCATTTGTTAATGCTTGCTTAATTTACTATCAAATACATCTACAGAATTCCATTCTGGTTTAGGACTACATGACAGGGTCTTACACAGGATGATCCTGATGTCAACCAGGCTCAGTGTACTACTCCTCTGGGTTCTGGGAGGGTGTCATCCCTATTGCTGGGTCATAACACCAAGGAACTCCCAAAAAGTGCACTCATTTGTAAGTGAGACACAACAGTTGGGAACAGCCTCCTAATTAAGCCCATAGAAAGCTTACCCTGTGTTGGGGGCGACCATCAAAAATCTTACCACCATGTCTGAGATTTTAACTCAGGATCTCCCAGCTTTGAGCCCTGTGCTCCACCCCTCAACCACATAAGCTGGTTAATTCCTGTTCTTTGGATAATGCAAATTAGTAAAGTTTAACAATGAGTAAAACCTCCTTAAAAGCATATATGCAGGAACAGGGAGAATTCTGCAGTGAAATGGAGAGCCACTGGTCTTCTAGCAGGCCTTCCCAGAAATCACTTTCCCAAAAATCTGTAAGTTCACTTTTGCTGTATGCATAAAAATGGCTCCTATCAATCTATATTCAAGAACATGATGAACAATAGGGTTTTACAGTTACAAACTTATATGGGTGTATTTGCCATCATATTAACATACAAGTATGTGTGTACTTAACAGTTGTAAGCATAATACTGCAAAATTGTCCTCAACTGTTTACAATCACAACAATTGACCTCACCACCAGAGCCCTTATGCCCCGCTCTTTTGAACAAATTATTAAAATGAGCCAACACATATTTTTTTCCTTGCAACAGCTTTTTTCCGGGAAAAAAATGAGGTCACAAAGGTCGATGAGGTGGAAGTAGCATTGATGTCATCATCTGGAATTGCTGCACTGATGAATATATCATAGTCATTGTGAACCGTCTTGCAATATTTTAGATTATTTGTCTCATATGAATTATGTGCCATGCAGGTAAGACATTATTATTCATGCAGTAGTTTGAGGAATGGCTCCTGCACCCTTTGGACTAAACATTTTCTCAGTCTCCTTTGATTAAATATATATCCCGGAAAACATGCCTATTGGGTACTGGTACAGACTACATGTGTTCTGTTCAAATTCAGCACGTTTTATTATGGTCAGATGACTCACGGTTTACAGTAATATCAGTGACCTAATTGGCTGTACGGAACAGTAACACTCATGATTATTCATTAAATGAATATGCTATTAAGATCACTTAAAGTTCACGGTGAGATCAATTGCTTCATCTAGAAGTGCAGTGTCAAGGAAGGAATCTCTGCTATATCAGAATAACAGGAATTTATCACAACTAAATACCACACAGGCGAGTTTTTTCCATGGCTGACAACAAAGTTTAAAATGATGAAACTTTGACCATTTAGGGGAAAATTAAATGGTTTTACAAGAGCAACAGAAAAGTATACTTTCTTTTTTATGTCAGAGTTCATGAAAAGATGATGAATAAATTTGAAAGTGAATGCTAAGGTGTATCATGTATACCTGAATACATGTTGGAAGACTGTTCTCCTGTTAGGTAATTTATGACCCGCCCAACAACATACAGTAAGTTTGGTAAGTCGTCTCGCCACTCTTCTGAACGACAGCACCAGCACAGAGTTCCAAGCCATGATTGCTGTAACAACATACATTAGTATAAGACCAGGATATACCTGACAACTATCTACTCTCACACAGCATAGTACAGTACTGACACTCTGGACTCCGCAGTCATGTTGTAAGTTACAGCACATGATTCTGCAGTTTTTATGTTTCCAGTTAACTGTCAAACACTAGACAAAAATCACAGCAAATAAAATTGAATAAAAAGAATCAAAAGCAGTTTTTCCTTAAAAAAGTACTGAGAGGCAGCAAGGAGATTGTCAGCTATGAGGACATTTTGTATTTAAAACTTATTTGCTACACACTGCATAAACATTACAAATAAGGACTTTAACTAAGTCACTCAGGAATAATTTCTCTCACATCAAATAAGTACAATTATATCAGAATCATTCTGAAAATGCTCAATCTAAAATTTGGCTTTAAATGAACAAACAGTAATACAGGAGACAAACAATTCCAAACAACAGTACCAGCCATTTCTGAAATGGACTAACAATATGGTAAAAAGGTAGTCATCAATGACAGAAACATGAATAAATGAAGAATAATATAATAAACATGATATTTTCTTTCATAATCAAAGTCATTGGTTTGTTTCAACACTGTAAAATTGTACTGGGTACTGTCAGGAAGAATCTTGTACAGGATGCTAGCCAGGAAAATAATTTGTCAGGCAGATTTACACTGAATCACGAACAATCTCTATCTTCTCATTTGATAATAAACTCAGTAAAACTAGGCTTTGGCTGATTTTAATTTTTTCCTCTGATATCAATATATTTCCTGTGTAGAGACAGAGCAGAAATTAAAGTGGGTGCATAATAACTACCTGTAAACAATCCATTTGTACTGTCCTTTTAATTTCTTTGATCTATTTTTGATTTTATTTTTAAGTCAAACCCACAATATAAGCCTTTAGATATATATATATATATATATATATATATATATATATATATATATAAACATTAAAATGAATTTTCTGTGGCTCTGCTATCACCACAAGCATCATCCACTACATGCCAGTCATGCTTTGTTATTCAGCATTCCCTGGACTGTGGTGACACATGATGACAGGTATTAAGGTTTGCAATTAGTATCTGTATGCACAGTTCATTAAACCAAATAACTATCATATTTGGTTACTCTGTAAACCCAGAGTTGCATGCAACTTCTTTTTACTTGTACTGTTATTTTATATCAATAAACAAAAAGATCTGAGGTTCATGCATTTTCCTGAGAACAATATGCAAGCAGACTGTGGTTTTCATGTGAATGTAAGACTGCAAAAATGGAACTGCAAATGACAGATTATGGTGAATAAATTGAACCTGATATTGCAATCCATCCAGATGTGATATTACAAAGCTAAGTGTTTTTTACTGAAATATCTTACCTCTGACTTGGATATCATAAATCAAAATCAAAATCTTAGTTTTGTAAAATATCATTTCAGAACAGCACATGCAGATATATTTAATATGCCAGTGTGACTTAAAAAATCACACTTTAGGCCAAAAAAAAAAAAACAAGTGACCCGTGGTTCATGATGCTCCACCAACTGACATGTTATATGTCCATGCACAGGCAACTAATTCAGATAATGCAGATGGCATCATAGTTCATGCATATTAGCTCAGCATATTAAGTTCATCAAGACCCATAAGCACACCAAATTTAATGACAATCCATCCAGCCTTTCCTGAGGACTCTGTCAATTTGTGTGTATTTTGCATTTTTCCTGGTGTGATCAAACATGGACTGTAACGCAGAAAATAAAGGTCACAGTGACCTAATAACAGGTTTTTGAAGAGAACTTATGACGAACTCTCAGGATGTTGAGTAAGTAGATTCTAGGTCCAATGATTATGATTTGTGCCTTGCTTTGGAATCAAATTTTCAATTATTCTGGAGGGGGGGGGGGGGTGCTTATAAGCCCCATAGTTTGCAGTCGGAATATGGGTAACAGAGACTTAATTTCAGGTTTCCAAAATACTTTTCATGGATCTTCCTGGATGTCAAGTTAGAAGATTCTAGGAACAACGGTGATGATTTGTGCCCTGTTGACAGTGGAATGCATCTTTAAAGGTATCAATAGTATGGAAAAAAATTCTTTCAAACATTTAAAAATCCAGATGGTGACACAAGTCAGCAGAAAATGATGAAACACCTCATGATCAATATGCATGCAAAGAATGATAGTGATCGATGCATTAGTTGTTCAGATAATTGGGCTTTTGAATCATATTTTCCATAATTCTGGGGGGTACTTCTGAGTCCCATAGCTCAAAGAATATGGGTAACAGAGACCTAATTTCAGGTTTCCATGGAGATTTTTCAAGGACCTCTCTGGATGTCTGGTTAGAAAATTCTATGACCAGCCATTACGATTTGTGCCTGGTTAAAGGATGGACAGACAGACACTGGAGCAAGGGTGATCGCTATAGCTCAGATGACTCTCAGTCAGTTGAGCTAAAAAAGGTATGGTTCTCAGGCACTTTTTTCAGATATAAGTGCCGGCTGGCAATATTTTATTTTTTTCACCTCTTTTTGTATGTTTCAATAAAAATGTCATATGATCAGGGAAGAATATGAAAATAACAGATTTTATTTCCTAAACAGGTAAAAGAACTTTATAACAAAGGAAATCTGATCAAAATTGTATTGTTTTATCTATTTAAAAGATGAAAATAAAAATAAAATTTTTGATGCAGCAGGTTAAAATTGACATCGGTCATGCCTGAGAACCATACTTTTTATTTTTTTTGGCCTAGTAACAAAGCAAATGATATCTAGACTGCCACACCTGACAATGCAACATTTGGCACTCTGGCATACGACCTAATAAAATAAACTGAGATTTACATAGTGATAATGTTTACTGAAGATGACAGATGAGTTTGACTACTGGACAGTTGGCACATAATCAAGGTTTAGATGTATATATATAATAATATATTTTTTTTTAATAAAATTGGATTAGCAGGACCAGTGTTTCATCAGTTGCCAGTGAGATGGAACTCTGAATCACAGACAATTTTGTATCCTGTCAGTTGACTGTTAGTTGACTGTTAACTCATTTAAAACCAGACTATCTTAATTGACTCTTATAATGCTAGTATCTCCATTCAATATAAAAACAAGGGACCCATGGGTCACGGCGCTCAGCTGATCGTGATTGGACTATAAATGTTTCTCCACTGTGATACTATATCGAGTCGATAAAGCTTATGAATATCATGGACATGTTGGGCTATTATAAAGGAATGTAATGTAATATGTGAGTAAATGATAAATGAAATTACCTGACTGATGGATTAATAGAGTCAAATATAGTGGTTTATTTTTTATTTATTTAGGAGGGGTTGAAAATTGTGATATATTTGAGCAAATATGAATGCAATGACAGCAGTAATAAGCAGTAATAGAATGATGATAAGGCTATTTGTTGAAGGATCTAAAGTGTATGGTAGTCTGCAAGCTTTCAATTTGACAGATAAATATCATATGATGTTATGATTAACTATGCTGATGAAGTGATTTATGAATTTGTGACTGTATGACACAATATCTCTTTAGTCTTGACAAGGTACATTATTGTGATGCCCACTATGTCAACATATTACACAATATTGACATAATTTCTGGCATGTACATAGGTACCTATGGACGAATAGTTATACAAAATATTAAAGTATGAATATATCTGATTCATCTTGTTCTTGCTTACTGAGGCTGACTTTGGGATGGGGTTCGGAGAAGGGAAAAGTGAGGGCAGCACGAAGGTAGATGTAGAAATATTCTATTGTAATGTTTTTCATTTATATAAGAATATGAAAAGCTAAGAGGAAAGGGGCCCTCCTACTTGGTTATAGTAAAGTTCTAAATATATGATTGCAAACTAATACTCTGACAAGACTGTCATGAAAAAGACAGTAAAAGTTTTGAGATACTGTGATGCATATGAAAATTTACAGATGGACAGGCAAGTGGACAGAATGGACTAATACCTTTATTTCACTTTCAAGGGAATAATGCATTTAAGTTTATTTATAATCCTATTTTTTTAAGCATATCCACTTTTTCATTAAGAAGTTTTTATCTGAATCATTTTTTTTATTTACAGGTTTTATAAATTTTTAATTAAAAAAAAACTGAAAATATAAGTTAAAATATTAGAATTGTTGCAAAATTTGCAATCATTATATATACAGAGTAAAAAACTGAAACTATAAGTCAAAATATTAGAATTGTTGCAAAAGTTGCAATCATCATATATCCAGAGTGTAGCTCATATTGGGTCATATTATGCATACACATATATTTTATTATTTTTTAATCATAAATGTTTAAACTGAATTTAAAAGAAAATAATGCCACAACATGGCATCTACAAGAATATTCCTTGATTCACTATTAAAAAGTTTTTCACGTTGGAGTTTTCAGTACATGCTTAATTTTATTCGCCAAAATACAATAAAAGATTCAGTAAATTTGATAAAATAAAACATCTTTCCAAATAAAGTATACACACTGTTGGTTGAATGAGGGACAAACAATATCATTGTGCTAATTACTATCCCAGTTTTAATTTATTACTGGAATTAATAGTCAATTTCACACCTGGTGAAGTTTTTACTCCTCTGAAGTAAGGAATTACTTATCTCATGAACATCCACACTTTCATAGCAATGCACCACTTTGTGGACACAATTAAATGTACACTTTAATCATTGTAACCCTGGTGGTACAATACAAAATCTAAAATGTAGCATAGCCTAGAATAAGAATGAATCAAATACAGAAAATAATAACATTCATCTAGTTTATACACCATCTGGGGGGGGGGGGGGAGTGCAGGGCAGAGGGGAAGCCTGCTGGTAGTGGCCAAGCTGAGCCAAGGCAAGCTGCCTGGGGTGGGTTAAATAATGCAAGTGAAGGCTGTACTACTAGGTGGGCTAGATGTAAACAACACTTGACATGGTGTATGAAAACATGAATAAAAGCTATTCTTTCCAATCAATTTCTTTGAAATTTCAGATTTTAAAAAATTAAACCCTTATGTATATATGCTGTGAAAATTAAATCAACAGTGTCAAAGTTGGACAAAATTTAAGGTACTGATTTTTTATTTATGCTAATTACTTGAAAAAATTGCAAAATTCAGATCTAATTTTGGGTAAACAATTGAATCTTGATTAAATAAAGTTATACACCTGAAAAAAAGTCTCTAGGTTCAGCAATTCTCATGTTAGGTGAGTAAATATATTTCCTGATTTTTTTTAAAAATTGCATTATGTTTTGGCCCATAACTTCAAAATAATACCCAATACTGACCTAATTTTTGGTATGTTCATAGAAAATGTATGAAAGAATGTGAATACTAAATACGATCAAAAACAGATCAGTGGTTTTGATATTAGGCAGTCTTGAAGTGTAACAATGGCTTTTTTTATGGAAAACAGAGTTTTTTTTTCCTTGATATCTCGAAGGAACAAAGTCCTAATGACCCAATTTTCGGTATGGTAGGAGATTTTGGGGACATCTAAAATTATGCCAACAGCCTGGGGAGCATAGAGATGTGCACTGAATGACCTACAGTCATCAAAGTGGACTGCTTGACAATGTAAGGGAATACAACAAGAGCCTCCAAAAAAATTCAATAACTAGCCTAATTTTGCAGCTTTTATTTTCAAATTTCAGATTTTAACAGATTAAATCCTTATGTATACATGCTGTGAAAATTAAATCCACAGTACTTACAGGAAAAGAACGTGCCGTGGCCAAAGTTGGGCAAAATTTAAGGTACCAATTTTTATATTTTTGCCAATATTTAAAAAAATTTAACAGATTTTGATCTAATTTTTGGTATACATTTAAATTTTGATTAATTAAAGTTGTATTACTGGAAAAAAAAGTCCCTACCTTTAACACTTTTGGTCTTAAGTGACCAAATATCTTCCTGATTTTTTTACATAGTCCATTATGTTTGGGCCTATAACTTTTTTTAAATTATATAATACTGACTTAATATCTGGCATGTACATAGAAACTATATAGAGGAATATTTATGGTAAATACGAAGAAAACCAGATGAATGGTTTTGATATTAGGCAGTCCTGAAGTGTGAAAATAGATTTCTAATAAAAAATTGAGGTTTTTCCTTAATATCTGAAGGAACGAAGTCCTATTGACCCAATTTTCCGCATGGTAGGAGATTTTGGGGACATCTAACTGTATGCTGAATTTCTGATTCGTAGGTCCAACGGTGTCGAAACGTGCCAGTCTTACAGATGGACAACCGGACAGACGGACGGACGGATGGACAGACAGACAGATGGACGACGGACAATGGACCACTACTATAGCTCAGATGACTTATAGTCAGCTGAGCTAACAATTTCTGTCTGTGCTATGTAGAATTTGAGGTGCATATTTACAAGATATTTGCTGTGTTTTTTTAAGCTTCTGCATCTATGTATGAATTTTTATTTGTGCAAAATCAAGCCCACAGCATTTGTCTTGGGTTATATACATAAGGCATCATAAATCTATAAAACTGTAACCTTACTTCATAAGACAACTGAAATAAAAGCAAATACATTATATCAAAAAGAAGACTATTTTGATTCAAAATTACCACATTTAAAGAAACAATTAAATTACACATGACTGATCATATAGTAAAATATCTAGATTTAGCTAAGGGAAACAATATTTTGCTTCAGTTATAAGGCCTATTACCTAAGATTATAATATTTGGGATTCATTGACCTCATTATGATATCTGGATAATTTTAAAATGAAGTTCATAGTTAACATTATTCAAACCCAAAGCTTTCATATTGTATTCCAGTGTATTAACCATAGCCCATCCCCGGTCATTAAAAAGTGATGTTTGCAAATTTACCACACTGAGTTTCAAAATATTTTTTGGTTTGAAACAATTTGATTAGGCAAACTTTTTCTCCTAAATTTAATAAAAGTAAAACTAGAATAAAAAGAATTGTGAATTAACTCAGAAATTCACTAAATTACAACCAAAACTAGAATACGGGTAGTTAACAAGCAACTACATGTATCCGCCAAAATCAGAGTGGGACAGGTGAAGTGAGGCACAGATTGAGTTGTAAGGGGCAACTGAGTGAGGTGTGTAACATATTAGCAAGGATGTCTGCAGCTGAAATGTGTATGTAGATGGCGCCAACTACCACAAAATCCAGAAAGTTATCCAAGTTGTGTACAACTGCATAATTTTAGGCAGATAAGTCAAACCACTGCTGAGATATGAGTGGTTTTATCCTATGGCAGACAAATAGATGGATGTTGTGCAAAAATGGTTGCAAGTGGCGCCACCAGTTCTGCGTATAATAAAGAGCTATGTGAGATCTATACACATGCAAATTTCAGGAGGATAGGTCAAACCAGTCCTGAGATATAAACTTGGATGTCTGCAGCCTGAACATGAATGTAGGTGGTGCACCTGTCACAAAATTGAGAAAGTTATCCAAAATGTATATAAATGCAAAATTTTAGGCAGATAAGTCAAACCATTGCCGAGATATGAGTGATTCTATCCCAAAAAAGACAAACAGATGGACGCTGTGCAAAAATGGTTGCAGGTGGCACCACCAGTATTGCATATGATAAAGAGCTTTTTGAGATCTATACACAGGCAAAATTTCAGGAGGATCCATCAAACCAGTTCTGAGATATAAGCCTGGAAGTCTGCAGCCTTAATGTGAATGTAGGTGGCACCACCTGTTATGAAATCAAGAAAGCTATCCAAGATGAATATGTGATGAATATGTGAGATCTATACACATGCAAAATTTCAGGTCAATAAGTCCATTCACTGCAGAGATATGAGTGATTTTATTCCAAGGCAGATGAACAGATGGACGAGATGCAAAAATGGTTGCAGGTGGCCCCACCATTTTTCAAGTATGTTATAAGGCTATCCAAGGGCTACATTTGTGCAAAATTTTTAGCCAGTTTGGTCAAACAAGTCCAAAGATATGTGGGTTAATGTGTCAAAACAGACACACAGATGGACACACTGGAGAGAGGAAAGGTCAGAGGTCAACTCAAAATATTTTGGCACCAGTTCACATGTGACCTGATAATCCTGTAAAGTTTCGGAAAAATATGTCCTGTTGTCTCAGAGTTCTAATCCAGAAACAAACATGGCGGCGGCAGAACCCAGTCAAAAACGTAGTATCCGTAAAACTTTGTTTTGGCGGATACAATAAGAAGACCACCTGAAGTTCCTACCTGAAAATGTTAATTCGAGTTGATCTGAAATTTGTTTAACTATGCCAATTCTTATGAACAGTTTACATTCAGACCAGCAGTTGCATTAGGTGATCAAGCTATGACCCTTACCTGTGCGTGTGTGTATGTGGGGGTTTACGGTATGCATTTTGTCAGGTATCAAAAGCCAGACATAAACCACATTAATGCCTCGAAATGCTGTGAATATTAAGCACATAATTCATTATCAGATATAATTCACCCGGCATTATCATTTTTGTTACATGAAATATCACTATTTTTGTTTCCAATCCTGTACATATTCAACCTACCTGATGACTAATTCAGAAACTGAATAAACAGGAAGGGTAATTATCTATCACTACGACACTCTTGCGAATGTTTTATGGGGAAAAAAATATTAAAAGATGTGTATCATTGTGCATAATGCTTTGTTAGTTACCTGAACTTGTTGCAATAAGTGCCGCAAGAGGTCAGCACTGCTCCCTGCATACTTGTCATTTACCACCTGCAAGTATACATATTCCATATATATTCCATATACTCACTTAAGTTGATTATCCCACTTGTGATGAAATTATAAGTTAGAGGACTTTTAAAAATAAGAATAAGTTATTACTAAAATAATCCAGCTTGTATCTAATTGATCCACTGAAGTTTTTTGTAGGTCTCTACAACTTATACACAAAGTTTTACTGTACCATTACATTTGTTACTTTTGCTCTTCAATGATATGTTTGTTGTCAATCAAATAAATATATATCATAACTAGAATATCAGCAAAAGCTGACAAAAGCCCTCAGCCAAAAGAACAGTGTTTATATGTGGTAACAGTAACAATTATGAAATATTTGTTCTCACATGGACCTTTATCTGTACATGTCTCAATTAGAAATTTAAACTGGAGAGGTATGTACCATGTTTCATAACAATCCACCAAATGCTTCCTGAGAAATAAGCTCCTAAGTTTTACTCTATTCTAAGCTCAGTAACCTTGAAAGTAGGTCAAGGTCACCCATCTTTGAACATGACCAAGATTTTGTAAATATGCATCAGCACTGAAGAAATGAAGTTCCTGTGTTGAATACCTTTGGAGATATCTCACTCACAGGGCCAAAGTTGAAAAATCAAATAAAAATTCATTAAAAATGAGAAATTGTAGGAGGCGCCCCAAACTTGTCCAGCAGGTACAAACCATCAGTTCCAATGATCATAGTAAGTTTTGTGAAAATCCAACCAATGGTTCCTGAGAAATAAGCTTACAAGTGTTTTTCTATAATCAGCTGTAAAACGTAGAAAAATAGGTCAAGGTCACTCATCTTGGAACTTGGCCAAGTTTTTTGTAGATATACATCTTCACCGAAGAAATAAAATTCTTACGGTGAATCCTTTAAGAGATATCCCGCTCACAAGGCCAAAGTTGAAAAAAATCTTAGAAAAATTCATAAAATATCAGAAATTGTAGGTGGCGCCCCCAACTTGTGCAGCAGGTACAGACCATCAGTCTCAATGATCATAGTAAGTTTTGTGAAAATCAACCTGATGGTTCCTGAGAAATAAGCTTCTAAGTGTTTTTCTATAATCAGCTGTAAAATGTAGAAAAATAGGTCAAGGTCATTTTTATATATATTGTATATTTGTTGATATACATCTTCACCGAAGAAATAAAATTCTTACGGTGAATCCTTTAAGAGATATCCCGCTCACACAGCCAAAGTTGAAAAATCTGAGAAAAATTCATTAAAAATCAGAAATTGTAGGTGGCGCCCCCTACTTTGTGCAGCAAGTACAGAACATCAGTCCCAATGATCACAGTAAGTTTTGTGAGAAATTCCACCCAATGGTTCCTGAGAAATAAGCTTCTAAGTGTTTTTCTATAATCAGCTCTAAAATGTATAAAAATAGGTCAAGGTCACCCATCTTCGAACTTGACCGAGATTTTGTCAACAAACATCTTCACAAAAGAAAAAAGATTCCTACGGTGAATCCTTTTAGAGATATCCCGCTCACAAGGTAAAAGTTAACAGACGCCAGATGGATGGACAGACAGCTTGGGTGACGACAATAGCCCATCAGCCTAAGTGCTGAGGGCTAAAAACCAAGTGTAACTGATGATCATGCTGATATAAATAATACTTTACACAATCAACAGTAAATGATTTTGGAGGAAATCCTGACAAAGGTATAATGGGAATCTGTGAAATCCCATTTAGAAACAAAGATTAAGAGAGTTATATCCAAATCAACTGTTGAGTTTAAGTTGACTTACATCATCATACAGATCTCTAAGTCTCCTAACTGTCAGGAATTTCTTTAGATCAACACCGTTGTCTAAGAAGAGCTGGACAAAGTCAGTCCTGTCTTGTACAAGGGCTGTGAACATCGCATCATTCAGGTTCATTTTCTGAAAAACACAAACAATGGGGTACATTATTATTTATGATAATACTATTATTATTTATGGTTACACCATTATTAACAGTGGTTATATCATTTCTGCACCTCAGCACCTTTAATTGAAACATGACAGTATACTTAATAAATCATCATATTTATCCAAAACTATGATTAATACTGATTACAAATGTGTGAATAAGAATGTGCCTAAAAATTCAGTGCAACAAAGCAGATGAAATATGTTACATAATAGTCACTTTTATTATTAAAATATTTTTTATGTTTACATTCACTTGAGATTTGAATGAAATGTGGTAGCTTTGACCAAATATTATTTCATATTTGCCTCATGGATCAACTCAGGCTGAAAATCCTAATTATAGAACAGTGGACAATTACATCATATCATCTCACCCTTTCATGGCCACCCAAGGAAACTAAGAGTGCTTAGGAAAACAGGGTGTAGAAAAATCACTGTGTAAAATGGTAAAGGAATAGGATGCTAAAGAATACTTATAGATTTAATTTTGCCATCACAGATATGGACCCCACATCCCCTTATCTAATCGAAACTTGTAAAATTTGAAAGAAATAGTAATAATTCAAAAGTTATTGCTTTCACAAAAGACGATGCGCAATATTTTGGTAAATTTGATCTTGAAGATTGAGGCCAAGCTAGGTCACCATTGTTCATCTTATCCAAGGATTTGGTTGAAAAACAATTTGTGTATCAGCTTTCAGGAAAAAAATATGAAATACAGTAGAGCGCCGTTTTTCCGAAAGTGTCAGGGGACAAGCTTTTTGTTTGTAAAAATGAACATTCAGAAATGCGGACAAGGGTCTAGTGGCAAGTTATTATAGCAGCTAATGATTAACTTAATGCCGAGGAACACCAGTTTCTTTTCGATATTCGTAATTGACGACCTGGACGTTGAAAGGTATTGGATTATTGCTGAGCATAATTGGCAAAGATCAGTCTAATCTGCTTCAAGGATACGTGCGTGCTCTTTTTTTCATCAAATTCACTGGAAGGAAAGGTCAAATGACATTGCAAAGGGTCACGGTGTTTCTTATCGATCTACTTAATTGAAGACAGGGACATATAAAAGCTTTTCGAGCATAAGCGTTTATTTATAATTATACCTCACCATTGTTGATGTGAGTAAACTGCTCAGTTATTTGGCATGCTATCCTGTCCCAAGCCAACGAATGATGCTTGCTTGAGTACAAACGAGATGTGGTTGATAACACACAAGTGATCCTAGATAAACTGCTCAGTCGCTTGCTAGGGATACAAGGGGCCGAGCATTGCGAGGCTAGCTGAAGTTTTCACACTTTTGCCCCGGCAACAAAATCGGGCTAATACTATTGAATTAGGGTCACTACTGGGCTTAACACATGACTGCAGGCCTTGTGACCTGTAATTACAATACTCATTTTAGGTTTTTACATACTTATAATATATTTCGGAAATACAAATAAATTTTCGGTTCCCCCATTTTAATTTACGGAAAAACGAATTTTTGGAAATTAGGCATTCGGAAATGCAATGCTCTACTGTACTTCAAAAGTTATGAGGTTCACCAAAAAGAAATTATTCTTTGGCTGATCTAACCTTTAAGATCAAGGGCAAGGTCACAAATTTTCAAACTCATCCATGATTTTGGTAGACACAATATGATTAAAATATCAGGAAAAAATTATGTATGATTTCTCCCTCAGAGGAAATAAAACACAGAAATCGGATATCACCAAAAATGGCTGAAAAAACTGTAAACATTTAGAATAAATATTATTATTTTTATTTATGAATATAACCTAATATTCTGCACTCACAACACATGTGGACATCATATCTACCTGTCCTAATAGTATGAAAGTTGTAAACCCACAGAGTAATGTGTTGTCTAAAATGCTGGTTTTGTCCTACACAGCTTGTTGTTGTTTTCAAAAGCAAAATACTAATCTGCTTTGAAAATGACAAAATAGTTGTTCAAAACAGTGAAATTTATGGTAAATGCTGATAATCCGATCGTACACCCAGTTCCAATTTTAGCATACATGTTGCTAAGTCACAGCAAATATGTCAGATACAAGGTTTTCTAGTGGATTTAAATAGAATAAGCCACTTTGAAAGATATGTTTAAATCTCACTACAAGTCAAGAATGATCTTTTAAGCTGAAACATGCAATACTGCCAGTCCTCTTATGCTAACCCTTATAATTAACTAAGTAAAGACTCCAATGAATCAATTACCTGAGGCAGGACAGTGGCAACTTCATCTAAAGCAAACAAGAGGCAAAACACTTGTGACTTGTCCAATGAAATAGGGTGGAGCTGGGCAGAGGCTCCTGACCCTAGGCCCACTCTTGGACAAGTGGTCTCACCTAACCTTTGGTCAAAGGTGAGTCAGCCAGAAATTGCTCTCATTGGCTGATCCTGAGTGCTGCCTATTTTGCCATGGAGAGATCTTGAGTTAATCCACTAGGGTGAAAGAGGGATGGCTGGGTGTCCTACAAGATGATGGGATGGTGAATAATGTCTCCAGCAACGGAGGAGCAGAGAGACATTAAAAGGAGCCTACCTGCCAGCAGCTTCGGTTTTCTACCGTAAAGATCTCCTGACGAGCCACATCACAACGGTTCCAGGCCAGTGCCAAGTTCAGCTGGCTCTGTGCATCAGATTTGTTAGCTGAAAGGGACATCAACCTGATCATATATGAATGGAAAAGGCAGCACAAACACAAAAAACTGGAAAACTTGGCAACATGAACTTCATAATACAAATGAGGTAACTCAATAGTGAACAGAAAGTAACAGGAGTATCATGAGTAACAAACAACCCAGAATGTACTCAAACAGAGCTTACAGCTGCATCACTCAATATCTTCTAATCATTTTGAACATCCAGAATACACATCTGTAACAAATATTAATTTATTTCCATCAAGCATTAAAACTTAGGTCACCTTTTTTGCATCTGTGAAAATGTACTGTAAAAACTACAAATTAGGACCACCAACAGGACCTTGATTAATTGGTCACATTCCTGATTTGGTAAGTAAAAGTCTTCTATTAAGAGCAAAAAAAGAATTAGTACCTAAAACAAGTGGGTGTTTTTCTGAGGTGGCACTAAACCTAGGTGACAGTTAGGTAAGGTTTTACAGTTTATTTAGTGATTAAAACATGATTCATAATTTACATTTTAATCTATACCTGGAATAAGAATTGCACCAGAAAATAATAACCAGTTTCATACCCCTTGTCACAGTAAGATGTGTCTTGTGTATGTGATATTATACTTGGGAAACTTTATTACTGGCTGGAAATTATAACTTATTTATGGTATTGGGAGTTACTTAACTGTGCATTTTCTATGTACCCAATTACTGTGAAAGATGATGATTTAAAAAAAATATGCTTGATTGCCCTTACAGAAAGAGGGGTTATGGTTTGACTGGCAGGCAATATACCAAGATGGACTGGGAATGCTTTGGTCTGACAGATTTATATGCTAAAGGGAGAACACTTGCCTAACCTGATTACACATAGGACATCCTTCCCATGCTAAGCAGACATTCAGAATAAGGTCACCTGGTTGTCACAGGAGCACCCAGTAATGTCTCATCAAAACCAACACTGGTATGTATATATGTAACTGTATTTTCTTATTAATATGATTGTTTCATTTCAGCCTCCCTTGTTTTAAATGCTCTGTGTGAGTTGACTGAGTAATGTATGCCACAGTTTGCCTAGTGCCACATTACTGAATCCCCTGTCACAACTAGGTACCTCAGGATTGTACAATCCTTGAAAACTGTCAATCTTAATTCAATTCAGTTAAAACAGGCAAAATGGGCTGGTCAACCTTATCCCTGTGACTTCTATGGCTAAAACACTGACAATATTAAACTGAAAGCCACTGAAACTTCCCAGATATCCTGCATGTTAACAAACAAATCTCAACTCAGGAAAAAAGGTGAAATAGATTAAATTAGTTTACTCCATGCAGAAATGTCCATGAGTGTAACATCATAATCATTACCCATAATGTAACCACAGGTTCACGCAATATTTAGGAGTACTCACCTCTGAGTAGTGCATACAAAATGGCTTGATCAATCTCTTTAGTGCTGTCAATGTCATCAAGATGAAAAACAGTGACCTAGATTATAAGAAATTATGGTCAATGTTCCATGAAATATAAAGTTGTGTATGAATAAAAGATGCATGTGTTTGATAGGTAATAGTTGCTGCATTTTAATTGACAAGTATATGGGTAAAAAAAAAATATGAACCAATATTATCATGTTAATATAATACACTTTTGTGGCCATCCATTACTTATAATTGTTAATCACTTGACACCTGGTCTGGCTTGTTTTAAATTCAACAATCTGTGTAGCATGAACTGAACAGAAATTAGTTGCTTTTTAGGTTATCATTTACATTGTAATATTTCGATGTGGATTAAAAAATGAAACAATGACTGAACTTGAGTAACCCCTCCAGTGAGCATCTCAAGCCCATAAGCAAGGTTTGTAAAAAATGTGTAATGTCTTTATGAATGAGCTGTACACCTAAATTGTAACTGCAATGTAACCACAACTGCAATGACAGGTCAGCTTGCAACTGAATCTTTCCAAAACTAAAATGGGAAAGGACCAAGGTAAATAATAAATTAGTAATCAGTTTTCAATATGGCTGATTTCAAAACTTGGTGGTCAATAAGACATATGCTACATACTTAGGTTAAGAACAGATATTAATCTTGTGTGTGTCTGGCTAATCTTGCAAATATGTGTTGCATACATTTTTACCTTAATATGAGTGCTGACAGTATCAGAAATACAGAGCTTTATTGAGATATAAGATGTCATTGCAAATGCCTACAGAAGTGCACACACCTCCTTATAATAAATAGATCACATAACATTTTTGAATTGCAAAATAAACAAAAAAATGTTATCTTCAGGAAGACCTTATGCAAGACCTAAGGTAACAGATTTTCCAAGGGCAAAACCAAGGCTTTCTTTTTAATTAAGGACAGGTCCATGGCCTGTTGGTGGCACCGTTTATTGAATCATGATCAAGCCATCTATACAAAAAGAATGATATGTTATTATTTAACCTTCTTGGTTTCAGAATTTATATACACTTGGTTAGGAATAATCAAGAAGTCATAACCTGTTGTTAAGACATTAGACACTAAGCCACTTCCTACCCCAAGAGCGAATGTGTTATATATGTAATAAAATCAGCTTTTTGATATTTTTGCTGTATTAATGCAACCAGCTCACTGGAACCCCATACCTTCAATAAAGGCACAGGATTTCCAACTTTGACTAAACTGTATACTGCCTGGTTCACTCACCATTTTCCTGTCCCTGAGTAAAGTGTTGATGTTATCAAGACAGACCTTCTTTTTCGTCTGCCGTTCTTGGGTATCCTGGTTCCATTCAAATAAATATTCTGCCCTCTCAAGTACCTCCTTGTCAAATTTTGGTGGTTTGTTACTCTCATCAGAGCTGTGACAAAGGGGAAAGATACTTATATGGTAGTCAATATTTATCAATAATTAGGGTTAAAACGGGATACTGGACTGTAAAACAAAAAAAGTTGGCAAACATATGTTGAAGCAATAACTGTTACCCTCTACTTTTATTAACAGAGTAGAAATTTTTGGTCCATAGTTGGTAAAGAAATGTAATGGATAAAATTTGTCAACTATAGCAGTTCCTTTATAATCTTAATTATTCTAGATTTGATGATAAATCTATTTTATTATGGTTCCTTTTAAAAAAATTATTATTATTATACAAAACTGTCTCATCTAATCCCAATTATGATGACTGTCATTTGTGATTGGAATTACCTGGAATTTACCTATTGTTCAGTGCAAAAACAAGCCCTCAACATTGCATGAGGATGCTCTTTAAGAAATTCAAAAACAGCTGCATTTATAGACCTGCACAATTAGTTTAGTAGCGAGATTCTGGGTGAGAGACACTAATAACAACAGTCACTGAAAAACATTTAGTTCAGCCAGGCCATGACAGGTGGCACTGACTGCCTATGCACCAAAGATTTTCTTTTCAAATTTGTTATGCAGGTCCACTCCAACTTATGTGAATTAAGCTATATTATTTGCCAGTAGATGGTAAACCTACATGGTCTTAGATCTTAGATGCTGCCATATAGCCACAGTAAAGCAAACCAACTGGGCCCCGGCAAGAGTTCTGTGTTTATGGTGTGTCATGTTAAGCATTCTGAATTCTTACTCTGTTTTTTGGGGTTTTGTGACCCTGTATGCATAAGCAATGAGGTCAGCAGCTCTTCCTGACCCCTGAATGACCACCACAGGGATCTGTCGCTCCACTGATTCTGCTGCTGTCTGTAGTGTGTTAGGACCTCCTTCCAGCACAAGTAAAACCACAGGTACATGTACACCTGTAAATGAGACAACAGATGTACAGGTGAGGCAATCTAGGGGTGAGATCAGGTGAGCAAGTTAAAAAATGTCAAATATGTTCAGTTAATGAGACAAGATGAGAGATAAATATTCTTTTTGCATAAAAGTAATGTATCCATAAAAGTATATTCAACATATCAATTTTTTTTATTGAGTCTGGAGACTGAAGATTTAAATCTGCTGACACAACAGCCACCTGTGACACATGGAGAAATTGTATATAATATGGAGGTTAATTCCTATGCATTTCATAAAATTTGAGATCATATTTTTTAAAGAGGAAATTGGTAAGAAATTGAGAAGATTATCAACTTGAGTTACTAAAATAACATTGTTTTTATCTCTTTTAACAAACATGGGATAAGGTGAGCAAGTTTATTAATGTGATCTCTATTCATTTAATGAGACAACAGATGTACAGGTGAGGCAATCTAGAAGTGAGATATGGTGAGCAAGTTTATAAATGTGATCAAAACTCAGTTAATGAGACAACAGATGTACAGGTGAGCAATCTAGAAGTGAAATATGGTGAGCAATTTTATAAATGTGATCTATATTCAGTTAATGAGACAACAGATGTACAAGTGAGGCAATCTAGAAGTGAGATATGGTGAGCAAGTTAATGAATGTGATAAAAACTCAGTTAATGAGACAACAGATGTACAGGTGAGGCAATCTAGAAGTGAGATATGGTGAGCAAGTTTATAAATGTGATCTATATTCAGTTAATGAGACAACAGATGTACAGGTGAGGCAATCTAGAAGTGAGATATGGTGAGCAAGTTTATAAATGTGATCTATATTCAGTTAATGAGACAACAGATGTACAGGTGAGGCAATCTAGAAGTGAGATATGGTGAGCAAGTTTATAAATGTGATCAAAACTCAGTTAATGAGACAACAGATGTACAGGTGAGGCAATCTAGAAGTGAGATATCGTGAGCAAGTTAATGAATGTGATAAAAACTCAGTTAATGAGACAACAGATGTATAGGTGAGGCAATCTAGAAGTGAGATATGGTGAGCAAGTTAATGAATGTGATAAAAACTCAGTTAATGAGACAACAGATGTACAGGTGAGGCAATCTAGAAGTGAGATATGGTGAGCAAGTTAATGAATGTGATAAAAACTCAGTTAATGAGACAACAGATGTACAGGTGAGGCCATCTAGAAGTGAGATATGGTGAGCAAGTTTATAAATGTGATCTATATTCAGTTAATGAGACAACAGATGTACAGGTGAGGCAATCTAGAAGTGAGATATGGTGAGCAAGTTTATAAATGTGATCAAAACTCAGTTAATGAGACAACAGATGTACAGGTGAGGCAATCTAGAAGTGAGATATGGTGAGCAAGTTAATGAATGTGATAAAAACTCAGTTAATGAGACAACAGATGTACATGTGAGGCCATCTAGAAGTGAGATATGGTGAGCAAGTTTATAAATGTGATCTATATTCAGTTAATGAGACAACAGATGTACAGGTGAGGCAATCTAGAAGTGAGATATGGTGAGCAAGTTTATAAATGTGATCTATATTCAGTTAATGAGACAACAGATGTACAGGTGAGGCAATCTAGAAGTGAGATATGGTGAGCAAGTTTATAAATGTGATCTATATTCAGTTAATGAGACAACAGATGTACAGGTGAGGCAATCTAGAAGTGAGATATGGTGAGCAAGTTTATAAATGTGATCTATATTCAGTTAATGAGACAACAGATGTACAGGTGAGGTAATCTAGAAGTGAGATATGGTGAGCAATTTTATAAATGTGATCTATATTCAGTTAATGAGACAACAGATGTACAGGTGAGGCCATCTAGAAGTGAGATATGGTGAGCAAGTTTATAAATGTGATCAAAACTCAGTTAATGAGACAACAGATGTACAGATGAGGCAATCTAGAAGTGAGATATGGTGAGCAAGTTTATAAATGTGATCAAAACTCAGTTAATGAGACAACAGATGTACAGGTGAGGCAATCTAGAAGTGAGATATGGTGAGCAAGTTTATAAATGTGATCTATATTCAGTTAATGAGACAACAGATGTACAGGTGAGGCCATCTAGAAGTGAGATATGGTGAGCAAGTTTATAAATGTGATTTATATTCAGTTAATGAGACAACAGATGTACAGATGAGGCCATCTAGAAGTGAGATATGGTGAGCAAGTTTATAAATGTGATCAAAACTCAGTTAATGAGACAACAGATGTACAGGTGAGGCAATCTAGAAGTGAGATATGGTCAGCAAGTTTATAATTGTGATCAAAACTCAGTTAATGAGACAACAGATGTACAGGTGAGGCAATCTAGAAGTGAGTTATGGTGAGCAATTTTATAAATCTGATCAAAACTAAGTTAATGAGACAACAGATGTACAGGTGAGGCAATCTAGAAGTGAGTTATGGTGAGCAATTTTATAAATCTGATCAAAACTCAGTTAATGAGACAACAGATGTACAGGTGAGGCAATCTAGAAGTGAGATATGGTCAGCAAGTTTATAATTGTGATCAAAACTCAGTTAATGAGACAACAGATGTACAGGTGAGGCAATCTAGAAGTGAGTTATGGTGAGCAATTTTATAAATCTGATCAAAACTCAGTTAATGAGACAACAGATGTACAGGTGAGGCAATCTAGAAGTGAGATATGGTCAGCAAGTTTATAATTGTGATCAAAACTCAGTTAATGAGACAACAGATGTACAGGTGAGGCAATCTAGAAGTGAGTTTTGGTGAGCATTTTATAAATCTGATCAAAACTCAGTTAATGAGACAACAGATGTACAGGTGAGGTAATCTAGAAGTGAGATATGGTGAGCAATTTTATAAATGTGATCTATATTCAGTTAATGAGACAACAGATGTACAGGTGAGGCCATCTAGAAGTGAGATATGGTGAGCAAGTTTATAATTGTGATCAAAACTCAGTTAATGAGACAACAGATGTACAGGTGAGGCAATCTAGAAGTGAGATATGGTGAGCAAGTTTATAAATGTGATCTATATTCAGTTAATGAGACAACAGATGTACAGATGAGGCCATCTAGAAGTGAGATATGGTGAGCAAGTTTATAAATGTGATCAAAACTCAGTTAATGAGACAACAGATGTACAGGTGAGGCAATCTAGAAGTGAGATATGGTGAGCAAGTTTATAAATGTGATCAAAACTCAGTTAATGAGACAACAGATGTACAGGTGAGGCAATCTAGAAGTGAGATATGGTGAGCAAGTTTATAAATGTGATTTATATTCAGTTAATGAGACAACAGATGTACAGGTGAGGCAATCTAGAAGTGAGATATGGTGAGCAAGTTTATAAATGTGATCAAAACTCAGTTAATGAGACAACAGATGTACAGGTGAGGCAATCTAGAAGTGAAATATGGTGAGCAAGTTTATAAATGTGATCAAAACTCAGTTAATGAGACAAAAGATGTACAGGTGAGGCAATCTAGAAGTGAGATATGGTGAGCAAGTTTATAAATGTGATAAAAACTCAGTTAATGAGACAACAGATGTACAGATGAGGCAATCTAGAAGTGAGATATGGTGAGCAATTTTATAAATTTGATCAAAACTCAGTTAATGAGACAACAGATGTACAGGTGAGGCAATCTAGAAGTGAGATATGGTGAGCAATTTTATAAATGTGATCTATATTCAGTTAATGAGACAACAGATGTACAGGTGAGGCCATATAGAAGTGAGATATGGTGAGCAAGTTTATAAATTTGATCAAAACTCAGTTAATGAGACAACAGATGTACAGGTGAGGCAATCTAGAAGTGAGATATGGTGAGCAAGTTTATAAATGTGATCAAAACTTAGTTAATGAGACAACAGATGTATAGGTGAGGCAATCTAGAAGTGAGATATGGTGAGCAAGTTAATGAATGTGATAAAAACTCAGTTAATGAGACAACAGATGTACATGTGAGGCAATCTAGAAGTGAGATATGGTGAGCAATTTTATAAATGTGATCTATATTCAGTTAATGAGACAACAGATGTACAGGTGAGGCAATCTAGAAGTGAGTTATGGTGAGCAATTTTATAAATGTGATCTATATTCAGTTAATGAGACAACAGATGTACAGGTGAGGCCATCTAGAAGTGAGATATGGTGAGCAAGTTTATAAATGTGATTTATATTCAGTTAATGAGACAACAGATGTACAGGTGAGGCAATCTAGAAGTGAAATATGGTGAGCAAGTTTATAAATGTGATCAAAACTCAGTTAATGAGACAACAGATGTACAGGTGAGGCCATCTAGAAGTGAGATATGGTGAGCAAGTTTATAATTGTGATCAAAACTCAGTTAATTAGACAACAGATGTACAGATGAGGCAATCTAGAAGTGAGATATGGTGAGCAAGTTTATAAATGTGATCAAAACTCAGTTAATGAGACAACAGATGTACAGGTGAGGCAATCTAGAATTGAGATATGGTGAGCAAGTTTATAAATGTGATCAAAACTCAGTTAATGAGACAACAGATGTACAGGTGAGGCAATCTAGAAGTGAGATATGGTGAGCAAGTTTATAAATGTGATCAAAACTTAGTTAATGAGACAACAGATGTATAGGTGAGGCAATCTAGAAGTGAGATATGGTGAGCAAGTTAATGAATGTGATAAAAACTCAGTTAATGAGACAATAGATGTACAGGTGAGGCAATCTAGAAGTGAGATATGGTGAGCAAGTTTATAAATGTGATAAAAACTCAGTTAATGAGACAACAGATGTACAGATGAGGCAATCTAGAAGTGAGATATGGTGAGCAATTTTATAAATTTGATCAAAACTCAGTTAATGAGACAACAGATGTACAGGTGAGGCAATCTAGAAGTGAGATATGGTGAGCAATTTTATAAATGTGATCTATATTCAGTTAATGAGACAACAGATGTACAGGTGAGGCCATATAGAAGTGAGATATGGTGAGCAAGTTTATAAATTTGATCAAAACTCAGTTAATGAGACAACAGATGTACAGGTGAGGCAATCTAGAAGTGAGATATGGTGAGCAAGTTTATAAATGTGATCAAAACTTAGTTAATGAGACAACAGATGTATAGGTGAGGCAATCTAGAAGTGAGATATGGTGAGCAAGTTAATGAATGTGATAAAAACTCAGTTAATGAGACAACAGATGTACAGGTGAGGCAATCTAGAAGTGAGATATGGTGAGCAAGTTTATAAATGTGATCTATATTCAGTTAATAAGACAACAGATGTACAGGTGAGGCAATCTAGAAGTGAGTTATGGTGAGCAATTTTATAAATGTGATCTATATTCAGTTAATGAGACAACAGATGTACAGGTGAGGCCATCTAGAAGTGAGATATGGTGAGCAAGTTTATAAATGTGGTTTATATTCAGTTAATGAGACAACAGATGTACAGGTGAGGCAATCTAGAAGTGAAATATGGTGAGCAAGTTTATAAATGTGATCAAAACTCAGTTAATGAGACAACAGATGTACAGGTGAGGCCATCTAGAAGTGAGATATGGTGAGCAAGTTTATAATTGTGATCAAAACTCAGTTAATGAGACAACAGATGTACAGATGAGGCAATCTAGAAGTGAGATATGGTGAGCAAGTTTATAAATGTGATCAAAACTCAGTTAATGAGACAACAGATGTATAGGTGAGGCAATCTAGAAGTGAGATATGGTGAGCAAGTTTATAAATGTGATCAAAACTCAGTTAATGAGACAACAGATGTACAGGTGAGGCAATCTAGAAGTGAGATATGGTGAGCAAGTTTATAAATGTGATCAAAACTTAGTTAATGAGACAACAGATGTATAGGTGAGGCAATCTAGAAGTGAGATATGGTGAGCAAGTTAATGAATGTGATAAAAACTCAGTTAATGAGACAATAGATGTACAGGTGAGGCAATCTAGAAGTGAGATATGGTGAGCAAGTTTATAAATGTGATAAAAACTCAGTTAATGAGACAACAGATGTACAGATGAGGCAATCTAGAAGTGAGATATGGTGAGCAATTTTATAAATTTGATCAAAACTCAGTTAATGAGACAACAGATGTACAGGTGAGGCAATCTAGAAGTGAGATATGGTGAGCAATTTTATAAATGTGATCTATATTCAGTTAATGAGACAACAGATGTACAGGTGAGGCCATATAGAAGTGAGATATGGTGAGCAAGTTTATAAATTTGATCAAAACTCAGTTAATGAGACAACAGATGTACAGGTGAGGCAATCTAGAAGTGAGATATGGTGAGCAAGTTTATAAATGTGATCAAAACTTAGTTAATGAGACAACAGATGTATAGGTGAGGCAATCTAGAAGTGAGATATGGTGAGCAAGTTAATGAATGTGATAAAAACTCAGTTAATGAGACAACAGATGTACAGGTGAGGCAATCTAGAAGTGAGATATGGTGAGCAAGTTTATAAATGTGATCTATATTCAGTTAATAAGACAACAGATGTACAGGTGAGGCAATCTAGAAGTGAGTTATGGTGAGCAATTTTATAAATGTGATCTATATTCAGTTAATGAGACAACAGATGTACAGGTGAGGCCATCTAGAAGTGAGATATGGTGAGCAAGTTTATAAATGTGGTTTATATTCAGTTAATGAGACAACAGATGTACAGGTGAGGCAATCTAGAAGTGAAATATGGTGAGCAAGTTTATAAATGTGATCAAAACTCAGTTAATGAGACAACAGATGTACAGGTGAGGCCATCTAGAAGTGAGATATGGTGAGCAAGTTTATAATTGTGATCAAAACTCAGTTAATGAGACAACAGATGTACAGATGAGGCAATCTAGAAGTGAGATATGGTGAGCAAGTTTATAAATGTGATCAAAACTCAGTTAATGAGACAACAGATGTATAGGTGAGGCAATCTAGAAGTGAGATATGGTGAGCAAGTTAATGAATGTGATAAAAACTCAGTTAATGAGACAACAGATGTACAGGTGAGGCAATCTAGAAGTGAGATATGGTGAGCAAGTTTATAAATGTGATTTATATTCAGTTAATGAGACAACAGATGTACAGGTGAGGCAATCTAGAAGTGAGATATGGTGAGCAATTTTATAAATGTGATCTATATTCAGTTAATGAGACAACAGATGTACAGGTGAGGCCATCTAGAAGTGAGATATGGTGAGTAAGTTTATAAATTTGATCAAAACTCAGTTAATGAGACAACAGATGTACAGGTGAGGCAATCTAGAAGTGAGATATGGTGAGCAAGTTTATAAATGTGATCAAAACTTAGTTAATGAGACAACAGATGTACAGGTGAGGCAATCTAGAAGTGAGATATGGTGAGCAAGTTTATAAATGGGATCTATATTCAGTTAATGAGACAACAGATGTATAGGTGAGGCAATCTAGAAGTGAGATATGGTGAGCAAGTTTATAAACGTGATCTATATTCAGTTAATGAGACAACAGATGTACAGGTGAGGCAATCTAGAAGTGAGATATGGTGAGCAAGTTTATAAATGTGATCAAAACTCAGTTAATGAGACAACAGATGTACAGGTGAGGCAATCTAGAAGTGAGATATGGTCAGCAAGTTTATAAATGTGATTTATATTCAGTTAATGAGACAACAGATATACTGGTGAGGCAATCTAGAAGTGAGATATGGTCAGCAAGTTTATAAATGTGATCAAAACTTAGTTAATGAGACAACAGATATACTGGTGAGGCAATCTAGAAGTGAGATATGGTGAGCAAGATTATAAATGTGATCTATATTCAGTTAATGAGACAACAGATGTACAGGTGAGGCAATCTAGAAGTGAGATATGGTGAGCAAGTTTATAAATGTGATTTATATTCAGTTGTTGAGACAACAGATATACTGGTGAGGCAATCTAGAAGTAAGATATGGTGAGCAAGTTTATAAATGTGATCTATATTCAGTTAATGAGACAACAGATGTACAGGTGAGGCAATCTAGAAGTGAGATATGGTCAGCAAGTTTATAAATGTGATCAAAACTCAGTTAATGAGACAACAGATGTACATGTGAGGCAATCTAGAAGTGAGATATGGTGAGCAAGTTTATAAATGTGATCAAAACTTAGTTAATGAGACAACAGATGTACAGGTGAGGCAATCTAGAAGTGAGATATGGTGAGCAAGTTTATAAATGGGGTCTATATTCAGTTAATGAGACAACAGATGTATAGGTGAGGCAATCTAGAAGTGAGATATGGTGAGCAAGTTTATAAACGTGATCTATATTCAGTTAATGAGACAACAGATGTACAGGTGAGGCAATCTAGAAGTGAGATATGGTGAGCAAGTTTATAAATGTGATCAAAACTCAGTTAATGAGACAACAGATGTACAGGTGAGGCAATCTAGAAGTGAGATATGGTGAGCAAGTTTATAAATGTGATTTATATTCAGTTAATGAGACAACAGATATACTGGTGAGGCAATCTAGAAGTGAGATATGGTCAGCAAGTTTATAAATGTGATCAAAACTTAGTTAATGAGACAAAAGATATACTGGTGAGGCAATCTAGAAGTGAGATATGGTGAGCAAGATTATAAATGTGATCTATATTCAGTTAATGAGACAACAGATGTACAGGTGAGGCAATCTAGAAGTGAGATATGGTGAGCAAGTTTATAAATGTGATTTATATTCAGTTAATGAGACAACAGATATACTGGTGAGGCAATCTAGAAGTGAGATATGGTGAGCAAGTTTATAAATGTGATCTATATTCAGTTAATGAGACAACAGATGTACAGGTGAGGCAATCTAGAAGTGAGATATGGTCAGCAAGTTTATAAATGTGATCAAAACTCAGTTAATGAGACAACAGATGTACATGTGAGGCAATCTAGAAGTGAGATATGGTGAGCAAGTTTATAAATGTGATTTATATTCAGTTAATGAGACAACAGATATACTGGTGAGGCAATCTAGAAGTGAGATATGGTGAGCAAGTTTATAAATGTGATTTATATTCAGTTAATGAGACAACAGATATACTGGTGAGGCAATCTAGAAGTGAGATATGATGAGCAAGATTATAAATGTGATCTATATTCAGTTAATGAGACAACAGATGTACAGGTGAGGCAATCTAGAAGTGAGATATGGTGAGCAAGTTAATGAATGTGATCAATTTTCAGTTTACAAGACAACATATGTACAGGTGAGGCAATCTTTGAATGAGAACATGTGAACAAGTCAATAAATGTGATATATATTCAATTAACAAGACAACAGATATATATGTTAGGCAATCTAGGAGTGAGATCAGATGAACCAGTTAAATTTGGCAATCAATATGGTTTTCTGATTCACAAACTTTCCTCTTGCACCATTACATAAGGGATACACAATCTTCCAATTATTTTTTGGCTGAGTAGACTAATCTAATACTGGCCCCTTTGGTATATCACTAATTGATCATTACCCAATTAGGATAGTGAAATTTTTCAAATATGCCTAAATATACAAAAAATTTTCAAGAATTTAAGAGCAAATAGTCTGCCACAAAAGATTCTAGGCCTATTGTCCAACATCCCAGGTGATAACAGGTTATAAATAACCTTTCGGGGTCCTTGGGCCATTAAAGGATTTAGGCAGCACTGCACTATGCGAGTCAGTGTCAGATTATCTATGTAGCGTCATTCCTCCCCCCCTCCCCCATGAGGATGTCAGTCTAGGTGTCATGATAGTTAGCTCTGATTGGCTGTTAATTTGTTAGCTCTGATTGGCTGTTAATTTATAGCTAGCTCTGATTGGCTTAATATTTATTACTCAACAGTGCTCTCTGTGCATGCGCAGTAATCTTGGTGGTGACCCTAGGTTAGTAAAACCGGTCATTCTGCTCGTGGCTGCTGAACTATCCACTCGCTAGAGACCAGTATTTTTTCCACCACCTCCCCATCCACCACCCTTATGTTGCATATTGCGTATTAAGCAGTAATCTCAGTTTCTTGTTAGTATTTTAATATGTAGTTCTGCACTTTATTCAGTAATCTATTTTTAGTCAAAGGTCACTGCTTACTGTCGGGTATATTCTTCCTTATGTCAATATGTATTTTCTATTCTTACTGGCAGTCCCCTCAGAACTGAATAAGCACTATAAAATTGTATTTGTGTAAGTTGTATGTATTATGTACTTAACCAGGGTAAATCTTTGGACTCTGTTTGCTTCTTTGCCTGGAATCAGATTAGTAATGGGCACTGCCAGATTGATTTGGTCATTAAAATAAATGACGTTATAGACACACATGTATTTAGGTTGTGTTTCAGCCTGTGGTGTAAAAGTGTGTGTGTGTGTGGCTGTATAAATACAAATCAGGACAATAGCTCAAACTTTTTTGGGGAAAAATATTGCAAAGGAGCACTACTAACAGACAGCAGGAACACAATTAATATGACTGAGAGACCAACCTATGCAGTCAAATGACTGTTGGCTGCCATGAACCAATATGCTGTCACACCAATGGGCTGGTAAACCTACACCCAGCCACTACTTTAAAAGGCTCAACAAAATTGTCTCATAGCAAGTGTAGGAGAGACATTACTTACTCTGGTTAGCAGAGACACCAGTCTCCATCTTCTCAGAAATGAATTGGGTCAGTGAAGCTCTGAAGTCAATCTCTGCTCCAAACTTTTTTTCTGTTCCATTATCGACCAGAATAAAATGTGTATGGTTCTGATCCAAGGCAGATAACCCTCTGACATCTGGATGAAGGTCTTCTATGTTGTAATCCGCAGGGAACTGACCATTTTCCTGTCATTAAGTGATATTTATAAATAGTCAAATGGCCCATAAAGCCATGACGATCAGCTAAATTTGACATACAGGTGAAGCATGTATCAATTATTGATTTTATAATCTGGTGAAAAATCATAACCTCATCTAGTTTTCTCACAGATTCTATTATACAATGCATGACAGGGAATAAAGACCAATCATTGTAACCTACTGAATGTCATATATACACTGGATAGTATATGTACTATGCTTTTTTTATAACCACCCTGTTTTCCCACAGCATGCATTAAACTACATTTCAAAAGCCAGCAATACTGTCTTGAAATCAAATGAGGTAATGATTAGGGGTGTAACAATGCATCCAAGAATTGATGCATTGAATTGCAAGCCCTCAATTAAACTGTATCAATCTGAATCCTCTGAATCAATTTGTTTTGATTATTATTTCTTTTTATTGTACCATCCAAAAGTATTCAGTGAACTCTCTAATTTGACAGAGGAGTTTGTGATGTCAAAGCTCTTTATCACGAATGTGCCTTTGATCTACTTTAAATGTTTGCTGTACCACTCCACTTGCATAGAAACAAAAATGATGATGACAAACAAGAGGGATAACCCAAAAATTCACATGCTGTGTAGTGATCTCACTGACTGGTCAGTTTTTAATGAGGATGCAAGTGGCCAGTCAGATTTGAGGGGTCAATTAGGGAAAAAAAACTGTACCAGCTTTTGAAACTACAATTATAATGAAACTGACACTGTCTCAGTAGCCCTGCAAACAATCCTTGTCGCTGTTCTAGTAGGGTTGTATTTTTTGCTGAAATTTACTAATATCCATTATTGTAAAGTATTTGCTTTGCTTTTATTTTCTAAATTTGAAATGTTCCACCTCAGAAGGAACTAAATTGAGAATGGAATCGCAGGTAAAGAATCGAGAATCGTATAGATTCTAAGGACCCTCAAAATTCACAGGCCTAGTAATGATCCTAGCAAACAAGGGAGAGCAAATTTGTCATTAGGTTAAAGAATGGCTTCCTCTCTTGGTCTGTCATAGCTGGCCATAACGGAGAGTATTTTCAAGGAAATTTTAAAAATCAGCTAAATTCTAGCAATTTCAATGCCTTTTAAATAGATTAATACTTTAAGGATTTTCAATTTGAGGGGTTTGGAAGATGGTAGGACTCCTGATTACTAACAATTAAAATACTGAAGTTGTTTGAATCCTATGATTTCCTTGATTCCTATGATTTTATCACTCATTTACTGAGCTGTTTCAACACATACTAACCAAATTACTAATTACATTATACATGAACAATGCTGCCTCACCTCCCCCGCTAGGCTCTCCTTGTTGTCTATGATTCCCCATGTTGCAATGCCCAGAGCCACTATATTTTGCTCTGAACCCCCTGTTGTCATCATATGTTCGTGAACTGCCTCTCCTACGAACTTCATCACTCCCGCGTTGGTTCCTCCTGTGATGATCCAAGCACCTGTGTAAAGACACTCAGCTGTTGAAATTTAGGACAAGCCCCTCATTTCCTTAGTGCCATAATATACCAATCCCTTTCTCAAAAACATGTAAAATGCATGAAAGTAAAAGCATTAAAGCATATGTGGCTTCACAAATTTGACATAAAAAATGAAAGAGCCAGAGGCCAATATGAAAGCTTCCCCCAACATGGGTTACTTATATTTCACTTACACTGCATTTCTTGCAAACAAGGTGGGCCACTACAGACTACAATATCAAATGAAGAGGAAAAAGAAATACAGTTCTCACACTTATTTATCAGTGTTAGAGCTAAACTGGATCAGGCTTGGCTTAAAGAAAACTTATACAAATTTTATTGTAGGTAAAAAAGAGATATAGCCCCCCCCCCCCCCCATTGGCCATCCAGAAATAGGAGGTGGAAAAATATACACTATCTCAAAATTAACCTAGAATTTTCACAGAACTGACCATAAATGAAGGTCAAGGTCATCAGTACTTGAACTCTTCCAGCAACTCAGAGGAAACAACTTCTGTGTCAAATTAGCAGGGTTATAATTCAAACTATGCAAAACTTCATACGTTATGGGGTTCCCAACAATTTTGCATAGTGGATTTGACCTCAAAGGTTATGGTCAAGTCACCAGTTTTTAAACTTGTCCAAAAACTTGGTTGAAACAACCTGCATGTCAAATGCGAGGACAAAATGTTCTAAAGTTATGGTTTTAACAATAATTTTATGTTTAGCAGATTTGATCTTGAAAATCAAATCAAGGTCACCATATTTCACCTCCTCAGAGAACATAGCAGAAAGAACTGGTGTGTCAAATTTGAGTAAAACATCTTAAGTAGTTTCAAACTTGTGAGGTTCACAATATTCCTAGAATTGTGCAGATTTCTCCTTAAACATCAAGGTCAAGGTCACCAGTACTCAAACACTTCCAAACTCAGTTGAGATGGCAACTTGTGTGTCAAATTTGTGGGGGAAATGTGCAATCCTTCTTAAGTGACTGCATTCAGCAGAAAGCCCTAGAGATAACTGATTATAATTCGGCTTCTTTGACCTTGAAGATTCTTGTTAAAGTCACTATTTTTTATGCTCGTCCAACAACTTGATGGAAACAATTTGTCAGTCAAATGAGAGGAAAAAAATGTGTAATACTTCAAATGTTTTTTTGGTCCTAAACAAATTTACATTTTGGCAGATTTGACCTAAAAGATCAATGTTAGGGTCACCCATTTTTTATCTTGTCTGAGAGTTTGATACTAACCATTTGTTTTTATTATTTCAGAAAAAAATATGTTTCCCTTCAAAAGTTATCACATTCACAAGATATTCTATTAACAGAATTGACTGGAGGGGGTGGGGGTGGGGACATAATAATAGTGAAATTTAGCAATGGAATGTCACAATGGCTAAGTGGTTACCTGTACTAGTGGCTGCATTAACTAAGCCCCTCTTAAAGAGGTTCTTTAGTCTGTTTTTGAGAAAGAATTTCTTGGCACCCCCTGTGACTGATATAAGCAGCTTTGGGGGCTGTAAGTCCCAGTAGTCATTGAGCAGGGTCCACATCACATTCATGTCAGTCTTGTAATCCACGCGGATGTACTGAAAAATATAATACACACCTGGTTAAAGGACTGTTTACAGGAACTGATTATAGAATGAAAGAGACTTTATGAAATGAACAAACTGAAATATGATTTTACCATTGATGAGACATAATACTAGACAGAACCTTTTAATGTGTAGGGCCTATACTTAGATTCCATGGATGTAATTTGTAAAATAAAGGGCAGCTAAAAGGTGAAACTTGACTCTCCATTATCAGCTCTGCCTTTGCAATCAAATATTAGTTATGGCCAAGTGTAAGCCACATATGAGCAAAAATTATTACTGATACCTTTATAATCATGTATATCATAATATAAAATAAAAAATAATATTCAAAGCAATATTACATTATTATCAAGTTTTATGATACAGCAATAACACAACTGAATACTCTTGTACGATGCAGGCACTTACTGTGGCTGGAGCTATGGTTTCTTGTCCAAACCCATTAAAGTTCACTGTGCCGTATGAATCAGCTGGCACCAGACAAGTATGGGTTTCAACCTTCCACTTTTCACGGCCATCCATATCAGCAGGTCGATCAGTAGAATGCAAGTCATATTCCCGGCCACACTGGCACATTTGTCTGATAAAATAACGGTGATCACATGATTTAGTATACATGTTGATTTTACAATTTATTATTTAAATACCAAATGAAACATACAAATGTTAAATAGACATCAAATCTATGATTTTGTTATATGTCACACACTCGTGATTCTTGTTTTAGAAAGACTGCACTATCAGACTTGTTCTACAGTTAAAGCCATCCAAGGTCAGTGGGCTTACCATATTTCAGAACATTCAATTTAGTAAATCCTGAGAACTGTAATTAATTAAAATTCTGAAAAACATGTTTGAACTAAGATCATCAGTCTAGATCGTTAAATGAAGCTATACAAAATTACTGGACATACAGAATTTCATAACAATCCAAGAACATTCAATAAATCTGAACAGATAAATTCCCATAAAAAGGGACTGTACCACCATCTTGTGCAACAGATAAAATGATCCAGTATTCATGTAGGGGCTTACTTTGAGAACATTTGGTATTCTTGTTCCTTTTCTGAAATATTCTATAAATATTACATAAATATTACAGCTCATTTACATCTCATGATGTTATTCAACCAACAATGGATAAGTTAAGAATACACTTACTTTTTATTCTTAACATCACGGACATAACGTGAACACTCTCTCTGTTTGATGTTTTTCTTAATAAACTCACTGATGGCTTTCTTGAAAGAAATTTTGAAGAAAAAAAAAATAACATTGAACATCAAACATTAAAATTCAAATACAGTCGGCTAATCTCCTTACTCCCATAATATATAACTGAACAGTTGAGAGAATGTTATTTTGCTGATAATTATTTTAACTTTTCATTCATGTATATATTGTCAGTGAATATGTTAGCTCTTTGATAAATATATTAGATGATATAAAATATCCGAAATGAGTATTAATTTTCTATATCTTTAAAATACAAATGTGAGGTCATTTATCAATATTAGATTTGTTATTTTGTTACTGCATAAAAGCATGCAAGTTCACATGTATCTGTTTTTTAAATATCTAGATAATGACCTTAACTTGACATTTGTTTACAGACAAAGACAATTAAAGGTATGCTATGGACAATTGCTTCAGTACTGTCGTGGAAATAATTTCTATTCATACAAGCTACCTAAATATGTATAACATTGATAATACTACAATATAAACACAGACAACAACAAAGGAGCCACACTGGTGTGCATGCATCATGCATGCACTGACAACATTCAATAAAAAGCAACCACCTTGAAACAACCAGGTCCCTTAACATGCAGTTTAAATTCCAAACTTCAGTGAGCAAAGCTCAATCCAAAATAACCTTGCATTAAACACTTCACATTTTTCATTGTGCAAATCAGGTCAAAAGTCACTCTTGTAGTCAAGGGCATAATAAATGTCAGTCATGGTCTTTGCTCCTATAAACATACAGTAAAACCTGAGAGTTAAGACCACCTGATGTGCCACACCAAAAGCGGTCTTAAGTCACAGGTGGTCTTAAGTCTCAGGTGGTCTAAGTCTCACCATGATGCGAACAAAGAATATCAAGGCATATATGTCTACGTAAACATTTATATATTTATTATAAAAAAACATACTGGATATATATATATATATATATATATGTATATGTATATGTATATATTATAGATAATCAAGTTATTCACAACAATATTTACAAGTAAACAACAATATTTACTTAAAACAATTAATCAATTTTGCTCTGCTAAACAAGGGAATCTTATTAATAATTATCAAAGAAAGCTGGTCCTTTTATAACTTTATTAAACAAGCCTTTATCAAAAGCTTTGAATAGCCTGTTTGTTATATTGCACAAACACAAACCGCTAATTAATGATGTACCATGAGTACACACTGAGTCACATTGTTGATCACTGACTTGTGCTCAACGTAATTAGAAGCAGACCCCATTAAAATCTCAATAAACTTCAAAGCAGTTATGGGATCGATCATTTGATTACAGGTGACTGCTCACGTAATCAAACAGTCTCTCTATATTGGTACTATGGTAATTGGCATTGAGTCCTATTGTCTTATTGATGAATATTCTATTGATGTTATCGAAGCCGGTCGTCAGTTTGTCGTCGTCACGAACTGACTTGTTGTCAAGTCAAAATGTGTGTGATAAGCAATGACAGTTGATCGCTAACGTTATGACAAACTTATTTTCATGGCTCACTTTTTTTTCAAAATTAAATCCGCGCTAATGTTATTTAAACATCGCTAAGACTAGTTATGAACTCCGGTCAACGACCGCAGCGTAGTGAATGCGACCGCGGTGTCAGAAATACAACGGTAGTTCTATTCTATGAATATTAATGAGGGATTTCCCCTAGAGCACGTGATCCTTTACCGTAAAGATGTTTTAGACAATCGTTAAACAAATACGATGTGTTCAAAGATAGGCTGTGCTAAAAAAATGGTACACAGGCATCAGAATTAAAGGATTGCGTCGTTTTACATGTTCCCTCGCAATATTCGCGGAACTTTCATTTTTGGAGAAAGATTAAAACCACGCTAGCCCTGGGCCATTGACACCTGGAGGGGTATTGTGAATTAATGTCCAATTTACCGCGGGGAAAGTAGGTCACCATTGCCACCTGCACATTCAAGAGCAGGTCAATGGCACGGTCGTTTTAGTCTTAACTAAGGACGCCAGGTGCCACTACCGCTACACCAAGCGGTCGCTTAACGGAGGTAAAGACCAGCGACTGGCCACATCTGAGCGGTCGGTGGTCGCGTACCACAAACGGTCGCTCAACACAGGGGCATTAGAGTGATTAAGCTCGGTGCATTAATGTTACGGTCGTAAGTCACAGACGGTCGCTGGCGGCAGTGGTCGCTTGGTTCAGGTTTCACTGTACATGTATATAACAAGAGCACTGTAAATGGTACATAATATGCCAGTCACACATCTTGTGACCTCTGACTTCATTAAATATGTGTGAATCTTGCTGATAATGTAATTCAGGCGGGAAACTGTATTGGTTAATTTTTTATAATGAGTTTCATTAAAAAACATATTTTTGGTAAGCAATGACAGCACCAACAAAGTATGGTGACCTCTGTCCTCATTAAATTAGCATTAATTTTGCCCGAAATCAAACTCAGATGAGATAATCTGATTAATATTTCTTTTGAGTTTTATAAAAATCCATCATTTTCCTGGTCAGTTATTGTTGCAACACAACAAAGTAGCCTATTGACCTCTCAGCCTATAAAATATGTGTGGATTTTGCCTATAATTAAACTCTGCCAAGATAATCTTATGGTGAGTTTTGTGGAAAATTTATCGAAGCCCTGGAAAGTTATCAAACAATAAAAGTTAACAGGTCAGTTGACAGGTGTACTAGCAGACCATGGGTTTACCAAGATACTTCCCGTTATATTTCAGTGCATGTTAAAACTCATGCAAATCTCATGCATACCTACCACTGATTGTGTTGATCGATATCCGGACAGGCCAAAAAATTCAGTTGCCTCCCGCAACATGTACAAGACTGGCTATAGTTAGAACAACAGTGAGTTAGTCTAGTCATTGTGGGAAAAAGGAATATGGATGAAAGGGTGGAGTCACTAACAGAACACAAATGATGGCACTGATCTCAATATTAAACCAAAATTAATATAAAATCCCACTTGTCTGTATCACATCTTTTCATAACCTGAATCAAAACCAAAAGTCTTGGTTTTAAAATATGATTTGATCATTTTCAATGAAAATTTATATTTCTCATTTTCTAATTTTATCATTATCATAACATAATGAACATTTTCTTTGGTATTCCATGCTATTGTTTGAAATAATGAATTTATCAAAATTCTCATGAAGCAAAAAACCTATGCTTCACTTCAAACTTTGAAATGACAATCTTGAATTTATCAAAATTCTCATGAAGCAAGAAACCTATGCTTCACTTCAAACTTTGAAATGACAATCTTGAATTTATCAAAATTCTCATGAAGCAAGAAACCTATGCTTCACTTCAAGCTTTGAAATGACAATCTCAATGCTTATGAAAAAAGGTGTTAACAATTTACTCAGTTTTCACCCCCATATTTGGTATGCCATCATGTGGGCTCCATTTTGAAAACATTGACAAGGTTCATGTGACCAGCCTGCAAGTTACCTGTCAAACCAGTCATGAATTGAATAAAATGCTGAAAAAAATCTAAAATGAAATTTCTGGCATCAGAGAATCCACAATATCCCCAGCAGAATGAACACCAAACTAGAAATACCAGTAGTGGCTTAGAAAGGAACTACTCCATTTTTTTAAACACAAGTCCATGGCCTGTTGGTGGCACTGTCTATTGTATAAGAATGAAGGTATCTCATTACTATTAACCCTTCTGAAATTCAGATGTTCCACATACTGAGTTAGGAACAAGCCAAGTCATGACTTGTGATAGGGACATTAGAGCAACTCTCTAAAGTTCTATCAAGATTTCTTAATCTTATATGCTGCAAATATGTGTTATATAAAAAACTTATTCACCTATACTTTAATATTTATTCAAGGTATATATCAACAAGTTTGTTTCAGAAGTTTGAAATATTTACATATCTTTAATTTCATGACTGTTTTTATAACAGTGATGTTGGAATCAGGATTCTTTGCAGCTGGTTACATCTGTGCTCAACTAAGACAGTCTGGACATTTTATAAATAAAGTGCAATAATTATGCATGCAAAAAGAAATAGTTGCTATACTCAACACATGAACATAATAAAAGTATAGAAAAATATAAACATGGGATAGCACAACAGGGCATTATACATAATTGCTATTTATGAAAAAAAATATTGAAGAGAATTATACAATCTTACATTTATGGCTTTTAATTTAACACTACTCATTGTCTATATAATTAACAGTAAAACACATATGATACTGTACACTTGATCAGGAAAAAATAAATCAGAAACATAAATTAGTCAAAAAAATGAAAACAACTGGAATCTTCAAATGATATCATTAATAGTATTTAAATAAGCACTTAAAATCACAGCTATAAGAGTGAGCTTCAATAAAATAAACCTTAGGTAATACAGTTTACCCTAGTTTATATCACACATTAGTGATCTTTCCTACTAATACCATCAGCTGTTTACATTTCACCAAAATTATTTAGACATATTACTACTTTCATGACTGCAATAATAAGGCAATTTAATGAAGCTCACTGTAGAATACAAAAACATACAAATATCTATTCTCTCATTCAACAAGGCAGACAGGCCTAATGCAAACCTGTGCAATGGGATATACATCAGGTAGTATGCTTCAATGCTGAACCATTACTTTTAAAGTACATGTGTGACATGTATATTTATAATGCAAGTACTAAACATTTAGAACCCAAGTAAAAAGCACAGATTGAACAAATATGACTCCTGAAAAACTAGTATGGATTTAGACAATACAAAATGATTGTATGTGGTGCAACAAGTCTTGTATACAAAAAAAAACTATCTTAAATGTATGGACAAGCATAAATTCAGGCTGATATGTCAAATCACTCCTAAGAAATAAGCAGGGACACACACTGTGCAAAAATTATTGTAGGTGGCGCCACCAGTCTTGTATGCAATGCAGCTATATATTTTAAAGGTCTTATAATTCATCCAAAAACCAATGTGTGGGGAATAACTTGTTTTGTACCCCAAAAAATATTGTTTCAGTTTAGTGTAAAATATGAATGTTATTTATGAGATAATTATGAGAACAATTTATATTTCATCAGTTAGATAATTTTATGTTAAATTGATATATGGGGTTTTGCATGAAAATATTAGCATTTTATTGAGACTAGAGTACAAAGTGATTGGAAATGATGATGTCACCCTAAGTAAACCTGAACAAAGACCACCTATGAATAATTTTTGTGAAATTGTTACATAATTTAACAGATGAAGACCTTTGCAGCCCTCAGATTGATATTTGGCCACTAGACCAACTTCGGCTTTCTATGATTCTACCAAAAATCAATGAACTCAGTCTATTCTTATTCAATTGAGACAACTTTACCCATTCAGCTTGAAAATTCCATCATAAAACATTTTTAATGTAGAAGCTTAATGAGGCTGAAATTATGAAGTTTTTGCCTGTAAAAAACAGGGCAATGTAGGTGGCACGACAAAAATCTCAAGTTCAAATATGACTGATGTGACCAACATTTGCACAAAACTTGGTGATGCTAGATCCTGCCCTTTCTGAGACTGTTATATCATTAGCTTACTCGGCCAAACGACACATTTATGTAAAATTCATCGAACCCAAACCATTTGAACAAACTTGAGAGAGCTCATCTCTGGGAAAATTTCTGAGAATTAATGAACAATTTGGCTGAATGATTTCAGAGCAGATGATTTTCATAGGTATCTAGCTTTTCCCCTGTAAAATGGAAGCTGATGCAAGCGGGCCACAACAAGATGCCACAACATTTAACAGTGGAACTGATTTTTACATAAAATTTGGGGATGCTAGCTCTTGCTGTTCCTGAGAGATGATGGGATAATGCACTGATGACAAATGACCACAGTACAAAAAAGGTAGATATAGGTGATGCCACCAATACCTTACTTTCAAATATGACTCATGTGAACAACATATGCAATTAATTTGGTGATAATAGTTCCAGCCATTCTAAGATTGTAACTTTAGTTTGCTTATTTGGCCCAATGACTAAGTCCATCTTCCTGTAACTCAGCAAAATATCATCAAACTGGAACCATTCACACAAATTTGAGAGAGATTTTTTCTCAGATTATTTCTTTGAAATATTGAAAAATTTGGCTGGACTGTTCTATCAGAGAAGATTTCTGATTTTTTTTTTAAAGTTTTATTTCTTCTATCAAATCTGAGTCAATGCAGATTGGAAAAAAAGAAGCTCAATCTGATAGAGTGTAACACGTGACTATATTTTTCATCAAATTTTGTGCCTCTAGTTCCAACAAATTAATTGCGATAGCGTGGGTTAAAGTAGGGACGACAGTAAACAGATGATTACCCCTTCGCATGAGCTGACAGGTTCACTAAAAAGCTGGTCTGTAAGGTCATGGTCATGTGACAAAGATGCTTATGTCATGCAGACATAATACTTCAACTTACCTCATTCACAGGACCAGTGATTTTTTTCTCTCGTGAATCAACCCTGACCCTTTTGAAGGACGGCTGAGACTGATCAGGGACTGAGCGAGGGGATTGCACCTGGACGTCTTTTTGTGACCTTGGTGGGGATTCTATCAGTTTCGTTTTTGAGCCACGTGATGGCTGCTCTGTGAATGTTTCATAAGCAGGGTTATCCTGTAGGTAAGTGTAGGTTTCATCCATGCCAAGCTGTGGGTTTTCGTCTTCCACTGGTTGTGGCCTCCTTCTGCGTTTTTTCTTCCTACGATGATTAACAGGACTTCCCTCAGAGTCCACGTAACCAACACTTGGCAAATTATCCATGGCAAGTGGTTCTGGTTGGTCCATGTGACCTCGATAATCTCTGTGACCTTCACTCATTTCCAGACCAAAGTGTCCCTCATCAAGGAGATCTTCTTAAACCACTTGATCCTGTCAATGTAAATTTTATATAATTATATATATATATATATATATATATATATATATATAAATATATATATATTTATTAAAATACATATCAATATGCCACATTGATACTGTTACCAATAACTTTTGCATGTTGTATTGTCATATCGATGAAACACATCTAACAATTTATATAGGTTCAACCCTAACCTAAACTATAATATGAACTGCTTAGGCTAATTTTTTTTCTTATGTTGGCTCTATAAGACTTAAATAAGATCACATGTATTGTCATATAAACATTCATAAGAGGGATGTATGAACATTTACCAGTGCTCCCATGACAAGCCACCATACATATGAAAGATGATAGACAGATAATGCAAACAGATATTGTAAGTGTTGAAATATTTATTGAATTTTTTTTCAGTTTGTGTTCTTTCATTTTATAATCCATCTTTTTTTTGATCTCAGATTGTTTTGAAGGTAAGAAAAGCAATTTCCCAAGGTCCATTTGTACTTGCATATTGTGAACTTATATACATGTTCCACAACAGAGGAAACATGAAGGCGAAGCCTTTAGGAAAATTAAATACTAGCTTACTAGGGAAATAATTTAGGGTATTTACATTTCCAGAGACATTCAAAACTGTGTAATTATATGACATATAGATATGATCTAAAAATCTCCAAGTAATATGCACACATACTGATAAAGGGGGTGGGGCAAGACTTAAATTGAGACAGATATTTTAATACCAAATATTTCATACCTTATTAAGCATATGACATCACAGAAAAAGATATTACATATCTCAATATAACATATCTTATGCCATTTAAGAAACGAAAGAGTTGGTCCATCATTTAAAATAAGTGCTTCCAACCACTTGAGCTCTCAGTCTGTGGCATCATGGCTGCCTATCCCGCACATTTGAAAAACATAAGAATACACCAGCTGTACACTGATTTACACTATAGAACAGAGTACAGGAGAGTACAGAATAAAACAGAATACAGATGTACAGTGTAGAACAGAGTACAGAAGAAAACAGAAGTACAAAGTAGAACTAGGTACAGAAGGAAAGAGTAGAACTGAGTACAGATGTACATGGTTTACATGTACAGAGTAGAACAGAGCACAGATGTACATGGTTTACATGTACAGAGTAGAACAGAGCACAGAAGTACATGGTACAGATGTACAGAGTAGAACAGAGCACAGAAGTACATGGTACAGATGTACAGAGTAGAACAGAGCACAGAAGTACATGGTACAGATGTACAGAGTAGAACAGAGCACAGAAGTACATGGTACAGATGTACAGAGTAGAACAGAGCACAGAAGTACATGGTACAGATGTACAGAGTAGAACAGAGCACAGAAGTACATGGTACAGATGTACAGAGTAGAACAGAGCACAGAAGTACATGGTACAGATGTACAGAGTAGAACAGAGCACAGAAGTACATGGTACAGATGTACAGAGTAGAACAGAGCACAGAAGTACATGGTACAGATGTACAGAGTAGAACAGAGCACAGAAGTACATGGTACAGATGTACAGAGTAGAACAGAGCACAAAAGTACATGGTACAGATGTACAGAGTAGAACAGAGCACAGAAGTACATGGTACAGATGTACAGAGTAGAACAGAGCACAAAAGTACATGGTACAGATGTACAGAGTAGAACAGAGCACAGAAGTACAGAGTAGAACAGAGCACAGAAGTACATGGTACAGATGTACAGAGTAGAACAGAGTACAGAAGTACAGAGTAGAACAGAGCACAGAAGTACATGGTACAGATGTACAGAGTAGAACAGAGTACAGAAATACAGAGTAGAACAGAGTACAGAAGTACAGTGTAGAACAGACTACAGAAGATCATGGTACAGATGTACAGAGTAGAACAGAGTACAGAAATACAGAGTAGAACAGAGCACAGAAGTACATGGTACAGATGTACAAAGTAGAACAGAGCACAGAAGTACAGAGTAGAACAGAGTACAGAAGTACAGTGTAGAACAGACTACAGAAGTTCATGGTACAGATGTACAGAGTAGAACAGAGTACAGAAATACAGAGTAGAACAGAGTACAGAAGTACAGTGTAGAACAGACTACAGAAGATCATGGTACAGATGTACAGAGTAGAACAGAGTACAGAAATACAGAGTAGAACAGAGCACAGAAGTACATGGTACAGATGTACAAATTAGAACAGAGCACAGAAGTACAGAGTAGAACAGAGTACAGAAGTACAGTGTAGAACAGACTACAGAAGTTCATGGTACAGATGTACAGAGTAGAACAGAACACAGAAGTACAGAGTAGAACAGAGTACAGAAGAGTACATAAAGTACAGAGTAGAACTGAGTACAACTGAATATGGAAGTACTGAGTAGAGAAATACAGAGTAGAACAGAGAATAGAAATTCAGGGTATAGATGTACAGAGAAGAACAGAAAACAGAAGTACAGAGTAAAACAGAGTATGAAAGAACAGAGTACAGCAGAGTAGAGAAATACGGAGTAGTAAAGAGCATAGAAATATAGGGTACAGATGTACAGAGTAGAACAGAGTAATGAAGTACGAGTCATCCTAAACACTGGAATACCGTGGAATACCACGGAATACTGCCTTAATACTGTTTATATTGTGAAAATATAATTAGACCATAAGGCTTATATGATACGTTAAACCATTTTTGATAGAGGGAAGGGCTTAATTGGAATTTTAAATTGTCATCAGAGTACTGGAAAACACCTGAAAGAACGGCACTATCTCAAATTTAAATTACCACAAGCAACACAAGCAGTAAAAGATAGAGCATGCCTGTGAGGTGTTAACCAGTACTCTGATGACAATTTAAAATTCAATTTTAGCACACCCTTCTATTGAAAATGATTGATAAATGGCTTAAACATTTCATTTAAGCCTTGATGGTCTTTGGTTAGAGGGTATTTTGACAATGTTAGTGGTATTTAGGCAGTATTCCAGGGTATTCCAGTGTTTAGGATGACCGGTAAAGTACACTGTAGAACAGAGTACGTAAGAAAACAGAAATACAGAGTAAGACAGAGTACAGAAGTACAGAGAAGAACAGAGTACAGAAGTACAGTGTAGAATAGAGTAAAGAAGGGAACAGAAGTACAGAGTAGAACTGAGTATAGAAGTACACAGTAGAAAAGAGTACAGAAATACAGAGCAGAACAGAAAATGGAAGTACAGTGTAGAACAGACTACAGTAGAGTACAGAAGTACAGAACAGAACTGTGTACAAAAGAACAGAGTAGAACAGATCACAGAAGTAAAGAGTACAGATGAACAGAATACAGAAGAACAGAGTAAACCAGAGTACAGAAGTACAGTGTAGAATAAAGTATGGAGGTACAGTGTAGAACAGAGTACAGAGGAGTACAGAAGTACAGAGTAGGACTGAGTACAAAAGTACATAGTAGAAAAGAGCAGAGAAATTCAGAGTAGAACAGAGCACAGAAGTACAAGGCACAGATGTACAGAGTAGAACAGAGTACAGAATAGAGTAGAATAAAGTACAGAAGTACAGTGTGGAACACAGTATGGAAGAGTACATAAAGTGCAGAGTAGAATGGAGTACAGAGAAACAGAGAAGAAAAGAGTAGAGAAATACAGAGTAGAACAGAGTGTAGAAATACAGGGTACTGATGTACAGAGTAAAACAGAGTACAGAAGTACAGAGTAGAACAGAGTACAGATGTACATTGTGGAACAGAGTATGGAGGTGCAGTATAGAACAGAGTACAGACGTACAGAGCAGAACAGAGAGGAGAAGTGCATAAGAGAATGGATCAGATAAGATCAAAGCAGAAAAGAGCATAGAAGAACAGAAACTTGAAGAAAAGACAGGGAAGGACAAAGATCATGTAGAACAAATTGGAGAAAAAGAGAGAATAGTAAAGAGAAGAACAGAGTAAAACTAAACAGAATAAAAAATAACAGAGTAGAAATTGAACTGAGCTAGGAAGAAAAGAAAAGGAAGAAAAGAGCAGAAAAGGAAGAAAAGAGAAGAACAGAATAAAACTAAACAGAAAAAAAAAATCACAAAATATATAATGAACTGAGCAGAGAAGAAAAGAAAAGGATGGACAGAAAAGAACAGAGTAAAAGTGAACAGAAAAGAAAATAAAGAAGATAAAGAACTGAGCAAGGAAGAATAGAAAAAGAAGAGAAGAACAAAGTAAAATTAACAGAAAAGAAAATAACAAAGGAGAAAAATAGAACTGAGCAAAGAAAAACAGAAAAGAAAGAGAAGAGAGGAACAACAGAAAAAAAAAACAGAAGAACAGAGTAAAACTGAACAAAAAAGTATATAACAAAGTAAAAATTTAACTGAGCTTGGAAGAACAGAAAAGGAAGAGAAGAGAAGAACAAAGTAAAACTAAACAGAAAAGAAAATAACAATATATATAATGAACTGAGCAGAGAAGAAAAGAACAGAAAAAGAAGAGAAGAACAAAGTAAAACTGAACAGAAAAGAAAATGACAAAGTAGAAAAAGTATTGAGCAAAGAAAAACAGAAAAGGATGAGAAGAGAGGAACAACAGAAAAAGAAGAGAAAAACAGAGTAAATTTGAACAGAAAAAAAATAACAAAATATATAATGAACTGAGCAGAGAAGAATAGAAAAGGAAGAAAAGAGAAGAACAGAGTAAAACTGAACAGAAAATAAAATAAAGTTGATATAGAACTGAGCAAGGAAGAATAGAAAAAGAAGAAAAGAACAGAGTAAAATTGAACAGAAAAGAAAATAACAAAGTAGAAATAGTGCTGAGCAAAGAAAAACAAAAAAAAGGAAGAGAAGAATAGGGAACAGTGGAGGTGAGAGGAACAGAGAATCATAAACAAGCTTAAAGACCATCAGCCTAATTTTTTTAATGATACTGCAACAGTCACAATCAAACATTTGCTGCCCACATTCATTAACTTAAAACAAAAAAAAGGATTTTCTAATTACCTTCTCCTTTCTGCATCAACTACGATTTATCAACAATACTTACGATCCCAGCTCAACCTGATTTGCCCTGTTTGTGTTTGTAACAAAAAAAATTATCATGCAAATGCATTCCATATTGAACTTTGCCCATTAACACTTAACTGGCTTATCTTTAAATAGACATAGAGCTCATGTGGTAACTTAGCAACCTCTGGCTGACAGCCCTAATCTTGTCTGCATAGACCTGTGCATTAAATTTACAATCACTCCTGTGACAACAAGTTGTACAATAAATAACCCTTTATCACACCCTGAGATCAAGATTGAAATTTTTGCAATTGCAAAATATGCAAAATATTCTATTGTAATGTTTTTCATATATAAAAACATATGGGAAGCAAAGAGCAAAGGGACCTTCCTACTTGGTTATAGTCAAGTTTTAAATATATGATTGCAAAAACTCTGACATGACTGTCATGAAGAAAAAAAGAAAATTTTGAGATACTGTGATGTATATAAAAAATTTACAGATGGACAGGCAAGTGGACAGAAAGGACTAATATCTTTATTTCACTTTCAAGGGAATAATGCATTTAAGTTTATATTAAAGCCATTTTTAGCATATCCACTTTTCATTCATAGTTTTTTTCAGATTCATTTTTTTTATTTACAAGTTTTATAAATTTGTACTAAAATATTCTGAAATTATAAGGTAAAATATCAGAATTCTAAGTTACAATCATTATTTATCCAGAGTGTAGCTCATACAGGGTCATATAATGCATACACATTTATTTTATTATCTTTTTAAATAACAAATGTTTAAAACTGAATTTAAAAGAAAATAATGCCACAACATGGCATCTTCAAGATTATTCCTTGAATCGCTATTAAAATGTTTTGTACACTGGAGCTTTCAGGACATGCTTAATTTTATTTACCAAAATAAAAGATTCAGTAAATTTGATCAAATAAAAAATTCTTTTGAAATGAAGTATACACACCGTATGTTGAATGAGGGACAAACAATATCATAGTGCAAATTACTATCTCAGCTATTATTTATTACTGGAATTAATAGTCAATTTTTAAATATATGATTGCAAAAGCACTGACATGACTGTCATGAACATCCATACTTTCATAGCAATACACCACTTTGTGGACAAAATTAAATGTGCACTTTAATAATTGTAACCCTGGTGGTACAAAATATAAAATGCAACATAGCCAAGAATAAGAATGAATCAAATACAGAAAATTATAACATTCATCTAGTTTATGCACAATCTGTGGGAGAAGGGGGGGGGAGCAGGGTAGAGGAGAAGCCTTCTAATAGTGGTCAAGCTGAGCCAAGGCAAGCTTCCTGGATTGGGTTACATAACACAAGTGAAGGCTGTACTACTAGGTTGGCTAGATGTAAACAACACTTGACATGGTGTATGTAAACTTGAATAAAAGCTACTCTTTTCAATCAATTCCTTTGAAATTTCAGAATTTAAAAGATAAAATCCTTATGTATATATGCTGCTTGTAGGGAAAAAAGGGCTGTTGCCAAAGTTATACAAAATTTGGATACTGAATTTTTATTTATGCTAAAAACTTGAACAATTTGCAAAATTCAGATTTAATTTTGGGTAAACAATTGAATCTTGATTAAATAAAATTATATCCCTGAAAAAAAGTCTCCAGCTTCAGCAATTCTCATGTTGAGTGAGTAAATATATTTCCTGATTTTTGAAAAAATTGCATTATATTTGGGCCCTTAACATCAAAACAATACACAATACTGAACTAATTTTTTGTATGTTCAAGAAAATGTATAGAAAAATGTGAATACTAAATATGATCAAACACGGATCAGTGGTTTTGATAAAAGGCAGCCTTGAAGGGTAAAAATGGCTTTTTTTTATGGAAAATGGAGGTTTTTCCTTAATATCTCAAAGGAACAAAGTCGGAGTGACCCAATTTTCGGTATGGTAGGAGATTTTGGAGATTTCTAAGTGTATGCTAAATTTTGGAAATGTAGGTCCAACAGTTTCAATATGTGCCCTGTTAACAGAAGGAGGGACAGCCAGACAGACAGACAAAAGACAAAAGACCATGACTATAGCTCAGATAACTTATAGTCAGCTGAGCTAAAAAGCAGAGAAGAACAGAAACTTGAAGAAAAGACAAGGAAGGACAAAGATCATGTAGGTAAATTGGAGAAAAGAGGTAAAAATAAAGAGAAGAAGAGAGTATAAGTCAACAGAAAAGACAATGACATAGTAGAAACAGAACTGAGCAAAGAAGAACAGAAAAAGAAGAAAAGTAAATAACAGAGTAAAACTAAACAGAAAAGAAAATAACAAAACATATAATGAACTGAGCAGAGAAGAAAAGAAAAGGAAGAAAAGAGAACAGAGTAAAACTGAACAGAAAAGAACATAAAGTAGATACACAACTGAGCAAGGAAGAATGGAAAAAGAAGAGAAGAACAGAGTAAAATTGAACAGAAGAAAATAACAAAGTAGAAACAGTACTGAGCAAAGAAAAACAGAAAAGGAAGAGAAGAGACAAACAACAGAAAAAGAAAAGAACAGAATAAAACTGAACACAAAAGAAAATAACAAAATATATAATGAACTGAGCAAAGAAGAAAAGGAAAAGAAGAGAAGAACAGAGTAAAACTGAACAGAAAAGAAAAGAAAGAAGATACAGACCTGAGCAAGGAAGAATGGAAAAAGAGGAGATGAACAGAGTAAAACTGAACAGAAAAGAATATAACAAAGTAGAAACTGAACTGAGCAAGGAAAAACAGAAAAGGAAGAAAAGAGAAGAAAATACATAAAAGAGAAGAACAGAGTAAAACTAAAAAGAAAAGAAAATAACATAATATATAAAGAAACTAAGCAGAGAAGAAAAGAAAAGGAAGAAAAGAGAAGAACAGAGTAAAACTGAACAGAAAAGAAAATAAAGTTGATATAGAACTAAGCAAGGAATAACAGAAAAAGAAGAAAAGAACAGAGTAAAATTGAACAGAAAAGAAAATAACAAAGTAGAAATAGTGCTGAGCAAAGAAAAACAAAAAAAAGGAAGAGAAGAATAGGGAACAGTGGAGGTGAGAGGAACAGAGAATCATAAACAAGCTTAAAGACCATCAGCCTAATTTTTTTTAATGATACTGCAACAGTCACAATCAAAAATTTGCTGCCCACATTCATTCACTTAAAAAAATGATTTTCTAATTACCTTCTCCTTTCTGCATCAACTACGATTTATCAACAATACTTACGATCCCAGCTCAACCTGATGTGCCCTGTTTGTGTTTGTAACAAAAAAATTATCATGCAAATGCATTCCATATTGAACTTTGCCCATTAACACTTAACTGGCTTATCTTTAAATAGACATAGAGCTCATGTTGTAACTTACCAACCTCTGGCTGACAGCCCTATTCTTGTCAGCATAGACCTGTGCTCTAAATTTACTATCTCTCCTGTGACATCAAGTTGTACAATATATAACCCTCTATCAACTGAAGTCAATCACACCCCAAGTCAATAACACCCTGAGAACCAGATCAATGACAAGCCCGGTATAAATATACCTTTAATCAACTGTTACACCATAAAAATATAAATTACAGAAAATTAAACCTGTTCAAACATGTTTTGGAAATTCCTCCTGTTTTATGACCATTTTTAATTCATATAATATCAATACCACTTGTAGAAGGAAAACTGTGATTTCTTTTCTCCCCCACAGTTACAGTTAACTGGGTGTTCTTAAGATATTTTATCTTATTTTGAAACCAGAGCAGACTCTTCTTGTTAATCTTGCCAGGTTTTGACATTAACTTTTCGAAATATCTGCCCAGACAGGAAAGTAACATTTAGCTTTCACTTGCCCTACAAAAATCAGTAATGAACAGCTACAAACACAAAGTATCATTCACATTTTTGTGTTGCATCTTATATTGCATATTAGACAATAAAAATGCTTAAATGTTTGTTAATAATATTTCTTATTAGTATCTATACAGAAAAACATCTAAGAAAAATATGTATTATCAAATATGATTTTATTTCTCCAAGAAAGAAAAAGGCTCACTTAAGTCTAGTTAGGATTCAGGCCTTTGGGGAAAGGTATATGTTGGCATGTGGGGGCCCATATTCCTGGTCAGGCAAGTAGGAGCCCCTTTGTGACTGGTCTATCACAATTTTCTGGAATTTTTACTTGCCTCAGGCAAGCAATTAACCATTAATGTTGAGCCCTGCTGGCAATACATATAAAAAAGCTGTGTTTTGTGAATGTTTGTTATGGCAGATGTACAGAATCCAAGGGTTTGCCAGTATGTTCTGTGTGAAACTAACACTTGCCTCAATTTATAAGTTATGAAGCTGCATAGAAGGTTTGATAAATGTTTACAACAACTTTTTTGTCTAAATTGTGGCAAATATTACAGATATCTTTCATAAAAATTTACCATTTCAGCACCAATTTTCCATTATTCCTACACTGTTTTTGGTAAGATGTTGTTTTTATCAATCATTGAATCAACCTTTAACCACAGCTTCAGCTTTATCCCAAAATCTATTCAGTGGTCTCTGGTAACCATGGTTATAGAATACCAGTGTACTGGATACAGAAAAATCATTGTGATATCAAAACAACACAAATCATATTAATGCACAGTTATACTCCTCATAACAACACAAATCATCTCAATGGTTTTACCCTGCAGAGAGATTTAATAAGAATTTTAAATAAAGTTTAATTTACTTCAAAAACTTGCATTTTCTGTGCATATTTTTTTCATATTGGAAGTCTGATGCTCCAAGTAAAACTGATTAAAGTTGGAACTAGAGTTGGGTCCAAATACTTTTGGAGTAATCGATTACAAATACAATTACTTTTAAAAGTAATCGATTACAATTACAATTGCTTTTGTGTTTTCAGGAAAGTAATTAATTACAATTACAATTACTTCTTAAAGTAATCACAATTACTTTGCAATTATTTTGGTGTTAAAAGGCCATTTCCTAATGACAAGTACAGCAACTCTGTTAGAGGTTAGTTTGACCTCTTAAATTGTTTCAAGTCTCAACAAATTTAATAAATGAATTCAATTTTAATTAAATGAATTAAACTGGAAAACTCTACAGCATATTGATAATATTACCAAGATCCTAATAAAATTTTGATATGTGGTCCATAAACACCAGAAATACATTAATCATTAATCAAGGCCAAGACAAATATGTATCACCATTCCGACTCAATGGTTGAATCACAGGTAACTGTGCCAACCAGCACAAAGGTGGCTCCAATCATGTGACTTTTACTGTGTAACTGCCAACAGTGTAAACTTATACCATATTCGGAAGTGTCACAAAAAGTTTCTTCCAATACAACTGTAACTGTTAACGGTCTCTATTACTCTATGTTAAAGAGTTCTTCGAAGAAAACATTAAGGTGATCAAGATTACCTGCAAAGTTAACTGGGTTGTCTCTCCAGTGTTACCCTAAACCTAAAAATATCATCGAAACCTTTCCTTCACTTAACATTTTGAGTAAAGTTGCCTACAATCAAATCAGTAAATGGCGACTGAGATTTAGTATCTCTTGCAACTTGTGGAGTTCTTATTAAAGGGACCTGTTCACATACCAGGCATGATGTACTAGTATATACATGACATATCGTGTTTTAATCTTTAAAATATAATGGTATCTGTCAAAATATATTATACTAACTTCCCCACATGAATGAAAATAAACTTGCTCTGGTCGCGTTCAGTGTGCAGAACATATAGTGTGAACGACACCTGGTGGCTGTACAACACAACTTCACAAATCAAGTCTTTTCATTAATCAATGCAGTGTGTCTTCTTTTATATTTCTTCTCCTTGTTTTGGAAATATTTGGCAAGATCACACCTTTGGTCTTGTAACTTAGTAAACAGGTGTAAACATTTACTGTGTGTACTCCATACAAAAACATATCAATGTATAAGACAGGTGAATGTAGATGAGTGCATGTGCCAGTGAAGAAATTTCAGATTTTTTTTATTTCTGCTTTCAGATTACCTCCCTCTTCTGATTAAGAAGGGGGGGGGAGGGAATGAATATAAAATCATTTTAGATTACCCCTCCCCCCCTCCCATCTGACGGGTATCTTGAAACAGATTTCAGATTACTCCCTACAATTTTAGATAATCCTTTCAAAACAGCTTTTTCTTTATGTTTATTTACGTAAATACACTTCTTCTTGATATCCATAATAAGTCTGAATCTTTGCATAGCTTAATATTGCAAGTAACTTGTTATTTGCTTTGGAGAAGTGTGCGAGTCAATTGAAATACACTTTATAATATTGTTAACATTATGCGACAACTTTATGAAAATTTCATAGACTGATTCAGTCTTTTTAAATCCTATGTTTTTCATGGTGTTTACTGAAATAATACATCATTAGTAAAAAGCATTAACATTAATTATTTAATTAAATCAGCGAGATGGTATCTAAAAACTGTGGGCCATGGAGGTAACCTGGAATTAGGTTCAGACTACCCCTGGAGGTAACCTGAAGTCATTACATTGGGACAGTTTTGCTGGGAAACAGTTCTATTCATTGGAATCGGACTAATAGTCTGAGATAATAAATATATTATTTCAAATGCAAATGTGCTTATGAAGTATGTAAGGAACACCGGTAGGAAATTGGTTTGTAGCCAGGTATGCTTCAACGAATTTGAAAGTTTGATAAATTATTCATATGAGACAAATATACCAAAAAGTAATTGAAAAGTAATTTTTCCAACAATTACTTTTCAAAAGCAATTGATTACAATTACAATTACTTTCTAGGATTAGAAAATGTAATCAATTACAATTACAATTACTTGAAAAAGTAATTGTAATTGTAATTACAATAACTTGAATTACAATTACTTTTGGACCCAACTCTGGTTGGAACTGTATAATATTTGTGAAATAAGTAGGTTACACTGAGTCTTAGCACATGTATGACAGTACTTGAATTATAGATCTAGTGTCTTAGTGGACACCAAAGTTTATTGGAACAATTAGTGTAAATTCAGTGGAAACAAATGAGCCAAATTGACGGATGATGTACATGTACAGACAGTATATTGAGCAGAGATTGCTGCCTTGAATATTACAAGTACTGTACTCACAGGATGCTGGTAATATGTGTTAATCATTTAAATTCTTATATAGAAGCAACTATAGGTTTATTCAGTAAATGTTTTTTAGAGTGTTTTCTATAGGTTTATTTAGTAAATGTGCATTTTAGTGTGTTTTCTCTCAGGTTTATTTTAAACAGTATTTTGAAAATTTTATTATTCTTTAATAAACAGATAACTGATACAAATAAGGCTTATGGCTGAGATTTTGATAACAAATTTACTGATCAATGTAATGACAAACAAGGGACCTATGGGTCACGACGCTCAGCTGTTATATATGATAAAAAAATATTATTTAGAAATGAGGCACATGCTGGTTTTGTGTGGTAATAAATATAAGCTGTATTATGAGTTGTTGTTGTTTAGCTTATGTATGATTTTGATAGTACCTTTGGAGACAGGGAAGAGGATTGATTTCATTTATTTTATTAACAAATGGAGTACTACTGTCACACAGATTTTGACTTGGCCATATAACTTATAAGCAGAACATATAATATAAGAGTTTAACTATTTATTAAAAAAATTACAAATATTGTCCCAAATATAATTTTTATTAAAAATAATAAGAGAATCATATGATTTTTTAAAATGAAATATAACTGATATGATTATTAAAATAATATTAAAGAATATATTCATGAATGCATTCATGAATACATTTTGAAAGTATTTGCACGAGTATTCATATACTTTCATTTTTACCTGAATTCCCATTCTTTATGCAAGAAATTTTATGATGGAGTACATAATCATATTCGTATTTAAATACAATTACAAAGTATTCGCACCATGTCTGGTATTTATTCAGTTTTCACCAAACAATGATGTTGAGAATCCAGAATATACAAATTTCACACATTTAAATAATGATCATAAGTACCTGGTTTTATGGCTTTTATTTATATTAAAAAATAACTGTAAAAAATTCATTTTGGACTAATTTCACATCAATGTACACACTAGACACAGTAGGAATCTAGATTAATATTATCAACTGCATCTTTGTCTATCATTAATTTTCTTCATATAATCCTTAATGATTAGTAATGAATAATATGATTTACTTCTTTATCATTAAAAATGAACTGAAAAATGCCATAGGTGACTGCATGGTGTTATTTTGAATATGTGACATTCTACCCATCGATACAAGATTCTTATATCATCAGTAACTGCAAGTTAATTTCCTGTTATTATCAACTAACAAATTCCTTTTCTATTTTTCTTTAATTTGTTATTAAAAACCAAAAAAAATTTATTAATTTATTGTTTATTGTTATGTTGTTGGTTAAAACTACTAGATGAGTTGGGTTGAACACCTGGATCAACTGTGGCTGGCCATAAGCTGCCTGGATTCTCCCCTCAAGCGTGCATAATTTGATGAAAGGTCAACAAGGTCAACATACAGGTGACTCAAGAGGAGCTGGAGAGAGCCAAAGTCTGACAGGGTCTCATAAAAAACATTAATTAAAGCTACAATATTTGGCAAATTTCTTTCAGCTTTCTTAACTAAAAAGCTGAAATCCTTATGTGTGCATGATATGAAAATTATATCAACAGTGCTCACGGGAAACAAACGTGCCTTGGTCACAGTTGGGCAAAATTTAAGGTACTAATTTTATATTTATGCTAATAACTTATAAAATTTGAAAAATTCAGAACTAATTTTGGGTATTCAATTGAATCTTGATTAAATAATGTTACATCCCTGACAAAAAAAATCTCTAGCTTCAGCAATGCCCTTGTTAAGGGAGTAAATATATTTCTTGATTTTTTACAAAGTGCATTATTTTTGGGCCCATAACTTAAAAAAAATACACAATACTGACATCATTTCTGGCATGTGCATAGTGAATGTATAGAAAAATATGTATATTATATATGATCAAAGTCAGATCAGTGGTTTTGATATTAGGCAGTCTTAAAGTGTAACATTGGGTTTTTAATGGAAAAATGAAGTTTTCATTGATATCTCGAAGGAATTAAGTCCTAGTGACCAAATTCTTGGCATGGTAGAGGATTTTGGAGAAATCTAACTGAATGCCAAATTTAAGGAACTTAGAGCTGAAGCTCGGGAGCTGAGCTCTAGCAAACTGCATAACACTAGCAATATGTGACATGGTGCTTGAAAACTTGAATAAAATCTACAGTTTTTGATCAACTGGTTTCAAATTTTTGGTGTTAACAGTTGAAATGCTAACAAAAACATGCTTTGAAAATTAAGTCGACAGTAGTTACAGCAAAAAAACGTGCCATGGTCAAAGTTGGGCAAAATTTAAGGTACCAATTTTTTATTTTTGCTAATATTTTTAAAAATTTAAAAGATTTTGATCTAATTTTGGGTATATAATTTAATTTTGATTAATAAAAGTAATATTACTGGAAAAAAAGTGCTTAGCTTTAACAAGTTTTGTGTTAAGTGATAAAATTTCTTTCCTGATTATTTACAAAATGCATTATGTTTGGGCACATAACTTTTTTAAATTAAACAATACAGACCTAATTTCTGGCATGTACATAGGAATTATATAGAGGATTATTTATAGGAAATATGAGGAAAAACAGATGAGTGGTTTTGATATTAGGCAGTCCTAAAGTGTGAAAATAGGTTTTTAATAAAAAATTGAGGTTTTTCCTTAATTTCTCAAAGGAATGAAGTCGCAAAGACCCAGTTTTCGGCTTGGTAGGAGATCTTGGGGACATCTAACATTATGCTGAATTTTGGATTCCTAGGTCTTACGGTTTCAAAACGTGCCACATATACGGACGGACGGACGGACGGACAGACGGACGGACGACGGACAATGGACCACGACTATAGCTCAGATGACTTATAGTCAGCTGAGCTAAAAAATGCTCAAATACAGCTTGTACAATGCAAAGTTTTTTTTGTGACATCATCAATGTTAAAAATTCAAGTAAACCAGTACTGATTCCTAAACAACACCACCTTTCATTATATTATCCTTATATTCCTTATTTTTCTAAAAGTAAACATCTCCTCAATATTACTTAATACCTTTGGGAGCAACTTAAGAATCCCAGCTACATATTGGTTAAAAGAACTCAGTAAAGGACAGGGAACTATAAGGGGTACAATATTACAATAGGTGCGACACCATTATTTAGATCAAATATGAACACCTGGTGCCATAAACTGGTGATTAATAATGTTAACGTTTTCTTTTTCCATCTTATGGGATTAATATACTGCTATTAATTGCCTTATCTTTCTTTAGCCTTACCCAATTTAGACAGTTTATTGAACCATAACCTATTGTAAATCACTCCCAATAAGGTTTAAGTAGATGAGGTACACTTATATATACACTTATATAAAATAATCATACAGTTTAACCCCTGCCTGGTTTAAATGTAGCCTAGCTTCCAAAGTAGAGCCTACCTGGGTTTATAATTTGTGTTAAAAGAGTATAAAACAGGTTAAAAAAAACTCTAAAATACAAATTTACAAGTTATTCTGGATTTACATGTGTCAAGTGCCTGTGACAGTCAGCAAAAGCAAAGCGAGCAATATAAGGGCACACAGGATGAAATTATGAAAATGGCCTGGTCAGACCAACATGGTCTAAAACACTACTGGTCTGGTTTGTTGCAGTGTGGTCTGGTTGGCAGTACTGCAAACAATTTGCAAAATTCAGATCTCATTTTTGGTAAACAATTGAATCTGGATTAAATAAAATTATTTCTGTAAAAAAAAGTCTCCAGCTTCAGCCATTCTCATGTTTAGTGAGTAAATATATTTCCTGATTTTTTATAAAGTGCATTATATGTTTGGGCCCATTACTTCAAACAATACGCAATACTGACCTAATTTTTGGTATGTACATCGAAAATGTATGGCAGAATATGTAAACTAAATATAATCAAAAAAAAGATCAGTGGTTTTGATATTAGGCAGTCTTGAAGTGTAACAAAGGGTTTTTAATGGAAAACAGAGGTTTTTCCTTAATATCTCAAAGGAACAAAGTCCTAATGACCCAATTTTCTATATGGTTGGAGATTTTGGGGGACATATAACTGTATCCAAATTTTTTAATCATAGGTCAAACAGTTTCAAAACGCTGGACGGACAGATGACAGACAAAGGACCACAACTATAGCTCAGATGACTTATGGTCTGCTGAGCTAAAAATGCACTGCATATAAATACTAAGAATAATTACTTCATTGATGGTGTACATAACCAGTCAATGCATGCAACTATTCCCACAACTTTGTATCACTGTGTGTGGTTTATTCCCCTTTGATCTTGTCATGATCATTAAGGTTTAATGGTTGTGCCCTGGTGCATATTGTTGCTCATCAGGGAGCCACAATAGAATGCGGGCTTAGCATCATTGAGGAAAATATAAATAAAAGTGTCTCCTCTCATTCCCTATTTTAACTCCTACTTTTCCCTCTAGATGTCACTACACTCAACTCTTCTAACATAATCAACTACTAAGCATCAGAAGTCGCCTGAATCGGGAATCAAACGTACAGATGTATAGACTAGGAGCCCTACATGCTACTAAGTGAGCCGTGAAGACAAGATACCAGTAGGAGCAAGTTTTGTTCATTTATATCTGCGACTGAAGCGCCATCTATCGCAAAAATGGGAAACCATTTACAATTTGAACAGGAAAAAGCTCCGCCCCCACACCCCCGGGGAACCCAGGTTCCCCCGGGGCCACTCCTCTAATATAATTAATTCCAGTTATGAGCAAAATTAAATACGGGAATTCTTAGGAAAATAATATGTATCGGCCTTTTTCAGGAAACAATTTATTATGCAACACCCGTACGTTGTGCATAAGGTACCGCGGCGCTAGGCTGAAGCCCGGTTTCTATAGTTCTGCCCTCATGAGTGTACTAACTGCTATATATCATAGTTGTCTGGTTGGCAGACCACAGACCAGTGTTTTACTTTTAGACCTTTAATGCCATAATGGCTTTTAAGTTTTATCGCCTATCGGTCAGACTGCACTGCATGGCAAATAAAAACATACCGAATTATCTCTCCTAACTGTTACTGGATTTACATTATAGATTTTTTTTGGGTGGAACCTTCACTTACTCTTGTGCTGGACGCAAGTTTTGAAAATTGGACGATCACTGTGTTGTCAGTTGTGAGTGAGCCACTGTGCCTGTCAACCAACAAGCACTCACTTGTTTACGTCCGCCATCTTGTATCCAGACGCGTCTCTCCTTTCTCCGCCAGGGGTCGCTATGTTACTTACTCTGAATAGGGGTTAGGGCCACAGCGGGAACTATATACTTTTAGCGCATGAAAATGTTACTGGGCCGCACTCCTATATATCGTTTACCACTGTTAACGGGAACCAGTCCAGCTGTTTACTGTGTCTTATGTGAGGAAAACTACATTCAAACCGCGAAATTCGTGTCTATTCTGTGAATCTTGATGTCGATACCAGAATATCGAAGGGATACCTGCCATCTCATTACGATGAAATTATTTACTAGAACACTCCATTAAAACAGTTAAGGCCACCGAGAGGATTAATATATATATAAATATATATATATATATATATATATATATATATATATAATGTATGTATGTATATATTATATATATATTATTTTATATATTATATTTATACATATTATATATATACTCATATAGGCGGATCCAGAGGGGTGCACATAAGAGATAAATTTTATATCAAGTGTATCCCCTTCCAACCATTTCTCCCACAATATCCCCATGTTCCAGCCATTCTCTTTTTCAAGAGAAACCTAGTGGGTGGAAACGTAGGGATACCTCCTGGTCAATCGACTGTCAGGCGCCGCTCACATCGTTTTCACAACATTACATATTGTGTTAAAATTTATATTTCACATGTATTTTGTTATATTTATTTTTTTGTGATCAAGTATATTTTAAAGTTGATTAAGTTACTCTTTAAATGACCTTTAAAGTTGAAGTTTTTTCTTATTTTTGACAATAACCATTGTACCTATAGGTCCGCATACCATTACTTCTTCAAAATGGAGGAGCACCTTAGCTGCTGCGATTGCTTGTACATAAATATCTACATTAATAAAACAACAAATACCTATGGTAAGTCACACTGGAACAGAAATAATTAATGTTTGTGCCTGTGTGTAATTTTTATGTTGCAGTTAGAGTTATTGGGTGTATTATTTCTAAAGAACCAACCCCACTGGTAGAAAACCACAGGAGACCCTGTCCATGCGACCGCGAATAAAGATGTCATAACATCTGTTATTGGCATATATTACTTGATTTGGGGCTTGGGGCCGTTGGGTGAGTCTATGTTTTAATCTCTGCAAATGAATTCATTTTAATGAATATATCCTGAATTAAATAGATTAGATAGTGTCTTACAACCATGTCAATCGCAGATTTGGATCTGGCGGTAAAGTAATCCCCATGGCCTCTTATGAGTGGAGGATATTGAAAGTGAGACTTTGGTACAGAGGTTAAAACCCTAAACCAGCACGAATATTATTATAAAAAAATAAACGAAATTTTGTTCAACAAATGGTTAAATTTTACTGTACAGTTGAGCTTCCCTCGGGTTCATTGTAAACTCTCCACGGCTTTCCACCTCATTTTAGGCCTACAACAGCAAAATTATCTGTAAGTTTCAAAGTATATAAAAGTTGCTTAATTGTATATTATATTTTTCAAATACATCAGTGCTCTATGCGTTTTACGTAAAGGTTTTGTCAATTAAATTATAACTGATGTATTTTGTATCATTAATATTGTAAGATCGTCATGTTAAAGGAGAAACCCCATGTAAATTTAGGTGTTAACAAGTTGTAGAGTTCATTCAATTAAGTAGTTTTTGATTGTTTAAAGAATTCATCACAGCTATTTTCATCACTCATTTCAAAACCAAAATGCTGATGAATGCACGTTTAGGTAAATTGTATTGTTGTTATTTTTACTTAATTTTGAATTTTGTAGAGCTGAGTTGATATGGAGACTTAACATACAGGTACATAGAATAGCATATATCAACGACTGATGGGGTACTTCATGACCAAACACACGACAGCAAGACGGCCAATATATCCGATATATTGATGTCTTTCCTATGCTCATACTATACATGCCGACACGTGTGATTTTGTCAAGATTTCATTGCCGTCATTTGAGCCAACAACCCCCAGTTTTGTTCTTATATGCACCCCCCCCCCCCCTTCGACTGAACAAGAGACATTATAGATTTAAGCATTTGATTTTCCTATTTAGAAAGCTGTGGAGTAAAGCAAAATCTAGGATCCGCTTCTGTACATATAAATATATAAATAAAGTTCTTTAAATGCAGTGCTCTGTTCGGTGCGAACTTTAGTTTCTGGGGCACAACGGTGAGCAAATTTGTCACTAAACCTTAACATTAATAATTTAGCTAAAATCCCTATTTCCGCCACCATTACACATTAAAAGGAGTCATTTATGTGTGTATATGTCATACGTTACACTTTTATAAAGGCGATATTCACTCCATTTTAAGTTGCAATGTTAATATGAAAGTATTTGTCAGCCGCTTCACTAGGTGAATGGTGACAATAACCTGCAGCTCAAAATAGATTAACTAGAGTTTAACAAGGTGACGAAACATATTCGAACATGAACGGCAATAAAAAGTTTCAAATAGTCTACTTGAATTCAACCAGATGGCGGCACCTATACAGTCAGCATACTATGTTCAGTTGAATTTAACGATGTAATTGAATTATTCTTCACGCAGTTCTCCTTATATTAAATTATTAATGTAAACATTCAGCCACGTGGTCTGATTTTAAATTGCCACATGGTTACATATATTTTCTAAACTGACTATGTATATTCGGGCCGACTGATTACACTTAAACAAGGCCCTTAGAATAAAGGCAACACTTAAATGAATATTTGATACTATTTGATCTTTAAGAGCATAATGAACTAGTAGACAGCAGTTAACTAACGTAACTAATTACGTTTTGTAACATATTGAAATATACCTTGGGGATTTGGCATGAAAGTTACAAGTTTGCCAATATATTTATACGTGTCATAAGTTCATATGATACTCTGACACCAGTGTACAAATCGGAACCTAACTTTCTTTCCAGCATTATCTGGACCTCTTTTCCAGGGCCCTCACATAATGCATATGTAATGAAGTCGTACTTCAAATTCACGGATTGTTTTGGTGTAATAGTTACACTAGAGTTTGACCAGTGGGCTTGCATGATCTCTCTAGTGTTTCAGGGCATAGTTCTCGGAGAAATCTTCATGATGTGGCCTGGTGACAACTCATTCTTTAGCTGTTTAAGTTCCTGATGTTGCCTTTAAGCATTGTAGACATGTTTTGCAAATGGTGCCAGTAACTGCATCAACAATATCTTTACTGTCTCCAAGTTTTCCTTTTTTCAATGTTTTCTCAGTTTTGCTTTCAGCTGTAATCTATTGATAATATACTATGTTTGCATCACTCAGACCATCATATCCATCAAATATCTTTTCCAGGTCTGATACTCCACAGATTTTGCATTGTCTATCTATACATGCTTTGCTTCCCATGGAACACACAGTTTTTTTCACCAGTTCATCAGCTGAATTTGGAAAGATGGAGATGAACTTGAAAAACCTTTGGTGGTCGGAGTGAAGCAAACTTTGCGAGTCCTATATGTATTAGCTTCCTTCATGAATGTTTAGTGAGCTTCTGAGAGGTTCATCACCAGGAGACCCCCTGTCTGGGCTGGCAACCTGTATCAGTTTTTACTGATACAAATTCTTTCTTCCCTGGACACATTCGGCTAATGTCATCTTGAAGAAAAGAGAATTCCACCCTCGCTAGCACTTCATCAGGAAAGGTATCACTTCTCTTCTTTCTGCCTGCTTTACTATCCAGTAATGCGCGTTTGGCTGACGGACCTTCAAGTTCACTGCACAGCTGTTTTCTTTTTCAAGGGGAAAGGAATGCACTTGTGAGGCAGCAACTTTGGCAACTTTTCTTGGAGATTTTGGCAAGCTTTCTTTTACTAATTATACTGCTTTGCCCAAACTGTTTGAAGAACTGAATGGAAATGTGGCTGCTTGGTTTTGCTTTGGTGTATTTGTGTTTTCATCACAACTTGATGCATGTAGCTCAGCTTTTTTCTTAGCACGGTGTTTGCTTACGGATATATATTGGGGTCTAAATTAAGTATAAAGAGTGTAGGCTTTCACAGAAAAATGAAAACATCGATCCATTTGGAGAGGACATAAATTCATTGCACACACACACACACAAAATATACGCAGAAATGGTTATATATAAAACATGAATACAATAACACAATACAATGAAGTGTAACAATCAGTTTTTACTGGAAACGGAGGTTTTCGCTTAATTTCTCAAAGGAACGGGGTCGCAGTGACCCATTTTATGGTTTGTTAAGAGAACTTGGAGACGTCTTACTGTATGCAGAATTTTGGGTTCGTAGGTCCAACGGTTTCAAAACGTGCCCTGTTAACGGTCGGCCGGACGGCGGACTAAGCACCATTACTATAGCTCAGATGACTTATAGTCCGCTGAGCTAAAAATCCTATTCCTTTTATGCGGATCTGGACTAAACGTGTTATTTTAAAGAACTGTTAGCCCTGCTTTGGCTTTAGTATTTACGTTTGCTACTAAAATGCTTAAAATAAAATGTGATTCCATGTACCGATATCATGACTCAGTGCCGTAATGTAGTTATATTATTTGCCGCGAGATGGTAGTACCTGTTCTTAGCTTCGCGACACAGAAAAGTAGGTTTAATGGCTACTATAACGAGGTTTTGTCTGTAAAATAACCAATATATATATATATATATATATATATATATATATATATATATATATATATATATATATATATATATATATATTGTTATATATAATTTACATACGGGCGGACATATATAATGCCCTTTTTGCCTTTCCCCAGGTCCATTTTATTGAGATTTTGAAAAGAGTTGCCTGCTCGTATGTTTTCAGCACTTTACGTTTTTTTAATCCTGTACAAAGTTAATTAATTTGCAATGAAACGTCGGACAAAACAAAGCGTATTTTGGAATATACTAAATGCAAATACATCGCTCTCGAAGGAAGAACTACTGAAACTACTGAATAAATATATTTTTTTTAATCAAGTTAATTTAAAGCAATTTTGTAAAGGCCCTAGGGGCACGGGGATATTATAAAATTCATTGGCATGCAACTGTTTAAACCAATTTTATTCTATAAAACTTCTTGATTATTTTAGTGGAGTCAATATACATATCATCCACGTGACGGGCTAATTTACGCAGTTTTGTAAACATACAAAAGACAAACAAAAACACAAGATTCTGCACACCAGATGCTTTATTTGGTTTCAGTGACAATTCAAAATGCACTCACAGTGACCTGTACGTTTACCTGCAGTTAAGTCTTATAAGTATCTGCATCATTAAGCACCAACGGCAAAGGTATACTGAATACTCGGCATTCGATGTGGCACTTGTAATCCCTCCTTGTTTCAAAAAGAGGATAGGTATTGCATATAATATGAGGCACGTGTACCCTGTTGCAGTGTTCTATCATCAAAAGCTTCAATATTAAGATACCTACTCATTTTCCATACTTTGTCCCTTAGGGAACTTTTCCCCTATTTTATCACAGGCCTAAGTCTGCAGTTGGCCTTGGCAATGATTGAATTATTTCGATATACGAACTATTACAAGACCATCTCTGAGACTCATCACAATATCTATACATTTCACTGAAAATATTACACTGACATGTAAATTGAGGGTTAAGTATTCCACAACGATATTTTGGAAACCATTATGATGTAGCAACGGTCACCATGGTATTCAGGCCTGCGACCGGAATTAAATGTAACAGGTCTGGTTATTCAAATGAATGCAATAAAAATGACACATCAAGCGGTTTCGGTCATTCGTCATTTATATACAATATAAAATGATACAGGTAATAACAACCATATGCTTAAAATGGGCAAACAGAAAAAAATTAGTTCTTTTTTCTTCAAAATAAAACACGCATTTATATCTAATTAAAACCCTATCAAAACCATAGACAATACATTGAGTATAATCTTTACTGTATGAAAAAGTACTGACCACATAAAAGCTTCCTGAATGCTTACTGGCTTATAAATTACCAGTTTATCGAGCAACAGCAAGTAACTGTATTCTACATGTAAAACGTGTCGGCTTTTGAACTTAACAGACCTGTAATGCCCCTGCAAAAAGTTACCTGCATTATATCAGACAGTTTTTTTTCAATGAAATTCTGAAAATATGTTATCCCAACCACATTTCAGAAAGCTGGAATAACTCCTACTAAGCAGCAACCACAAGATTTTCAAATAAGAAAATATCTGATATATTAATAAAATATAACCCATAAACAATTCCCTGTAGGATCATCAAATATAAAATGCTTAAAAAAACAGACACAGTATTATAACAGTGAGACAGGCAAGTATTTGCCAACAGCAGTGTTAACAAAATTTGATTGGTTCCCTGCACAATTATGAATTTATTCTGGCAAAAATGAGAAAGGAAACAAGTCTTGTGTGACATAGAAAGCCTCTAAATTCAACCTCCTCACCTGTAGTTATCTGAAACTTAAGAGGTCATGACGTGAGACAGATCTAATGTGCTAAGGTCTCCACAGAGCCTGTGTGAAAGTCATTTTATTCCAGGTGCAAGTCTGGGGGAATGATGCAGGGCCCCGATGAATCTGGGTCAATTTATTCCAGGTGCAAGTCTGGGGAATGATGCAGGGCCCCGATGAGTCTGGGTCAATTTATTCCAGGTGCAAGTCTGGGGAATGATGCAGGGCCCCGATGAATCTGGCCTTAATATTCAGACTAGCAGCAATTAATAATTTGCCAGATGTTTTGCATAAATAAACACCCATGTTAAGGCGTTCACCATAATTTACTTAAACTGGAAGATATCAAATTAAAATTATGCTGAAGGGAATTCACTGGAGTTTGAGAAAAGGGGGAGCATGGAGCGTAGTGAACTTTTTTTTTAAATACAGAAAACATAAATTCTCATTTTCCTCCAACTGTCTTAAGAGTCACATAAAAAGTTTAATAATTTCAGTGATAACCAAGTGCCTCTTCCATGCAGCTGCCACTCACTCCCACTAAATAACACTGTGGATCACCTTAGGTCTACTTGTTCCCATAGATTACCAGGTAGTGCCTTTTAAATGAAAACCTATTTTTTAAAATATATATAATTTCAATCAATTGCACTGTATTCACTCTCATATTAAGGAAAATGTAAATTATGCAGCTATGAGATGCAGAGATTCCTTTACAAATTATAAAATACCACGTATAAGTCAAAATCTAAACACTATACTCTGTAAATGTCATTGTATGTTTTGATTATGTTCTTCAAGGGACACCTTGATTTGATAAGGTGAAAGCATTAGCATCTTGAGTATTCTGAAAATAAAACTAAATTGCTATAAACATATTTGAATTAGTTAATGCTCATTTTTTGTACACATATATACGAGAAACTAATGATTCAAGTGTATGTTTATTTGTCATAGTTTTTTGTCTTTTATCTAAATAATATGAACCAAATGATAACATCTGACCAGAAGAACTAACACCAGGAGTATGCTGAAGGAAATAATATATATTTATCATAACATTTATAATGAGTAATATAAAATATCCTTTCTAAAAATATTCAAATATAAATCATAGTAACTTGTTATTGCACTGGATAGATTCTTCCAGTCCTCAATACATTTTAGTAGGTGTTTTTACTACAGTTTTGACCTATAACATTACTGTATCTGTTTCATACTGAACAAACAGAAGAACGGTGATGATCTATTTATTTTCTTTCTACTCTCCTTGAACAAAATTAGACATTTCTGCATAGTGTTTAATCTGCAGAATAAGAAACATTTTTAAATACAGTATCTCAATACTTAAACCATACCAAATGGTATCAATGTGTGACATGTAAAGAAACAGACTTGTCAACAACATTTGTGCATAGGTAGCCAGTGACGGAAAGGTAACACTTAAAATATTTGTTTTCTCTGTATAAAAGCGACATAAATATAGGTAGATATGTTGTTATTATCAAAGAAAGAATGAACAAGCCACTCCCTAATCAAGATGAGAGGCAGAATCAATATTATCATTTTATCCTGCAATGCATCATAGGAAGATTACTGAGGTGACCATGGGAATCTTCATGGTGGAATAATGGTCTCTATGGCAACTATTATGATGTTATAAAGGTCATACATTGTATTCATTAAACAGCTTTTATGATTACTGTAGTGACCATTATGGTTATTAACATTACAGCACAAGAATGATCAAATATTTGTTAAAATCACTGATGATTAAAACCTGTTAACAAATGCATACAGCATGCCAAAATTTCATTGTTTAACACATATCTCGACCATTGGTCTTGTATGTTTATTTATTAAATCTATAAAAACACCTGAGTAAAATTTCAAGTCAACTTATCCAGTGTCAATACAGGTGCCTAGAGCAACACCATATAAAAAGCAATGATCATGTAAAATGCAAATTTTAAAATGCAAAAAGGTTGGAATTAACCACCTTTGACATCCAAATTTTTAAAAATATGCTGCATTAGGAACCACTTATAATTTCATGAAATACTGTTCTCTATACAGATAAAAAGCTGTGATTCAGTTAAAAGTGTGAAAAACAAGTGGTTTCACAATATACAATTCCCATACCACTAACATCATATGATTCCCAGGATGTAACATGCAAGGTGGCATGGTGTCTCCTATATCATATTTATCTCATGGGCCTTTTCACAGAAGAAGGTGATAGGCCAGCTGAAGTGTATTTCTTAGGATCTTGTTCGGTCAAACCTCCCAACTTCCCTGCTGCAGTTGGGGCAGGTATGGATGACATCCTTCAGGGAGGGGATGCACAGAGGAATGAAGCAGCATCCCAACCACACCACAGGGAAGGCCAGTCTGTGAAAAGTGATATTGGTGAGTATTTTATCCATGAGAGTGTACATACATATATGCATGAAACAAGGGACCCATGGGTCATGGCGCTCAGCTGTTATATATAAGTACAAAATATGATTTGGAAGACGGGGTAGACAAATGCCTGTTTTGTGTGGTAACAAAAGCTGTGTAATGAGATGATGGTGTTTACCTCAAGTTATGTAAGATTTGGATAAAATCCTGGTAGTGCTATTGTCACACAGATTTGGACTTGGTTTTGAGATACTGTGATGCATATGAATAATTTACAGATGGACAGGCAACTGGACAGAATGGACTGATACCTTTATTTCAACTTCAAGGGAATTATGCATTTAAGTTTATATTAAGGCCTATTTTTTTAACGTATCCACTTTTTCCATTTATAGTTTTTATCAGATTCATTTTTTAATTTAAAAGTAAAAATCTGAAAATATAAGTTAAAATATCAGAGTTCTTAGTTGCAATCATTATTTATTCAGAGTGTAGCTCATGTAAGGATCATATTATGCATACACATATCTTTAATTATTTTTCAATCACAAATGAAAACTGAATTTAAAGCAAAATAATGCCACAACTTGGCATCTTCAAGCTTATTCCTTGAATCACAATTAAAATGTTTTGTACATTGGAGTTTTCAGTACATGCTAAATTTTATTCACCGAAATAAAAGATTCAGTACATTTGATAAAATATTAACATCTTTTCAAAAAAAGTATACACACTATTGGTTGAATGAGAGACAAACAATATCAACTAGAATACGGGTAGTCGACAAGCGACTACGTGTATCCGCCAAAATCAGAGAAGGACGGGTGAAGTGAGGCATGGATTGAGTGGCAAGGGGATATAGAGTTACATATGTAAAATATTAGTATTGGATCTCTGCCACATAAACATGATTGTAGGTGGCGCCACCTGTTATTTGAACGAGAAACTATCCAAGATATATACACATGCAAAATTTCAAGTGGAAAAGTCAAACCACTGCAGAGATATGAGTGATTTTATCCCACAGCAGACAAACAGATGGATGCTGTGCAAACATGGTTGCAGGTGGCGCCACCTTTTGTTGTGTATGTTATAAAGCTATCCCAGGGCTACATTTGTGTAAAATTTTTTTCCGGATCGGTCAAACGGTTCCCGAGATATGAGCTTGGATGTCTGCAGCGTTAACATGAATGTAGGTGGCGCCACCTGTCATAAAATCAAGGAAGCTATCTAGGATGTATACGCATGCCGAATTTTAGGTGAATTAGTCAAACCATTGCAGAGATATGAGTGATTTTAACCCCAGGCAGATGAACAAATGGACACTGTGCAAACATGGTTGCAGGTGGCGCCATCTTTTGTTGTGTATGTTATAAAGCTATCCCAGGGCTACATTTGTGTAAAATTTTTTTCCGGATCGGTCAAACGATTCCCGAGATATATGGGTTTATGTGTGGAGCGTTAACGTGAATGTAGGTGGCGCCACCTGTCATAAAATCAAGAAAGCTATCTAGGATGTATATGTATGCCGATTTTTAGGTGAATTAGTCAAACCACTGCAGAGATATGAGTGATTTTAACCCCAGGCAGATGAACAAATGGACACCATGCAAACATGGTTGCAGGTGGCGCCACCTTTTGTTGTGTATGTTATAAAGCTATCCCAGGGCTACATTTGTGTAAAATTTTTTTCTGGATCGGTCAAACGGTTCCCGAGATATATGGGTTTATGTGTGGAGCGTTAACGTGAATGTAGGTGGCGCCACCTGTCATAAAATTGAGAAAGCTATCTAGGATGTATATGCATGCCAAATTTTAGGTGAATTAGTCAAACCACTGCAGAGATATGAGTGATTTTAACCCCAGGCAGATGAACAGATGGACACTGTGCAAACATGGTTGCAGGTGGCGCCACCTTTTGTTGTGTATGTTATAAAGCTATCCCAGGGCTACATTTGTGTAAAAAAATTTTCCGGATCGGTCAAACGGTTCCCGAGATATATGGGTTTATGTGTGTAAACAGACGCACAAACGGACGCTGGGCAGAGACGAAAGGTCAGAGGTCAAGGTCACTTGGTTAGGCACCAGTTCACATGTGACCCGATAATTTGTGTAAGTTTCGGAAAAATCTGTCCAGTAGTCTCAGAGGAGTTCTCCGGAAATGAACGCGGCGGCGGCGGCGGCGGCGGCGGAACCCGGTCAAAAACATAGTATCCGCAAAACTTCGTTTTGGCGGATACAACTAATAACTATCTCAGCTTTAATTTATTATTGGAATTTATAGTCAATTTCACACTTGAAGTTTTTACTCTTCTGAAGTAAGGAATTCCTTATCTGATGACCATCCACACCTTAACAGCAATACACCACTTTGAGGACACAGTTAAATGTGCACTTTAATCATTGTAACCCTGGTGGTACAATACAAAATGAATAAAATACAGAAAATTATAACATTCATCTAGTTTATGCACAATCTGGGAATGGGAAGTTGGGGGGGGGGGGGGTAAAGGGCAGAGAAGAAGCTTGCTAGTAGTGGCCAAGCTGAGCCAAGGCAAGCTGCCTGGGGTTGTTTCTTAAGACAAGGGAAGGCTGTACTACTAGGTGGGCATGATGTAACAACACTTGACATGGTGTATGAAAACTTGAATAAAAGCTATTCTTATCAATCAATTCTTTTGAAATTTCAGATTTTAAAAGATTAAATCCTTATGTATATATGCTGTGAAAATAAAATCAACAGTGCTTACAAGAAAAAAATGTGCCTTTGCCAAATTTGGACAAAATTTATTGTATTGATTAAGGTACTGATTTGTTATTTATGCTAATAACTTAAACAAGGGTTCAAAGGGGTGGGGTGGGGGGGGGGGGGAGGAGTTACAACACCTTTGGATATAAATAAATATAGAATATGGAATTAAATTCAATGGTGCTTACTGGTGGGAGTTACAGCACCTCTGCATATACGTAAAGGATAAAATTTAATTTAAATGAAATTATTTTTAAATATTTAAAACAGGCAGAGAGATGGAAAACAAAGCAAATAACTTTAATTTCCATTCTACTGAGACAGGAAATCAATGAACAAATGTTTGCATTAGATCCTATTTTTTTTTCTTTTGTAAATTCATTTTGTTTAAGTTTATTAATTTTACTATATATTCACAGTATATCATATATATCTGAATATTTAAATTGATTCACAAATCTAAATTGCATCTACATTTATACTTATTTAGTCAGGTAACATCACATTATGCACACAGATATAAATTATTTTATATAAATATATTTTTTAATTTGCAAAGCAATAAATATATGAAAATAACACTCCAGAATTCACTATTTTAAATGGCACCTATATTTACCTCATGATTTGTTTCATATTATCAAATTATGCCTTCTGATGGGTTAATATTTTGTCTAATTATTTAAAAGGAAATAATTTCTTTAAAATGCTACATCATTGCTTTACATTTAAAGAAATACAGTTCACAATAACAAACCATGTATTGCAAAATAATTGGTGGTGGTGGGGGGGGGGGGGGGCGCGGATGGGGGGTGTTAGGGTAGGGCCCATGAGAATAAGTGTATGTATATTACAACAGGGGTGTTCTGCCAGTGCTGCATCACTAATAAGGTTACCTAGGAAAGGCAAGAGCAAGAGTGGGGTCTTGGATCTACAATAGCAAATAAATTAGAGCATATGAAAACTTCAATAATCAGAATAATTTTTAAGCTTTTACTTTCAAATTTCAGAATTCAACAGATTAAATCCACATGTATCCCGGCTGTGAAAAATAAATAAAATATACTTAAGAGAAAAATACGTGCCATGGTCAAATTTGGGCAAAATTTAATCAGGAAAAAAATATTGTACAAATGTAGCCCTTGGATAGCTTTATAACATACACAAAAAATGATGGCGCCACCTACAACCATGTTTGCACAGTGTCCATCTGTTCATCTGCCTTGGATTAAAATCACTCATATCTCTGCAGTGGTTTGACTAATTCACCTGAAATTTGGCATGTGTATACATCCTAGATAACTTTCTTGATTTTATGACAGGTGGCGCCACCTACATTCACGTTCACGCTGTAGACATCAAAGCTCATATCTCGGGAACCATTCGACCAATCAGGCACAGCGTCCATCTGTTTGTCTGCCTTGGGTTAAAATCACTCATATCTCTGCAGTGGTTTTACCAAATTACCTGAAATTCAGCATGCGTATACATCCCGCATAGCTTTCTTGATTTTATAACAGGTGGTGCCACCTACATTCACGTTCACACTAAGACATCCATGCTTATATCTCCGGACTTGTTCGACCAATCCGGAAAAATTTTACACAAATGTAGCCCTTGGATAGCTTTATAACATACACATAAATGGTGGTGCCACCTGCAGCCATTTTTGCACAGCGTCCATCTGTTTGTCTGCTGTGGGATAAAATCACTCATATCTCTGCAGTGGTGTGACTTTTCCACCTGAAATTTTGCGTGCGTATACATCTTGGGTAGTTTCTCAGTCAAATAAAAGGTGGCGCCACCTACAATCATGTTAACGTGGCAGACATCCATTCTATTATGTAACACATGTAACTCTATTGGCCCATGCAACCCAATCCATGCCTCACTTCACCCATCCTACTCAGATTTTGGCGGATACACGTAGTCACTTGTCGACTACCCGTATTCTAGTTTTAGTTGTTTTAATGCATGTATCAGAAAAAAGGAAAAGTAATCCAGCTATGAAACTAACACATGTGTAAAAAATAACCCAGGGATCAGAACAACCAATAAATTTTACAAGGAGCAAAACGGAGATGGGCATGTTTAATTTTATTAACTGAAAGAAAGGAATCATTATAAACAAGGGACCTATGGGTCACTGTGCTCAGCTGACGTTAACCTTGAAGGTAAAAATCTAAAATAATATCAAATGGAGATAAAGTGTAAGAGGAAGAGGTAATAAAGGCCATGGTTGGTTTATATGATTGGTTTGTATTGATGAGCAAGAAATTGTTGCAAAAAATATTTTGTGACCTGACCATGTGTTTCCTAATGTTGAAACTAAAGCATGTGAGCAGTTTGTGAACAAATGATCTGTACTATAACCATGATCATTAGTTGGTTTTTGATTAACTGTTGACATTTCAGTAGTTTACACATTTGTTCAATTGAATCTATTTTTTGGTATACTATATATTATTAAATATATGTATTTTTTTATGAAATGTATACAGTTGAAATATAGCTAATTAATAACATAAAACAGGGCAAACAAAGCCTGATCTCAAATTCTGCTGAGGCAGGAAAATAATGAACAAATGTTTGTATTAAATCCTGATTTTTTTAATCACATCAATTATTTTCTAATTTAAGTTTATATTTCTATACATTTCCAATTTAATATATATCTGAATATAAAAGATGATTCATAATTCTCAACTGCATCATCATCAATCTCAATCTTGTCAGATAACACCACATCATGCATACAAATGTTTATTTATTTTTTACCACAAAAATATATCTTTTAAATCTGCAAAACAATGAATATCTAAAAATAATACTTGATTTAGATTTCACAATTTTTAATTGTGTCTTTATTTATCCATAATGTGCTTCATATTTTATAATAATTTAAGCATACTGATGGGTTCAATTAGATTTGTTAAAATCATTTAAAAGAAAATTGATTTCTTTAAAAATGCTACATTACACAACATTGCATCTTCTGGATTACACCTTGAATTTTTTTTCAAGGAAAGTTTTTGCATATGGGAGTGGAAACAGCAATACAATTAAGGAGATACTGTGAAAACAATAACAATTACTGCATAACACTTTGGGTTGGGTTTGCGGGGGGGGGGGGGGGGGGGGGGGGGGGGGTGATATGAGAATAACTGTACACCTGTCACAGCAGGGGATCTCCCCCAGTGACTGTAACAAATCAGAAACCCTGGCATAGCTGACTTCCAGTGACCTGGAGTGGAACCCTGCATCTGTAATCAAAGCAAGTGACTACAGAAAAAAAATCAATAACTAGCTTAATTTTCAAGCTTTTATTTTCAGATTTCAGATTTAGACAAACTAAATATTAATGTTTACATTCTGTGAAAATTAAATCAATGGTGCTTACAGGAAAAAAACGTGCCATGGTCAAAGTTGGGCAAAATTTAAGGTACTGATTTTTTTTTTATGCTAATAACTTAAAAAATTTACAAAATTCAGATCTAATTTTGGGTGAACAATTGAATCTTAATTAAAAATAGTTATATACTTGAGAAAATAGACTCTAGTTTCAAAATTTTTCATGTTAAGTGAGTTATTATTTTTCCTGATTTTTTACAAAGTCCATTTTGTTTGGGCCCATAACTTAAAGAATTTATACTTTGCAGACTTAATTTCTGGCATGTACATAGGAACTATATAGAGGAATATTTATGGTAAATATGAGGAATAACAGATGAGTGGTTTTGATATTAGGCAGTCCTGAAGTGTGAAAATAGGATTTTAATAAAAAATTGAGGTTTTCCTTAATTTCTCAAAGGAACGAAGTCGCAAAGACCCAGTTTTTGGTTTGGTAGGAGATCTTGGGGACATCTAACATTATGCTGAATTTTGGATTCCTAGGTCTTACGGTTTCAAAACGTGCCACATCTACGGACGGACGGACGGACGGACGGACAGACGGAGCTAAAAATTGATTATTTACATATTATCATCTGACAACTATTACAGCAATGAGTCTTATGTTATTAGTCAAACAGATTGACATCTTAATAAGAACTTGTCTGAGTAATATTTTAAATGTTTGACATATTTTAATTTTTTTTTTTTAATTTTGCATTAAATGTAAATTAACAAACTGAAATACTTGGAAAAGACTTGAAAATCTAGATTTATTTAATATAATATACTGCATCCTTGTCTTTCATTAATTTGCTCATACAATCCCTAACAGTAAAATTATTTGCCTAGTTCTACTTCTCTGGTCATTGACACTTTATGGAACCTGGCCTTTTTTTGCCATCTTAGTCTTTATTCATAATCTTTCGGATTGTCTAATTTATTTTTACTGTTCATACTGTCATCATCACTGTATCATCTTTTATATGTATCAGCATTTTAGAGCATGCATAGCATGGATTTAACGTTTTATAAAATAAATTATTATTATTATTATAATTAGAAAGTCATAAATACCAGTATTTTGTATTTTCACTGGAAGTGGAAGATTACAAGAACCTATTCTGATATCTGAAGTCTATCAACTAAAGATAATCCCTAGAACCATTTATGAAAATAGGCCAGAAGCAAAGATCCCAACACACACAGGCTGTTCGTCGTTTTGTTTATATCAACATGTTTATATAATAAGTTGGGACCCACCAAAATAAACACATTTAACAAGGACTTCTTGCAGCAAGTCAGACAAATAGAGATTTTTCAACTTCTGCACAAATACAACACACTACCTTGTAATACAAGGTTATTTTTCTGTTGTAAACATGCTGTTTTTACTAACAGCCTGTCAATAAACAACCTCACACATCCATCACAGAGGCATTATAAAATTTTCCCCCAACAGGAATCACCTGGAGTTCATCAATATGTTCACAGAGTAAGCCAGAAATCAGAAATTACAAAGGAAAAGTTAGTGAATAGCTGGCTTAAACTTTCATGTGAAAGGCAGAGGAGACTTACCCAGCCAAACACACGCCTCCTGCGACCATCCAGGCCATGGTGCCAACTGTGTACTCAGTGCTGGTAGTAATCTGTGCGCTGCAGTGTGGACAGGTCATGGACACTGGCGACTCTCGGAATCGCTGCTGGGTCACCACCATCGTAGGCTGTGTGACCACCACAGTGGTAGGAGGGGCTGTAATACACAATCAAAAGCTAAAAGAGACAGTCACATACCTTAAAAAATATGGTATCTGCAAATATTTTGTTCTAAAAATGCTAGCTTACTTATATATACAAGTGGCAAAAAACCTGCAATGTCACACACTGTTCCAAAATATGAACATATCACTTAAACCACCTAGTAGCCATCCCACACAACTTCAAAAGTCAAGATTTAACAGGCTTCCAACCAGTATTTTTTCTTCTTTCAAATTTCTTCTTTTTGGGAAGTTCTATTGTTATGGTAGACAGACACACATGTACAATGTGTACTCACAGATTATGAGTTACAACTATAAAAAAAAGGTATTTTACAGGTGGACTGAAAGATAGAAAGTCCATTGATATGTCTGGATGATTGTGCTAGGAAACATTGGTATTATGTCAAAATGAACTTTGGTAATAACATGAGATAATACATATCTTGCTTCAACTGTTTACGTCCCTTTAAAGAGAGCTCACACTTGACCCATGATGTCTGTGATTTGTTTAAAGAAGAGTGGGAGGAAATCAGGAAGTGAGACATGATTATAGAAACACAGACAGATTTTGTTAACAAGCTCAAAATTTCCTGATTTTTTTTTTACAGAGGAAACATCATGACTAACAGTGCCCAAAATAATAGATTATATCAATGAATGGTCATTTTCTTTCACAATCAATTAAATCAAAGGCATTTTTGCATAATTAATGACAAAGTAATGTATACACATCAAAAGAAGTCATATTATCCAGATAAAATTTTCTTATCCTGTCAATGATACAAGAAAGGCAGGGCACAAAACAGCAAACAGCATTAAAAACTTAACCTTGTGCAGTGAATATGTACACATCCCGGCCATTATCTTGACCCTTCAAAATGATGCACAAAATTAGAATGAATTTCTTCATTCAAAATTTTAGTTATGATTCTGTACAGAATATTTTACAGTAATATAGATGGTGCCTAAAATAACTGATTTATAATGGACCATCAGTCATTTCTCATTCACTGAATATGATTTAACAACTGATTCCTATAATTAATTTTGGCACCATATTTGGCCATATCTAGATTCAATGGTAGAGTACTTTAGAACTGACCAGGACACACCAAGTAATATCAGGAGGAAATTGTGATGACAGTCGAGACTATCATGATATCAAGCAGTATTTTAACGTGCTCAAAAATTTCTGTCTGTTTTTGTCTTTTACGGGGGATTGGAGTGATACTGGGGCATCACTCAGAGACAGATCCATATATTCTCAGCTATATTTGGCAAGCCTTATTGTAAACTTTTGTTGATTGAATAAATGAATGTCAGCCTTGCCACACAGACCAACCTTTAATACTGTATAGTTTGAAACTGTTGTGTTCATTTATTACCAACAGTAGGATCTAATCTTCTTGTCAGAGCTATTTACTCCACATTTGAGCAAATAATTTTTGTTCTTATTATCATCCACTTGTGTCTGAACAATACTGCTATACACCATAGACATTATAATTCATTTGTTATTTTGTGAAAATTAGAAATTTGCTTTGGCTACCTATAGAAGACTGTCATCCAATATTTGCAGCTATCCCCTGTAATTAAGAAGTGGATCAACATATCATTCTTGCAAAACTAGGTTCTTCCTGTAATTGTTTTATGCACAAATAAATTCTATCTATTGTCTGCTATATCAAATGAAATGTGTGAGAGTGCTTAATTAAAGCTGGACCAGCCCAGTACAACATTACCTCCAGGTTGACCATATCCAGGTGGCTGTTGTGGGTAGCCTGGCTGTGCTGGGTACATCCCAGGCGGTGGGGGCGGCTGGGTGGGGTAACCTCCTGGTGGGGGAGGTCCCTGTGGGGGAGGGTATTGCCCCGGGGGAGGCTGGTAAGCTGGAGGGGGACCTGTACCCTGCTTCTCATACTCCATGATCTCTCTTCTGTTCTGATGAAATCAACCTCTTGGTCCTTTCAAAGAAAATGCAAAACATAACAAATATTATTAATTCAATTTCATGACACTTCCTCATTAGTTGTAAAACATTTTCAGTGTATTATTTATCAATCAATCACAACAACGCCTTTACTTATACAATAACTGTAATGCAACCAATTAAACCAGAATCATTTCAAGACAGAATAACAGACAGTGGCTAGTAAGGATTAGCAGCCTAGGTGTTACCTACATAATGATAAAGATACTGAAATGTCATATTATGTTTAAATGTCCTTATGTGTAATGACAGTCTTGGGGGGGGGGGGGGGGAGCTGTCTGTGCATTTACTTGATATGATCTTTAAACAGGGTCTGTACAAAGTACATTCACCATTAGGAGAATAACCTACTTCTAAAGGCAGAGCAAACAACTCCGGGTTTATACTTAAATAAAACCCCACTGGTGACTCAGCAGATCAAACCACATCTGTACAAATTTAGAGGTCTACATGCAAATCAAGCTCCAGCACAAACAACAAGTGCACAAGGACCCAAGGCTCACCTGTAACTAACAAATTCCATAAATACTTGAGAAAGCAAGAATTATCCTATTTGATAAAAGCAACTAATTAAACCTTTATATTTCATTATATATTTCATTTTGATTAAGGGGAATTCTTCATGAAACAAAAAAATGAGTCTAACCATAAAACCTGGTTGCCATAACATAAATGTTGTTACATTTGTACTTGATCCTGTGCCAGAACTCAGAGAAAATAGACTGGCTCTCTGCAAACTTTTCCTTGTGAAAAGAGATTCAAGGAAGCAAAATGAACATGAAATTACTTCTCTGAAAATATGCAAGATGACTGTGCATCGAGGTTGAACATACTCAAAAATGAACTGAAAATGGAAAAGAACCCTCAAAGTAACTAGAATACTCACAGGTCAGGAAGGGCCCTGCAAAAGGCCCATAGACTTCTAGTGCGGGCTGAGTGATGCTTGGAAAAGTATAATAAAAGGCCTGATTACACGCAGATATGGAGGACACTGACCAAAAACAGTATTTAAACCACTGAACCAAGATAAAGATAGTCGTGTATGATGGTGTAGAAGTGGAACATTCCAAGTATGAGAGGCATAATTACATCATATGTATTAATCTGTAAGCCTGTTTAAGCATATAAATCAGTAGGATGGATGATCCTGTGACCTTAACCTTTGAACTTGTACTGTTGAAATACATATGGTTCTACCCGTATTGTAAGGTATTTCAAAAGTGAAAGATTAGGATGAAAATCATAGCTTCCACAATCCCCCAGTCTTGAGGTTTCTTGCTTCAATTGATGGGCTAAACGTAAGTCAAGTTTGAAGTTGTAATCCGGAATTTTTTTGGACAGCTGGCTCATGTGACCTTGACCTTTGACCCCAATACTGAAAAGGATCTATCCCTATTGGCAGGTAAGCTGTATGTTCAAGATGGAAGGTCTGGTATAAAAGGTTTTGCTTAAAAATGCATCCACAGTCTTTTAAAAGATGTGGGGCCTGTGACCTTGAGTTAGAAAGAACATTCCACCGACATTCACGAGAACAGAGTCTGAATACCTGTGGGGGAGACTTATCCCCCTGATTCAACCTGACCTGAAATAGGGTTTTATACAAATTAACAGAAGGATCTATGCAAATAAACTAAAAAAATCCAATATTTTGGATAGGGCTGTAGCTTCTATGTAGCATGCACAAGCTATTTTTTTTTTAATCTGTTTAAAACTTTTTTTCATCTCCCTTGCAAGTACTGCAAGCAGAGCACCACAACCTGCCAAAACCATAGTTTACTGACCTCCAGCCTGCAGATATAGTTAATATGTAAACACATCAGGCTCTATATTGCATAACATATGCTCCCAATTGCTAAGTATCATAGCCAAATCGTTTTCTACTGAGAGTGATATTTAGCTTTTAAAGCTTGGCAGCTTTCTGTTATCATTCATAAACAAGGGACCCATGGGTCACGGCGCTCAGCTGTTATATATGATAAACAAGGGACCTATGGGTCACGGCGCTCAGCTGTTATATATGATAAAAAAATATGATTTAGAAATGAGGCACATGCTGGTTTTGTGTGGTAATAAGTATAAGCTGTATTATGAGTTGTTGTTGTTAAGCTTATGTATGATTTTGATAGTACCTTTGGAGACAGAGAAGAGAATTGATTTCATTTATTTTATTAACAAATGGAGTACTATTGTCACACAGATTTTGACTTGGCCATATAACTTATAAGCAGAACATATAATATAAGAGTTTAACTATTTATTAAAAAAATTACAAATATTGTCCCAGATATAATTTTTATTAAAAATAATAAGACAATCGTATGATTTTTAAAATGAAATATAACTGAAATGATTATTAAAATAATATTAAAGAATATATTCATGAATGCATTCATGAATACATTAGGAAAGTATTTGCACTGGTATTCATATACTTTCATTTTTTCCTGAATTCCCATTCTTTATGCAAGAAATTTTATAATGGAGTACATATTCATATTCGTATTTAAATACAACTGCAAAGTATTCCCACCATGTCTGGTATTTATTCAGTTTTCACCAAACAATGGTGTTGAGAATCCAGAATGTACAAAATTCACACATTTAAATAATGATCATAAGTACCTGGTTTTATGGCTTTTATTTATATTAAAAAAAAAATAAATGTGATATATTTATTTGGGACTAATTTCACATCAATGTACACACTAGACACAGTAGGAATCTAGATTAATATTATCAACTGCATCTTTGTCTATCATTAATTTCCTTCATATGATCCCTAATGATTAGTAATGAATAATATGATTTATTTTTTATTATTAAAATTGAACTGAAAAATGCCATAGGTGACTGCATGGTGTTATTTGGAATACGTGACATTCTATCTATCAATACAAGATTCTTATATCATCAGTAACTGCAAGTTATTTCCCTATTAATATAAACTAACAAATTCCTTTTCTATTTTTCTTTAATTTGTTATTAAAAACCAATAAAAATTGATTAATTTATTGTTATGTTGTTGTTTAAAACTACTTGATGAGTTGGGTTGGACAACTGTGGCTGGCCATAAGCTGCCTTGCTGCCCCGGTATCTGCCTCGCCTCAAGCGTGCATAATTTGCTGAAAGTTCAACAAGGTCAACATACAGGTGACTCAAGAGTGGCTGGTGAGAGCCAAGGTCTGACATGGTCTCATAAAAACATTCATAAAAGCTACAATTTTTGGCCAATTTCTTTCAGCTTTCTAAACTAAAAAGCTGAAATCCATGTGTGTGCATGATATGAAAATTATATAAACAGAGCTCACATTAAACAAAAGTGAAATGGTCAAAGTTGGGCAAAATTTAAGGTACTAATTTTATATTTATACTAATAACTTATAAAATTTTAAAAATTCAGAACTAATTTTGGGTATTCAAATGAATCTTGATTAAATAATCTTACATCCCTGACAAAAAATCTCTAGCTTCAGCAAGCCCCTTGTTAAGGGAGTAAATATATTTCTTGATTTTTTACAAAGTGCATATTGTTTGGGCCCATAATTTAAAACAATTACGCAATACTGACATCATTTCTGGCATGTGCACAGAGAATGTATTGAAAAACATGTATATAATATATGATTAAAGTCAGATCAGTGGTTTTGATATTAGGCAGTATTGAAGTGAAATAATGGGTTTTTAATTGAAAAATGAAGTTTTTCATTAATATCTCAAAGGTATTAAGTCCTAGTGACCAAATTCCTGGCATGGTAGGGAATTTTAGAGACATCTAATTGTATGCCAGATTTTAGGAACTGAGAGCTTAAGCTGGGGAGCTGAGCTCTTGCAAACTGCATAACACTAGCCTGATGTAAACAATATGTTACATGGTGCTTGAAAACTTGAATAAAATCTACAGTTTTTGATCAACTGGTTTCAAATTTTTGGTGTTAACAGACAAAATGCTAACAAAAACATGCTGAGAAAATTAAATCCACAGTACTTACAGGAAAAAAACGTGCCATGGTCAAAGTTAGGCAAAATTTAAGGTACCAATTTTTTGTTTTTGCTAATATTTTAAAAAATTTAAAAGATTTTGATCTAATTTTGGGTATACAATTTAATTTTGATTAATTAAAGTTATATTACTTGAAAAAAAGTCCATAGCTTTAACAAGTTTTGTGTTAAGTGATCAAATATCTTTCCTGATTTTTTACAAAATGCATTATGTTCTGGCCCATAACTTTCTTAAATTATATAATACAGACATAATTTCAGGCATGTACATAGGAACTATATAGAGGAATATTTATGGTAAATATGAGGAAAAACAGATGAGTGGTTTTGATATTAGGCAGCCCTAAAGTGTGAAAATAGGTTTTTTATAAAAATTGAGGTTTTTCCTTAATTTCTCAAAGGAACAAAGTCGCAAAGACCCAGTTTTCGGCTTGGTAGGAGATCTTGGGGACAGCTAACATTATGCCAAATTTTGGATTCCTAAGTCTTACGGTTTCAAAACGTGCCACATCTACGGACGGACAGATGGACGGACTGACGGACGGACGGACGGACAGACGGACGGACGACGGACAATGGACCACGACTATAGCTCAGATGACTTATAGTCAGCTGAGCTAAAAATATGATTTGGGAATGAGGCACATGCTGGTTTTGTGTCGTAATAAATATAAGCTTTATTTTGAGTTGTTGGTGTTTAGCTTATGTATGATTTCGATAGTATCTTTGGAGACAGGGAAGAGGACTGATTTCATTTATTTTATTAACAAATGGAGTGCTATTGTCACACAGATTTTGACTTGGCCATATAACTTATAAGCAGCACATATAATAAGAGTTTAACTATTTATTAAAATTTAATAACAAATATTGTGCCAATATAATTTTTATTTAAAAAAATGATTATTAAAATAATATTATAGAATATATTCATGAATGCATTCATGAATACATTTTGAAAGTATCTGCACTGGTATGCAAATACTTTCATTTTTACCTGAATTCCCATTCTTATGCAATAAAATTTTTTAATGCAGTACATATTCATATTCGTATTCAAATACATTAGCAAAGCATTTGCACCATGTCTAGTATTTATTCAGTTTTAGCCAAACAATGATGTTGAGAATCAAGAATATATAAAATTCCCAAATTTTAATAATGATCATAAGTACCTGGTTTTATGGCTTTTATTTATATTAAAAAAAAAATAAATGTAATATATTCACTTTGGACTACTTTCACATTAATCTACACACTAGACACAGTAGGAATCTAGATTAATATTATCAACTGCATCTTTGTCTATCATTAATTTCCTTTATATGATCCCTAATGATTAGTAATGAATAATATGATTTGTTTTTTTATCATTAAAACTGAACTGAAAAATACCATTGGTGACTGCATGGTGTTATTTGGAATAACATTGACATTGACATTCTATCCATCCATACAAGATTCTTACATCATCAGTAACTGCAAGTTAATTTTCTGTTACTCATCAACTAACAAATTCCTTTTCTATTGATTTTTCTTTAATTTGTTATTAAAAACCAATAAAAATTTATTAATTTATTGTTATGTTGTTTTTCAAAACAACTACTAGATGAGTTGGGTTGGAAACCTGGATCAACTGTGGCTGGGCATTAGCTGCCTGGCTGCCCCAATTGATACCTTGCCTCAAGCGTGCATAATTTGATGAAAGGTCAACAAGGTCAACATACAGGTGACTCAAGAGGGTCTATGTAGAGCCTAGGTCTAACATGGTCTCATAAAAACATTAATAGAAGCTACAATATTTGGCCAATTTCTTTCAGCTTTCTATACTACAAAGATGAAATCCTTATGTGTGCATGATAAGAAATTATATCAACAGTGCTCTCAGGAAACAAACGTGCCATGGTCAAAGTTGAGCAAAATTTAAGGTTCTAATTTTATATTTATACTAATAACTTATAAAATTTGAATAATTCAGAACTAATTTTGGGTATTCAATTGAATCTTGATTAAACTAGACATTTCTTGGCACCGCAGGTGCCAGAGTATCCCCAGACATAGTAGCCCCCCCCCCCTTTAAGAAGAGACCCCCATTTTTAGCAGCATATACTGACATTTTGCATATTTATTGTTTCTTCTATCTAACAATCCACAATCTTGTTGAAGATGTTGGTCCTGTGACCTTGATCTTTTTAAAGATGTGTCCTGTGACCTTGACCTTTGACCTCATGACCCCAAAATCAATTTGGGTCTTGCTTTTCCAATGGGACATATGCAAGTCAAGTTTGAAATCTATACATCAATAGAGCAGGAATTATCATCCAGAAACTAATTTTTTTGGAAAGATGGCTCCTGTGACCTTCACCTTTGACCTCAAAATTGATAGTGTTCTTCCTCTCTTGGCAAACCTATATGTGCACGATGACAGATCTGAAATGAAATGTTTGGCTGAAAATGCATCCACATCTTTTTAAAGATGTGTCCTGTGACCTTGCCCTTTGACCTCATGACCCCAAAATCAATTTGGGTCTTGCTTTTCCAATGGGACACATATAATAAGTCAAGTTTGAAATCCATACATCAATAAAAGCAGGAATTATCATCAAGAAACTAATTTTTTGACAGATGGCTCCTGTGACCTTCATCTTTGACCTTGTGACCTCAAAATTGATAGGGGTCTTCCTCTCTTGGCAGGTGAACTATATGTGCAAGATGAAAGGTCTGACATGAAATGTTTGGCTGAAAATGCATCCACAATCTTTTTAAGGATGTGTCCTGTTACCTTGACCTTTGACCTCATGACCCCAAAATCAATTGAGGTCTTGCTTTTTCAATGGGACATATATAAGTCAAGTTTGAAATCCATACATCAATAAAAGCAGGAATTATAATCCAGGAACTAATTTTTGGACAGATGGCTCCTGTGACCTTCATCTTTGACCTTGTGACCTCAAATTGATAGGGGTCTTTCTCTATTGGCAGATGACTTGTATGTGCAAGATGAAAGGTCTGAGATGAAATGTTCAGCTGAAAATGCATCCACAATCTTTTTAATGATGTCCTGTGATCTTGACCTTTGACCTCATGACCCCAAAATCAATTGGAGTCTTGCTTTTTCAATGGGACATATATAGTCAAATTTGAAATCAATACATCAATAAAAGCAGGAATTATCATCCAGAAACTAATTTTTGGACAGATAGCTCCTGTGGCCTTGACCTTTGACCTTGTGACCCCAAAATTTATATGGATCATCCACTATTGGCAAGTGAGCTATATATTCAAGATGGAAGACCTGGGATGAAAGTTTGACTTAAAATGCATCCACAGTATCTTTTAAAATGCCAGTCCAGTGACCTTGACCTTTGACCTTATGACCCTAGAACCTATAGGGTTCTTACTTTAGTGGTGGGCCATACATGAGTCATGTTTGAAATCCATATGGCTATCAACACTGGAGATATTATATATGGCAATATTCAAAGTCAAGGCCACTATCATAGGAAAGGTCATGACCCCAATTTAAATAAACATCATCCCATAACCCATACCTATGTATATGCATAATATAAAAGAAATCTGTCCATTAGTTTTTGACTTATAATGCTCACAGTACTGCAAGGTGGCAATTTTGGGGGTATTAAAGGGCACGAAAACATGTAAAGAATAATAGGTGGCGCCACCAGTTTCTGGAACATGACAACCCTATCCATGATCTTCCATCAACTTGATTTTGGGATAAATCCATGCAAGATTTCTTGAGATATTAAAGAATTTGTGTGATTTTCCCCAAAATTGGACCTATTCAAGGTCAAGGACACTCTCCTAGTAAAGGTCATGACCTCATTTTAAATAGGCGTCGTCCTCTTACCCATATCTATACATATACCAAGTTTGGTAAAGTTCCGTGAAATTTTTTTGGGTTATCGCGCCAACAAGATTTATATGTGGCGGCGGCGGCGGGACCGGTATGAAAACATAGTATCCCCCGACTTTGTCTGGGGATACAATAATGTTACATCCCTGACAAAAAATCTCTAGCTTCAGAAATCCTCTTGTTAAGGGAGTAAATATATTTCTTGATTTTTAAAAAAAAAGTGCATTATGTTTGGGCCCATAACTTAAAACAACTAGAATACGAGTAGTCAACAAGCGACTACGTGTATCCGCAAAAATCAGAGAAGGACAGGGTGAAGTGAGGCATGGATTGCGTGGCAAGGGGAAATAGAGTTACATGTGTTAGGCCAAAAAAAATTAAAGGTATGGTTCTCAGGCACCGCCCGCATCAAATTTAAACCCACGCATCAAAAATTTTTATTTTGATTTTCAAAAGAAACTTTCCAATTTTGAGCTGCTGCAGCTCTGACATTTCTTTCAAGAAGATAATTTCTTTGGTTTTGTAGTGCTTTTACTTATTTAGCAAAATAAAACTGTTATTTTCATGCTTTTCCCTTATCATTTGACATTTTTGTCGAAACATACCAAAAAATTTAAAATAAAAAAAGCACCTGCCCGCATTGATTTCTGAAAAAAAGTGCCTGAGAACCATACCTTTTTTTTATTTTGGCCTTACTTATTAGAATGGATCTCTGCCACATACACATGATTGTAGGTGGCGCCACCTGTTATTTGAATGAGAAACTATCCAAGATGTATACACATGCAAAATTGCATGCGGAAAAGTCAAACCACTGCAATGATATGAGTGATTTTATCCCACAGCAGACAAACAGATGGACGCTGTGCAAAAATGGCTGCAGGTGGAGCCACCTTTTTTGTGTTTGTTATAAAGCTATCCAAGGGCTACATTTGTGCAAATTTTTTTTCCTGATTGGTCAAACTAGTCTGGAGATATAAGCATTAATGTCTGCAGCGTGAAGGTGAATGTAGGTGGAGCCACCTGTCATAAAATCAAGAAAGCTATCCAGGATGTATACACATGCCGAATTACAGGTAATTTGGTCAAACCACTGGTCATACGCATGCCAAATTTCAGGTGAATTAGTCAAGTCACTGCAGAGATATGAGTGATTTTAACCCAAGGCAGACGAACAGATGGACAATGTACAAACATGGTTGCAGGTGGCGCCACCATTTTTTGTGCATGTTATAAAGCTCTCCAAGGGCTACATTTGTGCAAAAAAATTTTCCTGATCCGTCAAACGGTTCCCGAGATATGTGGGTTTATGTGTGGAAACAGACGCACAAACGGATGCAGAGCGCAGAGGAAAGGTCAGAGGTCAAAACAAAATCGGGGCGCAGCAGTTCACATGTGAACCGAACATAATCCCGGGTTTCGTAAAATTCCACCCAGCGGTTACGGAGGAGTTCTCTGGACACCTACGCGGCGGCGGCGTGCAGCTGAAAACATAGTATCCGCAAAACTCTGTTTTGGAGGATACAACTAGAAAACTCAGTGATGAAATAGTTCCTCTAGTCTTTGATAAAGGTCATTTGAAGGCAACCCCTGACAGGGCTTTTAGTAGACAATTTCATTTTTGTTAGCAGACAATATTCAGGAACTTTTCACAGACGTTTGGTTAGTTTTCAAAGATGAATATGTGTAAAACCATATATTCAGCTCCATTGAATCATATTTTTTTAACAAACCTTAAAGCATCACAGACACAAAAACAAATTTATATTAAACATGAGCTAGGCAAAAGGTGCACACTACACCAATTGCATATTTTGTGACCTCTGACCTCATTAAATATGCATGAATTTTGCAGAGAACTTAATGGAGGTTAGAAACTTTACTTGTAAATATGTATAGAGAGTTTCATGAAAATCAACAAGATTTTTGGTAAGTCACATTGCCTCCAAAGTGTGGTGACCTCTGAACTCATTAAATATATGTGGATTTTGCTGGAAATCTAACTTAGGCAAGATATTTTATTGATTAAACTTTCTGATGAGTTTCATCAAAATCCATCATATTCCTAGAAAGTTATCATGGCAACACCACAAAGTTGCCTAGTCACCTCTGACCTTATTAAATATGCATGGATTGCATGAACTCGGCCCTTACTCGGGCGAGATCATCTATTGGTAAGATGTGATGGTCATTTTCATGCAAATCCATCAAAGCCCTGATTAGTTATCGCAGCAGAACTAAAAGTTAACAGACGTAGGGTATACCATAAAATATCCCGTCATAGACGGGCGTATTAAAACAATCAACTCATTAATCTGCATACTAACCTGATCCCGATTTGAAAAGAAATTGGATATCAAGTGTGGTTTTGACTGAATATAGCACTTACAGCAATGGAGCTTTACCCTTTCAAAAACATCATCTACATTTGGCATAGCTTTTCCAGGTCTTTCCTTACTTATTGGAGAATTCCATAACTTCTGATGAAATTCCTGACTTTTCACTGATCCTGAAAAATGCCTTTTTACCCAACTGCTGGCAAAACCATGATTGACAGACTGAGAATTGGCTGAGCGGCCATTGAAAGTCTTCAGCAAAAAAATACTTGATAATAAATCAGTTATCATTAATTAAAGCCAACCCTCTAGGAATAATTGTATCCGCCAAAACAGAGTTTTGCGGATACTATGTTTTCAGCCCACCACCACCACTGCGCGTAGGTGTCCGGAGAACTCCTCCATAAGCACTGGGCTGAATTTTACGAAAGCCAGGATTATGTTCGGGTCACATGTGAACTGCTGCGCCCCGATTTTGTTTTGACCTCTGACCTTTCCTCTGCGCTCTGTGTCCGTTTGTGCGTCTGTTTCCATACATAAACCCACATATCTCGGGAACCATTTGACCGATCAGGAAAATTTTTTTTGCACAAATGTAGCCCTTGGAGAGCTTTATAACATACACAAACAAGGGACCTATGGGTCACTGTGCTCAGCTGACGTTAACCTTGAAGGTAAAAATCTAAAATAATATCAAATGGAGATAAAGTGTAAGAGGAAGAGGTAATAAAGGCCATGGTTGGTTTATATAATTGGTTTGTATTGATGAGCAAGAAATTGTTGCAAATAATATTTTGTGACCTGACCATGTGTTTCCTAATGTTGAAACTGAAGCATGTGAGCAGTTTGTGAACAAATGATCTGTACAATTACCATGATCATTAGTTGGCTTTTCAATTAACTGTTGACATTTCAGTAGTTTACACATTTGTTCAATCGAATCTTTTTTTTTGTATAATATATATTATTAAATATGTTTTTTTTAATGAAATGTATACAGTTGAAATATAACTAATTAACAACATAAAACATGGCAAACAAAGCCTGATCTCAAATTCTGCTGATGCAGAAAAATAATGAACAAATGTTAGTAATAAATCCTCATTTTTTTATCACATCAATTTTTTTTTTAATTTAAGTTTATATTTCTATACATTTTCAATATAACATATATATCTGAATATAAAAGTTGATTCATAACTCTCAATTGCATCATCATAAATCTCAATCTTGTTAAATAACACCACAAAATTTAAGGTACTGATTTTATTTTTATGCTAATTACTAAAAAAATTTACAAAATTCAGATCTAATTTTGGGTAAACAATTGAATCTTAATTAAACATAGTTATATACTTGGGAAAATAGACTCTAGTTTCAAAATTTTTCATGTTAAGTGAGTAAATATTTTTCCTGATTTTTTACAAAGTCCATTATGTTTGGGCCCATAACATAAAGATTTTATACTTAACAGACTTATTTTCTGGCATGTACATAGGAACTATATAGAAGAATATTTATGGTAAATATGAGGAAAAACAGATGAGTGGTTTTGATATTAGGCAGTCCTGAAGTGTGAAAATAGGATTTTAATAAAAAATTGAGGTTTTTCCTTAATTTCTCAAAGGAACGAAGTCGCAAAGACCCAGTTTTCGGCTTGGTAGGAGATCTTGGGGACATCTAACATTATGCTGAATTTTGGATTCCCAGGTCTTACGGTTTCAAAACGTGCCACATCTACGGACGGACGGACAGACGGACGGACGACGGACAATGGACCACGACTATAGCTCAGATGACTTATAGTCAGCTGAGCTAAAAATGATGGCGCCACCTGCAACCATGTTTGCACAGTGTCCATCTGTTTGTCTGCCTTGGGTTAAAATCACTCATATCTCTGCAGTGGTTTGACTAATTCACCTGAAATTTGGCATGCGTATACATCCTGGATAGCTTTTCTGATTTTATGATAGGTGGCGCCACCTACATTCACTTTTACGCTGCAGACATCCAAGCTCATATCTCGGGAACCGTTTGACCAATTGGGCCAAAATTTTGCATGTGTGTAGATCTCACATAGCTCTTTATCATACGCAAAACTGGTGGCGCCACCTGCAGCAATTTTTGCACAGCTCCTGTCTATTTGTCTGCCATGGGATAAAATCACTCATATCTCGGCAGTGGTTTGACATATCTGCCTAAAATTTTGCAGGTTTATACATCCCCGACAGCTCTCTTGATTTTATGACAGGTGGCGCCACCTACATTCTAGTTTTTGCAGCAGATATCCAAGCTCATATCTTGGGAACCGTTTGACCGATTGGGCCAAAGTTTTGCATGTGTATAGTTCTCACATAGCTCTTTATCATATGCAAAAACTGGTGGCGCAACCTGCAACCATTTTTGCACAGCGTCCATCTGTTTGTCTGCCAAGGGCAAAAATCACTGATATACATGTAGTGGTTTGACTTATCTGCCTTCAATTTTGCATATGTATACAACTTGGACGGCTTGCTGGATTTTGTGGTAGGTGGCGCAACCTACATACACAATTTGGCTGCAGACATCCATGCTAATATGCAACACTTCACTCTATTTCCCCTTGCCACTCAATCCATGCCTCACTTCACCCGTTCCACTCTGATTTAGGCGGATACACAGTCGCTTGTCGACTACCCGTAGTCTAGTTTTTCATTATTTTAATACAAGTGCATTCCTGAGGTAGAAGAAAGCCATCACAATTTGCTCTTGTCTACCACTGTCTGACATGCTGGCTGGGATTGGCTGTTGATGAAAATCAGCAGAAAGCTGGCAGAATGCCATGCACTGAAAAGAATCATGTGTCTATAGTATGTGGCAACTGGCAACCAACAAAAAAAGCGTTAATTAACAACATTGTAAAATGCAGAACACTAGGGTTTTCTCAATACCGATGCTTCTCTGGAGCACACTTCCCACAGGCATAAAAGCAAGGCAGTGTTTCTCCACCTTTACACTTGCTATAGCAAGAAGCTGATGCTCACATAACTCTGTGATACACCACTTTACCTTTTAGTTTTATATGTTCCACCTTGCCTGGTAAACTGTACATAGTGTGTGGAAAGTGGTCCCACATTTTGTCCCGCTCTCTCATGGCCATACCAAGGTAAATGAAGCCAAAACAAACAGCACTTTAGAAACATGATGTAGACAGAGTGCTGTGTAAAGAAAATACTCTTTTATTCGAAATTCTAAAGCTTAAACCCACTTGAACATATATTTTAATACACACAAACACACACATATATATATATATATATATAATATTGGCTTGTTCAGGTAGCATTTAAGTTCACATAAAATGCCAGTGTGGTTTAGTGTCATAATTTTAAGTGACATTTCTGATGAACTGACATCACTGATTTGCATGATGACAGTGATGTATATTTGGATGAGACAAATTAATCATTTTTTACTTGAAAGTCTTAAGAGATATTAACCTGAAAAAAAATGTGTACACAATGATGAAGACAATGTCTTGTGGAACATGCAAGGTTTTAGATAATTAACAGACATAATATGATAAACAAACCTTCAAACAATTTTAACCAACTGATTTTAAATAAGATAATGTACATTGTGCCACATGCCATACGTCATTCAGAAACGATACTATCCACATGATTTATAAACACACACCAAATTTTCCAAACAATCCATCAATCCATTCGTGATAAACCAGACACTTTCTCAAGAAATTTGAAATGTTTATGATGCCTCTTATGAATGTCAATTGGTGAGCCAATTTTCTAGAAGGCAGACATCGGGCTTGCCACTAAACTGATATCACGCTTTGATTGCTTTCAAAATATGTTTCAATACAGACATAAAAATCATAAAAAAGTGTTCAATAAAGATTTGTTACTCAAATGTAAGAATAGTTTTCTTTTATCCCAATAAAAGATGTCTGACATTATTATAACACAGTCTGACAGTCTAACCTGAGCCTTGTGTCACTGGCAGTGTGTAATACACAATCCCCCAGATCCTAGACCCAAAAAAAACAATTTCCACATTTTCCATTACTTATACCGATAAAAACACCCTGTTGCTGATGTAAGAACATAGCAAAGTTCCTAATTCTTGCAGCTTTGTAAATGACTGATTTAATGAAAGATTTAACTTTGAAGTATACAAAAATATTTTGCTGAAGACGGCCCTTAAATGCTTGATTTTGATGACTGTTCCATTTTGACGGACCCCTGTTACCATTACTCAAATTTTTATTTAAACTTAATGAGTAAAGAATAAGCACTGATGTCACACATCAGATATATGATTATTTGTTATTTAAAGTGAAAATATAATAGTGCAGCTGCACAGAGATTAATCTGAAGTGCACTACTGTTCACTGTGGACCTGAGACTGATATATATATATATATAAATATATATATATATATATATATATTTATATATATATTGTTACGAAGGCAAACTGTTGAGGGAAAACACTGGGCTGATCCCGGTTTCGAACCCAGGTCGGTGGCGCACAAGTCCGGCGTTCCAACCGCTTCACTAGCAAGCAAAGCAAGCTTCACAAGCGAGACAGTTGGGTCCACTTTTATGTGCACCCCGTAACACACCCCCTTGTAAAAGCGTTCTGCAATCTGAACAAGACTAATTATCCCAGGAGTCACACTTTGGTGAGCTTATTCCCTGGGCCATAAAGGTAACCATCACGTTAGACGAGCCCCCATTTTGTTATGAAGACAAATAAATGAGGGGAAAAATCCTGGGCCTATCCCAGTTTCAAACCCAGGTCGGTGGCGCACAAGTCTGGCGTTCCAACCGCTTCGCTAGCAAAGCAAGCTTCACTAGCGAGACAGTTGGGTCCGCTTTTATGTGCACCCCGTAACATTATATATCACACCTTTCCACATAATACAGGTTTTGTGTTCCATTCATGAACAACCACAGATTTAAAGTTAGAATTAGTAAAATAACCCAAAGGAATTGTTGATTACTTGCCTTTCAATCAACTCCAGGTACAAACATAATGATTTTGTAAATTTTCTTATTCTACAGATACACTTAAACACATAACAAAATCACATGGGTGTTATGCCTGAAAGCAATTTGAGAACCTGTAGGCTACAGAAATGGTAAAACAATGAGTTAAAGGGGGATTACTGAGTCTGGGTCTGTAAGTGTTAATTATCAAATTTTGTTGCAAAACAAGACTTTTTTTTTTAATGGTTTTTAACCAAACAAACTATAAAATACATCTTTAGAATATAAAGTAAATGAAATTTACACTGAATCCACTTGCGGAGTCAGAAAAGTATAATAAGAGGTGATTTTTGTTTGCCATAATACAATTCAGTATTCTCTAAATCTTTTAATTTATGAGCAACCATTAATGTCAAGCCCTGTCTAGAAATATAGGTCAAACAATAATTATCTGATGGACAGGGGTGGTGGAACAGGTTATAAATGATGGTAACATCAATCATTTTAAATTGCAAGATTTTGAACTGTGCAGGAATGGGGATAGGCAAGGCCCCACCCCTTTGATCTGCCAGTGGGTGACAATGCCTGAACAACGCCATATTGAACAGCACTGAGACACTCTCTGAACAGATCATACAGATCCACAGACACCTATACCGATCCAGATCATATAACTTGACACACTGCAGTTTCACCTGATTATAAATGTACAGCAACTGATGACAAGCTCAGTTCAGTCTTAACTGATGGTGTCACTCTGAGCCGGAGGTCTGAAGAGCAACATGCAAGAAATTACCCATTGTAAATCTAGACAGAATCTTACAAATGAGTGAAAAAAAACTTCCAATACGTGTAGGAGTTATGAAGAATCTGTTTCTTTTTCTATCTCAATTTGACAAGGAAATTCAGGCTTATAAAAGCAAGCGGGCGTTGCCCGAAATTCTACGGTACGGCAGTTCTACCCTGTAGAGCACTCAACATGAACCAATTCTTTAAACTGGGCCGAACTACCCCTCAAAGACACGCTCCCCCATAAAAATAAAACCTCTAGCCATTCTGTGCTGCCCCTGGTGTTCCCGCCATAGGCCTAAGCACCCATCCTTAATATCGTTTACATCATTACTTTAATGTGCCTGTCATATATTGACATGGGCATTTATCAAAGATTAAATCGTTATCTTCCTTCCGCCTTACCTCGGCCTTCGTCCCTGATATCGTGTTGTGATGTGGGCGAGTGCCGTGTGCAAATTCGAAGCGCCACCTTTCGGTGCATTATGGGTGAGAGTATATTCATACTTAGTTGCTCCATATAAATAATCCGTCACCTTGTCCTGATCAAGACGGAAGTAAAATTATATGTAATTCTTCGTCAGGTCCCATGACTACCCGTAGCTTTGATGGACATACATGTATTGTGCTGTGGTGGATCCAGAAATTCTAGGGCGGAGTGGGGGGGGGGGGGGGGGGGGGGGGGTAATGATTAAAATCTCAGTTAAAATGTAGCCTACATTAATTTTGTTGGTATGATTTCATTTTTACTATTTGTATACTTAGTATATTGATGATGTAATATTTTATTTTAATGCTTTGTCAGAGCGAAGCATAACAAGGGGGCGTAGCCGCCGAAAGGGAATGATGTGGATGAGGGAACTATGTTTTGGAAAGTTTTAAAATACATGCTATAAACTGGCATTTTTGTATTTTTTTTATAAGCTCTTGTCACAGAAACTTAATTTTTATTCACAGTGCTTGAGCCTGCTTTATTAAATTTTCTTGCAAATACTGCCATTTTTTTAGTATATTTTGTTTAAGGATGCTCAGATCTCAAGGGCGGATCCAGGATTTCGGAAAAAGGGGGGGGGGGGGTCTAACCCAGGAGGACTAAGGAAAACCCTTAAAAAGGGTCCCCAGGTCTGGAAGAGGGGGTCCAGGCGGCAAAATTTCGTCTGAAGCCCTTAAAACCGTTGCTTCTGATGAAAAAGTTGGGTGGGGGCGGGGTCAGGACCCCCTGGACCACCCCCACCCCTCGCCAGCTCCCGGATCCGCTTCTTGATCTATATAGGGGACAGCGGTATAGGTATTAAGCCTTTGAAAAATATAAATATTTGATTTTTATTTCATCTAAGAAGAAAGCCAAAAGAGCCATGTACGTGTTTTTAAAGTTAATCACAGGTACATATGCATAGGGAGGGTAAAACTTTTTGGAAATTTTTATACTAGGTCATGTGAAGAGGACACTTTTAGGCACTTTTCATAGAAAATATGACGATTTTCTCAACCACTGTTCTGTTAAATGTCTTTGCATAGTTGCCATACTTTTTTTTGTGGGGGGGGGGACATCAAATAGCGTCATATTTATCATTTTTATTTGAAGTTAGGATATGAACTGAAAAGCCGAAAAATTCAATATTTTAGAATGTTGATATCGATGGTGAAATACCCATCTGTGTTAAATACTTCTAAAATATCAGTTTTTTTTTTTTAAATTTAATTACGGTATTTTGACAGAATCGGATTGTATATGTTAACTTTGCATTTTACCTTCTTTTCCTGTGAGCTAGGAGAGCGCAATTAAGACAGTGAGTTCGAATATCAGTCGAGGAGCGATGAGATTTTTCGAAGGGCGACCTCATGCGGCAACCCATGGAAGTACGCTAGGGCTTTGCAAGCTATATATAGGCCTACACCCAGAATCACTAATAAGGTACAATTGAGGGGGATATTATTTTACACCCTTATAATAAGTTAGGAACAGGGTTTTTTGTACGAATACACACAACACACATGCTTGTTCATATGCCAATACTCATTTATTTAATTCGGATTCTTTACTTTGTACAGTAGCTTGCAAAGTACCCAAATCGATATATACACATTACTGACGCCCATCACAAAATCGAACCATTAGCTGTCAATAACATCGGATAATTTACTAACTGAAATTCCTTTATGGATAGGGCATTCATCTTGCAACTCTGTGAAAGTGTTTCTGTGTCGGTATTTCCATCTGCTAATTTTATCACCAACATGATAGTGGTGACGCCACTTTATTGATACATACGTGACAGCAAAGTAATTTCCACTGGAAAATTTTCTTCTTCAGCTAGGTTAAATCAAGGAGAGTCCCGAACCAATAGATCATAAGTTATGTTTTGAACAATTAAAAAAATAGTCAGTTATACCCCTTTTTTCTAGTATATGATGTTCTATCATGTAGTCGTGGTGATGCAAAGGTAATCGATATACATAGGTTACCTGCGAATTTAAATCGCCCAAAATGTTATGGACTCTAATATAATTTAACTCATATTAGTTAAATATCTGTGAACAGTTGACACAAAATAAAATTATATTTGGCGATAGTTAAATACTGTGTATTTGAAGGTGCTGTTTCCCCAAACAGTACATACGTTACCAAGAATTGCGAAACTGGGTTTTTTTTTATAGGGAAACGCACAAGCTTTACTTCCTGGAGAGTTGCTCAGATCGCAATTAGTTTAAATGCCATAAAGGAATCCACGGGTATTATGTTTTCACTGAAATATCCTTGGAAGTCTATTTTCTAGTGATATCACTGTTCTCGCTTTATTTTATCGCATTAGCTCTGAGGAAAGGATACAGAATACACAGAATGCCTCTCAGATGACTAATTTAAAAACAGAGAATTGTCAAAGTAAATCTTTTCAGCCAATATAAATGGTAACGAATCAATACATACGTAACTACTTGTAACGTATGTAAATTAAATATAGGCGCCTATGCTCCCGTGCAAATATGGGTCAACTTCCGAACAATAATGTTTAAAAAATGAACATATTTACTTGATGAAAATATATAAATTCACACCAGGGACTCTACAAAGTATTTTTATACACATATATAGTGCAACATGCATGTTCAATCATGAATGAGAAAGACAGAAAAGATAAAAGTAGGATCACAAAATTATTATTATTCTGAATGAAACCATCACCTGAACACCAAGATTCGGGATAGCCTTTTATCATTCAGGAACCATGAAAACAGCTTTAATATCAATAAAAACTTTTTAAACGCTTTAAATACTTCAACATGCGTTTGTATTTTGAAATATTAAGAGTACGATACATACGTTACTTCTTTCTAAAGATTTACAATATGCAGTTTACCCCATTTTTTCTAGACATCTCTATTTTCTTGTTGTTTAAGACTAGAAACAACATAAAACACTTTCATTTGGATATTCGACACAGCTGTAATATATATTAAAATGGAGCATTTGTTTGCTGAGGCCTAAAAGAATATTTTTGGAACGTGAGTTAAAAATGACACGCACGCATGTTTTCCATTATTATATTACCTTTTGCAATTTATATATGTCGGAATTTTTAAAGTGTCCTTCAATGTTGCCTTAGAATCGATGAATACCTTTCTCACTCCTCTTAAATGATACAGAAATTACCCGCAAATCATGGAGAAAGCTACATACATTACATTTTCAAGGTTTATTTATAAGAATATACTCATTCTATCAGGTGAATTCCCATTGTTAACACTTTTCTCGCCATTTGAAACAGTTATTGAACTTAAATAAGAATGTAAGAGGAAAATATAATGTCTGGAAAAAATGAAGATACTTACGCTACTATAAAGTTATTTAAAAAACCCAACAAACCCAGGCACGAGTTTATAATTCAGGCTTCATGAGTGCTTCCCTGTATTATACATGTTATGGAACATATAAGTTAAAAATATTAGTCTCACCTCCATTGTAAGTATGTACTCCATAAACTTCATAAAAGATTTAGGTATATTTTGCAAAACATGATTAAAAAAACCCTTTTCTTACATAAGCCATTCTTTACAAACATATTTGGAGTATCGTGTGGTTAATTTGATGGGATTTTTTTTTCAATGAGAGCTATTGAACAAACTGATTCATCAAAAAGGGAAATAAATTGATTGGTGTTAAATAATACCAATTACCTACCAGAATAAGAATAAACAAGTATGAGCAAAATGTGAAAAAAAAAAATTAAACAAGGTGGAACAGTTCGCCTAGATATACTTTTCCTTAACGAAATTTCACACGACTGAAAACCTACCAACTAACTCTTTAAGTTTGTGAGGACCCAATGCGAAAAGAGAGAGAGAGTCATGCCTTTAAATAAATTTTGAGGTCAATTTTTTCCGTCAAATAATGCCTCATTAGTGATTTTGGGTGAACAACGGTGCCGATTTGGGGCCCCTGCCCCCCCCCCCCCTCAGTTTAGAAAGATTTGGAATTTTATCTTATGACAGATATTCATTAATGTCCTAAACTCATTAATTTAAAAAGTAATAAACTGGATTAACGCATTAATTGTATTGATAGGGGAAAAAATATGTAAACTGAAACGTCATCAAGAATAAATGACAATATTCTGTGTCTATTATATATGCACTCTTTCAGGAAGTGAAACGAACTTGCATTTGATTCCTTGCAAACTTACCCGATTCCGCACTTAATGTGCCTTAATCATGCAGTTAAATCAAGAATATATGTTTAATATAATAAAATAATCGCCCGCTCATACAATACATTTTGTTCCCAGAGCTCATATACAACTTTTCTATTTGATGTCACCTAAGATGCTTTATGTATGTGGTTCAATGTACAATATCAGTAATGTATAAGCCCCTTGTTAGGCCCGACAGCCATGCATGGCTCATCGGTTTCAGGCTAAATTTGAAGTACATGCGTGCCTGGCCGAACCATTAACTTGTTACGTCAGCGGTATCACCATCCGAAGACTCCGGTAGTAGACATATCAACCTATTAGAAAGCGCGTCCTCGATCGGTTCTTATGCAATGGCTGTCGGACCTAACCATAGGGGCATCTTGCCTGCCTATCTCAAATATTTAGTAAATAATCAGCAGTTGACACGATTGTTCAACTCAATCCTAATATTTTATCATACCATTTTTTTTTATTTTATAAATTTTATACAGTTGCCATATAACGTCCCCAGTCCACAGGTGTAAGGAAGTTATATAGTTCAATAGTTCGTTCAGCAAAAACAATAGATGCATGATTATTGAGTATATAGATATTGAAAGACGGACAGGTAGAGGATCAAGGCTGATCACTTTATTTCTCATTCTCCTAAGGCAGGAACATAATGAACAGAACTTTTTATACATTTGCAATAAAACATATATATCTGGATATACATGTTTAAGTCAATTCAAAATTCTAAATATCATCATAATTTTTTCGCAAATTTTGCTCATATAACATCACATTATGCACACTGATGGATTTGATCTTATTTCGAATCATAACTTGATTAAAATTATTCAAAGTTTCTTTAAAATGCCACAATAGCACAACATGGCATCTTGTAGATTCTCTTAATTTATCGAAGGACCTAAGTCGGATGAGCCCAATGTTGGGCTTGGTAGGCGAAGTTAGAGAACTTATGGACATCTAACTGTATGTCAAATTTTAGATTTGTAAGTCTTATGCATGGTTTCAAAACGTCCCAGTCTGACGGACAGACAGACGGATGGACGGATGACAAACAACGGACCATGACTATAGTTAGCTGAACTAAAAATTGTAATGTATGTCAACAGTGTTAAGGTTTTCCGGGGATCTTTGGTTATTGTTGCCATTTTCAGATAGTGTTGCTCATGATGTCCCTTTAATTCACAGATTGCTGATCTTTTTATACAATGCATCTTTATCATAGTGTCTTATAGTTCATGACATACACTTTATTTCAAAACTACTTGAACAAGAATAAGCATGACGATAACTAAGAGATCATTCATAAAACACCGTTTGAACGCTGATGTATGGTAAAACATAAGGTATTTTCTGCCTTGTCAAACTCCCCCCCCCCCCCCCCCCCCACCACCACACACACACACAATTGCTTAGAACTTCTTTCTGACATTAAGGCCATATTAAGGAATCAAATTGAGGTAATTTTGCTTTTGTTGCTATTTGTGTGAGGTTGACCACTTATTTCGGGTAAAAAGCCTGTACTAATAGCTGTTACGGTCAATATAGGTTTATGATAAATGCTGGTAGTCAAATGTCCTTCAGTGATGGCAACTAACACATCAAGTTCATATATATAAGAGAGTGCATGAGAGAGAGAATGTTGTAGGTTCCGAAATGCAATTATTGGATTCCGTGCAAACACATCTGAGCCATCGTATCGATCCATTTGTCGGACCTATTGAATAAAATATAAGGGTCATGATTCGTATATATCATAATACTGTCTGTTGTACACGGGGACGAGTGCAGATGATTTTTATTCTTTGGTGTTCGTCTTTTTTTTTTTGCATGTGAACGAGGTTTCAGGAATTAATAGCTTCCATGCTATACATACACGCCTCTATAGTTCCTGCATAATAAATCAAAATACTTGCTGCTCGAGTGAGCACTTTACACACACACACACACACACACACACACACACACACACACACACACACACACACGTACTGACAGACACTGACCCTGCGATTACTTCTCAGTTCTCAATATACTCATTATTTTCAAGTTTTGTACCACATAAAGCGAACTGTAGTGCAGTTTTTTGAAGAAATGCACATTTAGTGACCCATGCATATATAGGTAATGGCATGGCCCTGGCTGGACAGCACGTAATGATGTGCACTTATGTCAGATGAGAGCTGTAGACCCAAGAAAGAAAAGACAAAAGTGACGGTGGAATGTGCATGCGACACAGACTGAAGGAATTAAATTCTGTATTTCGTTTGGATAAAGCATATTTATTCAGGTTCATGATCCATGCAATGCAATCAAATGTTTGATGAGCTTAACCATTGCAATGACTACTATGTGTCATTCTAAAATTCCTAATAAGTTGCGCTAAAGTAATTGTATATACATGGCGCGACTTGCGCCTCTACAGTTAAGCCCTATGCTCAAGGATGTTTTAGACAAGCATTATTAATAAATATCGGATCACTTGCATGTTATTTCTCTTCTCAAAATGGACCAGTTTTACTGAACTGCATAGGATCCATGATATCATTTGGTCTAAATTTATTCAAAGGTTCGTTTAGTAACCCCCGAACATGTTGGTAGTCGTGGCCACGGGTCGACATCCACTTGAAGCCTGGTTCTCAGCCCGCATTGCGCTAGCTACGCTCACGGAAGCATGGCACAAACCCTTACTTCATCGTCCAACAATACACGGAACTACACGCCTGCGTGCACGCAGTTTCTTCTGCCAAAGCAAGTGCCTAAAAAGCGTCCAGATTTTGCGGACGGTGTTCGTCATATAACCCAATTGCTTTTAGATTACTCTATTATTTAAAAAAAGCGCTTAAAAGCATAGCTACAGTCCCATTAATAATATTTAATAAACGAAACAGAAGGTACTATAAGGGAGAAGAAAGGAAATTCTCAATCATTTAATTTACATCATAATAAAAGGTGGCCCGTTTTTAGCTCAGCTGACTGTAAGCCATCTGAGATATAGCGGTCACTCTTTGTCCGTCGTCCGTCCTGCCGTCCGGCCATCTGGCCGTCTTTCCGTTAAAAAGGCACAAATCGTCACCACTGAACCTGGAATCTTTTAACTTTACATCCAGAGAGGTCCATGAAAAATCTCCTTGGAAACTTGGAATTAGGTCTCTGTTACCCATATTCTTCAAGCTTTGGGGCTCCGAAGTACCCCCTAGAATAATGAAAAATTTGATACAAAGCTCAAGTATCTGAAAAACTAATGGATTGATCACCATGATTCATAGCATGAATATTCATCATGGAGTGTTTCATCAGTTTCTGCAGACTGGTGGCGCCACCTGTATTTTTCGATTTTTTTACGATTTTTTTTTCTCTATTTTTGAGACCTCAAAAGATGCCGTCATCTGTTTACAGGGCACAAATTGTAACCGCTAAACCTGGAATCTTCTCACTTTACATCATGAGAGGTCAATGAAATGTCTTCTTGGAAAACTGGAATTAGGTCTCTGTTTCCCATATTCTTTAAGCTATGGGGCTCCGAAGTACCCCCCAGAATAATGAAAACTTTGATACAAAAGCTCAAGTAACTGAACAACTAATGCATTGATCACCATGATTCTTAGCATGAATATTGATCATGGGGTGTTACATTAGTTTCTGCAGACTGGCGGCGCCACCTGTATTGGTTTCGATTTTTTACATTTTTATTTTTCTCTATTTTTGAGACCTTCAAAGATGCTGTCACCTGTTAACAGGGCACAAATAGTAACCACTGGACATGGAATCTTCTCACTTTACATCCAGAGAGATCCATGAAAAAAGACTTCTTGGAAACCTGGAATTAGGTCTCTGTTACCCATATTCTTCCAGCTATAGAGCTCCGAAGTATCCCCAGAATAATGAAAAATTTGATACAAAAGCTCAAGTATCTGAACAACTAATGCATTGATCACCATGATTCTTTGCATGGATATCTGTTACCAAAATTCTTTAAGCTATGGGGCTCCGATGTACCTCCCTTGAATAATAAAATATTTGATTCAAAAGCTCAATTATCTTAACAACTAATGCATTGATCACCATGATTCTTTGCATGGATATTGATCATTGGGTGTTACATCAGTTTCTGCAGACTGGTGGCGCCACCTGTATTTGTTTTGATTTTTTACGATGTTTTTTTTTTCTATTTTTGAGACCTCCACAGATGCTGTCATCTGTTAACAGGGCACAAATAGTAACCGCTGGACATGGAATCTTCTCACTTTACATCCAGAGAGGTCCATAAAAAGACTTCTTGGAAACCTGGAATTAGTTCTCTGTTACCCATATTCTTTCAGCTATAGGGCTCCGAAGTACCCCCCAGAATATTGAAAAAATTGATACAAAAGCTCAAGTATCTGAACAACTAATGCATTGATCACCATGATTCTTTGCATGGATATTCATCATGGAGTTTTTTATCAGTTTCTGCAGATTGGTGGCGCCACCTGTATTTTTTTTTTTTTATTTTTAAACGATTTTTTTTCTCTGTTTTGAGACCTTATAAGATGCAGTCATCTCTTAACTGTGCACAAATCGTTAACACTGGACCTGGAATCTTTTAACCTTACATCAAGTTCGGTCGCTGAAAAGTCTCCAAGGAAACATGAAATTAGGTCTCTGTTACCCAAATTCTTTAAGCTATGGGGCTCCAAAGTACCCCCCCCCCCCCCCCAGAATAATGAAAAAATTTGATACAAAAGCTCAAGTATTTGAACATCTAATGCATTAATCACCATGATTCTTTGCATGGATATTCATCATGGAGTTTTTATCAGTTCCTGAAAACTGGTGGCGCCACTGTATTTTTTTCGATATTTTACTATTTTTTACCTATTTTTGAGACTTTAAAAGATGTGGTCATATGTTAACAGGGCAACAACAACTTGACATAGAATCTTCTCACTTTACATCTAGACAGGTACATGAAAAGTCTCCATGGAAACCTGAAATTAGGTCTCTGTTACCCATATTCTCTGAGCTATTGGGCTTATAAGCACCCCCATCACAATTAAAAAATTGATACCAAAGCAGGGCACAAATCATAAACATCGGACCTGGAATCTTTTATCCTAAAATCCAGGGATGTCTATGAAAATCTTCTTGGAAACGTGTATTTAGGTCTCTGTTACCCATATTTTCTGGACTTATAAATATAAGCACCCCTGAGAATAATTGAAAATTTGATATCAAAGTAGGGCACAAACTATAACCTTTGAGCCAAGAATCTTTAATTCTTACTTGACATCCTGAGAGTTCCTCAAAGGTCTCCCCAGAAACCTAAAATTGGGTCACAGTGAACTATATTCTCAGAGTTTTGGGGTATGTTTGGGCACCCTAGGAATAATGCAAAAAAACACACAAATTGCCAGATTCCTCATGAAAGGCCGGTTGGTTTGTCATCAGATTTGTTGTGCTTATGGGTCCAGATGAACTTAAGCTAATATGCATGAACAATGATGCCACCTACATTACCTTAATTAGTTGTCTGTGCAAGGACATATTGTCAACATGTCAGTCGGCCAAGCGTCATGACCCCGGGTCACTTGTTTAAATTCATATACAGAATTCAACTTATCATTGATTATTTATTTTGGTGTTTTTTTTTCAGAGGAAGTGAACTGAAGGCAAATACTTCAGCCACCTAGTGTTATCCATCGAGCTTGGTGTATTTACTTTAACTTAACGTGATTCATGGAGAATAACGGGTGTCATTTATATTAGTATCGTTTTGCTTTAATGCGTAAACCGTGACTTTTGCATTTTTTCTAGCCTCCCACACGACTGGAAAGTGTCAATGCATGCCCGGCAATAATATACACGCTTGCACTTTTTTCTCGCGGTGTTTCACCTGTATTTCAATTAGTGACCCCTATCGGGTTCTTTTAAAGTGTATGTGTGCCAAGGTATGTGATATCCAGTGGCGCTTAAAACGAATATTTAATGGTAGGTACTCTTTCATATTTTGCCGTATTTTGTTATTATAAATGAATAAAGTTTGCTACCTAAAGTAGTGAACGTAGCTGCTAGAGTCGCGCCACCTTGTAACTGTATAAGGACTAATGCCGATGTCACAACCGAAATCCAATGACGCGCTAAGCTATGTGTGATAACTTTAATACTGGCCTTATCAAGACAGTTTCCCTAAACTTATAACACGGTTGTGTAGTAACAGCTAAGAATACTGATATAAAATATTTGCAGAACTTGAATGTAAAATACATTTTTTTTTATAAAATTGTACCCTATTTACATAGTTGATAAATCCACTTTTTTCTACCCGATACTGGATTACTAATAGCACATGAAAAGTGAAACCATTTGTCACAGTTGTCACATAGAACAATGTGAGCTATACAGTATATATCGATATATCAAAGAATGTTCATTTATGTCACATATGCTATTGTTGGTTCAAGTTATGGATCAACAATCAAGGATAAATGGCACCAAAGTTAGAAAGTAATAATGCAGACTGGTACCAGTCCTTTTGTATAAATTATTACTGTATTAAAATAAATATAAATTCCTGTCTTAATTGGTAGGCTAATAGTAGAAATATTGATAAATCGATCAATGGATCGGACTACAAAGTAGCTGCTTTTCAAAATGGTGTTGCTTGTCTTCTAGACTTTACATCTTTTTTTTCAAGTATTGAACACATGACGTTGAAGCACTAAAAATGACACATAGGGTCATAATAAATAAGGTAAATAATATGTAGCTAATTTTTATTTCATAAAGCTGTTTGGAAAGCGTATATATACTTACCGGATCATTGCCTCCAGATTCAGTCAATTTCAGACATATTTATAGTTTTAATGTTTGACTTTCTTGCCGCTGTGTTGGTGACGTACAGATGTATAATGTTCCTATGAACAGTGAGAAAACATATTGTTGATTTTATTCCCCGCATAAATTATATTAAGTTCCAACAATCAAATTAACACACACCCCACAAAATATTTTTTTTTTCAGGCCAGATGTTGTGGTCCACAAAATCTGGCCGCACACTTAGGTGGGAAAACTGCGTGCATGCAGATTGCAAATTTAAGAAAAATGCTTATCATTTTTATGTAGCGCTTTAAAACATGCAATAATGTGACTATCTGGATGGTTTCTGAACAAAAATATGCAAATTAAAAGAGGTTTCTACACTTCCCCCCCCCCCCCCCAAAAAAAAAAAAAAAAAAAAAAACAGCATCAGGGCGCGGGGCAAAACGATTGGTATATGGCGCGCCTGTGAATATGTTTAATTTTGGCATCGATATGTGTGTATGTATGCTATGTCAGGCCGGCAAAACAAGATATATTTTATTTTCATTTTGCCCCCCAAAAAATTCATTGAATTATAAAGTGTAAAGGAGCTATAGTAACGGTGTTGAAATACACATTCATGACTGACACATTTTCCATAAAAAATAATAATATATAATAATATAATAATTTTGCATAGCGATTGTTCATATGCCCTTGATGTTAAGTGTCAAGTCTTGTTAAAATTGTCACAGAAGGAACTTAAAAAACACAGACGTCAAACATGGGTAAATTTGTCAGTTTTTAGTGCTTCACAATGCCCCGCGTCCTGACGTTGTTTTTGATAGTGTAGAAACCATTTTTATATGCTAATTTTTGTCAAGAAACCATTTAGAAAGTTCCGTAACGGCATATTTACAGCAATGCATGAAAAGGATAAGCATTTTTTCTTAAATTTGCCATCAACTGACGAGTATTAGCCTAAATCGCGGTGTTCGAAGCGAGCAAACCAACACGTGTTATATAACGTCCTGACACATTGTTTCGCTCGGTGTATTGTGGGACGATGATGAAAACAAGGCTGGGAACCATGCTAACATCTACTACACTTGCTTCTCTACTAGGAAGAGTTTAAAATTGAGTTGAAAAGCTCTTATTACTTAAGCATTGTTTCTCATCATAGCTCACTGAAAATTGGACTGCCGGCCTTGACACGCAGGAAAGGTGCGTTAAATCCGTGTATAACAGTATATCGTGTGTCCCAATTTGATATATGTAAACAACGCGTATCGTGCGTGACTAAAATTATAGTTTGCTTTGCCAAGGGACCTGAGACTGTAATATTTATACCACTGCATGGTGAACCTTTCCCTGGCTACAACAATACTTACGGGAATTCTACTGAACAGGCAACGTTTATACCCTGCTTATAGTGAAATATGGAAGAGCGTATATGTTACCCAAAGTGCCACATGTATGACGGGATCCTACACGTGGCTCCAAAACATGACCTGGAGGCGATACGGCAGTATTCAATATACAAAGACGACGTATTCATCGTCAGCTATCCCAAGTCAGGTAAGCAAGGGCGACCGCAGACAGGCAGGGATATCAAGTCTAAACCAATCACCAACCAGGTTTTTGTTAAAATAGAACTTTTAAAATCAAATTTGGAGTATTGTCTGCTTCACAAATGGTTAAAATGCAGGTGTCATGATAACAGAGATAAATTCAAGCATGACTTAAATAAACGCCAATTAACAAAAAAAAAAAAAAAAAAAGAAGAAGAAGAGTATAAACACATAACACTCGCACTCTATTCGGTTTACATTAGTTAGAGCCTTTCGTGTATTCTGACGTAGACAGGGATGTTGTGCATACACACATCTCCAGGGAATGTCAGCCAGTGCAATGCATGCAAATCAGGCCATGAACGCTTTCTGTGACCTCGGGCCTGTGTATTTCACATAGGAACTAAATAAAATGTTCTGTATGCATATACTATATAGTCCGTTCCACACCCCCTGTCCAACTGATATTTCGCGATTATCTCTACATAAGACAAACTGACAAAAAAAAATTTTCACCAATGGCATAAAGAGGCAAAAGCGTAATTTTTGGTACCTTACCTACTCACGATATAAATATTATTGATTTTACGGCCTGGTTGACATGTCTCATCTATATCCGTGGTTCATGGCGTCCCTAATAAGCGGCCATTTTTTATCCTCCTTGGATATGGATATAAAGTAATGTGACGTTACAGTGGAGCGCGTGCACGCGGAGAATACAAGTCTCGCTGTAAACAGGGGTCGGCAGCTCTTAATTATTGGTCTCGTGAATGTTGGTGCCTCTTTAGTACGCCACGTCTATTATGACGACATCACTATTCCCTGATATGCCCATTTTACAGATTAGTCGCAAGATGTCGTTAAAGAATAGACTAGTTACTCATAAAATGGTTCTAAATTGTTTACAGAAAAATTACATAAGGCATAGGCTATTATTTTCATTATTATTTTATATTAGTTTATTACGCTTTTTCCTCTTTCTGTCCTAAGTTCAAACAGTTTTGGCATTCTGTGATTCACAAAAAAAACTATTGCGAAAAAAAAAACAAAAAAAAAAAAACAGGTGGACAGGGGTACTGGAACGGACTATATAGCGGATAAACTTTGAATGTTGGTTCATTTCTTTATTATAAAAGTTAAAAGAAAATATAGATTTTCATTGGGATACTATCTCAATAAAATATGTACAAATATTATTTGCATGTATTTATTTTACGGCGGTGCGCTCTTGGCAAGAAAGTCATATATCTGTGTGTTTACCTTCGTGCCCTGGTGAGTATAATTTTTACATTTGCGAACCGAATGGGGCGCGGGGGCATTCAGGTTTTCGATGATCTTTGACTGGTTACAATTGTTGGACTTAAATAAAGCATAAGTTGACGCTAGGAGGAAATGAAAGATGAATAAAATGTACGTTTTAAGGCAAGGAAACTATTCCTGAAGATAGATATCGAAACATGCATACCTCGTTAGTAGCAGAAGCGGACCAAAGTGAAGTCGCAACCGTTTTTAATCGTATCATACCAATTTTGAGGCCTATATATATACCCCGCCACCACCCATCCCCACCCCTTTTTCCGGAAAGGTGGACCTTGTATAAGGTTTTGTCATTAATCCTCCTTGGTTGAACCCCTCCTTTTCATAAAGAGAGAGTCATGGTTTTTCACATTTACCGACCACGCACGTGGGTCGGAGCCTGGTTCAAATGTCAGTCCAAACTTGCTTAAATCCTTCAATGCATGAAAAGAGGGTTCACCTGCATGTAAAATAATAGTCCTTTATCCTGCTCTGGAAGAGAAAATCAGGCAATCTAGTCTTTGCCGAAGGCAGTACGGCTGTTTAGGGTGGTAGTCGCCAGAGAAGTAAAAAAACATGGAAATATCACTCAACATGATATGTACATAAAAAATTATATATTTTCATATTGGCCGTGTCAATGCGGGAACGATCACCTTTAAAATGAGGGATGGCACAGTGTCATACGCAACGCCAGAGGACATCGGGGACAAAGGTGGAGCGAATTCCTTTTATAAGTATTAGATGGTTCTTCTCTCCATGGGTTCCCATCCCCGCATTTGAGTAAATAATCTGCACTACTTGAAAAGTAATCGTGTTTACTCAAATCATATATTTCCACAGATATGACCTTTAGATCAAGTTCAAAGTCGAAAGATTTCAAACTCCTTGGATATCCATCTCCCCAAGCTCTTGGTTAAATCTATGGATGTATCAAATTTGAAGAAATCGTGGCGGTCATGGAATATGCTGTTGTGCTTAAGTACGGATGTTCCGGCTTATGCGTGTTACCTGTGGGCGCTGTTGCTCTCCGGTCTCCCGATCTCCCCAGGGCACGCAGGTGCCTGAAACGACTCTCTGTTTGGCTTGGTGGCATCGGCAACTACGGCTCCAATCAAAATTCCATGTCTAGGGAGCGCCCAGGGACAGGTTTAAAGCGCTTGGACGGCTTAATACATCCTCAATCAGTCATCCGAGAACTCGGTTGAAAAACACTTGTGTGTCAAATTTTATATCTGAAATGTCACAAAACGTCCGGGAATTCACGAAAACCAAATGTGCGAAATATTGTTTTATTTTTAGAAATCACTTAAGTTCGGTGCCCTTTGTTATTTAAATTAACCCAAAACGTATCCTATTTTAGATTATATACGTGTCTTATTAACACGTAAGACAAATCAAGATTTTATGTACCTTAACACACGTTTATATAACTGAAGCATTTTATTGTTGATGTATACTTTCCTTTTTACCGGACACACACTTAAAAAAAACAAAACAAATTACTATACATTCAATGTAAATTTACATAGGCTAATTTAAAGCTCCGTTTATAGCTTGTATTATATTTAATATAATAATGTTCATTTTTTTGTCAACAGGAAGCTACTGGACCAGGGCAGTGGTAGCTGCGATTCTTCAAGTTGATGACTTGGCAAACTTCGAGAGGGATGGGCCAGGCCCTAACATATGCGCGGGACCTTTAGATTTATACTGGGAGAAGAACATCCGATGTCAGCGACCTGGTGTCATCATGGCTCACCTGCATCCCCATCAACTCCCAGCATCACTGAAACAGGTGCAGCCCAAAATCATCTGGATCCTCCGAAATCCTAAGGATGTCATCGTATCTTATTATTATTTTCATCGCATGAATGCACTTCTTGGCTCGTTCAAAGGATCCCTCAATACGTTCTTTGAATATTTCATGAAAGGAGAACTGCTGTATGGAAGTTGGTTTGAGCATTCAAAAGTGTGGGGAGAAGCCGCCAGAAAACTCGATGTGTTCTTTCTCACTTACGAAAAGATGCGTCAGCACCCACACAGTACAATAAAAGAAATCTCGGAGTTCATTGGTAAACCAATATCTGCCGAACAGTGTGAACAGATTGTGCGTGTCACAAGTTTTGATGAGATGAGGAAGAATCCTAATTTTAACAGAGCAAACTTCAAGGGTTACGACCAGAAAGAGGCCGAGTTTATTAGGAAGGGAGAGGTGGGAGAATGGAGACGTCACCTGACTGCCGAGCAGAGTGAACGAGTAGACGAAGCCGTGGCCCAGCACTTGGGCAACCTAAACTTGGACATCAAATATCAGTGAAACTTACACATAGCGAGTTTTTTGACAGGATAAACCTACACGTTCAGTGTCTAGAAAAAAAATACATTTTCTAACACACGCCACACAACTCGATCATCTCTAGAGTCATCTTGTAAATGATATTTGGTTGGCGCTGACAATAAAGCTAATAATCGACATATGCTTGTAAAGGGTGCATAACTGGAAGTTTGTACAGATGTACAAATATTTTTTTTTTTTCCCGAACATTTTACAGGGGACCCGTACGTTCAGGCAACTATGCGCGAAATTCGCTCCAGTGCCGTTTGGACCCTCCCCCCCCCCCCAAAGAAAAAAAAAAATTATAAAATCTGGAAAACAGAAAAAGGCCTTCAGGCCTAATGCGAACCTGTGCAACGGGTTATACATCAGGCATAATGCTTCCTCTTTACTTGAATGATTGATTGATTGATTGAAGGAACATATCAAATATAACATAATTATTTCGGAATTAAATAATACAGTAAGGGTAATGATAAGTTGCATCTATAGTATATATGCCATGTCATCATATATTACGTTTCAATATTACCCATAAGTTTAGCTAGAGACAACCTAGCCCAATTCCTTCATATAGAAAGGCAATATAATACCATATAATGGCATAAAGATATAGTAGCTCTTTTAAATGTTGCACAGAGTCAGCAATTATCAATATAAAATTAATATATGCATTGTGGTCTTCAAAAATACTACACTGATATCCAAAACACATCAACTCAATAAGAGCCGGTCAAATTGTGCAATGCCATAGCTGTAGACACATTAAAGCGATTGAATAAATTTTCCCTTAACTGATTGCGTTCATAATAAAGATATGGGCAACAATTCAAAAGGTTACATTAAATATCATTCTGAAGAGTATTGCAAAAATTGCATGAAAGACTCACCATTATGATGCTTGCTCCTGGCGTTTCTTGGATTTTATTTTTAGTATGCTTATTTGGCCAAATGACTAAGTTCAGCATCCTGTAACTTGGACAAATCACCGAATAGAAGCATGTGAAAGAACTTGAGAGATATTTTTTTTTCTGGGATTATTTCTGTAAAGTATTGAACCATCTGGCTGGACAGTTTCAGAGAAGAAAATTGTTAACTGATTTTTGCATTAAATTTTGTGATGCTAGCTCCTGTCGTTTTTTGGGATATTTTCTGTTAACGTGCGTGGGGAGCATAAGCTTACAGGTTGGCTTAAAATAAGCGCTTAATAATTTCAGAAATAAGAGCCAGATTTGAGATCATGATGCTTTCAAAAGAACTTCTGATTGTGCCATTACAGCCTTAAATTTAAAACAAATTCTAAAGTATAGGAGGGTTATGCCCCTCTTAAATCCTGTATCCACTTCGGGTTCGCATATTCGCTGACGGGCATGCACATGGACTTAACACAGTGATAAACTCACACTAGCGATATTTCACGTACATACGAATATATACACACATGGATTTTAATCATTTTTCTTAATCCTTTCAGGAATGTAAGTATTCACCAAGAAATTAACATGCAAATCTGTATATTAATAGCGTAAGGCGATTTTTGTAATTTTCCGCATCTCTCACTAATACCACCGTACAGATTGCCGAGATTTTCGACAAACAAATGACCCGAATTTGTCCGAAGAGATTCCAACCACTTTTGTTTGCAATGTTTTCGTATTACGTGCACAATTTAATATTTGCTCCCCCGCGGGCGCCTCTTTTCTTTGTGTCTTCGGGCCCGGTTATACAATGACCTTACAGTGTGTCATGCCTAGACAGAGTTTTACTCCGGGGGACCTATCTGGGTTATTTGTACATATCGCGGTCACAGGCCCGAAATAATCTCCTTTTCAAAAGGAAGATCCTTGAGAGAATTATTTGATTAAAGGTCACAGGCCTTCCTGTGACCGGGAGATCGCACGAAGAGGGCTTTTACCAGCCCCCCCCCCCCTTACATGACCTGATATGCTTGCATGCATATACATGTACCGGGTCCAGGGCCTTTAACAAATAAGCGAGTCGCATGCGACTAAAATCGTGACGCACGGTCACACAAACCAGCGTTTATCGCATTTGGTTTGTCGCACCCGTCTTTCATATGCGATCAAAGGACGGCAAACATGCATGAGGCAACACACGACACATACAAGCGTCAAACAGGTGACGATAAGTCGTTTTGTCTTTTCAGATGAAGATTTAGGCCTGTAAACATAAATGATATTTCAGTAAAATATAACAAATGATTATGTTTTAATTAAAATTAATGTTGGATAGGAACCCCCCCCCCCCCCTTCACAAAATAATTTTCCTGGCGCCCGTGCTTAACGATTTATTTTGCTTCCACTTTAAATGTCACGTTTTATTGCATCAGATTCATTGTTGCAATTTTTCAGAGATACAAAGTAAAGTGCATGTTGAGTGTTATAGACATGACAATGCTTTCCTACAGTTATTCCCCTTCAATGAACTTGAATACTCATATTTTGGGGCGTTGATCGCAGCTGATAATCGTTGCCGGAGGTATGTGTCATGTGCAACTGAAAATATAGTGTCCATTATTTTTAACACGGATCCGATGATTGGATGCAAATAAATGTTGGAATGTTTCACCAGCTTTTTACACGGTGCGATTTTGTCGCAAGAAAAATCGGAGGGCAACCTTTAAAAGCGATGTTCAACATAATATATTTTCATATAAAAATGATTTCATTTATTATATTAACTTCTTCGAAAAATCCTCCGTCCAATGTCCTGGCTTCAATAAGATGTTTATGCATAACGCCAAACATATAATGGATCTGTATATTAATAGCGTTTCGCGATAAGTGTGATTTTCCGTATCTCCCGATTTCCGGTGGATTTCCGATACCACCGTACGGATTGTCGTGTTCGCCCCAAACCGTGCATAGCAGGAGTATTTGCTAGTTATAGTCATATTGTTCTACCATATTTATATGGATGTTTGTCCTATATTAAACATCCCTTAATAGCACTAACAGGGCTTTAGTATATGCGTTTACAAATAAAACGCTTAAAATTAAACGTGATTCAATGTTTCATGTTTCGTCTATATTGTTTTATTTTTCGGTAAAAATGATATACATTAAAATACAGTACAAATATACACACTAAATGGCACCATGATTTAATTCACCCGTGTATATTGTCTTTATAAATGCTTCTATTATTTTCAGATTTTCATACATGTTTGATTATAATATGTCATGTCCACTAACCTGTTTATATGGCTAAGGCCTATAATATGATAATAGCATGTCATCGTTATGTTACTTGTGTGTAATATTTTGTGCATGTGTACTAAAGAGAATAAGCTACCCAATGGCGTACAGGAGACGTCCGCCAAAGTAGAAATTCAGAAAAAATGTATCTGTGGTACCTGGAGCAAGAAATTAACAACTTTTAATATTTTTAAATGTACACATATTGAGAATGTAAAACGCAGGTAACAGCATAGGCGCAATAAGGTGGGGGACGGGGGGACATCTTTTGCAACCGGGGGGACATACCATACTTTGTCCCCCCCCCCCCCCCCCCCATTTTGCTAAATTAAATGCAGCCAAGCTAAGACTATTTTTTTCATTACTATTAAAAACAAGTTATTATTAATAATAATTTATGTTTATTTTGAGTATAAGGGATGTTAGTTTAATATCAAACAGATAAAAGATCCTTATGGGCTCGGGCTTATGTTTGAATTATTTAAAATAACTAATTGTTTGGCGGCAACAAAATAATATACCCTGGGGCTTGCTAGAAACGCTGTTGGAAGCTATGTCCACACATCGGGCGCTTACGATGACGTCAGCCCGAGTCCCCGACTATTAAAATCACCAGGACCCGGCAAGGCCTAGAAGCCCTGTCTGGCTCCTACAAATTGTTACAATGTGGTTACATGATTTAAATCGAATACTCGGTGAACTCCTAGTAACAAGGAAACTGAAACAATGTAATACATTGTTTTACAGTGCTTCTGTAAATTTTACTTCGTCGTTGCATGAAGACAAGGTACTGAAACATTGTAATACATGGTTTATTACTGCAGCGATCATCTGGCAAGAAAGCATACCAGGTCGACCTCAAATCACGTTTATGTTTTAGTTAAGACAGCATTCGTTTGTTAGTTTCAATCGGATTCGATCAGCTTTAGAAACACTAGGAAATATGGATATACGAAAGTTTTTTGCCAAAGATGTTCCCAAGCCTAGTTCAAGTAGCATTTGGTCTGATGACAATGAGACAACAGAGAAACACGAGACTTCAGCTGAAAGTGTACCTGATGTAACCAGCAAAGTACACCATGGAGGACAGTCCGCTGAGGCCAGTTCCAGTCATCACCCGGAGCGGCCAGTGAAAAGTTTACCTGATGAGCCACATTTACCTGATAGCAGTATCATGCCTGTGCAGAAGCTACCTAAGCGTACATTGAAGCCCATGAAAAATCCTCATCGCACAAGATTGCTCTGCAAAGTGTCAGATTCATGAAGAAAGACGCTGTTACAGTGCAGCTTAGCAGAGGTTTGAAAGTTGACCAAGAAAAGGCCCGACAAGCTCTCCTGAAAATAGTGTCTTCTTTGAGGTTTCTAGCAATGCAGGGCCTTCCACGCAGTGATGAATTTAGCGGAAACTTCATGCAACTGCTGCATCTCCGTTGTGAAGATGACCTAAATCTTAAGATATGGTTATCAAAGAAACAAAGCTATGTCAGCTTGGATATTCAAAATGAAATCCTTCAGATGATGAACCATGCAATCTTGCGGCTTATCATAAGAGACATAAATACAAAGTCTGTCCAGTACGGGTTAGTTGTTGATGGTACACAAGACGTGCAGGGAAATGAGCAGGAAAGTATTTGTATTCGATATGTTACAGACACGTTAGAAGTCCAAGAAGACTATGTTGGCTTGTATCAAGTTTCCTCAACAACTGGAGAGTCTCTCAGCCTGATGATTCGTGATGCTCTGTTGAGACTTCAACTGCCAATTGAAAATCTCAGAGGTCAAACATATGACGGAGGTTCTAATATGTCTGGAATACACCGAGGGTGTCAAGCTGAAATTAAAAAAGTTCGACCTCTTGCTTCATATGTTCATTGGGGTGCACAAGTAACTCATCTCGTTACAGCCAAGGCGGTTGAAGCCGCTCCGTATTTACGTGATTCACTTGATAGCGTGCATGAATTGGGCAAAATCTATGAGGGATCAGGAAAGTTCAAGAATCTCTATTTAAGCCTCCATGATGATTCCACGGATGTACCAGCACCATCTTGACTAAAACCGATATGCCCAACTCGTTGGTTGACCAGACTTTCAGCAGTCGATGCTGTCTTGAAGAATTACTCTGATATTCTAGATGCACTGCAGAAAGCAGCAGCCACCTTTGGGAGCAATGTTGCTTCCAGAGCAAATGGTTTACTCACAATTTTTTCATCAGGCAAGATTATGCTGGGCCTCTTGTCTGCATTACCCGTTATAAATTGCACGGAGAAATTGAACAGAGCTTTACAGGGAACAGATGTAAACGTGCCAAGCATGCTGCAATCCGTAAATCTCGTTAAGGCTGAACTTCAACCCCTTCGTTCAGATGAAGAGTTCAGTCGTATATTTAGAAAGGCTGAAGAAAAAATAACTGATTTGGATCTCAACCCATTAGTAGCTCCAAGGAGGAGGAAGCTACCAAAGAGATATGGTCAAGGAACTGCTCCACAGCACGAGTCTGAATCTGTGGAGGCACTGTATCGTTGCCAGTTCTTCAGTGTAATCGACGTGGCTGTCAGACACCTTGACGATTACTTTGAATCATCAGATCTGGAGGAATACAGGAAATTATCAAACCTTTTCCTCAAAGCAGAAGCCCCAATTGATCATCATACCATACAGCCAATCGTTAAGAAGTATCCTTAGCTAGAACCTTCTTTGGAGCTTGAACTGAATTTTTACAGACAGCACCACAGGGGAGCCAGTTTGGAAGAACACAGACTTCTTTTCCAGTCCATGGAAAAGGGGACAAGGAAAATGTTCCCGCAGGTAGAGAGGCTCCTGAGGCTGCTGTTGGTATCACCAAGTAGTTCCTGTGCAGCTGAGAGGTCCTTCAGTGCCCTTAGGAGGTTAAAGACATGGCTGCGTTCCACCATAACGCAAAAAAGGTTAAACCATGTTATGATCTGTCATGTTCATAAGAAACGTCTTGGGGAAGTGTCTTGTCAGCAGGTAGCGGAGGAATTTGTAATCGCGAAAGATTATCGAATGCAAGTTTTTGGTAAATTCTAAAAGTGAAACAACTAGTGTATTCCGTGTATTGCACTGACAACTGATGATCCAATCATGTGGCAGACGTCTTGACTCAATAGACTTCTGGGGAATAATTTCTCAGTTATTGTAATTAGACATGTCTTCTAGATAACAGTAGCGAGGAACATTTGCGAGCATTCAACATTTGAAACTTCAAATATGTTTTAGTCATCATTATCTTTTGCATGACTTCATGATTAAAAACTTCATGATCTGATCGCGTCTCAATTTTATGTATAACTGTGATTATTTATTTTTGTCAAGCCTAATCTGGCATTTATGTACCAACTGATTATTGTGATCCAAGCTTCATAATCTAAAATACTGTCTGAATAAAAAGCTGCCATTTTATTTCATTTGAGATCTTATACAGGAGCTACGCCGTCATCCACGTCGGCATCATTCTTAGCTCGAGTAAAATCTTAAACTTTTATAATTCAGTAACTATGTATTTCTTTTTTTCACTGTTTTTTCCTTCAGATTAAATTTTCAACAGACACCCGTTTAACTTGACAGTTCTCATTTGTATTTGATATCTGTGAATGTTACTGGATGGTTAAATCTAAAAGATGAAGAGTTACACGTGGTCATCAGCAATATCAGTTGATGAAAGGCTGTTAAACAGAGACACTATACTTTACGTATATCATTACATTAATTATTTAGTTGTTAATCTTTAACCATGCAGCTTTTCGTTCTTCGAATTCTTGCAACAGATCAATATATCAGTTATACTGAGCATCTTTGAGATCCAGTATCTGCTTCGTTTTCCTATTGTCCCACAGGCCTACAGTGGAAAAGGCAAGCTGCTTTGTGTATAGCAGTGGAGGTTCTAGGATTGTTGAGCAGGGGCGGACTCAGGATCTCTGGAAGGGGGGGGGGGCTCTTATGAACGGGCATTTGAGAACCACAATTTTTTAACAATAGCTAAATAAAGAATTTTTAGATTTAAAATAAGGCAATATATAAATATATAACAAAAGCAGTTGTTCTAAATCCTCTTGTACCCCAACGTTTGCTTGTTGTTCCTTTTTCAACAGAATGGAAAAAGATATACGAGACAGTATATAAATATATATATCTTACTGATTTGCTTCAATGTCAAGAATATTGGGGCAAAACATGCGATTTCCTATAATCTGAGTAAATATGAACTATTAGAATTATCGACCGTTCATGCTAATGACGTAAGGATCAAGGATCGTGGAGCATGGGCGGATTCAGGATCTCTGGACGGGTGTGGGGGACGTGGCATAAGACCACGCACACACATACACAAACACACACATATATATATCATGATATTAAGAATAAATATTCTTGAAGAAAAGCTCTTCAGGACATACCATACATCCGTGCTGGCAGTGTTAATTTTATAAGAATATGTGTCGATGGAAAAGATTTCAGCAGGATCCGTGTTAATCAGGTTATATTTAACGCACATGTTAATGAATATGTAACTGACTCTTCTATCTATTATTATCATTAACATTATATACACATACAGAAGATATTCCTGAATAAATTTCAAACTGCCTGTTATAAAGTATGAGTTTGAAATACTAAACTCTTGTCATTCATTTCAAGATTTAAATATGTGTAAAAATCATATGGTTGATTTCAATTTTCATTTAGCCGATCTTTTAACCGTTTTGACTCGCATACCATACGAAATACCATAAGTCACAACTGTAGTATTTCATTGCTATATTATCGATTTCGCTAATTTTTACCCATATAAAAAATATTAGAATATTGATTCAGAGAATTGAAACAATGCAATTATTCTAAAGCGTAGTTGTAATTTGAGCAAGAAAGTTTGCACTGTCAAAAGTCATGGATCATAAATTTCGAAACATTTTTGGACCCTGACCTTGGCCTGATTCCCAAAAATGATCGAGGTCAAAGATAGTTTGGTTAAATTTGCTACAGCAAATCTTCTATAAAAAAATTTACTGCATGTGAAATCGTATGTGGTTTATTTTTATTTTTATAAAAATCAATTTAACATTTTCTGCAATAACATCTAAACCAATGTGAATTTCCATCGAAAAAAATCTAAACAGAGGGCCCTGCTCACGGAATAATTGAAACATTGTTGGAGTCTCAGCTGATCTGAACATTAAGCGTAACTTGTAAACTGTCGTAACTAAATTGCATCATCAGATTTCGGTCCATTTTCCTTAATCTTTAATCGTTTAGGATAAACTGTACATATTTTTTTTTTAAATAAGACCTTTTCTGATGACGGCAAAGTCACTGACACTGCACTGGGTCAATGGAATTGGGCCATGGAATTCTACGTGGTGGGTGAGAGCCATTTTAATAATATATTAATAAATGACAGCATGATAACAGAATTCCGAATATTTTGTTTCAAATTCCCCAAGAACATTAATTTTCAAGGTCTTCTCACATTGCCTCTTTTACCCCTCTTCAACCGTCTGCACCTAAGCCTTTTTGCCCCTCATGAATCATACTGTAATCTTATTTTATGAATGTACAATATTTGAAATCTGCATTGCATAACTTAATCTAAAACATTTCCCGACTAGATATCACAATAACCTTATTACGTCCATCGTGATTCCACAAGCGTACGCAAAAGAGCAGAGCAACATTGCTGAAGCCACCAAAAAGTAAATAAAGCTTTGCTTCTCGTTTCCAAGTAGGTCGCTTTGACCTAATTTTAGGTTTCCAAGGACATTTGCCAAATACTTATTTGATTTGTTAGAAGATTCCAAGAAAATTGAATACAATTTGTACCCGGTCTGTCAGGGTGCTCAAAATATTTTTGGTCTGTAGCTCGCGGAATAGAGGTCACCATGACCTAATTTCATCTTTTAAAGGGGATTTACCGAGGACCTCTCTAGATGTTACGTTAGAAGATTTTAGACATATAACAGATACGACCTGTGCCCATCTGACATTCAGGGTGCTTAAAGACATCTTTTTCCTATAGGTCGCAGACTGTAAGTCATGGTGACCTAATTTCATGTATCAAAGATCATTTGCCCAGGACCTCCCAGAATTTTACATTAAAAGATTCTAGGCCAAATGCATAATACTTGTGCCCCGTCTGACTGTCTGGGTGCTCAAAATCATGTTTTTGGTCCGCAAGTCGAAGAAAATATAGGTTATGATGACCTAGTTCCAGGTTTCCAAGGAGATTTGCCCAGAACATTCTTGGGTGTTTTGTTGAAGATTCTAGGCCTAATAGATACAATTTGTGCTTGCTCGATCTTTTTAGGTGCTCAAACTTATGTTTTCGGCCAATAGGTCGCAGAATATGGGTCACCATGACCAAATTCAGGTTTCCAAGGAGATTTGCCCAGGACCTCCCTGGATGTACGTTTAGAAGTTTCTAGGTCTAACAGTTACGAGTTGTGCCCTGTTAACGGACGACCGGGCGGACTCCGGACAAAGAATGATCGCTATAGCTCAGATGACTTATAGTCAGCTGAGCTTAAATAACTTGGGTAAAATCAGACGCCTCTAAGTACTAGATAATACAAAAATATATAAGGATTTTTAAAATGAGGGGAAGCCCTTTGGAAGGCACGGAAATATTGAAAAAAAATCAAGGTGTTATTTTTTAAATGTTACATATTTTAGAGAAGTGTTCTAACACGCTTTCGTCACTCAAGGCGCCTCTCTCCCAAAAACAACAGACAAAGACACATACACAAATTCATTTTCCTTAAAATGTTTTACGGCTTACTCTTGATATGATGGAAATTGCAATTACCTTGTTTTTATGTCCCTTGCTCGAGTAAGATGGGGCCTGAAAAGGCTGTTTCACGATTACCTTGCCCAAAAGTACGGATAGCATTCAGAATTGGCAACAAATTCCATTTAAATTCACCATTAATACAGTATCTATGATCTGCAGGACATGGTAATGTAAACGTATCAATAAAACCCTTTATTACGCAAAGGAATTCGTCACTAGAATGGATAATAATATTAATGCTCCCGAACTGTACATGTGGCGATGCATGCATGCATAGCATGTGCTTCCTATATGCATTAATGATAAACTGCAAAAAAAAAACAAAAAAACAAAAAAACAAAGGAACCTTTTGTGGTTTGAAAAGGGAAGACGGCGCTGATAAGTGTGAATGTGCTTGGTACAAGGGGATCTGAGGATGTCTCTATTGACATAATAAACAACACGTTCGGTGATAATGCAAATATCATGGATTATCACTTGGATATAGCATGGCTTATCACCACGGAAAAAAATGGTGCGACTGAAATCATACTTGTGCTGAGGTGGACACTGCCTTTCAATGAGAACATATTTTACGATTTAATAATGTCCGCCTGTGGGATTAATGCACCTTTGTGTTTAATGTATTTCTAATCTGCGTGTCCTGTGGCTGAAGAACTTTTATCTCCCTTTAATATAGATGAAGATTTCATTTTTAATACATATTTATTTATCCGACAGTTGGTAAGGTACTCTTTGTCTCAAGTCACCAAAAACTATAATAAAAAATAGTCAAGACTAAAAGTATATATTTTTTTATGTTTTATTCCTAACATTTGTAAATCTGTGTAACAAACACTGTTGATGACACAGAGGAAAAGTCCAATATTACATCCTATATGAAAATTAAATAAAACTCCTACACCTACAAGCAAATTACAATGTTATATTTGTAGAAACGTCTGAACAAAACACAGCTTCCGGCTGTCTCCATGGCACAAGAACATCATACAAACTTACAAAGTATGTTTACAATTATACAGAATGAACAGTAAGAATGAACAGATACATACGTTGAACTACTTGACATATAAAGCATAGTCTTTCTAACTGAAGTACAGATGTTATCATCTTAAATGCATCCTAGGTTAATTGTCTAAACCCAGTTTTGTATTTCATAGCTATCCGCAAGTCTGTAGGAAACCATGGTTCCTCTAGGTAAGATACTGCTAGTCTACATATATAAGCATATTCTCACAAATCTGGTCCTAAACTTTTTCTATACATAACATGATCTTTTCTGCAGATAACACCTGCTACCATATTTTTAAGCCATTTCCTTGAGGATCTTTTAAGCTAACGTACCGTGTACCGGTATAAGCATATACATGTATTTAAAGCCTCATCTAGTTTTTGTCCGATTCCTAGCTCATTTATGCTGAGCCAGTCATTATTTTTAGTCTTACCTGAACCTTCATTATCAATTTTCAAAGAAAATATGGCTCTTCTTATCTCAAAGGCCTATTTTTTCCTGCAGACTATGCCTTTTACTTAGCTATTGTAGACAAAGCTGTTTCATGCTTTGTACTCTCTTATTGCATACATTTTAGCTCACGAAGAACAAAATGTTACCAGACAACTGTAAAAATATATTAGGTCACAGGATTAATTTTCCTGGCAAAACAAATGTGGGAAAGTCACAAGAAAACATAGTTAATCTTTCAGTGATTTCAGCTGGGTCATTTTGTGACGACAAGGATTCCCCAATTTTATCTTATAAAGGAATAATACATCTTATTGGTCATTGTTTCATTCTCCTTGATTAAAAAATCTATTACTATACAAAACTTACAAAGTTGAACACAATTTATATTATAGGGACACAATTATGCCATTGGTACAACTTACATTGTATGTTCTATTTTAGAAATTAAAGGTAGAGATTCAATTAAGATACATTTTTGTCAACTGACAATTATCCATGGTTTACACTTGCTCAAAAAGCCGTAAGTTATATTTAAATTTTAAATGGTAAACCATACTTGAAAAACCTGTTTGCAGGTAATTTTATTGGTTGTGATATTTTACCTCCTGGCAAAACATTTTGTCTTGCTACATTTTGTCCTTTTTCTGGAAACCACCATGTGCAATGCTGAAGACAATAAGACTCATGTGAGCAAGAATGAAGAGAGCTCACTCCATATTTGCATTACCATTGCACGTCACAAGACAATTGTTAACAAACCATTCTTAATCTATTACATATGAAGCCTGTCCCTGCATTGGTGGATTAAAATGTGGGAGGGAACATGTACAGGCTTTTAGTTAGTTAAAGATTGCAACAACATGGAAAATACAGATACAGCTGGGGAAAGTGGAGTTACATACCACATTCACAATAAAATAATCACTTAATTATATTTTACATGCCAATGAAACGGACAGTACCAGAAAAACAGAAGCACTGAAGGTTAGATACAAGGATAAGAAACAGAATCACTTAAAGCCAGTTACAGCTGATAATAATATATGCAAATAACATGCTCTGATTACTTGATTATATACATAGGATGGACTTCCCCTAATGTGTATCAAACACTGTTGATGACACGTGTAAAAAATTAGGCTAAATCGCATCTGTGTAAATATAAATTCATAATAAATAACATGTACTGTATATGTGCCAGTCCCTGCTGGCGACATATAAAAATAAACTTTGGTTATAAACAGGCTCTTGGAAAACACAAGCACTTGCATGATTTCACAACATGACACAGTTCACACATTTGTTTGACATGGTCATACATCTAGGTATATTCATATATATCACAATACATTAATATTCATTACTATCTTGCCTTGGCTTGCACCATTATCATGAAATATTTGTAAATTTGAGCCTCTCAGATCACATTCTCTTGATGCTAAACATATCATCATAATCTCTTATTCATAAGCAAAACAAATTATATTAGACTCTGTAAAAACGTTTGCTGAAATAGCAACAGTGAGACCATTAGCAATATTACTTGAACACTAAGTGTTTTGCTTGCAACAACAAAATCCACTGGCATCTGCAATATCACTGGCAAAATTACAGTCTGTTTCATCCCCTCATGTCCACCTGTTTCTTGCTATGAAAATTTTATTAGTTACATTTGAAGAAAAATTATAGTATAGAGCAGATGATTAATGAACCTTATTTTCAACAAGGTAACTAAATACCTACCTTACACCTTATTTGAGGAACAGAATTTTCTGAAAATATGAGACATCAGTTTACATTTTACAACATATCAGACCCACTTATGACTGTCAAGGTACCTGGTCACATGCACAAACAGCCTCAATTGACAGCTGCTGATTGGATGATGTCATGTAAACAGCTACTCATGTAGGGACACATATCTGCCAGATCATTGTGAAGAGTCAAAAATGTCCTGAAACATAAACTGGGGATTTTTTTGTAAAATTTTTAATTGCCATATTAGGTTGTTACCTCCATATGTAGTTTTCTAGGAAATAATTGAAATTTTAAAGAAAATTATCCCCAAAAATCAGGTGGACACAGGTTTGTGGAACAGACTATAGCAGTTTCATTTCAGAGCATATGCCGGCATTTCATTTTAGATTAAAAGTTATTTAAATACAGTAAATTTCAGCAGAACAACAACCTTTCACCTGAAGATTAAATATTGTAGAAAGAAATATTCACCTTCACATGAAGTTCACATTGAGGAAATTTACCATAAAATTGCCAGTAGCTTTCCTTAAATATTACATTTTCAAACAACAAAATTTTCTCAGAAACAACATTATACTGTGCAAGAATAAGCCACTTGGTAAGTTACCAAAGGAGAGGAGGTTGCAAAGTGGTTGTGAAAGAAATATCAACCTCTCTTGAAACCTACCTTTTCTAACCTGATAAATCAATCAGCTCTTTTACTACTTCATTTATTGGGATGATCATGCATGCTGGGAATGCATAAGGAATTACATGACTCAGGTGACTAGACAAAACACATCTTTAGTTTTGCTTAGATGTTCATTTTGTACATTGTCAAAGTGTTTATTTTACACAGTATCCTGTAAAACAGATCCATTTGGTATTGTTCACTCACTTGTTCTAGGGGATACTGTGGGGAACTGTTTTAATTGCATGTTAACACCCCGAAAACAGAGTGGTCTTTCTGCATCTTTGCGTTAAATATGCATTGAAACGATCTACACACTACAGTACAACCCATCTGAAAGGACACTTCTATGATGAGACCACCTGTCTCTTTAGACCACCTTTCAGTTAACTGAAAGCATTCACATATGTTATATCTGACCTCTGTAATAAGACCACCTGTGACGTAAAACCACTTTTGGACAGTCCCATGGGTGGTCTCATAACACAGGTTTCACTGTACACACATGAATAGTTGAGAATGTGATTTTGAAGGACCAGACTTCATTCACCATGACCTGTCATGTTGTGCAGTACCTATAAGCATTATGATCATCCCTTTAATAACCTAATTGTGTGTTATTGCTTTATCAATCTGAGATAATTTTTGTAACCAAATACCATTTATTGGTCAAAATTACACCTAATTAAAATATTATGCCTCAATGACACTGTTCCTCAATGAAATTACTGCAAAAAGTGTGCATTTTTTTTAAATCAGCAACAGTGACTGTACTGGAGTTTAATGCTAGGATTGAAGGTTAAGCTATACTTCTTGCAAAATTTACAGGATTACCATGGGTCAGATAAATTATACAAAATAAGTGTATAACGTTACATAAGAAATAGCTGATATTTGCATGATGGCAATCTCAATTATCCCTTTTTTAAAGTCCACTCGCAGAATTCAACTGCACTAACAATCTGGTATACAGCAACACATAAATCATGTCAACTGCTGAAATAAAATATTACTGGAAATGTTGGTGATGTGTCTGTTGGGAAAACTACAGCCTTTTTTACAGTAAACTCAATTGATAAAGATTATTTCTACAGTTCATATGCACTCTTTTCAAACATGGTAAAATCACCACTGTAAAATAAGACTAAACAAACATATCATTATAATAATTTATAAAGTAGTGCCTTTGTGGGCCATCTGATGCACACAATGTGATGCACCATGAAACAATTTTGTGCCATGCACACTAGTTCTTAATATATTAAACAATATATAAATATAATATTACGTTATTCACACAGCATAATACCTATACAGTGTAACAGACACTGCCATTGACACCTGTATAATGTACAAAAAATACTGTACAAAAAATTGGTACAACAACTAGAAGCATGATATGTCACTTCTCTACCTGAGATGGGTACTGGTCACTGCCAGTGACACCATATAAACACACAACCATACACAAACATGCAGAAATTCCTGAGCCGTGTACTGGACCCTGCCAGTGACACCATTTAAAATTTAAAGACACACAAACACGAATTATCATTATCCTGTTATGAGCTGGGTGCCAGACACTGCTGGCGACACCCTGTGAGACCGTACGTTTTAACACATACATGCATAGGACACCATATTTTATTTGAGCCTTGTACTGATCTCTGTCAGTGACAAGATTAGGCACCAATCACTAATTCACAACTAGTAATTTCCTGAGCTGTGTGCTGGACTCTGCCAGCGACACACGAGGACTAGAACACAAGCTGGGCTTCCTGAGAGGTGTGCTGAACACTGCCAGCGACACCGCACAATTTCATACTCACACACACAGACATACATGCACATTACTAATTAAAAATCCCCGAGCAGCAACTGCTCTGGTTTCTACAATGAAAGACTTGTATTCACTATTCAGTGGCTTCATTAAGCTTCAATGGAAAATAAAATATGACCAAAGACCACCCACCTTTGTCCACAAAAGGTGCATGCCAAACTCACTCAAGTTGACCGTGGATGCTATATGACTAAATAAGTCAAGCTAGTGCAAGAATATGTGAATATATACACAAATGGAAAAAGCAGATGATGATTAAATTACAAGCATTGACATAGTTCTTATAAAATATAGGTTTGCATATTTTTCAATATATATAGGACCCAGAAGGGTATGAACCCTTTTCACCAGGTTCCATTGATCTAAATAAATGAGGATCTTAATCCTCTTTAGCATATGAATAAACATGGCATCTAATATCTTGGAGAGGTAATTAGCTTGCTAGATAAAGTCCTCTATTCAGCTCATGGATGTAAAGTTGCTAGGTAAAGTCCTCCACCCACCTCACAGTATTTCCCATACATAGGTAATGCTGAAGCTAAAGACGTGTATATGTTATAAACTGGGAGTGACAGACTGATTTTGCTAGGAATATAATAAGAAACACTGGCCAGGAATGATTTTACTTCAATCTCAGCAAGAGTTGGATCTTTCTTATTCACTCCTTCAAACCGACTGTCTCAGTGTAATTGGATCATGCTGCCATTCAGATAAAATAAGCAAGGTAATAATCAGCTAAATAGCATCTGACAAGCATAAGCTATTCATATGTGGGACCTCCAGCACTCGGATGTGGGGTTATTTCCTAGTATATTTATAATTTTTTCCAAGTATATTTGTGTAGCTGCTCAGCCCAAGGTTGAACACATAAGGCACAGTGCATAAAACTAAGTATGAGTTCCCTGGAAGATTCTGGCTGTGGGTTGTTTACACTGTTATTCTAGCTGAGTGTTGTAAATAATATTCAGGTAATATCTTGACAAATATTTGTGTATATTTTCCTAGAATGGCAGATATGCTTGAGCTGTAATTATTAAGATAATACATGAACTGAATAACTTCAGTGGTAACCTATATGATGTATATCATATTATGTGATATTTATCCAGTACAATATATTTGCCTATATCAATGAGAATATTTATAATCATTTTACTATTTAAACAATTCCTTTTAGACCTATGGTATGGTGGTGGTGGGGGAAGTTGATAAGCACACTAACAACATGGCACACTCAAGACTTGTCAACATAACAGAACTTTATCACAGTAACAAGTGACCGGTCACATTTCATGAACAAACTAAACGGCATGTAAAGTATTTTCCACTTTCATCTACAAATCAGTTTAAAACCATTTCTTTCACAATGAATGAACTAAAGTGATTTCTGTATTCTTGATGTGTTCACAAAGGTCTCTGACAGGGCGATTTCAATGTTCGTGCTGAAAGCGTTACATATGAAACCATTACGAAGCCATCTTGTTCACAGGACTGGAAATGGCTTCACAAAGACAGTGTAAACACTGGGTTGCTGCAAAAACAATTACCAGTTTAACAATTATACTGTATTTAGAGTTTGGGAGAACTACTTGTTCATGAAATGTAACTAGCACAAAGTATAAAAATTTTCATCCATAGCAATGAACAGCTGATTTTCTGATATAACTATGAAAATAACTGAAAGTTTCGATCTGTCACATACTGCAAGTACTTGTACAGATTTTGAATGCATGGTTAAATCTGTGTTATATATACCAAATATATGGAAAAAATCTATCACTGAAACTTAAATTATATGAAATATAGCTTTTCAAATGTAATTTCCTGAAACATTTAATCTAAATAGCAGATATTTAAAGACTGACCAATCACAGAGCAGTTCATCATTGTGCTTTACTAGGAATGAAGCCACCTCATCTGGTGGTCACAACCTTAACATCAGCCAGTCCTCATCATGAAGGCTGGCTGTATAGCATATACACAGACACACACATGCTTACACACACTGAAAGACCATTATGGCAGAGTTTCCATGCCAGTTTACATTATGAATGCATTTCCCATGATGCAATGCTCTTCACCCCTTTTTCTTCTGATCAGACAGATCACTGCTGGAGCTTCCATGTTTAGTGTCCTACAAAAGTGAAATGACAAAAACCCATATCAAGCATGTTATTATAGATAGGAAAAGATCACTGCTTACATGTTAGAGACTGACCAATGCAGTAAGTAACTTCACCTTTAATGACAGATATTTCCAAAGTGCCTGTGTACTGCATTGTTTTTTTTAGTGATTATATGTTCACTTGCTGAGGAGTTTTTTTTACAATAATTAAACATGCCATTGAATGCACAAACAACATGCCATCTTTAATAAGGAAAGCCTATCCTGATAGATTTGCCCAGGGGTAAGTAAAATACTATACATAGTAAACAACAGGTAAAAAGTTAACCAATATCAACAGCTGTCTACTGTACTGGAAGAACCCATAGATATAGTCAATTTACAGTTGGCGTCCCAAGTTATTTAAACGATTCAGTTATCCGTTAAAATAGAGACAAATGAGAGTTTACTGACACCTGAAGGTATGTTCTTCAAGGCCAAATTAAACTTTATATTTCTTGGCACCCCAGGTGCCATAGTATCCCATACAATTACCCCCACCTTAAGAATAAGGCCCCATCTTCAGCAGCATATACTGACACTTAGTAAGCAATCATGGTTTCTTCCATCCATCAACTTGAGAAACAATATTTTTCACCAAATATGGGGACCAATACATTGAATCACTCTTGAGGAAAGGGGATTAATTTATACTCTGAAAATGGTTAGGTAGGTGGCACCACCTGTCTGGTTGACAAGAAAACTCTCCAAGATGGATGTAAATGCCAAATTGCAGCAGCACATTGAACGACTCCTCAGATATGAGCAATTTCCACTTAAAACAAATGTATGGATGTATGCTACACAAACAAAATTGCAGATGGCACCACCAGTCTTGAGTTCAAGATGGAGGAGTCACTGATCTACAAAACCTGTCTGGTTTACGTGAAAACTTTCCAAGATTTATAAACATGACAAATTTCTCCAAGATGGATGTAAATGCCAAATTGCAGCAACACATTGAACCACTCCGGAGATATGAGCAACTTTCACCAAAAAGCATATGTACAGATGGATGCTATATGAAAAGACTGCAGATGGCACCAGTCTTGAGTACCAGATGGAAGAGTCCAAGAACTTTGGATATGCACACTTTCAGGCCAATAGGGCAAATCACTCCTGAGAAAAAGGGAATAAATTTATTCCACAAAAACAGGAAGGTAGGCAGTGCCACCTGTCTTGCTTAAGAGAATATTTTTCAAGATGAATGGACATGCCAAATTTCAGACCAATACCTTGAACCACTCCAGAGATATGAGCAACTTTCACCCAAATCACATGTACAGATGGACGCCATATGAAAAGATTGCAGATTGCGCCACCAGTCTTGCATACAAGATGGAGGAGTTCGAGAACTTTGTATATTCACACTTTCAGGCCAATAGGGCTAATCACTCCTGAGAATAGAGCGTTAATTTATTCTACAAAAACAGAAAAGTTGTAGGTGGCATTACCTGTCTGGTTTACGAGAAAAATTTCCAAGATGGAAGGACATGCAAAATTTCTGACCAATACCTTGAACCACTCTGGAGATATGAGCAATTTTCACCAAAAAGGACATGTACAATTGGACCCCACATGAAAACTATTGCAGATGGCACCATCAGTCTTGAGTAAAAGATGGAGGAGTCAATGATCTACAAAAACCTCTCTGGTGTACTAGACAACTTTCCAAGATGGATGGACATGCCAAATTTCAGACCAAAACCTTGAACCACTGTGGAGATAGGAGCAATTTTCACTGAAAGCAAACCTAAGGATGGATGCCACACAAAAACAAGGGACCCATGGGTCACATTGCTCGGCTGAATTTTGGAAAATATTAGTAACTGCAAAATATTTTTATTTCTTTTAGTTTTTCATGTATATTATCATTAGAAAAGCTATGAAAAAATGGCCCTGCTAAAATGAAACTCTGTAAATTATAGAATAATGGACATGAGCTAAACCATTTAGTGATGCCCCAAGGGAGCAAATAAGCCTATGGTAAGTGTTATATAAAAGTAACATTTCATAAACAAATGTGTGAAGGTAATGAAGTTTTCAAAAGTTAAATATATGGCCATATGAGTTAAAAATTAATCCCACAAAGTTTGACAAATATTCCTAATTTTAATACTAAGTTAACAGTGTAGGTTATTAACAGTAACAGTGTAGGTTATTCACACCTAGGCCCGCCAACTTTAAGAGATATGAATGAAATGCTACAAAGTATTTATATCTTCTTCAGGTCTGTAAAAAGAATGGGGTGGGGGGGGGGGGGGGGAGGGGGCCCCAGAGAAAAAGGCTCCCTGTGGTACAGTATTAACTGCAGACAGCCTGATCAAGCTCAACTCAGTGGAGAGAGGACTTGCCCTAGTGACAGGATTGCATAACATTATGTCAACAGCCTTACTGTAATGACCTACAGGCACCAAAGTGGACTGCTTGACAATATAAGGGAATACAATAAGAGCCTCCAAAAAAATTCAATAACTAGCCTAATTTTGCAGCTTTCATTTTCAAATTTCAGATTTTAACAGATCAAATCCTTATGTGCACATGCTGTGAAAATTAAATCCACAGTACTTACAGGAAAGAAAAACATGCCATGGCCAAATTTGGGCAAAATTTAAGGTACCAATTTTTATTTTTGCTAATATTTAAAAAAATTTAAAAGATTTTGATCTAATTTTGGGTATACAATTTAATTTTGATTACTTGAAAAAAAGTCCTTAGCTTTAACATGGTTTGTGTTAAGCGACCAAATATCTGTCCTGATTTTTTACAAAATGCATTATGTTTGAGCCCATAACTTTTTAAAAATTATATAATACAGACCTTATTTCTGGCAAGTACATAGGAACTATATAGAGGAATATTTATGGTAAATATGAGGAAAAACAGATGAGTGGTTTTGACATTAGGCAGTCCTGAAGTGTGAAAATAGGTTTTTTAATAAAAAATTGAGGTTTTTCCTTAATTTCGCAAAGGAACAAAGTCGCGAAAACCCAATTTTCAGCTTGGTAGGAGATCTTGGGGACATCTAACATTATGCCAACAGCCTGGGGAGCATAAACATGTGCACTGAATGACCTACAGTCATCAAAGTGGACTGCTTGACAATGTAAGGGAATACAACAAGAGCCTCCAAAAAAATTCAATAACTAGCCTAATTTTGCAGCTTTAATTTTCAAATTTCAGATTTTAACAGATTAAATCCTTATGTGTACATGCTGTGAAATTTAAATCCACAGTACTCACAGGAAAAAAACGTGCCATGGCCAAAGTTGGGCAAAATTTAAGGTACAAATTTTATATTTTTGCCAATATTTAAAAATTTTTACAGATTTTGATCTAATTTTTGATATAAAATTAAATTTTGATTAATTAAAGTTGTATTACTGAAAAAAAGTCCCTACCTTTAACCCTTTTGGTCTTAAGTGACCAAATATCTTTCCTGATTTTTTTACAAAGTCCATTATGTTTGGGCCCATAACTTTGTTAAATTATATAATGCTGACATAATTTCTGGCATAGGAACTATATAGAGGAATATTTATGGTAAATATGAAGAAAACCAGATGAGTGGTTTTGATATTAGGCAGTCCTGAAGTGTGAAAATAGATTTCTAATAAAAAATTGAGGTTTTTCCTTAATATTTCGAAGGAATGAAGTCCTATTGACCCAATTTTTGGCATGTAAGGAGATTTTGGGAACATCTAAGTGTATGCCGAATTTCAGATTCGTAGGTCCAATGGTGTCAAAACGTGCCAGTCTAACGGACGGACATCCGGGCGGACGGACGGACAGACGGACGGATGAGAGACAATGGACCACAACTATAGCTCAGATGACTTATAGTCAGCTGAGCTAATGATTCAAGATGGTGCCACCAGTCTTAAATATAAGATGAAGGTATCCAAGATCAATGAACATGCACAATTTCAGCCAAAACTGTCCATTAGTTTTTGACTTATAATGCTCACAGTACTGTCAAGTGGCAAAGATGAGGTATTAAAAGGCACATAAACAAGAAAAGGACAGAAGGTTGCGCCACCTGTCTTCTAAAAGAGACAAAGCTATCCAAGATCTTCAGTCAATTTTATTTTTGGACCAATCCATGAATCATTTATTGAGATATTTATGATTTTGTGTGATTTTCACCATATATGGCAATATTCAAGGTCAAGGCAACTCTCATAGGAAAGGTCATGACCCCAATTTAAATATATATCATTCCATAACCAATGTCCATGTATATTCATAATATGAAAGAAATCTGTCCATTAGTTTTTGACGTATAAGGCTCACAGTACTGTCAAGTAGCAATGATTGGGGTATTAAATGGCACGAAAAAAAAAAAACCAGAAAAGGACAATAGGTGGCACCACCAGTTTCTGGTACATGACAACACTATCCAAGATCTTCAGTCAACTTGATTTTTGGATCAATCCATGCAAGATTTCTTGAGATATTTAAGAATTTGTGTGATTTTCCCCCAAAATTGACCTATTCAAGGTCAAGGTCATTCTTCAAGTAAAGGTCATGACCTTTTTTAAATAGGCTTTGTCCTCACACCCATATCTATGCATATGTCAAGTTTGGTAAAGATCCGTGAAATATTTTTTGAGTTATTGGGTCCAATAGATCTCTGTGGAGGCCGCGTGACGGTGTTAAAACCATAGTATCCTGACTTTGTCTGGGGATATAATTAATCATTATCAGTCATCAGGGAAGGAGGTTTTGAACACAAGGGCCTTGAGGCACAAATAGTCCAACGCCATGTGTTTAACTAGAAAATGTGGCATCAGTGATGGGGCGGGATGGGCAGACAGACTGAAGGATGCAGACCATTTTAGTAGTCCCCCACCTTACAAAGTATTTTTTATTACATCACAAGTGGACAGTCGTTTGTGGTTTTGACTATCTTAGATTAGGCACTTAATATTAAGATTATAATTTTTGGAAGTTTAACACAAAGACAATTTCAGCACTCATGGCGAAACATTTTTGTGTAAATTACAATCCCTGTAGCCTGCCCCAATTATAATTTATATAAACCAGTGACAGAACATGAATGAGAAAACTTATTTGTGGTCTTTGTATCTATAACACAATTTCTAGCATATTTCCAAATGGTTTAGAAGAGAACAGTTGGCCTATCATCTGTACTCAGGTGTAATACATGATACAAAGTCTTCTCTGCTTAAAAATGGCCATTCTGCTATAATGCCTTTGGCGTCTTTCGGTTGTAAAGCTAAGAATGAAGATCAGAAGAGTTTGCTACATCATGATGGGCCCCGATTCTTTAAACAACACCTGTCTGTCACAAATTTCTTTAACATCTTGACCCAGGAATTTCCACAGGACTATCAATGGACATTGGGTTTATTTGATCCTAACCTTCAGGGGTCATACTGTATGGATTACCTTTTAAGAATGACACATATTACTGCATCTTTGGGACTGGAACATTATTACCCCAAGTGAACCCAACATAATGCAGGGTCTGAAGTTTAACACTGTCTGACTTATTACTGATCTACTGCATTTGATAAGTGCCCTTCACCTTGGCTCTTTGGTCAACTGGTCATGAATAATTATCCATTATATAATAAAATTATTCCTTCAAATTCTCTGCAAGGTACAGTATTGGACTTCATTTAACTTACTGACAAGGTATGCAATCAAATCAATGCAAAGTAACTTATGAATAAACTCTCTGTGTGATTAATATTTGACTAACCAAATCAACTATTGTGTAGGAACCCTGAGACCAATCAGTCTGACTAAAATCCACAGAAGTCTGAAGAATTAGTGATGAAACTCTAGCAATTAAATGAGTGAGTAAACTTTTGAGGACAACGCATTAGCTCAAGTTCTTCAGGCTTAACAAATTACCTGTTGCAGACTAAGTAAATGAATAAACAATATACTAACCATCAGACTAGTTTCTCAGGCTGAACAAAGTGACAAAAACAACCTACACTCCTACAGACTTAACAAATGACTTACCTTGTAACTTTATAAATATGACAACACTGATATACTTAATAAATCCCTAGCATGGAGATGTAACTTCCTCACTAGGGATTAATTAAGTATATCTTACCTTATCTTACCTATGTAGAAAAACCATCAGACTTTCCTTCCAGACAGAGTATATGACTAATTTACAGACTAACCTAATGACCAACCTTTGTGGACTAGAGAAGACAGCAGTCTCATCTTCTTCCTTGGTTTTCTGTGAATGAGATTCATCTGTTCACACGTCTCCACATCTTCTAGCTCCCTCAGCTGCTCATGGTCACAGTACGCATGAACGATGTGATAGTTTGGACCCTGTATCTCCTTTTCCAGTTTGTAGCGGGGAAGGAACTTCTGTGGTTGGCGACGCTGGCAAGAACGAACAAAACCTACCACAACCAGCAACAGTAGAATAGACAAGACAGGCCGCCCCTTCACCATGTTATACCTGTAAATATACAGACCATATTGTCATCCCAAGAACTAATGTATTTAAAGTTACAGAGGTATGTCCACACTTCTGTTGAAATGCATGGTTCTTCAAAATGTTAAACCTGTAAATGTAGAAAATCAGAATAATATATGCAAGTGCTGAGCTCTTTTATATTCTTCTACATACATCATTTACCTATATACTGTTTTGTAACAGTACACAGAAGTAATAAAGCACCCATTGACATACCTGTACCTTAAAGGGAAAAGGTACATCATAAATAAAGACTGCAATAACTCTCATTCACTGAAAGTTGAAACCCTAGTTAACCCTGCATAAATATAACATCTGTTAACTTACAATTTAAACAAGGCCTACAGGCCTAATGCGAACCTGTGCATTGGGAAATACACCCAGTATAATGCTTCAATGCTAGACCATTACTTTTCATGTTTATGAACAATGCAAGTACTAAACATTTTGAATAAGAAACAATTACACAAACATCACTGCTGAAATTCTGGCATGGGTGCACACAACACAAAAATGATTGTAGCTGGCACCACCAGTCTTGTATACTTCGAAGCTATCAGAGATATACACATATGCCAATTTTCAGACTGATATATCAAACCTCTCTTGAGAAATAAGCAGGGACACACACTGTGCAAAAATTATTGTTGGTGGCATCACCAGTCTTGTATACGACAAAGCTATTCGATATGTATAAAAATGCCAAATTTCAGGCTGATATATCAAATTCCTCTGTAGAAATAAGCAGGCACATACACTGTGCAAAAGTCAATGTACATGGCACCACCTGTCTTGTAAATGAGAATACCGTCAAAGACGCATAGACAGGTCAAAATATCAGTCCAATACATCAAACTTCCCCAAAATTTGATGCACTGGGCTGACAAGGCTTAGGTGAGTAAGGCAGTTGCCCCCGAATGACCTGTGACAAATTGCTGCCTCAAGCTACTGCACTGAGTTAACTCTTGACCTGCACCTGGCTAGACTGAGTGAACTTTTGACCTGTACCTGGCTGCACTGAGTGAACTCTTGACCTGTTGCATAATCTGACACAGTTGGCAGTCTGCTAAAGCTATAAATAGATTCAGGCTGAACTTTGGTGCCAAATATGATGCAGTGAGCAGTCTGCCAAAGCTATAAATAGAATGCAGCTACTGCACTCAGTGAACTCTTGACCTATACCTGGCTGCACTTCTTCCAATCCTGGCACTGTGGCAAAACTATTTATAGAGCTGACATCATCTTGGCTAATGGCCAACATCAAGGCACTGGCAATCTGCCAATGGTAAACCAAGTGCTGCCATCTGAACACAAAAGTGGTCCCTACTTGAAATAACTTTGAAATTTATTTTCCCAATACAAAATGCTTTTCAGCTGACTTTTTATAAAAAAGAAATCAGGAATATATGTAAAATTATTATGGATGCATACTGAATGCAAAATTAAAATACAGATATATCTCACTGATGGCAAATTCTTGAATTAAGTTGAGTAGGGATACCAATAATTTATAATCCACGTACTGTTGTCTTTATATAGCCACAGAGAGCTAAATATCTGTGATTGTAATATTGCCTGGTAATAACTTAAATCATAAATCTAAATTGTTTAAAAGCTTTTAAAAAAACTTTCTTGTCAATATTAACCAAAGATAACCTGAAATCTAAATGTCTAGTGGCATGATATAATAGATGCTAATAAACTGGTGCCAGGCTAGACGTAACAGCATCACACAGCTAACATATATGGTAAAATGACTCAATTCAATCTCCATAATTCAGCCAAAAATCATTCATGTGGAACCATAAATGACAATTATTATAAGAATTATTGTAGGAATTATTCTTGTAAAATATTCAACAAACTTGCTTCAGTGGCATCAGTCGAAAAACATTTCGCAGGTTATAACTCATATAAGACGAAACAGCAAACTGGCTAAGTTCAGCTTCCCGTAACTCAGCCAAAAAGCACTGAACCAAAACCATTTGAACAAACTTGAATTATCAACATCTGAGGATAATTAATGTGCAAGATTTAGGAATTTGGCCCAGAGGTTTTTGAGAAGAAGATCTTTGTAGCCACTGAGCATAAATGGGCTGTTATGGCATATGACTAAATTCAGCTTCCCATAACTTAGCCAAAAGTCATTGAAAAGAGACTATTTGAACAAACTTCAGAAAGCACTACCCTAGGATCATTTCTGTGCGATATTTAACATTTTGGCCATATGGTTTCAGAGAAGAAGTTTTTTGTAGCCCTCTGTGTGATACAGGTACTGACGACCCCGTACAAAAAAGGCCGATGCAGGTGGCGCCACCAATACCTCAATTTCAGATATGACCTATGTAACCAACATTGGCATAAAATTTGGTGATAATAGCTACAGCGGTTTCTGAGATTTAAATTTTTATATGCTTTTTTGCACAGTTAACAAAGTTCAACTTCCTGTATCTCGGCAAAAAATCTCTGAACTGAAACCATTCGAACAAACTTGAGAAAGATTGTTCCAGGGATCATTTCTGTGAAATAATGAACAATTTGGCTGGACAGTTTTGCAGAAGAAGATTTTAAAAGCTTTTTTAGCTTTTTCCCTATAAAATCCAAGAAAATGCAGTTAGAAAAAAAATAAACAAAATCCGATATAGTTTTTTTGATGACTGATAATTTGCAAAAAATTTGGTTATGCTAGCTCCTGCCGTTTTTGAGATGGCTATGGTTAACGTACAGAAGATGCACGGCGCACGACGCACGGCAGACGCCGCACGACGCCGCACCATCGCATAAGCTCACAGGTTCGCTAAAAAATCAAGAGGGAAGTTGATACCTGCTTTCCATGAAACATCCCCTCACAAAATATGATCCCTTTTCACTCAGTCGGCTGAATAATTATCAATTAAATTTCAATCATTCGAAATGTTGAATAACCTACCCACTGACTGACTGTGCCAGCATGCTGATATATCCAGTTCTATAGCAGCTCTGCAGTGCTGCAAGGGGTGAACAGCTTATTATACCAGCATTTGCCAAGCTGCCTGCCTGCTGACACGTACCAGTAAAAAGATCCCTGGAAGAACTATTCCCTTTATGCCAATACAAAATACAGACTACAGCTGACAGTGTTGAAAATGACTCCTCGGCATGGTCAGCACTTCTGATTTTTCAATTTTGTTTCAGTAATAAAATTTAATGGTGACTACCCCCACCCCTGTGTATAAAACAAAAGCATGCTTATGTCCACTATCTCAGTATCTGGTTACTGTTAAACCATACTTACTCTAAAAGTTGACAAATTCCCAGGCTTTAGCACTTTACAAGTTCTTGTCCACTAACATACACCATGTGACATGAGTGGTTCCATGTCTGTTAATATGCTGTAAACCTAAGTGCTTCAACCCTGGGGCAATGTTAGGTCCTTGGGTGCTAGAGAGACCAGTAAAAAATGAGGGCATGGGAACCTCACCCTACTTGGGTTTACCCAGCTTGTTAACAGTAATCACTATAAAACATGGCAGGTGCCCTGGCCATAAAACATATACAAGCTCCTGTATGCCAGTATGTGGCCTTGTTTGTACTGAACCTTGAAAGCTCGTTGAATGAGCTATTTCATATTTCCCAGACACAGGCTGTTATTAGGTAAAGTTTTGTATTGTCTGGCCTTTGTTATGGTTTATCACAAGATTACCATATTTAACATAAATTGTGCAACACCCTCTCATAATGGAATGCCCACACCAAGACCAATCACCAAAACACCAGCATATGTGATTTTTTTAACACTTATCAGTGAATTGCTCATGGATTGCTCAATATCATGTCAAGTGACAACACATAATAGTAAAATTTCAGGGTCAATGCCCACAATCATGACTGGCACTTTTGATTCATGTCTGCATTTCTAACACAACAAAGAATACACTACTCATAATATATGAGATAACATTACTGGAGAGCACAGTAATAGCAGTAAAACTCTAAATATCAGTGTCAAAGAATGGTAATTTCAAGGGGAGTAACTGAAAGTTTGAGAATTAGCCTTACAAATAATGGAAGAGCACTGCAAATCTAAGTAGTTTCTCCAATGGGGGGTGGGGGAGGGGGGTTAAACTCCCTTAACCCACTCCTCAGGATCTATCCCTGATATACAATACATATATATACTAGTGATATTCTGGGTGAATATATAACCAATATACAAATTTTATATTCATCCTGAATATATACACAGGTGTTTTCAATGCAGTCTCTAATAATACAGATAGTAATAGGAAATTTATTTTCAATTTATATTTCATCTGTACAGTTCTGATAATTTAATTTTTAAATGTTAAAATAGTAGATAATACCAATAATTGCACCAACTTTGAATACAATGAACACCTATTCTCTGACTAACAAATACTAACTAAACAATTTTCCACAAACCCTATTATGACAAAGACACAGACGGTCCAGACGGTGTTAATAAATGGGAGAAATGCTAAATAACAATGCATGTATGTCAAGATGTGTTATTACCAAGAAAAAGTAGGGCTTTTTCACTGAAGCACTTTATCACTATTTCTGTTTATCCCTCTTGTGAACCATTATACATGAACCTTTGATAAGACATTAATTACAGCATGAACAGCATTTATAAATCGAGTGATGATTTACAAATGTAAGTCACATCAACTCAAGGTTGTCATGAACTGGCACTTTACCACTAATTAAACATGATGATACATATGACTCAGTATATCAAATGTACAAGCAATGCATGACATGATATCACCTATTTTACACAATGTTTACATGTATTCAATTGTTCAACAGGTAATTATTTCATCATAAAGGACACTATCCTTTTGATTAAAGGGGATAAACAACTATGTTAAACCTCTGTTGTGTGTGTATATGCATACCAATTTCAAATGAATATTAATACACTGCCAGTTTTATACCAACTGTTGACAATGCAATTCATGCTTTCTATTTTAAAACACATTATGGTAATAGTACAAGTACTGCACTAAAAATTATGAATAAAATAATTATCAACAGGTACCTTTAAATTCACTATACCCAGAATTAAGGACATATAATTAGACTAATCAAACCCAATTGAAAAACTTTGATCTAAAAGAAAAACAAACAATGAAATACTCCTTTATCCTCAATAAAAAAATGACAAAGCTAAATATACTTAAAATGCTGAACTGTTTGACCATGGGAACTGGGGTTTCTTATGGTTCAAAAACGACAGATCTTCTGGGCCAAATTTTTCTTGGGAGTCCCTTATTTTCATATTTTCTCAGAAGGCAGATCCTTAGAAAGTTTTCTGAGGAATGGTCCCCCTGAATGCTTTTCCTTTCTGTCTACAGTTTTTCCCTTGCAAGGTCCCATCTCCTGCATTTTCCCTGTGGGAAGGTTTCACAAGTTGCTATATTCCAATGGGAATGTCCAAGTTGCTGCTTTTCCCCTTAGAATGTCCCACTTGCTACATTTCCCCTGAGGTCCTACTTGCTGCATTTCCCCTGGGAAAGTCCCCTTTTTAGCATCTCTTCTGAGCAACATCATATTTTCAAGAATGGAACCAATTTGTTACATCTTTCACAACAGCGTGTATACACAGCAGACAAGCTAGTTAGGTTCATCAGACAGGTGGAGCTGAATCAATGCAAACAATGATCCTTCAGCCAAGCAGGTAGCCAGATAGAGGTATCTTAGTACATAGTGTAGCCCAGGAAGGACACATCAGGGAGGGGAGGACGTGGGGGATAGCAGGTACTACATGAACCACACGTCTACCAGACCAAGGTTTATCCCTGCACCAATCATAAGCAGATGAAAAATCACTTAATTGGCCAAATATATAAAACCCAGCATAGCTCTGTGGCATTAATCATACAGACACTATAAAATACCCCTTTGGGTTGCCTGTGAACATTACAAAACACTGCATTGAGAGACTTGTGTTATTTGGCTGATGGTACAGTTTGGTTTAATGATTTAATTCATAAGGGTGGTCATGCAGAGTACTGAAACATTGTCAGCTGTTACTGAAAAGAAATTGGGAGAGCTATGCTGTCTGAGAATTTGTGGGCATAAACATGTCAGTGCTGTGTTATTTTAAAATTATTATACACAGATGGTTCTTCCTGACTCCCTCTGTTATTATACTACTGATCTGACTGACATTTATGAATCAATGAAAAACAGAAAAATTCTGTAAACTCTTTGGTACATAGAAAAGAAACTCTTACAGTGTTACCATTTCATATCTTGCATTTTTTACAGGAAAAGAATTGAACTAGAGGGTTCACAGATTTGAGATAACATCATAAAGTGCAATATATTTTTATAAATATATATATATATATATATATATATATATATATATATATATATATATATATATATATGAGAAAGAGGAATGGACCTTAGTAAAATTAAATAAATAATTTTTTTTTTAATTTAGTATTTTATGTTATAAATATGTCCAGTCAAGCAGTTTCAAGCCATTTTAATTGTTAAAGTATCATTATCAGAGACAATATTTATCAGTTCCCTGACTTGGCCAGAAATTATGAGGTAATTTCAGATAAAATCCTAATCAGATGGACCAGAGATCACTTAATTGTGTGTGAGTGTGTGTGTGTGAGAGAGAGAGAGAGAGAGAGAGAGAAAGAGAGAGAGGTGGGAGAGGAAAGTTTTTTTATTACTGACTTTACTCACCAGTTTGAGATGACATAATAATCAAGGATAAATAATGTTCATTTCCAGATGGAAATTCCAATCACCAGACAGCATGTTTAACCACGTGGTTGACTGTTGACAGCATGTAAACTCCACATGTCAATCCATGCCTGATTTATATGGTTTTCTGACATACTACTGTGACCCTGGGTTATCACCACCACAGAGTTATAAATTCATGTGACCAAGCTAAAACTGGTGTTAATTTAGAACCTTTGAACAGGAAGCAAAATTTTTTTTGTATACAGATGCATTTCTAGAATTTTGACTGACTGGCATGAGTTTAGTAACTAAAATAACAAAGTTCCTTTTGAAAGGAATTCATTCAAGAACCATCCTTACCTTAGGAGACATGTAAAGTCCAGAGACTTTAGTATACTGAACAGACTGTATGGTGATATAAGGGAATTAAGATATTACAGGAGATTCATTAGAATAAGATGCATTCATCCAATGAACATGCTTGACTTGTGACCTGAGCACTTGACCTCCTGACCTAACATGAATATTAAGTGGTGTCAGTTTCAAGTGTCACAATCTTGTTTGAGCTTATATATCATTACTCAATACTGCCAGTAGGTAGGTCAGAACAAACTTAAAACAAAACCAAAAGAACACGTAATTTAACAGTCACTTATTTTGATCTGTTCCACTGAACAGTGATAAAAAGCTTTATAATGTTTATGTTTCTCCTGTAAATGGTTTCCAGAAAATAATTAGAAAATCTTAAATCTAGCATAGTGTTTACTGTTATGTAAAACAAAATATTTTAATAATGTTAAAGATCAAGAAATCTGTATGGAGGGAGGGAATGATGATTTAGGGGGAATTATAAGTAAATAAAAAACGAAAAGAACTGATGACTTATAATGCTACAAATGCTTAAAACATAAATATTATATAAGGACATCAATAAGACAGCATTTTTTTCAGGCTTGTCAGATGTGCCAGTTATAAACGATATAGTACCATATTCCTGTTCCATCATCTTAGTTCACCTGTAATAGTGGTATCAGCATTAAACTCTTGCTCATCAACCTGATAAAATTTGACAGTCAACTACTTAATCACTGAAATAAAGGATTTTATAATAACAATTTGACAGATTCTTTTTACCATGTGATCCACACTAAATTCAACTTACTTCATCAGCTGTCAGATCTTTACTTTGGCAGTTGGTGTTTTTGATTGTTTATAGAACTAGCTAGTATGGACTTGTTTTTGCAGTTGGTTTTGCAAAAACCAAATGTGAGCCCCCCCCCTTCCCCTGCCCAAATCTGATAGAAATATGCACTACTTCAAAAGCTACATTATTTACACATATCATACCATTCAATTGATTTGGTCTTGAAGATTTGGTCTTTACCACCAGTCCTAAAATCTGAATAAATGTTTTGATTTTTTTTCTTCACATGAATAAAACAATAACTTAAATACTTAACAGATAAATACATGTACATTTATTCTTTTTTTTTTCAGAAAGAGCAATTGTCATTTTATTCACTGTCACTTGAACTGTAATTATGATGGCAAAGTTCAGAGGAAAATTCTGAAAAGACATACGCAGACAAAAAAAAAAAGAAAGAGAACAGTTACTCAAAACATGACCAACTTTACATTGTAGAATTTTAAGTGACTACTAACCTACCTTTACCAGTCTGTCCTCTATACAGAATCTGTGTTTGCCAATCCCCAGCACTGCCCAGCTAAAATGATGGCGAGTTTGCTTCAATGATTACATATATAGCCATGAGCCCTGCAGGTGCGAAAGGCCAGGCCTGGGGTGTTTTAGTTTACTTGATATACTGTATATATACTAAATATAATGTAGGTGCATCCCCCAATAAAAAGTCTAAACATAACAGATAATAAAACAGGCGTCCTGACCATTAATAATATTTAGTTGCTGCATCTCACTATCTAGAGTTTCTTCTTTTACTGGTGCTAAACAGCATCATTTTTGGACCAGGCTGAGCATTTGACAACTTGTTACAGCTGTCTAACATGACAACTCAGCCACAGAAAAAAAAATTACATATTTTTGTTTTTTCCATTAGGTTGGGGTTGTGTCACTCTTAGCACAGTTTTACTGTACATGACATTCAAATGTTCTTCAAAGTGTCAGATAATTGCTCAATGGTCTAAAACCACATAAATAAACTGAATGCATCTTCATGACAGCCAAGTGTTGTTTTTTTCACCTACAATTCCCAGTTTGCTTGTTTTTAACTCTCCTAGCAGGATAACTCTGACAATATTTTTCCAGAAATTTGATGTTTGATGTTGGCAGTAGAACAGATTAACCAGGGGCGGATCCAGGATTTAGGAAAAGGGGGGGTCCAACCCAGGAGCACAAATGAAAACCCTAAAAAAAAAGTCCTCAGGTCTGAAAAAGGGGGGGTCCAGGCGGCAAAATTTTGTCTGAAGCCCTGAATAAAAACATTGTTTCTGATGAAAAAGGGGGGGTCCGGACCCCCTGGACCCCCCCCCCCTGGATCCGCTTCTGTTAACTGAGGTTTTTGGTTCAGACTGAATCTTTGGTCTAGTCTAAGTGTGTGCTTATAAAAATAGCAATGCTAGATCTCAGCAAAGATACCTATGTTTTTACTTTCTCTTTATGATGTTCACTTGAAAGCTTGGTAGAGGTATCCTTGTAATGTTCAGTTAACTTTATAATGTCAGGCACTATGTTATGGGACAAGAAGATTTACCAACTGGCATATGGAGACTAAAGATTTAGAAATGTGACAGCAAGAAATTATGGGAAAGGCAATTCCAATCAATTTCACTGAAGTAACAACAGTGTTCATGCTACTCAAATTAAACATACATGTATATCATATTTGTATATTAACTCGGACACTGAAATTCACTTATGCTTAATTACCTGTGATCTTTGTTTCTTTTAATTTACATAGTCATGTACTCACAGATACTTGATTATAAGCATCAAGTGGTTAACATGAAAGCTCCCTCTTCATGCATCTGTATAAGTAGTTTCACTCCTTTATTTATCATTAAATGAGATACTGGTATTCATCCTTCTGAAACTGACAAAATCCTGCACGGCAGTGTATGAAATACTTTTTTATGGTAAGGTTCACCTGTGCACCACATCTTATACAACTGGGTGCACTAAGTAATTTCAAGGTGCACAAATACATTGTCATTACAGTTATTTTTATTACAGCTATATTATAATTTATACAAATATTTTAGTGCAGTAAAAATAAGTTAAGAATTTAAATCTGGTCAGAATGGAACCTTGAATAATATCCATCTAAGGAAAAGCGCTGATCACAGGATCTATATATATGTCAGAGACGAGATTAAAATCCAGGCAGATTTTAAATTTGCCTACCGGTAGACGAGATTGCGATCGTGATCTCGCCTAGGCGAGATTGCAATTGTGATCTCGGCTAGACGGATTTTAAACTCGCCTAGACAAGATCACAATCGCAATCTCGCCTAGGCGAGATCAAAATCCATCATGGAGCAGGCCAGGATTTTAATCTTGCCTAGGCGAGTTTAAAATCCGTCTGGTGTCATCCAGGCGAGTTTAAAATCTGCCTGATATTACTTAGGCGAGTTTAAAATCTGCCTAGGCGAGATTAAAATAGTGATCTGATCTAATTTCCTAATATATTAAGCATTGTTATTGACATATGAAAGATGTTTTCAGTCGGATTTTCAATATTTTAACACTGAATGGTTATATATAGTTAAAAAGTAATATATTTATTAACATTTACAGAATATTATAGTATTAATGTAATAATTAACTTTTTTACAGTAATGTAATAGTTATTCATGTGATAATTAACATTAATTTTGGAAACAGAATTATGAAATAGATATTTGATTATTATTTGCACCTTTGATGTGTTTCATGTGGTCTACAGCATCCTTATCATACCAATTATTTGCAAAACAATTATTAATCTTTATTTTTTTCTCCAGTTTTCTTAACAACCTTGTGTTTGTAAATATCACTAATAATTTTTACAAAAAAATAATTTGTAATTGTATTTAAATATATGGCAATTAGAGAGTAACAAGAGGTATATTGAAGCACACTTATGAGATATTATGAAGAGCAAATCTGGGGGAAAAAGTCATCCACTTGCATATTGAATCAATCATAGATAGATAGATAGACAGATAGATAGATTAGTCTAGGTAGCTATTACTTCACTATTTAATGAGTATATTACACATTAACATAAAAAATATTCCTATTTGATAGTTCTTACAGGACAAACTGAACAAATTAGTTGGTTGATCTAGTTCAAATGTTTCTTTTCACCCAGGTATTCAACACTCAACAGTCAAAACATGTACACTTATGGTACAAAATATGCAGGGTATCAGTATTTAAGATGGACTTTGATACACCATCCTTTTTTTTGGTAATTAAACATCATATGAGAAAAGGTAAAAGTTGATACACAGATGTATGCATGTGAATATTTCTTTGTCTTATTTAGTCTTTTCTTATAATGTATATAATATTCTTCTGATCTTTTTTTTAATGTTTTGTGAGGCATTTTGTGAAGCTTCAATATTTATGTAGACTGTGTTACAAAATAACTGCCTTTTTTTGGACAGTATTATATCATATCAGAAAAAATATGATTTCTAGATTCATAGAGTAATAGATCATTTATGCATGTGAACATGCATTGAATTATATTGATAAAAAATAAATGAGCTATGTTCCTTTTGTCTTTTTAAAATACTACATTACTAATATTACTAATACCAGTTTCCCCTCATATTAATATTGACAACAAAATTATTATGTAAATAATCAGCAGCAGCCCACATCATATATCATTTGAATATGCCATATACAATAACCAATGTAAGTTTCTTATTACCTAGTTTATAAATAAAAATATAAAATAAAAAAATTAATGTTAATTATTACATAAATATTATAATATTCTGTAAATATTATTAAATATATATTACTTGTGAACTATTCATAACCATATTAATAAAAAATATATAATATAAAATATTCCATTTCCAAAATTAATGTTAATTATTACAATAATAATATATTATTTTGTAAATATTAATAAATATATAACTTGTGAACTATACATAACCATTCAGTGTTAAAATATTGAAAATCTGACTGAAAACATCTTTCCTAAGTCAATTACAATGCATAATTTATTGGGAAATTAGATCAGATCACTATTTTAATCTCGCCTAGGCAGATTTTAAACTCGCCCAAGTGATATCAGGCATATTTTAAACTCGCCTGGATGACACCAGACAGATTTTAAACTCGCCTAGGCGAGATTAAAATCCTGGCCTGCTCCATGATGGATTTTAATCTCGCCTAGGCGAGATTGCGATTGTGATCTCGTCTAGGCGAATTTAAAATCCACCTGGATTTCAATCTCGTCTCTGACATATATATATGTAGTGTCTAGTGTGACGTCATGTTTTAGTGTTTATATGTCCTTGTATGATCATCTGGACTGTCAGATGTGCATGTATCTGTCTTGCTGATCTGTTCTAGTAACCAGCCTCAGGTGCACACTGTGCACCTTGCAGTGATACAGTGGGTGCACAAAACTGTTTTTTGGTGCATCTGTGCACCTAATCACCCAGTAATTTGAACACTGCACGGTGTGTAGTTTTGGTGGTATACATAGTCCATATCATGATTTAGCTCAAGAGTCTCCTTTTATCAAATGCTATACCATGATATGGACAGTAGTGAATGTCCTGAAACTATCATCTTACTTCACTCTGGCCTTACAACTAATTATCATAGTACAAACTAAGGCTCTCATAGCTGTCCAGTCAATATATTATATCCTGGTGATGCCCTTATTGGATTTGATTGTAAATACAGTATATATGATTAGGATCCTTATTGAATACGTACAATAACCCACATAATCCTATTGAAACCATGCCTACACATTGTCAAACACAGGTGCAGTCATCAAACTACTCAGTTGACACATGACATGGATTCTCAGCAGACACATCATACCTATTAGAGTGATCAATGGTTTAAAATTAACAAAAAAGTTACCAACACTCTGAGCCCAGAGGACATTTTATACCTACACTCTGAACCCACAAGCACATTGTGTACCTACACTCCGAACCCAAGATACATTGTACACCTACACTCTGAACCCAGAGCACATTGCGTACCTATAATCTGAGCCCAGAGGATGCTGTGTACTCATATAATGAACAAAAAGTTTTCTCTATACCATAAACCTAGAGCATATTGTGTACTTACAGAAGACACTCAAAATTTGACTCAAAAGAAGAATGTTGTGCACTCAGCTGACCTGGCACTTGGAAAATAATGAGAGCAAATAACTAGATCAGTGCATTTTAAGCAGTTGCTGGCACCAATAACCAAATGATTCACTTAGATTGTCAGTATTTTCAATCAACCGTGAAACAGGTACCAATACATCTGCCGTACATCATCATCACAAATATATCTACATATGACCTAAGGAAAATGCAAAATCAGATATAGAAAACTTCCGGACTTACAGTTTATGAAAATAAAAAAAAATTAGTAGTTTTTTGTTGAAGTTGCTTGCTAATGTTTCATGTCAAGGGATTATGTAGGTGTGTGTAATATATAAAATTTCCTTTATTAAATTCCTGCTACTGGTATGAGGGTTAATGGAATCCAATGATACAACAGTTGGAGGAAATTTCACAATAATTAACCAGTATACCTTACAATATTTATGGTGTGAAATTAATGTTCTTGAAATATCACTGTAACAGATCCTGGTGAGCAAATGGTGAATATTTCAAAATTCACTGTTTGAGGAGTATTTCCATGTGTCCATATTGTACGTTCATCACATCTTTCATATTTATCCATCTGTCATACTTTTCATCTGGGCAGTTGGTAATAAAACTAACATTCTATGTAAAATATTGCCTCGCAGGAATCACTATAATAAACATGCCCATAATATATAAAAACACCTCCAAATAAAATATTTGTGTTCTTGTGTCATAATATATTAATAACTAAGTAAATATTCAATGTATGTACATCTCTCATTATATATATATATTGACATCTGCTATTTGCAGGATAAGTAAGGTATTGTTTTCAAAAGATTTTTTTATAGACAATATTTGGAATGGGGGTTGGTTTGTTTGAATATTGCAAATTATTCTCACATGTATTATTCATTTTCTTCTAAAGACTCCCCACTATGAAAACATCACAATCCGTCACAAATATCACAACCTATCAACCTTGTTTGGCAAGTATTTGTTCATATTGTTGTAAACATTACAAATTTATTATTAAATAATATTGCTAAAGGCCTCCACAGCCATCTCTTGTTCTGTTAAACTCCTACTGTGAGGGTCATAAAAAAAATTTCTGTGGTATAAAATATCAACCTGATTTCCACAAAGAGTGACAGTGGATGTCACTACCCTTTTTATACAGGGTGTCACATATGATGTTTAAATCAGCTGGATGACAGCTGGGGATTAAAGACACAGACAACCTGGTCTGATCCAGTATGGAAGAACCAGCCAAAACACAGGCAGTGAAAAGTTCAAACAGCCGGACGTTATAAGCCGCCTTTTTTGGGACAGGTGAACACTGTAAACTCTTAGCTGGTGTTCTAAAGACAACCAGAGTCACCCCGCACAGACAGCCTGGTATTTAACCTCCCATCACTAAATAAAAGACAACTGTGCATAACATTTAGTTATGGTCTCTCCAAGGCTGAATAACATTCACAGTTGATTCTGCCAGCGGCTGGCAGGGTTCAACACTGGCATTTGTTCCTTTGATTTACAGCCAATATGTACACATACACAAAAAATCTGTCATCACACATAATAAGATAAAATGTAAAAGGACAAAATGTCACAGGACAAGAAAGTACAAAGAGAAAAGAACATGATTACATTTGTAATAATCATTATCATTATCTTATGAGTGCACAAATGTGGTATTTTACATACTAATAATATCTTGATTGCTTTATATAGCATTTTTTATAGTGTTACACAGCAACATTTTATCTATGTTTGTTGAGATTGTATTACTCAGAGATGTAACTCATAAATCTACAAATATATATACTAAACAATTTATATCAGACCTTAATAAATCAAATTAAGTTAAGTTTATTTAGTTAATGTATATGACAAATAATTGCAATTGATATTACAATCTTAGTGACTGAATGTCCAAGTGTGTATTTTTTTTATAACATTTTACCTAGATAGTACAAGAGATACTGCATAGGGATTAATCTGTCTTTTTAGACGCAAGGCTTGGAAATTACGTTTGTTCTGTTACAGGTGAATTTAAAAGATGAAAGGAGATTTTCATGTAAAAGAACACATCATTGTCAGAGTGGAAAGGGCTGAAATAAAACCCCTAGAAAAGCCTAGAATAATGAAAAGTAAATGCCTGATCAGCTGTTATTATGGTTAAACATACATCTACCACAGCTAATATATAAAAAAGTGAAAGCACTTAAACATAAGTTACTTGTGGTCACCAAGTCAACCAATCAGAAAGGACTTGGTTGTCCCAGCTTGTCTTATGTCTGCTACTGTTAGACAGCTACATTCTAAAGGTGTTATATTTCACCTGTCCAACCCTGTATCTGACCTAGTCAGACCGGGTCACTACTTGATGAGACCTCAGAATTACACAGATTAAAAAGGTATCTATTACCCTACAATAAACATACACTGCTGTTGAATATAGTAAACACAAACAATGGAAAAGGTTAGACTGAGAAAATTTGCCCATTAACTGTGAAGAGAGCAGAGATTTATACATACTGATCCTTATGTCTCTTTACCTAGAGCAGATAAAACTGAATGTCTATTTAATTTCTGTACCTGTAACAAAACTTTGCCAAAATCAAACTCAGTTCTAATTCATATAACTCTTAGGTAAGGTCAATGATTTTTAACACACTTGATTGTTGTTTGATATATGACCCAAAACTTTACATATAAGGCATAACATCTAGGTGCTTTACTTTTAAATTAGTGTACATCATGCAATGACACAATAGGTTCTGCCCATGAAAGCTAATACTATATTTCTGCTGGTTATCAAGGACATTAACGGGTCATGGTGACCCCGTTTTGTTGGGTTGCAGCAATGGAGTAAAATGTAAAATTTGTCAGTGAAAACCTTTCCACCCCAGAAAAGTGGATGTGCAAATAACAGGAAATCAGCCCAACCCCTTATAAGTGCTGGGGACAATTGATTTAAACCTACCACCCCCACCCCCCCCCCAAAAAAAAATACTGTAAGTAAACTGACACTGGTTGATAGGAAATGTTTACTGAAACATTTAAATTAAATATAATCTTATTTCAATTTTCAAATAATATTGTAAGTAAAAACTGGAGTGTACAGTGATCATGTAACCCCTAAAAGTCCTAGTAAGGTTCTCCATCGTTCCTCAAAACTCAGTTATAAACATTTAATAAAGAGAACTCAGGTTTATAACATGTTTTATAGTAATTTATTTGAGTAACCAATTGATAATAATATTATGAATCAGTTTTGGTCACCCTTAAGTAAAAGTAAGGCTTGGGTGTGTATGATTTACTGGTAACTGAACTGAAATAAAATTGTATATATATGCCTGGTTGTTATTCCAGAATTTTAGAACAGCTGAAAACAAAGCTGAACACAAAAACAGTTTCTTTGACAAAGGACAGGCACTAAACCTAAATAATATTTTGTGGTTACCAAGTCGGCCAATCCACTGACTGCAGCAGACAAAATACCCCAGTTATGACCCACTGTACCTAGTGGCCTCCCAAAAAATTACTGTATAAATATTTGTTCAAAATAGTGCCAAAATATAAACTTTATTCCCTTGTGCCTCTATTCTCAAAGCAGCAACAATCTAAATATTTAAATGTTCTTTTAGCAGAAAAACTAGGCCAAGACTTTAACATTTTACCCATTGAAGGACATGGTCAAAACAATATCTCTATGAAACATCATTAAAATGTCATTTCAGATGCCACCCACTATAGCTCTGCCAGAAGACATAACATGTGGGTGCTTTACTTTCAAATTAGTTGGAAATCATGCAATAACATAACAGTTCCTGTCAATCAAAGTCACCACTTATTTCTGCAGGTTGGCACTGACTGCATTCATAGGGAAACTTTTTAGGGTGCTGGTGGCCGAGTTTTCAACTTTTATTCAGCTGTGACAATGTAGTCAAATGTAACTTGCACCACATATAGACATCATTTAAAAAAAATAGTGTGGTACCTAATAACTAATAAAGAGGAAATGCCCTCACCCATTTTAGAACTGCTGGAGAGAACTATTCTCAAATGAAACATTTAATATATAAATATATATATATTTTTATATTATATATATACACAAACACAAATAATAAATACAATGTATGTTAATGCTCATTGAATTCTACAGCTTCTGGTCAACTTCTCATATTATTCTCTGGAAATGTTTTATTAAATAAACAAGATTAGGAATATTTTTATCAAAACAAACTATATGAGGTAATATCAATGAGTTCACCTTTTTTGGCAGGTATAGCCTGGATTTTTAATATATACGATTAAAAAAAGCAGAAACAAAAAAGTACAGTATTCTCCAAGTTTTTCTTCCATAAGTAAGACCACTGGTTTTACAATTATGTGAAGACTGAAGACAGATATAAAAACATGTACATTTTGTAAGGCAGAAATACTTATTTCCTGTACTTATTTCCCAGTTTTTGCAGTGTTCAAGATACATATATATATATGTATATTATAATTCCACAGGGTGCTGAATGTTTTGAATGATGATATGAAGATTTTCGTTTCTGGATCAACCAGAATATGCCTTTTTGTTTGAAAGACAAAGAAGCATTCATGGATGTAGGATGTGGAACTAATAAAAATAAAAAAATACAATGAGGTTGTACAGCCAAATTGCAGATGATGTTTCATGGTGAGTCATCTGTCTGTGGTTGACATCTGTGGACTGTATGCACCTTCAATCCAACCAAGTACCACCTCTCAGGCTCTCACTGTTAAAAGCATTACAAAGCCATTTTGATTCAATTCCCACTGTTAGAAGAACATGGAATCAGAGATGTTTTACAAACTTAAAAGAGTTTTTAAGTTTTCTGATAGTGTCTATCAAGGGCAAAGAATGTGTATATATTTTTCTACATTGTTTGGACAAATCATGTATCCCCACCTGGGATTAAATGTACATGCATGTGTATACTATTAAAATCTTAAAATAGAGGAAATGGTTCAAATTTTATGGAATGTGCCATAGAGTCAATAAATTTCCATGAAAGTAGAGATTATTTTAATAAGTAAAAACATATTTATTTTACATGGATTATACAAAGTTATTAAAACTTATCTAGGTGCTCTCAGTCTCAATGATTCAGGTGGTGGCCTTGGATGGGCCACTACAACCCACTCTCATAGCCATGCTGGGGATTGAACCCGGGTTGCCAGCGGAGCTGTGGAGGACGTCGAGCATGACTGTCCAGGCTTATAAATCTGAATCTTTATCATAATATTCATAAATAGACCCAAAATATTCAATAAATTATACAATCAGAATTATTATATTACTTTAGCATTTAATATATTTTATTCACCATTTCATGCTGTTATCATGATAAACTATCTGTGCTTACTTTAAATAAACATGTATGATGAATACTAAAATAATTATCAAGATCAAAAATTGGCAAAAGTCATAAAACTAATAAACTTGTATTCAAGTTTCAAAATGCAGTTCTGAAATCAAGAAACCCATGAGGATTTTTTAGGTATAGAAAAAAAAAGAAAACTGTGTGTGACTATGACTGTCTCTGTCATGGAATTAAAATATAATAATCCTGGCTACACCTCTAGCAACAAGAGTACTGTAGAATAAAACAGGATGAGAAAAGGCTACATTAAAGATAAACAGTTACAGACATATACACTGAGAAAGATTGACTGTAGTAATAAAAATTAAAATGTAGCTGTGAATTTATCAGAAATCTATATTCTATCACAATGCCTCTAAAGATGGTTAACAGCAGGCAGTGAACAAAACAAAAGCTATTTTATGTTATAAAACAACCCTAATCAATACTGTAGTACTACTGCAGGATGGGATGTAGCCTCATTCTACAGTAAGACCTTTGACTTAACTAGGGACCCATGGGTCTCGACGCTCAGCTGAGTTTGTCTTAAAGGATATGTACTAGAGCTTTTTCAAAATGTGGCAGCTGTGATTAAGTTTGAAGCCATCCTGTCTACCGTATCATCCATAAACTAATTTGTGACCCATGGGTCACGTCGCTCAGCTGAATTTTGGAAAATATTAGCAACTGCAAAATATTTTTATTCCTTTTGTTTCATGTATATTAGCATTTGAAAAGCTTAAGAGAAAATGGCCCTGCTAAAATGAAACTGTAAATTATAGAATAATGGACATGAGCTAAAGCATATGCACTGTGTAATAAATAAAACTTGTGGCCTGAAACTATTTAATGATGCACTAAGGGAACAAATGGGCCTACAGTTAGTGTTCTATGACAGTTACATTTCATAAACAAATAATTTGTGAAGGTAATTAAGTTTTCAAAATTTAAATATATGGCCATATGAGTTAAAAATTAATCCCATAAAGTTTGACCAATATCCCTGATTTTAAAATTAAGTGTAACAGTGTTATTCACACCTAGGCTGGACAACTTTAAGAGATATGAATTAAATGCTACAAAGTATGTATATCTTCTTAAATCTTGTCTGTTACTGTTAGCACTTACATTAGATCCTATATTTAATCACATTTGAATATTTAAATTTAATTCCTGAACATTTTTTTCTTCAAAAAAATTAAAATTGTCCAAGTGAAGGGGTGGGGGCTTTGTTGTTACTGCTCAATGGTAAAAAATGTGAAATTATAAGATTCATCTTGTTTACAGTACAGGTCTGTCAACAGAATGGGGGGGGGGGGGGGGGAGAGTAACAATGGCTTTTTTATGGAAAACAGAAGTTTTTTAATATCTCAAAGGAACAAAGTCCTGGTGACCCAATTTTTGGTATGGTAGGAGATTTCGGGGACATCTAACTGTATGCGAAATTTTTGATTCATAGGTCCAACAGGTTCAAAACGTGCCCTGTTAACATACAGACGGCCGGACGAACAAAGGACCACGACTATAGCTCAGCTGACTTATAGACAGCTGAGCTAAAAATCAAACAGAATCTTCCCCTTATGGCACATGAGCCACATGTGGAAAATGGAAGGTTTAAGATAAAAAGTCTAGTGTAAAATGTATCCACAATCTTTTTAGAGAAGTAGGTTCTGTGACCCTGACCTTTGTTCTCATGACCCCAAAATCTATAGGATTTTCCGTAAGTGATGGGCCATATCTAAGTCAAGTTTGATATCTATTTGTCAATCTGAACTGGAGTTATCATTTGGAAATAAATATGTGGACAGATGGCCCCAGGGACCTTGAGCTTTGACCATGCGACCCAAAATATATGTTTCTTCCACTTTGGCAGGTGAGCAATATCTGGGAGATGAAGTTTTGGGGTTAAAAGTTTGGCTAATAATGCATCCATAATCATTTTAAAGAAATGGGCCCTGTGACCTTGACCTTTGACCCCAAAATCCATCAAGTTTTTACCTTAATGGTGGGCCATATACAAGTCAAGTTTGAAACAAATGTTTCAATCCAACTTGGTGCTATCATCTGGAAACATATGTGGACAGATAACTCCTGTTACCTTGACTTTTGACCCCAAAATCCATCAAGTTCTTACCTTAATGGTAGGCCATATATAAGTCAAGTTTGAAACAAATGTTTCAATCCAACTTGGAGATATTATCTGGAAACATATGTGGACAGATAACTCCTGTTACCTTGACCTTTGAACTTGTGACCCCAAAATTTATCAGGTTCTTCCCCCCTTGGCAGGTCAGCTATATCTGCCAGAAGGAAGGTTTGGGATGAAAAGTTTGGCTTAAAATGCATCCATTTGGGAGGAAAAGTTTGGTGTAAATGCATCCACAATCTTTGTGGATAAGTGGGTCCTGTGACCTTGACCTTTGACCTAATGACCAAAAACCAATTGAGTTCTGGCTTTTGGGATAGACCATACATAAGTTTAGTTTAAAATTGATATGTCAATCCAAACTAGAGTTATCATCAGGAAACAAATTTGACGGAAAGGTATACAGAAAGACGAATAGGGAATCCTATAGGGTGTCTGCTTATTCAAGCAAGACCCTAATGAGCACAAAAGGTTTCAGGGCACAGATGAAACCCCAGTTGCAAATCTGATAACATCAATGTAATTTGGCAGTCTCAAAATAAAGGAAACAATGCATAAAAAAGAGAAAAATACAGGTTGCGCAACCAGTCTTCAGGAACTGAAGAAATCAGTCATAACCAATAAACACACCAGGTTTCAGGACGCCAGATGAAACACCAGCTGAGAAACTGAAATTATTGCTGTCCTTTGACAGTCTCAAATACAGAAGAAACAAGGGACCCATTGGTCACGTCACTCAGCTGAATTTTGAATAATTTCGGCAAGTACAAAATACACTTATTTTTTTTTATATATACATTAGCATTTGAAAAGCTAAGTGGTACTGCTATTTGGTGATAATCAAATATTTAACATATATTTGGTGAACTAATACTGTGCACTTTCTTGCTTTTTTGGAGCCGTGGGCCATATATATATATTAAGTTTGAAATCTATATGTGAATCCAAACTGGAGTTATGAAAGATTTTTAAAGATGTGGGGACTCTGACCTTGTCCTTTGACCTGATGTCCCTAAATGAGGAAGGATGTTTGTTTTAGTGTTGGGCCATATAAAAGTCCAGTTTGAAATCCATATGTGACTCCAACTGGAGTTATCATCTTGAAATGAATATGTGGACAGATGGCTCCTGTGACCTTGACTTTTGAACCTGTGACCCCAAGATTGATAGAGATGTTTCTGTGTTGGCCGGTGTCAAATATGTGTAAGATGGAAAGACTGGCATGGAAGGTTTGGCTGAAAAAGCATCCACAAAGTTTTTATAAATTTAAGTCCTGACACCCTGACCTTTGACTTCATGACCCCAAAATCAATAGGGTTCTTGCTTTAGTGGTAGGTCATTTATATATTAAGTTTGAAATCCATATGTGAATCCTAAATAGAGTTATCATCTTGAAATGATTATGTGGACAGATGGCTCCTGTGACCATGACCTTTGAACTTGTGACCCCAAGATTGATAGAGATGTTTCCCTGCCGGCAGGTGTCATATATATTACTATAGGGCACCCGCTTCTATTGAAGCAAAGCCCTAATAATCAAGCCATTACCAGGTTCAGCATTATAAATTATATATAATATACTGAGGTTTTATCTATTATAATATCTTTATATTATTCATGTACTGTAATATTATTTGGAGGCATAATATTGAGACATATATAATTTTGAATATATGTCTGAATACTTGCATGTTTTCTAGTCACAGCTTGTTTCTGAAACATTTATACAGTTCTTTCCATTTATATAATATTAATAAACAAATGACATAATTATTATCTTTACAGATTTATCATTTTTTATGTGATACTCGGTTTTAAATGTGGGATGGCAAGGCTTGGGCACTTTTCAACATACATTGGGTCGGTGAGTTCACAAGGCTATCTGGTTTGAATATTCATGAGAAAGTGACGGTCCCTATTCAAATTATATCATGTGACAGATGTACCCAATAGAGATGAAGAAACTGCTGTATTTTGACACTGGATGTGAATGCATAATTTAGGAGGGTACGTCGGGCCAAGGTGATCCGACTTACTTCACTTGCGCTTAACACTTGGGTTTATCAGAATTCTGTATCAAATACAAAAAAATCTGTACTAGTTTGCAGCCCTGTCATTGGCACATCACCTCTTGTTTTTTATCAAGTGAAGACCAGGCTGTCAGTGTATGCTTGGGTTTATTGTCACTGTACTGGTCAGAGTTCTAAATACTAGGGACACAATTATTTGCTCCAGTAACTTGGCTTTTATGGGCGCTTAGGAGTGCAAGAGCGATCACTCTCGTCAAAGGCTAGGACTGAGTTAAAGGTTTCTAAGGTCAGCAGTTACTATTTGTGCCCTGCTAATGGAGGGCTAAGATTTTTCTGTGGCAGTGGTTGGACCGTGCTAAAAGCACAGCAGAGTTTGCAAAATGATCAGAAAGACAGAGCTTTGACTGATCGCTCCATTAGTCCTGCACAGAAACCCAGAGGTTCTGTGAGAATCAGCATGCTCAGCATTATGTTATGCATGAAAGGGCACATGAACTTTCCTCATCATCCTCATCAACACTCACACCAGTAACCACTGGACTCAAGCTTGCCCACCCTATCCCCTTTGCATGCCCAGCCTTAGGAGAGCCAAGAGGGCTATTGGAGCTATAATCTGTCACATCATTTCAGGTAGCAGTGAGACATGTATGACTCCATCAACAAACACAAAGGGTTGTGATAATGACATTACCTAAGCCTAGGATACCATTTGCCACACAGACATAGTCTCCTGCTCAGGAGCCTTCAGGGCAGTACTTACAGTACACCTGAAAGATTTCTAGGAGCCACGGAAGGCTTTGTGACAACACCACTCCAATCATTACAGTTTTTAATTTAATCTTTTATAAATCTCTTAGTCATACATTTGGGCAAAATTGGCTTCAGGCAGAATGCTGTTAGTTAAAAAAAAACATGAAAGCAAAACCTCCCTGCCTAAAACTTGCAAACCTTGTTACAGAATGTTAAAGAGGCACATTGGGCATAAATTATTATCATCAACTAAACTGAATAAAATGACTGTCATTTTTTAATATATTAATCAACACTTTTATTTAAGGCAGCATTTATTAAAACTACTGTCTCTTGATAAAATAGTAAACAATTTATTTTAATAATTCTATCTGTCATTTCTGGCTGGAAGAAAAACATTGTTTAGCATTAAAGTAATTCTAAATAATATCTAACTGAACATTGCATCTAAATATCTGGGGATTCTTCTTTTACTGGCACTCAACAGTATCATGACCATCATTTTTGGACCAGGCTGAGAATTTTACAAATTGTTACAACAGTATAACATGACAACTTAGAGACAGAAAAATATGTTTAATATAGTTTCAACTTACTGGATGTTGTCTCACTCAAGATTAGCAAAGTTTTACTGCATGTCAAATGACCTTCACAATGTCAAATACTGGTCCAGGCTCCAAAACCAGCATAAATACATAAAAAATTGATGAAACTCAAATATACATTTAACACACATACACACATATATATATGTAACTGGACACACAAAAGCGTTCCTTCTGGCCTTGCTAGTGAAGCTTGCTTTATTAGCGAAGCAGCAGAACGTTTGACTTGTGTGTCACAGGTTACGACTTACGGGTTCGAACCCACATTCCGGCATGGTTTCTATTTTCACCCGTTATATATATATTATATATATATATATGTTTATATATATATATGTATATAATATATATATACATATATATATATATATATATATATATATATATATATATATATATATATATATATATATAAATGTGCTGTAAATGTTGAGATAAAATAGGCAGATGTTCAAGGATAGATTTAAACCATATTTTGGTGTCTACAAGATACACCTGATGTACCAGTAGACTGCGTTAGTAAACAAAAACGAGTTTTATTCTTTTCAGTTTCATCATGACATATCATTATCGATTTCACATCAGTTTTTCTTGTTGATCAAATGTTAAAAATGACCATGGTATGTTGTTATGATAATATGAGTAATATCATGGAGTACATATTTTGGTCTTTTTAATATAGTTGCAATGACAGTGTCCATGTGGGCGTGGCTCGTTGCATGTAACTGGGACCACCGAGTCCAAATCACCCTGGTGACAGCACTTGACTGACGGTGACGGGACAGTCAATCATTGCAATTGCCGGTCTCTGAATGAAGACTTGAAACTGTTCCGCAACACACCGCAGACAAGCCAGAATTCACTGCTGTCTGTTCAGTCTATTGGCAATAAAAAAAATGTTTGTTTCTCTGTAATTAGTAAACCATATGCTGGCTTACCTGCATGAGTATGGGAGGAAACACGTGCATTTTCATCCATGCTTCATGACGGGTGTGACTTTTCCGTGACCTTGCCCTTCGTTGGTTTGGTTTGAAAGGAAGTCAAAACTATTCAATTTTTCGTATACAATAACCGAGCGTCTGAAGAAACGCACGTCGATTACTACCTCCAAGGGAAAAGAGTGCCTACTGGATAAACGGTCGGCCAAACAACAGATAATACTGACGACAGTGTTAATTACCTAACTACATCGCTAACTTGACAGTATAAGTACAGACCTGGCCTCCAGAAACCGTGTAACGGTACGCACTTTCCTACACGTCGTTTGCTGTTCAGAATCGAATTAGTTGCATGCATATGGGCGATAATGGAGTCACGAGTCAATTCATTGCTACTCCTAAACACCGGTGTTTTGGGTATTACATCGACAATCCCAATTTCAAGCTTACCATTTAACCAAATTATTACATTTTCAATTTGGTACTACTATAAAACGCAGGCTTCAGCCCAACAACCATAGGATATGCATGAAGTCAAACTGCTGCTTGCATCTTAATTAAATTGCCACTTATTTTTATCTGCCACTTACACTCTCCTCCACTTCATAAATCCTATACATCAAAACGTCTGTTCATATACACTCATAGTCATATCCTCATCAAGACAGTGCAAATACAAATACAAATACAAATGTTTATTGTCACAATACGCCCTCTGGGGGCCAAGGACTACATTATGCGGGTCGGTCTTTTTACCGAGCGCTACCGAGCGTACCGAGAGCTAGCGCTCGGTAGGACTTTTTACCGAGCGCTACCCTGGATTCACACTAGGCATCTCTTTGACCAGCGTGGGGCTACCGAGCGCTCGGACTTTTTACCGAGCGCTACCCTGGGGTCACACAAGTCATTGCTCTGACCCACGTGGGGCTACCGAGCACTTGGGACTTTTTACCGAGCGTTACCCTGCTCTTACAACGGGAATTAAGTGTTCTTACATACTTCAAACATCTTGGGCTTGGGACTAACAAGCGCTAAGAACTTTTTGCCGAGCGCTACCATCGCGCACATGACAAATTATGGAGTTTTAACCGCATTCAACACAAAATATCATATTTAATTATTTACATTTTTTCTGTTTATATAACATGAATAAGCAATGCTTATGTTATCTTTCCAACTCATTCTCTCTCTCTCTCTCTCCCTCTCTCTCTCTCTGTATATATATATAAATATATATACATAAATATATATATAAATATATATACATATATATATATATAAATATATATAATTATATCATGCTATAAAAAAATATTATATATGTAATCGATATATCAAGCAGTAAATCGTGTATTAATTTTTATAATATAACATATATGCCCTAAATGAATATATATGTATTTTTGATTACATTCCCTCTTATTCCGGTTCTTCTCTGTTTCTCTCTCTGTTTCTCTTTATGTCTCTCTTACTATTTCTCTCAATTTCTTTCTTTATCTCTCTCTTTCTTTCTCTCTCCTATATATATCGGATAAATATTATATATAATATAGGTCTTTGTTACCTTTCCCCCTAATTCAGGTTCTTCTCTCTCTCTCTTTCTTTCTCTCTCTTTCATTCTTTCTCTCTCTCCTTTATAGCCTATATCGGATAAATGTTATATAGGCTATGGTATAGCGCTCTCTTTTTCTTTACACTGTCTCTTTCGCTCGCTCTCTCTCTCTCTCTCTCTCATATATATATATATATATATATATATATTTATATATATATATTCTGATATATATATAAATATATAGCATAATTTTAAATTATATATTATATTTATATAGGCTACTGATATATTAATAAATGTATTTAAACATATATATGTCGAATTTATATGTATGTTTATCGTAATATATATATATATATATACACACACACACATATATATATATATATAGGCCTATGGTTTGCGCGTTGCCCGTTGTTAGAACAGGGTAGCGCTCTGAGTCGGTAAAAAGGTCCGAGTGCTCGGTAGCCCCTGCCGGGTCAGAGCAATGCCTGGTGTGAATCCAGGGTAGCCCTCGGTAAAAAGTCCCTAGCGCTCGGTAGTCCAAAGTATGTACAAACACTGCCCATTGTAAGGGCAGGGTAGCGCTCGGTAAGAAGTCCGAGCGCTCGGTAGCCCCACGCGGGTCAGAGCAATGCCTTGTATGAATCCAGGGTAGCGCTCGGTAAAAAGTCCTACCGAGCGCTAGCGCTCGGTAGCGCTCGGTAAAAAGACCGACCGCATTATGCAGGGTGTAGTAGAAAAATACTTCTACATTGAAACAAATACATTATACCTAATGGAAAATCTCTTCCACATGCAAAATTAACATCAAGTGACAAATATTTGCACATGTAATACTAGGTGCAAACTAATTGTGATATAATTAAACCATATAAAAGATCTATTAAATATTTATCACTAATCCTTAGTGAATACATATATATATATATATACATATATATGCACACACATGCATGTGCATACACACATATATACACGTATATATATATACACATGCACATACCACAGTACACATACACGTATACAAATATATACAAATCGACATTAACCCATATCTTTATACTTATACATACAGATATCTGTATATATGTGGACGGAATTTAAAAGTAAAGAACTGACCTCTACCTTTCAACTCTTTGTTTAGAATATAACATATTTACATTTTAGATTTTGTGACAGTAATTCTGTATTGGCTAAATTTCATTTTGGTTCTATTTACTAATAACTTTAGTTTTGTGTATAGTTATTCCCATGTTTTCTCTTTTTTAGTGCATAGTATACAAATTTTATAATACCAGTATTACTTTCATTAATATTGGCTCTCATTTTATCTATAAACTCATTTCTGTTACATATACTAATTTCAAATCTTTCCCTTATGTCTTCATAATAATTACATTTAAACAAATGGTATTCATCTTCTACTATGTCTTCATTACATTTTGTACAAATTCTTTGTTCTGGTGGAATTTTTGGTCTGATATATCTACCCATTTCAATATTAAGTTCATGTGCACTAATTCTTAATTGTGTAAATTTACTTCTCTGTTCTCTATTATTGAATATTTCTAAATATCTATCAAATTTAAATTCTGTTTTAAATTCCCTGTAAGTTCTCAGTTTATTTCCTCCTCCATTTCCATTATCCTGCCACATATTATTTTTCCACACTGAAATGTATTCGGCTTGTAATTTTTCTCTCAGCAGATCTGCATTAAAATATTCTGGAAGTCTGAAAAAATTAATCATATTATATTTATCTAACACAATTTTTATTCCCTTAATCCAGCAATTTTTGTTCTCGTTCATCATTTCTAGTTCACATTTATAAGTCTGACCTAAGAGAGAGTTAGGGTTTATTTTTGATAATCTTTGCCAAAATTTTGTACATTGAATAATACATTCTATATATATTGGGAACATTCCCAGTTCTCCTCTTACAGCTGTATTTGAGCTTTTTCTATGTACCCCTAAGAGATTTCTTGCATATTTTAAGCATGTCTTCTCTCCTGGTAATTTTGTTTTGGCACTATCACTAAATATCTCTTCTAGGAATTTTACAAACTTTTTAGATTTTCTGGTAGACACCAAATCTCTGCGCCATATTTAAGGATAGGTTTAATAAGTTGTTCAAATAATTTCATTCCTAATTTTACTGGAATGTTTGCTCCTTTACTTACTTTTTCAAGTTTGAAAAGGGCTTTCATAGCCTTTTGGTTTATTGTATCCCTGGCACATGCCATGGACCCTGAATTATTAAATTCTATTCCAAGGTAAGTATATGTATTTGTAGTTTCTAATGTTTGTGAACGCAATTTCCATGTTTTTGGAAGGTTATTTTGCCTTTTACTAAATAGCATAACTTTTCAGCATTTATTTGGAGTTTCCATTTATGACAGTATGTATCTAAATCTGTTAATGCAGATTCTAATCCCTTATGGCTCTTTGATAATATAACTAGGTCATCTGCATACAACAGACCTTTAACAGGTGTATCTTTTATATATGGAAAATCACCAGCATCATCAAAAGTATCAATAATATCGTGCACATACAGATTAAATAATAGTGGGCTAAGGATGTCTCCCTGTCTTACGCCTACATTTGAGTTAAATGTTTTTGTGAACTCATTTCCTACTCGTACACAACTTTTAGTTTTAGAATACATGTTTTTAACAATTCTATAAAACTTTGTGCTTATACCACATTGTAACATTTTCAAAAACAGGCCATTCCTCCACACTCGATCATAAGCAGTTTTAAAATCAACAAAACATGCATATAATTTTCCACCATTTTCAGTTCTGTTTTTAACATACTTATCAGTGCATGAGTGATCCTACAGTCACTCTGAAGCCCACATTCTACAGTGGCTCCCCATTTAAAATACTGTTAATATTAATGGGTCAGGGCTGACCGCAGTTTTAAGGACTCCTTTGATTAAGATTCAGACTTGAAAGGAATGACAGCTATCCTTTAAAGGCTCAGCCACACCAAACACTGCACTGCGCAGCACAGTGCTACAAATATGCTGAATAAACAACCGGGCATTTATGTGGTACTGAAAAGTGGAGAAAGTTGAGCTTTTTCAACTTTGCTTTGCAGCACTGCACAGCACGACGTTTGGTGTGGACACCCCAGTGTATTGGCATTTACTCAACATTTTCTGCAGCACAGTGCAGGGCATCATTTGGGGTGAACAGGCCTTAATCGAAGTACGAAACCTAGAGTCTTCATCTTACAAACTGGCAATCACTTCATGCATATTTTCTCGATATTTAGTCAATGTTTATTGGTCAGTTTTTGCTCAGAGCTTCTGCCAATGAGTCAGGCAACCTAAATGGATGCCTGTTGACAAAAATGCATGCTCTAAAAGGCAGACGTGAGACAATCTCTGATCAATTTCTTTGCACAGTACATTAAAATTGAGCCATTATGAGTGTTATTATCACACGGGCAACATCATTAGAACGAAGAAAAGGGTAGCCTATTCACGTTTTCATAAAACCAAGTCAAGTGTTGTTTAAATCAAGCCAACCCAGTCCAGTGGTCTGCAGTGAGATATGCTATGTTATGTAACTTCTTCCCTTGAGTCAGCCATGCCAGGCTTCCCCTCTTCCCTCCCAATCCGCCCTGGACAGGATGCATAAAAACAGATGAATGTGATAATTATCTGTATCTTATTCATTCCTATTCTAGACTCTTGCTGCATTTTGGATTTTGTATTGTATTACAAGGGGTAACATTGATAAAAGTGCACATTTAATTGTTTCAACAAAGTGATGTATTGCTATAAAAGTGTGGATGTTCATGATATGAGGAATTCCTTACTTCAGAAGAGTAAAAACTTTGGGTTCTTTTTAATGTGTGAAATTGAATATTAATTTCAGGATACAATAATAGTTGACTTAGTAATGATCATAATGATATTGTTTCTCCTTCACCCAACCCACAGTGTGTATACCTGATTTGAAAAGGGCATTTTGATCCAAATTTAGTGAATCTATTATTTAATTTATAAAATTAAGCATGTAATGAAATCTGCAGTGGAAACAACTTTTTAGCTCAGCTGACTATAAGTCATCTGAGCTATAGTCATGGTCCATTGCATGCTGTCCGTCTGTCCATCTGTTAGACTGGCACGTTTTGAAACGGTTAGACCTACAAATCCAAAATTTGGCATACTGTTAGATGTCCCCAAAATCTCCTACCATACTGAAACTTCGGTCAATATGACTTTGTTCATTTGAGATATTAAAGAAAACCCTCAAATTTCCATTATAAAAACCTATTATCAGTAATATCACACTTAAGGACTGCCTAATATCAAAACCATTTATCTGTTTTTCTTAATATATACCCGAAGTAATCTCCTATACATTTCCTATATACATGCCAGAAATTAAGTCTGTATAAGTATAATTAAGTATAATTTCTTTAAGTTATGAGCCCGAACATAATGGACTTTGTAAAAAATCAGGAAAAATATTTACTCACTTAACATGAAAAATATTGAAACTAGAGTCTATTTTCCCAAATATATAACTATGTTTACTTAAGATTCAATTGTTTAGCCAAAATTAGACCTGTTTTTGTAAATGTTTTAAGTTATTAGCATAAAAATAAAATCAGTACCTTAAATTTTGCCCAACTTTGACCATGGCATGTTTCTTCCTGTAAGTACCATTGATTTAATTTTCACAGCATGTAAACATAAGTATTTAATTAATTTAAATCTGAAATTTAAAAAAAACCCTGAAAATTGGGCTAGTGATTGATTTTTTTTCCCTGAGGCTCTATTGTAGTCATTTGCTTTGTCCAGATGCAGGGTCCCACTCTAGGTCACTGGAACTGGAAGTCAGCAATGCCAGGGTTTCTTATTTGTTACAGTCACTGGGGGAGATCCCCTGCTGTGACAGGTGTACAGATATTCTCATATCACCACCCAAATCCGCCCCATGCAAACAGACCCACTAAGTGTTATGCAGTAATTGTTTTCACTGTATCTGCTTAATTGTAATGCTGTTTCCACTCCAATATTCAAAAACTTTCCTTAAAAAAGTAATTCAAGGTGAAATCCAGAAGATGCCATGTTGTGTGAATGTAGCATTTTTAAAGAAATCAATTTTCTTTTAAATGATTTTAACAAATATAATTAAACCCATCAGTGTGCTTAAATTTATAAAATATGAAGCACATTATGGATAAATAAAGGCACAATTTAAAATTGTGAAATCTAGATCAAGTATTTTAAAATATTTATTGTTTTGCAAATTTAAAAGATATATTTTTTTGGTAAACAATAAATAAACATTTGTATGCATGATGTCGTGTTATCTGACAAGATTGAGATTTATGATGATGCAATTGAGAATTATTAATCAACTTTTATATTCAGATATATATGTTATATTGGAAATGTACAGAAATATAAACTTATAATAAAAAAAAATTGATGTGATAAAATAATGAGGATCTATTACAAATATTTGTTCATTATTTTCCTACCTCAGCAGAATTGGAGATCATGCTTTGTTTGCCCTGTATGTATATGCAGAAGTGTTGTTCATCCCACCATCTCTCCCCCACCACCCTCTGCTGCCATTGATTCCTGTGCACTGGGACATTAGTTTTTTATTGCAAATATGTAAAATTTATTTAATTAAAAAAATAATAGGATTAGAAAAAATTTAGATCTTATTGAAACATATTCTTGCCTAAGGAAAGTGGAACAAAGTGATCAGCTCTGTCCATTATCTCTCCATTATCATTAAATATATATTAATTATGAAATTTTTCCTACAAGCACTGTTGAAATAACTTTCATTTGCTTAATGTGTTTGGAATTAAGCTATTTAAGTCTGAAGTTTGAAAGCAAATTATTTCTTCAGTTGTGTATTATTGCAGATGTTAAAATTGATATAATAAATAAATAAAGAAATAATAAACTTCATATGTTATCAGCTTTGTTTGTATACCAGTCTGTCTGTATTTTTTAAATATTAAGTAATTATGAATGAACTTTTTTTTATCCTGTAAGTATATGTTGTAACTCCCACCATTCCACCCCACCCCCCCCCCCACTCCACCACCACCAAGTCCTTTCATCTGTGGACTGGGAATATTAGATATATTTCAACTGTATACATTTCATAAAATAAAAAAATACATATATATGATAAAAATATATATAAAAAATAGGTTCATTGAACAAATGTGTAAACTACTGAAATGTCCACTGTTAATCAAAAAGCCAACTAATGATCATGGTAATAGTACAGATCATTTGTTCACAAACTGCTCACATGCTTCAGTTTCAGCATTAGGAAACACATGGTCAGGTCACAAAATATTATTTGCAACAATTTCTTGATCATCAATACAAACCAATCATATAAACCGACCATGGCCTATATTACCTCTTCCTCTTACACTTCATCTCCACTAGATATTATTTTAGATTTTTACCTTCAAGGTCATCTTTAGCTGAGCACAGTGATCCATGGGTCCCTTGTTTTTAATAATGATTCAAAGAATAAGCTTGTTGTGGCATTATGTTTTTTAGTGATGATTTCCTTTGAAAATCCTTTAAAATTAAGTTTAAACATTTTGTGATTTAAAAAATAATAGAATATATATATGTATGCATAATTTTACTTTATGTGAGCCAAACTAAGGATAAATAATGATGCAACTTACTATTCTGAATTAACTTATATTTTCAGACTTTTTAATGCAAATTTATTAAATTAAAAAAAAAATGAATATGAATATACATGGAAGATATTGATTTGCTAAAAAAAATACTATTTTTTCCCTATTGGATCATAAAATGCTTTAAGGCTACAAGTTTCATTTATCAAACAGTGGTAATATTTGCTTGTTTTAACTTGCTTATCAAGCTTAGTTTCTGCTTATTTGGAAATGGAAGATATTAATGTTTTACAGCATTTTATTTTGGTTAATTAATTAATGTGTATTATTATGGTTCAGCTCATGTCCATTATTCTATAATTTTCAGGGTTTCATATCTTCCCTGAAACTGAAACTTGTACAAATTTGTATACATGCTTGTGAGCATGAGAGGCTCCTGCATCTTTCATGTCAGAGGGCAAAATTAATGCCTGCCCCCCCCCCCCCCCCCCCAAATGACAGGTAGTATCTGAGGGGTCTTGTAAATGTCACCCAGGCACTGGACCCCTTTTCTGGCATTTTTTTACTATTCATGTTACTCTGACAAAAAGACAAGCAACTGTTTCCAGCCAGAGGTTTGTTGACAGTTGTAATGTTACCCTTGTGACACCTAACCAGGAATATGCCTCCCTTAGATTGCTTGCTCCATTGATAGAATATTTCCATAAATGGAAATAACACTGGAAATCTATGATGATGAAAAGTCCTAAATGCATAGTGTCATAGACTGGTAGCACACTCCCACTCCTCTGGGCCAATTGTTTTATTTCCCGCCTGAGAGAAGTAGATTAACAACTTGGAACAAACAACCTTGGCGGGTCAGGGAGAATTCTGTGGGGTCCTGCAAATTATTTTGGGAGCTGGACCCCATTTGAGGTATATAAAAAAGTTAAATTTGTGCCCTGCATGTGGTCCATAAAAGGGCACAGTCAACACAACCACTAGGATTTTATTCTCAGAATCACTTTCATCTGAGTGCTGTGATTCAAACTGTTGAAACATTTTGCAATTTTTTTTTAAAAACGAAATAAATTTTCAGGATATGAATCCAAATCTTCAAATGTGATGAAATATTAGGATCTAACATAAGTGCTCATTTACATGTTTTAAGTTTAAGGTATAAATACTTTGTAGTATTTCATTTATATCTTTTAAAGTTGGCAAGGTTTTGCTTTAAATAATACTGGTACACTTAATCAGGAATGTTGGACAAACTTTCATAGAATTTAATTTTTTAGCACATACCATATGGCTGCATATTTTACTTTTCATAACTTAATTATATTTACACAAGTTTTTGTTTATGAAATGTATCCTTTCATATTATACTTTGGCCCATCACCATCTTTTGTTGTTGCATCATTAAATAGTTTCAGGCCACAGTTTTCATTTATTACACAGTGCAAATGCAATTTATACCTAGCTTGTTTCAACATACGGGTAATTATCAAATTAGTGTGTGCTCATTTGAAAATAGAAATTTTTAATTTTACATCATTTTATATTAGTTAATAATTTTAATCAGTGTTATTATACTTCATGTTCATAAGTTCCCAGTGGCTTTATTAACATGCATATTACAGTCATTTAATTGAAATACTGAAACTTACAAATATGTGATCATTAGAGGCTCCTGCATCTTTTGTGTAGTCCATAAAGGTGTACAGTCAGCACAACCACTTGGATTTTATACAAATATTCTCAGAATCATTTTCAGCTGAGCGCCATGATCCACAGGTCGTTTGTTAGCTCAGCTGACTATAAGTCATCTGAGCTATAGTCGTGGTCCATTGTCCATCGTCCTTCCGTCCGTAGATGTAGCACGTTTTGAAACCATAAGACCTAAGAATCCAAAATTCGGCATAATGTTAGATGTCCCCAAGATCTCCTACCAAGCTGAAAACTGGGTCTTTGCGACTTTGTTCCTTTGAGAAATCAAGGAAAAACCTTAATTTTTTATTAAAATCCTATTTTCACACTTCAGGACTGCCTAATATCAAAACTACTCATCTGTTTTTCCTCATATTTACCCTGAATATTCCCCTATATAGTTCCTATGTACATGCCAGAAATTATGTCTGTATTATATAATTTTAAAAAGTTATGGGCCCAAACATGATGCATTTTGTAAAAAATCAGGAAAGATATTTGATCACTTAACACAAAACATGTTAAAGCCATGAACTTTTTTTCCAGTAATATAACTTTTATTAATCAAAATTAAATTTTAGACCCAAAACTAGATCAAAATCTTTTAAATTTTTTGATATATTAACAAAAATAAAAAATTGGTACTGTAAATTTTGCCCAACTTTGACCATGGCACGTTTTTTTCCTGTAAGTACTGTGGATTTAATTTTCACAGCATGTTTTTGTTAGCATTTTTTTCTGTTAACACCAAAAATTTTAAACCAGTTGATCAAAAACTAGATTTTATTCAAGTTTTCAAGCACCATGTAACATATTGTTTACATCAAGCTAGTGTTATGCAGTTTGCAAGAGCTCAGCTCCCCAGCTTCAGCTCTCAGTTCCTAAAATTTGGCATACAATTAGATGTCTCTAAAATCCCCTACCATGCCAAGAATTTGGTCACTAGGACTAACTTCGCGATATTAATGAAAAACTTCATTTTTCCATTAAAAACCCATTGTTACACTTCAAGACTATTAATGTTTTTATGAGACCATGTCAGACCTTAGCTCCCCCCAGGCCCTCTTTAGTCACCTGTATGTTGACCTTGTTGACCTTTCATCAAATTATGCACGCTTGACGGGAGGCATACACTGGGGCAGCCAGGCAGCTAGTGCTTAGCCACAGTTGATCCAGGTGTCCAACCCAACTCATCTAGTTGTTTTAACTAACAATATAACAATAAATTAATAAATTTTTATTGGTTTTTAATAACAAATTAAAGAAAAATGGAAAAGGAATTTGTTAGTTGATAATAACGTGGAAGTTAACTTGCAGTTACTGATGATATAAGAATCTTGTATCGATTAATAGATGGTCACGTATTCCAAATAACACCATGCAGTCACCTATGGTATTTTTCAGTTCAATTTTAATGATAAAAAAATAAATCATATTATTCATTACTAATCATTAGGGATCATATGAAGGAAATTAATGATAGACAAAGATGCAGTTGATAATATTAATCTAGATTCCTGCTGTGTCTAGTGTGTACATTGATGTGAAATTAGTCCAAAATGAATATATTACATTTATTTTTTTTAATATGAATAAAAGCCATAAAACCAGATACTTATGATCATTATTTAAATGTGTAAATTTTGTATATTCATTGTTTGTTGAAAAATGAATAAATACCAGACATGGTGTGAATACTTTGCAAATGTATTTGAATACGATTATTAATATGTACTCCATTATAAAATTTCTTGCATAAGAATGGGAATTCAGGTAAAAATGAAAGTATATGAATACCAGTGCAAATACTTTCAAAATGTATTCATGAATGCATTCATGAATATATTCTTTGATATTATTTTAATAATCATTTCAGTTGTATTTTATTTTAAAAATCATATGATTCTCTTACTATTTTTAATAAAAATTATATTTGGGACAATTTGTAATTATTTTTAATAAATAGTTAAACTTTTATATTATATGTTCTGCTTATAAGTTATATGGCCAAGTCAAAATCTGTGTGACAATAGCACTCCATTTGTTAATAAAATAAATGAAATCAATCCTCTTCCCTATCTCCAAAGATACTATCAAAATCATACATAAGCTAAACACCCACAACTCATAATACAGCTTATATTTATTTCCACACAAAACAAGCATGTGCCTCATTTCTAAATCATATTTTTTTATCATATATAACAGCTGAGCGCCGTGACCCATGGGTCCCTTGTTTTTTATGTTGCAGGCCGTATTGATTGAGGGAATATGGAGGGGACAGGTGACTCTTCCAAGTTGAAGGGGATGATGTCTGAACTGGACGTTTTTCTGACCAGCCGGTCTCATTACTCCCACGACAGTCGTGACATCAGCGGCTTCTACATGGACTCCAGCACAAAGACCTCCTCCCTCAGAGATGCTGGTCAGACAAATGATTTATATTTGTACATTTTCAATTTATAAAGGTTTCAGACTGTCAATCATAATGAAGGGATTGTCAATCAAATATGACTTGTTATTACCATGGCCCCATTGGCCCTGTTTCTTTAAGGCATTCACAAGTGTTATTGGTTTTTCTGTTATACTGTAATTAATTACAGTTATATCTTAAGATGCCCCATAGAAAAACTGTGGACATGCACCAATGGTTCAATGATACTTTTGGTTTAGATATTGGATGGTTATTTTAAAGGGGCCCTGATGTCTGACACCTATTTGGGGACCCATTCCAGTGTCTGAGGTCTTTTAACTAAAGAAAATCCCTCGAACCTTTTAATGAAAACAGGTCAGCAACTCAGACTCCACTGCAAACAGGGTGTTTGTTTTATTTAAATCCACTTGTTTTTAACATGTGGGGGCCAACCAAAATAATCCAAACACATTCAATTAGGACATCTGGTGGCAAGTCAGACAGACCAAGGGTTTAGCAATGACGTTTTGCAAATAGCATTTTGAACTAGTGACCTTTCAACTTCTGTTCATATTCAATCAACCACCTAAGGTCATGTGGTTTTTCTGAGTGTCAGCATTGTTGTGTTTACAAACAGCTAGTAGATAACAAAAGCTTATATAGCCATCATGTAGGTGGTATAAATACTTTTTCTCAACAGGAATCAACAGTTCATTATGGTAATAGGTACACAGAGTAAGCCAGAAATCACATAGATTCTATTGGAAAGGTCGGAGAATAGCTGGCTTTAAATTTATTAGATTGAGATTAGTTTGATTCTGTAATTCTTGAATTTATACAATAAATTGGAGTAAGGACTAATATATTCTTAACATATGATTATCAATTAATTCCTTTTTACCTGGAAAAAATAAAAATCCCCATTTACCAGTTTAAGATTTGTTAGTGCTGTATAAAAAATGGAGACTTCCACTCTCAACATTGTTTAATTATTTTTTTTTTGACAAAAAGTATCAATTTTGTGTTTCCAGCATCTGAGTGTGAACAAAAAGCAGAGATATTGGCAGCTAAAAACCAGATTACAATGCTGAAGCGTAAGCTCTCCTCACTGGAAACCACCAGGAAAAAGGCCAGATACGACCACGAGAGAGATATGGAGACACTACAGCAGGATGTCAAGGTTATTAAGTCTGCAGTACTGTACCCTATGACCCCTTTTTCTCATATTATACTGCACTTAAGATTATCTCCATTTAATCCCAAAGTGATAGTCTTTGCATTATGCAGCAGATTTTAATTTAAACTGCTGTGAAAACGAGTCTTGATCCAGTTTTCCAACTGTTGCCAGCCTAAACTGGCTTCTTTTCCTTACATTTAAAGTGTCTATTATATTTTGTTAGTCCATCTTTGGTGATAAAAATCACCATATTATAAATCTTGCTTTTCATTAATTAACTTTCTGGATTCAGGCTTTTATTTATTATTCTGGAATTCAGTGGTCATCAGTTGCTTTTTGTGGCCACACTTTCTGCCAAAGAATAACTGCCAGTAATTCCAGAAAGTCAGTAATCAAGGGACATAAAAGTCGGTTACAGTTAAAAATTTGTTACTTTGAGAAATCTGAAAAAAACGGAGTATTTAGATTTTACCAAATTATTGAGTACATCAAAGTAATATTTCATTAATGCTATATAATAGTACTTTAAACTTTGAAAAAAAAAATTTATTTAGGTTTAAGCATTTATGCCATTCACCAATTATTTCTCAAATGAAGTGTAACTAAGTTGACCGTCCATATCAGTTGATTTGTCATCGCAATTTTCCCACTGAAATGGCCGTACCAGGCATATAATTGACTGACATGGGCACTGTGAGCACTTGGAAACCCACTTCTGTGCAAAACTGTGACCAGCAAATGGCTGCTGGCCTGAAACAGCACCTGTTTCTGCCCATTCACCAATCATATGCAAAGAGGGAAACCAGTGGGTCACCTGATCTGATCAACCAATAAGTACCCATAGTTGCTTATGCTTGTTTATTTTTGCAGATATACATGGTAATTATGATCTACAAATTTATCAAGTTTAGGTTTCACTTGGGAGTGAAAATGCTTTGATACTTACATCATTTTCTTTAACTCATCAATCACTTGATTTCTTATGTATTTAACAAATAAGTGCAGAAACCCTGATGTAATCATTTCAAAACTGAACATATATATTATTCATGCAAATAATATGTCCAGATGACATTTTTGTTATGCTTGATAGGCTCCTGAGTGCCCTCCAAATGGGTCCAAAGGTTAAGTGGAAATGCCGCCATCGGGGGCAGCCATATACAATTTCCAGTTCAGAAACAATAAGTGATCAACCAAATCCCTTAGAATCTTTGATTATTGCTGCCATCTAACAACACTTCCAATCTATCTGTTACTTATCAAAATATTTTACTCATATCACTGGAGCATCTGTTTCAAAGAAATAAGGTGTGATACTGTCAAACACAACCCATGATGTCTGGGCTAACCAGCATTGTAACCAATATGCACATCCCTTGATTAAAGGCCTACTTCCATGAAAAAAATAAAATGAAATACTACTGAAGGTTTATTCATTTACATGTATATGTATAAATTATGGTATAATAAAATCAAGCTTTGCGCACTTAACCGTTAAAATTTAAATCGAAAGACCCGTAATCCACCCCACTCAGGGGCCCCAAGCCAAACAGAAGCGTCCTGGCCAAGGCGATTGTGACGTCACAACCAGACCACACCGGGTGGTATTGTAATGGCATCAGTTGAGTTTCACACGATCTGGGGAAAATATCCCAAAGTATTGCGTCGTCGGGTTGAGCAGTAACATCAAGGGTGATAGTGTGAGCTTAATAATATTTTAACAAGTGTATAAGCCACATGTTCGTGCCAAATGGACAGGATTTCCTTTATACTTTATAGAAGAGGACGAACTGGACCCGGCCGGGCATGATCTGGGAAGGGGATTCCCCAGGTTTGGCCACTGACATGAGGGTGCGGACGGACTTTTCCTGACATTTAGACACCTTTGTTGCCACTCTATATCCGTTACATGCGTAGGCTGCTAACTAGGAAATGATGCTGCTTTTGATCTTTACGACTCCTGTATCTCTAAGTCTTCAACTTTGCACCTGTTATTCCCCGACTCGGCCTTGACACGTTAGGAGCTGGCACCACGCAGTCTGCACAGACGCCGGATCAGGATTTCAAGCGACATGTTATATGACAACCAACATATAGCTGCTTGTTGATCGTATAAGTTTAATAATATCAAACTGATCAATCAATTAATTTATTATTAAATGTGTTTGAACGCTTGTAAATGATAAAAACTTTATTTTTTATTTTGGGACTTTTTTTTACAAGTTTCAAGACACATATGACCGAAGGGGTCACGTAAAGCTCGGTGCATGGTGCCTCAGCAAAGGCATTAACATGGGAGAAACAATTAATAGGATTCTTAAAAAAATAAACCCACGTTAAAAAACCGTTACTCATTGTTGACAATAATTAAAATAATTCATTTTAATATTTCAAATCTTTTGAAATATCAGAAAATAAACAATTTAAAAAATTATACCATGCATTTCAGCATATTTTAATTCTGTGCCCAAATAATATGAAAAAATTGGCCTCGTAATGGCTTCCTTACATTAAACGTGTGTGTTGTATATGGGTTTGGGATATTTTCACTGTTTGATATTTTTTTTAAAGTTTTCTTTTAAGTATCTGTAATGATAAAACGTTATATTGTTTTAAAAATGTGTATTTGTTATATAAAATGTGATAAGCAATGTTTTATCCATTTTTTATATAACAAATAAAAACAAATTCCATGCCAAGTCAGCACACACGCATACATATTAATTTAAGAGGTGTGTTTAAAATGTAATAAGTATGTAAATTTAAGTATGTAATACTTGTATATGAAATATTAATATATAACGTTTATACATATGTAAATATGATATATATATATATATATATATATATATGTGTGTGTGTAGATATATAAAGATAGACACTTGTAGTATGTATATAACAAAATATCAAATCAATTACCCAGTCAGTCATAAAGAGAACTCCAAATCTGTTTCAGCAGTCTCTCTCCTTCCTTGTTAGTATGATTTGCCATATTGCACTCAAAGATGTTACACTTGAACCTTCAGATGATACACTGGCTGAAGTATCCATGCATTTAGTCCAAATATACCTATACACATACTGATCAACCTTACCAAAGACAACATATGGGTAATTTTGTATAATTTTAAATGATAATTTATTGTAAATGTACTTTTCTTGGAATTAAATCTGCTATCATGCAGAGTATTATGCCTGGAATGTATGGTTTCTGGACACATTTTTTTATATTACACAATTCTTAAATTGGAGGATACTAAAAGTACCCCTGAAATCCAGATAAACGGTTTTACATCAGCCCAAACAAAAACAGAGCAATTATTCTTAAAATCTTGCTTGTAAATTTTTATTTGCACAAGTAAAGCCTAGCTGAGGCAGTATGGCAAGAACTTTACCTATAACATTGCCAACATAAAACAGATTAATAATAGTCATGGGGCTTTCCGTCTGGTGGAGTGTTATATACAGAACTGTATCATACATATATATACTGTGTATAATTATATTGTCACTGTGTGTGTGATTTTTTATAATAAACATGACTCTTTCATAATTCATTTAAAAATGTGAATTTCATGATTTGTATTATGTATTTCAAATTCATTAAATCTCTCTCTCTCTCTCTCTCTCTCTCTATATATATATATATATATATATATATATAATATATATATATATATATTAAATTATAAAAGGAAAGAGTGTAAATTATATAAATGTATCATTTCCATGATGCGGGGGGGGGGGGGGGGTTACTTAAAATTAGTACCACCCTCCATCGGGATGGTTGTGGTACGTATACAGCTTCATTTAAGACTAGCCCCGTGTGTGGTACTATAACTTGAGTATAAGGTTACAAGTATTTATGAGACAAGGCCTGCTAAGTAAAAACTCGCTTTACGAAAAGTATATATAATTATACTACTGCTAAACAAAAAAGCGCTTATCAATGTCAAAACAACAATTTTGCATTTCTGATTATGAAGCATGCATGTATAAATTATGATAAAAAGAAAGGACCAGCGCTTTATTCATACGACAAAACCATGTTGCTTATCAGCTGATTTTTGCAGAACCACCACGGCACCAGTCACAACATTGTAACAGTTAATGTTATCACAACAACAAACTTTGTTGCAAAGCGTCGCGGGCGATATTGAACAAACTCGACCAAGTCAAGAATCACCATCGGCATCTTGTACTACTCTACATTTTCTTGCTATAAATATTATATAAATGAATAATCTCGTTATTTTGATAATAATCACCAGATTGAGAATATCCCTTAAAATTCCCACAGACTCCATCCTCGATTTTGTACAGCCTGTCACTTCGTCACTGGAATCAAACTTGTTGGCGTGTTGGCTTGCAGCGGCCGCTGTCTGTGTCACCGACTTCTGTTTCTAACAACGTATACATGGCCCAAAATTACATGAGGCTTAATGTCGAAGTTGCCATAAATCTACAGATCTAAATTCGCCGCTTTATTCTCCTTTAACGTGTCTCAGACATTGTCATCTTACGATGATTCCTCCGCCTCGCTTGATCAGATCGACCCGTCGGCCTTGCTGAAACCACGTGGACGCGCAACCGGGGTTCTGGTTGTGACGTCACACACGTCCCAAGGGCTGTCTCAACTTTTTCAGGGGGCTCCCAGGACTGTTCACATATTCGTTCCTATCACGGATAGTAGCTCCCCAATGTCAGTAATTTTTACATCAATTCTATTTGTAGGTTCATACCTTTCATATATGCAAAAACACCCTGTGGGTGGAAGTAGGCCTTTAACAACCACCTGTAATTATATCTTTTGTAGTTAGGTTGGTCTTCCAAAGCAGGGACCACTGTTGTAAGTTCAGTCTGTTCAGTTATCATTAATGGTTAATCATTAATTTGAACAAAAGACCAATTATCAGTAACAATTAAAAAATATAAAGCCCATGTATAAAGGATATTTTTATGGATATTTTTGTGCTTTTCACATAATTCATTTATTTCTTTAAAAAAAATGTCATGATTATAATCATTTCATTGTTACAGCGTATGACAGGGACCTGTGAGACCCTGAAAGATGAAAATCTCAGTCTTCTTAAAAAGCTGGAGGACAGCCAAAAACAGGTCAAAGAAACTCGTTCTGAGATGCAGAAAATCAAAGCTGTGTGTGAGGAGAGGGTGCTGGCCGCCCAGGGGGAGACGCTGAAACTGCAGGACAGGTTACACGAGGTAAGTCATAAAAGGGCTGTATGGAGGCAGTACTGTCGCCCAGGGGGAGACGCTGAAACTGCAGGACAGGTTACACGAGGTAAGTCATTATAGGGATGTAAGGAGAGGGTTCTGGCCACCCAGGGGGAGAAGCTAAAACTTAAGGACAGGTTACATGAGGTAAGTCATTATAGGGCTTTAAGGTGAGGGTGCTGGCCTCCACGGGAGATGCTGATTCTGCAAGATAGGTTACACGAAGTAAATCATTATTGGCCTGTTAGGAAAGGGTACGGACGTCCAGGGGGAGACACTGAAACTGCAGGACAGGTTATGAGAGGTAAGTTGTTATAGGGCTGTAAGGAGAGGGTGCTGGCCGCCCAGGGGGAGACACTGAAACTGCAGGACAGGTTACACAAGGTAAGTCATTATAGGGCTGTAAGGAGAGGGTGCTGGCAGCCCTGGGGGAGACACTGAAACTGCAGGACAGGTTACAAGAGGTAAGTCATTCTAGGTCTGTAAGGAGAGGGTGCTGGCAGCCCGGGGGTAGAAGCTGAAACTACAGGACAGGTTACACAAGGTAAGTCATTATAGGGCTGTAAGGAGAGGGTGCTGGCAGCCCAGGGGTAGAAGCTGAAACTACAGGACAGGTTACACGAGATAAATCATTATAGGGCTGTAAGGAGAGGGTGCTGGCCGCCCAGGGGGAGACACTGAAACTGCAGGACAGGTTACACGAGATAAATCATTATAGGGCTGTGAGGAGAAGGTGCTGGCTGCCAAGGGGGAGACGCTGAAACTGCAGGACAGGTTACACGAGGTAAGTCATTCTAGGTCTGTGGGGCATCATGACCCTCAGTTTGTCATATATTGCGATACTTTACTTACAATATGATAAATGATATGATACATGTATAATACATGTACATGTATATACAAATACATATATTATGGTTTACACCTTTTCTGTTGAATGTATGTGATTTCTGACTTACTATGTGTACATATTTATGAACTGTAGGTAATTCCTGTAAAGAAAAGTTCATATAATGCCTGAGATGATCTGTGAGATCGTTTATATACAAGCTGTTAGTAAACATGGTACATGCGCTAATTTTGACAAACAGAAAAACCAAGGGACCTAAGGTGGTTGAGTGCAAAAGCCTTTTGCAAAACTCGGGTTTGTTTGACTTGCCACCAGATTGCCTTGTTGAATGTGTTTGGTTTGTTTTGGCTGCCCCCCCCCCCCACATGTTATTAACACGTTGATTTAAACAAAAGGAACAACCTGTCTTCAGCTGGATCAGCATTTTCTTGCCTGTGTTATAAAAGGTTCATAGGATTATCTTTGGGGTAATAGACATCATATATTGGAATAGGTATTTAATGTTTTTCCTTTTTCATACTATAAAATTATACCTCTCTTTTCATGAAATTTCTTTCACAGCCATCAAAGAAATTGTTTTCAGACCATAACCCAGTCAGACCCAGTTAAGCCTGGTTCTGATTAACAACAGCAGTGTTGACAAATAGAAAAACTGTATAACCTAAGGTGGTTTGTTGTATATATGGTAATGTTGAAAGGTCAATCATTGCAAAACACCCCTTGCAAAACCTTGTTTCATCTTACTTGCTGCCAAATGTCTTTGTTAAATTAGTTTTGATTATTTTGGTGGCCCCCCAGATGTCATAAACATGTGAATGTAACCAAAACAACATCCTGTGTGTGATGTGACTGAGGTTTTCTAGCCTATTCTTATGAAAGTTTCAATGGATAATTTAGTAAACAGGCATCAGATGTCAGAATAGGACCCTTTAAGTACCTTCACTGTAAAAGTTATACATGTATACAGGTTTTGATTAGATTTTGTTGACAGTCAGGGTAACACCCAGAGAATAATCCAGTGAAGGTCAGAGGTAATCTGTTACACAATGTTTTTTATCTCAGCCAATAATAAGTCATCTGAGGTAGAGCAATGGTCCCTTGTCCGTTGTTGGGCTGGCCTGAGTCTGTTAACAAGGCACATTATGGACCTACAAGTGTCTCAGAGTCCAAAAGTGGACATTTATACTTCATATTCTGTCCCAATCAACAGCTAGCGCACAATCAACCACTCAGGTCACATGTGTCATGTGATTGTCAGCATGGGCAGGTATTCCATCTTCACTTATAGCTGGCAGGGAAAGAAATTTGCCATTACCTGACTGCCGAGGTAGTGATTTAGGCTTAAAGGCAGGTAAAAACCCATAGCTGTCTGACCAATAGCAGGCAGAAGGTCCAGCCAATCATTGATATTTAAGAGCAGGTATGCCCATTGCAAGTGTCAATTATGCAAATTTGAAAAGAATGAAAAAATTTACTCTTTTATATATGATCAATTAAGTTTTACTCTTATATCAGTCTGAATAATGGCCAGAGTGCCCAACTTCTTTAACTGGAAAGTAATTTTTTAGGGTGAACTCTGCAGATAAATCTCTCTAAATATCTATGAGTACCCACCCCTTGGCTGAATACGCTGTTTATAAATATTTGGGAACAAGCTATGAACTAAACAAATGTTCAGGAATTAATACCCCAATGAAAAAGTTTGGGCGGGTTAAGGGCACATTTTGGAAGGGGTTTTTAACCAACTAGCTGCCTGACTGCAGGTAAGAAAAAAGGTCCTAAGCTTGTGGATAAACAAGCTCATGTATCAATCCCAAGGGTGCTAGAAGATTTCTTGGCTTTTATTCTACTTGTTAATTAATATTTACCCAGAGTAAGCCAAAATTCATATTTAAATTATACAAATAAGGGAGGTGAGTAGCTGGCTTTTAATCATTCTTTACCATTGGGAATTAGTCATTTTTTCCAGCCCAGAATGAGACTTGTAAAATTCTGAGCAAAGTGAAAACTTTCATGGCTTGGAATTGCCTTTGTGCTTGGAGGGATGACATGTGATTTATCCATCAAGTTGGTGAACTGTGAAATGCATATGTATCTACTTGGATTTTTCAATTTACATTTCACACGCCAGAGTTTTAATCAGGATCTGATGATTCAGAATGCCAGTAGGGCCATATCAACCCTCTGGCATTAAAACCAAAATACTGGTGCCAGAGTGTCTTTACATCTAAGTCTGAGGAACCCATTATAAGGCCTTATGAAGGTGCAAATATTTTTGTCATTTCTGACAACGCTTCATGGCCTACAGGTACACTGTCAATCGGCATAAACCAGACCAATTGTTAGCATATTTGTGTACTTTCTAAAAATACCAAACATGAGCAAGAAAAGTTCCATTTTAACCCAGCACACCGGTAAACCCATCAGCATGTTTGTTGAATTTATGACCGCATGAACACAAGCATGGCTCGCACAGGTTACAGGACCCAGGCAGCTTGCACGCCATACAGGAAATGACCCGTGTCCATGGAGACGGTGTTCCAGTTTGGGTTGTGAGCTCATATGTATACTATTATGTTAATTTATCATTCTTAGCATAATATTGAGATTAATGGCCGTTTACCACAATATGAATGCATTCTAGTGCAAGACCACTGCGGTACATTCCTCCATATTACTTGTATCACGGCTCGAGTAGGCTTACCAGCCCAATTATCTGATTGCCTACATAGTCCAGTTGTTACGGCGTGAATGCCGGCAGAGGTGTGTAGTCTCTGAGTACAAATTATTTCATGAAGAGCCACTTAATGTGTTGTTATGGGACTTCAGGTTCTGCATGACTCTCAGAACAAACTGATGGAACTGAAAAATACCAACCTTGAGCAGCTGAGAGAGCTGATGACATGTAGGTCAGAGACGGAGGAAGCAAAGTCCAGACTGGAACAGGCAGCCAGGTCAGTACAGCACTTTGTGGTACCTCAGAATATGTTTATCATTATTTTTTATAATCCTCAAAATTTTTATAATTTTTGGTAATCCTCAAAAATTTTTATTGATATTTACAGTTGTCCTCAAATATGTTTATCATTATTTAATGGTAATCCTCAAAATGTTTATCATTATTTGTGGTAATCCTCAAAATGTTTATCATTATTTGTGATAATCCTTAAAAATGTTTATTGTAATTTATGGTATCGCTGCTTCTATATCTCAGCATAATCTTCAATCATTGAAACACCCGACAAGTGAGACGAGCATACAAGATGATTCTGGTATATAAATCCTTACTCGGTAGAACAGACTGCTTATGTCAGTATTTTCCCTGCAGTGCTCAGCTAAAGTATAAATTAAGCTACTGTTTAATCAAAATAAAGTATATTTAAAACATCTGAATCATTCACAGGTTATATAAGATTTGGTGCTAGGAAGCAAAAGCAGTATCATAGTACACAAAGATAATCATGTTCCAAGGTCTTTAAACGCAGGCTTTGTTTTGCATTGTACATCAGATATAATGTTAAACAGTACGTTGTCATACCCAGAGAATTTACCAATTGGATCTTGGACAGATTCACCAAATCTGTTTCAGCTGATATTCCTTGTGCAGCACAAATACCTACAATAACCGCCAACAGATTGTGAATAATAATGAGTATCATTAGAATTTGGAGGAAAAAATTATAGATGAATATAAATACTTTCCTGCACTCCAAGAAGTCAGTTGATATTTAACACCATTGGGCAGCTGCTTCGTTCTCTGATTGGTCTGATTAATCTGACTGGTTCATAGATAGATGAAGATGCAGCTCAGTGTAGTTTACCCAAATGCATCAGATAAAGATTCAAGTACAATAACAAAACTGAAGCACATATACACATTTTGCTTAATTAAATACAAATACAAATTGCAAAATTTACCTCAACACTGTTCACTGTTTTTATACTTTACTAGTACACCCTTCCGGCATATGACTTGAAACATCCAGGTTTTAGTCTGATTGAAACAAACAGTAGCAGCTCTAGGAAAGCTTTAAATGCTAATAAGGAATAAATCACTAATGATTTGATAAAAGCAGGAAACTCAGAAGCAAAGATATTCCAAGTTTTCCTGTGAGATTAGATCTGTAGCAATCGAGAACTTGGATGAATAGCACAGCGGCAAAGAAAGCAGACTTTAGTAGGTTTTTTCCTTAGATTTTCCTTTAATGCTGATCGTTTATTTTTTTAGAAGTTCTTCAGAGGCTCAAGAATCTAGAAAGGAAAATGAGGAGTACAAGATTAAACTTCTGCAGGCAGAACAGAAAATAAAGGTGAGCTGCTTCAGAATATTACTTCTTAGCTTTATTAAAAGGAACAAACCTGTGGGTATTGAATACATCAGTTCTGTACGATAAAAGATCCCTGCATTAAAGAACTCTCTCTATCTTTTATTAGCTCAGTTAATTTTCAAGGCAATAGTGAACAGTCTTTGCCTGTTGACCTTCTCTGTGGCTGACCGGGGCCACTTGCAGGGCACAAATCATAATTTTTTTTACCCAGAAACTTCTACCTCAGCATCAAGGGTGATCTTTTGAAAAGCTTTTAACCCCAAATCAGGTCAAACTTACCTATATTCAGTGATCTACACACTGAAAACATGATTCTGAGTACTTTTAAAAGTTACAGTGTTCAAGGCGGTTGAACAAAAATTTTAAATTGGACCTTAAAACTGAATTAATGTAATTTATGTGCGCATATAAACCATTGAAAACGTGTTAAGGTGAAACTGACTGTTTTCTTAATAATGTTGAAGATTTTTTGTGGTACTGTGTTACAGTGTACCAGATCTTGGCATCCTGCTAATAGAGCACTGTTGGATTCATTCAGCAATCATACACTACTGGGGTGTGTATATATATATATATCTTACTTTTTCATTAACAGAGCTTAGAGGAACAACTTCATCGTCTGGATGATGACCAGGTAGTGACCAAAGTCATGAAGTCCAAGCTTTCCAGTTACCCTGAGATGGAAAGAGAAAACAGGAAACTGAGAGATGAGAATAAGTATCACAGGTAAATGATTATGTTTACTTCACCTCAGAGTTGGTTTTCTGTCATATGTAAATCTCAAGTACAGCAGTCAAATGAAAATCAAAGTACAGCAATCAAATTTTTATTTGATAATGGAAAGAATTTAAGAATTTAAGTTATTAAAATTCAGTTGCCAGCCTATTAGATGTATGGTTTCACTCATAAGTTTTGGACAGTGACAGGCTCTAAGGTTTTCAGCATCAGAAAGGTCACTGGCGTCACAGGTCTGTATTTTACAGGATGACCTAAAGTGTCCATAATACACGCCTGCTATGAACATTGATTTTGGTTTTACTGTCTGTCAGGTTTTCATTTCAGTGCGAGAACTACCCTTAATATTATCTGATTTCATTCAAATTTGGGTCAGTGATTGCACTCCTGCATACCTTGGTTAGGATTGGTTGTTGAAGTGTCTATCTGAAAATTTATTATCACCAGCTCCCCCCTCCCCCCCCAAAAAAAAATCCCTTTTGTTCCCAATTCACAACCAAACTAATGACATATGGAGACATTTTCAGGGGAAAATAAAAACTGAAAAATATTAGAGAAGGCAAGCAGGGGACAACAAGAGGCAGAAGTGGATGACATAAATTCCACAAATTTTCTTGTTTTTAAAAAGAGTCACTTTTCTAAAATTTACAGAAAAATGGAACTGATTACTTTTTGTCTACACAGTCTCTTGGTTTATTTGCATTGCTGATTAACTTTGTGATTTTTTTTATTCCACATTTGGTAATTCTGTCTAATTTTTTCACTTGGTTACATCAACCAAAGTCTGTATTCCTCACATTCACATTAGGCAGGGGATATGGTCTTCTAAACATTTTTTAGTTTCTCTTTTCTCTGGTATAATAGTGGTGGGATCTGATATTCCTTTAAAGTTACATAGTCCAGGAGGAATAAGCATCAGACTATTCACAGTTTTGTTTTCATACAAGCATCCAGCATGTCAATTTTACAACATGACCTTGTGTGCATGCAAAGGCAAATTAATTTGCAGAGATACAGCAGAGAATAACATGCTGTTGAAAGAAGAGACAGAGGGGCTGCGACAAAAAGTGAAGAGACTGGAACGAGAACTGGCAGACTACAGTCAGCTACAGATAGAGCATCAGGAGACCAAGTCTCAGCTTGAGAAATGGCAGGCCTGTTTTGGATCTCAGGGCAATGTGTCACAGTGAGTATAGCTTGATAAAGGTGATTATGTTGTAGATGTCATCTGTTAACCGTGGCTGTTTTCCCCCCATGCTACACATCTGTCCATACAACATAGTTAACCTGAAAATAGATATCCTACCTGTTTACAAGGGCTGGGTATCCCCTAGGCTTTTTGTATTGCAGTATATTGCAGTATGTGGAAGGGTTTTATAGTATGTATTGCAATATTTTAATTTTATCAATTTATAGGAAATAAGTATGCATTCTAGTATAAATATATTTATGTATATATCATATGATATTAATTTAACATATGATCTATCAAGCCTACTTGAACATACATTATCATTTATTGAACATGTCTATAGACACAGTGGCAATCAACAAAGGGCTCTCACTAATCCAAACAAGACCATTTAGTTGTTTTTATTTTAAATGGAATTTTTTATTCCAATTAATCAGTTTCAGTCATGTCTGACAAAATATAAATAAATAACAATATATGAAAACAGTACCAGAATATATAGTATGCAGTTAGCTGTATTTTTTACATATATGCTGATTGGCTATTTGGTGTCATAATAAGCTGAAAAAAAACACTTTTAACATGGGGTAATGAACCAATGGGAGATGCTATGTTACCTGACAAAAAAAAAGAAAAAGAAAGAAAGAATAATCAAGAGATGGTTGTAAAATAAAATGTTGGTCCCCATATTAACTTAAGTACAAACTGTGTGATTATATTCAAGTTTGAGGGAATACAATAATAGACAAAATTCATCTCTTTATGGAATGGTCTATATAACATGCATGTTTGATTTGATTCTGACAGTGGTAGATTTCAGTTTACAAATTACTTTCACTCAGATCTTATTATAATTAATGATTAAGAGTGGTGCTGTCCAGCCACCAGAACACAGCAAGCAGTAATAATCTGTTTATTTTCAGGAATCCTGAATCCCTGTCAAGATCAGTGTCCCAGCTGCAGAGTGCTCAAGCCATTTTGCTTGAAAAGCAGGGCCACCTACAGGCAAGGTGAGGAACTATTATGTGAGGTTCATTTACACAGTGTATGCTGTTACCACTAAGGCAATGCATTTTCATCATGAATACATGGGCTCAGACAAACATATTTTGTCAAGAGAAAATTTATTTTTCATGACACATGGAATGTTTTTATAAAACAGCCAGTATTTGATAGATGGTCTTTTTTGTATTGGTTACATGCAGTTTAACAAAAATGGAACAGCACTGCCACTTAGACCACTGCCTAAAGTGTGCCACAATATAGTCAGCAGTGCCATTTAGGTTTGGATCTGTATTACTAGTGAATAGCAGTCCTTCAGGCCTGTGCAGTTCAAATTCAGGTTCTGCCCAGAGGGAATAAAGGATGGGGAGTAACCCTCCTTTTTATGGTATACAAAATCTCAGAAACATAACAATGCATCATAATATTTGTCAAACTACCCCATACCTTGACTGCACCATTACAAAAGTGTCTTTCCTTTCCACCGGAAACCTATTCTCTCTTAGGCCTCCTACTTCACTTCTGCTGCTTCGCGGCAGTCCATATAATATACTCTAACACTTTCCTAAAACCCGAGATCTTCCCCTGCCCTGTACTGCAAGAAGGGAACATTTACAAAAGAATTTTATTTTTTGCTTTTAGTGCACACGTCCTTGAGCAGAGTTTACACCAAAAAGAAGAGGAAGAGCAGGCAGCCCGGGGACAAGTCATGAAACTCGAGCAGAAGTCACAGCAGCAGGCAGACCTGATCAAAAAGTTACAGAAAAAGCTCCTGCTCATGACAAAGGTCAGCAGAAAAATGACAATTGCGTGTGTGTGTATATATATATATATATAAAACAACATATCTAACAACATTCACCTGATGATTGGGTCGCATCCCGTGAAACAGACTGTAATGAATTTACACTGTTGTTTTTCTTCAGAGTTTTATATATATATATATATATATTTCAAGGACTGCATGTAAACATGTTTATTGGTAGACCTTATCATTGTTTTGATGATTCTGTTGAGTTTATGACAGTGGATTTACTGAGACCTCCCTATTTGCACTTCCAGGTGGGATACAACAGTATATTATTTCTGTTGCACCTATATGATTGTGAGGTGTCCTTCACTCCTTGTTTATGCTTATAAATCATCTGTGTACAGTCTATATATTACAAGGCAGTGCGTGTAGGTAATAAACCTATGAATATTAAGAATCAATAATATGTGTAAATTCAGCTTAATTTTTTTTAACACATGTATACAGTAGTAAGCCAACAGTTTCAGGGCAATGGTTTGGCAGGTGGCAATTTATTACAGAGAGAAGACACTAATTTTCTTGTGAATTCATCATCTGTATAGGTGATTAGGCCCCTTTAAGTTTTTGAAAATCTAATAAATGTCATGGGCATTGTAAAGTCTACCAGCATGAGATTCTGAAGTAAGCCTTTTTGTTGAGCCTCTCAGTGCAGGACCTTGTATATATTTGACAACATTTACCAATGTTTGTTTAAATAATTACAGGAAAGAGATGCTTTTAAGAATGTCCTGGACTCTTACGAAGATGAAATGACTGTGAACCTCTCTAAACCTGCTGTGGCGGCACCACAGGCCATCATGGCTAAAGAGATGGAATCCTTGGTAACCAGCATCAAGAGGCAAAATGCTCAGCTTGAAAAGGACCTGGAAAAGGCAAGGTCAGAGGTCACTGCTCAGACAGTCAAGATCCGACAGGTAGGATGAATGAAGAATATTGAATACTAGAAAAATAAAATTTTACTATTTCATAATGCTTTCCACATTGGAATCTCTTCATATTTTGTTCACATTGACTTGCTTTATGCAGAAAGTATGTGGCAGTCTGGTGCAGTAGAGCCATGCTGCACATAACAGCTGTATTGAAACATTTAAAGCACTTAGCAGAATTTAAGTTTCAGGCCTGATAATGTTGCCTAATTATAGTTTTCTAGAAGACAGTTTCTATACATTGTGAACAGAGGTTTCTATTTAAATTTAAGTACTTACAAGGTTTACAGGGCATCAGGAACATTTTACAAACCCCCTTGATCATCTTAATACAAAGTTTTATATCAAACTGGTATATTTAATTTTATTAGTAGGAAGTAAAACAGTAATAGTTAATTTATTTAATATAAAAATTTAATATTATCAATTTTATATAGACCAGTGGCTTCAGTAGCTTAAGTCATATTTCTTCAGTTTTTGTACTTCAGTAATTTTAAACATGTGACATCATTTTCATTGGTCTGACTACACCTGTTCTGGCACGGTGCCATGAATCAGACCAACAAGAGTGGGTGTCTGAAAGTAATCAGACTATTGAGAACGGGTGTCACGTGTTTATAATTTGAGCTGGATGCACAATGCAATACTCAACTTTCATAGGTCTGATTACAATTCTTTTCTCTGTGCCCTCCCTGGTGTTCTTGCCCAGAGAAGCATGCTAATTAAAGCAGCGGCTAAAACAAAAGATAACCTGGGACAACTTCATTGTATAGCCACTGTGTGAGGAGTATAGGCAGATGTTTGAATATTCAGTTTTTGTTGTATTTGTTGTTTCAGCTGGAGAGCCAGTTGGAAAAAGCACAAAATAAACTGAAGGATCCCCCGGCTCCTTTGACCTCCACCTTGCAAGCAGACAGTAAAATTATTTTTACACTGAGGTACAGACCCAATCATTTCATTTTACATATTTTATAATAACCACAAAGCAGGAGTAATTTTATATATTTGCCTAAATTAATTAACAATTGGATGTACAGAGCCCTTCATTTAAAACTCAAGTTCAGTGAAGTTAATACATTTAAGGAATTCACAGAAGGCCAAATGACTTCAACAAATATTTTTTCTGAACAACTTCACAATTTTAACTACATTTTTAGGATGACATTCGTAACTGTTAAAGAACTAAAGAATCAATCATTGTAATATCAAAATTACAGTAACACATATATGTATCTTTTAATATCATGCTAGACTTAACAACAGAATTATGTTCTCTACAGACTGTGGGCAATCTGCAGCTTTTAGGTGGTCTCACATTACCATGATATCGTCCAATGCTAGTAACATTTCGTGCTTATCTATGATGTAGAGGTAGCTGTACATCTAGTGTTGTTCTGTTTGGTTATATAATGACGGTCGTTTATATATCTTCATAATCTATCAAACTGACAGTATTTTCAGATAATCAAACATCAACAATTATGTAGACACATGGGAAGAAATCATACACTTTGGTTGCCTTTTGGTTCATGAAGGTTGCAAATTTTAGATATTCACGAAAGGAATTATCGCGAAAATAAAAACTTTGGAAATAAAAGTAAAAGGTTAAAAAGTAAAAGGTTGACATTATGAATGAAAATGGATTGTGTATGTTCAAAAATTTGTAGTTTGAATAATATAGATCTTTAGAATTGTCTGCCATTTACAAAAAAAAGTTTTTTGTTAATGAGATTATTGTTACACTCTGTGTATTGGTAATTTGTATTGTAAGATCACAAAAATGAAACCCTTGCACAACAAGGTGAACATCGCAAAATTCTAACCGCATGAATATGAAGCCAACCACAGTATTCTGGGAAAATTTCTGAATCCTGTGAGAAACATAAGGAAGCGAGGACATGAAGTACCAACAACAGCCACAACATCTCTTGATGATAACATAAAACTTGAATCATTGAGTGTTTACATGATTACTAACAAGGAGACCTGTCATCCTGTAAATGTCTCTAAATGGAAGCTATATTAAGAAAAGCAAAAATGTATCAGATCATTTAAACAAGTCATAGGTTCTTCAGTGTTGAGAAGGTAATAATTAGAGCAAGTACATGAAATAAATCATTTATTAGTGGGTTTTATTTTTTTTACAATGATCAAACATTGTCCATGCAGAGAACAAGTGACTGGGCTGGAAAAACAAGTGGAGAAACTGCAGGAAGAAAATGGTATCTTGGAAGCCAGAATTGAGCAGAGACACTTGCAGGTAGGGATTACCAGACCTGTTGTGAAATATTGTATACAGGTCACAGGATATTTATATGTTATTGCCCCTGATTGACCTGAGTGCAGCCTATTGACCAGAGGCCTTTAGGCTTGGGGGACAATACAGCCAAGTATATCATCAGCACATTCAACCATGTACAAGTCACTCTGTTTATATGCAGTACTCACCTTCTCACATCCAGGGTCATAGTTTGATGTCAGTTTCATTTTAGGGCCATATGCATGGTTAACCAGAAAGAAAAAATATACTCAGCCACTCATGCACACCATGAACCTAACAGGCCAGTTACTGGTGGGTTATTTCATTTGCAGGATGGCTGTTCCACAAAACTAAAGGGCTGTTCTGCAAAGTGCGGATTAAGTTTACCAAGAATACTGGTCAATTCCCCAAATATATAAGAGTTTAATTGTATCAATTAAAATTTCAATGCATCATGTATCATTTTTGTTTGTATATATGTTAGAAGTGTCAATAAAAATATTTAAAAAAACTAATTGTAAAGGATGGTTATGTAGGAAATGTCAATAAGACCACAAGGTCTGTTTAGTTAAACAGTTCACAAGTAAGGATCATGTATGTAAATGTTTTCTCTTTATTCACCATTGATGGATTAATCAGCTCTTGAGTACAGGTAGTCATTGGATCAGCTTGTAAACAGATCATCATACCCCATAGAAATACTTTAATGTGAATAATGATACTTTTCTCTCATAAAAAAAAATCAATAAAGAAACAAAAAAGTGCAAATAAAAACCAGCAGGTAAACAGATTATCATTCGGCATAGAAATACTTTATGGTGAATAATTTTACTTTTCTCTCATAAAAATTCAATTAAGGAACAAGACAGTTGGAACATCAGATATTTCATTTTATATCTGCAGGGAGATTATGATCCTACGAAGACCAAGGTGTTACACTTGGTCATGAACCCGGCCTCACTGGCTCGGGAACGGCGAGCCAAGGAAGTTGAGGAGCTACGAGCAGAGACAGAAAAACTTAGGGAGCGAGTCAAACTACTGGAGGAGGGAGGAGCAGAAGTGCAGAATCTCACATTAACAGTTGAAAAGAACCTGCAGCAGCCATCAACGAGTAAGGAGGTTGAAGGTCAGTGGTAGTTTGTATAGATAAGGATAGTTCTTGTGTCATTTTCCTGTCCTGCAATGCCAAAAATTATTTTCTTGAAAAGATTATACAGTGAAAAACCTCTAAGCTGTACACTCAGGGGACAGGAGGATTTTGTCCGTATTAGTTAGTTGTCCTGGTTTGAGGAGTTTGGCATATTGCGTAAACTCTCATTGAATGTTACTGATGTCCTCTTTTTGATTAATTGCACAATTAATTTGAAATACATAAATTTTATTTAAATCATTTTGAAAATAGCTTTAATATGCATTTATAATTTATAAAATATATAATAATTAAAAAAAGAAAGACAAATACTCTTCAACAAAATCAGCTAGGCCTCGCACACTGATCTTGGCAATTTCACTTTGGCGTACCATGCTTCATCTTCTTAGCAAGCGGTAGCTTATGCTTTGTTGCACCAGGCATATTGAAGACTGAATCTTTGCCAGCCTCCAGACAGCATGATTACTTGTTAAAGGATAGTAATGATGAAAAAAAGAGGTCTATTCATTGTGTCCAAGGCATACTTAATAAGAATGATTTTCTGCTCAAAAGTTCACTTTATATAGACTCCATATGAAAACTAAACTTCCTTACAAGTATGGAATCTATTGTAAAAAAATTTGATTATCAAATGCCATTGGCCGGGATTGGAAGTTTACACTGTAAAAACCAACACCCTTGTGGTTAACAAATAATTATACAAACATTGTTTGTGAGTTAATTAATGAACACTGTGAGCAACTCATCACCAGGTTTTCACCACAACCAAGTGCAAACGGTCACTAACTATCTAAGGCTCCCCACACATTTGTGAGTGCCCTGGGCAGGACACCAATCACAAAGCAGGAATTATAGTCTTTCTTGGTGGTCTTGTCTAATTAATGAAAAGCTGTTTGAAAATTTTAAGTCATTTTTCCAGTTCACTGGCAAATATTTAATTAAAATATGATATGTGATATTTACACATTTATAGAAATAAAACAACAATTTTGACTGCATTTTTACGTATACCATGCAGATGGTTCACCGAATCACGCTGGTTCCCAGGCTGTCACTGTGAACAACACAGGTCATACGAGGTTATGTCCTCAGAGCACCATCTCCCTTCAGATATGTGATCAAAACAGAACTTGCGATGTCTGCTTTGGGGGGGGGGGCCCTGGTGTAATGGTTAAGGTGCTTGGCTCATGATCGAGAGGTCGTGAGTTCGAATCCCGGTCATACCCACACTGTGCCAAGACCCTCAGGCAAGGTCCACACCACAAGTGTGCCTCTGTCCATCCAGCAGTAGAAATGGGTACCAGTAAATACTTGGAAGGTAACCTGTGATGGACTAGCGTCCCATCCAGGAGGAGTTAAACTCCTAAGTCGCTTCACACTACCGAAACAGGGATAAGCGCCTGATGAGCCATTAGGCTCAGGTGTAAATCCCAAGCAGACTTTTACCTTTACCATGCAGATGGTTCACCGAATCATGCTGGTTCCCGGGTTGTCACTGTGACCAACAGAGGTCATACGAGGTTATGTCCTCAGAGCACCATCTCCCTTCAGTTATGTGATCAAAACAGAACTTGCGATGTCTGTCTCTTTAGAGGGTTGTAATATATACTGGACACGCAGTCCGGACGGGAAAGTTTGTCCGTTGTCCTGGAAAGTGAGTTACCGCTTTACTGAGTTTACGTTAATCATAATATATAGGCAAACTTGAAGGGACTGAGATTTATGTCCACATTAGTGAGTTGTCCACCTAACTGAGTTGTCCCCAGGAAGGAGTTTCACTGTATTTCTTTTCCAAAGAAAAAAAAAAATGATAAAAGATATTTTTTTCTTGATTTATTGGCAGCATGCTTATGGTCTAGATTTTCTTAACACAAGGTATGTTATCTTATCATAAAAAATTTCCTTAATCATAATATCCCAAGATAATAATTCTTGCCATAAGTTATCTTCTTCTGATAGCAAGAAAAATGATCTTATCAGAAGAATAAAATGCTTATCATAAGTAAACAGTTCTCACCCTACTCCCTTGAAAATGTGCACTCTCCAAGCCTTGCACTTGTGTTCTGTCAGAACACAAGTATATATAATATACATTCAGATTTAGTGTAAATTTTTACAAAACTAGTTCTGTTAAACTGATATTGAAATGTGATAATTTTTTTTTATATTTAAAATTTTTTATTTTATTGAATTTTTTATTTCATTGATTTATCAGTTACTTCCAAGTTTCAAGCTAAACATACTGCTCTTAAAGTTAAAAAGAAAGTAGTGCTGTTCTCTGCACCAAATACACATTATTTAAAAAGGTTGTGTTTTCAAAAGGCATATATATGAACATGTGAATATATATCCTTACAGATATAAAGGCCCAGCTGGAATCAGCAGAACTCAAGAACCAACGCTACGTTGAGGCATTCAAGAAAACGAGTCGAGAGTTCAGGGAGGTGTGTTATGAGCTGACCGGCTACAGGATAGACATGCCCACCTCTAACCAGTACAAACTCATGAATATTTACGCAGCCTCTGCCCAGGAATACTTACTATTTAAGGTAAGATTTGGATTCATGACCTTTAGTATATAGTAAAACCTCACCTTTCCACCACCTCAGATTAGCGACCACCCCAAAATAATGACCACTTTTTGACGGTCTCAATTCTCTTTTGCTCTGTTTAGCAGACCTGGCTTAAAGGATCATCTTGAAAATGCAACCACAGTATCAAGGTCCTGTTGGTGGTCATAATTCATGGCTTCACTGTACATTATATTCAGTTTAAATTTATCATTGCTGTACTCAGAGTTGGTCTGTGAAACTTGAGTCCACTTTTGACAAATTGGATACATATTATGGATATGCTGTATTTTTTCTTTTTATTCAGGATATCTTTCAGAGATTAAGAGTCCTGGCACTTCCAGGTGCCTGGGGTGCTGATGACCTGGACAGAAATTTTTGCAAACTTGATAAATATTTTATTTTTGCTCAGAAATATTCCAGGTACATTAAACAGTGAATCAGACAATAAAGTAACTGAAGGATAAATAATATACCCAAAGATGTTTGGCTTGCTAAAGAGGTAATATACATAATTTTTAGAAAAATCTTTCATGGATAAAAACAGCAAATGTCAATTAAAAAATTCCTTGTTTGTTTTCTTCTTACAGAGAAGCTCCAATGGAGAGATGCAGGTATTGGAGACGGAGTACTCAAAAACACTAACAGATTTGATGGACACTTACTTAAAAGATGCCAACAGCATCCCGGCATTCCTGAACAGTTTAACAATCCAGTTATTCAACCAGCAAACAATGGCCATGTAGTTGCCAGGACAACCACATCACATTAACAGGAGTTGTCTCCATGACAACAGCATCTATGAGCGGACTGGCTCTGTGTAATTTCAAATCACCAGCAGATCATCACTAGGTTAATTATGACAACATGACCATGCACCATGGCGATAACTGCTGTGATGTCAGCATTTGTGATCAATGCCTTGACTGTAATTGGTGATAGTTGATCATTGCTGTGGTTAACATCATTGGAGTTACTTGATCACCATGACAACAGCTGTTGTCCATTCATGATAATAGCTGATCTTTGAAAATGAATCTAATTATGCAAAGTGGAAGACTAAAAACAATGATACCTATGATGGACTGACACCAATGGCACTAGTGTTTTGTTGGCAGTGATATACCATTGAGTTACAAATGATGATATGTGAGACTGATATTTGGAAAGCATTGCTTGTATGTATTTCTGAATGTATTTCATATGAATAAAACATCAAAACAGGTAGTGTGCCAAACTGAAATTACATTTTGCACATATTATAATTTAAGTCAAGGTGATGTTGGATTGTGCGAGTGGTGTTATGTTGTTGCCATGGTTTGAGAACTGTCAGTTTAGGTGTCTGAGGGGAGAATGCGTCAGCAGTTATAGACACCTTATTTTTTATAAGCCAAAACCATTGGCGGGCCCAGAAATTCCAGAACAAGGGGGCATCAATACTGGGTTGATGGTTATTATGAAAACTAAATTCATAAATTATACATTTAACTTTTGTTTTGTAATATATATGTGATTATGTAATATATTTCAGTCTATGAAAATTATAATTATTGTATTATATAAGTACATGGGGGAGGGTGTGAGAAAATTTTAAATAAGTAATGTAAACAAGACATTTTTAGGTACTTCACAAAAATATGAGGATTTTCTGGTCCACAACAACTGTTTATGTCTTAGCATTATATAGTCCAACATTTGAGGGGTTCAATATTTAATGTGTATTATTCAAATTTAGGATATAAATTTTCAATAATTTGCAATATGTAAATGTCAAAGGTGAAAATGCCATTCTGCATTTGTAACTGGTAAAATATCCTCTTTCAAATGTAATGCTTAGGGTAAAATAATATGTTGAAGTAATATTTCAAACTTTGCATTTGACTGGCTTCTGTTGTCCAGGCAGCCCACAAGACTAGGACAGCAGAGCACAGCTTCTGAGTTCACCCAGTCCTAGTGCTCTGCAGATTAACTGGAAGGCCGTGCCTCACTCACAGAAAATCTGATTTAGGGGTTTCCTCAGTGGTATGACCTAGCAGAGTATAATAACGAAAAGACTCTCTCATGGAAATAATCAGATGCTGTACATGGAGTTAATCACACGGCTGTTCATTAAGATCTTCAAATTAGGAATAAGAAAGTAATAAACTGAGGATAACTTACCCATCTAATTGCTTATGAATAAAATCAAATTTGCAAAATGAAAATTAATCACAAATAGATGGAAAAGGATGTAGATAACATAAGAGGTGTTACAGCTGAATGAGGGGGCAGGCGCCCCCCTCTGGATCCACCACTGTGCCAATTCTTCACACAGGCACTGGTGGATACTTTCAACTGCCCATGAACAGCCAATCTCAGTGCAGATTTACATGTGAACATGCCAGGAAATGTGAAACATCACTTTTAGACTGGCAAACTTAGGGTTGACTAAACTTAGTTTAAATTACTAAAACACAACCTGCTGATTGGGGGGGGGGGGTTGGATAGAGGATTTATCATCCACACCTGTAACATTCTGCCTCCACTGGATATATGATGGAAGTAATCATCACAACAAAGATAATGGATTTTATCGTTTTATTGACATAACAGTACAATATATAGATTATATCTGAATAATGTAATCTAAATTAAAATATAGAGACTAATTTGTGACACTTTTTTTCTTTTTATCTACCATATTGGAATGTGCTGGAATGTATTCGGAAGTGCAGAGGTTTCAGTTCTCATGTAGTCAAGTTTATAGCAATAAATATGAGAGAAGCAGCTACAAAGAGTTGTGTGTGAGATTCTTGAAAAATAAAGAGAGGGGAACAGATCTAGCAAGTATGAGAATAATTTTTAAGCCATAGTATAATGCCATAATAAAAGCACAGACGAATCAGTCGTCTGAATATGAATTCTGACCGTTGCACTGTAGGACCATCAAAAGGTAAAGTCCAATGCCTTTATTTTCCAAATTAAGACCACAAAAATTATTTCAATAATAATCTGCCCAGACAGACCTGAGCAATATGTAGCCTTAATCAACATGGTGCAAGCTTGCTCAGAGCCTTGTCTAAGAAGGCCCATGTGATGCCAAGCTTTTGTTCATGCACAGAGAAATTTGCAAAAGTGAAAGATATTGGTCCGATAGAGGACAGAGAAAAGGCTTAAAGACACATATCTAAAAATAAAGAGAATATTACAAGGTTATTCTTAAACATTACAGTTATACATTATTAAATCAAAACAGGGAACCAGAGCTCAGATACAGCCTGGGAGGCTTTGAAAACAAGGTGGCCCGGTGGTCTGATATGTGGTGTATAGAATGACATGGTAATTGTAGGTGCATAGTCGATTTTAATGAGAATTTGGCTTGATTAAGGTCCACTATTGGTCCATACATAAGTTGGTACCAGGAAAGTTATGTAGGGATTGATATAAGCACAACAATAACAAGTATACTACCCTAACATACAGCTTTACACTGATATATATTTATATGCATGTTTATATATATTTAAAATTCTGTGCAGCATGCCCAAAGTTTAACATCCTGACAGTGCAGTATGTTATGTACAAGGGTTCTATATTGGCTTTGACATCTTTGTTATGCTGGCCATGGAGTATATTTAATGTAATTAACAACAAGTTAATGACTAGACTTGTCAAACCATGCACCAATCCCCATACAGAAATGGTACACACGCGTACTATAAATAGTACATAAATTTTGATTAATACTTGGATCTTCCAAGTATCCTGAAAAATAAAGAAATCAGAATAAAAGATAAGTGAAAAACAAGTAAAAAAGATTAATAAACCAAATATAACAGTTTTGCCAAATTTACATCTTTATACTGATTGCCAATCACTGCTCTGCAATGAATGTATGCTTTGGATTTTATCAGTGAAGCAAAAATAAAAGATCCAGTCTTTCCAGAAATATTGTTCAGAAGTGACTGCAGGTTCATTTTTTTTTTCAAATAAATTACACACATAACAGGTCTCATTAACAACATGTATGTACAATTGTATTATGTTATCCTACACAAGCAATCACATCTGTTTGTGATAAACCCCAAATTTCAACAGTTACCATTAATACTAGTAGAAACCACTAATATAAATATTGCAACCACTTTTGAACTGTTTATGGCATCTACAGATTTAACTGTTAACAGTTCATTCAAAACTGTATTTGATGATACTCTCAAAATTTTTGACTGATTAATGAATACATTATGATGCATTATGTTCCATCCATATTTGAGATGCATAACAAATTTGTCAACTGTCATTAAAAAGTGTCCCTAGCTGTTTGAACATTATGATACAATGTACAATAAATTAAAACATGCCCTTGGCCACTCTTGAAATGTTTGAAAAAAAAATAAAGAATAAGTACTTGGTAACTGGTGCATTTTGAAATTAAACCTGTTTCATGCTCCTGTATTACCGTTACACATATATGATTTTCTAAGCATGAGATAGCAGCTGGGAGACTGATTAATATTTGTGTGGTGGAGTGATATGTTGATGTTGGTACCCTATGTGTCTGACCTATGGTTTAACTGGTCAATACCACCCATCTTTTTTAACATTTCAGTGGTTTTGGCTTGCCAGTTACTGTTGTATAAGCAGGTGTTTCCATTTAGCTCTCCACATGATTAACAGTGTCCACAATTTCCTCAGCTGCATCATTAAAATATGTTCACCAATATGACCATTCATGCAATCTTGATAAAAATAAACTTAGCATTGACAAATTCAATGTCTAGTCAACACAATGTCATTTGTTTAGGAGGTTTTGAAATATACTTTGAATGTCTGACTGCCCTTTTTTGTCCAGAGTTGGTTTGGCTTTTGACATGATGTAATGTGTGCATATGCCACAAAGAGGTCACTGATGATATAGTGTGTGCACCTACCACAGGGGGTCACTGCCATATTATTCACCAACAAATGGGTGGGAACACAAATTCAAGGGATAGGCCTATACTAATAAAGCATTCTCTAGGCAATACTTACAATCTTACACAGAAGACATACAGTTGTTTACAGATAATGACCTGATGCTCCTTTTTTGTATCATCAGTCAGGCTTTAAAAGTGTGAAAGCATATTATAAACAGATTAAATCTAGATGTATAGAGTAAACAAACATGAAATATTGAAAATTAAAATGTTACCCATTAACAATAAATAAATTTAATTAAAGATTAAAACAGAAACAGAGTGTAATCCTACAGCAAAACAGGTGCTGTTGAATAAATTCAACTTATGACCTCCAGTAAATGCTGACCACTTCATACATACATTAAGGTACATTGTACACCTGAATAATCAAGATCAAAACCAGCTTCTCTTGATTGAAACTGTACTTACTAAATATATATATGACCAATAGATATATTGCACTAGCCCTAAATTTAGTGAGTACATTTGACTGACCACAAACGACACAATATATCACGTTCACCATGACATGTCAGTGTGATGCACGCAGGCCTGGACATAAGAGTCAGCAGCTGACCGAGGCTAAATTTACCTCACACATGTACTTGCACTAGAATTTCTTACACACAGGAAGAGTAATCTGTAAGTACAACACATTAACAGAGTTGTTGCCATGGAGACAGGAGCTGCCTGTATGCATCACACTGGACACATATAAGATCTAGTAGCCTTCCTCATAGTTGTCGAGCATGCGGAGCAAGGCAGCCATTTCACGCTGGTATGCCTCATCTTCATACAACTGCTCATTTTCAGCATCCTGTCAAAATAAAAATAAAATTTATCAATAAAATCATCATACAAATAAAAGCTCAGAATAGGGATTTATACTGGTATCCTGAACACATGTGACCAATTTGAGGATTTGGATGTGGTAAAAAAAAATTCTGCTCTTAACCTTCTCAAACCTTATCCCCTTGCCATTGAACTCTGTCCACAGATGAATGCTGTTTTCAGTGTACTTTCATCTCACATCCCTGCACCTATTATCCAACCCTGACAGGTTTACTTTTTCCCCCCAGTTCCTTGGAACTGCTCATGGGACTGCCATTTTGCTTACACACTAAAACTGAATGTCACTGAATCACTAAAGCTGGATTTCACTGAATGTCGAAGTTGTGGGTATAGGCCTGCTGCTAGTCATATAGAATACAGGTATTCTTGATGTAAATACCAGAAGTGTGATGACTTTCTTTTTAAGAATACTACAAGACTTTGCACAGACAACAAGGGACCTGTGGGTCACAGCGCTCAGCTTAGACTGATTGTAAGATTTTTTTTATAAAACGTGGAAATGTGGCAACAGTTAATTTTTTTATATCATTTATTGAGAAATGTACACAACACATACATTTGGGTTGCCTGGTATTATTATGGGGTACATGAAGTGTCACCAGGACCAGGACTGTGACTTAGTTACTGTATGGCATGTTCAAGTAGAGAGTATAACCAGATGACTGTTTTGATAATTTTTTGTACATTAATATGGAGTATCTACATAACAAACAAGATGACAATAGTTGCAATTCTGATAGTATTAATATAATTTGGCATTCTCAAAATAAAGGAAAACATGCACAAAAAAAAAGAAATGACACAGGTGGTGCCACCAGTCTTCAGGAATTGAAGAAAACAGTCTTAATCAATAAACACACCAGGTTTTGGGACACTAGATGAAACCACAGTTGAGAAACTGACATAATTGCTGTCATCTGATAGTCTCAAAAACAATAAAAAAACTTAAAAATTGGGAAAAAATGCAGGTGGCGCCACCAGTTTTCGGTAAATCATAACCATAGTCATAGTCAATACTGAACGCAAGATTCAGGGCAATCCATGCATCAATTATCAACTTACTAGAGTTTTGTATCAAATTTTTTACTATTCTGGGGGGTGGAGGATGGGTGGGGTGGGATTACTTACAAGCCCCATAGCTCAGAGGATAAAGGTCACAGTGACCTAAAAAGTTTTCCAAAGATATTTTTATTGAGCTCCCTGGATATCCAGTTACAAGTTTCTATGTTTAACAGAGTCAAGACATGCCAGTATTACATACGAATGGACAGACTGACGGATGGACAGACAGATGCGGACTCATCACTACAGCTCATTTGACTTACAGACAGCTGAGCTTAAAACCTTCATGTGTGGGATGACAAACTAATTGGCTAAACTGAATCATATGTATGACAGTACAATTAATTCCTGCCACACTCTTCCAGTATTACCGGTTATAGTAGTGGGTGGATGTGACCCTGATTGCCTGACAAAAATCCTGTAATATGACTCATTAAAAGTTATCACAGGTATCTCCAGGGTATAGTAACATCCAATCAGCTGTTAACCATCATGCCTGAAAGCTCCAGCCTCCCTCTCAGCTGCTGTGTGTGGCTTATTCTTGTGGTACTGATTGATTAATTTCACCAGGCCATCTCGTTAAAACCTCTCAATGATTCCCTTTCAAGATCATACTCTGTGTGCCTTACCAACTTATTTTTAGTTTCCAGTCAAGGACAACCACACAATGGTTATGTTGGGCAGTGCAAGTCAGCATCCAATATACCACAAATCCAGGGCAGTTTCAAGATTATGATTTTAGCACAGAATGTGAGAAGCTCCATTTTTTTTACACTGGTAGGTAGCGTGACAGCAAATTTACCCCTTCAGTCATCTGTTACCAACTTTGAGCACAAAGTTCTGAACAGATTCTAGTGAATTTTGTGTAGGCGGGTTAGGATGGCATACTGGGGACAATTCATTAAATTTTAGAGGTTATCTGAATCACCATATAAAATTGTTCATTCAAATGATTATACATGTATTTCATTATGACACACTGCAAACACTGTGGTCGGCTTTATATTTGTGAGGTTGAAATTTTGGAATTACTTAATTTTGAAAGCTTTGCAAGGGTTTAATTTTCATGAAGGCATCAGAACCATTAAAATCTAAGTACATCAGTATTTGAATTTATTATGAAACTAGATGTGTTGGAACGACATGAATGCCCCCGCCTGAGGCAAATTAGAAACATTTGTTAAATTTTGTAAAATTTTTTAAGTTCAGGAGGTGTTGTATGGTCAAAAGTAGGTCAACAAAGGCAAAATGCAAACTCGATCTGTAAAGGGTCATTATCAAGCAACACACCAAAAATCAGGCCAGTATATGCAGGCATTGTGATAAAAAGTCCATATATGTGCATTTATTATGAAAATTTCTGTCTTTCATGAAATTTTCTATGTTCAGGATCTGTCATATGGTGAAAAATAGGTTAACTGGGACGAAACGCGAACTCGATCTGTAAGTGGTCATTATGCGCCCACAGACCAAACATTAGGCCAGTATCTGTAAGCATTGCATTGCGAAACTAGAATATTAGCAAAAGTTGATAATCATTTATAAATTTAAATTGGAGAGGTATATACCATGTTTCATAACAATCAACCAAATGCTTCCTGAGAAATAAGCTCCTAAGTATTTTTCTATACTAAGCTCTGTAACCTTGATAAGTAGGTCAAGATCACCCATCTTTGAACTTGACCAAGATTTTGTAAATATAATGCAATAGCACTGAAGAAATGAAGTTCCTGTGTTGAATACCTTTGGAGATATCCTGCACAAAAGGCAAAAATTGAAAAAATCCGATAAAAATTTAATAAAAAAATCAGAAATTGCAGGTGGCGCCACCAAAATTGTGCAGCACATCCAGACCATCAGTCCCAATGATCATAGTAAGTTTTGTGAAAATCCACACAATGGTTCCTGAGATATAAACTTCTGAGTGTTTTTCTATAATCAGCTCTAAAATGTAGAAAAATGGGTCAAGGTCACCCATCTTCGAACTTGACCGAGATTTAATCGATATACATCTTGACTGATGAAATAAAATTCCAACGGTGAATCCTTTTAGAGATATCCCGCTTACAAGGTAAAAGTTAACAGACGCGGAACAGACGGACGGACAGACACCGGACAGACAGATGGACGGACGGACAGACGGACAGCTTGGGTGACGACAATAGCCTATCAGCCTATGAGCTGAGGGCTAAAAACGGCTGTACATATGTATTTGTCATGAAAATTTCTATTTTTCATGAATTTTTCTAAGTTTAGGAGCCGTAAAACAGTCAAAAGTAGGTCAACCGGGACGAAACACGAACTCGATCTGTAACTGGTCATTATCTGCCCACACACCAAAAATCAGGCCAATATCTGCAGGCATTGCGAAAAAAAGTCCCTACATGTGTATTTGTCATGAAAATTTCTATTTTTCTTGAATTTTTCTAAGTTTAGGAGCCGTAAAACGGTCAAAAGTAGGTCAACCAGGACGAAACGCGAACACGATCTGTAACTGGTCTATATCTGCCCACACTTAAAAAATCAGGCAAATATCTGCAGGCATTGCGAAAAAAAGTCCGTACATGTGTATAATTGTCATGAAAATTTCTATTTGTCATGAATTTTTTTAAGTTTAGGCGCCGTAAAACGGTCAAAAGTAAGTCAACCAGGAAGAAACGCGAACTCGATCTGTAACTGGTCATTACCTGCCCACACACAAAAAATCAGGCCAATATCTGCAGGCATTGGGAAAAAAAGTCCGTACATGTGTATAATTGTCATGAAAATTTCTATTTGTCATGAATTTTTCTAAGTTTAGGCGCCGTAAAACGGTCAAAAGTAGGTCAACCAGGACGAAACGCGAATTCGATCTGTAACTGGTCATTATCTGCCCACACACAAAAAATCAGGCCAATATCTGCAGGCATTGCGAAAAAAAGTCTGTACATGTGTATTTGTCATGAATATTTCTATTTTTCAAGAATTTTTCTATGTTAAGGAGCAGTAAAACCGTCAAAAGTAAGTCAACCGGGACGAAATGCGAACTCGATCTGTAACTGGTCATTATCTGCCCACACCCCAAAAATCAAGCCAATATCTGCAGGCATTGTGAAAAAAAGTCCGTACATGTGTATTTGTCATGAAAATTTCTATTTTTCATGAAATTTTCTAAGTTTTGGAGCCGTAAAAACGGTCAAAAGTAGGTCAACCGGGACGAAACGCGAACTCGATCTGTAACTGGTCATTATCTGCCCACACACCAAAAATCAGGCCAATATCTGCAGGCACTGCGAAATAAAGTCCGTACAACTGTTTGATTTCGAAATGACGGAATGACGGACATGGGTAAAACTATATGCCCCGGCCACTTTGTGGCGGGGGCATAAAAAAAGAATTATTCCAGGATACCTCGCTAAATTCATGTAAAGTCAATATAATATGACTTGTGTTACAATTTATATGTCCAAGGTGATTGCCACATGTTTAACAATAATTAGTGTGGGTCTGCAAGGGCTGGTTCTGATACAATGCAGAGATGAGGTTTCTGATAGATGACAAGAGTCCACCGTATCTAAATCATAATGACCGAGTCCACCGTGTCTAAATCATAATGACCGAGTCCACCATATCTAAATCATAATGACCGAGTCACCTGTATCTAAATCATAATGACCGAGTCCACCATATCTTAATCATAATGACCGAGTCCAACATATCTAAATCATAATGACCGTGTCCACCGTATGTAAATCATAATGACAGAGTCCACCATATCTAATTAAAAATGACAGTGTCCACCGTATCTAAATCATAATGACCAAGTCCACCATATCTAATCATAATGGCCGTGTCCACCATATCTAAATCATAAGGACCGAGTCCACCATATCTAAATAAAAATGACAGTGTCCACCGTATCTAAATCATAATGACCAAGTCCACCATATCTAAATCATAATGACCAAGTCCAACATATCTAAATCATAATGACCAAGTCCAACATATCTAAACCATAATGATCAAGTCCAACATATCTAAATCATAATGACTGAGTTTATCCTATCATGTCACTGTAAGCAAAATTAAAATAATGATTCAATTTGTTGTCAGTGCCATCTATTGGTCAACCTTGAAATAATTGTTTTTTTTTTTTCAGCTGTGTCACTATCAGTTCAAACAGTCAAATATCAGTAGTTCCCTTAATTCAATGGCTAGGTCTTCCACTGAACATTTTACTGAAGGTTTTTAGTCACTGTCAAAGCTGTTTTGTTTAAAACTTTTTAGTGGTAAATGTATAATTATGTATGGCATAACTTCACTCTTGCTCTCTCAGGCATCAAAACCACAGGATATGTTGGCAATAGGTGTGGGTGATGGAAGATTGAGGGAATAGTGAAAAGGTTAACCCAGGTCAAATAATGACAATATGTGTATATGCATCACTGTATGCATCACTACCTGGAAAACTGGAAAATTACCCAACAACATGCCATATTATTGTGGGCGCTTAGAGAGCTGACACACATTAAGGTAAAAAGGTAAATGTGCCGAAAAGTGGAAACTCAACAGTTTTGGTGGTAGAGGAATCCTGGTGAATGAATGAGAGTCAAATAAACCATGTTATACTGTACATGTATCTAACAGCACTGGCTCCATCAACAGCGGTCCTTACCTTGTACACATTGTTGTAGCCCTTGTTGCCGTACTTGAGTTTGTACAGCTCCTTTGCCAGGTCCTGCATCTTTCCATCATCGTCTGACTCAGCCTCCGGCTCCAAGTCCTGCTCTATTATCTTGTCATCCTCATCCACACTGTTAGACTTCTGTTCCTCCGCTTGTGGCAGCCTGAAGTAAACTGTCTGGGCCTCCTGGTGCCTGGGGTTTGTGACAGTCACGCGCTTTGTTTGGCAGCCATATTTTGGTGGAGCACAAGCGGTCACTTCATATTGGCCTCTGGTCAGGAGGCGCCAGTAGTCACCATCGTGAGCTAGAGAAGAAAATGAAGTTTTTTCAACTTAAGCAATATGCATTGGTGTCACCCCTGACTTAACGTGATAACTTTACAACGGATATATCCTATAAAACAATAGGATGGGTATACGCTCGCCACTTGATTTCACTAATCAAGAAATTAGATCCCAGTCATTACTGGTGACATTTCCAGGTTCTTTTAAGGACGTGTATAAAAAATACCAGACAATCATACACCCAGATCAATAGAAACTATGAGACATCAGGTTAAATTCACAAATATAATTCAAGACAATACTTACAGAGACATAGATGTGAGTGTGTGTGCGTTGATGTGTCAATACGACAGTTCTTCATATTAAAAATACAGGATATTTACTGAGTCCATGGTTTGTATAAAAACAATAAAGTCCAGTTCCTTCAGAGATCTCTGGTTACTGTTTTGTGTAGAATCTAGCGTATGGTTAGCACCATATAGTCTGTCTGAAATTAGCGATCTTCAACTGATCTTGCTTGACAGCGACCCGTGTAGGTTTACGCTCACATGAATGCAATAGCTCTCTTTGTTTACATAGAGCTTAGAGTCCTTGACCTTGCTCGTGTGGCAATCGTTTCACGGCTTACATCGATTATGTATCTAGGTCAAGCTGAACTAGGCCGGCAGGTGACGCGAGCACACTGACTTTACCACCAATACAATGCTCTGTCGGCAGCACGGCTGTGATCTCGTGAGCTGGGTCCTAGCCTCGTGTAGAAGCTTGCTTCTATGCCGTTCCTGGTGTTTCAATGTTCCTTCTCCCGTGCGTGCGTGCGTGCTGCCGCCTCAAGCTTCCAGACCCAACTGAAACAGCGTCCTGCGTCTCTCCCTGAACTCTGATGTCACAATCGTCGTCACAATACGGCGATCCGGTTCTCTGATTGGCTTATGGCTCAATTGTCCCATATAAGGATATTTGTGACCTAGAATGACTGCTAGCGTCACCATGGCGACCCACATACCAGATGTAATACACGCAATGCGTGACACAGATAAAACAGCTGATAGCCGCTGGGATTACATACAAGATTACACAATATATATACAATCAGGACCTGTCAACGCTTAAGGATGACGCTTCACGTCAATATCAATAGAGAACAGACTTCGTTTAACTATGATACAAAACACTGTACTTATTGTCACTGAGTTTCTGGTGACAATTGGTACTTCATCATATAGTATAATATATATATTTAGATGAAATAAAATATGTGTTGTGTCAATGTCTTTTAAGTCATATAGCCTTCGTGTGCTTAAGCAAAATAAACAAATTTGTGTCTAACCTTGGATATGACATATTATAGTTTCACCAAATATACATGTATGTACTTTTTATAGTGTGGATTTTAACCTCATCTCTTTTTTTAGCTTAAGTCTATTTAAGTTACTCCTTACAAGACTTTTGTAGACTTCTTTGCAGGGTGGGTGATTTTTGTGCCCTTCTATCATATTTAAATCTCAGATATCACCTTTGGCCTGTTCACCTGGTTTAGACATGCAGTTAAAATGCTTGGTCACCCTCTGTTCTCCTCAAATAGACAGACTAACAAAGCTTTGAATACATTCTATGTTCTCTACCACCCTTATGTCTACTGTTTCCTAATGTCCCCTTACGACATCATGCCCTACAACTGATTCAGGCTGGTGCAACTCCATATAAAGCACAGGTGTAGACCTCTGGACAGACTACTGACTACATCACAAAAGAAATGTTATAATGTACATAAGCTATATACATATTCATGTACAAGTTATGCTTGTTATTAGGATATGCTTCAGAACAGAAGAGCCCTTTTAGGGAAACACTATATCACCATGAACATAATCTTTAAATAATTTGCTTTAGAATGTTGATAGGAATGTCAAAGATTGTATTTTATAATTATCATAGTTACCACAAAATATTTCTTCAGATATTTACTGATTTTATTATTAAAATTACTCAGCAATCATCCATAAACAGATGTGATTGTTAAGGTGTTTGACTGGACTTTACCTGAGGTGACATCATGGTTGATGTCCTTGTTCATGCCTCCGGTGACGTTACGAACATGGATGGTTGCTCCGGCCAAGTACTTGCCATCCTCGCCCTTCACCCTGCCCTTGATGCCAGTGTGAACCTGTTGAACAAATTAAAATACTCAGTTTGTGAATTTAACTTGCAAACTCTGTTTTCAGCCTTTCACATGTCCCATCCTATTCAGAAACCTAATTTGTATACAAAAAATAAATTTCAACTAACTCAAAGACAAAATACTGAAAAATACACATTTATGAAAAAATATCATGATAAACAACATGCAAATCTTCATATTATAATGTACTGGTTTATCAATTAAAATTGCACATCCCAATTTTCCACTATAATTTATGTTCACAATAGCTAAAAACAGTCCTGATGATCAGAGTTTGAGAGATTAACAATACATGCAGTCCACTGACCTGCCACATGTATTCCATCAGAGCGTTCTTATTATCAGCCCAGTCTTTCTTCAGGTGTTCTGCTGGTGGGAACTTGTTACATCCCATCTCCACAGTGATCTCAAAGCAGTTGCTGCTCAGGTAGTTAAAGTCCTGCATACCTGTAAACATAGTCATACAATTAACACATACCTGAAAACAAAGCAGACAGTTAAAGTACTGCCTATCTGAAAACTTATCAGAAAATTGCAGTCAAGCATACCTGGAAATATATGTAACATTCAAGTATACCTGAAAGCCTAACAGATTAACTAATTAAGTTATAAATCTTATTGTTTAGTAAAACTCATCCAATGAACAAGAAGCATGGATTTGGTCTATTTTATTTATAATGTGGTTGAAATTTGTTATACAAACTTGGGGTGTGGTTCTCTAATTCACTTCATTTGTGATTAACTTTAGGTTAGGTAAACGTAATAGCAAATGGTAGATTTAATCCAGAACAAAGACTGGGACTTGATGTGATTGGCTGGTGCAAAGAATAACATCACAGGCAAATTTAGAAATGACTTAAATCTAGCAATAAATCTTATTTTTATTCTTCCCTGGAAATTTGGAGCTAACAGTGTCAGAAATACTAAGCTCTTGATGAGATCTAGAATTTTTTGTCACAGGGGATTTTCCTGTGTGTGACGTCAATGGGTAGTTGAAAGTGCTCATAGGTGTGCCAATAGTTTTTGAACAATCACACAACCTCATGTTCTTTTAGGAAAAATACATAGAAAAAATGTTTTTCATCCAGGAATTGGGTTCAGTTTATGGATTGTATTTTTTTTCACTGGCAATTGTGTTATATGATAATATGAGACTTGGAATATGTTTGCTTGACCTCCCATAACTGACAGTATAACTTTCAATACTCAGCATTATATACCTGGTTTTTCATCGACCATTTAATGTTCATTATTCATCCCTCTGTACATACCTCCCTTAACGGAATACCAGCGAGCCCCGTTGGTGATCCCTCCTTTCTTGTCAAACTCATCATCCGGCATGTCCTCGCATGGCTTGTGGTGCTTAGACATGAAGCTATGGTTTTCTGCATACACTGAGGCCAAGTATCTGTATCAAGTACAAACAGTGACATTCAGCAGGATGTTCAACAGAATCATGTTTTCCCAAGAATTTTCATCTTGCAAGATGTTCCATTAATTCATCACAAATTTGCAAAATACTATGTGGTTTACTTACAACAGAGAAATACTGCTGTTTATATACGTCACTGATGTTGAAATTTACATTCAAGCAATTAAGGTAAATTTTTCAGTCTTCTTTAGATCTTGGTTTATGAATCGCATTTATATATCTGCAATATGCAATTTTCATTTTCATTCTTTCGTGAGGGTTCCATTTCATGATCTCATCTTACAAAAGACCTACATAGAGTATAACCATCATTATATTTATTACTTATATCAAATATTAAGTGTGCCAAACCTTATAAATTTACACGGAGACTTAAGGAAACATCAACTGAGTGGAAAGTGTTATCAGTATTCATTAATGGCAGATAATTTGGAAGATATGATATCATATATAATAGTAATCTTTAACATACAAGATATATCATTAAACATTATATCAAGCTTTTTACCTTTCAACTTGCTTTCAACGATAGGACCTCTTATTCACAAAGGCTTTATTTTTGTAATAGTTCAACATTCTCGAATATTATGAATTTGGAAACCCTCACAAACAAAAAAGCAACCACAGTATACACTGATTTGAATGTTACAAAACAGTGCATTTCTTCAGGCTTTGGCTGACTAAATCTGACTCTAAAACATGTTTAACACACAAAATTGTCACTTTTTATCAATTTGTACAAACCTAAAGGTGGTGTCATCGGGACTGGCAGCATATTCCTGGGAGGCTCCGCTGCGGCTCTCATCATAGGGGTAATTAGCCACCACATCACCACCATGCAGGTTAGCAGACAGCACAAAGGGAACCTTCATAATCCAGTTGATCACCATCCTTGTCTCAGCCTCCAGCTGTGAGGTGATATAAGTTGACTTACAGGTAAGGTAAAGGTTAATAAGCAAGGTGTGCATCATGATCATCTATATTCAGAGTACTCTTAGAGTATGATTAGAATATAACAAGAACATTATTACAGTATTATCAGTATATTTTCAGAGGATTTGCTATTATATTCTAATCAGATTCCTATAAAAGGATTATATTAGAGTATTATCTCTGTATTACAACAGAGTACCATTATTGAAAATAAGAGTATTATAAGGTTATTAATTAGACTATTATTAAAGTAATGTCATAATATTACCACAGTATTTATTATTATTGCATTATCAGATTAATAATAACACAGTATTAGAGTATTATCATAGTATTTATTGTTATTGTATTATCAGAGTGATATCAGATTACTTTTTCAGTATTATCACAGCATTTATTATGATAGTATTATAAGAGTAGTATCAGAGTATTATTTAAGTATTTTCAGAGTAATACCAGAGTATCATACTCACACTATTGTTCTTGACCACTGCCTGCCACATCAGGTGGTTATTGGCTGCGTGGTTCTGCTCGTTGCTGTAAGCTATGCGGTCTAGGTCTGGGAAGTTACGGTTCAGGTCAACGTTGTTGGCGTTAGAACGTCCCTTCAGCCAGTCCTTCTTGCCAGACTTTATGCACAAATGAAAGGTTAATGAAGACACTGTATAGTATTATAAAGACATATCAGGGGGGATGGTACAATATTTACCGTAAAAATAAAAGGGTACATAGCAAACTACTGGTTTATACAATATAAGTAAATTAATGGGTTTTGTTTACAAGCTCAGTCCTCTTATCAGTACATTATACTTGTACATAATGATAATATAAAATGATGACAAATAGTCCATCATCTGCAAGATAAAACATTTGGTATTAATTTAAGTGAAATAGTACATCATTTAGTGAAATTTTCATCAAGAATTAAACCACCTTAATCAGAAGGGATTAATACGGGAACTGCAGGTCAGAGGTCACCAGGATTTGGGCTGTATATTCAGGTACCTGTGCGTTTGCGATCTCCCAGCCGTCAGGGTTCATGCTGGGCATGATGTGGATGCGAGTGGTGGTGATGAGTTTCTTGATGTCACTGTTTCCTGCTTTGTACTCCTCACACAGGTAGCTGGCCAACTTGAGCAGCATCTCACGGCCCACCACTTCATTTCCGTGCATGTTCCCGACATACTTGAACTCGGGCTCCTCTGTAATACAGCACAAAAAACGCTACATAATCTCAATGGTCTTGATTTCCTAACTGCCCTAAGCATGAAACAAGGGCAGGCACCAGTATATACCAGTCTTGGCCTTATTCTGGACATGATGTTTAAGTGTGTACATTTAAGTGCAGTCTTGAACCTTAAGCAGTTCTGGCATACTTAAAATTTTAAAACCTTCTCAGTGTCACATGACTCAAATATAACTTTTGCCCTTAGATTTTCCTTTGCAGAATTACATTAAGTGTCCTTTAATAAAAGGATGCCCATTTTTAGTACTTATTAAATGTTCATTTTTATGTGAAAATTTGACATTCTGGCAAAGAATGAAAGATAAACTTATGATTATTTTAGCATAAGATAATGTCTAAGACAATATAAATGACTAAGACACTATTACTTTCCGGAACAATGTCATGAAAATAAGAACTATTTCTCAGACATTTAATTAACTGTTTTTCTTAAAAACTAAAAGGATATGGTGCTGAGTCTCTTAGTAATTACCACATCCATTTATTACATAAGTAAATTATTTGCCTTGAACCCTCCGTGTTACCTTCTTGAACCTCCCATGTACCCTTTTGAACCTTCCATGTACCATTCATGAACCTTCCATGTACCCTTCTTGACCCTTCCATGTACCCTTATTAAACCCTCCATGTACCCTTCTTGGACCCTCCATGTACCCTTCTTGAACCCTCCATGTACCCTTCTTGAACCGTCTATGTACCCTTCTTGAATCCTACTGGAACCCTCCATGTACCCTACTGGAACCCTCCATGTTCCCTTCTAGAACCCTCCATGTACCCTTCTTGAACCTTCCATGTACCCTTCTTGAACCTTCCATGTACCCTTCCTGGACCCTCCATGTACCCTTCTTGGACCCTCCATGTACCCTTTTTCGACCTTCCATGTACCCTTCTTGAACTTTCCATGTACCCTTCTTGAACCCTCCATGTACCCTTCTTGAACCCTCCATGTACCCTTCCGGAACCCTCCATGTATCCTTCTGGAACCCTCCATGTACCCTTCTGGAACCCTCCATGTACCCTTCTTGAACCTTCCATGAACCCTTCCTGAACCTTCCATGTAGCCTTCTTGAACCTTCCGTGTAGCCTTCTTGAAAAATTCCATGTAGCCTTCTTGAACCTTCCATATACCCTTCTTGAACCCTCTATGTACCCTTTTTGAACCCTCCATGTACCCTTTTTGAGCCCTCAATGTACCCTTCTCAAACCCTCTATGTTCCCTTTTTGAACCCTCAGTGTACTCTTCTCGAACCCTCTGTCTACCCTTCTCGAACCCTCTGTGTACCCTTCTTGAACCTTCCATGTAGCCTTCTTGAACCTTCTGTGTAGCCTTCTTGAAAAATTCCATGTAGCCTTCTTGAACCTTCCATATACCCTTCTTGAACCCTCTATGTACTCTTTTTGAACCCTCCATGTACCCTTTTTGAACCCTCAATGTACCCTTCTCGAACCCTGTTCCCTTTTCGAACCCTCAGTGTACTCTTCTCGAACCCTCTGTGTACCCTTCTCCAACCCTCTGTGTACCCTTCTTGAACCTTCCATGTACCCTTCTTGAACCTTCCATGTACCCTTCTTGAACCCTCCATGTACCCTTCTTTAAACTTCCATGTACCCTTCTTGAACTTTCCATGTACCCTTCTTGAACCTTCCATGTACCCTTCTTGAACCCTCCATGTACCCTTTTTGAACCCTCCATGTACCCTTCTGGAACCCTCCATGTACCCTTCTGGAACCCTCCATGTCCTCTTCTTGAACCCTCCATGTACCTATCTGGAACCCTCCATGTACCCTTGTACATAAAGCAAATGTAACAGTCAGATGTTGACACTAAGTCTTGTTCCGTGCAAAACATTAAGATTTTATGCTGTTCAATCTCTGTGTCTCCCTGATAGAATTAACATCCCCCCCACATCCCCCCCCCCCCCTCTGATAATTTGACATATCATATGCATAGTTAATTGCTTGTGATCAATTCATGACAGTGCAACCAATCTGAACAATGATGAAAGAAACGACCAATCATTGATATAAACCGATTAATTGGCACACAACTAGTACAAATGATATATTCTTTATCACCTGAAAGTCTCTCAAAGATATGGAGTACAATCACAATTTTTCATGTCCTACATTAACCAACATAGGCTCTAGATCCAGGCTGAAAATACCTGTACTCAGGATGTTTATCATTTTGGGACTCCCTTTTGAATGCTTGACGCAAAGATGATTGGTTAAACAGCTCTTGGTAGACTCGAATATCAAATATGCCCTTTAGGAAAGGCCATCTGATAGTGTACATAATCACACTAAAAAATGAAGCTCCCATGAGAGAAAAATATCAGCCTGGGCTTCTTGCTCACCAGCTGTCTGTAGAAGACATTTTTCCACTGAGTCCAGAATCCAGCACACAACAATTCAATAACAGGCAGAGCCCTTAACTGTTTTTGCCATAGAAGCTGGCTTTATGGGAAGACACTGACTTGATCTTGATGGCATGTAAACAGCATCTGCTCTGTAACAGGAGGGCATGCTGGCTTTCTACTGGCAGCATGTAGCCTCAACAGCTGAAAGCATCTTATTTATGTATAAAAACCAGCAGCATGTAAAGCATCCCAGCAGTATCTGACAGTACTGATTAACTCTGATCAGAATGTTTTGGCACTCGCAGTCTTTGACATATCATACCACTTACTGACATAAAAACAGTTCAAACTCATATTTAGTATATTTAGTAAAATCATATAATATCAGTACTAATTACTGGGTGATGATAATCAGCCTGGTCATGTGGTATGATTGGTTACATGAAATATTGCTACACACAGAAATGGGGCAATTTGTACATTACTAAGACTGCAATTGTGCTTACTCTCTGGCAAAGCACTCTGGAGTCACATATGACGCATGCACAACACAGTTTAACAACACTGAAAAGAGTTTTATTACGGCTTTGAGTAGGATTAATTACAATTTGGTTCATTCATTATGATAATAATTGTACTTCTATGCAGATAATCAACACCCATTAGAAACCGGTTTAAAAGCAGTATGCTGTGTGAATAATGTATTCTTTTATTACCCCTTCCATGGAGGATATGTTTTCACTTATGTCTGTTTTTTGTTTTGTTTGTATTCTTGCTGAATTACATAAAACTACTAAGCAGTCTCCATGATACTTGGTAGAGGGGTGGGACATAAACCAGGGAAGCCCTAATTAAATCTGATGTAGATAAAGATAAAAGAAAAGATTTAGTGCCCCTGCAAGGAGGTTATGCATTCATCCCTGTTTGTGTGTGTGAGTTTGTTCACAACATAACTCACACAATCATAAACAGAATCTAATGTAATTTTCAGGGCATTTCATGAATGGCAAATGCTGAAACGGTTAGATTTTGCTACAGATCTGGCACATGATCCAGATTCAGGGATGTCATCAAGGAATATTCACAAGTACAGTCACTTGTCACAAAATGTGCACACATGAAAATGGGAATATGGGCCTATTATTAATAATGAATGATAACATGGTTATGAGAGCATCCCACAATAACGACCCCTACATGGCAGAGGTCTGCATTCTAAGGAATGCAGATTTCGAGTTATGGCTGGTTTTCCTAACAAGAGGTACGTGCTTGCACAGTGCCACTTGCTGCAGATACTGAGGCTGGCTTCATATTCAAGAGGTTGAAATTCTGTGACATTTCATTTTTCTGGTTGTTTATAAATGGTTTCTTTTTTGCGATCTCATCAGAAATGTAAAATAAAAATTTCAGATTTTTAAAAATTTTTCTATAGATATTAATATTGTTACGAAGACAAATTAATGAGGGGGAAAACATTGGGCCGATCCGGAATTCGAACACATGTCGGTGGCGCACAAGTCTGGCGTACCAACAGCTTCACTAGAAAAGCAAGCTTCACTAGCTAGACAGTTCAGTCCGCTTTTATGTCACCCCGTAACACAACCCCTCTTAAGAGTGTTCTGCTATCAGAACAAGACTAATTATCCTACGAGTCACACTTTGGTTAGCTTATTCCCTGGGCTTTAACCATCATGTTGGACGAGCCCCCATTTTGTTACGAAGACAAATTAATGAGGGGAAAACATTGGGCCGATCCGGGATTCAAACCCATGTATGTGGCGCACAAGGCCGGCGTACCAACCACTTACCTAGAAAAGCAAGCTTCACCAGCGAGACAGTTCGGTCCACTTTTATGTCAACCCGTTACAATATATACTGATAATTGATGCATCATTCCTAGAACCTTCAAAATCAATGCACAGATAGTTTGCTGATGAGTGAATGATGATGTATGAACCACTGACCTGGTACAGATCAAATCCTGCCTCCCTTGATAACTAATGTATAAACTGCTATGTGGACACCGTATAAAGCAAAAGTACTCAGAGAAAGGTGTTACAGGCATTCACAGTTCACTGGGATAGAAGCAAATGAAAAGCAAGCACTCATATTAGTTCTGTTTTTATGCAAAATCTAATGGTAAATTCATAATGATACAAAGAGTAAAACTTAGACTAATATCTGTTCTGATTTAAAGTACAAAAATAAATCCCCATCAGTTAATTTGAACATGATGAGACATGATACACGAGTACTTAATGAGACTGATATATAAGTCAATATTTGCCAAGTATCTGTCACAGTATTGAGCTATTTATTATGATTAAAGCAAAGCTTCGGCCTTCAAGTACCTTTCTACATTATGTATGGAGGTACCGATATCCTATTTAAAGGTGAAAACTAACCAATACATCAATTTATTACTGCACAATTACCGCTGTGTCAGCAAATTGTTGAAAGCATATATTTTGATTTATTGAGGAAAAAAGATAAATAAGTTTAATATAAAAATATATTTTATAACAATATACACCGCATTCAAGTCTTAACAGGCTCCTTTAATATCAAAGGCAAGTAAATAAATTCAGAATTTATCATTTTGAAATACAAATATCAATCAATAAGATAATATGAATCATTATGCAATATGAGAGCAGGACATTTTCCATACTGAATATATAGTGTATGGTTAATTCTACAGGCAATATAAAACTACTAGCAACATACATTTGAAGTATAGTGTAAATGTATAGTAGCTTTCCATCATTCCTTGATTCCTCATGTAAGTTATAACTAGAATATCAGCAAAAGCTGACAAAAGCCCTCAGCCAAAAGAACAGTGTTTATACGTGGTAACAGTAACACGTACGAAATATTTGTTCTCACATGGACCTATATCTGTACATGTCTCAGATATAAATTTAAACTGGAGAGGTATGTACCATGTTTCATAACAATCCACCAAATGCTTCCTGAGAAATAAGCTCCTAAGTTTTACCCTATTCTAAGTGTTGTAACCTTGAAAGTAGGTCAAGGTCACCCATCTTTGAACATGACCAAGATTTTGTCAATATGCATCAGCACTGAAGAAATGTAGTTCCTGTGTTGAATACCTTTGGAGATGTCTTGCTCACAGGGCCAAAGTTGAAAAATCCGATTAAATTTCATTAAAAGAGAAATTGTAGGTGGCTCCACCAAACTTGTCCAGCAGGTAAAAACCATCAGTACCAATGATTATAGTAAGTTTTGTGAAAATCTACCCAATGGTACCTGAGAAATAAGCTTATAAGTGTTTTTCTATAATCAGCTGTAAAACGTAGAAAAATAGGTCAAGGTCACCCATCTTCGAACTTGGCTAAGTTTTTGTAGATATACATCTTCACCGAAGAAATAAAATTCCTAGTTGAATCTTTCAAGAGATATCCCGCTCACAGGGCCAAAGTTGAAAAATCAGAAAAAATTCATTAAAAATCAGAAATTGTGAGTGGCGCCCCCTTACTTGTGCAGTAGGTACAGACCATCAGTCCCAATGATCATAGTAAGTTTTGTAAAAATCCACCCAATGGTTCCTGAGAAATAAGCTTCTAAGTGTTTTTCTATAATCAGCTGTTAAACGTAGAAAAACAGGTCAAGGTCACCCATCTTCGAACTTGACCGAGATTTTGTTGATATCCATCTTCACCGAAGAAATAAAATTCCTACGATGAATCCTTTTAGAGATATCCCGCTCACAAGGCCAAAGATGAAAAATCCGAGAAAAATTCATTAAAAATCATAAATTGTAGGTGGCGCCCCCTTACTTGTGCAGCAGGTACAGACTATCAGTCCCTATAATCATAGTAAGTTTTGTGAAAATCCATCAAATGGTTCCTGAGTAATAAGCATCTAAGTGTTTTTCTATAATCAGCTCTAAAATGTAGAAAAATAGGTCAAGGTCACCCATCTTTGAACTTGACCGAGATTTTGTTGATATACATCTTTACCAAGGAAATGAAATTCTGACGGCGAATCCTTTTCAAGATATCCCACTCACAAGGTAAAAGTTAACGGATGCCGGACGGACGGACGGACAGCTTGGGTGACAACAATAGCCCATCAGCCTAAGGGCTGAGGGCTAAAAACTTAAACCCACAATCTTAAATCTGTTCACACCATCTGTTTACATACGTCTTTCATCCTCTGTATTTGGATGATCGGGGAGGTTACATGTATTTATACACTTGTGATTTCCTGACTGATTAAGACTGGTGGTTATATTGTTTTACATTTATAACCAAGCAGGAATTTGGGAAAAATTTTTTTTAAAAATTAATGTTTTCAGTTGTGTAACCATGTCACACATTTATTTCACCCCTTGTGAAGCCAGATCTAATTTTCTTTTTCTTTTTTTTTTTTTTTTTTGGTGGTGGGCAGGGGAGGGGGGTCACATAGCTCAGCCAACAAGTTAAAGAAATGGCATCATCACTCATGAAAGAAGACCAAGTTCCATGATGATAACAACGAGTTGCTGTCACTGTTATCTCAAAACCATTTATTATTATTAAATTATAGACTAATATGGCAATTTCAAGGTATTGACTTAAAACATTATATTAAGAATTTTTTAATTCATACAAACCATCCCAAAAAAATTTACTCCACAATGCTCCAGCAAAAAAAAAAGAAATAATTATTTGGTACCGTTACCTTCTAGAATTTCTACAGATGATTGGTTCATTCTATCATAAGGCACAAAACATTCTATTAACAAGACAAAAATACAGAGATAGAGAAATTAATCTCAGATTTACAAAATTTTGCTGGGATAATTTTATGCTCAATCAGCTGCTATTATTGTGGTTTGCCCCCATCAAATTACACAAGCATTGATCTGAACAACTTGGTGTTTTAAACAGGGATAAAAATGATGGGTATGAAAAAATGACTCATTATGTAACAGTAAGATTTACCATGACCAGATGAAAAAGACATGCTGAAAAAAGTTAACATTACATTTCTTCTCTCACTGCTGTGCTGTGAACAGTTCCAGTTCATGATAATTATATTTTTTCAGCACATGTTAATCCCTCCCACAGACACAGTATGTATATTTTACCTTGACCACCTCACAAAAGAAATGCTACAGAGATAACCAATGAATGGAAATGTTGAAATGTGGCAAACATTTCCTGTTTGATTTTAATACTAGTGGAGGTTGTGGTTTCTGACCTTTTTCTTTTTCATCCTTGTTTCCATTTACACTTTCCATGTATTCTGTACACGCTCACCAATGATACAACAGGTTCTTTCATATACTGATTCTGATCTTCACAAAAGGTTCATTTTCATTTTCTTTTTATTTTCTTGAGATAAGTTGCCTTTATTAATTGCGTTTAAAGGTATTCAAACATGACATTTATAGGTTGTTTTTTCAATGACAAAAATGTTTGTAATTCAAGAGAGACAGCTTCAAGGTAAAACATGGGAATGAGTGTGGATACTAAAGTAAAGCCACAGGGAACTTGTTTGCTGAGAAATGTAAGAATGCCAATTCACAGGGGTACAGGCAGACTGCTCTCTAGGATATGTGAGGAGGACAATCCATAGTGGTACAGGCAGACTAGTCTCTAGGACATGTAAGAAGGACAAACCACAGGGGTACAAGCAGACTACACTCTAGGACATGTGAGAAGGACAATCCACAGGGGTACAGGCAGACTACACTTAAGGACATGTGAGGAGGACAATCCACAGGGGTACAGGCAGACTACACTCTAAGACATGTGAGAAGGACAATCCACAGGGGTACAGGCAGACTACACTCTAGGACATGTGAGAAGGACGATCCACAGGGGTACAAGCAGACTACACTCTAGGACATGTGAGAAGGACAATCCACAAGGGTACAAGCAGACTACACTCTAGGACATGTGAGGAGGACAATCCAAAGGAATACAGGCAGACTACACTCTAGGACATGCAAGGAGGACAATTCACAGGGGTACAGGCAGACTACACTCTAGGACATGTGAGTAGAACAATCCACAGGGGTACAGGCAGACTACACTCTAGGACATGTGAGAAGGACAATCCACAGGGGTACAGGCAGACTACACTCTAGGACATGTGAGAAGGACAATCCAGAGGGGTACAGGCAGACTACACTCTAAGACATGCGAGGAGGACAATCCACAGGGTTATAGGCAGACTACGCTCTGGGACATGTGAGAAGGACAATCCACAGGGGTACAGGCAGACTACACTCTGGGACATGTGAGAAGGACAATCCACAGGGGTACAGGCAGACTACTCTCTAGGACATGTGAGAAGGACAATCCACAGGGGTACAGGCAGACTACACTCTAGGACATGTGAGAAGGACAATCCAGAGGGGTACAGGCAGACTACTCTCTACGACATGTGAGAAGGACAATCCAGAGGGGTACAGGCAGACTACACTCTGGGATATGTGAGGAGGATAATCGACAGAGGTACAGCAGACTACACTCTAGGACATGCGAGGAGGACAATCCACAGGGGTACAGGCAGACTACGCTCTAAGACATGTGAGAAGGACAATCCACAGGGGTACAGGCAAACTACACTCTAGGACGTAAGAAGGACAATCCACAGGGGTACAGGCAGACTACACTCTAGAACATGTGAGAAGGACAATCCACAGGGGTACAGGCAGACTACACTCTAGGACATGTGAGAAGGACAATCCACAGGGGTACAGACAGACTACTCTCTAGGACATGTGAAAAGGACAATCCACAGGGGTACAGGCAAACTACACTCTATGACATGTGAGACGGACAATCCACAGGGGTACAGGCAGACTACTCTCTAGGACATGTGAAAAGGACAATCCACAGGGGTACAGGCAGACTACACTCTAGGACATGTGAGAAGGACAATCCACAGGGGTACAGGCAGACTACTCTCTAGGACATGTGAGGAGGACAATCCACAGGGGTACAGGCAGACTTCACTCTAGGACATGTGAGAAGGACAATCCACAGGGGTACAGGCAGACTACACTCTGGGATATGTGAGGAGGACAATCAACAGAGGTACAGCAGACTACACTCAAGGACATGTGAGAAGGACAATCCACAGGGGTACAGGCAGACTTCGCTCCAGGACATGTGAGAATGACAATCCACAGGGGTACAGGCAGACTACACTCTAGGACATGTGAGCATGACAATCCACAGAAGTACAGACAGACTACACTCTAAGACATGCGAGGAGGACAATCCACAGGGGTACAGGCAGACTACGCTCTGGGACATGTGAGAAGGACAATCCACAGGGGTACAGGCAGACTACACTCTAGGACTTGTGAGAAGGACAATCCACAGGGGTACAGGCAGACTACACTCTATGACATGCTGGAGGACAATCCACTGGGGTACAGGCAGACTATGCTCTGGGACATGTGAGAAGGACAATCCACAGGGGTACAGGCAGACTACACTCTAGGACATGTGAGAAGGACAATCCACTGGGGTACAGGCACTGACTAGGCACAGGGACATTTGAGGAAGACAATCCACAGGAGTACAGGCAGACTACACTCTAGGACATGTGAGAAGGACAATCCACAGGGGTACAGGCAGACTATACTCTAAGACATGCGAGGAGGACAATCCACAGGGGTACAGGCAAACTACGCTCTGGGACATGTGAGAAGGACAATCCACAGGGGTACAGGCAGACTACACTCTAGGACATGTGAGAAGGACAATCCACAGGGGTACAGGCAGACTACACTCTAAGACATGCGAGGAGGACAATCCACAGGGTTACAGGCAGACTACGCTCTGGGACATGTGAGAAGGACAATCCACAGGGGTACAGGCAGACTACGCTCTGGGACATGTGAGAAGGACAATCCACAGGGGTACAGGCAGACTACACTCTAGGACATGTGAGAAGGACAATCCACTGGGGTACAGGCACTGACTACGCACAGGGACATTTGAGGAAGACAATCCACTGGGGTACAGGCAGACTACGCTCTGGGACATGTGAGAAGGACAATCCACAGGGGTACAGGCAGACTACACTCTAGGACATGTGAGAAGGACAATCCACTGGGGTACAGGCACTGACTACGCACAGGGACATTTGAGGAAGACAATCCACAGGAGTACAGGCAGACTACACTCTAGGACATGTGAGAAGGACAATCCACAGGGGTACAGGCAGACTATACTCTAAGACATGCGAGAAGGACAATCCACAGGGGTACAGGCAGACTACGCTCTGGGACATGTGAGAAGGACAATCCACAGGGGTACAGGCAGACTACACTCTAGGACATGTGAGAAGGACAATCCACAGGGGTACAGGCAGACTACACTCTAAGACATGCGAGGAGGACAATCCACAGGGTTACAGGCAGACTACGCTCTGGGACATGTGAGAAGGACAATCCACAGGGGTACAGGCAGACTACACTCTAGGACATGTGAGAAGGACAATCCACTGGGGTACAGGCACTGACTAGGCACAGGGACATTTGAGGAAGACAATCCACAGGAGTACAGGCAGACTACACTCTAGGACATGTGAGAAGGACAATCCACAGGGGTACAGGCAGACTATACTCTAAGACATGCGAGGAGGACAATCCACAGGGGTACAGGCAAACTACGCTCTGGGACATGTGAGAAGGACAATCCACAGGGGTACAGGCAGACTACACTCTAGGACATGTGAGAAGGACAATCCACAGGGGTACAGGCAGACTACACTCTAAGACATGCGAGGAGGACAATCCACAGGGTTACAGGCAGACTACGCTCTGGGACATGTGAGAAGGACAATCCACAGGGGTACAGGCAGACTACGCTCTGGGACATGTGAGAAGGACAATCCACAGGGGTACAGGCAGACTACACTCTAGGACATGTGAGAAGGACAATCCACTGGGGTACAGGCACTGACTACGCACAGGGACATTTGAGGAAGACAATCCACTGGGGTACAGGCAGACTACGCTCTGGGACATGTGAGAAGGACAATCCACAGGGGTACAGGCAGACTACACTCTAGGACATGTGAGAAGGACAATCCACTGGGGTACAGGCACTGACTACGCACAGGGACATTTGAGGAAGACAATCCACAGGAGTACAGGCAGACTACACTCTAGGACATGTGAGAAGGACAATCCACAGGGGTACAGGCAGACTATACTCTAAGACATGCGAGAAGGACAATCCACAGGGGTACAGGCAGACTACGCTCTGGGACATGTGAGAAGGACAATCCACAGGGGTACAGGCAGACTACACTCTAGGACATGTGAGAAGGACAATCCACAGGGGTACAGGCAGACTACACTCTAAGACATGCGAGGAGGACAATCCACAGGGTTACAGGCAGACTACGCTCTGGGACATGTGAGAAGGACAATCCACAGGGGTACAGGCAGACTACACTCTAGGACATGTGAGAAGGACAATCCACTGGGGTACAGGCACTGACTATGCACTGGGACATGTGAGGAAGACAATCGACAGGAGTACAGGCAGACTACACTCTAAGACATGCGAGAAGGACAATCCACAGGGGTACAGGCAGACTACACTCTGAGACATGTGAGGAGGACAATCCACAGGGGTACAGGCAGACTACGCTCTAAGACATGTGAGGAGGACAATCCACAGGGGTACAGGCACTGACTATGCTCTATGACATGTTAAGGTCTAATCATCGTCAAAAATCATGAAAATTACATTTTTCTGAAAAACATCTGGTTTTATAGATGATTGCTATATCTATCTTTTCACAAAAACAAGTTCCTGGGGTTATATTGTATCAGTTAGAAAAATAAGTATTTTATTTCAGATGTCAACCCCACGTGGGATGCAAACAGGACCAACTGTCAGATCGGCGAGAGTTAGCAGCGTGTCAGTTGCTTATTGGTTAACCATGCGGTTGTGGCGTTCGGCAAATGGTTGATTGACAGGCGTGGGGAAGCCGTGGTCAGTCAGCCAGGAAAGAGCTAATCTTTATTACCGGCACTTACTAATTGGCACTAATTAATACAAACACGTCCCCCTGTACGCCTAACCCAGAAGTAAACTGTACATCGTACTCCTCCAGTCGCCGAATAATGTCTTTGTCACTGCCCTAAAATATGTTAGTGTCACCCAATAATGGTCCTGGCACCAAGAATATACCCAGAAATATAAATTTACCGATTGTTATTTCTGTAATATTGACCCTGCTATACAATATAACATTTTCTCCCAGGGTCCATCATTACATCGCCAAAACAATTACCGAATACATCGTTCCTTCTTATATAATATACACTATCCTCAAACTGAACGTCATGGGTCGAAGAAAAAAAGAGTAGAATGAGCGAAGATAAAATTCGCTAATTGAACGAGAGACAGTCACATACAGCTGATCACAAGGTTCCTGTGTCCGTAACGAAACTACACAGAGATGACGATTCTGAGTCGTCAAGTGACAAAAACATGGAATCAGTACAACCGGGAGTTCCAGAATCAGTCACCTACCGTCTGTGGCAGTGCGGCCAACTTTCTATGTTGTTGGCTACTGCAGCAGTGTGTGCCATATGCCGTGAAGGAAATTTATCATTAGTGGAGAATGTAGATAAACGCCGAGGGTGGTGCAGCAATATGGGACTGCGTTGCACAAATGAATTTTGTGAAAGGAACGCGGCACCAAGTTACACCACCACATCGCCTGCTAACAAATTTTGCGAAGTGAACTGTGCCGGAGTCTTAGCTATGAGAGCGATCGGTAAAGGAAGAGCGGCCACAGCACGATTTAGCGCGTTTATGAACATTCCTCCTCCCGTTTTATCCAACAGCTGGTTACAACATTCCAAGGTACTCTCTGAAGTGACAACTGAAGTGTGCGACAAACATCTATCTGAGGTAGGACGATCATTGAGGGGACAACACGACTCGGCTGACTGCACGGTATCCGGGGTTGCATTTGTGTGTGGTATATATGTGGTATATATGAATGGTGTATATAAATCTAATGAGAGAGAGATATGTGTTGCTGCTAGCTATGTAGTGTCTCATATATAATTGTGAGAGGGAGAGACAAGTTGTTAATAGGATTAGGGCATATGCATGGTAGTTTGAATGAGAGCGCAGAGTAAACAGAGTGATCGTTCTTATCAGTCACTTCACACCTGATGCGTGCCCCGGCGCGGTAGCCAATGACCTGATTACCGATGACCGGTCCCTCGGACCAGTAAGCTCCGCCTACTTTAGTTTGACAGTTCTCCAGTTGTCATCATGCCTAACAAAATCCCTTTTTTAACATTGATCAACCATTAAATTTTATAATTTATATATTGAAACCCATTCTCATCGGAACATTTAGTGAAAAAATACAACTGTCACTTGCGCTTATATCCCTGTTTTCCACTCAAAACGAAATTTCTCTTCCCAAACAGTTTTTTGCCGTTTTCTCAAAAAAGTATTTCAGGAGACTGTACGGTCTTCAGAGCGATATTTCTCAAAAACCATCAAATATAGTCTTCAAATTTTGAATATAGGTAAATCAACAAGTATTCTAAAATGCGATTTTTTCTTTTTCCTATATCGTTTTTAGTATAGTAGAAATATGTTATTTAAACAAAATAAGTATTGTAAACATCACACATTTTTTTTTAAATTTAAATTTAATTATGAAAAAAAGACTTTAAATATATAACCAAAAAAAGCCTGGAGATATTTGTATGTAGTTTCAAATGATACTATTTCCACACACATACCCTATGCCAATTTTGAGATATATCCAATTAAAAAAAAATTATTTTAAATCATTTCAAGTTTTTAATTTTCAAAGTGGACACTGTTACACTTTTTAAATATACCTCATCTGATAGAGAATTTTCTGAGGATTCTAAATATATATACATCACTGTGTCTAAAATTATTATTAATATGAATTCTAAAGCTAAATTAACCCAAGGTTGTTTGACGATGATTAGACCTTAAGCCCTGATGGTTTCAGGTAATAACAATGGCAAGTCCACCTCTTCTCCAAAATATTTTATAATATCATTGGAGCTGTAACCCTTCATACAGTGTGTGATCTATTGATATAATTTCCAGTATTAAATGTATTAAATAATTTCTGTCAACTATTTTTGTCTGCTTTACCTGTCAGCCTACCAAACAGACATGCAAGATATATAAAATAAAAGTTAAAATTGAATTCACTGAACTTTTATTGGAAGGTGAACAAGAGAGATCTCAATTAAATATGGACAAAGCATTTTTTTTATTCATTCCAAAGAGAGCAAATTAAATGCAACAATTATATCACATATCCCAGGATGACCAGCAGGGCCTGAACTGTTATTTAAATAAATTTTATACTGACTTTTATTAAAAAAATATAAATAAATGTCTCATAATAATCTGTCACTGGGATAGGGCTCTTATTAAATGTTCTCCCCTGAATGCCAGCTCAATTTATTAGGTGATCAATAGCTGAACCTTTGCTGAGAATTGATATAAATACATTTCTTCAGATGGCCAGTCCCACAAAATAGTGCTCACACTCATGGACAGACTGAGTTATGTGTTATGCAGGCACTTTTTATAATCCTTTAATGTTCATGTCAAGAGACAAATACATTCTGTCTTCTTCCAGACACTGCCATTACCCATCTTTCACGATACCATAAAAGATCAAGAGTGCTACCAAACTGCAAAAACTCTCATCTTCTCAGGCTGACCTTTCTGATAATTAATCTGTAAAATCTGTAATGGTCATCCTTAAATTATCACAACTCAGCAAATGTGTGAAGAAGGATATGGCTGCCACATAATTTGTGATTGTGAGACACTTCCCCTACATGACCCTCCATGAGCTCTCCCTTTTTGTGGTATCTGATTATTTTACATTGTGATCCCCCAACCCCCACCCCCTTAAAAAAGAAAAAAACAGGATAGATGGGACAGCAAATTGGCCATCAGAAAAAGCATCATTTCATGTCAGTTACTTAGATGATTAGTTTAACTGTTTATATAAACATTTTACATTTTTGTTAATGATCTTTTGTAAAACCATTTTTTAAGTATCATTCAAGAAAATTTTAAACTCTAGATCAGTGTAAACAAGTACAAGTTTTAAGTAAAGAAAACCCAATCACTAAGGCAGTATCTTGAAAAATATAAGGCATCTGGCTTCCTTGGATAATACTGGTGGGTGAAATTTTTGACAGGACAAAAAGTTGCTGACTTGTGTGCAATGTTAACTGACGTAAAATGTACTCATCCAGTACAGTGTAATATTCCCATAGTGATACAATATATTTTAGTACAATGTTACAGTCCTGTATAATGTAATACTTCAGTAAAATATAACACTACAATCTCCAGTTTTAATTCCTGCTTTACAAAGTCTGTCAGTAAGTTTTTTTTTTCTGATATGGGTATCTTGTGTAAAATGTTTTATTTTACTCTGAAGTTTAATCCCATTTATACATCCAATATATCTCAAACATTTACCAAGCAATGAGACAAGTTTGAATGTATTTCAACAGTTAAGATATCTGTGACAAATGTGCAAAAATCACAGTCAGGTTTACGTGATTACTTGTGAGGGTTCTGCACAGATAGGACCAAAAACATCACATATCCCACTAATCCCAGGGCTTATCTGTTTACACACAGACTGTGCTGGCATCCTTGTTTGGACAGTTTATGACAGCAGAGTTCAAGCTCTACCCAAGCAGTGACAGCAACAGCATAAGACAACATAGTATACATAACTCCAGTGTGTTACAGAAGTCTAAGGATTATTCTCAGTAAGATTAAACATTTCAAGAACAATGTATCAAACTGTCTGAAAAAGAATATGAAAAAAAAGATATTGATATCAAAACAATAACTTTTAAATATGATATATCATACATGTTACTTAAAATGTTCAGTAAACCCCCTGTTACCCAGGTGGTCACATATATCAGTACATGTATATACATGTATCTGTTCTAGACATAACAACTGCTGCATAGACCGGCCAGCAATATCCTATAACAGCCAGACCTTATGGGACCTTATGGGATTGATCGGGTGTGGCCTAATGCCATGTCCCTTCCCCCCCCCCCCCCCCAAAAAAAAAAACCCCAACCCACACCCCTTTCCCTATCCTCACTGTGAACCTGGTCTGGCATTGGTTGGATTTGGCCTTTTCTCCTGGATTCATGCGACACCTTCATCACTAAAAATTATACATTTTTCCAATAAAAAATACAATTAATTCAAACACCTAATCAAGCAGAATAAGTGTGCAGGATGACTAGTTACAGATCCCCCTTTATAATTTTGAGTGAACATCTATAAAGTTTACCCGCAGCCCATCGCTTAGGTAGGCAATATCGACACACTGATTTGAGGAGTTGAAAATACCAGTTTTGTATTTACATGTTTAAGTCTATAGGTTGAAGCCAAGGACTGACACACATAGCAAATATATACACTAGTTTTAAAGAATAAATGCCTGTCTGGTCAAGCTTTTTAATAAGTCTGTACAGTCTAAAATCACTGTTGAAAAATGAACTAAAAGGAGGATACAATACATAAGCTTCTAAAAATTTTATATTAAAAAAAAAAATGTGTAGAAAGACCAATTTTTTCTTCAAAAATAATAACAGAGGTACTTGCATAAAAGTACCACATGACAACACTGTGTCAACTATACTACATGTACATGGATAAAAAAAACATCTGTGACAAGATACAGGTGGCATGAACACTTTTACGATCAGGCTGGAGAATAAACCATGTCCTGTCACAAATAAATGTTTTGCTCAAACCAGCTGTTTCCTGCATATATCATACATTTTATCTCCCTGTAATCTTGTGCTCCAAACTTGCCTCGCCCACATGAATGATGAAATTCTGTAAACCATTTCTACAGCCCAAGGTAATGATGTCTTGGTAATAATCGTGATAAAACTTACATTAACAGTGAAAGGTCACTACCAGATGCACAAGATGATTTTGGCAAAAAACAGCCTCTCCCAACTTGAGTAAAGAAAGCCTTTGTTATAATGCAAGCACCTTGGCTGTTATTATGCAAGCACGTTGGCTGCAAGATGGAATTGGTTTTCATAAAATATTCGACACTTTATCGGTAAAAATTTACTCGAAGAGTACCAGCCAAAACTTATATGCTTGCTCATGTACAAATAAATCTAAATGGAGGTAGGTATCTGTGCTCTGAGTGATGGGTGCCCAAGAAACTAATAAAGTTATTATAGTTGGCAAATTTTAGACCAGAACATAAATTATGTTGAAATGTGTGGCAAATTTTAGACAGGAACATATTAAATAATGTTGAAATGGGAGGCAAATTTAAGACTGGAACACCAATCATGACCAATTGCATTCTATAAACCCCTGCCTCAAGCACTCATTACCATGGTGACCTACAGTAAGAGAGTACTTAAATAGATAACAAGGCCTACAGGCATAATGCAAACCTGTGCAAAATTTGGGAGTATGAATGGAGGTTTATTTTTAAAATTTATTATTGATCCTCTTATGTCCTGCATATCTTCCTTAGTCATTATGATTTCAGCAAAATGGACATTTCAGACCTGCAAGTTTCGGACTAGGACATTTTAAAACTAGGATGTATCAGTCAGGATTTTTCAGATATGTTCTTTTTGCCAGGGAGGATAATTTGAACAGATGAACAGACAATTTGGCAGCATTGTTTCAGAGAAGAACATTTTTTAATGTTTTTTAGCTTCTTCCCTAAAAAATCTAAGAAAATTGAGTTAGCCAAGAAATAATCAAAATCCGAGAGAATTTTTTAGATAACAAATTTTATGCAAAAAATTTGGTGATGCTAGCTCCTGCCCTTTTTGGGATAGCAATGACGCACGATGGATGATGGAAGACGGGCGACGCCACACCATTGCATAAGCTCACAAATTCACTAAAAATGCAAACCAAGTTTTTTCAAACAGTTAAAAGATAAAGTTCCAATAGTTCTAATCTGGGAATTCTGCATCTAGACGCTGTGTCTAGACGTCTAGACACATTGTCCAGACAATAGACAGAGCCAGGTCAGTTGCCATATTGATGTCTGGACCCCACCTGGTGAGTGACCTCTTGACTTGGCTGCTGAAACTCAGCATGTTATCAAATCTGTTTCCAAACACAAAAAGCCTTTTTTTCAATAGGCTACACTACTTTTTTAAAGCTAAATTTACCCAATCTATTCTTATAAAACTGGGAGAACCCTACCATAGAATAAATCTTTGTAAAGTTTAAACCAATCAGCTTAACAGTTTCATTATAAAACAGTGTATAAGCTAGAAGAGTCTAAAATTACATTTTAGCTTGTAAAAAACAGATCAATGTAGGTGGCGCCACCAATACCTCAATTTCGGATATGACATATGTGACAAACATTGGCATTAAAATTGGGTGATGATAGCTCTACTAGTTTCTGAGATTGAAATTTTAGTGTGCTTTTTTGGACAGATGACTAAGTTCAACCTCCTGTAACTCAGCCAAAAATCTCTGAACTGGAACCATACAAACAAACTTGAGAGAGAGAATGATTACAGGGTTCATTTCTGTGAAATATGGGACAATTTGGCTGGACAGTTTCGGAGAAGAAGATTTTTAAAGTTTTTTTTTAGCTTTTTCCCTATAAAATCTAAGAAAATGCAGTTAGAAAAAAATGAAACAAAATCCGATAGAGTTTTTCAGATGACTGATTTTTAATAAAAATTTGATGATACAAGCTCCTGTCGATTTTGAGTTAGCTATGCTTAACATACAGACGACGCACGATGCAACGACGGATGACCCCGCACCATCGCATAAGCTCACAGTTTTGCTGAAAAGGTTCTAATGGGATTTATTACACCTTTCCTATAACCAATGGTCTATCTCCTTTCCCCCCTAACTTCTATAACCGCGATGGGCGTACATACAAATTATAAGAAATTAAGACAATGGCCCTACAAGGTACATGTAAAAATTGTATAATAATATATATAAAAAAGTGTAAGCGGCTAGAAACATATTTTCCAATTTGATCTATATAACTACATTAATAACCACAAATTTACTTATAATATATTAATATGCTGGCATACACGTAAGTGCTCACATTCTGATTTTAGATTGAGTTTGCTTTAAAAATACTCATTATATAGTACCAGACCACTTCTTTAGGCATTACTACCAGAATGCAAAATTTGATTTCTAAATTTAATTAATTCACTGATAAATATATACTTGGAGGGTCAAACAACATATAAAGTAGCAACCTATGAATCAAATACAAGTTTAGTATTGTCTTCTTTTCTCTTTAATACACTGTAAACAAATATAAAAATAGTTCTGAAATAACACCCCTGGCAAACTTTGTTCAGAAAAAAAGTGTCACCAAAGAGAACCCTGGTGCATTACAAATCAGTTGCTAGGAAAATGGATGATCCTAATTTTAGCATCAACATCACTGTTGAAAGAGATAAAACGTGCTGGGGACTGCTCTCAAGACACCACCACCCAGTCTGAAATCATATCCCGTGGCTAATGCTATTAACTTAATCCATTTTCTGAGAGCTGCCTTTCACAGCTCCCTGTGAGGTGGTCATGCCTTAGACTGGAATGAATCAATACCCAACATCCACTTTTTAAATATTTTATTGGGCAAGAAAGTGTTATGTATTGGTCGTATTGACTGTCTGTACATAAGAGGGTACAGAAGTGTTCAGACATTATATATATACAGGGCCCTATAAATAATTGCTTGACCACTTCAGTTTAAAGTTCAAAATATCGGAAGGGCAATTAAAATCACCTAATAACTTGTCAAATTAGTGTACTGAATGATAATTCAGCATAAACCTCTGTGTACTGAATGATAATTCAGCATAAACCTTTATCTAAGTGACCAATGCCTTTTTCAGGCCATTTCTTTCTCCAGGTCTGTTTCAATAAAAGTCTATAAAAGCCATTTAAAGTTGAGGACAATACATGAATCATTATAAAGTCACAAAATTAGAGTCTGCTCTCAGATTTAAGTCAAAATCATGTTACTGCAGCAGATCCTACATTGATGGGCCATTTCTGTTTGTAATGTCTTCACGATGAGGTACATGTATAATGTTTTTATCATCTTGTGGTTAGCTGGCTATTTGGTTATTTGTCTGTTTGATCAGAAACTTTACTCAAAGCATTATAGTAAATGGATTTTGATGAAACCTGTTGCGAGTCAAGGTAACACTCAACGGACAATCTACTGGAGTATAGAGGTAATTTGGATCACCATAACATGTGTTTTATATAAAGAATTCTCTGACTTAGGGCCAGAGCCATTCTCCAGTATTAGAGGCTGTCTTTATTCTAGTGAGTGGAGCTCACCTTTGATCCAACCATGGAGCTGTTGAACTATTTTCCAGTTCATTATGTTTTTATCATCTTGTGGTTAGTTGGCTGGCTATTTGGTTATTTGTCTGTTTGATCAGAATCTTACTCAAAACGTTTTAGTGAATGGATTTTGATGAAACCTGTTGCATGTCCAGGTAACACTCAAGGGACAATCTACTGGAGTATAGAGGTAATTTGGATCACCATAACATGTGTTTTATATAAAGAATTCTCTGACTTAGGGCCAGAGCCATTCTCCAGTATTAGAGGCTGTCTTTATTCTAGTGAGTGGAGCTCACCTTTGATCCAACCATGGAGCTGTTGAACTATTTTCCAGTTCATTATGTTTTTATCATCTTGTGGTTAGTTGGCTGGCTATTTGGTTATTTGTCTGTTTGATCAGAATCTTACTCACAACGTTTTAGTGAATGGATTTTGATGAAACCTGTTGCGAGTCCAGGTAACACTAAAGGGACAATCTACTGAAGTATAGAGGTAATTTGGATCACCATAACATGTGTTTTATATAAAGAATTCTCTGACTGAGGGCCAGAGCCATTCTCCAGTATTAGAGGCTGTCTTTATTGTAGTGAGCAGAGCTCACCTTTGATCAGTTACAATGTTATCTATGGCAGTCTAGCAAGTGCCAATTTGCTGCTGCTGCAGGCCTATGATGAGAATAAACAGCTTGTGCCTGGTGATTTGGTGTTACATGTCAGTGATATTGGGTAAGATAAGAGCACACTGACATCAAGATGGGCACAGCAGGTCAAGTACTCAGTCATAAAACTTGGGACCTCCACTAAATCAACTTGATGAGGCACACACATAGTTAAACAACAGGTGTATTTCAAGGTAAATCAGGATGTTCTAGATGTCAAGCTCAATCAGGATAGTCTAGATGTCAACATCCATGGTGGTTTTAGGCACTTCTCATAAGGATTCAGTTAGACCATATTGTAGGCTTTAGTCATAGAGGTATGCTCGCTCAGCTATACGCTCCTGAGGCAGCAGAAATCTTGCGCTTCTAAAGAAGCAACTGATTTTCACGCTTTGTCCGTTTATGATATATTTAGACACCAGATGGTGGTTCGTTGTCTGCTGAAAAAATGTGCGTATGATGTGACAAGCAGCCAACCAGATGCCAATAATCAAACACTCGACAGGCATCCTGGCTCCACACATAGCTGAGCTTCAAGCGCCGCTTGATGAGAGTTAACGGTCGAATTTTAATTGCTCCCTCTGTATTCTCACATCATCGACCGATTCGATGATGACATTATGACTGTGTCAGCGTAGCCATGTATCTGTTGTCTGCAGAACTGAAACCAGCCAGTAAGGTGTGCACGCAGCCTTTGTTGTTACGTTTGGTTTGAATTACAGCTCACTGGCCGGGCATCCAATGTGCCCAAGGCCCTAAGCAAACCACATCTGGGGCAATTCTCTTTGAGCCTGTGGCCTGTTCAGACGGTTATCGGGGCGATGAGCTGTCACTCAAAATGAAATGAACATGATTGGCTCTGTTTATTCCTCGCTTGGCCATGTCTTCCAGCACAAGGTCTCATCTGATTGTACAAAAATACAGTGCTCCCCTCTGGTGTAGCAATTCAGGATATGAGGTCATAACAAACAGCACTTACGATATATGGAGTAGGCCTATAGTTAAAGCACTGTGTAAAGAGCGTAGCTCAGCTATGGAATCCATAGTGATGTTATCACATCTAAGATTCATTGTTTACAAAGGTCCTTATTTCATTTTACAGCTTCACAGTTTTACATATGCTCTTCTCCCAGTGGTTATACACTGCAGTCATCTGAGATCTCGTTTTCTTTGTATAGAATGATTCTCTGGGATCCACCACTAGGACTGGCACAGAGCAAAGACTTGTAATCAGACCAATGAGTATGGAATCACATTGTGCATCCAGCTCCCAAATTTTTAACATGCAGCACCAGCTCTGGTTGATCTGATCAAGCCGGTTCTAGTACAGGGCCAAGAATCAGACCAATGAGAGTTGATGATGCTTAGAAATTGTCTTGCCCCACTTCCCTGGAAATTTTCTTATCATAGGATATTTTTTTCTGATTGTGAGAAATTATAGGGAGTGGGGCAAGTAAATTATTTTGGCAGTGTACTTCCTTTACATTTAGAAATTAACAAAATACTTATCCAGAATTCTTTGGCATTATGCACACATTATGTCACTTCACTGACTTATAACTTAAGTGACTAAGTTGATCTAGTTTGAGTACATAATTCTAATTAAAGAAGGACATCACCTTGACTTGCGCCCACTTATTCGGTTAACTGTAATTCTTCTTCTGATTAATACGCCTCTTACACTGACAACATTGAACTAAAATTGATTAATTCTGCTCCATGTTGTGTGAACAAACCTAAATTTTCCGGCATCTGGAGAATATTACCAGTAATTGCTAATATCATTTATGACAGAACCAGAATATTTTGTAATTTACTTGCACATAGTTGCCATACTGTTTGGACTTAGTCAGTTATTACTAATTTGACTTCCTTACAATTCCTAGAGGTGGATAAATGACCATTAAGGTCAAGTAATCTGATCTAACAACTGGGGAAAGAACTGAAGTAGGAAAGGTTCTCATAAGAGAAAAATGTAAATTAATTGCTGTGTAATAACAGGAGTTTCTAACCACCTTACTGAAAACAAATCAATAAAAGTAATTTTCTATTTTACATCAATAAATAACAATACACACTCTGAGTATTTACCAAATATAATAAAATGTTTCATGTGCATTTAATCAAAGGTTGTTTCTTCATCAGTGCATTATTGCTACAAAATGTACTCCTGATGAACCACATCACAAAGAAATGGAAAGCATAAACTCTGTGACATTTACAACAGTGAACTCATTAAAAAGTCAGTCACGGTTATAAAATATAATGCTAACCTCAATTGTACCTCAGGCCTGTTTATTTAAGCATGGTTTTAATATCATACGATTTCACCTTTGTGCGACTTAAATTTTCGCTCCAGATATTTTATGCATGACTTACTTTTTTTTCTAATAATATGTTGGAATACATGAAAATGCATGCACAGTAAACCCTCACCTACAGACCACCTCAGTTTAGAGCCACCTCAAAATGATGACCACCTTTTCATGGTCCCAATTGTGTTAAAATTGTTCTTTATATCAGACCTCACATAGATGACCACCTTGGAAATGCAACCACTTTATCGAGGTCCCGTTGGTGATTGTAATTTTTTTAGGTTTAATCCTATGTATTAAGTTAGCACTATCTATAGTTCCTGACCATAAATGTATGTTATTGCAGCGAAAGAAATGAAGAGAAAGTGAGAGACCAAGGGAGAGATGACTTACACTTACAGAATGAGCAGGAAGATAAATAAATACATAATATGTATGCCACAAAAAGGAGACTCTCACTTAGACTGTCTAACCCAGTTATGGAAGCTCCGAATCCTGATATGGGGAAAAAAGTCATTATATCTAAAGGTGTCAGTTATTTATCCCTGTGTTACAGTTGGCAGGGAACATGGGAGTATATCTATGAACACTTCCAGACGGAAATCATTACAAGGCAGCTCCCCCATACAGCAGCCTGGCCATGACAGTAATAAAACAGGCTCCCGATGATAAACCCATCATGTGTCATCAAATCATATTTTTGTCTTCCAAGGAATGTCATTAGAATAAATTTGCTATCTAGCTCATTAATAGTTGACCTTATAAAGTTCAGTCAATGGAAATCATTATATTCCTAGAAAGCAGTGGAGTTTATTGTTTTTGAGACTTTATACAAACAAGATCTATAGATTTTAATGAACTACAACATCCAATTCCTCTACTTGTGTCTTTTAACTGCCAATTTGCTTCAGTTACATGATCAAGTTCACATTAACAGAGGGGGAAAGACTTCATATGGTAATGAGTAGGCAAAGTAAGCTATTTATCAGCAGGGCTCAATACTAGCAAAATTTTCAACTGGACAATATGAAAATTTTCTAAACCACAAAGTAATTTTCTGGACCAGACTTTTTGTAATGAATAAGCTTGTTTCAGTGATATGGTTTAAATCAGTTATGTATTACATTGCTAAGTACAAATTTTACTTTGTCATGTGTCTTATTCATGAAGGGTTGCAAGCCTACACTGGAATAACCAGATGATGAAATCATTCTTTTATTGCAGGGCAAATGAAACATTTGTATTATACTCTTAAAAAGTGAAAACCTACTCTGTATCAGACCTGTAAAAAATTATTACTAACCACATGGAGCTGACACAAACTATATTTCACTGGAACTACCTTAAAACTACAAGTAAATGTAGGTGGTCCAGCACTAACTGCATGTGAGCCTTGTATTGGTGATGGGTGGACTGAGAATTTAAGACAATACATTGCACTGGATGAAAAGTGGTGTATGATAATGGAAAGGTAAAGGCAACAATGCATGTTTATAGATAGGAAAACAACCATATTATTAATGAAAGGATAAAGTCAAGCATTTGTTCATTAAGTCTCATGGATGTACAATATGATACAAAACTGACAAAGACTTTGTGAACAGTCCAGGAGCAATCCAGACTGAGATACAGGTTTATAAGGTGGAATCTCAAAAGTTTGCTATTGCTTTTGAAGTATGAACTAATGACACCTGCATAAATAAGTCCTGATGTGTTTTCTGCTAGTCTATTATCCACTCTCCTGAAAATGCAATCCAGGTAGGCTTTAATTACCAAGGCAAAACTGCAACCAAAGCAAGATTATGTTGTCATAAACCACTCATGGACTGAAATCTTCCATTAATGAGTTCCAAACCCTCCGTGTGCCAAAAAAGCAAATGTTAAATCATGAATGTGACATACACCCACAGACTGAGGAGTATACCATTTGTATTGAGACATCATACTTGTACCAGTAATCAATAACTATAACAGGCAGGTACTACCACCCACGCCTATAACCACCCATATCCCATATAGCCATGCGATGGCACTCAGAAGGCATTGGATTTCAGCGTGGGAGGAACTTGGACTGTTGCTAGGAGTGCTGCGCCAATCAATAATAGACCTGGTCTAATGTGGCAGAAGGTTCCCTTCCCTAATCACTCTTGTTTGCTTCCTTAATTACTCGGTGCCCCAGGAGCACTACAACCTTTCACAAAGCATGCATTTCACCTTAACTTACAGGCTGACCTTGCAAGCAAGGTTTATTAATTCACGCAAAGCTGGTACCTGTGAACTAGTGGGAGTTTTGCTATTCTGATATAAAGTTTATTGTAAACATATCTATCAAAGGGTAAGAGTGGCTGAAAAGAGCTCTGAAAATCTGGATGAGATAGCATATACAGTGGAACCCCACAATTACGACCACCCTGGGGACTAAGCAAAGTGGTCGTAATTTGGGGGTGGTCGTATTTGTGAAACTCTTACCATGGTCGCATATAATGTGTATAATATTTAATGTGTATCAGAGTTTATCTATTGCATATCTTTAATGTGAATTATAACAACATTATTTACTTATCGGAGGACCCTTATTATGAATGGTTTTGTGTGTAGCTGAACATATCTTTTCATGATAAAAATTATTATACATGTCCACATACGTAGTGACTGATGATTAACAAATAATAACACTAAGGCAATACGATTACAACCTACTGAATGCATATTGAACATAATACATGGCTGTCATATATTTAGCCTTCCGCTTGAGTATATATTGCGTGCACTCGAGTTTTCCCGACGCTAAACTGCTGAGCCATTTGGTGCTGACTGCGTGTTGTGTTTGCCGCCTTGATTAACGCCACTTTATCCTTCAAGGAGAGTCTTTCAGAGGCATGGTTGCCTAACAGCAAGCAAGTAAAATGCAAACTTAATCAGTAGAGAAATAAACTGACAACGATCTATCAGAAAACGCAAGTTAATGTGAGGGATTTTCCCCCATGCAAGCTTTATTTATACATTTTACTGACTGCTCAATACTCAGTGTCAATAAGGTATGAACACATTTAGGATTAACTAGGTCGTTAATTTTACCAATGAGGATCGAACAATATGTGATGAGCTGAAATATTAAGCCCGCAACCCCACACTTAGGGTAGCTGTAATACAGGTGGTCACTGAGGGGCAATTAGCATCTGACCCCAGGTCAGACTGACTCATTTAGTAATCAGGCCGATGGTTACCATCTTTGATCTAGAGCCAACATCTCAACGAGTCACAGCGAAGACACCGAGTCGGGAAGATATGCGGGACCAGATTAACACTCGGGTTAAGAAACCTTATTACCCGCTTTGATCTTTCGTTAAGGCGCCTGTGACAAGATGCAGCCATTGACTCGATCATGACAAATGTTGTTTCAGTACTTCTCGGCGGTGGTCGCATTAGCGGGGTCGCATTAGCGCTGGGGCCAGGAAATCTGGTCGTAATTCTGAATTCAGGGGTGGTCGTAATTTTGAGTCATTTTTAAACATAAATAAACTAAAAACAATTCGGGACCAAGCAAAATGGTCGTAATTGTGGGGTGGTCGCAATTGTGGGGTGGTCGCAAGGCGGGGTTCCACTGTATTTTCATTAGTTTTCATGATGTGTCATTGCTCAGAATTATCATGTCACTTAAAATAAACCAGACCAACTGTTAGATAAATATGTTTCTATATTTTCACATCCACCAAGAAAAAGATTTGATTGTAATTCAGCATATTGGTGAGTCTTCCTGGATATTATTTGAATTTCAGACCACATATGAGTATGAATACAGTGGGTTATATGATTGACAGCTAAGGAGTGCAAGGAACAGGAAGTGACGGCAGGTCTAATAGAGTTAAAAAAGGAGTAGTCTCACTTTAAAAATTTCTTGGATGGTAAAGTAAAACAATGCTGAAAAGTTCTCTTTTTTTAATCATTTATTTATTCTACAGAAATATTTCATGATGAAATTTCTACAATTGAATAATATTCTAACCTTTTTTTTTTTGTTAAGTTTCAATAATACTTTATCAGGTGATCAGCTAAATTTTTGCTACTAATATTTATTATTTTTTCTAATATTCAAAGTTTATAAATTTAAATAATAAAATCTCTAAAGCAGAAATTACATATTACAAAGCCTTACCAAGAGAATGGGATATACTACATACATTCAGAAAATGTGAATATCAAACAACGATAATGGGATGAGTCTGATGATGAACGGTGGTTACCGTTTTGTTCAGGGTTTCAAATTCACTATATTGCAAAAGGGAACTTATTGTGAAAATGAAACCTCCATGAATAATACTAGATTCATCATCAAAGGTAAAGTTAAAAAATAAAATGTTAACATTACAAATAATAATATAATGTGTATGATCCAAGACTGATATTTTAAATACTACACGATCTGTTCAATTGTCTTCTGTTAACAAACAATATTTTTGGTAATAAAATTTAGTGCACATATTATTAATTCACATAATAATAGTTATACTATGTCTTAAAGTATTTTGTATTGTCAGATAGCTATAATGGAACCTTGGCGGTACAATGAAAATGTGGAAATCATGAAATTTTAACCACGTGAATATGAAGACATCCACAGCATGTACTGACCTGACTGATGTGATATTGTAGGAAACTAAGGCCATTCAATAAACAATAGAACAGGCATAGTGTTTAGTTGTTCACCCATTCTCACAATCATCAATAATCATCATACAACTATTCTCACAGTTGTGTTAATGCTATAATCAAATATTGATCTAAAATGTTCTCAAGATATGCAGCATAGAACCAAAATCACTGAGTGGCTCTTACTTGGGAAATCTAAGCTTAATCTTTGCCTGCCATGCACTGAACATGCAAAATAATCCTCACTTAGAGCAATGGTATTAACAGGTGGATGGTCTAAAAATATAACTGACTTAAGGAGAAATAAAACTTCTGAAAAGATGTTTCCATCAGGATGTTAATATACAAATTTGCTTGACATGTCAACAATGTAAAGATACTAAACACATTATTACCATTGTTCCTTAGAAATCTCATGAAATTAATTTTCAGTGATTTATCTAATAGCACAAATAAGCTTGGTTCCCAAACAAGTGTTCTTTTCAATAAGAAAATTCACTTAAAGCAAGCATGTAAGTGTATATTTATGATTTTCTAGCTCCCTAGAAAACACAGGAATTTTTTTTATCTATAATAAGGCAGTCTTTTGTAAAACTAAATATTTTTTTTATTATACTTTGGGATCACAGGGTAAATGAAGTACTTCACTGTTACACAGAATAGGGTGTATGCACTTAAGCACGGGCAAGCTGATGTAGGGGCAAACAAGCTAGGGGCACAGCATCTGGACATCGGTCAGATGCAGGCTGTACACTAGCTGACCACTCAGGGTTACAGTCCTATCATTGATAAATCATTAAATATCGATACAAATTTCAGCAAAAATCTTTTAAAGAGTTACAGTCATATCTGAAAGAAAGAGGGGTTGTAGCAGCACAAGCAAAGAAAGCTGTGCTACTTTACTTGTGTAATGCTAGCCATGAAATGGGATTAGAGGCGGACCCAGATGGCTTGATTGAGGACAGGGAGGAAGTACTGGGTGATAAGTTAATTACATCTGACAGAATCCAGCTTGAAAATCCAGGAAACTTCAAAGAAGGAGGCAATCAAAACCTAGGTGTCTTACTAGTCCTGTCAGTGTTAGACATTTACAATTATTTAATATCGTTTGATGAGTACAATATGAGAAACCTCAGGGAATACTATAACATGGAAGGGTACACCATGGTAAAGGATGGGTATGTGAAACACATCGAGGTACATCCGTATCACAGGGATACTTACTTTGCAGTAAAGAGTAAAGTGAAGCCAAGAACACGGGAGAAGGAACCTGTCATTAATTTAAACCACTATAATGAATGGGTGATCCTAAGCAATGTCTCTGATGCCAGTCGCATTCATGCAGGGGACTGTCCTTGTAAGGGAGGGGGGGGGGGGGGGGGGGGAGTCTAGACGGGGGTTGCCAACACGTTGTAGCTACATTGTTTGAAATAGTTGGATATATGGATGATAAATCTACTACAAGAGTCACCTCGGGCCCATGTATGTGGACTAGAAAAGGTAGTAAAAAGGAAGAGTCTGTGCCTGTGACCCTGCTGGAGACATCTATTCAGGGAAAATCTAAGAATGCCAGCTCAGCCACCAAAGACAGGTACAACCCTGTACCCGAGGGAGTGAAATAACCTTCTGCTGATGACACTTTTCAGCGAAAACAGATTTGTTGCCCAGAAGCCTGCATCTTAGATACAATGTTTAAAAACAAAGGACAGAAGCAAACAAATGATACAGTAACACTCCTTACAGTTTTGTCAACTATAGATAACATAACCTTTCAACAAACAGCAGATGTGGCTCATCATGTTTTGAGGACTGCTTTTTACGTTTAATGAAATACACAGATGCTAAATTAAAGAATTTAGAGTTTGCAGTTAGAGGACAGAATGAAAACAAGAACTGGTTTATTATGAGAAAAGGTTTATTGACAGCATCAAAAATGTATCAGGTGACACATTCAACGGATGGCAATAAAAGAGCCAGGGCCCTTCTGAGAGACAGTGGTCTGAATGAGGCTACATTACCTCCTGCTGTCAGATATGGGCACAAGTTTGAATCAGAGTCCCACAGGTATCAGGATTATCAGGATTTGCCCCCCAAAACACCTGTTTTAGTAATAGTGATTTCCTATCTGAAGCTTTATGACAAACTTGCAGTTACATGAGCAAAACAGATACAGGTTTACACTTAGCCATATGCTAATTGACTGCCCAGTGCCCCTCTGTTTGCCCCTACATCAGCCTGAAGTGGCCCTATTCTTGGAATGGGACTCCAAACCAGACCATCAAGCCATCCGTTGAGTTCTTAATTTTCTGTTCATTTTACACCTTAACATTATTCCTAACTAATTAGACATTTTTACTGTTTGCTGTATGTTTTAATATATGTATATTTAAATTGCAAGAACATATTTTTCATGCTGACATCAAGATTAAATGAAATTTTAAAACAGATATACGTTATATTTTGTGTATTTCATGAAATATTGGTGTATGTCAGCTACAGCTCTAAAACCTGTATTTTGACAAATATATAAAGAAATAATATTTCATGATTTTTACATTTTTTCTACAATTATACACACTGCAGTTGATTTTATGATTTCAACAATGTGATTTCATCTTACCAGAACTGTACAACAGACAGGAAAACAGCTGTGCGATTTATGTAAAATACTGTGAATCTTATCTGGTTTTTCAATGAGTAGGACCAAGTTGTTCCCTCCATATCCTGCCAAAATAAACTCAATCCATGTTTCAAGAATGTATTACAGATAAAACCATCAAGTTTTCAGATACTGCATATAAACTTCCACCAGGATGGTCTGAAATGGTTGAAATAAATGGTGTCACACAGGGTAATTAATTTCTGAGTATAAGGAAAGTAAGAAGAAGCTCTTGTACTCTAAATGGTTAATGTTCTGTATTAAAGCCACTTCCACTCTCCCTCTGGTTTTAAATAATGCAAGCACATGGATGGAAAATAAAAACATAACTGTAAGGATACCAGACTCTCAGGTTAATTTCCTAATTTGCCTGCCAGGTTCCTGGCATATGTTTAACCTGCTACATGCCCTGTCCAAAGACATGATGGGCAATTAATTAGGGTGTGTGAAAGAGTTACCTAATATACTAACTAATGAAGATATAAATAAAGGCCTGTTTCCAATTCTTGTGCATAATATATTAACACTTTTACCTGTTTCACATTTATGCTTGACATGTGTGACTGTGTGAAGTCCACTGTATAATGACATTTATTCATTTAACATTAAGACCTTCCTGTACTAAAAATATTTACTTCATTAAATTAATATTCATAAATGTTAAACTAGGATTTTTATATGAACACTATGTAAAGGGTAACTGGTACATGAAATTTTAAATGTAAAACCAACACAATAGTGAAAATACCATGAATCCCAAAATGGCAACACTAGTCAACCAAATATTTAAACAAAATAAATTACAAACCAAACTTTTTAGGATGATAAAATTCTACTGCCAGCAGACATCTAGACATTTGTATAAATTTCCTTTCCCAAAACCAGTTCTAATACCTGCACCAGGAATACATATGTACAGTGGTTGATGCTAATTTAGTGAAGACTTTGTTCAGGTTCATAAATTTATATGATTCCAGTGTATGGGTGGATCCAACTTGTGTCGCTTTTATATAGATGTCATGGTATAAAGTACTGTGGATTCAAATATTTATGGTCTTTCAATTCAAAAGTCTATATGAGTTACCAATTTGCACAAATTAAAAACCCAACAAAATGTTATCACAATTCACACATTTACATACTTTCTTAAAAATGAGAAAAAAAAAACAAGATTTTTTTTAATAACAAAGTGAGTCCATGTTAATTTAATAATATATTATTCCTTTGTACCACATTATTATTTCCCCTCCATCCTGCAATGTTAAAGGCACCCAGATAATTTATGACCCTGACAGACTGTGACATGAATTTCAAGAAACAGCCTGTATTCTCCTGGCCTCATTCCCAGTGGAAACAATAAAATTGATAAACCCACAATATAAATAGACTCTTGAAAGCCAAAAAGTGCTTGAAACCACAGTTATTTATATGTATATATCATATATATTTTAAACCATACTCCCAAGGTCAAATCAAATTAAAAAAAAGTAAAAAGATTACGTCAGTCCCTTTCCACATATACCTGCATACCTACCTTATTTCTTTTGTTCATCATCTTAACATGTAAAGAAATGCAGCAAGGGAATTATATCTAAGAGAAACATGAATAAAATATAAATTTACTGACCAGTTAATTTAAAAGATTTTTTAAAAAATTAACTGACATTCCCTCCAAGAACACTTTTTTCTCTCAAATTAATTATCACCACTGAGTAATCGTAAAGATGTTATCATTCATGCTAATAAAACAAACATGTGTTCCTGTATATTACATGAGCTCCAATTTCATAAGCAAACATAAGTGTTTTCATCAACAGTTTTTGCACTTTCTCAATTTATTTGCTTTCTATGTATATGCGAGATTTGCGATTGTAGTGACTCTTTTTTTTGGTTTTAAACTATAAATACAACTCTCCCCTCCCCTTCCCTCCATGGAATATGTGATTTTTATTTTTTTTATATGAAAAATTATTAAATAGAAAAATATATTATGAGACACAATACATGTCCCTATAGTTAAAACAATACAGAAATTATACAGACTGACCATATTAATGATGGTTCTACTTATATCTATGGTACTATAATCTTTTTACACACATGTATAAGTCATATGTACTTCAGGTAATTGTGCATTTTAGCGGGTTTTTTGAGAGGCTTATTTTACAATCTTTAACGTAAATTATAACCAAAAGTAATATAATGTAAAATACAAGAGAAGCATAATTTTTAGAAAATAAGGGTTATATAATGAAAGGTATGAGACAAAATGTCTCAAAAGTCGAATTTATTGGCTCAAATTTTCATCGTCCGCCATAACGTTATGCATGACATTGATGATGTTGCCAAGAAAACATGCAAGCTATAATTGAGCATTTTTGTTCATTATAGCTAAAATATATTGATTATCAAACACATTAAGCCTATTTCTTATATAAGTTAACATTCTCCTTATATAGAATAAACAAAATTGGGAAATAATGCGTTAAAAATGGTAAAATAAGCCTTTTACAAAAAAACCACCATAATGCACAATTACCGTACGTCCTGACTACAAGATAAAATAACAAGATACGAAATTTTATGGGAGATGCATGAAACAAAAGTGCAGGCGACCGATACCACTGTTAATGATATTCTATATTACACCTTCCATATTGATAACATTACTAATAGTACTATAATGGTTTAAGTGAACGTGTTAATTTCAAGCCCTGCCCAGTTTCTGCCATATGTCCAAGTTTTGGTTGTATCTGGACAGCTTGAAATCCAAAGAACGTTAAAATAATTTAAGTTTGATGACTTACCAGGCTCGTGTTGTGTCGGATTGTCAGAGAATATGATGACAGCCAATTTTTTGCCGGTGACTGTGTGGTCCGGGTGGCCAGTCAAGTTGTACAATGCGGTGATTTCTGGACATTTCTCGTGTGTCGCCCTCAGTGATGCCAAGAGCTCGTCATAGTTGTGGTGGTGAGCTAGCTGGTAAGCTTGACACACAAGCAGAATTGGCAACAGGGCCAATACCTGCTTCACACTTTTCATAATATTCTTTATTTTGGCGGATTGCGACTGAATAAAACACTGGCAAATCGGTGGTTAGTGTTCCGGCTTGGTGTCTCTTCCTTCTCTCGTTGACAGCTCTCCCTGCGCTGTTTATATTTGATGTCACGATTTACGTCAAAAGGGACCATACCTCAAAATCAATACTACTATTTTTTATCGTGTAAACTTTGTTTACAGAAACGGCAATAAAATAATTTGTGTTTTATTCAATATTCACAGAATAATATGAAGAGATCGAAATGTTTCTGATATAGTCATTCGAATCATCAGAAATGCTGAAAGAAAATTTACATAAGAATCCTTGTCCCAGATATTGAATCAGGTCGGCAACATGGCACTGTCGGGATTGGTGGGCGCCTTCTTTCGAGCTTCCCAAAAGCACCTGTTGTCACTGCCAAGGTAGCAACAGTAGTTGATAGTGAAACTTATTAACACCTGCATATCTCTCATGCATGCAAAAATGCTTTCAACGATGCATGGGTGTTAAATTAGTGAATGAGATGGGGTGACAGCCGACTGGTATTCACATCACTCGGCGACATGTGTTTGTTTTTATATGTAGTTTCGTTAGGTGATAAAGTGAATGGGGACAATAGCTGGTCAACCTATCACTCGCATATGGTACAGATAAGGACCAAGGTCTCACTGACCTTTGGTATGCGAGGCCAGCACTGGGGCAGTGTTTATAAGTAATAAAACCCTGACCCCATGGATCCCAAGAAAAATCTATAATTCTTAAAACTCATGGTAATTTGTCCAGATAATTTAGCAGAAAAGTATGATATCTAAAGACGTATTTTATTTTATTGGTAAAAATAATTAAAATAGTCTTTTTTGAATCAAAATTTGATAATAAACACAGACTTTGGTGCATGGACCCCTCTTGTTTTACCATTTTTCTGGTACATATTCTCACATCACATTTAGGCATATCACTCGTGTGATTTAGTTATATTGTGTTTTTGTATCTGTATTTTTACATTGTGTCACAGTTCATTCATATTATTAAATCTGCTATTTATTCCATTTGTGTATATTGTTATAAAAAGTATAATAAGAACATTTACAAAATCATAAATGTTTTACCTGAGTTGCTTGTAATGCAAGTAATCAGTTCCTTCGGGTAATTATATTATTGCCAGCTTTAAAACGCATGGTTGTACATGAATGGAACACAAAACCTGTGTTATGTTGAAGAGCTTTGATATATCAGTCTTAAGTCCACAATGCCAGGTTGAGCACACTTCAAATAAATCTCCTGCAGTGTGGTGACACCATAATATTTTCACTTGAAATAACAAATAATTATATTTCATGTGTGACATGAGTGCTTATTCTTTTCTTATTGAGTTATAGATAAAATATGAGCGTTGATTACTGGGGTTTGTCAAAATGGAACAGTCATCAAAGTCAAGCAGTTAGGTCTTTGGGATACATGGGGTCTGAGTTTTACACACTGCCCAGCACTGGGTTGACAGTTATTCCAGTGTCTTAGATTATAAACTGTATCTTTGGTTCAATGTTACCAGTGGTTATTTTGGCTACATTTTAATCCAGGTCACAATTTAAAGGTTATTATTAAACAGGAGAATCATCGTGTGATTAAGTCCTACATACATTTAAAAAAACTTCAGAAAATGTCACCATGTGGTTTCCTCTCCCTTCGCTGTTAACAATGTTGATGCTGACTTGTGTCCTATGTGATTTCAACTGGTTTTACTTTTTTTTTTTACCAAAACTGACCTAAAATATACAGGAAATGACCAAATCTGGCTTTAAAATTTATAAAACTACATTCAAAGTACATTTTTATAAAAGTGTTTGTGTTTTTCTTGTTTTCTCTGATTATTTTGATACCAGTACATCCATACTGACTGATCTGCTGTTGTGTAATTGTATCCGCCAAAACTAGAGTTTTGTGTATACCTTAATTTCGGCCTACTGCCTTATAGGTTTCCAGAGAACTCCTATGTAACCACTCGGCAGAATTTTACCAAATTCGGAATTATGTTTGGGTGACATGTGAGCTGTTGCACCTTTATTTTTGGTTGACCTCTGACCTGTCCTTTCTGTACAGCATCCATCCACCTATTTTCACAAATTAACCCATATATCTTAGGACTTGTGTGACCAAGGCACTACCTTTAACCATTTTTGCACAGCATTGGTCTGTCTGCCTCAGGCTAAAATTCCTCTTATCTTGGCATTGGTTTGACGTATGAGCCTGAAATTTTGCACGTGTATACATTTCGGATAGAGTTCTTATTTATATGACAGTTGGCTCCGCCTAAAATCATGTTTACGGTGAAGATATCCATGCCTATATCTCAGGACTGGTTTGACATGTCCACCTGATACTTAGCTCTTTATCATACACAAAACTGGTAGGGCCACCTGCAACTGTTTTTGCATGGTGTCCATCTGTTTGTCTGTCAGGTTTAAATCACTCATACTTGGCAGTGGTTTGACATATCTGTCTGAATTTTCGCATCTGTAAACATCTTGGATAGATGTAACATGAAAGGGTTAAAATTACTAATTTGTGAGTTATATCATAAGGTGCAGTCAGTTTCACCTAGTCCCTATAAACAGTTGAGCCGATTTCAACCAGTGTAAATGTCATGGTGACGCCCCATCTGTGATGTAAAATGGGATCTCAAAAAGCTAATATTCTCCTGTGTGGAGGTACAAAGTGCCTTCCTGCCTGAAAAATCAAGCAGGCAATCAACTGGGGCCCCTAGTGTCCAGCCTATTTATTCAATACAGCAGTTTAGGCATTGAGCTTAACACTTTTCATTACAAATCATCCTGATATTTAATATGGTCTTTGTCTTCAAAGTAAAGTGTGTTGTTGAGTTTAAATGAAAACCAATACATGAATGTGAACGAGCCTAGAAATGACAAATTACATTAGAACTTTATCTTGTAACAGCAGATTCAAATATTAATTCAAGGCAAAGGTACACATAATTGTATCCGCCAAAACAGAGTTTTGCAGATACTATGTTTTCAGCTGCACGCCACCGCCGCTTAGGTGTCCGGAGAACTCCTCCGTAACCGCTGGGTGGAATTTTACGAAACCCGGGATTATGTTCGGGTCACATGTGAACTGCTGCGCCCCGATTTTGTTTTGACCTCTGACCTTTCCTCTGCGCTCTGCGTCCGTTTGTGCGTCTGTTTCCACACATAATCCCACATATCTCGGGAACCGTTTGACGGATCAGGAAAATTTTTTTGCACAAATGTAGCCTTTGGAGAGATTTATAATATACACAAAAAATGGTGGCGCCACCTGCAACCATGTTTGCACAGTGTCCATCTGTTCGTCTGCCTTGGGTTAAAATCACTCATATCTCTGCAGTGATTTGACTAATTCACCTGAAATTTGGCATGCGTATACATCCTGGATAGCTTATCTGAATTTTTGACAGGTGGCACCACCTACATTCACGTTTACGCTGCAGACATCCAAGCTCATATCTCGGGAACTGTTTGACCGATTGGGCCAAAATATTGCATGTGTATAGATCTCACATAGCTCTTTATCATACGTAAAACTGGTGGCGCCACCTGCAGCCATTTTTGCACAGCTCCCATCTGTTTGTCTGCCATGGGATAAAATCACTCATATCTCGGCAGTGGTTTGACATATCTGCCTAAAATTTTGCAGGTTTATACATCCCCGACAACTCTCTTGATTTTATGACAGGTGGCGCCACCTGCATTCTAGTTTATGCAGCAGACATCCAAGCTCATATATTGGGAACCGTTTGACCGATTGGGCCAAAGTTTTGCATGTGTATAGTTTTCACGTAGCTCTTTATCATACGCAAAACTGGTGGTGCCACCTTCAACCATTTTTGCACAGCGTCCAACTGTTTGTCTGCCACGGGCTAAAATCACTCATAAACATATAGTGGTTTGACTTATCTGCCTCAAATTTTGCATATGTATACAACTTGGACGGCTTTCTGGATTTTGTGGTAGGTGGCGCAACCTACATACACCATTTGGCTGCACACATCCATGCTAATATGCAACACTTCACTCTATTTCCCCTTGCCACTCAATCCATGCCTCACTTCACCCGTTCCACTCTGATTTAGGTGGATACACTTGGTCGCTTGTCGACTACCCGTATTCTAGTTTTCATTTTCAAATGAACATCATGTTTTGCAAGTTTAATTTAACCTGCCTTGAAATTGTAAAGCCTATATAAGCTGATTTTGTGGGGATGGTCAGATAACACTCCCCAATAACTCTCTGTCTGAATATTAATGGCATCTGGCTGTGTCAGCCAGTGGCTTTTTGCCTCCACTTGCACGAGAATAGATCTGCATTGGCGATATTCAATATTACGTAACTAATCGCTAATTATATAGTCTTTTATAACAGGGGTAGGACTCCCCCATGATTCCCCAGACTCCTCCATATCTATAGTGAAATGCACCAGGTGTGGGCAGACATTTGGATAATATCTCTGGAAAGAATATGCCTGATACACCTAGATGATGTAGTCTGGAATTAAGTCTATCAACCTTAGTAATTGTATCTTCCAAAACAAAGTTTTTGGGATACTATGTTTTTGACCAGGTTCCGCCGCCACCTCCATTTCGCCCGTTCATTTCCCGAAAACTCTTCTGAAACCCTTGGTCAGACCTTTCCGAAACTGGGCAGAGTTATTCGCTCACCTATGTAGTTGTGCCTATCAAAGACAGGTGGTGCCACCTTTATGTGCAGTATGAATCTGGGTGTCTTTGTGATAACAGCACATATCCTAGGAGAGGTTGATTGTATTGTTCTAAATTTTCCGTATTAATAGATATTGGATTTCTCCTTCTCATACTTGAGATTGGTGGTGCAACCTGCAATCATTTTCAGTTGTCCTCCATGAAGCTGGTATCTGTTCGTCTTAGTGATTGGTTCAATATATTGGGCTGAAATTGTGCATGTCCACAGATCTCGGATACCTCCATCTCATACTCAAAACTTTTCATGTGAAAATTGCTCGGATCTCAGAAGTTATTCAATGTATTGGTCTGATATTTGGCATGTCCATCCAACTTGGATACCATCTGGTACTCAAGACTGGAGGCACCATCTGCAATGGTATTTGCGTGGCATCCATCTGTACATTTGCTTGAGGTGAAAATTGCTCATATCTCAGGAGTTGTTTAATGTATTGGTCTGAAATTAGGCATGTCCGTCCATCTTGGAGAGTTATCTTGTATACCTAACAGATTGTACCTCTATCCTTTCTGTTTTCTTAGCATAAATTAATGCCCTTTGCTCAGGAGTTGTTTGTTTTATTGCTATTGGGCTGAAATTTTGCATGTCCATAGATCTAGGATACTTCTATCTTCTCCTCAAGACTGGTGGTGCCATCCAGTGTCCTGAAACCAAGTGTGTTTATTGATTATGATTTGTTTTTTCAGTTCCAAAACACTGGTGATGCCACCTCTATTTTTTTCTATTTTGATGCATTTTGTGTCTCCCCTTTCCAGTGGACATGTTGTTTTCAGTGCAGTTGTCTGTCGTCGTCAGTCATAGTCTGTAGGATATCTTGTGAATGTGATAACTTTTGAAGGGCTGCATATTTTCCTCTGAAATTTAGAACATTGATAGTTCCCACCAAAATCTCCCACCAAAAGACATCTGTTTTTGCAAGTGCAAAAACAAGCCATTCTAGTTTATTTATTTAAAGACTGCCAGATTATGTTGATACCATCAGATTCCTGAAACCTTGAGTGTTTATTCGGGCCTCGCTTGAATAAATCACCCTTATATATCTTTCATGATATTATTTCATTCTGTGTCCGATCTAATGAATTGTAAGTCAGCAACACATTCCTTGAATTTGATGCAGATAAATATTATCTTATCTGTTATATGGTTGCTCTTTGTACTTTATACAGGATTTCAGTTTGTTGTGCACAACAAAGTGGGCTTGGTACAAGTGATGGAGGAGGTAAAAAGATCAAGCGACCTCTCACCCCTTATGTAAGATTCTTCCAGGAGAAGTATACAGAGCTGGAGCAAACCTACTCGGGTAACTCACACACTACACAGTTGTTACAACATTAAACACCAGATTTCATTTTATGTTTTGGATTACAAACCCTTCATCCTCTAATGTCTTTAAATTGAAGAAAAAAATTTTTAAATTCTGTGTGATCACCTGTTTAATTTTTATACATGTATATTTTTTCCTGTAACAAGGCAGTACTTATTCGCAGGGTACTAATCTAATGGCCTGAAGCAGTACATGTATTGTTCTGATATAGTATTTACTGTAAGTTTACTATAGATGTTCAAGACTTAGATCTCTTCAATGATGTGAGCTCATATTTATGAATTTTACAACTGGTCATTGAACAAATATCAGAATTGTTTTTCAGCTGAAACTCTTTAAAAAACTTTTTATTTCTTTCTCCTCTCCTCAGCTCCTTCACAAAATGCTGGTAAAAGAACAAATTTTAAAAGGTCAGGCATTAGAATATCCTGTTTATGAAGAAGTTTGATGAAATGATGACAGTCACAGTAAGGCAGTTTAGAACTTAAAAATCTATATGGATATATATTTATTTTTGAATATTAAATTTTATACATGCATATGAATGACAGCATGTTATGCTGAAATGATTATTCAAGTAGTTCTTACCTGTTGCCCCCTGTATTAATTAGTTGAGTGATTGTGTTTTGTGTGCATAATAAAACTTATGTACTCTAGGTTTTATTATGTTTTAAATAGTTATTATGAAGGTTTAACCCATTTAAAAAAAATACATCTGCACTCAATACTGTGCCAGTACATCACATCATATGAATAATTTGCAAAGAATATATCAAATATAAATAGATACAGCATACTGGAACTGAACTTTGAAGTACAGTGGAACCCTGTCTTGTGACCATCCCGCAATTGCAAGCACCCCCACAATTATAACCACTTTTCAACATCCCAAATATATGATCCAGGTTACTTAAGCGTTTCACAAATACAACCACATCCAAATTACGACCACTTTACTTCGTCCCCAATGTGGTCGTAATTGTGGAGTTCCACTGTACATGTATATCTGATTTAAACAAACCACAATTATTTGCACTCACTACTGCAATATTGCATCACATTATAAGAATCATTTGCTTACATTAGAATAATTTTTTTTTTCATATATGTATTCCATTCATCATGTAGGTCTGTCTTACCCTTTTTTTATATTCTTAACTAGTCTGTTATTTTAAATATCATTAAAAAAAAATTTGTTGAGTAGTATGATGGCTAGAGTCCAGCTTTTGTCACCTATTTCATTGATTTCAGCCATTGATGGTGTGATTATTGTTGTGATCTCCATGTGTCCATCCAAAGGGCATACTGTTTTGTGAATGTGTCATAGCCCGGAATATTTAGTTAGCTGAAATGATATTTTTATCACAGGACTCAAAAGTACAGAACTGGCCAAGAAAGCAGGGGAATTATGGAAGAATTTACCAGAGAGTGATAAGGAAGTAAGTTGAATGTTTTAATTTGATTATAGTTTCAGTAATATTTTAGCAAGCATGAAATTTTTTTTTTTTTTTTTGGTTGATATATTTATAGTTTTACATTTTCTGTTTTTCTTTATACACGTCCTTCAAGTTATTTAAGATCCTGTAAAAACAAAAAATACATAAATAATTATTACTGTAGGTTGTATTTTCAAAAAAAGATTTTGAATGGTAGTGTAATCTGTCAATTGTTGCCAGTTGGTATGTCCCTGCTTTTTCCATCACTTAGAAAACATAGCCACAGGTTCACTATATATATGGTGTGTAACTGTTAGTGGGTAATGCATGCCCTGTAAACGATTGGTCAGGTAAACATTGAATAGATCAGTAAATTGAAAAATATAAATTTTGTAATTTCAGGTAAATGAGAGTTTAGATCACTGATCTTTTGGTTTATAATACCAAACTCGTCAGTGGTATTTCATTAGTGGACTGATACTCCTTCATATTGTATTTTATAGGCATACAAAGAAGTGTATCGTGTGGAGAGGTCAGAGTTCAATCAGACTTGGGAAGCCTTGTCAGATAAGGACAAACAGGAGCATGCTGAAGCAAGAAAGGAGACTCTGCAAAAACGAGCAAAAATAAGAAAATCTAAGGTACGCCAATAGGTGTTTTTGAACTTAAGAGGTGCCATCTGCAGGCAAGTTAAAGAACTAATGTAGAATTTTGCCACAAGGAGAGCTGTCAATGATTTTAGAGAATTTTTCCATATTTCCATGTCTCATGGAATGTTAAATTCATGATAGTGTATATTGGATGTTAAAGAATTTGTTTTTTTTTTTGCTAAGTCTACTTATAAGGATAAGGCCTAGGAAAAACATTTAAACATATGGGAAGCTGTAATGTAGTGACTTGTTATATATGAAAAATTAATAAAACACATTTTGAGTAATAACAGGTCTGATTTAGGTATTATAAGATTTAATTTCAGCTTGGTGTATTTAATGCATTAGCATTCTAGCAATATGAACCATCAGATAAATTGATATGTCAGTGTACAGTGGAACCCCACACTTACAACCACCTTAGGGATTGACCAAGGTGGTGATAATTTATGGGTGATCTACTCTCTTAACACAGTGTGTGACCTCCCGGGCCCTTCCAGTCATACGCTGTGAGAAATGGAAGGATTCTTCAGGTTTGGCCACCAGAGGCTTATTGGGAAACACCCAGCAAACCGAACGCTCCTTAAAACACAATCGGATTGGCTCAGCGTGTATTAAACAAAAAATGGCTGCGCCCATGCGGAGCAAACTGTGGGGGATAACTGACCTTAAGCCACATCAGCAAGTTTAGTATAGAGACTGTCCTGAAAGGTGAAGATTGCATTGTGTGTATTTCAACAGGGTTTGGAAAAAGTGCAAATTGACTGATACCTCCAACGCGATTTGTTAAATATTATGCAGGAGGGAATTCCACAGAGGCAGCACCGCCTGTTGGCCAAACCTGATGGACAACCGTGGTTTTTTGGTGTGGTTACAGTGGAGCGAATAGATGAGCTAAGCATAACAGCTGCTTTTGGAGCAAAGGGGTGATCTTATTTGTGAAATTCTATGTTAAAGAAAATTGGTCAAAATTCCCAGGTGGTTGCAGTTGTGGGGTGGTCACTAAGCAGTGTTCCTCAGTATATAATAGTGGTTTCTGTTTGAATTGGATATGATACAAATTTTAGTTGCAGTACGCTGTATCTATTAATACTATATCTTTGATATATTCTTTCCAGTTATTGAAGTCTTTGAACAAGCCAAAGCGGCCATTGGGTGCATTTTTCCTATATGTTCAGAGTCAGCCTATAGAGAGAGGGGAAGCAGAAATCACAGTAAGTGTAAAAAAAAGTTTCAGTCTCTTAAGCACATGCAGTAAAAATCAACAGCATGGTAATTAGTCCTGTAAGGATATGTATCTCATGATATGACACATATCGTGATACCTAACTCGGGATGTTATACAATTCATTAGCATCAGAGTTCATATTCCAGGATGTTGTTTGCCTGGACCTTCATAAACTCCTCGGGCAGTGGTTATACACTGCTGTCTAGCTAGATCTCCTTTGTTTTAACTGCTGCTTTGTGTAGCAAGAATCTCGTGTTCCACCGCCAGGGCTAGCACAGAGCAAAGAATTGTAATCAGACCAATGAGAGCTTAGTATAGCATTGTTCATCCAGCTCAACATAAAACACTCAGTGTCATTGGTCTGATTACACCCTCTCTGACACTGGGCAAAGAATTTGACCAATGAGAGCATAGTCACATGTTTAAAATTTGACAGATAAATTTCATGGCAGATAATCTGAAGATTTGATATCGTTTATATCATTTTTGACACACACTGTCTCTTATTATTCATTATAAAATCTTTTACCTTTTAAAACACACTACTGATAATGGGACCTCTTATTCAGGAAGATTTTATTTTTGCAATAATTCCCCTTTTGTGAATATTGCGAATGTGAAACCCTCGCAAACAAAAGGGTAACCACAGTAACTGTGTTTTATCTTTCAGAAATATATGTCAGGAGTCGCTGAGCAGTGGAAGAGAATGCCAGAGCAGGAGAAAGAGGTGATTACACATGCTACAGAAATTCATTGGAAACTTATGGAAATGAAATATGAACTGCAGCCATATATGTAGTAATAAAAATGTCTCTCTTGATGTACTGCAGCATACTATGTCAGCAAATTTAAAAAAGCACACACTAATGATAGAGTTCTGTCTGCTTGACTTCTAAAATATGTGCTGACATTTTTTTTCATATCAAATTTAAAACAGCCCACACTAATGATAGAGTTCTGTCTGCTTGACTTCTGAAATGTGTGCTGACTTTTTTTCATATCTTTGATATAAAAATGTAATCAATTTGTTTTATATTGAATCATTATTGGTTTCATAATGGTATAGCTTTTGCCTTTCAAGAGATTAGCGTAACATTTACGAGGATAGAGTGATATAAAGTATTGTGATTGGTATAGTGGTGTATGCACAATGGTGTTTATGAATATTGTGGTCATAACATTATAGTTTAATTGTTTGGGATAATAGTTTATTATTTTGAATATGTTGTACTGGGGCACTATTTGAAAGTTAGAAAGCTGCAAAAAAGTTTACAACTAAACCACTTCACTTTTATGTAAGAATACATACAGCCACTGATGCTGGGAGTCCTAGACCCATGAATATAAGAATATAACCACACATCATATACACAGTAAGTATGAGGAAATAAGATTGAAATTTCCATTTTCTTCCATGCAGCTGTATGTGAAGGAATATATGAATGTGAGCATATGAATATATATACGATTAAGATTGTTTCATTGATGTAAGAATGTCAGAACCTGCTATATGCATGTTGTTACTTTGTTTTAGAAATATGAGCTCCAGTCCAAACAGGCATATCGTGAATATGAGGATGCATTGTCGGCATGGGAAGATGAAATGTTGGAGCAGGGAAAATCCGAGCTGGTGAGGGTATCACGTCGGCCAAAACCACCAAAAGAGGCAAAAGGTGAGGGCACATCAAAGTCGAAAAAAAAAGGGAGCAAAACAAAAAAGAAGAAACCAGTGGTGGATGAGGACCCATCCTGGATGCGTGAAGAATAGGACAGATTACAGATGTCACAAAATTATTCCCTGAAAGATGAACATAAACACAGTAAATTGCTGGTGACATTACTGAGGAGTGAAGATAAGATACATGTAGATATGGAACCACTGGGAGATGATGCTGCAAACCGCAGCAGTCAGGGGCAGCTAAAAAGAGATAGATTAAGTATAAATGCCATTAGTGCTGCTGCAGAGGTTATTGACAGTAGTGATGCTGCAGATAATCAGGATGAAAGCAACTCGAGTTGCTCTGGTATCATAAAATCCTTAGGCGATAGTGTAAATTCAGCTTGTACAGTGAAGGATACTTCTGATGCTTTTGAGAGATTAGGTAATGGCATAGTGTCAGTTATTAGTGTGAAGTGTAACCGTGAAGCACAAATTTCTCAGGGACAAATCACGGTATGCATGACTGGTGCTGAGTACAATAAGGATGATGCTGCTCAAGATGATTTGCATGCTGCAGATTTTGACAGGTGCTCTGCTACTCAAGTCAGCAAGAGAGATGGCTCTATGGATAATTGCTCCATCACTGATGTTGACTCCAACAGGGATATAAGCCAGTTAAACATTTCTCCACAAGAAACTGAACAAAACACTGCCACAAGTAGTAAAACACTGGCGGAATGTGCTGAGGAAAAAGCCAGTGGAAATATCAATAACATAATCAGTGATAAAGGTGAAAATAATGCTACAGATAGGCCAGAATGTATTAGGTTTATTTCAAATACAACACAGAGTGGGATAACCACTGCCAGTGGTGTACCTCGTATTTCTTATAAACATATTAAGGAAAGTGCTGATTTACATCCAACAAATTTTGATCAATGTGCACACACAGTTATCACAACCAACACTTTTGATTCGTATGCACATGAACAGAACAATTTATTTCAGCAAACAGATGTAATGAATGAAATTGTGAAAATTGATGAAGTGAATGCTGTTCAAAGGATAGTAAAGAATGGTGGAGAATCCGGGAATCCTGTAAAGTGGAAAGACGAGTCTTTGAAGAGTACAGGAAATCATAGAGAAAGACTGTATGTCATTGCAACTGAATCGCAGAATGTTGTTGGAAAGAATGAATGTTATATTTTCGTTACAGATTTTATAGAAATGATGCACTTATGTCTGAGATTGGAGAATGTAGAGTAGGTTTTTTTTCTGTCAAATAGTTATATATATTTTATTGCCAAATGAAAGAAGGAAATAATTTTGTGACATCTGATGTATGGAGATATTTATAGTCAAAGGATTATGGTCAGATAAGAATGTGATTTTAATGAGTTCTGTTGATTGCTTTGATTTAATGTGTATTAGTTTAAGACAACAGTTAATACTATTTATCCCTGGGACCAGACAGATTGGTAGCTTAAAGCAATCATTCATTTTATAAGGAACCTAGGAATAAGAACTAATTACCAATTAAAATTTGTTTGTTCTAAGGAAGTAGTCGTCTGTAGAAATAAATTGGTCTTTTGGTGCAATATGCCTAGATGTTCTTAAGACAAGAAAATTATCTTATCAGAGGGGAAAAAAATGTTCTCACCATAAGATTTTTTTTCCATATGGTAAGAAATTATAGGAAGTGGATCCAGAGAGTTTATCTTTTGAATAAAAATTTTTTTTGGCCGTGCAGTCTCATCTGACTTCCTCCTTCCCTTCCTGGTCTATTGGGCCTGATCATTCTGGTAGCTCTTCTCAGCCACCCTGGGACTACACATACAGTTCAGACAGTCACTGTATGTATTGAAAGGTTATTCAGTGTCCAGTTGCTTATTATATTTATTAAATTCCCATGCAGGAATTCAAATTTAATTCTTGGGTTTTCCATACATAAAGGCACTTTGGATAGATTACTTACTTGTATGTTGTTAAAAATCCTCGAAACTCCAGGAAATTTTGTTTACTCAGGTTGTACCTAAAATATGTTCCAGTTTTACTTATGAGTTTAGATGCTGCTTTGATCTTAGTCTGAAAGTATGTTCAGTATGTATGCTACTTAATGTACTAAATCTGCAGAAAAGTAGTGGTGAATAAAAAGAAGTAGAAAATGAATTAGGGCCAGAACATCATTACTTGTGGATTAACCTGTATAATTAACTTTTTTTTAGCTGAGTAAACACAAACTCATTTGACCAGGTGTGCCTGGCATTAAACCTTGTGTATGTATTGTTGTTGGAGCATGTTTTTTATATCAGTGAATGAGTGGTCTTGAAATAAAATATTATAATAGATCATCTGTTATGCTTTGAAATTGTAATTAAAGTGCACATGGGTGTTTTTTTAATTAAAAACCAATGGTGTGGATATATTTGAATTATTATGTACATCCATAGCTGTGCTTACATTTGAGGTATTGTGTGCCACATGGTGTTAACATGATACAACTTGATTCGACCTAAAAGATTAAATAGGCTGGGAATAATAAAGAAGTCAAAGCAGTTATTAGCTTAGCTTTCAGCCACCCAGCAGATACCTGGGCACAAATTTTAACTACCAGACCTAGAAAATCTCACTTCGAGAGAGGTCCCAGTGAAATCTTTGAATCCCTAAATTATGTCTTTGTGGCCATTTTTCTATGCCTGTGTTAAAAACAACAGAGGAATGTGGAAAGTGAGCCAAGAAATTTAGTCCTTGGTGCTCAAGGTTGCCAAACAAATATTTAGCAATGGATCATAAAACTGAAGAAAGCACCTTTCGCCCCACGCCCCCCCCCCCCCCCCCCCCCCCCATCATAGAATATTTTGGGCCTTTTTCCATTATGAAATTTTTGGGACAGAATATGAAGTGAACACTACTTCACTTACTATATTTTGAGTGAAATCCCATACACACGGCAAATTTCTCAATGATGCTTACAGCCATTGCCTTTTGAATTGGCTGTGTTGGTTTTTGCTTTGCAAAACTGGTGGTGTAACATACAGTACAGGTAATCTACTTTCATTCAGTTTTATTTTGAGATTGGAACAGTCTAGAATTTTAAAAAGAGCAGTTTTTTTTCAGCTCATCAGTCAAATAGTCTGCTCATATTCCAAATTACCCAATTATACCTCTATTATTTGGACTTACTTGTATCCCATCATAATGTAAAGTTTAAAAATACCAGGTCATTTATTTCTTCAAAATATTGCTAGCACTTTGAAATGTTTATCATGAGTGAAACAAGTACACAAGTTGCAGTTTCTCATTAATTACAGCAAATGCTTCTTATTGGAATTTCATCGATTTATCAGCTGAATGTGAATGTTGATACAACTAGTACATTTGCTTTGTTTAAATGCAATTTTTAGTAAAACTTCAGTATTGCATCACAGTCTAAAATATGCATTCAAAGTTTTGTGGGGAAAAATCAACTTGATCACTTCTTCAGAAGGGGCTTGGAGAATATTATTATTCATGGATTTTGTGACAAAATAATTTCTTCAGTAAAGTCAGCCTGTGCTGCATTTGTCTTTTATCAGTTCTTAGTTCCTTGACTGATAGAAGTTCATAGTGCCACAAAAAGTGCTGAGGAGCTCAATGCCATAACCCCATGATCAGGTGTTTAAAACATTTTTCAATTTCACCCAAAATAATGAATTTGAAAGAAATATAACAATACGGGACTAGTGTTGGGATTGACTCATTAAAGTCAGTTTTTCTAGGTGCATCTCGCAGCTCTCTTGTAGCTCTTCCTGAAAACAGATGACCCCAAGCACCACCTCCACTCATCTTTTATTTACCCCTAATATATTAACAAGGTACTTGCTCTTGAAACACACACACACAAAAGGAAAAATACTTATTCATATTTATTATTTATTTGAGGGACAGAAAGACACACACAAAGCCATGTGCACATACAAAACATAATTTACAAAGATAATATAGCACAATGTACATCGGATATTTGCATTTCATTCATTTTCTGTGAATCCCTTAAAAGAATTATATTGTGTATAATATGTGAATCTTATCAAAACAAAAATTACCTTTCAATGTATTTATTACAAGGGTGACTTTTCAAAGTTGTATAAGATTTATTGTTAAAATGCACATTCATTTCTTCAAATGTAAAGATTAAGGTCATTGAAGTGTTGTTGACATTGCTTTTAAAAATTTGTGCATGTGCATACATGATCCACTTTGATCAGTTACACAAAAACCAATATTTACAAGAGAGGGTTTTTGGATAATAGTAGTGTGCCAATTAATACAGGTAGATTATATAGATGACTTATTGTTTTTGTTTTTTTTTCATAATTGATTTAACATGGTTGCATTATTGCATATAAATTTAAATCAAATGATCATGTGTGTACAATCAGAGAAGTGGTATTTATCAGAAATAAAATATCCTGACCCAGTCAGAGAGATAAGAAAGATGGAACACTAATAAGTGAAATTAAAACTGAACCTTTTGGAATGAACAAGAGTCCGCAATATCACCTTGACCTTTCTATTTGTTACCTTGACCTTTCAGCATGAGGTAAAAGTCAGAATTAATTGAGTAGGTCAATATTTAAGGCATAATTATATATAGCTAATTTCACAGTTATGTAGAAAGTACACAAAATGATTAATAATAATAGATCATTGGTTGTTTTCTTTTAATCATCAAACATGATCTGGCTACCAATTCTGACCACTAATGGATAATGTGAAGCTGTATGTACCTGAAAATCTTCACTACTTAGAACAGACCTGCCAAATTTATGATTATGTAGTTGATATAATGCCCAACAATCATTTCTACGGCTGTTTGACAGGATGATGAATTTATTTATGTCGATGTTGAAAATTTTAACAAAGGAAACAAGATGGGGGCTCACTCTCACCTAATCCGCTCTCTGATACAGGGCATAATATTTTATTTCAATGACATGGTACATAAAATTTTGACAGACCTAAACAGTTCTGCCTGCCTGATCCTTCTAGAGTGATACACAGCACACAATATATTAATCTTAACCAGAAATTATGTTTGTTACCAAAATGACAACTTCACAAGATATTGCCTAGCACTTAATATATGACTTTTTTAAACACTCAAAAAACCATTTTCATATAATACTAAGAAGTTCATCTGTGTATTCACTGTATGATGTTCTAATTGATAAATTCTATAATATTTTTTGGTGAACCAGTTGGGCATTATCAAGAAATATTTTAGTCTGCAAAATGGAGTTTTCCTGCATTCAGTTTCTTTCTCAGTAATGCAAATTTAACTAAAATTTCAATATTTCTGATTTGGTTTAAATAAAAACCTCAGTACCACTGATATTTTACCATTTTATAAGCCTTTAAAAATGATTTTCTCTCTAGGTTTTCCACAGTACAAATTTCATCTACCTTTCTAAAAATATTTTCCTAAAAAAGAGGTCTATGGCACTTAAAGTCAACTGAGGACAAAGGTAACCATATGATAATAATAATATATTATTGTTAAGCCTTCTGGATAACTGGTTTTATGTACACAGGGTTGGATATAACACAGATCCTACCATTAGGTAGCCTTAGGTTCTTAGAATCTAAGCAGAACTTCTTAGGTTCTACTGAGTGAATGATTTTACCTTTAAGGCAATGGCGCTGGAGTTTGAACTCTACCTGCCACTCAGTACTGTAATGTTGTTGTTCATTGTCCAACTACAATAAACAGCTTGTTTGAATGCACTGACAGGACATGTACCACAGTTTGTTGCTATTACAACTAGATCACCTAACAATATGAAAGATGAAAAGTCTAAAAAAATTAAGCTTACTGTATATTTAAAGTCATAATCATACTAACAGAGAAACATACAAGAAACTTTAAATTCCTCGTCAATCTGTGGGAATAGGCTCAACAGTTATTATTACATACCAGCAGCAACATTTAGTTTAAATCCAGTTATTTAGAGTCTGGATTAAAGATTTGAGAGAAGAATGAAAGGTGTACAAAGAATACTTTTGAAGTAGTTCTTGCACACAGCACAAGGCACTTGCGTGAAACTGAAGCAGGGTGTTTGATCACTATGTAATTAGTACACCCTAGGGTAGGACGGGGTTGTCTAATGGTAGGGACTGTTAATCCAAGATTTTCCCTCTAATTAAACACCCATGAACCTAAAACGTGCACATATGTGAAGATGCATAACAATTTTCACATATGATTTTGCTATAGTGTAAAAGCCATATGTCCATCATCATAATAACTGCATATGTGTGAAAACTGTCACACTTAGGATTTTCTCCCACAGGGTCTGTGTGAACTATGATAACCCCAGTGAAATGATGTCAGATCTTTTTGAGGAAGGCTCACAATATCTTGCTGTACTAATGGACACCTCTGCTACTTCATGATTAAGCATACGCATTTGTACCAAAGCAAGTTTTCACTTACATGGGTTTAAAACCTCATACAGATGTCCATAAACCCTTGTTTCATTAAATGTTTTTTCTAGATTGTAATAACTCTATTTGTTAACCATAACACTGTTCATTCCTAATAAACTGAACTGAATGCAAAGTTTCATATTACAAACAAGGGTATGATGATTATCAAGCACCTTACGTTCTCACTATCACTAACCATACCTTTTCTTTATATCAGCATTAAGCATAAATAGATTGCCTGTCCATAAAGGTAGCAACCCATTGAACAGGTTAGCAAATAGAAATGTACCCATCATAAAATGAGACAATAATACAGACTCTTGAGATAGTGTAGAGAGACCATACAGAGATTCTATCATTCAGAATTCAAGGTTTTAAAAAAAGATATTATACCACTCCTCTCTTATTCAAAGACAATCTTATAATTTAATACTTAATATTTAAAATTACTGGATTATTTACAAATTATAAATATAAATACTTCGAAACTATGACAGACTGTTAAAAATAGACAGATTTTGAAGAACTCTGTTGTGAGAGTATAACATATATATCTATACATTAAGTAACTCATATGTCTATAGGCTCAGGACAATGGAGTACAACTATATGGTCTTTAATTTGACAATTCAAATTTGAAAATTCTACCTGATAACCAAACCAGGTATACAACATCAAGAATCCATAACTTCTGTATATTTAACTGTATATATAAACTTCTATGAATCAATAATTTACTTATCAAAGCACTCTCCAATGGTCTGGGTAAAACAGCAAAGGGTCCAGAATTTTGATACTCCAGTCCAAAATAATAATTTTTTCATCAATAAATTACCTGACACTTTCTTTGGGCCCCTGCCCCCAAGTCACTGAAAATAAAATGTGTCTGTGTAAATTATGCTTGGGGGGGGGGGGGGGAATTCGAAGGATTTCTGTATTCACTGAACTGCTGACCCCTGTCAAGGTGAAATCATTGCTGGACCCACATCAAAACAGGCAAAAGCCTTTATTTTTATTTTCCCTTTGAAGATTACAATGACGTTCAAAATTTAAAAGAAAATAACTTTTTCCAGCTGCCAAGGTGGTTATATACAGCACTGTTAGATTTATGAGTTACACCTTTCAGGATTATAAGCAGGTATACCTTCAGGACTGAAGTCAGTTGCCCTGACTTCTGGGCCATGCCACAAAGGTTTTGCTCGGACTACCTGGCTTGAGATCTGACAGCTTTTGACTGACTATATCTTCCGATTATATTCAGCATCCTTCCATGGTTGATCACTCTTATTTGTGCAGTCCTACGTAAGTTCAAACCCACCATTAAATACTAAAACATTCATTACTTTAATTTGTCATGATCAGGAAACTGCAGGGCTAAGTAGATGTGTGACCACAAAGGTGAAGAAGTAGACCGTAAAGTCATCCACGATTGATGCCGCAGCCCCTGACACAGTTTTGTATGCTTGTATAACCTCTGGTTTTATTCCAGATAATACTAAAGTAGATAGCCACAAGCCTCCCTTCACTTCTAAACCCATATCCTGAAAACAAAGATACAAAACTAGAAACAGTTGTAAAATGCTCAATAACAACATAATATTATCATGGTGAACCAGAGATAGAAAAACTGAAAATTACATCACTTCATAACTTATTACTGTATATCACTAGCAGATTTAGAGTTCTGCCAAAAATATGTACTAAAACATTGCTGGACCCAAATGATACAGTATTTAATATATTACAATATTTCTATATTGGGTTAGGAAATAATTACATGTGCTGATGTAACATGTACTAATGTTCAATTAGCATATTTCTAAACTTTTAACATTTCAATATACCTGGTATGTTTAATGCAACCAGTGTTTGAAAAAGGCATACTATATATGGCACTTGGTAACGATACATTTATAACTTATAAATTAAACCTATACAAAAACAAGGGACCCATGGGTCACGGCGCTCAGCTGATCATAATCGGACTATAAATGTATCACCATTGTTCTACTATATTGAGTAGAAAAAGCTTATGAATATCATGGTCATGTTGGGCTTTTATAAAGGAATAAAATGTAATATGTGAGTAAATGATATATGAAATAATCTGACTGATGGATTAATATGGAGTAAAATATAGTGGTTTATTTTTTATTTATTTGGGAGGGGTCGAAAAAAAACAATTTATTTGAGCAAATATGAATGCAATGACAGTATACTAAGCAGTGGTATAATGATGATAAGGCTAATTGTTGAAGGATCTATAGTGTATGGAAAACTGCAAGCTTTCAATTTGACAGATACAAGGTTATGATTAACTATAGATGCTGATGAGGGGTGTCACACCACACATGCAGCGGACATATATTCCCGAGTTCTTTCACACTGAAAAGTCCAAAATACCACTCGTTGTCTGAACTGAAGAACACGGTTTATTCCGGTAACATCCAACAATTCGCCACCGTCGTCGTTGACTGGCTCCAATCTCACAATAACAACGTCTTCAACAAATACCAATCATGTATATCTTCTAACGCCCTGATCGGCTAAAACTATCTATATTCTCCAGGACTAATACTGTCCTCGCGGAATTTATAACACACCCCGCTCGGTGTTCAAATAATCCGTCGTTGACATAAAACGACCTGTCACCAGTTGACGGTAACTTCCAAATTCATTAACTTCTCTTCCCCTCCCACCGGCCTTGACACCGCCCTATTTATACCAAGGTAACCAAAACTTCTAGAAGTCTCTAGAATAATCAAGTCGTTTCTTGCCAAGCCTAGCACCTACGGGATTTTCTAGAATTTACCTATTGGAAATTACACATTGCCTGAATTCTCTAGAACCTTCTGTCATCTAATTATAATAAATCATGGTACAGTAAGTCCATTTACTTACATAATATACAAAATACTATTGAATAATCCACCAGCGTCGTCAGCACAGATGTAAAACAAGGGACCCATGGGTCACGGCGCTCAGCTGATCGTGATTGGACTATAAATGTTTCTCCACTGTGATACTATATCGAGTCGATAAAGCTTATGAATATCATGTACATGTTGGGCTATTATAAAGGAATGTAATGTAATATGTGAGTAAATGATAAATGAAATTATGAAATAATCTGTGAGTAAATGATAAATGAAATTACCTGACTGATGGATTAATAGAGTCAAATAAAGTGGTTTATTTTTTATTTATTTAGGAGGGGTTGAAAATTGTGATATATTTGAGCAAATATGAATGCAATGACAGCAGTAATAAGCAGTAGTAGATGATAAGGCTATTTGTTGAAGGATCTAAAGTGTATGGTAGTCTGCAAGCGTTCAATTTGACAGATATGATGTTATGATTAACTATGCTGATGAAGTGATTTATGAATATGTGACTGTATGACACAATATCTCTTTAGTCTTGACAAGGTACATTATTGTGATGCCCACTATGTCTACATATTACACAATATTGACATAATTTCTGGCATGTACATAGGTACCTATGGACGAATAGTTATACAAATATTAAAGTATGAATATATCTGATTCATCTTGTTCTTGCTTACTGAGGCTGACTTTGGGATGGGGTTCGGAGAAGGGAAAAGTGAGGGCAGCACGAAGGTGGATGTAGAAATATTCTATTGTAATGTTTTTCATTTATATAAGAATATGAAAAGCTAAGAGGAAAGGGGCCCTCCTACTTGGTTATAGTAAAGTTCTAAATATATAATTGCAAACTAATACTCTGACAAGACTGTCATGAAGAAAAACAGTAAAAGTTTTGAGATACTGTGTTGCATACGAAAATTTACAGTTTGACAGGCAAGTGGACAGAATGGACTAATACCTTTATTTCACTTTCAAGAGAATAATGCATTTAAGTTTATATATAATCCTATTTTTTTAAGCAGATCCACTTTTTCCATTAAGAAGTTTTTATCTGTATCATTTTTTTATTTACAGGTTTATAAATTTTTAATTAAAAAACCTGAAAATATAAGTTAAAATATTAGAATTGTTGCAAAAGTTGCAATCATTATATATACAGAGTAAAAAACATTGGGTCATATTATGCATACACATATATTTTATTATTTTTAAATCATAAATGTTTTAACTGATTTTAAAAGAAAATAATGCCACAACATGGCATCTACAAGAATATTCCTTGAATCACTATTAAAAAGTTTTGCATATTGGAGTTTTCAGGACATGCTTAATTTTATTCACCAAAATAAAATAAAAGTAAATTTGATAAAATAAAACATCTTTTCAAATAAAGTATACACACTGTTGGTTGAATGAGGGACAAACAATATCATTGTGCTAATTACTATCCCAGTTTTAATTAATTACTGGAATTAATAGTCAATTTCACACCTGGTGAAGTTTTTACTCTTCTGAAGTAAGGAATTACTTATCTCATGAACATCCAGACTTTCACAGCAATACACCACTTTGTGGACACAATTAAATGTACACTTTAATCATTGTAACCCTGGTGGTTCAATACAAAATCTAAAATGTAGCATGTCCAAGAATAAAATAAAATACAGAAAAATTATAACATTCATCTAGTTTATGCACCAGCTGGGGGGGGGGGGGGGATGAGTGCAGGGCGAGGGGAAGCCTGCTAGTAGTGGCCAAGCTGGGCCAAGGTAAGCTGCCTGGGGTGGGTTACATAATGCAAGTGAAGGCTGTACTACTAGGTGGGCTAGATGTCAACAACACTTGACATGGTGTGTGAAAACATGAATAAAAGCTATTCATTCCAATCAATTTCTTTTGAAAGTTCAGATTTTAAAAGATAAAATCCTTATGCATATATGCTGGGAAAATTAAATCAACAGTGCCAAAGTTGGACAAAATTTAAGGTATTGTTTTTTATTTATGCTAATAACTTGAAAAATTTGCAAAATTCAGATCTAATTTTGGGTAAACAATTGAATTTTGATTAAATAAAGTTATATTCCTGAAAAAAGGTCTATAGGTTCAGCAATTCTCATGTGAGTAAATATATTTCCTGATTTTTTTAAAAATTGCATTATGTTTTGGCCCATAACTTCAAAATAATACTCAATACTGACCTAATTTTTGGTATGTTCATAGAAAATGTATAAAAGAATGTGAATACTAAATACGATCAAAAACAGATCAGTGGTTTTGATATTAGGCAGCCTTGAAGTGTAACAATGGCTTTTTTTTATGGAAAACGGAGTTTTTTTCCTTAATATCTCGAAGGAACAAAGTCCTAATGACCCAATTCTCGGTATGGTAGGAGATTTTGGGGACATCTTAAATTATGTCAACAGCCTGGGAAGCATAGAGATGTGCACTGAATGACCTACAGTCATCAAAGTGGACTGCTTGACAATGTAAGGGAATACAACAAGAGCCTCCAAAAAAATTCAATAACTAGCCTAATTTTGCAGCTTTTATTTTCAAATTTCAGATTTTAACAGATTAAATCCTTATGTATACATGGTGCGAAAATTAAATCCATAGTACTTACAGGAAAAAAACGTGCCATGGCCAAAGTTGGGCAAAATTTAAGGTACCAATTTTATATTTTTGCCAATATTTAAAAAAAATTAACAGATTTTGATCTAATTTTTGGTATACAATTAAATTTTGATTAATTAAAGTTGTATTACTGGAAAAAAGTCCCTACCTTTAACACTTTGGGTCTTAAGTGACAAAATATCTTCCTGATTTTTTTACAAAGTGCATTATGTTTGGGCCAATAACTTTTTTAAATTGTATAATACTGACTTAATATCTGGCATGTACATAGGAACTATATAGAGGAATATTTATGGTAAATATGAAGAAAACCAGATGAGTGGTTTTGATATTAGGCAGTCCTGAAGTGTGAAAATAGATTTCTAATAAAAAATTGAGGTTTTTCCTTAATATCTCAAAGGAACGAAGTCCTATTGACCCAATTTTTGGCATGGTAGGAGATTATGGGGACATCTAACTGTATGCCGAAATTCAGATTCGTAGGTCCAACGTTGTCGAAACGTGCCAGTCTTACGGACGGACATCCAGACGGAGGGACGGACGGACGGACGGACGGACAGACAGACGGACGGACGACGGACAATGGACCATGACTATAGCTCAGATGACTTATAGTCAGCTGAGCTAATTAATGTGATCTTTATATAACTTTGTTCTGAAGAGTTTCTCTGTCAATAAATATTTATATGTATAGAGCATAGAACAGAAATGTAAGAAAGACATAATTAAACTGATTTAAAATATAATTATTCTTACTACATCAAGAACGGTAAAACAGTAATCACCTTGAGGGGTCAGGTGTGAACATTGTGGACTTAATTATGGGCCTGAGTAATTAAATTTTTACTGATCATTGTACACAATTTATGTGATTTGACATGATGTTGTATGATTACATCATACTAACCATCTCCATGGTCTTCTGATAACCTATGATTGTGATCTCCATGGCAATGAATGGATACATCATACTCTGAAATTACAGAAAAAATTCATGGTATCACAGTTGTAAAATGTAATGCACCATTAAGAAAAAAAACAGCTGAGATACACTCCTGACGCAACAGATATAAACTGTAGTCATTCCAGATCTCCTTTGTTTTAACTGCTGTTTTTTAAAGAATTGTAATCAGACCAATGAGAGTGTTCTATCACTTTGTGCATCCAGCTGAAAGTTTTAAGCCCACAACACCACACAGTCATTGGTCTGATTACACGGGTTCTGGCACAAGGCCAATAATCAGGACACTAGAGCCAGGTGTACCAGGTTTAAAACATGGAGCTGGATGCACAATGGGATACCACACCCTCATTGGTGGGATTACAATTCTTTGCTCTCTGCTAGCCCTGGTGGTGCTATACAAAACAGTGGTTAAAGTGGGGATTTAGGGAAAATACAGTGTATAATTGCATCTCAAGGAGTGTCGTGTTGAAAATGAGAACTGCATGGAGCCTCTATCTACAAAATTGAAATCCATATTGAATCACATGTCAAAATATTCTGTAATTTCAGGTACATTCTTATCTATACATTATGATTAACATGAAACATCGCAGCATTTAGTTATGTATTATTGTGTAAAATAGTGTAAACAACCCGTTTATATTGAATATATATATATATATTCAATATAAAAAATTTTGAAATTTCTCATATTAAGTGAAAAATTATAGGAATAGTAAATTCCTATTAAAATGATTTCTATTACATAAAACTTTAATTATAAAGTATCACAGATAAAAGGTACAGATTATATGAACATTTGGAGTAAATGTAATTTTTTCATAAATAAAAAAAAAATACTATTTATAATATAAGCACATTAAGACCTCCTGCTTTACTACCTTACATAGCTCTATGATTTTCAACTACACCTACAAAGATATTGTGTAAGGGTTCCATGCAGGCAGACAGAGGCAGTCTTCATTTACCATTCCATGTTTACCAGACATGCATGTACATTAGGGCCCTGCGCGGGCTGATATATTGAACCTGCACCCGCCCTGTCAGCCCGCAGCCCTCCCCGCAATCAAAGAAATAAATTCAGCCCCCCCCCCCCAGTTACTATGATTCTTTTAGCCCGCACCTGCCCCGCGAAATTTTCTTTCAGCCCGAACCTGCCCCACCCCACATTTTTTAAGTTTCCGGCCCACAGTCCAGCCCGCATAATAATTAAAAATAGTTTTCAGATCCAAAGGTTTACATATCAAGATATTTTACAGCACATATATGACACGCTTATTATTAATATATATGAACTGTTTGTTGATTGGAATGAAAAATTTATTTAAAAAATCTAATCACAAGCCATCAAACTAACGAGATGTGTTGCTGATTAAATTTTTTCAGTCACAATCTGCTAATTAGCTGAAACTGAGACTAATCAGGTCAAGGGAGTAAATGGGTAATCTGAATTATGTGGCTTTAGGTTCAGGATGTTCATTGAGATCTAGATATGGCCAGAGCCTTGTTTCTTATAGCTTAAGGTTCAGGATGTTCATTGAGATCTAGTCATGGTCAGAGCCTTGTTTCTTATAGCAATCATCAACACATTATGCTGTGACCAAACAGGGATTTGACCAGCCAGTGGTCAATGTCATTTGCAATTAGACAGCACATGGAGTTACAATTAGATAAGGAGTCCACCTTAGGCTTTGTGCAGTTCCAGGTCAATTGAGTCACCTTCAAAGCCAGCTGTAGCTACACACTGTCTATTATAAGGTCAAAGGTAATCAAGCCCTTGCTTCACTCCCAGCCATGTTATGTAATATGTGAGACCTGACACAAGTACAGGGTTACAGTCCATATACAACATCAGGCCAGGTAACTTTATACAAAGTTATGACCATCTCCCCTTGCAAAGACAATTGTTAAAAGTCTAGATTTCAGATTAAGGATGCATCATCTATTTTGTATAACAAATTGACGTTATACCTAGAAAAGACACATTTGCATAGTGTTGTTACAACTGTCAGTCAGTGTAAGCGGTTAGCAGGAATAAATTAATTTTTTTTTTCAAATTTACAACACCTGAGAACATTTTATACAAAATTACCAATTTCTTCAAATTTTATTTTTTTAAAGTATAATTTTATATCATGTTTTACTGAACTGCAAGATCATCAACCCACCACGCCCCGCATAGACGTCATTTCGGCCCGCCCAGCACTTTCTTAGATGTAGCCCGCCCCTCCCCGCAAAAGATTCATATGCCGGGGCCCGCAGGCTGCGGGTCAAAACCTGCCCCGCGCAGGGCCCAAATGTACAAACAAATACTATGTTCACAGTTTACTTACTCCAATTAAAGCTGCACCAATATAATATCCAAGGGCCAGTCGCACAAGGATTCCTACTAAGGCACAGGCTAACTGCCTGACTGAAGTGAAGGCACGGTGCTCCTTCAGTTTTTCTTCCAGTCGTTTATCAGTAAATGGGCTTTCTTCTCGATCACTTTTGACTGATTCTGTTGTACTTGTGGGATCATGTGCTTGGCTGTCTTGCTGTCTATCCCTCTGCCTTGCTGCTGCAGTCTGAGCCTCTCCACTGCTGACTGGTTCAGGAGATATTCTTCTTCTAGCTGTAACAGGTTCTGGTTGTGTGTACACCCTGGAAACATCAGCCTCTTCTTTGGCTTCTGAGTCTGGTTTACATGATGATGAAGATACATCCACGGGGTGTCGTTCATCACTGCCGTTCCTGGATGTTTTAGATGAGGGGTCATCTTCGCCCAGGGCATCTTGGATTTTGCTAGTGACTGAGGAGTTGGAAGATCCACTGTCACTCCCTTGACTGCCTGAAATAGTGGAAAACATGGCGGAGGTCAAAAACACTTGACAAATAAAAATATAAACACACACCATCTTAATTGTACCTGTTGATTAATAAGTCTCTTTTCTCTTAGAATGTGCACAGAAAGTAAGATCACACTTTTGTGATATCAGAAGCTAATCAGTAATGACAATTTTTGTGGATGTTCTGTAAAAAATGACCTAAAATCATCCCTTTAACCCTTACACTGCATGTTTAAAAGCCTTTATGAGTTTATGTGCAAAGACTAACTATCTATCTATCTAAACAACACTGTAAATTCACAACAGTCTGTTTCACGGGATGCGACCCGATCATCTAACCACATAACTGTGGTTGTCTTCTTATTTGCAGTGGTTTCAAATTCATGATATTCACAGTCGCTCTCCGACCGTGAAATTGAAACCACGCAGTTTTGAATGCATATATACCAGGCCATGGTCATTAATTTCAGAAGCTGATGATAGTTGGCAAAAGATGAGATTAATCATCAGCCACATAGTGATGTCCATCGAGCCTGGTGCATATACTTTATGTGATTCAGGGAGAATAACGGGCCCATTTATAATAATATCGGTTGGATTAGATGCAAAACCATGACCCTTTGCAGGGATATGCTGACGCCAGCGGGCAGGCCTGGCAGACTGGAAAGTGTTAATGCCTGCCGGGCAGTAATATTTAAAAATTACGTGTATGTGTGCCAAGCTAGATGACATCCAGTGCCACTTAAAATGAATATTTTGAAGAAGGTACACTTTCACGTTGGACTCAAAGGACTCATGCTGTCACCACCAAAAATCATAACGTGCCAAACGATGTTTGATTGGCTAGTGATCCCATGAATATTTGAATATATTTGAAAGATCACAGTTCATGATGGGGCCAAATTGCCGTAGAACAGTGGAATATGATGTTTGGCTTCAGATTTTAACTGTAAAAACTGAATACGGTTCCTTCTTCCACCCATACGGAAGTGATTTGCAACATTAACGGCACTCATATTATTCTGGGCACATCCCTGCATGCCTTTGATCCTGCAACAAGGGGGATACCTACAGGCGTCCCTTTTGATGGATGAGCAGGTAATTACGACACGTCTGGTAATTAAGGAGAAAGATACTCTTATCAAGACAGTTTCCCTACACAAACTTTTTACACAGTTATGTAGTTACAGGTTGGTTTCTCACACCTTAATGACATGTGAGTTGTTTGATTGCATAAGCTTTGGCCGTGAACTAATTACAGCCAGCAGGGTCAATGCTTCCTGTACGCGTCGGCTGAGCCGTTCATGAGTGTTCGAACATGCGATATCCGGACAGAGAAATAGTAGAAGTCAGCGGTTTATGAAATAATTTGGTCACAACAGTTTATAGTTTCATATTTGATAAAAAACATAGGCCTACTACTAGACTAATGATAAAGCACGAAAAAGGAACCCCGTGAAACTTTCAAGAATGCAAAAACAGCGAAAATTCAGCCCCGCTGATATAAAGGCAACCACAGTAACCTGATGATCGGTTCGCATCCCATGAAACAGACTGTTGTGAATTTTCAGTGTTGTTTTTCTTCAGTATTATATATATATATATATATATATATATATATATATACACAGACAGAGAGAGAAAGAGAGGGGGCGGATTAGATTGTACCTTAACATACCATTACCACATCATACACGATAAATCTTTTCAACATTTATGCTATGTCAGTATGTGTTTTAATCTGCAAAGGGTATTTTACTTTGAGGTGTTGGGGTATATATACATCATATATTGCACACTTATACTGTCCGAGGGTTTTTTAAAAAGCAACTAATTTAATCTGACGTTAAACAAATGGAGACAATGTACAAGGAAAGGACGTGGGCGATAATTGGGGTAAATCTCCTTATCGCACCATCTTTTCCATGCTGCGCTTTCCAGAGCGCTTGCAAATTGTGGAATTTACCTTCTCTGTTGTCAGATTTCCCCAAAACCCTGTCTAGCCGGCTTTGAGCATTGTCTAAAATCCTCCTTCGCCTCGCCTCACGTCTGCGTGCTGCCTCGTCTGCCATGGTTCGGTTTGGTTTTTGACAGGCGAGCTGTCATTTCCTTATATGGCCGTCAGGGGGCAGCTAAGGCCTACACTACAAGCTGCGGCTGTTGCTGGCAAAATATGATAACTGACAACTGGGTTTGTTTATACAGGCAGGCAATAATTAATTCTCCCAGTGTTTTGATATGAATATTTAGGTATCATAACTAGTTTCATTTATTTGGCGTGTTCGACTGTCTAAAGTCCTTAGTATCGTTCAAAATTAATAAAATGTTCACTCTTCGATCTTCAGAAAATTTGTGAACTACTATATATAGGCCTATAGGTCATTGTTTTAACGAGGTTGTCACAAAAAATTTGTTACTGGCAATAAAGTTCATCATTTAGTGAAACTTAGCATCTTGAATGAACATCTTACATAAACTGACATCGTGAGTGATTGACTGGCACAGTGTGGTGGCAAAGACCTGATTGATACATCCTGCTGACGGAGGGCGAACCCACGATTTGGGAAAAGGATCGAGGGGTCCAACCAAGGAGGACTTTTTCGACAAAATTAAGAAAAAAGTTACCAAGGTCTGGAAGGGGGAGGGGTCCATGCCGCACAACTGGTCTGAACCCCCCCCCCCCCCCCCCCCATCCGCAGTTCTGCATTATTATTGTTGTAAATATCAAAAGTAATAAAATTCTGCTTCAAATAAAACAAAAAATATCGCCAGACCAACAAATTAAACTTTATTGATAAATTATAGATTTAGTAGATAGTGTTCTTTACATAGGAGACCAAAAATATCTACCATTGTGGCTAAAAATTATATATGAATTTTAAAACTATGGAATCTACCTGAACGAGTTACTACAGACATAATGGAACCAACTTGTTCCGTCCTCTGTTAGAAACACGTGGATTACTTTGAATGTCAGTTCAGTAGCAAGGGGGGGGGGTCATATTATGTATAGGTGTGAATAAATAGTATCTTCCTGTAGTAGGTTTTCCAGCACGAGTTGCAAGGGGGGGGGGGGGGGGAGAGTTAATATGCATAGGTGTGAATAGATAGTATCTGCCTGTAGTAGGTTTTCCAGCACGAAGGTTATGATGTCATAGTATACAATGTATACTATACATCTGCACCTTTAAGGTTCATATTGTCGTCGATTCCAGAAAACAAAATATACCATTTTTGTACCTGAGTCGTTATTGTTTTGAAGAATGTAATGCACCAACCATATGATGTGCATGTAGTAACTGCTTTCGCATGTAAACGAGCTGGTTTTGTTTAACGATCAAAAGTATAGTTCTTTAAGTTATCTTTGTGAAAGAAAGAAAGAAAAAAGAAAGAAAAAAGAAAGAAGGAAAAAGAGCTTTTTATCTAGAAAATGTTTTATTTTTGTGTTTAATAATTCTGTGCACCATTAGTTAAGATACCCTTATTTTTTTTTCAAATCGACGTGGAAGTTATTGGTGTGCAGGATGTTTAGAATTGAAATTTTATTCAGAATTATACTGAGATATCTATTTGAATTTTCTTCTTCTTCTGACATGAAAATGAAGACGCATCAGAAAAACGAGCACGTTCTTGTGCTGCACACCGTTCCTCGGATGGACGGCATCCAGAAAAACGAGCACATGATAAATGTGTGCTGAACACCGTTCCTTGGACGGACGGCATCGAGAAAAACGAGCATATGATAAATGTGTGCTGCACACCGTTCCTTGGACGGACGGCATCGAGAAAAACGAGCATATGATAAATGTGTGCTGCACACCGTTCCTTTGAAGAACGGCATCCAGAAAAACGAGCACATGATAAATTTGTGCTGCACACCGTTCCTTGGACGGACGGCATCCAGAAAAACGAGCACATGCTAAATTTGTGCTGCACATCGTTCCTTTGACGGACGGCATCGAGAAAAACGAGCACATGATAAATTTGTGCTGCACACCGTTTCTTGGACGGACGGCATCCAGAAAAACGAGCACATGATAAATTTGTGCTGCACACCGTTCCTTGGATCGTTGGACGGCATCCAGAAAAACGAGCACATGATAAATTTGTGCTGCACATCGTTCCTTTGACGGACGGCATCCAGAAAAACGAGCATATGATAAATGTGTGCTGCACACCGTTCCTTGGACGCACGACATCCAGAAAAACGAGCACGTGTTAAATTTGTGTTGCATACTGTTCCTTGGATGGACAGACGTCATCCAGAAAAACGAGCACGTGTTTGTGCTGCACATCGTTTCTGAGATAATATGAAACTTAATTTTATCCTGCACTTTGTTACGCTTTTATGATGAATATGTCAAGGGATGGACGAGAAACATGTTATACATACACGCCTGTAATACTATATATTTTAAGGCAATTTTTACATGAAAATGAGGATTTCCTATTCCTGACAATCTGTTCACTTATGTCTTTGCATTTGTATACTGAACCTGTAGAGAGGTTCAATATTAATTTATATTTATATTTCTTTAAAATAAGGATATAAAATTTCAATCGCTTTCAACATGTTAAAGTCAATGGCGCAAAGGCGCACATTTATATATATATATATATACGTTTAAAACTTGCAAAATGTTATCTTTTAAATGTAATGCTCGGAGTGAAATTACTTATATGTTGATGTCTCATGTTAAACTTCGTTAAACTAAATTTTACCGGACCCCGTGGTCTCGACAGCACACAGGACTCCGTAGAGCACAGATAGCGAGTTCGAGTACCGGTATCACCAGAGGAGCCGTGAGATTGCCCACGGTCAACACCAACCAGGGCCTGGTACTCTGCAGTTGTTCATAACGATCCTCATTAACAACTAATGAATTTGCAGAGTAATAAACTGCAGGTAACTTAAATAAAATCTAATTGCCAATTAATGAAAAGAAATATGAAAAACGAAAAATTAAACACGAAAATTGGGATATTAGATAAAATGAGAGAAATTGCAGCTCAACGGGGAGCGCGCGCCGAAGGCGCCCCCTCTGGATCCGCCACTGGCTAATAGCAAAGGCAATTTAATGCATATATATATAAACAATATATATATATATATGTGTGTGTGTATACACATATGTATATATATATATACATATATATATATTAGTATTAGATTAAGTGAAATTCCGAAAGGACGGCGAGTACTGGATGCAACCGGGGGGGGGGGGGGCATGGCCCTCTACGGCTTCCCGCTGGCTACGCTCCTGTAGTAGTAAATGAAGATGACAATCATCCGCGTTTATTGGAACAAATAGCTTAGATGGATATATACAATCATTTGACAAATACGATATTCATTTAAACGGGATCCAATGACCAGTCCTTGTCAAGTATACCGATTTATCACCCACATCTGAAAATTAGAAAGCTGTTTGAAGTATTTTGAAGACACATGTTATAAATCAATTCAGATATCTTAGACATTTATTTTTTATCTGTGGAAAATGTGCAACCAGAGGCAATTTAAAACAAGTGCTGCAAATGGAGAGGACTTTAAATCTCAACAGAAACTAGTAAGCATCAGTTCTGTCACCAGTTTGTCCAACAGTCATATTATGAATATGAAAACAGGCAAACGGGGGAGAACACATAACCTCTGCGAAGTTAGCTGGTAAAAGTAAAGAAATAATAATATATCATATCGAGAGATTCCTGTTACATTTTGTATATAATTATATCATACACGGCATTAGACGGATACATTTATTTTTGTTGTTTATAAGGGATGACAGGTGGGCCACAAGTATTGAGTTACGTGTGGCCGTTACAAGTTGCTTCTAAAGAGGATTCTAATGTAACCACAATACATAAACCATACAGAGAAAAAGTACGTACATGGTAAGGGGATATACAGTGGAACCCCGCCTTGTGACCACCCAACAGTTGCGACCACACCACAATTACGACCACTTATCTTGGTCCCGAATATTTTTTGGTGTTATTTATGTTTATGAATTACTCAAAAACACGACCACCCCTGAATTCGGAATTATGGGCAGATTTCCTTGCCCAAGCGCTGATGGGACCCCGCTAATGCGAACACCTACGACTAGTACTGAAATAACAATTGTCTAAAGTCAATTGCGTCTTGTAACAGCCGAGTGTTAATCTGTTCCCTCATATTTTCCTTACTCGGAGTCCGCGCCAAGATTCACTGAAGCGTACGTGATAGATCGAAGAGAGTAACCGGCGGACTGTCTGATCAATTTGTCGGTTTGCATGGCTAACTGTCGTGGGTCCTAGCGAAGCTAATACGGGATATCGCCAATGCAGTCTCTCGTGTAAATGGAGGAGAAAAACCACTGGCTGGCACAGCCGGAAGCCCATTTATGCAGGCAAGCGTGATTCAGCCAGATGGTCATTAGCACTGTCTTATCTGACCATCCCCACTTCATCAGCTTTACATATACGCGATTGACCCCGTTTATTTAATGTGACTATTGAACACATATAAGGCTGCAATTAATATTATTGGTATGCTGCAAGGAAGATTAAATGAAACTTGCAAAACCTGACGTTTATCCGAAAATGAAAGACCATGTGTAGCTTTGTCCTGAATTATTAAGCGAGTCCGTTGATATAAGATAAAGATATAATGCAGTATGTTATTTCTAAGCTTTTTCACGTTCATGCTACCATTTTAATTTCAACTCAACAACAGTCAATGAAGATAAGACCATATTAAATTTCAGGATAATTTGAAATGAAAAGCGCTTTGCACGGTGCACAGGCAGCTGTATTGAATGAATGGGGTTGAAAGGCTGTCCGCCAGGAGCGCTAGTTGTTTGCCTGCAATTTTTCAGGCAGGCAGGCAGATTCTACCTCCACACACGAGAGTATCGGTATTAGCAAAATTCCATATTGCCTACAGTAATCACTTGTATTACAACCACCTTAAGTGCGGGGATGAGAGCTCAGTATTTCTACTCATCACATATTGTTTGTTCCTCAATGGTCCAATTAACGAGCTAGTTAATCCTAAATGTGCTCATACCTCACTCACACTGAGCATTGAGCAGTCAGTAAAATGAATTTATAAAGCTTGCATTGGGGAAAATTACACAAATTCGACCAAGGATAGAAATTACTCTTTGCTCAGTCCAAAGAATGGTCGTAATTGTAGGGATCCACAATATATATATATATATATATATATATATATATATATATATATATATATATATATATATTGTTACGGGGTGACATAAAAGCGGACCGAACTGTCTCGCTAGTGAAGCTTGCTTTTCTAGCGAAGCGGTTGCAATTGGTACGCCGGACATGTACGCCACCGACCTGGGTTCGACTCCCGGATCGGCCCAGGATTTTTCCCCTGAATAATTTGTCTTCGTAACAAAATGGGGGCTTGTCCGGGATAGTAATAGTAATGCCCAAAAGCTTTCGCAGTGAAGTTCTAAGCATGACACGTTCCCGATTCCGTGGATCGAAACCACGCTCTGCTACTGCTTGCTTTTCTAGCGAAACGGTTGGGACGCCGGACTTGTGCGCCACCGACCTGGGTTCGACTCCCGGATCGGCTCAGGATTTTTCCCCTCAATAATTTGCCTTCGTAACAAAATGGGGGCTCGTCTAACGTGATAGTTAACTTTATGACCCAGGGAATAAGCTCACCAAAGTATGACTCCTGGGATAATTGGTCTAGTTCTGATAGCAGAACGCTCTTAAGAGGGGGTGTGTTAGGGGGTGACATAAAAGCGGACCGAACTGTCTCGCTAGTGAAGCAATCGGTTGGTACGCCGGACTTGTACGCCACCGACCTGGGTTCGACTCCGGGATCGCCCCAGGATTTTCCCCTGAATAATTTGTCTTCGTAACAATATATATATATTATTGATTATTTGGTGATGTTAAGGAATTCCGGACACTGTTTTTTAACTGACCCTTTATATAGCTGGAACTTTTTACAATTTGTATACAGCATAATTATTTTTTTATCACAATTTTATATTTAATATTTTGTTTTCAATTTCTGGCATAAAATAAGAAGAACATGATAAACATAGCATCCTGGGCAAGGAGCATATGTCCTGCACGTTTTCCCTTGGAGAGTATGAATTAAGTGTTGTTTTTCATGACTTGTTACGCAGTCATGATGCATGCATGCACATGTAAACGTGACGAAAAATAAATCTTACTTTTGGAGACCTGAAGAATTAGTTAAAATTCCTTGTCAAGTATCGAATAATCAGATTAATAAAGAAAAAATAAAAAAAATTATATGTAGTTACCTCTATAACTTAGATAGGCGAGGGGCAAAACGCTTGGCTCTCTTCGCTTGCTACCCGGGTTCGATCCCCAGCATGCATGGGTATGAGAGTGGGTTGTAGTTGCCAGTCCAAGGCCGGTGGTTTTCTCCGAATTCTCCGGTTTCCTCCGACTTTATAAAATCTGCCGAAAGCCACTATCGGAGCCATGGAGAGTGGCACTATTAGTTATAATAACTATTTGGACAATCCTTGTAAATAAACCAGTCTATATTTATAGATGACTGAATCATTTTAGGGACAGAAAATCAGTAAATTCTACTTTGAATCATGACATACCATTCCTCAAAATTTAACTGAAATTCATTAAGATCGTTTGCAATTATCATGTGTACAAACAGAGGCGAATATATAACCTCTGCTACCCCATTTAATGTTGGTAATGCCAGAATAAAATATGATTTCGAAAGGTTCCTTTTCACATGTATTATATAAGGGATGTTATACTACATATTCGGTATTATTGGCGTAAAAAGTTGGCTGAAGGGCGGAGACGTGACCATATGTGGTTCATACGGAGGAACGTGTTCGCTACAAGTTAAAGGATGTTGGTGTAACCACAGTATATAAACTCCACCTGTGAACCATACACAGTTACAGGATATTTCATTAGTGTTGACTAAGATTTTGTATCTTGTTTTAACATAGCTATTGTGCTATTAGCCGTTTGTTGTGGCCTCCGGTCCCTTTTTATTTCAATCAAGTGTGGGCGTCAGAGTCGGTTACTTCATCATTTTGTGGTTTGTCAAGGTCTCTGTGTTTACGCCGATCATGTCATGACAAGCCCACGGTTTTCCTTTAAAATGTTTATCAAGCCTGTTTTTCTAATCAAACACTATATACTGCGAATATACTATTTCAATATGATGTATCTTGACAATCAGAATGTCCGGGGTAAATCCGTCGTCTGATGACATAGTGAACAGAAGACACGCTAGATGGCAGCACCGACTCTTGATTCTCTTCAAAGGCAACAGTTCTCGCTTTGATATTTCTCCTTACTATCTTAACGACCTTTTTCATGAGTTGATAGTTAATTCATTTGATTTGGAGACCAGCTGAATAATACTCAGTTCGGTAAATAGAAGCGTACCATATCGAAAAAAAAACTAATTCTCTGCCCATTATTTACATCCTTATAATTCAGTTTAATTTCATATATCTATCACTCCAGAGACCTGCCAAGATATTTCCCTGGGAAATCAGTAAGAAGTTATGACTCTGAACGTGTACTTTATATACGATATAGGCAGGAGGTTCAGATGGGGAGTTTATGTTTCTCTCAGGTAATTTGTGATCGTATTGTACGTATGATATATTTTTGATACATTATATATTTATGTTTTAGTTATGAACTTCCTAAAAGCATCTTCTTAAGTACACAATAATAAGACTAGACAGGACCGGTGGTTATTTTTTTCGTACAGTCCTGTGCCTGATATAACCACGCCCACTTCCTGTCTCGTGTTGGAATTAAACAGGAAGCTCTGATTAGCCACCGGCTAAAATGTTGGACGCACCCTGTCCATTTCGTCTGCATTAAATTACATAACAAAAGCATATAAAAACATATCTTGTGACATTACGACCTCGCAAAAAAACATTCCTGTCGAGGATGACCTATATGGGGGGGGGGGGGGGGGGGGGCTTTATTCAAAGACCCCTGTACATATGACCTTCAAGCATTCAGGTCAATTTTAGCTCTGAGACCGCTTTCTAGTTGTTAATTCTATAAACATGGGCACCATGGACCAATGTAACTGCATGAGTATATAAATCATTCCTAACATTGGATCGCTGGCAGTGCTGAGCGTCAAGAGCTCGGAAGAGCCTTATTTTTTTTCCTGTTTTCAGGATTCGCACGAAATACTTGTAAACAGTTCTTTTACAAATACCCCTGACATTTACTCGGTCGTTGATATCAGTAAGTTCTGACATTTAAAATTCATTGTACGAGAGGTGACCCATTCTTATTGCGAACCAAGCACCAAGTAACCCTGGAAAGGCCGTCTCGCCTCCGCGGGCATTCAAAATTTGAACAATAGATAGTTTCTTGTCGTTATACGTTTGTTACTCTTAGTGTGGTTCGCATCATTAAAACAATTTTTTTTTCAGGTTTAGGTGTCGTTATAAGATCATATATTATATATACACTGTTGTATAAATAGTTTCACTTATGACCCAGTGGCGGATCCAGAAATATGAGAACACGGGGCGCTAATATTTGGTGAGTGACTGTTGAGTATTATTACAACTATTATAAGTTCTTAAATTTTTTGTTTTATAAATGCTATCTATATATTTATTACTATTATTATTATCACTAAACGTAACATTTCAGTCTATGTAAAATATTTTTTTTTATTTCACCTATCCCCCCCCCCTATATGTGTGCCTTAAAGTTAATTATAGGTACATGGGGAAGGATATGGGAGGGAGTGCCCCCCCCCCCGCCCATATTGGGAAATTAAAGAGGACATTTTGAAGCACCTGTCAAATAAAATATAAAGATTCTCTGTTCCTTCACTAATATTTTCTTAAAAGATTTTGCATAACAGATTCATAATTTACGGGGGGGGGGGGGTACGTCTGGCCGAATTTAACAGTAATATTATTTCAAAATAAGGGTATTAACTCGAAAGTAACATGCATGTCAATGGTGAAATGCATATCTATGTTTATCACTTGAAAAATATCCTCTTTTAAAAAGTAAATCTCGTGGTAAAATAATTGTTAAAATGTTCAAGTCGTAAGTTAAACTTTTTACCGGATTCTGCTGTCAAGACAGGCACCGGATCAGATTGTGAATTAGAGTAGCAGCTAGCCACCAAGGGTGACTATAAAATGTTAGATATATCTGAGAGTACATTTTATAGTCACCACCCCATGTATGCACTTGGGTGGGATTCTAACCTCTGTATGATCTTGGTCTATAAAAGGGAGAAAACCCCTCAGTAACTCGAGTATCTCATTTTTAAAGACAAAATTCTGTTATGATAAGCTAATTGCATAAATACCCTGCTTAATTATGTCTATAACTCTTACAAAACTGGACCAGTACACATAACAGTGTCGCCGCTACATATACATTCTAACTGCTTCTGTCGTGGCGTTTATGAGCAGAACGACTCGTGTCTTCTTAGACCAAAATACACAACAACTAAAGTAAAATGCACTTACAGTTGCCAATATGTTGCAGTTGTATTGAAAATAAAATACTTTTGTCATAGTGAAGAAGTTTTAATGTCACCCTATCCGTGAAATTGAAAATAAAACAGTCTTTTCCGGAAAATACGATCGTATCGTGGTCAAATACCACTTATCTCTATATATGGGGAGGCGACGAAACAGTCGTCCGTTAACGGTGCAAGACGTTTCGTCGCTGCAGGCGGCTAAGTAGCAGCCCGAAGAGATGTGAACTTTTTCACGGTCCACCCACACCCAAGCTGAGGTCTTTAGGCTAACGGGAAGGCCGTGCCTCACTCACAGGCGAATGCAATTTGGGGGGTTCCTCTGTGTCGTGACCCACCTCAGTGTAATAACGGAAACTCTTTCACTCGTTATAGAATTATTTAGATAGTATCTTAACAGTAAATCACAAAGTTGTTAATTAATATCTTCACTTATGATTTCGAAAGTAATACACTCTGGATCATTTAATCGTGTAATTTCTAGGGAATAAAAAGAATCTGAAAAATTAATTTTAATAACGAGTTCATGGGAACAGATATAGATAAAATGAGAGACATTTCAGCTCAAAAGAGGGGAGAGGGCGCCCCCCCCCCCCTCCCCGTATCCGCCACTGCATGCATGCATGGCGGGGTTAGTCACCTGAATTTTCAAAGGTACAGTCATCAGTTAAAAGGCCCCTATCAGTTTGACTATACCCCTGTCACCAAAATGATAAAAAAAATGTTTACTTCCATTCCTATGAATGGGGGCCGGATTTTCTACCCACTGTCACTTCGGCACGGCTGGTTTAACCCGATCTTGTTCAACCCGAGTAAGAGTGGAATCCGTGTTGTCATGAGAGTGCGTGCTGTCCCTGAATCAAGCAGCAGGGATAGCCTATAATGTCAGCCGAGCGCCCCCGCGTAGGCTGGTACCAACCCACCTACAAACCAAATCGTTTTATTTGATCTGATAATAAACCGGGCGTTCCCAAACCGCACATGAAGATCCTAGGATTCACCATGCAATAAACGGCTCTCCCTCCTGGTCCTGGTCCATTGCTACAGTACCCAAACTAAGCGGAACCCACCCTTCCGTCAGAGGTCGTTTCAACTCAAAACGAACCTCTTCCGGTTAGGCACTGCGGGGCGGTCTCGACTACTTTTCACAACTCTGAAACTTGAAAATCAAAATTTGTTACACTTCGCGGAAATACCTTACATTTACATGTGACATGCACATGCTTACAAAATACATGTATGAATTACTCCATAAAGTTCTAACCACAAAAACAACCATGTTTAAGTAATTTACCTTGAAAATTCTTATCCGGAAGTAATTGAGTGGACTACATGACCCTCTTCATTACATTTATACCTACGCCGCTGATATATTAAGAAGTCTAGATGCATTGTGGGCCGTAGGTTTGAAAGCCCACAATTCCTAACCAGCACAGTCTACTCCTGTGAGTCCGACTCTGCGCAGTGTAGAGGCGGAACTGTACATAGGCATGCGGAGTCCTCCGGTTTCCTCCTATTTCTTTCCTGGGACCCATACAATTGTACAGAAAATTTAAATAATCGGTCCACGGCCTCATGGCTCAGTCCTCTAGATAACGGTAACCATGCATACAATAAGAATGGTCTGTTTTTTTTATTTAGCCTTCGTGTTATATCATAATATTGCACAGAAGACAGAGGCAATAAACTGCTTCAAGACAATAGATACAATTTCTTACGTTTTATTAATAATTTAGCATTTTTTCAATGTGGCCCTTAATTTAAAAAAAGTCACTCAGACGGAATGACAAACAGACACAGGAAGACATATTCTACTTTAAATACGTTAGAGGAAATACAAGCAGATGGTTTCCAGTGTTTCATTATACGTGTATATCTGAGTGTGTCTAGACTATACAATGAGGGCAGTACCAAAACCTGAAGCACACACACACACTAACCTCTCTGGTGTATGTGTGTGTGTAGACGTGATGTGTGTGGCTTGTTAGAAGTAAAGATTTGAAGATTTAGCATGTTGCGCGGCTGTGACCGTCAAGTGAGACGAGACATTTCTTTCAGCCAACTCAGCGTGAGACGACCAGAGTGATCGCGTGACACTGCCAGAGTTAACCGGCTTATTGGTGTCGGATAAGACTAATTGAGGTAATACGGCTTAGGCATTGACCACCTTTTTTGCATCCCGATGCGTTGTCTAGAGGTTTCTGATATCTGTTAATGTAAGTAAAACATGACTTTATGAAGAGGAACATTTTATTGATAAAGGTTTGTTTGTCATGTGTATGCAAAAAATATTCAGGGATATACATGCATAAATTCCACATTAATTGTAAATTTCATATAAATTTCAATACTTTAGAAATGTTAAGAAATTAATTAAATTTTACAAATTTCAACACATTTCAATAAAGTACATATATATATATATATATATATATATATATATATATATATATATATAGAGAGAGAGAGAGAGAGAGAGGGAGAGAGAGAGAGAGAGAGAGGGATGGTGGGAGGGGTTAGATACTAAAATTTTGAAAGATTGAAGAAATGCATTTTATTTCTAATACTATTCCTCTCACATTTATACATGGCACGTGATCTCCCGTGAACCGTGACACTCAAAACACAGCCCATGCAGCTTGTGGGCTCGTCCGGTCGTAAAAGATTGGTGACGTCATGCCCTCGGTTCACCCCCATAGACGTGTACCGGTTTACCCGACCACATCTGCACACGCAGCGTACTTTGTTTACGTGTATACACGATTTGCCTCAGTAGGCAAGGCTCGAAAATGGAGGGACTTTGAAAAGATCGTTGACCCTTTTGTGACCTCATAGGTTCATTTCTGGAGAGATCCACCAGAATTTATTGAAGGGTTAAAATGGGTATATGTTTCGAAAGTTCGTAGAGAAAACAAGAAAAAAACATGCTGCAAGGTTAAACACACGCCGTTCATAAGCAAGGATGAAAAGAAAAAAATGTCAGTATGCCTTAAACACTGAAAATCTATATTCACTCCGTCATCAAATATTATTCTATTTTGAAAAACTGCTTTAGGGGCCAATAAAGCCTACGATCTGCAACGTTTTCCACTTAAGCATAGTGACGTTGGAACCACTTCAACGTGAAAAAAAATTCAAAAACTGTCTCTCGATGGACTGCCCTGCTTACATGCATTGTGTACCATAGGCGGGGCCACTCACTAATTAAACTGCCCGCCATGGCAGAAGTTCAGATAGGCCTCTCGACAAATGATCATCTGTCAATGTCCAAGCTTGATACCGTATTAAACTTAATCGCATATTTATTTGAAAAAGCAGATCTATTTTTTTTTTTTTACCTTATTTAACTTATTGAATATATATGTGATTAAAGGGAGCATGAGATGCATGGGAGCGTAAATGCATCAATTTGTAACGCCCGTGGCTACATCTGCCGGTAATTGTGTAAATTACTTGTACAGACGTACCTCGCTGTTGCGTCTCAGACTCAGTTGTTTGGTGGTGGTGGTGGTGGTGGGGAGGGGGGGGGGGGGGGGGAATAAATTACTAGTATAAATTACTTGTCTCAGTTCACACCCATATCAATTACTGCTGTATGACTGGTTCTTTTAATAATATAGATAATATACAAACAGCAACAAAGCTTTGTTGATTTTGTTGATCACCTTTACACATAGATAACCGTTAATATTTTGTCTTCTTAAGAAAATAAACTTGAATTGGTTATATCCCACGCAAAGGTCAGAATGCGGATATATATATATATATATATATATATATATATATATATATATATATATATATATATATATAATGGGGCGGTGATATATCTAATACGACACTTAAGTCTTAATGGCAAAACAAACACTGATTTTGTGTCAACGTTTATGCACATACTGATCAGAAAATGCAAAAAAAAGTATAAAATCAACAAAATAAGTGTAGAGATCAAAAATGTTGTAATTAAATTACGAGTATTACACTTAACAGGAGAAAGTGATCCCTATATATATCAAACTTTAACCAGCAACTGACTTCAGAACAACATCTTTGTTTCTGTGTTTGAGCAAGCATTAACGTATACCTATTGATCAGTGCATTAATATAATAAATATAATAATAATAATAATAATAATAATAATAATAATAATCATCATCATCATCATCATCATATAAATAATAATCAGAATAAATATAAGTATGTCAACAGCATTGTAAATTTCGAATAACAGCCCGTGCCGCGATAAGATATCAATTTTTTTTGCCAGAATAGTATTATAGTGTTATTTTGACATCTTTATTCAAATAACTGCGTGTATCAGCATATTTCAGTGGGTTAGCTATAACAGAAAAATTTAGCAGTATCTTGACGAAGCCAGAAATAGCAAAGATCTTTCAGCTACACTTAACTTGCCTTGCAGTATTGTGATGGACCCTGACAAGTTTTACTTCTACGTGTACCACAGATTAAAAACTTTTACCTGTTACACCATTTTCAGAGTTTTTTATATATCCCGTATATGTGGGCCCTATATACTATTTCAGCATACCTCTTATTTGCAAAAAAAGATCGCTGACACCCCCCCCCCCCCCCGTCCAAGACCTTAGATCCGCCGATAACAAGCACGCCCTCTGGGTCGCCACGCCTTCTCCCATGTGGGGCATTACCTAGTTTTGAACCTCCCTCCCTTTTTTTTTTATTTCTGGGTCCGCCCCTAAAATGTCCCATTCTTCAAAGGAGAACAGCGAACTAAGTGTCCAAATGGAAGAGATGGATATCGGGGAAGACCTTGGCTAACGGGCCTTGTTTCAACGATAATAAGTTTTTCTGGCCGGGCACTTAGTCTGTTTGGGGGCCGGCGGACAGAAGGTCAGGTGTCAGTTATTGTGTGGGTAGGTATGGGACTCCTACAAAGTGGCAAACACCGTGCCACTGGCGGTTCGCTATCTGGCTGTTTAAGTCCATGAACGAACCCTTGGGTTCTTGTCAGACGATGGTGTTACGGATATCTTGGTAGATAAACTCGGGGGTTACACAGCTGCGCTAATGCCGCGTAAAGGGCAGAGTGGATCTGAGCGAGCCGATTAAATGTGGCAGATACGGCAAGCCACGTGGTAGGATGCTTCGCTGTTGACAAGGACGCCACTTGTAGCTAGGGATGACACCAACTCCGTGCTGTATACGCCAGTACCGCGCTCAGGCCATCTCATTCACAGACAGCACGCAGGATTTATAGCATTGCCACCCGACAGCCAACCATATCAGCTGCTCGCGCGCCCAGGAAACGTCGCTACAGCCACAAGGCTCAGTTCGCTCAGCATTTGAAGCGGAGCCGTGGCTTCTGTCAAACATTTACACCCGCGGCCGACCAGTGTACACTCGCATAGGTCACTTTGCACCTTCCGCGGGGAAGCCCCCCACACCTGGAACCATCGCAATAGGGGCTGTCACGGTAGCAGCAAGCAGAACTGGCGACAACAGCGGACCAGCTTTCACAAGTTTACAAGTGTTTTGTATTTGTGCCAGGAGCGTATTTACCTAGATGTTTTGCTGTCAGGAGTTAAGCTATTTTATTAGTTATAATTGTTTATTTCCGTAGCCCCCGAGCTGGCTTGGCGGGCAGGATAAAGTTCAACACGTGCTCTTTTATGTCTGTATGACGTTAATTGGAAAGTTGAGAAATTAGCGGCGTGGAAGTGCAGCGTACAGGGAGTTGTGTCTACTACTACTACTATACAGTTGGCTAACAGCAGTTCACTTATAATGTATCTGAGGACGGCAGTTCGGATTTCAGTCTTGGTGTATGTATCCTTGCTTGGCCTCGGTACCAGATGTTACGGTCATCAGTACTCTCGGGACTTGGCCCGTGAACGAGAACCCCTGGAGCCTGAAGGGATCGTCCACAACTACGACGACCCATGCAAAGCAGGTAACCATACCCCACTCCCCCGGGCAGGGACTGTTTGGATACATGTAGTTACCGTTGGCCCGTGAGAAGCCCCCATAGAAAGCTTTCAAGTGGCACAGGGACTGTCCACGGTTACCAACAGATACCTGAACATGTCCCCTATACCGCCGATCGATTAAAACTACCTTAGTCTTAAAAAAATACTTATAACAGCGATGTAAAATATTCTATAGGTATAATTTGAGTTTGAGTAACCAAATTCCTCTTTTCCACAATTACACCCCCCCCCCCACATGTACAGTACAAATGTTATCTATGTGAGCATTTGACATCTTACGATAAAGACGTAACTTAAAGCTGAATCAACCTACCTAAGCATAGCTAGTTTGAGGAGATAATCAGCTGATCACAGTAATCCTGCAGGTATATATCAGACTATTAGTGAGTGACATGAGGTTAATGTTTACCAGTCGTGCTTGTATTACAACATGTACTACAGCTTGCCATATGGACCTTGCCACGGCAAATTACCTGTAGAGATAACGGATGCCCATCACTCCTCGCATCCCGGGTGACAGGCTTACAGCGAAGCGTCGTCTAATTAGGCACCCGGGATAACGGCACCCAATTAGAAGCACGCACCTCGAGGAACAGGTGTGGCCCCACTGCAAGTTGTATACCCACACTTATGTATTTTCAATCTGGTTTACCGCCAACATCGGTATTTAACCTTGTGTATTAAATACCAGGAGTCGCGTTACTTTTAACTATTTCTTCTCCGCGACCTTTCAAAACCCACATTATTTGCCTATTTCATCAGCAGCTATCGGTCCCAGTCATGCTTGAGAGAAAAACGGTCCTCTGCATTTGTAACCTAATGATTTTTTCTTTGTTCGCGCGGGCAGATCATGCAAGCTCATGCAAAGGTTAACCACATGTTTTATACATAATCTTTGAACATTTGGTTGGTTTAAAAAAAGACAAAAAGTATTATTTGCAATTGGACGATATAGTGATGCCCATTTGACCAGATGAACCATCATATGGCAAGATCACACTTTTTAAATTGACACCGGATTCAGTCTAGAAGTCGGGTTTTGAGATTTCTGAGCGAATCTGGATATTTCCATGCAGCTTACGTTAAGTCGTTATTTTCTTATATACACATTAATTCTTAACTCGGATTTTATGTCCGTGCACATTGCTGGTTGGAGAACTAAGATACGAAACTAATGATTGTTTCAGGAAAACGGTTTCTTTACTTTTTTTGCTAAAAATAACAGATGGGCTCGGTTTTTAGAGAAAAATTTTGCAAACGCGCTAAGCTTAAATTATTTGAAATAAATTAAAGCTATAATGAAAATGTGAACAACAATCAGAGAGCTATATAGTCCAAGCTGGAGTATAATTTTTTCACAGACCAGTTTTATTTCAATGTTATATATTTAACATTATTCGCAGTACAATGTCATGTATATTATAAACATTGTGAGCAATTAACTCGTTAAATTCATTAGTTACTTGTGAATATCTTTATAAGTCCAACTGTGCACGATAAAACTGTAACAAGGCACAACATATATAGAGCTCTGACTTACTTATTATACTTTCTTCCCATGTCGCCATGTATATACAGCTGTATATGAATGGCGTGTGCAATTCCGAAATCTACCCCGTGCACGGTCCATGGATGGTTTAATTCGCAGTTTCATGCACCGAAACCTGTTTTGGTTTCGCTATATAAAGTGAACGGTTTCCCAAAACTAAAACCAGTTTCGTATATTTAAGTGAGACTTGAGTTTAATTCCGAACATCATATAATTTTGTTGTTGTCATGTGTAAACGAACGACGGACTCTTTTTAGCGAATCTACATTATACACACCATGCATGTAAAACATAAAAGAGAGCCGTGGTGGAATGGATTCTTTATAGTTCTTTGATGTTTTATAACGTGCGACTTTCAGTGAAATAGTTGTATCATATATGACATCAACCCCATTGTATATTGATCAGATCATTAGATAAAGCCAAAAGAGTAGTATTTTCCAGGAGGTATATCGCATTCTCAGGAGACGAAATTTAAATTCTTGCTCTTCAAATTTGATGCTTGGATATATAATGGTTTCTAGTGTAATATCTATATATACACCTGGATAGAGTAATTGATCTCCTCGCGCTATATAGCAAGCAGAACTAAAGTGCAGATTGACTTGCTGACTATTGATTATGATACTTATTTAATTACAATAACCGATTATAAAACAGATTTTAAAACAACTCGAGGAAAGACTTAGCGTTCTCTGAAATTTTCCAGAAGATTACAACCGAAATGCGATCCGTTCCGTGGTAATATGACAGTGTACGGTGAAGTGTGGACCAGACCTCTTCTAAGAAACAAATTCACTGTTGAAGAGAGTACATTTAAAAGAGTCGTGGTCCTGGATACTCTTAAAATCTTTCCGATGAAGCACACATATATACCCATCTGCTGGTTCGTCTGGCTGCAGAAGAACCTCTATACCCCTAGCTGTAAGCCTAGAACACCTGTTTTCCCAGCAGCTGCCGGTGCTTCTTCCAGCCGACGCAGCATGGTACGCACGGAACTCGCAGCGTGGCTCGTATAACAGTTTTACGGTACATACCGCAGGCAGCCACACCTGTTGGCCAGGTTAATTGGACATTAGGGCAATTTCTTTGAATCTAATCACAATCCCTGGACCGCATACCTGACATGGCAAGGGCGGAGGGTTTCGGCTGGCCCGCTGACAGCCTTCACTGAGCGTGTCTGTTATTACCTCAACTCGTCATCCGTCTTCCAACCTTGTGCGTTTTTTTTTCACATACTGGTTCTAGGTGTGCCACGAAAACTCTTACGTCTGCGGTGTATTTGAACATATGTTATACAGGTGACCGTCTGATTTATAGTATATGCGTTAGATTTATGCCTAGGTTTCTTGAGCATGTTTCACACACGTTGAACAATACACACGTAAAGATATATACTGACAGAGAACAAGGCACGTGTTACGCATGTATACTATAAAGATATATATACGAGGGCCATTTACTATTATATGTGGCAAGACTGATTAAAACGGACTGGCCAGATAACGAAAACCATCACTGCAAATTCATAATGCAGAGTTTACATGTTGGGTAAGTTACAAGAAAACAAAATTTTCCACTAAAGCTAATGTTCATGCTTTTGAGAGGAGCACACGCGCTGTTGAACGCGTATATCTCAGCATACTTATTTAAGTATACAAACATAATGACTGAGTTGAAACGATGTATTTGTCACGATATCCACACAAAATTCTTTCGTTAAACGCTTTTGGCATACTGACAGTTGGCGCATATGTTTTCTTTGATTGCTATATTTAAATTAATTTGGACCAGAGAGAGAGAGAGAGAGAGAGAGAGAGAGAGAGAGAGAGAGAGAGAGAGAGAGAGAAAGTGAGATTTTAATAAACAGCTCCTGTCACGGGTGTCAGCTCAGTTTAAGTACTTCATATCTCACATTACATAACCGGCATACTTGGCTGCAGGATCACGTGACCACATGAAAACAACTTTTCATAATACACCCGTCTGACCTGACAACCGCATTATGGCCCAACACTTCCCCTCAGCCCAGGAAAGGAAACTGTCATCAGTTCTATTAATATATATATATATATATATATATATATATATATATATATATATATATATATATATATATATATGTATATATATATACTTATAGTATGTGTAATATATGTAAAACCTAAAACCTTCGGCGTTTGTATGACGTCACAGAAAATATGGTATACCCCGTCCTGCCATTAAAGCTTAACTGTGTTAACTGATCATTTTATGACTTTCTTCTTGAATTTTCATACAGCTGATAGAAAGACAGACGCAACCTTTCGTGCATATATAGTGCGGAATATAGTTTCATAGTTTCTGTTGTTAATACTGCATGCATGGTTTACCGTGCATGTATGCATGGCGCTAAAGGAATTAGTGGTAGAAAATTAACCTTCAGTTTAAGTCTTCACCTGAAATACGTCTTCTTGTTGCTTGCAGTGTTCGATAATTCTGTGAGCAGGTATCATTGATCTTACATGAGAGCGGAAATGGCGGACTTTTGTGCTGCAAATTGAAAAGAAAACGATCGGCATATCAGTTACAGTGCCGTGTAAATATAAATCTATACAGAAGAAAAAAAAGCCGCGTTTGAGACATCTTTTATTTCTCCACGGTAATAAGACCTGGTTCAAATTCCCCGGGTATATACTGTTAGCAAAAATAGATCTTATGTTACACATGTATGGACTTTGTTGTGTTTTCAGTCTACCTAGCGGCTGATAGACATTTCCTATGTTTTCAAGTGGCCTTTACCGATTGCTGACGTTTATTAACTAAAAGTAATCTCTTGAAGTTTTATTAAAATAGACCAGAAAATACCGACCCAACCGCCCACAGGTTGTTCGTTTTGTTTATATCCGAGTGTTTATAACATGTGGGGCTCCGCAAAAATGATCCAAACACATTTAATAAGGACATCTGTCGGCAAGTGCATGAGAAAAAGCACGCAAAGGGTCTTATAACTTTCCCGTTTGTTAATATTGTAGTGTTTACTCATATATAAGCTGTAGATAAACAAGCCCATGCATCCGTCGCAGCGGCTCTAAAAGAACTCTCTTTTGGAAACATGAGTTACCTAGAGTTAATTAATATGTACTCAGAGTATAGGCCAGAAAGTTCTATAGAGCATGCAGGCAGGTGAATAGTTGGCCTTAAGGATCACTGCATGCATTTGTTACTATTATAGATGGTACTCCGCGTAAGTGTGTGCATATATATATATATATATATATATATATATATATATATATATATATATATATATATAGTGCGCATGGTGCCTATACGCTACCTATAGAACGCTATAAATCTGCCATATACGTCTGCGTTATACGTTTGCGATAAACGAGGAAATACGTAACGCCGACGTAACGTTTTGTGAAAAGGATATTACGCTGCGTTTTCATTGGTCGTAAAAAACGCAAAATTAAAATATGTCAATGAAAATTTTGAATGTGACGTATAGACAAGTCGCACTAAGAAAAGTGCAATGACGTCGCCAACAGTTTGCCCAAATGTCATGCAGCGTATAATATGCGCGTACACGTAACGCAACACACGCGTTACGTCTGCGGATATGATCGGAGACTGTCATGCACCGCATAATTAAGGCGCCCCGTAAAAGAAATGTTCTCATAATTTAAATACAAATTTCAAGTAGGTTTAATGGAAGTAAAAGACGCAAAAAAGTCAGCGAATGATTCATTTATAAATACTGAAAAAAATGCATGCAGCATGCAGATCCGAAAACCGTGTTAATTAATCAAGATTGCACGAAGGGAAAGGGATGTATACATAAATTGATAGACAGCCTTATATAGGATAAGGAAATGACTTTATTGTTAACGCATACGCACGTCCGCAGGCACGACCGTACGCCCGCACGTCCGCACGCACGTATGTGCCGGCACACGATTTCAGAGAGCATGCAATTGAATGTATGTGATTTCATTATACTAAGTGTGGCTATTATTTTGAACATTAAGAAGAACAGCATCAGCGTTTTGTATATATAACGCTGAGCCGTTATAAGAAGCCCCTGTGAAGGACTTAGATAAGTTTAGCTTACGTTTACATAGGAACAAGGTGCATTTGCATATATATCAGTGAAATGCGTCATAGATTTCACAGAGGACAGGCGTGTTTAGGTTTACGTACCTAAACAAAGGGCTCGTATGTTTGCACGTCACACGTGACCCTGGTTAAAAGGCCCGACTTACGTCATGAACGTCGGCCGATGCCTGCGTACATTGCACTGAGAGAACTCAGGCAACGTCAGGTTTTTTTTTTTACGTCAGGTGTATTTTTTTTACTTCGGGGTCTAGGTACACCATGCACCACTCGCACAAACAACAATTTGATTATCTTGATACATATACCTTGTTTACGTAGTGAGGATCCTTCTCTAGCAGTCTTTATGTATAAGTTTTTAAGCGTGTCTCATAACATATTATTGCAGCAGAAGTGCCCCATTAAAAGGCCATCTCCAGTTCTCTTTACCCATATTGTCTTTCTGTATGTTTGAATAAGAGTTCATGCTTGCTGCACGATATCAGAGAAAGATACCGGAAAATGAGACTTGTATTAGCATATATCTTTTATATATATGTGTGTGTGTGTTGTGCAGACTCAACAATACTGAATCTTGACGGCTAATAGGTTAATTAATAAAAACCTTGAATTTTTTTATATATATCCTGCATGTTCTCGCAAACAATGAATATATGAATGCCCGAAGAGGTATATATAAAGGTCCTATTATTGCATTATGGTATTCTGTACTGCATGACCACGTAATAAATTGTTCATTGTACTGTTTCATCGGTCATAGCACTGGAACAAAAGAAAAGTGCGATTTATACCCGGATCCAGTTCTATAGAGTAGATAAACCCAGTTATAATGTGTGTACCTTGGTGGACACTTAAGTCTGAATATAGTTGATCTGCACTTAATGACCGTAAAAGATGTATAAGTATATAATTGCATGCCTTGTTTGCAATTGTATGACCATAGTTGACACCCACCTTTTCTTTGTCTGGTTTGTTGGAAACAAAAAGTGAACTGAGTGCTTATATAGGCGGATATAGGCCGAAGAATATGTATGAAAAGAAAGTGTGTATATGTATATGCAGGCTGGAGTGCATATTTTCTGCCCGACGCGGGTTTAGGTGTTGGAATGACCATGCATGTTTGTCCTTGTAAATGTTAATTGAAAAAAAAAAAAATGCAGAAAACCGTGAAAACTTAGATTCAAACTGAAATAAAGTTTTTAATAATGCAAATGCATGTATATATGATGGCAAAATCCTCTGTTTGTAGTTTACGCTGAATTGGTATAGGTCATTTATACAAATGGTATAAGCAGATATTATGGGCGCTATGCCGCTCGAATCCAATTCTCTACCAAAATTCCATTTTATACTGCGGAGGCAAATTAGTTGTTCTATTATATAAAGACAGGGAGAAAGACTTTTCCGCTTATCGCATACATGCAGTGCGCCAGGTAAACGCATGTAGCTTTACTGCATTGTTATTACTGCGAGTTATTTTGTGAAATGTCAGATTACCGCCTTTTTTTAATATTTAATGTTTACGCATTTCCTTTGTTGAAAAGATAAGGCCATGCATGAGGTGTTGATCTGGTCTATAGTTTTTCGAAAGTTTATTCGTCGATGATAGTCTATTGTGGATTATAAGCCATAACTGATCAGTTAACCTGGGATTTCGATAAGTCGCCCAAGCCCTATTTCGTTTTATACCTGGTATGAGAGGCTCCTCCGCTTGGTCTGGTCCAGTATTTGAACAAACATCGTCCTGTGCCGTAATTTAAACATGCAGTGGCAACCTTCGTGGTTATAACCACAAAAGGCTTCTAACCACGCACAGCACTGCGGTCCCATGCATGCATGAACCAGCAAGACCTCCATGCATAAGTGAGGTCTGCATGGTTTTAATTTGGAAGAACATTTGGATGTGGTTAGTTTGCCATTGTCTCTTTCGGTTTACTCGTCCTTTGGGTTGTATTGAACGGGTCTTGCGAGATCCTGTGCATTACCTTTTCAAGGAGGAAAAAAACGGGTAGAGTTTCGTTGATTGCTTTTGTTCTGATTGTTAGAAATTCTGCCTAAGTATCCATGTGCTATATACATACACCATGTCATGCCTTCGGGGGATCATATGAAAAACCTATATTTCATTTCCAATCGATGACAGGTAACTCTGAAATGGCGGATTTTGGTGATATATATAGTGGAAACATGTCGCAACCCTCCCTCCCAATGCCAGGGAGCCAGGTATTGAGTGTATATATAGCCCTTGGTCCGGTACACCTCGCGACCTGTGCTGCTTCACTGCTGTGACGCCAGGCTTTCAGCTTTAGTGCATTGTGGCACATATTATTGCCCTTAAAGTACAAGGGATCGACAATAAACGAGCAGGATTATGTCCGCAGGTTTTGTATGGTGTTTTGAACCTCAAAGCACCCATTATGTCATCAGGCTTAGCGTCGCCGGTGTACGGTGGATGCGTGATACCGGGACAGCAACCCGTAGTCACTAATAACAGTAATAAATATACGACAGATATAGCACATGCTTCCTGAACCATCAGCCGGACGCGGCCGTCGGAAGTTCCTCGAGGCTTCTCACACCTCAGGTGTAGCAAATAAATTCTTAATTGGTTGTCCATCAGCTGCGCTGTCGGTCTTATCCTGTTTAAGTGGAAACCGACTTGCCGTGGGTGGGAATGGGATCTGTGACCCAAACAACTGTTTGAGGTTCACTTATAGATACTTGGATTTTATTGAGTAAAATTAGTCGATGATCGAAGCCTGAAGATGCTTTTAGTGGAGCATGCTAGGCCTACAAGACGGCAAGACTAATGTGTCTGTATTTAGTCCCAGTAAATAGACAAATGATATACTGTAAACAGAGGGCATAAACTGGTATATATACGTGTATAGGCAACTATAGTGTAAACAACAAGCATAAGCTTGTGCTCTTGGCAAAGACTGCGGTTACTGTCATCACCAATGCTGAAGTCTGATTCCGTCACCTCGAAGGAAATGATCAACTACTGAACATTGTGTTGACAGTCTGAAACCAGAATTACAGCTATATGGTAAAATAATGGGCGCGTGGATTGAGTATTTCCACAATGAGTGTCGCATTATAATGCATTAACAGTATAGGAAGCTGAAATATAAGAGACTGTCTTGCAGGACCTGTTTGGTTTGCGTAATTTAGTCAGCTTCCACCTCGGGTCAAAGCTTTTAGAATTCCTGGTTAATAGTAACCACCATTACGAAAAAATATAGAATGACAGAATGAGGGAAAGAGTGTCAACGGATATAAAAAGGAAAACTAACGTGAGGGAATCATTTCTTTAGCCTTCTGTTATGATCATTAACATACAAGCAAGATGAAGCAACAGCATTTCCGAGTACGAGTCCCTTTTCGCTTAGCTGCCTTATCACTGTTGTTGTCCTTAACGCCACACACTTTTATATGACTTAATTGAATTTTCTTTTTATTTACAGCTGGGCTGCTTGGTGACATTGCCTTGTCAGATGAGGAATACCAAAAACAATTAGAAATTGCGTCCAAAGTGTTATTTGCCCAAGAAAGGACTCGAGGCAGCTTGCCTGTCAGCGCGGGAAATACTGGCAGGCACCATGGTGACAGGAAATGGTTGAGGAAACTACAAAAACTTCGCAGAAGATGTCGCAAAAACAAGAAGTGCTGGCAGAAAGAAAAGCTAAGGTATTATTCCTTCCATTTCATTTCGTGAATGTTAACACGCCACTTGTGAGCCTTTAATTTATGTTTTCGGAAATACTATATATATATACATGAATAGTCATATATATATATATATATATATATATATATATATATATATATATATATATATATATATAATGATGATATGCTCAGATTGCGGTGACACGGTCGGACATGCCGATCATCATGCAGACAAGTTCCACACGGTTATTAAAAACTTTTCCTTCTCCATTTTATAAGCTTGTTATTTACTCCTTTTCATAAAAGACTGGGCATAAAGAGAGACTTGAGTTGTAGACCCATCATCTAATCCCATGCATACTTAACTTTATAACGCCCATTGTGTTTCATAAAGAATTTTATACTCGAAATAAAAACCCATGTTTGGTAATTTAAAAAAAATATGAGACATTTTACTGGATGTAAAACTTCTGCAAATGACAGTTTTCATGTAAATTTTCCAGAAAGATTCAGTGCAGCCGGAACAGGGGACTTACCGCCAACGATATATACTTATTCATATAGAAGGAATTAATGGATTAATGCACAGAAAGTCCATAAATATTGTACGGTTTATAAGCCAGGTCTCTATATACTGCATGAGTCAGTAAAAAGAGGTAAATAACTAAATACATGGTCCTCCGTAAATTAGAACAAGATAAAGCATATTAATGTGAATTTATAAAGGATGTCGCGGGTTAAGTTTTGAAAGCTTTATAGGTTTGTAAGCTATATTTTCATGCAAATATGCACCCAAAAGCTTTATTACAAGAGGTCAAGTGCCAAGCATATTTGATTATGATGCAGCACACGTTTAGCATTAAGACAGAAATTAGGAAAAAGTAGGGAAATGGAAAAAGTAGGACGAAGTAGGTTTGAAACAACATATATGTAACATGTAATTCATGCTCATGTTTGAACAACAAACGTGGAATCCCAAAGTGACGTCAATATTTACATGATGCTCAGTTGTAACCTACATTTTTTTGCCAAACCATAAATCATGAAAGTATACAGTGTGATACGCTCCTTATAGACAGCGGTTATACACTGGAGATCTCCGTCGCTTTAACCGAGCTGCTTTGTATATAGCAAGTATTTCGGGGTTTCTACACCAGGGCTGGCACAGGGCCAAGATGTGTAATCAGACCGATCAGAGCATACAGGGTATCGTATTTTGACGGGTGTCGCGGGTTTGAAACTTGAAGCTGGATGCACAATGCGACATCACGCTTTCATCGGTCTGATTACAATTCTTTGCCCTATGCCAGGCCTGGTGGTGAAACCCGGAGAATCTTCCCATAAAAGCAGCGGTTATAGCGAAGGACAGCAGTGTATGTATAACCGGTGCGTGAGTATAGTGTACAGTGTGAAAACGATATGTTAACACACGTTAAGTAATTAAACGTACTATTTAGTTCTGCTCATATTACTCGTGAACAGAGGAAGATCATCACTACATCTAGTTTATTTCAAAAAGATTATCGCCAATTACAGGTATTTAAGTCTTATAAGTTGAGTTATTTCTCTTGTGCTTTTCTGGCCTATAGCTCTGGCAAACAATCGTCAATACTTGGTCATCCTGGTTCGTGAAGAATGAAATTCGTTCCAAAAAATGTTCAAAGGCAAACAAGATCTTTCTGCTAAAGCTTGTTTTATGATGTTGGGGCACGTGATGCTCCAAATTACCCACGCTAAATTCACAAGCACACTTCACATCATGCAGTTAATGGAATTTTTAAAATTGCATGTTGCAAAAAAATTTAGGAAAATGTTGGTATTTTGAAGAAAAATCCTAGAAAATATATGTAGGACTCCTACGAAACATGAAGGGTAAACCAAGCTCTCAGCATTGGGCGTGTGTTATAAAGGTTCTCCCATTCCTTTACAGACTAATTATCTACGTTTCAGACGGCTATTGGTTTAGCATATTTAGATTAAATATATATATATATATATTTTAATTTCCCACTGTACATTCCATGTTTTAATCAGTGAAGGCGCATATTTTGTCAGCTGTATTAGCTTTCCAGTTATGCCGTCACAATATTTTGAGGTGATGTTGTCAATAAAAAAAGTTTTGTAGTTATTTTTGCAGAACTCACCAACTGTGCCGCAAAAGGTATAAATCTCCCCAAAAACCATGCCTATAACGGATGTGATCTTAACAATTTTGTCATTCCTCATACCTCATGTTGCGCGAAAATAACTATTGCACATGCGAGACATTTTACTCTGTCAGTAAACACGGTTATGTGTTTAATTTGGATTTGGTTATAACCAAGACATTCATTTTTTGATGTGATTCACCTCAGCCAAAGTACTGAGAAAAACGTATAGGCCTACACTTATTTGAAATAAAAACATCACATGTCATATATAGCACCTTGTTCACTTTTTCAGTTGAGAGATAACTTGTGCATGTGTATCCGTAAATGAAATCGATATCCACGAGGTAAGCCCGTGAACGCCGAGACAGCATTGCGCAGGTGGAGTTGCATGGTTCATTCCCTAATTTGCCCATACATGAAGTCCCTATCAGGGATTTCCATAAAGCAACATGTAACTGTATCGGGGAAATTAGTCTGATAACATGTGGCGCAATAGATAATGAGTGTGGTTTATTGAACACCGCATTTTTAACACATGTATACGGTTATACGGTTAAATCTACAACAGATGTATCTATATCTATCTAATTACATTGCGTGCATGTATCATTGAACAACGTTATAGGATTCGGATTATATTGTGGCAAATTGATATTGGTCTATCTCTTACACAATGGTTTAAATTCTTTTTGTATTTGTAGTCATTTTAAATATGACTTAATTATATAGACCTCTATAAACAGTCACATTGACAGATCTGTAACTTTATCCAATTATATGCGCTCTCTCTTTCTCTCCCGTTCCTTTTAATGTACACACGACTGATCTCCTCTCTATGAAGTGTACACTTTTCCTGTTCAGATCGTAAACAAAAGAAAACAAATTACACGTATAATTATATTTTAATAAAGGATACATATACACAATATCGATAGATATAAGCAAAAATTACTATAATTTGGGGTAATATATTTCTACCCCGCATATATGTTAGCAGAATTGTAAATCTGCATTTCAATGAATGTAAACCTGCGCCATTCACTTATTCGACCCGTATATTCCCAGGTTCATTCATGCACAAGTGACTGCACATTTGTGAATATTTCTTGATAGCGTTTCTGGGCCCAGATGAAAGCTTACCCTCCTGGCGGAGGCAGTTATCCAGTAATTGGGAGATTACCACTCCGGAGAAAAATGTGATTTTTTTTTGGTATTTTTACGGATACATATTCGACACGAGGGCAATATATTCATGCTGATCGCATCTCCCACTTCCTCACTGAATGACATTTTCGTGCAGGCAGCTTTGACTATATATATATATATATATATATATATATATATATATATATATATATATATATATATATATATATATATAGAGAGAGAGAGAGAGAGAGAGAGAGAGAAAGGGAGCGTTCATTTCATGGCAGGGTATATTTTAACGTGTACTTCTAAATTAAAATGTGCAATTGTAAATCTTTATTTGTGTAGTTCTGAAATTTTAGTTTTTTTCCCGTCACAGACTGAAAAATCAATTTCATGCCCATGAGTGAGAAATCAAATTTCACTGATTACTCATATCAAGTCCATACACCTTATATAATTGACTCTGGTATTAGTCTGCAAACATTCTCTTTTAATTCTGTAATAATTATATATTTTTGTCATATGTAATTATAAACCATCATAACATTTTCTTTGTGAATAAGCTATATACAAACTCAAGGCAACCCGGTAATGGTTCAAGCTTAAAATTAAAAGGCCTCTGTCTACATGATAACCCTGGTCTCTTGGTCTTCAAAAGTTCCTTATATATATATATAGATTTGCCCTATATATAGGCCTCGTTTCATCAGAGAGCGATCGCTTGATTTCAAGTTTGTGCACTTCTAGAATTTCCTTCAAATATATACCCTGTCATAAAGCCTTTTTAAATTCCTATATCTATTTAGAATGATTTAGAAATCAATGGCGAATTGTAACTTTAACGTCCCTATAAGCCAGTCAGTTGTAGTAGAGGGTCATAGTCTACAAGGAGACCTATCTTATATACAATTGGCGTACCCATGCAAGGCTTTTATAAAGACTATATAACCTTCTTGGTGTACCGCAGGGATCAGGCCTTTGTCTTTTGCTATTTTACGCGACCAATTCCCAATAAACCTGTTAACACTACATGGTTATGAGGAGAGAGTGAGTTGTCTGTGAGAATAGCCTATGGCTATATGTTGCAATGTTTGAAAACGAACGGAAATTTTTGTATTTGTATTTACTAGTGTTTATTCTGAGGCTCACATTAGAAACTCACACTGTATGAATATCGGACTTCCTGCCAGAAGTTGGCTTTCTTCTCCACAAGTCCTCCAACCTCTCATATTCAATGCATATACATAAACTCATAAAGGAGTGCAGGTGAGAGGCCTTTTAGCTAAGCTACAACCATGTTATATGGAAGAACATTCCTTCTAAAATCCCACAAGCATCCTCACAGGAAATGTTCATAAATAGATCTATAAATGCTTCTCGTATATGTGGCGGACATAAAGTATAAAACCGCAAAGAAATGCTTTCTCATAATTGCGCCTTGAGGTGAATAACATTATCATTAAACTTTGTTGGATTGAGCATGTTGGTCTGAATAAATTAAAATAAAAAGAATAGATGAAGTTCAGTTACATACGTATACACTGAAAGGATTTTGCAAGCAGATATCCCCAAACCGTATACACGATATATGCGTAATATAGACCTATACTTAACGTCAAATATATAGGCCTACATAATTCTAGCGCGGAACCTACGTTCATCGTGTGAAAAAGTTCCTGTCGCCATGAGCATTTCTCATATATATTGTGAAAAACATTGAATTTTTGTTGGGTATCATAGTTGGACAATTGGCTGGTCTGTCTCTAGATTTAAAAATATAATCTTCGAGGACCAGAAAGGGTACCGGTCCATATATAGGCCTATATATGCATGGTTATATATGCTTGAACGTGCACATACAGCTTCTTAATTAGTTTGATACCCTAGTGTGATAGTAGGCTTAAATTTCGAGGATACCGAGAATAAATCAGCCACCAATTGGTAATTACTCTCTACAGGCGGTAGACATTCAGAGGAGTTAAATGTTACCTGGTATTACCATCATGACATTGAGAGTGTACGGAAATTAAGGAGAATCAGTGCTCGATGCATGGGTCGCTAACCAACTTAAGGATATCAGTAGATAATGAGCATTATATTTTTTATCATACCGCAGGTAGGTAGAAATCATTAGAAAAATAAATCGAAGTACTTTATTGTGTGCTTATTAGTGTTTGTCAAATGCATTTAACATCCTGCCTGTTGTATTCCCCTGGGCGAGACAATAATGTCATCCATCCTCCGTTTGGGAATACCACCTGAAGCGTCATCGACAGGATATTGTCGTCAATAAAAATTCAGACTTATGTCCATGCACAAGGCGATTTTAAAAAAGTTCATTACTGCATGCATTGCTGCCCACATGTACGCGTTTGTGCGTTTTGGTTTTCGCAAATGGCAAGAGTCAATTGCTATTTAACCAGGATTTCAGATTTTGTTATTGATCATTACAATTTGATGTTTATATAACTGGTTTACAAATTGGTCTACTTTCTTCCGTTTTCCTGCACAGGCGGCGCCTTCAGCGTCTGGTGCAGCATCGGTTGTCCCGCCAACAACGACGTCAACGGAAGCAACATGGCCGTCAGAAGAGGGCGGCAACTGCCCGACCAGAGAGATTATGGGACTCGGGTGTGATCCCATATGAAATAGACGCCAATTTTAGTGGTGAGAATCGCTTAAACCTTTCAAATTAAAATACTCTTAACAGTTTAAACCCTCAAGCCGTGTGTTCTGTGGATGTTATTTATGATTAATTAGTTATAAAGAAAATGACCTGTTATATATTTAGGCTTCCAGTATTTATTCAATATTTCTGAATTTTTTACGGTATTAATAAAATGGAATGGAATAACATATAATCCTCTTCAACCAAAACTTCTTCTGTAAATATGTACAGGGAGAGCTGTACGTTCTATATACATCTTTAATATATTGGAGGAAAGATCCTTTCCAAATAGTTTATTATTATCAAACATAAGCCTATCATTATTTCACAAAATATTTTACAACTTTTATTAATATTTAAATAGAATAAAATATGACTAGTATCGCCTATAATTCGTTTAAGACTTATCAATAATCTTTTATTCATGAAGGCAGAGAGCTTCTGTGAAAATAATGTACAGTATATTGGAGGGGCATTACACCTGATAAGGAATGAATGATTTAAACATAAAAAATGAGTTTGACATGGGTTCTCAAACCTTTGCATTCATTTATGGATCAACTATTTTTCAACATCTCGGGCCACTGTAAATTCATGTGGAAATCAAACTTTAGGTCTGTACTTGCAGAAAGGTTATGTTATCAACCATGTCTTCCTGTTCACCTGTTTTATTATTTGTATGAGGGTGTATAGATATCCCAATACATTTAATGAACTTTTGTGAGGTGTCCGTCTTTATGTAAATGAAATTTTGATAATACATCTAATCTAAGAAATGTTAAGAATTAACTTTTGTAAAATCGGTAAACTTTGCACTTACTGACTGCTTTTTAGTCAAAATGTACTTTTGGTGTGTAAAACTATTACTTTATTCAAATTGTTAATTGAAATAATTTTCAGGTTCACACAAAGCACTGTTCAAGCAAGCCATGCGGCACTGGGAGAACTTTACCTGTGTTACATTTGTGGAAAGGACCAAAAATGATTACAATTATATCATCTTTACAGAAAGACCATGTGGGTAAGTGTAATCATGTTAGACTAGACAGACATGATGCAGTTTCAATGTTGAGATGAAAAAGCTTTCCTGTAAGTCTCTAGCACCTTTGTTAGACAGAATCTTAATTACCACATACCTTTATGGCAATGTTATAAATAGTAAGATGGTAAAAATTAATGGGAGGAAATGATAGGTCATCTATGCTCCTTGTTTCCCTTCTGTATAACTCTGTCAACTAGATATATGCAGTTGCCAAATTATTATTGGAAGGTCTGTAACAAGCGATAATTGGCAATTGGTGTGTACAACCTTGGGAACATGGTTGAGGTCAACAAAAATATCAGGTGCAGACCCAGGACTAATATAGATCCTAAATTTCAGCCCTAAAAAATCGGTCCTATTGGAGATCTAGTTCAAACAGAAAATCACAAAAGAAAGAGAAATAAGAAAAAAAAGGAGAACTGTTTTTGAAATTTTTGCAATTTTTGCAGTTTGGGGGGGGGGGGCCTCCTGTAAGCCTTCCTGTCCTTTGGGAGAGGCTTAATTATCTAAGGAAATAGGAATCGGCTCCAACCACTAGTGAATATAAAATCAGAAGAACAGGAAACTGAAGAAAATCACTAAAATGATTAGAGTCAAATCCATAACATCACATTAAAATATTCAGCTGTGCAAATCATGACTTAATGAAGCAAGCTCTGTTTGAAACTAGTACAGTCGAGCCCACTTTGTGTCATATCGGTTAATAGAAAATCCTGTTTATTGTCACAAAAATCTGAAATCCCGAACCATTTCCTATATAAACAATGGTAAATCTGGCTGTTTAATATCATGGAATATTGTCATAATCTCTATTATTGTCATGCTTGGAACTCTTGACATTGATACCAGTTTGGAGTTAATATCACATCAAACGCCGACACAGCGATCAACAAGGCCTGTAATCAGTCAGGCGTATCTAACGATCACATCTCCCACCTGTGTGCGGCAGGCAAGTGTACTGATGCATGCAGGTCACTCCCCAGCACTTAGCTTATTAACGTCTTAAGATACCACGGTAATCCAGATCATTGCGTTTCTTTGTGTGTTAACAAGGGTGATCTCATGTCATACATAATGGACTCCTGGCCTTTGCAAAGCCATGGTTTACAGGTGATGTTTCGCCGAGATGATATGAAGCACGAGCTGTAAATGTTGCTTACGACTGGAAATTCCCTTTTAAGGGTCCACGAAAAGCTGAAGGTTTTGTGAGCACTTTAGGAGATACCTGGTCCAAAACCTCAATCACGGTGAAACTTCAGAATGTTGACAAGGGCAAGACGATACCCACTCCCTGAACAGTCCTATCATAAAGATAATAATAAGATTAATTAATAAGATTTCTGGAAAATAAGGCGCAATAGCCTGGGAAAGAATTATCTAGTAAAATAGTTTGCTACACATAACGTTATAACTGTGCCGCATATTTCAAGACATTTGACCTCATGACCCAAAAGCTACGTCTCTTTTTGTTGGCAAGTCAGGTTTTTGTCAGTTATTTAGGCATGCAGTAAAAACTAACAGGAAATAAATTTTCAGGTGCGCATAAACGTAATTTGATATGCCGTTTTGCAATAAAAATATTCATAAACGTTTCTGTTTTATTTTTATTAACATTTTTAATATCATTTGAGACATTACACTTTATCTATGTTTCGAAAGGATATCGATGTTGAAGCCCACATAATGTCACATCTCAGTTATTATCATAATTTATGCATGCACCACCGACATGACAATAAGCGGGCTTGACTGTATATGCATACTCGGCAAAGCGTAAAATCAGAAAAGGATAAGAATCGCATTATAGAATTCCTGGCAATAAAGAGGAAAAGCTGCATGTATTTTTACATGAATATATTTCTGAAGAAGACCAGATTTCAAAGTAGATGCCTTGCCTGTCAAAATTCTCCAGTCTGTAACTGGTTTTGGATTAACATCTTACTTTTACATCATTTTCTGGAGCCAGGTATTTTAGACCAAGCAATAACTTCTTGGCAGTTTGCCAACAAAACTGGGAACTGAGGATTTGAAAAAGGTGAACATCACCTATAAAACTAGTGTTTCCAATTTAACCCAACATTACTCCACGCAGCACACATAAAACCAAAGATTAGTTGTTCCAAGTTTTAATTATAATGAGAAAAAATGGTAATCATTGCTCTTTTATTGTGGAGGTAAAGACTGCCCAGACATGTCTTGACAAGATACTTTACAGTTGTCTGGCCTGTAATCTGAGGAATGGGCTGAAAAAGCAAAACACAGATAGCAAGAACATACAGGTCTACTTGTGTACAAAAGAAGTGGGTTTTTTTATCTGGGCAGAGCCCATAGACCCTGAGTGTCTAGAATTCATGCCTGCAAGGCAAAAAAAAAAAAAAAAAAGAAAAAAAATCCAAACCACTGGCTGTCTCAGCCAAAACTTCCCTTTGTATTTCATTTTGTATGCAGGCATATACATGTAGTGAAGAGTCAAATAATCATTTCTTCTAAAATAAAATACCAATGTACCTCACTGCATATGAAATTTTATTCGTTTCATCATGCATAATTAGACCAAAAATAATAAAATGGATTATTCTAAAAATTGGTATGACCGAAGATTTTAGATAATGTTGTTTAATTCCTACACTCTTTAAATGCCACATTCTGTCTTTGATTCATTCCAGTATATGAAATTAATCTTCCCAGCCCTGTCACTTAAAAAAAAATGTGAATATTATAAAAAAAACATTTGTCATATGACTTTGGAAGGGGTTTATTCAGATATCTGACCTGTATTCAGTCAAAATACTTTCTTAACCTTTTATAAAAATAAACCAAGACGGTGCACAAGCTGCCTGTACTTTTTATTTCCACATGTCAGACTTACAAATCAGACTTGCATATATATGACAAAAGATGGTGTTTCTTCACATGCTTTCACCAACAATAACTAATGACCTGTCAACTTCTGCTTATGCACAATCAACCACTTCATTTTTGCTGTTATCAACACGGGCATAGTACCATGATTACTAATAGCTATTGGACAACATGCTCAAACATCAGTTATAGGAACGGGCATGTTATAAGAACTTTTATTAGCCTAAATTACCTAAATTCATTCATATGGACCAAGAGTGAGCCAGAAATAACATAAATTCTACAAATAAGGCAGATGAATATGTGGCCATGACCTTGAATCAGTCAATATTTGGTGAAATCATACAAAACAAACATGACTTGATGGATTTTCCTGATATTTCATATAAAGGGCTTAGATGAGGTCTTTGATCCAGTTTATTCAGACTAAGATGAGATTTTGGATAGGTTAATCTTTTATATAAGACTTGTGATGCAACAGCACAGGATGTTTGCAAACAGTCAATTCAGCAATCGCCCGGGCCCCAAGTAAAAAGTAAAGTACACATATTCAGCAAGAGGTAAATTTTGCAAATTGATGAAAGGCAGTGGATGAGCTTATAGTTCATGCATTGGGTCAATGCAGACTAAATCATGGAAAAATTATCTGAATGATCTTCATGAAGGGAAACAGAAATCTCTTTTTGTAAATATAAATATACTTGAACATTTGTAAAATCAAACGTTGGAAGCTCCTTTTCTCTGTCCTATATACACCATTAATTTATTTTTCAAACATTATTTTTGACACCTTGTTCTACATCTCAGCTGTTTCTCAATATTTGTGTATAGGCCTACAAATGAAATCCTTTATTTTTTTGTTTTTTGTTTCACTCAGCTGACACTTAGGCATCTTAGTTATAGTCATCACATGGTACAATTGTAACCATGAGAACTAGAAACTTCTGACTGTACATTCAGAGAGGTTGTTGGCAAATCTCTTTCCAAGGAAACATGAAATTGGTTCATGGTGACCTCTATTCTTTTATTTATGGGGGAAAATATATCATAATTTTGGGCACAGCCTGAAAATGAGAAGCGCACAAATTCTATCAGTTAGACCTAGAATCTTCTAACATAGATCCACTGAGGTCCTGTAAAAATTTCCATCTAATCCTGAAATTAGGTCACTCTAACCTGTATTCTGCAAGCTATACAAAAATTGAATTATGTGCATTTAAAATCCAATGGGCATTTATCATAAAGGTCGTACCTAGAAGCTTTTGATGTAAATCCAAGTGTAATTCAAATAAAGGATTGTGAAAGTCAGAGGGGCACAAATCATAACAGTTAACTTCCTGCTTACATAATATTGAGGTTGTTCTGGGCGAATCATGTCATAATTACTTCTATCTGAGAGCCAGATGCCAAAAAACCTGATTTTGAGCACCCAGAAAGTCAGACGGAACAAATATTAACTGTTGGACCTAGAAACTTCCTGCTTAAAAGAAAGGTCAATGTGAAATCTCATTGGACATTTGAAATCATCACTGTGACCTATATTCTGGGAGATGTGTGAAAGAACATGACTTGAGCACCCTAAAAGTCACAAGGGCACAAATCAAAACCTAGAAACTTCTGGAACTAGAAACTTCTGATAGAATTGAAGATAAAGCGAAGTCAATGTAAAATCTCCTTGGAAATCCTAAATGAGGTCACTGCAACCTGTTTCCTGGGGACTTTGGGCAAAATGTATGATTTACCCACTGATTTCCTTAACAAATATTTTGCACTATATCATAACATCAGTAATTCATGCATGTATAACCTGTATGTCAAATTCAGCTGAGCCTCATGGCCCACAGGCCACTTTTTAACATGTATGACCCGCCCTTGCCTTTTTTAATTAAACATGTTGTGGTGTTTGTTTTCTACCCAGGTGCTGTTCATTTGTGGGAAAGCGAGGAAATGGTCCACAAGCTATATCTATTGGGAAAAATTGTGACAAATTTGGAATAGTGGTTCATGAACTTGGTCATGTGATAGGATTTTGGCATGAGCACACACGGCCAGACCGGGATGAACATGTAGAAATTATATGGAAAAATATCCTGCAAGGTAGGTTTAGCTGATTTTTATTATGACTTTATATGAAATTTATATAGTTTAAATAATATTGAGGATGTTTAAAGGAGTTCATCAAAACTTGTGTTGAAAGTCAGTAAAGCTAAGCATATATAGTATAAATAAAATGTTTCTGTCACGTATTATTGTACCATACATGCAAGTTATTATGTGTACTTCTGCTAACATTTGAAAATGTAGGTACACATACCACACGTGCATCTGGTTATGTTGACTTTTTCAAAGCGAGGTTGCTGGCCAACCCATCTTGTTGTAATGGATCTAGAGGGGCCTGGGGGGTCTGGACCCAACTCTTTTCAGTTGCTGCAATTTTTAGCGAACCTGTGAGCTTATGTGATGGTGCATCGTCGTCCATCGTACGTCGTGTGTCATGCGCCGTGCATCATACGTCATGCATCGTGGGTCGTCTGTACTTTAACCATAGCTATCTCAAAAATGGCAGGAGCTAGCATCACCAAATTTTTTGCAAATAATCAGTCATCTAAAAAACTCTATCAGATTTTGTTTATTTTTTTTCTAACTGCATTTTCTTAGATTTTATAGGGAAAAAGCTAAAAAAGCTTTAAAAATCTTCTACTCCGAAACTGTTCAGCCAAATTGTCCAATATTTCACAGAAATGATCCCTGGAACAATCTCTCTTAAGTTTGTTCGAATGGTTCCAGTTCGGAGATTTTTGGCCAAGTTACAGGAGGTTGAATTTAGTCATCTGTCCAAAAATGCACACTAAAATTAAAATCTCAGAAACCGCTAGAGCTATAATCACAAAATTTTATACCAATGTTTGTCACATATGTCATATCTGAAATTGAGGTATTGGTGGCGCCACCTACATTGATCTGTTTTTTAGAAGCGAAAATGTAATTTTAAACTGTTCTAGCTTACACACTGATTTATGATGAAACTGTTTAGCAGATTGGTTTGAACTTTACAAGAATTATTCTATGGTAGGGTTCTGCCATTTTTATAAGAATAGATTGGGTAAATACAGCTTTAAAAAAGCATTGTAGCCAATTGAAAAAGACTTTCTGTGTTTGAAAACAGATTTGACAACATGCTGAGTTTCAGCAGCCAAGTCAAGAGGTCACTCAGTACAACCAGGTGGGGTCCAGACATCACCATGGCAACTGACCTGGCTCTGGCTGGTGTCAAGACAATGTGTCTAGATGTCTAGACACAGCGTCTAGACATCTAGACATTGTCTAGACACAGAATTCCCAGATTATTGGATCTATATCTTTTAGCTGTTTGAAAAATTTTGGTTTGCATTTTTAGCAAATCTGTGAGCTCTTGCAATGGTATTGCGTCGTCTGTCTTCCGTCGCATGTCATAGCTATCTCAAAAAGGGCAGGAGCTAGCATCACCAATTTTTTTGCAAAAGATTTTTCATCTAAAAAAATTATCGGATTTTTAGTGAACCTGTGAGCTTATGCAATGTTGCTGCATCGTCCATCGTGTGTCAGTGCGTCGTGCGTCATCTCTAGTTAACCATACCTATCTCAAAAATGGCAGGAGCTAGTATCACCAAATTTTTTGCAAATAATCAGTCATCAGTCATCATCTGTTTATTTTTTTTTCTAACTGCATTTTCTTAGATTTTTGCACAGCGTTTATACATCTTGGATAGCTTTCTCAATTTTGTGGCAGGTGGCGCCACCTACATTTATGTATACACTGCAGACATTCAGGCTTATATTTCAGGACTGGTTTGTCATATCCCCCTGAAATTTTGCATGTGTATAGATCTCATATAGCTCTTAATCATACACAAAAGTGGTGGCGCCACCTGCCACCGTTTTTGCACAGCGTCCGTCTGTTTGTCTGCCATGGGCTAAAATCACTTACATCTCATTAGTGGTTTGACTTGTCTGCCTAAAATTGTGCATGTTTATACATCTTGGACAGCTTTCTGGATTTTGTGGTAGGTGGCACAACCGACATACACATTTCGGCTGCAGACTTCCAGACTATTATGCAACACACCTCACTCTATCTCCCCATGCCACTCAATCCATGCCTCACTTCACCCGTCCCACTCTGATTTTGGCGGATACAAGTAGTTGCTTGTTGACTACCCGTATTCTAGTTTTTGTGTTGTGTGCACTCATGCTAGAATTTCAGCAGTGATGTTTGTTTAATTGTTTCTTGTTCTAAGTGTTTAGTATTTGCATTGTTCATATACATGTTACACATGTTCTTGAAAAGTAATGGTCCAGCATTAAAGCATTATACCTGGTGTAATCTCATTGCACAGGTTTGCATTAGGCCTGTAGGCCTTGTTTTAGAACTTCACTTTCTGTTTTCCACATCCTAGGACCTTTTCTAGGTTTTTCTCATAAATCCTTCTGGCAACCCCTCCTTTTCCAAAATCCTGGATCCACCCGTGCCTTGTGTATATGGGCTAGGTATTAAGTTAGTACTTATGAACAGAATTTTAACCATTTGTGTTTAATACAAAATCAGTATTCTGAGTAGGGAAGGTTATAATGGACTTGTATGGCAATTATATATACAGTTATGAGGGATGGTTTTTAGGTTGATTTACTTGAGGGATATTTACTGCGATAATTTATTGTGATGAGGGCCTGCTTCAGCAGCATAATAGGACTACAGTAAAACCCCACCTAAAGACCACCTCAGATTAAGGACCAGTTATTCACAGTCATGAATCTGTTTTGCACTGTATTTAAGACCTAACATAGACGACCACCTTTATCAAAGTCCCCTTGGTGCTGGTAATTTTAGAGTTTTACTGTATGTAGAGTGGGTTGTGCTATTTCCATAGCTTCTTCATAACATTACCTTAATCCCTTGGCATGCAGATGTTTTACATCATGTTATTATCAACTCATTTGCACTGATCTGGTTACTGGCTCTCAGGTGGGCATGTGTGCTAGATCAGCAGCAAACAGTTGTCAAATTAAATACCAAATCACCTTTGTTAAGCATGCCTGTGTATCTACAACACAAGGTATGTTTTGCTCCCTTTTCCTTGGTTCAGGATGTCATAAAACCGGAGGGTAAAATGCACAAAGGGGGTGAAAAAGAATAAAAAAGGGGTTAAAAAGGAGCTTGCTTATCTCGGGATAGCATTAAATTGTTGGGGCTAACGGTCTGCTGACAGCAGCAAGTTGCTTTGACTGCTGAAGCACTCAGGGTGGCCCAGGATGCCAGTTTAAAGTTGCTGTATATGCAGCCCTGCCAGCGCTGCACTTGCTGTAGTGCTGGTAGTGTTCAGCGAGAGACAAGCAGCAAGCAGACCAGACCGCAGGCATCTCATGTGTGAAACCCTAAGTTTTTGATCAGGAAGTCAGTGGTCTGGTGTGAACCGCGGCTGTAATTTTTTCTTCATTTCTGGCTTCATTGTGCCAGAGCATATCCCCACAGGGTCTCGTCCTGATAAAAACAGGCACAGTGTCGCTATTATCTTAAGTAGCATACTATCACTACTTGCAATGTCAGGCCTGGTGCAGAACATTTAATGTTCTGTTTAGGTCATCCTAAACAAGGTCATAACAAGAGTCAGAAACCACAGGGTCAAAACTACTGCGTGTGTGTGTGTTATCCTGTTTTTACAGTATGTTTAACATTGATAACCAAAGTATCTGTGGATATGTTCATTTGTAAATGTTCCTAAACATATTGAACAGTTCAGACTTAATATCTTTGTTTTAAAAGTTCCCATTTATTGAATCTAATTGAAATAAAACAGAATCAAAATAAGAAGAGATCTATTTCTCAAATATTTATTTTATTTCCTTTTAGTTAAACCAGATTTAGATGAAAAGAGGCTAAAACACTAACAGTATTGTTTATACATTTTGTAAATCTGCAGTGTTTGCATTATTAGGTGTCAGTAATTGTATAGCTTCAACCAGAACACTTTAAACCCTGTGATATTGTAAACCTTTGTAATACTGCAAATAGAAAAGGTATAGGTTGATGCAGGTGTGGTTTTGATAGAAAAGAAGTTGACTGTTTATTAGGAAATTTTGTTTTCAGATACATGTTAATACGTGTAGTAAAATAAAATCCAGTACAATAATGAGTTACAATCAGTATTCATATTTCCATTAATATATATATATATGTATATATATATATATATATATATATATATATATATATTGCCATGTGTGTATGGAATAATTTTTATGAAATGCATGTTTATTGCAAGCACTTGCCTTCAAGTAAGCACCAAGAATCAGCTGGTTCTGTCTGTAGAATGAGGATGAAAGTCTCAGTATGAGAAGAATAATGTTATTGCGGTCTACAGAACAGGAATAATTCCAAAATAAAAAACTATGATTTAATTATTTACAGATATTCAATGTTTTGTTTGAGGCTGTAATAGGGTTTGATCCAGATTACTTCACACCCTCTAGAGTATTAACTAGTATTTTTTATCATCTGGTGTATGTAACAGGACTTTACTTTAGTGTTGGATGATGTGCCAGCTAAGCATTCAGGAGGCAGAGTCTATCATCTCTTGACGTATGTGTGACTGGCTACCAGAAGTGGAGCTTGTTATATACTCTCTTTAAGCATGAGGTGTGTCAAGTAGATACCACTTGTTATCTGTCTGTGGGATAAGCCTTTGGCCATAGAGCACTGACAATGTAATGGGGGTTGTCATCGTGGGTCAACAGGCCCATCCTGCTATCTACATTAATTCAGGTGAAGTGTTGTCCAACTTGTACCTGTAAGTGTACCTAATAAACCACTGCAAATAATCACTCCCTCTGTATAGCTAGATGGCCCCTGGTACACCAATATAGATAATGCCAAGTGTGAAAAAGTCTAAGGAGTAGTGGATAAATGATAATAATTGGCACCAACAAGAGAATTTGAGGTGAAAATAAATACTTTTTGCAGTCTGAAGTGGGTGTGTATTTGTATATGGAGCATATCTGTTGTATAATCAGGAACCTTGATAAGTAGTCTGGGACCACAAGTATGCCTCAGCCAGGATCAGTATCAAACTAGGATGTGCTACACAGAAAAAAAGTAATTTCCTGTTTACCAACTCCATAGTTTGATCACAGGTAAGCTCTGCTGGCTAGAACAAGGGTGGCCCTCATCCAGGATAAGCAAATCCCCTTATCTTGCTGTGGTAAAGATTTCTTTTAATCACATTGTGGCAATCCAATGGTATAATGATTCCTTTAAGACTTTTTAAGATTCCTTTAAGAAAGGTTTATGGGCATTGAAATTCAAACCCCAGAATTCCTTCATGGGGCTTCTACATACATAAGGAGCATAGGTGTAAATGTAGTGAATAGGGTAATGTAGTCCCATAGAATAAGTTTGATAAGCACTGATTCAAGGCAAATTACATAAACATAGGAGTTTGTGGTAAGGACCTCATGGAATTTATATTTTTAAGTATGCACAAGTCTGACATTTGAGACAAGTAGTCCTGGCCAGTCCCCAACCAGAACAGGTTCATTTTGAGTAGAAAAAATGTGATTATCTAACCGATAGATAATTGAATCTATTATGATCTGCAAGTTACCATGTGCTACAAGTGTTATAGGTCTACCTTAGATATATACATATATGATATTAAGATAAGTATCAATGCAGGCTTGACATTGGCAGAGGTTTTTCTTTTAGGTGACTCATATGCTTATAATAATTGTCTGCATGTGACCTGGTTTGATACTGTCTGTTCATTCTAACATGTCTAGTCATACCAGATTAAATTTGCTGTCTGATTAAAGGAGGAAGGGGAACTTAATCCACCTACCCTTAAAAGCTGTCAGACAGGGATTTAACTTAAATGAAACCTGAACTGTGCAGAGGATTTCCAGATGCCCTGGGAAAGAATTTTTTCCCCAAAATTAATACAGTAATGTAATATTTAAATTAATAAATTTATTTGAATTGGGAGACAACAATTGAGATAAATATGTTAACACTTAATCAAGTTTATGAAAAATGCATCTGCTGTTAGAGCTGATTAAACAAAAAGAGAAAGCTGTTAAGCTGAGTACTATAAGTTAAAACTGTAATGATGTAACAGTCCTTGTCACCAGCGAGGACCTTGCAGCATTTTTCGCCTACCAAGCAGGTGCCCTTGACCTTAAAGGTCATTATATGGCATTGTTGAAAGCTTTACATTGTGGTTGTGTAGGTGGCGTCAAGACCTGAATGACTTCTTTTTGTGTGCACAAACACCTACGCAGATCAAAAACTCTTTAACGAGGTGACTGGTGTGTATAGATTTAGAACCTAATGCCAAGTGGCTAATGGATAACATGTCCCAGTGTTACACAGCAGCACTCTGACTAATCAAATAAGATAAAAAAAAATTCAAGTTCGTCACGTTCCATGGGTGCTGCTGTAGGGATCACATTAAATAAATGATAGACAAACAGTGATTAGGCTGCTGGGTTAGTTTAATAAGAGAACTGGTGTCTTCTCACTCAGATAATACTAATAATGTATTGTGTTACGTGTCATGTGACTTTAAGACAAAGGGAGTCACACACATTAAGTGACCTTATGATTAAATAAGTGGCTCAGTTGTTTTCCTTGTCATAAATTCTTATACGCAGTATATCTTAGAGATATATGATGCCTGTGACAGCCGCTGTATGTTATCACTGAGTGTCATATTCCATAAACTGTGGTTGGCTTTTTGTTCGGGAGGGTTTCAATTTCACGATATTGGCAAAAAGGTAGAAAATCACGAAAATGGAAACCGCTGTGAATAAGGCATCTCTGCTACACAAGTGAATGGTCCTTTATAATATAGTCTCATTGCCATTATATGTATGTTATCCATGTGACCACACCTTTTAACAGTCAAAAAGCAAAAGACTAATATCACAAATATTAATTAACATATATATTTTAGGTTACCTGTAAATCTAAGATAGTCGCTACAAATAATATAAGATTTCATATTATCTGCCTATATATATACATGTATAGATAGAGAGAACAAGAATTTCTACTCCCTGTCATGGGCCTGGTCAGATTGTCAAAATTTAATGTGTATAATAAACAGTGTGATATTGGATATATATTTGTGTGGGCTACTGCATGTTCAGATTGCGGAAATTCAAAACTTGTGAAACAATTAGAAAAAGTGGAAATCTCGAAATATTAGATGAGCAAATATAAAGACAACCTCAGTAGTTTCTGTAGGAAGTAAATATAACAGGTATGAGGGTTCTCAGTACCTTGAATACATTAACATACAGTATATATCTGTGTTTAATGGTGGGGGCTCCTGACAGTGCACATGCGGGGTACTATATGATAGGATAATCTGACTGCTCTCCGGCCGCAAGATTGGGTTCAGCCATATTGGTTTTATTAGAAGTGCTTGGAATGCCGCATTCATGAGCCCCACCTGGACTATGTTGTGCCACTAGTTTTTGCACATTTATACATGAGCACAAAAACTAACCCCTTACTGGCCTGGATCAGAGAGTGAGTCGGCTGGAGCACTTCCACATGTTGTGTCATTATGTGATAGGCCCAGCCAGCTTTGTGATCCAGCTTCTCAACCTTTACCGGTACAACCTGAGATCGAGCCCAGATGCTGGAGGGAGGAGCAGTTCTCTTAGTGAAACAGTTGGCCAATATGCTACAGGATTCTATGTCGTTGAATTACATATTGTACTGTGGTTGCCTTCTTGTTCGTGAGGGTTTCAAATTTTCAATATTTGCAAAAACGAAATTTTCACGCAAATAAAATATTAGTGAATAAGAGGCCTATTTTGAGTAAGAGGCCCAAGATGAAAGGTAAAAGATTGATATTTGATATATATAAGGCCAAAAAAAATAAAAGGTATGGTTCTCAGGCACCGCCCGCGTCAATTTTAACCCCCCCGCATCAAAAATTTTTATTTTGATTTTTATCTTTCCAGAAGATAAATAATGCAATTTATGTAGTATTTAGCAAAATATTTGTAATTTTCATGGTTTTTCCTGATAATATGACATTTTTATCGAAACATCCAAAAAAAGGTCAAAAATAAAATACCGCCCACCCACACTGATTTCTGAAAAAAAGTGCCTGAGAACCATACCTTATTTTTTTTTTGGCCTAATAATAGATCTTCCATGTTAAAAGATTTTAAGTAATAAAATATTAACTATTATAGATATTAACTATATAACTAATATCAGCTCCTAAAAATTATCAGCCACCAATGCACAATTATTGTATCCGCCAAAACAGAGTTTTGCGGATACTATGTTTTCAGCCGCATGCCGCCGCCGCGGCGTAGGTGTCTGGAGAACTCCTCCGTAACCGCTGGGCAGAATTTTACGAAACTCGGGATTATGTTCGGGTCACATGTGAACTGCTGCGCCCGGATTTTGTTTTGACCTCTGACCTTTCCTCTGTGCTCTGCGTCCATCTGTGCGTCTGTTTTGACACATTAAACCACATATCTCGGGAACCGTTTGACCAATCCAGAAAAAAAATTTTTGCCCAAATGTAGCCCTTGGATAGCTTTATAACATAAATAAAAAATGGTGGCGCCACCTGCAACCATTTTTGCACAGTGTCCATCTGTTCATCTGCCTTGGGTTAAAATCACTCATATCTCTGCATTGGTTTGACTTATCCACCTGAAATTTAGCATGTGTATACATCCTGGACAGCTTTCTTGATTTTATGACAGGTGGCGCCACCTACATCACATTTACGCTGCAGACATCCAAGCTCATATATCAGGAACCGTTTGACCGATTGGGCCAAAATTTTGCATGTGTATAGATCTCACATAGTTCTTTATCATATGCAAAACTGGTGGCACCACCTGCAACCATTTTGCACAGCGTCCGTCTGTTTGTCTGCCGTGGGATAAAATCACTCATATCTCTGCACTGGTTTGACTTATCTGTCTAAAATTTTGCAGGTTTATACATCTTGGATAGCTTTCTGGATTTTGTGGCAGGTGGCGCCACCCACATAAATGTTTATGCTGCAGACATCCAGGCTTATATCTCGGGAACCATTTGACCTATTTGGCCAAAATTTTGACTGTGTATAGATCTCACATAGCTCGTTATCATACACAAATCTGGTGGAGCCACCTTGAACCATATTTGCACAGCGTCTGTCTGTTTGTCTGCCATTGGATAAAATCATTCATATCTCTGCACTGATTTGACTTATCTGCCTAAAATTTTGCAGGTTTATACATCTTGGATAGCTTTCTTGATTTTATGACAGGTGGCACCACCTACATTCATATTTACGCTGCAGACATCCAAGCTCATATCTCGGGAACCGTTTGGCCGATTGGGCCAAAAATTTGCAAGTGTATAGATCTCATATAGCACTTTATTGTATGCAAAACTGGTGGTGCCACCTGGAACCATTTTTGCAAAGGGTCTGTCTGTTTGTCTGCCATGGGATAAAATTACTCATATCTCGGCAGTGGTTTGACTTTTTGCATTTGTATACAATTTGATAGCTTTCTGGATTTTGTGGTAGGTGGCACAACCTACATACACATTTCGGCTGCAGACATCCATGCTAATATGCAACACATCTCACTCTATTTCCCCTTGTTACTCAATCCATGCCTCACTTCACCCGTCCTACTCTGATTTTTGCGGATACACGTAGTCGCTTGTTGACTACCGTATTCTAGTTACCTATAGCTTAAGAATTTGATAAGTCAGTTTAAGAAAATGGAGGCAGTAACCTCCACCAAAAATCTTAATAAAAAGAATGAAGAGCTGTTGGTTTTCCAGAACCGAACAGAGAGAGTGAATTGTGTGATTACTATAGGTATTTTGATTAGGAAAATCCCATTTAATCACTTTGTAAGAAGTGTGTTTTTTGCAGACAAATAATAAATGGGAGGCAGGTAACTCAAGACTGATGCATAAATAAGTGAAAGATTTATGTGAAAAAAAATGTGAATTTAATTGTTGCTGTAAATAACAAGAGTAGAGAATACCAATTAAAACATACAATATACTTCTTTATGGATGTTGTGCATGTCGCATTATATACAAGAATGATATAAACTTACGGTGCCAGATCAGAGGATTTGTAACCTTTTAATTTCTTGTAATATCACTCAAAATATCATGTCAGAATGCTAGAAAGATCAAAGAAACTGCTAAGGCTGACATATACATAAAATGTGATATAAAAAAATGTGTGACAAATTCATGTGTTAAGTGAGCACTGCCTGGTGAACTTTCTACCCATACCTCACTGTTTATTTCATCTCAGCATTCACCCTGTGTATGACGGGCTTGGGTGGTAATTTTTGTCAAAGTTTGTCAAATTGTGGTTGAGTTTTTAGAGATATAGGAGCATGATAAAGCACAAACCTTGATGTTGCCATGCCACATGTTATGAAGTACTGCACACCCAGAGTGTAAAGTCTGCTGTGTTTTACCTCATTTCATCTCCTGCCACCATTAGTCTGTCTGTTGGCAGCTTAGCTCAACATGGGTTGTGTTAGGGTAAAAGTTCAACAATTTTTTAACATATTTAAAAAAAAATATGGGGGATGTTATGGGTAAAAATACTGTAATATCTGCATTAGTTCATGTCCTGCTTTACTTGGTACGTCCTATATTCTCCAGAAAGATACTTTAATAGAAGATTCCCAAATCTTGATCACCACTAGGATCCTTACCATGAGGGTGAGATCCTTGTCACACACTTTAGCATTTATAAAGGGATATCTGCCAAAATGAAGTATTGCGGATACTATGTTTTTGACTGGGTTCCACCGCGGCGGCAGCTTTCGTTTGTGGAGAACTCATCTGAGACTACTGGACTGGTTTTACCGAAACTTACACCAATTATCAGGTCACATGTGAATTGGTGCCTAACCAGTTTTAATTGACCTCTGACCTTTCCTCTCTGCCCAGCGTCCATTTGTGCATCTGTTTTCACACATAAACCCACATATCTCGGGAACCGTTTGACCGATCAGGAAATTTTTTTTGGTACAAATGTAGCCCTTGGATAGCTTTATAACATACACAAAAATGGTGGCACCACCTGCAACCATGTTTGAACAGTATCCATCTGTTTGTCTGCCTTGGGTTAAAATCACTCATATCTCCGAAGTGGTTTGGCTAATTCACCTGAAATTTGACATGCATATACATCCTGGATAGCTTACTTGATTTTATGACAGGTGGCGCCACCTACATTCACGTTCACGCTGCAGACATCCATCCTTATATCTCCGTACTGGTTTGACGTATTTTCCCTGAAAATTTGCATGTGTATAGATATCACATAGCTCTTTATCATACGCAAAACTGGTGGCCCCATCTGCAACCATTTTTGCACAGCGTCTGTCTGTTTGTCTGCCGAGGGATAAAATCACTCATAACTCGCCAGTGGTTTGACACATCTGCCTAAAATTTTGCAGGTTTATACATCCTGGACAGCTTTCTTGATTTTATGACAGGTGGCGCTACCTACATTCTACTTTACGCTGCAGACATCCAAGCTCATATCTTGGGAACCGTTTGACCAATTGGGCCAAAATTTTGCATGTGTATAGATCTCATACACAAAACTGGAGGGGCCACCTGCAACCATTTTTGTGCAGCATCCATCTGTTTGTCTGCCTTGGGCTATAATCCATCATATCTCAATAGTGCATGGTTTGACTTATCTGCCTAAAATTTTGCGTGTTTATACATCTTGGTTAGCTTTCTGGATTTTTTTTAGCAGGTGGCGCCACCTACATACACATTTCGGCTGCAGACATCCATGCTAATATGCAACAAACCTCACTCTATTTCCCCTTGCCACTCAATCCATGCCTCACTTCACCCGTTCCACTCTGATTTTGGCGGATACACGTTGTCGCTTGCCGACTACCTGTTTTCTAGTTTTTCAAAGGCATTTATAAAGGGATATCTTAAGTGTTAATTTTTCATGGGGGTGAAAGTTTCAGTCCACATACATGCCAAGGTGTCACTATATTGGAACTGCCTATGTTCTGGAGGGCATAGCTGACCTGTGATGCAGCCATTCAGTTGAAGACAATGACACACATTTCTCTCAGGTTGGATTTATATGTTTCCGGTACTCATATATGCTACATACCAAAGTTTGATCAGGATACTTGTGATATATACTGGATCTGGTGACACTGAATGTTGTTGGAGGTATAATAGAACCTCACCTCCTGACCATCACAGTTTAAGGACCACCCAAAATAATGAAGACTTGGCCATGGTCCAGATTCTTTTTTGCTGTGTATAGGATACCTCGCTAAGCCACCTCAAGATCTATACTAAAATAACAATTTAGTATACTGGTACATATGTCTGGATAAATATTTTAAAATGCAAAACTCTAATGAGGATAATAAACTAAAGTTTAATAGCTTTAAAACACAGTATTGTTATATTATTTAATCAGCAATACAAATGAAATCAGTGATAATTTTGAGTGAGTGTTACAAGATTGGACCCCGAATTAGGAGACCCTTCAAGGCATAATAATCCTGTAGAGGGCATACATACAGAGGAATTGCTACGTAGGTATTAATTGAACTTATATCTTAATAAGATTTACTTTATTGTCTGAAGAGAGGCTTATCATAGCATCAACATATTTTGTTTTATTAAAGTAAAATTATTGTTACTTTCAGGAAACCCAAGATATAGATAGAGCAGTGTTTGTCATTTGATTAAGAGTCGGCTTTCATATGAGTTTCCTTTCACAAAAAGCTGCCAGAAAAACATGTGGGGCGGCAGCAGTTTCCTGTGCCCCAAAGGACAATATTTTGACAGGCAGCAGGCCGTATTTTAACGGGTGTTTTATCAACAGTCCCAGCGATGTCAGGAAATGCGTCAGTATCGGAATAGTGACAAATCAAACTACACAGGAAACATTTTGATCAACCACTTATCCTGTCGTTGTCAGTGAGGAGGGGAAACTGAGTTGTCTAACGGCAACATTGGGCTCACAGAATGGCCCGGCTAAATCTTTGTAACATGTGAAATGTTTATACTTGACATGTGGATGCTTCTTAGAGAGGAAAAAAAGGACCTCCCTTGAACAAAAGACATTAGCTGTAGTGGCCAGTTGGTTTTCTGTAGATCTTCGGAAGTTGTGTTCCTCACAGGTTTTGTTTTAGTATTTTTTGTGCATGGGTTGAGGGGGGGGGGGGGAAGTATGTAAATACCTCTGTTTGATATTTTAGTCCTTTGATTTTTTTTTTTATTAAGGTTTTCGTTTGTTTCTTAGATACTGTGGGGTTAGGACATACATTATAACCTGGTGGTTATGTTTGATTATGTTTGAGTAATGCTCATTTTACTGTATTTGAATCCAAATAATGAATGTCTGACCTAAACCGCTATGCATATCTGTTGATATCTGAAATCGGATGTCTTTTTCATCACGTCTTTCTTTACTTTCAGGCCAGGATTATAATTTTAATAAACTGACACCTAGTGAAGTGAATTCTCTTGGAGAACCTTATGACTATGAGAGTATTATGCACTATGCAAGGAATACATTTTCCCGAGGAACTTACCTAGATACCATATTGCCAAGACAACAGACTCATACATTAGTGCGACCTGAAATAGGTCAACGGGTACAGCTAAGCAGTGGAGATATTGCACAGGCAAACAAGTTATACAGCTGCCCAGGTAAGGCTGTTAATTTAATTATTACCTTTTATGAATGTTTCTAGATTTAAATGCCTTATGCTTTTTGTGTGTGAATGATGTTTGTACAGATTAATGATACTATCACAATTATTATTTTTATTTATTTTCATTTTTTATGGAGTTTAATGGTTCAACAACACTTATTTATTATGAATGATGTTCATGGAGTCTAATTCTCGAGTAGAGTTTATATATACAACCATATTACAAGATCTTTTTGATAAAACTTCATGTTTAAGGCAAACATTAATTAAGATAGACAATGTGAGGAATACTCTGCATGTTTATACTGTAAAACGTTTTCTCAGCAAGTTAAAAATAGCAACACAGTAAAAGCATTACTGGTATTACATCATTTCTCAGTTCTTTGTTTTATTTGCCTGGTCCATTATCTTTGGTGTAACTGTGATAATTTGGAAGGGATTTGATGGATTTTCATTAAACAATAAATTTTAAATATTAACATATCCTGCCTAAGACTGATTCTCAGCAAAATCCATGCATATATTCAGTGATGTCAGAGGTCACAAGCCTTTATTTTAACTATAACCATTAATATCTTTGATTTTTGTTAAACTAAGTTATGTTTGGCAATAAAGTATCTCTCTTTAGTGTGAATTGTTGCAAAACTCAGCAATACATAATAAAAAAAAATTCATTTAAATGTTTAATTGTATGTGAATTTCTTTTCTCACACAATCACATCCCTGCAAATATTCCTTAATCTTATTCCCTTATTAATCTTAAGTTTTCAGCTTATATTTATATTTGATCATGCAACTTATAATATTTTAATAAATTGTTCACAAAAATTGGATACTCTGACAGAACATGTATTCCTTTCCTGTAAAGGCATATCTTAATTGCTGTAAGTCATTTCCCAATTTCCCCTGTCATGTTGAATGCTCACAAATATTACTGAACTTTAATGCATTGAACAAGATAGTGATAAGTCTGCTATATTTACTCTAATGATAAAACTGCACATTCACTGGATGATTTGCTGGTAGCTTTTCAGTAAGGAAATACTGTGTTCCATGTATCAGGAGTGCTGGGCGCTAGACCTTTTTTGTATGTGACATACTGATCTCTAAAGATGGCCCCACCTTAGAGCCCACATTTACCTGTATTTTACAAATTACTGAATTTAATGGCTTACCTTTGGAGCATCCCTGTGGTGCATTTGCAAAGTACATCAACTCACAATATCAAAATTCAAATCATGAGTGCATAGTGTCTATTTGAACAAGGAAATATAATTGATTTTATCATTTGTGGGTGCAAGAGATGGCCAAATTAGGATTGCTGGCATGCAGTGAGCAGTTTGTCAGGAACTACAAAATCATGAGGTAGGACAGTTACAGGAGCACTTTTAAGGTCAAATACAACAGGTCAGAATATATGAATTTTGAAAATTCATCTGCTAGGAAAACTATTGGTTTTAACCATTTCCACTCAAGAGATATATCATGAGTGTTCATTAAAAATCATCTGTTATATCTGACTTTGCTGCAGCCTGTGGCAGAACGTTACAAGAATCAAGTGGCATATTTTCCGCACCTGCCTTGAAAGAAGGGGAGGTGTCAAAACAAGCCTGTCAGTGGAGGATAAGTGCCACCCACGGCGAGAAAATAGTTCTCCAAATCTCAAGCTTAAATGTAGAAGAAACACCAAATTGTGACGAAAACTACCTCGAAGTCCGGGACGGTCATTGGCGGCAGTCACCGTTACTTGGTGAGTAATTTAAATGTATCATTGATATCAAATTAAGTTGATTTTAGACTGTATTATTATTCATCTCTCACCCCCCCCCCCCCCCAGAGAGACATGTTTTTCGGTCATATTATCTGTCATCATCTGTCGTCTGTAGGATCTTTTGTTAACATGATCATGTTTGAAGTATTGTGCTCATGTTTCTTTCCCTCAGATTTGACACACAAGTTGTTCCACCAATTGAGGTCTCAGAAAAGGTTATGAATTGGTGACCTTGACGGTCAAATGTTGATGCCTATTTCTGTAATTGTGGAGATAAAGCATATTTTTTTGTCTAAAATTTGGGGTGTTGGTATATGTAGGGGTTGGGGAGACATCTATCTGTTTAAGCTATGTGATTATTTTGTTGTCTTAAGAGAGATAACTCATAAACAATAACTCCATCCATTGTAAACATTTATTTCAGACCATTGCTTTGTTTTCTTTATACAAATATTCCATAAACAATAATCCCTGGCCAAAGCTGAGTTTAGACTTTTGTTGCCTTGTTTTTCATTGACTGATGGTATGTCTACACAGCAGGTGAAATGAATGTTTCTTGGAAACATTTTACTGCAAATTCAGATACTATGTATACGGTTATAATGGAAACTGTTTTAAAGACAAAACACAAGCTGGACCAGTGACATGGACAGTGGAGAGGTCTGTAGCTTAACCTGGGGCCTGTAGGATGGTTACAGATTCCCTGTTTATGTTAGGTTTGCCGGTTATAAAAGCCAGGAAGGCTGTTCTGTTTGGCTGGCAGACACTGGTACATAACCCCTGTGAACCCCTGTTTTCTCCTGTTAGCCTCACCTGTTGTAACATTGATGCGGATGTACTGGTGTTAGATATATCATCCTCTCCCGCAGGTAAACACTACCTGGAGGGTTTGATTGACCACCAAGGCTGCTGGCTGTGATACTGCAAAGGTTTAAAACTTCCTGGCATATATCAGTATGATTCAAGCTCAATGTAAAAAGGTCATAGGTGATTTAAGATCCGGCAGTGGTATAGATTGACTCTTGATAGCTATCATTGAACATTGTAACTTAAATGGATTTAATTTTTATCATGGTGTTAAGTGATATTTCAGATTATAGTTTTAAATACAAGAAAAAGTCCAGATTTCTCTGAACCTGCTTGTTGCATTTTTTAGGGATTTATCAAATTAATTTAGCTGACTTCATAATGGTCCTTTCAAGTTATATTGTAGCAGTTGTTGTAATTCTGCTGGATTGCCTAACTCCATAACAGTTTTAGAAATCTAGGTGAAAGCTAGTAGTATCAGGCAGAAAACCCTTAAATTGATGTGTAAATATGTGTATTTGTGAATATGAAAATGTTCTTTAATAACGATCACCTCTCTGGGTCCCTTGTGATTTCATCAAAACAACCAGCAATGAAAGCCTGTTCAGGCTCTGAGCACACTATATATAAAAATATATATATTTGTTAAGGTCTGTACATTTTTACTAATGATGCAAGATTTCTTGTTATAATCAGATACAATAGATTTACAAATCTGTCTAAAATTTATGCATTCAGTATTTCAGAAATCAGCTGTATATACACTGTGACAGTCTGTCATCTTGTATGTGCATTTACAGTATACAAGCAGACAATACCCTGACAGATTGGTTATATCGCAAAACAGCCTCAGTGCACCTCAAACCTTGCTATATGAGTCCTTGAAATTATGCTCTTCCATGTATATCCCATAGTGTACATCATATCAGAGTCTCATTGTTGTGTCATGAGTAGAAAAAGTAGCCATGCTGGAATCCAGCCATGCCTTAGTGCATTTGCATTTGGAATCAACCTCTGAAGGGTTTTACTGTCAGATGGGTGGTCTGGTGGCAGTGTTCACTCCTATACAGCCATTTACATTCTGATCTTGGTTTAAGATCCCAGCACAGGCATACTGGGTAAAGTATATCCATGGGCCCCAGTGGAGGTGATTGTGCTCTGGTGACTGCTCTTTACTATGTTCAGTATGTGGGCCTAATTGTTAAGCTCTGGTGGTGGTGTTGTGCTCTGCTGAGGGCCCTCTAACTTGCTTTTCAAAGGCCATGATTGCCCTTTTAGACAATCTGAGCCTCAATCAGGCGGTAAATTGTTTCAATCCTTTTCAAGTTGTGTTATCAGCACCTGTTGTTTGGTTGACTGCAGTGCTTGTGAACATTGTACATTGATGATTTACCCATTAGAAGATTAATCATGCCCAATTATCTCCCAGTCAGTCACCAGTTTATAGCAGCTTTTTTAGGTAAAAAGACTTCTGGAGATAAGCCAAACAGCCTATTTATATTGACCCCTTTACTTTGTATGCAATGAAGGCTTTTATCTGTATTGTTCCGGCCCCATAGAGCGAATTATCATACCATAATTTACAAATGCCAGGCTTTGGTACTGATATCAGTGTAGTCTGAACCTAATTAACTATCTGTCCTGTTAACTGTCCTGTTAAATATGAAATGTCATGTATTTTTTACTTTGGCATTTGGGCTGAATCTAGGTAAATTTTGGTCTCGTTCTTTTTAACAGTTTATGGGATACAGTTTATGAAGGATTTTGTATCTGCCAGTTTGAGGTTCAGTAAGTTTATTGAAGAATTTGGGTTGCATGTTAGCTGAGCATTTGATTGGTAGTAAGGAGGAGTTTTTTGTGCACCGAGGATATGGTAATCTTTTGATGGAACCTTGTAAGGTGTAAAACAATTGTTTCTCATGTGACACAGTCAGAGCTTATCTTTTCTTGGTGAGATTAAAAATGCAGTCTATGGTGGGTATTATGATATATTTATTTGATTATATCACAGAATGCATTATCTCTAACCTTATCTAAATTCCACTAGTCTATTACAGGGTTCATATGCATCCTTGAGTTCCTGGAAAGTTCTGAAGAATGACCAGGACTGGAAAGTCCTGTAAAAAAACAAAACTTTTAGAGCATTTGTCCTAAGATGTAGTAGAGACCTGTAGAGCATTTGTCCTGGGATGTAGTAGAGACCTGGAGATCTGTTTAGATCAGAGTTGAATATACAAATCAAGTCAAATTCACAAAACCAAAAAATAAAGTTTTATATTGTTAGAATGGATCTAACAACTCATGGATTGTCATCTATATACTACCAAAATTGTCATGTCTGTATGTTTGTCTCGGAACTTCCGAAGAAACAGGCCATGACAGTGGGCCAGTTTTGCTGTCCGTGTCAGTCAGATGACCTGACTTACAGAATGCACACCAGTTTGGCCCTTCCACTTGCAAACAGTTGAATTCCCGGCAGCATCACATCACAGCTCCGTCTCATAACATCACTGTGCCTGCCATTGCTGACCTTCACCTTGGACCATTACCACAAAGAGGTATATAGATTGGTTCCTATGGTTTACCAGAAGTTGCTACCTTATGGGTTTGGGGACTTTGCTACCTTACAGGTCTGGCCACACAATGTGAGGCAATATACCCTTCCCCTGCAATGGGACCCGCCAGGTCCTCATTTTTTATTTCTTCCTAATTTTTAATCATACATTGATTTATTAAGTGACCAAAACCTTTGTTTTAAACCTAAATTTTGTTGATTTAGTGTCATTTAATTGAGTGAAACCTATGTAATAAGTACCCCTGTGCATAGGACTGGCCAAATTAAAATGGTCTTGAATTCCTGTCTTTTGCTAGAGTTGTTTATGAAGAGTCACATGCAATCAATAATTGCCTTAAATTGTTGCATTAACCACTGTATCCTGTTAATTATTTTGCCCTGCAAATGACAAATGAGGCCTGCAAATCTCCTTTAAATTTATAAGTCTTTACATGTATGAAAAGAGCCCTGTTTAAGAAGTACTTGGTTCCAAGCCATCCATGTAAACATGGAGAACAGTATAATCATTCTCCAGTGAGGGTATGCTCCCGAGGCAGCAGAAATCTTGCGCTTCTAAAGAAGCTACTGATTTTCCTGCTGCCTGGTTTGACCATTTATGATACATTTAGACACCAGGTGTTTGGTCATAGTCTGGCAGCCAACCAAATGCCAGTTAAAAAACACTCGACAGGCATCATGGCTCCGCCCTTAGCTGCGCTTTAAGTTCGCTTCAAGTGCACTCAAGTGGTTACTCTTAGTAAAAAAATTTTAATTGCTCCCTCTTAACATTCTTGCATCATTGACCAATTCGATTATGACATTACGACTATGTTAGCATATCCATGTATCCATTTGCCAGCAAAACAGAAACGAGCCAGTGAGGTGTGCACGGAACCTATGTTTCATTTCGTTTGAATTACAGCTCACCAGCCGGGCAACATATGTACACAAGAACCTGTGAAAACCACATGTGGGGCCATTCTCTCTGAGCCTGTGGCCTGTTCAAATGGTCGCCGGGATGATGAGCTGTCACTCAAAACAAAATGAACAACATTGGCTCCTTGTATTCCCCGCTTGGCTGGTAAACTGTTTTGTCTTCCAGCACAGGGTCTCATCTGATTGGACCAAAATACATTGCTCCCCTCTGGTGTAGCGATTCAGGATACGAGGTCAAAACAAACAGCTCTTACGATATATAGGTAGTAGGCCTATAGGTAAAGCCCTGTGTAAAGATGGTACAGTGAGGGAAAGTCAAGGATTTGTCAGGGTAAATGTCCCAGGATGCCCCAGGATCCATCTGGATAATCTCCAGATAGATGCCATAAAATTTGTTCCTAATGCCCTTTCTTGATGTTGGCATTGAAACATCTTCCTAAAGCTATCCCAGAAACCAAAAGTATGTGAACCTATGCTACAGTGTTATAATACAGAATCGTTTTGTAATTCTTAAAACAGGTTTATGCCTGCAGACAGGCTTGTAATTCTGTAGATAGGTTTGTAATTCTGCAGAAATACTTTCAGCCTCAAGATTTCCCTATATGCACCTTTGAATTAATGTGGAAATGACATGAATCTTTGCATCAGTCCCTTCTGGAAGGACAACTGACAGCAGATGTCACATAACAAAAATTCATTATCTAATTGAAAGGATAATTAAAACTTTAATTACAGTTATTAAAATAAAATTAATTATTGCAATACACTTAAGTGAGTAATATGGTATTGGTGAGGGCTGTGGTTCTGGTTCTAGCTGATAGTCGGTAGGGCCCCAAATCTTTGGGCATCATACCAACAGGTTTGTGTGCTTATGGTTTTTGCACAGGCGCTAACTGTATTGTGCCTCAGAACTGGCTGACACTATATCGTCTGTGACAGAGCATTCCACTGTAAGATTGTCCTAGGACTAAATGAATATTTAAATTCTTCTGATATGGCTCATATAACTCTAATTTTATTTTGATTCATATCTATACCATGTGGAGGGCTATTTGAAAATATTATATATCAACAGAAGCTGCCAGCACCGCCAGCGTTTTATTGAGTACCTCATTCATCAATAACAGTCTTTGATTCTGCCTCCTATCTTGTAATGCATCCAACTTTAAGTCTTTTAATATGGAGGTAACACTAGTCCTTGGTGCATGTCGCTGTATTCACTCTAGTTTATCTGAACTCACTTTTTTGTGAGGGTCCCAGATTGCAGAGGCGTATTCCATACAGCAATGGGCAAGAGAAATATAATCCCCCTGTTTTTTACATTCTCTGGGAGCCCCCCTTAGGTTCCATCTGATGAAACCGAGTTTACGAGCTGCTTTATTAGGTCCTTGGTCTTGATTTAGATGTACTCCAAGATATTTTTCACTCGAGACTGTAGATAATACAGTGCAACATAGATCATTGAAATGTAAACGGCTTGTTGACGAGCGTGATATATGCATCATATAACACTTAGATGCATTAAATACCATGCCCCATTAGGTAGCCCTTTTCTCTTATCTATTGAGGTCCTGCTGTAGATTAACTTGATCCTCAGTTTTAGATATTGTTCTATAAATTCGAGAATCATCAGCAAACAATCTTATGGTTGTTTCGGGATCAACTACTGAAGTAGTCATTTATGTGTAATAGAAATAGAAGAGGACCTAACCCGTTCCTTGTGGAACTCCTGATGTGACATCTGTATAATCTGAGTATACACCATCACAGATAACAAGTTACCGCCGGTGTTTAAGGAAAGACTTTATCCACTGTAGTATATTACCTTCGCGCCTACAAAGTCAAAGTTTATTTAAGAGTCATTTATGTGGCACTGTATCAAAAGCTTTGCTAAAATCAAGTATTCCAACATCTTTACTTGTTGACCTTTATCACGTGATTTTAGTAAATAGTGAGTAGTTAGAAGAAGTTGAGTTTATCATGAGTGACCAGATCTGAATCCATGGTTTGTCGAGGTCAGTATGCCATGTTTATCAAGGTGGTCTCTGATATGATTACAAAACGTGTTCCATTAGCTTGCATACTATGCAAGTTGACGAAACAGGTCTGTAATTGGTTGGGTTGTTCCTTGCACCCTTCTTGAAAATCCAGGCATCTTTCCATGCTTTTGGTAGCATGCTTGTGGATAATTATAGATAATTAAAAGGGTTACAACTGAAGATATTTCAGTTGCAAGCACCTTCAGTTGACATGTAGGAATTTCATCTGGTCCCGAGGCCTTATTCAGATTTAAATTATTTAAAAGCTTAAAAATACCAGAATCTCTGATATGCAAGGGTTTGATTTAATGGGTATGACTGTCTTTCTAGCCCAGTATCAGCTTTGTCAGGGTGGTCCCCTGCCAGACCTGGGAGCCGGCCGTTAACCTGTAAATAGGCTGGCTGGAAGAAAAAATGGCTGGCTAGCCGGCTGAGCCGGCTCAGGTCTGAAAACAATGATGATGGCTGAGTGGACAACATTGTGGCTAGCTAGCCGGCTGAGCCGTAAAGATGAGGCAAATATCTAAGGGACAAAAGTTGTCTAAGTCTAATGCAATTATAGTTATATGAATAATAATATAAAACAAACGTAACGAATATTTTGACAAGTTAATTACCCTTTGGATAAATTAATTTTATTCAATATCACGCCGGGCGTGTACAAGGACAGTGAGTGGGAACGTGAGATTGGGGGTTCCCCCGTTGTGTTTTCAGATCTGACAATATAGCGTGTTTTGGTGAAGCTGACTGCTCATTTAATCAGATGAAAATTGTTATGGTTTTCCTCATTTCCTTTGACAGACGTTGGTTTCACATGAATTATTTGATCTCAACTGATATAACGTTAAATTGCTAAAAGCATCTTGAAAAATCGAAGGTTTCAATTCAGCTATTGAGATACATGTATATAGATATCATTGTTGCATCCTCTAAGCAACTGTTTTTGTGCGCTCACTTGCATGACAGTTCAACCGGATAATCATTTTTCGTGTGCTGAACTTAAAGTGTCATGGCTTGACGTACTGTGTGCTTCATTTTTTAACTGTATCAAATGAGGTTATGTGAAAGGGCAGGATATTTTCTCTCTCTCTCTCTCTCTCTCTCTCTATATATATATATATATATATATATATATATATATATAGAGAGAGAGAGAGAGAGAGAGAGAGTGTGTACAGAAAGTCATGCTTCACCCGCGAGTGTCTCTAAATTAATCAAAACATTTGGTAATAATCTGTCATTTGAGGAGGGAGAGAGGTGACATAATCATACAAAATCGAACCCCAGCCAAAGAGTTTTTATAATAATCATGAAAATTTGATTACTAAAAACATATTGTGAATTCTTCTTGATGTAATGTGAACAGACCAACTCACTGCCACAACTACAAAATCTCTAATTCCTTTTGGCCTAGCCTATGATCAACATGTTTTTTTCCTGCGCAGAACTTTCCAGGTTGCAATCGTATACGTAATTTGTCACGTGTCATAATTGAAATAGGAATTCTGTCATGGATTTTCGCAGGTTTCAGCCTCAATCATCCCCGTGACCCTTAATATGTTCATGCAGTAATATGTTTGTCAGTGGTTGAAACAACTGGTGTCTGCAGCTGTTTGACACGGATTTGGTCTCGCGTTTTAAATTCAGATTGCTGACCAATCAGACTAATTTAAAAGTTTAGTTCTACTCGAGGATTTTATGACATTTATCCATATGTGTTAACGCGAATGATATTTGTAGCATGATTATAATATGAGGTAGTAATGAATGGTCGCTGGCTGCCGACATGGTTACACATATACTAAAATGTCTTATATTGACTGGAAACAAAGATAACAAAAATGCATGCATATTTTCTCCATACAAATAATAGCTTTTTCCGATGGTTTTCGTTCATTTAATCCTGAATTTTAACCGAGCAGTGTATAATTTTTTTTAATATTGCACATCGACCTCAATAACTTTAAATGATCAAGCATCAGTATCTAACTGAATAAACTTGGGAATTATCTGGATTCTGGCATTTTTTCTCTTTATTTTGAGTAACCAGGTTTAGAGAAATGCCCTTGATCAAACGGGGAGTATGCCAGTTATCCCGTCTGAAAAAAAGGGCTTGCGGGAACCTTGCTAACTGTCTAACATAATGACATAAAATTAATCATTCATTACCATTGCGAAGGCATGCAGCTCGGTGATATCTGCTTGAGACGAGTTCGTGTTAACATGTTACTGTAGTAACTATTTACAAGCTGAAGTATGCAAGCGAAGATCCCTTTTTTCATCAGCTTATCAGTATTTCACCGGCGGCTGAGCCGGTGTTTAATAATCGGCGGCGGCTGGCGCAATTCGGCGGCTCAAGAAAACTATCGGCGGCGGCTTGCTTATAAAATAAACAGCGGCGGCTGGCGCAATTCGGCGGCGGATCCCTGGTCTGTCCCCTGCTAAAACTGAACTGTTTACTGAGCAACTCAGTTTTTATGGTCGCATCAGAGTGAACTTATTTCCTTCTCTTAATGCAGACACATCTTGGTTGTCCTGCCTCTTACCGCGGTTTTAGCGCCAGGATTTTTGATCACCATCTCTTAGTCCCTGTGTTAAAATCCTGTATATGTTGCCAATCCTCTTTATTTAATGTCCTTTGCATTTCCTTCTGAAAACTTAAAAATTTTGACCAGTTTGATTTATTATTGGTTTTTTTTTTTGCCTTAACCCTTTTTTCTTGCACGTAGGTTTTAGGCGCTGGTTTATCCAAGCTTGATGATACCTTGAACCAGTAGACTTGGTTGGTATGGGTTTTGCCATCAATTCTTTCATTTGCTTCTCGAAACGAGCCCAGTTTTGGTCAATACTGTAAGATTGATATTTACATGAATAATCATTTGCAAAAGCCTGTGCTTCCCGTTTCATGCTTTTCCAGTTTGCTCGTGACTATGGGGGGGGGGGGGTGCATGTGTTAATTTACCAGTATACCATACAAGTTTAAAATGATTCTTAACATGTGGGAGCCTTTCCATTGCTGAAACTGATGGTCAAGGTGTTTTGAGAAGGTGCGACATTTTCATCTGAAAGTGAATGGGAATTTGTTGTTGGATTTTGACAACTGTGGAACAGGCAGCCTTTCAGCAGCTGTAATGGCTATTTGGGTTGTATGCTCTGCGGGGAGCCAAGGAAAGTTGAAAGAAAATACACACCTGTAAAGACTAAGATGGTAGAGTGAAAGTATATCAGACTGACAAAGTATGCAAATTCACAATATTAAACTCACCATCATTACTTCAGTTAAGGTATATTGAATAAAATGTATGGATAAAAATAGAGATGGATTTTATACTAGTACCATATAGTTATACTTCAACCAGGTGAGAAGCATTATAATGTGTTACCCTTTGTAATTTGTTTAGCAATGTTATTTTACAATTTATTTGAATTAAAATTTTAAATTTCAGTTTAAAAGTTAAGGAACTACTGAGGCAATAGTGGTTTCAGTCAAGGATGCTACCTTGAAGGTATACATATAAATATATATATATACCTTCGAAGCTCTAAGTTTCAAAAGCTTGTGAATAAAATAAACAGTTAGTCTACACTAAGGTGTCTTCATCCTGTATATATATATTGAGATGATCTATGATTTTTTACATAAACAATGCTGATAGAATAGATCTCAAGATGCTGTGAGTACAGAGTACTAAAATGTCCTGGTTCCCTGGTCTGATCTGGGAGGTCACACTTTCCCTATTTATCAGTAGCATAATCTCCAAGTCACTCTCAGATAAAAAAAGGAGAAATAGCCCACAACATGTGCAGTACACATGTGTACCAGTTGCTGGATATGTGAAAGTGGGGCTAAGGACACAGTTTGTCAACATGGGGGAAATTTAGCCGTTGCCCATATTAAATGGATTATTGGCAATGTATAATTTTTGTATGATTTTGATTATTTCCATGTACCGCGGTAGTCACCGTATCCTTTGGAAGGAAGGGAGGAAAACTGCTTCACAGCCTCAGACAATGTGCGAAATCACATCTGGTGGTAGTCATCTCAAACACCAGTGTCAGCTATAAGTTTAGAACTGATATCTTTTTGTTGTTGTTTAATTTATCAATTTTTATCATTTTCTCACTATAATCCCTAGTGTCTTCACTTGAAGGTTTAGATTGTACCTGTGCTGAGGAGGTTTGCGTCTTTACTAGTTATTGTATCTTTTTCATTGGGTGATGTATGTGATAAAATTGTGAACATGACTTCAAAAGTTGATGATTTGACCCTGGCCTCAGTAGACCACTGGTCAGGTTACATTCATTCTCTAATTCAGTTCACTCAGCCACTGCTTTCAGAAACAAAGAGAGTCTGCTGCATACTGTGGCTTGGTAGTTGGCACAGGGCCAGAAATGTTCTGACAAGTGAGAGTGGGGTATTGCAGATTTCAGAATTTTCCAATCAAATTTCAGACCAGTGATACCATTGATTTGAACATATTTTATTTGAAAAACTTCCAGTGTATTTTGAGAGTTGGCCTTTAGATAAGGAAGTGTTATTAAAACTTTGGAAGGGGATTTTGTGAAAATAAATCCCTTGAAGGAGCTATGTGATCTGTGAGTGCTCTTTTTGTTAACATTGTCATCTATGTCTCTGTAGTGTGGCAAAATGTTTGGTTCTGTCATTTTACTTGGCACAAGCAGGGGGGTCCGAATGTGTGCCTGTTTTCTATGTGATGATCTTGTTTGGCCTTGTATAGTCTATGTAATGGGCATGTTTGTCCTTGTAAACAGTATGTATGGGGCATGTAGTTTTTAAGACTGAGTACACAAAAGTAGGTTTGGCCATCAGAAGACTGCTTATGAGACATGTTTACAGGTGACAGTTGTGACTGCTTTGGGGAAAACAACAGCGCAGTGTATAAACATGTGGTTTGAAGAATGATATTCACAGGCATAGTGCTTTCTGAATGGCTTGGGCCTGCTTAGTTCTTGTTTTTCCTAAATACCAGATGAGGCAGGGAGAGAAAAGCTGAGAGGCTACTGGTACAAATGGGTCTGAGTCGCATGGCCTATTGGCATTTGGTGAAGTGGCGGCAGATTGGTTCAGAAGGAGCAGACTTCTAACTCCCCACCCTGGTGGGGATATCCCAGTGCCTGCAGCGACTGACTTTCGTCTGACTGGCTACATCAGGCTCCATTACTCCCGGGCTCATCATGGCTTTTCCATGCATCAGGCCCGGTATTAGCACCAGCCTTTTTATGCAGCCTTATAATTCAATTACACATGGATGTATCACAGAGGCCAGCTCAGCTGATTTGCTTTGAGCTTTTCCACCACCCAGCGCTGCTCGATACCAAAGGCCCAAGTTTGCGATTATATCACAATAATTGACTGGTACAAGCCACGCTGGAGTGACTGTTGTTATGCGTCTGACATTTGCCCGGAATCTTCACGGGGTATGCTCCATCCCAGTTGGTATTTGACATATTTTGGGCACTCAGTTTGGCTCAGTGCAGATGAATGATTTGACACATGGACAGAGGAGCTTCTGTGTACACCTTCACATATTAGTGGAGCAGTATATCTTGGTCTGCTCTTAGTAACTTCCCCACTGATAAAAAACTGACAAGCTCCCGTGTCATGAGCAAAGAGAGAGAGAGAGAGGAGGAGAAAAAAACATGCTTTTTCCACATGTGAGTTCTGTGTATGTAATACACAGGAATAAACATACATAGTTGTTTTCTTACGTGGAGCACCTGCCTGCTTTCTGTTGGGTCTGTTTTTCCTTTGATGTGAATGTAGTCTTACCTGACTCTCAGTTTATAAGAATTAAAAAATTAAAAAAAGTTGAGCTGAACGATAACTGGTTTCATCTTCAGCTCCAATGCCTGGGGGGTATAAATTTATAAATTTTCAGACTCATTGAAATGTTGAAGTTGGAGTTCCATTTCACACTCACCGATCACCTGTTGTTTACCCAGTGAATCTTGTAAAGAGCGTGATACTTTACCAATAGTTGTTTATATGATAGGGCTGGCCACATGTTTATCATTATGTTTATGGATGAAAGAGGACCACTTAATTAATTACACTTTCAGCCACCAGAATCAGGTCCAGAGAGTTCACTGAAGTGTTCATGTGTTTGAAAATAGTGTAATCCTTTAAAATCACAAAAATACAATATGAAATTAAATAGTGTGAAATTAAAATTGTTATATGATAATCTATATAGTGTCTTACTGCATCCCTGAGTGGAAAGCAGTACAGACAATCATTGGACCACAGGCACAGGAAATGGTATTTTTATAAAGTAGCTATGTCACATTCAGATAGAATTAATAAAAAATAACATAGGTTCCCATTTTTTGGCAGATTCCACTGTAATAATTTCTCCTGCAGGTGATGTCATGTTTTTATAACTGTTAGTTCGTTGGTTGATTAGTTAATTGTTTTGAAGGTTGGTTTGACTGTCAGTGACTCCTCAAAAAGTGATGAACAGATTTTATTTGTCTGGAGGGTTATGATAACACACAAGGAACAGTAGAGGTTATCTGGATCGATCACCATGATTTATTTTTACCACTGCATTGTCACTCAGTTGTATTTTGGAAACCACAAGTGTAAATTTGTGAACAAGGTAAATGTGCATAGCACCTTATTGAAGCCACCTTTGTTCAGAAAAGAGGAGCTGACCTGTGATGAAACCATGGAGTTGGTAAACTCTAATATAGATTACTCTTTGCTTTGACTTATTCATTTCCTATGCACTAATAGCATATCCACCCCATTTTGAGTAGGATCTTGGTAATATTCCAGATCTGGTGATCCATAATGTTGGTTGAGGTAGATATGCAGTCTCTGACTACTTACTAGTTGTGCATCTGATGCTAGACATTTTGATAAGTAACGAATGTCCAGCCCTAAGCTCTGCTTGCTCTCTTAATTCTTGAGTATACCAGTGGTTATATACAAACAATTCCTTTTGAATTGTAACAGATAGTCATCAGATTATGATTTATGAAATACATGCTGTGAACATCAATACTCAACCAGATATTGAAAGTCTATTAGGTAGTCATTGAAATAGGACAATATTGTATGTGAAATGTAAAAAATATGCACAGATTGATTTTTCTTTTTTTTAAATGCATAGAAGTTTTTTTGTTAAATATTTAATAATAGTAATAAGCTACTGTTACCTCTGTTATATTACAGGTCGTTACTGTGGAACCAAGGTGCCTGAAAGCTTACTGACCTCGTCAGATAGCAGATTATGGGTAGAGTACAAGACTACAGACAGCAGCAAAAACAGAGGCTTTGAAGCCAAATATGAAGGTGAGTTACCGCTCTCCTGTTATGTGGCAGGCTGGATTAGGTGTTTTGGCAGCAAAAGTATGAATTCTCAAGATATACTTTTTCTGCATTAATTCAAGTTGTGATAAATCCCCTAAGGATAAGTTTAGGGAGAAATATTATTGTCAAAGATAGGCCTAGCTAGGTTTAGGCAGTTGGTTATTGACAAAATTATAGATGTTTAGTTTCACAAAGGCATTCATGTGTGATTGTTCATAAGAGTAAACAGGGCTTTCAGGAACGTGGGGGTAAGTATATCTCTGATGCTCAAAATCTCTTACGGACAATTTCGTCATCAGGGTCCAAGCGTCAGATGGGATGAACAAATTGTTGGCTTGAGGAACAAGATGATAAAAGTTTGTTTTGTAGCAGTTACCAATCACTGCTGACTCTGCAGACAACTGACCCTTAAATGTAATCCAATAATCATAATAGCACCATTTCTAATCAAATAACGGTATTACACTGACATGAAATACAAAAAACTTATTTTAGATAACCCTCAAAATTTGACACATATCACCTATCGTTAGGGTGCTCTAATCTCAGATGGGACCCTTCAATGTTTTGACATGAGTGTCCCAGACTCTTCAAATTTGCTTCCTATTGGAAGCCCTTATTAAGTAATTTGACTCGAGGATCAAGTCATGAGTGAAGGCTGGGGTTTCATTACTGCACTATAAAGGTACCCAGAGTCTTCATTTCAAAGTGCTCCTTTTACAACAAACATGACTTAAATATCACTTGTATCTTAATTTGGTCCATGTAAAAACATTTAGACTATATTTTTAGCTCAGCTGACTGTAAGTCATCTGAGCTATAGCAATCACTCTTTGTCCGTCGTCCGTCTGTCCGTCCGTGCGTCCGTCTGTCTGTCCGTCTGTCTGTTAACCTGGCACAAATCGTAACCGCTGGACCTAGAATCTTATAACTTTACATTCTGAGAGGTCCATGAATAATCTCCTTGGAAACCAGAAATTAAGTCTCTGTTACCCATATCCTTCAAGCTATGGGGCCTCAAAGTACCCCCCAGAATATTCAAAAATTTCATACAAAAACTTCAATATCTCATTAACTACATCACTGATGGTCATGATTTTTTGCATACATATTGATCATGAGAAGCTTCATCACTGCATGCAGACTGGTGGCGCCACCTGTATTTATAGATTTTTTACGAATTTTATTCTCTATTTTTGAGACCTTAAAAAATGTGAACATCTGTTAACAGGGCACAAATTGTAAAGACTGGACCTAGAATCTTAATTCTTGACACACTGAGAGACCTACGAAAAGTCTCCATTGAAACCAGAAATTTGGTCTCTGTTACCAATATCCTTCAAGCTATGGGGCCCCAAAGTACCCCCCAAGAATAGTCAAATATTTCATACAAAAATTTCAATATCTCATTAACTACATCACTGATGGTCATTATTTTTTGCATACATATTGATCATGAGATGTTTCATCAGTGTCTGCAGACTGGTGGCGCCACCTGTATTTTTCCGATTTTTTTCCGATTTTTTTTCTCTATTTTTTGAGACCTTTAAAAATGTGAACATCTGTTAACAGGGCACAAATCGTAAAGACTGGACCTAGAATCTTAATTCTTGACACAATGAGAGACCTATGAAAAGTCTCCATGGAAACCAGAAATTAGGTCTCTGTTACCAATATCCTTCAAGCTATGGGGCCCTAAAGTACCCCCCAAGAATAGTCAAATATTTCATACAAACATTTCAGTATCTCATTAACTACATCACTGATGGTCATTATTTTTTGCATACATATTGATCATGAGATGTTTCATCAGTGTCTGCAGACTGGTGGCGCCATCTGTATTTTTCGATTTTTTTACGATTTTTTTTCTCTATTTTTGAGACCTTTAAAAATGTGAACATCTGTTAACAGGGCACAAATCGTAAAGACTGGACCTAGAATATTCATTCCTGACACAGTGAGAGACCTATGAAAAGTCTCCATGGAAACCAAAAATTAGGTCTCTGTTACCCATATCTTTCAAGCTATGGGGCCCCAAAGTACCCCCCCCCCCCCAGAATAGTCAAAAATTTCATACAAAAACTTCAATATCTCATTAACTACATCACTGATGGTCATTATTTTTTGCATACACATTCATCATGAGAAGTTTCATCACTTCCTGCAGACTGGTGGCGCCACCTGTATTTTTCGATTTTTTATGAATTGTTTTCGCTATTTTTGAGACCTTTAAAAATGTGAACATCTGTTAACAGGGCACAAATTGTAAAGACTGGACCTAGAATCTTCATTCCTGACACAGTGAGAGACCTATGAAAAGTCCCCGTGGAAACCTGAAATAAGGTCTCTGTTACCCGTATCCTTTGAGCTGTGGGGCTCCCAATTAACCCCCAGAATAATGGAAAATTTGATAAAAACAAACTGCAACATCTCAATAACTACAAAACTGATGGTCATGATTTTTGGCATAAAAATTAATCAAGAGGTGTTCCATCAGTTCCTTCAGACTGGTGATGCCACCTGTATTTTTCAAATTTTTACAATTTTTTTTCTCTTATTTTTGAGACTTTTAAGGATGTAGTTATCTGTCAACAGGGTACAAATCGTAACGACTGGACCTAGAATCTTCATTCTTGATACACCGGGAGACCCATGAAAAGTCTACATGGAAACCTGAAATTAGGTCTCTGTTACCCATATCCTTTGAGCTATGGCACTCCAAAGTACAGCTCAGAATAATGGAAAAATTTATACAAAAGCTGAAGTATCTGAACAACTAATGCAGCAATCGCCATAATTGTTTGTATCGATGATCAGTTTCTGCAGACTGGTGGCACCACCTGTATTTGTTCGGGGTTTTTTTTTTCAAATTTTTTTCTCTATTTTTCAGACCTATAAAAATATGAACATCTGTTAACAGAGCACAAATCATAACAACTGGACCTAGAATGTTCATTCTTGACACACTGGGAGACCCATGGAAAGTCTCCATGGAAACTTGAAATTAGGTCTCTGTTACCCATATCTTTCCAGCTATAGGACTAGGAAGTATCCCTCAGAATAATGGACAATTTGATACAAAAGCTAAAGTTTCTGAACAACTAATGCAGGGATCACCATGATTCTTTGCATGGATATTGATTATTGAATGTTTCATCTGTTTCTGCAGACTGGTGGCACCACCTGTTTTTGTTCAGGTTTATTTTTAACAAATTTTTTTCTCTATTTTTGAGACCTTTAAGGATGCTGTCATCTGTTAACGTGGCACAAATTGTAACAACAGGACTTAGAATCTTCATTCTTGTTATGCAAGGAGGCCCATGAAAAGTGTCTGTGGAAACCTGAAATTAGGTCTCTGTTACCCATATCTTTCAAGCTATAGGACTCGGAAGTATCCCTCAGAATAATGGAAAATTTGATACAAAAGGTGAAGTATCTGAACAACTAATGCAGAGTTCACCATGATTCTTTGCATGGATATTGACCATTAAGTGTTTTTATTAGTTCCTGCAGACTGGTGGAACCACCTGTATTTTTTTTAAAGTTTATGCATTTTTTCTCTATTTTTGAGATATAAATACAGTCACAATCTTGGCCTGTTGGTTAATCTGTTTGATGCTTCAGTTGAATGGGTATATACTACGATTCAGATGATAAAATTTCCTTTGGCAAATCTCTTCCTAGTCAGCTGAGCGTCATGACCCATGGGTCACTTGTTAAAATATTGTCTTATGTATGAAGTATAGAACTTCAGAACCCATATTTTGTAGACATTTATATCACTCCGCTCTAATGTGCAGCCATAGATTTCAAGGACCTGTGATTAGCTTTCCATGTGTTATCGACCATCAGGAGTTTAATGACAGTTATACATCTGACTGAGTCAGACTTCATGGCAGGTTAACGGTGTAGAATATCATGTGGGAAAAGAGACACTTCTTTACGGGGCCTGTGTATACAGTAAGAAGCCATTACAGATTAGATTAGAGCCTGGGTTATCCTGGTGCAAGCAACCACAGGGGTTGAAGGGGAGTGTAGCAAGTTCACATGATTCACGCGTCAAGTCGATCTAATTCCTTTTACCAGACAACGTAGTAACTTAGTTATCTGTAAAGAGAGGTTTCACATAAGGCATTCTTGATGTGTATACCAGTCTGGCCTACTGGTTCTGAAAACCATAGCGAGCAGCTTGTTCATTGGGCCACAGTTTCTGTCATGGCTGCTGAAACTAGTGCTGGAGCTCTGTATATATGGGTTACCCCACTTCAGTTAATGGTACATGTTTTACCTACAAGATTCTCCACTTAACATTGAGTTGTAGACACATGTACACTTGTTGTCCATTAATTATGGTATTTCTTTTGTTTGTTAAGTCATCAGGTCCGTTTTTTGCACACATTGTAACTATTTATTTGGGCTGTACTGTTTTCCCTGGTGAAGTACCTGCCACTCTTTTATGTCAGTCTGAATCAGCCAAACGTCAGGTTTCTTGTGACTAATAGTTAATGGACATTGTTTTGCTGTCAGGTATGACTGTGCATATACTGATTGGTTGTAATTTGACTTAAAAAGCAACAAGACATCTGCTGGTTCACAGAGAGAAGTACACAACATGGCATGTTCATAACTTCATATTAGCAATGTATTTTTCCTGCCTAACACTGGTAGCTGATGAATATTGTTATTAAAGGTCACATAATTCATTTGTTTGTTATTTTCAGGATATTATAAATTCCTTATGTCATTTTTACACGCAGTTGATAAGTTCATCAGTCCATTGCTGATGTCTCTACAATAAAAATTCTTTCAGTCCGTTGCTGATATCTCAATGATATTGATTCTTTCAGTCTATTGCTGATATCTCAATGATATTGACTCTATCAGTCCATTGCTGCTGTCTCAATGATATTGACTTTTTAGCCCATTGCTTACGTCTTAATGATATAGACTCTATCATTCCTTTGCTAAAATCTCAATGATATTGATTCTATCAGTCCATTTCTGATATCTCAATGATATCTGTAGATTCTATAAGTCAATTGCTGATATCTCAATGATATAGACTTGATTAGTCCATCGCTGATATCTCAATGTATAGACTCAATCAGTCCATTGCTGATATCTCAATGATATAGATTCTTCTTGTCATTGTTGGGAACATACACAAACTTCATTATGTCTTAGCTGACAATCCACTCCTCAGGCAGTGGTTAGATGTTGCAGCCATTCTTTATCTCCTTCGCTGTAACCACTGCATGTAAAGCAAGATCTCTCAGCTTCCCCAAGAGGCTGGCAAAAGGGAAAAGAATTGTAAACAAACCAGTGAGAGCCAGGTGTCATATTGTGCATCAAACTCCAAGTATCGAACCTGCGACACCCTGTACCACGTTGTAATATCACTCTCTCATTAGTCTGATTACAATTCTTGGCATTGTGTCAGCCCTGGTGTAGAAACCTTGAAAAAATTACTATGTAAAACATTGGTTGTTTCAAAGGAGATCTGGAACAACTAACAGCCAACTATAAGGATTACCTCTCAGGAAAACTCTTCATGTCATTGAGGAAATGATGGTTGACATGAATTTAATGCATTTTATATCAGTGTTGACTTCACTTTGATTCTTTATGTCATTGTACATGAATTTGTTATGTCACTGTTGACATTACATGATGAAATTTACTGTATTAGCTGGCACATATCATGATTATTGATATATTGACATGATAATGATGAATTATCTATATTTTTTCACTACAGCTGTATGTGGAGGAGAAATAGAAAAATCTGAGGGACATCTGTCAAGTCCCAGTTACCCAGACATCTACAAACCTAACAAAGATTGTGTGTGGAAAATTACCGTTCCTGAGAAGTACACAGTAGCCCTTAAGTTTCAGTCATTTGAGGTAGGTCATCCTGATATAGCTATTTATTGTGTGGCCTCAGACTGTTAATCTAAATTTCTTGTCATCATGCAAACCCCACAGGTTAATATATTATTTCTGATTCTGAAACAACTCCAACTAAAATGAATGCAAGCCGCCATTATCCCAGGTTCATTTGTGCACAAGTGACTGTGCATTTGTAAATATTCCTTGGTGATGTTCCTGAATTCGGATCATGTGCCAGATCCACACCAACATCCAATCAATTCTTCATTGGCCATTTCCCACAAATTCTGTTCAAGAATGCGTGAGCTATGTTGTGAAAAAACTCTCACACTAAAATCACACACATGAACACAAGATGGATGCATACTCTCCTGGTGGATCAAGACAAAAACCTGTGCAGAGAAAAGGAGAAACTTCAGCTATTAAAAAGATTCTTTGTGCATGGAATGTGGATATGGCACCTAGAATATGAAAAGAAGTATCAAATACATTAATAAAGGGTGATTCCATATGTGTATTTGATGGCTGGCAGTTTGCATATTTCTATTTGTGGTAATAGTTTCATTAGTGATTTTTGCCTAATCCTCACAGTGTACCAGATGTGACAGAAAATATATATATATGCAGGCTATACTGTACATATAACATCTGTCAACATTCACATCTGCATACTGCAGTCTGTTCCACATTCTGTCCATATAAAATCTTAGCTTGGGACAGCATCAAATTCATTGAAAAAATTGTGCATTTATTCCTGTTTACAGTTACTAGGCCAACTCAAGGGCAGGAAACCTTGAAAATATATATAAATTTATATTGTCATAAATGCTGTTTTAACAAAGAATTGACAGTTCTAATTTTATTAATTATATATAATAATTCCTAAACAGACCACTACTAACATGCTGATACTTGGAGTGGTATTTGAGATATGAGAGTTGCAAAGTCTAAAAAGAAATACATATAGTGTTTGTTCTGTGTAATAACTGAAGCTGTACAAACAGACAAAGAAAACACTTAATCTGAATCAACTCCTTATCAACAAGGTTCCTCCAACAGGTGTCAGCACTTATGGTTATTCAGTTTAAAAAGGTCAAGCCAGATATACAAGAAGGCAGATCTATCTTGCCAAAAGAACCAACTTTGCAAAATATGTAAAATACATTTTAAATACATATCTTTTGAGATGTGTTTATAGACAGATAAATGGAGAGCCAATGATATCTAAATTTGCAGAGCTAAATTCAATAAACTCATGCATTTTTGCCACAAGAGCCTCAATGAGTCATCTCTGAACCATTTAAATACATTTATCCTTTTTTTGATCTTGTGTCCACAGACAGACAGATGGAGAGACAATGGAATCTTAAACTGGCAGAGCTAAAAAAAAACAACTGGTTGAAAACTGCAGAACATTTGATGGTTCTATTCTAATACATGGGTGGTACAGACTGGCAGACTGTGGGGCTGAAACTTGATACAGTTTTTTTATATAGAACCAGTCAGGGGTCCTTAAGAAGTGTTAATTATCTGTGGCACAAAAAGCCAGAACAGACACCCTAGGGGATAACTTGATATGCTTCAAGGCCGTACTGTTTATGCAGTGTATGGCTTTGTGACTAGGAGGACAGCCGTACCTGTAATGTATATATGTTCAGTGTCTGATTCAGTAGTAAAAACTCTTGGTTGTTATGGTTACATCAGACGAAGACTCATAACTCTGTGATTGCTGGTTTAGCTTTAAGTATAACAAAAACAGATGATAGCCTGTGAATGTGAAATTTTTTTAACCTTTTCATATCTTGTCTTTTGTCATTGATTAGTCCCCCAGCACCATAGGAGGGAGGACTACTAAAATGGTCCACGTCCATCTGTTTCTCCTTCAATCTGTCCATCCATCCTGCATTTTTCTTTAACCAAATATCCACATTCCATATAAGGAAACTTGAGCTTTAGGGACCAATTAATTGGCATTTTAATTTTGTAGAACATAGACAAAATTAAATTTTATAGGAAGTGCAGTATGGTATATGTTTTGACCCCTTCAATATTGTAGGCACAAGGGATAGAAAAAGGATAAATGAAATAGTAAAAATGATTTAATATTATTTAAGCTGTATTTTGAATTATTAAAACCATGGAGAGTGTTCAAGTGATAATCAGTTTTCAAAATAATTAAAATTACCAGGTTTTGCTGGAACATACAATTCATTTGAATGCCCCAATAATTCTGGGTGGCAAATTAAAAAAAAAAAGCAGTTGTGATCAGAAATATCTGAAGAATGAAAGACTCTGGCTGATATATCAAGGTAAAGGACATGAAAATACAAGTTCAGCCTGAATAATCTTAAGAATTTTTCCTCACCATTTATGGAGAGAATTCTTATTAATAGGTCAGTTTAATGTTTCAATCCTTTTCCCAGTGTATGAGTTGTTAAGGAGTCCCCCTTGTAAAATTATTGCTAAATTTCAGTAGATTCTCCAGTGGAGGAACACTTCATATTGCTGTTGATGATTATTACTTTCACTAAATCTGCTCTGGGTCAGTTAAGAGGCTTGTCTTATCACAGAATCACTGGTGTAATTTGTTTTTCTAGTGTTGCCTTGATCCCATCAAATAGTATAAGCCCTGTCTGGTTGTCCATTTACGTCTAATGGACCTCGGCAGGTCCTGCACCATATTAATAGCGGCCAGCTGTGATGGAGGCAGGGGTTGAGTGTGTTGATTAATCAAAGGTTAGACACAACTCAGCAGCCAGTTGGAGCTTATAAAACCCTCCTCCCTCATCTCATGCTTACTTGGTTCTATTTCAGAAACCCATTATTCCAATTGTGTCAAAAGTGGTGGCTTTTCTTGGGCTGCATGCCAAGTGCTGGTTGCCAGCTTTTTACAGGGTATAATAAAATGATCTGCCTGGAGCCTAGGCTTTGATTGAGTGCTGTTTCACCAGAGCTAATGATCCTAGCTGGTTCTTCTGAAAGCAGTGGGACTCGGCAGAACAGGGGGCTAATTGAAGGGCATTATACAAGTAAAACACTAGCACAAATCTAGCAGTGACTTTAACAGGTGTTTAATTATCAAATAGCAGTGGAACCAGCAGTAAATTAATCATTTTCATAGTCCTGTTCTCTGCAACAACCAATGAACAAGCCAACCCATAAACAACCCTTACAAAAGTGTGAAAGCAAACATATTGTTACACTCCAAAATAGGAGCATGGACTCTCCAGAACTTCAGGAATTTCAAATATTTTAAGAATTTTGATGTTTTCATATTTGAAAAAAAAAACACGGATTGTGAATGTCAGCGTTTGACATGATGTCAGAGTTAAATCAATTATGTCATAATCAATAAAAGTGTAAGATAACAGTGTCTGAATTCTTTCAAGTGATTTTGATTTATTGATTCATGAGATAACATACTTTGATGAAATATTACAATGCATCAAATTTCACATGTTACTTTAAACTTTTAGAAAAAGATATATTTTCTTCAGAAAATTCAGATATCCTTGGATTTTATAGACAATTTTATTTTCCACAGGTAGAAAACCATGACTCTTGTATATACGATTATCTGGAGGTTCGAGACGGCCACCAGGAAGACTCGCAACTTCTTGGAAAATTCTGTGGATATAAAATACCTGAAGATATTCAGTCTACATCCAACAAAATGTATGTCAAGTTTGTCTCAGATAGTTCTGTCAACAAAGCGGGTTTTGCAGCCATGTTTGTTAAAGGTATGTGTCTTATATTGTGATGTTAAATAACATCAGTAATTGAAACATTTGCCCTCCTAGCATCGTATATGCTATTATGTCTTGTAATATTTTTTTCAGGAGAGTTGTCCAATAACATTTTTTACATTTTTCAACAATTTGTACTCTTTTTTTTTTTTTCAAAAAAGGTTTTATACCTAATTCGCAAATAATACTCGCATGTATAGCATATATGTAAGGCTTGTCCCAAAAATCGTTACTGACTTTTTAATCAATATTTATCATGAATGAAGGAAATGAAGAAATATCATCTTGTAAAAGTCAGATAGGGTGCAGATAAATTCTTAAATTTAGATATTTTAAATATTTTATATTTTACATATATTTTAGATATTATTGTAGATTGCAAATGATGAGCTGCAACAGTGTAGAATTAATTCCCCCATTGCCAAAGTATGCAGTCATTTGAATATCAAATTTTTTTAGATGACAAGATAGAAGATAATAAGAGTTAACCAAATTACCCATCTGTGTCAAAATCTGCAGGGTAAAATAATCATGTGGCTTGAACTTCTTGCCTGTATAATGCAGTGAGTAATATAATGTCTGTGGCTGGACATGAATTGATATAATCCTGGCATTGTTATTTCAGAGTTTAATATAAAGTCTGCGGCTGGACATGAATTGATATAATCCTGGCGTTGTTGTTTCAGAGTTTTTTATAGCGTCTGTGGCTGGACTAGACTGGCCCAGTCAATGAAATGGCTCTTAATTGTTGCCTCTGACAGAGAAACCCAACGTTCTCTCACTGTATCGCACTCTCTGACCCTCTTATAAATTTCATCCACTGGTAAACTTGGGCCGTACCGGACAGTCAGCGCCACACATTACCGCCACGCTAAACTTTAAGGTCTTTCCTAGTGACATAGGGAGTAATTATAGTGGTCTTTCCCAGAATCTTTTTTTCAAAACCAACATGGGTTATCCAGTAACCGCTTATTTAGGGCTTCTAGCTTGCTATTTATATACCCATTGGATCAGTCTTAATATTTTAAGGTCCTCAGCTATTTTGAGTACGGCAAGACTTTCAACACTATATATAACCCTCAGACTCAGAGCCAGTGTGTCACCGTTTATCAGACCATCGCTTTTCAAGGCAGGCCGGTTTGAAAATGTATCCCTAGCTCAGCCAATCAGCGTGAGATATTCAGGACCACAAGCGACAAACGCAGTCATGAACCGGCTGGCTGAAATGATCACGGCGATCAGCGTGTTGGCAACTTAACAGGTGCAAGACTTTCAAGTGTAACTTGAACACAAACAAATACACAGTACAAAATAGATGTGACAGTGTCTACAATGCACTTTCATTTGGCCCATGGACCGTAGTGTTCAACAGCGGAGATATATCATAGGACACGAAGATCCATGTATGGACTTTCTGAAAACATGATTTCAGTGCAAATGTTACCAAGCGGGTTGAGCTGACTATTACCAGTGTGACCGCTGCTGGCGCCCACATAGCAACAGGAGCCGTGAAGGCCTGATATGCAAATGTGAGGGAATTGTCAGGAGCCTTGTGACACCCTAATATGTAAATATCAGGGATTCACCATGCGAACATTACAGGGCTTTATTGATAAGAGCTGGTACTTAGTTACGTCTAACGGTACATGAAACAAGGTTTTATTTTAAGCATTTTAGTAGTAAACGTAAATACACTAAAGCCCAGGCAGGGATATGGCTGAACATGAATTGATATAATCCTTGCATTGTTTTTTCAGAGTTTAATATAATGTCTGTGGCTGGACATGAATTGATATAATTCTGCCTTTGTTGTTTCAGAGTTTGATGAATGCTCCACCAGTGACCACGGTTGCCATGACATATGTGTGAATACATTAGGGGGATTCCGATGTGAATGTGGCATTGGCTATGAGCTTAAATCTGATGGAAAAACATGTGAAGGTAGGTATCGATATGGTCATTTCATCATGAAAATACAAACTCAGTGAATTTCTGTCCATATGAGTTGTAGGATACTCATTGTAAATCTCATTTTGAGCCTGTTTAGTTTAAACAATCATTTGATGCAAAGGGAGTTTATATGATATTGATCGTTAGTGTGTACTCTGATTGGGATGGTTGCAAGGATTGGTTTTGAGAATATATAGCTTTTGGAGTATGATTATAGTCAATTTCCACTTTGGAAATGGGGGTGTGGGGGGCTGTCTATTGATTTTTAGCTCAGCTGACTGTAAGTCATCTGAGCTATAGTCTTGGTCCATTGTCCGTCGTCTGTCCGTCCGTCTGTCCGTCTATCCATCCGTTAGACACATTTTGAAACCGTTAGACCTATGAATAAAAAATTTGGCATACTATTAGATGTCCCCAAAATCTCCTACCATACCGAAAATTGGGTCAATATGACTTCGTTCCTTTGAGATATTTAGGAAAAACCTCAAATTTCCTTTAAAAACCTATTATCATGCTTCAGGACTGCCTAATATCAAAACCACTTATCTGTTTTTCTTAATATTTACCAGAAGTAATCTTCTATATATTTCCTATACACATGCCAGAAATTAAGTCCTTTAAATATAATTTCTTGAAGTTATTGGCCTGAACATAATGGACTTTGCAAAAAATCAGGAAAATATTACTCACTTAACATGAAATATTTTGAAACTAGAGTATTTTCCCAAGTATATAACTATGTTTAATTAAGATTCAATTTTTTACCGAAAATTAGATCTGAATTTTGTAATTTTTTTAAGTTATTAACATAAAAATAAAATCAGTACCTTAAATTTTGCCCAACTTTGACCATGGCACTTTTTTCCTGTAAGTACCATTGATTTTATTTTCACAGCATGTAAACATAAATATTTAATTTGTTTAAATCTGAAATTTGAAAATAAAAGCTTGAAAATTAAGCTAGTTATTGATTTTTATTCTAGAGGCTCTATTGTAGTCATTTGCTTTGATTACAGATTACAGATGCAGGGTCCCACTCCAGGTCACTGGAAGTCAGCTATGCCAGGGTTTCTGATTTGTAACAGTCACTGGGGGAGATCCCCTGCTGTGACTGGTGTACAGTTATTCTCATATCACCACCCCAATCACCCCCCCCCCCCCCCCACAAACCCAACCCTCCAAGTGTTATGCAGTAATTGTTATTGTTTTCACTGTATCTCCTTAATTGTAATGCTGTATCAACTCCGATATGCAAAAACTTTCCTTGAAAAAGTAATTCAAGGTTTAATCCAGAAGATGGAATGTTGTGTAATGTAGCATTTTTAAAGAAATCAATTTTCTTTTAAATGATTTGAACAAATATAATTGAACCCATCAGTATGCTTAAATTTATAAAATATGAAGCACATTAGGATAAATAAAGACACAATTAAAAATTGTGAAATCTAAATCAAGTATTATTTTTAGATATTTATTGTTTTGCAGATTTAAAAGATATATTTTTGTGGTAAAAAATAAATAAACATTTGTATGCATGATGTGGTGTTATCTGACAAGATTGAGATTTGTGATGATGCAATATATGTTTTATTGGAAATGTATAGAAATATAAACTTAAATTTAAAAAAATTGTTGTGATAAAAAAATGAGGATTTAATACAAACATTTGTTCATTATTTTCCTGCCTCAGCAGAATTTGAGATCAGGCTTTGTTTGCTCTGTTTTATGCTGTTAATTAGTTATATTTCAACTGTATACATTTCATAAAAAAATACATATATATTTAATAATATATATTATACAAAAAATAGATTCAATTGAACAAATGTGTAAACTACTGAAATGTCAACAGTTAATCAAAAAACCAACTATTGATCATGGTAATAGTTCAGATCATTTGTTCACTAACTGCTTCAGTTTCAACATTAGGAAACACATGGTTAGGTCACAAAAAATTATTTGCAACAATTTCTTGCTCATCAATACAAACCAATCATATAAATCAACCATGGCCTTTATTATCTCTTTCTCTTACACTTTATCTCCATTTGATATTATTTTAGATTTTTACCTTCAAGGTCAACTTCAGCTGAGCACAGTGACCCATGGGTCCCTTGTTTTTTATTAATTATGGAAACTTTCTGTTCATTATGTGACAATGACAAAATGTGTACTTTGTCAATAGAGAATAAAATGTTTAGTTAAAATCAATTAATCTGATGCTTTAATTAAATCATACTGGATACCTGTAAGTCTTCCTTGAATGATGGATGGTATCTTTTGGATGACACTTTAACTGATCATATTTCTGTAACTAACAGAATTACATTAAATCAATATCTGTCACTTGGCATCCTTGACCAGATCACTTCAGTCAACATCACATGACAGAATAAACATTTTTTTTTTCAGTTATTCATTGTTTTACTCAAATAGTTTGTAAGTTATGGCCATGTTTTCCATCAATATATTTAACAGCTTACCTGATTGTTTGACTGATATGTTTCAGTATTTAATTGACTTTTTACAAAAATATATAAAAAAAAAACCTGATTGGGAGATGCATGCATACAGGAGGAACTAAAAAATGTCCATGTTAATGTTCAGTTTTATAATACTTGTTAATGCATCACAAACAGACTTGGTGACTAATGTGACATGTGCTATTCATTAGACCTTTCCCCATATCAAATGATAAGAGAACTGGATCTTGTTAGGAAACAGCTGAGGGCAGATAATCATTGTATTTGTAAATGAACTAAACACTGTGCTAGGACTGCTGATAATCCAACAGAAATACCACTGAACTTGATATCACAAAGGGGCTGCAACCAGCAAAAGCCAGCCTCTGACAGATAATATGCCACTGGTTGTCTTTTTTTACCTCTCAATGCAGGAAATGTGGTTGTATTAATTTCACAGCCCAGAGTACCAATATTAATGCAGCCTCCTTTGAACAGACATATGCAATCTGTATGAACTTGTTTTCAGGCCTGTCCAATGTTTTGATGGGTTCAAAAGTTATGTTGAGCCCTGTAGGGTGACAGATCCGTGAAGGATCGTGAAGGATCACAAACAGGTATACATACAGGTGTGAAAATCTCACCTTGTAAATTTACATCTGTTAGGCACCATTACTGTAATCAAAAGAATTACACTGAAACTGCTAATTGTTCTCATCATGTTCTATAAGCATATAAATATTATTAATTATAATTAATAAATAGAAGCATAGCTGAAATAACTGGATTGCATCAGAATACTGGAATAGTCAATGGCATTGAAATAATGGTGAAACTCCATGTATAAACATTGAAGAGGTGTTATTGTTAAGGGTTACCTTGGCTTTTTAGCATGTTTATTATACCCTAACACTTGGAACTTGTTTGGTGTACATCTGGTCACAAGGACCTGTTCATACTTTTGTATGGATTTTATCTTACTTGTTTTGGCATAACAGCTTTCATTGAAACAGATCAAGATATGGTAATGTGAGAAGGATACAGTTCTTGGTTTTCTGTAGAAAAGAACTTGCATGGAACTAAAAGTTTCTATACAGTATCATAGTCCTAATCAACTACAATTATACATAAATACCCTTGAATCTTGATGGTTAAAAGTTTAAGCATTTTTAAATACAGTTGCTGTTGGGTCAAGGTCTCTGTAAAAAAAACTCAAATTGAAATAGGCCTGCTTAGGATCTGACACAGCAAACGTGATGTACTCTTTTTATACCATATAATACCTCTACAAATATCTATATGTTAAAATGTCAAATGCTGGTTTTATAAAAAATTTTGTCATCTGAGAGGCACAATTTTGATTGCTCATTATCTGTGACAAGAAGTGTGTAGCGCCTTCTGATATAAACACTTTCTGGTCAAAACCTCCCAAACAGTGTACTCGCCAGAACACAACCTAGGTTGCACTGAGACTAAGCTTGTACGAACATCATGTCTTATTAATGACTCCATCAGGTACTAGCACCTGCACATGCATCGCAAGGTGACTGCAAACAAGGTCAAAGCTGACTCATATCGGGCAGCTTAAAAAACCAATCGCCACTTGTCCAGCATCCAGAGAGGCTATTTGCTTTCCATAAAAACAGTAATTACAGCAGCGCAAGAGAGAGGGATATTGATTACATGACTACACCAGGTTATTAGGATTTGGATGGATTAATTTGCCCCAGCAACAATGGTTCTGGTATTGGCTGTGGCTGGCTTTTGTAAATAAATAATTATCTGAAGAAATGCCATTTTACAACTGCCCGCCACACCTGCTGTTGCCAGAACTGAACTACTGTAACGATATTGTTTTGACTCGCTGATTAAGCAAACCTCTGTAGGTTGTTATCGTGTTGGCAAGCTGATTCGGGTGTATGTTTCCCTTCACTGATTATCATGACATGGGCGCCATGTGTCACTGTTGTGGAAAAAGCATATTTCACTGATCGAACTTCTGTTATTAGATCAGGTACTTGGCCTCCGACATCACTACAGTTGTTTTTGAAACATCTAACACCCCATTACGTCATATTTATAACAGTTTCTGGTAAGAAGTCATAATTTTAATTCAGTGGAAAAAAGCAGATGTATAAACACATCACAAATAACAATTAACAGTGAGTAAGGGAAAATATTTATATATATGCTAAACATTTACGATTTTATATAACACTGGAATTTTTAGCGAACCTGTGAGCTTATGCAATGGTGCGGAGGCGTCCGTCGTGCGTCGTCTGTACGTTAACCATAGCTATCTCAAAAATGGCAGGAGCTAGCATCACCAAATTTTTTGCAAATAATCAGTCATCCAAAAAACTATATCGGATATTGTTTATTTTTTTCTAACTGCATTTTCTTAGATTTTATAGGGAAAAAGCTAAAAAAACTTTAAAAATCTTCTTCTCCGAAACTGTCCAGCCAAATTGTCCAATATTTCACAGAAATGATCCCTGGAACAATCTTTCTCAAATTTGTTTGAATGGTTCCAGTTCGGTGATTTTTGGCCGAGATACAGGAGGTTGAACTTTGTTAACTGTGCAGAAAAGCATATTAAAATTTAAATCTCAGAAACGGCTGTAGCTATCATCACCAAATTTTATGCCAGTGTTGGTCACATAGGTCATATCTGAAATTGAGGTATTGGTGGTGCCACCTGCATCGACCTTTTTGTACAGGGTCATCAGTGCCTGTATCACACTGAGGGCTACAAAAAACTTCTTCTCTGAAACCATATGACCACAATGTTTAATATCGCACAGAAATGATCCTAGTGTAGTGCTTTCTGAAGTTTGTTCAAATGGTCTCTTTTCAGTGACTTTTGGCTAAGTTATGGAAAGCTGAATTCAGTCATATGCCATAACAGCCCATTTTAGCTCAGTGGCTACAAAGATCTTCTTCTCGAAAACCACTGGACCAAATTCTTAAATCTCACATATTAATTATCCTCAGATGTTGATAATTCAAGTTTGTTCAAATGGTTTTGGTTCAGTGCTTTTTGGCTGAGTTACGGGAAGCTGAACTAAGCCAGTTTGCTGTATCGTCCTATATGAGTCATAAACCTGCGAAACCTTTTTCGACTGATGCCACTGAAGCCAGTTTGTTAAATATTTTACAAGAATATTTCCTACAATAATTCTTATAATAATTGTCATTAATGGTTCCACATGAATGATTTTTGGCTGAATTATGGAGATTGAATTTAGTCATTTTACCATATATGTTAGCTGTGTGATGCTGTTACATCTAGCCTGGCACCAATTTATCAGCATCTATTTCATCATGCCACTAGACATTTAGATTTCAGGTTATCTTTGGTTAATATTGACAAGAAAGTTTTTTTAAAAGCTTTTAAAAAATTTCGATTTATGATTTAAGTTATTCATCATACCAGGCAATGTTACAATCATGGATATTCAGCTCTCTGGCTATATAAAGACAACTGTAGGTGGATTATAAATTATTGGTATCCCTACTCGACTTAATTCAAGAATTTGCCATCAATGAGATATATCTGTATTTTAATTTTGCATTAGGTATGCATCTGTAATAATTTTACATATATTCCTGATTTCTTTTTTATAAAAAGTCAGCTGAAAAGCATTTTGTATTGGGAAAATAAATTTCAAAGTTTTTTCAAGTAGGGACCACTTTTGTGTTCAGATGGCAGCACTTGGTTTACCATTGGCAGATTGCCAGTGCCTTGATGTTGGCCATTAGCCAAGATGATGTCAGCTCCATAAATAGTTTTGGCACAGTGCCGGGATTGGAAGAAATGCAGCCAGCTATAGGTCAAGAGTTCACTCCGTGCAATAGCTGCATTCTATTTATAGCTTTGGCAGACTGCTCACTGCATCATATTTGGCACCAAAGTTCAGCCTGAATCTATTTATAACTTTGGCAGACTGCCAACTGTGTCAGATTATGCAACTGGTAAAGAGTTCACTCAGTGCAGCCAGGTACAGGTCAAAAGTTCACTCAGTCTAGCCAGTTGCAGGTCAAGAGTTCACTCAGTGCAGTAGCTTGAGGCAACAATTTGTCACAGGTCACTGCCTTACTCACCTAAGTCTTGTCAGCCCAGTGCATCAACCTCTGGGGAAGTTTGATGTATTGGACTGATATTTTGACCTGTCTATGCGTCTTTGATGGTATTCTCATTTACAAGACAGGTGGTGCCACGTACATTGACTTTTGCACAGTGTATGTGCCTGCTTATTTCTACAGAGGAATTTTATATATCAGCCTAAAATTGGGCTATTCATACATATCGAATAGCTTTGTCATATACAAGACTGGTGGTGCCGCCTACAATAATTTTTGCATAATTTGTGTCCCTGCTTATTTCTCAGGAGGGGTTTGATATATCAGTCTGAAAATTGGCATATGTGTATATCTCTGATAGCTTTGAAGTATACAAGACTGGTGGTGCCAGCTACAATCATTTTCGTGTTGTGTGCACCCATGCCAGAATTTCAGCAATGATGTTTGTGTAACTGTTTCTTATTCAAAATGTTTAGTACTTGCATTGTTCATATACATGAAAAGTAATGGTCCAGCATTGAAGCATTATACCTGGTGTAATTCCCAATGCACAGGTTCGCATTAGGCCTGTAGGCCTTGTTTTCCAATCAAATATTTGATATGCATGTATTGTACAGTGTGTGCAGGTTGTTTTAATCATGCCTGTGTGACTTTGAATGTAAAAATATCTTTGAATGTAAAAATAACTTCATGTGCTAATCTGCACTTTAGTAATAGTTGTCATTTCAGTCAATTACCTTTTTTCAATCAGATATTCAATATGCCTGTATAATACAATGTGTGCAAGTTTTTTTAATCAGGCTTCTGTGAATGCTAAGTATTTAGTTGTCATTGCAGGCAATTCCCTTTGTATTACTGTTTGTTATTGTATCCGCCAAAACAGAGTTTTGCGGATACTATGTTTTCAGCTGGTCGCCGCCGCCGCCGCCGCCGCGTAGGTGTCCGGAGAACTCCTCCGTAACCGCTGGGCGGAATTTTCCGAAACCCGGGATTATGTTCGGGTCACATGTGAACTGCTGCGCCCCGATTTTGTTTTGACCTCTGACCTTTCCTCTGCGCTCTGCGTCCGTTTGTGCGTCTGTTTCCACACATAAACCCACATATCTCGGGAACCGTTTGACCGATCAGGAAAATTTTTTTGCACAAATGTAGCCCTCGGAGAGCTTTATAACATACACCAAACATGGTGGCGCCACCTGCAACCATGTTTGCACAGTGTCCATCTGTTCGTCTGCCTTGGGTTAAAATCACTCATATCTCTGCAGTGACTTGACTAATTCACCTGAAATTCGGCATGCGCAAACATCCTGGATAGCTTTTCTGATTTTATGACAGGTGGCGCCACCTACATTCACGTTGAGGCTGCAGACATCCAAGCTCATATCTCGGGAACCGTTTGACCGATCAGGAAAATTCTTTTGCACAAATGTAGCCCTCGGAGAGCTTTATAACATACACCAAAAATGGTGGCGCCACCTGCAACCATGTTTGCACAGTGTCCATCTGTTCGTCTGCCTTTGGTTAAAATCACTCATATCTCTGCAGTGACTTGACTAATTCACCTGAAATTTGGCATGCGTATACATCCTGGATAGCTTATCTGATTTTATGACAGGTGGCGCCATCTACATTCACGTTTACGCTGCAGACATCCAAGCTCATATCTCGGGAACCGTTTGACCGATCAGGAAAATTCTTTTGCACAAATGTAGCCCTTGGAGAGCTTTATAACATACACCAAAAATGGTGCCGCTACCTGCAACCATGTTTGTACAGTGTCCATCTGTTTGTCTGCCTTGGGTTAAAATCACTCATATCTCTGCAGTGACTTGACTAATTCACCTGAAATTTGGCATGCGTATACATCCTGGATAGCTTTTCTGATTTTATGACAGGTGGCGCCACCTACATTCATGTTTACGCTGCAGACATCCAAGCTCATATCTCAGGAACCGTTTGATTGATCAGGAAAATTTTTTTGCACAAATGTAGCCCTTGGAGAGCTTTATAACATACACAAAAAATGGTGGCGCCACCTGCAACCATGTTTGCACAGTGTCCAGCTGTTCGTCTGCCTTGGGTTAAAATCACTCATATCTCTGCAGTGGTTTGACTAATTCACCTGAAATTCTGCATGCTTATACATCCTGGATAGCTTTTCTGATTTTATGACAGGTGGCGCCACCTACAATCAAGTTTACGCTGCAGACATCCAAGCTCATATCTAGGGAACCGTTTGACCAATTGGGCCAAAATTTTGCATGTGTATAGTTCTCACAAAGCTCTTTATCATACGCTAAACTGGTGGCGCCACCTGCAACCCTTTTTTGCACAGCGTCCATCTGTTTGTCTGCCAAGGGCAAAAATCACTCATATACAATATAGTGGTTTGACTTATCTGCCTTAAATTTTGCATATGTATACAACTTGGACGGCTTTCTGGATTTTTTGGTAGGTAGCGCAACCTACATACACAATTTGGCTGCAGACATCCATGCTGATATGCAACACTTCACCCGTTCCACTCTGATTTAGGCGGATACAAGTAGTCGCTTGTCGACTACCCGTATTCTAGTTAAAAATGATCATGTCCAGACCCATATTATTGATGGGCAGAATAATTTATTATTACAGTATAATATTACAGATAAAGGATACGTTCAGTTGTTATATTAACAGATGGGATTCTTAGCCATGATGATGATGTTACTGGAAGGCATAACTGACATTTCTGTATGTCAAGCCATTTACAACAGATATGGTAATTATAAGGGCTGCATGTGTATTACCTTTAAAGTATTACCAGTAATTACTTCATGCTAAAGCTTTGAAATTGTGTTAAAGTGATCCATTAAAAATTAAAATTTCATGAAATTCAAATTCTTAGAATTGTATTTATAATGTATCAGTAGATGGTTTATTTTATATTATCAACATAGCTACCATTAGACCTTTATGAGGAAAGAAATTAATTACATATAATGATGTAAATAATATATGTAATTGTAAATAAGGGGAGCTTTAAGTAATGCAGTGTGCCCTGGTAAATATATTCTGCATTAGAGAGAATGCATGATTTAAAATTTTTTTCTATTAATGGAGGCCAGTTTGAAATTGTATCCTTCAAAAGCAATTGTTTGTTGAGCTCAAGAATTAATTGCCCACAAATTCCATAAAACCAATAACCGCACAAATAATGATGAATCCTGTTAAAAAATGAATACATATATGTGGTTTACTGGGCAAGTCTGTGGAATTTCATTCCAGGGTGTGTAAAAAACTAGTCAAATTTTTACCCCTATTAACATACACATCAAACAAACCATACAGATTAGTGATATGTTATTGTGAAGCACTGGTTGGTTATTTACCAGTATCAAAGACTCCCAGAGGAAATGCTATAGGTGTGTACAAAGTACAAGTTTAGATCAGGAAATTAACTGAAACCACTGTGTAATGAATTCACACTGAGACGGCCTTAATTCATTACATTAATTTACACAGAATTCCAGCATTCCAATAAAGAATACGGTACTAACAATTGTACAAATTTTAAATTCACCGTAGGTGTAAGATCACTATAGGTTTTCCATATTACAATGATAATTCATGCCTGTAAGGAGTGTTTGTTGTTCATTCTAGCTGTTAGACCTATAGGATGTTCTTACATAGCATCTAGACAGATCCTGCTCAAAATCTCCATGGAAAACTGACTTTTTACAATGGTTTCCTTTATTCTGCAAACTGATGTGAAAATAAAATACTGATCACACTTGAAAGATGCACAGTGTTCTATAAAATCAGACGAAATCTGGTTCACCAGTTTACTAATCAGTTATGTAGGACTCATGTGTGGACTTGGACTCGAGTCCAGACTCATCCACTTTTTCAAGGACTTGGATTCAGACTTTGACTTGGGTCCTGGACTGGGCTTGTACTCAGACTTGGAAGTAAGGACTTGAGAAATCAGGCCAAGTCCATCTCAAGTCCAGTAGAAAAGAAAACTCTGTCACATATTATATAAAGATTGTGCACACGGGTGAACTACTAACAGAATATTACAAGAAAATAAGAATTGAAATAACTCTTTTAAGGAGAAGATTTGTATTGAATTCAGACTTGGACTCGAGTTCCAAATGATTCAGATTTGATGAAGGTGGACTTGGACTCAGACCTCAAGGACTTGGACTCGAGTGGCCTTGTCTCAGACTTGCACTCAGACTCTGATGGTGTGGACTTGACTACATCATTGCTATGAGGTGAAAATAAAATTCCGATCACACTTAAAAGATGCACACTTGCCAGTAATCCATAAGTTCATATGAAATCTGGTTCACCAGATTTCTTAATGGTATGTGGTTTTAAACTGTGACTATTTCTAACCCTAGATGCCTGTGGCGGAGAGATTCGCGAGGCCAACGGAACCATCCAGAGTCCGTCCTTCCCTGACTTGTACCCTCCTCAGAAAACCTGCATGTGGAGGATTGTAGCCCCGGAACAATATCGCATCACCATCAACTTCACACATTTTGATCTTGAAGGAAACAATGTGAGTACAAATATAAGTATATATATGTATACTGTAATTTATAGATACAGTGAAGTCCTGTCTGATGAAAACCTCACTTTCACGACATGCAACCCCACTAAGACGACTAATATTTTAGGTCTGGGACTAATGTGATTTAAAAATCCTACATAACATCAAATTTCTCAAGAATTGGTCGTCTTGTTCTGGTATTTGACATGAGTGAATATCTTGGAATTATAGTTTAGCCTAAGCTGACATCTCCTTCACTCCCTCTAATACAAGATTATAAGTTGTGTTTCCCATCAACAGAGCAGCGTAAGTAAAGGTTTCAGTGGACATTCTCTTCTTTGCTTATTTAAGATTTCACATTTAGTGTTATTGTAAGGATTGATATGCTAAAGCATTTTTATTCTCAGAAAAACATTGAATTTGCTTTTAAAGCTGAGAAAGTTTAGGTCTGATTTGTTAATAAGTTGCATTTTGGCACCTATGTGTTGTGCTGCCATCTGCTGAGCTTTGCAGAAACTAACATTGACTCAAAATGCACTGAGTGAAGACATGGGTCTTCAATAACTCACCATCATACATTGTATATATTCATAGCCTTTTTATTAATCAATAAACCTACATGTTTTGAGAATGTTTTAGTGTGTAATAATTGGAAGAACCATTTTGTATTCAATACAAAATATTATTATTTTATATTATGGTCAAAGTGTCTGCTCTTCATCAGGAAATAAAAATATTTAAAAAAAATGCAAGGCCATATTTTGGGGTTCCATTACTGGTTCAGTTTTCAGCTCAGCTGATGGAAAGTCATCTGAGCTATAGCGATCACTATTGTCCTTTGTCCTTTGTCCGTCGGGCTGACCTCCTTCCGTTAACAGAGCACAATTCATTTCTCTGTTTTTGATACCTTCAAAGAGCTGTCATCTGTTAACAGGGCACAGATCATTTCTGTTTGACCTAGAATCTTTTAACTTGACATCCAGGGAGGTCCATGGAAAGTCTTCATGGAACTTGAAATTAGGTTTCTGTTATCCATAACCTCTGAGCTATGGGGCTCCAAAGTACCCCCAGAATAATGGAAAATTTGATACAAATCTCATGTATCTGAACAACTATTGCATTGATCACAATGATTCTTTGCATGCATATTGATCATGGAGTCTTTCATCAGTTCCTATAGACTTTTGGTGCCACCTGGATTTTTTTTCCAATTTATACACGTTTTTTTTTAAATTTTGGACACCACTCTGTGAGTCATGTTGCCCATTGTTCAATTTCCCTGAATTCAGCTGAGCATCCTGGCCCATTGGCCACACTGGTTCAGAGATGAATAAATAGAAATTAGCATGCAAAATGTTGAATGGAAGGTACCAAGGATAGTACTTTTAAAGTATAACAGAACACTTATTAATTAATTTTGCAGTGCATGAATATTCATGATTATCATTACCATATATTGATGTTAAGGTATAAAGATATGAATAAAGAAATAGAAGTACATCATAATGACTGATAAATGTGCAAATTAAATTACATCTGCTTCATAATTTAATAGACTATTATATTGCCTTGGCCCATGTTCCACGCTATAAGTTCCATTGAAATTATACAGGAGTTGGTTTAAGAAATTGGTTGAGTAGTTTGTTTTGGAAATAGGTTGATTGAGTGGTTGGTTTTGGAAATTGGTTGACTTAGCAGTCAGTTACAATGTTGGTATAGAAGTTGGTTTTGGAAAATGGTTGATTAGGTGGTTTTGGAAATTGGTTTATTGAGTAGTTAGTTTTGGAAATTGGTCGATTGAGTGGTTGGCTTTGGAAATTCGCTGATTGAGTAGTTGGTTTAGGAAATTGGTTGACTGAGCAGTTATTTAAGGAAATTGGTTGAGTGGTTGGTTGTCGAAATTGTCATGTTCCTATATGTACACTTACCTGTTGCAGCAAGACTGTGCATATGACCACTTGGAAGTAAAGAGCGAGAAGGAGACGGGAGAGAAGATCCTGCATGGTTCATTCTGTGGGTCTCAGTTACCCGCTACCATCACGTCACACTCCAACATCCTCCTCATCAATTTTGTATCTGATGGTTCAGTGCAGAAGCCCGGCTTCTCTGCTGTCTTTTTCACAGGTAGGCCAAACTTCACCATCTGTATTTGCATCTTTTATGCATATTGAAAACTACATTTCCTCTGATGGGTCCAGCAGTTAAGATATGTTGTGCTTAACAGACTTGCACTTCAGTTCTTGTTACCATGGTGACACCTTAAATTGATATATTACAAAAGCTAAACCTGTTTACAAATGGATTTCTGTTTTTTTTTTCTTTTTTTTTTTGCCCTGGATATGCCTTTGTTGTTTTCTTATATGAAAGTATATAGGGTTATATCCTTTGATGGCAAAATTAGATGATTTTTTCGTATTTGATTCTGTCACACTAAAAGATTACATGAACTCCTGGTAAATATTTTATATGTACTTCTTTCAGGGTTAGAATTATGGGAATGTAGGGACTCAAGTGCTTCTTTCAGCAATACTTTGGCCCAAGGATATAATTGGTGGTTAGCAGTTTCAGATGTAGTAGATGATGACAGGTCAAGTCCAGTCAAAAGCACAGAGAAGAAAACACTGTTGTAGATACACTTGTTGATTTTAATCCAGGATTCCAAAGTCTACAAAGATGTGACTTTGTGGGAAGTGCTATAGTTCATGTTAACTATGAGCTAATTACTCTGGTAGCCTATTTCCTCTATGTCCGGACTCACCACATGCATGTCGGAAGGTGTTCTCACCTATCAGCACCCCTCTATGTAGGGATCACAATTAAGCAGGCAGTAATCTACAGTGCCCTAACTGTCTACCCCTTTTAACTAATTTGTATTACCTAACCGGCTGGGACAGTATCTCCGGTCATGTTGTGATACATCATTAGTGATATCTACCAGAATCCGCTAACAAAGCTGCGTTCATGCTTTTATAATTAATTGGGCTTGTGACTGGCGTGACCACCTGGCCTGTCATAGTGTTGCCTTTGATAACTAATCCCCCCACCCATACTGTGGTAAGTACAGCATTTGTGACATTCCCTTACTGCTACTAATATATAAAGTTCAATGCAGAATTTAAATCTTAATCTATAAACTATAATGATACTACTCCTACTTTATGTGACACTCCTACTATATAGCCATTAATATTTCTATGATTACACAAATAATGCACATGAAATGAAAATGGATAGTACAATAATAATAATAATAATAATAATAAAAATAATAGTAGTAATAATCATGAAACTGACATTGAAGTGGATAGTACCTGCTTGCGTTTTGTATGTATGGACTTTACAAGGTGTCATCACTGTGTATACAGTTATATTCATATACACTGTAGTAGATGGCATATATTAAATTGATTGAAATTACTCCTGTTTTGAAACTTTAACTCTGTCTACAAGAAACTGAATATATGACTGATGTTAAAAGACTAAAGAAACTTATCTCACATCATTTTAATCATTTTCATAACACTGACCAGAAGATACTTTGCAGTCAATCACTGGTCATCATCAAACAAGCATCTCTCCTGATTGGAAATTTAGCCAAGGCACAAATTATTTTGTTTCAGTGTCTTCCAGTGTTCTTATATGTGTCTTTCATGAGCCAAATGGAATAATATGGGTTACTTTTACCAGTAGTAAGATGAACTTAAAATATGTGCAGACATATTCCATTAAAAAGATATCCACCATGTGGACAAGTCAACCAAATTTCTTTTCATATTTTTTTCTTTTGCATTTCAGAATTTCTTTCTTTTAACATCTTCATGCAATTCCCCATTTCTACATACAGTTCCATATTTACTTATGCTCTGCCATTCTCTCTCTCTTCCTTTCTCTCTCTCTATGTTTATATATATGTAATGGAATATTGCTTTACTAAATGTTTGTTTACAGACAAGGATGAGTGTGCGGTGAACAACGGTGGTTGTCAGCACATCTGCACCAACACTGTGGGTAGCTACCAGTGTGGGTGTCACAATGGGTACATGTTACATGAAAATCAACATGATTGCAAGGAAGGTTAGTCTCTGTAAAAATGGCCTGTACTAAATGTCTGCACAAGTATTGTGTGTGAGGATTCTGTACCAAAATTCTGCACCAATATTGTTTGTGAGGATTTTGTACCAAATTTCTGCACCAGTATTGTGTGTGAGGATTCTGTACCAGAAATTGCACTAGTATTGTGTGTGAGGATTTCATACCAAAATTCTACAAAAATATTGTGTGTCAGGATTCTGCACCAAAGGTCTGCACCAGTATTTTGTCAGGATTCTGTACCAGAATTCTGCTCCAGTATTGTGTGTGAGGATTCTGTACCAAAATTCTGCACTAGTATTTTGCGTCTGGACTTTGTCCCAAATTTAACATCAGTATTGTGAGGTTTTGTACCAAAATTCTGCACTAGCATTTTGTGTCTGGACTCTGTACCAAAATTCTACACCAGTATGGTGTATGAGGATTATGAACCAAAATTCTGCGCTAGTATTTTATGTCTTGGCTTTGTACCAAAATTGTGCACCAGTATTGTGTGTCAGGATACTGCACCAAAATTCTGCACCAGTATTGTATGTCTGGACTTTGTACCAAATTTGTGCACTAGTATTGTGTGTCAGGATTCTGTACCAAAATTCTGCACTAGTATTTTGTGTCTTGAATTGGTACAAAATCCTGCCACAGTATGCACCAGTAGTCTCTATGTGTCAGGGTTCTGTACCAAATTTCTGACTAGTTTTCTTTACCAGGAATCTGTACTAGTATTGTGTACAAATATTATGTGTCATTATTCTGCTTTACTAGCAACACATGTCAGTGTTAAGTGGTGAATAAGTTGCAGGAAATATTTATTTATATTCTTTCTATTTTTTATGTATGTAATTTTGGGGAATTTTGAGGTGACATCCCTGGTTGCAAAACATACATACAAGCAGAATGAAAATTTTAAATGTATTGTCTTTCTCAGTGTTAAAACTAATATTTACATTGTTCTTTTCAGTGGTTCATAATAATATTGTGGAATTGAAACCGGAAATAAAACAAAATGCAAAAATTGCCCAGAATATATATCAGCCTTTATTGGTCATAAATATAAAAAAGTAGACTGTGTCGTGTGATTTGTTTATTTGATCACATGATTTTGAGCATAAAGTGGTTGTTTGCTTGTATTAGAGGTTCCAATCAATGACGTACCCATCGAGGGTCTGGATGGTATGTTAATTTTAGCATGGGCATGATGGGTAAAGGTGCATTCAGAATGCTTCTGCTCGAATTTACATAGAAATCACAGAAAGAGACTTCACACTTCTGTCATTACCAATACATGTATAATTCTGATATTTACATTAGAAGAAATAATCCTTATGTGTTTTCATATAAATGGGCAGTTTGTATCCACAGTTCATTAACTTTATAATTCTGTATATTGAAGATTTGTTAAAGTAACTGGAATCAGTCTGCCTGTATGAAGATACAGATGTGTTAGAATGATCTGGATTAAATTTGAGACTCTACCATTCTTGAGAAGCCCATTTTTTTTTATTTTACATGATACAGATTGAGAAATCCAGAAGGTTTAATAATGGTTTATCATATGCCCATCAAAAGGTTACCTTACCTTTTTTCAGTAATATTAGCTTCACCAGGAGAACATGGAACTATCTTATTAAAAAACAAATCCTCTCAACCATATAATCTGCATGTTCTTTTGTATAGTATTGGATGTATATTTAATTGTAAATGGCTAATTTGGGAAGTATGTTTCCAGTTATCTTTCATAATAATATCTAGAGTCAAATTATCTGTTTAGTTTCTGTGGTATTGATACTGGTATTAGCTAATACATTATGCCCTGGAGTTTATTGTTGAATTATTGGGGAATTTCTAGAAGCACAAAACATCAGTACAAATCAATAGATGCCTGTAAATGTGCAGTCAGGCTTGTAGTATGGTGTCAGGGGCATGTTCAGGTCAAGGTAAGGGGCATGTTTGAGGTCAAGGTCACAGGATAGGTCAATAGGTCACCAAGCATGGTCACACATTTCTGACTCAAATTTTCTTCCAGGCCTGTTTAAAGCCACATAATAATGTTATATATGTATAAACAGTATAAAGCATGTTACAAGGTTATTAGTCAAACAAGAACTGTGTGAAGAATGTAGATTAAGATTTTAATGTTCTTCATTGGTTATAGAAATGTAATCAGAATATGCCCCCCCCCCCCAAAAAAAAAAAAATTATAAAAATCATAATTAAAATTTACTGTCAAACAATATGCCAGTCAGATATTCCTTTCATAGAAATGACATTTCACTGTACATGCCGTATTTGGTGCTGAGGACCCTTTTTTTATGTTAAGAAGTTGCCTTTCATTGTATAATAGATAACATATCAGTGTTTCAATCAAGGGACATCTGATGATAATCATGCAATATTTGATTTTCTATTGTGACTATAGTAAATTTTCAGACATATTGGAATCATAAAAATGACCACTTGCGAAACATTTAAAGAGTCATGAGTTATATTATATTATATTCTTCCTTTATGATATCTCCTTTGTGTAATAAGATGCAAATCATATGCTTTGTTTCTGTGGTCTTTTATGGAAAATTTATTTAATTTATATATTTTTTTTTATACTGAAATTGCAAAATTAATGATAGAATTGGCTGAATATCAGAAAATCAGATTTCAATATCTTTGTATGATTTCTTAAACACACACAAGTTAACTACTGATAGGCCTGGTTTTTAAAATTCTTGTATAAATCTGATGAATTTCTAAGGAAAGTTTTATCCTCCTGCCCTGAATGTTTGAAATCTGGTCATTTATTTGTATTTGTAGGTAAGTAGAAACAAAGCAGATGGTATTTAATTGATTGTTTGCTGTATGGGAATAGATCCAAACAAAACCAGTTTGTACATTTAATCTGAAGGTAAAACTGTAGTCATGCAGAAATATCAGAACTGCCTTCTATCTGTACCAGTACAACAAAAGGGTCTATTTTACAATACATAGTGCAGTTTTCATCTGGTTTTGGGACATCCTGAAAGGATATATTATCTTTGCGTTAGCAGGTGGTTGCCGTCACAAGATCACCAGCCCGGAGGGTGAGATCAGCAGTCCAAACTGGCCGGACAACTATCCCAGTCGCCAGGAATGTAACTGGCAGTTGATTGTAACTGAGGGCCATCGTGTCAAACTGGTGAGCTTTCTACTGATTCACTGTACTTATTATTTACAGCAGTGTTGTTCTCCGAAAAGCTTTGTGTACTGGGTTTGTTCAGATAAACAATGCTGTACAATTCACCATGATTCCCAACCTGCTGCCAAGCACTGGACTTCACCAGAGATTGACAGACATAGATTAATGAAGTTAGTCCAAATAAACATTAACAACAGCATTTTTGTTGGGTTTTCAGTCAGTTTAATCAATTTAACATGTAAAATACATTAACATTATTGTTAATTGGCCATGAAAAATAAGATTTCAATTAATTGTTGAATATATTTAATTTTTATTATTTCACATAAACAGTTAAAATTTCAGATAAATGTTTTTGGATAAATGGTATTTAGATAAACAATGCTCTACTGTACACTATATGGTATTAAAAATATCCTAAAATGTATGAAATACGATTTGCAATAACCATAAAAAACAGATAAAGTAAGCAAAAATAAAGCTGTGTTTCACAGCAGAAATATGTGCATTTCATGAAGGATTGAATTTAACAAGGGAAAATTCAGTAAAATTTAAATAAAGAAAAAACAACACTTAAGAAGTCTTAAGAAGATCGACATGGATCAAGGAATTAAAAAATATTGAAAAGTTCTCACAGTCCTTAGTATGTGAACCTGTTATTTTCAAATAAGTTTATTCTCCTCCACACCACAGTTAGTTTGTTGAAATATTTAGTTAAAGGTTTTATAAAATATATCAGTGATATGAAATTTGTCTTGTACACATTTGTTTAGAAAAAGCTTGAACAGGTAAGACAGTTGTGCAAACACATCTAAGGTAACTCCAAAATTTGAATTTTTGCTTCAAGGCCAACTTTAGTGATAAAAAACTCCCACAAATAACATTGTCACACAAAAAGGTAAATAGAAGACGAATAAATGGAAACTTCAATGCAATCCTGTGTTGCTGGGCAGCACTCATCAGTTTGTAAGGTGCTGCTACCTGTTGAGCATGATGTCAACTAAAAGTTTCTTCAGACTGCAAGAAAGGGGGAAACTTCATGCAGGGTGTTATGCTGATGCAGTGATTGAAAAGCCAAGTTAACTTTGCTTTTTGAGGATTTTACTCTTAAGGACACCTAATAGACATACTAATAGAGTTAGAATGTATTCAAACAGCATTCAGCTGCATAATGTTTGAATATATTTGGCGGCAGGAAACAGCCTAGATTTATTGGTGCCATGGACCCTGTCCTGGAGCTGCTGCCCAAGCAAGCCATTGCTGATTATTAGAAACTGGCTGAGCTGCAGGTGAAATACGGAACTATTGAATATCAAGGGGTTTTGGAGATTAGTAGGCATGCAGGGTAGGGTTCATATTAGTGCCAGATCGGCCCTCTGACATTTTGGCCAGATTACTGGCTTGCCGGAGTGCCAGGACATATAATTCTGAGGATCGAGTTAATGAGGATGCAAATATTTTTGTCATTTTTGACAACGCCTCATTGCTTACAAGTATCGTGTCACTTCAAATAAACCCACTAGACATTTTAATAAGTTTCTTATCTACCCATATGACACCTACCATGTTTGTGAAATATTCCGTTATAACCCAATATGTTCTTATATTGTTCTGCATGTATGGGAGATTTCTGCCTGCAGTCTGCCTGCTGACTGTATGCGGAGATATGGTTATAAAGCTTGGCGTGGACTTGCAGGTGGTTCTAAATTTGGCTTGTGTCACGACTCAATATGGGGTCCTAAATGAGTTGTGTTTGTCACGGCTAGGTTCATATGTCAGCTGCTTGAAAACCCATTTCCCAGATCCAGTATCTGTAAAGCACAGCAGTGTTATAAGTTTTCCATGGCAGATCCAGGGGGGGGGGTCCAGTGGGTATGAACCCCCTCCTTTTGAGCTGGAACAAAGCAGTTTTTTAGGTATTTAACCATTTTTTTTCTGGCCTGGACCCTTCCTATTCTGGATCTGGGGACCTCTTGATACACCCGTCATATGACTGGAGTATTATGGTATACCCACCGTCCGTCCGTTAACTTTTAGTGTTGCTCCAATAACTTTCTGGGGTTTAGATGGATTTTCACCAAACTCACCATAATTTCTTACCATCATATTATCTCGCCTAAGTTTGATTTCCAGCAAAATCCACATATATTTAACGAGGTCAGAGGTGACCACACTTTGGAGGCCCAATGGTGACTTAACAAAAATCCTATGGATTTTCATGAAACTCATATACATATTTACCAATAAATTTTCTCACCAGAATTACCTTCTCATCAAAATTCATACATATTTAATGAGGTCAGAGGTCACCTGATACACCATGGACATATTATGCACGTTTGCAGTGCTCTTGTTAAGGTTTTCTAATGATATTTCCTGAGTTGGGGCCCCCCTTTTCCAAAATCCTGGATCCCCTGTTGGCTTACAATATTTTATTTTACTCTTATACACAGATACTTCAATTATACTGAGCGAGTGTCCTAATAATAGTACCGATATATCTTTTTTTTTCAGTCCTTTAACTCCTTTGAGCTGGAGCCACACCAGGAGTGCTCTTATGATCACATTGCTCTGTACGACGGTCTCAACTCAAAGGCTCGGCTGTTGAACAAGTTCTGTGGCAGTAAAATTCCCAATCCCATACTAGCCAGCGGTAACGTAATGTACATGCACTTATATACAGATGCCTCAGTACAGCGCAAAGGATTCCATGCTGAGCACACTACAGGTAGATGGCACTTGTTCTTTATGTGTTTCCCACTAGATTGTTGTGATTGATTTGATATTTTAGACAAATTCTGATGCTTATATTTAAATTACAGGTTATAGCTCCCTAAGTCATTAGAGAATCTTTACAAAATTTTCAACAGTTACTACAGAGGAGATGGGCTTTAAGGAAATTTTTAGAATTGAGGCAAATTACGCATCATGCTTGTCTGCAGAAGATCCAGCTTTATGAAGTTCTAAATGTCTACCTTAGTTCTGCGTTAGTCTCTGAGCAGTCAGGAGCTTAAATTAGAATGACCTTGACACAACTGGTTTTAGTCGGGGGGGGGGGGGGGGGGCGGGGGGATATGATTTTGATGATATGTTTTCAGACATATCACAAAATAAAGTGTGATCCAGGTGATACTAATTATATACATTAATGTTGCTCTAAAGTATATCTATATGCTCCTTGTGTGCCAGTCCACCATGTCTGAGGGTTCTTTAATAAAATGGAGAGAAATAAGATAAAAAGCTTAATTTATACCATGAAGCATCATGTATTGTGAATGGTTTTGTTTTTGACAGTGTGTGGAGGCAAGCTCATGGCCACAAACAAAGTGAAACACATTTATTCACACGCCAAATACGGTGACCAGAACTACAGCAACAAGGAGGACTGTAACTGGCATATACTGGCCGATCCCGAGTACAGGATTAGAATACGATTCCTGGCATTTGAGGTTGAAGATGAGGTGGATTGTGGGTAAGAAAGCTGTTTATCCAATCATAGGTTAATTGTCCCCACATGTGGCAGAGGATCAGTCAATTATGTAGGTTGAGCGTTGTATAGAGGATTGACCAGTTGTAATAGGTTGAGCATAATGGACGCAGATATGACCTTACACTTGAACTTATACTGAGGAAACTCTAATTTTAAGTTTATCATGTTTTTCATGTATACACTATATTTTAGCTGGTTAATTGAATATTATAAGAGAACACAGATCTCAGGATCAACTCCACATATAACTGACTGGAATGTCTGTAATATACAAAATGCCCATAATGACCTTAGTTTTCCCATTGTGTATCTGTCGTCCTGCATATATATATATATATATATATATATATATATATATATATATATATTTTTTTTTTTTTTCAAATAGTTAAAATAGATTTATTTATAATCACATAAGCATTTTAAGAGCAGAAGCATCTTTGTCTGGAATCTACCACCTGACAAAGATGCTTATACACATATATAAGCTCAGCTTGATGTAAACTATTTAAATATCACATAATTAATACAAATTTGAAAGGGAATCAACATTTCCTTCATTGTATGTGCTGCTCATACTACATACAGATCCTGTTTTATCATGAAGTTTCTTCTTATTTGAGACTTAATGCTCAAGGTGAAGATTAAATGCTGGTACAAGTAAGAGGAAATGATGATCAGCATGTAGTGGTACAGGCTTCACGTGTCATGTTTTGTTCTTCCAGGTATGATTATGTAGAGGTGTATAATGGAAAAACAGATGACAGTGGTAAAAGGATCAATCGCTTCTGTGGAAATACTGTAAGTTCATGCAGAGGTCATACAGTACACATTTCATATATTTGTATACAATCACATCAAATACATTGTAAACAATTTACACAAAGCACATTTCCTTGATATTATTTCAGTTGTAAAACTAAAATTATCCTAGAAGTTTATATCCAAATGTTTAGGTTTCCTCCAGAGCTGTAAATTTAAATGAAATACATATATCCTTAGCTATAGTTATAAATCTGCAGATTTCAGCATTTCCTTCAAGCAGGCTATAGGATGTTATTTATTTTCCATTAAGGATGAGTTTCTCTCATGCCAAACATATTGAAGGCAAAAATTTCTGTTAGCAAAACCTCAAAACTGTCTCTGAAAGATCTTCTTTGATTTAATTTCTACTTGTATAGTTATTGAGGAGTAACTGCATACAGCAAATACTGAAGTTAATTTTCTTTTTTAATGGATGACATTAAACCTTTTTATTAATCAACTTAATCTATGTCACATGTATTTATATATATATATAATTTGACATGTATTTCCAGGTGCCTCCGGAGATAGTGTCAGATTCAAATCACCTTCTCATTCGGTTCATATCTGATGACACAATAAACTGGAAAGGATTTGCAGCTGCTTTTGTCCTGGCTCGAGGTGACAAACCTCCGACATCCACTGTTACAGATAAAGTAATAACAACTCGAATCAAACCAACCCCAAAACCAGGATACAGCAAGCATTCTTAGTGTCTGGACCTCACCTCCCTAATAACGACTTAAGTCAACACCTCAGTGCCAAGAACGGACGGGCTTTCACGTTTGTGTTAGTACAGGACTTTTTTTACACTAGTGATTTAAGGGTACAGTCTGACTCAGTTATCTCAGACAGTACTGGCAGTATTTTTGCCTTGGGCACCTGGTGTCTTAGAAAACATTGGGTTCCTGTACTCTTCTCCATGCATTTATTAACTGGATACCACAATGGCAGCACATTCACATCAGGTTCCCCCGAGCTTGTACATGGTTTAAAGCCTCACATCTTTACAAATCAGCATTATATACAAATTTAATAGGGACATCATGTGTATTTATATTTACATATTATTTCATCTGCAGTGGGTTTGACTGTGCTGTTTCCTTGGATGATTCCACCACTAAAAGTGGTGATTAACTCAAGTGCCGTGTGCAAAATTTCTGAGAAACAGTCATTATGAATAATTGTCTCACTTGCAGACTGTTATACATTTGACATCTGCATAGTATGTATACATTTAAATACAATTTTATACAAACAGTGACTGCAATGCGTTTAGTTATTGAAGATGTAGTTGGATATTCTGTTTTGCATTTTACCATCAATTTTTTAATGACATTAACCTCTCATCCTTACTACAAAGTCAGATGAAATTCAGCTACGGTCACATACTTGTGGTCTGTTGAGAACGTGTGTATCAGGCAAAAGAAATAATCTGGTCGCAGGAGGCAGTGTTATCCTGTAAATGTGGATGCCATTTTTCTAGATCACGTGAACATGAGTGCCATCTGTTAGGAGAAACTGATGTATAATTCAGATGTCAGAACTCTCTACTTACATAACAATTTTATCCTATAAATGTGCATTTTGACAGGGGAGTATGGCAAGTATTTTGCAATAAGGAAGAACACACTAAAATCTAGAAAGGAAAAAAAAATGACCAAGCAGGACACATATAATTAAAAAATAAAATGAATTTATGCAGATAATGTAATTTGGAAATTCTGTTCATTGGGGTTTTTTTTACAGAGTGCAAACTGACTGTTATTCTTCAGACCAGCAAGATTGCTTGCCAAGATCAGAGGGCCTTATCTGAACTACAAACTGTCCTATTACTTTTATAGTAAACTTAAATTTCTCCTGAAATGTTAGATAGTTGTTTTCACTCTGGATTTATCATACTTTATCATAACAGTATTTTTAAGATGTGCAGTGTGCACAAATGTTCAAGTTCACTTTGATTTTAGCAATTGTAAATGACTGTCTGTTGAAGTGAAATCAGGTCCTCCAAAGGTTGATAATGTTTGAATGTTTATGTGATTTGTGAATAAATAAATGATTTTTAATATCTTTACGTTGATGCCAAGTGTTGAGTTTGCCTGTCAATTTATGCCATATTGAATGGTTTTATAGTTAGAGTCAAGATTCTTTTGTTCAAACTTACTCAAATTAATGTTAAATTACTTTTTTTTTTAAATACCTTATTTGACCTATTTACTAAGTGTCATATTTTACTTATGTGTGTGTTTTGATATTGTCTGAAATAAACTGCAAATTTTACATTTTTTGTCAGTTTAATATCATAATTGACCTTGCTTCTCAGGTGTCATGTTTGATCTTTAAATACAGATCTGAAAATGTATCATTATTCAGATCTAATGTAGCTCAGACAGTGAAAAGTTTGAGTTTAGCTGTCTGTTATTTGCTGTTTTAATGGTACCTGCCAATGGAATGAGTTCAGTGGGACATAGAGTGTTCAAATATTTGCCTCTAATAGATATTTGCCTCATATAGAGTGATATGTCAAACACACAGTATCATTAAATTGACCTCTCTCATGTGGTTTCTCAAGTGCCACTTCCTTGTGTGGGAGTTCCAAGTGTCTTGAATGCCAGATCTTTTATGTTTGAGTACCAGCTCTGTTGAATACAAGCTGTATTTGGACTATGATCTCTTCATTAGCACTGGCTCAGCCATTGTGTGTGTGTACCAACACTTCTGTGTGAGAATACTAGATCTATTTACTAGTTTTTCTGTGTGAAAGTATTAACTCTATTGAGTACCAGCCCGAAAGAAAATACCAACTCACTTGAGTAAGAGTTCTTCCGTGTAAGAGTGCTAGCTCCATTGCGTACTAGCTCTACAGAAAGTACCAACTTTCTTCAGTTAGTGCTCTTCTGTGTGATAGATCTAGCTGCATTTAGTACCAGCTCCACAGAAAATACCAACTCACTTGAGTAAGATTTCTTCGTGTGTGAGTACTAGCTCTTTTAAGTACCAGCTCCAAAGAAATCACCAAATATCTTTAGTACTAGTTCTTCTGTGTGATAGTACTAGCCCTGTCGAGTACAAACTCAACAGAGTGTATCAGCACTCTTGGTACCAGTTATGTGGTGTAAGAGTACTAGCTATGTTGAGAACTGGAATCTTTTGAGTACCTCTTTTACTGTGTTTGAGTACTAGCTCTGCTGAGTACCAACTCCTATATCTAGTACCAACTATTAGAGTACAATTTAGGTGTTAGCACTGTATCAGCTTTGTCAAATACCAGCCTTACTGTGAGTTAGAAATCTTTTTAATGGTACCAGCTCTCCAATATGCAAGACACAATCCATTGTGTATGTTTGAATAAAAACATTCTAGTACAAGTTAATTTGTTGGAGCAAAAGTACCAGCAATCTTGAGTACTAGCTGACATGAATACTAGCTGTTTTGTGCTGGAGCGGAGGCTTTTGGGGTTAGAGCTCTCATGGGCACAGGGAGCAACACTATTTACCTCAGACAAGGCAGAACAGTGAAACTGTACAGGAATAGTACAGCAGCACCAGATTAGTAATGCCTGTATTGTTTGGTAGTTGTGCAGTGTTACCATTATTAAGTGTAATGATGAATTAGCTTGTAGCATACGTAGCACCTGAATATGTTTTAAATGTTCTTAGCCTGTATACAAGCATGGTCTGATGGTGGTCTCACAGTTATAGAAAAATCTAAAGGATTTATATTTATTATTTCTGCATTGACTTCACATTGTTGTTAAAATATAACAGTTACAAATGTATGTATAAATAAATCTTTGTTTCTCATTCATCCACTTGTTTTGTCACTGTCAAATGTATTGACAGCAGTATCACCTTCAGCCACTAATGTAGCCTAGAACACATGACTCAGTAGGCATTTATATTTGGCTGGATTGCCTAACTGGAGTTGTGATACAAGCCATAATGAGGGATGTACTGCAACATCCATCCATCCTAATGCATTAATACCAAGGTAATTAAAAAGCTGATAATCTTCACATTAAGCTACAAGGGATGATTTAACACAAAAGAATACATGTGAACTCACAAACCAAATGAAAATCTGTATCTATGGTAACAAGTCATTTCCTGTATCGTGTACAAGATGGCTGTCATCCAGTCACAAGCCTTGCTTCTGTTCATTCAGTCAGAAATTGAACAAACATGCAGGGCTCAAGATTTACCAATATGCTGCGTTAAAACAGATTTTTCTTGCACATGGTAGGTTAGACTGTACTCTTAAAGACAGACATGCAGTCTATTACAGTTGTTCTATTACCTATTACTATAACTATTACTTTTAATTTTTGATATTACTTTTACTATTACTATTACCACATTTTGTCTTCTATTACTATTACTATTACAGGGGTATCTATTACTATTACTTAAAATGATGGGAGGATTCCATACCTTGTCCAGCCAAGAGTGCTATAAACTAGCACTACAATCACATGTTTAAATAATATTACAAGCACCTATATCATCCAGGTACCTACACAATTTTCTTATACTGTCATTTACAGAGCGCCTAATGATACTGGAGATCTTGATTATTTCAGCTTCTTTAATTCTGTTCTTTTATATTTTGAAACCTCAATGATTGTTATTGGGGCATTTCAAGTAGAAATTATAAGATAATTGTATGAACTCTTGAGTACATGTAATCTGAAAGCAACCCATTGTAAAGGCCGTGGCATATGTAAAATATTGATTTATAATTATATGCATACTTGTACATATTTTCTTCATATATATTTCACATAATTTTTTTTTGTAGTACATACTTCCATTTAGATTCAATCTTCATTCTCATAGTTAATAAATAAAGATTTTCAGTGTAATTTAAAATTGTCTCCAGAGGAATTATTCATGATTATTGCAAATTATTATTTAGTATCAAAGCTGACAATTCAGTCCTTCATGTATGTATCAGGAGAGGAATTTATGTAGGGCTGTGTCCTGTTTCCCAATCCTTATTAATATATCCAATAAAAATACTGTTAACATCAAGATTTTGGACAGAGCAAAACTGGAGACAAAAGTACCCCATCTTCTTGGATATATATGTTCATTTGGATGTGATGCCTTGATTTATTCCATCGCATAGTACATGTACATCTTGAGAGTGAACAGAGAGGTGGTAAACTTCACAATATTGGTAGCATGCATGGCCTTTATTCTTCTGGCATCGACTTCTTCATTGCAGCAAAACCAGCATAGAATAATTCAGGTATATGGAGAGAAATTAAAACTTACATAAATTTTACAAATATTATTTAAATCACTTTCTAATAAATTTGGTATCTATCAATCTTTACTTTAAATTTTTACATAACAGAATCTAATTATTTGATATCAAAATTTCAGTTAAATAATAAACTTTAACAGGTGATTATATTCTCATATTATATAATCAAATTAATATTGAGAAAAAATGGTCCATTAAATTTTCAAAATATAAATAAACAATTTTAGATACTGAATGAAGGTCTGCACAATTGGTACTATGAAACAACAGACAAATATTAAAAGAATATTTTTAAAAGAATATGTATATAAATTAACTAGATAATACATGTGCCTGTAGTTTGACTTTCTCCAAGTGATTGTAGTATTGGTATGAGTTTTTAGCATTGTAGGCTTCAATACTTTATGGATAGTGAAAACACCATAAGCTTATCATGAACACTTTGGGTCTGCAGTGTATCTGGTGCAATATTATATTTTTCTTGAATGTGGGTTATTGCAATCTGTATAATTAAAATGCAAACTGGCTTTTGAAAACGAAGTCTAGGTACGTTTCAGAATATGCATATTGATTGATGGATGTGAGATAAGATGTACATGTCAAAATAATAATACACTATTTATATGTCTCTTAACATCAAACCATGTTTATCTATGGTTTAGTAGTCAAAGGTCAGATTGTGCCAGGTAACTTATTTGGCTGTGACCTGCTCTGTCCAGTACTGGTGTAATTAGCACCAGTGGTCACCAGCAATGTGGCAGCTGGCCCATGCTTGCCTCAACAATAGGGCAATCACTGGACAAGAACTGAGTCTGTTAAGCATTATCGGCTGATGTGCTTCATGATCAAGGGGCTCAAAGGAAGTAATAGAAAGTAATATGTATTACTCTATTACTTTGCCTTCCATTTCTATTACTTTTAATATTACAGCTCAAATTTTTTAGCTCAGCTGACTATAAGTCATCGGAGCTATAGTTGTGGTCCTTTGTCCATTGGGTGTCCGTCCGTCTGTTAAACTGGCACGTTTTGAAACCATTAGGCCTACGAATCTGAAATTCGGCATACAGTTAGATGTCCCTAAAATCTCCTACCATACCGAAAATTGGGTCATTAGGACTTTGTTCCTTTGAGATATAAAGGAAAACCCTCCATTTCCCATTAAAAACCATTGTTACACTATAAGACTGCCTAATATCAAAACCACTGATCTGAATTTAAACATAGTATATATGCATATTCTTCCATACATTTTCTATGTACATGCAAAAAATTAGGTCAGTATTACGTAATTTGTTGAAGTTATAGGCCCCGAACATAATGCACCTCATAAAAAATCAGGAAATATATTTACTCACTTAACATAAGAATGGCTGAAGCTAGAGACCTTTTTTTCATGTATATAACTCCATTAATCAAGATTCAGTTGTAAACCGAAAATTAGATCTGAATTTTTCAAATTTTATAAGTTATTCGCATAAATATATAATTTCCCTGTAAGCACTGTTGGTTTAATTTTCATATCATGCACACGTAAGGATTTCATCTTCTAAATTCTGAAATTTGAAAGGAATTGACCAAAAACTGTAGCTTTTATTACAGTTTTTATGAGACCATGTCACATCTAGGCTGTACTGAAGCCCCTCTGTATGTCCCCATATTGACCTTTCATGCTTGAAGCGAGGCATATACTGCAGCCAGCCAGCTCTTGGATGGCTTCAGCTGGATATAGCTGTTCAACCCCCCTCCTCTTGTAATTGTTTTGGCCAAAAACATAACAATAAACAATAATTTTAAAAAATATTGGTTTATAATAACAAGGCCTAATGCGAACCTGTGCATTGGGAAATACACCGGGTATAATGCTTCAATGCTGGACCATTACTTCTCATGTATATGAACAATGCAAGTACTAAACATTTTGAATAAGAAACAATTTCACAAACATCACTGCTGAAATTCTGGCATGGGTGCACACAACACAAAAATGATTGTAGCTGGCACCACCAGTCTTGTATACAACAAAACTATCAGAGTTATATACATATGCGCAATTTCAGACTGATATATCAAACCCCTCCTGAAAATAAGCAGGGACACACACTGTGCAAAAATTATTGTACATGGCACCACCACTCTTGTATATGACAAAGCTATTCGATATGTATATATATGCCCAATTTCAGGCTGATATATCAAATTCCTCTGTAGAAATAGGCAGGCACATACACTGTGCAAAAGTCACTGTAGGTGGCTACACCTGTCTTGTGATCGAGAAAGCCATCAAAGACACATAGACAGGTCAAAATATCAGGCCAATACATCAAAATTACCTTGAGTCTGATGCATGGGGCTGACCAGGCTTAGGTTAGAAAGGCAGTTTCCCACGAGTGAACTGTGACAAATATGCTGGCTCAGGCTACTGCACTGAGTGAACTCATGACCAGCACCTGGCAAGACTGAGTGAACTCTTGACCTGTTGCATAATCTGACACAGTTGGCAGTCTGCCAAAGCTATAAATAGATCCAGGCTGAACTTTGGTGCCAAATCTGATGCAGTGGGCAGTCTGCTAACACTATAAATAGAATGCAGCTACTGCACTGAGTGAACTCCTGACCCATACCTGGCTGCACTGAGTGAACTCTTGACCTGTTGCCTAATCTGATACAGTTGGCAGTCTGCCAAAGCTATAAATAGATCGAGACTGACCTCTAGCCTGTTGCCAAGTCTGGAATAGTAGCCACACCATTACATAAGCTCATGCAGGGGCCCTGCCCTGAGGGGCATGACACCCATGAGGTGATCACATGGTGCCCATGAGGTGTTCACATGTCGCCCATGAGGTGATCACATGTCACCCATGAGTTGATCACATGCCTTGTGCTTGGCTGCACTGATTGAACTCTTGACCTAAATCTGGCTGCACTGAATGAACTCTTGATCTGTTGCCAAATCTGAAACATATGGCAGGTTCTCAACCTATTTAAAGATACAGACACAATCTTGGAGTGTTGGTGAATGATCAGAATCTGTTTACACATACTGAAAGACTTTGGCTAAAATGCTTTTTTTTAAGCTGACATATTCATAAACTTTTTATCAAAATATCTAGAAAAATAAAAGATGCAGTTCTTTCATTGTTAAAGGTCCAATAATTCTGCCAAAAATCATTCAAGTAAACTTGAACAAAGGCCACCTAAGAATAATTTTTGTGCAATGTTACAGAAGTTATAATTGAAACAATAATTTTGTAGAAGAATAGTTTTGCAGTCCTCAGTTTGATATAAACATAATAATGGCCATAAGGCCAACAAAAGCTTTTCTGATTTGATTGAAAGAACCATGTACTAGGATAATTCTTTTGAAAAATTGAACGATTCAACTTGACAGTTTCATCATAAACATTTTAAGGTGAAAGAGGCTAATATTATGAGGTTTTTGCCCATAAAAAAAACGGTCAATGTAGGTGGCACCACAAAATCTGCAACTTCAAATATGAGTCATGAGACCAACATTTGCACAATACTTGGTAATGCTAGCTTCTGTTATTTCTGAGATAACTATGTCAGTATGCTTACTTGGCCAAATGACTGTTCAAATTCATGTAATTCCACTAAAATTCATCAAATGCAAACCCTTTGAACAAACTTGAGAGGGCTTGCCTCTGGAATCATTTCTGCAAAATATTGGCTGGACTGTTTACAAGAAGAAGACTTTTAAAGATTTTTAGCTTTTTCCCTATAAAATCTAAGTAAACGCAGATAACAAAAAAAATAAGCTGAATCCCACAACATTTGACAGATTATTGCATAAAATCTGGGGATTGTAGCTCCTGCCATTCCTGAGAAATTGTGGGTTAATGTACAGATGACCAATGACCCCCATACAAAAAAAAGGTCAATACAGGTGGCGCCACCAATACCAGAATTTCATATATGACTCATGTGACCAACACTGGCATAAAATTTGGTGATGATAGCTCCGGCCGTTTCTTAGACTGTCATTTTAGTATGCTTTTTGACAGATTACTAAGTTCAACTTCCTGTAACTCGGCCAAAATTCACCGAACTCGAACCATTCAAACAAACTTGAGAGAAATGGTACAAAAGATTATTTCTGTGAAATATTGAACAATTTGGATTTACCGTTTCGGAGGAGAAGATTTTTAAAGGATTTTTTACCTTTTTCTCTATAAAATCTAAGAAAATGCAGAGTTTTTCAGATAGCTAATTTTTATGCATTAAATTACATGATGCTAACTCCAGTCATTTTTTAAATAGTATGGGTTAACGTACAGACGCCAGACGCCGCCACACTATCGCATTAGCTCACAGGTTTGCTAAAATTTTGCTACAGATGCATATTGAATGCAAAATTTTAATACAGATACATCTCACTGATGGCAAAATCTTGAATTAAGTTGAGTATGGATACCTATTATTTATAATCCATGTACAGCTGTCTTTATATACCCACAAAGAGCTGTATACCTCTGATTATAAACATTGCCTGGTATGAGGAATATCTAAAATCATAAATCTACATTTTTTAAAAGCTTTTAAAAAACATTCTTGTCAATATTAACCATAGATAACCTGAAATCTAAATGTCTAGAGGCATGATGTAATGGATGCTGATAAACAGGTGCCAGGCTAGATGTATCTGCTTCACACAGCTTACATATATGGTAAAATGACTCAATTCAATCTTTATAATTCAGCCAAAATTCATTCTTTGGAACCATCAAAGACAATTATTATAAGTATTATTCAGGGGATTATTCTTGTAAAATATTAAACAAATATGCTTCAGTGGCCTCTCTCAAAAAACGTTTTACAGGTTTATAACTCATATGGGAAAATACAGCAAATGGCTAAGTTAAGCTTCTCATAACTCAGCCAAAATTCACTGAACCAAAACCATTTGAACAAACTTGAATTATCAACATCTAAGGATAATTAATGTGTGAGATTTAAGAATTTGGCCCAGTGGTTTTCGAGGATAGAGAAGATCTTTGTAGCCACTTAGCTAAAATGGGATGTTATGTCATATGACTAAATTCAGCTTCCCATAACCCAGCCAAAAGTCACTGAACTGAAACCATTTGAACAAACTTCAGAAAGCACTACCCTAGGATCATTTCTGTGCGATATTAAACAATTTGGCCATATGGTTTCAGAGAAGAAGTTTTTTTGTAGCCGTCAGTATGAAACGGGCGCTGATGACCCCTGTACAAAAAGGCTGATGCAGGTGGCGCCATCAATACCTCAATTTCAGATATGACTCATGTGACCCATATTGGCATAAAATTTGGTGATGATAGCTTTAGCCGTTTCTAAGATTGTAATTTTACTATGCTTTTTTGGAAAAATGACCAATTTCAACTTCCTGTAACTCTGCCACAAATTACCGAACTTAAACCATTCAAACAAAATTGAAAAAGATTGTTCCAGGAATCATTTCTGTGAAATATTGGCCAATTTGGCGAAACAGTTTTGGAGAAGAAGATTTTTAAAGCTTTTTTTAGCTTTTTCCCAATAAAATCTAAGAAAATGCAGTTAGCCTAAAAATAAGCAAAATCCGATAGAGTTTTTTAGATGACTAATTTTTTGCATAAAATTTCGTGATGCTTACTCTTGCCGTTTTCAAGATAGTATGGGTTAACGTACAGACACCAGACCACGGATGCCGGACGACGCCACATCATCGCATAAGCTCACAGGTTCGCTAAAAACTTTAAGAAAAATAAATAGAAAAGGAATTTCATTGTTAATGAGTAACAGGGACCTTGCAATTACTGATGTTTTATGGATCTTTCATGGATTGCTGAAAATATATTTCAAATGAGTCACCATTGGGAATTTTTTAATTTCAATCATAAAAATGAAAATTAAATAATTAAATAAAATTGTTGTTTACTATAAGGGATTATGTGAAGCAAGTTAATGATAGACAAAGGTGCAGTTGATCGTATTAAATTAATCTAAATTTCCAGGTCTTTTCCAGGTGTTTAATTTGTTGGTTTATTTTTTATTACAAAATTAAAAAAAAAAATGAAATATGTCAAAAATTAAAAAAAAATTACTCAGACAAGTGCTCATTAAAGATGTCAATATGTTTGACTAATAACATTAAGACTCATGGCTGTATCAGCTGTTACATGATACTGGGTAAATAATCAAAATTTATATTTCTGATAACTTTATTTCAGTTAATAAAATGAAACATTCCCAACTCCAGTTTGTTCCTTGTATAATATATTGGTTTGTTTTGATCCTTGGGTTATTTTTTTAATGTATTAGTTTCATAGCTGAAATTATTTTCTTTTTTTTCTGATACATATTTAAAAAAATATATATATCAATTGTGATAAAAAAAAATCAGATCTTAAAGACAAGTTCTTTTTATGATGTCTGTAATGTTAATAATTGTCATAAGTGTTGACAGTGATGTGGAAGTATTCAAAAGTGAATATAATATTTTTTTATAAATTAAAGCCATAAAACCAGGTAGTTACAATCATTATTTAAATTTGTGATATTTGTATATCCTGGATTCTCAACAGTTTCATTCGACTGAAACTGAATAAATATGAGACATTGAGTGAATACTTTATAATTGTATTCAAATATGATTTAAAAAAAAATCAATAGTTTGATAATGAAAATTAATACGAATACTAAAACAGGTAAAAAGTAAGAATTTGAGTGCAATTACTTTCAAAATGTATTCATTAATGCACTCATGAATATATATTATAATATTATTTTAATAATCATTTATTTCAATTATATTATCAAAAGAAATCCTTTCAGATGTTACTGTTAATATTTTTTAATTAAAATTATATTTTGCCCAATAATTCCAATTAATTTTTAATGAATAGTTTAACTCTCATATCATTTGTGCTACTGGTACTCTTGGCTATGGGCAACTTGTAATTATTGAATAACAGTTAACTCCTTTGTAAAAAGCATGCATGATAATTAACATGAATTACAGTGGACATTTATTTCCTGTTACTAGTGTTAGTGCTGCGGATTTAATTTTCACAGCATGTACACATAAGCATTTCATCTGTTAAAATCTGAAATTTGAAACCAATTGATCAAAAACTGTAGATATCATTCAAGTTTCAAGCACCATGTCTTGATTGTTTTCATCAAGTCAGTGAAATGTGTGCTCTAAGAAGTGTTACATAACGTGTTACATAACCGGTTCAACTTCTGACCTAGCTACTGCCTCTGTGATTGTCTGGGTCAGGCAGGGTCAGGCAGTAATCTCTCTCTCTCTGGCAGTCTAGCTCTCTCTCTCTCTCTCTCTCTCTCTCTCTCTCTCTCTCTCTCTCTCTCTCTCTCCATGACAGTCTAGCTCACTCTCTCTTGCTCTCTCTCTTTCTCTCTCTCTCCCATTCTCTCTCACCCCTAAGCCTCTCATCCTCCATGCACCCCATTCTGTTGACAGGTTCTATAAACCAGATTAATTAGCTATGAATGTTGAAGCAATTTAGAAAAGTGAATCAACTGAAATATTCATATTTATATATATGTTATACTGTAAATGTGTAGTTACATTTTTTTTAACCTGGAAAAAATGATGTATTGAAAAAAGGAATTAAGGCAAATATTGTTAATTTTTCCTGGTTCAGTAGAATGGGAATTAAAATGGTTTGCTTTGTTTTTCCACCTTTCTGCCTGCATAAATATTTAATAATTATGAAAAAAACTTTTTTCCCTGTAGGTACTTAAATTTCATATCCTGTATGAATATGCAAGGGTGATGTAACTCCCACCATCCCCTTCCCCCACCCGATAGAGTCCTTGCTCTTTGGCACTGTAAACAATAGTTCTATTGCTGTTCCATAAAATTTAATAATTAAAGATAATATATACAGAGAGACTTATTAGGCATTGTACCTCCCATCATAACCCCCTCCCCCCATCAATCTTTCCACTTGTTAAGTTGGGACTTTATGGCTACTGTATACATATGATAAAATAGAAAAATAGGTTTATTAAAATAATTGGATCTCATTAGACAAATGTGTAAACTGTTGAACTGTCAACAGCTTATCAAAAAGGTAACCAATGGAAACACATGATTGGGTCTCAAAATATTATTTGCAACAATCTCTTCAATCATATCAACCAACCATGACCAAGATTACCTTTTCCGATCAGACTTTATCTACTTTTCATAATTTAGATTTTAACCTTCCAGGTGTTTAAGTACTGTTAAATGCTTCATCTCCCCTCTCTGTAACTCTGTCTCTCTGTCTCTCCTTTTCTCTCTACATCCACCTCCTTGCTGCCCTCACTGTTCCCTTCTCCAAACCCCATCCCAATGTCAGCCTCAGTAAACAAGAACAAGATGAATCAGATATATTCATACTTTAATATTTTGTATAACTATTTATCCACAGGTACCTATGTACATACTAGAAATTATGTCAATATTGTGTAAAATGTAGACATAGTGGGCATCAAAATAATGTACCTTGTCAAGACTGAAGAGATATTGTGTCATCCAATCACAAATTCATAATCCCATAGTAAATCATAACATCATATCTGTCAAATAGAAATCTTGCAGACTTCCATACACTATAGATCCTTCAACAAATAGCCTTATCATCATTCTACTACTGCTAATTACTGCTGTCATTGCATTCATATTTGCTCTTATATATCAAAATTTTCAACCCATCCTAAATAGATAAAAAATAAACCACTATATTTTACTCTATTAATCCATCAGTCAGGTTATTTAATTTATCATTTACTCACATATTACATTACATTCCTTTATAATAGCTCAACATATCCATGATATTCATAAGCTTTATAAACTCGATATAGTATCACAATGGAGAAACATTTATAGTCCAATCACGATTAGCTGAGCGCCGTGACCCATGGGTCCCTTGTTATTCTATTACTCTTACTAATACATGGAAAAAGCTGTAATAGTCTATTACTATTACTATTACTTACTACTATTACCCCATGTATGCTTAAAGAGCTAATGATTGGTCTTAGGGCTGAAACAGATACAAAATTTTGGATTCGAGTACCTGATAGGGATTACCTGAATCGAACTGGAGTACTCTTTACCATGGCAACACTGTAAATTTATAATGGACATGTGTTTAACGATGCAAAATATGCATAAATTTGACTTTGTGATGGCTTAACTTTATCCCAATGAAGGAATAGATATATGTCATAACAAGACCTCTGTTAATTTGACTAGCATATGTTAAGAGCCCTATGCAAGGCTAAGATAATGAATAAATAGGCCTACAGACTGCCTGTATATTTGCATAAATATTCAGATATTCATGTACATACACAAGTACTCGAGTCCAAATTTTGGATTTGAGTACTTGGTAAGTATTACCTGGACTCGAGTACTTGAGTATGTACATGAATATCTGAATATTTATGGTCTGGTATATGTCAAGTGACAGCGCATTTGAAGGCCATGAGGTGTCAAAAATGATGGAAATATTTGCCTCCTCATAGTTGCTAATAGTGCAGTCCTCATTGCAGGATGTAAAGGCGCTCTTACACTTAGTGCAGTGGTCATAGACTCTCAGATGTTAAAGGGCTGAAATGGCGTTACAAATAATGTCTATACCACACTGAAATGGGGTAGGGGGCTGAATATGCTGTGGCTAAGGTTTATGGACGGTCAACATCAGCAGCAATATCAGGGGGTATGGGGTCCATGGATTGTGAACAACAGCTGCTATGTCAGGGGGTATAGGGTTCATTGAGGGAACAACAGGGGATATGGGTTTCATGAGCAGCTGCTGTGCCAAGTGAAATAAGGTTGATGGACTGTTAGCTACAGCTGTTATGTCAGGGGTACAGGGTTGATGGACTGAACAACAGCCATTGTGTCAGGGGTATTGGGTTGATGGACTGAACAGCAGCTGTTAGTTCAAAGGGGTATGGGGTCCATGGATTGTGGACAGCAGCTGCTATGTCAGGGGGTACAGGTTAAATAGATAAAACAACAGCTGCTATGTCAGGGGGTATAGGTTACATGGATTAAACAACAGCTGCTATGTCAGGGAGTGCAGGGTTCATAGGATGACCAACAGCTACTACATCAGAGTGTATGGGGTCCATGGATTGTGATCAACAGCTGCTATGTCAGGGGGTAAAAGTTACATGGATTAAACAACAGCTGCTATGTCAGGGGGTATAGGTTACATGGATTAAACAACAGCTGCTATGTCAGGGAGTGCAGGGTTCATGGGATGATCAAAAGCTACTACGTCAGAGTGTATGGGGTCCATGGATTGTGATCAACAGCTGCTATGTCAGGGTGTATAGGTTACATGGATTAAACAACAGCTGCTATGTCAGGGTGTATGGGGTCCATGGATTGTGATCAACAGCTGCTATGTCAGGGTGTATGGGGTCCATGGATTGTGATCAACAGCTGCTATGTCAGGGGGTATAGGTTACATGGATTAAACAACAGCTGCTATGTCAGGGGGTATAGGTTACATGGATTAAACAACAGCTGCTATGTCAGGGGGTATAGGTTACATGGATTAAACAACAGCTGCTATGTCAGGGGTATAGGTTACATGGATTAAACAACAGCTGCTATGTCAGTGAGTGCAGCATTCATGTGATGACCAACAGCTACTACGTCAGGGTGTATTGGGTCCATGGATTGTGAATAACAGCTGCTATGTCAGGGGGTATAGGTTACATGGATTAAACAACAGCTTCTATGTCAGGGAGTGCAGGGTTCATGGGATGATCAACAGCTCCTACGTCAGGGTGTATGGGGTCCATGGATTGTGAACAACAGCTGCTATGTCAGGGGGTATAGGTTACATGGATTAAACAACAGCTGCTATGTCAGGGGGTATAGGTTACATGGATTAAACAACAGATGCTATGTCAGGGGGTATAAGTTACATGGATTAAACAACAGCTGCTATGTCAGGGGGTATAGGATACATGGATTAAACAACAGCTGCTATGTCAGGGGGTATAGGATACATGGATTAAACAACAGCTGCTATGTCAGGGGGTATAGGATACATGGATTAAACAACAGCTGCTATGTCAGGGGGTATAGGATACATGGATTAAACAACAGATGCTATGTCAGGGGGTATAGGTTACATGGATTAAACAACAGCTTCTATGTCAGGGAGTGCAGGGTTCATGGGATGATCAACAGCTACTACGTCAGGGTGTATGGGGTCCATGGATTGTGAACAACAGCTGCTATGTCAGGGGGTATAGGTTACATGGATTAAACAACAGCTGCTATGTCAGGGGGTATAGGTTACATGGATTAAACAACAGATGCTATGTCAGGGGGTATAAGTTACATGGATTAAACAACAGCTGCTATGTCAGGGGGTATAGGATACATGGATTAAACAACAGCTGCTATGTCAGGGGGTATAGGATACATGGATTAAACAACAGCTGCTATGTCAGGGGGTATAGGATACATGGATTAAACAACAGCTGCTATGTCAGGGGGTATAGGATACATGGATTAAACAACAGATGCTATGTCAGGGGGTATAGGATACATGGATTAAACAACAGCTGCTATGTCAGGGGGTATAGGATACATGGATTAAACAACAGCTGCTATGTCAGGGGGTATAGGATACATGGATTAAACAACAGCTTCTATGTCAGGGAGTGCAGGGTTCATGGGATGATCAACAGCTGCTACGTCAGGGTGTATTGGGTCCATGGATTGTGAACAACAGCTGCTATGTCAGGGGGTATAGGTTACATGGATTAAACAACAGCTGCTATGTCAGGGAGTGCAGGGTTCATAAGAAGATCAACAGCTACTACGTCAGGGTGTATGGGGTCCATGGATTGTGAACAACAGCTGCTATGTCAGGGGGTATAGGTTACATGGATTAAACAACAGCTGCTATGTCAGGGAGTGCAGGGTTCATGGGATGATCAACAGCTACTACGTCAGGGTGTATTGGGTCCATGGATTGTGAACAACAGCTGCTATGTCAGGGGGTATAGGTTACATGGATTAAACAACAGCTGCTATGTCAGGGAGTGCAGGGTTCATGGGATGATCAACAGCTACTACGTCAGGGTGTCTTGGGTCCATGGATTGTGAACAACAGCTGCTATGTCAGGGGGTATAGGTTACATGGATTAAACAACAGCTGCTATGTCAGGGAGTGCAGGGTTCATAAGATGATCAACAGCTACTACGTCAGGGTGTATGGGGTCCATGGATTGTGAACAACAGCTGCTATGTCAGGGGGTATAGGTTACATGGATTAAACAACAGCTGCTATGTCAGGGAGTGCAGAGTTCATGGGATGATCAACAGCTACTACGTCAGGGTGTATGCGGTCCAGGGATTGTGAACAACAGCTGCTATGTCAGGGGGTATAGGTTACATGGATTAAACAACAGCTGCTATGTCAGGGGGTAAAGGTTACATGGATTAAACAACAGCTGCTATGTCAGGGGGTATAGGTTACATGGATTAAACAACAGCTGCTATGTCAGGGGGTATAGGTTACATGGATTAAACAACAGCTGCTATGTCAGGGGGTATAGGTTACATGGATTAAACAACAGCTGCTATGTCAGGGGGTATAGGTTACATGGATTAAACAACAGCTGCTATGTCAGCGGGTATAGGTTACATGGATTAAACAACAGCTGCTATGTCAGGGGGTATAGGTTATATGGATTTAACAACAGCTGCTATGTCAGGGGGTATAGGTTACATGGATTAAACAACAGCTGCTATGTCAGGGGGTTTAGGTTACATGGATTAAACTACAGCTGCTATGTCAGGGGGTATAGGGTACATGGATTAAACAACAGCTGCTATGTCAGGGGGTATAGGTTACATGGATTAAACAACAGCTGCTATGTATGGGAGTGCAGGGTTCATGGGATGATCAACAGCTACTACATCAGGGTGTATGGGGTCCATGGATTGTGAACAACAGCTGCTATGTCAGGGGGTATGGGGTCCATGGATTGTGAACAACAGCTGCTATGTCGGGGATTGCAGGGTTCATGGGATGATCAACAGCTGCTGTGTCAGGGGGTATAGGTTACATGGATAAAACAACAGCTGCTATGTCAGGAGGTATAAGTTACATGGATTAAAAAACAGCTGCTATGTCAGGGGGTATAGGTTACATGGATTAAACAACAGCTGCTATGTCAGGGAGTGCAGGGTTCATGGGATGATCAACAGCTACTACGTAAGGGTGTATGGGGTCTATGGATTGTGAACAACAGCTGCTATGTCAGGGGGTATAGGTTATATGGATTAAACAACAGCTGCTATGTCAGGAAGTATAGGTTACATGGATTAAACAACAGCTGCTTTGTCAGGGGGTATAGGTTACATGGATTAAACAACAGCTGCTATGTCAGGGGGTATAGGTTACATGGATTAAACAACAGCTGCTATGTCAGGGAGTGCCGGGTTCATGGGATGATCAACAGCTACTACGTCAGAGTGTATGGGGTCAATGGATTGTGCACAACAGCTGCTATGTCAGGGGGTATAGGTTACATGGATTAAACAACAGCTGCTATGTCAGGGAGTGCCGGGTTCATGGGATGATCAACAGCTACTACGTCAGGGTGTATGGGGTCAACATATTGTGAACAACAGCTGCTATATCAGGGGGTATAGGTTACATGGATTAAACAACAGCTGCTATGTCAGGGGGTATAGGATACATGGATTAAACAACAGCTGCTATGTCAGGGGGTATAGGTTACATGGATTAAACAACAGCTGCTATGTCAGGGGGTATAGGTTACATGGATTAAACAACAGCTGCTATGTCAGGGGGTATAGGTTACATGGATTAAACAAGAGCTGCTATGTCAGGGGGTATAGGTTACATGGATTAAACAACAGATGCTATGTCAGGGGGTATAGGTTACATGAATTAAACAACAGCTGCTGTGTCAGGGGGTATAGGTTACATGGATAAAACAACAGCTGCTATGTCAGGAGGTATAAGTTACATGGATTAAAAAACAGCTGCTATGTCAGGGGGTATAGGTTACATGGATTAAACAACAGCTGCTATGTCAGGGGGTATAGGTTACATGGATTAAACAACAGCTGCTATGTCAGGGAGTGCAGGGTCCATGGGATGATCAACAGCTACTACGTCAGGGTGTATGGGGTCTAGGGATTGTGAACAACAGCTGCTATGTCAGGGGGTATAGGTTACATGGATTAAACAACAGCTGCTTTGTTAGGGGGTATAGGATACATGGATTAAACAACAGCTGCTATGTCAGGGGGTATAGGTTACATGGATTAAACAACAGATGCCATGTCAGGAGGTATAGGTTACATGGATTAAACAACAGCTGCTATGTCAGGGGGTATAGGTTACATGGATTAAACAACAGCTGCTATATCAGGGGGTATAGGTTACATGGATTAAACAACAGATGCTATGTCAGGGGGTATAGGTTACATGGATTAAACAACAGCTGCTATGTCAGGGGGTATAGGTTACATGGATTAAACAACAGCTGCTATGTCAGGGGGTATAGGTTACATGGATTAAACAAGAGCTGCTATGTCAGGGGGTATAGGTTACATGGATTAAACAACAGATGCCATGTCAGGAGGTATAGGTTACATGGATTAAACAACAGCTGCTATGTCAGGGGGTATAGGTTACATGGATTAAACAACAGCTGCTATGTCAGGGGGTATAGGTTACATGGATTAAACAACAGCTGCTATGTCAGGGGGTATAGGTTACATGGATTAAACAACAGATGCTATGTCAGGGGGTATAGGTTACATGGATTAAACAACAGCTGCTATGTCAGGGGGTATAGGTTACATGGGTTAAACAACAGCTGCTATGTCAAGGGGTATAGGTTACATGGATTAAACAACAGCTGCTATGTCAGGGAGTGCAGGGTTCATAAGATGATCAACAGCTACTACGTCAGGGTGTATGGGGTCCATGGATTGTGAACAACAGCTGCTATGTCAGGGGGTATAGGTTACATGGATTAAACAACAGCTGCTATGTCAGGGAGTGCAGAGTTCATGGGATGATCAACAGCTACTACGTCAGGGTGTATGCGGTCCAGGGATTGTGAACAACAGCTGCTATGTCAGGGGGTATAGGTTACATGGATTAAACAACAGCTGCTATGTCAGGGGGTAAAGGTTACATGGATTAAACAACAGCTGCTATGTCAGGGGGTATAGGTTACATGGAATAAACAACAGCTGCTATGTCAGGGGGTATAGGTTACATGGATTAAACAACAGCTGCTATGTCAGGGGGTATAGGTTACATGGATTAAACAACAGCTGCTATGTCAGGGGGTATAGGTTACATGGATTAAACAACAGCTGCTATGTCAGCGGGTATAGGTTACATGGATTAAACAACAGCTGCTATGTCAGGGGGTATAGGTTATATGGATTTAACAACAGCTGCTATGTCAGGGGGTATAGGTTACATGGATTAAACAACAGCTGCTATGTCAGGGGGTTTAGGTTACATGGATTAAACTACAGCTGCTATGTCAGGGGGTATAGGGTACATGGATTAAACAACAGCTGCTATGTCAGGGGGTATAGGTTACATGGATTAAACAACAGCTGCTATGTATGGGAGTGCAGGGTTCATGGGATGATCAACAGCTACTACATCAGGGTGTATGGGGTCCATGGATTGTGAACAACAGCTGCTATGTCAGGGGGTATGGGGTCCATGGATTGTGAACAACAGCTGCTATGTCGGGGATTGCAGGGTTCATGGGATGATCAACAGCTGCTGTGTCAGGGGGTATAGGTTACATGGATAAAACAACAGCTGCTATGTCAGGAGGTATAAGTTACATGGATTAAAAAACAGCTGCTATGTCAGGGGGTATAGGTTACATGGATTAAACAACAGCTGCTATGTCAGGGAGTGCAGGGTTCATGGGATGATCAACAGCTACTACGTAAGGGTGTATGGGGTCTATGGATTGTGAACAACAGCTGCTATGTCAGGGGGTATAGGTTATATGGATTAAACAACAGCTGCTATGTCAGGAAGTATAGGTTACATGGATTAAACAACAGCTGCTTTGTCAGGGGGTATAGGTTACATGGATTAAACAACAGCTGCTATGTCAGGGGGTATAGGTTACATGGATTAAACAACAGCTGCTATGTCAGGGAGTGCCGGGTTCATGGGATGATCAACAGCTACTACGTCAGAGTGTATGGGGTCAATGGATTGTGCACAACAGCTGCTATGTCAGGGGGTATAGGTTACATGGATTAAACAACAGCTGCTATGTCAGGGAGTGCCGGGTTCATGGGATGATCAACAGCTACTACGTCAGGGTGTATGGGGTCAACATATTGTGAACAACAGCTGCTATATCAGGGGGTATAGGTTACATGGATTAAACAACAGCTGCTATGTCAGGGGGTATAGGATACATGGATTAAACAACAGCTGCTATGTCAGGGGGTATAGGTTACATGGATTAAACAACAGCTGCTATGTCAGGGGGTATAGGTTACATGGATTAAACAACAGCTGCTATGTCAGGGGGTATAGGTTACATGGATTAAACAAGAGCTGCTATGTCAGGGGGTATAGGTTACATGGATTAAACAACAGATGCTATGTCAGGGGGTATAGGTTACATGAATTAAACAACAGCTGCTGTGTCAGGGGGTATAGGTTACATGGATAAAACAACAGCTGCTATGTCAGGAGGTATAAGTTACATGGATTAAAAAACAGCTGCTATGTCAGGGGGTATAGGTTACATGGATTAAACAACAGCTGCTATGTCAGGGGGTATAGGTTACATGGATTAAACAACAGCTGCTATGTCAGGGAGTGCAGGGTTCATGGGATGATCAACAGCTACTACGTCAGGGTGTATGGGGTCTAGGGATTGTGAACAACAGCTGCTATGTCAGGGGGTATAGGTTACATGGATTAAACAACAGCTGCTATGTCAGGGGGTATAGGATACATGGATTAAACAACAGCTTCTATGTCAGGGAGTGCAGGGTTCATGGGATGATCAACAGCTGCTACGTCAGGGTGTATTGGGTCCATGGATTGTGAACAACAGCTGCTATGTCAGGGGGTATAGGTTACATGGATTAAACAACAGCTGCTATGTCAGGGAGTGCAGGGTTCATAAGAAGATCAACAGCTACTACGTCAGGGTGTATGGGGTCCATGGATTGTGAACAACAGCTGCGATGTCAGGGGGTATAGGTTACATGGATTAAACAACAGCTGCTATGTCAGGGAGTGCAGGGTTCATGGGATGATCAACAGCTACTACGTCAGGGTGTATTGGGTCCATGGATTGTGAACAACAGCTGCTATGTCAGGGGGTATAGGTTACATGGATTAAACAACAGCTGCTATGTCAGGGAGTGCAGGGTTCATGGGATGATCAACAGCTACTACGTCAGGGTGTATTGGGTCCATGGATTGTGAACAACAGCTGCTATGTCAGGGGGTATAGGTTACATGGATTAAACAACAGCTGCTATGTCAGGGAGTGCAGGGTTCATAAGATGATCAACAGCTACTACGTCAGGGTGTATGGGGTCCATGGATTGTGAACAACAGCTGCTATGTCAGGGGGTATAGGTTACATGGATTAAACAACAGCTGCTATGTCAGGGAGTGCAGAGTTCATGGGATGATCAACAGCTACTACGTCAGGGTGTATGCGGTCCAGGGATTGTGAACAACAGCTGCTATGTCAGGGGGTATAGGTTACATGGATTAAACAACAGCTGCTATGTCAGGGGGTAAAGGTTACATGGATTAAACAACAGCTGCTATGTCAGGGGGTATAGGTTACATGGATTAAACAACAGCTGCTATGTCAGGGGGTATAGGTTACATGGATTAAACAACAGCTGCTATGTCAGGGGGTATAGGTTACATGGATTAAACAACAGCTGCTATGTCAGGGGGTATAGGTTACATGGATTAAACAACAGCTGCTATGTCAGCGGGTATAGGTTACATGGATTAAACAACAGCTGCTATGTCAGGGGGTATAGGTTATATGGATTTAACAACAGCTGCTATGTCAGGGGGTATAGGTTACATGGATTAAACAACAGCTGCTATGTCAGGGGGTTTAGGTTACATGGATTAAACTACAGCTGCTATGTCAGGGGGTATAGGGTACATGGATTAAACAACAGCTGCTATGTCAGGGGATATAGGATACATGGATTAAACAACAGCTGCTATGTCAGGGGGTATAGGTTACATGGATTAAACAACAGCTGCTATGTCAGGGGGTATAGGTTACATGGATTAAACAACAGCTGCTATGTCAGGGGGTAAAGGTTACATGGATTAAACAACAGCTGCTATGTCAGGGGGTATAGGTTACATGGATTAAACAACAGCTGCTATGTCAGGGGGTATAGGTTACATGGATTAAACAACAGCTGCTATGTCAGGGGGTATAGGTTACATGGATTAAACAACAGCTGCTATGTCAGGGGGTATAGGTTACATGGATTAAACAACAGCTGCTATGTCAGCGGGTATAGGTTACATGGATTAAACAACAGCTGCTATGTCAGGGGGTATAGGTTATATGGATTTAACAACAGCTGCTATGTCAGGGGGTATAGGTTACATGGATTAAACAACAGCTGCTATGTCAGGGGGTTTAGGTTACATGGATTAAACTACAGCTGCTATGTCAGGGGGTATAGGGTACATGGATTAAACAACAGCTGCTATGTCAGGGGGTATAGGTTACATGGATTAAACAACAGCTGCTATGTATGGGAGTGCAGGGTTCATGGGATGATCAACAGCTACTACATCAGGGTGTATGGGGTCCATGGATTGTGAACAACAGCTGCTATGTCAGGGGGTATGGGGTCCATGGATTGTGAACAACAGCTGCTATGTCGGGGATTGCAGGGTTCATGGGATGATCAACAGCTGCTGTGTCAGGGGGTATAGGTTACATGGATAAAACAACAGCTGCTATGTCAGGAGGTATAAGTTACATGGATTAAAAAACAGCTGCTATGTCAGGGGGTATAGGTTACATGGATTAAACAACAGCTGCTATGTCAGGGAGTGCAGGGTTCATGGGATGATCAACAGCTACTACGTAAGGGTGTATGGGGTCTATGGATTGTGAACAACAGCTGCTATGTCAGGGGGTATAGGTTATATGGATTAAACAACAGCTGCTATGTCAGGAAGTATAGGTTACATGGATTAAACAACAGCTGCTTTGTCAGGGGGTATAGGTTACATGGATTAAACAACAGCTGCTATGTCAGGGGGTATAGGTTACATGGATTAAACAACAGCTGCTATGTCAGGGAGTGCCGGGTTCATGGGATGATCAACAGCTACTACGTCAGAGTGTATGGGGTCAATGGATTGTGCACAACAGCTGCTATGTCAGGGGGTATAGGTTACATGGATTAAACAACAGCTGCTATGTCAGGGAGTGCCGGGTTCATGGGATGATCAACAGCTACTACGTCAGGGTGTATGGGGTCAACATATTGTGAACAACAGCTGCTATATCAGGGGGTATAGGTTACATGGATTAAACAACAGCTGCTATGTCAGGGGGTATAGGATACATGGATTAAACAACAGCTGCTATGTCAGGGGGTATAGGTTACATGGATTAAACAACAGCTGCTATGTCAGGGGGTATAGGTTACATGGATTAAACAACAGCTGCTATGTCAGGGGGTATAGGTTACATGGATTAAACAAGAGCTGCTATGTCAGGGGGTATAGGTTACATGGATTAAACAACAGATGCTATGTCAGGGGGTATAGGTTACATGAATTAAACAACAGCTGCTGTGTCAGGGGGTATAGGTTACATGGATAAAACAACAGCTGCTATGTCAGGAGGTATAAGTTACATGGATTAAAAAACAGCTGCTATGTCAGGGGGTATAGGTTACATGGATTAAACAACAGCTGCTATGTCAGGGGGTATAGGTTACATGGATTAAACAACAGCTGCTATGTCAGGGAGTGCAGGGTCCATGGGATGATCAACAGCTACTACGTCAGGGTGTATGGGGTCTAGGGATTGTGAACAACAGCTGCTATGTCAGGGGGTATAGGTTACATGGATTAAACAACAGCTGCTTTGTTAGGGGGTATAGGATACATGGATTAAACAACAGCTGCTATGTCAGGGGGTATAGGTTACATGGATTAAACAACAGATGCCATGTCAGGAGGTATAGGTTACATGGATTAAACAACAGCTGCTATGTCAGGGGGTATAGGTTACATGGATTAAACAACAGCTGCTATATCAGGGGGTATAGGTTACATGGATTAAACAACAGATGCTATGTCAGGGGGTATAGGTTACATGGATTAAACAACAGCTGCTATGTCAGGGGGTATAGGTTACATGGATTAAACAACAGCTGCTATGTCAGGGGGTATAGGTTACATGGATTAAACAAGAGCTGCTATGTCAGGGGGTATAGGTTACATGGATTAAACAACAGATGCCATGTCAGGAGGTATAGGTTACATGGATTAAACAACAGCTGCTATGTCAGGGGGTATAGGTTACATGGATTAAACAACAGCTGCTATGTCAGGGGGTATAGGTTACATGGATTAAACAACAGCTGCTATGTCAGGGGGTATAGGTTACATGGATTAAACAACAGATGCTATGTCAGGGGGTATAGGTTACATGGATTAAACAACAGCTGCTATGTCAGGGGGTATAGGTTACATGGGTTAAACAACAGCTGCTATGTCAAGGGGTATAGGTTACATGGATTAAACAACAGCTGCTATGTCAGGGAGTGCAGGGTTCATAAGATGATCAACAGCTACTACGTCAGGGTGTATGGGGTCCATGGATTGTGAACAACAGCTGCTATGTCAGGGGGTATAGGTTACATGGATTAAACAACAGCTGCTATGTCAGGGAGTGCAGAGTTCATGGGATGATCAACAGCTACTACGTCAGGGTGTATGCGGTCCAGGGATTGTGAACAACAGCTGCTATGTCAGGGGGTATAGGTTACATGGATTAAACAACAGCTGCTATGTCAGGGGGTAAAGGTTACATGGATTAAACAACAGCTGCTATGTCAGGGGGTATAGGTTACATGGAATAAACAACAGCTGCTATGTCAGGGGGTATAGGTTACATGGATTAAACAACAGCTGCTATGTCAGGGGGTATAGGTTACATGGATTAAACAACAGCTGCTATGTCAGGGGGTATAGGTTACATGGATTAAACAACAGCTGCTATGTCAGCGGGTATAGGTTACATGGATTAAACAACAGCTGCTATGTCAGGGGGTATAGGTTATATGGATTTAACAACAGCTGCTATGTCAGGGGGTATAGGTTACATGGATTAAACAACAGCTGCTATGTCAGGGGGTTTAGGTTACATGGATTAAACTACAGCTGCTATGTCAGGGGGTATAGGGTACATGGATTAAACAACAGCTGCTATGTCAGGGGGTATAGGTTACATGGATTAAACAACAGCTGCTATGTATGGGAGTGCAGGGTTCATGGGATGATCAACAGCTACTACATCAGGGTGTATGGGGTCCATGGATTGTGAACAACAGCTGCTATGTCAGGGGGTATGGGGTCCATGGATTGTGAACAACAGCTGCTATGTCGGGGATTGCAGGGTTCATGGGATGATCAACAGCTGCTGTGTCAGGGGGTATAGGTTACATGGATAAAACAACAGCTGCTATGTCAGGAGGTATAAGTTACATGGATTAAAAAACAGCTGCTATGTCAGGGGGTATAGGTTACATGGATTAAACAACAGCTGCTATGTCAGGGAGTGCAGGGTTCATGGGATGATCAACAGCTACTACGTAAGGGTGTATGGGGTCTATGGATTGTGAACAACAGCTGCTATGTCAGGGGGTATAGGTTATATGGATTAAACAACAGCTGCTATGTCAGGAAGTATAGGTTACATGGATTAAACAACAGCTGCTTTGTCAGGGGGTATAGGTTACATGGATTAAACAACAGCTGCTATGTCAGGGGGTATAGGTTACATGGATTAAACAACAGCTGCTATGTCAGGGAGTGCCGGGTTCATGGGATGATCAACAGCTACTACGTCAGAGTGTATGGGGTCAATGGATTGTGCACAACAGCTGCTATGTCAGGGGGTATAGGTTACATGGATTAAACAACAGCTGCTATGTCAGGGAGTGCCGGGTTCATGGGATGATCAACAGCTACTACGTCAGGGTGTATGGGGTCAACATATTGTGAACAACAGCTGCTATATCAGGGGGTATAGGTTACATGGATTAAACAACAGCTGCTATGTCAGGGGGTATAGGATACATGGATTAAACAACAGCTGCTATGTCAGGGGGTATAGGTTACATGGATTAAACAACAGCTGCTATGTCAGGGGGTATAGGTTACATGGATTAAACAACAGCTGCTATGTCAGGGGGTATAGGTTACATGGATTAAACAAGAGCTGCTATGTCAGGGGGTATAGGTTACATGGATTAAACAACAGATGCTATGTCAGGGGGTATAGGTTACATGAATTAAACAACAGCTGCTGTGTCAGGGGGTATAGGTTACATGGATAAAACAACAGCTGCTATGTCAGGAGGTATAAGTTACATGGATTAAAAAACAGCTGCTATGTCAGGGGGTATAGGTTACATGGATTAAACAACAGCTGCTATGTCAGGGGGTATAGGTTACATGGATTAAACAACAGCTGCTATGTCAGGGAGTGCAGGGTTCATGGGATGATCAACAGCTACTACGTCAGGGTGTATGGGGTCTAGGGATTGTGAACAACAGCTGCTATGTCAGGGGGTATAGGTTACATGGATTAAACAACAGCTGCTATGTCAGGGGGTATAGGATACATGGATTAAACAACAGCTTCTATGTCAGGGAGTGCAGGGTTCATGGGATGATCAACAGCTGCTACGTCAGGGTGTATTGGGTCCATGGATTGTGAACAACAGCTGCTATGTCAGGGGGTATAGGTTACATGGATTAAACAACAGCTGCTATGTCAGGGAGTGCAGGGTTCATAAGAAGATCAACAGCTACTACGTCAGGGTGTATGGGGTCCATGGATTGTGAACAACAGCTGCGATGTCAGGGGGTATAGGTTACATGGATTAAACAACAGCTGCTATGTCAGGGAGTGCAGGGTTCATGGGATGATCAACAGCTACTACGTCAGGGTGTATTGGGTCCATGGATTGTGAACAACAGCTGCTATGTCAGGGGGTATAGGTTACATGGATTAAACAACAGCTGCTATGTCAGGGAGTGCAGGGTTCATGGGATGATCAACAGCTACTACGTCAGGGTGTATTGGGTCCATGGATTGTGAACAACAGCTGCTATGTCAGGGGGTATAGGTTACATGGATTAAACAACAGCTGCTATGTCAGGGAGTGCAGGGTTCATAAGATGATCAACAGCTACTACGTCAGGGTGTATGGGGTCCATGGATTGTGAACAACAGCTGCTATGTCAGGGGGTATAGGTTACATGGATTAAACAACAGCTGCTATGTCAGGGAGTGCAGAGTTCATGGGATGATCAACAGCTACTACGTCAGGGTGTATGCGGTCCAGGGATTGTGAACAACAGCTGCTATGTCAGGGGGTATAGGTTACATGGATTAAACAACAGCTGCTATGTCAGGGGGTAAAGGTTACATGGATTAAACAACAGCTGCTATGTCAGGGGGTATAGGTTACATGGATTAAACAACAGCTGCTATGTCAGGGGGTATAGGTTACATGGATTAAACAACAGCTGCTATGTCAGGGGGTATAGGTTACATGGATTAAACAACAGCTGCTATGTCAGGGGGTATAGGTTACATGGATTAAACAACAGCTGCTATGTCAGCGGGTATAGGTTACATGGATTAAACAACAGCTGCTATGTCAGGGGGTATAGGTTATATGGATTTAACAACAGCTGCTATGTCAGGGGGTATAGGTTACATGGATTAAACAACAGCTGCTATGTCAGGGGGTTTAGGTTACATGGATTAAACTACAGCTGCTATGTCAGGGGGTATAGGGTACATGGATTAAACAACAGCTGCTATGTCAGGGGATATAGGATACATGGATTAAACAACAGCTGCTATGTCAGGGGGTATAGGTTACATGGATTAAACAACAGCTGCTATGTCAGGGGGTATAGGTTACATGGATTAAACAACAGCTGCTATGTCAGGGGGTATAGGTTACATGGATTAAACAACAGCTGCTATGTCAGGGAGTGCCGGGTTCATGGGATGATCAACAGCTACTACGTCAGAGTGTATGGGGTCAATGGATTGTGCACAACAGCTGCTATGTCAGGGGGTATAGGTTACATGGATTAAACAACAGCTGCTATGTCAGGGAGTGCCGGGTTCATGGGATGATCAACAGCTACTACGTCAGGGTGTATGGGGTCAACATATTGTGAACAACAGCTGCTATATCAGGGGGTATAGGTTACATGGATTAAACAACAGCTGCTATGTCAGGGGGTATAGGATACATGGATTAAACAACAGCTGCTATGTCAGGGGGTATAGGTTACATGGATTAAACAACAGCTGCTATGTCAGGGGGTATAGGTTACATGGATTAAACAACAGCTGCTATGTCAGGGGGTATAGGTTACATGGATTAAACAAGAGCTGCTATGTCAGGGGGTATAGGTTACATGGATTAAACAACAGATGCTATGTCAGGGGGTATAGGTTACATGAATTAAACAACAGCTGCTGTGTCAGGGGGTATAGGTTACATGGATAAAACAACAGCTGCTATGTCAGGAGGTATAAGTTACATGGATTAAAAAACAGCTGCTATGTCAGGGGGTATAGGTTACATGGATTAAACAACAGCTGCTATGTCAGGGGGTATAGGTTACATGGATTAAACAACAGCTGCTATGTCAGGGAGTGCAGGGTCCATGGGATGATCAACAGCTACTACGTCAGGGTGTATGGGGTCTAGGGATTGTGAACAACAGCTGCTATGTCAGGGGGTATAGGTTACATGGATTAAACAACAGCTGCTTTGTTAGGGGGTATAGGATACATGGATTAAACAACAGCTGCTATGTCAGGGGGTATAGGTTACATGGATTAAACAACAGATGCCATGTCAGGAGGTATAGGTTACATGGATTAAACAACAGCTGCTATGTCAGGGGGTATAGGTTACATGGATTAAACAACAGCTGCTATATCAGGGGGTATAGGTTACATGGATTAAACAACAGATGCTATGTCAGGGGGTATAGGTTACATGGATTAAACAACAGCTGCTATGTCAGGGGGTATAGGTTACATGGATTAAACAACAGCTGCTATGTCAGGGGGTATAGGTTACATGGATTAAACAACAGCTGCTATGTCAGGGGGTATAGGTTACATGGATTAAACAACAGATGCCATGTCAGGAGGTATAGGTTACATGGATTAAACAACAGCTGCTATGTCAGGGGGTATAGGTTACATGGATTAAACAACAGCTGCTATGTCAGGGGGTATAGGTTACATGGATTAAACAACAGCTGCTATGTCAGGGGGTATAGGTTACATGGATTAAACAACAGATGCTATGTCAGGGGGTATAGGTTACATGGATTAAACAACAGCTGCTATGTCAGGGGGTATAGGTTACATGGGTTAAACAACAGCTGCTATGTCAAGGGGTATAGGTTACATGGATTAAACAACAGCTGCTATGTCAGGGAGTGCAGGGTTCATAAGATGATCAACAGCTACTACGTCAGGGTGTATGGGGTCCATGGATTGTGAACAACAGCTGCTATGTCAGGGGGTATAGGTTACATGGATTAAACAACAGCTGCTATGTCAGGGAGTGCAGAGTTCATGGGATGATCAACAGCTACTACGTCAGGGTGTATGCGGTCCAGGGATTGTGAACAACAGCTGCTATGTCAGGGGGTATAGGTTACATGGATTAAACAACAGCTGCTATGTCAGGGGGTAAAGGTTACATGGATTAAACAACAGCTGCTATGTCAGGGGGTATAGGTTACATGGAATAAACAACAGCTGCTATGTCAGGGGGTATAGGTTACATGGATTAAACAACAGCTGCTATGTCAGGGGGTATAGGTTACATGGATTAAACAACAGCTGCTATGTCAGGGGGTATAGGTTACATGGATTAAACAACAGCTGCTATGTCAGCGGGTATAGGTTACATGGATTAAACAACAGCTGCTATGTCAGGGGGTATAGGTTATATGGATTTAACAACAGCTGCTATGTCAGGGGGTATAGGTTACATGGATTAAACAACAGCTGCTATGTCAGGGGGTTTAGGTTACATGGATTAAACTACAGCTGCTATGTCAGGGGGTATAGGGTACATGGATTAAACAACAGCTGCTATGTCAGGGGGTATAGGTTACATGGATTAAACAACAGCTGCTATGTATGGGAGTGCAGGGTTCATGGGATGATCAACAGCTACTACATCAGGGTGTATGGGGTCCATGGATTGTGAACAACAGCTGCTATGTCAGGGGGTATGGGGTCCATGGATTGTGAACAACAGCTGCTATGTCGGGGATTGCAGGGTTCATGGGATGATCAACAGCTGCTGTGTCAGGGGGTATAGGTTACATGGATAAAACAACAGCTGCTATGTCAGGAGGTATAAGTTACATGGATTAAAAAACAGCTGCTATGTCAGGGGGTATAGGTTACATGGATTAAACAACAGCTGCTATGTCAGGGAGTGCAGGGTTCATGGGATGATCAACAGCTACTACGTAAGGGTGTATGGGGTCTATGGATTGTGAACAACAGCTGCTATGTCAGGGGGTATAGGTTATATGGATTAAACAACAGCTGCTATGTCAGGAAGTATAGGTTACATGGATTAAACAACAGCTGCTTTGTCAGGGGGTATAGGTTACATGGATTAAACAACAGCTGCTATGTCAGGGGGTATAGGTTACATGGATTAAACAACAGCTGCTATGTCAGGGAGTGCCGGGTTCATGGGATGATCAACAGCTACTACGTCAGAGTGTATGGGGTCAATGGATTGTGCACAACAGCTGCTATGTCAGGGGGTATAGGTTACATGGATTAAACAACAGCTGCTATGTCAGGGAGTGCCGGGTTCATGGGATGATCAACAGCTACTACGTCAGGGTGTATGGGGTCAACATATTGTGAACAACAGCTGCTATATCAGGGGGTATAGGTTACATGGATTAAACAACAGCTGCTATGTCAGGGGGTATAGGATACATGGATTAAACAACAGCTGCTATGTCAGGGGGTATAGGTTACATGGATTAAACAACAGCTGCTATGTCAGGGGGTATAGGTTACATGGATTAAACAACAGCTGCTATGTCAGGGGGTATAGGTTACATGGATTAAACAAGAGCTGCTATGTCAGGGGGTATAGGTTACATGGATTAAACAACAGATGCTATGTCAGGGGGTATAGGTTACATGAATTAAACAACAGCTGCTGTGTCAGGGGGTATAGGTTACATGGATAAAACAACAGCTGCTATGTCAGGAGGTATAAGTTACATGGATTAAAAAACAGCTGCTATGTCAGGGGGTATAGGTTACATGGATTAAACAACAGCTGCTATGTCAGGGGGTATAGGTTACATGGATTAAACAACAGCTGCTATGTCAGGGAGTGCAGGGTTCATGGGATGATCAACAGCTACTACGTCAGGGTGTATGGGGTCTAGGGATTGTGAACAACAGCTGCTATGTCAGGGGGTATAGGTTACATGGATTAAACAACAGCTGCTATGTCAGGGGGTATAGGATACATGGATTAAACAACAGCTTCTATGTCAGGGAGTGCAGGGTTCATGGGATGATCAACAGCTGCTACGTCAGGGTGTATTGGGTCCATGGATTGTGAACAACAGCTGCTATGTCAGGGGGTATAGGTTACATGGATTAAACAACAGCTGCTATGTCAGGGAGTGCAGGGTTCATAAGAAGATCAACAGCTACTACGTCAGGGTGTATGGGGTCCATGGATTGTGAACAACAGCTGCTATGTCAGGGGGTATAGGTTACATGGATTAAACAACAGCTGCTATGTCAGGGAGTGCAGGGTTCATGGGATGATCAACAGCTACTACGTCAGGGTGTATTGGGTCCATGGATTGTGAACAACAGCTGCTATGTCAGGGGGTATAGGTTACATGGATTAAACAACAGCTGCTATGTCAGGGAGTGCAGGGTTCATGGGATGATCAACAGCTACTACGTCAGGGTGTATTGGGTCCATGGATTGTGAACAACAGCTGCTATGTCAGGGGGTATAGGTTACATGGATTAAACAACAGCTGCTATGTCAGGGAGTGCAGGGTTCATAAGATGATCAACAGCTACTACGTCAGGGTGTATGGGGTCCATGGATTGTGAACAACAGCTGCTATGTCAGGGGGTATAGGTTACATGGATTAAACAACAGCTGCTATGTCAGGGAGTGCAGAGTTCATGGGATGATCAACAGCTACTACGTCAGGGTGTATGCGGTCCAGGGATTGTGAACAACAGCTGCTATGTCAGGGGGTATAGGTTACATGGATTAAACAACAGCTGCTATGTCAGGGGGTAAAGGTTACATGGATTAAACAACAGCTGCTATGTCAGGGGGTATAGGTTACATGGATTAAACAACAGCTGCTATGTCAGGGGGTATAGGTTACATGGATTAAACAACAGCTGCTATGTCAGGGGGTATAGGTTACATGGATTAAACAACAGCTGCTATGTCAGGGGGTATAGGTTACATGGATTAAACAACAGCTGCTATGTCAGCGGGTATAGGTTACATGGATTAAACAACAGCTGCTATGTCAGGGGGTATAGGTTATATGGATTTAACAACAGCTGCTATGTCAGGGGGTATAGGTTACATGGATTAAACAACAGCTGCTATGTCAGGGGGTTTAGGTTACATGGATTAAACTACAGCTGCTATGTCAGGGGGTATAGGGTACATGGATTAAACAACAGCTGCTATGTCAGGGGATATAGGATACATGGATTAAACAACAGCTGCTATGTCAGGGGGTATAGGTTACATGGATTAAACAACAGCTGCTATGTCAGGGGGTATAGGTTACATGGATTAAACAACAGCTGCTATGTCAGGGGGTATAGGTTACATGGATTAAACAAGAGCTGCTATGTCAGGGGGTATAGGTTACATGGATTAAACAACAGATGCTATGTCAGGGGGTATAGGTTACATGAATTAAACAACAGCTGCTGTGTCAGGGGGTATAGGTTACATGGATAAAACAACAGCTGCTATGTCAGGAGGTATAAGTTACATGGATTAAAAAACAGCTGCTATGTCAGGGGGTATAGGTTACATGGATTAAACAACAGCTGCTATGTCAGGGGGTATAGGTTACATGGATTAAACAACAGCTGCTATGTCAGGGAGTGCAGGGTTCATGGGATGATCAACAGCTACTACGTCAGGGTGTATGGGGTCTAGGGATTGTGAACAACAGCTGCTATGTCAGAGGGTATAGGTTACATGGATTAAACAACAGCTGCTATGTCAGGGGGTATAGGATACATGGATTAAACAACAGCTTCTATGTCAGGGAGTGCAGGGTTCATGGGATGATCAACAGCTGCTACGTCAGGGTGTATTGGGTCCATGGATTAAACAACAGCTGCTATGTCAGGGGGTATAGGTTACATGGATTAAACAACAGCTGCTATGTCAGGGAGTGCAGGGTTCATAAGAAGATCAACAGCTACTACGTCAGGGTGTATGGGGTCCATGGATTGTGAACAACAGCTGCTATGTCAGGGGGTATAGGTTACATGGATTAAACAACAGCTGCTATGTCAGGGAGTGCAGGGTTCATGGGATGATCAACAGCTACTACGTCAGGGTGTATTAGGTCCATGGATTGTGAACAACAGCTGCTATGTCAGGGGGTATAGGTTACATGGATTAAACAACAGCTGCTATGTCAGGGAGTGCAGGGTTCATGGGATGATCAACAGCTACTACGTCAGGGTGTATTGGGTCCATGGATTGTGAACAACAGCTGCTATGTCAGGGGGTATAGGTTACATGGATTAAACAACAGCTGCTATGTCAGGGAGTGCAGGGTTCATAAGATGATCAACAGCTACTACGTCAGGGTGTATGGGGTCCATGGATTGTGAACAACAGCTGCTATGTCAGGGGGTATAGGTTACATGGATTAAACAACAGCTGCTATGTCAGGGAGTGCAGAGTTCATGGGATGATCAACAGCTACTACGTCAGGGTGTATGCGGTCCAGGGATTGTGAACAACAGCTGCTATGTCAGGGGGTATAGGTTACATGGATTAAACAACAGCTGCTATGTCAGGGGGTAAAGGTTACATGGATTAAACAACAGCTGCTATGTCAGGGGGTATAGGTTACATGGATTAAACAACAGCTGCTATGTCAGGGGGTATAGGTTACATGGATTAAACAACAGCTGCTATGTCAGGGGGTATAGGTTACATGGATTAAACAACAGCTGCTATGTCAGGGGGTATAGGTTACATGGATTAAACAACAGCTGCTATGTCAGCGGGTATAGGTTACATGGATTAAACAACAGCTGCTATGTCAGGGGGTATAGGTTATATGGATTTAACAACAGCTGCTATGTCAGGGGGTATAGGTTACATGGATTAAACAACAGCTGCTATGTCAGGGGGTTTAGGTTACATGGATTAAACTACAGCTGCTATGTCAGGGGGTATAGGGTACATGGATTAAACAACAGCTGCTATGTCAGGGGGTATAGGTTACACGGATTAAACAACAGCTGCTATGTATGGGAGTGCAGGGTTCATGGGATGATCAACAGCTACTACATCAGGGTGTATGGGGTCCATGGATTGTAAACAACAGCTGCTATGTCAGGGGGTATGGGGTCCATGGATTGTGAACAACAGCTGCTATGTCGGGGATTGCAGGGTTCATGGGATGATCAACAGCTGCTGTGTCAGGGGGTATAGGTTACATGGATAAAACAACAGCTGCTATGTCAGGAGGTATAAGTTACATGGATTAAAAAACAGCTGCTATGTCAGGGGGTATAGGTTACATGGATTAAACAACAGCTGCTATGTCAGGGAGTGCAGGGTTCATGGGATGATCAACAGCTACTACGTAAGGGTGTATGGGGTCTATGGATTGTGAACAACAGCTGCTATGTCAGGGGGTATAGGTTATATGGATTAAACAACAGCTGCTATGTCAGGAAGTATAGGTTACATGGATTAAACAACAGCTGCTTTGTCAGGGGGTATAGGTTACATGGATTAAACAACAGCTGCTATGTCAGGGGGTATAGGTTACATGGATTAAACAACAGCTGCTATGTCAGGGAGTGCCGGGTTCATGGGATGATCAACAGCTACTACGTCAGAGTGTATGGGGTCAATGGATTGTGCACAACAGCTGCTATGTCAGGGGGTATAGGTTACATGGATGAAACAACAGCTGCTATGTCAGGGAGTGCCGGGTTCATGGGATGATCAACAGCTACTACGTCAGGGTGTATGGGGTCAACATATTGTGAACAACAGCTGCTATATCAGGGGGTATAGGTTACATGGATTAAACAACAGCTGCTATGTCAGGGGGTATAGGATACATGGATTAAACAACAGCTGCTATGTCAGGGGGTATAGGTTACATGGATTAAACAACAGCTGCTATGTCAGGGGGTATAGGTTACATGGATTAAACAACAGCTGCTATGTCAGGGGGTATAGGTTACATGGATTAAACAAGAGCTGCTATGTCAGGGGGTATAGGTTACATGGATTAAACAACAGATGCTATGTCAGGGGGTATAGGTTACATGAATTAAACAACAGCTGCTGTGTCAGGGGGTATAGGTTACATGGATAAAACAACAGCTGCTATGTCAGGAGGTATAAGTTACATGGATTAAAAAACAGCTGCTATGTCAGGGGGTATAGGTTACATGGATTAAACAACAGCTGCTATGTCAGGGGGTATAGGTTACATGGATTAAACAACAGCTGCTATGTCAGGGAGTGCAGGGTCCATGGGATGATCAACAGCTACTACGTCAGGGTGTATGGGGTCTAGGGATTGTGAACAACAGCTGCTATGTCAGGGGGTATAGGTTACATGGATTAAACAACAGCTGCTTTGTCAGGGGGTATAGGATACATGGATTAAACAACAGCTGCTATGTCACGGGGTATAGGTTACATGGATTAAACAACAGATGCCATGTCAGGAGGTATAGGTTACATGGATTAAACAACAGCTGCTATGTCAGGGGGTATAGGTTACATGGATTAAACAACAGCTGCTATGTCAGGGGGTATAGGTTACATGGATTAAACAACAGATGCTATGTCAGGGGGTATAGGTTACATGGATTAAACAACAGCTGCTATGTCAGGGGGTATAGGTTACATGGATTAAACAACAGCTGCTATGTCAGGGGGTATAGGTTACATGGATTAAACAACAGCTGCTATGTCAGGGGGTATAGGTTACATGGATTAAACAACAGATGCCATGTCAGGAGGTATAGGTTACATGGATTAAACAACAGCTGCTATGTCAGGGGGTATAGGTTACATGGATTAAACAACAGCTGCTATGTCAGGGGGTATAGGTTACATGGATTAAACAACAGCTGCTATGTCAGGGGGTATAGGTTACATGGATTAAACAACAGATGCTATGTCAGGGGGTATAGGTTACATGGATTAAACAACAGCTGCTATGTCAGGGGGTATAGGTTACATGGGTTAAACAACAGCTGCTATGTCAAGGGGTATAGGTTACATGGATTAAACAACAGCTGCTATGTCAGGGAGTGCAGGGTTCATAAGATGATCAACAGCTACTACGTCAGGGTGTATGGGGTCTATGGATTGTGAACAACAGCTGCTATGTCAGGGGGTATAGGTTATATGGATTAAACAACAGCTGCTATGTCAGGAGGTATAGGTTACATGGATTAAACAACAGCTGCTATGTCAGGGGGTATAGGTTACATGGATTAAACAACAGCTGCTATGTCAAGGGGTATAGGTTACATGGATTAAACAACAGCTGCTATGTCAGGGAGTGCCGGGTTCATGGGATGATCAACAGCTACTTCGTCAGAGTGTATGGGGTCAATGGATTGTGCACAACAGCTGCTATGTCAGGGGGTATAGGTTACATGGATTAAACAACAGCTGCTATCTCAGGGAGTGCCGGGTTCATGGGATGATCAACAGCTACTACGTCAGGGTGTATGGGGTCCAGAGATTGTGAACAACAGCTGCTATGTCAGGGGGTATAGGTTACATGGATTAAACAACAGCTGCTATGTCAGGGGGTATAGGTTACATGGATTAAACAACAGCTGCTATGTCAGGGGGTATAGGTTACATGGATTAAACAACAGCTGCTATGTCAGGGGGTATAGGTTACATGGATTAAACAACAGCTGCTATGTCAGGGGGTATAGGTTACATGGATTAAACAACAGCTGCTATGTCAGGGGGTATAGGTTACATGGATTAAACAACAGCTGCTATGTCAGCGGGTATAGGTTACATGGATTAAACAACAGCTGCTATGTCAGGGGGTATAGGTTATATGGATTAAACAACAGATGCTATGTCAGGGGGTATAGGTTACATGGATTTAACAACAGCTGCTATGTCAGGGGGTATAGGTTACATGGATTAAACAACAGCTGCTATGTCAGGGGGTATAGGTTACATGGATTAAACTACAGCTGCTATGTCAGGGGGTATAGGGTACATGGATTAAACTACAGCTGCTATGTCAGGGGGTATAGGGTACATGGATTAAACAACAGCTGCTATGTCAGGGGGTATAGGTTACATGGATTAAACAACAGCTGCTATGTATGGGAGTGCAGGGTTAATGGGATGATCAACAGCTACTACATCAGGGTGTATGGGGTCCATGGATTGTGAACAACAGCTGCTATGTCAGGGGGTATGGGGTCCATGGATTGTGAACAACAGCTGCTATGTCGGGGATTGCAGGGTTCATGGGATGATCAACAGCTACTAGTCAGGGTGTATGGGGTCCACGGATTGTGAACAACAGCTGCTATGTCAGGGGGTATAGGTTACATGGATTAAACAACAGCTGCTATGTCAGGGAGTGCAGGGTTCATGGGATGATCAAAAGCTACTACGTCAGAGTGTATGGGGTCCATGGATTGTGAACAACAGCTGCTATGTCAGGTGGTATGATGTCCATGGATTGTGAACAACATCTGCTATGTCGGGGAGTGCAGGGTTCATGGGATGATCAACAGCTGCTAGTCAGGGTGTATGGGGTCCAGGGATTGTGAACAACAGCTGCTATGTCAGGGGGTATAGGTTACATGGATTAAACAACAGCTGCTATGTCAGGGAGTGCAGGGTTCATGGGATGATCAACAGCTACTACGTCAGAGTGTATGGGGTCCATGGATTGTGCACAACAGCTGCTATGTCAGGGGGTATAGGTTACATGGATTAAACAACAGCTGCTATGTCAGGGGGTATAGGATACATGGATTAAACAACAGCTGCTATGACAGGGGGTATAGGTTACATGGATTAAACAGCAGCTGCTATGTCAGGGGGTATAGGTTACATGGATTAAACAACAGCTGCTATGTCAGCGGGTATAGGTTACATGGATTAAACAACAGCTGCTATGTCAGGGGGTATAGGTTACATGGATTAAACAAGAGCTGCTATGTCAGGGGGTATAGGTTACATGGATTAAACAACAGATGCTATGTCAGGGGGTATAGGTTACATGAATTAAACAACAGCTGCTGTGTCAGGGGGTATAGGTTACATGGATTAAACAACAGCTGCTATGTCAGGAGTAATAAGTTACATGGATTAAACAACAGCTGCTATGTCAGGGGTAAAGGTTTCATGGATTAAACAACAGCTGCTATGTCAGGGAGTGCAGGGTTCATGGGATGATCAACAGCTACTACGTCAGGGTGTATGGGGTCCAGGGATTGTGAACAACAGCTGCTATGTCAGGGGGTATAGGTTACATGGATTAAACAACAGCTGCTATGTCAGGGGGTATAGGTTACATGGATTAAACAACAGATGCCATGTCAGGAGGTATAGGTTACATGGATTAAACAACAGCTGCTATGTCAGGGGGTATAGGTTTCATGGATTAAACAACAGCTGCTATGTCAGGGGGTATAGGTTACATGGATTAAACAACAGCTGCTATGTCAGGGGGTATAGGTTACATGGATTAAACAACAGATGCTACGTCAGGGGGTATAGGTTACATGGATTAAACAACAGCTGCTATGTCAGGGGGTATAGGTTACATGGGTTAAACAACAGCTGCTATGTCAAGGGGTATAGGTTACATGGATTAAACAACAGCTGCTATGTCAGGGGGTATAGGTTACATGGATTAAACAACAGCTGCTATGTCAGGGAGTGCAGGGTTCATGGGATGATCAACAGCTACTACGTAAGGGTGTATGGGGTCTATGGATTGTGAACAACAGCTGCTATGTCAGGGGGTATAGGTTATATGGATTAAACAACAGCTGCTATGTCAGGAAGTATAGGTTACATGGATTAAACAACAGCTGCTTTGTCAGGGGGTATAGGTTACATGGATTAAACAACAGCTGCTATGTCAGGGGGTATAGGTTACATGGATTAAACAACAGCTGCTATGTCAGGGAGTGCCGGGTTCATGGGATGATCAACAGCTACTACGTCAGAGTGTATGGGGTCAATGGATTGTGCACAACAGCTGCTATGTCAGGGGGTATAGGTTACATGGATTAAACAACAGCTGCTATGTCAGGGAGTGCCGGGTTCATGGGATGATCAACAGCTACTACGTCAGGGTGTATGGGGTCAACATATTGTGAACAACAGCTGCTATGTCAGGGGGTATAGGTTACATGGATTAAACAACAGCTGCTATGTCAGGGGGTATAGGATACATGTATTAAACAACAGCTGCTATGTCAGGGGGTATAGGTTACATGGATTAAACAACAGCTGCTATGTCAGGGGGTATAGGTTACATGGATTAAACAAGAGCTGCTATGTCAGGGGGTATAGGTTACATGGATTAAACAACAGCTGCTGTGTCAGGGGGTATAGGTTACATGGATAAAACAACAGCTGCTATGTCAGGAGGTATAAGTTACATGGATTAAAAAACAGCTGCTATGTCAGGGGGTATAGGTTACATGGATTAAACAACAGCTGCTATGTCAGGGGGTATAGGTTACATGGATTAAACAACAGCTGCTATGTCAGCGGGTATAGGTTACATGGATTAAACAACAGCTCCTATGTCAGGGGGTATAGGTTACATGGATTAAACAAGAGCTGCTATGTCAGGGGGTATAGGTTACATGGATTAAACAACAGATGCTATGTCAGGGGGTATAGGTTACATGAATTAAACAACAGCTGCTGTGTCAGGGGGTATAGGTTACATGGATTAAACAACAGCTGCTATGTCAGGAGGTATAAGTTACATGGATTAAACAACAGCTGCTATGTCAGGGGTAAAGGTTTCATGGATTAAACAACAGCTGCTATGTCAGGGAGTGCAGGGTTCATGGGATGATCAACAGCTACTACGTCAGGGTGTATGGGGTCCAGGGATTGTGAACAACAGCTGCTATGTCAGGGGGTATAGGTTACATGGATTAAACAACAGCTGCTATGTCAGGGGGTATAGGTTACATGGATTAAACAACAGATGCCATGTCAGGAGGTATAGGTTACATGGATTAAACAACAGCTGCTATGTCAGGGGGTATAGGTTTCATGGATTAAACAACAGCTGCTATGTCAGGGGGTATAGGTTACATGGATTAAACAACAGCTGCTATGTCAGGGGGTATAGGTTACATGGATTAAACAACAGATGCTATGTCAGGGGGTATAGGTTACATGGATTAAACAACAGCTGCTATGTCAGGGGGTATAGGTTACATGGGTTAAACAACAGCTGCTATGTCAAGGGGTATAGGTTACATGGATTAAACAACAGCTGCTATTTCAGGGGGTATAGGTTACATGGATTAAACAACAGCTGCTATGTCAGGGAGTGCAGGGTTCATGGGATGATCAACAGCTACTACGTAAGGGTGTATGGGGTCTATGGATTGTGAACAACAGCTGCTATGTCAGGGGGTATAGGTTATATGGATTAAACAACAGCTGCTATGTCAGGAAGTATAGGTTACATGGATTAAACAACAGCTGCTTTGTCAGGGGGTATAGGTTACATGAATTAAACAACAGCTGCTATGTCAGGGGGTATAGGTTACATGGATTAAACAACAGCTGCTACGTCAGGGAGTGCCGGGTTCATGGGATGATCAACAGCTACTACGTGAGAGTGTATGGGGTCAATGGATTGTGCACAACAGCTGCTATGTCAGGGGGTATAGGTTACATGGATTAAACAACAGCTGCTATGTCAGGGAGTGCCGGGTTCATGGGATGATCAACAGCTACTACGTCAGGGTGTATGGGGTCAACATATTGTGAACAACAGCTGCTATGTCAGGGGGTATAGGTTACATGGATTAAACAACAGCTGCTATGTCAGGGGGTATAGGATACATGGATTAAACAACAGCTGCTATGTCAGGGGGTATAGGTTACATGGATTAAACAACAGCTGCTATGTCAGGGGGTATAGGTTACATGGATTAAACAAGAGCTGCTATGTCAGGGGGTATAGGTTACATGGATTAAACAACAGCTGCTGTGTCAGGGGGTATAGGTTACATGGATAAAACAACAGCTGCTATGTCAGGAGGTATAAGTTACATGGATTAAAAAAGAGCTGCTATGTCAGGGGGTATAGGTTACATGGATTAAACAACAGCTGCTATGTCAGGGGGTATAGGTTACATGGATTAAACAACAGCTGCTATGTCAGGGAGTGCAGGGTTCATGGGATGATCAACAGCTACTACGTCAGGGTGTATGGGGTCCAGGGATTGTGAAAAACAGCTGCTATGTCAGGGGGTATAGGTTACATGGATTAAACAACAGCTGCTATGTCAGAGGGTATAGGTTACATGGATTAAACAACAGATGCCATGTCAGGAGGTATAGGTTACATGGATTAAACAACAGCTGCTATGTCAGGGGGTATAGGTTTCATGGATTAAACAACAGCTGCTATGTCAGGGGGTATAGGTTACATGGATTAAACAACAGCTGCTATGTCAGGGGGTATAGGTTACATGGATTAAACAACAGATGCTACGTCAGGGGGTATAGGTTACATGGATTAAACAACAGCTGCTATGTCAGGGGGTATAGGTTACATGGGTTAAACAACAGCTGCTATGTCAAGGGGTATAGGTTACATGGATTAAACAACAGCTGCTATGTCAGGGGGTATAGGTTACATGGATTAAACAACAGCTGCTATGTCAGGGAGTGCAGGGTTCATGGGATGATCAACAGCTACTACGTAAGGGTGTATGGGGTCTATGGATTGTGAACAACAGCTGCTATGTCAGGGGGTATAGGTTATATGGATTAAACAACAGCTGCTATGTCAGGAAGTATAGGTTACATGGATTAAACAACAGCTGCTTTGTCAGGGGGTATAGGTTACATGGATTAAACAACAGCTGCTATGTCAGGGGGTATAGGTTACATGGATTAAACAACAGCTGCTATGTCAGGGAGTGCCGGGTTCATGGGATGATCAACAGCTACTACGTCAGAGTGTATGGGGTCAATGGATTGTGCACAACAGCTGCTATGTCAGGGGGTATAGGTTACATGGATTAAACAACAGCTGCTATGTCAGGGAGTGCCGGGTTCATGGGATGATCAACAGCTACTACGTCAGGGTGTATGGGGTCAACATATTGTGAACAACAGCTGCTATGTCAGGGGGTATAGGTTACATGGATTAAACAACAGCTGCTATGTCAGGGGGTATAGGATACATGTATTAAACAACAGCTGCTATGTCAGGGGGTATAGGTTACATGGATTAAACAACAGCTGCTATGTCAGGGGGTATAGGTTACATGGATTAAACAAGAGCTGCTATGTCAGGGGGTATAGGTTACATGGATTAAACAAGAGCTGCTGTGTCAGGGGGTATAGGTTACATGGATAAAACAACAGCTGCTATGTCAGGAGGTATAAGTTACATGGATTAAAAAACAGCTGCTATGTCAGGGGGTATAGGTTACATGGATTAAACAACAGCTGCTATGTCAGGGGGTATAGGTTACATGGATTAAACAACAGCTGCTATGTCAGCGGGTATAGGTTACATGGATTAAACAACAGCTCCTATGTCAGGGGGTATAGGTTACATGGATTAAACAAGAGCTGCTATGTCAGGGGGTATAGGTTACATGGATTAAACAACAGATGCTATGTCAGGGGGTATAGGTTACATGAATTAAACAACAGCTGCTGTGTCAGGGGGTATAGGTTACATGGATTAAACAACAGCTGCTATGTCAGGAGGTATAAGTTACATGGATTAAACAACAGCTGCTATGTCAGGGGTAAAGGTTTCATGGATTAAACAACAGCTGCTATGTCAGGGAGTGCAGGGTTCATGGGATGATCAACAGCTACTACGTCAGGGTGTATGGGGTCCAGGGATTGTGAACAACAGCTGCTATGTCAGGGGGTATAGGTTACATGGATTAAACAACAGCTGCTATGTCAGGGGGTATAGGTTACATGGATTAAACAACAGATGCCATGTCAGGAGGTATAGGTTACATGGATTAAACAACAGCTGCTATGTCAGGGGGTATAGGTTTCATGGATTAAACAACAGCTGCTATGTCAGGGGGTATAGGTTACATGGATTAAACAACAGCTGCTATGTCAGGGGGTATAGGTTACATGGATTAAACAACAGATGCTATGTCAGGGGGTATAGGTTACATGGATTAAACAACAGCTGCTATGTCAGGGGGTATAGGTTACATGGGTTAAACAACAGCTGCTATGTCAAGGGGTATAGGTTACATGGATTAAACAACAGCTGCTATGTCAGGGGGTATAGGTTACATGGATTAAACAACAGCTGCTATGTCAGGGAGTGCAGGGTTCATGGGATGATCAACAGCTACTACGTAAGGGTGTATGGGGTCTATGGATTGTGAACAACAGCTGCTATGTCAGGGGGTATAGGTTATATGGATTAAACAACAGCTGCTATGTCAGGAAGTATAGGTTACATGGATTAAACAACAGCTGCTTTGTCAGGGGGTATAGGTTACATGAATTAAACAACAGCTGCTATGTCAGGGGGTATAGGTTACATGGATTAAACAACAGCTGCTACGTCAGGGAGTGCCGGGTTCATGGGATGATCAACAGCTACTACGTGAGAGTGTATGGGGTCAATGGATTGTGCACAACAGCTGCTATGTCAGGGGGTATAGGTTACATGGATTAAACAACAGCTGCTATGTCAGGGAGTGCCGGGTTCATGGGATGATCAACAGCTACTACGTCAGGGTGTATGGGGTCAACATATTGTGAACAACAGCTGCTATGTCAGGGGGTATAGGTTACATGGATTAAACAACAGCTGCTATGTCAGGGGGTATAGGATACATGGATTAAACAACAGCTGCTATGTCAGGGGGTATAGGTTACATGGATTAAACAACAGCTGCTATGTCAGGGGGTATAGGTTACATGGATTAAACAAGAGCTGCTATGTCAGGGGGTATAGGTTACATGGATTAAACAACAGCTGCTGTGTCAGGGGGTATAGGTTACATGGATAAAACAACAGCTGCTATGTCAGGAGGTATAAGTTACATGGATTAAAAAAGAGCTGCTATGTCAGGGGGTATAGGTTACATGGATTAAACAACAGCTGCTATGTCAGGGGGTATAGGTTACATGGATTAAACAACAGCTGCTATGTCAGGGAGTGCAGGGTTCATGGGATGATCAACAGCTACTACGTCAGGGTGTATGGGGTCCAGGGATTGTGAAAAACAGCTGCTATGTCAGGGGGTATAGGTTACATGGATTAAACAACAGCTGCTGTGTCAGGGGGTATAGGTTACATGGATTAAACAACAGATGCTATGTCAGGGGGTATAGGTTACATGGATAAAACAACAGCTGCTATGTCAGGAGGTATAAGTTACATGGATTAAACAACAGCTGCTATGTCAGGGGGTATAGGTTACATGGATTAAACAACAGATGCTATGTCAGGGGGTATAGGTTACATGAATTAAACAACAGCTGCTGTGTCAGGGGGTATAGGTTACATGGATAAAACAACAGCTGCTATGTCAGGAGGTATAAGTTACATGGATTAAAAAACAGCTGCTATGTCAGGGGGTATAGGTTACATGGATTAAACAACAGCTGCTATGTCAGGGGGTATAGGTTACATGGATTAAACAACAGCTGCTATGTCAGGGAGTGCAGGGTTCATGGGATGATCAACAGCTACTACGTCAGGGTGTATGGGGTCCAGGGATTGTGAACAACAGCTGCTATGTCAGGGGGTATAGGTTACATGGATTAAACAACAGCTGCTATGTCAGGGGGTATAGGTTACATGGATTAAACAACAGATGCCATGTCAGAAGGTATAGGTTACATGGATTAAACAACAGCTGCTATGTCAGGGGGTATAGGTTACATGGATTAAACAACAGCTGCTATGTCAGGGGGTATAGGTTACATGGATTAAACAACAGCTGCTATGTCAGGGGGTATAGGTTACATGGATTAAACAACAGATGCTATGTCAGGGGGTATAGGTTACATGGATTAAACAACAGCTGCTATGTCAGGGGGTATAGGTTACATGGGTTAAACAACAGCTGCTATGTCAAGGGGTATAGGTTACATGGATTAAACAACAGCTGCTATGTCAGGGAGTGCAGGGTTCATAAGATGATCAACAGCTACTACGTCAGGGTGTATGGGGTCTATGGATTGTGAACAACAGCTGCTATGTCGGGGGGTATAGGTTATATGGATTAAACAACAGCTGCTATGTCAGGAAGTATAGGTTACATGGATTAAACAACAGCTGCTATGTCAGGGAGTGCAGGGTTCATGGGATGATCAAAAGCTACTACGTCAGAGTGTATGGGGTCCATGGATTGTGAACAACAGCTGCTATGTCAGGTGGTATGGGGTCCATGGATTGTGAACAACATCTGCTATGTCGGGGAGTGCAGGGTTCATGGGATGATCAACAGCTGCTAGTCAGGGTGTATGGGGTCCAGGGATTGTGAACAACAGCTGCTATGTCAGGGGGTATAGGTTACATGGATTAAACAACAGCTGCTATGTCAGGGAGTGCAGGGTTCATGGGATGATCAACAGCTACTACGTCAGAGTGTATGGGGTCCATGGATTGTGCACAACAGCTGCTATGTCAGGGGGTATAGGTTACATGGATTAAACAACAGCTGCTATGTCAGGGAGTGCCGGGTTCATGGGATGATCAACAGCTACTACGTCAGGGTGTATGGGGTCAACATATTGTGAACAACAGCTGCTATGTCAGGGGGTATAGGTTACATGGATTAAACAACAGCTGCTATGTCAGGGGGTATAGGATACATGGATTAAACAACAGCTGCTATGTCAGGGGGTATAGGTTACATGGATTAAACAACAGCTGCTATGTCAGGGGGTATAGGTTACATGGATTAAACAACAGCTGCTATGTCAGGGGGTATAGGTTACATGGATTAAACAAGAGCTGCTATGTCAGGGGGTATAGGTTACATGGATTAAACAACAGATGCTATGTCAGGGGGTATAGGTTACATGAATTAAACAACAGCTGCTGTGTCAGGGGGTATAGGTTACATGGATTAAACAACAGCTGCTATGTCAGGAGGTATAAGTTACATGGATTAAACAACAGCTGCTATGTCAGGGGTAAAGGTTTCATGGATTAAACAACAGCTGCTATGTCAGGGAGTGCAGGGTTCATGGGATGATCAACAGCTACTACGTCAGGGTGTATGGGGTCCAGGGATTGTGAACAACAGCTGCTATGTCAGGGGGTATAGGTTTCATGGATTAAACAACAGCTGCTATGTCAGGGGGTATAGGTTACATGGATTAAACAACAGATGCCATGTCAGGAGGTATAGGTTACATGGATTAAACAACAGCTGCTATGTCAGGGGGTATAGGTTTCATGGATTAAACAACAGCTGCTATGTCAGGGGGTATAGGTTACATGGATTAAACAACAGCTGCTATGTCAGGGGGTATAGGTTATATGGATTAAACAACAGCTGCTATGTCAGGAAGTATAGGTTACATGGATTAAACAACAGCTGCTATGTCAGGGAGTGCAGGGTTCATGGGATGATCAAAAGCTACTACATCAGAGTGTATGGGGTCCATGGATTGTGAACAACAGCTGCTATGTCAGGTGGTATGGGGTCCATGGATTGTGAACAACATCTGCTATGTCGGGGAGTGCAGGGTTCATGGGATGATCAACAGCTGCTAGTCAGGGTGTATGGGGTCCAGGGATTGTGAACAACAGCTGCTATGTCAGGGGGTATAGGTTACATGGATTAAACAACAGCTGCTATGTCAGGGAGTGCAGGGTTCATGGGATGATCAACAGCTACTACGTCAGAGTGTATGGGGTCCATGGATTGTGCACAACAGCTGCTATGTCAGGGGGTATAGGTTACATGGATTAAACAACAGCTGCTATGTCAGGGAGTGCCGGGTTCATGGGATGATCAACAGCTACTACGTCAGGGTGTATGGGGTCAACATATTGTGAACAACAGCTGCTATGTCAGGGGGTATAGGTTACATGGATTAAACAACAGCTGCTATGTCAGGGGGTATAGGATACATGGATTAAACAACAGCTGCTATGTCAGGGGGTATAGGTTACATGGATTAAACAACAGCTGCTATGTCAGGGGGTATAGGTTACATGGATTAAACAACAGCTGCTATGTCAGGGGGTATAGGTTACATGGATTAAACAAGAGCTGCTATGTCAGGGGGTATAGGTTACATGGATTAAACAACAGATGCTATGTCAGGGGGTATAGGTTACATGAATTAAACAACAGCTGCTGCGTCAGGGGGTATAGGTTACATGGATTAAACAACAGCTGCTATGTCAGAAGGTATAAGTTACATGGATTAAACAACAGCTGCTATGTCAGGGGTAAAGGTTTCATGGATTAAACAACAGCTGCTATGTCAGGGAGTGCAGGGTTCATGGGATGATCAACAGCTACTACGTCAGGGTGTATGGGGTCCAGGGATTGTGAACAACAGCTGCTATGTCAGGGGGTATAGGTTACATGGATTAAACAACAGCTGCTATGTCAGGGGGTATAGGTTACATGGATTAAACAACAGATGCCATGTCAGGAGGTATAGGTTACATGGATTAAACAACAGCTGCTATGTCAGGGGGTATAGGTTTCATGGATTAAACAACAGCTGCTATGTCAGGGGGTATAGGTTACATGGATTAAACAACAGCTGCTATGTCAGGGGGTATAGGTTACTTGGATTAAACAACAGATGCTATGTCAGGGGGTATAGGTTACATGGATTAAACAACAGCTGCTATGTCAGGGGGTATAGGTTACATGGGTTAAACAACAGCTGCTATGTCAAGGGGTATAGGTTACATGGATTAAACAACAGCTGCTATGTCAGGGGGTATAGGTTACATGGATTAAACAACAGCTGCTATGTCAGGGAGTGCAGGGTTCATGGGATGATCAACAGCTACTACGTAAGGGTGTATGGGGTCTATGGATTGTGAACAACAGCTGCTATGTCAGGGGGTATAGGTTATATGGATTAAACAACAGCTGCTATGTCAGGAAGTATAGGTTACATGGATTAAACAACAGCTGCTTTGTCAGGGGGTATAGGTTACATGGATTAAACAACAGCTGCTATGTCATGGGGTATAGGTTACATGGATTAAACAACAGCTGCTATGTCAGGGAGTGCCGGGTTCATGGGATGATCAACAGCTACTACGTCAGAGTGTATGGGGTCAATGGATTGTGCACAACAGCTGCTATGTCAGGGGGTATAGGTTACATGGATTAAACAACAGCTGCTATGTCAGGGAGTGCCGGGTTCATGGGATGATCAACAGCTACTACGTCAGGGTGTATGGGGTCAACATATTGTGAACAACAGCTGCTATGTCAGGGGGTATAGGTTACATGGATTAAACAACAGCTGCTATGTCAGGGGGTATAGGATACATGGATTAAACAACAGCTGCTATGTCAGGGGGTATAGGTTACATGGATTAAACAACAGCTGCTATGTCAGGGGGTATAGGTTACATGAATTAAACAACAGCTGCTGTGTCAGGGGGTATAGGTTACATGGATAAAACAACAGCTGCTATGTCAGGAGGTATAAGTTACATGGATTAAAAAACAGCTGCTATGTCAGGGGGTATAGGTTATATGGATTAAACAACAGCTGCTATGTCAGGGGGTATAGGTTACATGGATTAAACAACAGCTGCTATGTCAGGGAGTGCAGGGTTCATGGGATGATCAACAGCTACTACGTCAGGGTGTATGGGGTCAAGGGATTGTGAACAACAGCTGCTATGTCAGGGGGTATAGGTTACATGGATTAAACAACAGCTGCTATGTCAGGGGGTATAGGTTACATGGATTAAACAACAGATGCCATGTCAGGAGGTATAGGTTACATGGATTAAACAACAGCTGCTATGTCAGGGGGTATAGGTTACATGGATTAAACAACAGCTGCTATGTCAGGGGGTATAGGTTACATGGATTAAACAACAGCTGCTATGTCAGGGGGTATAGGTTACATGGATCAAACAACAGATGCTATGTCAGGGGGTATAGGTTACATGGATTAAACAACAGCTGCTATGTCAGGGGGTATAGGTTACATGGATTAAACAACAGCTGCTATGTCAGGGGGTATAGGTTACATGGATTAAACAACAGCTCCTATGTCAGGGAGTGCAGGGTTCATAAGATGATCAACAGCTACTACGTCAGGGCGTATGGGGTCTATGGATTGTGAACAACAGCTGCTATGTCAGGGGGTATAGGTTACATGGATTAAACAACAGCTGCTATGTCAGCGGGTATAGGTTACATGGATTAAACAACAGCTCCTATGTCAGGGGGTATAGGTTACATGGATTAAACAAGAGCTGCTATGTCAGGGGGTATAGGTTACATGGATTAAACAACAGATGCTATGTCAGGGGGTATAGGTTACATGAATTAAACAACAGCTGCTGTGTCAGGGGGTATAGGTTACATGGATTAAACAACAGCTGCTATGTCAGGAGGTATAAGTTACATGGATTAAACAACAGCTGCTATGTCAGGGGTAAAGGTTTCATGGATTAAACAACAGCTGCTATGTCAGGGAGTGCAGGGTTCATGGGATGATCAACAGCTACTACGTCAGGGTGTATGGGGTCCAGGGATTGTGAACAACAGCTGCTATGTCAGGGGGTATAGGTTACATGGATTAAACAACAGCTGCTATGTCAGGGGGTATAGGTTACATGGATTAAACAACAGATGCCATGTCAGGAGGTATAGGTTACATGGATTAAACAACAGCTGCTATGTCAGGGGGTATAGGTTTCATGGATTAAACAACAGCTGCTATGTCAGGGGGTATAGGTTACATGGATTAAACAACAGCTGCTATGTCAGGGGGTATAGGTTACATGGATTAAACAACAGATGCTATGTCAGGGGGTATAGGTTACATGGATTAAACAACAGCTGCTATGTCAGGGGGTATAGGTTACATGGGTTAAACAACAGCTGCTATGTCAAGGGGTATAGGTTACATGGATTAAACAACAGCTGCTATGTCAGGGGGTATAGGTTACATGGATTAAACAACAGCTGCTATGTCAGGGAGTGCAGGGTTCATGGGATGATCAACAGCTACTACGTAAGGGTGTATGGGGTCTATGGATTGTGAACAACAGCTGCTATGTCAGGGGGTATAGGTTATATGGATTAAACAACAGCTGCTATGTCAGGAAGTATAGGTTACATGGATTAAACAACAGCTGCTTTGTCAGGGGGTATAGGTTACATGAATTAAACAACAGCTGCTATGTCAGGGGGTATAGGTTACATGGATTAAACAACAGCTGCTACGTCAGGGAGTGCCGGGTTCATGGGATGATCAACAGCTACTACGTGAGAGTGTATGGGGTCAATGGATTGTGCACAACAGCTGCTATGTCAGGGGGTATAGGTTACATGGATTAAACAACAGCTGCTATGTCAGGGAGTGCCGGGTTCATGGGATGATCAACAGCTACTACGTCAGGGTGTATGGGGTCAACATATTGTGAACAACAGCTGCTATGTCAGGGGGTATAGGTTACATGGATTAAACAACAGCTGCTATGTCAGGGGGTATAGGATACATGGATTAAACAACAGCTGCTATGTCAGGGGGTATAGGTTACATGGATTAAACAACAGCTGCTATGTCAGGGGGTATAGGTTACATGGATTAAACAAGAGCTGCTATGTCAGGGGGTAGAGGTTACATGGATTAAACAACAGCTGCTGTGTCAGGGGGTATAGGTTACATGGATAAAACAACAGCTGCTATGTCAGGAGGTATAAGTTACATGGATTAAAAAAGAGCTGCTATGTCAGGGGGTATAGGTTACATGGATTAAACAACAGCTGCTATGTCAGGGGGTATAGGTTACATGGATTAAACAACAGCTGCTATGTCAGGGAGTGCAGGGTTCATGGGATGATCAACAGCTACTACGTCAGGGTGTATGGGGTCCAGGGATTGTGAAAAACAGCTGCTATGTCAGGGGGTATAGGTTACATGGATTAAACAACAGCTGCTGTGTCAGGGGGTATAGGTTACATGGATTAAACAACAGATGCTATGTCAGGGGGTATAGGTTACATGGATAAAACAACAGCTGCTATGTCAGGAGGTATAAGTTACATGGATTAAACAACAGCTGCTATGTCAGGGGGTATAGGTTACATGGATTAAACAACAGATGCTATGTCAGGGGGTATAGGTTACATGAATTAAACAACAGCTGCTGTGTCAGGGGGTATAGGTTACATGGATAAAACAACAGCTGCTATGTCAGGAGGTATAAGTTACATGGATTAAAAAACAGCTGCTATGTCAGGGGGTATAGGTTACATGGATTAAACAACAGCTGCTATGTCAGGGGGTATAGGTTACATGGATTAAACAACAGCTGCTATGTCAGGGAGTGCAGGGTTCATGGGATGATCAACAGCTACTACGTCAGGGTGTATGGGGTCCAGGGATTGTGAACAACAGCTGCTATGTCAGGGGGTATAGGTTACATGGATTAAACAACAGCTGCTATGTCAGGGGGTATAGGTTACATGGATTAAACAACAGATGCCATGTCAGAAGGTATAGGTTACATGGATTAAACAACAGCTGCTATGTCAGGGGGTATAGGTTACATGGATTAAACAACAGCTGCTATGTCAGGGGGTATAGGTTACATGGATTAAACAACAGCTGCTATGTCAGGGGGTATAGGTTACATGGATTAAACAACAGATGCTATGTCAGGGGGTATAGGTTACATGGATTAAACAACAGCTGCTATGTCAGGGGGTATAGGTTACATGGGTTAAACAACAGCTGCTATGTCAAGGGGTATAGGTTACATGGATTAAACAACAGCTGCTATGTCAGGGAGTGCAGGGTTCATAAGATGATCAACAGCTACTACGTCAGGGTGTATGGGGTCTATGGATTGTGAACAACAGCTGCTATGTCGGGGGGTATAGGTTATATGGATTAAACAACAGCTGCTATGTCAGGAAGTATAGGTTACATGGATTAAACAACAGCTGCTATGTCAGGGAGTGCAGGGTTCATGGGATGATCAAAAGCTACTACGTCAGAGTGTATGGGGTCCATGGATTGTGAACAACAGCTGCTATGTCAGGTGGTATGGGGTCCATGGATTGTGAACAACATCTGCTATGTCGGGGAGTGCAGGGTTCATGGGATGATCAACAGCTGCTAGTCAGGGTGTATGGGGTCCAGGGATTGTGAACAACAGCTGCTATGTCAGGGGGTATAGGTTACATGGATTAAACAACAGCTGCTATGTCAGGGAGTGCAGGGTTCATGCGATGATCAACAGCTACTACGTCAGAGTGTATGGGGTCCATGGATTGTGCACAACAGCTGCTATGTCAGGGGGTATAGGTTACATGGATTAAACAACAGCTGCTATGTCAGGGAGTGCCGGGTTCATGGGATGATCAACAGCTACTACGTCAGGGTGTATGGGGTCAACATATTGTGAACAACAGCTGCTATGTCAGGGGGTATAGGTTACATGGATTAAACAACAGCTGCTATGTCAGGGGGTATAGGATACATGGATTAAACAACAGCTGCTATGTCAGGGGGTATAGGTTACATGGATTAAACAACAGCTGCTATGTCAGGGGGTATAGGTTACATGGATTAAACAACAGCTGCTATGTCAGGGGGTATAGGTTACATGGATTAAACAAGAGCTGCTATGTCAGGGGGTATAGGTTACATGGATTAAACAACAGATGCTATGTCAGGGGGTATAGGTTACATGAATTAAACAACAGCTGCTGTGTCAGGGGGTATAGGTTACATGGATTAAACAACAGCTGCTATGTCAGGAGGTATAAGTTACATGGATTAAACAACAGCTGCTATGTCAGGGGTAAAGGTTTCATGGATTAAACAACAGCTGCTATGTCAGGGAGTGCAGGGTTCATGGGATGATCAACAGCTACTACGTCAGGGTGTATGGGGTCCAGGGATTGTGAACAACAGCTGCTATGTCAGGGGGTATAGGTTACATGGATTAAACAACAGCTGCTATGTCAGGGGGTATAGGTTACATGGATTAAACAACAGATGCCATGTCAGGAGGTATAGGTTACATGGATTAAACAACAGCTGCTATGTCAGGGGGTATAGGTTTCATGGATTAAACAACAGCTGCTATGTCAGGGGGTATAGGTTACATGGATTAAACAACAGCTGCTATGTCAGGGGGTATAGGTTATATGGATTAAACAACAGCTGCTATGTCAGGAAGTATAGGTTACATGGATTAAACAACAGCTGCTATGTCAGGGAGTGCAGGGTTCATGGGATGATCAAAAGCTACTACATCAGAGTGTATGGGGTCCATGGATTGTGAACAACAGCTGCTATGTCAGGTGGTATGGGGTCCATGGATTGTGAACAACATCTGCTATGTCGGGGAGTGCAGGGTTCATGGGATGATCAACAGCTGCTAGTCAGGGTGTATGGGGTCCAGGGATTGTGAACAACAGCTGCTATGTCAGGGGGTATAGGTTACATGGATTAAACAACAGCTGCTATGTCAGGGAGTGCAGGGTTCATGGGATGATCAACAGCTACTACGTCAGAGTGTATGGGGTCCATGGATTGTGCACAACAGCTGCTATGTCAGGGGGTATAGGTTACATGGATTAAACAACAGCTGCTATGTCAGGGAGTGCCGGGTTCATGGGATGATCAACAGCTACTACGTCAGGGTGTATGGGGTCAACATATTGTGAACAACAGCTGCTATGTCAGGGGGTATAGGTTACATGGATTAAACAACAGCTGCTATGTCAGGGGGTATAGGATACATGGATTAAACAACAGCTGCTATGTCAGGGGGTATAGGTTACATGGATTAAACAACAGCTGCTATGTCAGGGGGTATAGGTTACATGGATTAAACAACAGCTGCTATGTCAGGGGGTATAGGTTACATGGATTAAACAAGAGCTGCTATGTCAGGGGGTATAGGTTACATGGATTAAACAACAGATGCTATGTCAGGGGGTATAGGTTACATGAATTAAACAACAGCTGCTGCGTCAGGGGGTATAGGTTACATGGATTAAACAACAGCTGCTATGTCAGAAGGTATAAGTTACATGGATTAAACAACAGCTGCTATGTCAGGGGTAAAGGTTTCATGGATTAAACAACAGCTGCTATGTCAGGGAGTGCAGGGTTCATGGGATGATCAACAGCTACTACGTCAGGGTGTATGGGGTCCAGGGATTGTGAACAACAGCTGCTATGTCAGGGGGTATAGGTTACATGGATTAAACAACAGCTGCTATGTCAGGGGGTATAGGTTACATGGATTAAACAACAGATGCCATGTCAGGAGGTATAGGTTACATGGATTAAACAACAGCTGCTATGTCAGGGGGTATAGGTTTCATGGATTAAACAACAGCTGCTATGTCAGGGGGTATAGGTTACATGGATTAAACAACAGCTGCTATGTCAGGGGGTATAGGTTACTTGGATTAAACAACAGATGCTATGTCAGGGGGTATAGGTTACATGGATTAAACAACAGCTGCTATGTCAGGGGGTATAGGTTACATGGGTTAAACAACAGCTGCTATGTCAAGGGGTATAGGTTACATGGATTAAACAACAGCTGCTATGTCAGGGGGTATAGGTTACATGGATTAAACAACAGCTGCTATGTCAGGGAGTGCAGGGTTCATGGGATGATCAACAGCTACTACGTAAGGGTGTATGGGGTCTATGGATTGTGAACAACAGCTGCTATGTCAGGGGGTATAGGTTATATGGATTAAACAACAGCTGCTATGTCAGGAAGTATAGGTTACATGGATTAAACAACAGCTGCTTTGTCAGGGGGTATAGGTTACATGGATTAAACAACAGCTGCTATGTCATGGGGTATAGGTTACATGGATTAAACAACAGCTGCTATGTCAGGGAGTGCCGGGTTCATGGGATGATCAACAGCTACTACGTCAGAGTGTATGGGGTCAATGGATTGTGCACAACAGCTGCTATGTCAGGGGGTATAGGTTACATGGATTAAACAACAGCTGCTATGTCAGGGAGTGCCGGGTTCATGGGATGATCAACAGCTACTACGTCAGGGTGTATGGGGTCAACATATTGTGAACAACAGCTGCTATGTCAGGGGGTATAGGTTACATGGATTAAACAACAGCTGCTATGTCAGGGGGTATAGGATACATGGATTAAACAACAGCTGCTATGTCAGGGGGTATAGGTTACATGGATTAAACAACAGCTGCTATGTCAGGGGGTATAGGTTACATGAATTAAACAACAGCTGCTGTGTCAGGGGGTATAGGTTACATGGATAAAACAACAGCTGCTATGTCAGGAGGTATAAGTTACATGGATTAAAAAACAGCTGCTATGTCAGGGGGTATAGGTTATATGGATTAAACAACAGCTGCTATGTCAGGGGGTATAGGTTACATGGATTAAACAACAGCTGCTATGTCAGGGAGTGCAGGGTTCATGGGATGATCAACAGCTACTACGTCAGGGTGTATGGGGTCAAGGGATTGTGAACAACAGCTGCTATGTCAGGGGGTATAGGTTACATGGATTAAACAACAGCTGCTATGTCAGGGGGTATAGGTTACATGGATTAAACAACAGATGCCATGTCAGGAGGTATAGGTTACATGGATTAAACAACAGCTGCTATGTCAGGGGGTATAGGTTACATGGATTAAACAACAGCTGCTATGTCAGGGGGTATAGGTTACATGGATTAAACAACAGCTGCTATGTCAGGGGGTATAGGTTACATGGATCAAACAACAGATGCTATGTCAGGGGGTATAGGTTACATGGATTAAACAACAGCTGCTATGTCAGGGGGTATAGGTTACATGGATTAAACAACAGCTGCTATGTCAGGGGGTATAGGTTACATGGATTAAACAACAGCTCCTATGTCAGGGAGTGCAGGGTTCATAAGATGATCAACAGCTACTACGTCAGGGCGTATGGGGTCTATGGATTGTGAACAACAGCTGCTATGTCAGGGGGTATAGGTTATATGGATTAAACAACAGCTGCTATGTCAGGAGGTATAGGTTACATGGATTAAACAACAGCTGCTATGTCAGGGGGTATAGGTTACATGGATTAAACAACAGCTGCTATGTCAGGGGGTATAGGTTACATGGATTAAACAACAGCTGCTATGTCAGGGAGTGCCGGGTTCATGGGATGATCAACAGCTACTACGTCAGAGTGTATGGGGTCAATGGATTGTGCACAACAGCTGCTATGTCAGGGGGTATAGGTTACATGGATTAAACAACAGCTGCTATGTCAGGGAGTGCAGGGTTCATGGGATGATCAACAGCTACTACGTCAGGGTGTATGGGGTCTAGGGATTGTGAACAACAGCTGCTATGTCAGGGGGTATAGGTTACATGGATTAAACAACAGCTGCTATGTCAGGGGGTATAGGTTACATGGATTAAACAACAGCTGCTATGTCAGGGGGTATAGGTTACATGGATTAAACAACAGCTGCTATGTCAGGGGGTATAGGTTACATGGATTAAACAACAGCTGCTATGTCAGGGGGTATAGGTTACATGGATTAAACAACAGCTGCTATGTCAGGGGGTATAGGTTACATGGATTAAACAACAGATGCCATGTCAGGAGGTACAGGTTACATGGATTAAACAACAGCTGCTATGTCAGGGGGTATAGGTTACATGGATTAAACAACAGCTGCTATGTCAGGGGGTTTAGGTTACATGGATTAAACAACAGCTGCTATGTCAGGGGGTATAGGTTACATGGATTAAACAACAGCTGCTATGTCAGGGGGTATAGGTTACATGGATTAAACAACAGCTGCTATGTCAGGGGGTATAGGTTACATGGATTAATCAACAGCTGCTATGTCAGGGAGTGCCGGGTTCATGGGATGATCAACAGCTACTACGTCAGAGTGTATGGGGTCAATGGATTGTGCACAACAGCTGCTATGTCAGGGGGTATAGGTTACATGGATTAAACAACAGCTGCTATGTCAGGGAGTGCAGGGTTCATGGGATGATCAACAGCTACTACGTCAGGGTGTATGGGGTCTAGGGATTGTGAACAACAGCCGCTATGTCAGGGGGTATAGGTTACATGGATTAAACAACAGCTGCTATGTCAGGGGGTATAGGTTACATGGATTAAACAACAGCTGCTATGTCAGGGGGTATAGGTTACATGGATTAAACAACAGCTGCTATGTCAGGGGGTATAGGTTACATTGATTAAACAACAGCTGCTATGTCAGGGGGTATAGGTTACATGGATTAAACAACAGCTGCTATGTCAGGGGGTATAGGTTACATGGATTAAACAACAGATGCCATGTCAGGAGGTACAGGTTACATGGATTAAACAACAGCTGCTATGTCAGGGGGTATAGGTTACATGGATTAAACAACAGCTGCTATGTCAGGGGGTTAAGGTTACATGGATTAAACAACAGCTGCTATGTCAGGGGGTATAGGTTACATGGATTAAACAACAGATGCTATGTCAGGGGGTATAGGTTACATGGATTAAACAACAGCTGCTATGTCAGGGGGTATAGGTTACATGGGTTAAACAACAGCTGCTATGTCAAGGGGTATAGGTTACATGGGTTAAACAACAGCTGCTATGTCAGGGGGTATAGGTTACATGGATTAAACAACAGCTGCTATGTCAGGGGGTATAGGTTACATGGATTAAACAACAGCTGCTATGTCAGGGAGTGCCGGGTTCATGGGATGATCAACAGCTACTACGTCAGAGTGTATGGGGTTAATGGATTGTGAACAACAGCTACTATGTCAGGGGGTATGGGGTCCATGGATTGTGAACAACAGCTGCTATGTTGGGGAGTGCAGGGTTCATGGGATGATCAACAGCAACAAGTCAGGGTGTATGGGGTCCAGGGATTGTGAAGAACAGCTGCTATGTCAGGGGGTATAGGTTACATGGATTAAACAACAGCTGCTATGTCAGGGAGTGCAGGGTTCATGGGATGATCAACAGCTACTATGTCAGAGTGTATGGGGTCCATGGATTGTGAACAACACCTGCTATGTCAGGGGGTATGGGGTCCATGGATTGTGAACAACAGCTGCTATGTCGGGGAGTGCAGGGTTCATGGGATGATCAACAGCTACTAGTCAGGGTGTATGGGGTCCAGGGATTGTGAACAACAGCTGCTATGTCAGGGGGTATAGGTTACATGGATTAAACAACAGCTGCTATGTCAGGGAGTGCAGGGTTCATGGGATGATCAACAGCTACTACGTCAGGCTGTATGGGGTCCATGGATTGTGAACAACAGCTGCTATGTCAGGGGGTATAGGTTACATGGATAAAACAACAGCTGCTATGTCAGGGAGTGCAGGGTTCATGGGATGATCAACAGCTACTACGTCAGGGTGTATGGGGTCCAGGGATTGTGAACAACAGCTGCTATGTCAGGGGGTATTGGACTAAACAACAGCTGCGATGTCAGAGGTATAGGGTTCATGGAACAACAGCTGCTCGGTTGGGGGGGGGGGGGGGGGAGGGCATCAGCACCCACAGGATCATGTACTTGCAGGGGGTTGGGGGGAGGGAGCCTTTCAGTCACATTTTTAAAGCCTACACTACAATAAATATTCTGTTCATGTTTTATCTGAGAATTTGTTTTGCGAGTTATTCACCAGAACTGAGCCTGGAGAAGTCAGTGCAGTCAGGATTTGTTTTTAAATTGGCCTCCTCGTCTCACCTATGTATGAACATTGGCCAATGAATATTTGGAATTCATGCACCTCGATATCAATAAACATGTGGCATTACCATGTTTTGGAGGATACTATGGGAAAACTAGATGTGTCGGAACGACACGAATGCCCCCGCCTTGGGCAAATTAGAAACATTTGTAAAATTTGGAAAATTTTTTAAGTTCAGGAGGTGTCATATGGTCAAAAGTAGGTCAACAAGGGCAAAATGCAAACTCGATCTGTAACGGGTCATTATGAAGCAACACACCAAAAATCATGCCAGTATATGCAGGCATTGGGAAAAAAAGTCCATACATGTGCATTTTCCATAAAAATTTCTGTCTTTCATGAAATTTTCTATGTTTAGGATCCGTAAAACAATCAAAAGTAGGTCAAACAGGATGAAACGCAAACTCGATCTGTAACTGTCATTATCTGCCCACACAAAAAAAATCAGGGTGGTATCTGCAGGCATTGAGGAAAAAAAGTCAGTACATATGCATTTGTTATGAAAATTTATATTTTTCATGAAACTTTCTATGTTCAGGAGCAGTCAAATCGTCAAAAGTAGGTCAACTGAGACAAAACAGGAACTCGATCTGTAACTGGTCATTATCTGCCTACACACCAAAAATCAGGCCCATATCTGCAGGCACTGCGAAAAAAAGTCCATACATGTGCACTTTTTTATGAAATTTTCTATGTGAGAGCACCGCCAAACGGTCAAAAATAGGTCAACTGGGGCAAAACGCGAACTCCATTTGTAACTGGTCATTATCTGCCAACACACCAAAAATCAGGCCAATATCTGCAGGCACTAAGAAAAAAAAAACCGTACATGTGTATTTGTCATGAAATTTCATATTTTTCATGAAATTTTCTATGTTCAGGAGCCGTAAAACAGTCAAAAGTAGGTCAACCAGGACGAAATGCGAACTTGATCTGTAGCTGGTCTATATCTGCTCACACACCAAAAATCAGGCCAATATCTGCAGGCATTGCGAAAAAAAGTCCATACATGTGTATCTGTCATGAATATTTTAAATTTTTATAAAATTTTCTAAGTTGAGGAGCCGTAAAACGGTCAACAGTTGGTCAACCAGGACGGAACGCGAACTCGATCTGTAAGTGGTTTATATCTGCTCACACACCAAAAATCAGGCCAATATCTGCAGGCATTGCGAAAAAAAGTCTGTACATGTGTATCTGTCATGAATATTTCTATTTTTCATGAAATTTTCTAAGTTTAGGAGCCGTAAAACGGTCAAAAGTAGGTCAACCAGGACGAAATGCAAACTCTATCTGTAACTGGTCTATATCTGCTCACACACCAAAAATCAGGCCAATATCTGCAGGCATTGCGAAAAAAAGTCTGTACATGTGTATCTGTCATGAATATTTCTATTTTTCATGAAATTTTCTAAGTTTAGGAGCCGTAAAACGGTCAAAAGTAGGTCAACCAGGACGAAACGCAAACTCGATCTGTAACTGGTCTATATCTGCTCACACACCAAAAATCAGGCCAATATCTGCAGGCATTGCGAAAAAAAGTCCGTACATGTGTATCTGTAATGAATATTTCTATTTTTCATGAAATTTTCTAAGTTTAGGAGCCGTAAAACGGTCAAAAGTAGGTCAACCGGGACGAAATGCGAACTTGATCTGTAACTGGTCTATATCTGCCCACACACCAAAAATCAGGCCAATATCTGCAGGCACTGCGAAAAAAACTCCGTACAACTGTTTCATTTCGGAATGACGGAAGGACGGAATGACGGACATGGGTAAAACTATATGCCCCGGCCACTTTGTGGCGGGGGCATAAAAATAACATTGTCATGGTCATATTAATTTTATTCACAGACTTTGTACATCAAGTGCTACAAAACTACATCAGCAATCCCCTAGTGTGTTAATGTAATACAAATTCATGTGTAATTAGAATAATAACATCACATTGTATCAGAGTACAAGGTGTCTCCATTATAATGAAGCAAGTACATATTGCTATTTATGAACAAATGTACAAAATCCCTTTCTTTCACTAGCACCAGGCTAGACTTAACACAGGAAACAAAATAAACAAGACAACTTGCCTGGATTCTTAAAGAATTAACATCACAATTACATATCTTTATTACACTGCATATTCACCCAACCAATTCTGGAAATTAGTTCTGTCATCAAAAGAACATATTCAGATATTTTAGTATCAAGTGGGATTCCCCTCCCCAAACATGAAATTTTTGTGCAATCTCAACTTTTCACAAAGCCCATTCTACGGTAAGTTCAATGTCAACACAATAACAACCCAAACAAGAAAATTTCTGCTATGTTTAGGCAAAGCTGGGTTGTGCCAGCATTTTTGAGCATATGCAGCATGCTATCAACAAGAACAATGTACTCAAAAGTAACACGTTCTGCAAAATAGTGCAAGTGACAAAGAATGCTACTCAAAATTAAACTGCGCTGATACAAGACTTAAGACGCAGGCTTCCTGGGCTGAGAAAATCTGTAACTTCCAATCCATACAAACAATTGAAATATGTAGTATTGCTGATTAAGTAAACCGAACATCAGTTCTGTATTTTTTAGCAATAACTGAAGAACTATATACAGCATGCCACCTGCCCCGCTGTGCACTTCTTCGGCTTGTAAAGATAAACAGTTTGGTCTACACAATGTATCACATACAGATAATAACGACAATCCACAGCCATATCTCCACTACTCTCTCTACGGGTCAGGTAAATTCCTCCTGTCTTGGAGGCACATGGCACGACTACACAGACCTTTAATTAAAACTTACAAGTACTCAACAAAACACAAGAAAAAGATTTTTGTTTTGATAATTTTGTTTGATGTGTTTAGTGAATGCTTAAGTGGGACTTGCATTATATTAAAATTCTAAGGGTGGCTGGACTGGTGTTCACAATTTAAAAAACATTATTCCTTATAGGAATAGTACAGCTGCTTCTTGACACAGTCCACTGTGCAGGGGTGACCTAAAGAAAATGGATGATTTGTAATTTCACCTGGAGCTTGATTTATTTTTTAACATACCAGTACAAAAAGAATTAATACTGATGTATAAAAAATCCGATATTTAGACATGTAAGGGTTAATAAAAGAATCTTAAGAGGTACTGATATAAATTAAAGAGGTCAAAAATGAATCTAAAAGGTCGTGAAATATTCCAAAGGTCACATTTCAGATACCTGCAAGTGATTTCAAACTGTTGTCCTTCATGGAATCCAGGTGTTATAGCAACCAAAAAAGGCTTTAAAAGAATGATACAATGATGATGACGAAAGCAATATCAGCTGGGCACAGGCCAAAAATAAGTACAACTACATCTACTGGACTCTAGATGCTCCTGCGAGTATTTGACATGAAAGATAGCCCCAATACAAAAGTGAATTTAAAAATATATATAACACATCCAATCTGAAATATTTACATTCATCTTGCAATGATTGATTGGAAAATAAATACTGATCTGACAATGTGGTTTTTAGTATGACATATTGTGCATGCTCACAATTTGACCAGATGCTCTTTCAGAGCTGAAGAACAAGAGAAAGTATAAAAAGTGACCCCAAGGAGACTACAGGTCGACAGAAGTATGCGTCTAATTACACTCAGGAGAGGGCAAGTCCCACTTAGCTTTCAGCTTGAATATTGTTAAATTGTAAAAAAAATAAAGAAAGACTACTCACACCAGCAGTTGGGCTGAGAATAATAATAAAATACTTCTTTATATGTACACATCAACTTTCAATGTCAGATCTTACATGATGCAGCTGTTCCATCTTACACCCTTCACAAAAACAGAATAAAGGTTTAGGTCCAAGAGAGCTGGGATAATTCTACCAGTGTCCCTTTTATCTGTAACCCCCTCCCCCCCCCCCCAAAAAAAAAAAAATAATCCACCTTTGATTGCTCTGCCCAATAATGAAATCACAACTGGTCCAAGACATGTACAATGATGGTTAGGATTATTTTATCGTTGTTAATTATTGTTTCTGCAGCCCCTGCAAAGATTGTATTAAAGAGGGCCCTCCTCAATTCATTATACTTTTAGCAGTGACTGTCAACACATTATACTTTTAAGTACATTTATTGTCCAAACCCCAATCGCAATTTCCATTGTCTGGTTGCAGTTCACTTTTCAACCACATCCCTCTATTACTCTCCTTGCAGTCGACTCTGATTTCATCCCCATATCATTGTAACTACTTCTCAAACTGATACAATCTCAGCCAGTTTGTTACAACGCAAGACTTCAGTAAACAGTGCATCATGATATGCCTCATCAGCAATGGAATATTTTAAGTTAAAGGTGTTGGTGAACTCTCTCCTCGGTGCAGAAGACAACAGACCATAAACAGAGAACAAGTGTCTGTGCACGCCTCCTGTGAACTTTACCATAACCCCCGTTTTTATTATTATCTTTTAGCTTGCTTTCCCAGCTTGGCTTTAATCGATCTTCACTGTAGAGTAAATTTTTCTAACAAACAAACTTGTGCCCACATAGCCAAGAGTACCTGCAAAAAGAAGAAAACAACCATGACACTAGACCTGTATTCTCCATTGTTTATTGGTACTGTGGTACCATGTAGTATATGCTAATTGTGCTTCAAAGATTTGACGGCCGTAAGGCTTATATTAGCAGGGGTTTAACGTGAAAGCTTGTGCTGGCAAACAAGGAATAGTGGCTCATTCTTTTAGCATTCAATTACATCATGCATACACACAGGTTGACAAAAGATTTACTTATAACACAAGCTTGAGTAAACGTCAATTAAAAAAGGGAGCATAAGGCCAAAATAAAAAAAAAGTTTGGTTCTCAGGCACTTTTTTTCAGAAATCAATGCGGGCGGGCGCTTTTTTTATTTTAAATTTTTTTGGTATGTTTCGATAAAAATGTCAAATGATAAGGGAAAAGCATGAAAATAACAAGTTTTATTTTGCTAAATAAGTAAAAGCACTACAAAACAACGGAAATTCTATGGTTTTATCTTCTTGAAAGAAATGTCGGAGTGGCAGCAGCTCAAAATTGGAAAGTTTTTATTGAAAATCAAAATCAAAATGTTTGATGCGGGGGTTTAAAATTGATGCGAGCGGTGCCTGAGAACCATACCTTTAATTTTTTTTGGCCTAATAAAATAATTTTTATGATTTAATAAATATCTCCCCCCTCCCTCCGCCCTACACACACACAGTAACAACAATACAATGGGCCCTTTATGGCCACATATCAGGTCAATATCATCCAGCTTTTTACTTAACTGATCAGTATCTAGTTAAATTACAAGTTATTCTACTGGAAAGACACAAAGTTCTGTATATTCAAACAGATGAGACTAAGAAATACTGTAACTTAAAAGAGGACATACTAATAACAGAACAATATTATATAAATAAAAGACTTTTTAAGAGAATGTCAAGCAGAGTACCACTTACCACACATAACTCCTAATGATATACTAAACAAAGCCATGTAGCCGAAATAAAATGTTGTCTGGAACAATCCATACATTCTGAAAAACAAGATAAGTCATGTTTTAAATGAAATCAATGGTATCCAGCTGTTCAGTTAAAAAAATCTTATTTACAACAAGTGAAAAATAAAGGTTAAACATCTGGTGAAAGGAGCTGCACTAGTTTAAGTTTAGTAGTTAAATATCAGCAAGCTAAAAAGTGGCTTGCTGTTAACTGGATTTAAAAGTTAAAATATCATTTGAAAATGAAATTTTAAAAAATATGTATACCATCAGAAAGAATACTATATTAGGTTTTAAATAATGTATACTTGATGGGTCTAATATGGATTTAACGCAAGTTTTTGACTGACTTTGGAAATATTGGTTTTTCCAAATGCTACCTTAAATGGCTTTCTGAGTCTTGTGAATGCACGTATACCTCTGTAAATTTAAGCTTGATTAAATGTATCTTTAATCAGGAGCAGAAAAAATGAACTTGATAAGATTTCCCCCCGCTACAATATATTGTGTGCTTTGACTAGGAGAATATGGGCATTTATACAATGCTCAGTAAAATTAACAGTGATGCTACCAAAAGACTGATAGCCTAAAACATCCCCATGACATAAAATCATAATACAGAACTAAAACATAATACTAATTCTTATAATTATTTCAAATGATATTCTGGACTAAATGTGTTCAGATGTATTCATGATAATAGTACTTACTTTGTTTTGAAGAAGAAGTAGTAGAAAGAATACAGATACACATAAGCTGCTGTGGAGCCTGCTGCCAAGAAGCTGGTCCACTGCCTGTAAACAAAACAACAATGTACAGGTATTAAACAAAACAAAGTACAGGTAGTAATAACAATTCAAGATTACCACATTTGATGTTCCAGTACAGTACAGTTTATCAGTATCAGTTTACCAGTAAATCAAACAAGAAAACTGAAGACTTCATTTAACTGAATATTATTTACAATGTCTATCTTTGATTTAAAGGTAACATAAAATATGTAATCATTTATATTATAAATCTTCAGCTTTTGCATTCTTTGAGCATGGATAACATAAACATTATCCAATGTGGCTAAATTAATAATTAACATTGTTCTGAGTCAATAAGGTGCATTATACACAGAGGTTTCATTTTTAGGTTATTTCCCTTTTGCGAATATATCACAAATTTGAAACGCTTACAAACAAGAAGTCAACCTCAGTTTACACTGTGTAACAGTACGTACCATCTGTAGTCCTCGGCGTTGAGCAGGAAATAGGTGCAGACAATGGTGACACACATGGTGACGATGGCCAGGATGATGAAGACAAGGAGCATGAAGCCATACACATAGTAGATCTTGTAGGCCCAGAACGATGTGAAAATGAAGTACCTGTAAATGTAAACATACAGTAAACAGCTGTACACACAGCAGATCTTGTAGGCCCAGAACAATGTAAAGATAAAGTACCTGTAAAAGTAAACATACAGTAAACAGTAGTACACGTAGTAGATCTTGTAAGCCCAGAACTATGGGAAGGTGAAGTACCTGTAAATGTAAACATACAGTAAACAGCTGTACACGTAGAAGATCTTGTAGGACCAGAATGATGTGAAGATGAAGTAGCTGTAAAAGTAAACATACAGTAAACAGTAGTACACGTAGTAGATCTTGTAGGCCCAGAATGATGTGAAGATGAAGTACCTGTAAATGTAAACATACAGTAAACAGCTGTACACACAGTAGATCTTGTAGGCCCAGAACAATGTAAAGATAAAGTACCTGTAAAAGTAAACATACAGTAAACAGTAGTACACATAGTAGATCTTGTAGGCCCAGAATGATGTGAAGATGAAGTACCTGTAAATGTAAACATACAGTAAACAGCTATACTAGTAGATCTTGTAGGCCCAGAATGATGTGAAGATGAAGTCCCTGTAAAAGTAAACATACAGTAAACAGCTGTACACGTAGTAGATCTTGTAGGCCCAGACAGATGTAAAAGTAAGCATACAGTACACACTGAACTGGTGACCAGCCCACAAAACACCAACAATCCAAATATAATTAATATTAGATGTCTACCAAACATACCCTCTACCAGGACTATTTTTTTTTTTATAAAGGCTTCCTTGCATTCAATGAAAGCATTTCATGATTTGGATAGATTTTCAAACTGCATTATATTTTAAAGACAAATACATCTCTATCATACACAAAAGAAACCAACAAACATAAAAATTAATAACACTCATTTAACTTCAGTTAATTAATCTTTTTTAATTTTTATCTTCAGAAAAAGCCCAAAAATAATCATATATACCCTGCTATCATCAAAAAGTCTAACTGAACAGCACTAGAGCTAAATGGTTGAGAACATTTTAGCAGACATAAGCTAGGGTGATTCTGTTTTACAATAACTTGCTCTGGAAAATTTTTTGCCCCCCCCCCCCCCACCACACACACACACACACATCACTTACATTTCAATGAAGATAGAACCAAAGGGTAGGATTCCTCCCAGGAGAATGATGATGCCCGGCTCCATAAACCTAAAATGTTATGTTAATAACATCACAAAACATATCCAGATGTAATAATATTAATACAATCATAAAACAAAGATGTATTCTTACAAAAACCCACAATGTTAATACCATCATGAAACATATCAAGATGTTATAAATAGTAGAACTGCTCTGGGATCTCCAACAGAATAAACACATTTATGGGCTGATCCAGGGTTGGTTATCTTCTCTTATTGGCAGACATTACCTCTTGTGCTGTATTTTTAAGGCTAACCACCCTCTCATTCCACCCCCCCCCCCCTGAAGTTGTGGACCTTTAACAGTTAGTTCACTTTTGAGAATCCCTGAACTTCCCCTCACATGATATATTTTAACAATAGATTTTGATCACTGTGACATGATTCAGTACAGTTATATGTAGTTATTCAAGATGGTTTCAGCTGATCACAACTCAAAACTTCATTGAGGTTTCTCATATGAAACAAAAAAAGTGAGGATTCAACATAATAATATCCAGAATACAAACCATTTTTTCTCAGGTATGGGTCTGGGCACTGCATTGATGCGGCAGGGGTAGTTTGGCTGGCCTGCCAAGTTGCGTCCAAGGACAGTTCCCACCAAGGTCAAGGGGAGGATCACAAACAGACAAATACATGCCACAGCGATCTACAAAATATATGGAATTAGCTAGACCTATATCAACATACTATTTCAGATGGTGTACATGCTGCTTGTTTATCAGATTTACTATGAACAAAGTTCTACATATATATTTTCAAGCTTTTCATGAATCATGACAGGACATTTGGCCTCCCCCGGCAGCATAAAGGTGAACTGCCCTAAAATTGGGCCACTAGATCTTGGGAACAACCATATTTCTTGCAAAAAATTGAAAATAAAATCCAAACTGTCCCATTTAAAAGGACGATTGTTTCTTCTTGTGTTCTTTGTTGATTCAAACAAATTTCAAGCCGGTAGATGTTCAGCAAATCAGGCATTTCCTGTTCTTCTATTCTCCTATGATTTACTTTTTGGAGTATTCATATATTCTATTCCACCTTGACTAATGTTACAGTCTGAATTACATTCTTAAAATTCTCCGCATTCTGGGGGACTATTTTTAATTCCCCATTTTTGAAGTCACACTGCTTAACAGTATCTACTTTGACTTTGACTGGTGTTACAGTCTGGAGTTAATATATGAACTTGCATTCTATAACCTCCCCTCTCCCCTAAAAAAATACTGTCCTTATTCTATTCCCCTATTTGGGGGGTATATATAAGAATTCCCCTCCACTGTTGTTACATTTAGTACATCCTTACCATGGTGCCAAATGGAATGGCTCTAGAAGCATGGTAGTAGATGGCGATGAAGTTGATAAAGAATGCTGTACCACAGATGCAGGCGGGGAGCAGGAAGGCACTGAATACCATCTGCTTGATCCACATCTTCCCTGTGTAAACAACAGGTGTAAACAGGTAAACATGTGTAAACAGGTAAACAAAAGGTGTGCACTGGTGAACAACAGGTGTAAACAGTTATACAACCGGTGTAATCAGGTATACAGGTTTAAACAAGTATACAACAGGTGAATTCAGGTATACAGATGGTGTAATTAAGTATACAACAGGAGTACATAGGTATACAAGAGGTGCAAACAGGTAAAGCTATATAAGACCACATCTTAATCAGATGTGAAGAAGTAAACAAGTGTAAACAGGTAAACAACAGATGTTAACAAATATACAACAGATGTAAATATGAAAACAACAGATGTAAATATGAATACAACAGGTGTTTATAGGTGTACAACAAGTGTAACTGGGTATACAACAAGTGTTAAGTAGGTATACAAGAGATTAATACAGGTACACAAACAAGGGACCCATGGGTCATGGCGCTCAGCTGTTATATATGATAAAAAATATGATTTGGGAAAGAGGCACATGCTTGTTTTGTGTGGTAATAAATATAAGCTTTATTATGAGTTGTTGGTGTTTAGCTTATGTATGATTTTGATAGTATCTTTGGAGACAGGGAAGAGGATTGATTTCATTTATTTTATTAACAAATGGAGTGCTATTGTCACACAGATTTTGACTTGGCCATATAACTTTTAAGCAGCAAATATAATAAAAGAAATTTAATAAATATTGTGCCAATATAATTTTTATTAAAAAAAAATAATAGAGAAAATCATATGATTTTTTAAAATAAAATATAACTGAAATGATTATTGAAATAATATTATAGAATATACTCATGAATGCAAATAATGAATACATTTTGAAAGTATCTGCACTAGTATTCAAATACTTTCATTTTTACCTGAATCCCATTCTTATGCAATAAAATTTTTTAATGCAGTACATATTCATATTCGTATTCAAATAAATTTGCAAAGCATTCTTACCATGTCTAGTATTTATTCAGTTTTAGCCAAACAATGATGTTGAGAATCCAGAATATACAAAATTCACAAATTTAAATAATGATCATAAGTACCTGGTTTTATGGCTTTTATTTATATTAAAAAAAATAAATGTAATATGTTCACTTTAGACTACTTTCACATCAATCTACACGCTAGACACAGTAGGAATCTAGATTAATATTATCAACTGCATCTTTGTCTATCATTAATTTCCTTCATATGATCCCTAATGATAAGTAATGAATAATATGATTTATTTTTTTATCATTAAAATTTCACAGAAAAATACCATAGGTGACTGCATGGTGTTATTTGGAATAACATTGACATTGACATTCTATCCATCCATACAAGATTCTTACATCATCAGTAACTGCAAGTTAATTTTCTGTTACTCATCAACTAACAAATTTCTTTTCTATTAATTTTTCTTTAATTTGTTATAAACAAGGGACCCATGGGTCACGGCGCTCAGCTGATCGTGATTGGACTATAAATGTTTCTCCACTGTGATACTATATCGAGTCAATAAAGCTTATGAATATCATGGACATGTTGGGCTATTATAAAGGAATGTAATGTAATATGTGAGTAAATGATAAATGAAATTACCTGACTGATGGATTAATAGAGTCAAATATAGTGGTTTATTTTTTATTTTTTTAGGAGGGGTTGAAAATTGTGATATATTTGAGCAAATACGAATGCAATGACAGCAGTAATAAGCAGTAGTAGAATGATGATAAGGCTATTTGTTGAAGGATCTAAAGTGTATGGTAGTCTGCAAGCTTTCAATCTGACAGATATGATGTTATGATAAACTATGCTGATGAAGTGATTTATGAATTTGTGACTGTATGACACAATATCTCTTTAGTCTTGACAAGGTACATTATTGTGATGCCCACTATGTCTACATATTACACAATATTGACATAATTTCTGGCATGTACATAGGTACCTATGGACGAATAGTTATACAAAATATTAAAGTATGAATATATCTGATTCATCTTGTTCTTGCTTACTGAGGCTGACTTTGGGATGGGGTTGGAGAAGGGAAAAGTGAGGGCAGCATGAAGGTGGATGTATAAATATTCTATTGTAATGTTTTTCATTTATATAAGAATATGAAAGCTAAGAGGAAAGGGTCCCTCCTACTTGGTTATAGTAAAGTTCTAAATATATGATTGCAAACTAATACTCTGACAAGACTGTCATGAAGAAAAACAGTAAATGTTTTGAGATACTGTGATGCATATGAAAATTTACAGATGGACAGGCAAGTGGACAGAATGGACTAATACCTTTATTTCACTTTCAAGGGAATAATGCATTTAAGTTTATATATAATCCTATTTTTTTAAGCATATCCACTTTTTCCATTAAGAAGTTTTTATCTGAATCATTTTTTTATTTACAGGTTTTATAAATTTTTAATAAAAAACCTGAAAATATAAGTTAAAAAATTAGAATTGTTGCAAAGTTGCAATCATCATATATCCAGAGTGTAGCTCATATTGGGTCATATTATGCATACACATTTATTTTATTATTTTTAAATCATAAATGTTTAAACTGAATTTAAAAGAAAATAAAGCCACAACATGGCATCTACAAGAATATTCCTTGAATCACTATTAAAAAGTTTTGCACATTGGAGTTTTCAGTACATGCTTAATTTTATTCACCAAAATAAAATAAAAGATTCAGTAAATTTGATAAAATAAAACATATTTTCAAATAAAGTATACACACTGTTGGTTGAATGAGGGACAAACAATATCATTGTGCTAATTACTATCCCAGTTTTAATTTATTACTGGAATTAATAGTCAATTTCACACCTGGTGAAGTTTTACTCCTCTGAAGTAAGGAATTACTTATCTCATGAACATCCACACTTTCATAGCAATACACCACTTTGTGGACACAATTAAATGTACACTTTAATCAATGTAACCCTGGTGGTACAATACAAAATCTAAAATGTAGCATAGCCTAGAATAAGAATGAATCAAATACAGAAAATAATAACATTCATCTAGTTTATGCACCATCTGGGGGGGGGGGGGGGGGGGGGAGTGCAGGGCAGAGGGGAAGCCTGCTGGTAGTGGCCAAGCTGACCCAAGGCAAACTGCCTGGTGTGGGTTACATAATGCAAGTGAAGGCTGTACTACTAGGTGGGCTAGATGTAAACAACACTTGACATGGTGTATGAAAACATGAATAAAAGCTATTCTTTCCAATCAATTTCTTTGAAATTTCTGATTTTAAAAGATTAACCGGTTGCTGTTTGGGACGCCCCCTGGACGCCTGTCACAAAACTTATACGCTGTATTCATAAGCCACGATAACGCACGATGGACTCACCGTCCTAATGCAATTTTCCCTGCTAATTATTTGCGTTAAATATCTATGCCACGCCATTGAACACATTTCCATATTGTTCAGGGACACCCCTACCGTAAAGTTGATAATTTTTTATTTATTTACATGGGAATTTCTCGTGAATATTATTTAAATTCTAATTAGGACTCTGTTGGGAAGCCCATTGGTTGAAATGAGTCGGCAAGTGACACAAGGTTCGCCAACAAGCGCAATGTTTCAAGTGACCGTGCCGGGTTGTTATGACAATGACTCATATAAAACTTCCACAAAAGATTGGTATCTATCTAAATTATTATCATTTTGTACCTAAAATGTTAATATTTCTCATTCCTAAAGCCATTTTCTGTGTTTATGATGCCTGTTATGAAGGTCGAGGGATGTCACAAATTTTCAAGATGGCGGCCGTCGGACTTGCCGCTCGATAGACCTCGTGCTTTGACAAATCTCAGAATATGTTTTGAACAAAATAAATATGAAAAGATGTTCAATAAAGTTTACTGACTGAAATTCGAGAATGTTTATTATATCTTAAGATAAAAAAAGACGTCTGACATCGTTTTGACACTGTTAACCATCATGCAATTCCACGGGGATTCCCCGAAAAGAACTGTCAACGGGCAACAAATGGGAAATACACGCTTTACCGGGAGTACCAAAACGATCCAAGTTAACATTACAAAGGTTGAAATACATATATAAATGTTAGATTTTACCATTCTGGTGGACTTCTGGCTACTTTCATAGGGTTTTATACATATTTGATGGATAAATGTGTCAGTTTACATTTTTTATCACCTTTCTTTGAAGTTCACCTGGTCTTAATTAGTTTTTCATACCTGAACAGGTAGGCAATTGCAATTTACCCTTATTTAAACCAACATGATATATCATGTCAAATATACAAGTTTATTTTTTTTTATTAATTTCTTCGAACAAATTATATATTGTTTTGTCTAATTTATTTCAGAACTCCAAACTTATAAAAAATTAAATAACCTTAATCATATTTCATTAACCTGTTTTACCTAGATCTTCCATGACAATATACCAGGTACGGGGGGATGATAATTCCCTTATTGTTCCTAAATTATACAATGTCTTCACTGGGATATACTATAGATATTCATGTACAAATATGCTAAATCAATAAAGACAATATACTTGCCTGAATTTACCTAATTTACCTGGTTCTACTAATAGATATATGTGAAATTTATGATTGGTTAAGTCATTAACCTCTTGCTTGGTATCTCTGTAAGATGTGTTAAAAATTTCATAAGGATCCACCAAAAATTGATCACATTATCAATCATAACATTAATGTACAGTGTGTCAAAATTGAAAGTGTGAGAAACCTAGAATTAATCTGAACAGTAAGGGGGGTGTTTTGTGACAACCAAATACAAACAGTAAAGGGTTAAATCCTAATGTGTATATGCTGTGAAAATTAAATCAACAGTGCCAAAGTTGGACAAAATTTAAGGTATTGATTTTTTTATTTATGCTAATAACTTGAAAAATTTGCAAAATTCAGATCTAATTTTGGGTAAACAATTGAATCTTGATTAAATAAAGTTATATTCCTGAAAAAAAGTCTCTAGGTTCAGCATTTCTCATGTTAGGTGAGTAAATATATTTCCTGATTTTTTAAAAAATTGCATTATGTTTTGGCCCATAACTTCAAAATAATACCCAATACTGACCTAATTTTTGGTATGTTCATATAAAATGTATGAAAGAATGTGAATACTAAATATGATCAAAAACAGATCAGTGGTTTTGATATTAGGTAGCCTTGAAGTGTAACAATGGCTTCTTTTTATGGAAAACAGTTTTTTTTCCTTAATATCTCGAAGGAACGAAGTCCTAATGACCCAATTTTTGGTATGGTAGGAGATTTTGGGGACATCTAAAATTATGCCAACAGCCTGGGGAGCATAGAGATGTGCACTGAATGACCTACAGTCATCAAAGTGGACTGCTTGACAATGTAAGGGAATACAACAAGAGCCTCCAAAAAAAATCAATAACTAGCCTAATTTTGCAGCTTTTATTTTCAAATTTCAGATTTTAACAGATAAAATCCTTATGTGTACATGCTGTGAAAATTAAATCCACAGTACAGGAAAAAAACGTGCCGTGGCCAAAGTTGGGCAAAATTTAAGGTACCAATTTTATATTTTTGCCAATAGTTATAAAAATTTAACAGATTTTGATCTAATTTTTGGTATACAATTAAATTTTGATTAATTAAAGTTGTATTACTGGAAAAAAGTCCCTACCTTTAACACTTTTGGTCTTAAATGACCAATATCTTCCTGATTTTTTTACAAAGTCCATTATGTTTGGGCCCATAACTTTTTTAAATTATATAATACTGAATTAATATCTGGCATGTACATAGGAACTATATAGAGGAATATTTATGGTAAATATGAAGAAAACCAGATGAGTGGTTTTGATATTAGGCAGTCCTGCAGTGTGAAATTAGATTTCTAATAAAACAAGGGACCTATGGGTCACGACGCTCAGCTGATCATGATTGAAGTATAAATGTATCACCATTGTGATACTATATTTAGTCAACAAACCTTATGAATATCATGGACCTATTAGGCTATTATAAAGGAATATAATGTAATATGCGAGTAAATCATGTATGAAATTACCTGACTGATGGATTAATATGGAGTAAATATAGTGGTTTATTTTTTATTTATTTGGGAGCTGTTGAAAATAGCAATATATTTGAGCAAATATGAATGCAATGACAGTACACTAAGCAGTGGTAGAATGATGATAAGGCTATTTGTTGAAGGATCTATAGTGTATAGAAGTCCGCAAGATTTCAATTTGACATATATAATGTTATTATTAACTATGCTGAAGAGTGGATTTATGAATTGTGACTGTATGACATGATATCTCTTAGGTCTTGACAAGGTACATTATATTGATGCCCACCACATCTACATATTACACAATACTGACATAATTTCTGGCATGTACATAGGCAACAAACAGTTATACAATATATAAAAATATGAATATATCTGATTCAACTTGTTCTTGTTTACTGAGGCTGACATTGGGATGGGGTTCGGAGAAGGAAACAGTGTGGGCAGCAAAGAGGATTCGATGTAGAGAGAAAAGGAGATAGAGAGAGAGGGAGGGAGCATTCAACAGTACTTAAACACCTGGAAGGTTAAAATCTAAAATATTATGAAATGTAGATAAAGTCTGAGAGAAAGAGGTAATCTAGGCTATGGTTGGTTGATATGATTGAAGAAATTGTTGCAAATAATATTTTAAGATCTGACCTTGCGCTTTCATTTGATACCTTTTTGACAGGCTGTTGACAGTTCAACATTTTACACATTTGTCTAATGAGATCCAATTTTTTTAATTTAAACTTTAATTAAACTGTTTTTTCTATTTTATGATATGTATACAGTTGCTATAAAATCCCAACTCCACAGGCGGAAGGACTTGATGGAGGGGGGGGGGGTTACGATGGGAGTTACAATGCCTCTGTCTCTCTGTATATATTTACTTCAAATTATTAAATTTTATGCTATAGCAATAGCACTATTGTTGACAGTGCGAAGGAGCAAGGACTTAGTGGGTAGGGGGAAGGGGATGGTGGGAGTTACAATACCCTTGCATATACGTACAGGATATGAAATTTAATTAATCAGAGCTTACAGGAAAAAAAAGTTTATTCATAATTATTAAATATTTAAAACAGGCAAGAAAGCTAGAGAAACAAAGCAAATAATTTTAATTCCCATTCTTCTGAGCCAGGAAATTATGAACAATTTTTACATAAATTCCCTTTTTTATAACATCATTTTTTTCCAGGTTTGAAAATGTAACTATACATTTAGAGTATAACATATATATGTGAATATTTCAGTTGATTCACATTTCTTAATTGCATCAACATATATATCTAGTAAATTAGGTTTATAGTACCTGTCAACATAATGGGGTGGAGGGAGGAAGGGAGGCATAGGGGTGAGAGAGAGAGAGAAAGAGAGAGAGAAAAAAAGAGAGCTAGAAAGAGAGAAAGGGAAAGAGAGAGGAGAAAGGCTCTCTGGTAATTACTGCCTGACCCAGACATTCACAGAAGCAGTAGACAAGGAGTGAAGGTGTTATGTAACAGCCTGGAACACTGTTAACCAATGACTTGATGTAAACATTCAAGACATGGTGCTATAAATATGGGTCACTGTGCTCAGCTGAAGTTGGCCTTGAAGGTAAAAATCTAAAATAATAATGGAGATCAAGTCTAAGATGAAAAGGTAATATATGCCATGGCTGGTTGACATGATTGGTTTGTATTGATGAGTGAGAAATTGTTGCAAATAATATTTTGTGACCAAACCATGCATTCTCTAATGTCAAAATTGAAGCATGTGAGCAGTTTGTGAACATAAGATGTATATTATTACCATGATCATTGGCTGGCTTTTTGATAGTTTGTTGACAGTTCAGTAGTTTACACATTTGCTCAATTGGATCTATTTTACATAATATATATTATTAAATATATGTATTTTTATTTTATAAAATGTATACAGTTGAAATATAACTGATGTCTCCAGTCCCCAGATGCAAGAACCTGGTGGTGGTGGTTGGGGGGGGGGGGGGGGCTGGAATGATGGGAGTTACAACATCTCTGTATTAACATAGTGTATATACATATAGGATTTCCACTTAATTCAACAATACTTACAGGATTAAATAGTCCATTCACAATTACATAATATTTAAAAAAGGACAGACAGACTGTTAGACAAACAAAGCTGATAATATATTTTAATATTTTAAAGTTTTTCATCTGCAATATTACACATCTGAATACATAAGTTGCTTTCAAATTTCAGACTTTAATGGCTTAAATCCATACACATACAGCATATGAAAGTTATTTCAACAGTGCTTAAAGGAAAAATTTCATAATTAGTATATATATTTAATGATAATTGAGAGATGATGGACAGACAAGAGCTGATCACTTTATGTTCCATTCTCCTGGGGCAAGAATATGTTTCAATATTAGATCTTAATTTTTCTAATCCAATTATCTTTCAAATTGAAAAAATTGTACACATTTGCAATTTTAACTAATGTCCCAGTGCACAGGTGACGGTGAGGTGCTAAGGATCAATGACAGCCGGGGGGGGGGGGGGGGGGGGGGGGGGGGGGAAGAGATGGGATTAACAACACTTTTGCATAAACATTCAGGGCAAACAAAGCCTGATCTCCAATTCTGCTGAGGCTCGAAAATAATGAACACATGTTTGTATTAGATCCTCATTTTTTATTTTAAGTTTAATTTGTATACATTTCAATATAACATATATTTCTGAATATAAACGTTGATTCATAATTCTAAACTGCATCATCATAAATCTCAATCTTGTCATGTAACACCACATCATGCATACAAATGTATATTTATATATTCATGGGGGGGGGGGGGGGGAGGGGGTGTGATATGAGAACAATTGTACACCTGTCACAGCAGGGGATCTCCCCAAGTGACTGAAACAAATCAGGAACCCTGGCATAGCTGACTTCCAGTGACCTGGAGTGGCCTACCTGCATCTGGAACAAAGCAAGTGACTACAATAGACCCTCAAGATAAAATTCAATAACTAGCCTAATTTTCAACCTTTTAGTTTTAAATTTTCAGATTTAAACACATTAAATACTTATGTTTACATTCTGAGAAAATTAAATCAACAGTACTCACAGGGAAAAAATGTGCCATGGTCAAAGTTGGGTAAAATTTCAGGTACTGATTTTATGTTTATGCCAATAACTTATAAAATTTACAAAATACAGATCTAATTTTGGGTATACAATTGAATCTTAATTAAACAAAGTTATATACTTAAAAAAAATTCTCTAGCTTCAATAATTTTCATGAAACCTGAGTAAATATTTTTCCTGATTTTTTACAAAGTCAATTTTGTTTGGGCACATAACTTAAAACAATTACGCAATACTGACATCATTTCTGGCATGTGCATAGCGAATGTATAGAAAAATATGTATATTATATACGATCAAAGTCAGATCTGTGGTTTTGATACTAGGCAGTCCTGAAGTGTAACAAAGGGTTTTTAATGAAAAAATGAAGTTTTTCATTAATATCTCGAAGGAATTAAGTTCTGGTGACCAAATTCTTGGCATGGTAGGGAACTTTGGAGACATCTTACTGTATGCCTAATTTAAGGAACTTAGAGCTGAAGCTGGGGAGCTGAGCTCTAGCAAACTGCATAACACTAGGTTGATGTAAACAATATGTGACATGGTGCTTGAAAACTTGAATAAAATCTACAGTTTTTGATCAACTGGTTTCAAATTTTAAATGTTAACAGTTGAAATGCTAACAAAAACATGCTTTGAAAATTAAATCCACAGCAGTTACAGGAAAAAAACGTGCCATGGTCAAAGTTGGGCAAAGTTTAAGGTACAATTTTTTTATTTTTGCTAATATTTCAAAAAATTTAAAAGATTTTGATCAAATTTTGGGTATACAATTTAATTTTGATTAATAAAAGTTATATTACTGGAAAAAAAGTGCTTAGCTTTAACAAGTTTTGTGTTAAGTGATCAAATTTTTTTCCTGATTATTTACAAAATGCATTATGTTTGGGCCCATAACTTTTTTAAATTATATAATACAGACCCAATTTCTGGCATGTACATAGGAACCATATGAAGATTATTTATGGTAAATATGAGGAAAAACAGATGAGTGGTTTTGATATTAGGCAGTCCTGAAGTGTGAAAATAGGATTTTAATAAAAAAATGAGGTTTTTCCTTAATTTCTCAAAGGAACGAAGTCGCAAAGACCCAGTTTTCGGCTTGGTAGGAGATCTTGGGGACATCTAACATTATGCTGAATTTTGGATTCCTAGGTCTTACGGTTTCAAAACGTGCCACATCTACGGACGGACGGACGGACGGATGGACAGACGGACGGACGACGGACAATGGACCACGACTATAGCTCAGATGACTTATAGTCAGCTGAGCTAAAAATGAGGTTTTTCCTTAATATCTCGAAGGAACGAAGTCCAATTGACCCAATTTTCGGCATGGTAGGAGATTTTGGGGACATCTAACTGTATGCCGAATTTCAGATTCGTAGGTCCAACGGTGTCGAAACGTGCCAGTCTTACGGACGGACATCCGGATGGACGGACAACGGACAATGGACCACGACTATAGCTCAGATGACTTATAGTCAGCTGAGCTAAAAATTTAACAGATTTTGATCTAATTTTTGGTATACAATTAAATTTTGATTAATTAAAGTTGTATTACTGGAAAAAAGTCCCTACCTTTAACACTTTTGGTCTTAAGTGACCAAATATCTTCCTGATTTTTTTACAAAGTCCATTATGTTTAGGCCAATAACTTTTTTAAATTATATAATACTGACTTAATATCTGGCATGTACATAGAAACTATATAGAGGAATATTTATGGTAAATATTAAGAAAACCAGATGAGTGGTTTTGATATTAGGCAGTCCTGAAGTGTGAAATTAGATTTCTAATAAAAAATTGAGGTTTTTCCTTAATATCTCGAAGGAATGGAGTCCTTTTGACCCAATTTTCGGCGTGGTAGGAGATTTTGGGGACATCTAACTGTATGCCGAATTTCAGATTCGTAGGTCCAACGGTGTCGAAACGTGCCAGTCTTACGGACGGACAGACGGACTGACGGACAGACAGGCGGATGGACGACGTACAATGGACCACGAATATAGCTCAGATGACTTATAGTCAGCTGAGCTAAAAAGCAGACCAACATACAAAATGTGGAACACGTATACTAACAATGAGGACAGGAATACAAAAGGTGTAAAAATACAGGTATACAAAAGGTGTAAACATGATTACTAAAGGTGTGAATTAATGCAAAAAAAAAAAATAAAAATATGTAAATACAGTGGAACCCCGCCTTGCGACCACCCCGCAATTGCGACCACCCCCACAAATACGACCACTTTTCTTGGTCCCAAATATATGATCAAGGTAATTAAGAGTCTCACAAATACGACCACCTCCAAATTACGACCACTTTGGTCAGTCCCCAAGGTGGTCATTATTGTGGGGTTCCACTGTACATAAAAAGTGTATAAATAATTTTTTCTGTATTTTTAATGATACACAAGAATAACTGAAATTAAATAAAAATAACTTAAAGTTAGACAGGATAGGAGCCTGGCACAGTTATCATCTGACAAATATGATTTATAACATGTCAAATGCAAAAGTAAGGAGAAACACTGATTTACAGCAAAATTTTCTTTAACCATTATAGGGGCCTATTCCAATATTGGATGTCTGACATCAAGGACATCTGGCATCAACTCAGAGGAACCAGTTTTGCAAAGGGCATTTTGCAACTAGTTACCTTTCAACTTCTGCACATATGTAACCAAACACCTTAGATTGCATGGTTTTCTGGTTGTGAACATTGGCGCATGTACCATGTTTACTAACAACTTGTAGATAAACAAGCTCACACATCCATCAATATGTAAGCAGAGTAAGCCATAAATCACATCCATTCTACAGGCAAGGTAGGGGAATAGCTGGCTTTAATGATTGGACAAAAAACAGCTGGGGCTAGTACTACTGTATTCATGGTTGAATATAGAGCTATAAAACAGACATCATAACAAATACCCTTTTCCTGGATACTAGTATAACTGAAATAGCTAAAAACATACCACCCATTCTGGCATACAGGCTTCCTCCGAAGTAGCCATTGACTGGAGAGGTGGCAGCGTACACAAAGATGGCTGTACTCAGTACAGATCCCCTCCTGTTATCAGAAAAAGAAAGATTTCATTTTGGCTTCAAGTATCATTGTCATATTAGTAAGAAATATCAACAAAGGGAGTTCAATGATAATTCTGTACAGCTTATATCATACTGGCATAAAAAATTACCCTGGTACTTCTGATGGCCCAAAATTAGGTCATACTCATCTCATTTAAAGTTCCATAGACCACTTGATAATTGTAGATGGTATCCAGATAGTTAATGTAATGACCTGAGTTGACCACTATGACTTCTGCTCTGTAGCTGTGCAATCAGTCAAGTTTAAACAGGGCCAAACTTTATACACAGGCTGACAGATTATCCAAATCAGGAATTATATCAACCAGTATGAGGAGGAGAGATACTTAACAACCGTAAGTAAATTGTGGCTATCAATTAAAACTTTATTTCTGTTACTAGCCTTGTTCAGAAACAGAAGGTTATCTATCACTGTAACTGGTATCGTTATTAATAGCTGATAAGTTAACAAGGTAATAACTAACAAGCAAATTATTATCATATTAATGTGGCGGCTGTAACAGTCTCACCTGTAACATGCTAACATGTCTGCACTAGAGCAACAGTCTACTACATGGGTGCTTAATCACAGCTGCTATTCCATATACTCTATAATATTGCTCAGTCTATAACATGTGACCCTAGTCAGTCACCAGGGCTTGATATTAACCCTTGATACTTGCCCACTAGGGCTACTAATATCAAGTTTTTACTTGCCCTACACAATATTTTACTTGTTCTACACAAATCAATGATCACATCCATGAACAGAATGTGTTCCACTTGATCGCACTGCATATTTAATTGAATGATAAATGTTATTTTTCTCTTTAGTGCAGCTAAATTAAGATAAAGTATTCTAAGTATAATTTTATTTCTCCAAGATAGAAAATAGCTAACCAAAGATTAGTCAAGGTTACAGCCTTTGGGTAAAAGTTTATGTTGGACCCACCTGCCCATCTAGGAAAGTGGTGGTTGCCATGCTAACACCATTTTCTGAAACTTTTACTAGCCCTGGGCAAGCAAAAACACCTTGCGCTATGGCAATTTTTACAAATATAGATTTTATTTACCTTACATGGATTGTACAACTAGTTATATTAACTAATGCAAGGCACTCTCCATGGCTTGGATGGTGTTGTTCAGTAGTCTGTAAGGGTGGAGGAAACCAAATGTGCACTGCTCAAATTGGTTTTATTTAACACATTCTTTTAGATATGCCAACACAAGGATTTTTAATTTAACATTCTACATGAAGCATGAGGGCATTATACAACCAGCCTGAAACCAGTATACAGAAGTTCCTGTTACATACCAGGAAGTTTGTCATCCTTAAAGTTTTAGGTTAACCATGCACAGAGCATTTTTCCAAGTAAAATAAGCTTTTTGATTTCAAGATTCAATAGTTTTGATGATGATTTATATTCATGAGAACAACTGTACACCTGAGACAGCAGGGGTGCTCAACCAGTGTTGCAGCACTAATAAGGTTACCCAAGCAGAACTGTAGTGACCAGAAGTGGGCTGCCTGGAGCTTGACAATGCAAATGAATAAAACAGAGCCTCTGAAATAACTTCAATAACTAGCCTAATGGTTAAGCTTTTATTTTCAAATTTCAAAATATAACAGACTAAATCCTTATGTGAACCTGCTGTGAAAATTAAATCAAATGTACTTACAGGAAAAAAATGTGCCATAAAAGTTGGGCAAAATTTATTAATTTAAGGTACTGATTTTATATTTATGGTAATAACTTAAAAAACAAATATAAAATTCAGATATAATAAAGTTATATCCCTGACAAAAAGTCCCTAGCTTCAACAATTATCATGTTAAAAGAATAAATATCTTTCATGATTTCTTTTTCACGAAGTGCATTAAGTTTTGGCCCATAACTTTAAATTAAATAATACTGACCTAATTTCTGGCATTTTCATAGGAACTATATAGGGGAATATATGTGGTAAATATGAAGAAAAACAGAACACTGGTTTTGGAATTAGACAGTCCTGAAGTATGATAAATGGTTTTTAATGGAAAATTGTGGTTTTGCCTTAATTTCTCGCAAGAACAAAGTTGCAGTGACCCAGGAGATTCTGGGGACATCTATCAGTCTGCCAAATTCCAGATTCATAGGTCCAATGGTTTCAAAACATGCCAGTTTAACGGATGGACAGCCGATGGTCAAAAGGACCATCGCTATAGCTCAGTTGAATTATAGTCAGCTGAGCTAAAAATAATAAATAGCAACCACAACTGTTGGTAATTTCCCCATCCATGTTGGTGAATAACAAGAAACCCATAAAACTTTAATAAAAAGAAACACACAAGGGGCGGATGCTCACAAGTAGCTCAGAACATGTCAATGCACTAGATTTGGGTATTCAAGGAGATCCGCACAAAACTTTTCTGGCATCAAATTTGAACTTCCTATATTATCTCATTATATCACACAAGGGGATGGACACTTGGACCCCTAGATATCTGGACAGGTGACAAGTAAATGGCCCAACACTAAAGCTAACAAAACTTTCAGTAAGGTGTGATGAAATAATTCTTATTGATTTCAGAAATACAGCAACACAAGTTCTTCTCTTACTCACAGCTACTGAGCTAAACTTGTATTTCAAGTCATGCCGTATAACAGCTTTCCAACTGGGACAGCAAATATCTTAGCCATTTTCAGATTTTCTTACACACTGGTCTATAATAATAAAAGAAAGAATGATACTCACTCTGTGTACAGTTCCCCGATGATGGCAAAGGAGATGACGCACATGGAGACTGTGCACACCTGATAACCGGTACCAATAAGAGCGGAGAATAAGATCGGGTATGATGCTGGTCTGAAAACATCACCATGGACCTGCTTCCAGCCGTATTCATCACCCAGATCCCGCTCCTGTGGGATTGAAAAATTAGTTATAATAATTAACTTGAATAACACACAGAGTAGTTACCTGTACAAAAGCAAATAAATTTATTCTATTGGATATGCTTAAAACTAAAAAAAAAAGATTTTCCCTGGCCCCCCCCCCAAGTCCCACTACCCTAAAAAGTTTCTAGTAAATCTTCTCAAAAAGTTTTTGCATAATTTTGCATCATCCAAATTATCAAGTGAAAATGTTTCTGAAAACTTTTATTCAGTCGGTCTTGCTTTGTGGTTGTTCTGCTCAAAAGTTATAATGTGACAACTATATCCTCAAAAAACTAGGTCACAGTCACCAACTTTTACATCTGGTAAGAAAACAGTACCATAATGCTTATTATATAAGAAGACTGTGGTCCTAAAATCACAGAGAACAACACTTTTTACTATACAGTTTCTGGGCAATGGACTTTTAGTAAAAGCCGATCAAATAAATGCATCATGAATAATGCAGTGATGATAATCATTTCAAATTGCTGTTGTACTTTTACTGACCATGTCATCAATATCATCTTCTTTGCTATAGCGAGCATAGTCTTTTCGTAGTGTTCGCATCAAAATCATGCTGACCAGGCCCACCAAGAAGATAACCATCATAAAAGAATTAAATATTGAGAACCAGTGGATCTGAAAGCAAATACATGAAAAATATTACTTGAAAACTAATAGCCAAAAATTTGGTACAAAAGATACAGTACAGAAGGCACAACATACAAGCTAAATTTTTTTTTAATTTGCTAAAAAGGTTTTTAATACTGACTTTATAAGAAAACTGATTCACATTTGACTGTCAATCTGTAGATTACACACTAAAATACACCATCATTAACATTTTTTCACACACCTATAAATATTTAACTTCCATTAAAAAACCCTTTGTGCTATCAATGTTATGGTAACACTAATGATGACTATGAAATTTTGAAAATTTCAGGCATTTATCTTACCCTGTGCTGAAAGAAGTTTGGATCCAAGTACTTGTCGAATCTGTCTGCAAATTTTATAGATGATTTATGCCACCGAACCTGAAAGAAGAAATTGTATTGCATAATATTCTGCATGAAAAGGATGCATTCCATAATATATATCTCCCTAGCTTGCCTTCACCATAGCTCCTGTGTAGAGAAACAAAATCTTTGGCTTTAATTAATGTCTCAGTCTGTTTCTACTGCATCATATTTGCACATAATCCATTAAAGGGCTGCATTGATAAGGTTAATACAAAGCAACTCTCACATCTGATGACCCCTTCACTTCCTTTTTATTTTACAGACTTTGCATTTACTATTAACAAAACAGATTTATCATTTATCTGGATGGTCATAATCACTAAGGACCAAGGTATTCAATTCAACAGATCTCATACCTTTAATTTTTTAATGCCAGTTATTAATAATTTGTAAAAAATATAAAAAGTAAGACTTACCTCATAGGTGAATGAGATTTTTGTATTTGGAGCCAGTTTGACTTTGGCTTCACTTGTGAGATTCACATCAACAATCATATGTTCGTTGAAACCAATATCAAACTTTTTGTGGGTCCATATATAGTACCCTTCCCCACCTTCGTCTATCTCACCAACAATGCCTGAAAGGAATGGAGCAGATGACTAGCTTGGAAAGAATTGTACTGACAGTCACTTGCCCTGGGCAACTGGGCAATGGTTAATGTGATCCCTGTGACAGGTTACAACCATGTATTGCTACATTCTTCCTAGTTTTACATAACTGTTTTAATCAGAAAATACTTAATTTTCCCAAAGAAAATCTTTTAACCTTACATTAGGCTACTGACGGAGCAATAACATAACAGCAGGCTAGTCTGAATCCACAGATATACTACCTGATCCTAAAGGTCAACTTAATCAGGTGGAAGTCATTTTATAGGACATAACATTTTACAACGGCATGTCATTCAACACTTTACAAATTAATTCTGATATAGGTCATCACACTGTGACATTATGAGTTAAGGGAAAAAAATGTCATGCCTGATTTGATATTACTAATATAACAATACTTTAACTAGGTACAGATAGTTTTTGCTTACATTTCACATATATGCACTACATCAAAACACATATTTAAATCTGCGGTGACAAACGGAACTGGAAGAGTCTTAGCTTTTATTACAATTCTGCAGTACCGGTAATAATAAAGTTCTGAAAGGGTTTGAAAGTTTAATTCATCACCTGGATACTTTGTTCAATTTAGAGACTGCTACACTGGCTTCCTCACAAGTTAAGATTGAGGTTTCACGTTCTTCTAAATGATTTAATTTGCTATCACAGGAAACAGATAATTGTTTATCAATATTATCGTTCAATACTGCAACAGAGAATAAACAGCGACACAGAATATCCAACTGATACTTACCCCATATGGGCAGGTCGTCTATGTACATTTGGTACCAGTAATGGTTTTTTACGGCATACACAAATGCCTGGTATTTTTCCTCTTGCAGCTGTACATCACAGTACTGTGTTTTTGCGACATCAGCTGTGGACAATGGTAAGAATAAGCAATGTTACAAACAGAAATGTCACTGCCGGTCAGCCAAATTCACATAACCTTCATCTATGATGGAGCCCCTGGAGTAACTTATAATATGATGATTATTCATGATAACACTAATTGTTTATCTGCCAAATCTATTTCTAGTTAAGATTTATTTTTTGGTGGAGGTAATTTTCTTATTTTTATGCTGTCTTCTCTTATATATGCCAATATATTGATGGATATTGATACACTGCATCGATACTATTACCGGTACACTATGCATGCTGTATCGTCGTATTGATGTACAGCCCTTACTGTAACTATATTTGGAGTTATTTATAAAGCTAAAGCTGCTTTTTATTTCCTATATTGACCATTATAAGATCATGTATTGTCAACTGGATGGGGATTGTATATACATTACCGGTGTTTCCATGACAATGAAAGGCTAATATTACAGTCTTTATTATTTGTTAATGAAAAAATTAACCCACAGAGCTTTTAATCAGAAATCAGACACATAGGAAATGAAGCTTACTGTCATTAAGTATATTGTACCTGAAAAGGCTAAATGATACCCAGCCCTAGTCTTATCTAATACTTAATCTAAGATTTAAGTATGTCATCTGCAGAGTTCCATTTTGGTTTAGGGCTAGATGACACTGACCGGGTTGTAGCACTTGCTCCTTATAACGTTATTTTGTATCCTGATGTCACTCCTTGGGTCAATGTTTTTTTTTATTAAATACAAAGCTTTTCTGTTTCATTCATCACCAAATTAAACTATTCTGAATATTAATAAAGGTCAACCACATGGCAGAGTGGGGTCGACTCTTTGGACACAGATGACACCTGTAACATTCAGCCATTGGTCACTGCATTCTGTAAAGCTCATTACAATGTTTGTATTGTATTGTAATGTTTGGGACCACTATTTGACATTGAATGTGGAACAGTTCACAAGTTAATGGCTTTCTGACAGTACTGCTGAATTGGAAATGTCCATTTCATGTGAGTAAGTGATGAAAGTGTCATAATTTTTTGTCACGGTACCCAGCCCCCTTGTCAGGTAGCATATTTTGTTACAAACTGCGCTTTCAGCACAATCCATCCATTTTGCACAATCACAGAAAATTTGGATATTCATTGGCTCTAAACCCAGGCCCATTGTCTACCACACCTGTGGGTCCTGGGTAGGTAATCAACGCCACTGCTGGGTCATAACAAGGAGGATCCCCCAAAAGGTGCACTTGTTTGTGAGTGAAACACAACTGTTAGGATTAGTCTCCCTATTAAGCCTGCAGAGCGCCCATTCTGGGTGGTTGACCAACAGTTGAAAAACTCACTACTCCTCAGCTGAAATTCAAACTCCCAATCTCCAGGCTTTGAGTCCTTTGCTCTCTACCCCTAGATTACAGAAGCCAGCCAGGTGATATTTGTTTAACATTTCCAGAACTCTTTGTCAATATCTCATTCTAGTTAGGTATGGCAATCAATGTGAAAGCAAACAATGTGGAATTTATCGATGTGATAGATCTGCTTACTCTTTTTTTACATACAGATTTAAGTTAAGTCTGCAGCTGGTGAGCAGTGATAATAAGATAACCATACAATAAATTTTTCCTTCCCTAGCTGCCCTAGGCAGGGATTAGCTTACAAGTATTAACACATGTAGATGGGTAATACTGTCAATGTACTCATAACTGTTATAAAAAGATGTAAATCACCAAATACCTGTACTTAAACATATCACTGGTCATGTGCAAATCAAGAGTGTTATTCATATATGATATACCTAATACACTAGCAACTGGACCATATGACAGTATGCCTGTAAGATTCTGGGCTCTCATACTCAAATCTGGAAAATAAAGTCCTTTTACATATTTTTAAATCCAATTTTTTTTCACATTAAAAGGAAAATTCGGCAGAAATATTGCCTAAGAACACACAACACAAAATAATCTATGAGATATATCTGGTTTTGCATACAATCCTTTTCTGACAATTGTAAATGTTCTGGGTATACATCCCTTGTTCTATATCTATATTTTCTTTCTGACTTCATGTACCATATATGGGAGTCGAAAATGAATGGAAAAGTTAACAGGTGAAGCAAGTCTGCATATTTAAGTTGTAATCCTCCATGTATTTAGGGCTTATTACCTTTATGTTACCATAGATATTTGTTTTACAGTTTACAAAGCCCAGAGAAAATAAAATGTCATCAATTGGACAGAGATTTTAGGTGATTAAATTTCGGTGGTTTTACTTAATAGTTCTGCTTTCATCCCACTCATATTATGGATATCATAAATGTAAAAGACCTGACACATAAAAAGTCAGAAAAATGTTAAGTCACTTCCAAATTCTGATACAGCATGTTTTACTAACACTGGTAAATTGAGGTAATATACCCACCTTTAAAGTCAATGTCTAGACCACTGAACTCGAGCTCTGTCCCCTGTAGGGCTTCCCCGAGTGTTTCATGGTAGTGACCGATGCTGACTTTGGGACCAGGACAGAAAGGAAGTGAGAAGTAGGAGTAGGTCTCCTGTCTGTTGTGGTACGGTCCCACTGTGTTCATCCATAATACTACCTCCTCTCCATCGTCATACTGAAATATAAAATAATGCATTAAAATATCAATGCATTCAATAGCATCCCTAAGAATAAATTGTAATTGATTCTCAACCTTGGAAATGATTTGATTCAATCATTTTTTGCTTGCCCGTAAAAGGTTTTACCAGTGACGTTGTCAAGTCCCCAACATCAGAGTCCGAAGAATGAGTCCAGGCCACTCGAATCTGAGTCCTCAAGGTTCTAATCCAAGTCAACTTTCTTTGAGTCCGAGTCATTTAGAACCTGATTCCAAGTCAAAATCCAATACAAACAGTCTTATTAAAAGACATTCAAAAAGGATATAAATTTGTGATAATCATGGAAATGTTATTTGAGTTTACAACTAACAAGTGCCCTTTACTTAAATGTTTAACTGGGGCACCCCAAAGCGGAGCATCCCTCACATAGGGCATAATTAGAATGGGTATATTACACAATGTGAAAATGAGGAGGACAGCTCTCTGGCCTTGACCTCCTGTGACCTCAAACTAAACAGGGTTCTTCATCCATGGGTGGGTGAGCCTCAAATTGATAGGGTTCTCCATCCATGAGTAGGTGGGCAATATTTGCAAGATGAAAGGTTTTAGTCAAATGGTTTGGCTTAAAATGGGTCAAAAAGCTCTTTCAGGAAGTGGGTCCTGTGGCCATGATCTTTGACCCCATGACCTCAAAATCGATAGGGTTCTTCATCTATGGGTGGGTGAGCCATATGTGCAAGGTGAAAGGTTTTGGTGAAATGATTTGGCTTGAAATTAATCCACAAGCGAATTCCGGACGGACAGACAGATGTATGAATGGAGGCATTACTATATCCCTTTCGCACTTCGTTGTGAGGGGATAATTAAGTTTGAAGTCCGGACTCGAGTTCTACATCACTTCGTTTTACGCAAAATTGCACAGCAAAACAGGAGTTGAAGTGTCAGTGTTTAGGCTTCTTTTAGACAGAGGTTTTGGTCAGAGCCATTTGGCTTGCTAGCAATGAAACTGATATTAAAAAAATGTGTGTGTAACTTGTGCTGATCAGTCAAATGAAGCTATGCTTGTGTCCTGCTTGATAAAAGCAAATAAACATGGTATAAAGCTTGGGTAATACTAATAAACTTGGCAACACCCTGGGCTGGGAAAAATCATGGTTAAATACTTTTGACCCTGGTTTTTAAGGTTTTAACCACTGGGTTGGGTGATATAGGTTTTTATCTGGGTCAAATGTGATTCCTGTTACATGGGATGCAATCAGACAGCTTACATGGCACCAACGCTTAAAATAAATGTTTGAAACCTGCCTTTTCAAATTGCATGAACTCCAAAATTGCAAAAAAAATAATCATGTTCATAACAAACCAAATCTTCAAGAAAATTCCTTGATATGATTCTTAAATTCCTGACAAACCAACCAGTGGTCCATGGTAGAAGATGATGTTCAGATACAGTATTCAAACACTTGCCAAATGTGCCACAATCAAATGAATCTGCAAGGTGCAGTTGGGCTCTTGACACCATCCTGTATTATTGATCTGAAACCTGCTGTCAAATTCCAGGTGTCCTGCAAAAATTTATTGCAAAAACACCTGCATTCTCAAAGGATTTCAACAAATATGAAATAACAAGATTTGTGAGAATGCGCAAATTCATACAAATGAGTCTGTGCATGCTGGAGAATAGAGATCAACACAAACCTATACATATGCACAGCTATCTTGGAGAAAAATCAATGCCAAATGCACCATGGCTCTGCACACACGAGACTGGCAGGTTTGTGCATCCTATGTTAAATGAAGAAAGTGAATTAACAGGCATTTGTTGCAAATATCTTTGATAGGATCTATTTGTTCTGAATCATCAAATATATAGAAGGTTGAATGTAAAAGAATGGTGATGTTCTGTGTACAAAATGACAATGCAATGGCTTCAGAACAGTTCATTTCATGGTGCTTTGTTTTAATGCTAGATAAATTATGATGAGTTTTCTGTATCATCATCCAAACTAAAGTAGACAAATACAACATAAAAAGTATCAACACCTGTTTTTAATTTCAGAGAAAAATCTCTATCAGTGTTAGTAGCACTGCAAAGGCTTCAGGATAGTAAGAGAGTGGCAAACAAAACTAAGTAACTGTTGCCAGATTTTGTTAAGTTGGTGGCAGTAGGTGTCCAGACTCACAACAGAAAAGTTTCATTTGAATCATTAGCATTAGTTTCACTTTTAGAAGTAAGTTATAAAGTGGCTGGAGTAAGCTTCCATTATATATTTGTTTTGGTGTGATGGTCATTTCCAGTTGATTCAATTAAATGTTTCTCGACTCCACTTAGACCAATCAATGATAACAGCAGGTAAAACAAAGTGTCAAATGATATATAATCTAATAGTATACAGGTTCACAGCACTTCACTGTCACAAAAACAAAATTTTCCTAAATTCTTCCTATTTTACCCCCATTAAACAGCTTCTATTTTATTACCCGGTACAGTGTACAGTGAACACTGAACATGAAATTAAGACACCAGTATCATAGTATGTATAAAACTTACAAACCAAATTGTATCAAATTGACAACTGAAAAAAAGGCATGTCATGGCTAACCAGTCAGTGCATTATATACACTGTTTGGACATTAGACAAAAATTTACAGCCTGATTTTTGTTCTCTTATGAATACAAATTTCCCATCTTCTTAAAGGTCAATGGCTTTCCCTGACTTGAAAAATGTTAACTGATTTTTAAGGTTTTCATGGATTACCAGGAAGTCTTGGAACCCTGAATAAAGCCTGGGCATCTTATACTTTATGACATAAAACTGACAAATTTATACTTGAAAGTGATTAAGTTAAATGCACAAGTATAACAAGAACCTTTACCTTTACACTATAATATCATTTTGAAGTAAATTACTTTATCACACAGATTGTTACAGACACTGACAAGACCAGCATCATTGGAGAAAAGGGGGTGGGGGGGGGGGGGGGATTAAGAACTAAAATACTCGCACTAGAGGGGGAAAAAATCCACTTTGCCTCTAACTGTCCAACTACTGAGCATGTTGTTGAAAGAATACAAAATACTGACATCAGGTCTTTCATCAAGTCTACAGCAACGTGTCAAATCAACACACCTCACCAGGTAATATATATATATGATATTACAATATTCAGTTAATAATTACATTGTTATTAAGATAACCTGAAAAGATCACACAATCAACCCATGGTTTTAGCTCATGGAATATGACCTTAGTCCTTACTTTATCCTGATTTTATGGAATAAATAAATGGTAAAAAGGCACTTCCTAACTAAATCCTATGCTGATAACCTGGAAGTTTCCACGTGACTGTGAGTATAAGTTCCGGTCAGATGAAAACAATGTATGAATTTGTCAAATCACTTGGTCAATATGTGATCATGGGACAGGATACACATGTATGTGTGCTGATCCTAAGCTCCTCAACCAAAAGTACAAGGTGTGGCCCTTAGAAACCCTAGCCTGAATAATATCACACATTTGTTCTGATGAAGTACTGTGAGAAATGGTAATCTTTTTCATTCTTGAAAGACATACATATTAACATGTACATATACAATAATACAAAAGTATATAGAGTGACAAGAGTCTTGGACTTTTGAGGCACTGGGAATACTGTCACCCAGAAAAGAATGGCCAACAGCCTCCTCAGTTCCCCAGTCTAACCTCTATTGATCTAGGCTCTTTAAAGAAGTTTTTTTTATGTTGTAGCTTGGGTGTGTTGTTTATTTAAGGGTGACGCCCTGTACTTTTCAGGGCCTTTTGTAAAGTTGTATATATGGTTTCTGGCTCCGTGGGAGGCAGTCTGATACTCAACAACTGTGTTTACAGATCTATTCAAGATACCATTCACATGCTGCACCTACACAGAGGACACACCCCCTCCAGTGGTACCTTTTATAGTCCATTCCATCCCCTCATGTCCACCTGTTTTTTTGCTATGAAAATTTTTAATAGTTAAATTTCAAGAGAAACAATTTTAGTGTAGAGGATTAAAGGACCTAATTTTCAATAAGGTAAATAAATACCTACCTTACATTATTTAAGACACAGAATTATTTGAAAAATATGAGAAATCAGTCTACATTTTACAACATATCAGACCCACTTATGACGGTCAAGGTCATTGGTCACATGCAAAAACAGCCTCAACTGACAGCTTCTGATTGGATGATCTCATGTAAACATTCTAAAAAATATAACCAGCTAAAACAAAGATGGCTGCTTATGGAGGGACACATCATATCTGCCAGATCATGGTGAAGAGACTAAAATGTTGTGAAACATAAACGGGGGATTTATTGTAAGATCCTAAATTGCCTTATTAGGTTTTCACTTCCATGTGTTGTTTTCTTGGAAATTATTGAAAAGTATAAACATTTAAGTAAATCATCTACAAAAAACAGGTGGACAGCAGGTGATGAAACAGACTATAGTCAGCATGACATTAATATCACCATATCAGCACTTTTACTAGATTAAGCACTGTTCCAACAGAAAAGTTCACTTTTTCAATATAAACCCCCTTAGTACACCAAGAATACATATTCAAGCAACCCTGATTCTTAAATTCCAAATGTTCAGTTATTCTAAATGGAATTAACATTGTACGTGGTATCCTCTCTCTGGGGAGATCCCACCTAAAACACAAATACACCACGCACCCGTTGTCTCCGACCGATAAATCATGCGGGGCGGGGCCCTTCCCCAAGTGATACCTAGCCACCTCTAAAGACTAATGTCACTGACACTTCATACCTGTCCCCGCCCACACCGTTGATACTGACAGTGGACTTTTCTTGTGAAACTTTAAACTGTCAAACAATATAAATTGTTTTAAAAATTTGCTAAGATGAGAGTCTGGATAAATATACAAGCCCGAACCGGTCCCAATTGACTGCCACATCGCCCTGCTTGACGACGTGAATTATGGGAGTCATACATACCCGGTACCCAAACTGAAAGTAACAGCTTTTAAATTTAGGCAGAATATATTATAGATGAAATGATATCGGAGGTGTTTATGAAAAGGTTATATTAAAGTTTAACTAAAGTAAGCGAGGAACGTTGTGGCTTCCAGGGAATACATCATGAATTCCAACTTAATTGGAGAATTGTTTGTTGTTTTATGGAATATCTATGGAGACTATACTTACTGAATGGCTATGTTCGTCCGCTTCCGTGAAAGCTACAACTACCAACGTCATGTAAACAATATATAAGATTTTTGACTTTAACATTATTGGGTTTTTACCCTGATGGCCACCTTAGATATCCCGATGTTACTAGATTTTGCTAACCGGTACACATAGCAGTTAAAGCTCCTATTCAAGATGGCTGACCTTCCACGTCAACTTCCTTGCGAATGGTTTCACCTGTCGCCAACAGAGGTAGCTGCTTCTAGGTGGATTCTCCTTTTCGACTCGGCGAATCTGTGAAATGCGCTCGACCGACCCAGACTCACCCAGTGGTAATAGAAATTCCCTGACTCTGTCTATTGTTATCCATATCGATTTCCAGAATTCATAACTACCACGTATAATTATCAAATAGCTGTTAATGGTGCAACTGTCCGGTGCTAGAACTTTTGCACACATGAAAAATTTACGTGGAAACCAATTTATAGTTGTGGATGTTTCCTCCTATCACATATCGAATACTTACATTCTACGACCGGCAATACAGAATACAACCGTATCAACTTAGCCGAAAATTCGAAAAGGAAGCGATACCTCTAAATCGGAAAGGGTTTCAAGTGTATTATCACAAGTTTTCTCATATTAATATCTATGGTAGGCCTACATTTAAAGTTAATTTTAGTCCTGCACAAACTTCTAATCAAACATTCTCCATCAACATAAAATGCGCCAAATAGCTATTGGGCCCAACTATATAAAGATGTGTAAGGCCAAAAAAGCCTTAACCATTACCAGTAGATTTAAAATATATACATGTATATATATATATATATATATATATATATATATATTTATATATATATATATATATAAATATGAACATGTGACAAAAAAATATAACGGTGCAGAAATATATAAGAATGTTAACTCATACCAAAGCCAATTTTGTGGTTTATAGCATTGAAATAAGTGATCGGTACAGTTAATTATTTACTCGTGGGCATAAAGTAGTTTTTCAGTCTGTGACGGAAACAAAGTTTTAGAACTGCACAAATGCAGATTTACAACTGCACATTTCTACTTATAACAGCCAAACTAGGGGTCAACAGCACATTAAATATGGCCTGTAGTGTTAATGTTAATATCTAAACAAGTATATACAATCATATATATAGACCTTAAACACGCAAATGCATCAGGGTATTTAATATGAAACCCATATATAACATATTTAAAAAGCATGACAAGAATGTCCAGTAATCGTTACATGATTTTTTATGATCACAAATCATCGGTTTCATTGTGTGAAACTATGTGAACTTTGACCTTTTTGTCTCCGCTTGGAGGGTTTGCGTTCATCCCCGTCCACGTGTGTTAATTTGTGTGATTGTTCACAGCATAACCAAGGGCGGGTCCAGGATTTTTGAAAGGGGAGGGTCCAACCCAGAAGTCTGATAAAAAAAACCTAAATCCGGTCCCAAGGTCCAGAAAGGAAGGGGGTCCAAACTGGAAATATTGGTTTAAACACCGGTAAAAGGTTGTTGCGGCTCCAAAGAAGGACCCCCCCCCCCCCCCAGACCCGCTACTGATAACTCACACCATCATGAACGGAATATCATGAAATGATCAGAGAATTTTGGGAATGGGCCGATGAAGAGGCGATAAGACATTGGTGTGGATCTGGTACGTGATCAGGATTCAGTAACGTCATCAAGGGATATTTACAAATGTAAAGTCACATGTAATATGCAAGAATGAACCTGGGAATATGGGCCGAAAAAGTAAATACAAACACGGTTATTGGAGCATCCAACAATAAGGACCTCCACATGGCGGATGATTGCATTCTTCAGAAAGCGGATTTCTAGTTTCTTAATATCTGCATATGGAATCTTTGATTGGAGGGGTAGGGCGTATCATCTTGTTAGGTACATATGAACATTTAAAATAACATGTTCATCGGCACAATAGTTCACTTTGGCTGAAAACAAAAGATTCACAACAAAACCATGCATCCTGCCACATCAAGTTACTATCTCCAATGTACTTGTCTTTACGGTCCAAGTGTGTCTTGTTTATCATTACCAGAGGTCATATATGGGGACAAATCCCAAACAAGATGAAGGAACAAGAAGGAGGAAAAGCAGAAGAAACTATATACGGCTTGAAACTTGAAAATCATGATTCGTGATGTCGCCACGAGTTGGCGTGCACGCTATATTTATATTTTGCACCATTGAATGTGCCCGATGCAGGCTTTTTCTACTGGTGTACATGATTAAACAAACGGTTTTAGAACGAACTAATGGCAGATAACATAATATTTTAAGGAGAAAACGCTACAGTTCGTGCATATTTAACATACCTGGTATGTGAATAGGACCCTTTAATCGCTCTATATAAGGTCTATTTTACTTCTGTATCGTTAACTATCTTTTCCTGTGTTTATAAAATCTGAAACCCAAAATTCGTGACAATAATATATGTTTCTTGTTTTATTTTTACTTCATTCACATTCATTTGGCAGTGTCCCCTACAAGTCATGGACCTATCGTTAAAAAATTACGATTCGGTTTCATCAATGAGTAGGTGAGGCCTTTAGGCAAGAAAGAATTGGCTAGGTTTAGAAAGTTATCTGGATGACTTACACGGCATTGGCAGAGGTATGCGCTCTCCAAGTGTTTTTACTGCCTCCGCCATGCAGGAAGGGTATGTGTTCATGCATCTACTTTCGTGCGTGTGTGTATTTGTGTGTTTGTTCACAACATAACTCAAGAAGTCATAAACGGAATCCCATGAAACTATCAAGCTATTTTGGGAATGGGTTATGGTATAACAGAATATATAGATTTTTGTGTGGATCCGGAAAATGATCCGGATTCAGGAATGTCATCAAGTATTTATGTATTGACAAAAGCACAGTCACTTATGCATGAATAAACCTAGGAATATAGGCCGATTAAGTCAATGCAAACACATGGCGGAGATTACATTCCTTATAATGCAGATTTTTAGTGTTAAATATTTATGGTGGCAAGGAATTTTTAGAACGGACTGAAAGGGCATAGTGACGTAGTTTACCTGGATACAATGCAATTATAAACTACTGCTGCTGCGTGTTGACATATTATATATTTATATATTATATGACATAATTAAATAATATTACCTTTCCAAGTCCACGTATACAAGCGATCCCGCGCTTGTGTCATCAACCACCATACGCACTTTATTTTGTGTGATACTGAATATGTTTACAAAATCCACAGACACTCACGAAGCTCCTCTCACTCGGAATTCAATTATTAAAATAATATTTTTTTGTTCAGATTTTGATGTTACCAGTCTTTGACAGAAAACCCTGTTTTTCTGCGTCCCTTTTTTTGAAAAATAAATCCTGCATACAGCTCAACTAGAAAGCAGTAAAAGGCCGCATGTATACCTCCGCCAATATTCTAGATAACCAGATTGATCCGCAATATCGTCGGGATCCTGGCCTTTGATCTATTACGTGAGCTCAGGAAATTATTGATGAATCGAAGCACGGTGTACTTTGCTTTGTATGTCGGCCAATGAAATACATACGCTCCTTTGTAAATGTATTTATATTAATGAGACTAATATAACAAGAATTATGACTGAAGCGTACCCCACAACTGAAGGGCCCGCCCGGTGAACCTGCCCACGAGGAAAAGGACACTACACTGTCGCGCCCCCTAATGACAATAATGCAAATTAAAATTTCTGATCGAAGTGCTGTTGAATATTATTACTGGGCGAACCGTTTCCTTTGGCAGAAATGATTAATATGTCTATAGTTAGTGTTATGTTTATACTCTTATGAAAAATAATTCTCTTAAATGAAAGACAGTTTTATTCAGGCAATCTGATCAGCATATACATAAGCAAATACAATGACATACATGCAGTTTTTCATATATAATCAGGGGCGTAGCCAGGATTGAGGTAGGGAGGGGGCCATGATCAGTGGCGGATCCTAAAATTCGAAAACGGGGTGAGGGGTGAGGGACGATAATATGCATGTATGTGTACTAATATATATACGTGTATATGTATATATGTATATATTATTATTATTATTATTATTATTATCATACTATGCGTTATATATGTTTAGTGTTTGAAAATACAGATTTTTATTTATTTTCAATTATGAACCATGGTTTCATTAAAGTTAGTTACAGGTACATGGGGATGGTATTGGTATCTCCCTCCCATATTGGGAAATTATTTTGATATGCAATGTAAAGAGAACATATTGAGGCAATTTTTACAAAAACATTTGGCTTTCCTGTTCCTGAAAAACGTTTCCCTTATGTCTTTGCGTTATATAGTCAAACTGTAGAGGGGTTCAATATTTAATATTTATATTTCTTCAAAATAAGGATATAAAATTCCAATCGTTTTCAACATGTTAAAGTCAATGGCGCAAAAGTGCGTTTACGTTTATAACTTGCAAAATATTTAAATGTAATGATAGGAGTGAAATAACTGATATGTTGAAGTCTTATGTTAAACTTTGCATTTTACCGGGGTCCGTGGTCTCGACAGCACACAAGTATCCTAAGAGCACATATCGCGAGTTCCAGTACCGGTATCACCAGAGGAGCTGTGATATATATATATATATATATATATATATATATATATATATAATTCTGGTTACTCTATTTCAGTACTTAAAAATATAAATTTGAACATATAATTCTTTTGCTAAATGTTATTTAAAGAAATTATAAATGTTTCTTGTGAACATAATTATTTTGGTAATTAAGGCACAAATCAGTTTGAAATCCTTTCGAAACATTCCAACAGGCATATTATGATTTATATAATATACTTATATTTTTTTTATTTAATTAGATCGTTTTTGTTTATAACATTTGCTTAAACCTGACAAGACATGAGATCTGTATATTAAATTGTATATTAAACAAACCCAATGGACTACTTGACAGCAACCTCGAGAACATGACCCCGTCGGAAATACTTGCATGTTTAGCATAAATTAGCATATACATATATGTATGCATATGATCAAGATGTTGTGGAATATGGCAGGTCTACTTTCATCAGAGGTAGCAGAGTCTCATGTACTCTTACATGTCCAAGAACATGATGAAAACGATTGTAATATTTTGCATTTCCTTGAATCATTTAAATATAAAACTAGATACACTGATAAGTCGTAAAAAATATGGCATTGTAAAAGGATGGGTTTTGTCTGCAGGTATATGTCTAAGTTTTGTTCACGGGGTAACAGTGTGATCTGTGTTCACGGACGACACTGCAGTCGAAAGTTTTCTTCGATCATACAGATGGATGCCCCCCAAATGTAGTCCCGATTTTACAAGGTGTCCATAAAAGTAACCTATATCGATTGTATAGGGTTAATTGCCCAGATTCAAAATGATCACATATTCCGCTTGCTAGCTATCTCATCAAACAGACAAATCTCATGGGAATCGAGTGGAATGCCTTTTAAATGTTAACATAATCGTAAGGACCCTGCATTGTGCATCCAGTCAGGTGTTAATGCTTGAGCAAATGTTTACATTTGCTCAAACAGCTGGATGTTTCAGAAGTCCGAAAATCTTTCTGATTCGAAAGGGAAAATACCTCCTATACATGTCCTATCACAGTCTTGTCGTTTATTTTTGTCGTATATTTCAATCAGACCCCTTCAATGAAACGGCGAAATACCTCCGTCGAATCTTATATATTTTTGTTATGACCTTGGAAGGACATTGCCATAAATTAAACCTCTGCATCTTTATTTACTTGCTCAACAACGGTGTTGGAGGAAACCGTCTCTGTCAATGTATATGGTGTGTTCCTGTCATATTTGCGAATGCTGTCAACCTTGCTCATCCACCTCTGATTTATTTAATTGGCTTTGTCTCTAACTTTCACTCTGCATCTGCAAAGAAAAATGATCAGCAACATGGCGGTCATAGAGCACTTTTTAAAACCCAAATATGGCCGTTAGTGATCCTGTTGTAAGATCCGTCTTAGTCAAACCCGGCTTAGATGACCAATTTGAAAAAAAACGACCACTTTATCAAGGTCCCATTAGTGGTCGCTATTATATAATATGAGATTTTATTATATATTTTAAATATATATATATATGTATATATACATGTATAATTTATGGACTAATTTATCTTTTAATTCCACCTGGACCCGTGCCCACATCCGTGTTAGAACTGTAAAAAATACCAAACAACTCGTTTTTTTCAAGAACAATAAAAAAAGGTAAATTCTACCGAAGATGGAAAGAGAGTCTAATGTTTAAAACAAATTTGGCAAGTGTTACCCAAATTTAACTCTAAGGTATCATTAATAAAGTTGATTACAAGGATTCCTTGTCAACGGAGCAACACTGGGAACTGCTACCTGAGGAACAGCTCCATTCACACCTGTGGAAGGGGCACCGAGCACCCGAATGCTAGTGTACAAGAACCTGCACAAAGCTAGTCTTACTTTTTTTAAGCAATACAAAACTTCACATAGGAGGTTACTTAGTATGTTAAATTAATATTTACAATCACAGAAAAGTAGCTATGAACACTGACGTCATTTGATATTCCAATGTAAAATGAATAGACTTAGCCAACAGTGGTATGGTTATGAATTAGTCGGGTGTAATATATCTGAGTTTACTTAAACTCCCACGGTCTCCTCGTGCCTGGCTCAAAGGAGTTAGACCTTACACGGTTCACCGCTCAAACTGACAGCAGCGTGGTGGATCTATTGTATGATTAAAAAATTTGTTAAATTCTATATGAATATTTATCTTGGCGCCAGGTTCAGTCTTTTGTATCTGACATGACTGAATATGTTGTGGAGTTCCAACGGACGTTCAAAGACAAAATGTGCGACGTTATCCTCGGGATAAAAACATAATCCAATAGGCTGAAATTTGTCCACACTCATCACTTAAATTAAAGAATGACCCGTTATATGAACAGTTTTTTTTATTATTAATTATTGAATTTACCAAATTTTTGTGAATACATAGATCTTTTTTATTAAAATCACTTAAATATTACAAACAAAGTCACATTAAACAGACCACAATGTTCCATGTAATTTAAAATATAGAATCTGAACATGTAACACATAATACACACAACGAAGGCATAAAATTATTAAATAAATTATATGTATGTGGATATGTGCGTAGTGTATGTGCTATGGAGAGAGAGAGAGAGAGAGAGAGAGAGAGAGAGAGAGAGAGAGAGAGGACATGCTGAAAACACAGATGATTTTTATTGATGGTGATGGGGAGAGATTGGTAGAGTTTATAAATGAAACTTCAAAGGCACTATATATTGTTTATACGATGCTACTTTTCTCTATAACAATGACGTTTAATTGATTAGGAACGGGTGACACTGGAAATGCGGGAAGTAGATGGAAAGTAACTTTAAATAGAGGCATGGGACCTGGACATTTGAGTGGTAAAACGCTCGGCCTTCTCCGCTGGCGACCCGGGTTTGATTCCCGGCGTGGCTACGAGAGAGGGCTGTGGTTGCCTGTCCAAGGTCGTTGGTTTTTTCCGGGTTCTCCGGTTTCCTCTACCCATACCGACTACCGAGCGCCAACATCCGAGCCATGGAGAGTGCCTTGTATTAGTAATTATAACTAGTTGTACAATCCATGTAAAATAAATAAAGTTTATATTAAATAGAGGCATGTTCTTTATCTTAAGATAAATACCGATTTAAACATACTTTTTATTATAGAATAATCTTTAGATTAAGTTCTTTCTGTAATGTAATTGTGACGAAGAGACTATATACCGCGTATCGAGTCGCTTATATTGAAACACACCCCGCGAATGGTTCGCCACTCATATACCCGCTAGGGTTCGCTGTCGCGTCTGGATTTATCATGGCAACGTAACTTCGAAAGTTAACTAGACTTCTTTGTAAATGTTAAACAACAGTAAGTGATCTTCATCCATCCACACGTTTTATCTGATCATAGTTCAATGCCTTTATCTGTCAAAGATCAAAAGAAAAGCTCGGATGTAAGAATGGATTGCGGCGGTGACAAATGCATTTTACAAGGACTACACATTTCGTCTACGTCACTCCTGCCTCGACATTGAAAATATAGATAAACATAGACATGAACACCAGTGCAGTGAATTACTAACTCAAGGGGACCTAGATAAGACTGCAACAACAAAACTCCAAAAGCAAATAAATAATATACGGCTACTGTGGTCAGGGGATAGAGCACAGGACTCAACCACCGTGGATGGTGAATTCGAAATCCAGTCGAGAAGCGGTGAATTTTTAACGATCGGTGTGACCCAGGGTGAGTGCTCTGAAGTCTTGATAGGAAAGCTGTGCCCTCCCATTACTTGCAAACGAGTACGTGTTTGGGGGTAATATAACCTAAGAATATAGATTTTACCCACCCAAGACCCACAGGTGGGGTTGTTACCGGATCTGCTTAGCACATGGATAAAATGAGAGGACGCTTGCATGAGCAACCGCCCTGTTACGTCTTGAACTGTCTAATACTGACATAGAATTCTGTAGGTAAACCATTGCTTGAATAACGGAGGTGGATACATCATTCTAAAATTTAAATAAAAAGTACATACAATTCCTAAATCGAAGCCTACATATATCAGGGATCCATTGAGTCTTCTATAACTACGTATATGACATAGGAATAACATGTCAAAGGACTCGTTGAATATAAAGGGGCATCGAACTATATCCATTAGCTTAATAACCTTATCTTTGTGTTTTATATTCCGTTTACACTTTTAAATTAGGAATGGCCATGCCAACAAAATATGGAACAGTATTTCGCATATTATTATGTAAATAAATTGAAGAGATTGCTCTTGAGACTATACGGCTGGTTATTCTAACACCAAGTTATCAGTATTTATCTTTTATGGTTATGTCCAAAGAAAGCCTGTTTTTTGGTGTTGTATATATATATATATATATATATATATATATATATATATATATATATATATATATGTGTGTGTGTGTGTGTGTGTGTGTGTATTAGACTAAGTGAAATTCCGAAAGGACGGCGAGTACTGGATGCGACCGGGGGCCGGGGGGGGGGGGGGGCATGGCCCCCTGCGGCCCCCCTCTGGCTACGCCCCTGATATATATATAATGACATGCACCTTGGAAAGCACCAAAATGTTGAATAGAAAACCTATTTCCATAGTGGTCCATATAGCTGCCAAGACGATATGCAAGGAGCAAATTAAAAAATACAATGATAAATAAACCATAAAAGTAGACTAAAAATGTTATTTACCCCTGAGTAGATGAGTATAGGAGTATAGTATATCTAATATGACAATTTGACTAGTAATTACAATATACAATTATTACTTAATTAAACTATAGTTAGAAATAATAATATCTTTAAATAAAGGTGAGCATAATACTCAGAAGTACATTCAAAAGACCATGGCAATATGAGGTAACATTATAAGGATTCAAATAATAAATAAATCCCCTAAAAAGTAATAAACTATGAACACAGTGTTCGGACTAATTACTACCCTGAGTAATAAAAAAGTACATATAATACCCTTGATTTTACAAGCAAATGATGAAAACCAAGATATATTAACTTAATAGATTAAAATGTTTGAAAAAAAAAACATATCCACTGTTTCATTTGCCTGAATATGGCAAAGTAGACCTATTTCATAGTTTAATACCTATGGAAAAGAAAGTATGACTAGCTGCCACATCAACTCTAGGTAATTTAAATGCGTGGTGTGATGATCGTGTTGTATATGTATGTGATGATTTCACATGATCAAACTGATCTTGGAGATATAATGGTGCATGCCCATGAAAAATGTTGTACATGTGATTTAATTTCAATTGAGTAACTCGATTTTCCACAATCAACCACACCACAAATAAATCCAATCCTATTTTGTTCATTTTATGAAGAATCTTTTTACGAGAGCGATACTGAAAGTTTCGTTACCTGAAAGGTATATATATTTCTTTTCAATTAAATTCTTACAAAATAAGTTTTCATACTCGGAGACGACAGGAGCGTCAGAAACCTGGGTTGCTCAACGAAGTCAAGCCTATACATTAATAGTAGGGGCTGCCACCTAGCGGTGAATTTATAACTAACTGAACATGCAAGTTGTATCACTATCATGCATGTACCAACATGCAAGTTGTCGATAGGCTGCACGCGACTTCCCGCGTTGAACGCATTGAGCAGATGCAAACTGGAAGTCAATAAAAGAGGTACACTGAATTCAAGTAGGTGCTACTGATTTAGTCACATTTACTAATATACATTTTTATCTGAAATGGCATCAGCAGTTACGAATAAATATGCCTGCTGTGGGAATTCCCGGTCTCCTTTGTAGCCCCAGGTTACAGCTAGCCTGCATGATGGGAGGCGTACAGGTATCTTATTTGTTCCATAAGCGGAAACCCTCCGGCAAAAAGCAATGTTGGTGTATTGTTTATTAGCCAGACGTTAGCCCCGTTTGATTTGTGTTCTGGAGGTCCTTTGTTCAATCCCCGACTGAGAGCTTGATGAGAAAATTCCATCATAAATTTCCAAGATCTGCTGTAACATGGCAACTACAGGGTACTCGTGCAAAGGGAATTCTTATCTGACGGTTAATTAATAACTATACTCAGCATCATACCATTAATTAGTCAGTGGTGTCACCATCTGTCCGAGAAAGCTATTTTTAAAACAGGGCCTCTCTCAGGCCCCGTTGTGTTTTTGTTTATAAGATATTAATGATTTTGTGAATACTAACAATACAAAGGCAAATTTTCTATGATGTGATATTACTTTTGAAATTGAGGATATAAAATACAGCAACATACAGAAGCACACATAAACACAACTAGGAACACATGTGAATATAAATGTTGTACCATCGAAAGAGCTATAAAATTATGTTTCCATGTTAAAATCGCTTATATGATTTTGTAACTGTGATTTATCCATGTGTCCGTCAGCGTATATGCGTATATGTGTAAGAATCGCTCCTGTGGCGATATCCACGCATATAGGGTCTGCGCGTAATCAGGGATTCAGGGTATAAAATGACGTCACTCCATCGTCTTTTTTTTCAGGAAAGTCACCAGAGAACTTAGCACTCCCTATATACAGGAAAGTCACCAGAGAACTTAGCACTCCCTATATACAGAGTGACAAGAGGACGGGACTAGAAGCTTGCATTCCAATGTCACGTGTGCGTCGGTCATGTGATTATCAGTCGTTATACCTAGAGGGACATTCATGTGTAGTGTACATTCGAGAGTAAACAGGACTCAGTGATTTTATGTCTGATTATAGGGTCTCTAGAGATCATCGATTCATTTATGTGGAACGCCTCTCCAGAGAAGTGTAAGTGTACATATAAGATACTTTATTGTTTTGTTTACTCATACCTTTTTCATCTTAGTGTAAGTGTGAGTTTCAGCCGGTTTAGTTCACCGTTTAAAAGAACCTGGAGTGACCATTCCTTCTGGGGGGGGGGGGGGGGGTGACTAGGAAGACCTGCCATATCCACTGAACCACGTCTGCCATGAGGCATATACACGCTCATGGTAACAACTTTACTCGTTCGTGCACTTAATTTATCTAGAACTGTCGGTGATAAGATAAGAAAGTATGAGCGTTATAGGTTATCATTTTTTTTTCTACTATAGAACACAGAGTATCTGTATAAAGCTTAATAGGAGTAGAAAGCCGGTACCTGGTACATGCATGGATACTGTATAACATTGTAATACCCAAGGTTATACTGTAATACACAAACACCCACACACCATCACACACACACACTAACATATATATATATATATATATATAGTGATAAAATAATATATGAAAGTATACCAAGAATAAGCCTATAACTTCAATATTCTTTGAGATGTCAAATAGTAGTCCAATATAGACACTATGGGAATGAATGAAAGAAGAGTAAATGGTGAAATGAGCAGACAATTTATCTGAATGATCGTTTGTATGGAATGCATAAATCAGCAATTTAGTTATGCCATGAATGACAAATTCATAAACAATATCGATCTGATTCTAACAATAAATATAGAATATTGCATATACAATTTGTTTCGCACACAGTCCATAGCATTAAAGGCGTGCGTTCGGTAGTCCTTAGACACTCCATAGAACAGATGGTGGCGTTCGGTAGTCTCTGTGGCACAGATGGTGGCGTTCGGTAGTCTCTAGGCACATCCTTTGGCACATATGGTGGCATTTGGTAGTCTCTAGGCACATCCCATGGTACAGATGTGGCATTTGGGGGGGGGGGGGTTCTTAGGCACACCTAATGGCATAGATGGTCGGCTCGGTAGTCTCTAGGCACTCTCAATGGTACAGATTGTGGCGTTCTATAGTCCTAAGGGACTCCCCATGGCACAGATGGTGGCGTTCGGTAGTCTCTAGGCACTCCCTATGGCACAGATGGTGGTGTTCGGTAGTCTCTAGGCACTCCCCATTGTACAGATGGTGGTGTTCGGTAGTCTCTAGGTACTCCCTATGGTACAACCCGTGGCGTTCGGTAGTTTCTAGGCAGTCCCTATTGTAATGTACTAAGGGCCAGTCTAATTCTACAATTCTCACTCTCTGTATTTCATCATGATTATATACATTATGTAAGTTGCAGGGGTTAAAGTTAATTGGGACTTTGTGTATTCAAATGTCAGAGCTGAGTTGCCAAGCAATTACAGTCATTTTGTAAATACCTGGCAACTCAGCTCTGAAACTGTTCAAGTATCCCGTACACGTCTCATTAATAGACTGAATATGTAAAACCTGGTCTATGGAAGTCTTAACTGACTAGGGTAACAGTTATATCTTTTTATATGTATATATGCATGTGTTTAAGAAAAAATTCACATTGTCATGAATGTACTGTACCTATAGTATACGATAGTATATGTCTTGCCATATATTAACCTAGTAAAGACGATCAGAAATGAGCATCTGGTATGGTATTGGCACAGAACAGAATTATTACAGTGTTACACTGGCATACCTATTAAAGACGGATCAGAAATGAGCATTTGATGTGGTATTAGGATATTCTTTTTCAAAGTTTTGTCAGTATGAACCTGTCAGTTCAGTGCTATTGTGTAGTAAAGTGTTACACTGTTATATATTACCTGGTGAGGACGGATCAGAAATGAGTATCTGGTATGGTATTTTTTTTGGTAAGATTCTCTAAATGTCAACCTGCCTGCTTGGTGGCACAAAACAGAGATTTAAGTGTATCACTGAAATACCTGTTGAAGACGGATCAGAAATGAGCGTCTAGTATGGTATTAGGCAATTTTGTTTCTAAGTTTTGTCAGTCTGAACTGGCCTGATCAGTGATATATTACAGAATAAGGGAAGAGTTACAATGTCACTTGTTTACCTAATAAGGACAGATCAGAAATGAGCGTCAGGTATGGTATTTGGCAGTTTTTTTGCATGTTTTATTTTGTCTGTTAAGTGTTATGATGATAGGAAACTGTTCAAGTATCCTGTACACGTCTTATTAATAGACTGAATATGTAAAACCTGGTCTATGGGAGTCGTAAATGACTAGGGTACAGATGGGTGTGTTCGGTAGTCTCTAGGCACTCCCTATGGATCATAAGGTGGCTTTCGTAGTCTCTAGGCACTCTCTTTGGTGCATATTGTGGCGTTAGGTAGTCTTTAGGCACTCCCCATGGTACAGATGGTGGCGTCCGTTAGTCTCCAGGCACTCCCCATGGTACAGATGGTGGCGTCCGTTAGTCTCTAGGCACTCCCCATGGTACAGATGGTGGCATCCGTTAGTCTCTAGGCACTCCCCATGGTACAGATGCTGGCGTTCGGTAGGCTTTAGGCACTCCCCATGGTACAGATGGTGGTGTTCCGTAGTCTCTAGGGACTCCGTATGGTTATATGGTGGCGTTCAGTACTCCCTAATTCCCTATAGGCACATTCCATGGTACAGATGGTGGAGTTCTGTAGACCTCTGGCACTCCCCATGGCACAGATGGTGGCGTTCGGTAGTCTCTAGCCACTCCCCATGGTACAGATGCTGGCGTTCGGTAGTCTTTAGGCACACCCCATGGTACAGATGGTGGCGTTCGGTTGTCTTTAGGCACTCCCCATGGTGCAGATGGTGGTGTTCCGTAGTCTCTAGCCACTCCCCATGGTACAGATTGTGGCGTTCGGTAGTCTTTAGGCACACCCCATGGTACAGATGGTGGCGTTCGGTAGTCTTTAGGCACTCCCCATGGTGCAGATGGTGGTGTTCCGTAGTCTCTAGGCACTCCCCATGGTGCAGATGGGTGTGTTCGGTAGTCTCTAGGCACTCCCTATGGATCATAAGTTGGCGTTCTGTACTCCCTAATTCCCTATAGGAACTCCCCATGGTACAGATGCTGGCGTTCGGTAGTCCCTAATTCCCTATAGGCACATTCCATGGTTCAGATGGTGGAGTTCTGTAGACCTTTGGCGCTCCCCATGGCACAGATTGTGGCGTTCGGTAGTCTCTAGCCACTCCCCATGGTACAGATGCTGGCGTTCGGTAGTCTTTAGTCACACCCCATGGTACAGATGGTGGCGTTCGGTAGTCTTTAGTCACACCCCATGGTACAGATGGTGGCGTTCGGTAGTCTTTAGGCACTCCCCATGGTACAGATGCTGGCGTTCGATAGTACCTAATTCCCTATAGGCACATTCCATGGTTCAGATGGTGGAGTTCTGTAAACCTCTGGCACTCCCCATGGCACAGATGGTGGTGTTTGGTAGTCTCTATAGGCACTCTCCATGAAACTGATGATACCGTTCTGTAGTCCTAAGGCACTCCCCATGGCACATATGGTGGTTCGGTAATCCCTAGGCACTCCCAATGGTACAGATGGGGGCGTTTGGTAGTCTCTAGGCACTCTCAATGGTACAGATTGTGGCGTTCTATAGTCCTAAGGGACTCCCCATGGCACAGATGGTGGCGTTCGGTAGTCTCTAGGCACTCCCTATGGCACAGATGGTGGCGTTCGGTAGTCACAGGCACTCCCCATGGTACAGATGGTGGTGTTCGGTAGTCTATTGGTATTCCCCATGGCACATATGGTGGTTAAGTAATCCCTAGGCACTCCCATTGGTACAGATGGTGGAGCTCGGTAGTCTCTAGGCACTCCCCATGGTACAGATGGTGGCGTTCGGTAGTCTCTGGGCATTCCCCATAGCACATATGGTGGTTTTGTAATCCCTAGGCACTCCGAACGGTACAGATGGTGGCGCTCGGTAGTCTCTAGGTACTCTCCATGGTACATATGGTGGTGTTCGGTAGTCTCTAGACACTCCCCATGGTACATATGGTGGTGTTTGGTAATCTCTAGGCACTCTCCATGGTACAGCTTGTGGTGTTCCGTAGTCTCTAGGCACTCCCTATGGATCATATGGCGGCGTTCGGTAGCCTCTGGGCATTCCCCATGGCACATATGGTGGTTCGGTATTCCCTAGGCACTCCCAATGGTACAGATTGTGGCGCTCGGTAGTCTCTAGGTACTCCCCATGGTACAGATGGTGGTGTTCGGTAGTCTCTGGGCATTCCCCATGGCACATATAGTGGTTCAGTAATCCCTAGGCACTCTCAATGGTACAGATTTTGGCGCTCATTAGTCTCCAGGTACTCTCCATGGTTCAGATTGTGGCGCTCGATAGTCTCTAGGTACTCTCCATGGTTCAGATGGTGGTCTTTGGTAGTCTCTAGGCACTCTCTTTGGGTCATATGATGGCGTTTGGTAGTCTCTAAGCTCTCCCAATGGTACAGATTGTGGTTTTCGGTAGTCCCTATAGGCACATTCCATGGTACAGATGGTGGCGTTCGGTAGTCCCTATAGGCACATTCCATGGTACAGATGGTGGCGTTCGGTAGTCTTTAGGCACTCTCCATGGCACAGATTGTGATATTTTGGGGTTCTTAGGCACTCCTAATGGCACAGATGGTGGCGTTCGGTAGTCCCTATAGGCACATTCCATGGCAAAGATGGTGGCGCTCAGTAGTCTCTAGGCCGTGTCCATGGCAAGGATGGTGGCGTTCGGTAGTCGCTATAGGCGCTCTCCCTAGCACAGATGGTGGTGTTCGGAAGTTCCTAAAGGCACTCTCTGTTACACAGATGGTGGCGTTCGGTATTCTCGAGACACCGTGCATGGTACAGATAGTGGTGTTCTCAGGGTGCTTGGTCGATATGTAAATTTGGAATATATTTTCACAATAAAAGAGTCCAATAGAAAGTATCATATATTTATCAGAATCAAATGTGTTCAGACATTTCAAATTAAATATTATCTTGATTGCAGAGAACCACGTGGATACATGGTTAATTTGTGGTGATATTATATATAGTGACGTTTATTTATTGAATAAAGTAACATTTTGAAATAACCCGAATTTAAAACTGAGTTGTAACAAGTCAGTGAAGGCGCAATACATAGTCACATTGTTGTCTTTACCAAGTGCAATAGACTTGCCCCGTCGGTAAGCTTAAGAATTTGTGCCGCTGTATGACACCTAGGGTATTTGCTGCCATCGGACGTCAAATTACACGACTATTTCATAGTTCTCATGCCATATTTCATGTTTTCAGACAATAATAAAATTATTGACTAAATTACCTATGGTATAATATTACGTCCTTTTTTCATATTCTCTTTGCAAAGTAATTATTAACGGCTTGGCAGATCAGCAAGTGAAGCTGTTTTCTTTTATTTTTTTAGGAGAGTCGTCCAATCCATCTGAGACAAAACAGCGTAACCAAATATTTTAGACTTGTTTTCTATAGCTACTGTTGTTTTGAGCGCAGGTGTCACAGCCTATTTAACGATGGCGTCAGCCGGCAGAAGTTTTGCAAGAGCTTTCACTACCTCGCGCAAGGCACACGGCACTGTCTATAATGTAGCGGTTATTGGGGCTGGCGTCGTTGGCACAGGGGTTGCACAGGTGAGTTTGGCATCTTGTCACACCTCAGTGTGGCTTCCTGATTTTTTTCTGCTTGCTGGATGTACGATGCTTCAAAGAGTCTAGGTTGGTTCCTTCTTACTCTCTTTGATTGCTACTCCAAACATACATTGACAGATACTTTTAAAGGCGCAAGAACCAGACCATTCACCAGGAATACTTACTTCGTATAAGACACATTTTTCATTAAGAAAACATAACTTCACATAACATAACGAATAAAGACTTTCACATGGTGAAAGACATATAAGCAAATATCCATTTTTCTGTTATTCTGAGTCAAAAATAATATTTGTTAATAAAAGTAAAAACTTGGCTGTATATGGAAACCAGACATGGGGAGATGATTGATTATAAAATCAATATTTTGTGTAGATAGCAGCACAGGCGGGTCACGATGTGGCGTTGGTTGATTTGACGGACGGGGCCCTGCAGAGGAGTAGAGACAATATCATCAGGTCTTTGGACAGAATCATCAAGCAGGAATTTAAGGATGGTCAACAGGTTGATTTCAATAAGAATAATGCCCGAATATTTCACTTGGTCGAGTGGTCAAGCTTTGATATCTTACACCTTAGCACCCAGGCGAATGGGAGATTTGTTGGTCCGTGATGGTTTTGCTGGGGAAAATTGTAATAGGTCAAAAGGAACTAATAGAGTGAGAAAATACACATATTATTGCAAATAACAATGTACCTATAAAGTTTGCTTCCTTGTTCAAATTTATGGATAACTATCAGGGGCGTCAATGCAGAATATTTTACTTATTTTTAAGCAATGGTCAATTTTACCCCCCCCCCCTGATATTCAGAGAAAAATATTAAAAAAAAAAATTTTCTGAGTTTACTATGAAATATTATATATCTAAACAAACCTGGTTTAGAATTAACAAATACTGGAAACATAACATTATTATTTTTTTATCTTATACTTAATTGTAATATATTTGAAATGTGTCACACAAAAAAAAATGAAAGGTGTAGTACATACATATGTCCAAACATTGTTCACCCTCCCTCGCCTGCGAGTGCCCCCCCCCCCCCCCCGCCGCTTATAGATAAATTGACGCCACTGATTACTACGGCTGTTTTAAAGATGACAATCGATTTCATCACTTGCTGATTAAAGACCTGACGTTGAATGGAGGCAGTAATTCAGCCTTAATGCATTAAGATAACATTTCACCTATAAGTATATATATATATATATATATATATATATATATATATATATATATATATATATATATATGTATGTCGCAGGGCAAAGACAGGTTCCGGTCGGATGTACTTGGCCGGATATCTCTGACGACAGACGCAAAGCAGGCCGTGTCTGCCGTGGACCTGGTAATCGAAGCTGTACAGGAAGACCTTGAACGCAAGATAAAGGTGTTTAAAGAACTCGACCTGATCGCTCCAAAGTGAGTAGAATTAATAAACAGAAGGTGCTGTCATTTCTACGAGCAATGTGTCTATGAAGAATATTTGATATTTATTAAATTATATTGGAGACAACAGTGATTTCAGTAAGGCCAGGATAAGGTACGTTTGTGGCAGTGACATGCACTCAAAGCATTTTAATAAGGCTGTAGGCCTAACTATGCGCATACACCGCATAGGTCAAAGTTTGTGGTCAGAACTGTATTTTGTTACCCCCATAATTTTTGCGCATAGTATAATATACATAGTATCTAATATAATGAAACGCCGCCCGAAGGTTGAATTACTTTGGCCCGTGTTTCGGTCAAATTAAACTTCCACATCTCCCACAAACTGACATTATTTCAAGTTATTTCAAGTTATGAATATATGTCTGGAATTGTACCATATATACTCCTAAAATATTTGCCTTAATTATCCTTTGGGTAAAATTGATTTTATCTTTCCTTGTAGTTTTTCTCAATAAAGTTAAATATACATCGCTTTAAGGGCTTTCGGATATCGTTTAAGTCAATGTACCACAGATAGTTGGGCCCTTTCACATAATACTGACGCCGTCGTAATACTTAAACGTCGGTTTTCTACACCCCGGGGATCACATATCCTCAGACGTTCCAGAATTGTTTATTTCGGACAGTGAATCCATTCTGTAAGCATTGTACATGCGACTAACGGAGGCATGTAGAGCATTCGACCAGTGGATCTGGTTCTGAATAAATTGAGCAACATCTAAATTTAAGTCGGAATGGATTCAGGTCTGTTACAATGGCGTCCAGATATGATTGTTCTATATGCCTCTCATCGAGACCTACCACCGTCTCTTCATAGGTAAAACCCTATATAAAGTACAATTCTATCAGCTAAACCTATATATAAGCGATTTTAATGCCAGTTGCATAGCCTTGGCGGACAAAATGGACTTCATATTTCGTGCACGAAATATAACCCGTGCACACGACTGATTACTGCATGCGCATGAGATAAATATTTTTTGCTCATATCGTCAATTGTCGTGTTGCAGGGGCAGGTGGTTCAACTGATCTAGAACCAAAGTCCGTAACCGGTGACCTCCTCGAGTTCAGGCGTTGTAATTTATTTAACATATTTTAGAAGTAAACTAGAAACCAAAGTCCTTAACCGGTGACGTAATCGAGGTAAAGCGTAATTTATTTAACATATTTTAGAAGTAAACAAAATATCTACATTCTGATGAATGCAGTCCTCCGCCATTCACTTATTCGGCCCATATGCCCAGGTTCATCCATGCATGAGTGACCGTAAATATGTGACTATATCTTGATGACATTCCTTGATCCGGACCATGCGCCACATCCTCACGTAAATATAGTCGTTCCGTCAATGGCTCATTCCCGCACTGCTCTAAAAATTTCACGAGGTTCCGTACATGACTGCATGAGTTATGTTGTGCACAAACATACAAACACAAGACCGAGGATGAACGCATTACCACCTGTCGGAGGGAATTAAACATGAAACGATTTGACAACAATTAGTTGCACAATTAATTAATTACATGCTTAATTTCTACAGGTCAGCAGTATTTGTCACCAACACCTCGTCATATTCCATTAGAGAATTAGCGAAAGCCACTCAGAGGGCAGACCGCTTCGGGGCCCTACACTTCTTCAACCCAGTCACGGTACTGAAACTTGTGGAGGTGAGTTTGTAATTCTATCATTAAATGGAAGTGTGTAGGTGTATACGCTTGCAATTGTAACCTTCTCAATAATTGCTTCCCGTCGGAATAAAAGTCTTTGGAAAAATCATAATACAATTTTAGGAAAAACGTGGTTCGTAACACTGTTATGTGCAGAATGGGACTCACAAGAGTACGACTCTGCTGGTTAGGGTTTGTTGGCTTCAAACTCTGCAGCCCACAATGCAGCGGGGCTTCTACATACACAGCGTAGGTATGATTGTAGTGTAGAGAGTAATGTAGTCCGTTCAAGTACGTTTGCTAAAATGTTTCATATCAAATTAAATGAACTTGCTCGTTTTGTGGTAAGGACTTCACGGAATAAGTAATATTTTGAAAGCATGCGCATGTGAACTCTAAACTTGTGTTTCCTTGAAATGTTACAATGTTACAAATTTTGATTTAAAAGTTTGACAGTTGGGACAAGTGTTGTCCCGGCCATCCCAACAGGTCGAGGTTTGTTTTGAGTAGAAACGACCTCTAGTGGTAGAGTGGCGGTGCGTTAAGCCGCGTTCACACCTATCCGTTTTTTTCCTTCCGCACCCGCACCCGCACCCGCTTCCGTCATCCGTCGTCAGCCATCCGTTCTCGCTGTTCACACCTATCCCCGCTTTTTCCGTCCGCACCCGCACTCATCACATTTGTTTCATATAAAATACACTATACACTATTATCTTTCACATATATTCATACAACATATATATATATATATATATATATATATATATATATATATATATATATTATTCAAATTTACTTTATACAATAGGCTATATTTTATTTTTCGAGGGCTTACTAGTAAATTTGTATAATATATTCATCGACTTATCAGTCTTAATTCCAAATTACCCCGTCCCCGCTCCTTTGGTGATTTATATGATTCTATTTATAACATTGCTTTAATTATATCAATTAATAATTAAAGCTTTCCCGAGCGGGATTGTGAGGCACGCGCAAGTTCCAAATTTTCATAGTGAAAATAAACCGCTTTTGTCATTTTCTATCAAGGGGAAGACACAAGCACATTCCAGAATATCCCCTATTATATGACGTCATAATATGGATTCCCGTCCGCATGCACCCGATGTCCGCTTCCGTCGTGAATCGGTCCCAGGCCGATTTGTGCGGACGGCGTGACGGGTGCGGGTGCGGAAGCGGATAGGTGTGAATGCCCTATGTAATTTTAACTAACTCGAATTTGACGGATGACAGATGATGGAAGCGGGTGCGGAAGGAAAAAACGGATAGGTGTGAACGCCCCTTTAGTCTAAGCATACAGAATGATGACTTCGGGTTAACAAAAAGTTACAGTACATTTCACGACTCCATACAGGCTCTGAAACGCCTACACTGAAATGCTTGCTGGGAATAGAAAAATGGTTGTCAATCTTTACTCTGTTGGTGGCCTTTTTACTTCAGGTGATTCGCAGTCCTGAGACATGCGACGCGGCATACGCCATGATGCTTGAGTTCAGTCAGAGTTTAGGCAAAACAACTCTGCTGTGTAAGGTAAGCCAACTGTTAACAAGAGTATAATGTCCATCAAAAAGCATGTTCTTCTGAGTGCTACACACGTTCATGTATTAGGAATATATACTATCAAATTCAATATTGCTTCCGCCAGGAGGTTATGCGTTCATCTTTGTTCGTGTGTGTGTTTGTGTTTTTTTTTTGTTCACAACATAACTCACGCACATCATGAACGGAATCTCATGAAATTTTCAGAGCATTTCGGGAATGGGCCAGCGAAGAATCGATCCAGATTCAGGACCGTCGTCAAGGGATATTCACAACTCTACAGTCACTTATGCATGAATGAACCTTGGAATTTAGTCCGAATAAGTGAATGCAAACACTTTTTTGGGAGCATCCCAAGTCCAGAACAGAGAATCCCCCCCCTGTACACACACACACACACAATGGCGGATGCTTTCATTCCTTAAAATGCACATTTCTAGTTATATCTGGTTTGACCAGCATGCAGGAGCTTTAGTACGTAGCTTAATGGGTATTTGAAAGCAAAACAAAACAAGGAAATCATTTGAATTATTTGAAGGTTATGGGCGAAAGTACGGCATGGACTAACACCTGCATTGCATGTTCAAATTAACCCAGCTTCCGTTTTTCTCGGCGTTGTCAGACATCTTTTGAATCTACTAACACAATGCATTGTTCCAACCACATGCTTTTCACTCCTCAGTAAAAAGATTTATGAAAATAATAGCCCATGTGATGTATGAACACAAAGTACGGCTCTAACATCGTACAATTTTTCTGTGGCATAAGGCTTTACGAAACAGTTAGTTTGACGGGTATAGTTTTAGTTTTTGGTGTATTCACTTCTAAGGATATCATAAGATTTACATTTTAATTAGTAAAGTGGAGAAAGGCACATATTTGAATGCGCAAGACTAAATGGTAAATTAAATTTTGTGAATAATTAGGAAGATCTTCCATACATTTCTAACACCTGGAACGTGTAAAGACCTAAAGACGAGAAGTGAATTTCAATTCATTTCCATGGATACACAGAATTCTGGAATGAACAATAATATCATTTTTACTTTTTGTTCAAATGTCTATGAAAGTCTTTTACTGAAGTTAATTATGTATTAATGTTTTACAATCATATTTACAATCAACCACACAGATATATGGAAGGCATTTATGGTCAAGACTCTTATAAGAGGATGAAAAAAGACAAGACAAAATCTTTATTAATTGACACTATAAAACAACATTCGCTACATCCAATATTAAAATAGGCAACGCATCTAAATTTTAAGAAACAGCATTTTTAATGATATGAATTTATTCTTTATTACAAGGACACGCCAGGGTTTATCGTGAATCGACTATTAGTTCCCTACTTAATGGAGGCAGTGCGCATGCTCGAAAGAGGTAATTAAGCTTTTTTTTTTATATTGGTTTCGCTCTATAACAATATATAAAATAACCGAATGAATAATTGTTAATACTTTAGAACGTTTCATTCAGTCATGCAAACATCGGAACTCCGTGTAAGGTAGAAAATTATTCAAATCTTCAAAGTAGAAACTCCTGAAGAAGATGCTAAGAAAAAAATTATTTCCTTCTTTTCGAGTGAATTTAAATTTGTTAGGTTAAAATGTGAACAGTTGTCAAAATGCCAAAGATGACAACAATATTGGTAACATTTCAACACCTACAGGCGATGCAAGAGCACGTGATATTGATACGGCCATGAAGTTGGGAGCCGGCTATCCGATGGGTCCGATTCAGCTGTTGGATTTTGTCGGGCTGGACGTTTTCAAGTCTGTAATAGATGGTTAGTGGACGCTTTGAAGAATTAGAGAGTACTAAGAGAGCACATGCCTCCACCAAATCCAAAATAAATTATGATAAAACTCGAAAAGTGGAACATATACATTGTTCATGAACTGAACATAATAGATCTTTCAGTGTTTTATAACTATCGGAACAAAAGATTTTCACCAACTGATCACACAGCCTTACTTCGAAATTTCAGTTGCTGCTGGTTAATAAAGGTGATATTAAATGTAAAAATATACGTTATAAACGGATGCATCTAAACCCTATTAAAGTAGCAATTTAAAGCATGCATTTTCTAATATAGTTGAACATGGTCCAAACATGTGCTGCAGGATTGCTATAGGAAGGACAAAAAATCACAACTATTTAAGACACCGTGAAAGAAAATATAAAAAAGGACAATACATCATATTGAATCTTACCATTGAATCCTGCATCTCTGATTCCTACAGGCTGGCACAAATTATATCCAAATGAACCGTTATTCAAACCTAGCCCACTACTGGAAAGACTGGTGTCGGAAGGAAACATAGGCGTCAAAGTGGGAAAAGGATTCTACACTTACAAGTGAGGCAGTAAACTGAGATGGTAAGAAAATAACTAAAAATACATATATCTTAATGATTGGACTTCTAAACACTAAACAGTCTACCGACCACAGCCTGCATGAGTAAAACTGAACATAGGCGCGAGGAAACTTATCTCTGTCAATGGAGCAAAGTTATTCTGAACATATGAGAAACCATCGAATTGAATCAACCCTACATGCACTAGGCATAACGTGTTATAGATCTCACGGTAAATGAATATAGCGAAGTAATGAAGTCGTCACAGGGGCAGTCATTTTAGAAAAACAGCACCGACGACTCATAAATTCATTATCATATATTTATATAAATATATGTATAATAGTAATAAGGTGATAGATTATGCAATATCTGTGCATTTCTCAAGAGACATCCGTCTGCTTATTATTCCTTTCTTTTCAGAGTCACTGGATTGTTCAAGCCATCATGTCCAGCATTTGCAAATGCCCTTGTTGTTATATAACGTGACGATGAGGATCTTGAAAAAAGATATATTTTCAAGAGTGAATAGGAGAGAGTCCATTGGTGAAGAAACTGGACGTTGGTGCAGACGGATTCTACTGCTCCGGATACTGCCAAAGCGTCTACTTTAAAACACGCTCCTTACGCAGCGGTTATACGCTACATTTAAGATCTCCTTTGTTCAAACCGCTGCTTCGTATAGCAAGGTTCTCCAGGTCCCATAAGCAGGGCCGGCACAGGGCAAAGAACTGTTATCAGACAAATGAGGGCGTGTTACAGCATCGTGCATCCAGCTCCAAGTTTTAAACCCCACTCTCGTTGGTCGGATTCTTGGCCCTGTGCCAGAACCGCGGTGTAATCTGACTGCGTTAGGAATGTATACTGTAAAATGACAAACGCTCAGCAGAGATCGGCTTTAATCTCTTCACGACAGCCATTTGTGTTCCGATTATTTGATCTACATATCTGTTCAGTGACCAATACACCAGGGAATTCCAGTATAAAATCTTAAATAATAATTTACCAGTCAATGCCAAGCTATTTATATGGAAACTCATAGGAAGTGACAGATGTGATGATTTTTTTAAGTAAGGAAACATTCCACCTATTTTGTCAATGTACGATTACAAGGAATTTATATCTTAAAATATGTGATTTGCTGAAACAAGTTGAAATATATATGCCAGAATTCAAATCAAATGCTATAATATTTGAAGTATTGCCTGTTACTGACAGCAATATTATGGTAAACACTATTATTATACTGTATAAACTCATTATATATATATATATATATATACATATATATATATATACACACACACATATATATATATATATATAGAGAGAGAGAGAGAGAGAGGAAAAGAATGCAAAAGTGAAACAGGTATTTTCACTAATATTAAGTCTCTATTTATCTCTTTTCAAAAAGAGGATTATATCATTGCTGAAAAGAAAGGGACAATAGGATTTCATTTGAAAAAGTGGAATCAGTTAATGTCTCAGATAAGGTAATAAGAATAAAGAAACAAAGAAGATTGAAATTTTATTTTTCCCTACTATAAACAATCTCTGATTTTTATAAATATCAATGAAATGTTTATATGCATTGAAATATTACCTGTCATGATTGACATTTGTGTATGTCTATACTTATCCTGTTTAATGTTGATATGAGGAAATTCAAATCAGATAGAAGCTGATATATGAGATGTCTACATATATTTCCTTATGCTATTGTGTATTTGAGGTTGTACGTGATTGTTGTTTGTAATTCAATGTAAAAGTGTTGTTATTGTTGTGATATGTATAGATTAAAAAAGAATTGTTAAAATTAATATACATATCTTAGTTTGAGAACGATAATTTGACGAACAAGGTTGACCCAATAATTTGTGTATATGTCACTGAGATGAAAAGTCTGGCGAACAGAGAACTACTTGCTGAAATTCTAATGGCAGTAAACTGTATTTAATTGAGGCACATAAATGAAATCTTTATCAAATCGTTTTATCACGTTTTAATGTTCATATGATTACGAGATGTGTTGACTTGCTGACACGTGTTATTGAAGTTAATTCAAGGGAAAGCGTGGCCTTTGTAATGCCGCACAAACAAAAATAATTGTTCTACGGACCCAGTCAACAACAACAAAAATATGATGGCAAGATTTTTTTTACCGGTCAAGATACGATACGTGGAATTTTGCCAGGTTGTCAATAGAAAAAAGAAAAAAATTGCTTCAAATTTTGAAAAGAGTGAAGTAGGGCTGGGTATTGGTCAACCCATTTAGGTACAATACGTATTGCGATATACTTAAGGCGTTACCCGATACATATTTACGGTACGCTTTATTTTCTTTTGTGTATTATTTCTGATTAAAACACCGAGAACCGTATACACAAACCTCATCAAGTCGATTATATCCGACAATACGTGATCTTGTTTGACTCTGAAAAGTTCAATATAATAAAATAAAAGCAGTATAAGCTTCATAGATCACTCATGTTATAGTTTGGATTAGGGTTGTATGACTTCTATCTATATTCCTTAGCAGTTTTTGTGTTTCATCGGTACGACGATACAGCAAGCACAGCTTATCGGTAACCGTATCGATGTTGCGTATCGATATGTATCGATATATCTGTATATTGATACAGCCCTAGTTGGATGGGTCAACACAAAATTGAGTCCCTAAGATTTCTGTGAAAGAGTAAAGGGTAAAGAGTAACTGGGCAAGAGCACAAACTAGAATCATGCATAATCAAATGCCTCGTCTTCATTTGCACAAAAAATCCCTCTCCCCTCTTTACTTCATTTATACCTACGCAGCTGGTGTATTTAGAAGCCTCGGTGCATTGTTGGTGACATATTTTGAAGCCCACAAACCATAACCAGTGGAGTCGCACTCGTGTGAGTCCGATTTGGGCAGTTTGACTGGTTTGTTTTGTTTATGGAGTGTATTTAGAAATGAACCGAATCTAGTAACATATGGCGTTTTTATCATTATTCTGAGCGTTGCTCTTTGTGTTCGGCCATCCAGACCAAATCACTTATGGCCTATAAGTATGTGTAATGTATTTGATCCATGTTCAGGTTTAAAGGTATTATTCCGACAAGTTCCCACCTCAAAAGCAGTTGATAAGACATTTGATACAGGTAGTGTGTTAGACCAACAGGCCTTTAGTTGGATAATTTTGCGCATACAGAATCGTCTAGCAGAGCCTTGTGGGCCTTGGGCCAATTGCAGTTTAATTCACCAGCAAAGGCGTATTTTGTACTTGGTGGGTGGTAACGAAACAATCTACATATGAATATAATTATAATCTGAGTATTTAACGTGTCCCAAGGTTTATCAGGAAAGAAGGGGCAATTTAGCAAATGGGGCTCATGATTATCTGTTGCCATATCTTAAACTTGATTACACAGCCAAGATAAGATTACAACTGAATGCACTTACAACTCTCGAGTTATCTATCTGACACGACAGTCGCCGCATCCAAGCACCGTATCCATGGTGTTTTTTTACACTGGTTGCTCAAGATAACTTCGGCACACTGCTCGAATATACGAAAATGTTCATACTGACTTTATCAATTTTTTTTTATCATCGGACCCAACGTGTACACAGACGAGTAACAGCAAATGTTCTCCATCGCTTCTGTGTTCCCGCCATATTGACACGACTGGCGTCTGGACACGCTCTATCGTGACGTCACATACTTGTAGGCATGGCGTTCTCGTGCAGAGCTATAGCCAGGGCTTACTCCACGTCATCAAAGACACACAGGGCTGTCAGTCATGTTGCCATCGTGGGTTCTGGTCTTATGGGCAGAGGGTTAGCACAGGTGAGATCAATATCTCATAAATATCCTGCGACACTACAGGGCAATACATGAATGTACTTTCACTGTTACGCAAAAAAGATATATTACCCTTCCCTGAGCCATCACCATGTATGTGTATTACAAAAGTCTCTTATATATGAATTGATCCCCCCCCCCCCCCCAAAAAAAAAGCACCAAAAACAATGAACGTTTTCGTATTAACAGCTGATTTGTTTCGAGCTTAATATTAATTTTTATTTACCATTAGGTGGCAGCACAGACAGGTCATCACGTGACCCTTGCTCATAGGTCCGAGGCAACTTTGCATCAGCGAAAGGAAATAATCAAAACTGCCTTAGAGCGATTCGTCAAGAAAGAATTCAAAAAGGACGAACAGGTTCGTGTTCACATTTGACAAATTCTGAGGAAATGCAAACCATAGAGTCTTGCCCCCCCCCCATTTGCATATACATTTCAATACCGAAAGCCTATTCGTAATGTGTCAGGTAAGTCTAGGTGCAGGAGAGTAGGGCGAATACGAAGTGAACCGAATACCGAATCCGGAATGTTTTCACAATAAAGCCTTGAGCATGGATAAAGTATGAAACTAGAAATCTGCATTCTAATGAATGCAAAACTCCGCGATGTCGGGGGGGGGGGGGGGGATTGTGAATTGCTCCCTATATAAAACGTGTTTGCATTAATGTATTCGGCCCATATTCTCTCTTTCCTTCGTGTATAAGTGACTGGACATTTGTGAATATCCCATTAAAAAAAATCTTTATTTTCTTGATGTGAAATCATATTCAACAGTTGCATATATATTCCTTTTTGACCTGGCTCACTATAACTGTCTTTATTAAATATACAATTAACTGATCTTACGAGATAATGATATAGCGTTTCACTTTGAATCAAAAGTGATGATGGTTTGATTGAAGGAGGGCGTTTAAGAATCAACTCCCCCTCCTGCAGACTACACATTTGATTTTTTTTCACTGCAATTTTATTTACATTTTTTTTTTATCGCGAGACGGTAACTTAGTTTGGACAAACATTTGCCACCTTTAAAGCTCTGCATTTTGAGTCTACAATATTTCCCTCTGACATTTAAAATTTCATGTGGTAAAGCTAAACATTGTCAATGTCTAAGCCTTTACTTAACTTGCGCATATGCAGCTAAATATAAATTTGACATCTAGGCCAAGAATGTTGTGACACACAAATTATTAAAGTCTATTCCATAGTCTATTCTAATGTTCGCTCAAACAAATTGGAATATTCAGACATTAATGTTCCTAAACCTAAATACCAGCATGGAGAGAAGTTCCTGAACGACGCCCTGGGACGCATCACCCATACCATGGACATACAGGAAGCTGCGTCACGGGCAGACATAGTACTGGAAGCCGTCAAAGAGGACATTGACCTGAAGAAACGTCTGCTGGAGGAAATCGACCAGGCCTGTCCACAGTAAGTATGAAATGAACAAACTTTTCCATTTGAAAGAAGAGACAAGTCCACACGGTCAATGGTGGCAGGCCGATTAGGAGAAATTATTATTATTACACTATTCTTTCATAATTCTAGATATTTTAAACCGTAGTTAAGATAATCGGAACCGTAAATCACTTAGACTCGTGTGATTTGTGTTATTTTACATTGAAGGCTGGTTGAGAACAAACTGAGGATTTATACATATATTGTGATAGGAGGTCTGCTGTTTTAACCATAATTTATTCCCTGTAATCAGATTTCTATGTTCCTGCTGACCCATAAGATGACAGTCATGTCTAACCAACGTCCTGTAAAAGTCTTAGCACTGTAAATTTCATGCCGTCTTAGATCATGCAATCTTATGTTTTAGTCACAATTCATCACTATTCCTATATTTACGTTGTCTCCTTCTTATCTTGTGCAGTATGGGACCTTTGTTCTTTACTCTGACATGCGTAAAGATGATTTTGGTAAGCGGAGCCCAAACCTGCTGAATCTTACGTATTTGACCCAAATAAACATGGAAAATGTTCCTGGTACACAAACCTGTATTTAATATTCAGTGTCTTGGGAATATACTCTGTTTTCATGTTAATCTTCGTCTTCCCATGAAAACTTGTCTGTTCTCCGCGGGCTCCGTGAGAACCATACGTTTTGGGTGGGCTTTGCAATAGGTATCACAAATCCGCGTGTAGGCTACATACGGTCACGTCTGCATGATGTGTCACTTTGTTCTAAGCCTGGTGTTCAGGTGACCTTTGGCCCATTGTTATGCATGTCTGTGGTTTATAATTTTTTAAACTCTTAACGTTTCTCATTGAAATATCTGGAATGATCTTTCCGAAATTTGTTACAAGGGTGTTTCTTTTTTATTCGTTTTCGCAAAGAGCCCGTTTTTCTCCAACAAGCAGAGAAAGAACTGAAAAGGGGTTTTCAAGCTAATATAGGTGTCCTATATTATCATTTTAGATCGAACTCACTAGTCTCTCTGTCACTAGTCTATAGTACGTGTAGAAATTAAGGAAGTACATTGAGATTGTTTTTTTTTACTAATCCGAAAAAAACTGATATAAGACTATTTAAAATCTGTGTAAATGTCTCCAACACCACGTATATAGTCAGGTACCATATTAAATCTAAAATAAGCACACAAGTCTCGTGAAAATTCATAGGGTTATAATACCCTATAAAGCAATAACTTTATACTTCTGTAGATTACAAAAAGTAAAATCTATTAATCCCTGTTTTAAAATTTCAGACAGACCATTTTGGTGACCGTGACGTCATCACTCTCTATTCGGGAACTGGCACGAGCAGTTAGTCGGCCAGATCGTTTTGGGGCTCTGCATTTCTTTAACCCGGTTCAGCTTATAAAACTTGTCGAGGTAGGTCCGACTTCACGCTTCAGGACCAGCAGTGATCCTGTGCATGATCATTTAATCGTTCCATGCAGCATCACTGCGTTGATCATAACTGGCCGGCTATGTTAAGCAACCGGTGGTGGTTGTAAATGAAACCAATCACGCTTCATGTATCTAATGTACACCCCTGTTGATCCGTGTGTCTATCCCAGTATAAAGCATCATGTCCCATGCATCCACATTGATTTGAAAGCTTCTTCTCAGGAACCAATCAGAATCACTGATGGGGCAGCCCTCCATCCTTTTCACATGTAGACTGGTCCTACACAGACTGGGATGCACGCAGGCCCTGGGAGTAGAGGAAGCGCCTAGTTTGTAAGCCTACCATCAGCCCACCGATATCAATATTCTGTTCATACCCGCTGGCCCACGGGCATCCATATTTGCCACCGCCAGGAGGGCATGCGTTAATTCCCGTTAGTGTGTGTTTGTGTGTGTGTGTTTTTTCTGTGCGTTTGTGTACAACATAACTCAAGCAATTATGAACGGAATCCCATGAAATTTCCATTGAACCTCGGGGGAATAGATCAATAAAGAATCGATTAGCTATTGATGTCTCATGATCAGGATCCAGGGAGAACTTCCAGGAATATACACAAATGTGCAGTCACATGTGCACGAATGAACCTGGGAATATGAGCAGAAAAGTGAATGCAAATACAGTCGAGCCTAGTGTGTCACACAACTGGACTGCCTGCCTGTTCAGGTCACGGTCGAGCGTTCAGTACTTCGGAATGAGGGTGTCAATTGATTTTTCTGCAGTACGGTTCGTGTACACCGGCAAGTATTCAGCACCGTGATTTCAATGAGCGTTTTGAAACGTGTGCTCTCAGTTCTGAGGTGAGCGGCCGTCTGCATTCCACAAAAGGGAACCCCCCCCGCCCTACCACCCACCCACACACACACACACACATGGCGAAAGCTTGCATTCTGTGGATAAAATATTCTTTATACCACCGGCGCACCAGGAAACTAGACCAAGTCATGTCTTATTAGTTATAACATGTACCGAGTTTCGCAAGCTCATGGTAAATATCTATGGCAGTGGGCTATATTTTTTTCTGCATTTTCTTGACATGGAGTTCTATCATTAAAATGCCTTAGATTCCGATAAAAGAAAATTTGTTCAGCCATCAGAAAATTACGTTTGAACATGTGTTTTATACTGTAGGTGGTTCGTATTCCTGAAACAAGCGACGAAACTCACCAGGTCATGATGGAGTTCACAAAGAACATGGGTCAAACGAGCGTGCAGTGTAAGGTGAGGAGTGAATGTGAACATTCATAATATAGGTCTGTCATAGACATATAGGTCTTTTATAGTGATATATGTATATAAATATATTTATATAGACTAACTTGTTTATTGCGTTTTACAACAACACCACTGGTTTTTTTGCTACTTTAATTGATCTGGGTATTGCTCTCGAAACTTCAGTGATTTTCATAACACTTGTATTTTTTTTAGCTCAGCTGACTGAAAGTCATCTGAGCTATAGCGATCACTCTTTGTCCGTCGTCCGTCTGTCCGTCTGTCCGTCCGTTAACCAGGCACAAATCGTAACTGCTGGACCTAGAACCTTGTAACTTAGGATTCTGAGAGGTCCATGAAAAATCTCCTTGGAAACCAGAAATAAGGTCATGATTTTTGGCATACATATTGATCATGAGATGTTCCATCAGTTCCTGCAGACTGGTGGCGCCACCTGTATTTTTCGATTTTTTTCTCTATTTTTGAAACCTTTAAAAATTTGAACATCTGGTAATAAGGCACAAATCGTAAAGATTGGACCTAGAATCTTAATTCTTGACACACTGAGAGGTCCATGAAAACTCTCCTTGGAAACCAGAAATTAGGTCCCTGTTACTCATATCCTTTGAGCTATGGGGCCCCAAAGTACCCCCCAGAATAGTAAAAAATTTCATACAAAATCTTCAATATCTCAATAACTACATCACTGATGGTCATGATTTTTGGCAATCATATTGATCATGAGATGTTCCATCAGTTCCTGGAGACTGGTGGCGCCACCTGTATTGTTCGATTTTTTACAATTTTTTTCCTCTATTTTTGAGACCTTTAAGGATGCTGTCATCTGTTAACGTGGCACAAATCACGACGACTGGACCTAGAATCTTCATTCTCAACACACTGAGAGACCTATGAAAAGTCTCAATGGAAACCAGAAATTAGGTCACTGTTACCCATATCCTTCGAGCTATGGGGCCCCAAAATACCCCCCAGAATAGTTAAAAATTTCATACAAAAACTTCAATATCTCATTAACTACATCACTGATAGTCATGATTTTTGGCATACGTATTGATCATGAGATGTTTCATCAGTTTCTGCAGACTGGTGGCGCCACCTGTATTTTTCAATTTTTACGAATTGTTTTCTCTATTTTTGAGACCTTTAAAAGTGTGAACAGCTGTTAACAGGGCACAAATCATAAAGACTGGACCTAGAATTTTCATTCTTGACACACTAAGAGGTCCATGAAAAGTCTCCATTGAAACCTGAAATAAGGTCTCTGTCACCAATATCCTTTAAGCTGTGGGGGGTCACAATTACCCCCCCCCCCCCAACCCCCAGAATAATGGAACATTTGATACAAAAGCTGAAGTATCTGAACAACTAATGCAGAGATCACGATAATTGTTTGCATGGATATTGATCATTGAGTGTTTCATCAGTTTCTGCAGACTGGTGGCGCCACCTGTATTTGTTCAGGTTTTTTAACGATTTTTTCTCTATTTTTGAGACCTTTTAAGATATGAACATCTGTTAACAGGGCACAAATCATAAAAAACTGGACCTAGAATCTCCATTCTTGACACACAGGGAGACCCATGAAAAGTCTCCATGGAAACCTGAAATTAGGTCTCTGTTACCCATATTCTTTAAGCTGTATGGCTCCAAAATACCCCCCCCCCCCCCAGAATAATGGAAAATTTGACACAAAACTGCAGTATCTGAATAACTACAACACTGATGGTCATGATTTTCGGCATACATATTGATCATAAGCTGTCCTATCAGTTTCTGCAGACTGGGTGTGCCACCTCTATTTTTTTCAAATTTTTACGATTTTTTTTCTCTTTTTTGAGACCTTTAAAGATGTGGTTATCTGTCAACAGGGTACAAATCACAACAACTGGACCTAGAATCTTCATTCTTGTAATGCAAGGAGGCCCATGAAAAGTGCCTGTGGAAACTTGAAATAAGGTCTCTGTTACCCATAGCCCTTCAAGCTATAGGACTCCGAAGTATCCCTCAGAATAATGGACAATTTGATACAAAAGCTGAAGTATCTGAACAACTTATGCGGAGACCACAATGATTCTTTGCATGGATATTGACCATTAAGTGTTTTTATTAGTTTCTGCAGACTGGTGGAGCCACCTGTATTTTTGTATACGCCAAAACGATGTTTTGCGGATACTATGTTTTTGACCGGGTTCCTCCGCCACCGCCGCGTTCGTTTCCAGAGAACTCCTCTGAGACTAATAGACCGATTTTTCCGAAACTTACACCAATTATCGGGTCACATATGAACTGGTGCCTAACCAATTTGCGTTGACATCTGACCTTTCCTCTCTGCCCAGCGTCCATTTGTGCGTCTGTTTCCACACATAACCCTCATATCTCGGGAACAGTTTGACCGATCAGGAACTAAAATTTATACAAAATGTAGCCCTTGGATATAACATACACAAAAAAGGTGGCGCCACATGTAACCATGTTTGCACAGTGTCCATCTGTTCATCTGCCTTGGGTTAAAATCACTCATATATCTGCAGTGAATTGACTAATTCACCTGAAATTCGGCATGCGTATACATCCTGGATAGCTTTCTTGATTTTATGACAGATGGCGCCACCTACATTCACGTTCATGCTGATGACATCCAAGCTCATATCTCGGGAACCGTTTGACCGATCAGGAAATAAAATTTATACAAATGTAGCCCTTCGATAGCTTAATAACATTCACAAAAAATGGTGGCGCCACCTGTAACCATGTTTGCATAGTGTCAATCTGTTCATCTGCCTTGGGTTAAAATCACTCATATCTCTGCAATTAATTGACTAATTCACCTGAAATTCGGCATGCGTATACATCCTGGATAGCTTTCTTGATTTTATGACAGGTGGCGCCATCTACATTCACGTTCACGCTGATGATATCTAAGCTCATATCTCGGGAACCGTTTGACCGATTGGGCCAAAATTTTGCATGTGTATAGATCTCACATAGCTCTTTATCATACGCAAAACTGGTTGCGCCACCTGCAACCATTTTTGCACAGCGTCCATCTGTTTGTCTGCCGTGGGATAATGTCACTCATATCTCGGCAGTGGTCTGACATATCTGTCTAAAATTTTGCAGTTTTATACATCCTGGATAGCTTTCTTGATTTTATATCAGGTGGCGCCACCTACATTATAGTTTACGCCGCAGACATCCAAGCTGATATCTCGGGCACCGTTTGAACGATTGGGCCAAAATTTTGCATGTGTATAGATCTCACATAGGTCTTTATCATACACAAAGCTGGAGGGGCCACCTGCAACCATTTTTGCACATTTTGTACACCGTCTGTCTGTTTGTCTGCCGTGGCCTAAAATCACTCACTTCTCTGTAGTGGTTTGACATAACTGCCTAAAATTTTGCAGGTTTATACATCCTGGACAGCTTTCTTGATTTTATGACATAGTGGCGCCACCTACATTCTAGTTAACGCTGCACACATCCAAGCTCATATCTCAGGAACCATTTGACCGATTGGACCAAAATTGTGCATGTGTTTAGATCTGACATAGGTCTTTATTATACACAAAACTGGAGGGGCCACCTGCAACCATTTTTGCACAGCGTCTGTCTGTTTGTCTACCGTGGGCTAAAATCACTCATATACATGTAGTGGTTTGACATATCTGCCTAAAATTTCGCATATGTATACAACTTGGACAGCTTTCTGGATTTGTGGTAGGTGGCACAACCTACATACACATTTAGGCTGCAGACATCCATGCTAATATGCAACATACCTCACTCTATTTCCCCTTGCCACTCAATCCATGCCTCACTTAACCCGTTCCACTTTGATTTCGGCGGATACACGTAGTAACTTGTCGGCTACCCGTATTCTAGTTTTTAAAGTTTACACATTTTTTCTTTATTTTTGAGATATATAAATAAAGACTTAATCTTGGCCTGTTGTGGGTTATCTGCTTTATGCTTCAGTTGAATGAGTATATACTACCATTCTGATGATAAAATTTCCTTTTGCGAATCTCTTCCCAGTCAGCTGAGCGTCATGACCCATGGGTCACTTGTTTAAAGATTTCTTAAGATGTTTGTATGAATGAAATTATAATATACGCATGTTCATGGCACGAATTCGACGAAGGTTTTTCTTCCCTCTCTCACTCCCGTAAAGATGGAAACAGGCCCGTGCTAGCTTCCTGACGCGGCTGCGACATGGTAAATTTACGAACCAGAAACATGATTCTTCTAATGTTTATATGAAGACCATTCGTCGCCAGCGTTGCTAATTCAAAAGAGTTCGAATAAAATTATAAACTGAACTAACGTCAGGATCGAGCCTTTTTCGGCGCCACTATTCCGTGGAGCCCCGGATCTGCTCCACAAATATTACCGTGGAGTCCCGGATCTTCTCCACCACTATTACCAGTTGTTTTCTCAGCCTACATAACCTGTTGCTATTACCGGCTGTTTGACTGGTAACAAATAAATAAAAAAACTGATGGCGATCCACTGTCTTAACGTCACCACTAAGGCTACATACGTAACACCTGTACGATTTGCTGCTAATAAAATATAATAAAATGTATTCTTAAAATAATTACTTTACAGTCCTGACTACCCTATATCGGAATAAGCTGTCCCATGCTGACAGCCTCATGCTATGATTCATCCAGCAGATCCCAACTCTCTCGGTCAGCTACATCTGGTCTTGTGTACCTATACGCCTGCCAAATTTGGCAAGGTCCAGCTCGCTCAGGGGATATACCCAACAGCTGACCAAACCAGCCTGCTACTTAATCACGTTACCCCGCCTCCTAGCAACACAATAAAATCTAAGGCCTAAACTGAACTCTTAAATCCTTATGGTAATAATACTTATATGCTTGAAATCAGCTCTCTAGCTTAAAAAAATATCATGTTAAGTGAGTAAATATATTTCCTGAGTTTTGACAAAATGCATTATGTTTGGGCTTATAAATTTAAGGAATTACACAACACTGACCTAATTTCTGGTATGTACATAGGAAATATTAAGAGGAATGGTTATATAGAAATTGATCAATATCAGATCAGTCTTGAAGTGTAACAATGGTTTTTAATGGAAAATTGAGATTTTGAAAATTGAGAATTTCCTTAATATCTTGAAGGAACGAAGTCGTTGTGACCCATTTTTTTATGGTAGGAGATTCTGAGGACATCTAAGTGTATGCCGAATTTCTGATTCGTAGTTCCATCGGTTGCAAAACGTACCAGTTTAACGGCGGACGGTATTACGGACGGCACGCCTGAAAGACGGACGGACAGCCAACCGACAAAGGACCATCGCTATATAGAGCTCAGGTGACTAATAGTCAGCTGAGCAAAAAGAAGAGGGGGGGGGGGGGGGGGGGGGGGAGCCCAGGGACCCCACCCCCTTATCCGCTTCTGGATGGGACAATATTTATGTATCATCACGTGAATCCGTTTTTATCAATGTCAATGAAGCAGTGCCTGACAATGAAGCAGTGGTTGTCAATAAAGCAGGTTTGCTAAATTTTTGACTTGATATTATAGCAGCTAAATAAAAGAATATGTACACTCAGTTAAGAGTTTCTCAGGGACCCCACCCCCCGTCCGCTTCTGGATGGAACAATATTTATGTATCATTAATCTATACCAGTTTTATAATTTTCAATGAAGCAGTGCTTGACAATGAAGCAGTGGTTGTCAATAAAGCAGGTTTGCTAAATTTTTGACTTGATATTATAGCAGCTAAATAAAAGAATATGTACACTCAGTTAAGAGTTTCTCAAGGAGTCACCTTATACATCAGGGGAAAATATTTCGTACAACGATCTATACATCTTTAATCTTTTTCAAAGGAAGTAGAATATTACTATTTTAGCATTTACATGAAAGGAGTTACCCGCATAGTGGCTTTATGTCTCATCTCTTATAACATTTTATAAAATAAATAAAAATGCTCAAAAACAAAAGACGATCTAAGTACATCAGTAATGACAGAATGGGCATTTTTGCCTTGGCATGGTTCGTACATATATATAGCAGTAAAGCCGAAGAATCTAGGTAAGGATATTGGAGAAGGCGTATCCATTGTAACTTTGAAAAAGCTCATTTATACGCAAGGTATCAATTTCTTTTATTTTTTACCGAAGCCTATAAGGGTGTCTTTCCATATACATACTGGATTTTGTCCATGCATTACCCGCGTGAAGCCCGAGCGAAGCCCCCCATGTGGTCACCCTTTACCATATAAGCATGAATATGTATAACCTGCGGCAAACGCATTCGCATCATATCGTTTTTAATTTTCGTGATATTTTAGACTTAGTGTGCCATTTAAACTTTTATTCTGGGGAGACAATGTCCAGGTTTGTCGGGTCTCTATGACACCTTTGTGCCACACGTCCTTGCCTTGAGTTGGTTCTAAGTAAGCCTACCTCACCGATGCCGGGACAATCGACTTCTGGTCCATAGGAATTTACTTTTTAATTGCTTATCTTAATGACCGGCGCAATGTCGAGTCAATAGATTTCCCCTGCAGTTAATATTGATAATAACACTCCATACGCAAATGTGCAAATAATTCGATTTAAAACATTTCCATTGATTAAGTTCAGTACATCTATGTGTATGGAATATTTGACCACTGAAGAACATTGTTCTATTCCCAGCTTCATTTTGAACCCAGAAAGTGAAAATATGTACATAATAGTACACAGAACTGATGCATTATGTAGGACTGCCGCCAAATGCAAGATGTCTGCCGGGCTGTTAATGCTTCAATTATTTCTGGACAAATAAATCTGTTATAATATTTCTGTTACAGGTGCTTCATATTTTCCAGGTTATTTTTTTATTACAGGCATTTCAACATACAATATATTGTGATAATGGGTATGTTACGACCATGGTTTATATTTTTCTTTAATTTCCTTTCTAAGAGTAACAAATCGTTTCGTGCTATAATCCCAATTAACCCTTTGCTGTGCCGGCGACGCAACAGATAAAACTGTTGCGTCGCCGTCTAATCGTCTTCAAGGGACCCATGGGTCACGGCGCTCAGCTGTTATATATGATAAAAAATATGATTTGGGAAAGAGGCACATGCTGGTTTTGTGTGGTAATAAATATAAGCTTTATTATGAGTTGTTGGTGTTTAGCTTATGTATGATTTTGATAGTATCTTTGGAGACAGGGAAGAGGAATGATTTCATTTATTTTATTAACAAATGGAGTGCTATTGTCACACAGATTTTGACGTGGCCATATAACTTATAAGCAGCACATATAATAAAAGAGTTTAACTATTTTTTAAAATTTAATAACAAATATTGTGCCAATATAATTAAAAAAATATAATAAGAAAATCATATGATTTTTTAAAATAAAATATAACTGAATTGATTATTGAAATAATATTATAGAATATATTCATGAATGCATCAGTACATATTCATATTCGTATTCAAATACATTTGCAAAGCATTTGCACCATGTCTATTATTTATTCAGTTTTAGCCAAACAATGATGTTGAGAATCCAGAATATACAAAATTCACAAATTTAAATAAAGATCATAAGTACCTGGTTTTATGGCTTTTATTTATATTAAAAAAAGATAAATCTAATATATTCACTTTGGACTACTTTCACATCAATCTACACACTAGACAAAGTAGGAATCTAGATTAATATAACAACTTCATCTTTGTCTATCATTAATTTCCTTCGTATGATCCCTAATGATTAGTAATGAATAATATGATTTATTTTTTTATCAGTTAAATTTAACTGAAAAATACCATAGGTGACTGCATGGTGTTATTTGGAATAACATTGACATTGACAATCAATCCATCATAACAAGATTCTTACATCATCAGTGACTGCAAATTAATTTTCTGTTACTCATCAACTAACAAATTCCTTTTCTATAAATTTTTCTTTAATTTGTTATAAAAAACCAATACAAAATTATTAATTTATTGTTTATTGTTATGTTGTATTTCAAAACAACTACTAAATAAGTTGGGTTGGACATCTGGATCAACTGAGGCTGCCTGGCTGCCCCCGTGTATGCTTCGCTCAAGCATGCATAATCTGATGAAAGGTCAACAAGGTCAACATACAGGTGACTGAAGAAGGGCTGGATTGAGCCTGGGTCTGCCATGGTCTCATAAAAACATTAATAAAAGCTACAATATTTGGCCAATTTCTTTCAGCTTTCTAAACTACAAAGATGAAATCCTTATGTGTGCATGATATGAAAATTATATCAACAGTGCTCTCAGGAAACAAACGTGCCATGGTAAAAGTTGGGCAAAATTTAAGGTACTAATTTTATATTTATACTAATAACTTATAAAATTTGAAAAATTCATAACTAAATTTTGGTATTCAATTGAATCTTGATTAAAAAATGTTACATCCCTGACAAAAAAATCTCTAGCTTCAGCAATCCTCTTGTTAAGGGAATACATATATTTCTTGATTTTTTAAAAAGTGCATTATGTTTGGGCCCATAACTTAAAACAATTACGCAATACTGACATCATTTCTGGCATGTGCATAGCGAATGTATAGAATAATATGTATATTTTATATGATCAAAATCAGATCAGTGGTTTTGATATTAGGCAGTCTTACAGTGTAACAATGGGTTTTTAATGGAAAAATGAAGTTTTCCATTAATATTTGAAGGAATTAAGTCATAGTGATCAAATTCTTGGCATGGTAGGGGATTTTGGAGACATCTAACTGTATTCCAAATTTAAGGAAGCTGGGGAGCTGAGCTCTAGCAAACTGCATAGCACTAGCTTGATGTAAACAATATGTGACATGGTGCTTGAAAACTTGAATAAAATCTACAGTTTTTGATCAACTAGTTTCTAATTTTTGGTGTTAACAGACAAAATGCTAACAAAAACATGCTGTGAAAATTAAATCCACAATACTTACAGGAAAAAAAGTGCCATGGTCAAACTTGGGCAAAATTTAACGTATCAATTTTATATTTTTGCCAATATTTAAAAAAATTTAACAGATTTTGATCTAATTTTTGGTATACAATTAAATTTTGATCAATTAAAGTTGTATTACTGAAAAAAAGTTCCTACCTTTAACACTTTTGGTCTTAAGTGACCAAATATCTTTCCTGATTTTTTTTACAAAGTCCATTATGTTTGGGCTCATAACTTTTTTAAATTAAATAATACTGACTTATTTTCTGGCATGTACATAGGAACTATATAGAGGAATATTTATGGTAAATATGAAGAAAACCAGATGAGTGTACACTGGAAAACTGCAGAATGTATAAAGAATACGTATATATGTTGAATGCTGCAAAAAAACTGGGTGATACGTACAAGTTGTATACTATAACATTAGGAGCCGATCTTCCTTGTTATTAAAAAAATTCTAATCCATCTCAAATTATATACTTTTAATTCTCGGCAATGTTTATTTTTTTTATTAAAGGCTCACTTCAGTGATCTTGTTCTATTTACTATAATTGTTTACACTTCATTTTGCCTATTAAAGACTCTGATGTCTTTGTTCTCTCCTCTAAAGGCGCCACATGCTCTAACATTCACATCTATGTATCTTATAAAATTATGTCACCTGCTTATTTATGTATCTTGTGTTCTGTCAGTAACAGATAACAAAATTACAAAGTACTCTGACAAAAGTGCCCTTACCACTTGTTCCCTTGTTGAAGTAGGTGCACTAGGCATGAATATACACCTTGGATGTTAATTAATTATACATATGTCTTATATGGAAATTAATATATTTATGAGTATTAGTGCTTGGCTTCTATTGAGCAATTTGCAGACATTGACAATTTACAATCTTAAGAGTTTTCTGTATGTCGAATTTTTCAGGTTTAACACTTAATGTAAAAGGAATAAGAAGAAAAAAGAAAAGACTAGATATCTTTAATTGGTTGTTAAACAACAGAGGAGCAAAAAGTGTAATTTTTCTTCAGGAAGTCCATTGTACAGATACTGTGGAATCAGAATGGTTACAAGATTGGTCTGGACATACCTATTTTTCTCATGGTACAAATCAGGCAAGAGGTGTTTTGTTACTTGTAGGTCGTGATTTAGAATTTCAGGAACTATTTAAAAATATGGATAAAGACGGACGTTTCATTATTGTACAAGCATTAGTTCAAGGGAGAAAGACGTTGCTTATTAATACTTATGCCCCTAACACCGAATTACAACAGGTGATATTTTATGACAATATCTTGGAAATATTAACAAACATACAAATAGATTCGGAAACACAAATTGTCTGGGGTGGTGATTTTAATATATGTCTTTCATATCTCGATGCAGATGGCGATACGTACACTCCTAGGACGAAATCGATCCAACGTGTTACTTATCTTACACGTAGTTTTGACTTAATTGACCTGTTTAGAGTAAGAAACCCGGATGCTCGTAGATATACATGGAGGTCAACAAATCCTCTCAGACAACGAAGGCTGGATTATATTTTCGTTTCTTCATATTTAAACGCAAATGTGACCGATGTTAAGATTAGGCCTGCAATATTCACTGATCACTCCGCCGTTATTACCGATTTCAGTTACACTCAAAAAGCATTATATGGCCCATCACATTGGAAGTTAAACGTATCCTTACTGAAAGACACAGATTATGTAACAGGTTTAAGAGATCACATTAAATTATTACAGAGAACCGAGAGGTGCGATTAAGATGGAAATGCGTGGTGGGATTATTCAAAATTCAAAATAAAACAATTTTCTATAAGTTTCTCAAAGATGAAGCGGAAGAGGGAAAAATGGAGGCTATATATTTTAGAAAATAAATTACAAGACGCAGAAATGAATTTACCAGCTTCTGATAAAACGACTATTAAAAACTATACAACCATTCGTCAAGAAATCGAAGAATATTATGAAAAATACACTGAGGGGTTAATTGTTAGATCCAGAGTCGAATTTTTCGAACAAGGAGAGCGAAGCTCTAAATATTTTTTTACCACTATGGTCAAGAATAAGAAGAAATCTACTGTGAGGAAATTGATTATAAATGATAAAGAAGAAGTAAACCAGCAAAAAATAATGGATGGAATTAAATCCATTTTTAAACGTAAATTTGAGAATGTAAATGCTATTAAAAAGAGCGATTGTGTAGATTTCATTTCTGAATTAAACTTACCCATTTTGTCAGAACAAGAAGTAAATGCTTGTGAGGATTAATAAGCAAAGAAGAAATTTTAAATAGCTTAAAGGAAATGAAGGACAATAAGACTCCTGGCAACGACGGAATACCAAAAGAATTTTATATTACTTTTTTTTATTTAATTAGTGATGACCTTGAACATTCCTTTAACAGAAGCTTCACTGTTGGTGCCCTGTCACCAAGTCAAAGACAAGCGATAATTACGCTTATTGAGAAGCCAGGAAAGGATAATCGCCAGTTAACTTCTTGGAGGCCTATCAGCTTGGTTAATGTGGATGCAAAGATATTAAGCAAAACCTTAGTAAAACGATTACAAAACAACCTACCAAAAATAATAGATGAGGATCAAACTGCCTTTATAAAAGACAGAAGAATATCAGATACAACTCGTCAAATAAATGATATAATAGATTTCTGTTATTTAGAAGATTTTAATGCTATAATGTTTGCGGTCGATTTTGACTCTGCTTTTGACTCGATAGATCATGTATTCTTATTTACTGTACTCGAGGAATTTGGGTTTGGAAATGATTTTATTAGATGGATAAAGTTAATGCATAATGGGTTAGAGAGCTGTGTAATGAATAATGGTTTTACTACAGGTTATTTTAAAATGGAAAAGGGCACAAGACAAGGCGACCCCATTGCACCATACTTATTTTTATTGGTTATTGAAATAATGGCAATAAAGGTGCGACAAACAAATAAAGTGAAAGGAATATTGATAGGTGATACAGAAATAAAACAATGTCTATTTGCAGATGACACTACATTCTTTTTAAGAGATGCTGACTCAACGATTGAAGTAAAAAAAATATTAAATAAATTTGCAAAGGTATCATCAGTAGAAATAAATTATACAAAATGTGAAGCGGCATGGCTGGGTAGGGAAAAATTAATTCCTACAGCTTTATCGTTGAGAGACATGAAATGGGTGAATTTACATAAGGACGCGATTAAAATCCTAGGAATATGGTTTACATATAATGAAACTCTCTCTCAAAAACTCAATTTCGATAAAGTCTATACGACAAGATAAAAATCGCATTTAATATGTGGAAATCGCGAACTTTAACAGTTTTTGGAAGAAATACAGTTATAAAAACCATTGGAATCTCAAAATTAGTATACGTTATGAATATTATGACTCCAACCCCAGACTTTATCAAGAAAGTTAAAAATATAATGGTAGATTTTATATGGTTTGGACGTAAACCAAAGATTAAATATAGGGTACTTGTAAGTGAAAAAGAAAATGGTGGTATAAATATGCCAGACATTAATGCCATATTGAAAAGCCAAAGAATTATGTGGATGATCCGAATGAAAAAGTTATCAAATGCAAAATGTATAGTCATACCTAATATGTATCTAAGAAATGTTGGCGGTGTAGAAAAATTGAATGCCAATTTAGATTTTTTTAATATGAAAAGAAAAATATCTAAATTTTATTCACACTGTTTTAAAATTTGGGATAAAATTGCTACATTTTGGCCTACGAATCCACAACAAATCTTATTACAACCCGTTTGGAACAACAAATTTGTCAAAATAGCAGGTAAATCAGTATACTCTTGATTTTTTGATAACATTGGAATTAAATGTATCGATGATTTATACGAACCAAATGGAGAACCTAAGAATTTTTCGGAAATATTTCACCCTGAAAATAAAATCTATAAAAAATACCTGATGTTCTGGTATTCTATACAACAAGCGGTACCAAAGGGGTGGAAATTAGTTCTAAAATCAGATAATATGAGTGATATTTACGTAAAAGACACTTTATTATTGAATAATCAAGCTCTAGACTTAAGAAAAGTCAATTACCGTAAGGTGTATAATATGGTTATAAATGACTATACAAATAAGCCGGCTAATAGAATTAAACAAGAGGAAAGCTTAGCTCAGGTATTTTCCTGGAAAGATGCAATTGATTATATATATAAAACCACTATGGACATGTTTTTGAGGCAATTTCAGTTTAGAATTATCCATAATATATTGTCTGTGAATGTAAAGCTATACATATGGAAAATAACTGATACCAATATGTGTTCATATTGCAAAAAAGATACAGAAACAGTAGTGCATTTATTCTGTGACTGCGACACAGCTAAATCATTTTATAGACAAATTAGTCAGTGGGCAGAACACGCTGGAATAAACATGCCTGCACTGACTCCGCTTCTTTTATATACAGGATGTGACAAAGACAATGCAAATAAACGTATAATAGATTTGTTATTATTGCTACAAAAATATGTAATTTTTTAAAATAAAGAATCGGGTAATTTTCCATCTTTCACTGTATATATATCACATGTTAAGAAATTGGAAGGATTGGAAAGAAGAGTAGCTAAAAAAAATAACAAAATATATATTCATAAACAAAAGTGGGTTAACCTACTTAATGTTTTTTAAAGAGTGAAGAATTTTGAGAATTAGCTGTAGATATAATTTTGAAATGTGTATAAATATGTAGGTAAGAGTATGTGCATGTGTGTGTATGTATATGTGTGTATATATTTGGGTGTATATATGGGTATATATATATATATATATATAAATGTGAACGCGTGATCCTTCATGGATGTATATATACGTATGTATGTATATTTAAATTTTTATTCGGATCTGGTAAATATTATGTTGATCTGACCAAACCAGTTAAACCTACAAATAACATTGTTGTTCTTATTAATTCAAATGTTTGTTTCCAATGATATTGAAAATATATCGACAGAACGAGATATAATTATAATTGTTGTAAAAAAAATAAAAGTATTTTCACCAATACTCGGTTGGTATCCTCTCGGCAGAAATACGTCTACATGGTCCATATGCACTTGTCTTTGAAAAAGTACAAACAAGTAGCAATATAAGCAATTTTAAAATTCTCTTGTTAACTCCTTTATGTTGATATATATATATATGTATGTACTTTGTCAGAAAAACTTGAAACATTGTATTTTAAATCTTGCAATAGTGAAGATGTTAATGTTATAAACACAAGATTTGTAAGTTTTTTTTCTTGTTCCGAGGGATGTCGATGATGAAAAAGAACGTTATAAATAAATATCTAGTAATACTGAGACATCCAAAAAGATTAAAAAAAAATAAATAAATAAAAAATAAAAAAAAAAAAAAACAAAAAAAAAACAGATGAGTGGTTTTGATATTATAGGCAGTCCTGAGGTGTGAAAATAGATTTCTAATAAAAAAATTGAGGTTTTTCCTTAATATCTCGAAGGAACGAAGTCCTATTGACCCAATTTTTGGCATGGTAGAAGATTTTGGGGATATCTAACCATATGGCGAATTTCAGATTCGTAGGTCCAATGGTGTCGAAACGTGCCAGTCTTACGGACGGACATCCGGACGGACAGACAATGGACCACGACTATAGCTCAGATGACTCATAGTCAGCTGAGCTAAAAATACACGTGCACACCCGCATGAGAAGTGTGTCTGCAAGCTTTGCTCGTGAAAATTCAACACTAATGGAGTTAAAAAATCCGCTTGTAGTGCCCCCTGGAAAGAGATATTTTATACATTTATTAGGGATCGAAATGCTGTCTTTAAGTTGTACTTTCCCTTTTTTTTCCAAGGACACGCCGGGATTCATCGTGAACCGACTCATGGTCCCCTACCTGATGGAGGCTGTGCGCATGCTCGAAAGAGGTCAGCTTTTATTAGACAATTAATGAATTTAGACATATTATCTTGACGTGATGGGGCCGAAGCCAAGTGTGTCTAGAGGGGGTCATTTTCTCCCTAATAAGTCCTGAGAAATTTGACATTATTTTGCTCCATACATACCTTGCCGCAGTGACTTTCTTCGTGCCTTTTTGGGACGATATTTATATAACAAGAGACTTTTTAACTTAAATATATTAGACTGGATCTATTTTGCAAATTATTCCAAAACATTTTGCCATGGTTATTGTTTGCGTCATTTACTACTATTTGACTGATATATACCTAAACTTAAAACAAGTTTTTGAAAATTTTGCAAGATTTAAAGTACTTGATACTTTTCCCCATTATTTGAAAATAGTTTAAGGCGTATGCAAATCAGTGCCATACAGTTCAGGGACGGATTTAGAGGGGGGGCATCTTTTTTTGTAACACTTAATACCGAAGAGCAGCACCGGATTGTAAGTCACGCGCCGCTTTCTTTAAATATATTTGTGCATACGAAAGTTGCACTCCAGGCAAAATTATAAACTTGTGCCAGGGGTTTAGCCCCCTATTCTGTGATCCTATATCCGCCCCTGCAGTTGTAGTAAAAAGTACTTTGTAAATGACTTTTGTATGCTCTCCTTATACTGATATCTGATGAACAGGTGACGCCAGCGCACGTGACATCGACCTTGCCATGAAGCTGGGAGCCGGGTATCCGATGGGACCGATAGAGTTGTTGGATCATATCGGCCTGGACGTGTACAAGTCTATCGTAGATGGTTAGTTACACTTCTCACCCAGCGGTTATGCACTGAAGTGGTTCTGTATCTTCCTCGCTTTAACCGCTGCTTGGTATAGCAGGGTTCTCCGGCACAGAGTAAAAAATTGAAATTATACCAATGCTGGCGTGGTACATATCGCATTATGCATTCAACTCCAGGTTTTAAACCCGCAACACCAAGCTCTCATTGGTATGATGTAAAATGTGATACCACGCTCTCATCAGTCTGATAAAATTATTGGCCCCTTGTCCCAGTCCTGTTTCAGCAACCCCGAAAACCTTTTATACAAAGGCGCAGTTATAGCAAAGGAGATCTGGTGAGTAACGTTCAGTGAATGCTTGTAATATTAAGAAAGAAGTAGTGGTCGACAGGTTTCGTTTTCACTTCTGTTATAGTACAAGTCAGGATCCTACTGCGGGAACATATTAACTTGACATGAGCAAAGGAATATTTCCGTAATTTCTTCTTCGAATAAACAAACTGTAAATCTATACAAAAATATCCTGGGTAAACATGTAAAGTGCTAGTGCCTGTATGCCCAAAAACGGTTAATACACATCCTCAGAGTCAAAACTTAATCACTTTTCATTACTCCTTCTGAAGGATGAAAGAACTTTTTGTATGATATTGCGCATAATCTGTTAGTGCTTATGTGAAGATCCACATCCTATGATACACATCCTAGAAAGTAAATAACAATTAAATACCGTTTCGTAATGTGTCATGAATGTCTGCCGTTATTTTTAAATAATTTCTAAATAGTTCTAATATAACATTTTAGACCTTTTAATAACTGTTTGAACTAGTGCAAACTTCATGACTTTCCGAGCACCGACGTAATTTTCACAGTTCGTGTCCCGTGGCCTTTTCAAGATCTTATGGGTGTACAAACTCGAAAAGAACTATCCAGGATTGTGTTACAAATTTAGCGGTATTGGCATAATATTCACTGTTCGTTTGTCTCTGGAGTAAAAATAATATATTTGGGAGAAAAAATTTCATTTAGAGACTGAACTTTCATTTCAAAATTAGTGTTGCAGTGGGTACTTACAACTTACTCAGCTGTTTTTCAAAAGCATGACGTTTATTGATTAGAGTTCCAGTATTTCAATTTTTCCTGAGATGCAGAAATTATTGAATACTAAAGAATCCACAAAAAATGTACTTAATTTGTGACTGAACAATTTCAGGTTGGCATAAAACAGATCCAGAGGAACCTTTGTTTAAGCCTAACCTACGACTGGATGATCTCGTATCACAGGGCAAACTTGGTGTGAAAACAGGCGAAGGATTTTACAGCTACAAGTAAAATAGGAAAGATTATGGGTAAGTGAATAGAACTTTGTGTTCATATGATATTAACAGTACTAGGACAAATACAAGATACAGAATTGGGAGAAATTATTAAACCAAAGTTAAAGTAAAATGGTGAATAAATGTCCAAAACCTTGCTACATCAAACAGATTTCCACTTCATTATTACATGCCTGGTTAACAAGATGTTAGTAAAATGAGGTCCTACATTTTTAATCTGCATGTCCATGCTTTAGAGCATTTTTCATTATCAATTGGTCCTATAAATTTATGAGGTTCACAACCCTTCTTTAAACTTCTGCCTGAAAAGCCCAACTTTAATTTTCTTGGATGAAACATGGAGCCATGAAGCAACCTGCTCAGCAGCAAGTTGCTCCTAAATGGCAACCATTTGGTCTTACCAAACTCCAATAGTTTTGGGTTTTGTGTAAAGAAAACAGTCCCTAACTCCCTACATTTTAAATACTCTTCATTCTATATTTTATCAGAGCAAATAGGTGCATTAGTTTCTTAAATTATAAGATAAATGTCTGATCAAACTTCAGTAATTCACAGTGCAAATGTAAACTGCATGGAAAATACTCAATCCTATATAATACTGGGAGCCAATCTTATATATTTGGACTGTTCATCTGCACATGTGCAGTACAAACCTATCATATTCTCTTTATATATATATATATATATATATATGTTTTACTGATTTTCTGTTGAAACTGCAAACCACGCAGTCCATGCTCTGGACTTCAGACTACAATTGTTTCTTTTCAGGAATGTGGTTCAAGTATACCTCCAGGAATGAGTTTCAAGTTACCAACGGCATATTAAATAAAACTTGGCTGGATGAAATTTGGCATGTGTTTATACTGACCGCATATTAAATAATGTTTGGCTGGAAGATATTCAAGGTTTTACTTAAGGTCTACAGCCTCAGGTATTCAATAATGCCAAAAAAAGAAAATACTGCTTTGAGATTGTTACTTCAGGAAAGTATATATGTAATCTCATGTCACCACATAATGAAATAATAAATATTTTATATACAAAATGAAAAGGTCATGCATGTGACAACACTTTGCATTTTCAGGTCTCACTGTTGAACAGGATTGCTAGCAGCCAACTGGAAAAAAGTTAAAGTTGTAGGACTTTGAATTTAGTCTCTATAACCTTATTCTACAGCCAACATGAACCAACCAAAAATACAAATTTCACTGAAAACAATTAATGATTAAAATTCCTTGCACAACAGATCCCGACTTGATAGGACAAAGAGTACTAAGTATGAATTGATTGAATAACAGGCTCTAAATCAAGGGATGCCACAACTGTTCAGCCTAATAATCGGCCAAGGTCTCCTTATCTCTTTCAAAATTCCATGCCTTTTCAATTACTTTCTCAAATAGCCACAAAATACCATTACTTTTGGTAAATTTTTCACAACAGATTTCCCATGACCATTGGCTAATTGGTACAGCACTGGGTTGACAATTGTATCCTTGTCTTAAATCTAATTATAACTAGAATGGCTCCCCCCTTCAAAAGGTGAAGGTGAAGGTGAAGGTGTACAGACCTTTTTCAGTGGCTCTGCGGAATTTGGATTTAATTTTGGTAAAAATTCAAGTTACGCCCTACCCTATGTGAAGATTTTAGGTATGTACTCTTTCTAAGTTCCAAGCTGCACAATGAGGTGACAATTGAATAAATTTTGTATTTTATAAGGAATATTCTGTACCTGGAAATAAGACAATAGAACAGTGTAATGGACATTCGGAAACACCCCAAGTAAAATTAGGAGCACTGAACTTTTGCCCCCGAGTGTTACAAAGGGATTTCGTTGGTTACGCCGTGCAGTACGTTCGGTCACGTGGATTTAATCGTCGCAAGGGGCTTTCGCAACCAGCAAAAATAATCCCCCGAACAATGGACTCTATTGTTTCAGACTCCTTGAATATTGTTGATGGGGAATGCGATCTGCTACAACTATTGGGAGATACCCCCTATCAACTAGAGGGGTGCTCTGAAACAAATGATTCTTACCTGTCCATCCCATGCGGCCAACATGAGCACCCTGTTGATAAAATCTCCATCCTACCATCTTCATTACCAATAAATATTTTGGACATTGAACATTTACCGAAAGATCGGTTTATAGAATCCCTTCTTTCTAAATCTGGTGATAACACAGAGTCCTTAGAGAAACTAGCACTAACCCTTTTTCAGTGTGCACAGAAAAGGGACGACTTTCCGGCTGGTTCCCTAAAGAAGAGAAAACAAGTACGAGATGGGCCTGATCTCAATTACAAATTAGCCTCAGACTGTTATTTGCTGGTGTCATTTTTAAACGGCGGCTCTGTTAATCAGGTCAGCGATGTCATAAGCGGTTTCCAAAAATCCCAATCATATGATAAGCACGCTGACACTGTAAAAGCTCTCGGTCAACATACGTTGGAGGAACTTGCTGCATTGCGCTCTGCAGTCGCATGTGCAGTCGACAAGGCTAATCAGCTGAGCACAAAATTTGAAAATAAAATACAAACACTAGAACATTCAATGTCAATGAAAAACAATGAGATAACAACGCTTCAAGATAAGGTAGAAAACATTACAAAAGAGAATAAGAAACTGAAGGAAAAACTAGAAAAAGCTTGTTCCGTTGTTGAAAGGCTAGATAAACTGGAGAAACTTGCATCTTCGGGCAAACAAAGGAGGGCCGCAGCTGAACAGGAAATAAAATCGAAGTTTCAGTCTCTAGAAAATGAACTTACCCTTATCAAAGAAAATCATTCTGGCAACATAACACAAATTGCAAACATTGAAAAGAATAACGATTCTTTGACTATAAACATGACGCGTCTCTCAGAAAAGATAAACACATTTTCTGATGTACGCAATGCTGTACAAGAAATTAAAATTAAAATGAACAATACAAACGGGGCTGGCGAGGACCGTATACAAACAATTAAGTCTGATGTGAAACTCTTGCGACAAAATGTAAATAAATCGCGACAGGACTTGGATCAGACAATGGATCGCCTTGCATCAACTACACGTTCTGTCACTGATCTTCGCAAACAAGTTCTCCATGTTGAAAGACAGGTGAAAAGGGTAAGCCCTACTCGGAGATGCTGAAACGTACCCGAATAGAAAACACTTCTAATGCGTCAGAAAAACGGCTCAAAACACCAGATATAGTTGAAACATCTGCCCAAGCTCAACAACATACTCAGGGTGGTTTTAGCAATTATATTGCTGCTGTGACGTCAGTAGATACCCAAACAGATTTTGAAGAACTCAGAGATCAGATATGTGATGATCCAAACGTTCAGTTGAACCCCATAAATGATCTCGTGAACAGTGGTGAATCTTCACACGTCGAGCGGCCAGTGCCGAGACCACGCAGGGGACGACCCATTCCGGTGTACACTGGCAACAGACAAGTGACGGCGAACACAAGAAGCACAACTGCCGATGCATTTCTACATACTCGACAAACACAACGACAAATTAAACTCTATGTCGGGAACATTGATTTTAATTCATCGAGAGACGCAATGTTAGATTACCTGATTAGGAGAAATATTGATGTGTCTTATTTGCATGTCTTTCCAAACAAAAGGGGTACTGCTCAGAGTGCCAAATTGCATGTTAACTGGTGTCATAGAGAAGATGTGACAGACTTGAATTTCTGGCCCGAATTTATATTTGTAAGAGAGTGGTTTGAAAACTAAAGTTCTGAACACCTGTTGCATCTGTTTCAAGACTGATCATTTTCCCATTCATGAATAATTTTGTTATAGGTTGCTTTAATGCAAGAGGTGCTATGTATTCAGCGCCGTACATTGACAAGTTGGTCACAGAAAGAAATATTGATTTTCTATGCATTTCGGAACATTGGCTCTTCAATGATAGTTTACATTTCTTGGATTCAATCTCCCCCGGTTACTCTAGTTACGGGGTTGCCGACTCGAGTCTAAACCCGTTAGATTCCTATCGTAGAGGCAAAGGTGGAGTTGCCGTTTTATACAAGTCAAAATATAAAGACAGCGTAGTTAAAGTAAGTTGCGATTCCGACCGGATAATTGGTGTCAGATTAACTATAGATTCAAACCGTTATATTTATGTATTCTCTGTTTACTTACCTTCGTCTAACGCTGGTTTAGAGGAGTATGAGGTACATTTGAATAACCTGTGTGATATATATGATATGTATTCCCAAATGGGCACTGTTCTTTTTGGTGGAGATTTCAACGCCGAGTTAAGGGGCTCAAGGTGTGATCCTCGCAATGATTGTAAAAGCAATCTTGCCAATCGCGTTCTTTCCGAAAAAGACTTATACTCAATCAGTAATCATGATCTCTGTGATGGTCCTCTTTATACATACCAGCATACACGAGAACAAGGAAGGGTCTCCTTAATAGATCATATGCTAATTGAGAAAGGTACTGCTGATCTCGTGGTTAGCTGTAGGATATTGGACTGGGAGGATCTTAACGTTTCAGACCATTTACCGATCGTTATGTCCTTAAACGTTAGACCGTTATCAGTTAGGCATGCCAAAAAGAAACTATTGTTATTGTGGCATAAAATGACTCCTTGTGATATCAAAGATCGCTATACGAATATTTTAGAATCTAAGCTAGCGTCTATTGGCTGTCTCAATCAGGAAACGTGTAGTATTTCTGATATAAACAGGTATTATGAGGCAATCAGTAGGATCATGTATAGTACTAGCTTAGGAGGGGTTATTAAGAAAAAAGGGAGATTTCAAACTAAACCTTTCTGGAAAAACGGAATAAAAGAACTTCACAAAGAAATGAGAAATATGCGAAAATCGTGGATATTGAACGGCAAATCGCATGACACTGATGATGTTGACTTCCGCAGGTATAAAGAGGCCAAACGGCTATTTAGAAACAAGTTGCGAAGGCTTAAGCTGATACATGAAAGGCAGGTCTGTGACGATATAGATAAACTAGCAGATAAGAATGATGCTACTTTTTGGTCCTTCATGAAACACAGGTCCGGCGAGAAGTCTTGTCAGCCGTCCGAATTGTTATTTAATGGATCAATGTTACGTGATCAGACGGAAATCTTGCATGCATGGAGAGACCACTTTTCTGAGCTGTACTCCCCTCTTTATAGCCCAGAGTTTGATGACAATCATTTAAGAAACATAGAAAAGTCAGTAAAGTCTAAAATAAAAATGAACTATAGGCACCCGACACCCATTCTCGACGAAACCATCACTTCTGAGGAAGTGTTCTCGGCCATTGCAACATTAGATCGAAGAAAGGCTTGCGGTCATGATAATATATCTAATGAGCATATTATATATGGGGGGCCGCTCCTTAAAAAACACCTATGTAGTCTTTTTTCTGCCATGTTTTGTCGCGAGTTCACCCCTGAACTTTTAAAACTTGGAGTAATAGTGGTTATACCAAAAGTTAGTGGCAGAAGAACGTATGACGTTAACGATTTCCGTGGTATAACTTTGCTGCCTGTTTTATATAAACTTTATGAGAAGATACTTCTAGCACGTATTTCAAAATGGATCTCTGTAAATTTGTCTGGTTTTCCCGACGCTATGCAGTTTGGGTACCAGAAAGGGTTATCAAGTTTGAATGCGTCCTTTGTTCTCCAAGAATGTATTAGCTACTTTAATGAACGTAATTCTCTTTTATATGCATGTTTTTTGGACACATCAAAAGCTTTTGATGTCGTGTGGCATGATGGTCTTCTGTTTAAATTAAATGATTTGGGGATCAATGGAAAACTCTGGTATATTCTTTACAATTTGTACCAAAAATGCCGTTCAATAGTACGCGTTAGCGGCGCCACCTCAAGGCCCTTCGAGGTACTACAGTCGGTGAGACAGGGTGGAATTTTCACTTTGGCTGTACCTGGTGTACGTGAATGGCCTTCTTCAACAGTTGCGTAATAGTGGTTGCGGAGCCTCTATTGAAGGGCTGTACTGTGGTTCTCCCACCCAGGCTGACGATGTCTGCCTACTGACTGCTTCCGCAAGAGCCCTTCAGTCCATGCTTGATATTTGTGAAAATTACAGGAAAATGTGGAGGTTTAATTACAATATAAGCAAAACTAAAATCGTAATTTTTGGAAAAGCCGCTTTTCATAATACTATATCTTGGTATTTAGGCGATGATGAAGTTCCTCAAGATTGCAGTGTGAAACACCTGGGCGTAAGTTGGGCCAACAATAGTAGTAGTAAAGACCGTACACAGCAAGCGATTAGGAAGGGGAGATCCACCTTTATGTCTGTAATAGGATTAGCAGGAGATTCCAAACTGAATCCTATCACAATGGGAAAACTGTTACGTTCAGTTATTTTACCGCGAGCCTTGTATGGTTGCGAGGTGTGGAGTGGTCTTCCTGAATCAGAATATCTGGAGTTAGAACGATTCCTCAGGTTTTGTCTTAAAATTTCACAAGGGTTCGGAAAACGTACAAGCACTACTTGTGTTCTGACCATGATGGGTTTTTCGAGCATGAGAAGTATTATTGACATTCACAAATTGTTATTTCTGTGTAGACTATGTTACTTACCAGCTGGCAATATTTGTAAATCTATATTAATCTCACGATTCTTTCATGTCCATATTTGTAGACGCCAAGCTAGAAGAAGCTTTGTCGGCGATATCTTTGGCATACTCACTAAGTATAACTTATTTGGTATTTTTGAGCATTATCTCAACTTCGGATCATTCCCGTGTAAACGAGCATGGAAACGTATTGTTAACCAAGCAATAAATGCTTGTGAACAATCTATATACGTGGAAAAGGTTTCCACTGATGATCACCTACGTACATTTAACGATATTATGCCTGTTTGTTCCTGTCCGTCTCCCATCTGGAAAGTCGCCCTTATTTTTCCAGGTTCATTATTTATGTTTATGTTTTTGGCACGTATTTTAGTTACTCCAAATCTTCGATTTTCTGACGGCGAATTATGTATTTTATGTGGAACAATGTTCCGGGATAAAATTGAACACATACTTTTCGGATGCTTTGCATTAGACGAGCTGCGTGATTTAATGTGGCAGCGGATTAGGACCTTTTCGTCAGAAGCATTTATTTCTAAGCTCAAGGAAGATCATAAGCTTATGGTTAAAATCATATTTGGTGGACCGCTACCAGATGACTTGATTCTGGATGAGGGAGTTTATGAAATCTTCCTTTATATGTGGACGAAATTTATTTACTTCTCAATTAAACGAATCTAGAATATTTAACGCGTATGACAATTGGCTACCTGACATTTCCTTCTTAACTGAAGTAAGACCTTTGCTTGGTCATTAAGTTTTCATTTTCTGGTCCGTGGATGTACAAAGTAAAGTGATTTTTCATTTGCGTACTAGTTTAGTTGTGTCTGAAGCTCATGTTGTTATGGTGTCGCGATTCAATATATGTATGTATAAGTATGTTTATATGTATGTGTATGTATGTACGTATGTACGTATATATGTATATATATATATATATATGTGTGTGTGTTTATATATGTGTATGTGTATATAGGGATATCTTATGTATATCATTATAGTTATATGTGTGTATGTATGTGTGTATATGTTGAATGTATGTTTGCACGTATGTACGTATATATGTATATGTATGTGCAAATGCATGTGCACGCATTTCTGGTTTATTATTGTCAATTTCTCCTGGGATACATTATACACAGGGATATATATGTGCACGAATGCGTGTTTATGCACATATGTATATGTACATTTATGTATCTGCATATTTATTTGGGTATGTAATGGTATGTTCATGTATGTGTCATATAGTATATGTGAATGAATGTATTTTCACGTGTTTGTATCTCTGCATGTATAGGTGTATATGTTTACATATACGTGATGTTAACAGAATATGTACGTGTATTCACTTGTATATGGTTATGTGTTTGATGCAATAGATATGTGTACATCAGTATACATTAGTATATGCATATATGTATGTATATATTTGTTAAATTACTTTGCGTTTCGAAATATTAATTCACCTTCTGTTCCACATGAAACATTGTGATGTATCTTCAATATTGGAGGAATTAAAGTATATCAAAGTATATCAAAGTATCTATGGGCCATCCCAAAACATAAGGGCAAAAATATGGACTATCTCAAAACAATAAATCTAGGTATCAGCAGATTTGACCTTGAAGGTCAAGCTCACCATTTTTCGAACTCCGATGAAATTTCGGCAAAAAGAACTGGTGTGTCAAATTTGAGGACAAAGTGTGAAAAACAGTGAAACCTCGTGTGTCGAAGTCGAAGGGACTGGTGAATTTACTTCGACACAACCGGAGTTCATTATATTCAACCTCTTCAGCCTCGATTATCATCGGTAAATACTGCACATGTATAGGGCCCATGTTATTTAGGTCTCACAAATGTTTTCGTGAAAGAAAACAGATTTTATGTACATTTTTTCATTAATAATAAAAAACACATAATTACCACCAAAAGTAGAATTAAGTTAATCAAAAAAGTGAAATAAGTGCACAAACATGTAAGTGTATAAAAGCACACAAATCAATAAATAGTTGGCTCAGATCATTTTCAGTTCAACACATCTGATCTTCTTTAAAAAGGCAGTAACCTTGATCTTCTCATCATTCTTGATCCATGTACACAGCGTGTTGGCGTGGATATTGAAGTCCTTTGCAATCTTTGCCTTGGTCTTGCTACCACGTTCAACTTCGACCAGTGCTTCGTACTTCTGCTCAATGGTCTTTACATCAAGCTTACGCTTAGCAGGGCGCGACGCCATTGCAAACATGACACGAAAAATATAAAAATGAAGCAGTATACTGTATAACGTACTCTATGGTAAATTAGAGTCAGTCTGATATAGATCTCATCTTCCTCCATTTATACAGAGTCCTGTATGTGTATCCTAGACACATCAAAGGTAAGGATTGGATTATGTTTGGTTTATCAATAACTACTCATTGATGCTTTTTCGGCGAGAGAAGATAGGCGTGATAATGAGTGACTAACTGGCCAAACAAGAAAACAACGGACTAGGTATGTCAGCCATTGCGCTTGATGAGTAAGATCCTAGCCGGTATTAATTATGTAACTAGTCATCGCGGCCGTAGGTACGATTGTTGGACCGTGCACAACTGTTGACCAAACACTAAAGCGGCATGATCTTGAGTCGACAGAGCCATCGCGCTTGATAATTATGACTGCTCATCACGGCCCAATCATGATTGACGAGCCCTGTAAAACTGTTATCCAATGATGACTTCGAGTTAAGCAATAGAAATATCAGCTAGGGACCAACAAAACACCTCGACACATCCGGTTTTTCGACACTTCCAACTCGACACAGGCGGAGTTTAAATTAGTAAGGTTTTAACTATTTTTTGCAGGGACCTCACGTTCGATTTCGACACATGCGGGAATTTGACTTAACCGAGTTCGACACAATGAGGTTTCACTGTACTTATAAAGTTTTGGGGTTCACAAAAACTTTACATTTCGGCAGATTTTACCTTGAAGATCCTGGTCGAGGTCCCTGGGTTTCGAATTCGTCCATGATTTTTGGATGTTTAAAATTTTGTAGGAAAATAGCAAGGTCTTCAAAAGTTATCGAGTTCACAAAATATCCTAAAGACAATGACTGACGAAAATAGCTTCTTCCCTTTAAAGTTAATCTCTGCCTGCCAAAATATTGCCTTTAAACCATTGCTTACTCCTTTAAACGAGTGTTAAAACAGTGGACCAGCACAATCAACTTTAACACAGGGTGTGGGCCGTGTGCATCGAGGAGCCACAACACGTGTCAATCAGGAGATTTCTAACCGACTTGGCTGAAAAAAATGTAATACATGTTCCTTTTGGCTGAAACACTGTTTTGCGGCTCACAATCAGACCTCTGGTCACGCGGCCATGTCATGGTAAACAGACACACGTGGACTTTGTTAACCAACATACAGAGTCGTACCAAGGTGTTAAACAGCCATATGTGAGGTACTGAGACTGTGTGCTGGGATGGTCTTGCTGGGAAATTTTTGCATAAAGCAAAACTAAACTGATAGTGTGAAAGAATAGGCATAATATTACGCCTGATTACGTCCCTTAAAGTGTTATAACATTTTTTTACGTTCAGGGAAAATATCAATCATATTCTGTTATTCATCTGGATTATTCATAAAGGACATTCACACGGGGTGTCTCTCTTATCAGCAAGCAAGTTTTAATCTGGATGGTTACTTTGGGAAATGCTGGACGAAAGTGGTAGAATTTAATCACAATACTACGACTTAACAATATATAAAATGGTGAAAGCATAAAAGCAACACAGTTAACTTAAAATATGTATTCTGAAGTACCTGAAATTTCAAACAGTACATCTGTCTGCATCATTGATATTAAAAATAAGATGTCTGCAGATTATTGCATGAGAATCATCAGCAATATATACTGTTCTGTAGAGAGAAATTTAAATATTCATATGACTTAATTATCAGCTCCTTCTGCTCTTTTCCTTCCTTTTCTCCATCTTTCCTAGTGCTCTGTAGACTTGTTTCTTGATTTCTTTTCGTTTCATCTCCTGTTTTTCAATAATTTTTGATTGTTCCTTTTGGTGCTGTTTAGCTCGTTCTCTCATGGTCAATCGTCGCTGCCTCATCTTCTGTTCATGTAATGTTTTCATCATCTTCATCAGTTTAGAAATCTGTAAGCACATATAGACTTGGGCTGTAATAATCAGTGTTGGAGGTCTTGAGAGGGGCCTTGGCCTAGGAAGGTTATGACTCAGACTCAGCCTCGAGTCTTCAGTTTTCTGTTACATGGCCTGAGGCCGGCTCTAGGTCCCTAAAGTTTCACCTTTTTATGTATACACGCATTTGAGCTTTAACTCATACCAGATTTCAGACACTGAATCTCAATTGTATGGACTCTCATTGGTTTGTGGTGACTTGACCTCGGCCTTGAAGGGCCATGACTCAGACTTGGTGTCGGCCTCGGACAGTCGTGACTCGACTACAACACTGGTAATAATGCACTACTGCACCAGTGCAACAAAATACAAAACTAAATGTATAAGTTTCATCAGATGTCTAGATATTAATCATCAATGATTAGGGCTGTATCAATACCAATACATCGATACATATTGATATGCCACATCGTTGCGGTTACCAATATGCTATATATTCTGTTTAGTCATACCGATGAAACACAAAACCAGTTCACAAATATTGATATAAGCCTAACCTAAACTATATTATGAGTTATTTATAAATCTTAAGTTGCCTTTAACTTTTTTTATCTTTTTTTTTATCCTTTAATGATAAGGAATGTGTATACAGTTCTTGGTGCTTCCATGAAAATGTTAGACAAATATTGCTGTCTTTTTTTGTTTCCAAAAACATTATCCACCAATCTTTTAATCAGAAATGATACACAAAGAAAAACATAATGAAGTGTATCGTCAGTACTTAGTTGGTATCGATTTAAGTAAATCGCAGTACATAGTGTATCTAAACAGGTTGACCGATACCCTATCAATGACAATTATCATCTGTTGGAGAGCAAAATCTCACATTAATCAATGGTCATTCTGCAGAAAAAAAGTTGAACAGCAGCCGATTGGTGAATTGTCTGGAAACAAAGTTTTCCTAAGCTCTGGATATGAAATTTATGAGAGGCTGTTTGGAAACTGATATACAAGGAAATAAAAAGAATCTAAATGAGAATATAATTTTTGCGTATCGTAGTGTATTGTATTGTGAGTGAAGAATCAGGAGATGTACAATAATATCAGATGTATGTTTATGGCTTTAATATGGACAAAAGTACTTTTGTGCTAACGAAAGCAATGATAAGATTGGCTTTGAGTCTTAAGAGTGTATACTGAGCTTATGCTATCAAAGAGAACACTTAAAAGGTATCACAAAACTGAGAGTAACAGCAACTTTGATTTTTAAGCTAGATAGCTAGTTCCTTTAGGATGCTGGAAATGTGTAATATAAACACCAAAGTTAACTATATCCTTACTTTACTGACTGCTTAAGTTAAAATTAAAAGAAACTTCACACAACATGTATACTCATACTTAATCATAACTACCCAATTCAAAAGCTTAATTGGAGAGCAAAAATTAGCCATATATATTAACTATGGAAAATGGATAAAGAAAATCAAGCTGCCATGTTGTAGATACAAAATGTGTGGTATTTAAAAAAAAACTCTGTGGTTATAACTGTACCTCTCTCTCCTTTGGCTCCATAACCACAGCAGGTCTGCTGCTCTGTACCTCATCGTGCACCTTCCTCGCGACCTTGGGTTTGTCCTTGAAAGGCAACTTTTTCTGTAGGTCCTTAGGGATGACCAGCGGGTGGAAGGATCGTCCTTGTCTCTCCACAGGCTGCCATAAACATTGGTTCAGGATCATGTTAGTTTTTAATCAATGATGAACAAATAAATACAGTTGAACCTGTGTTAAAGACCACCTGTCTATTAAGACCACCCATGAGTGAAGCAAAAGCTTTCACATTAGTTAAGACAGACCTGTCTTAAAAGACCACCTGTGATTTGACCCCTTGACCTGTCCCACAGGGGTCTTATCACACAGGTTTCACTGTATATGCACTGAAAATATGGACCTGTATCAAGTATGCAAGGGTAGATCCAAAGGGGGAGGATTTACAAACACGCAACCATGATATGATCATTCAGGCAGTTTCTCCATACCTGTTAAATACCTGATTGTCCATGTGCATTTACTTGGGCAAATAAATTGTTTTTTTTTTTCATACAGATATTTTGTTACTTTAACATATTTTAATATAATCACCCCTTTCTATTTTATTCATCATTTAAGCAACTCCTGAATTATTTGGTTTTAACAAGCTGTTTGCCCTGCTTGAAGCTGACTGTTGGTAAGGACAGAGTCCACTGGTGGATGTTTGAGTATTTTGACCTCGGTGGGAGCTCTGTAAATGGGCCTTACAAACTCGAGGTGTCTCTGTTAATAGACATGCCGCCATAAAATGAAGATCTACAGGCTACTGTGACAGATCACCGTTTTCTGCAGCATATTCCCAATTTTTTAAGATGTTACCACCTTTCCCTTTGTGTAAACGGTAAACCCCTTCCTTCAAAATATCCTAGATCTTTGTCCCGTATAAATCACATATTACATAAAGAAATATTACAAATCATTGTTACAACAGAAGTGACCAATGGATCTTGAAGCTGTCTGACATGGCATGTGTGAGTGGTTTGTGAAACTGTGACCTATTAAACTGAAAAACCTGTTCTGAACTCCAGCACATCCAATACAAATACAAATTTACATGAGGGAACCTAAATTCTAATAAGACATTTTAACATCATTTATCACTGGTCTTGAATGAAATCTTGTCTAGACATGTCTGTGGGCCAAATTTTAAAGTTTCTTCTCTTATTGTTTACAATTTGTATCCTCTAAATGGACGACAGGTCACACAACATACAAAGACCAATGACATACAAAGAGAAATAAATACTGTGGTTGGCTTCAAATTTGTGGGGTTAAATTTTCATGATTTCAATTTTTTTGTGAAGGTTCATTTTCATGATCTCACCAAACAGTTATGTACACAGCATATACATTATTTTTAGGGCCAACTGGAAAAGTAGTGGATGAAAAAAGATCGCCTCATTCTTATCATATTATTATCATTATAGAAAGAACACTGAATAACTTGGAATTCTTGTCCATCATTAGCTAATAATGTTTATTAAAAAGATCATCTATTATAAATGTTATCAATCTTTAAAACCCAGATGAACAAAACGCCAACCACAGTATTGCTCAGTTGATTTTCTGAGGGCTCACTTTGAAGAGAATATATCAAGATACTGTAGTTTCAAAATACAATTTTTTCTTTAAAATTATCAGATAGCAGCTTGTTATCCCACCTTGTACAGGTGATCCTTGTTGACCTCCCTCTGGATACCCTTCTCGCGACGCAGCTGTCCTGCGGTTTTCATGCCCTGCCACTGATTCCTCTGGTCAGAGGGTAACATCAGGGTGGTCACAGGGTTGTAGAACTTAGGTACCTGTACAGGGTACCATGTCCTAACAAACACAATGTCTGCAAGCAATAACAGGTTAAACTCTTTTTTTTATTATATTTTTTTTTGGCGGTAACCACCATTTTTTAATGCTGAACTTAGTATTAGTAAATATGTGATCCTCTCAGTTCTTGAAACAGTCCTAATTAACAAACAGATTCCCCAAATTCCCCTATGAGATTCTGCAATCACTCACTTATTCTTCATTAGTAAGCTGAATTATATCACCTGTACAATAAAGAATGATTCTATAAATGTATCAATGATATATCAAATGTATCATTAATTAAGTCTCATACAGAATGGTAAAGAATAGCATGAACAGAACAACTGCACAGAAGAGCATGGTTCATATTACCACACAGACCAGAATGGTTCATTCCTCCACACAGAACAGTGATTCATTCTATCACACAGAACAGAGTGATTCATTCCATCACACACAAAAGAGTGAGTCAATCCACCACACAAAACAAAGTGATTTGTTCCACCACACAGGACAGAGTGATTCATTCCACCACACAGAACAGAGCGATTCATTCCATCACACAGAACAGAGGGATTCAACCCACCACAAAGAACAGAGTGATTCATTCCACATCTCAGAACAGAGTGATTCATTCCATCACACAGAACAGGGATTCAATCCACCACACAGAAAAGAATGATTTGTTCCACCACAAAGAACAGAGTGATTCATTCCACCACACAGAACAGAGTGATTCACTCCACAAAACAGAACAGAGTGATTCATTCTACCACACAAAACAGAGTGATTCATTCCACCACAAAGAACAGAGGGATTCATTCCACCATACAGATACGATTGATTCATTTAACCACAAAGAACAGATGGATTCATTCCACCAAACAGAACCACACAATGGGATAGATGGATTCATTCCAACACAAGGAACAGATGGATTCACTGCAACACACAGAACAGATGGATTCAATGCACCCCACAGAACAGATGGATTCATTGCACCACACACTACAGATTGATTCATTCCACCACATAGAATAGAATGTTTTACTCCACCACACATAACATACTGATTCAATTCAAAACATGTCAGAAAATTTGAATCAACATACCACTAAGTAAGAGTTTGTCCTCAAATGTTGCTCTGAATGAGCCTGGGGCCTCATTCACGGCTTTCTTGATCTGACCACGGACACCACTGACTGAGCGGATCATGGCCCCTTCATAGCGAGCAACCTCAAGAGCCGAGTTAAACATACCCTGAAGAGCAAAATGCAGGATCACGAAAATATTTTCTTTTTTTTTTTCATTTCTTTGTTTGTTTGATGTAACAGCATAAATTGTTTTATGCAAGCTTAACTAATTATTATCATCTACAGAATTTCATTCAGCTTTTGGACTACATGACAGGGCAGCAGCACACGCTTCCTCTCATTTTATGTCCTGGTATTTACCAAGCCCAGTGACTAATGCACCTGCAGGTCCTGGGTGTGTGTTATCCCCACTTCTCGGCCATAACACCAAGGAACACAAGAAAGACACACTTGTTTGTGAGTAAAACACAACTGTTTGGCACAGTCTCCCCATTAACATGCACCGTAGGTGGGGCAGACTGTGAAAAATCTCACCGCCTTGTCTGAGATTTGAAATAATGATCTCCCGGCTCTGAGCCCTGTGCTCTATCACTGGATGATGGGAGCCAGTAAATGCTAATAAATGGTTGCAGCAGAAATGTAAATGTTAGCAAATTAATCTGAAATGCATATAAGCACTGTGACTTTTGACAATAGGTTTGACATCCACATTCAGTTTGAATAATCCTGGTTTATTTTCACCAAAGTAAGAAAAACCCATAAAAAGAATTAAATCACATGTAATTGCTGATAATAAGAGTTACATATAATAAACATGAATAAAGAGTTTGATAAAACTAATATGTAAAGAATACAAAAAAAATTCACATTTGCCTTATCTGACTCACCTTGACAAATGCAGTTTTTTTGTAGATTTTATAAGGTGTGCCGACTAGTTTGAGTTTTTTCACAATCATCATGGACTTATCCAGTTCAAGTACAACCCCTGTTGATGAAACCCTGAAATCAGCCTGAAAATAACAATATTACCTGCCATTAGTAGTGAACTCTGGTTCAGTTTTCTATCTTGCCTTCAGGAATACCTGGGTATAAAAAAAGGGAACCAATAGGTCTAAATACTCAGCTGATTTAGATAAGTAGGGCTTAAATTTTGGAAGAACTGATATAAATAAACACCTAAAACATCACTGAACTTCCTTAAAATGGAAGAAAACTTACATGTTGCACTGCTATAATCATATGATTTTGTTCAGACCTTAGATACTGACTTGGATACAGGTCTGACAGAAGTATATTGCATCAATTTTATGATCCAATGAAATCAAGAAATGTCTGGCATCACTGATGTAATAAGGATACCCACACTCTGGCAAGACCCTATTTAAACACTTTCCTCTGACATTTTTCATTGACAGGTTGATTTCAAAACTGTCAGTCAATTACATTTTAACCAGGTGTTATTGTGAACATAAAGGTACTCAATTACTGGCCAGCAATGCTGCATGGACACTAGAAGGGTTTAAATCATCAGTGATTTCAAAGATTAGTGCCTGGTTGCCATACTGAATTTCTCATAGCACACATCCCCTTGCTTCCTGGCAGCAATACTGGATTTCGCTTGCATCTGAAATTTGATGGCAAACATCAACACATAGGTGTCAATCTTCAGTAAAGTTTTTTATGGTAATTGGTTGATGTTTTCTTGAAATAATGTGCATGGACAGAATTTGATGTTTACTGCTTTGTGGCCATAGTAGATTTCTAACGGGTCTGAAATTTAACTGCACACATCCTTTCATAGGTGTCAATCTTCAGTAAAATTTTCATAGTAATTGGTTGATGTATTCTTGAGATAATGTGCATGGATAGAATTCAAAGTTTGCTGCTTTGTGGCCATATTGGATTTATAATGGATCTGAAATTTAACTGCACGCATCCTCTCATAGTGTCAATGTTCAGTAAAATTTTCACAGAAATTTTGTGAATGGCAATATCAGGATACTGCTTGAGATTATGTTCAAAACAGCATGTGCTTAACTAGGAAAGTGTGTGGGATTAGTGATGCTCAAAATATCCCTAAACCATCCCTAACCCCTTTAAATGCAAAATACATGTAGATGCATGATACAATGTGTATTTGAAAATGAAAATGCATGATTAGGTTTTTTGATAACCAAACAGCCTTGTTTTTATCTGCAAATGTTGGGGAAGTTATTTGTTAAAGTCACAGGTTTGAACAAGGGTGAAGTCTTCTACCTACTCAAATACTGTGCATGTCAATGGGTAAAAAAAAAGTAAAATAAAAAGAAAACATTCAAGCTTTCATCCAGAAATAGGTGGCTGTCAATGTTGTGGCCAATAAATATGCCTGTAACATTTCTGTTACAGTGCTTCTATTCATTTATTACCCTCAATAGAATCCTATTGAAATCTGAATTGAAATCTAAAGTATCTCATTTACTGTCTCATCTGTAGGAGAGTCTGAAAGACCATTTCTGATCACTGAAAGTCATTAAACAGAGGCGGCACCGGCTGCAGTTTATAACTAAAAGTCAATCAAGTGACCAGTGTCTGGATAAGTGCAGGGATACATGAGTTAAATTGTAAAAGATTTTGTACCATATATGCGAACATGTGAAATCAGACAAATTTTGTAATCAACATAATTCAAAGTCATGTGGAAACAGAAGTTCAAAAATGATTCCATTCAATGAAGTATTCAATTAATTCCCCTAGCTCCAAGCTCTTCATAGCCATGGTAATATTCAAACCTGGGTCGCCAGCTGAGAGATCTGAGGGTCTCACCACTCCACTGTTACCTGTGGCCTGCCCTCTAAACTTTACAGGTTAAATTAGGCTCTACTACAATGGATTCATCATTGTTTTTATTTATGTGACTAACATAGGCCAGCATAAATAATTGAGTAATTTTACTTACACTGGTACCAGCTACAGTCTGTACTGTCAGGATTCCTGTTCCCTGTGGAGTGATAGGCCCTGAAAGTAAAATTCACAACATTGTATTACAAAGTATATTATTTACTAAATTTGAGGGAAAATATGCAACACTTTCATAAGTTACAGGGTCTACAAGTTATTTTTATTTCAGCTTTTTTGACATTGAAGACAATGATCAAAGTTATTAGTTTTCTAATTTCTCTGAGATGTTGGTACAAACAATTAAAATGTAAAATTTTATGAAAACATATTAAGTAGTTAAAATTTTATCACATCCACTAGCAATGAAACTGATCCCGAGGATGAATATATACAGATAAAGCCTACACACCAACCATTATATGTGTTAACCCAAAGGAAGGGACACATAATGACTTACCCCAGAAGGTGGCATGACAATGTAGATGTTGGGGTGTATACTTTAAGAGGCGATGCCTGCCATTGTGATCCTGGATGGAGAAAAGCGGTATCGTCTGGAAGCGACGCCAACCCAGTGAGACAATAACTGGATCCCTGGTTTTTAATATCCGTTTGTGCCAGCGATGTTTCTTCAACCGCACCTGTAGAAAATCATACAGGGTTAAAAAATGGCGCAGATGGCAAAAGACATTTTTCTATATAACTTGAATCTTAATATTTCAATGTAGAATTTGTGCACAACCAGTATACCCTTGATCAGTGAATGTCAGCTCTTTTCGCATTATCCTTTTCTATCCACATCAGAAGCAGTCAGAAACTAATACAGCAGAGTGTCATTTATCCAAAAAAAATTGGGGGACAGGGTTTTTGTTCAAATAAACAATTCTTATGATACACAGTGTTTGGATAAACAACATTCTACTGTATGTGTAAATTGTAATCATTTTTTAATTTGTTATTTTATGTAAAAATAGAGCTCATCTAAATTTGTGTCTATGAAAACTTTTTTTTTTTACATGAACATTAATTTTGGTATAAATAAAATTCACAAACTAAACCATATTGTAAAGTTATCAACGGAATATGCTCCCTCATTAGAATATACACCCTGTTTATGCTTAGAATATGTTCTAATCCATGCACACATATTACTTCCACTAAAGTCCCTAATAGAATATGGACCCAGATTTAGCTAAAGCCTGCTCGGACCAGAAATTGTCCCTAAATGATATGCCTATTCCATTGAGAACTTTACGGTAAACAATCTCAAGCATAAATCCTGTCTGTATGGTGACTGCTGTCATTTCCAGGACCTCCTCCTGTCAGTCACGAAGCCTGTCAATCACATAACCTGTGAATCACATAACCTGTGAATCACATGACCTGTCAATCACATAACCAGTCAATCACATAACCTGTCAGTCACATAAACTGACAATCACATAACCTGTCAATAACATTACTTATCAATCACATTACCTGTCAATCACATAACCTGTCAGAGATCACAACAGCCATGCAGTGTGATTTACCAAAATGTCTAGCTATACTGGAATTTTTATTTGCACAGGCTGAGTGTTGCTAGAAAGTACACAAACAAATTCAACAGTAGGTCAGGCTTATTCTAAGTGACACAGTACTTGTAATCAGTTAGACCTTGTAAAAAATATGTAAGCAATTTTTTCCCTTTCCAGATTTTCATTGCAGTTTTAAGTTCACTTTTTGAACTGATCTCACTGCTGAGATTCAAACTCACGATCTCTATGCTTTGAGCCCTTGCTATATCCCTAAACCATGAAGGCCAGTGGTGCCATCTTTACTGACCTACTTTCTGCAAACTGAAATGGCCTTTACGGCTTTTCCATAGTAAGTCACAAAGTATTTTTATTTTGGCTTTCATACCAAGGTCAAAAATTTCTTGGAGGAAGGAAAATAAATAAGTAAAAATTCAGTCTCATTATTTTCAAAATTTGATAATCGATGTGTTAGCAAACATAATGTAATGTTTTTACCAAATATCTTATGAATGGTTGCAGCCTTCAGCACCAAATTTGATTTGACTGCCCTGTAATTTTAAGCTGCCTGTGGCCCCATTTATGTTGACCTACTTTTCCCCAGATAAGTCACTGAATTTTAATATTTTGGCTTGTATATCTTAGTTTTCAGTTTAATAGAGGAAGGGAATAAAATGACTGAATTCAGTCATATTATTTTCAAAATGGTGAACTTAAAATTTAGTTGAACACAATATTTGGTGAATATCTCATGAATGGATGTAGCCTTCAGCAGCAAATTTCACAGGTATATTTACCATGTGAATGCAATTTGATTTTGAGATACAGGCTGTGCCACCTATGTTGATTTATTTTGTGAGCCAAAATAATTTTCCTTTCTTCTGCAATTAAGTCAGAAATTATTATTACTTTAGCTTTCAAATGCAGGTAAGTAATTCAAATGAGCAAGTGAAACTCAGTAAGTAAGAATTGAGGTTATTTTCAAAATTCCAATTTAGAAATTAAAATATTTTGATTTAATTTTATTGCATAAAAAACATAATGACTGTAACCATGTATCTTAGAAACAGCTGCGACTATTGATTTCTATGATTGCTTTTTTTCCCCGAGGGGTTTTTGTGAGGGTTTTGTGATATTCACAAATTGGAAATAATCACATATTTGTAACCCTCAGGAATAAGATGCCCCATTTACTAGTATGAACAAGAGGGTATGATTCATCTGCACAAATTGATTAGTTATCACACCTCTGGAAACATGCATGGTTTTTATTAATGAACAACCTAGTGTGTGGATGGTATCGGTATGGGCTCATGCAAACCATGCAATAATAATACAGGATATCGCTAATACCGATACTCTCGTGTGTGGAGGTAGAATCTGCCTGCCTGCCTGAAAAATTGCAGGCCAACAACAAACGCCCCTGGCGATCAGCCTTTCAACCCCATTCATTCAATACAGCTGCCTGTGCACCGTGCAATTTATACCTTATGTTTGTTCAATGAACACATTAAATAAACAGAGTCAATAGGGTATATAAGCTGATGAAGTGGGGGTGGCCAGATAAGACAGTGTTAATGACCATCTGGCTGAATCACCCTTGGTTTTTCTCCTCCATTTACACGAGAGACTGCATTGACATATCCCGTATTGTCAAAGCATCCACTGTGACACAGGTCATAATACAATGACTATTACAGAAATAAGTGAGACATTGTGGGATTGAATTTTTTTATAATAAAAGCAAAACTGTTGCACTTAGATTTCATAGGTCCTGATGAGATCCCAAAAATGAAACTCTTGCAAAATGTTCAAAATGAAGAAATCGCTGAATTTCAGCCTCACGAATATGAAGCCAACCAATGTATTTGACTGGTAAGTGGACATGTTTCTGTTTTATTTCCTAATTACCCTCTTGTCATGTACCCTATGGCAACCAATGAACATTAGACCCCTGGGTCTCTTCTTTCATTTATCATGTATTGTCACTCTGATGTCCCAGTAGACTCCTGTGTGTTCTGCCTCATGTTCAACATCCATATTTAAGAAGACAACATGTCATCCTACTGAGAAACATAGTGGGTTCAGTGGAGACAGGCACACAATTTTGGTGGATTGACTGTAAATTTTGGACTCACCTGAACATAGCCAATGTTCTGTTCTGCGCTCAGCAATCCACCCAGAATGACTGGATATGTGGGGTCAAAGGTGGAGACAAACTCACATGGGATGTTGTTGATTTGAACCCTAACGTACAATCCTGGACGAAAACCTTCATACTGCGCTCGAGTTTCATCATCCATATTCTCAAACTCTTTTCGATTCATCTGAAACAATATAACACTTTCCGTACAATACACATATGGCTTTGACAGATATACAGTACAATACAGTGCAGCCTGTCTAAAAGACCACTTCTCCAATAGGACCACCTGTCTATTAAGACCACATTTGAGTGAAAAGAACTGACCTGTCTATTATGACCACCTGTGTATTAAGAACACTTTTGGCCAGTCCAAGGTGGTCTTTTAACACAGGTTTCACTGTAATTAAGGATTCACATTCCATGTTTACAAAAATGTACATGTTTACACTAACAGGAGAAAAAAAAAGTGACCATTTAAATAAAGTTTATTAAATCTTCCTTATTACACAGTGTGCCCCAGTGTTACACCTGTCTGTCTCTTGATAAAGGGCCTTCAGGCAATGGGTACATTTGCCAGTAAACAGATTTGAACATACCAATTTTTTGAGGATTTTATAGAAATGACTCAAAACTAGATCGAGATATGGCTCTCCGAGAAACAAGCTTCACATCTCTGCCAAGGAAGTGTCCTGTCAGAATGTCTGTCATGTGACACTTCAGCAGTCTATGACTAGCTTTTGTGCATGCAAAAAAGTACCATTTGTTAATTAAAGGACAACTTTAAAACTAGTCAGTTTAGTCTGGAATACAGTGGAACCTGTCTGAAAGACCACCTATCTAATAAGATCACCTGTCTATTAAGACCATCCTTGAGTGAGCTGAAACCATTCATGTTGGTTATACCTGACCTGTCTCATAAGACCACCTCTTCTAGCCAGTCCCACAGGTGGCAGATCCAGAGGGGAGTGTCTGGAACCGCCCCCCCCCCCCCCCCCCCTTGAGCTAAAACAACCTTTTTTTTAGGGTTTCAAAACCAAATTTTGTGACATGGACCCCTCATTTCCAAACCAGAGGAACTTTTTTTATGTTTTCTTTTAGTCTTCCTGGGTTGAACCTTGCCCCTTTCTAAAATCCTAAATCCATCCCTGTTTTATGAAATAAGTTTTGCTGTATTTGTAAAGGTATCATATAATTAATTTGTCTTGGACATAATGCAAGTTAGTTTCAAATATACTTTTTATTCGAGTGAAGGAAAACTGTGGCATGAAAACTGTGGTTATGACCCTGTGTTCATGTATACTCATATGGTCATATCAAAACTGTCAACAGTTCACCCACTTTATGTGACGGGAAAGTGGAATCATTGTTAAATACCTGAACCATGTATAAGAAAGGAGATGTGGGAAGATGTTTTCAGGTTAAAATTATATTGTTATTAAATTCATGAAATACTTTCTTGTAAATGTTTATAGTATTGATAAAAATTGATCCATTTATATGTTGCCCATGTATATGCTGAAGTAAGCTAATGCAGAAGAAATTCACTGATACACAACTCATTTTTTTTTCGTACAAATATGAGGTTTATTAGTCAATTATACTTTTGAATCTGCCTACATAAGCTATAAATTATATTTAATAAGCTGTAATCATGGCGTCTCTAATTTACATTAGTGGGTTTATAGCTCAGTTTGAGGTTTGTAATGGTAATCTGATAAAAATCTTCTGTTTGTACCCCACATTGCGGACTGTCATGGCAATTTGGTAAAAATATAAATATTTAAGGTATCTGTCTAAGTTTGTGCCATTGTAATCTTAATAACTTATGTCTAATACTTGGGTATGCATCAAGTCTATGGGTTGCCATGGTGATATGTTAATGACTTCACAGATCTGCCATAGTTACCTCAGCCTGCTGTTCCATTTGGGCCTTCCATTCCTCAAAGAATGTCCCACTTCCTTTTTCATCATATTCTGCGTTGAACATTTCTTTTAATTTCTTCTTCTTTTCCAGATACTTTTCATGCCTGGTTTTATGTTTCTTCTCTGAGGGTTCACCGTCTTCACCTGAACAATGATGTTACACAATTGATGTCAGTACTGTTATCATGCATTTTACAGTGAGCTATACTAAAATAAGTCACAGCTAATATAACACCACATATTATCACAATGTAATTTAAAGGTAATACTAGAAATCTGAATTCTGAGGAATGCAAGCCTTTACCAGGTGTGGGGTCCCTATTGTTGGATGCTCCCCAAACCACGTTTGCATTCACTTATTTGGGCCATATTCCCAGGTTCATTTATGCATAAGTGACTTTATATTTGTGAATATTCCTTGATGACATTCCTGAAGCTGGATCACATGCACACAAAAATTGAATGGATTCTTCACTGGCCCATTCCTGAAATGCCCAGAAAATTTCATGGGATTCTTTTAATGACTGCATGAATTATGTTGTGAACAAACACACAGACGAATAGAGATGAATGTATACCTTTCTAGTGGAGGAAATATAAAGATACAAAGGACCAGACTTAAATTATCAGTGTATGATAATTTCATAATTTCCAATAACAGATTATGAAGTTATTATCTATAAAACAGGTGTATTATATACACCGGCCCCAGCAGAGAGGTGTTGTGGTTTGACCTTTAAGATAAATCCTGCTCACCTGTGTCTTCATCTTCATCCTCTTTCTGGTCATCTTCGTCATCCTCACCCATCTCCTCATCTGCTGCTTGGTGAACTTCTCCAGTCTCCAGATCCTCAAAATCCCCGAACAGTTCATCTGCAAAAGCAAAATGGTATATCCAATACACCATTTCAAACAACATGATCACTATGAAAAACTGACTTTCGTGTTTTGGTAAAATCAGATGTCACTGCCAGTTTTGTTAAGTGATACCAGGTACAAGAGAGGCAATCACCTCAAAGATATCACACAACCATCAAAGATAATAAGATATACCACATTTCCCTGATCAGGAACTGGGCCTGAAAAAGTTGCCTGCCTTATTTATAGCAGTCGGGTCAAAACAATGTCTTAAAAAAAAAAACGCCGGCCTTAAATTGATGCTGGTCATAATCAGAGGCCAGATACCAGAATAGTTTCCATGTTGGCTCCCTGATGTCTTTTCCCATCAATATAATGTGTGCATTTACAAGATGAACTGACAAGAGATTGTTGTATGAACTTGTATACTGGTGTGTTCAATAAAATGTTAAATTCCTCAATGAATCTTTCTTGTATCTAACCTGTAATGCCTATTTTTATCAAAATGGACACCAAATACTTCATTCTGATTAAAACTGATCACCAATCCTAGCATAAACGGCACAAATACATGTCAACAGTGGGACTCAGACAAGTGCTATCACCACTGTCACGTAAAATAGCATCCCTTGCTTTCATTTTGTGAGTGTTCTTTAGTATGTCCTCAATTAGAACAAAACAATGCTTCTGAGATATTCTTAAATGGTTACAAAGAGTGTTTTCTTCTTGTCCACAACCAATAGAATCAATGGAATAATGCCAGCAGCGAATGTCACATACCAGTATAAACCAGGTCAAATAGGCTTGATCACGCTGTGACAAGCAAAATCATGTTAAAGGTCAGGAGGAAAGTGTCCCGAAAATGAATTAGATGCAGTGCTGTTATATGTTTTAACCCCCTGTATTCTGATGGATCCAATGTTACAAGTTGTACATGGTTATTGGAAGAGCTAACCCATTTTTAAATGAAGAAATATTACTTCCACTGTAACAGTGTAAGTCATCAACAATAAGTGTATATTTAAATTTTTACAAATTTTGCATGATCTCCAATTTTACTTTGACACAAGAACTCCTTCATACAACTTAATCCAGAGTGATTAAATGTTAAAAAAATCAAGATGTTGCAGAAATAGAGTGGCGATAGGCAGTAAATCTTTATATCTCATATAAATGGTGTGAATTTGATATTAAATCTTAAATTAACAGTGTGGATTTGAAATTAAATCTTACCATCTTACATAAATGGTGTGGATTTGATATTTAGTCTTTAAATCTCATATAAACGGTGTGGATTTGATATTAAATTGTACCATTTAACATAAAAGTTTGGATTTGATATAAAATCTTACCATCTTACATAAATGGTGTGGATTTGATGTTAAATCTTACCGTCTTGTTCAAGTAATGTCTTAGCGTCCTCACTGGCATCCCATTTCCCTGTTACAAAACAATCCTTGATTCTCTCCATGACCTACAAGAGCAAAGTAACAAACATGTTTCCTAAACAGGTTTTAAACTAGTGAAAGATCTAAAATCTACTGTTTCATTTATTTAATAATCTTCATATTAAGCCACTGCAGCCAGACATCTTCAACAACACTACATATGTATGAAGGAAGGTAGTTTAACATTCTCAAATTAACAAATAATAAGTAAAAGCAAAAATAAACTAGTGTAGTTTTACTGTAGAAAGTGATATAATTTAAAGTGATGACCCAGCACAAGTTAAATCAAGCATTTGAGAGTTATTTGAGCTAATTTTTTTTTCTCACAGTAATAACTTTTGTAACCTTATACTATTTTTTTTATATTAAAATGATCTAAATTTGGCGTAAGTATCTACCTCCTCTAGACTCCAATCTTGTAAGGATGTGACGGGGAAGCGTGAACAGTCGAGTCCATTCACGTTCAGTTTGTTGACGTTGTCCTGTTTTTGTTGCCGAGATACCTTAAATAAACCTCCCAATTCCTCATCATCATCCTCAGCATCCGATTCATCTGCCTCAGCAACTGGCGAAAAATTAAAAAATTAAACTCAGATGGACACCAAATGTTAAAAAAAAATTTGAACAGCTGGTATGATGTTTCACCTAAGATAAGATGACCATTTAATAATAAAAAAAATGTTTGGAATATAGTTTGCAAGCATTTACAGCACACAGGTATCCCATGTAACCCTATTAAATAATTAAATATATAAAAAAAATGTTTCTGGAAGCAATTAGAGCAAATGACAAGCACCTACAAAACTGAGAGACAGGTGGACATGGGCTGGGGAAACAAAGCATGTTCGTGAAACAGACCTATTCCAAGATTCACAGGGCTACGACTAGGCTCCTGAAGATATATATGAATTTTATAGGCACACTTGAGGACTAAATATAGGAGATTATAGGAATTCTCCAATAGAAATATAGGAAAACACTGTCTTCACAATCGCCTTTTACTCAGTTAATTACTGGGACTAGTTCTTCCAGCAAAATCTGTTTAAATGGTTTAGATAGCTGTACTGGTACAACAGAGCTAAATGTATTCAATAACAGCCAGACAGTACAACAGTAATTATCCAATATTAACAATTATATTTTAAACATGCTGATACAGTGAAAAATATAGGAGATTAAGGTCTAAATGCTGGAAATATAGAAAATTATAAGATACATACTTTTCATAGAAAATACAGAAATATATGTGAAATATATGAGTCGTGGGAAACCTTACCTTTACCATACACCAGCTTCCTGAGGTTGGGGGTTTCCTGCTGGCGGCGTAGGAAGGCATCAGATGCTTTCTGTGCTAGATTATCTTTCCATCGGAGCAGACCTGGACATAAATAACCACATATCAAGCTGGGTGCATATCATGCCATATTTTGTTGTTCAACATTTGTCGGCGGTAAAACATATAAATTGGGAAATGGCATTGGTCAGTATAAGGATCTAATATTGGACAGATGTTTTGTGCAAATCATCCCTCATATCTTCACTGCATTTATCATCACTATTTGACCATCAGATTAAGCAAAATCTCTGACGTCCATTAGTCACAATTTGTGGGATCTCATGACTAAAAATGAGGTTGGAACTGCTCAAATAATCTCTTCAAGTTTTTTCCCTGTGTTCATGTGCTAACAATCTGTATTTCTCCAACACTGACCAAAGCTTGGCCCGTCCATTTGAGAAATACACTTTGGCATGTAACATTTAGTCTATTAGAGCCTGAAAGTTAATTTACTTCTCTTGACACATGCCATTTGAAAATTGCCCAAATCAAATAACTAAATTAGCATCTAGAATATAAATATCACTCTGTGCAAGTACCATTGAACTAATGTCTATGTTCAGTTTAGTATAAGAGAAGCACCATTTCTCTGATCAAAGTCTCCCAGTAAACACACAATTCTCTTGTATAGTGATATATGACAATTATGAATTTCTTCTTTAAAGTAGCATCTTATAAATACACATCACCAGTATCAACATCTATATCATAATCACTAATACTACTACTACCACTACTACTTCTACTACTAATACTACTACTAATACTACCAGTGTGTAACAAAAAAAAAACATATTAACCAGTTTCTTGCTGCTCATTTTCATCATCTTCACCACCACTATCATCATCACCATCATCATCATGACCTTCACCATCATCCTCCACCATCCCCTGATATTCTTCTTCACCATCCTCCTCCTCCTCCTGACTACTCTCATCCTCTTCCTCGCTATCCTCTGAATCTTCCTCCATCTCCTGTACTCTCTCTGTCCTCACTATTGCTTCTTGGATCTTGCTTCTTATTTGCTTCAGATTTTCATCTATTTTGCTCAGTGGTTTTGGCATTGATACCTGTTGTGCTTGGTCAGCCTCTGGATGATCCTCCGTCTGCTTGCTGACTGACTGAAGCTGACTCTGTTTTCTTTTTACTTTTGTGTCATGAGAATCTGCTAATGAGAAATAAAATGTATCAATGTTACCTAAGACATGTAACTGGTAATAAGTGGGCCTATTAAAGGGTTAAGTGATTTTGTTGTTTGTCAATATTGTCTCATGTATAGTGTTGACTAACAACTTGTACTTAAAACAAGCTCATATATCTGAGCTCAACTTTTCTTAACAAGAATTACCTGGAGTTCATTATTAAGTACACAGAGTAAGCCAGAAATCACATAAATTCTACAGAAAAGGTAGATGTATAGCTGGCTTTAAGGTAGAACAATTCATTCGGACTTAATATCATAAGGCCTTGCCATATACTGAGTCGGATATCTATTAGTTTTGTGTAATTTTATAAAGAACAACACAATGTAGTGACCATCTAATAAGGGTATAAAGAATTCTCAAATATATCATAAGTTTGTTTTGCTGCATTTTTTTGACTTTCCATGACTTGAAAGATCAAATGTGCATGAACCTGTTAGTGCAGAATTCTTTTTCTTGCTCCCTTTTTTCAATGAGACTCCATCATCATCATCATCATCATCACTATCATCATCATCATCACCTTCAACTTCGTCTGGCCTGGTAACTGGTCCTGAATCGGCGCCTGATAGGTTTGCTGGTTTCTTTTTCAGTTTTTTAGCTCCACTTGAGAAGAGAGACTCACCATTCTCCAGGTCATCATCACTGTCAGCAAATGGTACCTCATCTTCACCCTTCAATATGTTAATATTCTAACATTTTTTAATCAACAGACTTGATTTACCTATCATAAGTTACTCAGTAAGTAACTGATCATGTTTAAAAAAATCATGAGTGACTTCAAACACAGACTAACAGCCAGTAGTCTATAGGAAAGCAGGATGAGCTTATTTTATAAAAACATCCTTAACTTACTATAAACTAAATTTATTTAGCATGGATTACACAAACATCAATATAACTAATATTAGTTACCCCCCTTGGGCCCTGATGGTGGTGTTAAGTGGTGTCTCATGGTGGAGGAAACCAGAAAAACTGGAGAAAACCACCAGCCTCGGACCGGCCACTGCAATCAACTCTCACAGTCATGCTTATAGTGATGGGGGATTGAACCTGGGTCGCCAGTGGAGAGAGCAGAGTGTGTTACCACTGGACTGTCCAGGCCACCACAGATTCATATTGGTCATACTGCATGCATGTTTTTTTTCTCAATTACATAATTTTTTTTTACTTAATCAATTGTAAACTACACACAAACGGATATAACATTCTGTACACAGCATACACCAACTGGACACACACTCTTCCTTCTTTTTTTAGTGCAGGCATAGTGCAAAAATATACATAAAGGGTGGCTACATTTAAAATACAAGATGATTTAATCAGTTACACACAAAAAAAGATACTGACCAGTTTTTGGCGTTTTTCTGTCCTTGAGTTCTGTTCAAGGTCACCAGATGTCTCTTCACTGTTCTCGTCCTGTGACATCATGAAGGAAGGTTACATGTCATATCAACAGTATTTAAAATTAGAAGGAAGGCGAAGAGTAAAACCAGATGAGACAAATATCATCAGTGATATCAGACCATAATCTCCATCTTTTTGAATCTGAGTCAATACTATCACTAAGTGAGCCTGAGTTCAAGTCTAAGTCCAATCTATTTAAGTCAAAGTTCAAGTGTGACCTGAGGTCTGAGTGTGAGTACATCTTCCTTGAGTCTGAGTCAACTGGATATCAGATCCCCATCAAAACCTGACAATTACAGCTTACTTTTAAAAAATACCAGATTGTGAAGGGTATCTCTGAAAGTGTAACACAGGCAGCAGAATTTCAAACCAAATTTATCTTCTCTTGCATGCAACACAGACATATATATGTCTCATGTAAGTAATACATATTTTCATGTAAGTAATACAATATTAACATGACAGGATTGTTTTAATATTAGAATAGAGCTGGATTTGGCTGAACTTTTCAAGCCCTGAAGTATAAATATGAGTACATGTGATAGTGCAAGAAAGAGTGGTCTCGAGTCCAGACCAGAGTCCAAGTGCGGACTGTAATCTTACATCACCGATACACACCTCACTGTCATCTTCCTCTTCCATTTCATCCTCCTCCTCCTCTTCATCCTCCTCACTGTCATCCTCCTCCTCATCCTCCTCCTCATCCTCCTCATCATCAAAGACAGCTTTCCTCCTTGTGCGACCATTGCCTTCTTGCACTACTTTCTGTTGTGGCATTTGTAGGTGCTGTTGTCTTCAAAATCAACAAAACTAAATTATCTAATCAAGGCATATAAATTTTCATGATTTTTAAATTTTTTTTTTTGTAAAATAAATATAAATGTTAGAATAATACTACAAAATGTAATTCTTGGGATCAAATCTCCCACTTTGCTGTTACCAGATGCTCACAGCAGGGTTGGGGTCAAAAATGTTTTTGTATTTATATTTGTATTTAAATACAGTCAAAGTATGTATTTGTATTTATATTTGCATTTGCGTTGTGCAAAATGATATATTTGTATTTTTATTTGATCTCAATATTTGATGCATTTGATCAAATACTGTCCAAATACATATGTATAAATACATATAAATATCTGCCATAATTTAAAATTTAACTACTACCTAACTACTGAACAACCCAAAAGACCGCATCAAGTCAAGTGTTTCACTTCACCATAATGTTTGCCATCTCAGATACTAGTATGCCTGGATAATGAACTGCTCCATCTTGAGGAACTCTTGTGTCTGTGTCGCAACAAGGAATTTAATTGGACTTTGCAAAATAAAGAAGAACTCTGATCTCTAAATACAGTGAAACTTGTCTATAGTGGACAGTCAAGGGACTCAATCATTTTGTCCCTAATAGTGAGGTGACCTTATTAGCTAGGCTGACCTTGGTTGATAATTGAGATATTATAAATAAAAGACAATGAACAGCTGCAAGAACATGTTTATTGTATTATATCAGATTTCATGTACATGTACAGCATATTCATGCACACATCATGTATTCAATAGTCATATACAAACTGTGATTATTTTTTCTTAACTCAAATAGTGAACAAAATGAGGAGAAAAGTCTATGAAGACAGCTGTAAAGACAATGTTCATAAATTCTTCTGCATTGTCTAAACTATCCTGTTCAGCTGTCCCAATGCGATAATATCAAGGGTAATTACGAGGTTGATAATGCGACGATTGTAGTGGCTACGTACATGGGAACATTAGTTTTTTATAGGTGAATGTACCTTTAGCCTGAAATAAACCTTCTTTGATGATGGTTGTTTGGTTTGATTTGCTTTGATGTTGATGGCACCCAAGATTAAACAAACCCCAAGGAACTTGTGCACAGTGGCACGATACACACAACTACGGAGCGAGCACTTGTTTGCACTGAGCAGATCAGTTTGAGATATATTAAGCAAAACTAATTAATTACTATCAAACAGCCAGCTACAACAAAGTGGCTAGTTTACAGTTATATATTGCGTGGTGAGATCAGGGAAGCACAGGTAATCGGCAGCCATTTAATCAATTTAATGACCCCGCAGTCGAGTGAACAATATGCAGCTTTGCAACGTGTAAATGATCAACGGTGAAATAAAGTGACAGGATGTTTACCCCTTCACCCTTGCTGTGTCTATTCTATAAGCACATCACACCAAGACATGAGCACATACATGCATTAAGGTAACAAATGGGGACTGCATTATCCTTTGTGCTTCAGTCCCGGGAACATCAGTAACAGGGGCTTTTAATGTTGTCTGGAGCTAGTGATCGGTGTCCGCCGGAGATGGCATATCGTGTCTGTATTTGTCAGGTGTCTTTACTCTTAGAATGCTGGTTTGAGTTGAAATCTGCTGTCCTTTGTCTGCAGTAGTGAGGTGTCTGCCTTATTGAGGTTCCGCTTATACATAACATATAGGGAATTTTGAAGGGACTTAACTATATTGTCCATTATACCCAGTTGTCCATCTAAGTGAGGTGTCCCATAGACCAGTTTTCACTGTATACATAAGTAGTACATGAGTAGACATTATGAATATTTATGGTAATCAAAATTGCTTAATATTCTGTATAACGTAAATTTTTGTATTTATGTTTAATGTTATGTATTTGTATTTATCTTCACTCACTCATATTTGTATTTGTAGAAGACCAGCTATCATATTTATAATTTTATTTTGCACACTTTATTTGACCCCAACCCTGGCTCACAGTGAGGTGTGAAGCCTACACTTAAGATGCAAAGTGTAGCAAGGAAACCAGCACAGTTTTATGTAATATATTTGCCTCATGATTCTGCTAATTTATGGTTGTGACTCAATCACAATCATGAGAAAGGCTGATTGAATGTGGATTAACCTTGCTGAGGGATATAACAAGGGATCAATGGGTCATGGCACTCAGCTGAATTTGCCATGACGATAAAATATTAAATCCTAGCAAACAGAAAAGAGGTCCGTTTTTTTTATATTGCTGCACTTCAAAATGTAAGTGTGGACATTAGTGGATATTCATGATGTGGAATTTCTTACTTCAGAAAAGTTAAAAACTGATTGCATTATTTTTTAACAAGTGTAATATTGGATATCAATTCATGTTTAAATTATAGTTGAGAAACTTTAATAATTAGCTTCAACATTTACCATGTTAAATGAGAAAATATATTTATTCCTGTTTTGATAAGGCAGCTGAAGTTCCTGTCCATAACATCTGCAAATTACAAAATACTGATATGTCAGGCAGGTGCATAGGAAAAATACAGAGGAATCTATGCACAAAAAAATGAATACAACAGACCAGTGATTTTGATATTAGGCAGTCCTGAAGTGTAACAATAGGTTTTCAATGGAAAAAGAGGTTTCACATAATTTCTTAAAAGAACAAAGTTGCAGTGACCTGGTTTTTGGTCTGTAGTAGGTTGTAGGTCCAATGGTTTCAAAATGTGCCAGGCTAACTGGCCAGGGATCACTGCTACAGCTCAGGCTAACTTGCCAGGGATCACTGCTACAGCTCAGGCTAACTGGCCAGGGATCACTGCTACAGCTCAGATGACTAACAGTCATCCATTAGTCATCAAGTGTCAGGAGCTTCAGGCTTGCCTTTAGCTCGGCCCCAGACCCCCCTTGCCATAACATATATAAAAGATACTAAATACTGTTATTCAGAAATGGCAATATTAATGGCTTTCCCTAGAACTGTTTATTATCTACCAATGCATTTCTACTAGACTTTGTCACCACTTACTTTGCCACCTGTTCAGAAGTTAAAGGTTCTGTCTTGGAGAACAGTTGTAGCTGACTGGAGGCCATCTTGGCATCTATAGGTTTCTGTGTCTCAATCAAAGATGTTACCAATTCATTTGTGGGCTTGCTGTCCTCCTAAAACCAAGTGTTATGATATGTATTAATATTCTGACACCACGGAGACCTTACTAAAACTAGAATGCGGTTGTTTTTGCAATGTTCACAAATAATTTCTATTTCAGCTGATTTGACCTTGAAGATCCAGGTAAGGGTCACCATTTTCTGAACTCTTCAAAGAACTTTTTTAAAATCTTTCAAATTTTAGGAAAAATTATGCAATACTTCAAAGTTATTGGGTTCACAAAAAAATTCTATTTTGGTATATTTGACCTTGATGATGAAGGTCATGGTCACCAGTTTTAAAAATCTTCTGAGATGTCAATAGCAACAATTTAAATATAAAAAAAATGTTGAGTCGTTCAAAAATTATCACATTCACAAGAAATGATACAAACAACAATGACGCTGACACCGACAGACCAAACAATTTATGTCTCCCCAAATGGGAGGGGGTACATAATTAAACCAGGTCACAAAGATAATTTCTGGCAATGTTACAGAGTGTTTGGTAGTTCTGATTTTATGCCACCTTAAACTGGGAGGTTCTAAAAGCGTCATGTTAGTATCTGAAGTGGATGTGACTTGGTATTTCTGGTTCTGAAAGTGCTACGATGGTATGTAGGTGGTGCTGACTAGTGTTGAGAATCGGATGTTATATCATGACTGATCATCGTACAAAATTGGTTGACCTCTACCAACCCAAAATTGTAATTAATCATTTGTTTAGGATTATGAGATTTCATTTAAAATTGGTTGACCTCTACCCACCCTAAATTGGAATTAATCATTTGTTTAGGATTATGAGATTTCATTTCAAAATTGGTTGACCTCTACTGACCCAAAATTGGAATTAATCATTTGTTTAGGATTATGAGATTTCATTTAAAATTGGTTGATCTCTACCCACCAAAAATTGGAATTAATCATTTGTTTAGGATTATGAGATTTCTGACCTTATATGGACCTGTATATCATCTCAACTAACAGGTCAATATGTTTGTTAATAAATGTAATAATTCTATAGCTTTTATGTGTGTGTACTGAGTCGTAAACTTGGGTATGAAGTTATTAGTATAAAAACCTTTTCTAAAGTTTGCTCACATACATTAATGAGAGCATACGTTCCTCTACAGGAACTTGTCAGGAAGCCAATGTAATTTGCAAAATTATTTAATCGATTATGGCAATGCAAGATCGATGATCAGACTGTTTTGCACCTACTGACTGACACTTGATTATAATCTATCATACGTCCATCTATAGTACTGACTGTGTTACAATCATACCTGGAATGGTTTATACTGTGTTACAGTGTTATCTGGTTTTGACAGAGCCTATGATGGCACGAGGGTTGGTTCTGAGGGTGCTATGAAAGCACAGTAAAACTTTGCCTCATTACCACCTAAGTTTAGCGACCACCTCAAAATAATCATGTTTTCTTTATTCTAATTCTCTTTTCTCTTTATATCAAACTTCACTTAGAGGACCATCTCTAAAATGTGACCACTTTATCAAGGTCTGATTGGCGGTTTCACTGTTTCAGGGTTTCACTGTATTGGGGTTAGTACACACTGTTTTTGTGATACCTGGATGGTTAGCTCACCTTCTGTTCAGTGTGGTTGTAGGAGTGACTGCCTCCGAGATCAATGTACACCGCATCTTTGTCATACACAATACCGCCAACTCCTGACATTGGGGCATATATTAAACGTTCCTTTTCATTGAGAGATCTCTTTTTCTCTCTATCTGGTAGTGGACAAGGGTCAGGGAGGGCACTCATATCATGTATACTGAAATCTCCACATCCTGTTAAAACATAAAAATATGACAGCTGTCAATCATTTTAAGCTAGTCTCTTGATGTAATAGCATACACATGACTAGCCCGATGCTGGATTCTATCACCCTTCCACCAGAAGTGGTTTCAGCTCAAAACAAACCTCTTTCCTCTTTAGCAGTGTGGGATGGTCTGGACTACTTTTCTCAGCTGTCAAATTTTAAAATCAAAATTTGTTACATTTCAATGAAACACTATCTGTTTACATTTCACATGCTTATGCTTACAGAAAATTACTTATTCTGTGAAGTCTTTACAACAAAAACACCCATGTTCATGTAACTTGCCTAAAAGTTTCTTGTCTTATTTCTTGTCCATTTGAATGGACTTAATTACCATCTTCACTACATTTATACCTACACTGCTAGTGTATTTAGAAGCCCAGGTGCATTGTGGGTGGCAGATTTTGACACCCACAAGCCCTAACCAGCAGAGTCCTGCTCTTGTGAGTCCAATTCTAAGCAGTGTGACATTTCCATCTGATGTGTTTTACAAAGTACAAACTAAAACATACAAGACCTTGAAATTGAAAAAGTTCATGTTTATTCTGACGAAAATGGGTATACAGTGGCATTAAGAATCTTTACCAAATTATACACAACATAATAAAGATTATACTCTATACCATGATACAAAGAATCTGATCAGGTCGGTAAAATTGTATTGAGAAAAATCTCACCTGGGACATGCAAACAGCTGTTATTGTGAAAATGGGTCCCTCTGACGTAACCATAGAGACATACAGAGCGGTCAATCTTGGGGTCCTGTCTGACTGCCTCAGGATCAGTCACATCCTCCATCCTACAAGCATAATACTTAGAAACTACAAAAACACAACTGTAAGACAGACAGCAACATTCAAAGCACATAGCAACTATAAGAATACATAGAAACAATATACACACAAATTGTAAGAACATACAGCAACATTCAAAGCACATAGCAACTATAAGAATACACAGAACCAATAACAACACAACTGTTACACATACAGCAACATTCAAAGCACATAGCAACTGTCAGAATACATACAAACATCTAGAACACTGACAGGTCAGAAAGGGTCCTACAAAAGGTCCATAGACTTCCAACATTTGCTATGTGATTATTGAAAATATATAATAATAAAGGAATTAATTACATGTAAAGAGAGAGAAAACTGACTCTAAACAGTATTAAAATTAAATAAAAGAAAATTATTTTGATATTTGAATCACTGATAGTCATTAATGAATATGTAGAGTGGAGCATCCTTAACAAAAGAGGCATAATTAAATCAGATGTATTATCCTGTAAGCCTGGTCAGCATGTTAATTAGAAGAATAGTTCTATAACCTTGACCTTTGACCTTGTACTGTCAAAATCAATATGTTTCTCTCAATAATGTAAGATGAGCCTTCAGTGAAAGATGAAGGTTTGGGATGAAAACTGTGCTTACATTAAGTTCACTTGCTTTTTCTAGAATTGTGTTATGTGACCTTGACCTTTGACCTTGCAGCCTCAAAATTAAAAGTGTTCTCCTCCTACTGCCAGGGAAGCCATATGTGAAAGATGGGAAGGTTTGGAATGAAAACTTTGGCTTAAAATATGTCCAAAATCTGTTTAGAGAAGTGGGTCCAGTGACCTTGACCTCTGGTCTTATGTGGAAGAAAGGTTTAGAATGAAAAGTCTGGCTTAATATGCATCCACAATCTGTTATAAGGAAGTTCACCTTTGAAATCATGAGCACCAAGTCAATAGGTTTCTTATTTTAGGTGGTGGGTCATATATAAATCAATTTGAAACCAATATGTCAATCAAGAATGGAATTATCATCCAGAAACAATTTGTGGATGGATATGACAGACAGACCGACTGACAGGCTGATTAATATAGAGCACCCGATTATTCAAGCAGGACCCTTATAATCTAAACACAAAATGATAACCTGAACACAAGGAAACAACCAGAATACATTTTAACAATTGATCAACACAACACAGATTACACATCAACAGCCAGTCAATCAGACATACATGAACAAGCAAAATACACCGTATCAGTCTGACACTTGGTAAACATAAAACATGGCAATGAACAGACACATAATAAACTCAGTAAAAACAGCAAATGAATAGAAGCTACAGTGTGTGTTCCAACACCACTGTCCAAATGTTTTTAGTGATATTTCTTTCAAATCCATATTGAATGGAAAGCTAATGTAGCTGGATTTATAGAAAAAAATTTGTAATTATTGATACAACAACAAATTGAAATGTAAATCATATTTATGGAATCACTTTCTAAATATAACAGACTTTGCAGTATGTTCTCACAGATTTGTATATGTTCAAGTGATGTAGTGGAGTCCGCACATTCCGAGTCTGAGTGCAAGTCTGAGTCCCGGTTGCTCGAGTCTGAGTCAAAGTATGAGTCCCTGAAGTTGGAGTCCGAGTCCACCTTCTTTGAGTCCAAGTCATTTGGAACTCAGTCAAAGTCCATTACAAATCTTCTAATTAAAAGCAATTTAAAAGGGATATTTGAGATAATCATGCAAAATTTATGTTAGTTTACAATTGCATTTTACTTAAATTATTAACGCTTAGCCCTTCCTGCAGTGCTAAAACTTGGTATGTATAGTCTTAATTTTTGTAATATTTAGTTCACCTATGTGCACAATCTTTATATAACATGTGACAGAGTTTTCATTTCTTCTAGACTGGAGATGGACTCAACCTGATTTCTTGAGTCCTTATGTCTGAACAAGTCTGAGTCCAGGACCTTCGAGTGTGAGTCCTTAAAAAATTGAACTTGAGTTTTACATCACTGATATGTTCATGGCATAGGATTTACAAGTTGTAACAATATTCAGAGATGTCTAAAATTTCATTTTAAACTTAATGCAGGAAAGTTAAACAAGGTGAAGTACTATTTTAAATACATTTTTGTCCCCTGCCTCTGCGGAAGCGGGGGACATTGATTTGGGTTTGTCAGTCTGTCTGTCCCCCTGTCTGTCCGTCAGGTTTGTTTCTGTGCTAAAACTTTCCTAAATATATCCGATTTCATTCAAATTTGGGTCAGTGATTGCTCTCTTGCATAACTTGGTAGGGATTAGTTATGGAATTCTATCTGAACTAGATGTGTCGGTTCGACACAAATGCCCCCGCCTGGGGCAAATTAGAAACATTTGTTAAATTTTGTAAAATTTTTCAAGTTCATGAGGTGTTGTAAGGTAAAAAGTAGGTCAACAGGGGCAAAATGCAAACTCGATCTGTAACGGGTCATTATCAAGAAACACACCAAAAATCAGGCCAGAATCTGCAGGCATTGTGAGAAAAAGTCCATACATGTGCATTTTTCATAGAAATTTCTGTCTTTCATGAAATTTTCTATGTTCAGGATCTGTCATATGGTCAAAAATAGGTTAACTGGGACAAAACGCGAACTCGATCTGTGAGTGGTCATTATGCACCCACAGACCAAACATTAGGCCAGTATCTGTAAGCATTGCATTGTGAAACTAGAATATTAGCAAAAGCTGATAATCAGTTATAAATTTAAATTGGAGAGGCATGTACCATGTTTCATAACAATCCACCAAATGCTTCCTGAGAATAAGCTCCTAGGTATTTTTCTATACTAAGCTCTGTGACCTTGAAAAGTAGGTCAAGATCACCCATCTTTGAACTTGACCAAGATTTTGTAAATAAAGTGCAATAGCACTGAAGAAATGAAGTTCCTGTGTTGAATACCTTTGGAGATATCCTGCACAAAAGGCCAAAATTGAAATAATTCCGATAAAATTTCATTAAAAAATCAGAAATTGCAGGTGGCGCCACCAAAATTGTGCAGCACCTACAGACCATCAGACCCAATGATCATAGTAAGTTTTGTGAAAATCCACACAATGGTTCCTGAGATATAAGCTTCTGAGTGTTTTTCTATAATCAGCTCTAAAATGTAGAAAAATGGGTCAAGGTCACCCATCTTCGGACTTGGCCGAGATTTTATCAATATACATCTTCACTGATGAAATAAAATTCCAACGGTGAATCCTTTTAGAGATATCCAGCTCACAAGGTAAAAGTTAACAGACGTGGAACAGATGGACTGACGGACACCTGACAGACAGATGGACGGACGGACAGACGGACAGCTTGGGTGACGACAATAGCCCATCAGCCTATGAGCTGAGGGCTTAAAACAGCTGTACATGTACATTTGTCATGAAAATTAATATTTTTCATGAAATTTTCTATGTTTGGGAGCCGTAAAACAATCAAAGTAGGTCAACTGGGACAAAACTTGAACTCGATCTGTAACTGGTCATTATCTGCCCACACATATAAAAACATCTGGGCGGTATCTGCAGGCATTGCAGAAAAAAAGTCCGTACATATGCATTTGTCATGAAAATTTCTATTTTTCATGAAACTTTCTATGTTCAGGAGCAGTCAAATGGTCAAAAGTAGGTCAACTGGGACAAAACAAGAACATGATCTGTAAATGGTCAATATCTGCCCACACATCACAAATCAGGCCAATATCTGCAGGCACTGCGAAAAAAGTCTGTACATGTGTATTTATCATGAAAATTTCTATTTTTCATGAAATTTTCTAAGTTAAGAAGCCTTAAAACGGTCAAAAATAGGTCAACCGGGACAAAACGCTAACTCGATCTGTAACTGGTCATTATCTGCCCACACACCAAAAATCAGGCCAATATCTGCAGGCACTGCAAAAAAAAGTCCGTACATGTGTATTTGTCATGAAAATTTCTATTTTTCATGAAATTTTCTAAGTTAAGGAGCCGTAAAACGGTCAAAAGTAGGTCAATCGGGAGAAACACGAACTTGATCTGTAACTGGTCATTATCTGCCCACACACAAAAAATCAGGCCTATATCTGTAGGCATTGCGATAAAAAGTCTGTACGTGTATTTGTCATGAAAATTTCTATTTTTCATGAAATTTTCTTAAGTTAAGGAGCCGTTAAACGGTCAAAAGTTGGTCAACCCGGACGAAACGCAAACTCAATCTGTAACTGGTCATTATCTGTCCACACTCCAAAAATCAGGCCAATATCTGCAGGAATTGCGAAAAAAAGTCCATACAACTGTTTCATTTCGGAATGACGGAAGGATGGAAGGACGGACATGGGTAAAACTATATGCCCGGGCCACTTTGTGGCGGGGGCATAAAAATAATTCTCTCCAGCTAAAAAACAAAATTATCAAATTTTTGTCCAATTTCTCAATGTGTTTAAGTTTTTTATTCGCCTGGAGATGTCTCTACATGTCATAGTAGATTTTGGTCCTATTTCTCAAAGTGTTTTAGTTTTTATGTTTGCATGCAGATGTCTTGCAGAACTTGGCCGAGATTTTATCGATATACATCTTCACTGATGAAATAAAATTCCAACGGTGAATCCTTTTAGAGATATCCAGCTCACAAGGTAAAAGTTAACAGACGCGGAACAGATGGACTGACGGACACCCGACAGACAGATGGACGGACGGACAGACGGACAGCTTGGGTGACGACAATAGCCCATCAGCCTATGAGCTGAGGGCTTAAAACAGCTGTACATGTACATTTGTCATGAAAATTAATATTTTTCATGAAATTTTCTATGTTTGGGAGCCGTAAAACAATCAAAAGTAGGTCAACTGTGACAAAACTTGAACTCGATCTGTAACTGGTCATTATCTGCCCACACATATAAAAACTTCTGGGCGGTATCTGCAGGCATTGCAGAAAAAAAGTCCGTACATATGCATTTGTCATGAAAATTTCTATTTTTCATGAAACTTTCTATGTTCAGGAGCAGTCAAATGGTCAAAAGTAGGTCATCTGGGACAAAACAAGAACATGATCTGTAAATGGTCAATATCTGCCCACACACCACAAATCAGGCCAATATCTGCAGGCACTGCGAAAAAAGTCTGTACATGTGTATTTATCATGAAAATTTCTATTTTTCATGAAATTTTCTAAGTTAAGGAGCCTTAAAATGGTCAAAAATAGGTCCACTGGGACAAAATGCCAACTCGATCTGTAACTGGTCATTATCTGCCCACACACCAAAAATCAGGCCAATATCTGTAGGCATTGCGAAAAAAAGTCCGTACATGTGTATTTGTCATGAAAATTTCTATTTTTCATGAAATTTTCTAAGTTAAGGAGCTGTTAAACGGTCAAAAGTAGGTCAACCGAGACGAAACAACAACTCGATCTGTAACTGGTCATTATCTGCCCACATACAAAAAATCAGGTCTATATCTGTAGGCATTGCGATAAAAAGTCCGTACATGTGTATTTGTCATGAAAATTTCTATTTTTCATGAAATTTTCTTAAGTTAAGGAGCTGTAAAACGGTCAAAAGTAGGTCAACCCGGACGAAACACGAACTCGATCTGTAACTGGTCATTATCTGCCCACACTCCAAAAATCAGGCCAATATCTGCAGGCATTCTTAAAAAATGTTCGTACATGTGTATTTGTCATGAAAATTTCTGTTTTTCATGAAATTTTCTAAGTTAAGGAGCCGTAAAATGGTCAAAAGTAGGTCAACCCGGACGAAACGCGAACTTGATCTGTAACTGGTCATTATCTGCCAACACACCAAAAATCAGGCCAATATCTGCAGGCATTGCGAAAAAAAGTCTGTACAACTGTTTCATTTCGGAATGACGGAAGGACGGACATGGGTAAAACTATATGCCCCGGCCATTTTGTGGCGGGGGCATAAAAATAATTCTCTCCAGCTAAAAAACAAAATTATCAAATTTTTGTCCAATTTCTCAATGTGTTTCAGTTTTTTATTCACCTGCAGATGTCTCTACATGTCATAGTAGATTTTGGTCCTATTTCTCAAAGTGTTTTAGTTTTTATGTTTGCATGCAGATGTCTTCACATGTCTCAGTGCTTCTGTTTAAGTTTTCATGTGCCCCCATGTCACAATTTTGGTTGCTTATCAAGCATGAAAGACAACAAGATCTCAAAGCAGGGGACATTAATTTAACATATTTGCTTGTTTTAATCATTTTTGTCTTGTCTTTGGAACATTGTTTTTAGCTCAATTCATCAGTAAAATGAAACTGGGATGTGGGGTATAGTGGTAGAACAGACAATTACAGACATCAATAACCTTCTTCTACATAGAATCTAGATTCTGATGTATATTACATGGTCCTTACCGGTCAGCGAGAACATAAGGATGAGTCATTCGCCACTGCATGGGACGGAACTTCATGACAGAGATAAACCTTCCCAGGTTATGAATTTCCATCCTCTGGTATTCTCCATTCACCATACCTGACAGGTAGAATAACTTCGCACCCTACGCAAAAAAAGGAACAGTAATTATTCCTATGTACACCAAGACTTACTGTTGTGCTCTAGAACGGCAATTCATCCTGAGCCGAGGTCAGTTCAGTTTATGTATAAATATTTTTACTGTAGATAAACCACCAATTCAGGGTTGCATCATTATAATTGGGGTTTTCTCCCCAAAATCAGAATTTTACACTTACAGTTTCACCTAATTCTACCGAATGCCAACAAACCTCATCCTTTGCAGAGATATACAAAATGTCCTACCTTGCAATGCTGAATAATTATTTTAAAAACATATTATGATGAATCAGATGATTCAAACTTCAAAGATTGTTCCTTGAGTGTCACCTTTACTTACAAAAAATTCAATGAAGACCTTTTCCATGAACATGCACACTGCATGAAACAGTGGACTGTTGTGTTCAGATACTGTGGCCAGCCTTGCCAGTTTTGTTATGTTAAGTCAAATACCTGCCTGGGACTTCTACAGTAACCTAAGCTTTAAAAAGAGGATTATTATTTTGATTTTTTTATCAGTTCCTATAAATAAATTAAATTTTTTTTATGATATTTTGGACCCAAACACTTAATGTCAACTGTCGCCTACAGATGCCGCTGCTAGTGTGGTGGAAAAGGTCTATTTTTCAGTAAAGTTGCCAACAAACAAACATAACCTCCAGGCAGAGGCAGAATAAATTTGAACCTGTATGTGGACCTACCTGATAAACCTCCGTCCAGAAGCGGTGTTTAAGACGCTTCTTGGTCTTCTGGAGCTTTTTGTTTTGTTTGAACAGATCAAGGTGAGTCAGCACACCCATGATGCGAGGAAAGCCATGTACCTGACAAATGTTCAGGAACTCGAAGATCTCCATCTCAAACCCAAAACTGGCATCCACCAACAGAAGTACCTAATAAAATGCAGATGTTCATTAATGGAACCATAGCTTCGCCATCAGAGGAAGCCTATCACAGAGGGACAATCAAACAGATTAGGGGCTGAAAGACCTTATATGGGATCAAGCATGATATAAAATCCACAATGAATATTATACTCTATTCCACCAACCTTTGTCAACCTCACCTGTATTTTGAAAATTTCCTGAAAAGATTATATTTTTCAATTATTTCCTAGAAAGCTGCATACAGAAGTGACAGCCTGATATGGCAATTAATAATTTTACAATAAATCTGCAGTGCAAGTTTCACAACTTTCTGGACTCTGTACACTGATCAGACAAATCAGACGTGTTCCTGCATGAGTAGCCATCTTTGTTTTAGCTTGTTATATTTTTTTAGAGTAGTATGTGTTAACAGCTAATCAGATGTCATTTTGGGCTGTTTTTACATGTGACCAATCACCTTGACTGCCACAAGTGGGGCTGATGTGTTGTACAATGTAGACTGATTCCTCATATTTTTAAAATATAACTAGAATACGGGTAGTCGACAAGCGACTACGTGTATCCGCCAAAATCAGAGAAGGACAGGTGAAGTGAGGCATTGATTGAGTGGCAAGGGGATATAGAGTTACATGTGTTAAATATTAGAATGGATCTCTGCCACATAAACATGATTGTTGGTGGCGCCACCTGTTATTTGAACGAGAAACTATCCAAGATATATACACATGCAAAATTTCATGTGGAAAAGTCAAACCACTGCAGAGATATGAGTAATTTTATCCCACAGCAGACAAACAGATGGACGCTGTGCAAAAATGGCTGCAGGTGGCGCCACCATTTTTGTTCATGTTATAAAGCTATCCAAGGGCTACATTTGTGTAAAGTTTTTTTCCTGATTGGTCAAACGGTTCCCCAGATATGAGCTTGGATGCCTGCAGCATAAACGTGAATGTAGGTGGCGCCACCTGTCATAAAATCAAGAAAGCTATCTAGGATGTATACACATGCCTAATTTTAGGTGAATTAGTCAAACCACTGCAGAGATATGAGTGATTTTAACCCAAGGCAGATTAACAAATGGACACTGTGCAAACATGGTTGCAGGTGGCGCCACCTTTTGTTGTGTATGTTATAAAGCTATCCCAGGGCTACATTTGTGTAAAAAATTTTTCCGGATCGGTCAAACGGTTCCTGAGATATATGGATTTATGTGTGGAGTGTTAACGTGAATGTAGGTGGCGCCACCTGTCATTAAATCAAGAAAGCTATCTAGGATGTATATGCATGCTGATTTTTAGGTGAATTAGTCAAACCGCTGCAGAGATATGAGTGATTTTAACCCCAGGCAGATGAACAAATGGTCACTGTGCAAACATGGTTGCAGGTGGCGCCACCTTTTGTTGTGTATGTAATAAAGCTATCCCAGGGCTACATTTGTGTAAAATTTTTTTTATGGATCGGTCAAACGGTTCCCGAGATATATGGGATTATGTGTGGTGCGTTAACGTGAATGTAGGTGGCGCCACCTGTCACAAAATCGAGAAAGCTATCTAGGATGTATATGCATGCCGAATTTTAGGTGAATAAGTCAAACCACTGCAGAGATATGAGTGATTTTAACCCCAGGCAGATGAACAGATGGACACTGTGCAAACATGGTTGCAGGTGGCACCACCTTTTGTTGTGTATGTTATAAAGCTATCCCAATGCTACATTTGTGTAAAATTTTTTTCCGGATCGGTCAAACGGTTCCCGAGATAGATGGGATTATGTGTGGAGCGTTAACGTGAATGTAGGTGGTGCCACCTGTCACAAAATCGAGAAAGCTATCTAGGATGTATATGCATGCCGAATTTTAGGTGAATTAGTGGAATCACTGCAGAGATATGAGTGATTTTAACCCCAGGCAGATGAACAGATGGACACTGTGCAAACATGGTTGCAGGTGGCGCCACCTTTTGTTGTGTATGTTATAAAGCTTTCCCAGGGCTACATTTGTGTAAAATTTTTTTCCGGATCGGTCAAACGGTTCCCGAGATATATGGGTTTATGTGTGGAAACAGACGCACAAACGGACGCTGGGCAGAGATGAAAGGTCAGAGGTCAAGGTCACTTGGTTAGGCACCAGTTCACATGTGACCCGATAATTTGTGTAAGTTTTGGAAAAATCTGTCCAGTAGTCTCAGAGGAGTTCTCCGGAAACGAACGCGGCGGCGGCGGAACCCGGGTCAAAAACATAGTATCCGCAAAACTTTGTTTTGGCGGATACAATTATGCTTCTTAAAAAAAGGTAGAAGGTAGGTATTTATTGTTCTTGTTGAAAATTATGCCCATTCATCTTCTACCTTATATTATCATTTTTTCCCCTTGAAAGTGACTAAAACATTTAGAGATGGAATGTCTCGCCATTGTATTTTACATCACTTGAACAGGGGTGCTAGTTTTTATCTGAGTGGACAAGGGCTAAATGGTCATGTTAAGAGACTGTGTTTAAATGATATAACTGCACATGTCAGTAACTCAAAGTGAGAAAAAGCATATTTTATTAGTTCCAGGTAATGTTTGTGCAGCAGAGAAGGCAGATATATCAATGATACATCACTGACATGGTTATCGATATTGTGTTACCTGTATGTGGCCTGGGAAACCTGTTTTTGTTCTAGGTCTAATTTTACTGTAATTTCTCCGTTATAAGCTGCAGGTCTATTAAAAGCCGCACAAGGACATTTCTGTTCCCTGTTCATGATGAACTAGGAAAATGAAGGTCTGGAAAACCTCATGACTAGAGAAACATTTAATGTTCAAGGATTTATTTCACATCTAGAAGTAAATGATACACACCAGGTCTGCTATTTTGGCCACATCTATCATGGAGTTGATGTCATTGTTGCATTCTATCAATGTGATTCTTCTTTTCTTCCCTTCAAATAAATTTCACTTACATTAGTCGTGGTGTACATAGGAATTCTGTGAAAAAAATCCTTTTTCCATCAAATATATCAAATATTTAAGCTGCAGTGAACATTTGCCATTGGACAAATTCTAGTTGAATTTCATCTTGTTAGGATCAAATTCCAATAAATGATTCTACAGGTCACAGTTTGTGCTGTGAAACTTATATTTATATACAGTGAAAGACGTTTTACTAAAAGCATCAAGGGGAAAATGTTTGGAAAAATGAACTTTTGGATAAATGGTCAGGGGTTTTACACCAAGTTCAGACAACAGTTAATACCGGTAACATGTAACCAGGGGAACGCCATGTTTCTTTTTGACCTATGTAATGGATGACCAGGACATATAATTATTAGATATATTGCAGAACTTTATTGGCAAAAATGGTCTAACCTCTTATTAGGAAATGTGCTTGCCCTTTTTTCAACTAATTCACTGGAGGAAAAAGGTCAAATAATATTGCCATTGGTGACAACCGAATAGTTTCATTACGATTCCACAGGCAGCGCCAGGCTAGACCAGGTTTAACCAACAGTCTCTAGCTGCTCATCGGCTGCTGTGCGCAAGTTTTTAAGTTTCTTTGAGTCAGGGGAATCTAGCAGCTCATTTTGTATTTGACAAATATTGCTCTACTATTCTTGAAATCTGCAAATATGGACTTGCGGATATTGGAATCTTTTGCAATGATGGCAAGCTTGTCACCATGGTCGAGCCCCTCAAGGCTTTTCAGCTTATCATTAAAGCATAATCCTATCCGTTCTTCTTCGATTCCATATATCTGCCAAATGACAGCTAGGTGAGTTTGAGCAGGGTTCTTCTTTACTGTGATAGTGAACTGATGAGTCAGCTGAATAATGGTAAGTTCAGTAGATGACACAATTGCTCATGTATTGGGAGGGAACTGGTCACTGGCATGGCCAGGATTGCATACTTTGACCATGCACCAAACCTGCTCAAACACAAGCGACAGGGTGCAGGGAGGCTGAGCATTAGGGGGCTAGCTGCAGTTTCCACACCTATGCATTGGTGCAGCATCAGCTAAGGATTGATTTATCAGGTCACTCTAAGCTTAAACACCTGACTGTATGCCCTGGTTACTGGTAATTACAAATATTCATGTCAGATATTTATATGCTAAACAAATATTTTGTTTAAAAAGAAACTTTTGGTGCCCCATCTAAAATTTTGGAAAAACTAAATTTTCAGAAAAATAGCATTAAGAATAATGGCATATATTAAGAGATAAAAATACTGTGTATTAGCTCTTAGCTTACTGCAAATAGAGCACTGTTGGATTCTTTCAGCAAACATACACTACTGGTACACCAGTACATACAGCTGACGGTAATAATTATTCATCATTTAAAATCATCATTATTCAAAAACATTATTCATCAATATCTGTTCCTAGTTAATACAGAATTGGAGTAAATCAGTTTGTGTATGCACATGATCAGCAAACAATGACAAGAGTATGATATTCAATCAAATGTATGACCATATCCATGATAATCCTGGGAGACCATACCTGAAACAATGGTTACAGGTCCTTGTATCTGGGAGAGCTTCTGCCGGGTGAAGTTTTTAATCAGGCAGTTGATTAAGGTTGTCTTTCCAACCTTAGGGGGGCCAACCACAGCTACAAGAATGGGTGGGGGCTCAACTGGTGTCCGATCAACCACTGGAATGTGATGCTTCTTCTCCTTAATATCAAGGGTTCTACAATGAAGAAATCTATATCATCTTGCTCTGTCATGATACAGTGTATAAAGTGGTTTCACTTTTATTAACTACATGACTTTCAGTCAGCTGAGCTAAAAAGGTTGTGTTGTTGTTTTTGAGTAAAAGAAATGCTTTATTGTAAAGGTTTACCCCCATTAAATGAAACCCAAGCCCTTTACATTAAATGCAAACTCTAAAATGAAGAGAATATTATCACCAACTTTTATGTTTTTTTTTTTTTGATTGGTTTGTTAATCCTTGTTTGCAAACAATAATATTGAAAACTTGCATCAAAATGTTGGAAAAAGTTTAATTCCTTTGAGGAAAATGTAACTGTGAGTGTTACCTTCCCAAACTGTATTATACATTCCATCAGATGTGGTCATTGTGAAAGTGCCACAGATTTGAATCCATACATTTTGACTTACGGTGCTTGACTTAAACAATCAAGGTTTTAGTTGAACCAAGAAGTTTTAATGGAAAGCAGTGCCCACTGACCTGTTCATGGCCAGTCATATGTTACTTGCAAAAACAATAAGAACCTTACACTTTAGTGTGAAAACCAGCTTCTGTGGCTCAACCGCCTTAAGAGCACAAGACTAAATGCCCGGAGGTCGTGAGTTCAAATCTCCTATGAGGAACGGCGAGATATTCATGGTCAGCCCAAATGGGGAGGCTGTACCCCACAGCCGTGTATCACTCACAGACGAGTGTTTCTTTTGGAGGGACCTCGATGTTATGACAAAGCAATAGGGATAATAACACACAAAAGATCTGCAGGTGTGGTAGACACCGGGCCTGGTTGACACCAGGATATAAAATAAAATGATAGAAGCAAGTGTTACTGCCCTCTCATGTAGTCCAAAACTGAAATGGAACTCTGCAGATGCAAATACTTAGCATAAGAAAAGGAGGCAGTTATCCCGACGAAAAATCATAAATCATTAAAAAAAGGGGCTTGAGTAGCTCCACCATGTGATTTATTAGAAATTAGGGTGCTGCTCCCTCACCACATTGATTACTGTGAAACTACCACAAGACCGCATTGGTATCCATGACAACAAACCACAATATATCATTCATGGCGAGTGTTGAGGATGATATCAGTATTATCGTGGAATATAAAGCTTCAATGAACATCTAAGCATAGATAAGACTGATAGGATAAAATAAAATTGGAAAAATTATTGTGATATTACATATTATATGTATTTCATACAGTGTATAATTCATGTTTTACCAGCATATCAATACTGTTTAAATAAATGGCAAAATAAATGTCCTAGCTATCACACAAAGACTGACACTAGGTGTTAACATCAATAGTACCCTGTTTACACTATGCTAACATAATTTGTATAAAAGTTGATAAAATGCCAGCATTAATTTTCACTAACATTATGAATCTGACGTCTGTTTCACTGACCCGGAGGCCTGGGATTGTCCTACGAGATTCATGTTTCTTTCAAACAGCAATTGTACCCAAATGGCATTGCCTTTAAAAAAAAAAAAAAAAAGAAATTTGAAAGAATATTTTCAGATAATTGTTATATTGACCATTTTAATTGAACTTTTGAGAAAATTACAATCACATGCCATCTTGTGAATGCCCTATCTCATTTACCAGTCACTTCTCCATCATGCACCTTGGGCAGTGTGGCTGAGTGTTTACTTTCACAAGCGTAAACAGCATCAGACAGGGCAATACACCTGGCAGGGCTTAATGAGGTGTCAAGGTAAGTGGGAGAGTGCAGTTCAAATACTGCTCACAGCTCGTCCAATTGGATCGGGCAATAAAGTTTGGGGGACAGTTTGGTCAATGATCTTTGATGTCCGAGTTATCACTCTTTTCCATTAAAATCTCTTGGTTGAGTGGGATTTCTCAATTTACTCTTTCAGTAGATTAAAACAAAATTATCATCAGTGCATAAGCAGGGTTCAAAATAATAGTAGGCCCCCCCCCTTTAAGAATAGGCCCCCATTTTTAGCAGCATATACTGACACTTGGCAAGCAATTATTGTTTCTTCCATCTATCAATCTACAATCTTTTTGAAGATGTTGGTCCTGTAACCTTGACCTTTTGGCACATCACAAGGCTTTCCAAGAAATTGACAGGTGTCTTTCTCTATTGTCAGATGAACTACATGTGCAAGATAAAAGGTCTGAGATGGAATGTGTGGCTGAAAATGCATCCACAATCTTTTTAAAGATGTGTCCTGTGACCTTGACCTTTGACCTCATGACCCCAAAATCAATTGGAGTCTTGCTTTTTCAATGGGACATATATAAGTCAAGTCTGAAATCAATACATCAATAAAAACAGGAATTATCATCCAGAAACTTATTTTTTGACAGATAGCTCCTGTGGCCTTGACCTTTGACCTTGTGACCCCAAAATTGATATGGATCATCCACTTTTGGCAAGTGAGCTATATATTTAAGATGGAAGACCTGGGATGAAAGTTTGGCTTAAAATGCATCCACAGTATCTTTTAAGATGCGAGTCCAGTGACCTTGACCTTTGACCTCATGACCCTAGAACCTATAGGGTTCCTACTTTAGTGGTGGGCCATACATAAGTCACGTTTGAAATCTATATGGCTATCAACACTGGAGATATCATAAGAGGTGTGTGATTTTCACCAAATATGGACACATAAAAGGTCAAGGCCACTCTCATGGTAAAGGTTATGACCCAAATGTAAATAGACCTCATCCCATAACCCATCTCTCTACATGTGCATAATAATAATGTGCACAAGTTTTTGACTTATAATGCTTACAGTACTGTCAAGTGGCAATTATGGGGGTAATTAAAGGCGTAAAAACAAGAAAAGGATAATAGGTGGCGCCAATAGTTTCCAGTATATCACAAGGCTATCCAAGATCTTCGGTCACCTTGATTTTTGGACCAGTCCATGCAACCTTACTTGAGATATTTAAAAATTTGTGTTATTTTCAGCAAAATTGGACCTATTCAAGGTCAAGGTCAATCTCCTAGCACAGGTCATGACCCCATTTTAAATAGGCTTCTTCCCCTCACCTATATCTATACAAATGTAAAGTTTGAAAAAGATCAGTGAAATATTTTTTGAGTAATCCCGCTCACAAGGTTTTTCTGCGGCGGCAGCAGCGGTGGGACTGTCGTGAAACCATAGTATCCCTACTTTGTCTGGGGATACAATTACATTTTCACTTGTAAAAAACACATCAATGTAGGTGGCCCCACCAATACCTCAAAATCAGATATGACATATGTGACAAACGTTTGTATAAAATTTGGTGATTATAGCTCTAGCCGTTTCTGAGATTTTAATTTTAGTGTTCTTTTTTGGACAGATGACCAAGTCCAACCTCCTGTAACTCAGCCAAAAATCTCCAAACTGGCACCATTCGAACAAACTTGAGATTGTTCCAGGGATCATTTCTGTGAAATATTCGACAATTTGGCTGGACAGTTTCAGAGAAGAAGATTTTTAAAGGTTTTTAAGCTTTTTCTCTATAAAATCTAAATTAATGCAGATACCAAATAATAAGCTCCAGGGCACCAAGTTGTGACATGTGACTAATTCTTACATGTAATTTGGAGCTGCTAGCTCTGACGGCTTCTGACTTACAGCCACGGACAGCAAAAAGCCAGCCCTGGACGGCAACGATGGACAGATGACGCTGCGCCATCGCATAAGCTCACAGGTTCACTAAAAACCTCTCAGTTGAGTAGTTTCTCAATATTGGAGGGTCCACGTATGATGACCAAGGACAATTCTTTCTGAAAGTTAACTCTTTTAGAAGATTAAAATATTTTTCATCAGTGCATAAGTAGGGTTCAAAATAATGTTTTTGGATGGCATGTTGCAAGAAAAACCTTAGAGTTTATGAGTTATGAACCTTTTCAGTAACTGACAAGGAATTCAAGCAGTTTCTTTTCCTGATGTCAAACTTAAATTTCTTGTGAAAATGGGATACTGTGGTTGACTTTATATTCCTGAGGGTGAAATTTCACGATTTCTTTATTTTGAATGTTTCACGAGTGTTTCATTTTCACAATTGTACTGACATCTAAAACAGCAGTATTTTTAGTTATTATAAAACAAGCAAATTCAAGCAATTTCTGTCCACTGCTTCTGCCTTTAAGTCTGGGATGAATATAAAGTCTGTGGTGACTAAGTGCAAATAGTTTTACCATGCTCAACAGATGGCAGCACCTGGCAGTTACTTAAAAAAAATTCAAGAAATTTATATCACCCGCTAGCGACACCTGTTGATGATTAGTGACACTTAATGAGTTGATTCATCATATCAATAATCAAAAATGCTATTGTATATCTTATCAGACTAACACACCAAAACCAATTCAGTCTCAGGTATGCAAGAGAGCAATCACTGACCCAAATTTGGATAAAACCAGATAATATTTAGGAAAGTTATCGCACAGAAACAAAAAAACAGACAGATTGACTGACAGACAGACAAACCCAAATCAGTGTCCCCCATTCTGAGGAAGTGGAGGACAATAAGAACAAATCCCACAAAACCTCACTTACTTCCATAACAGTCATTTTAATATGACCTGTGTCACACATCAACAAATCCCCGGGATTACTGCACGTTTAACAACCATTAAGTCATGACTGCATGGATAGTTTCTGATATCATACCCAGATTAGTTGGTGAATTATGAGAGCCGTGTTTCTATGAAGGCTAGATAAATAATCCGCCTTTGCAAATGCATCATCCCCTTCTGATAGTGGATTGGATATCATATTCCTCAGGGTTTCATATTTGCGATTATTTCCCATTTGTTAATATCATAAAATTAAAACCCTCGCAAACTAAGAGACAAACACAGTATCAAATGTGTTCTGTTTCAACTCACCGTCTTACTGTTCTTGAGACTTTGTTTACAGAGTTGAAAGCAAAAGCTTTAGGGTTCCGCTGTCTGGCTGTCAGCTCCTGCTCATGTTTAGACTTGCTTTTCTTCTTGTCTGCTTTCGGCCCTGCCTGCCTTTTGCGATGTCTTTTGTTCTCCTCACCATCATCCATCTTGATTTTTAAAACCGTTCAATATTGGTAAAACTGTAATGATCTGAAATTATCCACAGTAAATTTGTCACCTTATATCACTCTTCTGAATGTTTTTTTTGGCTCATGGCTGGCCTGAAATTATAAATAAGGATGTCACACACACAACCCCAGTCAGGCAGGGTACTCTGTGAGTGTAAAAAAGTCACAAATCTGGTGGGGAAAAAGAGTCACAGATTTTGAAAAAGTAAAAAGGTCACAGGAAATAAAGTAACAAATCTGTGCACAATAAAATTCGTCAATTAAAGTTAATGCTTTAGGAAATGTTAAAGTTGATTGAGAACCACCCCTGCTGATATCATTGAACACTTCTGGACACTCCTCCAAAAAAAATTACTGGTAATCCTGGAAAATACACTGTGCACATTAAAAATGATTAAATCTTTAATGGTATACTAATAAAAAAACATTCTAGTTGTCAAATAAAAATAAATAACAAGGCCTACAGGCCTAATGCGAACCTGTGCATATGGATATAAACCAGGTATAACACTTCAGTGCTGAACCACTACTTTTCATATATATGAACAATGCAAGTACTAATCATTTTGAACAAGAAACAATACACAAACATCACTGCTGAAATTCTGGCATGGGTGCACACAACACAAAAATAATTGTAGGTGGCACCACCAGTCTTGTATACAACAAAGCTATATGACATGTACACATATGCTCAATTTCAGGCTGATATATCAAATTCTTCTGTAGAATTAAGCAGGCAAATACACTTTGCAAAAGTCACTGTAGATGGGAACACCTGTCTTGTGAACGAGAAAGCCATAAAAACACATAGACAGGTCAGAATATCAGGCCAATACATCAAATTTACCTTGAGTCTGATGCACAGGGCTGACCAGGCTTAGGTGAGAAAGGCTGTTGCCCCGAGTGTACTGTGACAAATTACTGGCTCAGGCTACTGCACTGAGTGAACTCTTGACCTGCACCTGGCTAGACTGAGTGAATTTTTGACCTGTAACTGGCTGCACTGAGTGAACTCTTGACCTGTTGCATAATCTGAAACAGTTGGCAGTCTGCCAAAGCTATAAATAAATCCAGGCTGACCTTTTGCCCATTGCCAAATCTGAAATAGTAGCCACACAATTGCATAAGCTCACAGATTGGCTCCATATGCAGCCCTGAGGGGCATGACACCAATGAGGTGATCACATGATACTCATGAGGTGGTCACATGCTACCCATGAGATGATCACATGCTGCCCATGAAGTGATCACATGCCTTGTGCTTGGCTGCACTGACTGAACTGTTGACCTATATTTGGCTGCACTGAATGAACTCTTGATCTGTTGCCAAATCTGAAACAGTAGGCAGTTTCTCAACCTTTTCAAGAAACGTACACAATCTTGGCCTGTTATGTAACTCTGCTAAAATTTATCCAACACAAACCATTTGAACAAACTTGAGAGGGCTCGCCTCTGGGATCATTTCTGTAAAATTAGGACAATTTGGCTGGAATGTTTACAAGAAGAAGACTTTTACAAGTTTTTTCAGCTTTTTCCTTGTAAAATCTAAGTAAATGCAGATAGCAAAAATAAGATGAATCCATCAACATTTGATATGTGACAGATAATTGCATAACATTTGGGGATGGCAGCTCCTGCTATTCCTGAGAAATTATGAGTTAGTTTACAGATGATATGTAATATCATAAATCTACATTTTTTAAAAGCTTTTAAAAACATTCTTGTCAATATTTTCCATAGATAACCTGAAATCTAAATGTCTAGAGGCATGATGTGATGGATGCTGATAAACTGGTGCTAGGCTAGATGTATCTGCTTCACACAGCTAACATATTTGGTAAAATGACTCAATTCAATCTTTATAATTCAGCCAAATTCATTTTTTGGAACCATAAAAGACAATTATTATAAGAATGATTCAGGGAATTATTCTTGCAAAATATTAAACAAACTGGCCTCAGTATCATCATCAGTCGAAAAACGTTTTGTAGGTTTATAACTCATATGGGAAAATACAACAAAATGGCAAAGTTCAGCTTCCCAGAACTCAGCCAAAAATCATTGAACTGAGACCATTTGAACAAACTTGAATTATCAACATCTAAGGATAATTAATGTGTGAGATTTAAGAATTTGGCCGAGTGGTTTTTGAGGAGAAGATTTTTGTAGCCACTTAGCTAAAATTGGCTGTTATGGCATATGACTAAATTCAGCTCCCCATAACTCAGCCAAAAGTCACTGAACTGAGACCATTTGAACAAACTTGAATTATCAGCATCTAAGGATAATTAATGTGTGAGATTTAAGAATTTGGCCCAGTGGTTGTTGAGATGAAGATTTTTGTAGCCACTTAGCTAAAATTGGCTGTTATGGCATATGACTAAATTCAGCTCCCCATAACTCAGCCAAAAGTCACTGAACTGAGACCATTTGAACAAACTTGAATTATCAGCATCTAAGGATAATTAATGTGTGAGATTTTAGAATTTGGCCCAGTGGTTTTTGAGAAGAAGATTTTTGTATCCACTTAGCTAAAATGGGCTGTTATGGCATATGACTAAATTCAGCTTCCCATAACTTAATCAAAAGTCACTGAACTGAGACCATTTGAACAAACTTCAGAAAGCACTACCCTAGGATCATTTCTGTGTGATATTAAACAATTTGGCCATTTTCGTTTGAGAGAAGCAGTTATTTGTAGCTGTCAGTGTGATACAGGCACTGATGACCCCGTACAAAAAAGGCTGAAGCAGGTGGCGCCACCAATACCTCAATTTCAGATATGACTCATGTGACCAACATTGGCATAAAATTTGGTGATGATAGCTCCAGCCGTTTCTGAGATTTAAATTTTAATATGCTTTTTTGCACAGTTAACAAAGTTCAACCGCCTGTAACTCAGCCAAAAATCTCCGAACTGAAACCATTCGAACAAACTTAAGAAAAATTGTTCCAGGGATCATTTCTGTGAAATATTGGACAATTTGGCTGGACAGTTTCAGAGAAGAAGATTTTTAAAGTTTTTTTTAGCTTTTTCCCTATTAAATCTAAGAAAATGCAGTTAGAAAAAAAATAAACAAAATCCGATATAGTTTTTTGGATGACTGAACATTTGCAAAAAATTTGGTGATGCTAGCTCTTGCCAATTTTGAGATAGCTATGGTTAACGTACAGACGACGCACAACGCACGACGGACGCCGCCGCACCATCGCATAAGCTCACAGGTTCGCTAACAAAATGAAAATAAATAACTGGCAGTAGCAGTCACACTGCAGTGTTGGGTAAGGACCCGCCCACTAAATTGACTAATAAGTGTGGCCAGCCTGCTGCAGGGCACCCCAGCTGGTGATAGGTTTTCCTGGAAAGGGGGGCCCAAAATTGGCCATTTTTCTCAAATGAAAAAGTGCAATAACTGAGATCGTCATCCAGCATCAAAGACACGCGCGGGTTAGCCCCTGCAGTTTTATTGCTTCTGCCTATTGTGCTTGCAGGGGAAGCCCCTTGTACTCACAGTCAGTTGTTATCGCTACACCTCTCTAAAGCCAGACAGCTTAATTGCTGCATCCCATGTTGCTTGCAGCAACTTAGCCCAAGCATTCCAGTGCTGGGTAAGCTGCATGAGATTTCATGGAATATTATGCGAGCAGAATGTGAAACTAATGTATGCACATTAAATAATTAAAAGACACATCCAGGACAGTCACCAGTGATAGAATCCTTATATACTGGTTGATAAACTGTGTGATTTTGGAGTCCAGGGCATTAAACCTCCACTCGTTCTGATCAAAGTAGTGCAGTATGCAAAAGTAATTTCGAGTATTACTTTATAATATTTTGCTTATAAGTGTCTTTTCCACACAGTTACACCCTTATTTTTAATTTTTCTGTACAGTTTAACTCATGTTCTTGCCTCTGATGAATTCATCTAGCGTGTAACTTTTTTCGGGAAACAAGCTACCCATTCCCAAAAATTGGTTGGTCCAGGGTGAGAAATTAGTAGGAGTGCACCATGAATAACTTATTTTTGCCCAGTTATTCTACAGAAGAAAACATCTGTCAAACTATCAGTTTGAACTGAATTCTCCGTAACGACGCATGATTATATTTAAGTCATCCAATCATTTCATCCAATCATTTTTAATTTTAATTTTATATATGATCATAATACTACATAATTATGCTAGACAAAGGTTCAGAACAAGTAGGATACAGCCAAGGCACTCTGAGTGAGGACAGCACAAGGCTGGGGTCAGTGAGCCAGATCAAAGCGATATCACAGATGGTGCGAGGTTTTCCTTCAAGATCGTAAGCAACATCGCACATGCTCTGCGATCCTAGTGCGGACTCCTCTCTAATAATACCTCCATGGTCATATTAAATTTATTCCAAAACCATGATGAAAATTGGATAAATTGATATATGTTTCAGAACAAAATTCTCAATTTAAAAATCAACTGATATACCTACATTTTCTATCCAAACTTGTTAAAAATATCCATGGAAGGAAAATGATGTATCATTTGCACCCATATGTCACTTTTTCATGGAAAATTTAGGTTGCACCAATTTATTTTGGTGAATGCATAATTTGCTCCTCAGAAATGGATGCTTTTTCCAAGAAATAGCCTAGTCATTTCAGTCTTGATCAAGACTTGGTTTATCCCTAACACTTCATAATTTTTTTTTTTCAATTTGATTTTAACTATTTGAGTAAAATTCAAACAGGAAACCAAATAACAAACAATTGTGTTTAATCTATAACACCTCGTCATCTGATGTACGTATAATAAGGCTGTGTCATATAGATATACTATATATCGGAGTATGTGCCATATTGTGGACTGTGGATGATCCACTGATCCAAGAGGACATGGGCGATATTTAAGGATTTCCACATATAATCGTCTCATCATGTTCCATGTTTGTATTGTGTCCAACTATATGTGTATATTCCCTGACATTCTGCCTCGCGTGATGCATATTTTACAATATGAACAATCATCACGGTCTTTATGTCACAAAAAACCGATAGTATCGCAACTTACTTTTTCACATGGCCTGAAAATCCCTTCCTTCACACCGCTCGGTTTTCACTTTGTTTAATAAAGTGAATATAAAATGTAGTTAAGAGGATTGACGCCAGATGTAGCTGCGATCATTTGTTGGGGTGTCATAAACAGTCTAAGAGGGCTTGGGGCGGTTTTGGAGAGAAAGGTGGGATATTGTGGTATCTTCTGTCTAACTAACCTTTTATCGCAGTGTTTTCATATTTTTTTCAAGCTACCTCATTCCTGGTGCAATGGACATTTAAAGTATATTTTATAAAAGGATATCTGTCAAGTATGTCAAAACATTTAAATGGTGAGTGCTTTTAATATTTGGGCAGAGTTTATTTTGTAAATGTAATTATAGAAAAAAAATGTAATCTTTTTAAAATTAGGCTGGTGAACTCGTGCATGAAAGAACTATTTTGGGAATGCGTAATTGATCTTAACAGATGTCGATATAGGCTGTATGAACATCAAACTTGATACTTATGGTGGTTATTAATTTCAATGTTGCATAACCTTTTGGGAAAAAATTTATTCGTGCATGAAGAACCAATTGAAAAAAACCGTGTAATAAAATTTAGGCATTAAAACAAAAGAAAAATTCAGACCAAAGAGAATAGGCCTACATAGTCAGCCGGCAAAGACCCTAAAAAGGTTTTATAGAAGGCGTTTCTTTGTCCAAAAAAGCGACCACTCTAAAACGTATCACAATGGTGAAAGATTTGAAGGGTTTCAGAAACAACTGATTGACAAAGCTAAAGTTCAAAACTTCATATATATAAGATCAGATTTTAAGGTTTGGTTATTTTCACCAATATGTTTCCACATAGGATGATGAAGTTCCCAGGGCGGACAGATGATTTTAGAATTGTGTGTGTGTGGGGGGGGGGGGGGGGGGGCTCATATAGAGAGGCCTTGAAGTGACATACTGTTGATATACTGAAATCTGCAATCCAAGAAATGCAAGCCTCCGCCAGGTGGTGGTTTGTATTGTCTGATGCTCCCAACCGTGTTTGCACAAAACTTATTCGGCCCATATTTTCATGTTTTTTGGAGCATAAGTGACTTTACATTTGTACAATTCCGATTCTGAAGGATCCATACCAAACTGTAATCGATTCTTCATTGTTCCATTCCTCAAATGGCCTAAAAAATTTGATGACTGTGGTTTTCCATGTGTTATTCAGCGTATGTTCGTATATGGGTAAAAATCGCCACAGGAGCGATTTTCACGCAAGGGGTCTGCGTGAACTCTGGAATTCTGGGTAAAATGACGTCATTCCGTCATTTTTCTTAGGAAAACCCGCTAGATCCACTGTATAACTATATATATATATATACTACACACGTCTGCCAGTTCATGCTTATACGCGCTCATGCATGGAAACACAACAATATCTTTTCACGAATATATACGCACATACGCGCGCATATACGCGTACATGGAAACACACCTTGAAACGTTTTGTATTTTTTTTTATTTGAATGTCAGCCATGCCCCGTTATTTTCTCGGCATCATGCATATTTTTGGCCCTGGACTAACAACTGGTGTCGTTTTTAAATTGTCATCTTACAAGTTTAAAGAACACTGGCCAACAAAGGCCATAACAGGACATCACAGATAATGTTGCATGTTTGCACTCCAGGGTCATCACGTGACCCACGACCAGGCGTGAAAACCCAAGGCTTACATGACAACGAGAGTTCAACCAGTACGGATTAAACGGAGAATGTAATACGCGGCCAGACACGAGTGCCACAACAGGAGTTACGCCCGTGTAACACAATAAAAAGAGCACCTGTAACAATATATATATATATATATATATATATATATATATATATATATATATATATATATACATATTGTATGTGTGACACTTTTCAAATAATGCATATACCAAATAAATACCTTGAAATTTAAGGTATAAGGTTTTGAAAAAGGTATTATGTTTCCAGTTTATGTTAGTTCTAGACCAGATTAATATATATAATTTTTCATAGTAAACTCAGAAATGGAACCAAATGTGTTATTCTAATTAATAATATATTACATTTCCAACATATAAATATTATTCTCTCGAATTCGGGGGTGGGGTGGAGGTTGATTACATTCACCATCCCCCAAGCTAAAAAGTGTGCGTGTGTGTGTGTGTGGGGGGGGGGGTATATCAACCCCCTGTATTGACGCCCCGGATAACATTAGGAGTCCTGTCTTTCCCGTCATCCCCGTCTCCAGATGACTCGACTTTAGTGTTCCGATGGATATAAATGCCTCCAGCATGTTTGCATCCTCTGACCTCAGAACCTAGACCACACGTTTGGAACACATTGGGTGCTGGTCGCTCGGCCGTGAACTGAAACGGTGGCCAGGCTACAATGCGCGGAGCATGAGGCTAGACCTTCTGTGTATTCACTTAACTTTTTGCTCATATTCCAAGATTCATTCGTGCATTAGTGACCGTACAGTTGTGCATATTCCTTGGTGACGTTCAACAGAATCCGCAGAAGATGCATGCTGGATCAACACCAAAATGCAATCGATTCTTCCTTGGCCGATTCCCTAAATGCCCTGAAGGTTAGGTAAACCTATTCCACGTGCGTTTGTTGTGTGAATGAAGGATTTAGTCCAGATCCCAGACTTTGCCCTGATTTGATTGGCTGGTACACATGTGATATTACGAACTGAATTTTATCAGGAACTCAGATCTGTTAATACATGTTTTTTATTTTCTCCTGAAAATTTGGGACGTACAGTGGAAGAAATACTGTACTTTTACTGAGATTTAAAATTTCATGCCACAAGGGGTTTTCCAGTGGCTGCCGTCAGTGCAGAGTTGACAGTGTTCATGCTGGTGCTGATAGCTCCTGAAAAATCACACAACCTCTGTTTTTTTGTGTAAAAATAAATAGAAAACATGTTTTTCTGCCAGGAAATGGTCTTATTTTACATAAAATTTATATTAATTAATTATCTAGGGGTCAAAGTGTAACATGATAATATAATGGGACCTGGAATAGGTTTGCCTAACCTGAAAATTTCATGACATCCCGTTTTGACCTATCACTGCGTTAGTTATGATGTGAACACACACGCGCGCACGAATGGGAATGATCGCATACTTTCCTTGTGGAGGCAATGAATAACCATATTCAGCTAGGCATGGGGCACTTTTCTAAGTGTCATCTATATGAGTAATCTCTACTATTTGCAACCAGTAAATGGCGGGATTGGGATGGAGATGGAAAAACACTGACAGCCACATAAAAAATGAACTGGACGCTTCTCATGTACCCGGCTATATTATAAGTTGAACCCTATTTATGCATGCAGTTGTAAATTGAAACGTGCAGCTGTAATTTTGGATTTGACCAGTTCTAAAATTTAAGGGTTTGTTTCTGTCAAAGACGTAAAAACTACATTTATGCCAAAGTCAAGCAACAGAGTTCATTGATCACTAATATCAATGTTATTATAAACCATTTCACTGACTCTTAGTCTTTTTAACTGGTATGAATTTTCAACGACCTATTATATATATATATATATATATATATATATATATATATATATAGTAATAATTCCATTCATGATATCAATATTATATAAATAAGATGAAAACAAACTTGAGATCACTTATATTGGTAATGATTCAACCCTTAAATTAAAATTAAATTGGCCTTCAACTTTTCTACTTGTAGCTTTTTTAGGCTATTTTTTACGCGGACGCGGAACGTTTGATTTTAAGACTGGACAGTTCTAAAATGTCCTTGAAATATACCTTGTAATGTATCACCTAAACCGTGGTTGGGATGAACGTCCCCCTAAATTTCCTTAATACAGGGTATATATAGATTGTATACATAGAAAACGCACCGTCCGATCTTTGCCGAAATTAATCACTTATTTTTATTTTCATAATCGGACTGCGCTGGTTCCCAGAAATGTTGCTGGCTCGTTTGTTATAACGTTTATTCAGCAGAGTTAGTTGATAACTAAAATCTACAATGCATACATAAGAAACGAGCCTGTTAAATGATATCACACCAGCATAGATTACTGACCCTCAAGACATCGGGTGCATGGAGTGCTGAGTTCATAAACGTTTTGCTCTTTGTGTCGGGGGCCATGATGTACTTGTTTGCGTCAGTTAATTGAACAACCATGCCGATAAAACCTGTAAACATCTCTAATTTTCTAAATACAATAAATAAACATTTTTTGAGTCCACACGTACATAGATAAAAGTGACCCAAAGGTCATGACGCTCAGCTGTTGATATAAACGTGTGAGACACTGTGAGGTTACTACAGCTAGGGGCTACTTCTAATCCAGCATGCAGCATAAACAACAACTACTACTCTTTACATGTACCATATATATATATATATATATATATATATATATATATATATATATATTAATGGGATAAAAGGGGCAGTTAATGCATGCATTTACCCTGGCTTTTGAAAAGCAAAACAGACAATCATACGCCCTGCATTAGCCCTGCTTGGGCTTTAGTGTATTTACGTTTACTACTAAAATGCTTAAAATAAAACGTTGTTCCATGTACCGATATAGACGCAACTCAGAACAAGCTCTTATCACAAAAGCCCTGTTAAGTCCGTATGGTGAATCCCTGATATTTGCATATTTGGGCGTCACAAGGCTCCTGACGATTCCCTCGCATTAGCATATCAGGCCGTCACGCCTCCTGTGAATGGCATCGCTGCTATGTAGACGCTAGCAGCGGTCACAATGGTAATAGGCATCTCAACCCGCTTGGTAACATTTGCACTGAAATCATGTTTTCAGAAAGTCCATACATGGACCTTCCTTTGATATATCTATGCTGTTGAACACTTCGATCCATGGGCCAAATGAAAGTGCATTGTAGACACTGTCGCATCTATTTTGTATTGTGTATTTGTTAGTGTTCAAGTTACACTTGAAACTGAGGATGAGGGTTAAATATAGTGTTGAAAGTCTTGTCGTATTCAAAATAGCCGAGGGCCTTAAAATATTAAGACTGGTCAAATGGGTATATAAATAGCAAGCTAGAAGCCCACAATAGGCGGTTACTGGATAACCCATATTGGTTTTGAAAAAAAAAATTCTGGGAAAGACCACTATAATTAATCCCTACGTCACTGGGAAAGACCTTAGTTCAGCGAGGCGGTGATGTGTGGCGCTGACTGTCCGGTACAGCCAAAGTTAACCAGTCGATGAAATAAGAGGGTCAGAGAGTGGTACCTACCGACACTATACGTGCGATACAGTGAGGGAACGTTTGGTTTCTCTGTCAGAAGCAACAATTAAGAGCCATTTCATTGACTTGGCCAGTCTAGCCCGCATGGATTTTCCACTAAATTAATTTAATAGGGCTCTATCTATCCTTTTATTCCCTTATACTTTCATGGATAAACTAGTGTATGAAGAGAAGGCATAAACAGAAAAACATGTAATTACCAGGAAAATTGTATCGTATGTTTGCCATCGTTTCTTCAAGGGTAATTAAAGGATACTCATTTACCAAGAATTACCATTTGGAGGGAGGGGTAACCTTGAAATACAAAAGCAGTCACATGTCCGGCCCTCTGCAAGAGTAAAGTTTTATGCCAAATTCTTTTTTAAAACACAGGTTTATAAGAAATATTAGAATGTATCTCAGTATTACATTCGACAATATTAGCTTGGATGTAACAGCTGAGGAGGTATGTGAAAAGACACAACAGATACGTTAGTTCTTTTAATAAGAAAAAATATCACCTAAAATAATATTTTCAACAAATGTGCATATTTAATTAATACATGCAGTTTAGAAGCTAATGTCATAAACCGCCAGTTTTGAGTACTTTAGCACCGATGTTGGAACTAGTGTGACTGAAATGAGGATTTACCATGTCATTCATTTAAAAATCTAGTATTTCTCAAATTTGCGACTCCGGGTATAAGAAACGTAAAGTATTAATATTTACCATATGTTGAATTTGGTAGACTTTGATTATGTCAAGCTACATATCTTACGAAAATGCACTGTGCAAAAGTAAATACTGTTGCAATTATTTTGACCTTTTTCATTTATTCTACTGGCCTATATCAATCGTACAAGGTCAGGGGTGGATAGCCTTAGTCAAATAAGGCCTTATACAAATAAAGCCTTATACAAATAAACATCCGGTACAGGGAAATTCCACCTATCATACGGTGAAACTGGTTCACTTGCAGTGGTTTTTTCTGTGGGTTTCTCTACCCGTATATTACCAAGGAGCCAGAACTGCCATATATAAGAGAATGTGTAGGAGGCTTACATGCATACCTCCAGGGCATTGAAGAAGTGTGAAACATGTTGTGGGGACAGTTGACTGTGTTCATGGCGTTATGCTGGCAGTGTGGGAGGGTTAGCAGCGGACCGTGTGTAACACCGCGGGGAGAGGTGGCCTGGTGGGCCATTTATAGGCACCACAACACACACCTATACCTCACCATCAACAGCCGGACCGATGACGTCACTGACGTACGTATTTATTTATACAAGTGTTTTAGGGTAAAAAACCCTGTGGTGTCTCTATGATAATCTATACAGGTTCTGTAATGGCAATAACCCTGTAAAATTAAGTACATGTATTGTATATTTCTGGTGGCGTGTAAGGACTTAGCGTCAATCCTGCCCTCTGACATTAGAGAGTCTCCGACCAGCTCAGTGCAAACTAAGTCGGGTTGTCATGGATAGTTAGGACTGGAACAGTAAGAGGAACTCATTCAATGGTTTTCGTGCTGAGTCAAATCAACACCACGCAACAAGGAAAAGCCCGGCCGGTTCATGGGATTTCCTCCAGTCACAGACAGTATTTGTTGTGCATTCATTTTGACTCAGCTGAACTGATTTCAAAAGGCCGACGTGTAGTGTACATATCAACCTCCACGATATCTATAAATATATAGAACCAGGCCTAGGCCTGGGTCAGCACTGTGGTGTACGTAGGTCACTCGAACAAACAGTGGCTGGGCAGTGCTGGGCTTGTGGTCATACCATAGTGTTTAGTCTACTACATCAACAGGTCTTTTGTATGTTTATTTTGTGTAAGCTAGCTTTTTTGCATTTCCTTTTAACGTTTTCAATATCAGTGTATGGTTTGCATAAATTGGCGTCAATACAGGGGGATGGGTTTATATATGCCCCACCTTTAAGCAAGGGAGGGTTGCTCAATCTATTCATCATCCCTGCAATTTAGAGAATAATATATTTATACAAGGGATATAAAATATATTAATATATTAATAATTAGAATTACCAGCATGAAAATACTATATTATATCCCCCTATTTTGCCAATTTAAAGAAATGTCATTTTACCATTAAGGCTTCAATTTCAGTTTGTAAAATATTATCAAATATTAACGAATTGTTTCCTATCAGAAATGACTTATATACAAAATAAATTACACTATCGAATTATTCACTCGTTTCTAAAATATTATGGACCCATTTGTCAAACTACAAGTTGAATAATTTATAATAATTTTGAGACAAGTCAAACCAAGTTTTTTTTTTTTTTGCAATCCCCACCACCCCCCCCCCCCCCCCCGCCGGATCCAGTACTCCTTGTCCTCCAAGAATTTCACTTAGTCTAATAATGACCAAGTTTCTAGAACACAATCATGAAATCCCTGTCTTTGCTATCCGCAGATTTAGGATTTTATTTCAATATAAATTGCTCCAACAGCACGCTGAAACTTATTAAAAACAAGCTACGCTCCACTTTGTCGAATGAGAGACTCATGGGTCAGTGCACAGAGTACAACGAGATACTCGGGATGTAGCATACGAGGAGACATCCAAAGAAACTTTAGCTACAAAAAATTACTTTAGAGGACTGAGATATCTGCGAAACATATACGCACTGCACATACAGTATTTAATGTATTGATAATTCTTCATTTCATGATTTTTGTATTTACTCATCTTGTACAACTGATATTTCTCATGATTTTTTTTATTTATTCATCTTGTAAAGCTGATATTTCTAATTTGTATGAAAACATAAGTTGTTGGGTATTATTGTGAATTCTTATATATATATATATATATATATATATATATATATATACACACACACACACATCAATTGCCTTTATATATTTATAGGGCCCTCTTCCCTCCCTCAATCCTCGCTAAGCCCTGTATTGCGAAATAACCTGAGGCGGATCCAATGTGAGTGAGGGAACAAGGGGACATCGCAGGGGGTCCGCCGTCTTAAGAAATAGTAAATTAGGATTTTTATATGTTATTGTAATAATTTTTCTCACCGTGGGCGGGAGAAATACCCCTCCCCCCCAACAAACACACAAAGGCACATTGTTAAGTTGATATGGCGTCTTAGAATATCGACTCGGTGCAGCAGTATAAACGAAGTAAAGTGTCATAATAATAATAATAATAGTAATAAAAACAATAATAATAATAATAATAATAATAATAATACTACTACTAATAATAATAATAATAATAATAATAATAATAATAATAATAATATATGCTTGTTCGTGGTGACATCACCAATAAAGTTTTTCAAGTATATCAGGCTGTCATGAACCGTAAATGATATATGATGTGGAACGTGGTGTAATGGTTAGGGCATGGGACCTGTGATTGCAAGGTTTTGGGTCGAGTCCCTTATCTTCCTCTGAGCGGAACTTACGGCACTAGACCGCGCTCGAAGGAAGATGACTCTCCTGTAGCTCCCAACTGTTCTCCGCGCAAGGTTTTAATCACTAGGGGGCACCCTCTTTACGTAGGAATGATAGGATAACAGCAAGGTTGTTAAACAAATAGAATAACTTTATGCATGGTCTTCTTTAAATGCCGTGTACTTTAAATGAACCTGGACTGTCACGTTACTTTTCAGATTTTACAGCCGTGGGACAGGAACAGCCCATTGCGACTGACAGTAGAGAACTCCGGCATCGGTTCCTCCGGGACCGACTACCTGACGTACACCAGTGACGGGGATATCCCGCTTCTAGAGAGAATCCCCAGCTACTATAACCTGCAGGTATAGCACAGTCGCAGGGCTTTTAACAGGGGGAAAAAATGAGAGGCCGGGACACTCAGGCAAAGGTTTTGGAGAGACGATTTTCATAAGGACAGGGGTCTGTTCCAAACATTTGAAGGGTTACGTCAATTTAATATATGCTCATGTTTTGTTTTATGCCATTATCGTATCTTATCCCCTTACTAAATAATAAACAGAGATTATTGTTTAATATTGTATCAGATACCTCTTCCTGACGACATATGAAAATTTTCATGTTTTTTTTCTAATATTTTACCTATCAGTATTTGATAACGTGTGAAACTCGAGGCCATTCTAGAAGATCAAAGTAATAATTCAAAATATTTTAAATTCGTTTGCTTCATCCATATAGTGCATACAAATAAAAAACCCTGGTGCTTAACACCCTTGCCGTTCATGAATGCCCATCAATAAACACGCATTGGTTTATTTGTTGCCCGTTAATTGGTAGTGATACAACGCTCTAACGCTGTTAGCTGCATCATGTGTCATCTGCTATAGTGATGATGTACCTGTTACCTGGCAACCACATATATGTTGATAGTACGGGACACCAGGTGGCGCTCCAAAGGTACCCAGAAAACGAAAAATTGGAGTTACCCGACAGATAAGATACTTTAATGATGGACAAGAAATTGCAGCATATTTTCACAAAATCAATTGAACATCAAATGAATATCAGCAATTATTTATGAAATTTTGATTATTAGAAATCTGTATTCTAAGGTGTGTAAACCTCCGCTTTGTGGTGTTCCTTATTTTGGGATGCAACCAAAACTGTGCTTGCGTTCAACTTTAGCCGGCAAGTACCACCAACGTGATTATTTATATATATATATATATATATATATATATATATATATATATATATGTATGTATTTATACAAAAGTATATATATGTGTGTGTATGCAAATCTACTATTCCTCCATACACCTGTATTATATATCATTTACACAGGGAGGTATGCTGGTCCAGGATTTTGGCTATGGTATATTTCCATCCAATGGGTTCTGGCTGATCCACAACAACACGTTCTTTCCTCCGAGGCGCGGCGGCTCCCTCCCGGACCCCCGAGACCCGGCGTGGGGAGCCGCCTCCACAGACGACCCTAGCCTCTCACTGGTTCCATTTTATTTTTGTATAAGTATAAGTAAGTTTTCATGCTCTTTGTATGAATGAAGTCTGGTGAGACCATTTAAAAACAAACACACACACATATGTTAAAAACACAATTATGTTTATATATATGTGTGTGTGTATTCAAAACTGTTATTACGTATGACGGATTAAATAGGACATGCAAAGAAGAAATTTTTGATCTCGTACAAACGAGATTACATTTCGAATAGGCAGTTAAATAAATTTATTTTGTAATTATACAAGAGAACTGGTGGAAGAATGTATGATATTCTTCATTTAACAGCTATATATACATCTTTATATTACAGATTTAAAAAAAAACATGGAATATCATATTTCTTCACTGATGAAATGTGTTGAAGTACATTTTGCATAATAGGTAGCCCTCCCCTGTGAAACAACGGAGCAGCTTCCACATGTTATATGTATATCAATTGTGAATCCTCTTAAATTAGTAATTATTATTTGCTTCCTGTCTAAACAGAGAATCAGATAGGCAAATATATATATATATATATATATATATATATATATATATATATATATATGAGTGTGTGTGTGCGTGTTTGTCTGTGTACAAAATACATTGAATTAACATTGCGGGTTTTGTCAGGTTAGATACAACCCATGGATATGGAGGCAAAGTGAGTTTTATATTTACAACAGATTATCTGCATGTCGAGTACCGGACCCAAACACTCAGTGCCAGTTGTTCCCAACAGATGTCGCTAATGTTGTTGGTTGATGGGTTATTTTCCATGCAACAGTAATGATAATATCAACCTACAAATATATTGCAAATACACAGCGAATCATCGTGTTGTTTATTAGGCGTTTCTCATTCTTTATCCATTTACCGTTGAATCACAGGAGGTCAGGACCAGCTGAATAAAATTGTTGACCAGTTGCTGCTGACCAATCCGTCAGTTGTCATTAGTCGTCTGGAAAATCAGTTCTGGAAGGACAAGTTGAAGAAGAATCCTGTCCCAAACACCGGCTTCCCCTACATGGCGGCTGTACAGGGGGCTTACGTAAGTTCTCGTTCTCTTCTCGTTCTACTCAAGCCTCTAACCTCAGTCAGGGTAGGCTTAATAATAGGGCTTGATGAATTGAAATCTATGTCGCTATATCTGTGAAGAGTTCTTCCGGAGTGCAAGCCAAGAACAAGATTATTTTTCTTGTATTTCTAATACCTTTTCTTTCTGTTCGTATTTGCATGCTGACTCCGATACCGCTGTTTTTCCGAATCTTTGGTAAGAGTAATAACAGGGGCGGATCCAGAACTTAGGAAAAGGAGGGGTCCAATCCAATAATGACAAAATCTAAAAATAAAACAAGTTCCCAGGTTCGGAAAAGGGACCGCAAAAATTGGTCTGAAACCCTTGAAAAAAGGTTGGGGTAATGATAGCCGGGGGGGGGGGGGGGATCCCCTGGACCCTCCCCCTGGAACCGTTTCTGAATAGTCGCAGGGCTCAGATTTGCACCTGCAAAGGGAACCTTATGGGGGTTCATGATTTTTTTTCTATATCCATATTTGGGATAAAATGTTTTGGGGGAGGGTCCTACTAAGGTCCTCCAGAGCGAAAATCCATCGATTTCAAATTTTTTTCATTATGCTGTCATTTTCTGTTTGCGCTGGATCTCCTGTATTTTCTAAAAAAAAAAAAAAAAAAAAAAAAAAAAATCGGGAGCTCCCAGTGATGGCTCTGGGATTGCATACATCTGTAGGTATATTTGACTTTGACCTTACGTTCAAGGTCGTAACCGTTGGGGTTAGGCTCTTGCGTCGCTAAGCAGTTGCAGAACCCTAGTTCCTGTAAAGTACAGGATTCCTTTTTATCCATGAAAACCTATGATTATCAGCGTTAAACTGTACAAAAATTGTGCACTAGCGTGCATGGCAATCTTGAAATGTATACTTATATTCCTTAACTATATATAAAACATTTTAGTAACAACCCAAATTATGAGACCATTGAGACAAATACCTTATATGGATGGGTGTTACAACCTCTGTAGCAATATCGTTGTCTATTGTTAAGATAATACATTTGGGTCTCACAAAGCGTTTGTTACAACCCCTTAATTATCACGTGCGTTTTTTAAATAATAATTACGTGGGATTTAATTTACAACCCCTTATGTTATGATTTTAAGGACCATTTCCAGTAATTTTTATATTCTTGAGATCAATACATATAACATTTTCATTAAGTTATTTATGATCCCGTTCAATGAATTCACTGAATGACTGAGAAATCATTCCACATGATCGAAAAATTTATGCATAAATTATTAGCTCAGCTGACTGTAAATCATCTGAGCTATAGCGATCACCCTTTTGTCCGTCGTCCGTCTGGCCATCGGACCTTCCGGCCGTCTGTCCTTTAACAGGGCGGAAATCGTAACCCCTGGACCTGGAATCTTTTAACTTAAGATCCAGGGAGGTCCATGAAAATTCACCTTGAAAACATGGAATAAGGTCTCTGTTACCCATATTCTTCGAGCTATGAGGCTCCGAAGTACCCCCCTCCCAAATAATGGAAAATTTGATACAAAAACACCAGTATCTGAACAACTAATGCATTGATAATCATGATTTTTTGCATGGATATCGGTGATGGAATGTTTCATCACTTTCTGCAGACTGGTGGTGCTACCTTTAATTTTTTATATTTTTTACGCTTTTTTCTCTATTTTTGAGACCTTAAAAGATGCGGTCATCTGTTAACAGGGCACAAATCCTAAGGACTGGACCTAGAATCTTCTATCTTGATATGCTGGGAGGTCAATAAATATATCTCCGTGGAAACCTGAAATTAGGACTCTGTTACCCATATCCTCTGAGCTATGGGGCTCAGTAGACCCCACAGAATAACTTAAAATTTGATACAAAAGCTCTATAGTCCGTTTCATCCCCTCATGTCCACCTGTTTTTTGCTATGAAAATTTTTATTAGGTACATTTCAAGGGAAACAATTATAGTGTAGAGGAGAGGATTACAGAACCTAATTTTCAACTAGGTAACTAGATTCCTACCTTATGCCATATTTGAGTAACAGAATTTTCTGAAAATATGAGAAATCAGTCTACATTTTACAACATATCAGACCCACTTATGGCGGTCAAGGTCATTGGTCACATGCAAAATCACCCTCCACTGACAGCTGCTGATTGGATGATCTCATGTAAACATTCTAAAAAATATAACCAGCTAAAACAAAGATGGCTGCTTATGGAGGAACATATCATAATCTGCCAGATCATGGTGAAGAGAATATAATGTTGTGAAACATAAACAGGGGATTTATTGTAAAATTCTTAATTGCCATATTAGGTTGTCGCTTCCATATGATGTTTTCTTGGAAATTATTGAAAAATATAAACTTTTAAGAAAATCAGCTACAAAAAACAGGTGGACAGCAGGTGGTGAAACGGACTATAGTAACTCAACAAATTGTGCATTGATTGTCATGATTCTTTGCATGCATTTTCATCATGGAGTGTTTCATCAGTTCTTGCAGACTGGTGGTGTCACCTGGATTTTTTCCATGCATTTTTTAATGCATTTTGTCTCTATTAATGAGACCTTCAAAGATGCGACTGTCTGTTATCAGGGCAGGGAGGTCAATGAAAAATTAGACTGGTACCCCGCTCTATTATGGCACCGCTGCTCTAGGCCAATCATATGCTTGGCTTGAGGGCCTTAATAGAGCAGGGTACCAGTCTAAATGAAAAATATTCTTGGAACCTGAAATTAGGTCTCTGTTACCCATATTCTCTGAGCTATGGCTCTTATAAGCACCCCTAGCATAATTGAAAATCTGATACCAAAGTAGGGCACAAATTATAACCATTGGATCTAGAATCTTCTTACTTAAAATCTAGGGAGTTCCATGAAAAGTCTCCTTGGAAACATGAAATTAGGTCTCTAATACCCATAATCTTTGAGCAATGGGGCTTATAAGCACACCCCAGAATATTTGAAAATTTGATACCAAAGTGGAGCACAAATGATAACCATTGGACCCAGAATATTCTCATTTGGCATCCTGAGGATTCTTTAAAAGTTCTCCCCTCACAACATGAAATTTGTATTCTCAGGGTTTTGGGGTTTGTTTGAGCATCCCAGAAGTAATGAAAAATACACACAAATTGCCAGGTTCCTCAGGAAAGGCTGGTTGGATTGTCATCAAATTTGGTGTGCTAACGGGTCTTGATGAACTTAAGCTAATATGCATGAATGATGATGCCACCTGTATTATCTTAATTAGTTTCCTGTGCAAGGACATACTGTCAACAGCTCAGTCGGCTGAGCGTCATTACCCATGGGTCACTTGTATAAATATTATATATAAGTGTAAATAAAAATAATCTTTTATTTGTTAAAAAAAGCTGTATCATAACTGCTTATTGAAAGGGCACCATTTTATGAAATTCAACTGCTGCTCGGTATAAACTTGCCATTATTTGTATTTCACTGTTTCATCGATAAATGGCTTTACCTTAAAACTAAAGTGCTATATGTATAAATACGTATATGTGTAAATGTCCTTCATAAGACTTAGTAACCGTATAAAAACAATACTTCCTCAATGTATGTAGGGACTATAGGTACATCCGCAAAAATAGCCCCAGGAACGTGTTTCATGCAGAGGCATTCCGGTAAAGCTCAAAACACTAACGCGCGACATAATTGTCGTTAACAGTACTTACAATTTGAATTAATATGCTTGAAAAAATCACAGCAGCATTACCGTACATATCTATTATACCAAGGCTGATTTCAACTAAATACACGGCTGGAGCCTCGTTAATATTATCCAATCTGATCAGAGTCAGCATGTTTTAAATGTTTTATAGTGAGTTTGGGCTTAAACTGACATCACTGAAAGGTCTAAGGGAGCACATTACTATGTAAATACTATGTAACAATGGTAATTTGGGCAAGTCCAAGCATACATGGATTTTGAAGTAGTATTTCACGTATATACGCACAAACGCATCACTTGCAATCTTCAATATCTCTCTCATTTACTTGTTTCAACCTTTTAGTTGCTTATTTGTTTCTCATATAAAGCGTGTTTCTTACATAACTTTCCTTATATGTATTTCCAGACGTGCTTTAAAAGTGGAACCAGTGAATTAGCAAGAAATTGTCTACAAGTTTACGCAGATCCGGCAGAGGGTCTCTACGTGTTAACACGCATGCGCAGTCTTACGATCCACTGGGTAAATACTTGCCTTCAGATGATTCAGAATCACGCTGAATACACTGGGCCGGTATGGAACCTGCAGTATGACCCATCTCAAGGGTCATACGTACACGTCCCGAGGGGAGCACACAGCGTCTTCGCCATCTCCACCTCTCTCGTTTGTCTGGGGAACAATGTGGCGGCCAATCCAGATGGCACCGCGCTTATGGTGAGTCACGTTTATCTGAAGTGTCATTTAATCTATTTATATGTTTGTCTGTCTCTATATATGTGTGAATGATGGTCCACCTATCTCATTTCACATTGCACAAGGAATGTCTTTACAGTGTTAAGAAATGTTATATCGCTGTTTCCTTTTCACTCTTCAAATGGTAGCAGACGACGGTCTGCATGCAGTCACGGTCTTTGACTTATCTGATCAATTTGGCTATATTTTGTGTAAAATTAACTAGTGGGCTTCCCGCTTTATATCGACAGATATAGCTGATTGCAAGTGCGCTTCCGGTTTAGTTTATTATCGTCATGTCAGCCTGCACATGTGATTTAATGCAGCGTACCTGCCTTTATCCGACGTAGATGGTCTGCGGGCAACTCTGCGGGATGTGCAAGGATATGGCGTATTCTTTTCATACTGAATATGCAAGTAACTCAAGTTTCTACACACCCACACACCACTGGATTCTCCCGGAGAGACCGGTCACGCCAGTCACACAGACCACCATCTCGAGTCCCCACTTATTAGGTTTAGACAAGCCGGACACCAGAAACCAATCTCATCCTTTCCGGTGATCGCCCCATTTATTGTAGTGAAAGTGGAAAGTCCGTCTTTGGCAAGTGGCAAATAACATTGACCACCATAAGTGGGTGTGATATATTGTAAAATGTAGCATAGCTGATGTCTCATATTTTAAAATGTTTGTTTCAAAAAATAAGGTGCAAGGTAGGAATATATTTACCTAATGTTGAAACTTAGTCCCTTTAATCCTCTTCCATACACTATTATGTTTTCCCTTGAAATTTTACTAATACAAATATTCATATAGCAATGAACAGGTGGACATGAGGGGATAAAATATAGATAAATAATATAGACGTGACAATATTTGAGTCCAGGAGTGGATATATTCAAGACCGTCTGTGTTCTAATGAAGACCAGGAATAAAAAGTATCCTCCAAAGTTTTGAACAGTGTTTGACATTTGACCGGAGGCAACACTTGCTAGTTAAACGGGAAACTATAACATACTAATTAATAGGCGTTATGAATAAGATTTTCATGCGTTTTATCCGATTTGGTTGAATATTGGTTGTAAGATATTATAAACTCAAAATTAGAGTTTTCAGGACAATCGATATATCCATTTACAAGAAATGTGCGGAACTGGCTATCATGAGGCCTAAGTCCCACTGACACTCGCGACGACTGGCGAAGTATTCGCGATGTAAAATTTAGTTTATCGCATGACCTCTCCAAACAGGTCGCCGAAAATCGACGAAGTTCGCCGAGCATTACAAAGTATCGGGAGAGTACACTGCCTCGCAAAAGCCCGCAGGATCATCAGAAATTTCAAAGCTTGCATTGAAAATTGGTGGCGATGTTTTGTCGCAAGCAAATAGCAGCGAAATATCAGCGAACCTCGCAGAAGCTTCAGAAATTATTCCCCAGCCTCCGGCAAAGCATACGAGACATGTTAGATGTTTCAAAGCATCTGCGTTGTGTCTGCGATAAGACGCTTAAGTATCTGAAAAGTTTTGGTGAACCATTTGTGATATGTTTTTGTTTTTCTCGAAACTTCTACGATAAGTAGCCGAATATCAGCAGAAGGTCGCCGAAACATTGGTGCCTTTTCGCCGATCGGAATATATATATATATATATATATATATATATATATATATATATATTGTCGTGTTTGAGGTCCGGTTCGAGATACAAAGGTAGTCCAATGTATTTCATAAGTCATTTTATTCCTGAACATTGCCAACATGGGCAATTCACATGAACTTTGTGGTTACAACCAAACGAACCCTGCTAACCCTTTCTCCCAGCCGCCAACTCTCTCTCCCTTCACATGCTACCGGTAGGGGGCAGCATATATGCATTATATTACCGTAAAATTATAGTAAATCCATATATAACAATATATATATATATATATATATATATATATTATATATATGTATATATATATATATATATTATATATACACTGTTAGAAGAAAAGGTATTTTAATAGGTATTAAAAGGGTATTTTAAGTGTCCAAATACGAATACCCTTTCTAAGGTATTTTGAATTACCCTTTTATAAAATACCTTATAAAAGGTATTTCAGAAATACCTTTCACAAGGTATTTTATAAAAGGGTATTTTTTTTATTAATATATACATTACACAGTGATATAGGGATATGGACAAATCACTGAAAAAAAAAACAAGAATGAGAAAACTCATCAGTCATTAAAAATATAGTGCTCATATCCATCCATCTATACAACGCATTATATACAAAGGATGTCACGTGTATTGCTACATCTTAAATGGATGATTACAATTGTGGAAGGGTCCTCATATCTCATATTATTAATCTTTGTTGCATGGCACAACAGAACTGCTCAGTTACACAAGCAGTACTTCTACATTTTATTTGTTAGATAGTTCTTTTCACACTAACTTGAATTCTGTAGCCCAGGACATGGCACCCTTTGGCACCTGGACATTATGTCCCATGACTAATTTTTCAGTTATAGTAGACATGTCTTAGAGAACCTGGCCTCCACCGCATATCTAAATTTAGTCGAGTTCACTCAGGATGTTCATCCCATCCAGTCTGACCTGGAACGTGCTACCCGTCCTGATTATAGACGGATGTGGAGTGGCAGCCTGAAAACAAGATCAAAGATCACCTATTCATTTAATGACTCTTAATTGTTGGGCATATCTATACATTTCCATGGAAATAGTAATAATTCCTGGTCTTATAATCTTACTGAAAATATTTATTGTATCCTTTTTTTTTAAATATGTTAATGAGGATGATTTATTTTTTTCTATAATCCTACTATTATAACATTCCTTTAAGCATGAATTGTTGGGTTTATTTAAGAACTTCATACATTTTAAATGATTTATTTCTTGAAGTGAAGTAATTGTTACACAAGTTGAAATTACAGGTTTTATCAACTGAGCTTTCATTACTTGAACTTATCTCACGTTTCTTTACAACAAGAACCTTTACATCCTCCAAAAAAGGACAGGTAGCAGTTGGTAAGCTAATTCCAGCCCCTCCTCGGTAAAAAAAAATATTTAAAACAGCAATACACAATAGATCTGAATGACACTGACACTTCCTTAACTTAACTATACAGTTACATTCGGTTCAAATGAATACTACCTGCCACTGCTTGTCAAGACAATCTGTCTATAGGATAACATTTTCATAATGTACTGTATAAATTATAGAGTTTATATGTGCTGAATAATATCTATGGCACTTAAACTAAACATGTTCCTCAAAAATGCCAAAAATAAAAATTAATTATAAGGCCAAAAAAAATAAAAGATATGGTTCTCAGGCACCGCCCGCATCAATTTTAACCCCCCGCATCAAACATTTTTATTTTGATTTTCATCATTCAAGATGGTAAAATAATACAATTTCCATATGATTTTCTTTGTTATGTAGTGCTTTTACCTGTTTAGCAAGAAGAAACCTGTCATTTACATGCTTTTCCCTGATCATATGAAATTTTATCGAAACATACAAAAAAAGGTCCAAAATAAAATACCGCCCGCCCGCATCGATTTCTGAAAAAAAGTGCCTGAGAACCATACCCTTTTATTTTGTTGGCCTAACTGAATGAAATATATAAAGTGATGTTGAAATACACAACAGTACAAAGTATATGTGCCTCTGCCTTCACTCACTATATGATAGGGACATGATCTGTTCTTGTTTTGCCTGTTATACTTGTTTCAAATTATTGTTTAGTGTGTTTTTTAGTTATAAATATTAAGGAGGGATCAGTGTATCACCATGCTCCATCAAACAGTGAATGTGGTGGGCCTCACACACCCGAAGTATATGTACCACTTCCTCCACTCACTATATGATAGGGACATGATCTGTTCTTCTTTTGCTTGTTTTATACTTGTTTCAAATTATTGTTTAGTGTGTTTTTTAGTTATAAATATTAAGGAGGGATCAGTGTATCACCATGCTCCATCAAACAGTGAATGTGGTGGGCCTCACACACCCGAAGTATATGTACCACTTCCTCCACTCACTATATGATAGGGACATGATCTGTTCTTCTTTTGCTTGTTTTATACTTGTTTCAAATTATTGTTTAGTGTGTTTTTTAGTTATAAATATTAAGGAGGGATCAGTGAATCACCATGCTCCATCAAACAGTGAATGTGGTGGGCCTCACACACCCGAAGTATATGTACCACTTCCTCCACTCACTATATGATAGGTACATGATCTGTTCTTCTTTTGCTTGTTTTATACTTGTTTCAAATGATTGTTTAGTGTGTTTTTTAGTTATAAATATTAAGGAGGGACCAGTGTATCACCATGCTCCATCAAACAGTGAATGTGGTGGGCCTCACACACCCGAAGTATATGTACCACTTCCTCCACTCACTATATGATAGGGACATGATCTGTTCTTCTTTTGCTTGTTTTATACTTGTTTCAAATTATTGTTTAGTGTGTTTTTAGTTATAAATATTAAGGAGGGATCAGTGTATCACCATGCTCCATCAAACAGTGAATGCGGTGGGCCTCACACACCCGAAGTATATGTACCACTTCCTCCACTCACTATATGATAGGGACATGATCTGTTCTTCTTTTGCTTGTTTTATACTTGTTTCAAATTATTGTTTAGTGTGTTTTTTAGTTATAAATATTAAGGAGGGATCAGTGTATCACCATGCTCCATCAAACAGTGAATGTGGTGGGCCTCACACACCCGAAGTATATGTACCACTTCCTCCACTCACTATATGATAGGGACATGATCTGTTCTTCTTTTGCTTGTTTTATACTTGTTTCAAATTATTGTTTAGTGTGTTTTTTAGTTATAAATATTAAGGAGGGATCAATGTATCACCATACTCCATCAAACAGTGAATGTGGTGGGCCTCACACACCCGAAGTATATGTACCACTTCCTCCACTCACTATATGATAGGGACATGATCTGTTCTTCTTTTGCTTGTTTTATATTTGTTTCAAATTATTGTTTAGTGTGTTTTTTAGTTATAAAATTAAGGAGGGATCAGTGTATCACCATGCTCCATCAAACAGTGAATGTGGTGGGCCTCACACACCTGAAGTATATGTACCACTTCCTCCACTCACTGTATGAAAGGGACATGATCTGTTCTTCTTTTGCTTGTTTTATACTTGTTTCAAATTATTGTTTAGTGTGTTTTTTAGTTATAAATATTAAGGAGGGATCAGTGTATCACCATGCTCCATTAAACAGTGAATGTGGTGGGCCTCACACACCCGAAGTATATGTACCACTTCCTCCACTCACTATATGATAGGGACATGATCTGTTCTTCTTTTGCTTGTTTTATACTTGTTTCAAATTATTATTTAGTGTGTTTTTTAGTTATAAATATTAAGGAGGGATCAGTGTATCACTATGCTCCATCAAACAGTGAATGTGGTGGGCCTCACACACCCGAAGTATATGTACCACTTCCTCCACTCACTATATGATAGGGACATGATCTGTTCTTCTTTTGCTTGTTTTATACTTGTTTCAAATTATTGTTTAGTGTGTTTTTTAGTTATAAATATTAAGGAGGGACCAGTGTATCACCATGCTCCATCAAACAGTGAATGTGGTGGGCCTCACACACCCGAAGTATATGTACCACTTCCTCCACTCACAATATGATAGGTACATGATCTGTTCTTGTTTTGCTTGTTTTATACTTGTTTCAAATTATTGTTTAGTGTGTTTTTAGTTATAAATATTAAGGAGGGATCATGTATCACCATGCTCCATCAAACAGTGAATGTGGTGGGCCTCACACACCTGAAGTATATGTACCACTTCCTCCACTCACTATATGATAGGGACATGATCTGTTCTTCTTTTGCTTGTTTTATACTTGTTTCAAATTATTGTTTAGTGTGTTTTTTAGTTATAAATATTAAGGAGGGATCAGTGTATCACCATGCTCCATCAAACAGTGAATGTGGTGGGCCTCACACACCCGAAGTATATGTACCACTTCCTCCACTCACTATATGATAGGGACATGATCTGTTCTTCTTTTGCTTGTTTTATACTTGTTTCAAATTATTGTTTAGTGTGTTTTTTAGTTATAAATATTAAGGAGGGATCAATGTATCACCATGCTCCATCAAACAGTGAATGTGGTGGGCCTCACACACCCGAAGTATATGTACCACTTCCTCCACTCACTATATGATAGGGACATGATCTGTTCTTCTTTTGCTTGTTTTATACTTGTTTCAAATTATTGTTTAGTGTGTTTTTTAGTTATAAATATTAAGTAGGGATTAGTGTATCACCATGCTCCATCAAACAGTGAATGTGGTGGGCCTCACACACCCGAAGTATATGTACCACTTCCTCCACTCACTATATGATCGGGACATGATCTGTTCTTGTTTTGCTTGTTTTATACTTGTTTCAAATTATTGTTTAGTGTGTTTTTTAGTTATAAATATTAAGGAGGGATCAGTGTATCACCGGGCTCCATCAAACAGTGAATGTGATGGGCCTCACACACCCGAAGTATATGTACCACTTCCTCCACTCACTATATGATAGGGACATGATCTGTTCTTCTTTTGCTTGTTTTATACTTGTTTCAAATTATTGTTTAGTGTGTTTTTTAGTTATAAATATTAAGGAGGGATCAGTGTATCACCATGCTCCATCAAACAGTGAATGTGGTGGGCCTCACACACCTGAAGTATATGTACCACTTCCTCCACTCACTATATGATAGGGACATGATCTGTTCTTCTTTTGCTTGTTTTATACTTGTTTCAAATTATTGTTTAGTGTGTTTTTTAGTTATAAATATTAAGGAGGGATCAGTGTATCACCATGCTCCATCAAACAGTGAATGTGGTGGGCCTCACACACCCGAAGTATATGTACCACTTCCTCCACTCACTATATGATAGGGACATGATCTGTTCTTGTTTTGCTTGTTTTATACTTGTTTCCAATTGTTGTTTAGTGTGTCTTTTAGGCTTTTACTAGTAAATTATAAACTTTAGCTCTGTTGACTCATAGTCAGTTGAGCTAAAAATTACAACATTTGCCTGATTATAACTGATATGTGAAGGATTAATGTTAGAAATAATAAAATACATAGCTATTTTTAAATGCCGACTTTCACCTGGTACCTCAAATCAGTGACTTTTCAAAGTTTCACTGTTGGTTGCTGTTGTCAAAGTATGCCAAAAGGTCTGAAACATCCTTAATCTCTGAGGTTTTACATATAGAGATAATGTCAAGGGGAACTTATGGCTTTTTTGTAGAGTTCAAATAAAAGAATTATTAGCAAATGCTGCCAATGAACATACCACATAAGCTGTACTGGTGCAAAATGTTGCTGAGCAAGTGAACCAGCCCAGCAAGGGTAGTGACTGTGTAAGTATCACCATTGACCACTGCTGTAAGGCCTGACTAAGGTAAAAAAGGCAGGGCCATGATGTACATCACAGACAGTGATGTCATGGGCCATATCTGGGTCACGCGACCAAACACTGCACAGTATCGGAGTCTGGCTGTAGCCCTGATACATTAGTATGTGCAGCGGCAACAAGTAATTAGAGCTTGTTGGAGATTAAGTGGCAATTTGTTCTGAAGGTAGAGGTTCAAACTACCTGGTAACTGTCTGACAGTCAAACGGCTTAAATGTTAACGTTGTGAAGTTAGCAGAACTGGCATTTATCTGAGGAGAAACAATTAGTTGTATCAAGTGCAAATGGTCATCACAAGTCTCTGCTGTATAGGCTAAACAGCAAGAACATGTGGAAATGATGGGATTTTATGTTTATATGTGTAATATTATGGAATATACAGTATATACAGAAATTTACAGTACCAAATTTCTTAAAATGAGGATTCCAAAAGCCCCAGATATGTGCTTAATATATATTGTGCAGAGTTGTTTAATATTAAAATTCTTCAACCCTTCAGGTGTGTTTGTCTCATCAAAGTTTGGCTTTTGAAATGCCATCACTACTGCCTGGATACCCGTTGTCACTATTTCAAGTGACCTAAGAACAATATATTTCCACAGTTACTAAGTTATTGTACTATGTAAATGGCACTCTTCATATTTTTTTTGCTAAACAAGAAATAAGAAATATCATATGTCTGCCTCTATCAACACTGACTGCATGTAATAGCCCTGTGTGAACTGGAGATGCTTGTTTGAGTGACCTACTTTTAGGCAGTGCTGGGACAGATGACAAAGGGGCATAGTTTGAACTATGAAGTTATAATACTATAACTTCACGGTTGACCAAATGTCAACTGAGATGAATACAATCAAAGTTGTACATTACATTCTTTTCTGTCATCATGACAAACTTCTCTTCTTCTGCTTAGAGGGCGTTAAAATGCTGGTTCAAACACTTAATCTGAAATATTAAAATATATAATTTCATATTATCATTGATTTATACAGTTGTGTGTGGATTAAAAATGGTAATGTCTTATGTTTAGACTAAATTAATTCAAAAGTAGTTCTCATTTCTACATTATATATATTAAATAATTTACCTTATTTATATTTTTGTAGTATGTCTGCCATGCTAGTACATTATTAATGCCCACTAAACATTCATTACATTTCCAAGAAGTTGCCAAATTCTTAAACCACACTTGAAATATGTGTATTAACATTTTTTTTTGGGGGGGGGGGGGGGATAAAAGTCTGATCCAAATCGCTTTGCTTAAATTAAATTATAGACAAACAATGAACTAATTTACTAATTTTCTGGTGCTAATTTATATGTGCCTTGGGAAAATCACAGTCATAAAACATCACATAGATAGGTAGGATAATATGTTTTCTACCTGGAGTGTGGATACCAACCTAAATGATTTAATGAAGGAAACACCTATAACTTGTAGTAATCTTGAACTTCCTGCATCTGGTGTGCTTGGTGTGCTTGACCAATCATGTGTTGCTGCAATTTTTTCGGAAGTTTTAAATTCACTTCAACCTGCTTTTGCATCCTAACTTCAGAAATCTGCTAATTAGAACAAAGACCACACCACTTATTATCCTTGTTGTTTTAAGTTATACCCAATTTTACACAGAGCTTTTACATAGAGCACTCAATGAGCCCATCTAAAAAAATTAATATGCCCTAGTATAACAATATACTTGAAGGCAGGTTAAATATGTTAATTATGTCCATATTCTAATTACCAGTATTTCAGAATATTGAAATTTATCAACAATTATCTTCTGGTGTTTAAAAAAAGGGACCCATGATCCAAGGCACTCAGCTGAAGTAGTTTAAAAGAATATTTGTATACATTCTAGCATGTACTTTGCAGGTGAATATACCTGATGCATGGAAAACATGGAACTCTGTAAAATGTATTAAAAAATGTGGAGACAAACTAAAGTATAATGATTTATGCTTAATCTGTTAAATGAAATTAAACAAGTGACATACAGGTCATGACACTCAGCTGCTCTGTTATACAGAGACATCCTTAGACTTAGATTGCTGCCATTTTAGCAATTGTTTGCAATTGTGTCTGCAGCAGTTAAGTGGAAGGATGCACATGATGCCTAAGTGATGCATGTTTTTCAACTAGTGCTGCACAAATATAAAAAGTTGTTTGCTTAGCTGAATTGATATTGAGACATATCAACCCTGATTTTTTAGGTTTGCAATCATATCATTAATAATGCATAAAAATAAAGAAAATATAGATGGTGGTGATCATGGTGGTACCAATTTTGCACAAGTGATATGTTCACAAAATTTCAGACAAATCAATACCATCAAAACTGACATATCAATGAATTTCATACATCAACAGCACAAAATATTATTAATTTGCAATTGTATCAGCAACAGTCCTAATAAATTGACTGGGCTGATTTTCCTAATATTTTAATTGTGATATGGATATATGTGCAGATAATACATGAGCTTTTATCCATTTTGAGATGAATGCAAGACTTGTGTTTTTAAAGCCTGAAATAAGTCGTCAAAACACACAAAAGCACATAACTTACAGAACGTAGGTTACAATGACTTAATTTGGTATGTGATATTGCAAAGACCTACCTAGATGTTAAGTTATAAATTTCCAGGTCAAACAGATATAGTTTGTGCCCTGTTAACAGACAAACAGATCATCATACTATGGACATACAGTAAGTGAAGCTAAAAATTTACTTAGGTGTAACTTACAAATCAGGTTGAAGAAATATCCATTATTACAGATAAGCATCTAGAATCAAGGCCTTATGTTAACATTACACCATGTAGTAACTGAAATAAGGGGAGAATCCATTAAGAAGAATATATTCAGCACTGCAGATAAAGCTGGATAACTTTACATATCTGACCTATGTTAAAATTAATACAAAAGCATTTCTTATTATTATAAAACATTGTTAAGACTAAAAACAAACCTAAATGTAACAATAGTCATAAAGATATATAAATTTAACAATAAAAAAATTCACTCTATAAGTTTTGAAAACCTGTGTAAACTGTGTATGATTGCTATGTAAACAATTAAAACAGTTTTTTCTCATAAAAATTTGTTCTGCTGCAAGTAAATTAGACACAAGAACAAAATTTGGAGTTGGGGAGGGGTGGTGGTGGTATATGGGTGATCAGACCTGGACAACATGGTCTCACAGGTGGGTGGACTGCCTCTTTCCAAGAAGAATTTCTTTTTGGAAGGGGGGGGGGGGGGGCACATTATCAAAAAATCAATAAGCTAAAGATAATGACTGATAAAAGGTCATTGCTATAGCTCAAATGACTTATAAAATTAGCCAAAAAATACAATACATTATCATTATAAGCTGAAATTTAAACTTACATAATTTCCTAGGTATATTGGGGAAGTTAGCCAGGTTGTATCCAATTCTTTTTTGTATGCAATGTTGTTGTTGAGGCTGTAGGATTCTGTCTTGATCATTTTGTTCTGCAACCTTTCCCAGGATCTGGCTGTGCCTTATCTGCATCCAACTATCAGGTCGTCCATGTTTCTGTATATTACAGCCAGTTCCTGCTTAAATTAAAGGAACCATTGACAACTGCTGCATGATGTGTCAGTCCTGTGCTAATACTGAGATATTTACTCTGATAGGTTTGAGAGTACCAAACACAGAGGTTATAAACTTATTTATACTATGCACATGTTTTAAATCATTACTATGTTTTAATTATCTATGTTTTTTATCAGAAGCATCAATACAGTGTACAAAATACTTTTTTATGGTAAGGTGCACCTGTGCACCACAGCTTGTACAACTGGGAGCATAAAAGTAATTTCAAGATTAACAAAAACATTGTCATTAGTTATTTTTATTATGGCTATATTATAATTTATACACATATTTCAGTGCAGTGAAAAATAAGCTAAGGGTTTGAACTTGGACAGAATGGAACCTTGAATAATATCCTTCAAAAAATAAAAGCTCTGATCAATGGATCTATATACATGTAGTGTCTAGTGTGACATCATGTTTTACTGTTAAAATGTCCTTGTTTGATCACCTGGACTGTCAGATGTGCATGTGCCTAATGGTCCTGCAGTTATGTCCTAGTCACATTGTGCACCTTGCAGTGATACAGTGGGTGCACAATACTGTTTTCAGGTGCATCTGTGCACCTAGGCACCTGGTATTCCTAACACTGCAATATAGTTGGGATTGGGAGGTAGGGATATCTCTCTCCCACCCCCCCCCCCCCCATTTTTAGTAAGGTGGGATGGTCAATGTAATCACCCCTCCAATTCACCCCGCCCAAATCACATAATCATTTTTACATATTGGAAATGAAATATATTAATAATTAGAATTAAACACCGTGACTGCATTTTGAAATAAATCTAAACCTGGTTTAAAATTAACATATATATATATATATATATATATATATATATATATATATATATATACTGGAAATATAATATAATACTTTTAAATCCTATACATAGTTATATTTAAAATGTGTCACAGAGACAATAAATAAATAAATAATTTTTTACTTCTTTTTTTATTATTAGGAAAATTGTCAACTGATATTACAGGGTGTACCTGTGATCTTAATTTTATTTCTGATCTTTAATGACAGCCTAAAATAAATAATAATTCTTAAACTGTAGACCAAGTAAACTGCCCATGCAAGCCTTGTAAAAACTGATACAGAAGACCATGTCTATGTGAAATGTGTTTGTTAATAAAGGGTGACTGGGGCTTTTATCTTCCCTTTCAGAATTCGGGCTTTGTCTGACGACTTTTTAATATTTCACCCGGGGGGGGGGGGGGGGGGCGGGATGTTCCCAACCGGAAATGACGCTGGTGCCGCCATCTTCAATTCCCTGGGCCCACTCTGAACTGAACCAAGAAACCAATCCATCTGAATCTTTATTTGTTGGAGCCATCTATGAAAAATTCCAATGAGAAATTTGTAATAATAAGTTTCTGATGATCTTTTCCCGTTTATAGTGAAATAATAAGCAAAACCAATACTAGGAATCAAAATCGGCGGGAGATATGTTATTGTTAAGCCGGCACCAAACGTTTATAATATAATATGAGGCACGGTAGTAATCGCAGTTCATAATAATGAAAAACTGCCACCAACATTTGTATTTTTCAAGAAAATTCATATTTCATTCAATACTTACCAGAATACTAGTTACTTGCTTCTGCAGCTCTTGTAGTTGTACACGTGTTCTTTTAATCGTCTGCACTGTGGTGCGCGCGGCTTGTATCATGTGACTATGGCACGTGACGAACTGACGATTTAAGAAATCACCAGTGTGGACGTCTACCGGCTATAGCGTAAACTAATTTTATGAAGCGCGGTATGGGGTATTTTATTAAATATTATCAGGATACCCTTTCCTGAGGTATTATACTAAACATTTGTCAAGATACCCATGTCATGGGGAAAAATAGTTAGAGTTTCCGCACTCTACCTCTGTTGCTACAGAATACCTGTATAACATACCATTTTTTCTAACAGTGTATATATATATATATATATATATATATATATATATATATATATATATATATATATAGTCTTATGGATGTCGGGAGGGGTTTACATTATACAAATTTATACTGAAATATCTAATTCATACTGAAATATATAATTTGAATTAATGTTAACAAATGATAAAGTATTTGTTGTGGTCACTATTAGTACTAAATTATACTTGCAGATTTGTATAGTCCATCCAAGACTCGCCCAATGGTTGATAGCAAACGGTCGAGGCATGGACATGTCCTGCCAGGCCACACTGTTAAACCAGTTCAAGCAGGGCATCGGTTATAACACCGTGCAGTCCCAGCGTCTACAGCAACAACTGGATAATATTGGTGTTCAGGTTGCTCCTGGTTACAAGTACGGGGCTGATGTGAACCATGGGTAAGTTCATAAACTCGTGAGACAAATCTTGGCAGTGGCGGATTTGGAGGGGCCTTCGCGCGCGCGCGTGTGTGTGTGTGTGTGTGATGGTGTGTGTGAGTGTGTGTGTGAGGGGAGCCATCGTGACCGCAGATATCTTGTTGTGTTTAAAGTGCATACATAGTACTACTAGAATTCAACTTTGGCCAGATTAAAACAAATAGAACGTCGGCATGAGCAAAAGAATTGTAAGTCGTACCTCCATCGCCAACACACTTCTGCATACGATCATTTCTAACAATAAAATCAACGGAGGTTAAAAGAGGGGTACTTGAAACATTATGGCTGTTAAAATATATACGGTTACATTTTAGCGCCTTATTACAATGAACACAGCAAACCTACAAAACTTATATCGGAACGAGCTCAATAATCAAAGAGGAGACGAGTCAATGATAAATAATTTAGATTATGAATCATTTGTTTTGCAGGGGTCCCATTTACAGGGATTTTGAACCTAATGATTTTGTGCAAGAAATGAGACCAAAGGAAGGTAGGTGCCATGTGTGTGCAGTGTGTGTTTATGTGTTGGGATATGACTCATTTTATGTTTAAAATGATTTTATGGGGTTCATGCATATGTTTTGCCCCTTCTTTTTTATTTACTTTAAATTTTCACAACAATAAAATTCACATAACTATTTAGTGCATGCTTTTACCTTAAGTATATGGCACAGGGATCGCAAAAAGAAGCAGTGTTTTGATATTTTCATAAAGCTGACAAACGTATCCATGTCTGGTTCCTTGTGTTACGGTGTTTCGTTTATGAATTAAAGGAAACAAATGATGGGAAGGACTTAAATTCATTGTGTTGTTAGGGCGGTGTTTCGTAATACGAAGTAAGGGGCGGACTGGAGTTGAGGGTTGGTTTAAAACAGGCCCTTGGAATTTTAGTTTTAGAATTTTGTTTAAACATCGGCCAACTGGCATGAGGATGTTTTAATAACATTCGGGAACTTTCCAGCCCTCAAATATCCCAGTCCGTCGTCATGTGAGCTGTATTAATGTATTAATTAATTTACAGTTGATTTTTTTCTGGTACTTAACTCTGATATTAATTAACTATTCATGACTTCATATCACTCTTCTACACTTTGCAGTGCTGTATTTGGACAGAAACCTGGAGCTGAAAGATTATCTTTTTGAAAATGAGCGGGCGATATTGGGAGTTTTCTGTCGAAAAGGTAAATATAAACACTGTAGAGCATGTAGCAATGGGTTTAGGAAAATGTTGCGTGACGCATGTTTATGTCAAGGCTTGAGAGCTCAAGATTCCCGGTTAAAGGGCCCACCAGAAACACCAGAGGCTCCAGGGGCGGATCCAGGATTTAGGAAAAGGAGGGGACCAATCCAGAATGACTTGTGACAAAAACCAGGTCCCCAGAACTGGAAAGGGGGAAGTTGGGGGGGGGGGGGGGGGGTTCCAGGCGGGAAAAACTTGATCTGAAACGGCTGCGACTGATGAATGAGCTTCTTGACTCGCCCTGTTGTCTCAACATCACGTTGTGGCCTCCGCTATATTCCGGAACAAAACCTGAAGTCTTGATGTTTTAAGGGTGTCCCGGATAATTTGACAGCTCTTAACATTTTTGGGTATTATTATTCATAATGGAAATAGTAAAACCTTTATTACAAGATTATAAAGTTTGGTGTTTGTTCTTTCTAACCAGAGAAAAGAGTGTTTCCCAAAAAGGGGGTTGTTAACTCAAAAGTTATTAAAATTATTAAAAACATTATTTATTTCTTAGATAGTATATATCAGATATAATTTGAAATGATTTCTACATGTTTTTTTATATAACATGTACATAAAAATTGTCTAAGTAAATTTTATAACTTTACTGAGTTAATTTAATTTGCTTAAAAGTAAAGTTTTCCTTTAAGTCCAGTCTTTTCCCAACTGATGTCGACTTTAAATCTGTTCAATTCATCTTACAAGAAATCTGAAATATGCATAATTTAAACCATACATGACATTTGCTTTTCAAAAAATGAACAATTTAAATTAAAAAAAATGAAAAGGGTTTAATTTAAGAACCTTATTTTAAATCTTTCTTCTACTGAGAACAAACACAAAACCTTTTATAACAGAGTATTACTTTTTTTGTTTCCACTATAAAATATAAAACAAAAATTATTAGGCCTGTCACATTATCCCAGAATACCCTAAATATTTTTTTATATTATTTTCATCACATGTTGGTATTCTTCCTTGTGCCACAATTAAATACCCAAAAAGATGGGAAAAGCAAAGGAAAATATGAACAATGTATAAAGCATTAAAAAAAAACATAAGAATTAAGGCATCACCGCTCTGCAGAAACACAGATTATTTGCGTATATGTTAACAACACTTAAGGTTTTAACATATAGTTTGCTTGAATATCTTTTGTGTATGTAATGATGACATATTACTGTCATTAAAATTTGGTTCTAATTATGTTCTATGGATAAAAACTTGGTAATAAGATAAAAGTACGTCAACAAGCTGTTTTGAAACAAAAGAATCAATCTTTGGTTACTGATATATTGAGTTTCTATTGTATTTGTCGCTTGTTGAATGTTTAACTTTTAAAAAAATCAGCATCATTAATACATTTGCAACTGCTGTTGCTGAGGGATATTTTATTTATGCTTTTATTCATTTTGTATGTAATAAAAACACCAGTATAGTCCAAGATCCTTATTTGATTTCACTGAAACTTTCAACGTTCATTGTAGTCTCGATCAAGACTGAAGTGCTGGGCTACTTTATATTCAACGTCACGTCCAATGACAACGTTCACTGTAGAACGCAATTCTTCCGATCGTCCTTTTACCTCCGTAATCCCGTAAAGACTCAAAAGAAATAGTCTCACAAACATATCCCCTAGGTGGCGACACCATCTAATACTCAACATAAACTCAGATCGCCACAGTGAGTCCAGTTTGGTGAATATTTAAAAGTGTTTGTGTGTTAGTTATCTGTTCAGTTTGGTTTAAGAAGATTCAGAATCTGTGTCAATTCCAGGCTGTCGGTTCTGTGACACTATGACGAATAAGCTTCACCTCATGGCCGAGGCCCTGTGGGCCGTCTTTGATATGGACGTGGTGGTGGTGGACATACATACTTTGGGTCTACCGCAGGAACTTGCTACAGTAGATTACACCCCATTTGTCAGGTAAGAAAATGTTATCAGGGGCAGAATAAAGGGAAAGTTGGGCGGCCCCCTTATTCGACCTAAAACATTTGAGAAATTGAATAATACAGGCTTAAAACTGAAAAACTTCGAAAGATCACACCATTACGGAGTGAATTTTCAGAAAGTTTGCACACCACTGGAGGAGGCTACCCTTTCCCATACTCTGCCCTTCGACAGCTCCTCATCTTCGATACTTTACTGACACGCTATATGAGCACCCCCTGCTCTCAAATCACCTACCGCTCCTAATTATCATTATGTGAAGAACTTACATGATATGCCTCAGCTAGAAGAATATGTCCTGCTTCCCTGTGAGAGAAACACATGGTATACTCTCCGATTGGAAATCGTTTCGAAGCCTTCTAGGAGAAACATGGTGTAATCCCTAGGTGGAACGTGGTGCGCTCCAGAGAAAACGTGGGGGGCCCCCTGTAAAAGAAAACAATGAAGCATATATCAAAACTGTGAAAACTTTTGTTGCAATATATTGTTTAGTTAAATAGAAAGCCAATGTTTCAAAATCTCTTACTCATTTATTTATTCGCTGATTTTGTCTCTAAGAAAATGTCTCCTTGAGAAGCCTATGGTTACACGATTTGTACAGTTTGTACTGGTAGTACATGGATTTGTGTTTTCAGATACCGGGCCGCAGGAGGCAATCACATGCCATGGCACGTGTTTTCTGTGGGGATACCTGATCCAGAGGAGGCTATCAAGTCCATACAAGAGATACAGTCAAGGTAAATTGTACATTTATTTAATAGAGTAAACCTGACTTGATTAAATATCCCAAAGCTAGAGAGATGCATGGTCATGCATAGGTGGATCCAGGATGTAGGAAAAGGAGGGGTCCAACCATGGAAGAAAGGTCCGGATGTCCGGAAAGGGGGCTGGGTTCATGCAGGTCGCAAAGATTGGTTCTAAAATGATGGGGGGGGGGGGGGGGGGGGGGACTCCTTAGACCCCTTGACTGAATCGCTTCTATCATTGTGCTGTCCATTCAAGCTACTTCATGATAGAGAAAATGGTATTGTAAGGTAGAATATTAAAGGATTTAATTTTCAAGGCAAATAAAAACCTTCCGTGCAGTGTATAGGAATATGATAAATTTTACAGCAAATCAGCCCCATGGCGATCAAGGTAAATGGTCACATGAAAAACACAACCTCAATTGACAGCTACTGATTGGATGATGTCATAAAAACATAAAAAATATGACCAGGAAAAACAAAGATGGCTACTCATGCAGGGACACATTTGACATATCGGATCATTGGAAAAAAGTCACAAAACTTTTGTAACGTAATCCGGAGATTTATTTTGAAATCTTAATTGCAATATTAGGCCTACACTTCAGAATGAATTTTTCTATGAAATTAATGAGAAATATAAACTTGTAAGGAAAATATCGTTAAAAACAGGTGGACACAGATTGGTCGAATAGATTATATTAAACACTCCCTACAACTTCTACCCCGTGTACGTTTTATTACTAGTGTGTATATATTATAACAGAGTATAGAACAGTTTTTTCTTATATTATTTAGATCTAAGAGGGAAACTGAAGGAGATGACCAGGATGCTGAGGATAATGAAGATGAGCAGGTGTTCAGCGATGAGGCATCATCAGGTAACCACGAGGACAAGGTCTTATATTGACCAAGGACAGGGCCAACATTTGTGAACGAGTAATTTTGACTGATCATATTTTAAAACAAAATTCTAGTACCTTTCATCATCCCTGTCCATATGATTATTTTTGTTTATAGGACAAACATACTCAAGTTTTACTGAACCAAAGGCAGAAAGAGTAAGTTGACCTACCCATGACCTTGACAAAATATTCATTCAATGAATATTCATGCACAGAGCACTTTCTAGCAAACAATCAAGTTACCGACTGACCTTTGTTGCGTCTTTGTTTTATAATCTAATAAACAGCTCTCGCAGCAATATGCACAGAAAACCTTCTGTGAAACAACATAATTTCGGGCTCACTGCATAGGGCGGAGCGTAAGGGCTATTGTGGTTAAGTCAATTGCATAATCAACTGAGAAAAGAAACTGATTGATTGATTTATTACCTTCATTTCCTTCAAGTTTGACGAGCATCAATACAGTATGCAAAGGTTTACATGAAAATATTAACTATGCAATTCAATGTAAATTAGGTGGGAGATAAAGATCGAAAGTTACCTTCGTGGTAATATAAACATAACATACCATTTCTTCGTGAAATTTAGCTCCGTTAGTTGGCGTGTAGGTCACCCCTTGACTAAGCCATAACACTGCACCTCATTGTTTCCCGACACGGATTAAAATTTTGTGAGACAGCCCCCTACACTAGGCCCACTACCCATGATGCCTTGGCCCGCCTAGCAACTGCGTATGTGTACACTACCATCGAATTTACTCCGGAAGTGCCCTACACAGAGAAAGGAGGAAAACAAGGGAGGGGGGGGGGGGGGGAAGCCTGATAGTCAAGGGGTGACCTACACGCTCACTAACAGAACTACATTTCACAAAAAAATGGTAAGTTCCACTACGTTGGTTAACGGTAGGTCACCCCAAGACTGAGCCAAGAATACAGATAAACCGAAGGGCGGGTTTACACAAACGCTAAGAGGAAGCGCGAACGACGCCGCCGGCCGCAACGACGCCTCCAGACGCCTGGAGAGACAAAACTTGCGGCGCCAAGTCGAGGAGGTAGAACCTGGCGAACGTATCAGAATGTTTCCAGATACCCTGTTTAAGAAGATCGGTAACAGAAACGTCGGCCCCGACCAAGAGAGAGGCCGCAACCGCACGGACATCGTGCGCTCGGACCCGCAGGGAGGAGAGAGACTCAGGAGAGGCCTTCTCGTGCGCTTCCACAATCGTGTCACGAAACCAGCGGGAAATACATATGGGGCTGATCTCACGAGGGAGACCAGCCTCCCGAGAATGGGTCGTCTGAATAAATAACGATCATCCCCACGTAACGGAACCGTTGCGCGGAGATAGTATCGCAGGGCCCTAACGGGGCGATTACCCGCCCCAAAGTTATGTCGACCATGCGGTAGAGCGGGGACACGCCAGGGCGCAGTGGCGTCCGAGGCTTTTTGATTTACGGAGATATCTGGGGCCAACCGGAGAGACACGGACGACCGGTCCGGAGCAACCAGGGTGTATGCGGGATCAGCAAGGAGGGCATGTAACTCGCTGTGACGTCCCGCCGAAGCCATGGCCAAAAGGAAGGCCGTCTTACGGGACAGATGTAGCAGAGACGCGCTCTTAAGCGGCTCATACGGTGGCGAACTCAGGTGGCTCAAAACTACCCCCAACTGCCAGGACGACCCGCAAGAAGCTCGACGGACTATAAAAAGTCAGAAAACAGCAACTGTTGAATGGGCAAATGAGTACCGAGTGGCCGCAAAACGGACAGGAGAGCCGCCTTATAACCTCGTAGGGAGGATGGAGATAACCGTTTCACACGAAACAGGAACATAAAAACTTCATGAGTTCCTGAGCCGAGGGGCGAACAAAGTCTATATATCGGCGCTTCGCCCACTCCACGTAGAGCAGCCAGCGAGTGTCATAGGCTCGGTTTGAAGACCCTCTACGCGGTGTGGCGATGACAAGAGCTGCCTCTCGTGAAAAGCCCGCACTACAAATGTGGTCGACGATAAGAGACATGCGCTCAGATGGGCGACTTGCTGGGAGCGCCGAAACCGGCCCTTGTGCAGTACAGCCGACCACGGCGGGAGACGCCGTAGCCAGTCGATCAGAAGATCCAACAGAACCGGACGCCAGAGGGCGTGACTGTAAATCCGAAGAATCAGTATCATACGAGTTCCCCTGGAGTAACGAAGGCGTTCTAGCACCCGCGGTGTGAGCTTCGCCGGGAGAAACGCGTACAGGAACCTGTTGTTGTTTGGTATCTGGAAGGCATCGCGCCCGATAGCTCTCTTGAACGGGTCGATCGATACGAACCGTAGGAGCTGAAAATTCAGATCTGACGCAAACAAATCTATCTCTGGAGGACCCCAAATCGCGAACAGTTTGCGGATCATCTCCGGGTGTAATTGCCACTCCCCGAGAAGGGGGGGGGGGGGCATTGTGCGGGAGAGAGCGTCGGCCAGGATGTTCCTGGCTCCCGCATTATGGGTCGCCGAAATTGGAGACCCGATTGACTGACAAAATCATAGGAGGCGAAGAGACTTTGCTAGGAGGGAACGAGATCGAGTCCCCACCCCCCCGGGGGTTGATGTAAGCCACCGCCGTTATATTGTCGCTAACGAGAACCAGACGGCCTCAAAGGAAAGGAGCCCACTCTATCTGAGGCAGGAAGATGGCTCTCGTTTCCAGCAAATTGTTGTGCAGGCTCGCCTCGGTGTCCGACCAGAGACCGGACAGGCGGCGCTTCCCCACACCCTAGTGGGCGCCCCATCAAACGAGAGATGCGTCCGTATAAATGGTCACCGGAGCATCCGGGACAAAGGAGTGGCAATGCGTGAGAAAATGTTTAGAACGCCAGGGACGCAACAACCGCCGTATATCCCTGCGAGGAATGTGGGAGGAGCGAATTTGTGCAGACCAGTGCAGGTGAAACAACTGCTGAACCTGACGTTACTCCATCCGTCCGACCGGAATGAAGTTGGCCGCCCAGTTGAGGTTACCCATGACCGCAGCTGCATCCCGAGTTGAAACCTGGGAGTGACGTAACAGGCTTCTTTTAGCTTCTGTTATTTTCACCGCCGTGGGAGACGGCAACGCCACCCAACCCCGTGACAGGTCTATCTGCATCCCTATGAATCAGATTACCCTGTAAGTTTTCAGGTGGGATTTCTCCCGGTTTATGATAAATCCTAGGGATTTTACCGTCTTTATAACTACCTGTAAGTCGCGGTGGTGGAACATCCAATCATCATGATAGGGGATCACAGAGATACCCACGAGGTCTACTAGCCGAGAGAACAGCCACGGCACCAGGCCGTTGTGATGGCACGAGCATACACTTTCTTCAGTTGACCCCCGAAGATGGAGGGACCTGTAAAGGGGCGAGCGTACAGTTCTTTATACTTGCTTGCATGTAGGCGAGGGGATCTACGTATTTTCTACCATCCTCCACACCATCAGATTTAATTTCCTGGAGATTGGGTTGTAGACTCTGCACTACCCCTTTTACCGTTTCATGTGCTTGATCATAGGACAGGAGGATCACTAAACCCTGGGAATCGTTAAGCAGTCCTGCTGCATACCGACTGAAGGACTCTAAATCCGCCATTGAGGCGTCAGATGCTGTAACTTGTGACAGTGTCAGAGGGGAACCGTCCCCAAATGGTTGGTCCGACCTTGAGTCATGCCGCATCGCTACCGACGGCCCTGATCGAACACCGGATACGGTGTCAACATCGGTAGATTGGTCTGGTGGTAATGCCGCGGCGGCCATAGCTGACCAGGGTCGGGGAGGATTCAGTTCCCTACAAGTAGCGGGTGAACCTCTCCCAGAAGTCGAGAAACTCCGTCGTAGCGGGCCCGAATTCCATGCACGTGGACCGGACCTGGGGAACCGACTCCCTATAGGGTAGCACAAAACCCCCTTGGGTGCGTGTACTCTGTGCTGTCCCTTCAAGTCGCTTAAAGGTCTGCACATTCGTGGCATTTTCCGTGTTCTCAACCATAAAGGTCCAAGAGGTCGGCCTTCGTGTGGGACCACACAACCTTCTCTTTGCGGGCTTGTGCCCAGAAGTCCAGTGCTTCCTCTAGATCTTCGGGATCCTCTACGGATCCGAAGATACCTTCCGGAAGTTCCTCCTCCCCATGGTCAATGGGGGGACTTCCAGAACCTCCGGCCTGAGGCCGGGCATGGCTCTGTGTCAAAGACTCCAGAGCTGTGGTCCTTTCCCGCTGTGGGTCCCTCTGGGTGACCTCAGACCCTGATAAAGGGGTGGCTGTTAGCTCCGGTGTGGGGGCGACACGGCTCTCTGCATCCGTTTCCAGCGGTATTAATTGTCTTGGTGGAGGATCTGAAACGGATACAAGGGATGAAGCCATCATAGCCTTGAGGGCTTTCCTGGAGACTAGGTCTTCTACTCTCTACCACCCGGGGTGATACTTCTACGGGGGATAGGATAGGTTTGAGGTCCGGATGTACCAGACTCTGCTGAGTCGTGATTCTTTCTAGTTCCGGAGTGGGAGGAGCAAATTGTGCTGGGAATACTAATTTTAAAGAAGCATGACCATCAGTAGGCTCTCTCCCTTTCTTTTGGTCCTTCTTCTCTAAGGATTTCTCCCCCTCCAACGACCTCTCCGGTCTAGAGGTCCCCCCCGGACGAGAACTCCTATCTTTTCTATTGGGAAGGGGCAAATCTTTTATAGCTTTTGATTTAAAAGAGGCATCGTACTTTTTCCACTCTTTCCTATCCCAAGATAAACAGAGTGGGCATGGATTCGTTAACCCGCCACAGTCGCCGTTCGACCTGAGGCAGACCGGGCAGCTGTCATGGCGGTCCCATTCTGGCAGGGGCCCAAAACAATGGTGATATTTTCTATTCACTGGGGTTTCCGGGCGTCTCAACATGCAGGGGAGGGTTAATTACTACTCACAGTACCATTGTCATGAAACATAGAGGCCCGGCAGAACCGCTGAACCAAGACAACAGAACCGGCGTGTCGCCCCTCTTCTTAGGTTAGAGGGACGTATTTCCAAGCCCTATATTTTATCATATAAGGTGCACATGTTGGGTGCACTGGAAAAGTTTTTTTCTATCGAGTGTTTGGCATCATGTTATACATCAAACTCAAGATCAACATCTGAAATTTTATTTTATTCAAGGAAAACAGGGGGTTTCGTATCTTGTTTTTCCGCTAGAGACCAGCTTCTGAAGTTTACTATAGTGCACACCACAGATGTCGCCACCTGCCGAGCCATGCCCACATCACCAGCACTGACACATTCAATCTCCTCAAACAGCACAAAAAATTATGACTACCTCTGAAAAAAAAAAATTATTAAAAGTCTCCTGTCTCCCCCCATCTGGAACCAATATATTTACCTCATACATTTGATGCCTAACATTCTCAGCTGCCCTACAATATTAAGTGCCTGCTCACTCTTGACGCCACAAAATTGGCCGACCTTGACCGGACCTGGAAATAGGTCCCTCTAACCTTTACATGAACGGCTCGGTCGGCGTTACGGAGTAAAATTGGATCGTGGTTTACTAAAAAGCAGTTGCTAGGCGGGGCAAGGAATCATGGATGGTGGGCCTAGTGGGGGGGCTGTCTCTCAAAATTTAATCGTGTCGGGAAACAATGAGGTGCAGTGTTATGGCTCAGTCAAGGGGTGACCTACTGTCAACCAACGTAGTGGAACAATGTATATTTTCCCTTGGGATGAACATTGCATACAAACCCAGTCAAAACCAATGTTCTGCCATATAGACATGTAATCATAGGGACTGTCTTAATCATTCTCATACTGAACGATTTCCCAAACATCAGATAGTCTAATGCTGGCTGCCAGAGTGCATCCATGAAATGTCTAACATTGTACAGAAAATTCTAAACATATTGCAGAAACCTTTTTTTGCTAATCTTCTACCATAACAGGAATTTCAGCACTGTATAATTTAGAATTGAATGTCAGATCGTCTATATTATGAAAGTAAGAGCTTATATGTACACTTAATGAGTTATTTATTTCATTCCATTGCATGATGAGATGAAAGACTTTCAGCCTCTTTCAGCAGCTGCCAATTGACAGATACCTTGTTTAAACACTCATCACATTTGACATCAAATTATAAGTTTTTGATTGTATTGGTGCATAAAAACAATGAGCTTAACCAACAACAACTGGCTTGGAATGTTGATAAATTTCTTATAAAAATACCGTGTTTTTTACGCATGCAGGTACAGCTCATAAGCGGGTCAAACGGAGTATGACCATCAACCGAAATAATAAAGGCAACAATTTCCAAGCTCCAAAAAGCACTGGTTACTGTAACAACAAGAAGAGACAAGATCCGCCGAGAAACAACGTACAGAGTACGTATAGAGGCCAATGTCCGATATTTTGAGAAGTTTTAGCTAATTCAGCAGAAATAAGCAATTGTTTTATAACATGCCCCTGAATCCACCAGGAACCCGTGTTAAAAGCTAATGGTCACATGTTACTTATATATAACAAGTCGTTTAGGTAACATAGCCCATGGTCACAAGTGATTTGTATTTATCTTGGAGTTAGGTACCCTCACATGCATATCTGCAGTTGACTGAGTACAAGGGACGACGAGCTCTGTTCGCTAATTATCACAAACAAAAAAAGACTAGCTTGTAGGAAATATTTTGGCCCCCAGTTGGTGCCTTTATTCAACTCATTCATAAAGAAAATCATCTTTTCTTATGATGTAACCTTAAATTAAAAAGTGAAAGTAGTCCAATCACTGATATAATCAGCAATGTGTAAAATGTAGTGTGAACAAACTTTGAAGTAGAAACCTAAGTATAGACTAGCTAATATCTAAAAACGAAAACAATTTGCTGCCTAACTAATTTCTGGTGGTGTAAGAGTGATGGCTGATGATGAAAACTTCCCATGACTGATCTTTGGGGAATATTAATCGTCTGATGACTTGGTCCGGTGTGCTGTTTCGGGACGCGACCGGAAGGAGTCGAAAGCTATCACGTGATTAGTTTTCCCATTTGCTCACTACCTGGGTCAGCTATATCTGGCGGAAGACCGGTTCAGTGACCTATTTGTCACTGTGAGTAAAACCCCTCTCTGTGTAACTTAACCGTATAGGGTGCCCCGAGACAAAGCAATTTTGCTTCTCGAAATTGATATATAATTAATTATCTAGGTAACTTAGCCCATGATCACAAGTTATTTATATATAATTAATTTTATAGGTAATAAATCCCATGATCATAAGTTATTTATATATAATCAGTTATACAGGTAACATATAATATATATAATTACTTATATAGGTAACATAGTCCGTGATCAGATGCTATTAAAATATAATTATAGTCCGTTCCAACACCTGCTGTCCACCTGTTTTTTGCAGATAATTCTCTTAAAAGTTTATATTTTTCAGTTATTTCCTAGGAAACTACATATGGAGGTGACAACCTAATATGGCAGTTAAGAATTTTACAATAAATCCCCCGTTCATGTTTCACAACATTTTAGTCTCTTTATCATGATCTGGCAGATATTTTGTGTCCCTCCATAAGTAGCCATCTTTGTTTTAGCTGATTATATTTTTTAGAGTGTTTACATAAGATCATCCAATCAGCAGCTGTCAGTTGAGGCTGTTTTTGCATGTGACCAATGACCTTGACCGCCATAAGTGGGTCTGATATGTTGTAAAATGTAGACTGATTTCTCATACTTTCAGAAAATTCTGTTACTCAGATATGGCATAAGGTAGGCATTTAGTTACCTAGTTGAAAATTAGGTTCTGTAATCCTCTCCTCTATACCTTAATTGTTTCCCTTGAAATGTACCTAATAAAAATTTTCATAGCAAAAATCAGGTGGACATGGGGGAATGAAACGGACTATAGTTATATAGGTAACATAACCCATGGTCACATGCTATTCAAATATAATTAATTATAAAGGTAACATAGCCAATGATCACATGTTCTCTATATAATTAGTTACATTTGTAACAAAGCCTATGGTCACATGCTATTTTTATGTCATTAGTTATATAGGTAACATAGCCCATGGTCAGATGCAATATTAATATAATTAGTTATATAGGCAACATAGCCTTTGCATGTTCACAAGTTACTTAATTATATATCATGAGTTATATAGGTAACAAAGCCAATGGTCACATGTTATTTATATATAATTAGTTATATAGGTGACATAGCCTATTTTCAGATGCCATTTAAATATAATTAGTTATACAGGTAAAATAACACATGGTTAGATGCTATTTAAATATAATTAGTTATATAGGTAACTTAGTCCATGGTCAGATGCTATTTAAATATAATAAGTTATAAAGGGAACACAGCCCATGGTCACAAGTTATTTATATTTAATTACAATATAGTTATACAGGTAACATAGCCCATGGTCACATGCTATTTCAAAATAATTAGTTACATTGGTAAGAAAGCCCATGGTCACATGCTATTTTTATGTCATTAGTTATAATGGAAACATAGCCAATGCATGTTCACAAGTTACTAATATATAAAAAATTATATACGTAGCAAAGCCCATGGTCACATGATATTTATATATTATTAGTTATATGGGTAACATAGCCCATGGTTACATGCTATTCTTATGCCATTAGTTATATGGGTAACATAGCCCATGCATGTTCACAAGTTACTTATATATAACAAATTATGTTGGTAACAAAGCCCATCGTCACAAGTTATTTATATATAATTAGTTATATAGGTAACATAGCCTATGGTCAGATGCAATTTTAATATAATAAGTTACATTGGTAACAAAGTCATGGTCACGTGTCATTTATATAAAATCACTCATATCTCGGCAGTGGTTTGACTTTCCACCTGAAATTTTGCATGTGTATACATCTTGGATAGTTTCTCGTTCAAATAACAGGTGGCGCCACCTACAATAATGTTTACGTGGCAGACATCCATGCTAATATGTAACACAGCTAACAATATTTCCCCTTGCCGCTCAATCCATGCCTCAATTCACCCGTCCTACTCTGATTTTTGCGGATACACGTAGTCGCTTGTCGACTACCCGTATTCTAGTTCAAATATAATTAGTTATAAAGGTAACATAGCCTATAGTCACAAGTTGTTTATATATAATAAGCTTTATAGGTAATATAGCCCATGATCACAAATTATTTATATTTGAGATTATTATTAGTTATATAGGTAACAAAGCCCATGGTAACATTACATATGTTATTATATGTAATTAGTTATTAAGTTAACAAAACCTATTGCCACATGTTATTTATATAAAATTAGTAATGTAGGTAACATAACCCAGGGTCACATGATATCTATACATAAAACTGGTTATATATATAATATATAGCCCATGGTCACATGTATCTATATTTAACTAGTTAAATAGATAACATAGCCCATGGTCACATGCTAAATATTTGCGAATCAATGAGCTTAAACGATGGCGCACGTTGACCTTTACTATCTCAAAACAGCAGGAGCAAGCATAATTAAATTTTATGTAAAAATCAATCACCTTTCAATCGATGTCTGATTGAGCTAATTATTTTGGGCCATCTGCATCCACATGCATATTACAGGGACAAAACCCATTAAAAATCTTCTGTCCCCGTTCGCCTAAAACTCCCGGTTCTGAAGCTCCTGTAGTGTAGACATATAAAGATGAAACATACACGCATTTCCTACAGCCTCATTTGGGAAAAAAGAGTATCGTGATTAAAGAAAAATATCGTGGCTTTTGAATACCAAATCACAGAGATGAAACGGATATATCGATACACGTAACAGTCAGCTTAAGAAAGAGATTTAAACAATCTGCCTGATAAGAATAAAGAATAGAAAACTTAACTACATTAATTGTGAAATTGCTATAAAACATGGTATATTTTAAAAATAATGTACTATCTAGGATTCGAGAGTCGGTTGTTTCGTCCGTAATATACTAAATACCTTATTTCCTGACCTAGCTAATATACATTTAAATATTGTCTTTTTTGCTAATTTTGTCAATTTTAATCGTAAAATAGCGGAATAGCACGTGTTATGTGGCATTAATATATATCAAAGTTTATATTCGACTGAGGGTAATAACATAGCGTGATTTTTTTTTATCTCATTTGTAGTGCCTCGTGCGTGCAGATCCTCGGCAAAGGAAAATGTTAACATTAGAGGTATGTGGAAGGTGAATTTATATATATGTATATATATATATATATATATATATATATATATATATATATATATATATATATGTATTTATATATATATATATATATTCGTCTCAGTTGAATATAATCGTATGATATATTGGGCGATAGGCCTATATATGTATAAATAAATTATATTCAGTTAAATGCTTACATTGTAAATAATCTGGTCTCGCGTATTTATTACGTCACCTGATTAAGATAGTAGATTAACTTTTAGCCATTACAGATATTTTACATATTGTATATTACTCTCACAATATTTCAGACATTAATATCGCAGCACTGAAGGATTCAATTGAAAAACCACCCACACGGAGATTTCATGATGTTCGCCTCTTGTTCGCACTCCCATGGGAAGCTAGTCTCACTCTTCTCCAAGCCGGCCTGGCATGTAACATTAGTGGCCAATATCGATTTATTTATAGAGCCGTATGTTCTAATACCAAAAACGGGGCTCACGCTGAAGAGAATTTACACAAAACCATTATGTCCGACGAACAGCATATACGGGAAAAAACAAATGGGAATAACGACTGTAGAATTAGGTTGGCAATCAATAACAGTCCGTGTTTTCAAAAATGCAGCGGCGCTAGTAATACAAGAGGTGGTGGAAACATACAGAAAGTGAAGCAAAAATTGGAAGATTTCGGACTAAAATTAGATATATTTCAAATCGCGTTCGTTAGAGAGTATGGGAGGAAGCCTGAGGACAACTCCTACCATTGGTGGAAACCAGCCCTAAAGAAATTAATAGAAGAAGGGTACCAATTAAAACGCTGCCAGTTTGATGCCGATTGGTGGAACCAATTGAAAGCAGATATCAACATCGACGTGAACGCCTATCAACAAGAAAGTGATCGGAGATATCGACGACTGGAAAGAGCTTTAAGGAATGAAAATTTACTTAACGAAGTGCAACCTTTAAATGTATCTTGTATATCACCTACTCTCTGAAAGTATTGTTTGATCTTTTTGATCTGACAGTGACCGTCACATCAGGTAATGCATAACCACGCCACGTTTAAAAACTAATTCCTATAGCCTATATTGAGAAATCAAGTATGAGAAACTACTAGCAAAACTCATCCCCGACGTTAAGACTTCAAACTAACACCCATTTCTGGTTATCTGAAATCGATTTCATATTATCACAGGGAGTCTGAAGCGGATTCCAAGTTAGCGCCGAACTGTGCAAATTACCCCCCCCCCCCCCCTTTAGCTGAATGAGAAACATTTTTGTTTCTTACTATATTTACTGACACGGAATAAAATATGTAAAACAAACAAGATTTAAAGTTAGAAAAATAAACATTTGTTACGGAAACACGGGATCACTTCATCGATTGTCGGTTGTTGCATGACTGCTTTATAAAGGCTAGAAAATTGTTTTGTCTTTGTTTTGGTTTTATGAAAGAGATTTACAGTGGCGTTAATTTTATCCTCACCGGTTGGGGGGGGGGGGGGGGGGTTAAGCATAGTTAGGACTGTAATCAAAAGTTGGGACAATATATGTATATAGTATAACGTTTTAAAATATAAGGTATTATGTTTCCAGTATATATATTATAAATCCTGTTCAGATATATAATAATTCATAATAAACTCAGAAATGGAACCAAAGTCTATAACTCTAATTATAAATATATTTCATTTCCAATATGTAAATATTATTCTCTGAATATTTTGGATTTGGAATAACAGCATAGGTGGGACTGTAATCGAAAGTTGGACAATATATGTGTATAGTACATATTTATAAGGTTTTAAAATATAAGGTATTATGTTCCCAGTATATATTAATTCTAAATCGTGTTCAGGTATATAATATTTCATGATAAACTCAGAAATGGAACCAAAGTCTATAACGCTAATTATTAATATATTTCATTTCCAATATATAAATATTATTCTCTAAATATTTGGCCAGAGGATTTTATTGACCATCCCCCCTTCCCAAAAGTGGTGCGGTATATATATAACCCTGATTCCCTCTGTATTGACGCCCCTGTGAAGTTGGTCTAACATATGATATATAAAGTACTGGCTTATTTATCCAATACATTTCTTGGCCGATCCACGAAAAAGTTGAAGGGGGGGGGGGGGGGGGCGGCCTTGTTTGGACCTATCCTGGAAAAGGAAAAAAAAATGTTTTCAAAAGAAAAGTAATACTTTATATATTTTTTTCTAGTACAATTGAAATGAATATATTTTATACTATGATTTTACTTTGTTTTAGGTAAAAAACAGGGGTTGCAACGTCCCTTCCCCGGCTCCGACATTAATATGCATGGTTCGCATTACTTATCGATAGAATGCCATAATTTCGTAATAATAAACACTGAATAACCAAGATATGTTTCAAATGGCAGGTTCAATAAAATAGGTGCATTGCTCATGTGGTATGTAGGGTACCATAAACGAAACTAGAATTTTGCCCTCAGAGAGTGCCAGCCAAGCCAGCTCATTACTCTCATAAATATATATGGCATTGTCAGAAATGCAACATGCCCCTTGGGGGAGATAAAAATCAATAACTCAGCCATTCATTATTCAAAACAACCTTTCCTCACTCGTTTATTATTCTGAAAATCAAGACCAGTTAATTTTCATCCTCAACACGAAATTGAAGACTTTAAACAATTTTAATATTAACAGATAAAACAACCCAATTCCGCGAAAAATTAACATTATGTTGCACAGGCCATAGGAGTAATATGCCTAAAAATAACTTTTTAAATTAATGAACAACAGATGAAAACAAAAGTTTATTCCAAACCTACTTACCATCTATTTTATGAATAGAATCAAATCTCGTTTGTTAATGCTGTAGCCTGTAGGTACATTTAGATATTTTGTAATATCAGACTTTATGCGTCTCTGAAAATGTAAAGATATAAAACATTGCAATGAAACTAGCATAATCTTGAAATAATCTTCGACAAACTTGGAAACCTCATAGGGAACCTCTCGTTCTCTTTTTCAATACTTGCAAAACAACCACTTCCTCAAACCGGTCAGGGTCCTCAGACCTTGATTCCGAGTAACAAACAGAAATAATCTGACATATCTCTGGATATATTAAGAATTAAGTGAAATGGCCATCCTTAGGAAACACTTTGTATCCCGCAGTTCAAGAAAACAAAAACGGTCATATCCCGAGGCCTGGCCACTTGGGAGGTCCGTGACAAAAGTAAAGTCTGACCGACGTCAATCATAATATAGAATATCGGCGTTTTGTCCCGCTGACATAAGAGGGTCTATCGACTCACGTTAGCCCGCCAGTCCGATTTAAATGCCTGATTACTGTGAAGTTGTATAATAATAATAATAATAATAATAATAATAATAATAATGAATATTTAATCAGATTCATAATAATTAGAATCATTAAAAGAAATAGAATATTGCTTCAGCACAAATTAATTTTAGGAATACTGGCCAAGAATGAAAGGAAAAAGGAAATACTATATAGGGACTGTCAGCTTTTTTTATGCAGTGTCTTCGACTAAAGAAAGTAGTCCGCTAAACTTTATTCTTTTTCTCTAGCAGTTAAACATACAACGGTATTAATATCTACTCCAAACCGCAGTGCGTTTCTGATGAGTGAGGGCCGGCGGTGCGAGGCTCTCATGAAACAACGTTAAACGCATGTAGATTGAAGTCCTTAACCATATTTATATATCACGTATTCTTACAGTAGAGCTCTTTACCCCTGTGTAACATGCACACACATGATTAAATATATATATATATATATATATATATATATATATATATATATACATATATATATATTAATGTAAATATCAAATATGGTACTACTTCTGCTAGTACTTAAAAACTACTCATAATTAAAGACCACCGTAATAACGGATGATAAGCAGACATCTCAGTCGTTTAAAATGAGCTAATGTTCCTTCCAATTGAGCTATAATCTGCATAGAATACAGTCCTGTTATCGGCACAACTGCACTCTTAGGAAAGTAACGAACCTTTGGTTTAAGACAAAATGATAAAAAAAAACAGAACACCTCTCATTTGTAATGGTCAGAGTTTTGGAATGGCGCACCCACTCACAAAGCTTGCGTCAGTCATACCCTGAAATATAGAATAAGGCGGAACATAACGTTATACCTAAACCCGACACGAGGGCTGAGCTAACGTATCCTTAACCGTCAATGGGTCAGCTGCAATGCAGTCAAGGGTCGCTCTCGAGTTAGAAAGGGTTTACAACGCCTCGCTTTCATATGTTTCCACGGCCGGCACGTTCCCCGTGTGATAGAGCGGTTTCGGAGCGCGGCAGTGAATATAAAATTACTGAGCAAGCACAGATAACATGGTTTGATATATTACTCCGCCCACTGTAGCCGGCCAAAATTGTTCCACATACCTTCACGGAGGATCAAAACATATAATTGGGTCGTAAGGTGTCTGCTGTACATTTAATCTTTGTCTGCATACTGGAATCGAAGGGACCTATGGTTGTGCGAACTGTAACTCGACAGGTTTTAACAAACCGGGGTGCATGATAGATTTTTATCCATAATGATAGATAAAACAACAAAAGTTATGGAAGTTGAGTCGTACATAGGAATATAAACATATATTATTTTAAATTAACCTATCGCTTGTCATGTTAGGACCTCTGTAAAAGTATAAAAAATACTGGTGCTTGCGATTGGGCTTATTGAGAAGGTTTGTTACTTAATGCATAATAATTAAAAATATGGAATCGAACAATATCAGAAGGGACAAGTCTAATGTTCCACAGCAGAAGGATGATGGGCCAGATGCGGGCTACTTAGATGCTATCTCTGTCCGGGACAGCTTCGGCGACATGAAACGACAGGAAAAGAGGGTGACTTTTAAAGATACCAGAGATGACCGAGCGTCTTTCCAACCGAAGAGCAAACAGACATTCTCAAAATCTCTGACGCAGTCGCATGGGGCGAGACAAAACGGTCATCTTCCGAGAACGCCTTTAGAAATTCAAGATTTAGCCCCCACAGATGGCAGTCAGACGACAAAAGAGCGACAGAGACGCCATGCCCAGGAGATTGTTGACCAGCTTGCTATGTTGTTATATTCAGCCATTTTACACGGGGAGCTGGATTCGGTGAAAGAAATATATAAATACCGTCGTGTTGTTTTCGTCGACAAGGAATTAAACACTCCTCTACATGTAAGCGCAAAACGAGGCCAGCTAAGCATTTTACGGTAAGTATAGCTATAAATGTTTAAAGAAATGTTTGCGTGCATATAATGGTATAATATCAGTCATTGAGGACTCGAGTTCGTGTTTTACCAATACTATGCATGATTATGTCAAGTAGGGGGAAATGTCCATTAAGTGAGGATTAAGGTACACTGAAACGTTAGACAATCTGGAAGAATGGTATGATAAGAATGATAGCAGAATGAATGGCAATAATTTTGGCAAGGAGCTGCGAATAGTCGAGATATCATATCAATGGAATAAGAATATGATATTTTATAACAAGATAACATTAATCAGATACTATTTGTATTCATGATGCATTAAACTTTAGAATGAAATAAAGAATTTAGTTACAGTGCCACCTCGCTCGACGACTTGACTGTTGTAGTTAGACGTACACTGCCACCAGTTCTCAATAGGACCAGTTAAAATTTAGACGACCACACCATACCATTCAAGTAAGACGCAGTGAAAGCACTGCGAAAACAATCATTTTTGAGACCAAGACCAAGACCCGGCTCGTCAAAGACTAAGAAAGAGACAAAAACTTGTCTTCTTGAGTGTTCCTAGCCCCCTGCTTATAAAAGCTGCATGCAGGCTTAATATTAACAATATCCTTCTAATTATATGATTTCCTGTACACAAACAGGTCCTGGACATGTCCCTTAAAAATAAATAAAAAATATGCCTAGTACATAAAATGACGGTTTAAAGAAAGGAAAGAAAAACATCTTTATCGTAGAGTCAGATGTAGAATCAATTGCTTAAGAAATCCATGAATTGTTTTACCGTGCTCCTGTCACAGAGAATTATCTAACTAGGGAAATTAAGATTTAATTGTTTAAATGCAATATTGTAAAACATGAACTTTGCGAAGCCAACTTAAACTTTTATAAATTACTCAAAGATGCATTCATAACTTCATGCTAGCTCAACCTATATCACCGGTTGTTCTTATGCAAAAATTAACATAAGCCAGCACATAAAAAGGGTGAAAGTTGACCCACATGCAAGATCTGGCTTCATGCAGGGCGTGCACGGACATTAAGCTCAGTTCTTGAAAACCAAAAGAAACTGTTCAAGTATTAAGGAAACAAACGATACCAACAAGCAACGAAACATTTTGCAGACATAATTTAGTCGCATTCTCAACGGCGGAGCAGTGCGTGTCGTGTTTTATCCACCAAGAACAACATTATAGGACCTACCTTAAGTCATTACGAAAAATATAAAAGCAGTCCGAGACCGCTTACTTACTTTCGCCAGGGTTAGTGCTACATGGGAAATATATCAATACAATCATGCGTGTGATGGTTCATCGGTGCATCGGTGGGCTAGAACAAACGGCCTCTAAATTATTTTAACTCTCTGAACCTTGGCAAGGATAAACACATTGTCCTGTGTCATTGTTACAGAAAGATAATATGCTAATAAATATTTCCTCACAAAAATGTAATAAACTGGTGTTTGTGTATCACCCTTGCCCCCCACAGAATAAACAACCAAACAACTAAATATGATAGAAAATAAATGTCTCTCTGATGGAGGCATAAAGAAAAAACACAGTCTCGTGTTTCGAGATAGGCGGGCTTTTGAGAATGCATTGATCAGACCATGAGACAAGACAGACTGAGCCCTATAAAATATCTTGACACCGGCAAAACAGTTCCTGCGAGAAGCACCTCGTATCATAGAACACTGTGCGTTTATGTAAGACACGGCTAGCCAGGTAACGATGCTACTTAAAGGGTCTGTTCAGACGTATGTATTAACTAAAAATAATTCCTTTGAACCTTTTAAAAAATAGCCAAGAAACGCACACAACCTGTTCGTTTTGTTTATAACATGCGGGGTATACCCGCAAATATTCTAGTCACATTCAGCAAGGATATCTGGCAGCAAGTTAGATTAGAGCCAGAGTTTCGCATACGGCTTAGTGACCTTTCAACTTTCGCACATGTCAACAAACCATCTTAGGTTTAATGGTTTTCTGTTTGTCAACACTCTTGTGTTCACTAACAGCTTGTATAACAACAAGCTTGTGCATCCATCACAGAAGCATTAATATAAAACCAATATGAAAAGAAATAACCTAGAGTTCATAAATATGCAAGGCGAGTATAAGCCAGGATTCAAGTTCTATAGAAAGGGTAGGTATATAACTAACTGGCTTTGATGAAACACCGGTTGACCCCGTTAGTATAGGATCCTATTATTGCATTGAAATATTTACAGGTGTCTTGCATTTATTAGTCCTGTCAGGGCTTTAGTATTTACGTTTGCTATTAAAATGGTTAAAATAAAATGTGAGTCCATGTACCGATAGACATAACTCAGTGTCAACTCATATGAAATAGTCGGCCAGGAGCCATAATTTGCCTCGAGTTGTAGTATCTGTTCTAAGCGTCGGGACACCGCAAGAGTAAGTTTGATGACTCTAATTGTGGGAGGAATTATGTTTAAACCATTGGATCGACTGGGCCAGTCTAGTCATTTATCTTGTATGGTTATAATATTCCCTCATATAACACAAGTGATTTTATGTTCCTGGTTCAATTGCCTGGACATTTGCGCTCATTTGTATAACTGAACATGTAATACGAGTGATCCCCACCCATGACAAACTAATGTTGCCATGTTCCCATCTATAGGGGCGTGATTAGTATATCAGATATATACATGTCTGTTTCATTCGCTTTACCCGGGCAAATCTTCCTGGTCACGTAAAATATCGGACTCTCAGCATTCTTCTCATCTCCCTCTTTGTAACGCGTGCCAAGCGATCATAATGAGTGATTATATGGTGGCGCGCAACTACACGTTAACTACAACACGGGGTGTAGCGAAACGTGACTAATCAACTTGTTCTGCAGGTGGCTTTTGAAGTATTCCTACATCCCGGTATCGATGAAAAATGACAGTAAGGAGACGTGTTGCCACCTCGCTGCTAAACACGGACACTTCAAGTGTCTGAAGGCGGCGGTGTCTAGTAAGACTGCGACGCCTCTCACTTTGATGTGTGATAAAGATAACCAGGGAATGACCGTCCTTCACTATGCCGCCATCTTGGGTCGTGACGACATGGTCACGTGGCTTGCTGACGATTTTGGAAAGACGCTGTGTTACACAAAAAACCATGAGGGTCAAACACCCCTGCATTTTGCTTCTGCACGAGGTGAGCATTCAACTGCATTTTTTTTCATTTTCAGAAAGCCTTTGTTGTCAATTTTAAATATCATCACATAGTTACAGGGGTGGATCCAGGATTAAGGGTGTGGTGTGTGTGTGTGGGGGGGGTCCAACCCAGAAAGACCAATGAAAAACCTAAAAAAAGGTCCCCAGATCTGGAAAGGGGGGGGGGGGGGGGGTCCAGGCTGCAAAAGTTTGTCTGAAAACTTTCAGAAACGTTCATTAGGATGAAAAAAAGGGGGGGGGGGAGGGTCCGGACTCCCTAGACCCCCCCCCCCCCCCGGATCCGCTTCTTAGTTCGACATCAAAGTGGATGAGAAAGCGCCTTAAGTGCTAATATGTGGTGAAAAGAACCAACATTTATATTCTACAGCCATCTGTGCTCTTCTGGGTCTTGTGACCACGTGACTTGGCGTCTTCCATCGGTCATCATTTGCCAACCGCACTTTGATAGTTGTTTAGAATATTAATGACATTTAGCATCCAGTCATCAGTTTAAAATGTAATTATTTGTGAATTAGAACGAAGAACTTGATCATCATCAGTGGGATTGTGAAATAATGTTTTTTTTCTGTTATTGATATTATAACATTGCTCAAACTACATTTTGAAAGTTATGATTTTAGTTTGATTCTTGGTATTTATCTCTTTGATCTGCCAGTGCATAGCAAAATATTGCTAAATAGCACCATTTGTTCAAACAGACTATAATATATATATTTAAATATATATATATATATATATATATATATATATATATATATATATATATATATATATATATATATATATATATACCGTATCTGAATCTGTATACCGTATCATTGTATTTTATTTCAGGTCATCCCAAGTGTGTCCAGATACTGGCGAAAGCAGGAAAAGTTTCAGTGGATATTAAAGACAAAACAGGTGGAAGTTCCCATTGTACCACCAATACACTTGTGGATTGTAAAATATATTTTAGTATTTCACTTAAACATTAAATATGTTAATTTGTCCATATCGCTTGAGCTCTGTGCAAAAGAATGCATGTTAACTATCATAAAATTACATTATATGTCTTTAACTCAGGGCTCGTTATTAGCAAAACTTTCTACTGGACAGTGGTGTCCGTAAAGGCAGCAACGTTTACGGACTATATAAGATTTGACAGGATCCTAGCATGTTTTAATTAATATTCTAAAGACCGTAGACAAGCAACTACGTGTATGCGCCGAGTCAGAAGGGCAGGGGTAAAATGGGGCATGGGATGTCTCTTGACGTGACAGCCCTCCAAATTTGTATCATCAAAGATACCAAACTGTACCAAGACGCACGGACAGACGAAACAAAAAAATGATTGTAGGTGGCACCACTAGTCATGTGTTCAAGATAAAGCTATCAAAGATCTTTAGGCATGTAATATCTCAGGCTGATACATCGAACCACCCCTGAAATATATATGATTGTTATGTGCCACCAACTTGTGTATGAGAAAGCCATCTAATATGGTTGAACGTGCCGAATTTTTAGCTGACACGTTGAACCACTCTGGAGATATACGTGATTTTTCAATAAAACAGACCTACAGCTTTACGCCCGATGACATTGACTAAAGGTGGCGCTACCAGTCTTTCATACAAGGTAAAGCAACCCAAGATCTGTGGACATTGGGTGGATACACCAAATCACTCCTTAGATAAATGCGCTGATGTATTTTACGAATTTGTGGATGTAGGTGGCGCCACAAGTTATGTGTACAAAATAGATGGACGTACAAAATTTCAGGTCGATAGGTCTTGTATATAAGATAAGGTATTCAAGATATATGGACATGCAAAATTTCAGGCTGATACGTTAGACCACTCCTGAGATAAATGCATGGATGTATTCTTACGAATACGTGATTGCAGGTGGACGAGGATCTAACCAGAATGGATGAACATGTAACATTTCAGACCGATTCGCAAAACCACTCCTTAAATAAGGGCATCCATGCATTCTACGATAACGTACAGTAGATTGCGCCATCAGTCTTGTCTACAACAATGCTATCGAAATTAAAGAAAAACATACAATATTTCTTGCCTATAGATCCATCTACACCGTCAGATGTGTTTGATTTTCAACCAAAACAGATCACATGTGAACACCATGCAAAAACGATTATAGATGGCGCCACCAGGTTTTTTAATGAGGTTATGGTATCAAAGATTTATGGACACTATGGACAAAATTTCAGGAGGATACATCTCCTGAGGTAAAATTGCAACGATATATTCTATGAAGATATGTGATGTAAGTGGCGCAACTTATTATGTGTACAAGAAACCTACAAGATGGATGTACATGCCAAATGACAAGCTGATGCATTTAACCACTCCTCAAATATAAGCAATTTTCACCCAAACAGACTAATGGACGCCACGCAAAAACAATGGCAGATAGCGCTACCACCCTTGAATGTATGATAAAGGTATCGGAGATCTATGGGCATGCGCATTTTCACCATAATACATCAAACCACTCCTTAGATATGTGCTATTATCACTAAAATAGACGCACAGATGGACACTACGCAAAAGGGATTGAAAGTGGTGCCGTTTCGGCGGATACCATTGCTAGCTAATTTCGAGCACTGCTGTCCCTTCCTTATCAGGTTGAATTTAATCACCAGCGCAGCAGATAACAGGAAAAAATTGTGAATCAGTCTTCAAATTTGAATCGAAAAAGGATATAATTGAAATGAGATGCTTTCTTGTGCGGGCGAGACACTCCCTATACATGCTTAAATGGGTCTTTCATTCCTATATTGTATATATTTAGTTGAACTGTCTTATAGCTCATATTTTCATTCTAACCCTTTTTGCTTTGCCCTTTATAATATATAAAAGGGGTTTCAGTGCCTCCTACCCTAGGAATATTGTAATTGATGAATTAATAAACAGTTTTATTTTCGATTATTCATATTACAACTTATACAATTTTTAAGTCAAACAGTCACAACATAATTTTATTACTTTTAGCCTTTTGGAAGCAATACAGAAAATATTTTTATAATGATTGATAATAATAATAATAATAATATTAAATAATAATAATAATAATAATAATAATAATAATAATAATAATAATAATGATTTGTATTTCCCTTTAAAATGACTGAATTTTTGTTTGCTTTTTTGTATTAATTATTTTACACGTTTGTCATACCATTTCTATTCATTTCCATCATTTTCTTTGGTATTTGCTGGTAATTATACAAATCAATCATTTATCACTTAAATAACATTGCAGGAGCTACAGCAGCATTTTACGCCGCACAAGAGGGCCGCCTGGATTGTTTACAAGCTTTACGTCACGTGACGAAATGCGACTTAGGATTGGCCAACAACCAGGGTCACAGCCCGCTCCACGTGGCCGCGCAGGCCGGTCACCTGGAGGTTGTACAGTTCCTTGTCAACCACACGGACACCCCAGATCTCAGCGCTAGAGCAAAAGATGGCGCCACGGTATTCCATTTGGCGGCAGGTAGGAATTTGTAACAACCAGGGGTGTAGCCAGGATTTACCGAATGTGTGTGTGTGTGATTTGGGGGGGGGGGAGGGTGAAAAACTGCAAGACTACCTGCTGGGCATATAGTTCATTATATATATATATATATATATATATATATATATATATACGCACACATGTAAAAAGAATCAACTCACTCAGAATTTCAATATTCTTATAATGTTAATACACAAAACAAGCGAAACAATGCAAGAGCACTGATAAAATTTGGGAATGGGTGAAAAAGAGTCGATGATTACAATCATCGCATCAATTATTAGTTTGGAATCCATGAATCTTATCTCTTTTTTCTTAGTTATCTCATGACAGATTCTGAAATAATGTTCCCGGGATAGATCTCCGTGCATACATTATTGCAGATGAAAGTGTAAAGAATGAAATTGACTGATATTTTAATGTTTTTGTTTTTATTATTTTCATGCTATATTTTGTTATAGCATCTAGTAATTTTAACTTCAATATTATATGCAAAATCGGATGGGTGCCCCCCCCCCCCCCCCCCCCCCCCGCGGCAACCTCTGGATACTCCCGTAACAACAGTAACAAATATAACAAATGGTAGCATTGAATAACTTATATTGTTTCACAATAGATACATGTACATGTAATACATATATGGTGATGATACTAGGCGACATACAAGTAATTGTGGACGTATGCATTAATATTTCGGGGCCTTATAAACCTAAGTTAATGCATGATTGGCTGTCTATGTTACTGTTCTGAGAGAAAACCAGCTCAGATTGAGCACAAATGATCAACAGCATATGGTTAAATACAACTCTGCCGAGGCGCCATCTAGATGTGGTCTATTGAATAAGCAAGCCGTTGACACCCGCCGTTAAACACATGCAGGCAATGCGATACTTGGGCTAATCCTAGATTTTTTGTTTGTTTGAAAAAAATCATTTGACCGCACTGCTTGAATGCACTGTTGTATTATCCACATGCTATCACACTGACAGATATCGTGAAAATTTTGTTAAGGTTACTGTCACAGGCTTATTCTTTGCATGTACTGAGGTCGGGTGTTTTTCCCCAATTTAATAAGTGATTATGAGATATACACTTTTCTGAAGTAATACTTTTCTATTTGTTAATGACATTTTATGCTGATTTATAGGTGCACATACATCAACAAAGCAGCTTAACAAGTTTTTTTTTTATTTATAAACTTATTTATTTTACACGGATTGTACAAATAGTTAATCAAAGCACTCTATATGGCTCCGATGAAGGCGTTCGGTAGTCTGTATGGTTGGAGGAAACCGGAGAACCCGGAGAAAACCACCGGCCTTGGACGGGCAACTACAATCCACTCTCATAGCCACACCGGGGATCGAACGCGGGTCGCCAGCGGAGAGAGCCGAGCGTTTTATCCCTCGACTGTCCACGCCCCTTAGCTAGTTTTAAGTCCTTAAACTTGATTTTTCTTTCTAAAAAATACAGAATAAGGAACTAATTTGTGAAGCTGAAGGGTAAAGAATGAATAAAGTGATGGATCATGATTGAAACTTGCAATTCATGGAATCTTTTGGTATATTAATTATTTTTACTGACTACCTTCAGCAAATGGACACGCCGAGACAATCCGGTACATCCTGACGCTTGAAGGCGCTGGTGAAGCAGTGCGCATGCGTGATGTTAGAGGTAACAGCGCTGCACATGATGCGGCTGAACACGGCCATATGGACTGCCTCAAACTTATGATTGATGCTGGATTGGACATTTATCTCCGAGATGAGGTATAAAATTAAAATTTAATGTATATTTTCTTGAATTAAAAAAGAGCGACCAAGAGTTTAAAACGACTATTCACTCTGCCGACACAAGCTGACAGATGTACATTGTTCATATAGCAATACTAAATGAAAGTATTTTAAGCTGTTACCTGACGAAACGACGTAAATCGGAATCAACTTATCATTGCTGATTATGAGGAGTATCATAATGATGGTGATTATTAATAGCATATTAACTAGCATATCATCCCCTATTGCATTGGGACAGGTCCGAGGGATTTGAGCCGGTTTTGTTCATGATTAGTTTTTTTTTACAGGGTCGAGGTAACATTAGCCGAGATTAGGCTACTGCTGGTCCGAGTTGACATGGGCTGAAATAAATGGTGTAGTTTTTGATAGATGGCCTCTATGAGCCCTCAAATTTCTCAAGGTGAATGGAAAAGGTATTGTCATTATTATTATTATTATTATTATTATTATTATCATTATTATTATTAATATTCATTTTTCCAGCTCGGCGACACGCCATATTCATTGGCACTTAGAAGCAGTAGCACGGAATGCGCGATGTACGTCAAGTCGCTGACTGGTGGCGAAGTCGTCGATCCAGATTCTGTCATGGGCGCAATCAGGAGCACTCTGGCATCAGGTCTGTTTATACATCAGGTTTCTGATCAGGAGCACGCTGGCATCAGGTCCGTTTATACATCAGGTTTCTGATCAGGAGCACGCTGGCATCAGGTCCGTTTATACATCAGGTTTCTGATCAGGAGCACGCTGGCATCAGGTCCGTTTATACATCAGGTTTCTGAACAGGAGCACGCTGGCTTCAGGTGTGTTTATACATCAGGTTTATGATCAGCAGCACGCTGGTATCAGGTCTGTTTATACATCAGGTGTTTGATCAGGAGCACGCTGGGATCAGGTCTGTTTATACATCAGGTGTTTGATCAGGAGCATGCTGGTATCAGGTCTGTTTATACATCAGGTGTTTGATCAGGAGCATGCTGGCATCAGGTGTTTATACGTCAGGTTTATGATCAGCAGCACGCTGGGATCAGGTCCGTTTATACATCAGGTTTCTGATCAGGAGCATGCTGGTATAAGGTCTGTTTATACATCAGGTGTTTGATCAGGAGCACGCTGGGATCAGGTCTGTTTATACATCAGGTGTTTGATCAGCAGCACGCTGGGATCAGGTCTGTTTATACATCAGGTGTTTGATCAGGAGCATGCTGGCATCAGGTGTTTATACATCAGGTTTATGATCAGCAGCACGCTGGGATCAGGTCTGTTTATACATCAGGTTTCTGATCAGGAGCAAGCTGGTATCAGGTCTGTTTATACATCAGGTGTTTGATCAGGAGCACGCTGGGATCAGGTCTGTTTATTCATCAGGTTTCTGATTAGGAGCACGCTGGCATCAGGTCCGTTTATACCTCAGGTTTCTGATCAGGAGCACGCTGGCATCAGGTGTTTATACATCAGGATTATGATCAGCAGCACGCTGGGATCAGGTCTGTTTATACATCAGGTTTCTGATCAGGAGCACGCTAGGATCAGGTGTTTATACATCAGGTGTTTGATCAGCAGCACGCTGGGATCAGGTGTTTATACATCAGGTTTATGATCAGCAGCACGCTGGGATCAGGTCTGTTTATACATCAGGTTTCTGATCAGGAGCACGCTGGCATCAGGTCGGTTTATACATCAGGTGTTTGATCAGCAGCACGCTGGGATCAGGTCTGTTTATACATCAGGTTTCTGATCAAGAGCACGCTGGGATCAGGTCTGTTTATTCATCAGGTTTCTGATCAGGAGCACGCTGGCATCAGGTGTTTATACATCAGGTTTATGATCAGCAGCACGCTGGGATCAGGTCTGTTTATACATCAGGTTTCTGATCAGGAGCACGCTGGCATCAGGTGTTTATACAGCAGGTGTTTGATCAGCAGCACGCTGGGATCAGGTCTGTTTATACATCAGGTTTCTGATCAGGAGCACGCTGGGATCAGGTCTGTTTATTCATCAGGTTTCTGATCAGGAGCACGCTGGCATCAGGTGTTTATACATCAGGTTTATGATCAGCAGCACGCTGGGATCAGGTCTGTTTATACATCAGGTTTCTGATCAGGAGCACGCTGGCATCAGGTGTTTATACATCAGGTGTTTGATCAGCAGCACGCTGGGATCAGGTCTGTTTATACATCAGGTTTCTGATCAGGAGCACGCTGGGATCAGGTCTGTTTATTCATCAGGTTTCTGATCAGGAGCACGCTGGCATCAGGTGTTTATACATCAGGTTTATGATCAGCAGCACGCTGGGATCAGGTCTGTTTATACATCAGGTTTCTGATCAGGAGCACGCTGGCATCAGGTGTTTATACATCAGGTGTTTGATCAGCAGCACGCTGGGATCAGGTCTGTTTATACATCAGGTTTCTGATCAGGAGCACGCTGGGATCAGGTCTGTTTATTCATCAGGTTTCTGATCAGGAGCACGCTGGCATGAGGTGTTTATACATCAGGTTTATGATCAGCAGCACGCTGGGATCAGGTCTGTTTATACATCAGGTTTCTGATCAGGAGCACGCTGGCATCAGGTGTTTATACATCAGGTGTTTGATCAGCAGCACGCTGGGATCAGGTCTGTTTATACATCAGGTTTCTGATCAGGAGCACGCTGGAATCAGGTCTGTTTATTCATCAGGTTTCTGATCAGGAGCACGCTGGCATCAGGTCCGTTTATACATCAGGTTTCTGATCAGGAGCACGCCGGCATCAGATGTGTTTATACATCAGGTTTATGATCAGGAGCACGCTGGCATCAGGTCTGTTTATACATCAGGTGTTTGATCAGGAGCACGCTGGCATCAGGTCCGTTTATACATCAAGTTAATGATCAGCAGCACGCTGGGATCAGGTCTGTTTATACATCAGGTGTTTGATGTGGAGCACGCTGGGATCAGGTCTGTTTATACATCAGGTTTCTGATCAGGAGCACGCTGGCATCAGGTCCATTTATACATCAGGTTTCTGATCAGGAGCACGCCGGCATCAGGTCCGTTTATACATCAGGTTTCTGATCAGGAGCACGCTGGGATCAGGTGTTTATACATCAGGTTTATGATCAGCAGCACGCTGGTATCAGGTCTGTTTTATACATCAGGTGTTTGATCAACAGCACGCTGGGATCAGGTCTGTTTATACATCAGGTTTCTGATCAGGAGCACGCTGGCATCAGGTCCGTTTATACATCAGATTTCTGATCAGGAGCACGCTGGCATCAGGTGTGTTTATACATCAGGTTTATGATCAGCAGCACGCTGGGATTAGGTCTGTTTATACATCAGGTGTTTGATCAGGAGCACGCTGGGATCAGGTCAGTACATACATCAGGTTTCTGACCAGGAGCACGCTGGCATCAGGTCCGTTCATACATCAGGTTTCTGATCAGGAGCACGCTGGCATCAGGTGTGTTTATACATCAGGTTTATGATAAGCAGGACGCTGGGATCAGGTCTGTTTATACATCAGGTGTTTGATCAGGAGCACGCTGGTATCAGGTCTGTTTAAACATCAGGTTTTTGATCAGGAGCACGCTGGCATCAGGTCCGTTTATACATCAGGTTTCTGATCAGGAGCACGCTGGCATCAGGTGTGTTTATACATCAGGTTTATGATCAGCAGCACGCTGGGATCAGGTCTGTTTATACATCAGGTGTTTGATCAGGAGCACGCTGGCATCAGGTCTGTTTATACATCAGGTGTTTTATCAGGAGCACGCTGGTATCAGGTCTGTTTATAATTCAGGTTTCTGATCAGGAGCACGCTGGTATCAGGTCTGTTTATGCATCAGGTTTCTGATCAGGAGCACTCTGGCATCAGGTCTGTTTATACATCAGGTTTCTGATCAGGAGCACGCTGGTATCAGGTCTGTTTATACATCAGGTTTCTGATCAGGAGCACGCTGGTATCAGGTCTGTTTATACATCCGGTGTTTGATGAGAAGCACGCTGGTATCAGGTTTGTTTATGCATCAGGTTTCTGACCAGGAGCACGCTGGTATCAGGTTTGTTTATGCATCAGGTTTCTGATCAGGAGCACGCTGGTATCAGGTCTGTTTATGCATCAGGTTTCTGATCAGGAGCACGCTGGTATCAGGTCTGTTTATACATCAGGTTTCTGATCAGAAGCATGCTGGTATCAGGTTTGTTTATGCATCAGGTTTCTGATCGGGAGCACGCTGGTATCAGGTTTGTTTATGCATCAGGTTTCTGATCAGGAGCACGTTGGTATCAGTTCTGTTTACACATCAGGTTTCTGATCAGGAGCACGCTGGTATCAGGTCTGTTTATAATTCAGGTTTCTGATCAGGAGCACGCTGGTATCAGGTCTGTTTATACATCAGGTGTTTGATCAGGAGCACGCTGGCATCAGGTCTGTTTATACATCAGGTTTCTGATCAGGAGCACGCTGGTATCAGGTCTGTTTATACATCAGGTGTTTGATCAGGAGCACGCTGGTATCAGGTCTGTTTATACATCAGGTTTCTGATCAGGAGCACGCTGGTATCAGGTCTGTTTATACATCAGGTGTTTGATCAGGAGCACGCTGGCATCAGGTCTGTTCATACATCAGGTGTTTGATCAGGAGCACGCTGGTATCAGGTCTGTTTATGCATCAGGTTTCTGATCAGGAGCACGCTGGTATCAGGTCTGTTTATGCATCAGGTTTCTGATCAGGAGCACGCTGGCATCAGGTCTGTTTATACATCAGGTTTCTGATCAGGAGCACGCTGGTATCAGGTCTGTTTATACATCAGGTTTCTGATCAGGAGCACGCTGGTATCAGGTCTGTTTATACATCCGGTGTTTGATCAGAAGCACGCTGGCATCAGGTCTGTTTATACATCAGGTTTCTGATCAGGAGTACGCTGGCATCAGGTGTGTTTAAACATGAAGTTTCTGACCAGGAGCACACTGGTATCAGGTCTGTTTATGCATCAGGTTTCTGATCAGGAGCACTCTGGCATCAGGTCTGTTTATACATCAGGTTTCTGATCAGGAGCACGCTGGTATCAGGTCTGTTTAAACATCAGGTTTATGATCAGGAGCACGCTGGCACCAGGTCTGATTATAGAACAGTTTAAGATTAAAAGCACGCTAGCAAGGTTCCCTGTTCAAATCTGCTTAAGACTGTAGGAAAGTAGTGAAATATATATGAACCCCCAAGGGTCAGCTCTAACTGTTATCTCTGATTTTCCATGAGTGCCTATCACAAATCTGAAAGTTGTAAAGTTTTATTCAAATACATTCATTGTCATACGGATTCCTTCATCCATAATCAGTAAAGAATGCCAGCTGTCCACATAACACGTTAACACTTATTTCAATGAACTTGCTGATTATACATCAATGATCGAGGATTTTAAGTCATAATTTTTTTCTTTGTTTCAGACAATGTGCCGAATATGGTAGGTGATGCTATTTCATCGAGAAGTGTTGCTCGTCTGAAAAGAATAGGCATCGGAAGCAAGAAGAGGTCAAAGGTGAGTAGTTTCCTGCTCAGGCACTGAGTGTGACGAGGACATTAGTATTATAATACCTCGGTAATATCAAGATAAGCCACCACATATATGATGTAATGTTTTTAATGTCAGCTATTCACCTGCATTATGTGTAGAATTTATGTGGTCTGGTTTGTTATGCATACATATTGATGGACTTTATAAGTAATTCCTGCAAAAAAAAAGGTTTTATAACATCCCCGTGACGGACGTACCAGCTTTTTTTATCTACAATCTGTCAAACACGGTAAATGTGTTAAGAAAAAAAGAACTTCTGGTAAGGTATGGGAAGCAGAGACAAGGCCCAATATTTACATGGAAGGGTTCTTTATGGGCTCCTTGCCAATCAAGTGTACCCTTGCGGAGCTGCCATTGCGGCATTACGGCTGTATCAATATACTGATATATCGATACATATCGATACCCCACATCGATACTGTTACCGATACGCCTTGCATGGTGTATCGTCGTTCAGATGAAAAAAAAAACAACTGCTCACAAATATAGATACAAAGGATACATCCTAACCTAAACTATAATTAGAGTTATTAATAAAGCTTAAGCTGTTTTTTATTTCTTAAATTGACCTTTTAAGACTGAAATAACGTCACGTATTCTCGTGTGATCGACTGGATAAGAAATATATATTGTTATGGGGTGACATAAAAGCGGACCGAACTGTCTCGCTAGTGAAGCTTGCTTTTCTAGCGAAGCGGTTGGTGCGCCGAACATGTGCGCCACCGACATGGGTTCGAAACCCGGATCGGCCCAACGTTTTCCCTTGAACAGTTTGTCTTCGTAACAAAATGGGGGCTGGTCCAGGATGACGGTAAAATTTGTGGCCCAGGGAATAAGCTCACCAAAGCGTGACTCCTGGGATAGTTAGTCTTGTTCTGATAGCAGAACACTCTTAAGAGGGGGTGTGTTACGGGGTGACATAAAAGCGAACCGAACTGTCTCGCTAGTGAACCTTGCTTTTTTTTTGCACGCCGGACTTGTGCGCCACCGTTATGGGTTCGAATCCCGGAGAGGCCCAGAAGTTTTCCCTTAAAAATTTGTCTTCGTAACAAAAAGGGGGCTCGTCCAACGTGACGGTAAATTTTGTGTCCCAGGAAATAAGCTCACCAAAGTGTGACTCCTGGGATAATTAGTCTTGTTTTGATAGCCGAACGCGCATAAGAGGGGGTGTGTTAGGGGTGACATAAAAGCGGACTGAACTGTCTCACTAGTAAAGCTTGCTTTTCTAGCAAGCGGTTGGTACACCGGACATGTGCGCCACCGACAGTGGTTCGAATTCCGGATTGGCCCAACGTTTTCCCCATAACATTTTGTCTTCGTAACAATATATATACAGTTCTCGGCGCTTAAATGACAAATGACATCGCGTGTGAGCGATGATAAACAAATATTACGGTCTTTTTATTTTTGTTTAAGACAATATTTATTCACAAAAATGATACACAAAGAACAATGAAGCGTATCGTCAATACTTATCGGGAATCGCTTTAAATATATCGCAATACATATTGTACCTGAACAGGCTGACCCATACCCAGCTATATGAGGCATGTTTTATGGATTCTGTTTTGTACTATTAGTTCGGTTACGCAATTTATTATGCTAAAATATATCATGAAATATGAATCGTTAACATTGCTAAATGAACGCGGAATACAATATAATAAGCACGTCCTTGCGTAAAATATACTACCACTCACGCATGATACGTCTAAAATGTATCCATGCAGGGCCAGTTGCAGTTGCTTCTTTGGAGTAAGATTTGATATACAAAAGTGTCTGCGTGAGAAAAATTTATAAAACTCTCCCGCCCAAGGGCGTGTCTGCAAAGACAAACAAGCATGCATAGAGAGGACAGAAAGATATGGTTTTAAAATATCCACTGTAACTGCACACTGAGTACTGCACAGCACGAGAGTACGAATCCGCTGGTTAGGGTTTGTGGGCGTCATAATCTGCCACCCACATTGCCCCCTGGCTTCTAAATACCCCAGCGGCGTAGGTATAAATGTAGTGATGATGGTGTAACGTATATGCATGGAAAACTTGCGGGATATACGTAGGCCTGGAGAGTCAGGCGTAGAGTATAGGATTGCACATTAATTAATTATTAGTGACAAGAAGTGGCTGTACACTGGGGTGGTCAGCTAGAACATGATACGTTTGGTATGTAGGAACTAGGAACCCATGGGGGATAGGGCGAGTCAGGGGTCTGCTGCAGGACATACAAGTGTAGGGATTCGAGCTGGCTGGTCAACTCTACCATGTTTGCTGTACACCGCTCTTGCTCATAGTAAAGGTGTCTTACATGATCCATCCGAGTTTTTGGTTTATCGACGACCTTAAGAACCCAAAGCGAACCCAATAGTCGTTACAATGGTAATGTAAGTGCGTTCAAATAGGATGGACACGATTTTCAAGGCAAATTATTTCTAGGCACATAAACGAAGGTGATTTTGTGGTAAGGACTTCACGGAATAAGTACTCTTTAAAACATATGCATGTAAAATGTAAACAGAGGGTATGCAACAGATTTTGATTTTTTTAAGATGGACAGTGGAGAAAAGTAGTCCCGGCCGTCCCACACCGCCTTACTGGAAGAGGTTCGTTTTGAGTAGAAACGACCTCTGGCGGGAGGATGAGGTAATAACTCACCGACTCTAAAGCCTGCATAAATGACCTGGTATAATGTCTCATTCATGAACAGAAGATTATTGCACTGTTAACAGCATGATTTACTCTGCAGAAAATAAAAGAGAGTAGCAAACCATCTAGGGATACATTCAAAAGTTCAAGTTCCGGGGGTGAAACTGTACAGGGGGAGTTCATATTGCGCGACCCTCAACATGGCAGACAGAACCGGGTGTTTACTCGCACACAGCGTAAGTGAAGCATCTGTCCGTTGTATCTTAATCATTTTCAGGATTTCAATAACATGAAATGATAATGAGGAAAGTATTCAAGAGGCTGATTTAATTTTCAAAAAGTCATTACTTTTTGTTACCGTGATTTGGATCGAGACCGATAAGTACAGTTCTACGACATGTCCAACTTCTGACTACTTAATTATATCCATTTACATCATATTCCTGCGACCTGGCAATAGCATTTAATTCCCATGCCTTTAATATGTCAAGATTTTCCAAACTGATAATTTATATTTTTTATTAAGCGACGCTTCAGACTGTAGCGTTACTAGCCGAAGATGCTGTGACGTCATCGAGCAAAGAATCCGGACACGAAGACGCATCGACGTAAGTGCATTTCAAGTGTACACTTAAAGCAGAAGGAAATTGGTCTTAGAAACATTCAAATTTGTCACTAAGATATTATTTATTTAGTATCGATCTGAACATTTGATAAGTTGTTAATTACACCTGAGTCTACAAAACGATTACATGTATATATAATCATACGACATACCTGATTCCAAAACTACTTATTTTAGCTCAGAGGACGATTCATCACACGGTGCCCATACAAGTAACTATCAACCTCGTACGTACCGGGCCATGTATAAAAAGAACTGCAAGACCAACGGGTACCAGTCGTCGTTAAAGAGAAGTGACATACAAATAGAAACTGCTCTGCCGCCGAATCAGCAAGAAAACAGGGCGGTAACTAAAGATCTGCGTCTAACCAGGAAGGCTTGGTTCGCTGATGTCAGCGCTTTTGAGCGAGTTATTGATAAAAAAGCAAGGTCAACTACAGAAGTACTGAACCCCCGAAATGAAAACCTACTACAGACAAAAGGAGAGGAAGGTAGGGAACGATTGAATGTTCAAGGAAAAGTAGGTAATGTTTCTATGGTGACGATAAAAGTTCCTCCTCCTCCCCGTGAGCCTGCGCCTACAACTCCCCGCAGGGAGCAACAGGAACAGCATAACCACTCCATGCATTATCGCACCGATATTCCAGCGACTAAAAGCAGGGCCTCCGACACTGACCACATATACATGGATGTTACTGACTCGTACACCACCAGAGACCAGCTACCAACACATCCACCACCATTGCCTCCTACCCGCCAGGGGGCAGCAGTGTTTGTAGCACATGATGATGAAGATTTCCGGGATCCAGTTTACCAAGAATCATACTCTTCATCCATTCCTTCTACCAATTTTACCAAAGACTCTTGTAAATCCCATGATGACGTCACCTGTGAACGGATAAATGTTTATCCACAATCAGACCTTCGCCTCAGAAATCCTGGTGCGTCTGATAAAGATTCGCAAACAGGATTATCCACCCCGTTTACTGTTCCCAAAGAAACAAGCCCAACTCACACCGATGTCCCGGAACCGCCTCCTCCTCCTCCCATTCTGCATCCCGTGAAATCATACCCATTAATCAAACGACTTCATCGCTCCGGCAACCACGCCAGAAGCAAGTCATTTGGGGTGCGGGAAAAGCCGCAAGATGCGGACAATACGGCCGTTGAGGAAGGATCGCTACCCGGCGCACCCGCGTGCGCTCCAAAAATTGCTAAGATACGTGACATGCTTGACAGAAGTGGTATTATTGCCAGCTGTTACAATAAATTCAAGTCTGAGGCTGCCAAAAGAGGTGACTTTATGGATTCAGAGAACCAGACCGCCGATCCAGCATCAGGTCTGGCGCACAGGCACGCGCAACCAGCATTGTTATCTTCTCATAATGAGGCACATCATGGGTTTTACCATGGCTTTTCCAAAAATGATTCAAATGCACATGAGAACAATGACGCTGGCACATCTACACGAAGTGCCAAGGCTTTGCAACGCAAGGAGTCCTTCAGAATCAAGTACAGTGAAGGTAGGGAAAACCCACTTTAATCAACCAGACTCAAGATTAACAATGAGGACCAGTTCATTATCTCAATGATGTAATCAAATTCCACAATTGTTATCAAAGGAGCGAGACATTCACTTGGTATACGGGAAACTTTATATCCCTTCACCAGAGATAACTGATGAAGGGATTGAAAATTTCCACGAATGCTATGAATCCCCCTACTCTCTGTTCGTCAAATCAATTCATTATTGCTTCAGCTACTGCACTTTAAGTGACAGCTTTTTTGGGTCTTACGGTACACATTTGGGTGTTTGTGGGGCGATTCCACCGAAAAAAAACTTTTTTTTGTATGTGGCCTTACCTTGAATACATGTGCATGTAGCGACAGTCATAAAAGCGATTGCGAATCCCAGTAGTTGGCAGAAAGCCAACACGGCAGCAGTGCTTCTAAATACGCCAGCGGCGTGGGTATAAATTTATGTAATGAAGAGAGTTATGTAGTCGTTCAGATATATGTGTTGGGTAAGCATTGTTCCAAGGCCTATAACATAAACCCGGGTGATTTTATGTCAACGACTTCACGGAATAAGAAAATTTTGTAAGCATACGCGTGTGAAATGTAAACAGAAAGAGAGTCCTGGTGACGTAACAAATTTTGATTTCGAATGGAAACGACATCTTGCGGAAATTTTTGCTCAATGGTCGGACCCGACACCCTTGAAAAAACCCTATAAGCTCAGATAGACAGTCATTGGTTTCAAAATCAAACCGCTTCAATTAAATGCAGTCCCCAGTCCTGGCTAAAAAATGTCTTGCTGGCACCACCTGTTATACAACTCTGTGAGGTAAAGATTAATACAGCGAATGATCACAAGTTCATTGCATTTCGGTGGGTTCAGAGACTGTATACCAGAGGTTGTATTTAATGCTATTCTTTCTCGAAAATAGATGCCATGCAGAGTCTGAGCGCGTCCTTGTCTAACAGAGCACAAGGCGGGTCTGTCTTACCGGACCCTCGTTCCGGCAAGCTTTATGAGTTCAACCCGGACCCACCAGCTGAACTGGAGATCTTCTTTAAGGTGAGAATGACTTTAAAGGCAGACATTAAAGTGAGACATTTTGCCATCCTCATACATACAGTGGAACCCCACACTTACCACCACCTCCAGGATTGATCAAGTCGTCTCAATTAGGGGTGGTCGTATTTGGGAAATTCTAAGTTACCTGGATCATATATTCGGGACCAAGTAAAGTTGGCGTAATAATGGGGCGATCGCAATTGTGTGGTGGTCGCAGGATGGAATTCTACTATATACATTTTTTTTTTAAATTGCAGAGGCTTTACTGTTAAAAAAAGTAAACAAGAAACGTAAATCTAGGGTTTTATGACTGTGACAGTGTTGCGCAATATATATGTCTAAAGTTTACTAAACTTACTTATTTCATAATGACTCTGCTGTTTCATCGGAATTTTTAATCCCGAGATTACGAGACGTATCGTTTTAATGGAACCTCTCGTACCCTGTTTCCCATACTACAAATTCATGTAATACAACAACTAAATGAATAAACTTCATTAAGTGTAAACGAAATTCTTAGAGGGAGGTCGCAGAATGCTCAGTAGAGAAACAAAACTGCCAAGGAAATAGTTAATATAACAATTTATAATAATCTCCATGTTATGTTAATGTTTTAATTTCAAATGAAAGCATACATCTTTATGTTCCATTATAGAAAAGAAGAGGAACAGAATTCTGAGGGTGTCAAGTCTGGATATTTGTAACTGGATTCAGTACCAGAGCCTACTTGAATTGACAACCACAGCCCTGTGCTCCTCCACTTACGTACTGATTATGCTAATGAGCCCCAAAAACGCTCCTACTTTCTATGTCTATCGTTGCGAGAGCTGTGTATAAGACAATGTGACGTCACAAACACGACACAAAGGTCGGTGGTGGATGACGTCGTATTGGCTACCGTCATCAAGTGGCATTGCTATGTCTCTGTTCCTCAGGGATGAATATATATATATATATATATATATATATATATATATATATATATATCATATACATGATTATTTACCTCCAAAGAATTCAGTGCAAGATAAGACAATGTTACTCGGCGGAATAGCTCCTGCAGCCTTTGGCCTAGAATTTTTTTATACTGCTTCCTTTGTGTAAAAAATATCCCGAAAAATCATGCTGACACGGGTAATGGTATAGACTACATGTGTTCTGTTTGGGAAAGTCACCCATATTATGCAAATTTTGAGCTTGACAGGTGATTATTTACATTGCCAACTTGCAACTATTCTGCTAATGATTACTCTTTGAATGAATATGCGATGAAGTTCATTTGGTTCATTGGCTTAACCGTGTTTGCAAATTAGTACTGGGAGATTACAATCCCGAGCAACAGCATCGGAGTACTGATCGTATATCTGTGTATTTATCGAGTAAGAACATCAAGGTGAGGAAAAACCTTGAAACAAATGAGCTTTGTTAAAGACAAAACGGTTTTATATATGTAATGGAAAGGATAACCGAATATCACAAGTACTGTCAAGTACCTGTCAAATTAGTCTACAGAGGAGCCCCAAGTGACAACCTGCGTTCGCATTGGACTTTCAAACATTTTAAGCTGCTGCTTTGTAACATGTAATGTATGGTCCACGATATAATGATAAAATGAAAGTGTGCAATCCATCACACTCATGTCAGCGTGACGTCAGAAATGCAAGTATGTTTGTGGCATCTTGATGCATCATTCGAAGGACTTGACTGCTACATAACTACACTTCTACCTGCCAGACCGACATTAATTATGTTTTCCACTACAAAATGTAACATAAAACATCATTCCATGTCTTGATAGAGGTAAAGTTCTGTGGGAGGAACTTATGAATGAACCATACATTATCTAATTTACCAGCACTACCTATTCTAGGCTTGGCCGTGTAAAAACACAGCTGGCCCACCGACGACTCTGATTTGCATTACCGGCTGTCCAGTCTAAACAACACTTTTAGCTAGCCGTCCTACAGGTGTTCTCAAATCTTTTTTCCTCCTGCATTACAACGTCTTACAGCTATATGAGGCGGTATTTCTAGTTATTGTAGATTTACAAAAGGAACTGTATGTATCGGTAATCTTTACGCTGGCGTGTTGTTGTCATTGGTTATATATATAAGAGATTTTACACGGCATTGTGGATCATTATGACACCAAATCTAGTAATGTACCAACAAAAAATAAATAAATGATGGTGCAAAATAGATACGAACCAATTTGTTTTCAAGATTTTAATAGCAACAGAAAGCCTTTACATTATTTGGACAAGCTTAAAACGTCATGAAGAAATCATTATAAATGCAACTGTATTTTTGTATTCTGTAAGTCAAGAGCAACCTGAGATATTCCTTGTACATTTCACAAAATTATGTTTGTTTAAACTGATGTTTTATTTAAACAACCCGCCTTGTCAGGATCAAAGAATTTGAACTCTCGTATACAGTTGATTCGAAAATTAAGTACGTATATCATAAGGAATTATAAAAAATACAGTAAATTTATACATGTTTATCTGAATGTGCATTGCACTGAATTTTATCAGCTGAAGTACATGTATTCAGCTAACATAGCTGAATTCAGCTGACAATAACGGTACATATGTTGAATGTTGACTGTGTCTTGCACAGAGTTTGATTGGGTGTTTACAGTGTCACGTGATAATGTGTGGGTCACGTGGTCTATCCTTTGGCTTTCTTGTCTGGACACCGACTCCTCCTCAGTAGTATAAGGTAATGGAAAGCCACTGTGGAAGAAAACACGACATCAGCTGACTAATCGGTTATGAATATAATTGAATAGACACACAGGCAGAGAGAGAGAGAGAGAGAGAGAGAGAGAGAGCTATGCAGATATTAACATCTACTCCTGCGACTCATAATAATAATAATAATAATAATAATAATAACAAAATTACAATGATAATATTAATGTGATGAAATTACATATGTGCATACTTATGAGTTACACCTTACCAAGTAATTATTTAGCCAGTGCTATGAAAAAAAGTCAGACTGTTGTTATGCCTTCAACACGGACATTTTAGTTCGGTCTGTGCATGTGAAAAGTTTACACGCATGGCGCTGCTATTGACATGTACGTTTGGGACTTTTAGTATAATGAAACCGAGGGATTACGACCACCAACAGGAACTCGATAAGTGGTTGCATTTTCGATTTGGTCGTATAAACCAGGACTGATATAAAGAGCTAAAGATAATTGGGACCGTGAAAAAGGGGTCGTTATTTTGAGATGGTCGCTTAACTGAGGTGGCCGTTAGGCGAAATTTTTAAGTAGCTGCCTATAGGCCACTCGCTTTCTTACCGTTTCAAGGTCCAACTCCGCTTTCCCCTCAATTCCATCCTGGCTATGTTTCATAAAAGCCCCTTCAAAAATCAAACATGCTTTAAATGAATATTATGATTACAGTAAAAAGAACATGTGATGTCCTGACGTGTGCCATCTAGGGCGTGTGCAGCCAATGTGACCTGTTCTTCTCGAAGTTTCTTATATATTTGTGGAAAACTAATAACTACGCATGTATGTGCTAAAACTTTTTGAGTGGGTATAGGCCTACTTTTTATACTGGAGATAAATGACGATAAACAATTATAAACAAGTTGTTGTCAATATTTCTCATTATCAAGTTATCTGAAATTATAATAAATACTTCATATACCTCAAGGTTTCATGTTAAAAAGCTGGGAATTTATAGTCTTATCCAATTTTGTATGTATTTAAAAAATATAAATAAGATTAAATAAAGAATAAACAGAAAAGCAAAATAATTGGGTAATATGAATATGAAAATATAGAGAAATATATATTTAAATATGAAAAGACATAAATTACATATCGGTTTTATCTTTATTTTTTTATAATTATGCCCTACAGACTTATAGCGTAGCAGAAGAAGTGGAAAAACTACCATGCTGTGTGACTTACGGTACATGACCACCAGTTTAGAGAGACAGTGGACAAAATCCTCCAGACTAAGCTTTCTCTTCTTCCCGCCATACCGACGGACGATGGCGCCCAGGGCTTCGCGGCTGATACTAAACCCTGTGTAAAGGCAAACACTTATTTCACACTACATAATACTTACATGAATGAGCTTTACAGTACACAAATGTGTGTCGCTCAACTGAATATCGATTAACCGATGTTTCGTTTCAATTTTGAATGCCTGATCGTTCATTCCCCTACTATGTTTCACTATCCGATAACTTCTTTCAAACCGGATATGGGGTATATTTCATCCACATTTGCATTGATCAATATGACATACCGAACTTTAATTTCTGTCGTTTATTTTCAACTTTATATCGAATATCCGATCTTTAATTTAATCCGTACATTCATTAAGCGAACACTGATCATTTGAAATTTGTGGGGTTTTTTTTACCTCTACATTGACCCTCCACATACATGTGCATGTCTCATTCTAATTCAAATGTCCATAATATGAACACAACTATTCTGTGAAAATGAGGGTTTGCCTAAGATATAATTCTATTTATTCTATAATTAGGACCTATCGATACCAAACGGGGGACAATTCCATCAATAGATCAAAATTTTTTTTCATGCAATTTCAACAATTTACAATTATTAGACACACCTTTGGAAAAATAATAAATTTGATTTTTATGTATCTATTTTAGGAATAAACTGAACTAAGACCTCAAGAAGAAGATTCCAAAATTATTAAGGTAAAGAGTCTAATTTTGTCATAGGAAAAAGTTAATAAATTTGAACACTGCATATTATGCGAACTGCGCCTTTTATTTAAATTGCAACGAAAACACCATTTGGCTTACAGACTCCGAACTTCCCGGTATAAATAAATGGCATGGAATAATCTGAGAAATTCTTGCCTATTTTGTTGAAAACTTTCTTCAGTTCCTGTGTCTCAATGCCTCCTGTTTTATCTTTGTCGTAGGAATCAAAGGCGCCCTGTAAATAAAATTAGGTGATTGTAATTATACATTTGATAACATTATATGGTAACCATTATCTGTATGTCGTGATTTATCTGCACCTTGTATCCAAATTTAAGACAGAACAAAATATATACAGACCCCTCACACTTGAGCGTTGTGCAGGCGATTGGACGCGACAGACGCCACGTTTTCAAGACACGCGATTAGAACGCGTTTTCAAGAGAGTCCGCGTTTTGGCAGATATGAACGGAAGTTGCGAAACGTCGGGCGGAGGCGCCCTTGTTACCAGTTTTTTTTTACTGTATTTTACTGTAGTTTCGTTTTGCCGAGTTTGCTTGGTAGTCACCTGTGGTGGTCATTTCAACCCATCGCGTCTCTGCACACTTGTTCACTCGTTGTCTGTATTCTCGTGCGTTTGTAGGCTGTTTTATGCATTGTCATGCGATTTGGCTGAATTGTTTCAGATTATTTCACAACGCTAGAAAACACTAAAATGTAATGACCGCCTATGTTTTGACTTTTCCCTCCTCGCAGAGCGTAGATAATCGTTGCTGTTTGAATTCTTGTGGAAAGGGACGTCTGAATATTATTGATTTAAAATATTGATTATTCAAATTAAAAACAAAAGAGAAGTGTCCAAAGAGTATGTAATTTTCTAAGCCTATATATATTTGGGAAACAAAACAGGGTAGTTAAATCATTAAATCACTTTGAATTAGGCTTAGGTAATCTTTTGTATCTATTTCCAATAAATTAACCTATGATTACATCTGTTGTATAATTGCTCTATGATACGTTTAGTTACTTTTTTTTATCTTAAAGGTTTCGTTTAACATACCACCATAAAAACATACATTTTACAACTAAAACTCCGTTCATATATGTCACCAATAAGTATGTGTCACCTGTCAAGGGGTTCAGTATTTTGGCAAGCGATAAATTTACCAATTCACAAAGGTATAAAAATTCCACAATTGCACAAAGGGTTGAGGGCATGGGTGGCGGGTAGTAACCTTAAAATCCGAAAAAAAGCCCTGAGAAAAAGGCATTTTCTCCAAGTGAAGAGGACGGAGGAGTCGAACCCCCCGTCTTTGGATCCCCCGCGCCCATCATTATAATCCATCACGGGTAAGACCTTCGTCGATTGTCATGTTGGTTAAGATTTTTCAGCTATCACGTGGAATTCTCTTTCTTCAATCAGTACTGTAATCTGTAATATAATATGAAGATATTAGAGAAATGTATGTGGTTAGCGATATATTACAAGATGATAATTCAATATACTCACGATCCAGACTTTCATTTCTTTGACCATTTTTCTGAACTCCTTAAGGTCTACCGTACCATTTCTGTTTTTCTGAATAAAAATTAAGGAGAAGGATACGCACACAAGAAGTGTTTATCATCAAACACATAGTCATTCACTGCAGGAGTCTATAATATGCATCTCCTGACCACTGCTTATGCTCTAACGGAATGAACACGAGTACAGGCCTCAAAGGTGTTCTCCTTTTAAATATAACGGTTATTGGTGAATTGACCACTAATATATTTGTCGACAGGTACATGCAGGCACGGGCCAAACAAAATTATGAATTTTTCCCGGTAAAATAGAGTGGCATTTTCTTGAAAACTGAATAAGTATTTTATAAGAGGATGTGTATAAATTGTATATGGTCAACAAATGTACTAAATACAACAAAACTAATGGTTTTTTTTTTATCTTGAAGAGATTAACAGTTTTAATGAATGTATTACTGACATTTTTACTGAAACAAAAAGATTAATAAATTGTGCAGAGAAAAAAATCGGGCTGCAGAACCGTAAATCCAAACTCTCGTCTGTCTGTCATATCGGGAGTGAATTTTGAAACATTATCAGCCTGCACGTCATGTCAAAGGTCTTGAGACCATTGTTTGTAAAATTTACAATAGGAAATGTTCTGCATTATTATACATTTAGACATACATACATAAAGGCAGAGCTACATATATACATATGTAGACCGCTAGACAGACAGACAAACCCGAATGCACTATGAGGTTCGGGGTGGAAAGCTGGCAGAGTTGTACCACACCGAGAGCAGTGTATAATATCTTACGAAAACAAACAGCACATCTTGCAAGTAATCTCACACAATGAAATGCGTAAAGGATACGTCCACCATCGAGATGAGACTTCGTGCTGACTCGATGCCGAACTGTCCTTTCGTCCCGGATTCTAAAATGGGAAAAAAGTTCAGGATACACCTTTTCCAGCTTGAACGGTTTTGCTGATTGAGACCCTGTACAGGGTCCTCATATTTATTATTATTAGACCAGGCTATGAAAATGCCAAGTCTAATCCCGCAGGAACCTAAGTCAACTATGAGGATCATCAGAGGACCCATACTATTACAACTCAACCACTAACTGGGTACTGAGGCAAATAAGAGAAAGGAATCAGAAAGATAAATGAACTAGTGGTCAATCTCAAACCTTATTATGTATAAATATATGAGGAATTCTTACTCTTTAAATATGCCAATATATTACAAACGCCACCGCTTTGACTCGTTTACAAACTTTTTTTTTACGTTTTGGATTATACTCTTTCAAAAATTGTAGGTTTGGTGAAGGTTCCTGAGGTGTTACTCTTGGCGGGTTCACAGCCTGGTCTATATTGATAAGATAGTTTCTTTTACTTTTATCATTTGAGATTTACTAAATAAATTTTTTTTTCGTCGATACACTTGATCCGAATGCCTTGTGATCAATTTTAAAGTGACGACCGGCTTCTTTGGTCTTGGGCTACGGCACAGGGCTCAAGCTGGCTTGAAGTGAGTTCGTATCTCAGCGAGGAGAAGCCCCCAACCCGGGTGAGCTCTCTGTTGGTTTAAAGGGACATAATCAGGATCAATATTGTCTATTCTTTCAACTATCAGTTCAGTTCTGCTTTATACAAAAGTTTTCCAACAAAACCACCCAAGCACACAGTCTCAGTACCTCCTATACGACTGTTTAACAAATTGCTATGGCTCTGCGTGTTTGTAAACATGGTCCACGTGTATCTGCTAGTTTCAGCTTTAGCTAGCGGGAACATGGATTACATTTTTGGGGCCAAGTCAGTCAGGGCATTTCATGATTAGCAGGTGTTGTGTCTCAGCGATGCACAGTCCCATGCGATGTTTTCATGTTGACACCTGTAATCGCGCCCGGTCCACTGTTGTTACCACTCCTTGACAGGAGTTAGCAAACGGTTTCAGGGCAATGTTTTGGCAGGTACAAATCTTAAAGGGAAGAAGCTATTTTTCGAGTTAATTCAACATGGTTTACAGGTGATTGGGTCCCTTTATGGGAGACTGTACCCTACAGTCGTGTTTCCCTCGCAAAGGAGTGCGTCTTTTGGGGATTCCTCGGTGTTATATCCAAGCTACCTGAATCAAGACCTTCTGGTTCATGAGACAATGTACGAAGCCTTGGGGTGTCCTTTCTTTTCAGGCATACTTACCAATTAAGAAAAGTTCATTAACCGCTCCTATGAGTTCTTCAGCGTCCATTATTTTCTCTCCACCACTGTGCTTCACAAACAATTCTTGTATCTTGTCTTTTTGTTCATCCTGTTGAAATATTAAAAATATAATAATTCCATATTGCACGATTACAGTAAAATGCATTCACAAAGTGTTCTCGGAACAAAAGGTAATTGAACGTCAGTTGAATGGGTAAAGAATTTACATTGCGCATATTAAAGCTAAAAAATTAAAATTTATAAAGCTATTTTCTCAAATCATTCATATATAAGATTTTTCTTGCGGCGTGTCACTAAAGTTGACTTCAGATTTGGCTGAGCTGCATGAAACCTATATATATATCTGTGTGATTTCATGTAAGTGGATTGGTTCTCGTCATAATTAAAAAAATATAAAAAATATTACACCAAAATTATCAAATGGTGTCAAAGGTTAAATAAAATAATACTACCTCGCCATCGCGGTTATCTCTGGTCGGATCATCGATTGGTCTGAAAATCAGTAGAAAGCCACTCATGAAATCACAGAAACATTGTTTTGAGTATCCTCCCAAAATAGCGTTTGACTCATATGTGTAATAAGCCATATTATTTGATTGGTATAGAACATATATATATATATATATATATATATATATATATATATATATATATAAACGTGAATTTACAGCATTGAAAAACAGTGAATATCTAGATTACTGAATGTTCTTACCCTGAGGTGACGGTGGTCTCCGAGAACGTCCTAAGTAAGAACTCGGATTCTTTATGAGGACGGAAGGTACTGGGTATGATGATGTAAGTACCGGGGTCAAGGACAAAACGCTGGCATTGTTCCCGGACGTTCTGGAAGGGAGCGGTCCTTGCTGCCACTCTTAATGCAAATTTGTCGTAGTTCTTACCATCAAGGAGGACGGGCTGGCCTGGGCGGAGCTGTAAATACAAAAAAGTAGGATGTTAAATCAGAATGGAAAAATACTCAACTGCAGTAAACATATCCTCCCACGGCGGCTATTCACCACGGTCATCCCACATCTCCTTGGCTTAAACCGCTGCTTTTATAGCAAGATTCTCTGGGTCCCATCATCAGGGTTTGCCCAGAGGAAAGAACTGTAATCAGACCAATGAGAACGTGATATTGCATTGTGCATCCAGCTCCAATTAACACGTTGGTTTGAATACACCAGTTCTAGTTGACACAGGGCCAAGAATCCGACAAATAAGAGCGGGTACATATATATATTATATATATTTGTGTGTGTGTGTTTATATATATAAGGCACAGAGATTCATATTTACTCTATTTTTATATATTAACTTATTAGGGAAGATTCAAGATAGCCACAGGTCACTCAAAACAACCTACCCGGAATAATGAAAATGAGATGTACAGATCCAGACTTAGGTCTTCGTCTTTCTGCATCAGAGACACCACCAGCGTGCAGCGTCCGTCCCTGTTCTCGTCATCAGCGTGTTTCAGCGTCACCTGGAACTGGGGGTTCGTCCAGTACAGGTCTAAAACACACCACGAGTCTAACTGGTAACATTTTCAAGGTCGACAATGCAAACTACGTGTTTCCTTTTTGTGCATGTATGTGAATCTGAACCAAGGTATATTTAAAGGAAAACTTAGAACTGCACAAACTACTTATCAAACGTTCCCGATCCCAGTCTGCATAAAATGAGGCCTCTATGGCCCACCTATGAAGCAGCTGAAAAGTCTTCGGAAATCGGCAAAAACAATGAATGTTTTAAAAAATCACCTGATTATCTCGCGCTTGCATATTTAGCGTATTTATATAATATAATGAATGAATTATGAATAAAATATGACAAAAATATGTAAATTATTACAGCAATATAAAAGAATGTTTGGCCAAGGAGTTTTAATTGTTGTATCTTCATGGTTTGACCCAAAATAGACTGAATTATATTTGTTGTATAGCCTTGATATGATACTTTTATTCATGAATATAAAAGTGGGTAAAGCAAAACTGGGTTCATTCCCGTTTGTGTGTTTTCTCACAACATAACCCATGCAATCATGAATGTAATCTCATGAAACTGAAAGGGCATTTCGGGATTTGGCCAATGAAGCGTGGAGCCGGAAGATGATTCGGCGCCAGTTGTAATAAATTAATATTCACATATGTAGAGTAATTTGTGCACGAATGAACCTGGGAATAAGTGAATAACGGAGACTTGCATTCATTAGAATGCAGATTTTCTAGTTAGTTATGAGCCTTTTGATCATGTGAACAGTTATAATTATTAGCCATGATGATGGAGATCCATAAACCCGTTTTCTTGTGCTTGTTAATTTATCTCGTTCACAGGTTTATATTAGAGATTTGTCGACACGTATTTCTAAAAATGTATAAACTTCAAAGTGTAAAGATGAAAAGTAAAAGGACCACATGACCGTCGTGTGTGACTGACCTTGATGTGGCGTGTTTCCGCATCCGCCCGCAGACAATCCACGCACCCATTCCCCATGGTGCCGCTGTTCTCTCCAAGGAGTTCGTTTCTTGCGATTGAAAAAAAATCATAAGTACTTCCATTTCTAATAATTTATAATCTATATCCCTCATACGAAATTTGTTCTCTGGTTGTTTGTATATAATATGAAAATTACATGGCGGATCTTTTTTTTCACGGAGTATTTTCGTGGTTTTTAATACCCTTTCACTCTATTTCTTATTTTATACTATACTGGATTCTTCCCTGAAAAAAGAGTCTCATTACATATATACGTGTGCTGAATCTTTACAGATCTACAAGCATATAGCATATATGCTATATAGCATATATGCTATATTCTGCTGATTCATCAAATCATATGATTTTTTTCAGTCATATGATACAATTTTTTTACACAAAATCCTCCTTAATAGAAACTTTTCCATGCAATGGTCATATAAAAATTACTAATGACCAAAAACTAGCGAAACATGGTACTGAACTTTACATTGGTTCAATCGTCGATCTTATATATGTGAGTCATTTATAAATAATTGATTCTTTAAAGAATCCTGTTATGATCAGGCTATCCAATATGCGTGTTCTATTTCTATCTCTCCCATTTCTGAAGTAATCGTCCTTCTTTCTTGCACACACATTAAAACTCGAGGATCAACTACAATGCTGCCACTCTGGATTTAATGGAAACAAGTATAAAGTCTTGCAAGAAAAAAGTATAAAATTGTCTAAACACGTATAAAAAGAGTAAAAATCAACTCTGTTGGTCCAGGTAAACTGCCTATAACCACTCATGAAGATTATCACTTTAACAGAAAAAAAATATTTTATCAAAAAGAAATCTTGTTGAAAAAAGGTACGTTATGTATACTTTAAAAGGGTATAGAATGACAGCACTGAAACTAATAGAAATGCATGTATACCATATCTTTGGCCACTTCCTCGGTGAGAGCATCTGGTGACAAATGACACATGCTGACTTCATCGAATTCGCTGAGCCAATCTTCATACTGCATCCTAAGGTAAAACCAAGTTTGCTACACTCACTATTTTGTTATTTATATTATCAAATCTATTTCGATAGATCCTAATAACAGGGCCACAAATACGTGTCATGTCCAATTATAGGATATCCAAATCATAATTATCACAGCAAGGTGGCTGGGTTACCGGGGTGTAAGTCAGTTGATAAAGTGCCCATAAGCTGGCCGAGTAGCAAAATTACTACAAAAATACAATTGAGTGATCGAGTTTATGGTATAGTACTTAGTAGTAGGGTCATGTACTCGTCCGGTACCAAAGACTGATATTTATAGCGATGTGGTCCCGTTACTATCGAGAGGTCAGGTTAGACAAAAAACAAACAGAATGGACATCTGTGAGGTTGTCGGATAACCGGGGTGGTCGGTTACTATATATGAATATAAGACGTACCAGAACTCGCCCTCGTGTCGCATCACTCTTAGTCTATCTCTGTCTTCACGGGACAATCGGTTCCATTCCGTCGAGCTGAGAGAAAAAAATAACAAAAGTATCAACTACCAAATCATTTTCCTGTCTATAGCTTGTTATATAGGATTATGTCATCATTTGTAAATACGAGAAAGATATTTAATTTTGTACAATATCATTCTTCGTCCATTTAGAGGACAAGCGGAAGCTTGAATTTAACCCCTGGCTCCTTACACTTTGATCTATCTACAGTCACGTGCCGCCGTACTTCCGATATATCCGCCACTAAAGAATCGACATCATTTGGATCCAGGAGAGTCCTCAAGGAATATTCACAAATGTACAGGCACGAATGAATGAAGATTTCTAGTTAAAAAATATCCAATACACATATAAACTTACACTGTAGACAGCCCCAGTGTGAGTGGGACCACCGTTTTTTTTTTTACTATTATCAACATTTTACTCGATATATCAGATTTATTCTTTTGTCTGTTACTTTGTAAAATTCTATGCTCCATGTTATGTTGAAAGGCCCAAAGTGATATTGTACAGTGAATCAAACAGGAAAATACATTGATTATAGATATTTTGTGATATAAATAAAATAAAACTACGTACTGATCACTCCATCTTCCGTTCCATTCTCCTCGGCCCCAGGGATTGCGCAGGCGCAAAAGACGCACTTCTTGTCCGTCCGCCTGCCTCTGAATACACATGCAAATGGACGCAGTTAAATGCTTGTGGAGATTTTGTAGCTTCGGAATTTCCTCCTAAAATCCGAACAAGGTCTGGGTCCTTACATATTTTACATCAGAACGCATGCGCATTTAGCCAAAGTATTACACTGAAAGCATGCGTTCCACATCTGGTTTCATTAAGCTGGGCCACACGTTATGACAATAGGGGTTTTAAAGGGTGAAACGGTATATATTATACCACACTGATAAAAATATCATTTTTAATTAATGGAATCTGCACTCCAGCCAGTCACAAACGTTCACGCCAATAATAAGATTAGTGCAGTAATTGGAAGGTTATAAAGGGAAAGATAGGTTATGTCATCAGCAAAATCAAATATTTTTATATAGAGAGAGTGCATCAGGTAGTATTTAAACAGTCACGGGTAAACTGATCTGGTACAGGTTGGGGAAGAACTGTCACCTGTTATTTAAAATTATTACTACACAGGATCAAGGAAATCACAGGAAAGCTTCGACAGCCACGCCACCGATAAAGTCCACACTGTTTAATGAACTAAGCATATGATTATTTGGGGAAAATGGTAAAAAATGGAAAATCCAAAAGTGCTATTATTATCACGACTAAATCACGCTGACTACCTGAGCCCCAGGTACATACCGGTGCCTAAAACGAACAAAGTTATTCCATGACAATATCATGTATACCGTAATGTAGCATTTATGTCTATAGTCATGCCCATAGCTAAAGTAACGTCAAAAACATTCATGTATTTAATACCAGTAACGGGCAATAATAATGATATATCATGAAACCTTTCAAGTTTATGATATGCATGAAGATGATTTAAGTTTTAACAGTGAGTTGATGTATGTATAGTATAACTAACAATTAAAAAATAAAAGCAAAAACCAACGGCATTACTCAAGTAAACGAAGAGTCAGTTTTAATTAATACATAGTGACAGAAATTAACATAACATGCAATGGATTATAAGCTTCGGTTAGCACACGTTTTACATATATATATGGAAGATATATATATATATGAATGTTTTAACAGTATTGAATCAACAGTGGTAGTGCATGTACATGTATCAGATGCCGATGTGACGTCATCACCACGTGACCCTACCTTTGCCATCGCCGTGACGCTGTAGGCGTGGCCTCTGTATAGTCCACTTCCCAGTGCTTCTTCACGTATACGTTTCGTCTGGAAATATTTTTAACTATGTTATCAGGGTCCTATTCTAATGTAAAAGCATTATTTGACAAGACAATCTATAAATCTTATCAGTGCTGATGCATATTGAATGGATCTGATATGGCCGACATTATCCGTTGAAATTCAGCCAAAATGATGTTTCACAAATAAGTGATTTGACGTTCTGAAATAAAGAAATCGGTGATTTCCTAGATGGCACAAAAAAACCCCACAAAATCATCTGTTTTGCACGCTTTTCTAGCTATGAAAGTTCTTTATGTACATGCTATTGTTGTAAATTTATTTACATCTTTCTCCTTTGGGCCAGGCACGTAGCTGTCATTAGCAGATTTCAATTATAACTTTCATTATAAAAAATCTTACAGGTTTCCTTCTTGCAAAAAAATTGTAAAAAATGAAATACAGATCTACACTATAGACCGAAGATGTGGCTGCTCAAGATCTTATGCAGTAGTATTTTGAGGTTGAGGCACTGAGGGCATGTGAAGTTAGATTTTAGCCAGAGGCTCCGACAAGACCCTTCTTGCTGAAGCTATAAGGTGGTGTTTTTATATATACTGATCTCTTCAGTTATAACAGATCGCCGCCGACAGACGTCGCGTAGGTGCGAGAATTCTTTAATGAACCAAACACCTTTTAAAACGGGGTTATTGGGATATGCCCGTATTTTGTGATGTGTTAATTGGAGCTGAGTACATTGATTGAGTAGGCGATCATGGAGTTTATGTATTGTATTTTTGTCTTGTGTTGATTGTCACGGAGTACCTTGATTGAGCAGGCGAGCATGGAGTTCATGTTTTGAGTCCTGTAAAGCAGTTCAAAGAAGTGACCTGGTATTTTAGCTTCATCTGACAGGTCGATGCGCTCACTGATTCCTCCCGTCAAATCCACCAAGGCGTCGTTCGTGTGGCCCCCATCCAGGTACTCGTAACAGCCGTGTAATCTAAAAATACACGAAACGCAGTCTTACAGAGGCGAAAAAAATATTATCCTTTTTGAAAAAATAATCAACATATTTAATAACCTATTGAATCATTTGGCAGAACAAACTCGTCCTACCTGGTCCGAATTCGGAGAGAAGACTTTTACAGACACATTTTTATGCAATGCTATTTGACTCTTTTCAATCATCTTAAGTCAGGATGCGACGCAAACCAAACGATCACGGAGGTTTAATGTCTTTAGTTTAAATAAAAGGAAAATTATTCTAAAAATGCGGATTAGTTATGAAATGATCTGACAGATGGCAGGACTATGTTCTTCGAAACTCTCGGAGAACCGTTCCCCATTATTCGTGACCACATCTCAGACCTGTTAAGAAAAGTGTTAGGCCTACGTTTTGTTTTACGAAAATGTAGTGTTAATTAATATAAAGAATTACCTCGCATGTTTAGTACTGCCAGGACTTAATATCTCCTTGATTTTACCAAATACTACTTCCTATAGTCCGTTCCGCAAGTAGGTACCGTTTGAATTCTTCCAATTGTTCGGTTACATTTAAATATTATAGCATAGTTTGCCATTATCTTTAATGAGGGACCTAAGGCCTCATAAGATTAAGAAAAAATCATAAAAAATATATTTTGCAAATTTATATTTATTCTAAATCCTGTGGCCAAGTGATGCTGTTTGGGTCATGGGTTGGCAGCATCACATTGATGGTATCAATTTTTAGAATTTTTATGACACTAGACAACCAATCAACAGCTCTAAAATGTAGTAATTGTAGCATGTGGCCAGTGAGATGTAGTAAAAAAATACCCTGTTCTCAGATATTAATATTAATGAGAAGTAAATATTTTTTAGTTCCAAACCATGGTTTTGGTTTCATCGTTGTTGATTAGGCCAATGCCTGATTACTCCAATACCCCTTACATTTTGGTGCTGATTTATATACATGTGTGCTGGCTGGACAGTCCTTCTGCGGAGGGCCAAGAGGTGTAGATTAGGGACTATAATTGGTCATAGTCGGCTTATAAAACAGTTATGAAAATTATGATTGATAAGAAACCCCAACTTATTTTAAATGACGAAAAATAAAAACTTTTCGCAGCAAACATATAAAAACAAGGGACCTATGGGTCACGTCGCTCAGCTGAATTTTGGAAAATATTAGTAACTGCAAAATATTTTTGTTTCTTATGGTTTTTCCATGAATATTACCATTTGAAAAGCTAAGAGAAAATGGCCCAGCTTAAATGAAACTCTGTAAATTATAGAATTATGGACATGAGCTAAAGCATATGGACTGTGTAATAAATGAAACCTTTGGCCTGAAACCATTTAGTGATGCATCAAGGGAAAAAATGGGCTTACGGTAAGTGTCATATAAAAGTTCCATTTCATAAACAAATAATGTGTGAAGGTAATTAATTTGTCAAAAGTTAAATATATGGCCATATGAGTTAAAAATTAATCCCACAAAGTTTGACCAATATTTCTAATTTTAAAAACTAGATAACTAGGCCCCACCAACTTTAAGAGATATGAACAAAATGCTACAAAGTATTCATATCTTCTTAAATCTTGTCAGTTAGCACTTTCATTAGGTCCTAATATTTTACCATATATGAATATTAGGATTAAATTCCTGAACATTTTTTTCTTTAAAAAAAAAAACAAAATTGTCCAAGTCTCAACAATAAGAATTTTTTAACATTAAAATTATCACCTTTGTCTTGTATATTAGTCCTGAGTATCGAAGCGGTGGGTTCTCTGAGGGGTCTCTGTTGTTACTGTTCATCGCTGAAAAAATGTTAAATTATAAGATTCATCTTGTTTAGAGTACAGGTCTGTCAAAAGAATGGGGGGGGGGGGGGGGGGGGAGAGAGAGAGAAAGGCTCCCTGTGGTATTTATGCTGGCAGCCTGATCAAGCTCAACAAGAGAGAGGGCTTGCCGGAGTGATGGGATTACATAACAGCCTGGGGAGCATAGAGAGTTGCATTGAATGACCTACAGTGACTTCAGTGGACTGCTTGACAATGTAAGGGAATACAACAAGAGCCTCCAAAAAATTCAATAACTAGCCTAATTTTGCAGCTTTTATTTTTCATATTTAAGATTTTAACAGATTTAATCCTTGTGTACATGCTGTGAAAATAACTTCCACAGTACTTACAGGAAAAAATTGTGCCGTGGCCAAAGTTGGGCAAAATTTAAGGTATTGATTTTATATTTATGCTAATAACTTAAAAAAAATTGCAAATTTCAGATCTAATTTTCCGTATACAATTGAAGCTTGATTAAATGATGTTATATTCCTGATAAAAAGTCTCAGCCATTCTTATGTTAAGTGGGTAAATATATATCCAGAATTTTTACAAAGTGCATTATGTTTGGGCCTATAACTTCAACAAATTATGCAATACTGACCTAAATTTTGGTATGTACATAGGAAATGTATAGAAACATATGAATATTTACAATTACATCTAACATTATGCCAATTTTTGGATCACCAGGTAAACAAAAGTTGGGTCATGATGCTAGAAAATACAAATACATTAAGTCTTCTAAAAAACTTCAATAGCTAGACTATTTTTTAAGCTTATACTTTCAAATTCAAAATTCATCAGATTAAATCCATATGTAAACTGGCTGTGAAAATTAAATCAAATGTACTTATAAGAAAAAAACGAGCCATGGTCAAATTAAGGCAAAATTTAAGGTACCAATTTTTTATTTTTGCTAATATTTTTAAAAATTTAACAGATTTTGACCTAATTTTGGGTATACAATTTAATTTTGATTAATAAAAGATATATTACTGGAAAAAAAGTCCATAGCTTTAAAATGTTTTGTGTTAAGTGATCAAATATCTTTCCTGATTTTTAAAAAAATGCATTATGTTTGAGCCCATAACTTTTTTTAAATCATATAATACAGACCTAATTTTCTGGCATTTACATAGGAACTATATAAAGGAATATTTATGGTAAATATGAGGAAAAACAGGTGAGTGGTTTCGTAGTTAGGCTGTCCTGAAATGTGAAAATAGGTTTTTAATAAAAAAATTGAGGTTTTTCCTTAATTTCTCAAAGGAACAAAGTCGCAAAGACCCAGTTTTCGGCTTGGTAGGAGATCTTGGGGACATCTAACATTATGCCGAATTTTGGATTCCTAGGTCTTACGGTTTCAAAACGTGCCACATCTACGGACGGACGGACGGACAATGGACCACGGCTATAGCTCAGATGACTTATAGTCAGCTGAGCTAAAATTGAGGTTTTGATATGTAGATACATAAACTTACTTGGCATAGGCCTTCTCCAGTAAAGGTACCCAGAATTCATTGGGTTCTGAGCGGTTCTGAGCATACATGAGGCGGCCTTGGACTGTGGGCAGACGATCATCCACAACCACCTCGGTCCAGCGATCGAACCGCCAAAAATGAAACCGGAAGATCCCTGGGTAAAATATGTAAATTTACAGCACACAAACGTGGGTGCATAGGCCGTTGGCTGGTATACGATAACTGCATGTCACATATAAAGATACAACAATAAAAGGCCCATATTAATGAGGGAACTTTCTTTATGTAAAAATCATAAATAACATGTCCTGCTTAAATCTGTACATTGAGAGCCGCATTAAATATGACTGCTCTAGAGAGTATACATGCATTTATTGCAATATTTCATCAGTGAAGATTTTGAAATGGTCTTTACAGAAAAGAATAAGGGTATTTGAGGTGAATTTAACAGATTTGAGGTATTTAACATAAAAAAAATCTATCTATTTGTCAATACATTTTAATATATTAAAAACTAGCGTGTCATCCTTCTTTCGTAGATCACGTAATTCCTGATAGATTGCTCTGCAATTGCAGACATTTCTCAAGATTTATGTGGGTTCACTGGAAATGAAACCCGATCAGACACATGCACTTGGCATCACTCCCGACAGTTAAAGACAAAAAAAGGGTATTTCTGAGGTGCGGCTACACAGGAATTGAGTAAAAAACGTTGAATGGTACTACCGTTAAATATAGTACAGATTTTCGATTACACTGTAATTCTCCGTGTCCCATATACGATGAAAGATTTTGTTAACTGCAGCCTAATAAAATAAAATATTGTATCTTAATCAATTCTGTGCCTCTAAGTTACATATGAAACACCTGGGTGCACGCATGCGCACTAATATACTGACCGGCATACTCATGGTCGAAATCCTGGTCGTTTGGGACAGCCCTGGCGAAGAGTCGCTTGTTGGAAACAGCCATCGTAGCTGCCCCAGCCACAAACCAGCAGTCGCCTGAAGGTCAAAAGAAATGCTGTTATATATGTATATATCTACGAACAGAAGACATATTAAACATATATATCAAGTTACTTCAGGGAACAAGAAATCACATAACTACACAAATACAAATTCTTTTTTTTTCCCTAATTCTAAATACTAACAGAATTCTAGAATACTAATAGAATATAATCCACTGAATTAAGATGATATATATGCCGTCTGTTTGCACTGAACTTCAGTTGTAGCACAAAAAAACATTCTATCTAATTGTTTAACGTGTATCTGAAAAATTTAGACACTAGACACTACGACACTCATACGGAGAAAGACGTATAAGAGATTATATATTTGAGAGTTTCAATTTAAATAACCATAAGATTTATACTTGGAGAAGACAAATAAGGATTTTTATTTTTTTGCTACATTTTATTTACTAGTAATAAGGTACAGGTTAAAAAAGCTGACCAAATTTATTTGTGCGTAGAAGCTTAATTGTATGTAATTTCCAACCATAAAACGTAATAAATGAACACACCTAGCTCCCCTTGGAACAAATCGAAACGGGTGGCACCTCTGATGATAAATTTTGGGTCTGTGACCAATTCCTGGAAATGAAGAGACCGTACATTGTAAACGAAGAACTCTGTATCACGTGATCTACAACTTCCCATGCAGAAACCTGAGCAGATGCAGTCCCATGAACTTTATTTAAATTGGACAGTTATGAAGTTCGACATTATTTCATAGCCGTTATATTTCCGACTTTGGCCGTAAGTCGGTCTTTCCTTTTGTTAATTTTACAAGCAGTTTCATTAGTGCACTTGTGTCATTGTAACATCGTACTTAAGGACCATTTGAGGGACTACACTGATAATTTGTGAATATGCATAATTAAGACATGTTGAGAATTCGTTTGAAAATAAACATTTAGCGTGACGAAATTTCACTCCTACTTTTTATTTTGTTCAATTTCCATTTTGGTTCCACTGCGCAAAATGAAAGCGTCGGTTTATATGTTGGTACCATTTGCAAATCACCAAAATAAACAGCTGTAATAACGTTAACGGTTGGACACTATTCTTATGCTCTGGTTGACATGAATGGTGACGTCATACCTTTGCGTTAGCCGCTCTTTTGCTGTAATCAAGAAACAGATGAACATAACAATATAAAACTGGGGGTGGGGTGGCGGAGGGGCAGATAATCTAGATCTGATTATCCAGAAAACAAAAAACGGAAACCTAATAACTACACCGGGCGCCCGTCATAACAAGCAGAGACGTACAAAGTAAAAGCGACTAGACATCAAGAGGAAAATAAACAAAGAGTGAAAACTTAACACACAAGGTTGAGAAAAGCGTGCCAAACAGGCTACAACATCTGGTAAACTAAAGGGGAAAAAACGTGAGAGCAATATAGCAAATTAACAGAGGTAACTTACAGTTAATAAACACTGAGGCAAATGTTATTTTAAACAAGTGAGAAGCTGCGGCGCAAGTAGGTATATACGAGAGGTTTAACGAGCAAAAGCTGCTGTTGATATTCGTCAGCACACGGGAACGGGATGCCCTGTCTTAAATGGCTGTTTTTGAGTGCTATACAGCCCGGGTTTTAATATGGCCACCATTTGTCTTAGGTGACGGAAGAAAAAATGCAAATGTATGAAAAATAAATGAAAAAAAACTGTACAATCCAAAGTGATAATTAAATCTCTCTGTTATTGCCACCGTCATTTCTTGCGCAACGCATGACTCAGCTGCCAATCAAAACCCGTAAACATGTTGGAATGCGATAAGAAATTTGTTAAAGGTACCAAAGATTAACCGAAATGCTCAGTTATTTTTCAATTTTTTTCGTACATGATTCTTGTTGACAGAAAATAATTTTAAAGTGACTCATGAGGGTAATGATTTGAGAGGCGTTGTAAAAAAAAAAAAAAGAAAGAAGACATTTGTTTCCTCATCAAAACTGCCAGTACCGATTTCGATATATGATCTCGTTAGACTCCCTAAAAATAGAATGTAACTAAGATATCACATAAGCTGACAAAAGCCCTCAGTCAGAAAGAACACTGTTTATGGGTGGTAACACTAACAGGTTTTAAATACCTGTTCTCACACGGATGTATATCTGTACATATGTCTCATGTTCAAGTTATAAATTTGAACTAGAGAGGTATGTAGTACCTTTGCAAGTCTGGTAAATGAAGTGATATAGACCTGTTAGATAATAAGCACTCTGTAGGGGATGAGATGTCTATAGTCCCCTAGAGGGCACAAACTTAACTAAGACTCCAAAGTAGATATGTTTAATTCCTTTTTATAGAAATGGTGCTCACAAGCCAAAATAAGATAAAGTGATAAAAACTCATAAAAATTAAGATACTGCATGTGGCAAAGCCAACATATTGCAACAGATACAGATCATCAAGGCAAATGATGACACCATATTTCAGAATGATCTGTGAAGTGGTTCCTGAGAAAAAGGCTCCTACGTTTTATCTTTAATTAGCTGGGTGACCTTGAAAAGTAGGTCAAGGTCACCCATCTTTAAACTTGACCGAGATTTCGTTGATATGCATCTGCACTGAAGAAATGAAGTTTCTGTGTTGAATTCTTTTGAGATATCCCGCTCAAAAAAAAAATTGAATATGGACCCATGGGTTTCGACGCACAGCTGAATTTGTCTTTCAGGGTATTTTTAATGATTTTTTTTTTCAGAATGACGGTCCTGTGAGTTAACCAATGACTTGTGACCACAAAATCTGAGAACTTATTTTCTTTGAACTTGAAGCATTTAGATTATTGTAACAATCTTTTAAAAAAGTGGGTCCACCGACCTTGACCTCTGACCAGGTAACCTCAAAATCTACAGATTTCCTCACTTTGAGCAAGTAAGCCATGTGTGAAAGATGGAAAGATTGGGATGAAAAGTTTGATTTACAATTCATCCACAATCTTTTTAAACAGTTGCTCCTGTGACCTTCACCTTTGATCTCAGGACCCTGAAAATCAAAATGTGTCTTAATTAAGTGGTGGGTCATTAATAAATCAAATTGAACCAGATCTGTCTACCTAAAGCAGAATTATCATCTATGAATTTATTTGTGAATGGATGGGCCCTGTGACCTTGACCTTTGACCCTGTGATCCCCAAAACGAACAGAATCTTCACCTACTAGAAGGTGAGCAATATTTTGAAGATGGAAGGGTTGTGATAAAAAGTTTGGCTTGAAATGCATACACATTCCTTTTAAAGAAATTGGTCCTGTGACCTTGAATGATCTTTGACCTTTGGACCCCAACATCGACAGGGTTCTTAATTTAGTGGTGAGCCATATATAGGTTTGAAACCAATATGTCAAACTAAACTGGAGTTATCATCTGGAAACTATTTTGTGAACAGATGGCTCCTGCGACCTTGACGTTTGACCTTGTGACCCAAAATTCATTTATGCTCTCTCCATACTGGCAAATCAACTAAATGCGCAGGATGGAATGAAAAGCTTGGCTTAAACTGCAGCCATAATATTTTTAAATAAGTGAGTCCTATGACCTCATGATCCAAAAATCATACAGATTTTGCTTTAGTAGTAAGCCATATGTAAGTCAGGTTTGAAGTCCATATGTCAATCCAACCTGGAGTTATCATCTGGAAAAAATTTGTGTGGATGGACGGATGAACAGACAGACAGACGGACAGACAGGATGATTACATTTACCTGTGATCAATAAACACACCAGGTTTTAGGACACTAGATGGAATCACAGCTGAGAAACTGACATGATTGTTGTCATTCTATTGTAAAAAAATAGAAAAATATTCGTTAAAATAAGAAAAACTACAGGTGGCGCCACCTCTTTCAGGAACTGATAAAACTAGTCATGGTCAATATTCAAGGCAAGTTTCATGACAATCCATGCATTAATTATCAAGATATTGGAGGTTTAGTATAATTTTTTTTTTATTATTCTGGGGGATACCTACAAGCCCTATAGCTCGGAGGATATAGGTTGCAGTGACCTAATTTCGGGTTTCAAAGAAGATTTTTTTATTGACCTCCCTGGATGTTCACTTAGAAGTTTCTAAACCAGCAGTTACAATTTGTACCCTGCTAACGGACGGCTAGACGGCCAGACGGCCGGATGGACGACGGGCAAAACGTCATTCCTATACCTCAGTTGACTTACAGTCAGCTAAGCTAAAAAGCCGATAAAAATTCATTAACTATCAGAAATTGTAGGTGGCGCCCCCAAACACGTGCAGCAGTTACAGATCATCAGGGCCAATGAACATAGGATGTTTTAGAACAATCCACCTGGTGGTTCATGAGACATAAGCTTCTAAGTTTATTTTCTAGTTAGCTATGTAATGTTGAAACATAAATCAAAGTCACCCATCTTCAAACTTGACCGAGATTTTATTAATATACATCTGCACTGAAGAAATAAAATTCCCGCAGTGAATCCTTCCTGAGATATCCCGATCGCAAGGTAAAAGTTAACGGACTCCGGACAGACGGACAGCTTGGGTTAGGACTAGAGCCCATCAGCCCGAGGGCTGAGAGCTAAAAACTGCCGCTAAGGGACGGCTCTCCGTGCCATAAGCTCAAAGGTGAGCTAAAATTACCTGTATTCAATTGGCATACTGCATCAAATAAATCACTTGTTCGGGCTTGATTTGTTTGTTTAAATGTAGAGGTTCTTTAAAGGGATATGACATAAGGATATCTTGGTATAACCACGCAATAAATCTATAGTACTTGTTTACATTGTATTTACGTTCCACTAAACATGACTAAACAGATAACTTTTGGAGCTATACGTGACAAAACGTTGGACAACGTAAAGTGTAGGCTGACTAACCATGTCAAGGACAGATGAAAATATCTGTTTAACTAAAGACATTAGTTTAATTAAAATTTACGTGATTGTGTATGTATACGTGTTTCTACGTATTTACCTCCCAGAACAGGTGAGTGTTTGTGTTTTCGGAAGGGTGACTGACAAGTTACTTCATGGAGAGGGAGGTGTGTATATGTGCTTGTTACTGAACATAATACCTCAAAGACAGGAGTGTGCGTGTGTGTGTGTGTGTTTGCATGGCGTGCATGCTGGAACAGAATAAATTCCTTACAAGGCTGAAATGTTTGCGTATTTGTGCGGATTGTTACTGAACATTTTACCTCAAGGTGTGGGTGAAACTGAGCATACAACTGCTAGGAGTGTGGGTGTGTGCATTTACGCTGGTGTTACTAAACATTACTTCCTATCCAAACATGTAGATGGATACTCATAATTCACGGTATTTCCATTTGTGTATGCATGTGAAAGTGTGTCATCATATACATGTGTATATGAGTGTTAGAAACGGGTAACACCTAGGTACAAGTACAATCAGCCAGTAAAATAAAAAATTACCCAAAGATTTGTCTCAAAGTTTGACCTCATGGCCTATGTCCATTGACAGATTATAATAAGTTCATTACACTATAAAATTACCTAAAAGAAAACAGAGAATTAATAGGAAGAGACTCAAGATGTGGTGACACGTTGCGGATCACGTGGCCCCATGTCCAGCCGTGCATGACAAAGGACAATCCATCCACGAATTACATTACTATTTACTCACGTCCGTTAAAATCACACAAGTGTAACCGAAATCTGAATATTTGTTCCCATGTGACGGCTTTTGTAATGATGTTAATATAAACCCACGGGATGATAAAAATGTAGGCCTATGACAGAGAGAGAGAGAGAGAGAGGATAGAGAGAGAGAGAGAGAGAGAGAGAGAGAGAGAGAGAGAGAGAGACAGACAGAAAGACAGACAGACAGACAGACAGACGGGCAGATAGACACACAGCGAGACAGAGAGACAGCGAGACAGCGAGACAGAGACAGACAGAGAGACAGACAGAGAGAGAAACAGAGAGAAACAGAGACAGGGACAGAGACAGGGAAAAAGAGAGGATTTTCCTCTGTTGGTGTTTCATATAATATATACAGCTTTTTATCCGTTAGCCCATGAATGCACAACACAGCCAGCATGGTGATCCTAATATAAACCAAATATTGCAGGGTTTGGCGAGCTGACTCATATAATGTTAATGATAATGTTGAGGATTTAATAAATAGAGTATATATGGGCCTACGTTTTTAATGTGTTTGATGTACAAAAAAAATCTTATTGTACTTTAATCACATTGTGGAACATAGCAGGGGACAGGATTACAATGTTGTCACTTCAATCATAAGTAAATAACAAGGGACCTGTAGGTCTACGGCGCTCAGCTGAAACTGATAATGCGAATATTTTAATAACGTCCAGACCAAATCCCATTTAGGAATCTGACCAGTCCAAACCTACAGCACGACGTGGTCCAGCCAAAATCCTGATTCAGACTGTAATTTGACATAATACTGAATAATGCCTTCTGTCCTGTGACCTTGAACTATGACCTCATGACAATAGGGGTATTACTTTATTGATGGGTCATATAAAAGTGCAGTTTGAAACAAATATGTCATTCAAAACTAGAGTTATCATTCGGGAACAATTATGCAGACAGATGGCCCTTGTGACCTTGACCTTTAATCTGGTGGCCTTAATAACAATCAGAATCTTCCCCTATTGGCAGGTCAGCTATAAGTACAAGATGAAAGGTTTTGTATAAAAAGTTTGGCTTAAAATGCATCCACAATCTTTCTAAATAAGTGGGTTGGGTGTCCTTGACCTTTGACCTCATGACCCCAAAGTCTATTGAGATCTTGCGACAGAGATGGGCCAAATATAGTTTAAGTTTGAAATCCGTATGTCAATCCAAACTGGAGAAACAATTCACTAGGAAACAATATTACCAACGTACAAAAAGACGAACAAACGGACAGACAGACACACGGAAAAGTGATTACTATAGGGCATTCGCCTGCTCAAGCGGGCCCTAATAACACATAACACAAAGGCTTCAGGATAAGAGATGAAACCACATTTACAAATTTGATAGTTTCAAAATGATTTGGCATTCTCAAAATAAAGGAAAAAATTCGGAAAAAATAGAAAAAAATACAGGTGGTGCCACCAGTCTTCAGGGACTGAGGAAACCAGTCATAATCAATATACACGTGAGGTTTCAGGACACTAGATGAAATTGAAATTGAGAAACGGAATCAATTGCTGTCATTTTACAGTCTCAAAAACAGGGGAAAAATCGGACAAAATTGAAAAAATGCAAATGGCGCCACAAATTTTCGGGAACTAATAACCCTTGTCATAGACAAGATTGACAATATTTTTAATTATTATGGGGGGGGGGGTATTTACGAGCCCCACTGCTCGGAAATTATAGGTCATAGAGACCTAATTTCAGGTTTCCCAGGAGATTTTTTATGGACCTCTCTGGATATTCAGTTATAGGTGTCTAGGTTTAGTGGTGTCAAAACGTGCCGGTCTAACATACTGAAAAAGACAGACGGCACGACGGACGGACGCAGCCCGATCACTTTAGCTCAGTTGACTTACAGTCAGCTGAGCTAAAAAAAATGACGCTTTAATGCACGTGTATAAAAATACTATTGCGGATGTCATTGAGCGTTCATAACACTTTGTTAATATTACGATTTGTAGGTTGAAGCTAAATCCATAAAGTCAATTGTTTAGCAAAAACCTTTATAAATATGATAGACCGGACCGCTTCACCTGCTGGACCGTACCGCCTATAGCTGGACCGGACCAGGACCTGACCGCTTATGTTGTCGGTCCGCACCTCTGGTCCAAGGATAAGCGGTCCGGTATTTTGTGTTATATTAGCGCCCCGGTCCGGTCCAGCCCAAAATTGTGGATCGGACCGGTCCAAGAGGTCCGGTCCACATGATGCACATCTCTATTTATACTGGACTAGTATTCATGCCTTCTTCATGCCAGTAATAAAATAATGCCAGAGGGCCGATTGGCGTTAGTTATCTGTATAAGAAAAAATGTGTTTGTGAGCATCTTCCTTGTTGGCATAATATGATATGCGCATATGTATTAATACAGGTAGGCCGGTGACTGACCAAGTTACCCACAGGTGCGCGAACATCTGTCAGTCTGATGCCTAAGCATAGTCATAAACATACAGTATCAGATGATCAAATACTGGGGATACCAGCACAAACAGCAGAGCTGACATATAGTTATATCAAAGCTTCGGGGAACCTTGAACTTGTTACAGTTCAGTCATGATACCGGCACATAAAGTAGCTCTGGTTGTGATGTCGTAAAGCGCCCAGAACACCGAACTGCAAGGTGAAAGGAGGCAGTTTGATGAAAAATATACGGGAAATCGCTTCGTGAAACGTCACGGCCTAGATCAAGGTGACGACCATTTTGACAGCAGTCATGTCAATCAGCTGTTAGCATATGAGGTCAGGTACTTAAGGTATCAGTACTGGTCCCTGAGTTTGACCTTACTTTGTTCTAGGTTTTCCTTAGTATTGAGCAATCTGCTACTTTGGGACCACTTGAAGTATACATTTTCAGATAGCTAAATTTTTGCCAATAGAAACTTTGTGTTTGTCAAACATGGTTAAATTCAAAGGAGTATAAATTTTATTTTTAATAAAAAAATAGATAAAATCCCGTTTTTTTGTGGTTTAAATTAAAAAATAACGATTTTCCAGCGTTTTCAGTTCAGATGGATTGTTGGTTCTTCTCTTGTTGATAATTTCGCTTTTTTTATATTTACCCGTGATTGGCGACACCAAGTTAATTAAGTCTGTTGTACCTATTTTATATCACACGACCTCTGCATGGTACAGACACGGGCATACATAGATACTGCAATGAATCTTAACGGCGGAAAGCCGAAGAAGCTTGAGTAAAAAAAAAACTAGTGAATATGCGTGTTCTTATGTATATATATATATATATGTTTATTTAAATCTGTAGATGCTTTATGGAATATCCAGCTATGACGTAGCGTGTGGAGAACAGCGTCATAGATATATATAATGGTACACATTATATTTGTAATGTTTATTCATGTAACCATGCTAATAACCACATACAGGCTGAAACAGAATGTAAATACTAAATAAAAATGTATTATGAAGGTGTCAAATGATTCACTGCCAGAGGCACACTGTATCGGTGACCTCTCAGCTGGTGTCAATTGTCCCCTGGTCATTCAAGCGTGTCTCGTAACAGAAGTAACAGTTGATATAAAACCAAGGACACATCACGGAACCGCAACCCCTATATATGAACCGTACCATGTGTACGTGTAGAATCGAAATCTCGATAGTTTTAAATTGTTTACAGTCATTATGTTGGCGTCAGGAACCCGTCTGCTGTGGAAATATACCACCCCGTCCTTAACCCTGCTCAGATCGAATCGACTCATAGTTTTGAACATATTGCACATGCAGAATAGGACTCGTTCACATGCATGATTATGAATTTGCTGCTTATAGGGTTTATAGGCATTGAAATACAAACCAAAAATGCACCGGGGGGGGGGGGGGGGGGGCGTAGGTATATCGATTTGAGGTAGTGAAGAGGGCAATGCAGTCCGTTCATATACGTTATATATAAGAATTGTTTCAAGACAAATTACATAAACATCGGGGTGTTTTTTTGTGGTAAAGCCTTCATGAAATGAGCCATATTTGTTAGCACGTGATAGGTAAACAGGTAATGCAGTGGATTGATTGAGGTTAAAGATGGGGGCCTGAGAGAATGCTGTGTGGAGAATAGGGGATAATTTAAAAAATACTGACAGTGAAAATTTAAATAAGAAACAACACCAACGAAGTAAAATGGCGTATTATCAGTACAACTTGTTTGTCAAGTATTATCAACATGATAATAGTAAACAAAGGTACATGCCTATGAGCAATAAACCTCGATCCAGATAATGAAGGGATTTGTCCGTATAGGACTCTCCCGGGTCCAAGCACACTTGGCTTAAACCAGAATACTCCTGGAATTCAGCAACCCACTACTTTCGGACTAATGTTAATAAATATAATCTTAATTTACCAAGCATTACATGATTATTTATACGTATTATTATATTATTTATTATGTAAAGGTTATAGCCTGTGGCATATTCCAATTAATCATGACCCCGCCCCCCCCCCCCCCGGAGAAGTGAAGATCATAATCCTGATGTCGGGCCACACATTTACATCGCGGGCCCAGTAATGAGGATGAGAACACTTACATTTGTTTGTCATAAAGTTTGTGACACTAATGGCTGATCTGATGTTAAAAATAAAGGTGAACATGGTGCATGGTTAGAATATACCAGCGTAGAATCCATACTTAGCGTTATACATTAAAATGTTAGAATGCATACAAATATTGATCAACTGAAACTTCCAATTCAGGTTCTGTTTCTATCCTATTAACATCATGTCTCACACCTCAGCAATATTAAACCTACTTGCGATGGCTAATATGTTTAAAATATACCAGATCTATATATCATATATAGTTTAATTGCCAGAAACGTCATTATCGGAGGGGGGGGGGTTATCCCATCCCCTTTTTCCTAGCAAGGGGGGATGGTGGTTAATATAATCATCCACTGCAATAAATATTTCATAAAAAGGTTGTTCCAACTGTGATTACTATTCCACGCCTTCGAGTCACACCCTCCACCCTTGAAGATAAAGTGACGCCACTAATGGTTTATATGATCGCCAGCAGTTGTGCAAGGTAAATGTAAATCTAAATCGCCCTCAGTGAGCGTGTACCTCCCCATCACCATACATTTGGCCTGATCTCTCTACACTCAGGACGCGGCTATCTTAACATTACTACTTTCCTCCGACATTGGCAGATCCAGTTACAGTTTCTTCATATGTAGTGTGAGACAGCTGTGCAAAAAAAAAAAACAACAACAACAAAAAAAAAAAACCAAAGAAATCATGTCGAAGTTCACCATGCAGTCACCAGTAAGAGATACCTTATGCACGGGTTAACAGTGCATGGAAAATGCAAACAGTAGAACGTACATTTAGACACGGATGAAAACATAAACTCCGTTTTACTTCGTTGGCAATGTAAAAAAAAAAACTGTCTCACACAGACGTATGTGTAACGTACATGTAACACCTGTGGTACATCGGATGCCAGGGCATACAGTTAGTTAGTTTTGTCCGTCTGGCACAGTGTCACTGTATAGAACTGTCTTTACTCAAAGGCTCATGTAAACCTGGTATTTAACCCAAGCGAACTCATGTCAGTTAACACTTTGTATACGTATATATGAGCACTGAAGTGTGGGAACATGTCCTAAATGGCTGTGTGACCAGTTGAGAACATTTCATGAAGGCATTGGGTAATGCAAATTACACTGAACGTTGCTACGAATACTGTCGCTGTCAAGTTGATTTTAAAATGGATATTTGTTAATTATATGACAGGTGTGTCGCTGTGTTGTGTACGTATCGGCGGTTATATAGCACAACATATACTGGTAGTGATTTTCGTAACAACCTGGCACATATAGTAATAGGTCTCCGCTGAGCGTCAAAATGTACGATAGCGTTAATTTGTATTAGAATGCTGGGTAAACAAGTTTCATGTCCATAAAACTTTAATTATCGTTAATGACTTACCCTTGGTCGTCGCCATCTGATGCTATGATTGACAACTCCATCTTTGCGGAGTGAGCGGGCGTGGGCGGGGAAGGAAGGGTCTTCATAAAGTCGTCCTTCCCGGAGGAGTCTCTGTTTTAGGGTTTTGTAGTCATCGCCGTTCATGGTAATGGGCGATCTGCGCTATTCAACGTATACACAAAATGATTTCCAAAAATAAAGTACGACCTCCTGGGTTGTTTTCTGATGGTGTCGGCAACAAGCGATGCGACCTGGCCTGGACGCTTACCTTCTGACATGCACACAGGACTCCCTATACTTGCCTGTACACACGAAGGCCAGACCGTATACACACACGCCACCGCACTTCTGCGCTTGGCTCGTTCCGGCCTGGTTCATGAACGCCAGTCCCATAGGCCTACGTATTCCGTTCTTTTATGATATATGTTCAGCGTCAATGGTATTTCCCCACGGTCGGCACCGGCTTTTTGCTTACCTGAACTTTGAACTTAATACCTGAATAAGGGAGGCCGCAAACTCAAGAGGACAAATGACGTTAACTCGGAAATGTATAATTGGTTCCGATATCTAATACATATACCACCCAGGAATTAGTTGTATACAGAACAAAAACCAGGATTCGATGAAAGTTGATTGACAGAAGACCAAATGACGTGATTCGCGGGTTTTACTGGAATGCAAACAAGTGTATTCATGTGTGTGATTTTCAAATTCAACTGTTGTCATATATAAAAAAGGTTTTAGGCCTGTAAATGGCGTCCAGTCACGTTCGTATTAATAACGTACTTTGATCATTACATGACAAGTACTGATAGACCCCATATGGGTTGTGCTAGCGTGCTGTATATAGAAGTACTTGCTCCGTTCCCTAACTAAAAACGCCGAAACAAACTTTAACCTGAAACACTATCCCTTGTTAAAATGCTCTTGCATAGTCACGAAACAGCACAATAAAAAATTGAACTTGTTACTATATATTCATTTCTCAACTTAAAACTTTAATACCGTTGTAAAAACCCTAAATCTCTGCATTTAGTGAAACTGTAAGTGATGAATAAAGCCCTAAATGTTTAGTTTTTCCGCCTCCTAGTATTTAATGAAGCTATGTACAACCGTGTAAAGACCAGAAGCGGATCCAGGGGGAGGGTCCAGAAGGTCCGGACCCCCCCCCCCCCCTTTTTCAGCCGAATCGGCCTCTTTTAAAGGATTTTAGACCCATTTTTACGGGCTGGACCCCCCCCCCCCCGTTTCCTGACCCGGGGACCTTTTATCTAGGTTTGTCATTAGTCCTCCTGTATTGGATCCCTCCTTTTCTTAAATCCTGGATCCGCCGTTGAAGACCCTGTTTAGTTGTCGGGCTTTCTTGACTAAATCCGGTGCTTGCATGTCTCCCTTGCATGGTGGCCGACCTGACTTCCCACGGAGTGAACAGGAACGTGTACAAAAACGTTAAATGAAAGCTTTCGATATTAATAATATTGAACAGGATGCAACCTGAGCACAGGGCACGACAGTCATAATGAAATAATATATACAGTGAAACGTCGCCTATATGGACCAGCTCCCTTAGCTCAAAATAACCACCCCATTTTCACGGTCCCATTTGTTTTGTTGTTCTTTACATTATACCTCGCTTAGACGACCATCTCAAATATGCGACCATTTTATCGAAGAGGTCCCATTAGTGGTCGTAATTTGGAGGTTTCAATATATATATATATATATATATATATATATATATATATATATACATATAATGAATATATATTGAATGAGGATTAAGGTAAAAATGCCATAAGATAATATTTATAGTTATAACTAAGCCTCCTCGATTTCAGGTTTGATACTTGCATACACCGAGATAGGAATAATCCAGAAGACATCAAGGCTTCATCAAGTGAGGTTCTATAGAGATTTTTCGATCTTTATGCCATCGTTCAAAGAACCAGCTAGTTTCAAACCGGAGACCTTTCACTTCGAAGTCTAACGCCTTCACCACTAGACTACGTCCTTGCCCGTATTGCAGTTCATGTTGATATGTAGCCAGAGAAATGGACGTTGCAATTAAGGTTCCAAACATGCGCCAGTTATCGACCATAAGCGTCTCAGTGATTTATAAATATCATTATTTGTTGATGTTATAAGCATGTAATGTTTGTTTTCACTGTTCAGGTCAAATGAACCTGCATTTCGATTTAGTCCATGAAAAATTACAAGATAAAGTTTGAGATATAATAAAATATGATTCTTATTATCCTTGTAACGAACCCGAACTCTCATTGTCAATGGTCACCGATAGGCGTCGCTTGTGTGACTGAACAGGTCTGAAGTAGGTAATACGTTGTAAGAATCTCTCTCTCTCTCTCTCTCTCTCTCTCTCTCTCTCTCTCTCTTCAGTAACCAAGAACCACGCTGTTGTCTTAAATATAATTGATAACAATTTTACCTTGCACAGAATAGACATAACAACATAAGTATGCAAACCTATTTGGATAAGTCTTTCTATTTTATCGTCAGGCTTCTTCTTCTTACACATAATCTTGTAAACAATGATGATTATAAGAATGATTGTAAATTCACAACTATATATACAACATTGGAATTAACCATCAACACTAGATGAAATATGGAGTTTAATCGGGATTAGTATCTTCACTGTGTTAGTATATATTTTCGGAAAGATAAATATAATCTTTCTGTTGCGTACAAAAAGAAATACCATTTTACTTTCAATTTTGACTAAAATGAGTCAGTTATGCAGTGGGGTTAACCTAAATCAGAGCATCGGGCCCTGAGAAATGCAGGGAAATGAAAGTCATGACGGCTTTGTAAACGAATGAACCGGGACGCTCGTTGAGTGTATACTATTTTTCAAGTTAGCAATAAACGGGAATTTCCATTAACCCTGGATATGCACGTTTGGTCCATTACAAAAACCACCTTTGTAGTGTGGACGACAGAGTTACCAGTTACCCAGTGAAGGCTTGCTTCACAACAATGAGATCTGTCTACGAAGTTCCTATCATTGCCTCAATAGATCTTTATCCTTCTCGGAGGTTGCACCCTTGACGCAGTGAAACAAAAAAAGCCCCAGATGTCAGCCTTAAACATGATGAAACCCTCAAATAGCCATAATGTCATCCTTTTATTTATTAACAAGCAAATATGATGTCATCCTCAAACAACCGTGGTTTCATCATCAAAGATGACGTGGTCATAAAACAACCATAGCATGATCGCAAAACAGACATGGCGTCATCCTCAAATAGCGTAGAAGACAGTCTGGTACCGAGGTCCCGTGTCCCGTAATATGCATCATTGCACACATATCAGCACTTCCTTGTGTTGACGTATTTTGTATACTTGTATCCACTACACTGGAGAAGGAGGGGTATGGACCAGGGGCTTGTTTCAATTATATTATACTGGACTAAAGCCCAGTAACAGGCCTAAATACTATTGTTACAATTGTGACGTCATAATGGTTAGTTATATAGCGACGCACAGATTCCACCGGGCGTTTAGTCACCCATATGGCGGCTAAATAGCTCAGGGATCTGTTGCTGGTTGGTGTCTTAAGCCTAGGCCATGTGTGTGCCAGTATGGTAACCATTATGACGTCATAGTTGTAACAATAGTATTTAGAACTGCTACTGGACTTTTAGTCCACTAAAGTGCTATTGTAACAGACCGCAGGTTAATAACAGTCCGTAACAAGTGTTGAGGATTTTCCCCCACGACAGTCTGGCTCAACCCTCAACTCCTTTCACTACATCAAGTTTTATTCCAAGAGATGTTTGGGATTTCAAATGACAAAAGTTTGGAATCTTTCTAGTGCGACGTGTTCCGGATAATTTCGGGATTACTGGTTCACTTTCATAGAATTAACTAAACTGTCTCATGCTCAGGTAGCCTGGCACCCGTGCTCAAACGGCGGTGATAACATCCTTAGCTGTGGTGTCTCTTTGTATACCGTCTGCTGAATGCGCTGACCTTTCATACAGATCTTCATTTAAATGCAGGTCCTTCCAGATAGCATTGGCAGTAAGCACATGGTTATTGTAATAACTTTTAATTATGCATCAATCAATTTCTTGTCCGTCTCGGTCTTACTGCGAATATTGCGAGATTTTGTAGCAGCGTCTTCAGAAACTAATTCCGAATACCTGTAAAATAGTAAAATATCTTCCCATTTGAAACATGAAACGGCCATTCATATATTAAATACTATAGTCCCTAAAAGTTGTACAGATTAAAATGTTTTGTTACCTTCACCAAGGAGATTATGTTTTCAGACCTGTTTGTTTTTCTGTTGATCTATTCATTTCAATAAATACAGAATTACGCCAAAGAGAGAGAGAGAGAGAGAGAGAGAGAGAGAGAGAGAGAGAGAGAGAAACATAATGGGGCGGAGCTAGTAGGAATGTTTTGCTTTAACTGTTAACAACTAAATTACTCCAGATTACTGCTATCTGCTGCCACCTGTTAGCTGAATCTGTCACTAAGAGAGGAACTGTTGAACCCAGGCCCGGGAAGACCCCTTTAAATTTTGGTGTGCATCTGTCTGAATGGACAATTTAAGGGATTTTTTTTCCTGGCCGGGGGCGGTGGTGTTATGGTTAAGGTGCCGGGCTCATGATCAATCAAATCTCGGTTGGACCCCACCGTGCCAAGACTCTTTGGCTAGGCCCAAACCGCAAGTGTGCCTCTGTCCAACCAGCAGTAGAACTGGGTACCAGTAAATACTGGGAGGGGGTTACCTGCGATGGACCGGCGTCCCATCGAGGAGGAATTTAACTGCTAAGTTGCTACACGCTACCGAAACTGGGATAAGCTCCAGCCTGATGAACCTTTAGGCTCGGGTGTAAAAGGCCAACAGACTTTACCTTACCTTACTTTTTCCTAGGCGGAAGTATGCGCTCAACTGGGTGCCATTCTTATTATTTATGTTATAAATGCTGTCATAATTAACGAAAAAGATGAAATGTTATAATGGACAAGATAAAATGGTAATATCACACTCCGTTTGCTCAAGATGCACGTCCTCACAGGGTCTTTAATCCGTCAACTGCCGAGTGGTTTTATAAATGGACTCTTTTTCAATTGACCATCCTTGTCCGCAGGTAAGTGAACTTTATGTTGAAATGGATGGGGGCGGCTACTCATATATGTGTTATGTTTGTGAACGCACAGCATATTTTCATTCATTTCAATAATGGAAAAGGCATATCGGTAGATAAATGATGGCGGGTATATTCGGTGTGTGTATTGTGGCATGGCCACCAGGTTTAACATGACAGAGATGTTTTAACGTAATGGTTACCTTTTCGTACATACACAAGTGTATCAGCTTATTTGTATATATGAATCATGAGTGATTCATCTCGAGTTGAGAATCCTATAGTAAACAAGGTGCTAATCTGAGCAGTCCCAGTGATCGATTATTTAGCGTACCTACATGCCTACTGTCAGCGGCAGATTTCGGTAGGTGCAGATGTATACCCTAAGTCTAATTAATAAATGGAGAGATATTCGGAGGGCGAAGCTGTCTGATATCGGGCGTGTCGGGGACACGGATGGCTACGTTACTAGAGGACTTTAGGTGACAGGCTGTGGGATAAGCACGGCCAGTCTCACCGGGATAAATCAGTGGCGTACAAGTGTGTTCAAACCATGTTTGGCTGGCCGAGGGTATCACTGGGGAGGTATTTTTTGATAGGATGGTGCTACACTGGCAAAGGACATCAGCGTAAGAATATACAAGGTATCCTCCACAACATATGCCTCAATAAAAACGCCCCATAATATCTCTGTTTTAAATATATCAATTACATTTTAATTTCTCATGGTGGTGTAACATTCGTATATTATATACAAGCAATTAATATATCAAAGAAAACAGATGTATATAATGCGAGTATCCCCGAATTCAAAAGGGCAATGTCACAGCTTGGCCATGTGAAAGGACACACGCGTGTCACTCATATATATATGTCTCCCGGTATTAGCGTTTTTTTTTTATGTGGGTACTTCCGATATATAAGATGCAAAACTCTGTCATATCACAGGTAAACTAACGGTTTTAACATTTCTTTTTATACCAATGGACTATCTGGTCAATAATGGCCTTACTATGTCATACTGAAAAAGGAAACCTGTACCTTGTCAGCAAAATCTATAACAGCGTCAACGACTTCTATCCCTGTGGATCCACTTGATGGGGACGAATAAGAATTCGAACCTAAAATTGAAAAAAAAGAACATGTTGGGTTTCAGTCAAATTTGGTAAAGTTTTGTATATCTTTGCATTTGATTTCCTTATTTCCAAACTACAATCAAAACAATGAAACAATGAAAATAAGCTCTAACAGCTGAGCTGAGTATAAGATTTTATAATCATTAATATGACTGAATCAATTAAAAACCAAACCGATAAGATGTTATAGAGTTTTTTTCACTAGCTCACTTGTCTCGGTCTATTCCATAAAAGCCTTCATTGCATGTTTATGTTATCCTTTCTGATAAAATTACAAGTATAATAACTTATTGCACATGATAGACAATACTTAAATAAGATAAAGTGTGGTCTTTGACGACCAAGTACTTGCGTTTGGCCATTAAAGTCATTGTAATACACTGAAGAAAATCGTCTCGTGTCAACCGTCTCTTCCGTCCGCCATATTGTCTGGCCAGGCGGGCCACTTCGCTCTTTCGCAAATTCATACCTGCGAAAAAAAAAACAATGATCTAATATTGGTTGAAATCACTTAAGGCTTCACATCAAATCACATCAAGGATTAACGGAATACTGTGGTATACAGACAATGTTAATCGGGTGCAGGTTCAACCAGAGTGACCGGTTAAGTCGGCAGCGCCACCTGCCGGTGAGAGAAGAGTTACAGGTTAAAACCTGCTTTATGGGAATAGCTGTATAACTTGTTGTCAATGAAAAGCAAAAAAAAAAAAGAAACTATAGATACAAAATTGTTTTTTTACGCGCCAAATGAGTGAAACACTATGTCTGACATATAAAAATAAAAAAAATAATTCGGATAGCAAACATGGATTTTGTGCAGCATGCAGTCATGTGACTACATAAAAAGTCTCTATACGACATATATAAAAGCATGAATTTTATTTTCCTTCATACCGTTTTAGAAATTAAATCGCGTATAAAATTTTTCCTGAGAGTTGTCATTTTTCCTGAGAGAGAGAAAAAAACACATAAATTTCACTTACCAATTCCTCTACATGCATTCCTGAGTTCTTTCACTTCTAGGGTGTCTGACCGAGACCTATCATATCGCTGGAACGTGTCCTGGAATATTGTGAAGGCATTTGCAAATACACTAGCATACATTGTAAATACACTCGCATTATTTTTACACAAATAAGTACATAGTTTCCTGATTTACAATTCCAGCATCAAAATTTAGAAATATTTAAACTCTTTGTGTATTTCTTGTTTTAACTATAGAATAAATGATCCCTTATACATCCATACCAGAAAAACGTTTTGAACCTTAGTAATGTAGACTTTTTTTTATAACCATATGGTCTGATGGATTCCTTTATTTATTTTAGGTCATTTTTGTTAACATATATATTTTCTATATGAGCGAATACTCTGAAACTCACTAAGAGTAGAGTCACGTGATCCCAGATTCTGCGGCACTCTTCAAGATAAACGCATCCGGGTGTTTCTGGCTACGAAGGTCAAGGTCATTCAAATACAAAATCAAGTGTAACAAATGCTGCAAAGGTATTCACATTGAAACATATACCTTTGAGTGTATGCGAGACGGTCTATAGTTTTAATGCCCGCTTAGTTTGAGTTGCATAACGATATTCTTTTTATCATATAAACATCTTAGACTTACATTTGAATCCACTATTATTATCGATAAAGATTTTTCTTGCTCAAATAATCAAATACTTACATGCATTTTGTATAATTATACATAACCATTCATTGCATAAATGTTCAGAATAAAATGCGTCATCAAAATAAAATGCAACTAAGCGTTGGTTTTACGCTTTTTCACTGTTCTTGAAAAAAAAATAGATGATCTGCTTTTCGTCATAAAAATCTTAACCTCATTGCTTTCATTGCATAAAACGGATTTGAGACAGTGTTGTATCGGACATGAAGCCAGCATGGTTTCATAAGCATCACGCATACCAACTGTTATAAAACAAGGGTGTGTGGAAAATTAATATATTGTAGGGTATATAATGTTACGTTGTTCTCGCACTCCTGGAAAAGTGCTCGATCTTTAATAGTCTGTTGCACGGTACCGTGCCCATTGAAATTATCATTTTATACTTAAATATGATCACACAGTGCGTGATTAAAGCCAGTGGACTAAAGGCATGATGTGAGATCAAAAACCACATGCTAAAAACTTACATTTATATTTTGAAGCCTTAACTTGGCTCTTAAATCGTCTGGCCTAGTAACATGGCGTCTGTAATAGGGTGCCAGCCTCACTTTGACTGGTGCCTTTATCAATGTTTAGAATATTTACACTAAATAACAAATCAAAGTTTTTAACTAGTGTTTGTTTGAGGAGCATGTGACCAGTGACCTTGTCCTTCATCAATGGGATTGAGATGTTGTAAAAAATATACTTTTTTTTCTCAGATATTACTTTCATGGGATCACTTAAATATTTTGCAAGATAGAGTTTTGGCTTTAGTCTAGTTAATTAGGCCTATGTTTCATTTTATCATTGCAGCTTACTTTTGGGGACCGATTTGCAAATTTATGAAAGTATCGCAAAATTTCAGTGGGTGCCCCTCCGTGAAACAGACTATAGTACCTCTCCTTGGTTGCATGGAATGGTATATATAGAACACGATAAAAAGATACGGAGGCCTGGCCGATTAGAAGTCTGGCGGTGGCCTTTGTAAAAATGGCTCCGTCATTACCTGTAAGATAAAGGTATATACATAAGTTGTAATTCATTGTATTGGTCTTTTTTCACCGAGCTCATTCAAGCAGTAATAACTACTACAGGCACAGTGTTTATTACACAAAATAATGATGAATCACTCCTGTCGTAAATCTACCTGCCATGTAAAGCCTTGTATTCCTGTATGTATGAGCTGCTGAAATATACTTTGTACAATTTCTGTGTTGCTTTTTTTGACGTAAATGTGCTTTCATGCAAGTGTTGATTACCAGACAACGCACATCAACATATATACAATACAGCAACCTGTTTATATACTCTCATTACAAATTCATATTTCTGATTGGGTGCATAAGTCACGGGTTCAGAAAGAATGAATGGAGATATGGATCAGAATATTTGCAGCTGATTTTGTAAGCAGTCACTATCAGATCGGACGCATCTAGCTTCATCAGTTACCTGCTTTTCAAAAATGGGAGTAGTATCCATTTTATACAATAAATGTATGTTATAGGTCGTTTTTAATGTACACCCATCTGGACCCCTAACTCACAAAACATGTTTGAATTAATTTGACAGATTTATCAAATCCCAACCACTTTTGTACCAACTTGATAAGATCATGTGCAAAACGTTATTAAGAGTAAATATCTACGGGACAATCATGAAATGTTTAATTTTAATTAATATTTCTTCTACAAATAATCCCAACAGTATAGTATCTGAATTTGCACAAATTATATATCGTTTCAGCCAATGGAACTTCAGAAGCGTAAGTGCCTAAAGGATGGTGTGAGGGTGAATTAAATCATTAAAAAGAGTTTGTTATTAATGAAAAATACAGAAACAGTACCGTTCCCAAATTCAGCATTTAACATTTGGGCCAGTTCCTCCACGTCCATGGTGTTGTCCTCCCCGCTGTGCTTTACGAACAAGTCCTTAAACTCATCAGACTCACCACTCTGTAAGTACACATATAATTATAACACGCCTTATAGTGCATGCGGAGGGCTAATTTGGTAAGCATTTCATTTCGTGGCCGAATTCCCTGGGCTAAAGAAATGTAATTGCATATTAAAATATGTGAGATTTTCACCAGGTCAAGGAGCTGCGTTCAGTAACTACAGTTGTTATGTATCTTTCTTAAATGGCATGCAGAGATGGGTGATTCCAACCAAGACAAGGTCTGTATATAATTGCATATACAGTGAGTTTAATATATGATATACTTCATTTGAAGTATTCATATTTTATTTAATAATTTCATTTATATCGTGTTGTTGTGATAGTGATTGTGGTCTTCACTGTAGTAATACAGCTGCTATATGCATATTATATCAATAATAATTAGCTTATATTACAAGGCCATATATTTTAGTGATGTTTCAATTTCGGTTTGTAATGTGTATTTATTTTAATTTTAAGGCTCATTATTCTTTTCACATGTTGCCAATTGAATTACAATCAGCACTAAACACTGGAACAAACAGTCATCTATAAAGAATGTGTCGGGTTAGTAACAGAACGTGACCCCGCCACTATTCATTATCCTCACCGGTTCTTCTGGTGGCTCAACCTCTTCACTTTCCCTGTAAAGAGCCATGGACATGATTTTTGTGTATATTTATACATGATGTCATAGGTGTACGGCAACGGATATTTATGATATACATACATTAAACTCAAATATATACGTACATGGATGTACGCAATTCTACGAGTCCTATGCTTAGTAAATTCATATTGGGGTGGAAAAGATCTTCATGTCTTTCCTTTTTTCCCAAGATAGGCATGTATATATATATATATATATATATATATATATATATATATATATATATATATATATATATATATGAAAGACGTTCATAAATATCTTTTTATTTTTTGTTAAAGGCGTTTATACCGATATCTGACATTTAACTCAAGATTACCAAGTGAACCTTTTTTTTGTTATTTGACAAGAAAACGCCGATCCAACCGCCCAAGGTGCCCGCCGAAAGTAGCAAAATACATTAAACAAGATCATCTAGTGGCAAGTCAGCCTAGTTTATAAAGGCCGTATTGCCACTGCAGTAACCTGTAAACTTCCGCATGTATGCAAGCCAACAAAATGTATTAGTTTATATGTTATTGTTTCTGTTTGTCAACATTGGCGGATGCACCGTGTTTACAATCAGTTAGTGGATAATTAAGCTCACACAGCCATCACGGAGGCGTTATAAGAACTTCTCTTAATATGAATTACCTACAGTTCAATAATATGTCCTCAGATTAATTAAGCAAGAAATGCCATAAAAAAGGTTGGTGAATAGCGGGCTTTAACAGTTAGTACCTTTTTAAATAATTTATTAGTAATATTGAAACACGCTTACCCAGCCTCCGTCATTGTTTCTGCCGCTATTCTGAGAAGGAACTGTCCTTCCACGTTAGGGTTGAATGTGGTCGGGATGATACAGTACGTTCCCGGTGACAACAGGTAGCGCTGTGATCGTTCGCGGTAGTACTGGTACGAAAGCATGGTCCGCTCCATCTTTAATGCATGTTTTGAAAAAGTGCCGGGGCTGTCCAGCTCATACGGAACCTCGCCGCGAAACTACAAAATGAACATTACCAGCTGTGTTTATGAATATTTAAATCACCCTAAACAGATGCAATAACTTTTCAATGTAAAAAATAATGATTGATAAATATTAATCATATGAAATCTGAATAACAGAACCCAGGGTGAAATCGGATTATATAACTAAATTAAAAACAATTAGCCTCCCGGTAAATACACTTCGACACAACATTTCAATATTCATGCGTCCCTGAGGGCCCGGGTTTAACTTTCTAGTTCGCATATAGGCCTATAGTTGTTGTTAGGGAAGCATATATTAATCGTGTATTAATTACTTAAAATAATAAAATTACTTCAAAATAAATGTTGTTTTATGTTGTGTTCAAAAATAGGTAAGACCAACCTAATTATTACTGCTGGTTGAACAGTGACAATGCTGTAATACACACTAAAATTTACCTTTAGTAAATCAAAACCCATGGCTACTTTTGTGTCTGAGTCACGTGTTATCGTTCGCATGAGCCGTGTGTGTTTCTGCATCAATGACACCACCAGGGTGCAGTCCCCGTCGCTGTCTGCGTCATCAGTCTCGGCCAGCTTCACGTAATACTGCGGGTTCAACCAGTACATATCTGTAGCGTTAGAGATTTTATTATCAGACTAGGAGCAAGCAACGTGTGTTCATCTCAAGCACGGTCGCTCGAATCTTTTTTTTCAGGAGGAAATGGCAAGAAATGTGTGTTTTTAAGAATAGTTTTAGTAACACACGCTATCCCAGTACGTAAGGCACGACTATATACTCATATAGTAGGTACCAGTAAATTCCGTCGAAAACTCACCTCGCGAAACCTCTTAAATACATGGAATTCAGCCTAAATTACTTGTTTGTTTCCTATTTTATTTTTATTAAATGATACACATATATCATATTCCTGAGTACCTATATAAAGAAAGTAATTCCCCCATGATCTTTTTGCAAAGGCATCATCAAAAGGCACTTGAGTGAACCTGTGAATAATAATATTTCAATATTTAAAAACTATGGATGCAAATACTGAAGAACATTACATATACATGTATAAACATGTATGTCTGTTTACCTTCATAAGGCGAAACCCCAGCCCCACCGGCAGTGACGTCACGGACCCATTCACCATGGAAGGTCTTGATTTTCCACTCATGTTTTTCTCCCTGTGTTAGACACGTTTCATTTCTTTAACAATTCTAACAACTTGTTGTATACTTGTCTCCATTTCTAAGTTTATAATAAAGTGTTATATGTCTGAGCCTTGTTAAAAAGTAATCTTTTCTGAAAATATTTTACCTTATTTTTATAGTAAACGTAATTTATTTGAAATGGGTCACTTGAATAACACACACATATACACAGTCACACATGTATATGTATATATATTCAATAGATATTCATTATTAATCTATTAATAGAGTCATCTCCCTACCTTAAAAATTAATAGACACCACTATATACACCACTTGCCTTTTTGGGTTACAACTAACCGTTCACCCGTATCATTTTCTTTACTATATACCTACCAAGCCTCCTTTAACACTGTCTGGGGTCAGATGGCACAGGTCAATAAAATGAAACTTCTCCAACATATCATCAAACGCCATCCTGAATACAAAATACATGTACACACATCACAAATTAGTTAACTGGGGCCTGCCTCAACCCCCCCCCCCCCCCCACTCCCACTGCCCACCTGTCTTTGCCGATAATATCAGACAAGTTTAAATTTGGCAACCAACTCTACGGGCTACCATGTAAGATGTCAACATCAAAGAAGGTTACAATAATTTTATTGAGAAAACCATAGTCTTACTTCATTACAGCCTATAATAAAATGAGTTCATCTTGCATTTCACAAATTAGATTCCCATATACCGTAAAGTGTATAAAATATTTTGAATAGTACTTTTTTTACTAAGATTAGTCGAATGACACATTCTTTTTTTTTCTAGGATAAACAATAAACACTATGCTTCAAGGATGCAAGAAAAACATTACTCTAATGATTACTCGGGTTGCCATGGAAACTGAGCACTCAAAGAAAAAGGATAAAGATATGAATAAAAAATCAATATATCTTCAACGGTCGAAATCATGAAAATTCCTGATCTCAAGTTATACCGTTTTCATGATGTATTTGATAAGAGAACAAAATTTCATCAAATATATACAATATTTGGCTTCAGGAAGGGTTGTTAGATATGAATTAAATTTACCAGGCCTTCAACATCTTATCACATCACGCCCCTATGGTAAAAATCGGGCACGATCTTCCACGAAACACGAGGACATTAAAGCACATTATTGAGACAAATATAATGACAATGAGAGACCAGCAACATCTTACCAGAACTCGCCATCATCTTCAATGGTAAGACCAAGAAACTGCCTTTGCTGGTAGCTCAAGGACTTCCACTCAGACGACCTGTGGTTATAAACAGGAATATACATTTATTCCCCTAAACATGTATCATTGCCTCCGTCAGGAGGGTATGCGTTCATCCCTGTTCGTGTGTGTGCTAGGGTGTGTGTGTTTTGTTTACAATATAACTTACGCAAATCATAAACGGATTCTTATGAATTTTCGGGAATGGGACATGAAGGGGTCGATAAGCACTGGTGTAGATCCGGCACGTAACCGGATTCACGAACGTAGGAATATTTAAGGGATATTCACAAATTTAATGTTTACAGCCACTTATCTACGAATGAACCTAGGAATATGGACCAAATAAACGAATACAAACAAATGGCGGAGGCTGATTCCTTAGAATGCAGATTTCTAGTTATAGTAAAAATATATAAGAATTACCAGTCCCAGTGCCAGTACATGTGCTATTTTCCACTTTCTTTTAGTCATACAAAGTGGTAAATACAAGCCATTTGTTTTATTAATCTAATGTTATTTTTATTAATCCCATGAGCAACTAGGACTGATACGGGTGGCAAATGTTTGACTTGATACTAGATAAATATCACCAGACACGTACGCATAAAATCTTTAACATATCGACTTTCTACAAGGGAACATTAAAAGTCACAGAATAAAAATAAATAAATAAAATGAAAAAAGTAAGAAAATATTAAAGTGTTTTTCCCCAAATACTACTAATGTGCTGCTCGAATACAAAAAAAAGAATAAATTAAGAATGAATAATCTTGCACTGCATGTAAACGGATACAAAGACACATTTTTAAATCAATAAGTTTTACAGTCTTAATTAATAACTATAAGGAAAACTCGCTAAATATCTCAAAATACAGTCCTACCAGAGAACTAGCGTCCTTATTTCCGACTCAGGTTTTCGGTTAGAATAACATTTTATATAAGAACACGGTACATATAGTCACCCATTAAAACATATAATACGAAACTGGTGCTATAATAAAACGCAGGCACAATTTCAGATATTCAGGGGGTCACTGCTGAAAATTTCAATTACAGTTCTCAAGAAATCGCTGGATAATTATCAAAACCGATCGAGACATAATATTAGTACGATCGATGCAGATTCGTCTCTCGGTTTGACTGCTTAACGCCAGTGAAAGCACACTGATTTTGTCAGAGTGAGAAGAATTAATTTCATATAGTGTTGAAAATTTGTTATAATAAACCATTAATTCCAGACCTAATAATCTGTTTTATTGCTGCTTAAACAAAAGTATTTACAAATATAGATATGGTAGTGGCGAGCCCAAGGTCAATGGTTTTCTCCGGTTTCTCCGGTTTCCACCACCCTTACCGACTTCCGTAAGACAGCTTCTTAGGATGGAGAATACCTCTTATATATATATATAAAGTTGTACAGTTATTGTGAAATAAATAAAGTTTAGTAAACAACTAGACAATTGAAGGAAGAATTATGTGTTTTATATAAAATTCATATTTCATTAGTCGACCTTTCCCAATCAAATTAGCGACATAATTTCATGATGACAGTGAGTACACTGAGTATTCGGATCTGATATATCGAAAAGAAATTCAGGGATATTTCAAATTACAATAGTATTTGGCGGAATTTTCACTTGAAGAAAAAATCCTGGTACATTTACACCCGATAAACAGACAATAATAATACTTGCAGTGCGCATGCCTATGAAAAAGATGTATTATAAAGAATCTATATTATAACTGACGGTGGTCGAACTGGACTTTTGTCACGGAACTCATCTTGTCACTACTCGGTTATGCACATATTTGATGTTGAACTGTTGATACAAAGTGTGTCCTTGAGGGGTCCTTTTCCTTATTTCTCAATAAACTTAGCGAAGTCGCAAATTATACTTCGAAGGGGCTAAGCAGCGCCACCTGTCGGCAACTGCGATTTTGTGTATCAAAGCAGAAAGCAGTTTATTAATAAGAATCAGGGCCTAAGGACCTCCCTATTCTCACCTTTACTGAGACCCTCGCTTATTAATTATACTGATCTTCAAATTCAAAATAATGACGGGTAGGGGAAGCTAGTAGATTATAATAAATGAATAATATAATAGGTACTTCTTTACCTGTCACTCCAGCGGCCGTTCCACTCAGTGCCACCCCAGGGGTTCCTCAGACGGACCAGCGGGGAATCCCTGCCCTCGTGCTTCACCTGAAGGGAGACATCACATGACATCTAGTACGAAAGACCCCTATAGTAGTTATCAACAGCACCTATACCGTTAAGCATTAACGGTTTAACACATACACGTTTTACTATGCTATGTTTAAACATGCTATGTTTTACCGTGTATGATATATTCGCTACGTTAAACATACAAACATAAAAACGGTTTGATTTATATTTATTTTTTGGCAAGCATATACTTTTAATAAGGTTGCAAGGCATTATACTTTTCGATCTAATCCCATCACCCGCTGCATGCACACATCAAACTCAGATTGTAACATCATGTTTCAATCGTCATATTCAAAAAGCCATATTTACTCTGGACACGATGAAAGAAACTAATACGCTTCGCCCACTTCCAGAGATATGTGTAATGCATCATATACAACTGATTGGTTCTAATGTCATGTATAGCGTATCTTTCGTTGAAGTTTGGAAAGGGGTTTAATAAGGATAGAACACAGCCTTCATTTTTCTTCCGTGAACTTAAACACACTGCGCAGAATCGGACTCAAAAGGGTACGTCTCTCCTGGTTAAGGTTTGTGGACATCACAATATGCCACTCACAATGCACCGGGGTTTCTAGATTAACCAGCGGCGCAGGCATAAATGTGGTGAAGAGGTAAATGTAGTCCGTGTAAACATGTTGACAAGTATTGTATAAAGGCAAATTACATAAAATGGGCTTTTTTTAAGTAAGGATTTCAACGGGATAAGTAATATTTTGAAAGCATACGCATGTGAAGCGTAAGCAGAAGATATTTTCTTGAAATGTAACAAAATTTAATAATAAAGTTTGACAGTTGAGACAAGTGGTCCCGTTCCTAGGTGCATAGGAAGAGGTTTTTGAGTAGGAACGACCTTTGGCGGAAAGATGCTGAAATTACTCCATGCAGAAATTCCGATCTGATATTTGATTGCAAACATCTATAGTGCAGTTTGCCTTTGTATTAGGCGCTGAGGACTCAGTGCATTGGTTATTGCGTTATCTTTACATAAACCTTCGTTACTATAAATGGGGATTGGTGGAGGTACTGATAGTTTACCTTGATGAGTTGAGTAATACTGTAGGCATGACCTGAAACCAACCCGTCATCCAGGACCACGTTCACATATGGTTTGTCCTCGTCTGGCTTAAAATAATAATAATAATGATAATAATAATAATAATAATAATTATAATAATAATAATAATAATAATAATAATAATAATAATAATAATAATAATAAAAATAAATAATAATAATAATAATAATAATAATAATAATAATAATAATAATAATAATAATAATAATAATAATAATAATCATAATAATAATAATAAAAAATAATAATAATAATACATCCACTACCAAGAGTAATAATATAGGTATTAGATAAAGGTAACCTTATGAAAAGGATATCAGAGCAGACACCTGAATCTATTTTGAAAATAAATATCTTCTGCCACCTTAAAATTCTGAGTAGAGCGTCTGGACATTATTTATCAGACTATCATCTGTCCTCATTGTCATGGATATATCAGAACTTGTCTGCTATTATATGCAACTAAGCTTAAGGAATTCCTTTAAGTGAAGAGGTTGGGCACACACACATATATTAAAGACAGTGATAGATGATATATTTATAAACTAACGCTGATAGCTGCACACATCAATGTATTTTGTTTACTGATCTTGAAGAGGCGATGGTAGAGCTCTGAGATATCAGTTTTCTCTTTCTCCTTCTCCAGGTCAAGATGCTCTCCTATACCTCCCGTGAGGTCCACCAAGGCGTCCTGACCAAACCCGCCAACCAGAGCCTCGTACGAACCGTGGATCCTAAGTAACGGCATATACATCATTTACATTTATAATTTACTCAGTGAACAGGGGAAAATAACTTAGGGCCGATCAAGTATTCCAACCCATGTCCGTTGGCACAAAAGTCCAGCATTCTAACTGCCAATTAAGTACTAGTATGCTTAACTTGGAAGACATTATAAAAAAAATTTAAGCAGCTGTTATAAGTGTTCTTAGAACAAGGCCATATTGTCCGTCACCCATCTACATAAGGTTATATAATAAATGTATTCAGATACAGCTCTGCTGCAGTGTGCAGTCTTTTCATATACATGTATAAGTATATTATCGACATGACATGGATGAATACCTACTTTACATGTTACATTTACCAGCGTTCACTGGGATCAAAACATGATCAACAAAATTGCAAAAATAAGAGCCAGGGCTCTGTGTAGGCAACACACTTGGCATAAGCTTTTTCCAATAAAGCGCTCCAATATTCATCGGTTTCTTCCCTGTTGCGGCCGAAAATAAGCTGGCCATCATTAGTAGGCAACCTGTCATCGACAACCACCTCTGTCCATTTCCCGAACTGCCAGAAGAAGAACCGAAATGCTCCTGTGAAGAATAAAAGAGAAGTCGCCAAAATAAGCAAAAGAAGCGATAATTATCGAACCTGAATTCTGCATTCTAAACAATGCAAGCCTCCGCCGTATTGGGGGGGGGGGGGGGGAGGCGGGGAGGGGGGGGGGGGGGGGGGCTGGGGCTCTTTTGTTGGATGCTCCCAAAACCGTGTTTTCATCCACTCATTCGGCTCATATTACAAACTTCATTCTTGCATAAGTAACTATACATTTGTGAATATTCATTGATGACGTTTCTGAATCCGGATCATGCGCTGGATCCACACCATAATCTAGTCGATTCTTTATCGGTCAATTCCCAAAATACCCTAAAAATGATGAGTGCGTGAGGTATAATGTGAACCAACACATACACCCATAAGCGGATAAACATACCCGCGAGGACCTAGCTTTAACGCCGCACTTCCAAGGACCAGCAGTTCCGCTGCAGTGAGGAAGAAGTACTACTGACATAAAAAAAACAGTAAAAGACGTATATATCATCGCACACTTTTTTTTAAAGAAAAAAGCTGGTTAGATGTGAGAACGATGTGTTGACTTAGCGCATAACTTGCGAGGACAACCTGCGAGGACGTTCAGTTTATGTCATGTCTTCGTGTCATAGCGAGGACCTATACTAATGAGCATATCAAGCACACTTGGTTTAAACATATTTATTTATAACAGGATTACAAAAGTAGCCACTCAGGCTAATGTACATGCTTACCTGTAGATATATATATATAAATATAAAATTATATAAGACATCACGGTTCAAGTAAGATACATAAAGTATGTGACAATATAATATGTTAAGATTAAAGTTATAATTCTATGTAAATTCATAATCTTCACCAAAAATGATACAAGAGAACAGCAATACGATTAGAAAGAAATCAATGAATAATATACCAATATCATGATGTAACATGCTCTATGATACAATAAGTGCAAAGCACAAAATACAAACGAAAAACATATATTTACATATATTTACACTTGATGGAAAGATAAATTAGTTTATCATTGTGTATATTATGAACTTTAGAACCAAGCTGCTTACAGTATTTCTCGACAGATCAGAGGGTATACTATCATGTAGATAAGAAAATCAATTATTTTTTGTTTTTTTTTTCCTGTTTACTCGTGGAATACATGGAAATATAAGGTTCTAATGCTAACTTCTCACGATCAAAATAAGATCTGATACCGCTAAACAAGTTGGATAACCAATTTAAACATATTATCGAGGACCTGGCTTACACACACACACACACACACACACACAAACTTTCCTAACCATCTCGCAAAGCTCTCAATAGATTGCGCTGTCACACACATTAAAAAAATCAAGCAAAACGTTCTTTCTGAGGACTTGTAATATAAGAAACTTCCCAAGAATAGTTTTCCCAGCTTTTTAATGCTTTAATAGTGCTTTAAAAGTTTTTCGTTTGCGAGGACCCGTGTGTAAATCCTCACAGAAGAAAAAAAGTCATCGCGCGTTTGGTGTACAGTCAATATCGTGTCCTCGGTTATACAAACACACACACACACACCCTAACACACACACACAAACAAACAAACACACACACACACACAAACAAACACACACACACACGAACGGGGATGAACGCATACCCCCTTGTGGAGACAAAAACAAACTAATGACACCTTGGGATAGTAACTCCAATCACGTTTTGTTCTTTTAAAATTATGTTATCTTAATACTGCTAGAAACTTTACAGATTATGTAGCCAAATCCCAATTTGTCCGGTTTTCGCTCTTTCTTTGTCTGTCTATCATTTTTAAAATCAGAATTATGTATGACACAGAATCACACTGATCAACACAAGTGTCACGTTAAAGATTATACACCAACTCTGCATTTGTATTTTAGCCAAAACGTGCACGTATACTTACCTACATATGTGCTTCTGTCAAAGGACTGGTCCTTTGGCACCACCTTCTCAAACAGCCGGGGCCTGGTTGCGAGAGTAGCCGCCGCCGAAATGAACCAACAGTTACCTGTTTAACATATCATATCTACACATACAGAGATGTATTTATTATCATGTACAATGATCGAGATCGTTTGTAAACAACATGAAGAGTGATTATATGTCACGAATGCCTTCACCAGCGGTTTGGTTTAACCTGCGTGTATTCAGTGTTCTATTAAATATAAACTTTATTTATATTACATGGATTGTACAGATAGTTATTATAACTAATCCAGGTACTCTCTATGGCTCAGATGGAGGCGTTCGGTATCGTCCGTATAGGTAGAGGAAGCCGGGGAACCAGGAGAAACCAACGGGCTACTACCACCCACTCTCATAGCCACGTAGGGGAACGAACCAAGGTCGCCAGCGATTTATCTCTCGACTGTCCAGACCGTCATAGAAGAACTAAGAATATATTTATGCTAATGTAGTCAGGAAAAGAATGCGGCGATATAAGTCTCCTCAATCAGTGACAGATTACATTTTTACAGGTAATTCCGAAAATCCTATCCACAACAATATTTATTATATTATACCTACACACACACGATCTGTCGATTCATGCATGAATCTCATGCACGTGCTTTAATTATATATTAAATAATCATAAAAAACGAAGTTAATCGTTTGGTTCTCGCGTATTCGTAAATTGAGAAACTAAGGGGGAAAAGAGTTAAAATACTTAATCTCATGTTATGGTAACGCAAGGTATTATTTTGTTCATTTAATGTTCATCTTTTGACCAAGCTTCCACGTTGTTGGGGCACACGGTATAGTAAATTATACAATTAACGATAGATCTGGTGGATATGGCTACTCATAGGTGAACGACTGCACACAGATTGCCTGTCCTGTCATTTATACCTGTAGGTATAGATAATGCGGAGAATATACAGGCGGACTGAAGTCTCTTATTCAGCTCTCTCATTTTAATCTTAAAAAATGAGTCGAGTTCTTTGGGTGCGGGGGGGGGGGGGGGGTCGTGTTTATGCTCATGAAATCGGGCAGAAAATGTATTTAACAACTGTACCAGTTGTAAATTTGTTAACAAATATGCTATGATTTTGGTGTACTGCTAGTGTATCAGGCTTGGGTCAAACTTGTGCTCGAGTACAAGCACCGTTACTTCCGAATTTTAAAAATACAAGTTCAAGAACAATTACAGGAAATTCCTAGTGAACTATATTACATGTACCTTATAGTTTACTTAAATATATATATATATATATATATATATATATATATATATATATATATATATATATATATATATAAAGAAATATGATTTTTTATTAAATTGATGTTATTCAGTTTTGTTACCACGTTTTGACCTATGAGTCTCTAGTGTTAGATATTCTTTTTTTCTGCTATGCTTAATCGAAATAGACATGTGGCTTTTTATTTTTAAATATAATCACAATGCTTGTACTTGACCTGTAAATAAAATGTATTTTTTCATACACTTGGTTTACAAGTCTGAGTATAGTAGAGGTATTGTAAAAAGTGGTTAAAATGGTCAGTACAAGTAGTCGCTCGTGGGGAACAGCCACTCTCGTTTACTTCTGACAGACACGGGCATTCCCGCAGGTAAAGTAAGCACCTTTCCTTGCAGCATGCTTTATAAAAAAAAAAAACCCGCATATTCCTCATTTTGCGTAGTTCCCGTTGTCCCAGACAGATGGCGCTGCAATAGCCCCTTCCGGGGGGGGGGGGGGGGAAGTAATATTTCTCACTATCTATGGGGAAATATGACCCTTAACCCCCCTCCCCTTCCTATTGTACAAGCTCAGCATCGTTCTCGGCAGTTCACCAACTAAAGTGGGCATTTCTGTGGCACGACCGCAGAGCAGTTGGATTGCAAATGTGAAGCTGTACCACGGTTAATTATGATGTAGATTTATAGACGTTTGGTGTAGGGCTTGAAATATTACTGAAAGCGTTCTAACATTAAACACATGTTAAAAATAATAACGGAAAATGAACCTTTAAATTTAATACCTATGCTGCCTTGGTGAAGATCAAACCGTGACGCTCCCTCCACCATAAACCTGGGTCTGTAAGACAGGTCCTGAAACAAAACAATGTAGCCACGTTTAATGACTACTTACATAACGTTAAATGGACTATTGTTGTTTCAGGGTGCATATACACGTAACACAAAATTTAGGAATCTGTGAAACTCTGAAGTCAAGTAAGGGATTTAATAAGCAATTACGGCAATCTATCTAAGTCTCGAGGCAAGAAATACGAAGTATAGTAAAAGGGGTTGTTACCGGAGGGTATAAAAGGGGATAGTGATATGGGTACTACATGAAAGCTTCCGAGGACACTGTACGGAGGTTATAATGCACCTATGTCAGCGTTTCTTATTTTTGTTAGTAAATGACAGGCAATATTGAGACAGTGGGAATAAAAGCAAGAGTATCAGAAAGAAATAAGTGAGGAAATAGTAAAACACCAGTACTTCATCTGACATGACCAAATAAAAGACCATTAGAGGTCAGCGCCCTCTTTCCGACTTCTTCAGAAATAGTCACTCGGATTTTTAACGTCTTGCATTTATCTTCCTTTTTTTGGGTAAAATTAATTTTGATTAAACTTTCACTTTCAGAAGTATAAGTCCGTCAGTACCTTACAGTTCGATCGGTTTATCCAAAAAGTCTATCTTAAAAGTTTAAACATATCGGTATTGCCTTGAGGCTTGAGCGTATAACATGTAACAATGCATGTTATCAATAATTACCCTTTTTAAATTGCATAAAAATTTAATATTTCACGCAAGTTGAGTATCCAACAGCTCTGAGGAACCCTCCTGTTCGTGGACATACACATACTCCGTTTTTCTAAACGGGGTACGCCCACATAGTAACATATGACCGTATAATTTATGTTATACTTACACCAGGCCGCATCCACACGATGCCGTCAACCTTCTGACTGTAAAACAGAGATTCGTTATTTGCAGGGAAATCTTTATCTTCATACAGAACGCCCCTCTGTCGGCAGCTTCTGCAAATTTCTTCGTAAGTCCCCATGGCGACCAGATGAAATTCAGGTTGAAATAACCAGGGACGCCTGTATACCGTAAAACTGTGTCAGAGATTTGCTGAGCGTGAAACATAGAAACGAGCTCCTCTGTTATTATAAGGAGCACAAGTTGCACGCTTGACGTGTGACAGTTGTGTGATCAGTCAGACGTGGGCAGGAATCGGACCGCGATTTTCTCTTTTTATCTCATGCGCTACGTCTGATGAACAATTACGTGTAGCATCTTTTATTTGATCCAGCATTCATCATAAGATACTCCTAGTATTTGCACACGTGCCGAGCATACTTAGTGATTATTTTACACTGGATATGCACATACTAAACTACATCCTATCACATGCATGAGACTGAGAACACATGAGAACCACCCGTAGTATATCTGCATAATGAATTCGTTATTATATGTATGCTGGACTCAAACTATGACATTCCTAATATAAATTTTGTCTCAAATTATAACTTAACTAAACAACAAAACAGATGTTGCCACCAGTCTAGTTAAGAACGAAATACACCCTGTATTAGAAATAACAATTTTTTTCTTTAAATGCCCTGTTTTCCATTGATATTAAATCTCATGCTTTTTTAGCTCAACTGACTGTAAGTCATCTGAGCTATAGCGATCACTCTCTGTCCGTCGTCCGTTCGTCCTGCCACCCGGCGGTCTGTCCGTTAACAGGACACAAGTCGTTACAACTGGACCTGGAATCTCCTTACTTTACATCCAGGGAGGTCCACGAGAAATCTCCTTGGAAACCTGGAATAATGTCTCTGTTACTCATATTCTTCCAGCTATAGGGCTCCGAAGTACCCCCCAGAATAATGACAAATTTGATACAAAAGCTCAAGTATCGGAACAACTAATGCATTGATCACCATGATTCTTTGCATGGATATTGATCATGGAGTGTTACATCAGTTTTTGCATTCTGGTGGCGGCACCGGTATTTTTTCGATTTTTTACGATTTTTTTCTCTATTTGTGAGACCTTAAAAGATGCAGTCATCTGTTAAAAGGGCACAAATTGTAACAGCTGGACCTAGAATCTTCTTTCTTGACATCAGTTGCGTCAATTTTTCTTCCAGGGTGGGGGGGGATGACTTTGTATATATATATACACACACACACACACACACACACACACACATGTATATATATACCTTTATCAGTGTTTGTGAGGGGCATAAAAAATTATATATATATATATATAATTATTATTTATATATATACTTAATCATATTTCAAATAATTATAATGTTTTAGAAAATAAGTTATTTTGTGAATTCTGAGAAAGGTTTAGATATAAGAATTTTTAGTAAATAGATCCAAAGTCTTTAATTCTAATTATAAATATATATCGTTTGCAATATTATAATATTATTCTCTGAAAAGTGGGGGCCTTGCCAAAAAGTGGGGGGTATATATAGCCCCCCACCCCCACCCCCATATTGACGCCCCTGCTTGACATGCCGGGAGGCCGATGAAAGTCTCATTGGAAACCTTAAATTAAGTCTCATACCATCCGAGCCTTTTTGGGCTCAGAAGTACCCCCAAGAATGACTAAAAATTTGATACAAAAGCTCTAATATCTGAACAACTACTGCATTGATCGGCAAGATTCTTTGCCTGCGTATGCATCATGGGGTGTTTCATCAGTTCCTGCAAACTGGTGGCGCTTCATGAACTTTCTCGAATTTATATGCATTTTTATCTTTATTTTTGAGACCTTGTGGTCATGTGGTCATCTGTTAACAGGGCACATATCATAATCTTTTGACCTGGAATCTTCTTTCTTGACGCCCCGGGCGGTCGATAAAAAATCTAAATGGAAATCTGAAATTAGGTCTCCGTTACCCATATCCTCGAGCTATGGGGCTTAGAAATACCTCCCAGAATAACTTAAAATTTGCTACAAAAGCTCCAGTATCTGAACAACTAATGCATTGATCACTCTGATTCTTTGCATGCATATTCACTATGGAGTGTTTCATCAGTTCTTGCAGACTAGTGGCGCCACCTGGATTTAAAAAAATTAACACATTTTTTTTATCTATTTTTTTAGGCCTTCAAAGACGCAATCATCTGTTAACAGGGCACATATTGTAACCATTGGTCCTAGAATTTTAATTGCATCAAGGGAGGTCTGTGAAAAATATCCTTGGAAACTTGAAATTTGGTCTCTGTTACCCATATTCTCTGAGCTATGGGGCTTATAAGCACCCCCCCCCCCAGCATAAATAAAATTTGATACCAAAGCAGGGCACAAATCATAACCATTGGACCTGGAATCTTTTAACTTAAATTCCAGGAAGTCCGTGAAATGTCTCCTTGGAAACGTGAAACTAGGTCTCCGTTGCCCATATTTTCTGAGCTATGGGGCTTGTAAACACCCTTCAGAATAATTGAGAATTTGATACCAAAGTAGGGCACAAATTAAAACCATTGGGTCCAGAATCTTCTTACTTGACATCCTGAGAGTTCCTCAAAAGTTTTCTCCAGAAACCTAAAATTTGGTCACTGTGACCTTTATTCTCAGAGTTTTGGGGTATGTTTGAGCACCCCAGAAATAATGCAAAATACACACAAATTGCCAGATTTCTCAGGAAAGGCTGGTTGGGTTTTCATCAAATTTGTTGTGCTTATGGGTCTTGATGAAATGAACAATGATGCCACCTACATTATCTTAATTACTTGTGCAAGGACATATTGTCAACATGTCAGTCGGCTGAGCGTCATGACCCATGGGTCACTTGTTATTATTTCCACTTCAGTTTAGAAATGCAATATTAAAATCCTTATATTTTTGTTACTTCTGGAGGACAGTTTGCTTTAACAAAGTTATTTTCTCCCCATTAACGCTTGATCATGCATTAGAATTTAAATTTATAGGCTGATCAACTTACTATCTTGAGACGATATGTTTTATCGTTTTTACATGAACTGTATAATATGAATAAGAATCAGAAAGATTCAAACCTGCTATTCATGAAAAAAAATATATATATAAATGAACACAGATGCAGAAAAATCTTTTGCCATTAAGCAAAATGAATGTGGATATTTTTACCCTGTTTAGATGAAGAAAATCTATATGTTTAATATAGATCTCTTTGATACTTATTTTTTTAACGAAGGGATGCTGGTTTCCTGTATGCTTTCGGATGAATAAAGTATATACTGACCTGTGAAGCTTTTCTGTTCTAATATTAGTATACCCCGTCTCATGCAGAATAACAGTCGTCGGAACTTCCATTAAAGAAGTCTATATCATAATATCAATGAGACTATAACCTCCCCTCTGCAGGTTCATGTATAAATTATAAATAATTATAATGATAAAAACGGATGTGCATTTTAAAAATTATGTGACATATGTGTTATTTGGACATATGTTATAATGCCTTCATTGGAAAATGTCTACGATTAATTAATTCTGTACACCACCTCGGCATATCTGTAAGCTTTACTTCACTAAAGCGTATATTGAATGATTATCAGTAACAGAATTAACACTGGCAATGTATATATCATATATCATATTAATTAATAACACCTAAATGCTGACATGCATACAATATATATATATATATATATATATATATATATATATATATATATATATATATATATATATATATATATATACTAGCTTTCTGAATAAAAATCAAAACGTGTTCTATTTATTTTAAAGGGGTTAATTTTAAAGGGGGATAAATTGATGCACTGGGAAGTATCAACTTTTGCAAAGTTATTCATCCCAGTCTTGGTTTTGTGCGGGAAAAGTTCTGCGTTTACTTCATAATATAATAGTATCCAACCTGTTATTATATGTTGCTTTTTTTTCAGGGACAGCACTTCTCATGTAATATTCTTTTAAATCAATAAAACCTTAATAAAGGTAATAGTGTATACATTAAGTATTCAACTTAGTAAACTATCGTACCTGACATTATTTAGATAAAATATAATTGATCATATTATGTTGCATACTAGTATATGATTAAATATGTATACCGGTAATTACATAATTGTGGAGTGGGGGTGTAGATGGTTATTGAGAGCTCAATACAGTTATGATTTCTTTAGGCAACAGAAATAGGCCTACGACATCACGTCATCTTCAAATTGCATTTTTCAATGCAATTTCAATAAAATCTTCCCAGCAATAAAATATATGCAAAATTGAAGAATTTTATAATATCCATCAACCGATAATAAAGTAACAATGTTTACAGTTTTTGTAATAAAGTTTTTTAATACTTCATGTATAAAAAATCAATTTTGATGATTTTGATGATGTTTCTTTACAAACATAAAATAGCAATGTTTACAGTTTTTTTTGTAATAAAAAATTTGTTTTTAATACTTAAAAAATCAATTTTGATGATTTTAATGATTTTTTACAGCGATTGAAATCATGATTTTAGTAACAATCTAAATCAAATGGTTTCAGTCATGCCAGTCCTGCAGCCACTGATCCAGTGTCCCCCCCCCCCCTTCTCGAATTTCTGGGTCCGCCACTTTATATTATGACATAATTTATGTGTACTAATATCATGCACCCGGAACGATAGCAGACAAGTATAAAGAAGTAGTTTATTGTTTTATTGAAGGTAAGAAGGGCTACTTCCTGCTTTAGTAACGATTTTTGTTAGGCACAGGAAGTTGGGACCAGCGGCCGACGTGTTCAGTGAACTTGAACCCCACTTAAATACCCTCCATTGTATCCGTGTCTGAGGGACACGTCAGCTTTAGCTGGGAATACGAATTAAAGGACACGTTATTTCCGGTCGGGTTGTAGTGGGTATTTTCAGGAACGCCATGGCGGCACGTATGAACCCTTTGATAAATCTCTTTATAAGTTTTCTTTTGTTATTAAACAGTTTTGATTTACGAGCATGGGCCGAAAAGAAAACGCTGGACGATCCCGAGGCCATTGGAATGATGGATACCATCCTTGAACTGATCGGAGGAAAAGATACGACAGAATGTGAAAAGTTCACGTGTGACAACGGTAGGCCGCTTATGTCAAGCATCATAATCAACAATCATCAGCTGATCCGAGGGTGCCGGCGGTTTAGTCCACAGGCTAAACAGCCGGCAAGGAAAATTAACCTTGCCGGCAGTCTAGCCCACAGGCTAAACTGCCGGCAAAAATTTCAGTGTGATACTCCGTACTTTCCATAATTTGTTCGACTATGAACTGACAATGCTGACCTACCCAAATTAGATATTTTGCTGGTCTATATCAGTATATGTAATAAGTATGTTTAGTAGGTATTAAAAGTGGAAATATTTAGCAAACCAGTGAGCTTATGCGATGGCGCAGTGTCGTCCGTCCGCCGTCCATGGCTGGCCATACGCCTTCCGTGGCTGTTAGTCAGAAAACCGTCGGAGCTAGCAGCTCCAAATTACATGTAAGAATTAGTCACGTGAAATTTGGAACCCTAGAGTTTATTATTGGGTAATTGCATTAATTTAGATTTTATAGAGAAAAAGCTTAAAAACTTTAAAAACTCTTCTTCTCTGAAACTGTCCAGCCAAATTGTCCAATATTTCACAGAAATGTTCCCTGGAACAATCTCTCTCAATTTTTTGGAATGGTTCCAGTTTGGTGATTATTGACTGAGTTACAGGAAGTTGAACTTAGTCATCTGCATGCTAAAATTACAATCTCAGAAACGGCTGGAGCTACCATCATCAAATTTTATGTTAAAGATGGTCACTTGAGTCATATCTGAAATTGAGGTATTGAAAGCGCCACCTGCTTTGGTCTTATGTACCGGGGTCAACAGTGACTGAAGCATACAGAGGGCTATAAACAACGTTTTCTCTGAAAGTGTAAGGCCAAATTGTTTAATATTGCACAGAAATGCTCCTGGGGTAGTACTTTCTTAAATTTGTTCAAATGGTCTCTGTTCAATGACTTTTGGCCGAGTTACTGGAAGCTGAATATAGTCATATATTATAGCAGCCCATTTCTGCTCAGTGGTTTGAAAGATCTTCTCAAATACCACTGGGTCAAATTCTTTAATGACCTTTAGATGTTGATAATTCAGATTTGTTCAAATGGTTTTGATTCAGTGATTTTCATAGATTTTATACAGGAAAAGTTAAAAACAATATATAAAAATCTTCTTCTCCAAAACTGTCCAGCCAAATTGCCCAATATTTCACAGAATGATCCCTAGAACAATCTCTTGCAAATTTTTGTTTGAATGGCTTCAGTTTAGTGATTTTTGGCCGAGTTTCAGGAGGTTTAACTTAGTCATCTGTGCAAAAAGGCGTACTAAACATAAAATCTCTGAAACAGCTGGAGTTATCATCACCAAATTTTATGCCAATGTTTGTCACATGAGTCATATCTGAAATTGAGCTGTTGGTGGCGCAATCTACCTTGATCTGTTTTTTACAAGCAAAAATGTAAGTTTAGACTCTTCTAGCTTATACACTGACAAAAAGTCATCTGAGCTATATTTGTGGTCCATCTGTCTGTCCGTCCGTCTGTCCGGAATCCAAAATTTGGCATAATGTTAGATGTCCCCAAGATCTCCTACCAAGCCGAAAACTGGGTCTTTGCGACTTGGTTCCTTTGAGAAATTAAGGAAAAACCTCAATTTTTTATTAAAAACCTATTTTCACACTTCAGGACAGCCTAATATTCAAACCACTCATCTGTTTTCCCTCATATTTACCATAAATAATCCTCTATATAGTTCCTATGTACATGCCAGAAATTAGGTCTGTATTATATAATTTAAAAAGTTATGGGCCCAAACATAATGCATTTTGTAAATAATCAGGAAAGAAATTTGGTCACTAAACCCAAAACTTTTGTTAGCATTTCAACTGTTAACACCAAAAATTTGAAACCAGTTGATCAAAAACTGTAGATTCTATTCAAGTTTCAAGCACCATGTCACATATTGTTTACATCAAGCTAGTGTTATGCAGTTTGCTATAGCTCAGCTCCCCAGCTTCAGCTCTAAGTTCCTTAAATTTGGCATACAGTTAGATGTCTCCAAAATTCCCTACCATGCCAAGAATTTGATCACTAGGACCTAATTCCTTCGAGATCTTCATTTTTCCATTAAAAACCCATTGTTACACTTTAAGACTGCCTAATATCAAAATCACTGATCTGACTTTAATCATATATAATATACATATTTTTTTATACATTCACTATGCACATGCCAGAAATGATGTCAGTATTGCGTAATTGTATTAAGTTATGGGCCCAAACATAAAGCACTTTTTAAAAAATCAAGAAATATATTTACTCCCTTAACAAGAGGATTGCTGGCGCTGGAGATTTTTTGTCAGGGATGTAACATTATTTAATCAAGATTCAATTGAATACCCAAAATTAGTTCTGAATTTTTCTAATTCTGTAAGTTATTAGTATAAATATAAAATTAGTACCTTAAATTTTGCCCAACTTTGATCATTGCACGTTTGTTTCCTGAGAGCACTGTTGATATAATTTTCGTATCATGCACACATAAGGATTTCAGCTTTGTAGTTTAGAAAGCTGAAAGAAATTGGCCAAAAATTGTAGCTTTTTTAATGTTTTTATGAGACCATGTCAGACCCAGGCTCTACCCAGCCCATCCTCAGTCACCTGTATGTTGACCTTGTTGACCTTTCAACAGATTATGCACGCTTGAGGCGAGGCATACACTGAGGCAGCCAGGCAGCTAATGGCCAGCCACAGTTGATCCACGTGTCCAAACCAACTCATCTAGTAGTTGTTTTGAAAAACAACATAACAATTAACAATAAATTATTAATTTTTTATTGGTTGTTAATAACAAATTAAAGAAAAATTGATAGAAAAGGAATTTGTTAGTTGATGAGTAACAGGAAATTATTTTGCAGTTACTGATGATGTAAGAATCTTGTATGGATAGATAAAATGTCAGTGTCAATGTTATTCCATATAACACCATGCAGTCACCTATGATATTTTTCAGTTCAATTTTAATGATGAAAAATAAATCATATTATTCATTACTATTCATTAGGGACCATATAAAGGAAATTAATGATAGACAAAGATGCAGTTGATAATATTTATCTAGATTCCTACTGTGTCTAGTGTGTAGATTGATGTGAAAGTAGTCCAAAGTGAATATATTACATTTATTTTTTTTTAATATAAATAAAAGCCATAAAACCAGGTACTTATGATCATTATTTAAATTTGTGAATTTTGTATATTCTCAACATCATTGTTTGGCTAAAACTGAATAAATACTAGACATGGTGCGAATGCTTTGCAAATGTATTTGAATATGAATATGTACTGCATTAAAAAAAATTATTGCATAAGAATGGGAATTCAGGTAAAAATGGAAGTATTTGAATACCAGTGCAGATACTTTCAAAATGTATTCATTAATGCATTCATGAATATATTTTATTATATTATTTTGATAATCATTAAGTTATATTTTATTTTAAAATCATATGATTTTCTTATATTTTTTTTAATAAAAATTATATTGGCACAATATTTGTTACTAGCTGATAAACCCCGTAAACCGGGCTTATTAACGGGGTTTGGGAGATTATATTTACGGAGATGTAGAATGTTGGCTATTTTTATTTCTAAAAGTGAACAGAAAATAAAGATTTTCAGTGGGAAACTGTCTAAATTAGTTATGAATAAATATTTTTTACATTTATCTTGCGGGGCTGTCCTCGTGGCAAGACATTCATACCCCGGTATGATTACCTTGAAAACATGGTCTGTGACGATGTTTACATTGCGAACCGGAATGAGACGCAGGGGCATTCAGGTTTTCAATGATATCTGACTGGATTCTAGCGTTGAACGTATAAAGATTAGGTTGATGTGAGTAACACATGAAAGATTTATTAAATTCGTTGCACGTGGGTCAAATCCCTCATTGAAAGCAAGCGTTATTCATATGAACAAGTCCTTAGTGTTAGAGGTTGAGTGACCACAATGCATGCATTCCGGTGATTGCCGAAGGCAATTCGGCTGTGCTCGGTAAAAAAACCCGGAAAAATCACTTAAAATTATATGTACATTAAACAATTTTTATTTTCATATCGCCTATGTCACTGAAGGGATAATAACCATTAAAATGACGTATGACACAGTATTGTACACAACGCGGTTTTGGAGAACATTGCAAACAAACGTGAACCGAATTCCTTTTATAAATATTAGATTAAATTTTAATAAATTGTTAAACTCTTTTATTATATGTGCTGCTTATAAATTATATGGCCAAGTCAAAATCTGTGCGACAATAGCACTCCATTTGTGAATAAAATAAATGAAATCAATCCTCTTCCCTGTCTCCAAAGATACTGTCAAAATCACACATAAGCTAAACGCCAACAACTGATAATAAAGCTTATATTTATTGTCACACAAAACCAGCATGTGCCTTATTCCCAAATCATATTTTTATGCCCCCGCCACAAAGTGGCCGGGGCATATAGTTTTACCCATGTCCGTCATTCCGTCATTCCGAAATGAAACAGTTGTACGGACTTTTTTTCGCAATGCCTGCAGATATTGGCCTGATTTTTGGTGTGTGGGCAGATATAGACCAGTTACAGATCGAGTTCGCGTTTCGTCCCGGTTGACCTACTTTTGACCGTTTTACGGCTCCTAAACTTAGAAAATTTCATGAAAAATAGAAATATTCATGACAGATACACATGTACGGACTTTTTTTCGCAATGCCTGCAGATATTGGCCTGATTTTTGGTGTGTGAGCAGATATAGACCAGTTACAGATCAAGTTCGCGTTTCGTCCTGGTTGACCTACTTTTGACCGTTTTACGGCTCCTAAACTTAGAAAATTCCATGAAAAATAGAAATATTCATGACAGATACACATGTATGGACTTTTTTTCGCAATGCCTGCAGATATTGGCCTGATTTTTGGTGTGTGAGCAGATATAGACCAGTTACAGGTCGAGTTCGCGTTTTGCCTCAGTTGACCCATTTTTGACCGTTTGGCGGTGCTCTCATATAGAAAATTTCATAAAAAAGTGCACATGTATGGACTTTTTTTCGCAGTGCCTGCAGATATGGGCCTGATTTTTGGTGTGTAGGCAGATAATGACCAGTTACAGATCAAGTTCCTGTTTTGTCTCGGTTGACCTACTTTTGACCATTTGACTGCTCCTGAACATAGAAAGTTTCATGAAAAATATAAATTTTCATAACAAATGCATATGTACTGACTTTTTTTCCTCAATGCCTGCAGATACCACCCTGATTTTTTTTGTGTGGGCAGATAATGACAGTTACAGATCGAGTTTGCGTTTCATCCTGGTTGACCTACTTTTGATTGTTTTACGGATCCTAAACATAGAAAATTTCATGAAAGACAGAAATTTTTATGGAAAATGCACATGTATGGACTTTTTTTCACAATGCCTGCATATACTGGCATGATTTTTGATGTGTTGCTTGATAATGACCCGTTACAGATCGAGTTTGCATTTTGCCCTTGTTGACCTACTTTTGACCATATGACACCTCCTGAACTTAAAAAATTTTCCAAATTTTACAAATGTTTCTAATTTGCCCAAGGCGGGGGCATTCGTGTCGTTCCGACACATCTAGTTTATCATATATAACAGCTGAATGCCATGACCCATAGTTCCCTTGTTAAGAAATTGTTAAGCTGATTAATTTAAACTGATTAAAGAATTGTTCAATGGTATTGTTCTGTCAGTTTTATAAGAAAAGATAGGGTAAATGCAGCTTTAAAAAAGCAGTGTAGCCAATTGAAAAATGCTTTCAGTTTTTGAAAACAGATTTGACAGCATGGTAAGTTTCAACATGCCAAGTCAAGAGGTCAATCAGTGCACCCAGGTGCAGTCCAGACATCACCATAGCAACTGACCTGGCTCTACCTGGTGTCCAGATACACTATATACTTCTAGACAATGTGTCCAGACACATCGTCTAGATATCTAGAACCTGCCTGTGTCAGATTTTACAATAGGTCAAGTAACCCTCTGGATCTATAAATAATTTTGGTAGACAGCCAACCATTTTAGATTTGCCATCAGGTCAAGTTTCAGTCTGTAAGAGCCAGTGGTAAGTTTCAATCTGTAAGAGCCAAAGGCGCATGTGGCACATTAGGTACCCTTGACCTGGGGAAAAGCTGAGCCTCCATTGCCAGGATGCATGAATAGGTGTGACTCAATACCAAGGCTAAAAGAGGAACTTGTTGCGTTGTGTATATCCATGACATATTTCAGCTGAGATGTTTGTACATATACATGTGACTTATGTACTTGAAAAGTACTGGTCCAGCATGGAAGCATTATACCTGATTTATATCCTATAGCACAGGTTCACATAAGGCCTGTAGGCCTTGTTTTTATATAAACAGGGTAGTTGAATATATATATGCAGGAACTGAACTGAAGTTGACAGGCATTTCAGCTGCTAATATGTGCTAATGACAATGGGTAATTTGTAAAAGCACTAAGAACTCATGAGATGTCATATCAAAGGATATGCAGATTCTTTTTTTTAAAGGTAATTAAGTGTGCAGCATTACAGCAAACAATGTATGGGATGCATCTCAAGCGATAAGCAGATTCTTTGATTAAAGTTAAATGATAATGAAGAATAATGACTGTTATATACACTAGTGTGGTTATGAGTACACAAATAATTTGTGTTTGAAAACAAACAACTTATGATATGTCAGATAAATGGTCCAAGGATATGCTTATTACTTGATCAAAGGTAATCAAACAAACTTACACCACATCCAATTTAATCTGTTGAGCCTATTGTGTTGTGAGATGCTGCAAGAAATATCCTTACTGACCAGCAAAATATCTATTCGGTAAGTCAGCACTGAATTGTCAGCTCATTGTCAAAATAATAATGGAAAGTCTTGAGTATCACACTGAAACTCTGAAATAGAGTGCTCATGCATTCATTTGCCGGTAGTTTAGCCTGGCTGCTGTTTAGTCTGTGGACTAAACTGCCGGCACCCTACTAGCTGTTTAGCCACTTCCTTCTTAAAAATAGGCCATTAAGATTATTGATATATACACAGAGGAAGCCAGAAATCACATAAGTTCTTCTCAAAAGGTAGGTGAATGGGCACCTATAAGGTTGGGGACTGGGGAGCACAATAGCAGTACCCCACTTTGACAACTGTCAGCCATGTGACCCAAGTAGGGCTACTTAGGGCATGGGACTTTTGCAGAGCCCTTCCACTGAATGTTTCACAAATGTCATCAGTTGACATGATTATTGCAATAGTCACTGTATAAGGGAGAAAACTAATAATCTCAGGTGTCACATTTTAATGAAACATAGTCCAGTCCCGGTAAGCTAATTTGAATAAAATTAAATTATCATTTTAAATCAAGTGAATATTCAGGACTGAATAATACAGGAATAGAATACAGAGCCATGTTCGTACTAATATGTTCTCACTGCTTATCATGTTATCATGAATCTGAGCATAATGTCCCATGTCATCTTGGATAAATGAGAAATGATTTGCTTACATTACATATTCATTTAAGCAGGCTTTAGTTAGGCTGTTACAGTGTGTTACAGTCCTGACTAATAGTCAAGCCTCATCAGTCGAGACTAATAGTCAAACCTCATCAGTCAAGACTAATAGTCAAACCTCATCAGTCGAGACTAATAGTCAAGCCTCATCAGCCGAGACTAATAGTCAAGCCTCATCAGCCGAGACTAATAGTCAAGCCTCATCAGCCGAGACTAATAGTCAAACCTCATCAGTCCTGACTAATAGTCTTGGGACTTTATCATAAAACTTACGGTGATCAAAACCTGAAATGTTGCATTATGGCAGCTTATTCAAATCATTTAACAGGGTTTGAGCCTCATCAGTCCTGACTAATAGCCTGGCCTCATCAGTCCTGACTAATAGTCAAACCTCATCAGTCATGACTAATAGTCAAGCCTCATCAGTCCTGACTAATAGTCAAGCCTCATAAGTCGAGATTAATAGTCAAGCCTCATCAGTCGTGACTAATAGTCAAGCCTCATCAGTCATGACTAATAGTCAAGCCTCATCAGTCATGACTAATAGTCGAGCCTCATCAGTCGAGACTAATAGTCCAGCCTCATCAGTCGAGACTAATAGTCCAGCCTCATCAGTCTTGACTTATGGTCAAGCCTCATCAGTCCTGACTAATAGTCAAGCCTCATAAGTCGAGATTAATAGTCAAGCCTCATCAGTCGTGACTAATAGTCAAGCCTCATCAGTCATGACTAATAGTCAAGCCTCATCAGTCATGACTTATAGTCGAGCCTCATCAGTTGAGACTAATAGTCCAGCCTCATCAGTCGAGACTAATAGTCCAGCCTCATCAGTCTTGACTTATGGTCAAGCCTCATCAGTCCTGACTAATAGTCGAGCCTCATCAGTTGTGACTAATAGTCAAGCCTCATCAGTCCTGACTTATAGTCAAGCCTCATCAGTCCTGACTAATAGTCAAGCCTCATCAGTCCTGACTAATAGTCAAGCCTCATCAGTCCTGACTAATAGTCAAGCCTCATCAGTCCTGACTAATAGTCTTGACACTTTATCATAAAACTTATGGTGATCAAAACCTGAAATGTTGCTTTATGGCAGCTTATTAAAATCGCTTAACAGGGTTTGACATAAACTGTGAAAGAATTTGCCCAGTCAGGCATGTAACATCTAGCTTTTACTCACCCTAAAATAATTTATACTTGCCCTACAAGAATCATTGATTGCATTTAAGAACACAAACATCCTTCTTCAGGCCTTTGGATAAAGGTTTATGTGGGACCCACTTGCCCAGTAGGGCAAGTAGGAGACGACTTTTAGTTGCCCTTCCACTATTTTCTGGAACTTTCACTTGCCCCGGGCATGAGGTTAAACGTTCATGTCGAGCCCTGCTGTATGCAGCAGTGTTCATGAATTTCAGTTAAAATATAAGAATATCAGTCATTTATTCTTTTCTGTTCATAAGGCAAAAGAGTCAACATCTGATTGGTCCATTGCAGTAAACGGTGTCTTTATAAACATGTGACTTGCACAGCCCAGAGACCTGTGTTGAATAGCCTTGTTTGCTATTTCTGGATAAAAAAATATGAAAACTGAGGCTGGCAAACTAGGTTACTCATTCCAGGTCAACATCTCTCTTTGTGGGCAAATTTAATATGGATTCTTGTCAATGCCATTGACAGTTTTCAGAAGCATTGATTATCACATAGATATCTTGTATTTGTTATCTAGAGCCTTAGATTGATAATCGTATATGACCTGTTTGTATTTGATAAATATACCATGCCAGTCTCATTATATACTTATCCTTGTAGATTGGTTAGACAGACATGTTTGGGACCTGGACAGCTGAGTGGTAAAACGCTCGGCCTTCTCCCCTGGCGACCCAGGTTCGATTCCCGGTGTGGCTATGAGAATGGGTTGTAGTGGCCTGTCCAAGGTCGGTGTTTTTCTCCGGGTCCTCCGGTTTCCTCCACCCTTACCGACTACTGAGCACCAACATCCGTGCCATGGAGAGTGCCTCCTATAAGTTATTATAACTAGTTGTACAATCCATGTAAAATATATAAAGTTTACATGTTTGTGTGTATTGTAGGGTACCAGCCCAAAGCAAACCCTTACCACAAGAAGAGTAGCAATGGGTGTGGATCATATGGACTTACAGTAAGCAATTCAAGACTTTGTAGTTTGTAGTTCCTATGCAGAAGGAGAAGGAACTGCTTAAATGGTCTGCATCCATCTATCCTGCCCCCTTCTATTAATTACCAAATATTTCCAAAAGGCTGCTGCTTTCTTCACTAAATTGTGAAGACATACTTATCACATGAATGACATATTATTGCCTGCAAGTGGTGCCATATCTTTTGAACTACTTACTACAATTCAAAATGTCCTTCTTAACTTTCCTTCATATAAATCAGTCAAATATAATACTTAAGCCCTCAAATCCTACACAAGAATTCCTTGAAACTAGGGGAAGACTTAAATGGATCCTATTGCATGGCATTATTGTATCCCCAAAAAACAAAATTTTGCGGATACATTATTTTTGATCGGGTTCCGCTGCCGTGGGGATTTTTTCTGAAGAACTCCTCTCATACCACTGGATCCAATATTGAACCAATAATTGGGTCACATGTGAACTGGTGCCTCACTGTTTAACATTGACCGCTGACCTTTCCTGTCTGTGGTGAATACATCTGTGCATCTGTGTTTACACATTAAACCACATATCTTCGGACATGTTTCACCGTTCAGGCTGAAATTTTTTACCAGTGTAGCTTTTAGGTAACTTTATAGTTTATATCTTACAATATACTGGTAATGCCACCTGCAACCATTTTTGCACAGCGTCCATCTGTTCATTTTCATTGGGCTAAAATCACTCATATCTCTGCAGTGGTTGCACTTATTCACCTGAAATTTTGCATGCATATACATCCTGGATAGCTTTCTTGATTTTATAACAGGTGGTGCCACCTTTATCACGTTCACGCTGCAGACATCCATGCTAATATCAAGGGGCTGGTTAGATGTTTCTTCATGAAATTTTGCATGTGTATAGATCTCACATAGCTCTTTATCATACACTGGTGCCACCACTTGCAACCATGTTAATGTGGCAGACATCCATGCTAATATGCAGCATATCTCACTCTGTTTCCCCTTGCCACTCAATCCATGCCTCACTTCACATGTCTACCCTGATTTCGGCAGATACACATAGTCGCTTGTCGACTACCCGTATTCTAGTTTTCAAATGATGTTTCCACAAGTTTCCATGAGCTTTGCTGATGGAAATTTTTCTGATTTCAAATATGCTTATATGGTGCAAATTCTTTTACCTTTTATCTTATGAACGGTTGCAGCAGTCATAACAAAATTTAATAAATCCAGTGGATCATGTGACTGCTTTCTGATTCTCGCACGTAGAAATGTGACACCTGTGGTGGCTGAATTAGTAGAAATATTTAAATTTTAACTTTCCTATCATGGCCAACTGTGTCTTGGCTTAAATTGATTCTTTGGTTGACCTACTCTTTAACTTAATTGACTTCATTGACTTTTTAATATATATGCTTCATTGACCTATGAATATGTATGCTTCATTGACCTATGAATATGTATGATTCATTGACCTATGAATATGTATGATTCATTGAATTTAAATATTAATGCACCATTGAGTGGAGTAGGATCACCACTTCCACCTAAAGTTCTGACCAGAATCACTAGATGTCACCCTTTTCCAGCCTACCCTGGTTTAGATACAGTTGCATTCTTACTGGTATTTTCCTGGAAAAAATTGCTGTGTTTTCACATTAAATTTTCCAGTATGGTTCTCATTTGAAGGTTTGTTATATAGGAATTATTGATATCTTCAGATCTGAACAATGTCTCTTTTAGTAGTAGTGACAGAACAAGCTTGTAGTTGTATGGGGATTCATGAATTTTCAGAATATCCTCTAATATTTTTGATCAAATGCAAAACAAGTATGTATTGGGTTCAAACTTTATGTAAACTGATATAATTGTTGACTTATATAATATCATAGTCTCATATATAAAATGACAAACAGAAGTCTACATTGTAATATGCTCTAAGGCTAAGCCCACCAGTTACAAGTATAGAGTTATTGTATACTCATATAATATCAGTCTTATATATATATATATAAAATGACAGACAGAATTCCTATATTCTTGTAATATGGTCTAAGCCCATCAGTTGCAGAGTAATTGTAGACTCGTATGGTGTCAGTGTCTCAAATATAAAATGACAAGAAGTCCTACATTATTACACTCTAGGCCCATCAGTTTAATGTTTTGTTTACTCTCTTGTACAGATACCCACTAAGAAGTTCAAGGCCCTTGGTAAATGCTGTGAAACACATGACTTTTGCTATGACACCTGCATGAAACACAAGAACAAATGTGATGAAGATTTCTATACCTGTATCATAAAAGCATGCCAGGCTCGCCATAAATCAGGAAAATTCAACAAGGAAGAATATGAAGGTAAGTGTAGTTGGTGGGGAAGGGAAGGGTGTGCTCTGTTGTTGGCCTAATATTCCAGATGATTTCAATTCCGTGCCCTATGTGATTTGACAGTATCTTCAGTGAAGCCAGGCTAACAGTTGGTGAAAGACAAACAAACCAATACTATATAGGTAACAATGAAAGATGATGAAAACATGATAATAAGACCACCCATGGGACAAACCAAAAGTGGCCTTGATTCACAGGTGGTCGTGTTAGATAGGTCAGTTATTACTAACTTGGATACATTCAGTTTAAAGGGTTATTCATATGGACAGGTGGTTACAGGAGGTTCTACTGTATATTGACTCTGATCCACTAATTTCTCTCTTCTCCTCTGTCTTCTTTGTCCATCTCCAGGCTGTAAGGCAACTGCCAAGATATTTGAGGCATCAGCAAAAGCTGTGGGATGCCCCACCTTCAAAGAGTCGCAGAAAAAAGCCTGCTACTGTGGGCCCATTGATTTAGAAGAGAAGCGCAAAGCTGCCGAGAAAGCTGCTGAACAAGAGAAGAAAGATGCTGAGAAAAAGGAGAAAACAGAAAACAAAAAGAAGAAGAAAGAAACTAAAAAGGACAAAAAAGGGAGCACAAAACATGTAACTGATGAGCTTTAACGAGTTCATATGTATAGGTTATATATTATATGTATATATTATATATATTAAATATTAAAATGGGCGGGGGTTTAATCAGCAGTCAAGAGTATACAGCTGCATCCTAATCAATGACAGTAGTCAACTTTATGTATGTATGTGTACTAATCAGGGTTTATTATTTTTGTAAAGTTTACCCCTATTTTACTATGATTTTGTTGTGATGATTGAGATTGAGTCCTCTGTGTTTTGTGATATTGTCACATTCCAAACATCAAGAGATTGTTAACTTTAAGCACAATTGTTAGCTTCATATTTGTGAGGCTATTTTTTTCCATGAATTTCATTTTTTCATTGATTTTCGAGGGTTCCATTTTTGCGATCTTACCATCCATATGGTATATCCATTATATATAACACGTTATAACACGTTATTTGATATGTGTTCTAAATTTTAACAACTTGACAAGGACCCTCACGAACAAGTAGAAATTGTCCCCTCTAGGCACCTTTTAATATGAAAAATCTGGTATTATAAAATGTCAATCTTTGATTCACAGGTAACATAACATATATTTTTATTTATATTACATATCTTTTGAAAATAAAAAAAAAATATCTTGATGCAAAATTGACATATCTGGTGCCTGAGAAACCAACCTGATTTGGCCTTACTGCTTCAGTTTTTCATTTTTGATTGACCCATTTATTTGCACATTTTGTGACCAATTGGAGTTAATTGATATCATTGTGCATGTGTATCAGTTATTTGTCTGTTGTTATTTGATGAATTTACTGTATTGTTCTCTTTTTCTTGGTGTAGCTCTACATATCACAGTTACATGAATATTCTTTGTAGATTGGAAATAAATAATCTCCTCATATTTTATATACTGCACCAAGTAATGCCATGGTTGTCAAGATAAAATTTTGGTAAATGTTGGAATAAATTTGATAATATCTTTTTTGTGAAAAGCAATAAATGGCTGGTCAGACCGTAAAACTTTTGTATGGGACTTGGTATGGAAGGCTTGATCACAAATACCTAATTAAGGTTGTACCTGTGTGTGCAACTTAAACATGATCACTTGCTCAAATTACTAAGAGATTATTGTTACGTTTATGTATTCTTATATTTATGAAATAATTTTGTTCCCAGTGTGTTATGAATTATTTTTACTTGTTAGTGCTGTTCATATACACACACACACACAGTAAAACCTCACCTCATGACCACCTAGGTGAGTGATCACCCCAAGATAACAACCCCTTTTTCACATCCCAATTCTTTTTGCTCTTTTTATCAGACCTCGCTTAGATGACCACCTCAACAATGCGACCACTTTATTGAATTCCTGTTGGTGGTCGGAATATCAAGGTTTTACTGTATATATCTGATGTTTTGTCTTTACTCAGCTTGTATGTACACTATATATGGAACATTTTGACTTTATTCAAACAGTCTGTATACACAAGTTCTGGCATTACTAGTACTGTAAACCAGGTGTATCCTTGCAGTACTTTTTCCATATGACCTTAGGGTCCGCACTGAGTAGCCTGCAGGTTCTGTGGGTCTAATTAAAATAACTGCTGGATATTCTTTGCTAGCAGGGGTAATCAAGTTGCCCTTGTGTCTAACTGTATTTTTGTTTTATATGATTGACATTCAGTGTGATTTTAATTAGTTTTTATCTTGTTTCCTTTTATTTTCTCCATGACTCACAGTATGTGAAGCAGTTTGTTATTGTCTCTCTATTTACATCCAGGACACTGCATAGTGACAGTATTTGGATACTCAATATTTGAACTGCACACAAATATTTAATTGATTAAATTACACTTTGCTTTTAGCATTTTCCACATCAATAATTATGAATTATCTTAAGTTCCACGACAGTATACAATTATTATAATATGGGTATATTTATAGTTAGCCTTATAGGAAGCCTTTATTTTTTGCTACAAGAACATTTATATTTTTCTAAAAGAAGGGACCAATCAGTAGATAGATGGCAGGAGTGTATGTTTTGCCTATTGTTGAGACTTAATTATGTTACAGTGACTTATCTTTACAGAGCTTTACAGACTCAGTGAGTTGTGAAGAAGAGTTTTCTTCATGGTACATATTACATGATTTTGATATCATCTTGCTTGCATTGCTCATATTTTGTTAAAACTATAATTAACTGAAGTACTTACACCGTTATGTAATTTAATAAAGAAAATGTACTTACGTACGTGGTGTTTTTCATCGCTTTTTGCATAGCAATTTATAAAATTTGCAACACTGGCCAAGTAATTAGTCGATATAGAATCTAAATGGCCAGTTTATAGCTCCGGTGCATGTGGGCGAAAACCTCTAGACTAAGATGGTCTGTAAAGCTAGACCCTGGGAGGTCGGATATTGACGTAGCTGGACGGGGTTTGATTCAGAGAGTAGCAAAAAAACATGACCCCAGTATGCCGCTACAGACCTTTTACAAACCGTTAATGCCAGGAATACGTGGACCACGGTAACCCATTTAAGGAACAATTTATGCCAGGAATACGTGGACCACAGCAGCCCATTTCAGAAACCGTATTTTCCAGGAATACTTGGACCACAGCAGCCCATTTCAGAAACGGTTTATGCCAGGAATACGTGGACCACAGCAGCCCATTTCAGAAACGGTTTATGCCAGGAATACGTTGACCACAGCAGCCCATTTCAGAAACCGTTAATGCCAAGAATACGTGAACCACAGCAGCCCATTTCAGAAACCGTTTATGCCAGGAATACGTGGACCACAGCAACCCATTTCAGGAACCGTTTATGCCAGGAATACGTGGACCACAGCAGCCCATTTCCGAAACCGTTCATGCCAAGAATACGTGGACCACAGCAGCCCATTTCAGGAACCGTTTATGCCTGGAACTTGGGCCAAAGCCGCCTATTTCAGGAACCGTTTATGGCTGGAATACGTGAGCCAAAGCAGCCCATTTCAGGAGCCCTTTATGCCTGGAATACGTGGGCCAACGCAGACCATTTCAGGAGCCCTGTGTGCCTGGAACACGTTGGCCAACGCAGCCTTTTTAGGGACCGTTTTTGGCTTGAATACGTGGGCCACAGCAGCCCATTTCCGGAGCCGTGTACGGCTGGAATGCGTGGGCCACAGCAGCAAATTTCTGGAGCCATTACGGCTGGAATACGCGGGCATCAACAGCCATTTTCAGGAGCCGCTTATGGCTGGAACGCGTGGGGCGAAGCAGCCCATTCCATGGACCGTTTATGCCTTGAGCTCGTGGGCCTAAGCATTCTATTTCAGGGACCGTTTAGGATCCCGATCAAACTTTGTTGTGTGCCTTATTTTTATAATTGAAAGAAACCAACGAATCAACCCACTAACCAAGACTAACTCGAAAATGTCCAGAGGACTGGATCCCCCACCGGACGGGAATGTGGGAATGTGTTATTCGGCTGATTTAAAAGCATGAGAGATAGACAAAGTTAACCGAGAATGCATATAAATCGAATCAGGCGAGGAGACTCCTAAGATGTACACCGCCGTTATTGATTAGAGGTGGATCCCAATAAAACCTTTTGAGATATTGCATGACATATGAAATATAGAAATCAAACTTGAAAAACTCATGAAAAATAGAGCACCGCAAATGGTGCATATTACGCCCGTTGCATATTTTGTGACCTCTGACCTCATTTAATATGCCTGAATTTGCTTAGAATGTAATTCAAGTGAGAAACTGTATTGGATAATACTCATCATGACTTGTATGAAAATCCATCAGATTTATGTAAAGTCATGGTGGTGCCACCAATGTGTGGTGACTTTTGACCTCATAAAATATGAATGAATTTTGGTGGAAATAAAACTCTGGCGAAATATTTTATTGTTTAACATTTCTGTTGAGTTTTATCAAAATCGGTCATATCACTCTAAGTTATCACGGCGACACCACAAAGTAGCCTAGTGACCTCTGCCTTATTAAATATGCGTGGATTTTGCCCATAATCAAACTCGGGCGAGACAATCTATTGGTGAGTATTTGTGGTGAGTTTTGTGAAAATCCATCAAAGTCCCGGTAAGTTATCGCGGCGACACTAAAGGTTAAGGGACGGACGGACGGTGGATATACCATAATACGTCCCGTCATATACGGGCGTATAAGAAATCATGGGGGGGGGGGGGGGGGGGGGGGGGGGCAGAATCCTAATCCGCTCTGGAGACCCGTAAGATTAGGAGTATATCTATAGATCCCAGTAAAACTTTTTGAGATATAGTGTCGCATATGAAATGTAAAAATTTTGTATAGAAATGTATTTTAAAAAAATTATTGAAGTGTGACCAAAACCTATATTATCAGCTCTGGAGACCCATAAGATACACCTGCTACTTTGATTAGAAGTAGATCTTAGTAAAACTTTTCGAGATATCGCGTCGCATAAAAATTGTTTATGGACGGACCGAGCTGATCACTATATCCCCCGCTTCGCTGAGGCGGTGGATAATTACCTCGTGGCGGAGGAATAATTACATAGGTGTTGGCAGGTGGATATCGTAAATATTATGAAAGGGTTCTTGGTTAAATTAAAAATAGAATATGAATATTAAAACAAACTGTTCACTTACAAATTTAGGTCTTTATTTACTGCTATACTGCCGGAGATGAAGACATATCTTACACATCTTTATAGCATTACTGGCATGAAGGTATTATGTCCAAGTAATGAATCTTGTTGTGAACATGACTGATAATTTCATTTCATTAAAATTACTTTCACAATAAAATGTTCTTAGTAGATAATAAATGTCGGAAAGGTTGTTCCTCGATATTACTGCCGCACCCCCTGGATACGCCCCTGGATTTTGGAGACGTTGGGCCCCATCGGTTTATATAAAAAAATGTTGAACTTTAATACCCCATCGACTGACGCACTTCCAGCAGTCAATTATAGTTTATGCCCTATATTCCTCTCGTCATACAAAAGCGCTTGCTAACACGTTTGACTGACACGCAATGACAACCCGATATTCATTATCATAATCATTAACGACGGTTATGTAATTTCCCGACCAATCAGATGCCAGCTAGAAATGCCATAATTGACGTGGAAACGGGTTTCATCCCCACATCCGACGCGTTGTCAGACCAGCGGGATAAGAGGCCAGTGGTGAAGACGTCGCTAACCTAGCGATAAAGGTAGGTTTTATAGGATTTGTTCATCATTTAGAATCGTGTCATAGGTAGGTTTTATAGGATTTGTTCATCATTTAGAATCATGTCATATATTTGTTTTACCTCCGGGCGATTCCTTCCCTTCAGCCACATTCATATGCAGTAATTAACTAATGTGAATATGTCTATATTTAACTTCATTTTACTTACTATAAGAAAGCCTTTATATTATCACAGTTATTGAAACAGCCTTCACGAGATCAAGGTAAAATCAGTAAAGATCACGCGTTCTCATATCCTGTACTGAGCGACGTAAAAAGCAAGTCCTGTGATTAAATAATATATAAAGTTTCACATTTTCAAATTTAAACTACATACAGGGCGCTAATAATCACACATATATGAACACTGGCACTTTCGCTCCTCCCCCTGTAAGCTTGTTATGTTTTACAAATAAAATGTTCTTTGCAGTTTGAACTGAACGACACGGACAGGTGCCGCGATCTTTCATGATATCAGCCATGAATACCAGCTTTTGGTATTAGGCAGGGGATCAGTTACTAATGATACTTGTAGTTTACTGGATATATGATGCACTAACAATTGAATAGACTGTATATGTATGGTACATTTAAAGCCCAAAGGGCCACCGTATTTACACAAATCTGTATAACAGCTGGGTGGGCATTATTGTGTCGTTGGAGTGAGAGATGAACTTTTCTAACAACAATCCGGAGGCATGACAGTACCTGCCAGCAGGGATACAGGATCCGCTTATAAGAGATCACGACTTTAACATGGTGACAGAATGACGTTACCATGGTAAAAGAATGATCTGTGAAGGAGACTGGCCGAAGGGTATGATGTTACAACGTCAGAAAATTATAGGCTCTCTGAGCATATACATTAATTGGCAATTAGTGCACTCCAGGTGGCCTGGGCCTGCCGTGCTTGTTTCATGCTGATGATGCAGATGTCATTCTTAACCCCCCCCCCCCCCAGCATACACACACACGTATATATAAGGACAACCATTCAAAAGAGAATAATCAATAATATTTTTTTGGCCAATTTTGTATTTTTATTCCCCCCCCCCCCGTTGGCATTGGAAGTATGTGCTTTTGTCATGAAATATGACAGAATGTGAAGAAAATAAGGCTTGGTTAGACCGGAGGCGAAAAATCGCTCACAATGCCGTGAAGCACATGCACAGACATGCGCCCACTCAAAGCTACATACGCACACACATGCACGCAAGCGTTTGAACACTCGCACACACGTATTTTTCTCGTTCGTTAATGTAATGCGTATTTTTATTTTTCACAGCTTTAATGCAGATGTGCATGGAAAGTGGTTGTAATAATGATATAATCACATCATGAATGTGATCAATCATAATTCATAAATACCTCCGATAACACTTACAGTCGCAGCATCACAGGTCACCTGGTACTGCACGTGCTCCGCAGAATTACTGTCAGGCTGATCGATTATCGAGTGGATCGTCATTAAGGAATTACCTTTGATCTTATCCTGGGGTGTTGTCTGAAAGGTGACATGCCACCAAGGACGACCAGCTGGTAGGTGTGCCTGCCTGTCAGCTGAGATGACGACAACTAGCCAGTGTGCAGCTGTACCTGCTTTTAATCGTGAATATTCGATTCAGTAGGCATTTATATTGGACTAGTAAGCCTTAACTGAGTCGTGATACAAGCCATAGGGGGAAGTGTACTGTAATTTCTGCATCGCGTACAAGTTGGCTATCGTCAACCAGTAACCAGTAGGTGTTGTTGGAATGTATACTAAATTAAACAGCTAACGATTGATCGAACGTGTCAGTGCGGTCCTCGGTGCAATATGTAAAAGCACTCTGACACTGGTAATTAATGTCAGAGGGTCGAAATGGTACTTTTCCTGCTTACACAGGCATAATGTTCAAAATCGGTCTGCAAATGTCCGTGAGCATGCACAAACATTCCCCTATTCCCCTCACGTTTTCGAGCTAAAATCAGCTTATTAAACCTACTATAACTGACGGATGATGGCGCTGCATGGTAAGCTGCATGCCAGCTAATGTGCAGCTGTGTGTCTTCCGTTAGAGACACGGACTTCCATCAATGACCTAATTGTGTCTGGGTATAGAGAAAATGTCTGCCATCACGTATTAAGCCGTGATACATGTCCACAAAAAGAGACAATTCTTGCCAAGTTAACAGCCAATTCAAGTTTAAAGGTGTGCTTATGTTCACATCACTTTCAAATACTCAAGTATCCCGGGGAGCATCTGGTGCACGCCCTCTCGCGTATCTCCGGACAAACCAAAAATAGTGTAAAAAAAAAAAAAAAAAAAAAATAACAAAACAAAACCAAAAAAAAAAAAAAAAAAAAAAACCTGGGTATTAAAGTTTCCAATGTTTCCTATTTGTCTTAAGAAATTTTATAACTGTAGTTTTTGCAGAAGAACTTCTTATTTGGAACAGAACAACTTATGGTTGTGTTATTTGTTAAGGAGCTTTTAACCCGAACCTTAGGTGCCGTCAACTATGTTCTGACGTCAAGCATAGGAACATCTCCCGTGACAAGAAATTATAGATTTATTAAAAAATTGTTTAAATACTGCCAGCATCAAATTTTAACAAATGAATAAAAACAACACATGTTGCAAGCTAATTTAGTAATTTTTTAAACAGAGCCGTGAGGTCTCATTTGCACCAGCCAATCATACCAGGGCCCAGATTTTAACGAGGGTTCAATCTTCCTTCACTTATAACCGGCGCACGTGGTGCATTGATAGTTGTACCCACTTGTGTGGCACGCCCGAGGTAATGGCTCCAGTGTGTCGCAGGGTGTCGTGGTGACATTGATCTCACCGCCTTTTTTATTGTCTATGTTGCCATGTTCTTATGCCAGCTACAGTGCAGCTCACGTGTTTTGAATCTTTGTTTTTTTCAGGACTTATTCTTTCAATATGGCACTCACATCTTCCCAGCATCAACTGTGTGGAATACTTTATTTAATAAGCGGTAAGTAAATTCATATTTAAAAACTAGAAATCTTCATTCTAAGGAATGCACGCCTCCGTCATGTGGGAGGTTCCTATATTGTGGTATGCTCCCCAGCCCGTGTTTGCATTCATTTATTCGGCCCACATTCCCAAGTTCATTTGTGCCTAAGTTAATTTGTGACTGTTCTGAATCCGAATTTTGTGCCAGATGCAAACCAAAATCTAATCGATTCTTCTTTGTTTGATTCCCGAATTGCTTGAAAATGTCATGAGATACCGCTCATGATTGAGTTACACACACACACGCACCCACCCTCACTCGCACACCATCACCCTCACACATATGAAAGGGATTGAATGCATACCCTCCAGGCGGAGGCAAAAATATACCCTCGTTTTTAAAATTAAAGATCTTATAGAGGCATTAATTCTTTTTGGGTTCACGAAAACAATGTTAACGAGATAACAAATCAGTTTCAGTGTCTAGTAATATATAATACTTTAATCTGCGCTTTCTGTCTAGTGCTTCTTCTCGATCCTTTATTTGCAGGTGTTATAGGCACTGGAACCAATTGTCTCATGGCCTTCAGGTTTGCTTCGCGGAAATCATCCCCCGTCGGGTATCCAGGGAACTCTCTACATGTTAGCCTCGCATTGGCCCATCTGGGGATCGTTGGTACATTCATTGTCATGGTTACGTGCAGTTTTGCCGAAAGGTTTAGTTTTTTATAAACATTTCCCTATTTAAATCCTATAAATATATTAGTTTTATTATTATTAAATATATGGAACAGCCACGTTTGTTCCCTATAGGGTCGCCAATGTATTGATCCGGAATGGAATATGAACAATGGATACATGACGTATTCTCGTGAACCTTTTAACAATTTAACTGTATAATTGAAAAAAATGAAATCAACTAAATGATACACGCAGTGATTTGAAATTATAAAGACATCATTTACTGTCTTTAACATTCGATCTTGCACGATACATGAGCTATTGCAATTTAAATATTAATGAGCTCTGGCACCCTCAATCAGATGTATATGTTTAGTTGGCACCGCGGGGATTTGATTCGCGGTATTCTCGGTATAACTATATATATATATATATATATATATATATATATATATATATATATATAGAAAGATAGATAGATAGATAGAAAGATATATATATATATATATATATATATATATATACCTCGTTTAACCAAATAGTGTTCACTCGTTTGGAAAAAGTTACATAATTTATGTTCATTTTATAATTCAATAATCTTATTAATGCTAATTTTGTAATTTATATTAATATTTTAACTTGAGTTTTTTTTTCGTCAAATGGCATATTGAAATATAATTTAACAATAATTGGTTAAGTATAGAAACATATACAAGGATCTGACTTGATATTGTGTAACAAAAATAAATATTGTGTGCCAATAAAATACTTGACGTACGTGTGTCATGTCAGGTCATGTCATGTAAGACATTAAGAACCTCTGTTTTACCTCTTATATTCCGAAAATGTATATATATATACTTAAAAAATGTGTCTACATCTTTTATAGGTGGCTGTATGGCGATCTCGGCTGTCAGCTCTTTGGATTTTCTGGAATTTTGTTCGGGATTGCAAGTATCCACTCACAGACTGCTATAGCGATGGAGCGCTACCTGTTGGCATGCCACCGCACTTCCTGTGAGTCCCAGTATTAAAAGTGGTTTATAATATTTTGCTCGCAGGAGCGCCCTCTATGAGTTCAAAGTGGTAAGGGGTGGTATGGTACCCCCCCCCCCCTTACTGTTATAAAACGACCCCCCGTTTTGTGACTTCAAAATTATATATTTAATATTAAGAATTTGTTTATAAAATGTAATAAAGAGTCTTTTCAACAGGAAGATTTACTCCTTACGTTTTTATTGCAGATAATAAACTGACATCCTTCCATTACAAGGTGGCGCTGGTTCTCGTTTGGCTTGGGGCACTAGTCTGGGCTGGTGCCCCATTGTTAGGCTGGAGCAGGTGAGACAAGCATGTTTTATTAATGACTATAAAACAGACAATAAACAAGTTATGAAAACTACATTTCGATGAGACAATTAAGCTTTTGCATATTCATATTGCAGTCCCCCTTAAGATATTTCTGGCGCTTGTAACGATCAATAAAGTCAACCGAGTTCCGGTTCTGATCTCCTAGGCAACACGTAGAGTTCCGTATAAAAGTGTGTGTGTGTAGGCGTCTGTTGATAATAATAATAATTATATAATGTCAGTTATTTACTTAGTAATGGAACATTATGAGGGTTAAGTGACCATGTTTCTGCATTTTATCGGCAAATGTGGGCGGCACTGGAAATATAAGTATTTTTAGGTTAACTCGAAGGAAAAAATAAAGTAATTCAGTTAGCTGAAAGTTCATTATACAACAGACGCTGGCCGGATGTTAATCTTAACAAACTTAAAAAAAAAAAAAAAAAATAGATAAGCCTGGCAAGGCAAAGTGACCTTATATGTCTTAATATATAATGGAAAATATTTGTAGTTTATAGAAAAATAATAAAAGTGATTTTCTGATGTGTTACATTTAGTATATTAGGCAAAATTATATTGAATAATCGCGTCTTTTAGATATGCTTTGGAACCAATCAACACACATTGCACACTAGACTGGTCTCATCCTACAGACAACTACGCCAGTCACCTAATCTGCATTACCATCTTTGCCTACGCCATACCAATCTCCACGCAGATATTTTGCATCGTGAAAGCTGCCTTAACATTAAAGGAAAACAGCCAATCTCTGAATGACAAAGATCTCCAGCACCAGTGTCGGTTATTGAAGGTGAGTCTTTAATCTGGTGTCATTTGGCAACTTATTTAGCTGTCAATTTCATAAAATCTGTCTGCTTCCATTCTCTGTCTGTCTGTCAGTCTCTCTCTATCTCTATGTGTGTGTGTGCGTCGATAGGTAGGATAGGTAAGTGTGTGTGTACATTCGTATTTCTGTTTTAGGACATTCAGAGAATAGGAAAATACCTTTGAACAATGAACAATGCTTTTAGTTATACAGTGTCATATGGAAGATTTATACTTTTCTATGCGCCAGTTATATGTATTTGTGAAAACCTCGAATGTAATGAACCCACAACCTGGTCTTGAAGGTAGAACAACGGACCTAACAGCTCGCAACATTGTCCAAATATATTTTATACCACGACTGAAATTAATGAGATTTAACTATCTTGTTTCTTTACAGAGCATTGTATTGATGGTTGCCATGTCGCTGATAGGTTGGACACCTTATGCGATTCTCTGCATGGTGCCGGTAGTGAGTGATCCCGCAAACGTGGACCCGATTCTGTCAGCTGTGCCGTCCCTGAGCGCCAAGATGATGGTCGCAGTTCTCCCACTGGCCTATGTTTCGGGCGGCATCTGGCGGAGAAATTATAAACCAGACCCGCTGCCACTCAAAGGCTCCAAAGCAAACTGAAAATGATGTGTTTGTTCTCTCATCTTATCCGATGATTTATCTGTACTGTGACTGTATCATACACGAATCAAAAGCACCCACGCCCACACACAAACATTCACGCGCGGTTTCGAACTCTCTGCATTCGTAAGACTGTATATGTACATATGTCATGTGCCGTCTGCCGTTCAAAGCCGTCTCGAGATCGGACAGATCCAGTAACAGATTGGATAATGGCTCGAACACTTCTTTTATTCATCCTCAGTCTATTGATGCACACGTACTGCTCTTAGATTGAAAAATATATTTATTGTGTAATCCCCCACGAAAATAAATTACGGTGAACAACACTAAATAGCAATGCTATAAGGCCAAAATAAAAAAAGGTATGGTTCTCAGGCACTTTTTTTCAGAAATCAATGCGGGCGGGCGCTTTTTTATTTTAAATTTGTTGGTAAGTTTCGATAAAAATATTAAATGATAAGAGAAAAGCATGAAAATAACAGTTTTATTTTGCTAAATAAGTAAAAGCACTACAAAACAAAGGAAATTGTATGGTTTTATCTTCTTGAAAGAAATGTCGGAGTGACAGCAGCTAAAAATTGGAAAGTTTTTATTGAAAATCAAAATAAAAATTTTTGATGCGGGGGTTTAAAATTAATGCGGTCGGTGCCTTAGAACCATACCTTTAATTTTTTTGGCCTAAATGGAACTGCATGACGGGTGCTCTCAGCAGCCTAGCAGTGTAGCAGGCATAAAGATTTTTATGACGTACGTAACGTTTATATTTTTCAAATCAGATATCAGCAATATGGCTTTCAGCTACATCAGCAGTAATATTAAGATGCGTGCACATTGCGCCGATTTTGTTGTAATCGTGAGGTAATTTTTACCCGGTCGCACGACAGAATCAACGTCGGGCAATTCTTCGACATGTCAGCGAATTTCCGGTACTATAACGCATGACAAAATCTGTATTTTCATAGAATGATCACGGCAAAGACATTTTACGGACGTATCGGTCATCTTGCTATTTCCGTTTTGTGCATAAGATCCCGGACAGTTGCAGACATGGAGCACCGTATGGTTGCGGTAGATCCGATATTTGCACGGGGAAGAATATAGGAAACCGGGGTAATTTGCCCGAAATATCAGGGTGATTAACGAAGTATTCAGTCTCTCTGATCGCCGAACCCGATATTAATAAACATATCTTCCTGTGCTCGGTCCTAGTTTAACGATAACACATGGCCGAACCCCGGGCTAATAATCGATATCAGTGTTTCTTCCGATGTTTTATTGTTTATACAGTACGCTCTCAGAACTCAGCAGTATACACGATTGAGATCGCTTCTCTTTTTCGACCTATACACATGTTTTATATATCTATGCACAAAGAGGCGTGTCAGCAAAGATTCAGACGTATCAGTGGTCACTGGCGGCTACGGTATTTAGCCCCGTATCCTAGCTCGTATATATATAATAAATATAAAATGTGCTAAAATGAGCAGTTGTGCTTTAATATAAACAAATTGTGTTGTATGTGCATTTGTTTGTTATGCATTTTACGGGTAGGATAGGCGCATGTTATAATTGTAAGTGATTATGAGAATTAACAGCTGTCATTTTAAATTCATAATTTGATTGTACGTATTGTTTATCTTAATGAATGTTCCTGTAACGTTGTTTCTGTAACAATGCACACGTCTTGACGAAAGGCATAATGTGCATATACTTTTGAGGATTCATGTTGTATACAATTTAATTAAAAGAATAAATAAGTTTGACTAATAACTTGGTTTATTCGAAATTTATTATCCTTTTAGTTCCGGGGCTTGATCCTTTTTGTGTATGATATATAATGATGTACTCTCTCTCTATACTAGCGACAGCTTGTCACCCCAAACGTCGATTTTAGATATACTGAAGACGATGGGGTGACAGTACAAGCTATTGGGTTCGCATCAATTCTAGTATGTGCAGATGTGCACGCCATTTCTGACACTACTTTTTCATCTTCATCTACTTCTCGAGCTGTCATTTTCCTGAGTTAAGACAAAAAATTATGTTATTCTGTTGGGGAAAATAATAATTATTACATCAACGGTTGACTTACGTGTATTCGTGCAGCAGTTTTTAATAACGAGACTGGTTTTACTAGAAAAACTCGTCTCCACGTCTGTTAGCGGGAGAACCATAACTTCCGGTAGGGGATTCCCAAACGGCTATGTGTAAAACTCGGAAGTCCGAAGTCGGAAGCAAGGATTTTTTAAAATAAAGCAATGATCGAAGCATAATTAAAATGCTACTACATTAATGGAAAGTACCATTTTATTTTTATTGATAGAATTAGGTTTTTTTAGCATAATGCAAAAATCAAAGTTATCCATCCCAAGTTATAGACTCGGAAATGCCCGGTTATAGTCCAGATGTGTAAAACTCGGAAGCCAGTAATGGCTAATGCACTGGTCATCATATCGTCAGCAAACGTGTCAAGCATTTTCAATTATTTCAATATGACATATTTTTCATAAACTCAATCTGTTTTTTAACATTCATGATGCTGTTTTTTTTTATAATATATTATATTGATATTTTATTTAATTTTGTAAAACAAGATTATATTAACTCATCAATATTTTACGCTGTTACCGTATTTTATGTTGGGGGAAAAAGTTCAGTAAATGTTTAAAAATAAATTGTTACAGAGCAAATGTTATAGATATAAAAAATTCTGTTTAATTATAGAACCTGATACCAGCAACTATTAAGTTCAGAGAGAAGGATGTCCGAAAGCGCACGGTACTATACTGTATCGAGAATTCCGACTATAGTCCGGTTAATTTTGTTTTCTGAGGATAAAAATATAAGGATCAAATAAAAATAGTGAGTATACACGGAATATTCAGATGCATGGATTTTTATAAAGATCAAAATATATTGAATTTTCATATTTGTTCAATGTATGGGAAATATATTACTGTTTTTATTTTGAATGACATCGTAATTTATAACTATTTTTAATGCCGTATTAGGGTTTATTATACCATATTTATTATTCAGTGGTGCATCCATAGAGGGCGCAAGCCCATTTAGGCGTAATATCTCTCATTTTATCGAGTTCTTTTTCAATAAATTCGTAATCAATTTTCATTTCTTTTTCAGATTACTTTTTTATTCCCCAGCAATTTCATTATTATATTTTTGACTTTCAAATTCATAAGTTGGTGATTTACTCCACTTTGAGAGCATATAAATATATACTAGTATATTGAGGAATCCCCCCCCCCCATCGCATTACCGTGCGAGTCATGCACGGTCTCCCCACAGAGCTCAGCTCGGGGTGGGATCGCCCGTGAAAAATCTCACGCCTCCTCGGCTGATACTCAGACTCACGCACTGTGCGCCTGGGCACTCACAGATCACAAAAGTCGGTAAAATGCAAAGATTGTCATAAGACTTAAACATATCAATTATTTTACAATGAGTACTACCTTTAAATAGTGACATTTTGCAAGTTATAAATGTATAGACGCGCATTTCATCATTGACATTAACATTTTACGAACTTTTGAATATTTGGACTTTACAGTTTATACCGTAATTTTATAGAAATATAAATATTAAAGCCCAACAACCTTAAGTTTGAATATATTGTTCAAAAACATGTAGGAGAATAGTTGCAGAAAACAGAAAATCCTCATAATCATTTGTTTAAGGTGCCTCAAAATGTCCTCTTTACATTGCATATTTTAAAAATTAATCCCTTCCCATACATTCCTCATGTAAATATAAATATCTTTAACAAAATCATAGCTCTAGATGGGGCGAAATATACTACGTGAAAATACACCCACACATATGTATTATATATATTAAATTTACAAATAAAAATATTATACACAGAATCATGCATAAAAAAATTTAATATATGCATGCAACTATAATTATAATGTAACTGCATTTGGGCTGTGGCTCTTAACTGACCACAAGTTAACCAGTGCGTCTCTGTGACTTCCGAGTTATACACATTGGATCACATCCCAGCACTTCTGACTGATTTCCGAGATGGCTTTCGAGCACAAAATCAACCATAACTTTCAGATTAAAGAATGGATCACTATTATTCTTCACAGAATGATAATGAAGATCTTATTCTATCGGGGAAAAACAAAACGGTATTGAAGCGTTAGCATTTTGTACATGCTTTAAACTGCTTTATTTATAAGACAATTCCTTGGTTTCCGGCTTCCGGCTTCCGACTTCCAAGTTTACATATATGACCGCGCCATGACACATTTAGTTTTGAATGAGAAGTACCGCTTCACGTGAATCGGTGCCACAGTGATGAAAGGAGGTAATAAATGTAATTATTTTTGTGTAACAACATTTCTTCTTCGATATTAAGCACATATAATACGACTTTACAAGCCTGTGATGCCAAATAATACCAGACAGTAAATATTTTGATCCGACCCTTAGAATGGGCGTCCTGTTGTGACTGCCATCATGACTCCAGGCCCTATCAGTTTATTTCCGAAGGCCTGAGTGTCATGTTGTCATGGCTATCTCTATACACGGTGTAAACTCGCTCTCGCAAGAGTATCTGGTTAGTAACTGTGGTTAAAAGAATCATTTCCGACAATGGAATTTGCATTCTAAATGCACCAGTGGTGTTTTTATTAATGTATACAAAAAGTAAAGGTCGCAAAAAGCCGTAATTATAGGCAAAAGAAACATATCGGATTAGAGTTGTTCCAAGATAAATAACTTCCACAGGAGTAGTTCTTGATTTGGATTTAATGAAATAAGTAAGCATGGGTATATATGTATAATGAAGAAAGAATGTGTTTTTCATATAGTCCGTTGAGATAAGTATATATAGTCCTGAGCGTCCCCACATTCCCTATATACACACAACCATCAATGGACAAGACCACCTTAGACACGACCACTTCTAGACACGACCAACCCTAAATACGATCACCCATTGACACGACCACCCCGAGACACGACCATCCCCCGACACAACCACCCCTAGACACGACCACATCTAGACACGACCAACCCCAGATACGACCACCCATTGACACGACCACCCCAGACACAACCATCCCCCGACACGACCACCCTTAGACACGACAAATGCATCTAGACACGACCAGCCCTAGATAAGACCACCCAATGACACGACCTCCCCCAGACACGACCACCCCCTTGACACGACAACCCCAAGACACGACCAGGGACAGAACCACCCCGAAACATTACCATTTCGGGACACGTCTACCCCGATACACGACCACGTACTGCGCTTATATGATTACGACCGCCCCGCTGTCATGACCATTATACCGCTTACAAGACCACGAACACTAAATTTGATCTGGCATATGTGATTTGATATGGCTCAGAACCGACTCGATCGATTGCCCGAGTTAATCAAGAGGGATGTGAGTGGAATTTCTGTTATAAAATATATTTTTACCGACATATATTCATTGTAAATCAAACGTTACTTCAATTTATCTGTATCTTCACCCTCTTTATTACGATTCTTGTCGTTGAATTATCCGTCGTCCATCGCCTAATGAGTGGGTTGGACCGGCGTGTAGAACAGGCGTTGTAAAAGGAAAGATAGTTGAACGTGAACAACACTGGCCGGTGAAGTATTTTCATTTTTGCAAGTCGCCACCAATGTGGACGCTAGTTGTTTGAGACCAGAAGTAAAGATTACAATTCGTTTTTCCAAATCAATAAACAAACTTTGATTCAGATCAACAACTATACTTTTGTGAAAAAGTAATACTGTACAGGCCTAAATGGTCATATTTTCGTTTCTCAGTTTTAAGTTTCGGATAAGCGGTATTCGGGTAATTAAGACACGTGTCTATAGATCTCTCGATAATTGACACGCTTATTTAGGGTCTCTATATAGTTAATATATAAGATGCGGTTGCCGCTTCTGGCCATGTTTTACTATAATGTTGTTGAAAGCCCTCATCATGAGAAAATAAAAATAATATTATTTGTTATGTGATTTTTTTTACGTTTTGTAAGCGAACTTATTCGCAGGTACTGCACGTATGATCAATACTGCATAAGGATATCTTAAAAGACCAGCATAATTGCTACAACAATCAATAAGGTGGAAATTACAGGTCACGTGATCATCAATCCTCCGTTGGATTGCATTCACATTCACTACAATACGGGCAAGAATCAAATACTTGTGTGCAACTTATGACCTTAGTTTTTGTATATAACAAAGGTGTGTGATGTGTCTGAAGCTAAGGGTTGAACTTAATCATTACATTAAAATATATGTTTCCAAATTCCTTAAGTTAAGACTTGAATTCCGGGCAGTTCGTTCATGAGCTTCAAAATATTAATATGGAAACTTTTAACTTTCTCAAAACGTATGTTTTTAATTTAAGAAAGAATTGTCTATCAATTTTGAAAAAAAAGAAACTGATACGCACCAAAACCACATCGCAGATTTTCTTTTTTACTACCCATCATTTATAAATAAAAACATTTATAAAAATAAAGCATTCTGCCATGGACGCTTTAAGAGAATTATGAGATTAATCCTGCCGAGTGATGTGAAGAACCACGGTGCCCTGACTGACGGGCCTGTTAGTGGTTTTAGTCGGCGTGATCGACCAGCGGAAGTGCACACAATACCGTCTGGTCGAAACCTGGCAACCGTAGACACGGCATTTTTGTGCCAATTGGTGAACTCCATTAATCTAGTGGTTCGTGATGTTTCTGCGCCTTACCGCCAATAAGTTGGGTTTGTATGAGAAACTGGGAATTCGATTACTTATACGTTATAGCAAGGGACATGTAACCCAATCAGTCGCGAGCTTGTAATCACGAGTGGCTGCACCGGATGATCAGATTACTATTTTTTAAAACAAGGTGTGTTAAGAAAAGAAGGTATCTAACATTACTTTATATGCCAGAAAGAGAATAGATGTATCGGAGCATGTCTTGAGGCCGTGGAGCCCTTCGCCCTTGAGGCCCGACAGGGGCCACAAAACGTGAACGCAGGTACTCAAAGTGCGCCTTTTCTGAAACTGAGCATGTGTAATTGGATCACGCCGGTCGTCACATTGAGTAAGTATATAAAGGTTTATTTCAAATTGTATTTAGTTCACACACAATTGCTCCATAGAATCATGGTACTGGAACCAAGAAAAAAAATATATTATTATAATTATATACACTCATATCATTTATAGTGTATGTCACATCATTCACTATATATATCATATCATTTATCCTTTTCTATCCTGTACTATATATGTTATCCCATATCCTATCCTATGCTGTCCTATAGCTTTATCCTGTCCTCTCCTATCTTATCCTATCCAGTCCTGTCATATCCTGTCTTATCCTATGCATATCATATCATATCATATCATATCATATCATATCATTTATCATATAAGTATATTCTAGTATCCTATTATCAACATAGTATATTCCTTGTGCTTTATTTTTTATTTAAATTCCATCGATCGTTTTAAATGTTTTTCATTTTGTCTATATTTGACTGAATTAAAATGTTTATGTGTCAGTCAGGAGTTCGCTGTTTGTTTTTAATCGTTTATAAAACTCAGCTAAATTAGATACACACTCCCCAAGCTATATTACCTTGTTAATTATGACACTTATGTTAAATTGTTACAACAGGTTTAACAAAAAAAATAACATTTTAGCATTATCACTTTCACATATTAATAATGTTTAATGTATGCGTGTAACTTTAAACGTTTTTCTTTCTTATTATATATTATATACCATACTTACGTATATACTATAATTACCCAACCAACTGGTGCATTTTATACATAATATCCTCTGTATAGTTATATAGCTGTATAGCTTATTTTCACTTTTTGTTACGCGAAACGCCCATTCTGCGATATTGTCAATAAAATTACCTTACGACGCAAGTTCAATCTATCATTTTTCTTGATTTTTGATGTATCTAAATATTTGACTTCCCTCAAATAATTGTGGCTGGTGATATTTATTTAAGACATTGATTCCGCCATGTTTATACAGGTGTCAGTCATTCTGTCAATAAATGTCGTTGACGTAGATTAAATTACAAGTATTTAAAGTATTTCTGCTTCATGGGGAGGTTCTTCTCGATTAAAAATGATCACAACTAAGCGATGTAAATGACTTTCTACCTGACCTGCGCAAACTCCTGCGCAAACACGCATACCGGTAATTTATGTTATGGTTCTTTTACCTTAAATTACAGGGATAAATCAGTATGTTCTAATACATTAGGGGGGGGGGGGGGTCCGGACATCCGTTTTTTTTTCTGTCGCCGCAACTTTTTTTAGAGTTTCAGACCAAATTTAACCCCCCTCCCCTTTTCCGGACCTGGGGACCTTTTTTCCAGTTTTTTTATTAGTCCTAGGTTAGACCCCCCTTTTCCCTAAATTCTGGATCCGCCCCTTTAATATAAACCGTTATATCATATAACACTTGTTGAAAACGTTAGTGAAATAGAGAAAAAAAATTACGGAATAAATATATACATGTATTTGTAAATCATTGTGTGTTGTCATGCACTTAAGTTTTGGAGTGCATATCTATTTATGGGTAAATTTTTTAAGTGTTGAGTATGTAGATATGATGCCTTTTAAATAAAACCCTTGCCGGTTCCTGGCGCTGTGTGTTATGTAGTGCCGTATCAGTATAAGGCTTCATGAGGTTGCTAATATTTTCGTCTCATGACCTACAGGTAGCTGACACATAATATAAACCAGAAAAATGGTTTCAATGTTAGAAATATTCCGTGTTTACTCATCATATTGGTAAATCCCCCTGCATGTTTGTAGAATTTATGGCCATGAACACAAGCTTGTTACTGATTATGAAAACATTACGCCCCACAGCAAGACTCGTTACCCTAGCGATTGATTTACACTTTGGTTTGTGAGCTCACAGGTACTCTTTTGTGTTAATTCATCTTTCATAAAACCTAATGTTAAGATTTCCAATTGTTTACCATGGTATTAATGCAATAGGATGGATGGTTGTTAGAGTGCGTTCTCGCTAATGACTTGTGTCACGACTAGCGTACAGGCTTCCAAGCGTACTCATAAGTCGTGTATTCGCGGCAATATGGTGTAAAGCAGATTAAGACGACAGCTGAAAATAAACCGCAGTGCACTGTTTACTACAAAATATAATTAGAATTTTTCCAGGTAAGTTTTTTTTTAATGTTTAAATGTTTTCTCAAAAAACGTCTCCTGTGTTTTAACTTTGTAGTATACCTATGGCCCCGCTTGGTGGCACCACACACCACCGTTGTTCCGGTCACCAACGTGACGTATTACTCCGGGACTGACCTGTGGTGTTTGGAGTGCTCTGAGTCCTACCTGAAATATTATTCTCCATATGACTCTCCTTGCCGCAATAACCTGAGCCTCGTGACCAGACGCCAGTGTGATTATAAGGCCAGATACTGTAAAGTAAGTTTATACCCATTTTCTCTTCTAAAATAATGGCGGTCCCCATATCCTATTAATAGTATAGAAGCAGTTGCAGTATACAGATTGATCAGTTCTGATTGACTGACTACGAGTCCATAACGTCAGAAGGCGGTAAAAAGGCTGCGCCAGGGTGGGTGTGATTTGACGATTTGGTCATACTTGAAATTCAAAACATAGGCCTACCGTGCATGTTGTTTTTTTTATACGCCCGTTTTAGACGGGACGTATCACGAGGTTCCGAGGTTCGTCCGTCCGTCGGGCCATCCGTCCCTTAACTTGTAGTGTCGCCGCAATAACTTACCAGGGCTTCGGAAGATTTTCACGAACCTCATCACAGCTACTCAACAAAAGATCATCTCGCCCGAGTGTGATAGTATTAACCAATATAATACCTCGCCTACTCGCCCAGCAAAATCCTTGCATATTTAATGAGGTCAGAGGTCACCAGACTTTTTTAGCGCCGGGACGACTAGCCAAAAATCGTATGATTTTCGTGCAACTTATAATAAATATTAACCAATAGTTTCTCACATGAATGAAATTCTTTGCAATATCAACGCATATGTGATGAGGTCAGAGGACACTAGACATGCAAATGACGGGCGTACACTTTCGATGGTCTTGTTAATAAAGTTTCAGGTCAAAATTTGGTTGAAAATCCGTTTTAAGGAGGACAAAAACTCAAGTTGTTGTATCCAAATGATATACAAAAGGTTAATGTATATATACACTCAACGATCAAAGTTTTGGTATGGATCTTGTCGAACCTAGATAACTTCTCGGTGTTGAGAATAAGACGTATTATAATCTCCGCTCAACATGCAGGTAAAACTGAAGGTAAATAAAAGGAAAACTAATGCCACGTTGAATGGAGAGTGAAGTGCTGTTTACCAACCCCATTATTACGTGCGTGAACCTCCCTTAGATCTGTCATTTCTGGGTGATGTATGTGTTCCCTCGTATTGGAAATCGTAGATGTTGAATCAATAATTATGGCCTATTGTTCATTTGCAATTGTGCTTCAGGATGTTTAACAGACGAGTACGCCAACATCATGCACAAAAATTACTAAAAAAACCGTATAATTATAAGGAATTATTCATATGTTTTATTTTACGTGAAAATTCCAATATGAATTAATACCACAACTCTCCATATTGATATCCCGACTTAAGGTCTTTGTTAAATGGAAATATTGCCATGATATAGTCCTTGAAAAAATATTATTGCTCCTGTATACGGCACACAACATTAATCTAAATATTGGCATGCCCATATGGTTCCTGGATGGAAAAGCATTGCTACTTCTGTATACAGCACAACACTGTCAGAAGACCATAGAAGAGGCGTGCATTTATAAATAATCACTATTGCTTTCTACATAATTTACGGTTTCAGGGTCTGGCTATTATATACTTATCAAAGCAGCACCTTTTACATTTGATAGATCTGCTTTGTTCCATCTGTTATGTCAGCACAACTCTGCATGACAGCAGCAAATAATTCTCGTTTTATGGATAGTTTTATGAATGTTTTAGTTTACTCTTTTATTGTTATTCCCATTTAATCAGTTGCTATCGTTATACCAATAATTAACACAAAGAATATATATTGATTGTCAGGCTTTCATGTACTTATACTCTCGTTATGTATATTTCAAAATGCACAATTTGCACGCAAATGTTCTTACTAAATTCATGAACCATACGGCATCGAATCGAAATTCTTTGCGACCATTAACTGATTTCCATGGGTGTTCGTGTGAGTCGTGTGTATGTACCGGTTTATATATATTAATTATTTTACATGGATTGTACAAATAGTTTCTATAAATAGTAGCGGCACTCTCCATGGCTCCATTCGGTAGTCTGAAGGGGTGGGGAAAGCAGATAACCATCGGGGGGGGGGGGACTACAACCGACTCTCGTAGCTACGCCATTCCCTACCTTTATACTGCTCTCGTGACACCGTGAATGTTTCCTTTTTTATAGGCCAGGTATTATGGTATGTTCAAATGTTCAAGGGGGACAAACCCCCTTTCTAAATTGGTGATTTTGTTTCATGGCATAAGTCATTCGACGTAAATAGTGAACCATTCCCTTCTCAAAATCCTCGATCCGCCCCTGCTCTTTAGGCTGTGTTACGGAACCTAATATAAACAGATCACGTATGCGTGATGAACACAAATTCTGTAACGGAGATAAAAAAATCAGATTCTGTAACACTAGGCAGCAGGAAATGTCTAGGGGTACGAATAAAGAAGTCAGTGCTTTTTTGTTAACAAATAACCATAATTTATTCTTAAAACAACCCTAATAATAAAATACACTAAATCAATACAATTATACAGTTAAACAGCGGTATCACAACAAGTCAATACAATCACAGAGAAAATAATGCATGTGTACAGTACCTGGATACCAACACCATCACAACGATAAGTCCTTTAAATGTAAACTCTCGGAGAATGACAGTCCAGTGGAAAGTTCTTGCAACAACCAGAAAGTAAACTGAAGTCCAAATGCATAAAATCCAGGAAAAAGTCTTTGAAAATGTATAATTGTCGCATTCGTCGGATAATGTCCTAGAATCTCACACACGGTCTTGCGTCCGCTGGAAAATCTGCTCTGTCCTCTCTGCTTAAACACAGCCCCTTATATACTCTTCACCCCAAGCCGGGAATTTTCCACTTCTTGAACAGGCTATAAGATCTTGCACAATCACAGTAAACACGCGCTTCAGGAATTCTCTAGAAAAACAGCGCTGCGTGTCTCCACACACCATGGTGTACACGTAACTCACGACCAAGCCAGCAGGACAACAAGAGTTCAACCGGTACGGATTAAACATAGAATGTAACAAGCGGCTAGGCAAAAGCACTACAACATGAGTTACGCCCGTGTCACACAATAAAAAGAGCACCTGTAACACTCCCCCTCCTGTAAGAAAAAGAAAGTTTTCACGGAAAACTTTCTTTTTGCGATCACAATCACTAAAATTTTACAACATCTCAAAAATCATCTTATTTACAACATTACATAAACATCTTGTTTACAACATTTAATAAACATCTCGATAAGCAATCAGCAAATACATTGTTTTCTCCTTTAATGTGTATGATATCAAGATTGTAATCCTGTAAGAACAAGCTCCATCTCAACAATCTTTGATTTTTACACTTCAACTTGTTCATGAACGTGAGGGGATTGTGATCACTGAAGACAATGATAGGCTTGACTGATGAAGTAACATAAACTATAAAATGTTGCAACGCCAAAATCAAAGCCAAACATTCTTTTTCAATAGTGGAAGTAGTTTTTCTGGTCTGCATTAAACTTTCTTGAGAAATAACAAATTGGATGATCTATGCCATCATTGCCTTCCTGTAACAACACAGCACCAGCAGCAGTATCACTAGCATCTACAGCTAACTTAAAAGGTACAGAAAAGTCTGGAGCTGCTAAAACTGGTGAACTTTGCAGAATTGCTTTCAAATTCTGAAATGCATTTTCACACTAAGCATTCCATACAAACTTTTGTTTCTTCTTTAACAAATTAGTCAAAGGTTCAGCTACAGCAGCAAAATTTGGACAAAATTTCCTTTAGTATTCAACCATACCAAGAAAACGCATTATTTGCTTTTTGTTTTCTGGTCTGGGAAATGCAAAAATAGCATTTATTTTAGCATCAACAGGTTTTACCTGACCCTGCCCTACAATATGACCCAAAAATGTTACTTGTGCATGACAAAACTCAGATTTTACTAAGTTGACGGTCAGACGTGCTTCACTGAGTCTTTCGAAGAGGTCGCGAAGAATTTGCATATGTTTCTCCCAGGTGTCGCTGTACAAGATAAGGTCATCAATATATGCGTCGCAGCCCTAAATGTCCTTGACAACCATATGGAGGAGGCGCTGTAACGTGGCTGTCGAGTTCTTCATGCCAAACGGCATAAATTTATACTGGTACAGTCCTTGCAGCGTCACAAATGCGGACACTTCTTTCGCTCGATCTGTCAGCGGAACTTGCAAGAATCGTTTTAGCAAGTCAAACTTGGAGACATATCTGGAGCCACCGACTCCATCAATACAATCATCGATCCTTGGAATCGGGAACGTGTCAGTCTTGGTGACAGAGTTCAGTTTTCGATAATCTGTGCACATACGGTAACTTCCATCAGGTTTTGGCACAATAATACATGGTGAACTCCAGTTACTGTTACTAGGTTCAATAAAATCATTGTCCAGCAAATATTGAATCTCATCCTGTAGATAATTTTGCTTTTCTGGATTCAGTCCATATGGATGTTGCTTGATTGCGCTTGCCCCGCCAACATCGACGTCATGGCATAACATGTTAGTTCGCGTTGGAATGTCACTAAACAAATGTTCATCATTCCGCAGCAGGTTTTTGAGGTTTTGTTGTTTTTGTGCGGTAAGGTGTGACAGTTTGGCATCCAGGTTTTTAAGCACGTCTGAGTTTTATAATGGTACCGTACCACACTGAATGTCTACATCACACTTACAGTCAGTATCTACTTTAACTGTGTCAGGATCAGTGTTTACACAATTTACAGCAGTAACATTTTGTACAGCATCTGATGTGCTATTTCTGTCATAATATGGTTTCAACATATTAACATGGCACAGATGTTTCTTCTTACGTCTATCTGGTGCCAACAGTATGTAATTTAAATCACTGACTTTCTTACAACAATGTAAGGACCAAAATACCTAGCTTGCAGAGGTTTGCCAGGGATAGGAAGTAAGGCAAGGACTTTTTCACCAGGCTCAAACATCTTACTTACAGTGTACTTGTCATACTTTGTTTTCATTTTACTTTGTGCAGATTTTAGATTTGACTTTGCAATCTCACAAGCATTGTGCATCTTAGTGCGAAAGTCTGAGACATACTGCAGTAAACTAAGAGAATCAGGATTTTCACACAAGAGTTTTTCTTTTAGCAGTTTCAATGGAAGTTCCGTTCGAGTTCCATGTCCGAAAATTAGTTCAGAGGGACAGAAACCCAAGGACTCTTGAAAGGATTCTCTGACAGCAAACAGCAACAGATGGATTCCTTCATCCCAGTCTTTCTGTGTGTCATAGCAATAAGTCCTGATCATGTTTTTTAATGTCTGGTGAAAACGCTCGAGGGCGCCCTGACTTTCAGGATGGTATGGCGAAGAGCTGTATTGTTTTATACCTAGCTGAAGCATAACTTGTTGGAATAAGCCAGACATAAAATTAGATCCTTGGTCAGACTGGACGGATTTTGGTAAAGTTGTAAAAAAACTTGGTCAGAGCTTTGACAACACTTTTGGCATTAATTTTGCGCAATGGTATTGCCTCAGGGAACCTGGTAGATATGCACATGATTGTCAGCAAGTATTCATGTCCAGATTTTGTTTTGGGCAGTAGTCCGACACAATCAACAATAATCTTACAGAATGGTTCCTCGAAAGCAGGAACAGGCCTAAGTGGGGCCTTAGGAGGATTCTGATTGGGCTTGCCTACCATCTGGCATGTATGGCATGATTTACAATATTGTACAACATCTTTCCTGAGGTTAGGCCAAGAGAAGTGTGTACTTACTTTATGATAAGTTTTATTTATACCTAAATGGCCAGACAAAGGAGCCTCATGTGCCATGCTTAGAATTTCATTGCGAAAGCTTTTGGGCATTACTATTTGATGTTTGATGGCCCACTCATCATCAGCGCATACATCAGGTGGTCGCCATTTACGCTTTAGCACTCTATTTTTGACATAGAAACAAACTGGGTTTTGTGACAGCTCATCTTTAGAAACTGCCTTGGGAAACAAACATGAAATATCAGGGTCCCTATGCTGTTCCGCGATAAGTTCTGACTTTGAGAATGCTGCATCCTGTACGGGCGAGTCATTAGACGAGTCACTAGTGACTCCCAGAGTGTTATTATCTGGACCATTATCCTCATGTGTGTTTTTCTTGGCCATAGATCTAGTTACAGCACATGAAGTGACGGCTTTTCTGTCACTATCGGTACAGGCTGTACTTATCACCTGCAACATCATTGTCTAGTAGCAACTGAATTCCCTTAAAGGGTAAAGTAGTTCTTATGTCCACAGTAATATTCCCAGAAATCAAATCGGACTTTAAATGGATACTGTGAAGCGGAACTGAAGTGTGCCTGTCTGAAAACACACCATTAACAAGTGCATGTGCACCAGTAAAGGACCTAATAGAAAATGGCAAAGTGTTTGCTAACATGAGAGTCTGGCCTGAACCGGTGTCCCTCAAAATTCTAATAGGGGTAGAATCTGAAAAATCACTCGAAAATGATACAAAACCATCATGTATGATTGGCTCAAATAACTCCATTTCAAAGTCAGGAGAGGAATCTACTACCTCAACCTCATCAAACAAAGAACTGACATTGACAGTGTCAGGTCATAAACTCTGTTTCAGAGTCATCTAAGGAATCTACATCCTTATTATCATCAAACTCCTCATGGGAGTCAACAGAGGAATTTTCCTCAGCAGAAACAAACTTTGTCATAAGAGGACCTGGCCTCATTTGAAATACTCTCGCAAGAGTAATAAAAGGACTTAGCCTCATTTAGAGAACACTCCTCGCAGGAGTCTTGAAAGGACCTAGCCTTATTTAATTCCTGGCAGGAATCAACTGAGGTTTTTACCCCGCAATCTACGGATTCTTCTTTAGATTCAGACGCCACTTGGGCCTCCGTAGCATCAAACACTTTATTGGAGTCAATAAAGGAGTGGTACCCCTTATTTACATGAAAAGAGCCTGGCTCTTGTACTATGTTATGCGTAGATTTTGAAACAAAACCAGAAGGTTTGCTGTTTGGTCAATTCGCAAGTTTTCAGCAGTCAGATATTAGATGACCTTCCTTCTTGCAGTAATTACAGATTTTCTTTGAAAATGACTGGTCTTTGTTGGACTTAGACACAGTGGACGTGGACTGAGGTGTAGCTATGGGTTTTGTTGAACTATCAGGACTACTTGTACTGGGTGACTGCCCTTTAAACTTCTTTTGACCATACTGATTTACATTCTTGTTTGTGAATGACTGGTTTCATTTGCTAGTAAAGGACATTTTGTGTGTCAATGAATAATCATCAGCTAATTGAGCAGCAATGTCAAGTGTTTCAGGACTTTTCTCATCGAGAAAAGTTTTAACATCTGCGTTAATGCAGCGCTTAAATTCTTCAAGCAAACTGGCGTAAATTGTCATAATCTTTCATTACATTTTTAGAACCACACCAGCGATCAAACAACTGCTCTTTTGTCCTAGCAAATTCGACGTAGGTCTGTTCATTGCGCTTTTTCCAATTTCTGAATTTCTGGCGGTAAGCCTCTCGAACTTACTCATAACCTTTTAGGATTAATCGTTTTACCAGGTCATAGTCAGCAGCAGCTTCTACTGAAAGCTCTGTATAAATTTCTCTGGCCTTGCCAGTCAATACACTTTGTAACAGCTTAGTCCGATCTTCCTTAGGCCATTTTAAATTTTCAGCTACCTTCTCAAAGTGTAAAAAAATATTTATCAATCTCTTTTTCTTGAAAAGGTGGGGCAAGTCTAATGTGTTTAGTAACATCAAAACTTTGAGTTGGGACAGCACTTAGACTACGTTCTACTTTAAGTCTTTCTAACTCCAGTCGTTTTAACTCAATTTCATTTTCTTTTTCTAGTCTGTCTCTTTCCATTTCTATTTCTAGTCTTTCTCTTTCTATTTCTTTTTCTAGTCTTTCTCTTTCTAACCATTCTTCCTTATCTTTTTCTAATTCTAACTGTTTTAATGCTAGCTCATGTTGCATTTCCAACTTTTTCAATTCTAATTGCACAGCAAGGCTGTAATTTTTTGATGTTTTAACTTCAGTCTCTTCAATTAAACCTTTGCTAATAAGATTTTGCATGATTAGAGCAATGATATCAGGCTTTCTCAAAGCTTTTTTCACACTTAGCCCTAAGTGTTGTCCCAAACGCAATAACTGGTCTTTTGACAACTGTTCAAGTTGATCAGGGTCCGGATCGTCAACAAATGTCTCAGGTTTGAAATATGCCATGTTAAGATGTCAAAACAATAACAAAAAACCACTGAGATAAATCCTGTAATCAATGTACTGTAAAGAATATGTAATCTTGTAAACAATGTATGATAAAACAATGTGTCAAGGTCAAGGCCTAATAAATTTGATAACTTTTAAGCATCCCGACGAGAGCCCCCAATTTTATGTTACGGAACCTAATACAAACAGATCACGTATGCGTGATGAACACAGATTCTGTAATGGAGATAAAAAAAATCAGATTCTGTAACATTAGGCAGCGGGAAATGTCAAGGGGAACAAATAAAGAAGTCAGTGGTTTTTTGTTAACAAATAACCATAATTTATTCTTAAAACTACCCTAACAATACAATACACTAAATCAATACGATTATACAGTAAAACAGCGGTATCACAACAAGTCAATACAATCACAGAGAAAATAATGTATGTGTACAGTACCTGGATACCAACACCATCACAACGATAAGTCCTTTAAATGTAAACTCTCGGAGAATGACAGTCCAGTGGAAAGTTCTTGCAACAACCAGAAAGTAAACTGAAGTCCAAATGCATAAAATCCAGGAGAAAGTCTTTGAAAATGTATAATTGCCGCATTCGTCGGATAATGTCCTAGAATCTCATACACGGTCTTGCGTCCGCTGGAAAATCTGCTCTGTCCTCTCTGCTTAAACACAGCCCCTTATATACTCTTCACCCCAAGCCGGGAATTTTCCACTCGAACAGTCTATAAAATCTTGCACAATCACAGTAAACACGCGCTTCAGGAATTCTCTAGAAAAACAGCGCTGCGTGTCTCCACACACCATGGTGTACGAGTGACTCACGACCAAGCCAGCAGGACAACAAGAGTTCAACCGGTACGGATAAAACATAGAATGTAACAAGCGGCCAGGCAAGAGCGCTACAACATGAGTTACGCCCGTGCCACACAATAAAAAGAGCACCTGTAACAGCTATCAGAATGGTGTAATATGTTATAAAGTGCACACCAAAAAAGTTGGCACTTTTACCATATTTTGCCATTTAATAAACCATATATTAAAAAAAAAACAAAGTCACTGCAAAGCTGGTGTATCCCCTTGCACGGGAGAATCATTAGACTGCATGAGTGTATTACATTGCTTGGAAATCGGAAGGGCAGTTCTGTGACCTTAACCTTTGACCCCGTGACCTAAACATCGATAGGATTCTTCCTCTGTGGGTGGGTCAGCAGTATGTACTATATGTGTATATGTACTAAAAAAATTAAGCACCGTGGCCTTGCCCTAGGATCCCGTGACCTAAAATAAATAGGGTTCTTCCTCTTGGGGTTGGTGAGCAGTATGTGTACCGGTAAGTCTAATCGAAGATTTGGGTTGAAACTTTGCTTTAAATGCGTCGATAAGCTTTTTAAAGAAGGCACTGTGGCCCCACGGTCTCAAAATCTTGAAGAGGGATTTTCCTTTTTGAGAGGGTGAGCAGTCAGTCTGCTAACAATTATGCTAGTAAACTACTGGCAAGTGTTATGTAAATTTGTAAACTCACATTTATTTTATCTTCGATTGTTTAAGTATACGCACACATTTATTAATTTTATTTAATTACATCATTGAGATCGGGGTCAGCCCTCTGGATTGACTGGATTCTGTTGCTAGGACCGTTGCCGGTGCGTGGTCCGCTCGGGGCTTTGTGGATGTGGGTGCTGTGGCTTTCCTCGGTCACCGGTAAAAAGGTGGCGGTCTCTCCCGGCTTACTGCTTGGCTTGGTAGCATCACGTCTATATATTTTAAAGAGGGCGCAGATCTGGAGTCTTGACTACAGCTGCTTGTAGCTGCTTGATAAAGCCAAAAATCAGCTAAACTCAAGCTGGTTTATCTTGGTGCCCTGTACCACTTAAAATTGATAAATATATTAAATAAAATATCAATACGATATATTCATAATACAATGGCTATATTATAAGAGTATAAAACATGAACATTAAAATTATGTGAACTCTAGCTGAAACATGCAAGCAAATTAAGAAAGAACATGTATATATCATATTATAGAGTACCGGAACTAAAATATCACAGTCAGTATATGTGAGGAAGCCTATATGATGAAGGCCTAATACAATATTCTGTAACATTGATAGACTTGGTCATAGCAATATTCTGAATAAACAGCATGGAATTCAGTAAATTATTCTTTTATGATCAACAGGGTTGGTTTTCTTCCGGAAGAAATGTATTTCTTCCGAGACATTGGAAGAAAGTGGAGGAAACGGGGTTTTCTCTACTTTCTTCCGGAAGTAATAGATGAAAGTGGAATTTAGTGGACAGTAAGAGTAATAGTGTGATACACAAAAATTCAAAACAGATATTTAAACTAATTTTTATTTCTTTTGAATAAAATAAAACAATATGACTTTAAATCAGTGTACACGATTAATGCTATTTTTAATCTAAATATTATTTTGTCAGTTTTATTCTAAATGTATTGCCAAAATTGCAGCTGATAGATGTGTATTACTATGTAACATCTAAGTTACCACGAAGCATGTATAGCAAAACACCAATTTTGTAGCTCTGCAAACACCTAGTCTATTCCTGAGCTTGGTATGATTATGCCAAAACTAGAAAATACCTAAAAATATATGAGTAACCCTTTTTCTGTACATGTGTATCTGCTTGGTAATAATCTGTTATAACAAGGAGCAGTTTGACCATTGGATTTGTATGGTGGATGAAATACCCTGCCTCTCTGTGCAGTCAGGGGTAAATAGAGTGAAGCTACATTTTTTTTAAAGTTATCACCAGGGAATCATTGCATGGTCCACTGTACTGAAACCATGAGTGTTCGTTGATTTTGAATTTGTCACCTGAACTGACAAACTCAAAACAACTATAGGCATATTGTCTAACTAAATTAAACTTATAGTCATACATTCTAAGATAACACCATATATTATTATAAACCTTTATATTTGCAAATAAGATGGAAAAGATTATGTTTAAGCTGAAATAAAGCTGAAAATTTATTAGATTTATATATTCTCACATGAAATTTGAAAGTTTCTTCCGGAAGAAATGGAGGAAACTATTTCTTCCAAGCCGGACGTTTCCGGAAGTTTCCATGGAAGGAACCACCTCTCGGAAGAAATTGCCAACCCTGATGATCAATGAATGCTAAGTAAAAGGCTAGAGTGCTACACACACCAACACAAAAACATGCAACTATAGGCCTACCATATGACATGTCATGTAGCCGATAAATTCTCTAACATTATTCGTTTCAAAATTCGTTTGACTTTCTTGAAAGAAGCACATGGTGTGGCTGATCAATAGATTCCCTGGATATTTTCCAGACTTTGACCCAACAAATAGTGAACACTTTTTCAAATAATTGGTTTTTACGTTCAGGGAAGAATCAATTTTTACTCACAGCGGTGAGCTTCATTAACAAAATCATAAAATGCCAGAGTATCTGCCACTCAACTTTAACGACGGGGCCCCTCGATGGATCGCGAGCGCTGTTGCAAGTCCGTTATTTGAGGGATATTGCTCAAAACAACGCCCTTGTTAATTTATTGGCCATATCTTTTAACATTAAGGTAAATATGCCTCAACGGATCCACATATTTATGTTGAGAAGTTGTTAAACTGACGTCTCAAGGTGAAGGACCCCCTACGTTATAATTGCAATGCAAAGAATGTAATAGTTCAATATTGATATATTTTATATATACATACATATATATAGACTAGCTAGTATATATATATATATATATATATATATATATATATATATATATATACACACATATAAAATTAGAAATGAAAAACAGTTATTAAAAAGTAACCATTACAATGTAAGCTGCATTAAGGCCTGATTCAATAAGCTTTCCATAGTGAAACAATGAATACTGTCACTGTATTCTTCCTCATGATACCATGCTGTATGATATTTCAAATATATTGACAATAAATATTTATAAATTTCCGTAGTTTGACAGTTCCGTGTTAGTATAGTGGTGAGTATCCCCGCCTGTCACGCGGGAGACCGGGGTTCGATTCCCCGACACGGAGACATATATTTTTTTTTTCTCTCTCTTCTAACGGTTTCATCACTTTTATATTAACACTTCCTCTTTAGCATTGGCTGCTATTTTAGAATCATACCTGCAGAGCCTGAACTCGGAAAATCCGATCCGTATCTTTTAAGAGAGAACTTTACCAAGTGAACTCGACTGACTGATGAATAGAATAGTTTAAATAGGAACCAGAAGGTGGCGCTCTATTTATCCACGTGATCCTGGGCTCTTACGCTAAGCTGCAGTATGTACCTCTTGATCTTTGTTGCTATGGATAGCGCTGCACTAACAGGGTGCTCCATTCAGTGTCTACATTGGCGGATTCAGGGGGGGGGGGGTCCAGGGGGTCCGAACCCCCCCCCTCCTCTGTCCCCTTCTTTGGAGCCGAAACTTCCTTTTTTAGGGGTTCAAAGCATATTTTGCGACCTGGACCCTTTCCTTTCCTGACGAGAGCTCAGGGGACCTTTTTTTAGGTTTTCTTTTAGTCTTCCTGGGTTGGATCCTCCCCTTTCCAAATTCCTGGATCCACCCTGGTCTACCCTACGGCTCGGCATGAAGCATTGACACATATGTAATTCTAGCGCTTGTTGTGGGATAGCTAGGAAGTCATTCCATTAATCGTATAAAGAAAATAAACTCACTATGTATCAAGCATCATATCATATATATCTCGTAAATGAGCGTCTGTGAAATCTTTAATGCTCCCTGAGTTCAGGTTTTGCTGTTACAGCTGCAGGGTACCAATTCATCTTTTTTAATGGTCATCTGGTTATCATTTGCAGAAGTGAGCGTGCACAAGTTTGTCTGAATAACTGAACATAAATGTTTATATATATTGATTGATGACTCCCAGTGAGAAATGTTATAAAACCTACGATCTAATATTCATAAGTATCTGACATTTAATAAATAATAATTTCAATTAATTTTTACAGGATTTCCTGGGTTACGTTAAAGCTATGGATTCTATCTTATATTTGCATCTTGATGCCCCATCCAAACTTTAGCGTGCTTATAATATAATAATACAGCTGTGTGAGATCCCTGTTTATTTTGTAGGTGGAGCGTGAGGAACTGTTGGGGCAGATCACCAAGATGACGAGAACCTGCTCCAGCACCTGTTACTGGGGCTGTCGCTTTAACGGATATGGACTGGTGACGAAGAAATGTACGTCCTGCTGCAGGCAGCTCAACTGTAATGACGACAACAGCGCCCTCTCGTGGACTTTACGGCAACCATGGATAGTCTTCTGGGCAGTCCTTGCTTTTGTTTTATTGGATTTGACCTGAGCCTCATTTTGATGTGTTCCACACGTCCACTTCCGGCTATATCATGTCTATAGCAATAACATTTTATATATCTCGTGCACAAAAATGGTATATATTAGACTTTGCAGACGTATGTACATCATGTTTATGTACTATTATATTTATAGTCTCTCTCTCTATACATGCACCAACATTTATACACAGACTCTCTCTTGAAACCTCTCTCTGTCTCTGTCTGTGTCTCTCTATTTAGAATCTGATATACAATTATTCCACAAACATCTTACTTTCATGTATGTGACGTTTCATGTTACACATAACCTTATGTAAATAAAAGCGGTATTACAAAAACGAAGTAATTACACAAATCCTTGACATTAAGTACTTATACAGTGGTCCTCTTTACCTTGTCACAGCTTTGCTAAAATATTACCGGTAATATAATTTAAGGTAGTTACCAGGTGTATTGCGGAGTCATACCTTTAAATGTCAGTTTAGGTTATGTGAAAACGTCATTACAATAGACACATCACGTGAACACGGTTCGGGATATGTTTTGCAGGCTGTATCGTCATACAGAGAATCAAAATTACTACTGATAAATTGAATATTAGCATTTTATGTATGGTCCTATTGACATGTTGACATATACAAAAGAGAAGCAGATGAGCACCAATCGCAAAGTAGATTATCACAAAAACCAAATAAGGTCTGGATACATTTATCATAATTAGAGTAAAACAAGGGCCCCGCAAAGCAGATCATCTCCTCGAACGGGAGCAAAATTATACTGGTTGTATTACACAGAGTGAAAATGAGGAAGGCAGCTCTGCGACCTTGACCCTATGACCCTCTGACCTCGAACTCAATAGCGTTCTTCATCTGTAGGGTGCATGAGCCATATATGAAAGATTAAAGGTTTTGGTCAAATGGTTTGGTAGATAGATAGAGCTATTATTTTGTAGGTGTCACATCAACCCCAGCATTAGAACAACCCAAATCTCCAGCCCAGCGGCAGACCGCCCATAGCCCATGCAGGGCCAGAGCAGAAGTGGGCGGGGCCAGGAGAGAAACAGCAGCCACGCCCACTCGATGCTGACCGCTTGAACACCCCTTCAGTATGAATATACAGGCTAAGCCTACCTGGAATGCTATGAAAGGCTTGCGAGCGATTCCTATCATTAAGCAATGTCTGAGGTACACAAGCAGAATAAGCCACTTCCTGTTCCTGTTCTCGCCAGGAATATGATTCCATCTAAAGTAAAGGCCAAAACTATAACAAGTCCGCGTTATTTTAAAAGACCGTTACAATGTTCTGCTTTGACGCACCGTTTTTGTTGGTTGTGTAGAGGGAATACAAAGATAAAAAAGTGACACATGGGTCATGACGCTCAGCCGACTGACATGTTGACAATATGTCCTTGCACATGAAACTAATTAAGATAATATAGGTGTCATCATCATTCATGCATATTAGCTTAAGTTCATCAAGACCCATTAGCACACCAAACTTGATGACAATCCAACCAGCCTTTCCTGAGGAACCTGGCAATTTGTGTGTATTTTTCATTTATTCTGGAATGCTCAAACATACCCCAAAACTCTGAGAATATAGGTCACAGTGACCCAATTTCAGGTTTTGAGGGGAGAACTTTTGAGGAATTCTCAGGATGCCAAGTGAGAAGATTCTTGGTCCAATGGTTATCATTTGTGCTCTACTTTGGTATCAAATTTTCAAATATTCTAGGGTGTGCTTATTAGCCCCATTGCTCAAAGATTATGGGTAACAGAGACCTAATTTCTTGTTTCCAAGGAGACTTTTCATGGACCTCCCTGGATTTTAAGTTAGAAGATTCTAGGTCCAAGGGTTATAATTTGTGCCCTGCTTTGGTATCAAATTTTCAATTATGCTAGGGGTGCTTATAAGCCCCATAGCTCAGAGAATATGGGTAACAGAGACCTAATTTCAGGTTTCCAAGGATATTTTTTATTGACCTCCCTGCCCTGATAACAGACGGCCGCATCTTTAAAGGTCTCAAAAATAGAGAAAAAAATGCATAAAATTGGAAAAAAATCCAGGTGACGCCACCAGTCTGCAAGAGCTGATGAAACACTCCATGATGAAAATGCATGCAAAGGATCATGGCAATCAATGCACAATTTGTTGAGATACTAGAGCTTTTGTATTAAATTTTAAGTTATTCTTTGGGGTCTACTGAGCCCCATAGCTCAGAGTATATGGGTAACACGCCTAATTTCAGGTTTCCACGGAGATATTTTTATTGACCTCCCAGCATGTCAAGATAGAAGTTTCTAGGTCCAGTGGTTACGATCTGTGCCCTGTTAACAGATGACCACATCATTTAAGGTCTCAAAAATAGAGAAAACAAAAATTATTAAAAAAATACAGGTAGCGCCACCAGTCCGCAGGAATTGATGGAACACTCCATGATGAAAATTCATGCAAATAATCATGGCAATCAATGAACTATTTGTTGAGATACTAGAGCTTTTGTATCAAATTTTTAGTTGTTCTTGAGTGTACTTCAAATCCCTATAGCTCAGAGGTTATGGGTTATAGAGACCTAATGCCAGGTTTTCAAAGAGACTTTTAATGGGCCTCCCTGCATGTCATGATAGAAGATTCTAGTTCCAGTGGTACGATTTGTGCACTGTTAACATATGACCGCATTTTTTAAGGTATCAAAAATAGAGAAAAAAATGTAAAAAATCGAAAAAAAAACAGGTGGCGCCACCTGTTTGCAAAAACTGATGAATAACTCTATGATCAATATCCATGCAAAGAATCATAGTGATCAATGCAATAGTTGTTCAGATACTTGAGCCTTTGTACAAACTTTCCATTATTCTGGGGGGTACTTCAGAGCCCGATAGCTCGAAGAATATGGGCAACAGAGACCTTATTCCAGGTTTCCACAGAGACTTTTCATTGGCCTCCCTGCATGTCAAGAGAGAAGATTCTAGGTCCAGTCCTTAGGATTTGTGCCCTGTTTACAGATGACTGCATCTTAAGAGGTCTCAAAAATAGAGAATAAAAATCGGAAAAATCGAAAAAATTACAGGTGGCGCCACTAGTCTGCAGAAAGTGATGAAACATTCCATGACCAATATCCATACAAAAAATCATGGTTATCAATGCATTAGTTGTTCAGATATTGAAGCTTTTGTGTCAAATTTTCCATTATTCTGGGGGGGGGGGGGGGGGGGTATTTCGGAGCCCCATAGCTCAAAGAATATGGGTAACAGAGACCTAATTTTAGGTTTCCAAGGAGACTTTTCATGGACCTCCATGCATATTAAGAGAGAAGATTATAGATGCAGTTGTTATGATTTGTGCCCTGTTAACAGATGACAGCATCTTTTAAGGTCTCTAAATAGAGAAAAAAATTGTAAAAATAAGAAAATACAGGTAGCGCCACCAGTCTGCAGAAACTAATGAAACACTCCATGATCAATATCTATGCAAATAATCATGGTGATCAATGCATTAGTTGTTCAGATACTTGAGCTTTTTCATCAAATTTTACTTCGGAGCCCCATAGCTCGAAGAATATGGGTAACAGAGACCCAATTCCAGGTTTTCAAGGAGAATTTCATGGACCTTCCTGAATGTGAAGTTAGAAGATTCCAGGTCCAGCGGTTACGATTTGTGCCCTCTTAACGGACAGACGGCCGGACGGACGACGGACAAAGGGTGATCGCTATAGCTCAGATGACTTACAGTCAGCTGAGCTAATGAATGAGACGTTCAGAAGTACATAGATAACCGTAAAAAATTAAAGACATTCAGTGTATTTTTTCGCTTTTTGAAGCATATCGCCAGAAACATATAGTAACAACTGTAACATAATATGTTACGTGCAAGGTTTAAATTTATCGTGAAGTCCTCGAATCTGATGAAAGTGAATAAAAACATTACAACAACAACACGCCATACGAATAACGCAACGTACATGAGTTTATTAAATGGAAAAAGATACATATTGGTATAATTATTAATATATTAATGTGAATATGTAAACCGTGATATACCATAAATAGGGCGTCCCGCTTAAGAGCATGTATCAATTGACATACGGAAAAAAAGAGAATATGGATTGTCAAAAGAGAAAGAGATAAATACACGATATACAGGAATCTTTATGGTAATATATACCATATAGACTACCGCAAGTATACCCTATTGAAGAACAGGTCACAACCCAACCAGCTCAAGTGCCTATTACTCACAGGTGAGATATATATATATATATATATATATATATTATTATTATTATTATTATTACATCACGAGGTAGAAGAATGTGAAAAGAGTTCTACAAACCTAATCATAATTATAACAATAAAACACAAAACACGCACTCCAATATATATTACCTTCTTGTACACACGTATATGCACATGTAACTTGGTTATTACAGGATTTTCACAGGGTATTGGATGATATCCTTACACATATGTAACTTCAGAAATAAACGAATTACTAAGCTACCCTTTACTTGCTAAAAGGATATTATGAATCATTAACGTATAATTAACACGCATCAATTGTTCTGTAAATTATATATGTGCCATTAAATTGTGTATTAATTACCAGCATTAACAAACCCCATTAAACTTTCCTGAATTAAACAAATAAATTCAACTAACACTAAGGAAAGACTCAGACTGGTGGTCTCTGTTCATTTCGCAAACCCCATTAAACTCTCCTGAATTAAACAAATAAATTCAACTAACACTAAGGAAAGACTCAGACTGGTGGTCTCTGTTCATTTCGCAAAACCCATTAAACTCTCCTGAATTAAACAAATAAATTCAACTAACACTAAGGAAAGACTCAGACTGGTGGTCTCTGTTCATTTCGCAAACCCCATTAAACTCTCTTGAATTAAACAAATAAATAGAACTAACACTAAGGAAAGACTCAGACTGGTGGTCTCCGTTCATTTCGCAAACCCCATTAAACTCTCCTGAATTAAACAAATAAATTCAACTAACACTAAAGAAAGACTCAGACTGGTGTTCTCTGTTCATTTCGCATATTATCCGTAAAGTGTCGGCCTCTCTGGAAGCTGGGAATTTCTTCCAGCAACACAAATGCACGAAAATATTATGGAGATACAGGTTTAATATAAACATACCTAAAGACTGACAGAGATAAAATAATTTGTCGACATTTTCTTTCAGTGGGTTTGTCGACATTTTCTTTCTGTGGATTAGTTAATATCCCCGCCGCCAAGAGGAACAAATATCGGCATCAAAACAAAGGTGGCCGGCCTTACCTTAATTCCTTTCAAAAGCAGATCACTCTTACAGCGCTACCCATATTTCCGGATGCTAATTTTTACCTGCAGACCAAGATGATACACACGAATACATAGACAGCAGCGTCTTTCTCGTTCTATTTACAAGATAATGCCCGAATCCGTCCCTGAACTAGATGAAAATTTACATCTCCTTTAATACCTACCACATTAAATCTAGTATAGTAAAATCTACCCCAGTCATCGTTGAACACATTGAATCGAAACAAGGACATAAAACATAAAACAAATTTTAGTTTTGTAAAAGGAACTGTAAATATGTATAATAACGATACATGTGTAACAAGAATTTGTACAATGCATTGTTATGATTTTGCAACGATGTATTGTCTACGTGATAAAGGCATCTCTGGTTGCAAGTTTAAGTGGTTGAGTGGTCACATCACGTGACGTCGCCACACGAGGGTCACTGGCAACATGGCTGTCAGTGCCATAACGGCGATAGAGGGCGCTTGTGTCCCTGCGCGTGCGCTTTGATTGTTACACGAATCCTCCCTGCAGCACGAGTGACAAAACATGAATGGTATGCTCGTGTCCACCTTCTCACAACCTTCCCTGCATTCCTCAGCACATTCACGTGTGAAGGTCTTTAGCTCTCCCGCTTCATAAAAACTCTCCACCTGAAAAATATTAAAATAATATTTATAGAACTGACGTGTTTTCAGCAACGGCCAGTGGCATATCGGTGCCTAATTAGGTAATAACGTGCTTATATAGACGTTTGATGCGACAGCACAGTTTTATATTATTAATGTATATTTACTATAAACCCACCTTTTTATCAATTACATAAGATTACGATATGTACTTTTGAAATTTTTTAATAATTATAAACATAACTGAACTTTATCAAGGGAAAGAAATCAACAGAGCCTTTGGTTCCAATCATTTTTTCAACAGTCAGAATCTTATTCAATGAATGACCAAAATAACTGTCCATAGTGAATACACATATAGTAAAAGTATAAACACTGGAATTAATTTTGAATTAAGGCTTAGTTTACGGTTACCTAGAGCTGTATGAATGTTAAGTAAATTGTGAATACGCCACTCAAAATAAAGATATTGATGTTCCATGTTTGCATGTAACGCCTAACAAAATAAACGAATAAATGAAAAAAATATACGTATGATGACTCATTCATTTTGTTCGATATAAGTTTCATTTTCATCAAGTGATCATAATCTGTAGTTACAACATCAGAGCTAACAATTTCCATTCAAATGAAATTTCAGCGTATTGCTTTGTAGGCTACCTGTATAATAACGATGACCTGTCAAAATTAGTCTGTATTGCTTAATCTTGCTCCCCGCCCTACGCGACTACCATGTTACTCATATCAAGGAGGTTACAGAGGTTTGTAATATGAAATTCTTCAGGGAAGCCCATACTTTATATAAAGGAGTGCTTCTTTCACAAAAAAGCTTTTGGTGTCATTTACTGATATTTTTACAACATAAAACATAAAAAGCGGCTTCTGTGCACAAGACAAAGCCAGGAGATCGTTAGATCAAATCTCAGCCGAAGCGCAGAGGTTTCTCATGGTCGGCCCGAAAACCAGGGTTAGCGCTCTGCAAGCTTAATAGGGAAACTATGCCCAAAATACAGTCGTGTTTCACTGACAAATGAGTGCGCCTTTCGCGGGTTTCTCGATGTTATGACCCAGCAAAGTGGGTGAAACACACCCAGGGTGTTCCCAGAAGGAACCTGGTAAACATCGGCATAAACTAGTATAAGCCCCTGTCACGTAGTCCGAAACCGAAATAGAAATCTGCAGATGTAAATTGTACATAGTCAAGCAAGCATTAAAATAAAGGCGGTTACCTCAACCCAAAATACTATAATATATATATATATATATATATATATATATATATATATATATATATATATATATAAAGATATAAATATAATACATAAATTTACCTTTTCAAAAATTAGTTACAGCTCTTTTGTTTTCATATTTACAATAGTCATGTAACATAACGATTTAAAAATTATATCATCTTGACCCGACATGTTTGGCGCTTTATTTTTATCTTCCGATACACTTGAGCCTTTACATCAGCAGTGCGCTTGCCAAACATGTATTATACAGTCATGAGTCAGTTTCCATTAGAGGTCGCTGCGCTATGCTCTGTTCAAATCTGTGACAGTCTAAACATTATTAGCAAGTTCAGATACTCAAAAATACAACTAAAATATTGCGATTGCAATTCGCACATCATAGAATGAGAAAAGCGGAAAGCTGCTGACAGACGTGCGGCAGATACAAATAAATAAAAAGACAAATGGACACCACACCAAGGAATTAGGATTAGCAGAGCACAGGTTCTGTGACCCACATGTAAGCATGCCTGCCAGCATGTGAAACGATTTAACAAGTACGAGGTGAGGTTGTTATTACTGTTACAATTCTTTATTTCCTCCATGATAGATGACGAATTAAAGGAATTATCAGGAATACAAGTCTCTGGCATTTAGGGGTCCCTCGTGTGCGATGCTTCAAAAACCGTGTTTGCATTCACTTTTTCGCCCCATTTTCTCAGCTTCATTCATGCGTAAGTGACGGTATACAAACACATACCCTCCAGGCCAAAGCATATATGTTCTCACGAAATAAGGGATACAACTATTACTGATTCACAACAGTGTACAGTTTTATCTAAAATTAAATCCAGATACAGAATGAAGATACCATTTGCTGTTTTGGCTAAACATACAATGAATCAAATTTTTGTTATAAATAGAAAACTGCTAAAACCAGAGTATCCATTGGCGTAGAAGCATAAATTTGCCCACCACCCTATTTGGGGGAATTTTAGACAAAGAAAAACGAAAAAGGCAGACAGAGAAAGGTGAACATATTCCCGGTGATCTTTAATTGACTGCAAAATAAAAACCAATCAAATGTATTGATTATTTACTATGTCAAAGGGTGTGTTGGGGAATATTTGGAAAAATAACTAAAGATTGTTTTTCTTCTGAGAAAGACAGGAACGTTATTTTCATAAGTTCAATATTCAATATATCTGTGTAAATATTTGTAAGGTATTGGACAAATAAGTCCATTTTTATCACATTGAACAGAGCCTGCATATACGCAGTCATGTGTCTTTGGGCTTGATCATAACTGGACCAAGGGCGACAGGGCGACCTCTAGTGGAGAATAATGTAACAAAACACAAAAATATGAAACTGTTCACCGTGAAAACACCCCATTTACAACCCTCCAGATTCAGTAGCCTGGACGTGATTTTCCTGTGATAACATTTCTTATAGCCTTGGTCAGCTCTGTCTCCAGTGACTGTTTTTAGATTAGCAGCTGTCAGCACATTTTATATAATTTTTTAAAATAAATTTTAGATATAGATAAAAGTCTAAATAAAATGGTCAGTATGTTGGACAGATAAGTTTAAATTCAAAGGTTCAAGCATAGACATGGTGGGGGTAGTAGGTTATTGGTCCCAGACATTATGTCTGCCTATTTTGTGCTAGTAAAATGTTTATTATTTACATTTCGGGGAAAAAAATAAGAATATAGAGTACAAGGTTAATAGACCTCATTTAAAATAATAATAATAAACATCTTTAATAATGATAAACATCTAGCTTATATGATATTTAAGAAAGAGAAGTAATTAAAAATTAGTCTGCATTTTATAACATATATGAGCCCCAATTATGACAGTCAAGGTCTTTGGTCAAATGCAAAATAAACAGCCTTAGTTGACAGCTGCTGATTGACTGTTGCCATGTAAACACATTAAAAAACAAGACCAGCTAAAACAAAAATGGCTTCACAAGCAGGGACACATCTGATCTGTAAGGAGATAAAATAGTCCAAACATTAACTTTAAAACATAAACTAGAATATTATTTTTGAATTCTCTATTACTAGCTGAGGTCTTCACTTTCATATGCAGCTCTCCATGAAATGATTGAATAAAATAAAATTTTGAGGAAAAAATCTCCAAAATACAGGTGGATACAGGTTGATGGGACAGAGTTTAGTATTGTGAGTGTACTGATAGTGTGATAAAGTAAACTGTAATATTCATATTAAATTTACTGGCGATTTTATAAATAATACTGAATCTAGTAAAAATAACTGAATCACAGTGAGTCAGCAGATCAGATCAGAAAGAAGAGCTGTAGGCGGGGACAAGTATTCAGAGTCACGTATGAACTCTATGAGAGTATACTTTCACAGGTATAGTGTGTCATGTTCCAGTATTGCCATTGCCGGTAGGATTTCATTACGCTTTTTGACACTACTATGTACTATCATAAATTACGAGAATGAAGTCAGTCTAAAGTTTATATTTGATTAGGTACCAGCCTGCATGTGGTCCCGGTTTCTGTATCCGCCCATGCAGTTGTGCCCGGGGTTTAATATCATGACCATGTCCCCATGTTGTCAGGAGCCTGGCTGATAAACCTGTTAACTGAACAACAGGTTGTTCCCTGATAGAAAATAGACTCCGTTACATAAGTCACGCAACCTTCCTGTTTGCTTCAGAATAAATCACCAGCCCCTGAGCCTCAACTGATTACTTTTGTATATCATTTTATGAACCACTATATGCTGTTTCAGAGTAATATACATTTCCCAACGGACTCGTGCGGCACCTCGGTGCTTTCGACTAGCACCAAATGCACGAGTGTACCAAGTGTACGTATTCAAAGAAACATCGTATTTGTTACGATGTAAGTAATGATGAAAGTAACACATCTTTAAGATGAGTCATGTGTGACCCAAGATATGTATCTGGTTTTAGTTAACCGAACCCTCCATGCTGACTCAAAGGTTAAGGTAAGGGGGGGGGTATAGTCTGATATTACCGACGATGTCAGTATCAGCCGATTGTAACACTTTCTATTTTGGGTATTTCGGGCTAGTCATTCTTGTAGCTTTTCTCGGCTTCCTGTGGAGCAAACAACCTAAGCAGCCTGCCGCCCATGACCATTACCCATTCACTCCTGGGTAGAGAGGGGAGAGCGTACCCTTGTGGTAAAGACCATGGACAGGAGTCTTAGCGTAGACGGAATTCTGAACGAGACGCGAACCATCAAACTTGCGGTCACAAGTCCAGCGCCCTAACCATCACGCCACCACGCTCAACAAACTGACTGACTGAACTGCAACAGAATTGTGGGAACATTTTTCTCCTGAGAATATTGTCACAGAGCATAATGAGAAGGCCGAAAAGCATGATGCTCATACCAAATCAACTATACCGTTCATTGTGATTAAAACATGCCTTCCATACAATTTAGAGGTTAATTCAGTAGGCTTAATCCATTCTAAAAAGCCTGTCCACAGAAAGGGTGCTCTATTGTAAATATTGGCACACAAATAGTTTAGAACACGCAATTGTCATAGCAACATCAATATAGGCAGACAAAAACCCACAGGGAGCACAAAGCACAATGGGAGACATAATTTGATAGAGATTTTACCCGGGGCCAGCAGAATGGCCGACCAATTAATTTGCGTGAGGACTACGCTACGTTTTATATGAACGAAATAGAAAATCCTGGAATATAAGTATCATGATCATTGGCGTTGGAACTTCTTTTAATTTGCGAGCGGGCAGGGGGCGAAATATATATATATATATATATATATATATATATATATATATATATATATATATATATATATAGAGAGAGAGAGAGAGAGAGAGAGAGAGAGAGAGAAAGAGAAAGAGAGATTTAACCCGGGACCAGCAGAATGGCCGATTATTTATTTGCTGTGAGGACTATGCTACATTTTTCATGAACGAAATGTTGAATCCTGGAATATGGAAAATAAGTATCATAATCATTGGCGTGGGAACTTCTTTTAATTTTGGAGGGGGGGGGGGGGGAGCAATATATATATATATTAGCCGGGACCAGCAGAATGACCGTCTAATTAATTTGCCGTGAGGACTATGCTACATTTTACATGAACGAAATGTTGAATCCTGGAATATAAGTATAATAATAATTGGCATGGGAACTTCTATAATTTGGGAGGTTGGGGGAGGGACGGGGGGGGGGGGGCAGGCGAAATACTTGACATGGACCGACCGAAGGGCAATGTGTTGTGGGATGTTTAATAAAAAAGTAAATGAAAGATGTTTGGGGGGGGGGGGGGCTTATGGGCTCCCGCTAACACGCCTATATATAGGTATATATGATAATTATCCAGAAAACAAACATGCTACATACCCGACAAAAATACTGCTTATCGCGACATTTTTTCCTAGGCAAATAGTGTGGGTTTTTGATGCACTCCTCGCCATGGACACTCTTGTAGCACTCAATGCAGGTCAGGTTGCCTTCCTGGTACCCGTCATACGTCCGGGATACTGCAATGATAAACATCGTTAGATGTTCGCGGTTAATATCATACAAGCAAACGTTACATAGCTAATTAATTGTAATGGTACTTATTATTATATTCTTGAATATGTATCTTATGTAATTATTTAAAAGTGAATGTTGCTGTGTTATCTGAAAATGATGTGCATGCATCCTTTTAAATAAATGCAGGCATGTTACTTCAAATTTTCCCGTTATCACCACAAAATATATTCTGTCTTACATAGTCCATATACTCTTCCTTTGCAAGACTCTAAAACCTTTGGGCTCTGGTCTTTCTGTCTTAAACACAATTATTATCTCTGTCTAAGAGCTTTTATCATTACCAATATCTCACTCGAAGGCTGCTTATCTGTTCTTTCCCTTTTGTATGTCTGTGTACAATATATATCAAAGTTATATATGAGAGAGGTATAAAAAAAGTTATAAAAAGAGAACCTCGAGGTAAAAACAGATTTTTTAAATTCTAAAAGTTATTTTTTAAGATGCATGATGACACTCTTCGGGTGCCGTCTTGACTTTTACAATTAAAATATTCTAACTAGTATTAAACACATGGGGTGTCATGTATTTTAAAAAACCGAGTCAGTTTTGCCCTTTTGACCAACTACTTTCATTTCATATACCCAGACAAACTTTAAATAAAACCTGATAAAGGCCGAGGAAGTGTACACTGAAATAAAACATTGGTAGAAAATTATATCTGTACACCAGCGGGAGGACTGCGTTGATCTCACAATGGTTTGTTTACCTTGTAAAAACAACAGAAGGAAAACTCGTGGTGAATTTGGACCACATGCTTTTTATCTCAGCCACATTGATTACTTGGTTTTTCTGTACCGTTAATTTATAGAAGACAAGTTAAAATATTTTAAACCCCACTGGCTGAGTGAATTGCTGTATGATAGCAAAGAAGGTACATAGACTACATACAAAGCTCATATAAGTTAGACTTTCATTAAGCCACGTGTTACCTATATCCCTATTCTTATGGTATATCCGCATGGATTATTTATACAGTATATGCCAAAGCCGTATGCAGTAGATACCAAGCCGTACCGCTAACGCTGTTCTGCGATCAGCCGACCATGTTTTGTCCATATAACGTTACCACGAATTACGTCGTCTGGTGTGCATGGGTCAAATACGCTGGCATCGAGGGTTTTTATTCAAGTGAACTTATAGATACAAGCCACAATAACCCCCTATTAAGTGTTTCTTTTATAATAATCATTAAACCATTTTGTAGCTGACATAATATGTATATTTATTTATCACAACATTTATTTGCTACAATATTCGGCGGGGTAGCCTGCACCAAAAGACTAACTTCTGTTTTAAGCATGTATAAAATACAAGCCATTTATTATCAACATGAAAATAAAATAAAAATTACAAGTTACAATACAACTGTAAATGACATACTAAGACAGTAAAACTTGTACATAAGGATAAATTATACTTTCAAATCATTAGGTTATCATTCATGTACATCTCGGTAATAAGACTGATATAAGATGCAAGAAGCAAACGACTGTGCGAGATAAAATAACGTTGTTCAGTACAAGAAGCTGAGATACCGCTGCAGGATTGGTGAAGTATGAACGCGATACTTTTTTGAAACGCTGCAAATCTGGGGCGCACTTGATATCGAGGGGAAGGGCATTCCAAAGGGCACTGTCTGCATAGAATGAAGCAGCCTCAAAGGATCCAATGCGTGGTTTAGGAAGGATACCATTATTGTTATGGGTTGCGCGTGTGGAATAATGGTGGGTGTCTTTGGCCATAGCAAACTTATCACACAGATACAAAGGGGCTTATTCACACAGATACGAAGGGGCTATCTTTATCGATAGTCCGGATCTATCTTTACCGATATTTCGGATGTGGATAAATAGAGAATCGATTAGATTTTGGTGCAAATCCGGTACATCATCCGGAGCCAGGAACGTCATCAATAAATTTTCACAAATTCACGGTCACATATGCAGGAAAAAACCTGGGAATATGGTGAAAAAGTGAATGTTTTAATATTTATTGTGGTGTCGCACTTTTAAGTTAGTATAGTATAAGCATATGATTGTTTCTCTAAATTGATGTATATAACTATGCCGTATCTTGTATCGATGTTAGCGTAGGGACGTAGGTTTAGGGAACCCAGGTGTTTCATCTGATGGCAGTTTCAGTTCAGTCGTGACTATGAGAGAATTGTTTCTTGTCAGACTCATCCAAGCTAGTCTAGACAGTTTCCTGTAATAGCATTGTTTGTGGTGGATTTCAGAGATAACGCACGTGCAAGCATGATTTTCGCATAGTTGTGTCTAAGGAGGCGTGTTCATTTAATATTCATGCACTGAGCGCCAGATCACCATAATATTGTTAGGCGGAAGGCCAGAGGCGTTGTCAGGATGTAAGACGAAGGCATTGGTATATATGATGAGGACACCATTGAAAAAACCATAATTTACTAGGTCAGCAATCTACGTAGTGGCGTCTAGCAGATTGACGGTCCAGTGGACGGTCAGGGATTGTCAGAGATCTTTTCGTGGTACCGAACATTGACTAGAGTTGTACCATGTTCGTGTACGGATACTTGAATTATCAAGTGTGCATGAAAATGGCGGCTGCGTGCCTTATAGACATCTTCATCGTGGTACGACAGTGGAGGCTATTAGCTTATCCGTCTATGTTTTGGTGAGGTGAGAGACTGTGATGAACCTGTAATATGTCCTGCGGAGAGAAACGCCAATGTTTATTGTTGCTGGCTACAGGGACATAAGCCTACATTCCTGGACAGTCACGTGCGCAACGGTAATATTACCAGAGGACCAGCTTCAGTGTTCAGAGAATATGCTGTGTTGTGTTGCAATAACAAGTTACCGGAATAGGATTAAACAGGACTCTGTGTTACGTGCATAAATATTACTCAGTGGATATTGTCACGACTGTGTGGAACATCGTTTCGAGAGAATTGTAAGGTACTTAATTGTATGATGTTTTATTGTTCACGTTACATACGTCTTTTTCATTTCTTGAGTTTGTGTGTGGGCGTCAGCCATCTCAATTGCCTGTTAAAAGAACCTGCTTTCTACATAATAATTGAAAATATTAAGACGATTGTCTGAACAAATCCAAAGGTTAGTGCACTTCGAGCAGTTAGAGCCTTTTTATCATCACAGATGATGGTTATTTGTGAGCAATTTTTTGTTTGTTTGTTGTGGGATGATTATAACATGTATGCTTCTTTGAAAATGTGGGAGGAGAGATGTTCAACTGTCCCCTATGAAATTGCGACCATTTGTGTGTGTGTGTGTGTGAGAAGGAATGTATATGTACAAAGCGCCTATCATATATAACAGTGTATTACATTTCTCCCGTGCATATGAAAGGTAGAACCCAGAAGGAGCTAAATGGGGCCTGGACAGCTAAGTGGTAAAGTGCTCGGCCTTCTCCGCTGGCGACCCGGGTTCGATCCTTGGCGTGGCTATGAAAGTGGGTAGTAGTGGCCCGTTCAAGGTCGGTGGTTTCACCGGGTTCTCCAATTTCCTCCACCCTTACCAACTACCGAGCGCCAACATCCGAGCCATGGAAAATGCCTCGTTATTATAGCTAGCTGTACAATCCATGCAAAATAAATAAAGTTTATTTAAATTACACTATCACTCAGTGTCATATGAAGGTTTCTTTAGTCAATAAACAGTTAGGGCAATCAACACTTATCACCTTTAATAACAACTAGAGACCCATTGGTCTCGACGCTCCGCTGAATTTATCTATAAAGATATTTTAAAGAAATTTTTCAGAATGACAGTCCTGTGACCTTAATCAATGACCTTGTGACCAGAAAAGCTTAGAACTTATTATCCTTGAACTTGTAGCATTTAGATCATTGAAACAATTTTTAAAAAAGTGACCTTGACCTCTGACCAGGTAACCTCAAAATTTACAGATTCCATCAGTTTGGGCAAGTAAGCCATGTGTTAAATATGGAAAGTTTGGGATGAAAAGTTTGATAAACAGTGCATCTACAATCTTTTTAAAGATGTGGCTCCTGTGACCTTCAACATTGATCTCTGGACCCTGAAAATCAAAATGAATTTACTTAAGTGGTTGGTTATTAATAAATCGAGTTTGAAGCCAATTTGTCTATCCAAAGCAGAACTTTCATCAATAAACTAATTTGTGAATGGATGGGCCCTGTGACCTTGACCTTTGACCTATGACCCCAAAATAGAATAGAATCTTCCCCTATTGGCAGGTTAGCAATATCTTGAAGATGGGTGGTTTGTAAAGAAAAGTTTGGCAAGAAATGCATACACATTCTTTTTAAAGAAATGGGTTCTGTGACCTTGACATTTGACCGTTGGACCAAAAAATCGACACAGTTCTTACTTAAGTGGTTAGCTATATATGAGTCAAGTTTGAAACCAATATGTCAAACTAAACTGGAGTTATCATCAGGAAACTAATTTGTGAATAGATGGCCCCTGTGACCTTTACCTTTGACCTTGTGACCCCAAATTCATGTACGCTCTCCCATACTGGCAAGTCAGCTAATTGCGCAAGATTGAAAGTTTGGGATGAAAAGATTGGTTTAAAATGCAGCCGTAATCTTTTTAAATAAGTGAGTCTTGTGATATTGACCTTTGACCTCGTGACCCTAAAAACATTTAGAATCTTGCTTTATTGTTGGGCCATATGAAAGTCAAGTTTAAAATCCTTGTATCAATCCAACCTGGAGTTATCATCTGGAAACAAATTTGTGTGGATGGACGGATGGACAAACAGACAGACAACAGACTGACAGAGAGGGTGATTACTACAGCGCATCCACTTGCGATCAATAAACACACCAGGTCTTTGGATACTAGATGTAATCACAGCTGAGAAACAAACATGATTGTTGTCATTTTATAGTAGATAGAAATATTCGTAAAAATAACCAAAAGTACAAGTAGCGCCACCACTTTCGGGGATCGACAAAACTAGTCATGGTCAATATTCAAGGCAAGATTCATAACTTTTTTATTATTTGGGGGTACTTTCAAGCCACATAGCTAGGAGGATAAAGGTCGCAGTGACCCGATTTCAGGTTTCCAAGGAGATTTTTTATTGACCTCCCAGGATCTTCACTAAGAAGTTTCTAGGATCAGCCGTTACGATTTGTGTCCCGCTAACAGACGACCGGACGGCCGGATGGACGTTGGACAAAGCGCCATTCCTATACCCTAGTTGACGTATTGTCAGCTGAGTTAAAAATAATGAAGAGAAAGGAAAAAAGGCAGAAATCGCGGACAACGTAATGAAGAAAAATAATATATATGAATTCAAATACTACACAAAAAGAATGTTATTTGGCTCTCATGTTTGGTAGAAATATTTGGAAAATGGCTAAAACCTGTACCAAATATTAGTACGGGATATCGCTTATGTCGACACTCTCGTATGTGGAGGTAAAATATGCTTGTCTGCCGGAAAAAAAACCGGAAGGCAAACAACTGGCACCCCTGGCGTCCAGCCTGTCCAGCCCATTCATTCAATACAGCTGTGTGTGCACTGAGAATGACGTTTTCGTATTATCCTGAAATTTAATACTTTTTTTGTCTTAAGAGTCTCTTGCTGAGTTTAAATGAAAACTATTGCATGAGCGTGTAAAGGCCAACAAATAACACTGCATTAGAATTTTATTTGAATAAAAGTCCTCGTATAATAATCCAGGAGAAAGCTACACATATAGTCTTTCATTTACGGATTAACGTCATGTTTTGCAATTTTCATCTACTCCTTGCATCATATCAACAATTATGACTGTAGCCTCATATTTGTTCAATGATCATTAGAATTTAACAGACTTCATAGGATATATAAGCCTATTACAGTGGAGCTAGTCAGAAACGACAGTGCTGATGGCTGTCTGGTTGAATCTCGCTTTAGGCTTTTCTCCTCCCTATATATAAGAGAAACTGTATAGCCGATAACCCGTATTTATACACGCTCTATATAGGCATGCAAATCTCGCAGGACAACCAGACAGTTTGTGGAACGGTAAATATACAGTAGTTAAATTAAAAAGATTCCTGAAAGGATTCCATGGAGCCTTTATAGGAAAAAATGGAAAAACAAAGACCTCGATGACTTTAGAGAGGTAAAGGTTATGAATAAACCTAAGGCATACACTGACAATACCACTCGAATCTTGCTGGTTCTACTTGAGAAAGCTATCCAAGGATCACATCTTATATGATGTCTCTCCATAGTATATGATATGAAATGAAATGTTCATATGTTATTACTCAATGAAAAGAGAATGTTCTAGTTTAACCACAGGTATTGGATATTTGTATAATCAGCATATATTTTAAATAATAAGCGTTATTTGAATAATAAAACATACAGGATTATAATTTGAGGAGCATGGTTCATTTGTAAACAAAAACGTCAAGAAAATAAAAAAAAGGAGATTAAAATTCGTGTTTCACAGCAGCCAGTTAATCACAGGGGCAACGGGACTACCTAATATAGTTCAAGTTGTTATAGATACTGTGAAGGTAAGTTAAACATTGCGCGTGAGTTTGTTGTGTGATGTTGTGTGAACATTCCTTCCAAAGCAGAGACTGAGCCCACAGGTATTTGGCTGCATGGTGCACGTGTGACGTCATGGACGTTATTAAATAATTTAGCAATTTATTCTTTCCTGAAAATCTGCTGACACTATCAGAAATAATAAGCTTTGGTCACAGCGGATTTCCAACTACCGACGTCAACGACGATTGGGCAGGGCGCATAGAAGTGAACACAGCTTTGGAATTATTTGTATAACATGTTATTTACGGAAAATAAAATAAAAAATAATGTGTTTTTCTTCTAGGAAATAGTTTCAGTAAATGCAAAATCTATATAAATAATTTCGTACTTGCGAATGTGTTATGTGATAATATAATGGAAATTTGTTTGCTTACCCTGAAGACGTTCATTCAGTGAGAATCAAAACAAATTATGGCGATGTAAAAGATCGAGGAAACCTTGATATCACTTATCGTTATTTACATAAAAATAAAAAAAAAAACTACTGAAGATAACTACCGGTAAACAAAACTCTCCCTGTACACCTACCTCAACAATGACGTACGTTCACCAAAGACGAACGTTCCCGACAACAGTTTCTAATAGAAGGCACTGAAGCGTTTGGAAAATATAACAAAATGGGTCGGGGAACCTGAATACATTTACATATATTAGACCATTTTTCGTGAAATGTTATGAGTACTAGCAGTCTATAGCTCTTTTGGCAAAAAACAATTTTTTAAGATTTTTTAACAGTAATGAGCTTTTTGATTTATTAAAATCATAGGAGAGCAGAGAAAGAAAACTTAGATAACATTTCAGCTGTGCCTGTGGATTGTAAAGCTCCAGGTTTATCCCAAACGCAAAGCTTGTTCCTTGTATCAATTTCGTATTTGCAACATTTCTTTGTTCTTTCCAGAGAAATATTTAGCTTCATAGATAAAATGCAATTAACCTAATAGTAAAATGGAAAAGCTTAATTACTATGATTTGTTGTATATTCAATGGGTAAAATGCCAGTGAATGTACAACACACGGCGAGGTGTGATACAGATCCCGTATTCCGTCAAGCTAACTATGATTTGTTGTATTTTCAATGGGTAAAATGCCAGTGAATGTACAACACACGGCGAGGTGTGATACAGATCCCGTATTCCGTCAAGCTAACTATGATTTGTTGTATTTTCAATGGGTAAAATGCCAGTGAATGTACAACACACGGCGAGGTGTGATACAGATCCCGTATTCCGTCAGCCATCAAGGGCCGAAGTACAGCATTAGGACCGGGCATGGGCCGAGTAAATAGAAGCTGCCTACAGCCGCATGACTTTCGTGAACTGAATAGTTATACAGCTGGGATCCAGTCTGTCAGATGAAAAAAAATATACACGGGCAGCACAGTATGATGTTAATATTTTACAGCCATGAGCCTGTAAGCTGTGCACTGCGAGTGGCACAGGGCAATTTTCTGATCGATACACAGAACGGCCAGGCGATGATCGCCCCGGTTTTCTTTGTTAAGTAGAGATCCGCGTGCCCAATACGTTAACATGGCAACGCCATAAAACATGCCAGCCTCTTACCTGCCTCAGCAACCGGAGCCACCCAGTTTAAGATGACAAAGCACGAGGCTAGAAGCCACGCATCCCTCATCTCTGCTTGCAAAGTCGGCATCAACAAAGCAGCCTGCGCAGAATGGAAGCTGAAGATGTAAACACAATCGGCTAACAAAGACTTCCGGGCATTTTAGCGGCTTTGCTGCACACGAGAGTGAGCGAGCGCCGGTACAAGATCTGAAACGCCGCTGCAACCGAACAACGAGTTTCCAGTGCTGGCAGTTGAGGTCTCCTGCAGGATCTCTACAGTCGTGCTGCGCTAAGAATAGTTGGTTAATGTCCACTGGCTGGTCAGGGACCGCGGTTATTCAGCATGCAGCCAGTCTTGTCCATTATCTAGGTGTGTTTGCTGAAACTGTGCAGCAGTATTACAGAAGCGGGTCAATACTTCAGTGCTGAAGCAGCACGCCAGGACTGCCGGGCTCCCCGAACTACCAAGAGTGAGATCAATTAATACAAATACACGGCCCCGTAACCAACGGCATGCGATATACAAAGTATCAGTCAGAGTATTCTAAATGTACTTACTGCCGATGTTTATCATTCCAGATCACTGTGATAATGATGTTGACATAATGGTAGGCAAACACAATAGATTATTTAACTGATCGTTAAGGCCAAAATAAAAAAGGCATGGTTCTCAGGCACTTTTTTTCATAAATCAATGCGGGCGGGCGCTTTTTTATTTTAAATGTATTGGTATGTTTCGATAAAATGTCAAATGATAAGGGAATAGCATGAAAATAACAGTTTTATTTTGCTAAATAAGTAAAAGCACTACAAAACAAAGGAAATTGTATGGTTTAATTTTCTTGAAAGAAATGTCCGAGCGGCAGCAGCTCAAAATTGGAAAGTTTTTTTTGAAAATCAAAATAGCAATTTTTGATGCGGGGGTTTAAAATTGATGCGGGCGGTGCCTGAGAACCATACCTTTAATTTTTTTGGCCTAATAATATCTATATATCAATATTGTAGCTTCATATTATATAGTTATCATGATTGTCAATAATATCCATATTCTAATAAAACATTGTTCATTGTTTATGAAAATGAGAACATAATATATACAATCAATAAGCCAAATTCTCTTTTGACATACACCATCAAGTAGCACTGATGCAGTTCCCAGGCATTACGGAATTAGAGACAAGCATATTCAAAAGCCCTCCTGGTTAAAATCCCGCCGGAAAAAAAGCCACCAAACAAAACCCATCTGTGATCTTCAAATATGACCCATATAAAATCGCAAAAATGTTTTGTTTATATGTTTTCTAATACGTTTGTACGATCTTCATTCAATACAGCTATGTATTACATTTTTTTCTATTAAGAGCATGTATTCCTTATTCTTCTTATATGTGTACATAAAAAACGTATTGGGTCAGGATTCAGTTTTTATATTTTGATTTATTAAATTTCACTTTAAATAGTATCAAAAAACATTTCTCTTGAACAGATAAATCTCCTATACAGATAAAATTTCAGAACGTTTCTGGCAATATAACACTACTACTCTTCATATGTTAAACTTTATTTAATTATATTGATTTTTTTTATCATAATTGATTCTAGCAACTGTATACATATATATACATTGGCGTGCGTCAATGTATAATAACCAAAACAGATTACAATGTAACATTATATACAAAACACTGCAATTGTTCAATGTTATACACAATATTATGTTGAATTCTAATGTCATGTACATAAAAACTAATGCGATAATCGCTATAAAGTTCGTTACAGAGAAATCACCGTGGCCCTCCTCAGATATCGACTATCTACGCTTACGGACATCATACCTCAGCTGTTTCGACTGTGATGCGCGCAGACTTCCTCCTGGACTGTAGATATCGACAGGCTATACCGAAACTGGGCGCTGACTGGGCACTTGTTTCGTATCCCCCCCCCCCCCCCCCCCCCATCAGGACTTTTATTTGCTTGCTGACGTCACAAGTCCTGATCGTCCGCTAGCCAATCACCACTCCCTATCATGCCGACCGCCAATTATAATATGAAAGTTTATTTGGACAAGTCTCCAGAAATAAAACCCTGAGAAACCCAAGCTAAACAGGTGCACATCCTTTTGAGTCTACAACAAACAGCCGTTACTATAGAGACCGCCAAACAGAGACGACTCCCACGGAATTAAACTGTACTGAATTTAACATCAAACGAGACACGTCTTCTCTCCTACCAAAACTCTCACGCTAATATCTAAACATGATACTCCATATAAATGTACAGTAAATGATCAAAACTATCATCTGGTTATACTCTTTACTAGAAGATGCAATACAATAGTTAAGTCACAGTCCTCTGGTGAAACTCCTACAGGCATTTTTACAACAGCCACTTTAAAATGGAACCGGATGAGACCTATGCTGTGTCATAGCAATTGTCATTTAGGATCAATAAGAATGAACTATTCTTTGTGCTTGTTTCGTGAATTAACTAATCAGTCTGATTAACAACTTTGTAATATGTATTGAGTAAATGAAATACGCAAAATTCTAAAGAATGATTAGTCCCCTTATCAAGGAGAATAATGATATTTTAATTTGTGTTTTCCCGTGTCTTGTTATTCTATATCGAACTACTGAGGACCATGTGGTATTTCCTTAGATTGTTGATATTCAAGCCATAACATTTTCTAACAGTACAAGTCGTCTGAGGACCATAGAGCTCGCCGGCAGGGCACATTCAGAAAAGAAAGAGCACCGCAGAGGTGCCCTACGTGTTTCTTGTGACCTCTCATCTCATAAAATATGCATCAATTTTATCTGGAATCTAACTCAGGCGAAATATTATATTTGTTAGTATTTCTTTTGCGTTTCCTAAAAATCCTTTGTATTCCTGCTAAGTTATTGCAGCGATAGTATAACTCAGCTTAGTGACCGCTGACCTTATTATTTCATATTTGTCGATTTTGCCTGTAATCAAACTCGATCTGGTTAATATACGGGTAATGTCACAAAATATCAGTGTACAAAGTGTACATCTTCATTAACAATGGAGCAGTGAGCCATACAAAAAAAAATAACCTGACTTTATGAACAAAGGTGGCTTGTGACCTTGAACTTAACTCTCAAAATGAAATGGGAGATTCCTAAGCGTCCATATAACACTTATATAAAATTTGAAAACCATATAGGGTGATTGGTTGTTGAGTTATAAAGAGTATAATCTAAAGACTTTAACCTGAGTCGGGTTAAGGTCTGTACAAATTTTGTTCGTAAAGTGCTCATTACTGGCCTAGAAATAGGAATATCCGAAAGTTTTAAAAGCTTTGCTGGGTATTGCTGAGTTATAAAAGGGTTAACGAAAAAATAACGCTGACGTCGACGCAGATGACGCCGGGGGTACGGTATATAAGCTCTCCTGAACTTTGTTCCAACGAGCTTAAGAGTGGTCGACTAAACTGAAATCTAGAAATAGCAACCGCTGAACAAACATTCGGCATTCTAAGCAACCGCTCTCTATTTTGTGTTGACTATCCATGGAACAATAGAATACTAAGTTCCATAGCAGATGTATAAACGTTTCCTATTTACTTCACAATGAATGATCTCGTTATCAGGAGAGCTTCTACAGCAGAAACTGTAAAAAGGAACAGTAAAAAGGAACGGTTACCTTCTCATTCATGCTTAGCTTCCCCCTGGGGCTGCTTTATTTCTCTTTAAACAGGGACTCATCTCTGGCTGGGGATACATTTACCTAAATCGCGCTTTTGCTGCTTTGCTATTTATCCATTTGTATATTAGGATCTAGCATAAGTATATTAAAGAATCATCATAACCCCGCTATTTCTCTAAAGCTTTCTCTGATTTACTTTACGGGCAAGCCTTGGTACATATGGATGCCATGATATACAAGTCACCTGGGTCAAGATATGTGAAAAAAGATAGGTTCAGGGCTACAGTTTATGCAGGGAACACCGAGGAAATGGCCTGGTACGGCTGATTGTGGCGTCGAGGGCTGAACGATATCAAGTTGACCTCGTCCTCCGTGTATGTAGAACTTCTGCCTGTCCATGCAGCAAATAAAGCCTTGAATAAATATCCCGAGTTGATTGAAGCATTGATTCCCTTGTTGGCTGACCTCAAGAACAGTATGGTTTGTATTCGTCTGTCTGGCAAGTATTTTTTCAAAGTTGTTGTGGAGTAAATACATTGTATGATCGCAAGTGTTATTTGTTCGAAAAGTTACTTGTGTACTTTGTATGATTGCGCTAATGTAATCACATGTTTAGCCGTCGCGGAAAGCGAAATACTGACCTACAGTTTACTGTTTACTCTTTCTCTCTCTCTCTCTCTCTCTCTCTCTCTCTCTATATATATATATATACATATTCGATTATCGATTATTGCCTCACCCTGATAAATTTCTTGATTAGATTATCTCATACAATTTTCTTCCCGTATCATGCTAAGATGAACAGTAACGATCCTAAAGCGATACTTAATACACCTTTCCCTTACTGAGATAAAATCCCATGCAGAGAATAAGATGACCCCAAAATAGCTATGCATGGTTGCAACATCATGCGTCTTCTTTATCTCCTCTTTCTTCTTTTATGAGATATGAGCAAGAAAACTTAAGAAAATGACCGTATAAAACGCTTACACATGGTAGAGCACGATCACCTGGATGTACTTAATGCATGTTATGTGATCAATTCAATTTATATATATAGGCGTGGGAACATCTTTTATTGGGGTGGTGGGGGGGGGGGGGGCGAAATATATAACATCGACCAAATGGCCATGGTTCTCCGGAATGCTGGAGGGTGCGGGAGGGAAACTTAAATATGTTAAAATTTAAAGATGTAATATGGCTCATTTCATGCAATCTAATCACAAGAATTTGACTTTGTGAAAAAATTTTATTTATCAGTAAATTTTACACATGAACTGAGACAAAAGTAAAATGCATGGAAAGGTGAAACGAAGAATGGCTCCTTAAACACGTCAAAATCTTAATGAATTAAAAACGTTATTATTAAAGCCAAAATTTGAGAAAGAAGGCCTGTTTAATTGTATATTATTTTTATCCCTGTATAACTGCAGATCTATGGTAGTATGATGGTAAATGCTAAACATTTTACTTGAAATATATTTACAGTAATGGCATGACAATCCACCTAGATCCTTATTAAAATGGTAATGATTTTAACAATTTTCTTACTAAGACAAAAGTACTGTTTAATCTATTTCTCAAGCAATCGCGAGTACAAGAGAGTATCGTTCTGAAATCCATGATGTATAGATAGTATTATATTGAACATGTATGAAGTATTTACTGTTATTGGGTGTGCACACCATGCTGTGCTTTAAAGAGTATACGTGGGAGGGAACTTCAATCGCTATTAATATATGGCTCTAATACACGACTGAGCATTTCCAAGGACGCCAAGTTGTTAGAACCTGAAAGGATCGAAATTCCATACTTTGTGGGTGTCAGCGGGCATACTCACCCTGGAAATTTGTAAATTGATAAAAACGCTCGCTTTCGGGCAGATTTGTTATTATTATTATACAGACACGTACCTGGTGCTTATATGAACCCCTATTCTACATCGGCCGAACCATACCTTAATTTGCGCTGGTTGTAGGCTATCTCGCATACCGTTTCCGAGAAAATTTGTTGCTCAAGTAATATCTAAGCAATTTTGTGAAAAAAAAACCTTTGTTGTTCATTACAATGACTTTAGTTATGTTTGATCACTTTATATGTGATAAATTCCAGTTCTAGATACAGCGTGTGGTGACTTTTTCCTATAATTGTGAAAATAAAAGTTTGTCGGTCAGACGAACATGACAAAATGCGGCCAGAAATGGCGCGTACATCTGCATTTCTTTCAACTGATCACAGCCCTGTGGATTGGTAAGCCACCCAACGTGAACAGATATTAAATATAAAATTTTGTTTTAGGTGAGGGTGAAACACACGTCAAGTATATATACATGTATTTATATATTCTCTTGTTCGTCCTATGTGGAACTTGGACAAACACGCCACACTCAAAACATTTGGCTATAAAATACGTCATAAATATATATTATTTATAATCTTGTCAGAACTTATTATATAATATAGTCATAACTAAAGCAGAAGTGGTTTCAGTTCCGATCTTCAGAAACAAGCAATCATACGTCATATGTATAACGTTTTGCTTAGGTAAAATATATGACCAGAGGCATATTACGTCACAAGTAAGTACCGAGGTCATCATTTGGACTCCCATGTTGATGGTGACCTTTAGCACGACGTGACGCATTCCCCGATGCCACTGGGCCGCTGGCTCCGTCAGGGCTGCAGTCTCTTGGCTCTGGTGCCGGTGCTCGATAGCGCCGCCTACCGGACTGACGGTACCTGTATTTCTTTTGTGCTCGTGCTGGTATTTCCGGCATTGGTCCCTCTGACGGATCCTCAGACGGTTCTTCAGGCGGTCTCTCCGGAATGGCGACGGAAGGCCGTGTGGTCGGGATAGGTAGTGGAGGACGGAGAGCCATTCGGTCAGGAACGGCGATGGTTTGTCCAGTGAAGAGAACGCTTTCACTCATACTTCTCCTTAGAATGTCCGACCCGCGCTGCTCCAGGTCGTCTGCTCCGTTTGTTTGTGACGTCACGACCCCCGGTGAAGCACCATTATCCTGAAAACGTTTCTTCATTCGTCTGAAGGTTTGAAACGTTGCATTTGTCCGGTTCGGTGTCTTCTCTTTACTGTTTAAACACATACATGAATACATACATACATTATTACCAATCATATATATATATATATATAGAGAGAGAGAGAGAGAGAAAGAGATGGAAAGGGTATACAGAGAAAAGTGGTTCACTGCCAGTGGTGAACCACTTTTCTGTGTATACCCTTTCCATCTATAAAACAATGAACCAGCATGGCTATTCATACATCTATATATATATATATATATATATATATATATATATATATATACATATATGTTACGCCATCAAATGATATGTGTCTAATATTTTACTTATGCTTTTGCTGTATTGTGATTCCCTGTGTTTTTCTATTTTGGACAATGTAACTTCTTTGGTAGTTCATTGTCTGCGCAGGTCTCGATCTTTGCGTTTGTCCCGCCTGGCAAAACCAGGGTTTATGACCGTGGGTTTGATATGCCCGGCGTAACATTTATGTGGACTGTAGTTTGCTTCCTATTCGCGAGGTAAAATATTCGAAATTTTCACTTTTGCTCGCGAGGATCTTATTATCGTCATTTTGAATATAGTAACCTAGACAAAGTACATAACAAGTATTATATCATGTACGCAAGATAGTAGTCTTTCAATTACGGGTAACATAAAATGTATGTTAATATTTATGGTACCGGCACAATATACGTGAGATGCCATTGCAGCTAAAAATAATTACTATTGACCTCTGCAGATGTGGCGTCTCATTAACGAAGGTTTTATTAATGCGATAATTTCACCTTTGCGAATATCGCGAATTTGAAACTATCGATAACATAAAAGCCAACCATATATATATATATATATATATATATATATATATATATATATATATATATATATATATATATATATTTATATATATATATATATATATATATATATATAAATGATGAAAATGAGTGGCATAAAAATTCATTTATTCATTTGAAAAAAAGAAATGCAATACCTTACCGTTTGACATTCATTAAGCATCGTCCACACATTACAGAGAGTGCGATTACCAGAAACACCAATACTGTAAGGGACACACCTAGTAATATATTGCTGGGACAGTCTGTAAGAAAAATAAATGAGTGATGCAAAACATTTTTTTATGTTTAAATGTAATCGATCTGAGCACAAAAGAGGTATAAAACGGAATGATTATGAATCAATGGGTCGATAAAAATCAAATTTTTCACAAGTCGATTGTAATTTGTATAAAGATTGTCCTTAAACCTGGGCATTTTACAACTTGTTATGTTTTGTAAGATGGCATGATTGTCTAGATTTTACCTGCTTTGCTGCCAGGTTCGGTGATATCTGATGGCGATAATTTAAAGGTGTTACTATGTACAATACTCGATGGTATTGTGTTTAACCCTGCAAAATAATATCAATCAATCAATTTTTTTTTCAGTTTGAACTAATATATGAATCTTGATTAGAAAAGTATCATCCTCTTAATAAAAATATACTGAATCCAGCCAGTAATCAATGTAATGGCGTAAAAAAGTCATTATGAATAAACAAAATGTATTGAATCCAGCCAGTAATCGATGGGTTAAAAAAGTTGTTAGACAGCTCTGTACTAGCAGCTGCCTGTGGTATTCAAATGTAATTTAAAAGTTTAATACTATGAAAGGCAAATACGTCATTGATTTAAGTTAATGTGAGTTCAAACATGTTTGTGATAAAACAAAGTTTGTTGAAATAGTCCCAGAAATGGAAGGCGTTTGGGAGGAGGTGGTTCAGACACATTTGAAACTATTACTAATATGTTCCTTCGTTAACGAATTTCCAAGGATTTTTTTCAATCATGAAGTTTAACTTACTTTATTTAGCAGTTAGTTCAGTATTAAATGTTTTAAGGCTTTTCAAATGCCTCCTGATTTTGAATTATCATACGAGATTAACTTATTATTACAGGCGACGACCTTTACATATTTGTTAAGTAACTTGGTTTCAAAGAAATATATATCTCGGGTATAAAATATTATCCTGACTATAATTCTGACATTTATCTTATTCAATAATCTGCTACTAAGCCATTGTTTGTAAGTTGATCTTATTATATGCTTAAAGAATGGCCTATGGGTGTTTTATATCTTAACAGATTCGTAGCGCCACTTGTGTACAATGCTATGTTTATATCCAATACTTAATAGGTGCGAGTAAGAAATTGTGTTAATAGTAATTCATTAATAAATTTTATTCTGTCATATTTACGGATTCTACCAGAAAATTCTGACACAGAATATTCATTCTGTGTTATTTTGTTATAGTCGTAGGAGAAGTCGGACTTAGTCTTCTCGGCACTGTTACTATATTTGCTGAAAACCAATCATTTTCTCGAAGAAATCTAGTTTGCTGTTTGTGACCTTTTCAAAACCTTTGTTATTCCAAACACACGGGGTGATTGCAAAAGACACATCAAAATCCGTGTAAGTTATTTTTCTAATAAACCTTTGGTACAGGTGTCTCTTTTATCGTGGTACATGTGTCTGTAGGCATTCTGTTTCGTGTCAGGCGCAGACCCTGTGCGCTGCTATAAATAACCGCACCTGCTGAACTCTCGCTGAGTGAAGAGACACAGCGTTCTTTGTTTTAGTCTGGGATGTTCAGGTCTGTCAGGCATAGCGCGTGTGTATTGTTCTTTGAATTGTTCGGGAAATGGAAAGTTCTCGGCTTGAGGTGAAAGGTTATAAATAAGGGGCTGTGTTTAGAGCCAGGGTAGAGGAGAGAAAATATACCAGCGGGCACAGTAGAGTGTGAATCAGTTTTGGACGTATCCGATATTGCAGCAGTTATAGATCTTCTTCGAAATTTGTAACGGATTTTATGTATTCATTAGTTTGCCTTAGGGATCACTACCAGAATTTTGATTTTGTGATTGAATTGGACTTTTATTCTCGAAGAATATTTATGTGAACTTTTCATCTGGATTATACATTTTAAAGGACTTGTTGTCGCTGTGACAGTGGTGCTCATCACGACTACGTGATCTGTTGTTATTATGTTCCGTAACACCTTTTCTTGGGAAATCATGACATTTTTTGAAATATGAATCCTATGTTATTTGTTTTACTGAAAGATAAGTCTTATGATATCTGCATGGCAGGACTGGCGATTACGACACGGGTACGCATAGAATGGTTTATTTTGTTTACAGGTTACCCGTATCCTAACCACTTTTTAACTTTAAATGTTAATCTAGCCATTTTACCAAAATTAAAAGTACTGTTATAGGAGGGAATAGAAAACTTTAATACCCGAAGTTTGTATCTAGGAATGTAAGCTCTAAAGGAAAGTTTAGAACTGTTAAGTGCTTTTAAGACAGTTTTACTGTGACAACTTTATCAAAAGCTTGCGTAATAAAATGTAGCTACTTCTTAACCTCCGAGATACAAGTTGCAGGGTTTACCTTTCTGACAGAGGAAGTGGTGGTTCGCGTTACAGTTCCTCGTAAGCCAGAAGGGCGGGGTCACGTCTTGACGTCTCAAGATGGCGCAGTCACCAGCGGCGTCTCTGTCTCCATCCATTGAATGAACGCCCCAGTAAAACCTTGTAGCCCTTGTGCTGTCTAGAATAAAATTGTTGTTTGCTTTTCCCCATATCATAAAGCAATCACAGAGTATATATTATAGACGTATGGTTTGATAATAACATAACACTTATTGCTGTTATTTCAATTTGGTTCATGCAAATTCATGTGAAATTAAAAAAAACAGGTATGGGATTTGGCTTTTTAACTGAGAAATGTTTATGTACTTGGTCATTTTTAATAAGAATGTTATTTATGGTTCATAAATACAAATACCGAAACGGTGCTTAATCGTTCGCCAAAATTTGTGTCAAATTAAACTTTCCTGAACAGGAAATGAATCTTTGATTAGGTAAATTGGTATATGCAAAATACACGCAAAATACTGATTCGCATCGGGATAAAAAGCTTACTTTGTTCTATGTCACCATGAAACCAAGCTTCCTTCTTTAAACCAAGGTAAAATACTGTCTTTTTAAAGTGCGACACAGGACCAGACACTGAGTCGAGACCAGAAAGCAAGGTTGCCAGTTGACCATCGATGCGCTCACATAACGACACGGCCGTGTAAAAATTCTCGGTCTTTGGAAAGGCGAAGTATGTGGTGTTTGAGAGTATCATACACGATGAAGGACTGACTTCCGGAGGACATCTTCTTCCTGTTTGAAAAATTATAAATAGAGATTGAGTAACTGAGAGTAGTTTTAGAGTCATAATTAAAAATGAGACGCAGACTTTAGGCAGGCATGGTATTTACATAACAATATTTAATCTTCATTGATAATATTGCTTATATAGTAAGAGATCCCAAATGCATCCTATCTTTTTAACGAAACTTACCATTGACTTGGCATATAGCACCGGCACCTGAGTACCAGTAGTTGTTTCCAGTGCATGGTGCAATGGCCAGTTTCTTCGCCTCTCCATCAAGTGTCGCACAGGCACCCCCAGTTGTTGCAGAATGAAATGAGGTTTCTATAACAAAATTATTGCGAAAATAAGTATATCACTGATAACATGCAGGAGGGGAACAATACATGTATTTGAACAGAGATACCGCTCTATAGTGTACATGTCCTTATAAATTTTAGTAAACTTCTCACCATTCAGAGTATCAACAGTACTTCCATTCAAGAACTCCCATTTATCCAAAATCTTCCTTTTCCAAGAGAGCCACATGTCCTTCCAGCCGAGTTTCTCCATGAATGTCTGTAATCTTCTATTGGACTCCTGGGACATACTGGTAGCCAAGGTCCATCCGTGTCCTAGATCCTCGCAGTACTGCATCGCGGACTCCCTGGTGCGAGTGACGTTCCCAGGGTAACAAGAGGTGCCGGTCTTTATTCCGCTACAGTCTGATACATATTCAAAACGGAATGAGTAACTGAAAATAGAATCTTGAGATTAAAAAAAAAAATTCAGATGTAAGGTACGCGGTACATGTATTGTGTCCCAGTATAGGTTCATTGTATCAGGATTAGATATACAATAATTCGAAGTAAACTCAGAATTTGAATCAAAGTCTATATTCTAATATATTTCTTTACCAATATATTAATGTTATTCTATCAGTAACATTAATATATTGGTTACATTGACCTTTCCCCTTGTTAAAAAGTATGTAAGGGGGGGTATAACAATCTATGGGGGGGTATAACAATCTAGGGGGGTATAACAATCTATGCGGGTAATTCTTTTCGACGTGTTGATGTATCATACTGCTGAATTTTTCACATTTGCGTTTTTCGTTGCAGGTATGTGTAATTTTATCAAAAGCGTTTTTTCCTGGAATCATCAATCATTTCCTTTTTCTGAAATGCATGCTCAACGAAGTACTATGTACATCTGCAGAATTCCATTCCGGTTTCGGACTTCGTGACAGGGGCTTACACGCGATAATCCTGGTGTCAGCCAGGCTCGATGACTACCCCTACGGGCCCTGGGTGTGTGTCATCCCCACTGCTGGGTTATAACACTGAAAAAAAACCCAGAAAAACACATTCGTTTGTAATTGACGGGTCCTGGGTGTGTGTCATCCCAAATGCTGGGACATAACACTGAAGAACCCCCGAAAAGCACACTCGTTTGTGGTGACGGGTCCTGGGTGTGTGTGTGTCATCCCCATTGCTGGGTTATAACACTGAAGAACTACTGAAAAGCACACCCGTTTGTGATTGACGGGTTCTGGGTGTGTCATCCCAACTGCGGTGTCATAACACTGAAGGACCACCGAAAAGCACATCCGCCTGTGATTGACGGGTCTTTGGTGTGTGTCATCCCCATTGCTGGGTCATAAGACTGAAGAACTACCGAAAAGCACACTCGCTTGTGATTTATGAGTCCTGGGCGGGTGGCATCCCCATTTCTGGATCATGACACTGAAGAACCACTGAAATGCACACTCGCTTGTGATTGAAACACGACTGTTGGACAGTCTTCCCGTTGAACCTACAGAGCGCTCACACTGGGAGGGGCCCGACCGTGAAAATCTCTTCGCCTCGGCTGAGATTCCAACTCACGGTCCCCCGGCCTTGAGCCGAGTGTTCTACTCCTAGATCACGTAAGCCGGCTAGATATGTGTGGATTTATGGTATGATAAAAGTTTGCCATTATATAGTAATATGTACAACCCACCTGAGATATTATTCGGTGATCCCCTGATGACAGTCAGTAATAGTACCACAATGTAAACGTTCATGTCCTTTTGGTACATCGTGGACATTAACCGCAGCTTCCCTCCTTTCTCGTGTCTACTGTATTTTGTCTCGTGTTTCCGCCCACCCGAGCCCGCTTTTGGCCAAACATATATCGTATTCCTATGCCAGGGCCAATTGAACCAAGATAAAAAGCTCATAACAGCTCTTTGTAAACATTTACACGATCTGCTTGTTAACGAGGCCAGACGGCCTGTTTATCTGTTATAATGTGATAAAGCTTGTTTGAAACAACTCATTATTATCATACATACGTTATATTTAGCCTCGGCCCAACTGGAGCAGATAGTGATACAGGAAGATAATTATGGGGAATACCAGCATCATTCTTCGTGAATTCTGCTTACGTACACATTATGTACAACAATTAAGCCAAGCTTAACTCGAGGAGAATATACCTATGTCAGTGGTAGATCTATATCTGTCCAAATAACATCCTCAAAAAATGTCCTTGCATTGGTTCTCCCGGTGGTCAGACTCTACTATGATATGCTATTTGTCCACCAGATGTCGGCAGCATCGACTGCTCCTTGCCTAGAGATGAAACTCCGTTTACCACAAAAATCCCCCGCAGCATGTATAAATCTTCATTACACCTAATATAGAAAATAACGGGTTGTTTTTGGTATTTCGATAAGAAAAAGTAAAAATACAGTTTAACAACAGTGTAAGACGTGGTTTTGGAATAAGATGCCGGTGACTGATCCAGAGTCCCGCTATTGGAGTGGTGTAATTCTCTGTGCTGTGGCACGTTTATAAGGACACATTACAACACAGTTATCTGTCTTTCACAGGTTAATCTAATCATATTTACTTGATTGATCAAGTTTGGATATCACATATATTTGAGATAATAGGATTTAGCTTTGGGTGGTTTTGTTTCTTAAAACGACATGTAGGCAAAACAAAATATATTCTAATAGTAACTGATTTAGGTGTGGGCCTAAAATTCTTAAGTGGAAATCCTCTTTTTTCTACATGTATTTGGGCAGTGCTAAGGCAAACCTTTATGGGTACAAGTCAAAGTGACCATGTTGTATGAATGTAGACAGAGGTTGAGAATATGTGAGGATTATCTCCGACATCAAGCCATTTAGGGGCATTACATGATGCTTCTTACGCCGATGGTCTGACAAAGGCCTTACCAAGAAAAATTGTCCTACGGATAAATTTATTTTCGTGCAAATGAAGACCAGGTCCTTTTTTTATGCTGCTAATTTGTGCTATGGCACAAAGTAACATAAACGATTCTTAAATATATGGAAAATGGACTAAGTCTTGTGTTGATCATATACACTATTGCAAGACTGTTTTAAAGGCAAGCTGACAAAATCCAATTTATTGTGTCTCGATCGATAAATAATACCGAATAGGCTCGCACCACATATTTTATTCCCAGGGACCGTAGTTCAATGGGTAAAAACGGTATTGTTTTTTGGCCTAACAGTCCAAATTTCCCCTAAGTTCCCAGCGGGCCTAATATTAAGACCCTCTATGAACAGAAGTATCGTTGTCATAATATGTGCATACAGTGCAGTGTAGTTTCCTGCACCGCTGACGTCACGTCTTATAAAATATGTGACAGGAACGGCTGGGAACTATACGTTTTTATATTACTTGCCCAACCGCCTCAGCGGAATGAAATTTAACAAACCACAGGGAAACAATAACAAAGCACTGTTGACACAAAGTTGCAGTGTCTGCCTTTGCTTCAATTATAAGTCACGTTTTATAATTGTACTTGGTAGTATCTAAATAATGTTTTCTGTCTATAAAATCATTACGATAAACCTGAGCGGCTTGATTTGGAAATCATCGTGGATGCGAGTCAAGTTGCAATTAGGTGTCAAGCATTGGTAAATCTCTGATTATGAATTTAAATTGGGCATTCTGCGCCGCTCTTCTTGAATTCAAGAAACAATGGAAGATATCTGGTGAAGGTTCCCTCCTTAATTTGGAAAAATAACTCTACTGCAAGATCATACTCGTTATTTCATACCAGTTATATATTTCAGTAATATCGTTGGTAGTATCGGGGAATTAAAGACAATGAAATTCAAAAATATGTTAAAATCAATTATCAATTCATGAATCAAAACACCTGTAATAACACGGTAGTATAATCGCATGATAAAAGCCTCAAACGTTTTCTCCCCAACGTTCCTCTATGAACACGATATGAAACCATTGATATAAATACAGCCTCCTGTATAGAGAGAAAGTTATAAATATACAATTTAAAGAGGAATATTTTTAGGCATTTTTCACACAAGAAACATGAGGATTTTCTGCTCACCAACATTTATTCCATCAAATGTCTTTGGAAAAGGTGGTTAAACCTTAGTGGGGCTTAGCTATAATATTTCTATTTTTACAAGTTAAAATTTAGGTTATAAACTTCACGGTCCATATATTCAATGGTATGTAACATGTTGATTCATCGGTGAAAAAAGCGCATCCAAGTTAACCACTCAATATATATCAATACCTAAATTTAATTTACGTGGGAAAATAATTGATGTGGAAGTCTAAGTTTAATTTTGCAAATTTAATTAATTCCGCAGTCTAGACAGAGCATATGTAAGAGTAACAGCCGACACCAACCCAGACTGGGCGCCCTGTAGACTAACGGGAAGATGTGCCTCACTCAGACACGAGTGCAATTTGGGGATATATACCCTGGTGTTATGACCACGCAGAATGCAATTAAGGAAAGGCCCCTTTTCCTAAGTATACAAATATTAAGATGTTATCTCAATTGATAATTTAATTGCTGGGGAATAAAAATGAAATCTGCAAACAAAAATAATCACGAATAACGGGGAAAAGAATAAAATAACATGAGAGGTGTTAGCGCTCAAAGGGCGGGGGGAGGGGGGCAGTTTTCACCACTGGTAACAGCTGATGGTTTACATTATTATGGCATTTGCATCCCTTGGTTGATGCACACTCGACAGTGATTTCATCCAGGCGTAATGGAAAGGTCGTGCCCAAGGTCGTTTCACTCACAAACGAGTGCGCCTTTCGGGGGATCCTCGGTGGTATGGCCCAGCAATGGGGATGGTTACGCTCCCTGGACCCGCAGGTGCAACAGTCATTTTGGCTTGTTTAACGCCAGGATATAAAATGAGAGGAAGCGTGTGATACTGCCCTGTCACCTAGTCCGAAACCGAAATGGAAATCTGCAGATGTACATATATGTAGTTAAGTTTGCATTAAAATGGTGGCGGCTACCTCCACCAAAAAAAAATTATAAAAAAAGATTCCATCCCTGGTGTTAGCCTTTATGCCTGGATCTAACTGGTCCGTTTTATCAAACAAGTGTACCGTAGAGATATTTGTATTCCCGTGATGTGCAAAATTTTCTTTAGGAATAATGCGTACTCATATGCCATTTTACATAGGCAGATGTGCCTTCTTTTCTGCAGATCAAATATGGTTGATAAATTTTGTGTGTGCATTATTTGTCTTTTTTTTGCTTTTAGAAGTACCTTATCTATAACTTGTAACAGTTAGACCTGTTTCAGTTCATATTCAGATAAACTTTATAGAAATATAAAATATCCAGACAACAGTTTCTACCGATCCCCCGTTCTACAAGGTACTTGGAATAGTTTTATATGACATAAAAATGTCTGTATCAAGACCACCAACAAGGCTTTTGGAATTTTAGAATTTTCTATATAAGCACACAGATTGATTCTAAATTTTGTTGTTGTTGTAATATGGCAGGCACCTAGACCATGTAGTACTACTATGAGAGAATCAGCAAAATAAGAAGAGATCACGAGCATCAATTTCTAAGGTCCTTTTCCTTTTGATCACCATATCACATAACATATGAAAGTATAGTGCCAAATATATTTTTATTCTTTAAAATATTAGTATACATACATTTGACTTTGACCTTGCGTACCCTCTGTGAGCTTCCGACAATTCATTAAAAAGTATAATTCGATCTATTTTATAATTATCTCTATGTTAAGATTGCCAAGAACACCCTTTTGGATTCCCTTGGGTCATAAAGCTCATAAAAACTCATAAAAAGCAATCGATAGGAAACATTCAAAAAAGTGAAAATCGATCCAATATCATTAAGGTTTAAGCGACAATTACAGTGTAATAGCATTGTCTCTATGTTAAGACTGCAGTGGTGGCCATCTTGGATTCCTTGGGGTCACGGGGTTCATAAAAAACTATAAGATGCATTCATTCATCAGTATAAGTGCAAATAAATTGAAAGCAAGCACTATCTTATTAAATTCCTAAGAAAACGTCGTTCTGTTACACGTACAAGTACACTATATCCCTAACTCTCAATTTTTCGCATGGATGAAGGCGGCCATTTTAGACTCTTGGTGTTAAGGGGAACTGAAAATTTAATCGATCTGATAATTGTATCTATAAGATAATTCACAATCTATTTACCGCATGTGCTAATAGATCTGTATTTTGCATTTGCATGCATGTGTTTTGTTATTTTCATTCATTTAAAAGTATCTCTCTTTATGTCATTTTATAACAAGCAGCGCCACAGACATTGTCACACGAGGATTATTAAGAGTACTGAAGTGTGTTTGTTTGTGTTCTTAACACTTCATGATCTGATGGCTAAGGATATATATATATATATATATATATATATATATATATAGAGAGAGAGAGAGAGAGAGAGAGAGAGAGAGAGAAAGAGAGAGAAAGAGAGACTGATTATATATATGCATTACATATACATACATATATATGAATATATATAATAATTGTCATGATAATATCTTTCATGAAATTAATTTCAGTTTCACCATGCATTTACTTATAAGTCTCATACTGTACATGACTATTTAGATAATCACCCAAACCACCTGATCAAATACCGATAAGCACCATCATGTTAATATACAATTACGACTGTGTGAATATAAATCAATTAGCAATTGTTGGGGCGGGCATCATACAAAGATTTCTTCTTCCTGGTCAGGGGATCAGTATAGTTTTAAGGATAAAAAGCAGTAATATATTTAAAGAACATTATCGCATTTAGTGATGTTCTTCTTTCCTTAGAAGAAAGTGTTTATGGGAAAGGGTTCATAGCGATAGTTAGGAAATTAATCGGTAACTGTGACAAAGAATACATGCCTTCAATCAGGCTCGGACAAGGGTTTCTCCAGGGATAGCACCCGGTGTTTTTATTCAGTGACGCCATTAATGCGCATATCTGCGTCTTACTTTAATAACAAGTACGGTCGATGCATACATACTCAAAACCAGAGTTCAGAATATAAGGATAACCACACACTCTAAGAAAAAAAAGGTTTCCAGCTAGAACCCAAAAGGGTTCTCCGGAGTGGACTCAGTGGGGAACCGTTTTAAGGTTCGAAATGGAACCCTTTTAAGTTTCTTCACGATGAACTGAGTGGGGAACCTTAAAAGGTTCTTGGTGGAACCCCGTGTGTACGTTTTTTTATAGAACCTTCAATGCAGGTTCAGTTAAGAAAACAGAACAGCCTGGGATGTCATATCATACGTTTAGGATAAATTGATTACAATATGTCATATGTCAATATTTAAGGAAAACAGTTTTTAATAGTATGAAAAATTATAAAAGCATATCTCTTAAAAAGTTGGTAACTTCAAGGATCATTGCTGAAAAATCATATATAAATGTATCTCGTAAAAATGATTAATCCTACGTTTTTTTTTTAATTGAACACATTTTTTATTTAGTAAAGATCCACAAGTGAAAAACGTACAACAGCCAAAAAGCATAGCATATGAATACATCTAAACAATAAAATTTGGCCTTTGCGATACAGAGTTCTTGAACAACTCGCACAGTTTCGAGTCGTTTTCTTAAAATTAATACTTATGAATTCCATTCCCTCTTGGAATCGTTCAGCGTAGATCGATTCTTTGATTCTTCAGGTTAATGTTATTTTTTTGCCTGCAAGAATTTCAGTTTTCTCGTTTTACTGACAATGAAACTGCATATGTCACACTTTCTCTTTCACCCGCACACACAAAAATGGCGACAAGGATGAACATCCAGGGTGGCCCAGAGTGTGCTGTTCTGTATGGTTTTGATGACTGATGTACATCGAGAGTACATTTTTGAATGTTTGCGTGTTTGGGTACATGTTTATCTCTTGTGACTCCAGGTCCTATTTTTGTAGTAAATATGTATTATAAAATTAATATTTGTCTATTTTACAAAACAAAAATATAAAGTCGTAGCTACTTATACTCGACAAACGGCAGATTAAGCTAAGAGTCTTTTACGATGTTTGTATGGCAAGTTTATCTGATACCCCTCAGCGAGTGATCGCACACAAGTCCGTTGGTCAAAATTTTTTGTTTATATGTATACAAATCTTCCATCTAAAAAGATATGCCTCGATACAATACGAATCGATACAATGTGTGATCGGTGATAAATTCCAGAAGAACGCGACGGTCGAACTAACAAGTGTTGAATGTCAACACACCCCTGAATTGCGTGATCCTGCTGGTAAGATAGGACCGATCTGAATATTCACGAAATTGCCCTCGCCTAACCAGGCAGGCGCAGGCACTGAAAGCAATTACGCAAGCTTTATGTCTATGTCTGCAAATAGTTTGGTTTCTTACTACCAGTTGTTGAAAATAAATTACATGTATGTTGAGAAACATATATTCCTGGTTTGTGAAGTCGCAGATTGCAACACCCCCCACCCCCCCCCCCTTCTCGCTCTCTCTCTGGTTGATTTGGTAATGAAAATGTCGGCAATCTTACAATGTTTTTTCAAGGATCCCGAAATATCATTAGCACGAAAGATTTTAAATCACATAAGCCATGGTTAATTAATACAATAAATATTATAAACACAATACACGTGAATTTTAACAATTGTATATTTTTTCTTTGTTTAGTGATACACAATTCGATATGCATTGTTAAAATTTGTTATGATTTAGAAATTAACTCTGGAATAACTTACCATGTTATAATCGTCAGCCCATTTTGCAAAAAGGCCACTGCTCTTTTTTCATGCATGTATATATTGTGTGTGTCTATGCTCTGACTCATATGTTATGTGAATTCTGAATAAAGTTTCCTACACGCAAAGCCAGTCCCTTGAATTTTTATTCCTGATAAAGTGATATGTATAGGCCTAAGTGGCGTATACAAGATAAGCTACAATATATTATTGAGTCTCGTTATCGTTAATTGTCTTCCTGCTTCAGTCCTATTTGTGTAAATAATTATTTTAAGGCGAATTTATTAGCACATGCAACATTAATGTATGCAATATCTGCCGATCATGCAGGACAACACAGGGAAAAAAGCTATTGGTCTGATAAACGATGAAATAACTGGAATTAACATAGAAGTGTATCACCAAGGATACTGACGTAGGTGAATAATAGAGAGACTAAAATACAACAGCGGTGGTCAGACCAGGGAATATATGTAAGCTTCTTGGTCAGGCTAAACTGCACGATGTACAGAGATATCACGATTGGATTAATGTTTATTCTGTCAGAGGGATGCGGCTCAACAGGTATTTTCTCAGGTATGTAGATATTTTACATAACATTACACTATTACTTTATGATCATGAATATGATATATATTAATTAGGTTTTTCCTTTTACATATATTGACCACAGCAATCAGGTTTAAAATTCCGTTTGAAACCGAATGAATCGTAAAATAATTTTCTTAACGGTTTTTTATAGCTCATTTTCTCATTAATCTATGACTAACGTGTCATTTTCGTTATGGATCAGACTGTAGCGGAATAAAGACAGACACCTTCTGTTACCCTGGGAACGTCACGCGCACCAGGGAGGCCGCGATGCAGTACTGTGAGGATCTAGGACACGGATGGACCTTGGCTACAAGTATGTCCCAGGAGTCCAATAGAAGATTACAGAGGTTAATGGAGAAACTCGGCTGGAAGGACATGTGGCTCTCTTGGAAAAGGAAGATTTTGGATAAATGGGAGTTCTTGAATGGAAGTACTGTTGATACTCTGAATGGTGAGAACGTTACTAAAATTTATAAGGACATGTACAATATAGAGCGCTATCTCTTTTCAAATACATGTATTCTTCCCCCTCCTGCATGTTATCAGTGATATACTTATTTTCGCAATAATTTTGTTATAGAAACCTCGTTTCATTCTGCAACAACTGGGGGTGCCTGTGCGATACTTGATGGAGAGGCGAAGAAACTGGCCATTGCATCATGCACTGTAAACTACTGGTACTCAGGTGCCGGTGCTATATGCCAAGTCAATGGTAAGTTTCGTTAAAAAGATAGGATGCATTTGGGATCTCTTACTATATAAGCAGTACTATCAATGAAGATTAAATATTGTTATGTATATACCATGCCTGCCTAAAGTCAGCGTCTCATTTTCCATTTATGACTTCAAAACTACAATAGTCAATCGATCTCTATTTATAATTTTTCAAACAGGAAGAAGATGTCCATTGGCAGTCAGTCCTTCATCATGTATGATACTCTCAAATACCACATACTTCGCCTTTCCAAAGACAGAGAATTTTTACACGGCCGTGTCGTTATGTGAGCGCTTCGATGGTCAACTGGCAACCTTGTTTTCTGGTCTCGACTCAATCTCCGCTCCTGTGTCGCACTTTAAAAAGACAATATTTTACCTTGGTTTAAAGAAGGAAGCTTGGTTTCATGGTGACATAGAACAAAGTAAGCTTTTTATACAGAAGTGATACAGTATTTTGCTTGTATTTTGCATTTACCAATTGACTTAACTAAAGATTCATTTCCTGTTCAGGAAAGGGTTTAATTTGACACAAATTTTGGCGAAGGATTGAGCACCGTTTCGGTATATGTATATAAAAACCATAAATAACATTCTGAAATCAAAATGACCAAGTACATAAACATTTCTCATTTAGAAAGCCAAATCACATACCGGTTTTCTCGTTTAATTTCACATGAATATGCATGAACCAAATAAAAATAACAGCAATAAGTGTTGTGTTATTATCAAACCATACGTCTATAATATATACTCTATCATTGCTTTATGATATTGGAAAAGTAAACAAAAATTTTATTCTAGACAGCCCAAGGGCTACAAGGTTTTACTGGGGCGTTCGTTCAATGGATGGAGACAGAGACGCCGCTGGTGACTGCGCCATCTTGAGTCGTCACGACGTGACCCCGCCCTTCTGGCTGACGAGGAATTGTAAATCGAACCACCACTTCCTCTGTCAGAAAGGTAAACCCTGCAACTTGTATCTGGGAGATAAAGAAGTAGCTTCATTTTTTTTACCCAAGCTTTGGTTTAAAGTTGACGCAGTAAAATTTTCTTAAAAGCACTGTGCAGTTCTGAACTTTCCTTCAGAGCTTACATCACTAAATACAAATCTCAGGTAAAAACTTTACTATACCCTAAAATAATTAGGTACATTTGTCTTTGGTATATCTGTATACAATCAACAAAATAACCCATTCCATGCCATATTCGCCAGTCCTGCCATGCAGATATCATGAAATTTATATTTAGGTAAAATAATTAATATAGGATACATATTTCAGTAAAACAAAATTTCACGAGACCAGGTTGGTCAGAGTTGATACAAATTTAATACGAATACTCAGTATTTGGAAAGACTTTAAAATGTGTCGCCGAAAAGTCTCCGGTGCCTTGAGTTATTTTTTTTAAATTTACAATATACATTTTAATTGTTTTTGATGGGCATAACATGACACTCAGTTGAAACGTTTTCCACTAATAATTTTAGTAAAACAAACATATTTGACACATGTAAAACACAATTTTAGACAAAGTTTACTGTAGTAGGTGTGTAGTATCCTTCGCTATGGACCAGTAAATGTAGGGTGTGTGTGTGTTGGGGGGGGGGGGTATGTTTCGAACCAAAATCTTTTAATTATCAACCAAAGACCATGCATATAATATCTATAACTGGTATATATATATATATATATATATATATATATATACATACATACATACATACATACGTACATACGTGTGCGACACTTTTACGGCAACATTACTGACTTGTTAGGTTTGATGTATTCTAATGCAGCATTGTGTTGTTATCCATTTATAAATATTGCTGATTTTTCGCTTTGCATGTAACACATCCTCTGCTTATTATCTGCCTGATTTCACTCGTTAACTTATGATGTCTTATTTTTACTTCCTGACTAATCATTATTGTCAATGTGCTTTACTTCTAGACAAAGCGGAGAGTTACATAAGTAAAGTCGGGAAAAAAATTAGGCACAGGAAACCAAAAAAATCTTTTCGAGAATCTAGAGTTTTAATCTACTTAATATACAACATATTTGACCTCATTTTGATATCTATTTTAAGTGAAAGGTGTGTTTACTGGGAAAAGAGACAGGATATATTGAAAGCATGAAATGGCTGTAAAAGTGTTTATTCTGTAGATCTTCCTTTTTTATTTTTATTTTCTCTTTTGGAACTGTAAGAGAAATCATTTTTATTTTAGTAGCTCTTCTAATTTAAAGATCATTCTCAAAGTTACTTCTAGTCAATGTTAGTGTTTAAGATGATGATAAACTCGCATAAAATCAGAGTATATTACAAGAATATACATATAACAAACAATAACACGAAGAACGGCCCATCTTTGACCAAAATCTGCTTCGGTTGCGTGTATCAGGAATAAAGGTGATCATTCCATATATTTTTATAAGCCGATCATCATGCAAGCTGTGATGGTTATTCTGTTGATGAGTTATTCTACGGTTATACACGTATATATATATATTTGTATGATGCTTAATGAGCACTTGTTGTGTATTATTAAAACCATGTTGTAAAATGTAGTGAGAAAATAAATATATATAAAAAACTTCCTTTGTTAATTGATTCGACTGTGAGTCAATCGTTCATTCTATCCTGTAATAAAACATATATTTTGGTATAATGAGTATGTAACCTATATATGAGAACACGTCCTATTAATTACTTTACCACGAGTCAATAGGAATATATTGATAAGGCGAAATAGTATATATATTGGCTTGATATGTTGTTGAACATCAAATACGGGCAGGTTTCGATTGCAGAATTAACTTGAAAATATTGTTTGTCAGAGATGCCTCATATATCGCCCATTTTTATTATTGCACCGAAATACATTTAATTACCACAGTTCATGAAAGTTTCCCCATGCATGTAGCAAACCCGGCCTTCCCGTGACCTTTTCTGATACCAGTACTTTCCATGGCGGCTCCCTATATACACGAACGTTGGATTACGTCGGAGGTTTTTCGGGTGTAATTAACGAAACATCGGATTGATGCGTGTATACTTTTTGCTATGTGTTTCATGCTGCAATAAGGTTTCATATGGTACAAGAGAACATTATTAACCTTAGTCTCAAACAAAATTCGAAAAAATTATACGCATCCAGGTCACCTGTGTAAAAAAAAAATTATAAACATGTTGACAACACTATAATGACTAGATTTGTAACAATTACGTGGGAGGGTATCAGACACACCTGTCTTCCTGGTCTGGGGGATACATAAAAAATACAAAATTGCTCTAAGATTGGGTGGCAAAAATGCAGTATGTTTAGTTATTGAGGATGGGTCTGATCCGTCAGCCGACCAGCTCCCCCAGCTCGACTTAATTTAGAAAATAAAGAATAAAGTAGACGTGTGGACCGGACCAGGGGGTGGTCTGGTTCAACACATAAGTGGTCCGGCCCAGCTGTAGCCGGTCCAGTAGGTGAACAGGTCCATTTAGTAAACGATAATTAAAAATTATTTTAAAATAGATTATTTGATCAAATATATAATAAAACCGATGATCACATACACGGCAAACCGTGCAATAAATGTAATATTATAATCTATACGTGAACCGCAAGATCTGGTTTAATTTTTGAATGACAAGTTTAAAATCAAATGAAGGTATAATACATATACATCGATATACATATCACAAACAGTAACACGGAGAACTGCCTTTCTTTGACAAAATCTTCTTCTGCGTGTTTCAGCAATAAAAACGATTATTCAATATACTGTGTATAACCCGATCATCATGCAAGCTGTGATGGTTATTTTATTGACGAGTTAATCTACGGTTATATACGTTAATATATTTGTATGATACTTGATGTTATGTATTATTAAAACCATGTTGTGAAATGTAGTAAGAAAATAAACATATACAAAACCTTCCTTTGATAATTTTTGCGACTGTTAGACAATTGTTGATTCTATCCTGTAATAAATCAATCCAATATATTTGAAAATGAAAGCATTAGGAAATTATGAGGGTGTAACCGATAAAAAGAAAATAGCATGTCCAATTTTTATTTCACACCCAAGAGTCAAAAGGAATGCATTGATAAGAGGAAATACTTATGTATTGGACTTGAAAGTTTGGTTTGTCCGAGATGCGTATATATCGCCCAGTTTTATTATGGCATCGGAGTACACTTAATTACCACAGTTTATTTAAACTTATAGGATGTGGTTTGCAAAGACGGCTCGTATATGCACATTAAATACACTGTCTGACTGAAAAAAGTTCATAGTATATATGGGCAGCGTTGATTTGAGCAGCGTGGAAAGTGACATTTTAAATGATTTCCCATACTGCACGTGACTTTTGCTGGGATACCAGTACTTTTCATAGCGGGTCCCTATATATACATATCTCTATATTACCGAAACATTGGATTGATGGGTGGATATTTTTTTAAGTCGCTCATGCTAAAATAAATGTTCATATCGTATATGTACAAGAGAACATATTTAAGGTTAGTTTCCAAAAAAATATACGCATCCAGGCCACCTGTGTAAATACGGTTAATTAAAACTATATTGACATACAATATAATGACTTCACTCATGTAACAATTACGTGAGAGGGTATCAGACAGTTCTGCCTTCCTGGTCTGAGTATATTAAAAAAAAAAAGAAAAAAAAATGCACTAAGATTAGGTAGAAAAATGCAGTATATCTAGGGGTTGGGGATGAGTCTGATCCAGAAAAGCTCCCCCAGCTTAACTTACATTAATTATTAAAGAATAAAGCTAGCTTAATATGAGTGACGTCATCCTGAACACCAGCAGAGCCGATTAGCAGCAAAACCATAAAGAAGCCAAGAAAAAGGCTGGGTTGGAAGGAATGTTCACACACGATCGGATCTAGTCACTCTCTATGTTGACCCAGCGTCTCCCCACCACGGTGAGGTTATTATATGGTCATTGTCGTTGCATCCAACTTCCATGATATCTACGTCACCATGACAACGCGACCTTGTCAGTTACTCACTATAGACCACGAGCGTTAAAAATTTATTCGGAAAACAAAACACTATAATCATATTGACAGAAATCCGGAATTAAGGCAGAGTAATGTGGCTGAGGCCTTATTTTATGCTGACCATGGAACTCTTTATTACACGTTTGTGCTGCTCTAAATCTCAGAATATACCTAAAATATCTAACAGTGGTAACATTATAAAGTAAAAGTGATTTAGAGGAGCTCACTCTTTTAAGAAATTTTCTCTACTCAAGATATACTAGTATCTGAATTTCAATTATTCTAGAATCAACACTAATAGCCTTACATATGAACTTCGTTATCTATTAGAATATCTAAAAAATACATAATTATATCTTTAAAAAAACAGTGCTTCTCCCTATAAAAAAAGCGGTACCTGTATTTTTGTACCTTCAATATAACCAGTTATTAAAGGATGTTCATCTTATAACATAGGTACAAATTTTCATAACAGTCTCCTCCTGTATTGAACCAAGGTCAGTTCAGGTCAAGTGGAAGGACCTTGAGGTATTGATCCTGCACTTAATGAGCTATAATCCCGGTCGACTTACAATAGATTGTCACGTGTTCGTATCATGATCACGGCTCTTTGTCACTGCGTCTTAACCATTGTCTTCATATGATCCACCCTTGGGAACACTTGGTTGTATCAGAGATAAATTCCCCGGCATCAGGGAAACAAGCAGCAGTACTTAGAAGTACTTGGGTTGAGAGTCTGATGACTTAAAGCTTTTATCAAACGACCAGTAGAATTTATGCAGCGCTTAGAAAACTGTTTGTTTGTGTTTGTTTAAGGATAGTTGTGTAGTGTGCCTATATACAAACTGGGCGTCTGACATTATGAGAGCTGAGCCGGGTGTGGCTGTTTCCGTTTTTCTCAGGTAGCAATATTGACTAGAATAATGATGAACAATGTTGTAATCATATCAGAAGCAAGTTCATAGTTTAAACGTGGTTGATAGATCGTAACTTGTATGATATATTGTAACTTATATTGGTGATTTTAAGTTTACCAGACCACAGGGGACTATTTATTCCATTTGGAAAATTGGGAACTTGTCGCGGGCCCTAGACCGCCGGGGGGGGGGGGGTTGCTTGATTAATATAACGAAAGTATGATAACTATAGAGTAATCCACATAAATTGAGTATGGAAATATAAATCTAGATGTATGCAATATCCTAGTGATCTTTGGAAGTCCCCCCCCCCCCCCATATGCAAATGAGCGATAATGGGTGTACGGCCATGAGAATTAGGCCATGGTCAAAATAAGTATCAGGTGTTAATATGTAACCCAGGACTTGTATTGATCAAATTTAAGATATGGAAAAAATAGCAATATTGAAGATCTAGCACAAGAAATTACAGAAGAAAGAAAAAAAAAATTAAATAAAACAAAAACCCCTATAATCCTTCCCGTTCTATTAGGAGATTTAATAAAACTATAGAAAGTAATAAATATATTTCTCGGTTGTGATTGGTCGGTATTCAATAATAAAAAAGACCTTGTATGTTTAGCTTATGTCTTGAGTCCATATTTCATAAAGATCACAAGATTATTTATGCTGATTGTAGGAGGGGAGCATCCGAGAGAGTTCATGGGGTGGATGGTGTTCCAGGAAGGAGGGAATTATTTTACAAGTTGTTAAGCACTTCTCAATTTAAATGTAAGAACATGTACATTAAATTTATTATCAGAATTTCAAAGACTTTAAAAAGCCGGCCTTGGGGATGCCTTCCCTTCACCATTGCAAATCAATAAAGGGTCATTGGTTGGTCCAGGGATTGTATTTGTCCCGTTTAAAATAGCTTAATGTCGCTTTTGAAACAAGGCATGATCATTTGGAACATCCTGGAATGAACGTTACTGACCTTTAACGTGTAGCATGCTTTACATGAATGTTTGCATGTCTGACATGACTGTAAACAAGATCTGGCAGTGACCATGCATTGTTTGTGGGACATGCCTGGATAAAAGACAGATTAGTCGAATTTGGACATCTAAAATGGGCTAAATGAAATTACCAACATACATGTTAAATGTCCACATTCCATTATATGAGATTACTTTCATGTACATTGATTCCACGGCATAATAAATGTCGACTGCCGCGTATTCACAATTCTGCACAAGAATAATAACTGGAACGTCAACATCCGTCCAGATTATTCAAATATTGAAGCAACTGCACTGACTACCGGTGGAATGTCGGGTTCGGTGTAAGATTCTTCTTTATATGTACAAAGCATTAAACTGTCCAGCTCCATCAGATTTACATGATCGTCGTTCTAATTGTATTCCATCAAGATCACTTGCTTATTGTGCTTTCAATCCTATTAATCATATTCGATGATTGAAAAATAGAAATCGACCGATGATCGACTATTAATCGGTTATTTAATGTACCATCTGTATAACTGTGACATATCTTGTAAAGAATTATACTTAAAATGTTGACAAAGTTAATACAGTCTAACTTGTACATTACACTGAAAGGTCAAGGTGTTGGCCGGGTTGTGGACACTTATTCCGTACACAAGGTTAATTGTTAATGCCGTTCGCTGTTTTGTTCCCGCCTTTCTTATATCACTGACTGAATAAAATAATATGACTAATAATATGACTTCTTTGGATGCGCATACATAATCGTTTTTGATCGATTATGCAAAATGCAATAGATTTAAGAGATTATGAATGAAAACGAACAATCATCGATATAATCGATTAATTGGCACACCACAACTGGCTTAAACTAAAAAGGGCTTGTTGGCAACACCGACGGTCACGATTGTTATACTCGGGAGAACTGTTGTTTGACATCTAAGTAAGTTGTAGAATTGCGTAAAGACAACAACCACTGAGATTACTAACCAGAAGCAGCAAACTATGTGCGAACAACAAACAGAACTAACGGACAACAATCGCGGCTCGCTCTCAGCTCCGTCGTACTTTAAAGCCATTGCGGGCGGGGGGGGGGGGGGGGGTCTAAAGGTCTTAAAAGCTTACTTGTTTCACAGTTAATTCTACAAATCACTATAAACGGGAGGGGATCTCAGCTGAGATATCACTTGCTATGAACTCTTATGACAACATGATAACTGTAACGTCCTGGTTGAAGAAGCCTCAACTCAAGCGACCCCGCAAGGAGGGATAATCAGACCCACGCGACTGTGTAAGCCGAGAACGCTGCAATCTTCTTGTTATAGTCGTGTTAATAAGTTAAGGTCATGGTCATTCACGCTTCATTACCAGACCACGAATGATAACGACCTAAATACGACTTACCACGATAACGACTTCGTTGATGCAGGTGACGGAACATGATGCTATTATTAAGCTGGTATTTTTGAAGATTTTAAAATTGGCGTATTCCTGATGATCACAATAGTTCAGCAAGGTTCTGAATATAGTCAATAATTTGGCCTCTGAAGGTCAGTGTAAAATTTAAACATGTAAAAATTATACACTTTATAATGCATTAAAATAAAAATTTTAATCTAAATCGTACACAGCAATATGTAGAGTTGTCAGCCGAAATCAAGGTCACCACACACAAAAAACATGTTGAAGTACATTTATAATTATGTATATTAAGTTCTTAATTCTCAATCAAACGTACCTTACAGCCCTTAAAGTTATCACATTACAAACGCTAGTCAGAATAGGTCTGTAAATCTGAAGATGTTGCTCCCTATTGCTTGTTTCAGACACTTTTGCTAGAGTTTTGCTAAAATATATTCTACATCAAGTGGTTTTTGAAATGTTAATGAGTATAAAAATGACAAAAAGAAACGGATATGTCATACGTTCCATGTCTAGTATTTATTGTAAGTATTACTTTTTAAATAGAAAATATATACTGGTTATATTTGTTGCGCAAAAAGTGCAGGAAATTAACTCATGATAATCCTAAAGAATTTGTCCTTTTACAAAAATCAAATATAAGCCTTTTATAGGGGACATATCACATACAGAATTGGCGTTTGTTATTAACTAAACTGGAAGCCTTTTAAATTGTTAATTTATTTTTGTAAGATAATACCGCCTGTTCAATATAAATTTTCATTGGGACGCACGACTTTGAAAAGTGATGGACGTGTAAAGGATTACGTGGTACAGCGTGACTGGATTACTGTACCAGAATGCACCCGTCGCCCTGCATGAGAAGAGGTATTCATATTACAGGGGTATATTAAACAGTGCGCAATAATCGTTTACCATGGGGCATGACAACAGCAATAAACTCTGACGTCTTGATGAGGCCACCTTAAACATTTGTTCTGAAGGTACGGCATAAACACCCCTCAGAACATCACGGTTACATCGCCGTTTTACATACACGAACACGACCGGAGGGCTGTATGGCAGGTGGAGGGTGTCTGACCGGCGACTCTGCACAAACGCTATGGAGCTATATGGAAATGCATGTGTGGCTTGACGTCCATGTCCGGGATTGGTCAACGGTTGTGGTCGTTCTAGCGTATATATAACGATATGTATGCTTAACTCTACCACAACCGTCGGGGAGTTAGACAGTTGCACATCCACGCGGAACCACCCAGCCTCAACCATGCGTTCTGTTGCCATCGCCTGCGCTCTGCTGTTTGTTGCAGCCGTAATGTTTGACAGGTCCGAGGCTAAGCCTTTTACACTCGACGGTAAGTTTTTCAGTTGGTATATTCATATAAAGATATCGTAAATTTTTATTATATATATATATATATATAAATATATATATATATATATAAAATTTATCTTTAATTTGGAAAGGTAAATCATCTTCCTAGAATGTTTACTGCCAAGCAATGGATAAATATATATCATAGTATTTAATGTGTCAACACTTCTTTGAACCTAAAATAAATATTCCATGCATCAATAGTATAAAGTTAATTTCCAAATTTGGATACTGATATGGATGTCACATCGGATGAGAATGGATGGACGATTTGTCCATCATATCATATCGTATCTATATCTATATATATATAAATATATATATATATATATATATATATATATACACACTAGGAATGACAATATTTTTAATGATCTGTGTTTGTGTGTTGTTAATATATTTATATATATATATAAAGATTATATTAACCTGTACTGTAGTATATTGTTTATATATAAAGTGCATAAATTTACGTAAACACACCTACACACACACACACACACACACACACACACACACACATATATATATATATATATATATATTCGATAGACGTTTAATAATTCCTGTTTTTAAGGAATGATACACTGAGTATGGTGAGATTCTAAGGAATGTTACGCTGCATATATAATTTTAGGATGTGGAGGACACCCCGGAATCTGGTTTATGCAAGATGTTGACAGCAAAACCCACTTCTACATGTGCAACTTCGGTAACCCAGTCCACATGAGCTGTCCCGCCGGAACCTGTGTGTCCGACACGTACGAAGCGGGTGAAACGACACCTTGCGTCGTGTTTTGTAATGACGAAGAGGAAGACGGAAGCGGAAATATCTAAAAAAAAAGCCTAACCACCCTCTGAACTTTGATAAGTGGAAAATGTGGACACGGACTGGTTTTACTTTAACCATGACAACGAATGACGTCATCAAAATCGTGACGTGGTTTTTACAGTAATAAAATGCCTGCAGGTGACTGTGATAATACAAATATATTTTACTAACCAGAAGAAATTTTGGAGATGATGAAATTTAAAACACAAATATCATGAAAGAAACAACAAGTTGACCATGGAATAGATTGTTATGGTGCTATCTGCTGTATTTTTTAAAGATACATATAGTAACTATTATACCAGAAGTTAAATTTTCAATGCCTTGGGGCCGTTTAATTAGGTGAAGATTAATAAAGATCTTTTTTCGTTTTCTCATTCTTGTATTTTCTCGCTGTGATGATATTTGTGTGACAGATTGAATGTTAATTGAGTTGTGTAATGTTACATCATTCACATAGTTTTCTTATATGCGACACTCCCTCAAATTTACGTGATTCTTTAAAAGCAAACATCATAGCTATCTATAAAGTGAACATAAGGGTATCGTTTTACTTTTATGTACTTATGTATATGAACTGAGTACATAAACAGCATAATTGTCGTACGACCCTCAGACCAATAAAAATAATCGAAAAGGCCAAAAAGAAGGTTGAGTTTTGAGGCACCTTTTTTTCAGAAATCAGTGCGCGCGAGCGATTTGTTTGTTTTCACCCTTTTTTGTATCTTTCGATAAAATTGTCATATAATCAGGGAAAACCATGATAATAACATATTTTATTTTGCTAAACAGGTAAAAGCACTACATAACAAAGGAAATCTTATCAAACTAATTTTTTTATCTGTTTTTTTAAGTGTCTGAGAACCATACCTTTTTGGCCTTATTATATAAGTTTTTAATTTTTACAAAAAAATCAAAGTATTACTTGAGCACACTACACTAATTTTCATGACCGTACGCGACAAATACAGTTTTCAACGTATATAATCTCAACGTGTCAGATATGTTATGTTCTTCACAATATAAATGATATTTGGTGAATATATATATATATATCACTTCATCAACAGAGAGAGCGACTCGTGGTCACGTGAACAATGGTGACGTCATCCTAGGACAAACCACTACAAACTCGAGATCAGCATGCCGTGCCTGATGGGAATGTTCTGTGTGGGACAGTTGATATAAATCCGGAAGCGCTGGAGATACAAAGCATTCAAAGATAACAATGCGATCCTTGTAAATATCAGATGACCATGCCCACACATCCGGCCATGCTGCTACCGATCGTGCAGCCATTTGCACGCCACCTGGGTAACAAAATTCCAAGCAAGGTGGTCAGCTGGTCATATGTCCACCTGTTATAACCAGGATCAATATGAATGAGCAACTGCTATCAGCGTTTCTCATGCTCGGGGCGTAGTCAGGATATATCGAAAGGTTGTGCCGGGGTGGCTGCAAGCATATACCTGCAAATGGTCCACACGCCACACACGCAACCCCATCACACACCTACATCCCCGTATATATATATATATATATATATATATATATATATATATATATGATTTATTAATGAATGGCCTCTGATTAATATTTACAGCATCAGGTTAAATACCGTTCCAATTAACAGAGGAAAGAATCATCTGTCACGATAATGCCGCATAACTGACATTGATAATTTGCAATGATTTGAATTGAAATTATGAGAAAATTATAAAGATTTTTCGTGAATTGTTAATTTATTTTTTTAGGGGTAAGGATAACTTCTTATTGATAAAGTAATAGTAATGCCAAAAAGGATCTCCTTATATATATGAATATTTTTTTTCTGCAAAAAAAAAAAAAAAAAATTGCTAGAATGTTCTATGGCATGGAACCAGAGCTGTATAGCTACACACACACACACACACACACACACACATATATATATATATAAATAATTATACATTACTGGCATGTGTAAAGTACATTAAATGTGCATATGCCTGTGATGATTGTGACGCATTTGAATAAGAATTAGATCAGTATAACCATTAGGTGCGTCTATGGAGAAGATTAATAAAAATATGATGTGTCATGTATAGGGGTTTCTTGATGTGTTATATACACATTAGCCATTACAATTTCCACTTTTATTTTAGGATCCTGAATCTAATTATAGTTCTTACCCTAAACTCTAACCCGAGTCATAACGTGATTTTCTCAGTTTTTATTTCTAATGACGTTGTTGGGTGAGGTGTACAAGCATACCATTTTGACCATATATGTCCGTCCGTCATCTTACGAGATGCTTGAGAGTAAAATCTATATGGGCTGTATTTTGTGAACTGAGCTGTAGCTCGCGAGTTCTGGGTTTTGCATGTTACAGTTATTTTGTCAATGAATGGTGGGTGCAGATAAAAGTTGCTAGTCCTCACACTGCGTATCACTTATATTACTTAAATATAGAGTATCTCAGCTAAGATAAAGTAGGGGACGATTGGAAGAATATTATTACGTTAAAACTGCCAACTTTAAGATTTCTGTATATAGAAGAGAGAATTATTAAACTTATAAAAAAGTGTTTTCTTGAAAAAAATATTAGAAAAAAATAAGTGAAAATAATATGAGTTTAACTTTCCTTCCTGTTTGCAGGAGAATATACTGGAAACAGGGATTCCTGCAGACGAAAAGAGTAACGACTGCCAAGACAACTAAGGTTGGTTGTGTGCGACAGATGGCGCCAGTGATTTGTTTAAATGTGGCCCCGGATCATAAAATAATAAAACACTGACCATACGTTTCAAGCACCATGAGGCCATAAACATCTGCATTTTTGCCAGATATATTCCTACATTGTAAATTGAGCCCCCCCCCCCCATTCACACACACACAAACACACACGAGCCGCTATATATCAACTGAATTGTACCTGAAAACCTCAGCAGGTGGCATCACCTATACATGAAATTCATGAGCACAACACAAGATACACACAGAAGCAAAATTCGGTGATGAATTAATTTCAGTGAGCTAGACCATGGAACATAACATTTGGTTACCCGGCTAAGATGTACGGATTGCGGCATGCGGAATGTATTTTGAGATATATATACTACCGGCACGGGAGCATGCATGTTTTCTGTGTTGCCCCTGGAAACCATGCAGAACCGGTAAAAATCGCCACCTGTAGCGATTCGTTTTGCCGGATGTGCGCATAGGGAATCTTCCCTTATTGATTCAGTCAAAAATGGTTTTATCCGCATTCCGTACATAAGGAATCTTAGCTTAACTCAAAAACACTAGGAAAACCATGAAATCATCAGATCTAATACCAGTGAAGACTTTGATGTACAGTTAATGCCTTTAGTACAATTAGTGAGCACTTTTATAAAAAGAAATATCCCGTTAATAAATCTTTAAAGTTTAGTCTTAAATGGGTTTCTTTTTCATTTATATTATTTATTTCAATGTTGTAGTCGATGTTACAGTACCCGGGTTCAAGTGCAGGTCCGAGTCTAAGCCGTTCCAGTCTATTGGTCAGATCCCTTGAAAACTGCGTCAAAGCCCACCTTATCCGAGTCCATCTTCAACAAATATTCTATATGTTGAAATATGTTGCATTTTTTGTATAATTTTCCTTATTACATAAAAACAGCTATTATACACATTTCTGAGTATAAAGCGTATGTAAATCCTCAGTGACCCAGCTTGGAGATTACAAGGAATAAACAGCACTCGGAGAGCGGAAAGGTCTTTTTATTCGTAAATCAAACGTGGAAGCATTGTAGTGTCAAATTCTGTCACCCGATATCAGGTCCAGTACACCACTGGTTGTTAGTTATGAAATGATACACAAAGCGGGTTCTGCAGCCACATCTGCACAAATTTAAATATTTAATCATCTCTTCGTTATCTTCAGAACCAGCCTTGCCAAAGTTCACCTAAGGATACACATGATCTTATCGAAGTTTGCCACATATATGACATTACTTTTCATGGACAGATAGTAACGCGCCGTATATATATATATATATATATATATATATATATATATATATATATATATATATATATATATACATTATCTATGAGCTCTAGGTGAGGACCAAAGGGCTGCAAGTAAAACAGATAGCACTGATAACGGTTCCCAGGCGTTTTATTTTACGAAGTCGAAGTCGAAGGAATTTGTTCAGTACCGATTTTCCATATTCTACTGTTAAGATGGTGGGTCGTTTTTTTTTTAAATGGCTGTCGGGGTATGAATGCCAAAACGTGCATGTTCCTTTTTATATTTACAAAGCCGCTTCATGGATTTTAAGGTCTAATGACCGTTTAGCTACCTTGGTTTAATTTGGCTTTAAATCCATATTAAAATATTAAAATTAATTTTAGTCACAATGATATATACATATTTTGATTCCTTAGAATATTCTCTATTAGATAAGATATATATGAACAGCATTCCAGTCTTTGCTTGGAAGATTTTTAGACTTTCAATAATTTTCTTTATATATATTTTTTAAATGCGATATTTCTCACATTTGGCAAATGGTTTGTATGTAAAAATAGTTTTATTTAAAAGTACATAAACATATCACCAGTCTTTTTTGTTTCCTATCGAATTTTAGATAAAAAAGTGATGAAACAAACAATGCATACTAGTATTCATTTAAAATGGCGTATAAATGCTAAACTAAAAAACAGATACCGAAAAACAGAATAAAATCGCGTTTTAAATTACTTGCAACAAACGTTTATGCAAAATTTGAAAACTCTTTTTCCTTTTTTTTTTTAGAAATATCACTCTGAAGACCGTGCAATCTGTTGAATTGTCGTTTTGCGAAAATGACCAAAAACTGTTTGCGAAGAGTGTTTTTATTTTCAAAGGGAAACAGGAATATCAGCGCACGTGACAGTCGTATATTTTCTTGTATATTCTGATCTAAATTGGTTTCCATATACAAAAACAACTGAGAAGTGTCAAACAGAAGTAGGCGGAGCTCACTGCTCCGAGGGGCTGGTCACCGGTAATAGCTCTTGGGCCACGAGTCAGGTGTGAAGTAACTGATTAGCAACGATTACTCTGCTCACTCTGAGCACACATTCGAACTGCCACACACCCAAGTCCAATTACGTATGTAATAGCGACAATGTAGAGCCAAGGTTTGGCGAAATATGTTTGTAAAACGACCTATGATACTTGTTGTCGATATGGTATAAATGCACTATGTTTGCTCCATGTAGTTTGGCCGAATAAGTGTAATTTACAATTCCAACACGAAATAGTTCGATTTCGGTGGAACCAAATGTAGTCTGCGTGGGTGGAGCAGAGACTGCTGATCCTTGAGGTTACGTATTATAAATCCCCTTTGCAAAGAATGATGTTTATCTTTGACGTTACCTACATAAATCCCCTGTGATGACAAGGGGCCGTGGTACACATGTAACAGCTGCAAGTCAAATGTTGTTCTTCACTTTGGCTACAGCGTGGATTTACATACATTTAGCTGATATGTATATATATATATATATATATATATATATATATATATATATACAGGGCTATTGGATACGCCGTTTACACTTGCAACAGCTTGCGTACTCTCAAACCTACGGCCAGGATCATATGAAGAATATGTGCAGTAAATGATACATGTACACGTTGCACGGTACTGTGTGTGGTTGGGGCTATGCACCTTTGAGGCTCCTCTCTCTGTTATACCCTGATCATCCACCTCTGTATACCCTGTATGCCATCAGCGAGGCCCTTGATGAACTTGGAGATCAATGCTGACGACTTAAGCCAATATTACCATGGATAAAAGTAAGCCATTAATCAATATGCCCCGGATCTCAAGTGGCGGATACGCTAGAACGGGGGGGGGGGGGGGGGGGCGGTTTCCCTCCACTAATAATTCCATTTTCAGGTCAGAATGATATGCCTTCCTCAGAGACTCCGCAAGATCACTATGATGTTATTTTATGTGTATAGGGCTACATGCATGATCAGTGACCATTATTTGTTTTCTAATCTAACTATTTACACCTTTAATGATCATGCAATGTTTTATTATTATCATCCATATATACGACATTTATTCTTGCATTTATATCAGAGTATAGCGAAATAAAAAAAAAACAGATTTCAACAAGCACTGCAAAATGTCATATCGAGAAATCAGTTTCTGTGTTTATAAAGCTCCTTCTGACAGCTGCAGCTCAGGATTTGTCAAAGTAAGTAAAACCTGTACAGGGAAGAGGAAAGATGATCCATTGGTGAGATTAACAGCTGAAGCTTGCTAATATAATAAAACATATCTCTGTGTAAATACAGAATTTAAAGGGATCAGCAAAATCTTGATAATTATATTGAATCCAGGATGATGTTCAGAGCTATATACAGAAGTAAAATGACAGAATATATATAAACGAAAGTGTTCTGAACAAAGCATTCACCTGGTGGTATTGGCTCCTTTTTCCTTCTGGGAGGCTATATAACGTCGAAAAGGAAAGGGGACTGTTTAATATAGGCCTAAGCTGGATAACTTGATATGAACACATATATTAAAATGTTTATCTCGAATTAAATGAACAACATTAACAAGAAGTTAACAAAGTTTGGTGTGAACTTGGAAATAGAATTAATAATAATAATATTAAGCTTTCTTATCAAGATCAAAAGCAACATTTGACGCGACCCGCGATCCCAGTGCTAATTTCATATACAGTTGTATTCCCATGATGTGAACATTATATAATTATTTATGATATGTCATTACATGAAAGTTGGAATTTAGATATGTTAACCTCATACATTACACCTAATTAGATAGGATCATGTGTTGGAGAGATTTCAAGCAGCACGTCACCATGTTCAAACAGAATTGTTATTGATATGTTCAAGGCGGCAGAGAATGTGTTATGGGGTTTCCAGTGTCCTTTAAAAATGGAATAGTCATCAAAGTCAAGCAGTTGGGGTCCATCTTCAGCAAAATATTTTGTATACTTAAAATGTTCATTAAAATGGTTATTTACAAAGCTTCAACACTGAGGGACTTTACTTTGTTCTTATATCAGCATCAGGGGTGTTTTTATCTGTATATATAATCGACAGTGTGGAAATTGGTTTTTGGGGTCCGGGGTCCGGGATCCGTGGGGCCGGGTTTTACACACTGCCCGGGGATACTCACCACTATACTAACACGGATATATGTGGTTCCGATATGAAAATGGAGGTCGAAGTGCGTGGTAACTGCACATCGCTACTTTATAAGGAAATTTCAATTTAATGAATGCGGTGCCGTTCAGATATTGTAAATGATATCGTTGTTCGTTATTTCTCTATCCCAACCTTCCGCTGATAGGGTGCCTTAAACATGATATGGCACTTGGTGTATATATGGCACTTGGTCCTGGAACCTGAATCAGAATGCAGTTTTGTTTTGCAAGAGCCGAATAAGATAATTTGCCAAAATATGTTGTTTCTGCCCGGGCTCGAACCGGGGACCATTCGCGTGTTAGGCGAACGTGATAACCACTACACTACAGAAACGCCTATCAGGCCCCTACTTCATTGATTCGTCATGGCACGATATTTCTGGATTCGGGGAAATCTTGCCCAGGCGCCAGGCATGTGTTGACCCTGCATTGGTGTATGAATGGACTAGAGCGCACAGAGGTTGCATATCTGAGCCTGTTCTTTTTTTGTCCTAGTTCATGATGCTCTCAAATGGTCTGAACAATTTTAAGAATCAATACTTTGAGACAAGACCGCGTTTTCTACTACGTATACCCAACACCAACAACCGAGACATGTCTGGTAGAGAAATGAACAAAATGGCAATATAATTATGAAATAGTGCAGCCCTTTCACCTCGGAAAAGACGAAACCGTATATATTATATACTTCAAGTCCGTCAACGAACAATACGCATATAACGAAAGAATCACACAGACAAACAGACAGGTGGTTGGAAGACGTTACAAACACGGGTGAAAATACAACCTGGGTCCAGCAGCGTTTGCTTAGAAACATCATCAGTATTGGAAATGTAAACAGCGTATGATTGAATTCGTCCTTTATTTTTATATAAAGTCGCAGTTTACAAAACATATATCAAAACATCAGCACCAGAGGCTACTTATGCCGGAAAAAAAATACATTTACATGTTGGACCATTCCAATTGTTCAGGTATCTGCTAAATTCTGTTAAACTATGAGAGGATTTGAATCTGTTTGCTAATTAATTCATAAACTTGCTACCAACATATTTTAGAGAATCTCTGACATATTTCGAAGTGCGGAACATTGGCAAGGAGAGTGGATAGAGTTTTCTAGATCGGTTATAGTTGATAATGTAAACATACTTACAGTAGAATATTTGGTGACATCTTGTGTACAACTTTATACAGTGATGGTGGAAGTTTTCTTAACCTGTGCACATATAAAGTTAACATACCAGCTTTTGATAACAAAACTGATTCACGTGTATTTAAATCCTGATGTAAAAAACACAACCCCATAAGTTGTTATTTCTCCAATAAATACGTGTTACTTAGTGGAAGGTATCAAATAAAATAAAAAGTTTTACAAATGCACATATACGTCCCTCATGTTCTAGGTATCTAGCTATAGGCGATGCAGGACATTAAATTGTCTACTGGCCTTTGCACATGTATCCTTAATGTGAGAATTAAAATGAAAAGCTTTGTCAAACGTAATACCAAGCAGTTTTATCGATTGTTCACATTTAATGCTAACTGCTTTGTTATCAGCTGATATAATACTAAGAACTTCAGTATCACAATAGCCCATCACAAATGCTTGACTATTTTTTTTAGGATTTGATTGCACGTGATTAGATCCGAACCAATTTATGAATATGTTTGACTCATCCTCAAGAGCCTTTTTAAGTTCTTCTGGTGTTAAGGTGTTATAATAAAAAGTGTTATCATCAGCATAATTGTGCATGACGGCTCTTTTCATTACAAAGAAAATATCAATGATGAATGTGTAAAAAAAGATTAGGTCCTAGTATGGACCCTTGTGGTATGCCTTTAACAGCATTCATCCAGGTGCTATCAGTCACCATTTTTAACCATTTGTCTTCTTTCGGACAGACAGCTACCTATCATCATGACCGCTTTGTTTGACCATTTATAGGCATCAAGTTTTGCTAAAGAAGATCATGTGGCATTGCGTCGAAAGCCTTGGATAGATCCACTTGGGTGGTTCCCACCAGATGGCCCTTATCCAAAGCTGAAAATCAGTCCTCCACCAAATTCTACAATGGCTACCATGTAAAGTATTATTAAAATAGCAGTACATTTTAAAACATTTTGGACATTGATGGTCTATAATTAGCAATAGTAAGTCTATATCCTTCCTTCCGGTAAACATGTGTGACAACTGCTTTTAAGCATATATACATTGATATACATTGATCAATGCATTGATTGATAATACTTGTCACCGCGACTGATAATACAGATGCACCAAGCTTGAAAAGTTTTGGTGGATAATTATCCGATCCTGTAGCTTTTCTCCTATTTAGCCGTGATAGTAAGAGCTCTGCAGTCTCTGGTGTTACATAGGAAATTGATTTTCAGGCACCTGTTGTTATCAAATGTTGATGTATGTTTAGGACACTTTCATGTGACTCGTATTTTGATATAATATCAGTTAAATTTTAGTTCCCGATAGAAATGTCAAGGCAAAGTTTGCGTCGTTCAGAATTTGCAACGTTTCAAAATAACTGGAGATATCAGTATTTTTGGGTGTACAGTCCAATACGCTGTTTAGTCCCAAGAGGAGACACTGCTTCATGGACATGGTTTGATTTTCCAAGCACGGTTTTACCAACATGGATTATCCATTCCATTCTTTCTTGCTGGTAACAAGCAACCTCAAGAAAAACAAAACAACACACTTTGAAATAAACCTAAACATTTACATAACGTTTCAAAAATTAGTTTTGTAGTACCAGTTAAAATGATTAACCAAGAATAAAACACAATTTATTTTATTCAATGTTTGCGCGTCTGCTAAAATTGAAAATAAAAATGTTCTCCGTGCCGGGGAATCGAACCCCGGTCTCCCGCGTGACAGGCGGGGATACTCACCACTATACTAACACGGATATATGTGGTTCCGATATGAAAATGGAGGTCGATGAGGTCGGAAACAAGAAGTGGGTGCATGGCCATTTTAAGAATCAATGTCTCCTGTGACATGCAGATATACTGTATTGAAATGGTTATGCCTACGGACATGGGTTTCATTAATGACAATTTTTCAACTTAACTTGTGATCAGTCGCTAAACAAATGTTGCATTACCGAGGAAATAGGAAGAGCGGTCCCTCCCGTGTTAGGAGAAGGTAATATCCACGGATCCCCGTGTTTCTACTGAAGTGCGTGGTAACTGCACATCGCTACTTTATAAGGAAATTTCAATTTAATGAATGCGGTGCCGTTCAGATATTGTAAATGATATCGTTGTTCGTTATTTCTCTATCCCAACCTTCCGCTGATAGGGTGCCTTAAACATGATATGGCACTTGGTGTATATAAATGAATTAATCAGCACGGAGAGTGAACATCTCCGCCAGGTCGAATTCTGTCCCAGTAATCACTCAAAAAGGTTTCGTGGCCGATTATGCACTTTGCCCCAAGAACCAGTTTTCAGCTGGTATCAAGAAACAAATATCAGCAGCGGGAGCAGGTCTTTAAAAGGAGAGAAGTGAACAAAGTGAGAAAATCTTGCAATAATTCAATCAGTCCTCCCTCTATCGTGCCTAAAACGAAACAAGGCGACGAACAAAAGCAGCTGTAGCAGCAGAAATATGAAGTCATTTTATTAGTTTTCAGAGCTTATAATTCTCAAGAGCAGTTGATATCATTATTGAAGAAAATGAAAGTATAAAAAAAACTAAATTCTCCGTGTCGGGGAATCGAACCCCGGTCTCCCGCGTGACAGGCGGGGATACTCACCACTATACTAACACGGATCCCTGCGGTGGACGTCAATAAAATTGAGCTCGATGAGATCAGACACATTAGGTGATCCTCATGGTTCCACTTCTCTTGTGACTCACGGACAATGCGTTACAACGGTAACGACAACTTGTTTGTATTCTTTTTCATTCCGTCACCTCTACTCAATTGCCAGATGAACAACATTATCCGAAAGAAAAGAGTGATTCAGAGACCGCCTCCTTTTAACTGTGGATTTCTGCATACAACGTGCATGTCTGTATAATAGACCCGCTGGTCAGTCATGCAAATTTAAAGGTCCTGGAACCTGAATCAGAATGCAGTTTTGTTTTGCAAGAGCCGAATAAGATAATTTGCCAAAATATGTTGTTTCTGCCCGGGCTCGAACCGGGGACCTTTCGCGTGTTAGGCGAACGTGATAACCACTACACTACAGAAACGCCTGTCAGGCCCCTACTTCATTGATTCGTCATGGCACGCGATATCTGGATTCGGGGAAATCTTGCCCAGGCGCCAGGCATGTGTTGACCCTGCATTGGTGTATGAATGGACTAGAGCGCACAGAGGTTGCATATCTGAGCCTGTTCTTTTTTTGTCCAAGTTCATGATGCTCTCAAAGGGTCTGAACAATATTAAGAATCAATACTTTGAGACAAGACCGCGTTTTCTACTACGTATACCCAACACCAACAACCGAGACATGTCTGGTAGAGAAATGAACAAAATGGCAATATAATTATGAAATAGTGCAGCCCTTTCACCTCGGAAAAGACGAAACCGTATATATTATATACTTCAAGTCCGTCAACGAACAATACGCATATAACGAAAGAATCACACAGACAAACAGACAGGTGGTTGGAAGACGTTACAAACACGGGTGAAAATACAACCTGGGTCCAGCAGCGTTTGCTTAGAAACATCATCAGTATTGGAAATGTAAACAGCGTATGATTGAATTCGTCCTTTATTTTTATATAAAGTCGCAGTTTACAAAACATATATCAAAACATCAGCACCAGAGGCTACTTATGCCGGAAAAAAAAATACATTTACATGTTGGACCATTCCAATTGTTCAGGTATCTGCTAAATTCTGTTAAACTATGAGAGGATTTGAATCTGTTTGCTAATTAATTCATAAACTTGCTACCAACATATTTTAGAGAATCTCTGACATATTTCGAAGTGCGGAACATTGGCAAGGAGAGTGGATAGAGTTTTCTAGATCGGTTATAGTTGATAATGTAAACATACTTACAGTAGAATATTTGGTGACATCTTGTGTACAACTTTATACAGTGATGGTGGAAGTTTTCTTAACCTGTGCACATGTAAAGTTAACATACCAGCTTTTGATAACAAAACTGATTCACGTGTACTTAAATCCTGATGTAAAAAACACAACCCCATAAGTTGTTATTTCTCCAATAAATAAGTGTTACTTGCATCACAGAAATGCCATATAAGTGGAAGGTATCAAATAAAATAAAAAGTTTTACAAATGCACATATACGTCCCTCATGTTCTAGGTATCTAGCTATAGGCGATGCAGGACATTAAATTGTCTACTGGCCTTTGCACATGTATCCTTAATGTGAGAATTAAAATGAAAAGCTTTGTCAAACGTAATACCAAGCAGTTTTATCGATTGTTCACATTTAATGCTAACTGCTTTGTTATCAGCTGATATAATACTAAGAACTTCAGTATCACAATAGCCCATCACAAATGCTTGACTATTTTTTTTAGGATTTGATTGCACGTGATTAGATCCGAACCAATTTATGAATATGTTTGACTCATCCTCAAGAGCCTTTTTAAGTTCTTCTGGTGTTAAGGTGTTATAATAAAAAGTGTTATCATCAGCATAATTGTGCATGACGGCTCTTTTCATTACAAAGAAAATATCAATGATGAATGTGTAAAAAAAGATTAGGTCCTAGTATGGACCCTTGTGGTATGCCTTTAACAGCATTCATCCAGGTGCTATCAGTCACCATTTTTAACCATTTGTCTTCTTTCGGACAGACAGCTACCTATCATCATGACCGCTTTGTTTGACCATTTATAGGCATCAAGTTTTGCTAAAGAAGATCATGTGGCATTGCGTCGAAAGCCTTGGATAGATCCACTTGGGTGGTTCCCACCAGATGGCCCTTATCCAAAGCTGAAAATCAGTCCTCCACCAAATTCTACAATGGCTACCATGTAAAATATTATTAAAATAGCAGTACATTTTAAAACATTTTGGACATTGATGGTCTATAATTAGCAATAGTAAGTCTATATCCTTCCTTCCGGTAAACATGTGTGACAACTGCTTTTAAGCATATATACATTGATATACATTGATCAATGCATTGATTGATAATACTTGTCACCGCGACTGATAATACAGATGCACCAAGCTTGAAAAGTTTTGGTGGATAATTATCCGATCCTGTAGCTTTTCTCCTATTTAGCCGTGATAGTAAGAGCTCTGCAGTCTCTGGTGTTACATAGGAAATTGATTTTCAGGCACCTGTTGTTATCAAATGTTGATGTATGTTTAGGACACTTTCATGTGACTCGTATTTTGATATAATATCAGTTAAATTTTAGTTCCCGATAGAAATGTCAAGGCAAAGTTTGCGTCGTTCAGAATTTGCAACGTTTCAAAATAACTGGAGATATCAGTATTTTTGGGTGTACAGTCCAATACGCTGTTTAGTCCCAAGAGGAGACACTGCTTCATGGACATGGTTTGATTTTCCAAGCACGGTTTTACCAACATGGATTATCCATTCCATTCTTTCTTGCTGGTAACAAGCAACCTCAAGAAAAACAAAACAACACACTTTGAAATAAACCTAAACATTTACATAACGTTTCAAAAATTAGTTTTGTAGTACCAGTTAAAATGATTAACCAAGAATAAAACACAATTTATTTTATTCAATGTTTGCGCGTCTGCTAAAATTGAAAATAAAAATGTTCTCCGTGTCGGGGAATCGAACCCCGGTCTCCTGCGTGACGGGCGGGGATACTCACCACTATACTAACACGGATATATGTGGTTCCGATATGAAAATGGAGGTCGATGAGGTCGGAAACAAGAAGTGGGTGCATGGCCATTTTAAGAATCAATGTCTCCTGTGACATGCAGATATACTGTATTGAAATGGTTATGCCTACGGACATGGGTTTCATTAATGACAATTTTTCAACTTAACTTGTGTTCAGTCGCTAAACAAATGTTGCATTACCGAGGAAATAGGAAGAGCGGTCCCTCCCGTGTTAGGAGAAGGTAATATCCACGGATCCCCGTGTTTCTACTGAAGTGCGTGGTAACTGCACATCGCTACTTTATAAGGAAATTTCAATTTAATGAATGCGGTGCCGTTCAGATATTGTAAATGATATCGTTGTTCGTTATTTCTCTATCCCAACCTTCCGCTGATAGGGTGCCTTAAACATGATATGGCACTTGGTGTATATAAATGAATTAATCAGCACGGAGAGTGAACATCTCCGCCAGGTCGAATTCTGTCCCAGTAATCACTCAAAAAGGTTTCCTGGCCGATTATGCACTTTGCCCCAAGAACCAGTTTTCAGCTGGTATTAAGAAACAAATATCAGCAGCGGGAGCAGGTCTTTAAAAGGAGAGAAGTGAACAAAGTGAGAAAATCTTGCAATAATTCAATCAGTCCTCCCTCTATCGTGCCTAAAACGAAACAAGGCGACGAACAAAAGCAGCTGTAGCAGCAGAAATATGAAGTCATTTTATTAGTTTTCAGAGCTTATAATTCTCAAGAGCAGTTGATATCATTATTGAAGAAAATGAAAGTATAAAAAAAAACTAAATTCTCCGTGTCGGGGAATCGAACCCCGGTCTCCCGCGTGACAGGCGGGGATACTCACCACTATACTAACACGGATCCCTGCGGTGGAAGTCAAGAAAATTGAGCTCCATGAGATCAGACACATTAGGTGATCCTCATGGTTCCACTTCTCTTGTGACTCACGGACAATGCGTTACAACGGTAACGACAACTTGTTTGTATTCTTTTTCATTCCGTCACCTCTACTCAATTGCCAGATGAACAACATTATCCAAAAGAAAAGAGTGATTCAGAGACCGCCTCCTTTTAACTGTGGATTTCTGCATACAACGTGCATGTCTGTATAATAGACCCGCTGGTCAGTCATGCAAATTTAAAGGTCCTGGAACCTGAATCAGAATGCAGTTTTGTTTTGCAACAGCCGAATAAGATAATTTGCCAAAATATGTTGTTTCTGCCCGGGCTCGAACCGGGGACCTTTCGCGTGTTAGGCGAACGTGATAACCACTACACTACAGAAACGCCTGTCAGGCCCCTACTTCATTGATTCGTCATGGCACGCGATTTCTGGATTCGGGGAAATCTTGCCCAGGCGCCAGGCATGTGTTGACCCTGCATTGGTGTATGAATGGACTAGAGCGCACAGAGGTTGCATATCTGAGCCTGTTCTTTTTTTGTCCAAGTTCATGATGCTCTCAAATGGTCTGAACAATATTAAGAATCAATACTTTGAGACAAGACCGCGTTTTCTACTACGTATACCCAACACCAACAACCGAGACATGTCTGGTAGAGAAATGAACAAAATGGCAATATAATTATGAAATAGTGCAGCCCTTTCACCTCGGAAAAGACGAAACCGTATATATTATATACTTCAAGTCCGTCAACGAACAATACGCATATAACGAAAGAATCACACAGACAAACAGACAGGTGGTTGGAAGACGTTACAAACACGGGTGAAAATACAACCTGGGTCCAGCAGCGTTTGCTTAGAAACATCATCAGTATTGGAAATGTAAACAGCGTATGATTGAATTCGTCCTTTATTTTTATATAAAGTCGCAGCTTACAAAACATATATCAAAACATCAGCACCAGAGGCTACTTATGCCGGAAAAAAAAATACATTTACATGTTGGACCATTCCAATTGTTCAGGTATCTGCTAAATTCTGTTAAACTATGAGAGGATTTGAATCTGTTTGCTAATTAATTCATAAACTTGCTACCAACATATTTTAGAGAATCTCTGACATATTTCGAAGTGCGGAACATTGGCAAGGAGAGTGGATAGGGTTTCCTAGATCGGTTATAGTTGATAATGTAAACATACTTACAGTAGAATATTTGGTGACATCTTGTGTACAACTTTATACAGTGATGGTGGAAGTTTTCTTAACCTGTGCACATATAAAGTTAACATACCAGCTTTTGATAACAAAACTGATTCACGTGTACGTAAATCCTGATGTAAAAAACACAACCCCATAAGTTGTTATTTCTCCAATAAATAAGTGTTACTTGCACCACAGAAATGCCATATAAGTGGAAGGTATCAAATAAAATAAAAAGTTTTACAAATGCACATATACGTCCCTCATGTTCTAGGTATCTAGCTATAGGCGATGCAGGACATTAAATTGTCTACTGGCCTTTGCACATGTATCCTTAATGTGAGAATTAAAATGAAAAGCTTTGTCAAACGTAATACCAAGCAGTTTTATCGATTTTTCACATTTAATGCTAACTGCTTTGTTATCAGCTGATATAATACTAAGAACTTCAGTATCACAATAGCCCATCACAAATGCTTGACTATTTTTTTTAGGATTTGATTGCACGTGATTAGATCCGAACCAATTTATGAATATGTTTGACTCATCCTCAAGAGCCTTTTTAAGTTCTTCTGGTGTTAAGGTGTTATAACAAAAAGTGTTATCATCAGCATAATTGTGCATGACGGCTCTTTTCATTACAAAGAAAATATCAATGATGAATGTGTAAAAAAAGATTAGGTCCTAGTATGGACCCTTGTGGTATGCCTTTAACAGCATTCATCCAGGTGCTATCAGTCACCATTTTTAACCATTTGTCTTCTTTCGGACAGACAGCTACCTATCATCATGACCGCTTTGTTTGACCATTTATAGGCATCAAGTTTTGCTAAAGAAGATCATGTGGCATTGCGTCGAAAGCCTTGGATAGATCCACTTGGGTGGTTCCCACCAGATGGCCCTTATCCAAAGCTGAAAATCAGTCCTCCACCAAATTCTACAATGGCTACCATGTAAAGTATTATTAAAATAGCAGTACATTTTAAAACATTTTGGACATTGATGGTCTATAATTAGCAATAGTAAGTCTATATCCTTCCTTCCGGTAAACATGTGTGACAACTGCTTTTAAGCATATATAATAAAATATACATTGATCAATGCATTGATTGATAATACTTGTCACCGCGACTGATAATACAGATGCACCAAGCTTGAAAAGTTTTGGTGGATAATTATCCGATCCTGTAGCTTTTCTCCTATTTAGCCGTGATAGTAAGAGCTCTGCAGTCTCTGGTGTTACATAGGAAATTGATTTTCAGGCACCTGTTGTTATCAAATGTTGATGTATGTTTAGGACACTTTCATGTGACTCGTATTTTGATATAATATCAGTTAAATTTTAGTTCCCGATAGAAATGTCAAGGCAAAGTTTGCGTCGTTCAGAATTTGCAACGTTTCAAAATAACTGGAGATATCAGTATTTTTGGGTGTACAGTCCAATACGCTGTTTAGTCCCAAGAGGAGACACTGCTTCATGGACATGGTTTGATTTTCCAAGCACGGTTTTACCAACATGGATTATCCATTCCATTCTTTCTTGCTGGTAACAAGCAACCTCAAGAAAAACAAAACAACACACTTTGAAATAAACCTAAACATTTACATAACGTTTCAAAAATTAGTTTTGTAGTACCAGTTAAAATGATTAACCAAGAATAAAACACAATTTATTTTATTCAATGTTTGCGCGTCTGTTAAAATTGAAAATAAAATGTTCTCCGTGTCGGAGAATCGAACCCCGGTCTCCCGCGTGACAGGCGGGGATACTCACCACTATACTAACACGGATATATGTGGTTCCGATATGAAAATGGAGGTCGATGAGGTCGGAAACAAGAAGTGGGTGCATGGCCATTTTAAGAATCAATGTCTCCTGTGACATGCAGATATACTGTATTGAAATGGTTATGCCTACGGACATGGGTTTCATTAATGACAATTTTTCAACTTAACTTGTGTTCAGTCGCTAAACAAATGTTGCATTACCGAGGAAATAGGAAGAGCGGTCCCTCCCGTGTTAGGAGAAGGTAATATCCACGGATCCCAGTGTTTCTACTGAAGTGCGTGGTAACTGCACATCGCTACTTTATAAGGAAATTTCAATTTAATGAATGCGGTGCCGTTCAGATATTGTAAATGATATCGTTGTTCGTTATTTCTCTATCCCAACCTTCCGCTGATAGGGTGCCTTAAACATGATATGGCACTTGGTGTATATAAATGAATTAATCAGCACGGAGAGTGAACATCTCCGCCAGGTCGAATTCTGTCCCAGTAATCACTCAAAAAGGTTTCCTGGCCGATTATGCACTTTGCCCCAAGAACCAGTTTTCAGCTGGTATTAAGAAACAAATATCAGCAGCGGGAGCAGGTCTTTAAAAGGAGAGAAGTGAACAAAGTGAGAAAATCTTGCAATAATTCAATCAGTCCTCCCTCTATCGTGCCTAAAACGAAACAAGGCGACGAACAAAAGCAGCTGTAGCAGCAGAAATATGAAGTCATTTTATTAGTTTTCAGAGCTTATAATTCTCAAGAGCAGTTGATATCATTATTGAAGAAAATGAAAGTATAAAAAAAAACTAAATTCTCCGTGTCGGGGAATCGAACCCCGGTCTCCCACGTGACAGGCGGGGATACTCGCCACTATACTAACACGGATATATGTGGTTCCGATATGAAAATGGAGGTCGATGAGGTCGGAAACAAGAAGTGGGTGCATGGCCATTTTAAGAATCAATGTCTCCTGTGACATGCAGATATACTGTATTGAAATGGTTATGCCTACGGACATGGGTTTCATTAATGACAATTTTTCAACTTAACTTGTGTTCAGTCGCTAAACAAATGTTGCATTACCGAGGAAATAGGAAGAGCGGTCCCTCCCGTGTTAGGAGAAGGTAATATCCACGGATCCCCGTGTTTTTACTGAAGTGCGTGGTAACTGCACATCGCTACTTTATAAGGAAATTTCAATTTAATGAATGCGGTGCCGTTCAGATATTGTAAATGATATCGTTGTTCGTTATTTCTCTATCCCAACCTTCCGCTGATAGGGTGCCTTAAACATGATATGGCACTTGGTGTATATAAATGAATTAATCAGCACGGAGAGTGAACATCTCCGCCAGGTCGAATTCTGTCCCAGTAATCACTCAAAAAGGTTTCGTGGCCGATTATGCACTTTGCCCCAAGAACCAGTTTTCAGCTGGTATTAAGAAACAAATATCAGCAGCGGGAGCAGGTCTTTAAAAGGAGAGAAGTGAACAAAGTGAGAAAATCTTGCAATAATTCAATCAGTCCTCCCTCTATCGTGCCTAAAACGAAACAAGGCGACGAACAAAAGCAGCTGTAGCAGCAGAAATATGAAGTCATTTTATTAGTTTTCAGAGCTTATAATTCTCAAGAGCAGTTGATATCATTATTGAAGAAAATGAAAGTATAAAAAAAACTAAATTCTCCGTGTCGGGGAATCGAACCCCGGTCTCCCGCGTGACAGGCGGGGATACTCACCACTATACTAACACGGATATATGTGGTTCCGATATGAAAATGGAGGTCGATGAGGTCGGAAACAAGAAGTGGGTGCATGGCCATTTTAAGAATCAATGTCTCCTGTGACATGCAGATATACTGTATTGAAATGGTTATGCCTACGGACATGGGTTTCATTAATGACAATTTTTCAACTTAACTTGTGTTCAGTCGCTAAACAAATGTTGCATTACCGAGGAAATAGGAAGAGCGGTCCCTCCCGTGTTAGGAGAAGGTAATATCCACGGATCCCCGTGTTTCTACTGAAGTGCGTGGTAACTGCACATCGCTACTTTATAAGGAAATTTCAATTTAATGAATGCGGTGCCGTTCAGATATTGTAAATGATATCGTTGTTCGTTATTTCTCTATCCCAACCTTCCGCTGATAGGGTGCCTTAAACATGATATGGCACTTGGTGTATATAAATGAATTAATCAGCACGGAGAGTGAACATCTCCGCCAGGTCGAATTCTGTCCCAGTAATCACTCAAAAAGGTTTCCTGGCCGATTATGCACTTTGCCCCAAGAACCAGTTTTCAGCTGGTATTAAGAAACAAATATCAGCAGCGGGAGCAGGTCTTTAAAAGGAGAGAAGTGAACAAAGTGAGAAAATCTTGCAATAATTCAATCAGTCCTCCCTCTATCGTGCCTAAAACGAAACAAGGCGACGAACAAAAGCAGCTGTAGCAGCAGAAATATGAAGTCATTTTATTAGTTTTCAGAGCTTATAATTCTCAAGAGCAGTTGATATCATTATTGAAGAAAATGAAAGTATAAAAAAAACTAAATTCTCCGTGTCGGGGAATCGAACCCCGGTCTCCCGCGTGACAGGCGGGGATACTCACCACTATACTAACACGGATCCCTGCGGTGGACGTCAAGAAAATTGAGCTCCATGAGATCAGACACATTAGGTGATCCTCATGGTTCCACTTCTCTTGTGACTCACGGACAATGCGTTACAACGGTAACGACAACTTGTTTGTATTCTTTTTCATTCCGTCACCTCTACTCAATTGCCAGATGAACAACATTATCCAAAAGAAAAGAGTGATTCAGAGACCGCCTCCTTTTAACTGTGGATTTCTGCATACAACGTGCATGTCTGTATAATAGACCCGCTGGTCAGTCATGCAAATTTAAAGGTCCTGGAACCTGAATCAGAATGCAGTTTTGTTTTGCAACAGCCGAATAAGATAATTTGCCAAAATATGTTGTTTCTGCCCGGGCTCGAACCGGGGACCTTTCGCGTGTTAGGCGAACGTGATAACCACTACACTACAGAAACGCCTGTCAGGCCCCTACTTCATTGATTCGTCATGGCACGCGATTTCTGGATTCGGGGAAATCTTGCCCAGGCGCCAGGCATGTGTTGACCCTGCATTGGTGTATGAATGGACTAGAGCGCACAGAGGTTGCATATCTGAGCCTGTTCTTTTTTTGTCCAAGTTCATGTTGCTCTCAAATGGTCTGAACAATATTAAGAATCAATACTTTGAGACAAGACCGCGTTTTCTACTACGTATACCCAACACCAACAACCGAGACATGTCTGGTAGAGAAATGAACAAAATGGCAATATAATTATGAAATAGTGCAGCCCTTTCACCTCGGAAAAGACGAAACCGTATATATTATATACTTCAAGTCCGTCAACGAACAATACGCATATAACGAAAGAATCACACAGACAAACAGACAGGTGGTTGGAAGACGTTACAAACACGGGTGAAAATACAACCTGGGTCCAGCAGCGTTTGCTTAGAAACATCATCAGTATTGGAAATGTAAACAGCGTATGATTGAATTCGTCCTTTATTTTTATATAAAGTCGCAGCTTACAAAACATATATCAAAACATCAGCACCAGAGGCTACTTATGCCGGAAAAAAAAAATACATTTACATGTTGGACCATTCCAATTGTTCAGGTATCTGCTAAATTCTGTTAAACTATGAGAGGATTTGAATCTGTTTGCTAATTAATTCATAAACTTGCTACCAACATATTTTAGAGAATCTCTGACATATTTCGAAGTGCGGAACATTGGCAAGGAGAGTGGATAGAGTTTTCTAGATCGGTTATAGTTGATAATGTAAACATACTTACAGTAGACATCTTGTGTACAACTTTATACAGTGATGGTGGAAGTTTTCTTAACCTGTGCCCATATAAAGTTAACATACCAGCTTTTGATAACAAAATTGATTCACGTGTACCTAAATCCTGATGTAAAAAACACAACCCCATAAGTTGTTATTTCTCCAATAAATAAGTGTTACTTGCACCACAGAAATGCCATATAAGTGGAAGGTATCAAATAAAATAAAAAGTTTTACAAATGCACATATACGTCCCTCATGTTCTAGGTATCTAGCTATAGGCGATGCAGGACATTAAATTGTCTACTGGCCTTTGCACATGTATCCTTAATGTGAGAATTAAAATGAAAAGCTTTGTCAAACGTAATACCAAGCAGTTTTATCGATTGTTCACATTTAATGCTAACTGCTTTGTTATCAGCTGATATAATACTAAGAACTTCAGTATCACAATAGCCCATCACAAATGCTTGACTATTTTTTTTAGGATTTGATTGCACGTGATTAGATCCGAACCAATTTATGTATATGTTTGACTCATCCTCAAGAGCCTTTTTAAGTTCTTCTGGTGTTAAGGTGTTATAACAAAAAGTGTTATCATCAGCATAATTGTGCATGACGGCTCTTTTCATTACAAAGAAAATATCAATGATGAATGTGTAAAAAAAGATTAGGTCCTAGTATGGACCCTTGTGGTATGCCTTTAACAGCATTTATCAAGGTGCTATCAGTCACCATTTTTAACCATTTGTCTTCTTTCGGACAGACAGCTACCTATCATCATGACCGCTTTGTTTGACCATTTATAGGCATCAAGTTTTGCTAAAGAAGATCATGTGGCATTGCGTCGAAAGCCTTGCATAGATCCACTTGGGTGGTTCCCACCAGATGGCCCTTATCCAAAGCTGAAAATCAGTCCTCCACCAAATTCTACAATGGCTACCATGTAAAGTATTATTAAAATAGCAGTACATTTTAAAAAATTTTGGACATTGATGGTCTATAATTAGCAATAGTAAGTCTATATCCTTCCTTCCGGTAAACATGTGTGACAACTGCTTTTAAGCATATATAATAAAATATACATTGATCAATGCATTGATTGATAATACTTGTCACCGCGACTGATAATACAGATGCACCAAGCTTGAAAAGTTTTGGTGGATAATTATCCGATCCTGTAGCTTTTCTCCTATTTAGCCGTGATAGTAAGAGCTCTGCAGTCTCTGGTGTTACATAGGAAATTGATTTTCAGGCACCTGTTGTTATCAAATGTTGATGTATGTTTAGGACACTTTCATGTGACTCGTATTTTGATATAATATCAGTTAAATTTTAGTTCCCGATAGAAATGTCAAGGCAAAGTTTGCGTCGTTCAGAATTTGCAACGTTTCAAAATAACTGGAGATATCAGTATTTTTGGGTGTATAGTCCAATACGCTGTTTAGTCCCAAGAGGAGACACTGCTTCATGGACATGGTTTGATTTTCCAAGCACGGTTTTACCAACATGGATTATCCATTCCGTTCTTTCTTGCTGGTAACAAGCAACCTCAAGAAAAACAAAACAACACACTTTGAAATAAACCTAAACATTTACATAACGTTTCAAAAATTAGTTTTGTAGTACCAGTTAAAATGATTAACCAAGAATAAAACACAATTTATTTTATTCAATGTTTGCGCGTCTGTTAAAATTGAAAATAAAAATGTTCTCCGTGTCGGGGAATCAAACCCCGGTCTCCCGCGTGACAGGCGGGGATACTCACCACTATACTAACACGGATATATGTGGTTCCGATATGAAAATGGTGGTCGATGAGGTCGGAAACAAGAAGTGGGTGCATGGCCATTTTAAGAATCAATGTCTCCGGTGACATGCATATATACTGTATTGAAATGGTTATGCCTACGGACATGGGTTTCATTAATGACAATTTTTCAACTTAACTTGTGTTCAGTCGCTAAACAAATGTTGCATTACCGAGGAAATAGGAAGAGCGGTCCCTCCCGTGTTAGGAGAAGGTAATATCCACGGATCCCCGTGTTTCTACTGAAGTGCGTGGTAACTGCACATCGCTACTTTATAAGGAAATTTCAATTTAATGAATGCGGTGCCGTTCAGATATTGTAAATGATATCGTTGTTCGTTATTTCTCTATCCCAACCTTCCGCTGATAGGGTGCCTTAAACATGATATGGCACTTGGTGTATATAAATGAATTAATCAGCACGGAGAGTGAACATCTCCGCCAGGTCGAATTCTGACCCAGTAATCACTCAAAAAGGTTTCCTGGCCGATTATGCACTTTGCCCCAAGAACCAGTTTTCAGCTGGTATTAAGAAACAAATATCAGCAGCGGGAGCAGGTCTTTAAAAGGAGAGAAGTGAACAAAGTGAGAAAATCTTGCAATAATTCAATCAGTCCTCCCTCTATCGTGCCTAAAACGAAACAAGGCGACGAACAAAAGCAGCTGTAGCAGCAGAAATATGAAGTCATTTTATTAGTTTTCAGAGCTTATAATTCTCAAGAGCAGTTGATATCATTATTGAAGAAAATGAAAGTATAAAAAAAACTAAATTCTCCGTGTCGGGGAATCGAACCCCGGTCTCCCACGTGACAGGCGGGGATACTCACCACTATACTAACACGGATATATGTGGTTCCGATATGAAAATGGAGGTCGATGAGGTCGGAAACAAGAAGTGGGTGCATGGCCATTTTAAGAATCAATGTCTCCTGTGACATGCAGATATACTGTATTGAAATGGTTATGCCTACGGACATGGGTTTCATTAATGACAATTTTTCAACTTAACTTGTGTTCAGTCGCTAAACAAATGTTGCATTACCGAGGAAATAGGAAGAGCGGTCCCTCCCGTGTTAGGAGAAGGTAATATCCACGGATCCCCGTGTTTCTACTGAAGTGCGTGGTAACTGCACATCGCTACTTTATAAGGAAATTTCAATTTAATGAATGCGGTGCCGTTCAGATATTGTAAATGATATCGTTGTTCGTTATTTCTCTATCCCAACCTTCCGCTGATAGGGTGCCTTAAACATGATATGGCACTTGGTGTATATAAATGAATTAATCAGCACGGAGAGTGAACATCTCCGCCAGGTCGAATTCTGTCCGAGTAATCACTCAAAAAGGTTTCCTGGCCGATTATGCACTTTGCCCCAAGAACCAGTTTTCAGCTGGTATTAAGAAACAAATATCAGCAGCGGGAGCAGGTCTTTAAAAGGAGAGAAGTGAACAAAGTGAGAAAATCTTGCAATAATTCAATCAGTCCTCCCTCTATCGTGCCTAAAACGAAACAAGGCGACGAACAAAAGCAGCTGTAGCAGCAGAAATATGAAGTCATTTTATTAGTTTTCAGAGCTTATAATTCTCAAGAGCAGTTGATATCATTATTGAAGAAAATGAAAGTATAAAAAAAACTAAATTCTCCGTGTCGGGGAATCGAACCCCGGTCTCCCGCGTGACAGGCGGGGATACTCACCACTATACTAACACGGATCCCTGCGGTGGACGTCAAGAAAATTGAGCTCCATGAGATCAGACACATTAGGTGATCCTCATGGTTCCACTTCTCTTGTGACTCACGGACAATGCGTTACAACGGTAACGACAACTTGTTTGTATTCTTTTTCATTCCGTCACCTCTACTCAATTGCCAGATGAACAACATTATCCAAAAGAAAAGAGTGATTCAGAGACCGCCTCCTTTTAACTGTGGATTTCTGCATACAACGTGTATGTCTGTATAATAGACCCGCTGGTTAGTCATGCAAATTTAAAGGTCCTGGAACCTGAATCAGAATGCAGTTTTGTTTTGCAAGAGCCGAATAAGATAATTTGCCAAAATATGTTGTTTCTGCCCGGGCTCGAACCGGGGACCTTTCGCGTGTTAGGCGAACGTGATAACCACTACACTACAGAAACGCCTGTCAGGCCCCTACTTCATTGATTCGTCATGGCACGCGATTTCTGGATTCGGGGAAATCTTGCCCAGGCGCCAGGCATGTGTTGACCCTGCATTGGTGTATGAATGGACTAGAGCGCACAGAGGTTGCATATCTGAGCCTGTTCTTTTTTTGTCCAAGTTCATGATGCTCTCAAATGGTCTGAACAATATTAAGAATCAATACTTTGAGACAAGACCGCGTTTTCTACTACGTATACCCAACACCAACAACCGAGACATGTCTGGTAGAGAAATGAACAAAATGGCAATATAATTATGAAATAGTGCAGCCCTTTCACCTCGGAAAAGACGAAACCGTATATAATATATACTTCAAGTCCGTCAACGAACAATACGCATATAACGAAAGAATCACACAGACAAACAGACAGGTGGTTGGAAGACGTTACAAACACGGGTGAAAATACAACCTGGGTCCAGCAGCCTTTGCTTAGAAACATCATCAGTATTGGAAATGTAAACAGCGTATGATTGAATTCGTCCTTTATTTTTATATAAAGTCGCAGCTTACAAAACATATATCAAAACATCAGCACCAGAGGCTACTTATGCCGGAAAAAAAAAATACATTTACATGTTGGACCATTCCAATTGTTCAGGTATCTGCTAAATTCTGTTAAACTATGAGAGGATTTGAATCTGTTTGCTAATTAATTCATAAACTTGCTACCAACATATTTTAGAGAATCTCTGACATATTTTGAAGTGGGGGACATTGGCAAGGAGAGTGGATAGAGTTTTCTAGATCGGTTATAGTTGATAATGTAAACATACTTACAGTAGAATATTTGGTGACATCTTGTGTACAACTTTATACAGTGATGGTGGAAGTTTTCTTAACCTGTGCACATATAAAGTTAACATACCAGCTTTTGATAACAAAACTGATTCACGTGTACCTAAATCCTGATGTAAAAAACACAACCCCATAAGTTGTTATTTCTCCAATAAATAAGTGTTACTTGCACCACAGAAATGCCATATAAGTGGAAGGTATCAAATAAAATAAAAAGTTTTACAAATGCACATATACGTCCCTCATGTTCTAGGTATCTAGCTATAGGCGATGCAGGACATTAAATTGTCTACTGGCCTTTGCACATGTATCCTTAATGTGAGAATTAAAATGAAAAGCTTTGTCAAACGTAATACCAAGCAGTTTTATCGATTGTTCACATTTAATGCTAACTGCTTTGTTATCAGCTGATATAATACTAAGAACTTCAGTATCACAATAGCCCATCACAAATGCTTGACTATTTTTTTTAGGATTTGATTGCACGTGATTAGATCCGAACCAATTTATGTATATGTTTGACTCATCCTCAAGAGCCTTTTTAAGTTCTTCTGGTGTTAAGGTGTTATAACAAAAAGTGTTATCATCAGCATAATTGTGCATGACGGCTCTTTTCATTACAAAGAAAATATCAATGATGAATGTGTAAAAAAAGATTAGGTCCTAGTATGGACCCTTGTGGTATGCCTTTAACAGCATTCATCCAGGTGCTATCAGTCACCATTTTTAACCATTTGTCTTCTTTCGGACAGACAGCTACCTATCATCATGACCGCTTTGTTTGACCATTTATAGGCATCAAGTTTTGCTAAAGAAGATCATGTGGCATTGCGTCGAAAGCCTTGGATAGATCCACTTGGGTGGTTCCCACCAGATGGCCCTTATCCAAAGCTGAAAATCAGTCCTCCACCAAATTCTACAATGGCTACCATGTAAAGTATTATTAAAATAGCAGTACATTTTAAAACATTTTGGACATTGATGGTCTATAATTAGCAATAGTAAGTCTATATCCTTCCTTCCGGTAAACATGTGTGACAACTGCTTTTAAGCATATATAATAAAATATACATTGATCAATGCATTGATTGATAATACTTGTCACCGCGACTGATAATACAGATGCACCAAGCTTGAAAAGTTTTGGTGGATAATTATCCGATCCTGTAGCTTTTCTCCTATTTAGCCGTGATAGTAAGAGCTCTGCAGTCTCTGGTGTTACATAGGAAATTGATTTTCAGGCACCTGTTGTTATCAAATGTTGATGTATGTTTAGGACACTTTCATGTGACTCGTATTTTGATATAATATCAGTTAAATTTTAGTTCCCGATAGAAATGTCAAGGCAAAGTTTGCGTCGTTCAGAATTTGCAACGTTTCAAAATAACTGGAGATATCAGTATTTTTGGGTGTATAGTCCAATACGCTGTTTAGTCCCAAGAGGAGACACTGCTTCATGGACATGGTTTGATTTTCCAAGCACGGTTTTACCAACATGGATTATCCATTCCATTCTTTCTTGCTGGTAACAAGCAACCTCAAGAAAAACAAAACAACACACTTTGAAATAAACCTAAACATTTACATAACGTTTCAAAAATTAGTTTTGTAGTACCAGTTAAAATGATTAACCAAGAATAAAACACAATTTATTTTATTCAATGTTTGCGCGTCTGTTAAAATTGAAAATAAAAATGTTCTCCGTGTCGGGGAATCAAACCCCGGTCTCCCACGTGACAGGCGGGGATACTCACCACTATACTAACACGGATATATGTGGTTCCGATATGAAAATGGTGGTCGAGGAGGTCGGAAACAAGAAGTGGGTGCATGGCCATTTTAAGAATCAATGTCTCCTGTGACATGCATATATACTGTATTGAAATGGTTATGCCTACGGACATGGGTTTCATTAATGACAATTTTTCAACTTAACTTGTGTTCAGTCGCTAAACAAATGTTGCATTACCGAGGAAATAGGAAGAGCGGTCCCTCCCGTGTTAGGAGAAGGTAATATCCACGGATCCCCGTGTTTCTACTGAAGTGCGTGGTAACTGCACATCGCTACTTTATAAGGAAATTTCAATTTAATGAATGCGGTGCCGTTCAGATATTGTAAATGATATCGTTGTTCGTTATTTCTCCATCCCAACCTTCCGCTGATAGGGTGCCTTAAACATGATATGGCACTTGGTGTATATAAATGAATTAATCAGCACGGAGAGTGAACATCTCCGCCAGGTCGAATTCTGTCCCAGTAATCACTCAAAAAGGTTTCGTGGCCGATTATGCACTTTGCCCCAAGAACCAGTTTTCAGCTGGTATTAAGAAACAAATATCAGCAGCGGGAGCAGGTCTTTAAAAGGAGAGAAGTGAACAAAGTGAGAAAATCTTGCAATAATTCAATCAGTCCTCCCTCTATCGTGCCTAAAACGAAACAAGGCGACGAACAAAAGCAGCTGTAGCAGCAGAAATATGAAGTCATTTTATTAGTTTTCAGAGCTTATAATTCTCAAGAGCAGTTGATATCATTATTGAAGAAAATGAAAGTATAAAAAAAACTAAATTCTCCGTGTCGGGGAATCGAACCCCGGTCTCCCGCGTGACAGGCGGGGATACTCACCACTATACTAACACGGATCCCTGCGGTGGACGTCAAGAAAATTGAGCTCCATGAGATCAGACACATTAGGTGATCCTCATGGTTCCACTTCTCTTGTGACTCACGGACAATGCGTTACAACGGTAACGACAACTTGTTTGTATTCTTTTTCATTCCGTCACCTCTACTCAATTGCCAGATGAACAACATTATCCAAAAGAAAAGAGTGATTCAGAGACCGCCTCCTTTTAACTGTGGATTTCTGCATACAACGTGTATGTCTGTATAATAGACCCGCTGGTCAGTCATGCAAATTTAAAGGTCCTGGAACCTGAATCAGAATGCAGTTTTGTTTTGCAAGAGCCGAATAAGATAATTTGCCAAAATATGTTGTTTCTGCCCGGGCTCGAACCGGGGACCTTTCGCGTGTTAGGCGAACGTGATAACCACTACACTACAGAAACGCCTGTCAGGCCCCTACTTCATTGATTCGTCATGGCACGCGATTTCTGGATTCGGGGAAATCTTGCCCAGGCGCCAGGCATGTGTTGACCCTGCATTGGTGTATGAATGGACTAGAGCGCACAGAGGTTGCATATCTGAGCCTGTTCTTTTTTTGTCCAAGTTCATGATGCTCTCAAATGGTCTGAACAATATTAAGAATCAATACTTTGAGACAAGACCGCGTTTTCTACTACGTATACCCAACACCAACAACCGAGACATGTCTGGTAGAGAAATGAACAAAATGGCAATATAATTATGAAATAGTGCAGCCCTTTCACCTCGGAAAAGACGAAACCGTATATATTATATACTTCAAGTCTGTCAACGAACAATACGCATATAACGAAAGAATCACACAGACAAACAGACAGGTGGTTGGAAGACGTTACAAACACGGGTGAAAATACAACCTGGGTCCAGCAGCCTTTGCTTAGAAACATCATCAGTATTGGAAATGTAAACAGCGTATGATTGAATTCGTCCTTTATTTTTATATAAAGTCGCAGCTTACAAAACATATATCAAAACATCAGCACCAGAGGCTACTTATCATTTACATGTTGGACCATTCCAATTGTTCAGGTATCTGCTAAATTCTGTTAAACTATGAGAGGATTTGAATCTGTTTGCTAATTAATTCATAAACTTGCTACCAACATATTTTAGAGAATCTCTGACATATTTCGAAGTGCGGAACATTGGCAAGGAGAGTGGATAGAGTTTTCTAGATCGGTTATAGTTAATAATGTAAACATACTTACAGTAGAATATTTGGTGACATCTTGTGTACAACTTTATACAGTGATGGTGGAAGTTTTCTTAACCTGTGCACATATAAAGTTAACATACCAGCTTTTGATAACAAAACTGATTCACGTGTACCTAAATCCTGATGTAAAAAAAACAACCCCATAAGTTGTTATTTCTCCAATAAATAAGTGTTACTTGCACCACAGAAATGCCATATAAGTGGAAGGTATCAAATAAAATAAAAAGTTTTACAAATGCACATATACGTCCCTCATGTTCTAGGTATCTAGCTATAGGCGATGCAGGACATTAAATTGTCTACTGGCCTTTGCACATGTATCCTTAATGTGAGAATTAAAATGAAAAGCTTTGTCAAACGTAATACCAAGCAGTTTTATCGATTGTTCACATTTAATGCTAACTGCTTTGTTATCAGCTGATATAATACTAAGAACTTCAGTATCACAATAGCCCATCACAAATGCTTGACTATTTTTTTTAGGATTTGATTGCACGTGATTAGATCCGAACCAACTTATGAATATGTTTGACTCATCCTCAAGAGCCTTTTTAAGTTCTTCTGGTGTTAAGGTGTTATAACAAAAAGTGTTATCATCAGCATAATTGTGCATGACGGCTCTTTTCATTACAAAGAAAATATCAATGATGAATGTGTAAAAAAAGATTAGGTCCTAGTATGGACCCTTGTGGTATGCCTTTAACAGCATTCATCAAGGTGCTATCAGTCACCATTTTTAACCATTTGTCTTCTTTCGGACAGACAGCTGCCTATCATCATGACCGCTTTGTTTGACCATTTATAGGCATCAAGTTTTGCTAAAGAAGATCATGTGGCATTGCGTCGAAAGCCTTGGATAGATCCACTTGGGTGGTTCCCACCAGATGGCCCTTATCCAAAGCTGAAAATCAGTCCTCCACCAAATTCTACAATGGCTACCATGTAAAGTATTATTAAAATAGCAGTACATTTTAAAACATTTTGGACATTGATGGTCTATAATTAGCAATAGTAAGTCTATATCCTTCCTTCCGGTAAACATGTGTGACAACTGCTTTTAAGCATATATAATAAAATATACATTGATCAATGCATTGATTGATAATACTTGTCACCGCGACTGATAATACAGATGCACCAAGCTTGAAAAGTTTTGGTGGATAATTATCCGATCCTGAAGCTTTTCTCCTATTTAGCCGTGATAGTAAGAGCTCTACAGTCTCTGGTGTTACATAGGAAATTGATTTTCAGGCACCTGTTGTTATCAAATGTTGATGTATGTTTAGGACACTTTCATGTGACTCGTATTTTGATATAATATCAGTTAAATTTTAGTTCCCGATAGAAATGTCAAGGCAAAGTTTGCGTCGTTCAGAATTTGCAACGTTTCAAAATAACTGGAGATATCAGTATTTTTGGGTGTATAGTCCAATACGCTGTTTAGTCCCAAGAGGAGACACTGCTTCATGGACATGGTTTGATTTTCCAAGCACGGTTTTACCAACATGGATTATCCATTCCATTCTTTCTTGCTGGTAACAAGCAACCTCAAGAAAAACAAAACAACACACTTTGAAATAAACCTAAATATTTACATAACGTTTCAAAAATTAGTTTTGTAGTACCAGTTAAAATGATTAACCAAGAATAAAACACAATTTATTTTATTCAATGTTTGCGCGTCTGTTAAAATTGAAAATAAAAATGTTCTCCGTGTCGGGGAATCGAACCCCGGTCTCCCGCGTGACAGGCGGGGATACTCACCACTATACTAACACGGATATATGTGGTTCCGATATGAAAATGGAGGTCGATGAGGTCGGAAACAAGAAGTGGGTGCATGGCCATTTTAAGAATCAATGTCTCCTGTGACATGCAGATATACTGTATTGAAATGGTTATGCCTACGGACATGGGTTTCATTAATGACAATTTTTCAACTTAACTTGTGTTCAGTCGCTAAACAAATGTTGCATTACCGAGGAAATAGGAAGAGCGGTCCCTCCCGTGTTAGGAGAAGGTAATATCCACGGATCCCCGTGTTTCTACTGAAGTGCGTGGTAACTGCACATCGCTACTTTATAAGGAAATTTCAATTTAATGAATGCGGTGCCGTTCAGATATTGTAAATGATATCGTTGTTCGTTATTTCTCTATCCCAACCTTCCGCTGATAGGGTGCCTTAAACATGATATGGCACTTGGTGTATATAAATGAATTAATCAGCACGGAGAGTGAACATCTCCGCCAGGTCGAATTCTGTCCCAGTAATCACTCAAAAAGGTTTCCTGGCCGATTATGCACTTTGCCCCAAGAACCAGTTTTCAGCTGGTATTAAGAAACAAATATCAGCAGCGGGAGCAGGTCTTTAAAAGGAGAGAAGTGAACAAAGTGAGAAAATCTTGCAATAATTCAATCAGTCCTCCCTCTATCGTGCCTAAAACGAAACAAGGCGACGAACAAAAGCAGCTGTAGCAGCAGAAATATGAAGTCATTTTATTAGTTTTCAGAGCTTATAATTCTCAAGAGCAGTTGATATCATTATTGAAGAAAATGAAAGTATAAAAAAAACTAAATTCTCCGTGTCGGGGAATCGAACCCCGGTCTCCCGCGTGACAGGCGGGGATACTCACCACTATACTAACACGGATCCCTGCGGTGGACGTCAAGAAAATTGAGCTCCATGAGATCAGACACATTAGGTGATCCTCATGGTTCCACTTCTCTTGTGACTCACGGACAATGCGTTACAACGGTAACGACAACTTGTTTGTATTCTTTTTCATTCCGTCACCTCTACTCAATTGCCAGATGAACAACATTATCCAAAAGAAAAGAGTGATTCAGAGACCGCCTCCTTTTAACTGTGGATTTCTGCATACAACGTGTATGTCTGTATAATAGACCCGCTGGTCAGTCATGCAAATTTAAAGGTCCTGGAACCTGAATCTGAATGCAGTTTTGTTTTGCAAGAGCCGAATAAGATAATTTGCCAAAATATGTTGTTTCTGCCCGGGCTCGAACCGGGGACCTTTCGCGTGTTAGGCGAACGTGATAACCACTACACTACAGAAACGCCTGTCAGGCCCCTACTTCATTGATTCGTCATGGCACGCGATTTCTGGATTCGGGGAAATCTTGCCCAGGCGCCAGGCATGTGTTGACCCTGCATTGGTGTATGAATGGACTAGAGCGCACAGAGGTTGCATATCTGAGCCTGTTCTTTTTTTGTCCAAGTTCATGATGCTCTCAAATGGTCTGAACAATATTAAGAATCAAAACTTTGAGACAAGACCGCGTTTTCTACTACGTATACCCAACACCAACAACCGAGACATGTCTGGTAGAGAAATGAACAAAATGGCAATATAATTATGAAATAGTGCAGCCCTTTCACCTCGGAAAAGACGAAACCGTATATATTATATACTTCAAGTCCGTCAACGAACAATACGCATATAACGAAAGAATCACACAGACAAACAGACAGGTGGTTGGAAGACGTTACAAACACGGGTGAAAATACAACCTGGGTCCAGCAGCCTTTGCTTAGAAACATCATCAGTATTGGAAATGTAAACAGCGTATGATTGAATTCGTCCTTTATTTTTATATAAAGTCGCAGCTTACAAAACATATATCAAAACATCAGCACCAGAGGCTACTTATGCCGGAAAAAAAAAATACATTTACATGTTGGACCATTCCAATTGTTCAGGTATCTGCTAAATTCTGTTAAACTATGAGAGGATTTGAATCTGTTTGCTAATTAATTCATAAACTTGCTACCAACATATTTTAGAGAATCTCTGACATATTTCGAAGTGCGGAACATTGGCAAGGAGAGTGGATAGAGTTTTCTAGATCGGTTATAGTTGATAATGTAAACATACTTACAGTAGAATATTTGGTGACATCTTGTGTACAACTTTATACAGTGATGGTGGAAGTTTTCTTAACCTGTGCACATATAAAGTTAACATACCAGCTTTTGATAACAAAACTGATTCACGTGTACCTAAATCCTGATGTAAAAAACACAACCCCATAAGTTGTTATTTCTCCAATAAATAAGTGCTACTTGCACCACAAAAATGCCATATAAGTGGAAGGTATCAAATAAAATAAAAAGTTTTACAAATGCACATATACGTCCCTCATGTTCTAGGTATCTAGCTATAGGCGATGCAGGACATTAAATTGTCTACTGGCCTTTGCACATGTATCCTTAATGTGAGAATTAAAATGAAAAGCTTTGTCAAACGTAATACCAAGCAGTTTTATCGATTGTTCACATTTAATGCTAACTGCTTTGTTATCAGCTGATATAATACTAAGAACTTCAGTATCACAATAGCCCATCACAAATGCTTGACTATTTTTTTTAGGATTTGATTGCACGTGATTAGATCCGAACCAACTTATGAATATGTTTGACTCATCCTCAAGAGCCTTTTTAAGTTCTTCTGGTGTTAAGGTGTTATAACAAAAAGTGTTATCATCAGCATAATTGTGCATGACGGCTCTTTTCATTACAAAGAAAATATCAATGATGAATGTGTAAAAAAAGATTAGGTCCTAGTATGGACCCTTGTGGTATGCCTTTAACAGCATTCATCAAGGTGCTATCAGTCACCATTTTTAACCATTTGTCTTCTTTCGAAGACAGCTGCCTATCATCATGACCGCTTTGTTTGACCATTTATAGGCATCAAGTTTTGCTAAAGAAGATCATGTGGCATTGCGTCGAAAGCCTTGGATAGATCCACTTGGGTGGTTCCCACCAGATGGCCCTTATCCAAAGCTGAAAATCAGTCCTCCACCAAATTCTACAATGGCTACCATGTAAAGTATTATTAAAATAGCAGTACATTTTAAAACATTTTGGACATTGATGGTCTATAATTAGCAATAGTAAGTCTATATCCTTCCTTCCGGTAAACATGTGTGACAACTGCTTTTAAGCATATATAATAAAATATACATTGATCAATGCATTGATTGATAATACTTGTCACCGCGACTGATAATACAGATGCACCAAGCTTGAAAAGTTTTGGTGGATAATTATCCGATCCTGAAGCTTTTCTCCTATTTAGCCGTGATAGTAAGAGCTCTACAGTCTCTGGTGTTACATAGGAAATTGATTTTCAGGCACCTGTTGTTATCAAATGTTGATGTATGTTTAGGACACTTTCATGTGACTCGTATTTTGATATAATATCAGTTAAATTTTAGTTCCCGATAGAAATGTCAAGGCAAAGTTTGCGTCGTTCAGAATTTGCAACGTTTCAAAATAACTGGAGATATCAGTATTTTTGGGTGTATAGTCCAATACGCTGTTTAGTCCCAAGAGGAGACACTGCTTCATGGACATGGTTTGATTTTCCAAGCACGGTTTTACCAACATGGATTATCCATTCCATTCTTTCTTGCTGGTAACAAGCAACCTCAAGAAAAACAAAACAACACACTTTGAAATAAACCTAAACATTTACATAACGTTTCAAAAATTAGTTTTGTAGTACCAGTTAAAATGATTAACCAAGAATAAAACACAATTTATTTTATTCAATGTTTGCGCGTCTGTTAAAATTGAAAATAAAAATGTTCTCCGTGTCGGGGAATCGAACCCCGGTCTCCCGCGTGACAGGCGGGGATACTCACCACTATACTAACACGGATATATGTGGTTCCGATATGAAAATGGAGGTCGATGAGGTCGGAAACAAGAAGTGGGTGCATGGCCATTTTAAGAATCAATGTCTCCTGTGACATGCAGATATACTGTATTGAAATGGTTATGCCTACGGACATGGGTTTCATTAATGACAATTTTTCAACTTAACTTGTGTTCAGTCGCTAAACAAATGTTGCATTACCGAGGAAATAGGAAGAGCGGTCCCTCCCGTGTTAGGAGAAGGTAATATCCACGGATCCCCGTGTTTCTACTGAAGTGCGTGGTAACTGCACATCGCTACTTTATAAGGAAATTTCAATTTAATGAATGCGGTGCCGTTCAGATATTGTAAATGATATCGTTGTTCGTTATTTCTCTATCCCAACCTTCCGCTGATAGGGTGCCTTAAACATGATATGGCACTTGGTGTATATAAATGAATTAATCAGCACGGAGAGTGAACATCTCCGCCAGGTCGAATTCTGTCCCAGTAATCACTCAAAAAGGTTTCCTGGCCGATTATGCACTTTGCCCCAAGAACCAGTTTTCAGCTGGTATTAAGAAACAAATATCAGCAGCGGGAGCAGGTCTTTAAAAGGAGAGAAGTGAACAAAGTGAGAAAATCTTGCAATAATTCAATCAGTCCTCCCTCTATCGTGCCTAAAACGAAACAAGGCGACGAACAAAAGCAGCTGTAGCAGCAGAAATATGAAGTCATTTTATTAGTTTTCAGAGCTTATAATTCTCAAGAGCAGTTGATATCATTATTGAAGAAAATGAAAGTATAAAAAAAACTAAATTCTCCGTGTCGGGGAATCGAACCCCGGTCTCCCGCGTGACAGGCGGGGATACTCACCACTATACTAACACGGATCCCTGCGGTGGACGTCAAGAAAATTGAGCTCCATGAGATCAGACATATTAGGTGATCCTCATGGTTCCACTTCTCTTGTGACTCACGGACAATGCGTTACAACGGTAACGACAACTTGTTTGTATTCTTTTTCATTCCGTCACCTCTACTCAATTGCCAGATGAACAACATTATCCAAAAGAAAAGAGTGATTCAGAGACCGCCTCCTTTTAACTGTGGATTTCTGCATACAACGTGTATGTCTGTATAATAGACCCGCTGGTCAGTCATGCAAATTTAAAGGTCCTGGAACCTGAATCTGAATGCAGTTTTGTTTTGCAAGAGCCGAATAAGATAATTTGCCAAAATATGTTGTTTCTGCCCGGGCTCGAACCGGGGACCTTTCGCGTGTTAGGCGAACGTGATAACCACTACACTACAGAAACGCCTGTCAGGCCCCTACTTCATTGATTCGTCATGGCACGCGATTTCTGGATTCGGGGAAATCTTGCCCAGGCGCCAGGCATGTGTTGACCCTGCATTGGTGTATGAATGGACTAGAGCGCACAGAGGTTGCATATCTGAGCCTGTTCTTTTTTTGTCCAAGTTCATGATGCTCTCAAATGGTCTGAACAATATTAAGAATCAAAACTTTGAGACAAGACCGCGTTTTCTACTACGTATACCCAACACCAACAACCGAGACATGTCTGGTAGAGAAATGAACAAAATGGCAATATAATTATGAAATAGTGCAGCCCTTTCACCTCGGAAAAGACGAAACCGTATATATTATATACTTCAAGTCCGTCAACGAACAATACGCATATAACGAAAGAATCACACAGACAAACAGACAGGTGGTTGGAAGACGTTACAAACACGGGTGAAAATACAACCTGGGTCCAGCAGCCTTTGCTTAGAAACACCATCAGTATTGGAAATGTAAACAGCGTATGATTGAATTCGTCCTTTATTTTTATATAAAGTCGCAGCTTACAAAACATATATCAAAACATCAGCACCAGAGGCTACTTATGCCGGAAAAAAAAATACATTTACATGTTGGACCATTCCAATTGTTCAGGTATCTGCTAAATTCTGTTAAACTATGAGAGGATTTGAATCTGTTTGCTAATTAATTCATAAACTTGCTACCAACATATTTTAGAGAATCTCTGACATATTTCGAAGTGCGGAACATTGGCAAGGAGAGTGGATAGAGTTTTCTAGATCGGTTATAGTTGATAATGTAAACATACTTACAGTAGAATATTTGGTGACATCTTGTGTACAACTTTATACAGTGATGGTGGAAGTTTTCTTAACCTGTGCACATATAAAGTTAACATACCAGCTTTTGATAACAAAACTGATTCACGTGTACCTAAATCCTGATGTAAAAAACACAACCCCATAAGTTGTTATTTCTCCAATAAATAAGTGCTACTTGCACCACAGAAATGCCATATAAGTGGAAGGTATCAAATAAAATAAAAAGTTTTACAAATGCACATATACGTCCCTCATGTTCTAGGTATCTAGCTATAGGCGATGCAGGACATTAAATTGTCTACTGGCCTTTGCACATGTATCCTTAATGTGAGAATTAAAATGAAAAGCTTTGTCAAACGTAATACCAAGCAGTTTTATCGATTGTTCACATTTAATGCTAACTGCTTTGTTATCAGCTGATATAATACTAAGAACTTCAGTATCACAATAGCCCATCACAAATGCTTGACTATTTTTTTAGGATTTGATTGCACGTGATTAGATCCGAACCAACTTATGAATATGTTTGACTCATCCTCAAGAGCCTTTTTAAGTTCTTCTGGTGTTAAGGTGTTATAACAAAAAGTGTTATCATCAGCATAATTGTGCATGACGGCTCTTTTCATTACAAAGAAAATATCAATGATGAATGTGTAAAAAAAGATTAGGTCCTAGTATGGACCCTTGTGGTATGCCTTTAACAGCATTCATCAAGGTGCTATCAGTCACCATTTTTAACCATTTGTCTTCTTTCGAAGACAGCTGCCTATCATCATGACCGCTTTGTTTGACCATTTATAGGCATCAAGTTTTGCTAAAGAAGATCATGTGGCATTGCGTCGAAAGCCTTGGATAGATCCACTTGGGTGGTTCCCACCAGATGGCCCTTATCCAAAGCTGAAAATCAGTCCTCCACCAAATTCTACAATGGCTACCATGTAAAGTATTATTAAAATAGCAGTACATTTTAAAACATTTTGGACATTGATGGTCTATAATTAGCAATAGTAAGTCTATATCCTTCCTTCCGGTAAACATGTGTGACAACTGCTTTTAAGCATATATAATAAAATATACATTGATCAATGCATTGATTGATAACACTTGTCACCGCGACTGATAATACAGATGCACCAAGCTTGAAAAGTTTTGGTGGATAATTATCCGATCCTGAAGCTTTTCTCCTATTTAGCCGTGATAGTAAGAGCTCTACAGTCTCTGGTGTTACATAGGAAATTGATTTTCAGGCACCTGTTGTTATCAAATGTTGATGTATGTTTAGGACACTTTCATGTGACTCGTATTTTGATATAATATCAGTTAAATTTTAGTTCCCGATAGAAATGTCAAGGCAAAGTTTGCGTCGTTCAGAATTTGCAACGTTTCAAAATAACTGGAGATATCAGTATTTTTGGGTGTATAGTCCAATACGCTGTTTAGTCCCAAGAGGAGACACTGCTTCATGGACATGGTTTGATTTTCCAAGCACGGTTTTACCAACATGGATTATCCATTCCATTCTTTCTTGCTGGTAACAAGCAACCTCAAGAAAAACAAAACAACACACTTTGAAATAAACCTAAACATTTACATAACGTTTCAAAAATTAGTTTTGTAGTACCAGTTAAAATGATTAACCAAGAATAAAACACAATTTATTTTATTCAATGTTTGCGCGTCTGTTAAAATTGAAAATAAAAATGTTCTCCGTGTCGGGGAATCGAACCCCGGTCTCCCGCGTGACAGGCGGGGATACTCACCACTATACTAACACGGATATATGTGGTTCCGATATGAAAATGGAGGTCGATGAGGTCGGAAACAAGAAGTGGGTGCATGGCCATTTTAAGAATCAATGTCTCCTGTGACATGCAGATATACTGTATTGAAATGGTTATGCCTACGGACATGGGTTTCATTAATGACAATTTTTCAACTTAACTTGTGTTCAGTCGCTAAACAAATGTTGCATTACCGAGGAAATAGGAAGAGCGGTCCCTCCCGTGTTAGGAGAAGGTAATATCCACGGATCCCCGTGTTTCTACTGAAGTGCGTGGTAACTGCACATCGCTACTTTATAAGGAAATTTCAATTTAATGAATGCGGTGCCGTTCAGATATTGTAAATGATATCGTTGTTCGTTATTTCTCTATCCCAACCTTCCGCTGATAGGGTGCCTTAAACATGATATGGCACTTGGTGTATATAAATGAATTAATCAGCACGGAGAGTGAACATCTCCGCCAAGTCGAATTCTGTCCCAGTAATCACTCAAAAAGGTTTCGTGGCCGATTATGCACTTTGCCCCAAGAACCAGTTTTCAGCTGGTATTAAGAAACAAATATCAGCAGCGGGAGCAGGTCTTTAAAAGGAGAGAAGTGAACAAAGTGAGAAAATCTTGCAATAATTCAATCAGTCCTCCCTCTATCGTGCCTAAAACGAAACAAGGCGACGAACAAAAGCAGAAATATGAAGTCATTTTATTAGTTTTCAGAGCTTATAATTCTCAAGAGCAGTTGATATCATTATTGAAGAAAATGAAAGTATAAAAAAAACTAAATTCTCCGTGTCGGGGAATCGAACCCCGGTCTCCCGCGTGACAGGCGGGGATACTCACCACTATACTAACACGGATCCCTGCGGTGGACGTCAAGAAAATTGAGCTCCATGAGATCAGACACATTAGGTGATCCTCATGGTTCCACTTCTCTTGTGACTCACGGACAATGCGTTACAACGGTAACGACAACTTGTTTGTATTCTTTTTCATTCCGTCACCTCTACTCAATTGCCAGATGAACAACATTATCCAAAAGAAAAGAGTGATTCAGAGACCGCCTCCTTTTAACTGTGGATTTCTGCATACAACGTGTATGTCTGTATAATAGACCCGCTGGTCAGTCATGCAAATTTAAAGGTCCTGGAACCTGAATCTGAATGCAGTTTTGTTTTGCAAGAGCCGAATAAGATAATTTGCCAAAATATGTTGTTTCTGCCCGGGCTCGAACCGGGGACCTTTCGCGTGTTAGGCGAACGTGATAACCACTACACTACAGAAACGCCTGTCAGGCCCCTACTTCATTGATTCGTCATGGCACGCGATTTCTGGATTCGGGGAAATCTTGCCCAGGCGCCAGGCATGTGTTGACCCTGCATTGGTGTATGAATGGACTAGAGCGCACAGAGGTTGCATATCTGAGCCTGTTCTTTTTTTGTCCAAGTTCATGATGCTCTCAAATGGTCTGAACAATATTAAGAATCAAAACTTTGAGACAAGACCGCGTTTTCTACTACGTATACCCAACACCAACAACCGAGACATGTCTGGTAGAGAAATGAACAAAATGGCAATATAATTATGAAATAGTGCAGCCCTTTCACCTCGGAAAAGACGAAACCGTATATATTATATACTTCAAGTCCGTCAACGAACAATACGCATATAACGAAAGAATCACACAGACAAACAGACAGGTGGTTGGAAGACGTTACAAACACGGGTGAAAATACAACCTGGGTCCAGCAGCCTTTGCTTAGAAACATCATCAGTATTGGAAATGTAAACAGCGTATGATTGAATTCGTCCTTTATTTTTATATAAAGTCGCAGCTTACAAAACATATATCAAAACATCAGCACCAGAGGCTACTTATGCCGGAAAAAAAAAATACATTTACATGTTGGACCATTCCAATTGTTCAGGTATCTGCTAAATTCTGTTAAACTATGAGAGGATTTGAATCTGTTTGCTAATTAATTCATAAACTTGCTACCAACATATTTTAGAGAATCTCTGACATATTTCGAAGTGCGGAACATTGGCAAGGAGAGTGGATAGAGTTTTCTAGATCGGTTATAGTTGATAATGTAAACATACTTACAGTAGAATATTTGGTGACATCTTGTGTACAACTTTATACAGTGATGGTGGAAGTTTTCTTAACCTGTGCACATATAAAGTTAACATACCAGCTTTTGATAACAAAACTGATTCACGTGTACCTAAATCCTGATGTAAAAAACACAACCCCATAAGTTGTTATTTCTCCAATAAATAAGTGCTACTTGCACCACAGAAATGCCATATAAGTGGAAGGTATCAAATAAAATAAAAAGTTTTCCAAATGCACATATACGTCCCTCATGTTCTAGGTATCTAGCTATAGGCGATGCAGGACATTAAATTGTCTACTGGCCTTTGCACATGTATCCTTAATGTGAGAATTAAAATGAAAAGCTTTGTCAAACGTAATACCAAGCAGTTTTATCGATTGTTCACATTTAATGCTAACTGCTTTGTTATCAGCTGATATAATACTAAGAACTTCAGTATCACAATAGCCCATCACAAATGCTTGACTATTTTTTTTAGGATTTGATTGCACGTGATTAGATCCGAACCAACTTATGAATATGTTTGACTCATCCTCAAGAGCCTTTTTAAGTTCTTCTGGTGTTAAGGTGTTATAACAAAAAGTGTTATCATCAGCATAATTGTGCATGACGGCTCTTTTCATTACAAAGAAAATATCAATGATGAATGTGTAAAAAAAGATTAGGTCCTAGTATGGACCCTTGTGGTATGCCTTTAACAGCATTCATCAAGGTGCTATCAGTCACCATTTTTAACCATTTGTCTTCTTTCGAAGACAGCTGCCTATCATCATGACCGCTTTGTTTGACCATTTATAGGCATCAAGTTTTGCTAAAGAAGATCATGTGGCATTGCGTCGAAAGCCTTGGATAGATCCACTTGGGTGGTTCCCACCAGATGGCCCTTATCCAAAGCTGAAAATCAGTCCTCCACCAAATTCTACAATGGCTACCATGTAAAGTATTATTAAAATAGCAGTACATTTTAAAACATTTTGGACATTGATGGTCTATAATTAGCAATAGTAAGTCTATATCCTTCCTTCCGGTAAACATGTGTGACAACTGCTTTTAAGCATATATAATAAAATATACATTGATCAATGCATTGATTGATAACACTTGTCACCGCGACTGATAATACAGATGCACCAAGCTTGAAAAGTTTTGGTGGATAATTATCCGATCCTGAAGCTTTTCTCCTATTTAGCCGTGATAGTAAGAGCTCTACAGTCTCTGGTGTTACATAGGAAATTGATTTTCAGGCACCTGTTGTTATCAAATGTTGATGTATGTTTAGGACACTTTCATGTGACTCGTATTTTGATATAATATCAGTTAAATTTTAGTTCCCGATAGAAATGTCAAGGCAAAGTTTGCGTCGTTCAGAATTTGCAACGTTTCAAAATAACTGGAGATATCAGTATTTTTGGGTGTATAGTCCAATACGCTGTTTAGTCCCAAGAGGAGACACTGCTTCATGGACATGGTTTGATTTTCCAAGCACGGTTTTACCAACATGGATTATCCATTCCATTCTTTCTTGCTGGTAACAAGCAACCTCAAGAAAAACAAAACAACACACTTTGAAATAAACCTAAACATTTACATAACGTTTCAAAAATTAGTTTTGTAGTACCAGTTAAAATGATTAACCAAGAATAAAACACAATTTATTTTATTCAATGTTTGCGCGTCTGTTAAAATTGAAAATAAAAATGTTCTCCGTGTCGGGGAATCGAACCCCGGTCTCCCGCGTGACAGGCGGGGATACTCACCACTATACTAACACGGATATATGTGGTTCCGATATGAAAATGGAGGTCGATGAGGTCGGAAACAAGAAGTGGGTGCATGGCCATTTTAAGAATCAATGTCTCCTGTGACATGCAGATATACTGTATTGAAATGGTTATGCCTACGGACATGGGTTTCATTAATGACAATTTTTCAACTTAACTTGTGTTCAGTCGCTAAACAAATGTTGCATTACCGAGGAAATAGGAAGAGCGGTCCCTCCCGTGTTAGGAGAAGGTAATATCCACGGATCCCCGTGTTTCTACTGAAGTGCGTGGTAACTGCACATCGCTACTTTATAAGGAAATTTCAATTTAATGAATGCGGTGCCGTTCAGATATTGTAAATGATATCGTTGTTCGTTATTTCTCTATCCCAACCTTCCGCTGATAGGGTGCCTTAAACATGATATGGCACTTGGTGTATATAAATGAATTAATCAGCACGGAGAGTGAACATCTCCGCCAAGTCGAATTCTGTCCCAGTAATCACTCAAAAAGGTTTCGTGGCCGATTATGCACTTTGCCCCAAGAACCAGTTTTCAGCTGGTATTAAGAAACAAATATCAGCAGCGGGAGCAGGTCTTTAAAAGGAGAGAAGTGAACAAAGTGAGAAAATCTTGCAATAATTCAATCAGTCCTCCCTCTATCGTGCCTAAAACGAAACAAGGCGACGAACAAAAGCAGAAATATGAAGTCATTTTATTAGTTTTCAGAGCTTATAATTCTCAAGAGCAGTTGATATCATTATTGAAGAAAATGAAAGTATAAAAAAAACTAAATTCTCCGTGTCGGGGAATCGAACCCCGGTCTCCCGCGTGACAGGCGGGGATACTCACCACTATACTAACACGGATCCCTGCGGTGGACGTCAAGAAAATTGAGCTCCATGAGATCAGACACATTAGGTGATCCTCATGGTTCCACTTCTCTTGTGACTCACGGACAATGCGTTACAACGGTAACGACAACTTGTTTGTATTCTTTTTCATTCCGTCACCTCTACTCAATTGCCAGATGAACAACATTATCCAAAAGAAAAGAGTGATTCAGAGACCGCCTCCTTTTAACTGTGGATTTCTGCATACAACGTGTATGTCTGTATAATAGACCCGCTGGTCAGTCATGCAAATTTAAAGGTCCTGGAACCTGAATCTGAATGCAGTTTTGTTTTGCAAGAGCCGAATAAGATAATTTGCCAAAATATGTTGTTTCTGCCCGGGCTCGAACCGGGGACCTTTCGCGTGTTAGGCGAACGTGATAACCACTACACTACAGAAACGCCTGTCAGGCCCCTACTTCATTGATTCGTCATGGCACGCGATTTCTGGATTCGGGGAAATCTTGCCCAGGCGCCAGGCATGTGTTGACCCTGCATTGGTGTATGAATGGACTAGAGCGCACAGAGGTTGCATATCTGAGCCTGTTCTTTTTTTGTCCAAGTTCATGATGCTCTCAAATGGTCTGAACAATATTAAGAATCAAAACTTTGAGACAAGACCGCGTTTTCTACTACGTATACCCAACACCAACAACCGAGACATGTCTGGTAGAGAAATGAACAAAATGGCAATATAATTATGAAATAGTGCAGCCCTTTCACCTCGGAAAAGACGAAACCGTATATATTATATACTTCAAGTCCGTCAACGAACAATACGCATATAACGAAAGAATCACACAGACAAACAGACAGGTGGTTGGAAGACGTTACAAACACGGGTGAAAATACAACCTGGGTCCAGCAGCCTTTGCTTAGAAACATCATCAGTATTGGAAATGTAAACAGCGTATGATTGAATTCGTCCTTTATTTTTATATAAAGTCGCAGCTTACAAAACATATATCAAAACATCAGCACCAGAGGCTACTTATGCCGGAAAAAAAAATACATTTACATGTTGGACCATTCCAATTGTTCAGGTATCTGCTAAATTCTGTTAAACTATGAGAGGATTTGAATCTGTTTGCTAATTAATTCATAAACTTGCTACCAACATATTTTTAGAGAATCTCTGACATATTTCGTGTGGAAGTGCGGAACATTGGCAAGGAGAGTGGATAGAGTTTTCTAGATCGGTTATAGTTGATAATGTAAACATACTTACAGTAGAATATTTGGTGACATCTTGTGTACAACTTTATACAGTGATGGTGGAAGTTTTCTTAACCTGTGCACATATAAAGTTAACATACCAGCTTTTGATAACAAAACTGATTCACGTGTACCTAAATCCTGATGTAAAAAACACAACCCCATAAGTTGTTATTTCTCCAATAAATAAGTGTTACTTGCACCACAGAAATGCCATATAAGTGGAAGGTATCAAATAAAATAAAAAGTTTTACAAATGCACATATACGACCCTCATGTTCTAGGTATCTAGCTATAGGCGATGCAGGACATTAAATTGTCTACTGGCCTTTGCACATGTATCCTTAATGTGAGAATTAAAATGAAAAGCTTTGTCAAACGTAATACCAAGCAGTTTTATCGATTGTTCACATTTAATGCTAACTGCTTTGTTATCAGCTGATATAATACTAAGAACTTCAGTATCACAATAGCCCATCACAAATGCTTGACTATTTTTTTTAGGATTTGATTGCACGTGATTAGATCCGAACCAACTTATGAATATGTTTGACTCATCCTCAAGAGCCTTTTTAAGTTCTTCTGGTGTTAAGGTGTTATAACAAAAAGTGTTATCATCAGCATAATTGTGCATGACGGCTCTTTTCATTACAAAGAAAATATCAATGATGAATGTGTAAAAAAAGATTAGGTCCTAGTATGGACCCTTGTGGTATGCCTTTAACAGCATTCATCAAGGTGCTATCAGTCACCATTTTTAACCATTTGTCTTCTTTCGGACAGACAGCTGCCTATCATCATGACCGCTTTGTTTGACCATTTATAGGCATCAAGTTTTGCTAAAGAAGATCATGTGGCATTGCGTCGAAAGCCTTGGATAGATCCACTTGGGTGGTTCCCACCAGATGGCCCTTATCCAAAGCTGAAAATCAGTCCTCCACCAAATTCTACAATGGCTACCATGTAAAGTATTATTAAAATAGCAGTACATTTTAAAACATTTTGGACATTGATGGTCTATAATTAGCAATAGTAAGTCTATATCCTTCCTTCCGGTAAACATGTGTGACAACTGCTTTTAAGCATATATAATAAAATATACATTGATCAATGCATTGATTGATAATACTTGTCACCGCGACTGATAATACAGATGCACCAAGCTTGAAAAGTTTTGGTGGATAATTATCCGATCCTGAAGCTTTTCTCCTATTTAGCCGTGATAGTAAGAGCTCTACAGTCTCTGGTGTTACATAGGAAATTGATTTTCAGGCACCTGTTGTTATCAAATGTTGATGTATGTTTAGGACACTTTCATGTGACTCGTATTTTGATATAATATCAGTTAAATTTTAGTTCCCGATAGAAATGTCAAGGCAAAGTTTGCGTCGTTCAGAATTTGCAACGTTTCAAAATAACTGGAGATATCAGTATTTTTGGGTGTATAGTCCAATACGCTGTTTAGTCCCAAGAGGAGACACTGCTTCATGGACATGGTTTGATTTTCCAAGCACGGTTTTACCAACATGGATTATCCATTCCATTCTTTCTTGCTGGTAACAAGCAACCTCAAGAAAAACAAAACAACACACTTTGAAATAAACCTAAACATTTACATAACGTTTCAAAAATTAGTTTTGTAGTACCAGTTAAAATGATTAACCAAGAATAAAACACAATTTATTTTATTCAATGTTTGCGCGTCTGTTAAAATTGAAAATAAAAATGTTCTCCGTGTCGGGGAATCGAACCCCGGTCTCCCGCGTGACAGGCGGGGATACTCACCACTATACTAACACGGATATATGTGGTTCCGATATGAAAATGGAGGTCGATGAGGTCGGAAACAAGAAGTGGGTGCATGGCCATTTTAAGAATCAATGTCTCCTGTGACATGCAGATATACTGTATTGAAATGGTTATGCCTACGGACATGGGTTTCATTAATGACAATTTTTCAACTTAACTTGTGTTCAGTCGCTAAACAAATGTTGCATTACCGAGGAAATAGGAAGAGCGGTCCCTCCCGTGTTAGGAGAAGGTAATATCCACGGATCCCCGTGTTTCTACTGAAGTGCGTGGTAACTGCACATCGCTACTTTATAAGGAAATTTCAATTTAATGAATGCGGTGCCGTTCAGATATTGTAAATGATATCGTTGTTCATTATTTCTCTATCCCAACCTTCCGCTGATAGGGTGCCTTAAACATGATATGGCACTTGGTGTATATAAATGAATTAATCAGCACGGAGAGTGAACATCTCCGCCAGGTCGAATTCTGTCCCAGTAATCACTCAAAAAGGTTTCCTGGCCGATTATGCACTTTGCCCCAAGAACCAGTTTTCAGCTGGTATTAAGAAACAAATATCAGCAGCGGGAGCAGGTCTTTAAAAGGAGAGAAGTGAACAAAGTGAGAAAATCTTGCAATAATTCAATCAGTCCTCCCTCTATCGTGCCTAAAACGAAACAAGGCGACGAACAAAAGCAGCTGTAGCAGCAGAAATATGAAGTCATTTTATTAGTTTTCAGAGCTTATAATTCTCAAGAGCAGTTGATATCATTATTGAAGAAAATGAAAGTATAAAAAAAACTAAATTCTCCGTGTCGGGGAATCGAACCCCGGTCTCCCGCGTGACAGGCGGGGATACTCACCACTATACTAACACGGATCCCTGCGGTGGACGTCAAGAAAATTGAGCTCCATGAGATCAGACACATTAGGTGATCCTCATGGTTCCACTTCTCTTGTGACTCACGGACAATGCGTTACAACGGTAACGACAACTTGTTTGTATTCTTTTTCATTCCGTCACCTCTACTCAATTGCCAGATGAACAACATTATCCAAAAGAAAAGAGTGATTCAGAGACCGCCTCCTTTTAACTGTGGATTTCTGCATACAACGTGTATGTCTGTATAATAGACCCGCTGGTCAGTCATGCAAATTTAAAGGTCCTGGAACCTGAATCTGAATGCAGTTTTGTTTTGCAAGAGCCGAATAAGATAATTTGCCAAAATATGTTGTTTCTGCCCGGGCTCGAACCGGGGACCTTTCGCGTGTTAGGCGAACGTGATAACCACTACACTACAGAAACGCCTGTCAGGCCCCTACTTCATTGATTCGTCATGGCACGCGATTTCTGGATTCGGGGAAATCTTGCCCAGGCGCCAGGCATGTGTTGACCCTGCATTGGTGTATGAATGGACTAGAGCGCACAGAGGTTGCATATCTGAGCCTGTTCTTTTTTTGTCCAAGTTCATGATGCTCTCAAATGGTCTGAACAATATTAAGAATCAATACTTTGAGACAAGACCGCGTTTTCTACTACGTATACCCAACACCAACAACCGAGACATGTCTGGTAGAGAAATGAACAAAATGGCAATATAATTATGAAATAGTGCAGCCCTTTCACCTCGGAAAAGACGAAACCGTATATATTATATACTTCAAGTCCGTCAACGAACAATACGCATATAACGAAAGAATCACACAGACAAACAGACAGGTGGTTGGAAGACGTTACAAACACGGGTGAAAATACAACCTGGGTCCAGCAGCCTTTGCTTAGAAACATCATCAGTATTGGAAATGTAAACAGCGTATGATTGAATTCGTCCTTTATATTTATATAAAGTCGCAGCTTACAAAACATATATCAAAACATCAGCACCAGAGGCTACTTATCATTTACATGTTGGACCATTCCAATTGTTCAGGTATCTGCTAAATTCTGTTAAACTATGAGAGGATTTGAATCTGTTTGCTAATTAATTCATAAACTTGCTACCAACATATTTTAGAGAATCTCTGACATATTTCGAAGTGCGGAACATTGGCAAGGAGAGTGGATAGAGTTTTCTAGATCGGTTATAGTTGATAATGTAAACATACTTACAGTAGAATATTTGGTGACATCTTGTGTACAACTTTATACAGTGATGGTGGAAGTTTTCTTAACCTGTGCACATATAAAGTTAACATACCAGCTTTTGATAACAAAACTGATTCACGTGTACCTAAATCCTGATGTAAAAAACACAACCCCATAAGTTGTTATTTCTCTAATAAATAAGTGCTACTTGCACCACAGAAATGCCATATAAGTGGAAGGTATCAAATAAAATAAAAAGTTTTCCAAATGCACATATACGTCCCTCATGTTCTAGGTATCTAGCTATAGGCGATGCAGGACATTAAATTGTCTACTGGCCTTTGCACATGTATCCTTAATGTGAGAATTAAAATGAAAAGCTTTGTCAAACGTAATACCAAGCAGTTTTATCGATTGTTCACATTTAATGCTAACTGCTTTGTTATCAGCTGATATAATACTAAGAACTTCAGTATCACAATAGCCCATCACAAATGCTTGACTATTTTTTTTAGGATTTGATTGCACGTGATTAGATCCGAACCAACTTATGAATATGTTTGACTCATCCTCAAGAGCCTTTTTAAGTTCTTCTGGTGTTAAGGTGTTATAACAAAAAGTGTTATCATCAGCATAATTGTGCATGACGGCTCTTTTCATTACAAAGAAAATATCAATGATGAATGTGTAAAAAAAGATTAGGTCCTAGTATGGACCCTTGTGGTATGCCTTTAACAGCATTCATCAAGGTGCTATCAGTCACCATTTTTAACCATTTGTCTTCTTTCGAAGACAGCTGCCTATCATCATGACCGCTTTGTTTGACCATTTATAGGCATCAAGTTTTGCTAAAGAAGATCATGTGGCATTGCGTCGAAAGCCTTGGATAGATCCACTTGGGTGGTTCCCACCAGATGGCCCTTATCCAAAGCTGAAAATCAGTCCTCCACCAAATTCTACAATGGCTACCATGTAAAGTATTATTAAAATAGCAGTACATTTTAAAACATTTTGGACATTGATGGTCTATAATTAGCAATAGTAAGTCTATATCCTTCCTTCCGGTAAACATGTGTGACAACTGCTTTTAAGCATATATAATAAAATATACATTGATCAATGCATTGATTGATAATACTTGTCACCGCGACTGATAATACAGATGCACCAAGCTTGAAAAGTTTTGGTGGATAATTATCCGATCCTGAAGCTTTTCTCCTATTTAGCCGTGATAGTAAGAGCTCTACAGTCTCTGGTGTTACATAGGAAATTGATTTTCAGGCACCTGTTGTTATCAAATGTTGATGTATGTTTAGGACACTTTCATGTGACTCGTATTTTGATATAATATCAGTTAAATTTTAGTTCCCGATAGAAATGTCAAGGCAAAGTTTGCGTCGTTCAGAATTTGCAACGTTTCAAAATAACTGGAGATATCAGTATTTTTGGGTGTATAGTCCAATACGCTGTTTAGTCCCAAGAGGAGACACTGCTTCATGGACATGGTTTGATTTTCCAAGCACGGTTTTACCAACATGGATTATCCATTCCATTCTTTCTTGCTGGTAACAAGCAACCTCAAGAAAAACAAAACAACACACTTTGAAATAAACCTAAACATTTACATAACGTTTCAAAAATTAGTTTTGTAGTACCAGTTAAAATGATTAACCAAGAATAAAACACAATTTATTTTATTCAATGTTTGCGCGTCTGTTAAAATTGAAAATAAAAATGTTCTCCGTGTCGGGGAATCGAACCCCGGTCTCCCGCGTGACAGGCGGGGATACTCACCACTATACTAACACGGATATATGTGGTTCCGATATGAAAATGGAGGTCGATGAGGTCGGAAACAAGAAGTGGGTGCATGGCCATTTTAAGAATCAATGTCTCCTGTGACATGCAGATATACTGTATTGAAATGGTTATGCCTACGGACATGGGTTTCATTAATGACAATTTTTCAACTTAACTTGTGTTCAGTCGCTAAACAAATGTTGCATTACCGAGGAAATAGGAAGAGCGGTCCCTCCCGTGTTAGGAGAAGGTAATATCCACGGATCCCCGTGTTTCTACTGAAGTGCGTGGTAACTGCACATCGCTACTTTATAAGGAAATTTCAATTTAATGAATGCGGTGCCGTTCAGATATTGTAAATGATATCGTTGTTCGTTATTTCTCTATCCCAACCTTCCGCTGATAGGGTGCCTTAAACATGATATGGCACTTGGTGTATATAAATGAATTAATCAGCACGGAGAGTGAACATCTCCGCCAGGTCGAATTCTGTCCCAGTAATCACTCAAAAAGGTTTCCTGGCCGATTATGCACTTTGCCCCAAGAACCAGTTTTCAGCTGGTATTAAGAAACAAATATCAGCAGCGGGAGCAGGTCTTTAAAAGGAGAGAAGTGAACAAAGTGAGAAAATCTTGCAATAATTCAATCAGTCCTCCCTCTATCGTGCCTAAAACGAAACAAGGCGACGAACAAAAGCAGCTGTAGCAGCAGAAATATGAAGTCATTTTATTAGTTTTCAGAGCTTATAATTCTCAAGAGCAGTTGATATCATTATTGAAGAAAATGAAAGTATAAAAAAAACTAAATTCTCCGTGTCGGGGAATCGAACCCCGGTCTCCCGCGTGACAGGCGGGGATACTCACCACTATACTAACACGGATCCCTGCGGTGGACGTCAAGAAAATTGAGCTCCATGAGATCAGACACATTAGGTGATCCTCATGGTTCCACTTCTCTTGTGACTCACGGACAATGCGTTACAACGGTAACGACAACTTGTTTGTATTCTTTTTCATTCCGTCACCTCTACTCAATTGCCAGATGAACAACATTATCCAAAAGAAAAGAGTGATTCAGAGACCGCCTCCTTTTAACTGTGGATTTCTGCATACAACGTGTATGTCTGTATAATAGACCCGCTGGTCAGTCATGCAAATTTAAAGGTCCTGGAACCTGAATCTGAATGCAGTTTTGTTTTGCAAGAGCCGAATAAGATAATTTGCCAAAATATGTTGTTTCTGCCCGGGCTCGAACCGGGGACCTTTCGCGTGTTAGGCGAACGTGATAACCACTACACTACAGAAACGCCTGTCAGGCCCCTACTTCATTGATTCGTCATGGCACGCGATTTCTGGATTCGGGGAAATCTTGCCCAGGCGCCAGGCATGTGTTGACCCTGCATTGGTGTATGAATGGACTAGAGCGCACAGAGGTTGCATATCTGAGCCTGTTCTTTTTTTGTCCAAGTTCATGATGCTCTCAAATGGTCTGAACAATATTAAGAATCAATACTTTGAGACAAGACCGCGTTTTCTACTACGTATACCCAACACCAACAACCGAGACATGTCTGGTAGAGAAATGAACAAAATGGCAATATAATTATGAAATAGTGCAGCCCTTTCACCTCGGAAAAGACGAAACCGTATATATTATATACTTCAAGTCCGTCAACGAACAATACGCATATAACGAAAGAATCACACAGACAAACAGACAGGTGGTTGGAAGACGTTACAAACACGGGTGAAAATACAACCTGGGTCCAGCAGCCTTTGCTTAGAAACATCATCAGTATTGGAAATGTAAACAGCGTATGATTGAATTCGTCCTTTATATTTATATAAAGTCGCAGCTTACAAAACATATATCAAAACATCAGCACCAGAGGCTACTTATCATTTACATGTTGGACCATTCCAATTGTTCAGGTATCTGCTAAATTCTGTTAAACTATGAGAGGATTTGAATCTGTTTGCTAATTAATTCATAAACTTGCTACCAACATATTTTAGAGAATCTCTGACATATTTCGAAGTGCGGAACATTGGCAAGGAGAGTGGATAGAGTTTTCTAGATCGGTTATAGTTAATAATGTAAACATACTTACAGTAGAATATTTGGTGACATCTTGTGTACAACTTTATACAGTGATGGTGGAAGTTTTCTTAACCTGTCCACATATAAAGTTAACATACCAGCTTTTGATAACAAAACTGATTCACGTGTACCTAAATCCTGATGTAAAAAACACAACCCCATAAGTTGTTATTTCTCCAATAAATAAGTGTTACTTGCACCACAGAAATGCCATATAAGTGGAAGGTATCAAATAAAATAAAAAGTTTTACAAATGCACATATACGTCCCTCATGTTCTAGGTATCTAGCTATAGGCGATGCAGGACATTAAATTGTCTACTGGCCTTTGCACATGTATCCTTAATGTGAGAATTAAAATGAAAAGCTTTGTCAAACGTAATACCAAGCAGTTTTATCGATTGTTCACATTTAATGCTAACTGCTTTGTTATCAGCTGATATAATACTAAGAACTTCAGTATCACAATAGCCCATCACAAATGCTTGACTATTTTTTTTAGGATTTGATTGCACGTGATTAGATCCGAACCAACTTATGAATATGTTTGACTCATCCTCAAGAGCCTTTTTAAGTTCTTCTGGTGTTAAGGTGTTATAACAAAAAGTGTTATCATCAGCATAATTGTGCATGACGGCTCTTTTCATTACAAAGAAAATATCAATGATGAATGTGTAAAAAAAGATTAGGTCCTAGTATGGACCCTTGTGGTATGCCTTTAACAGCATTCATCAAGGTGCTATCAGTCACCATTTTTAACCATTTGTCTTCTTTCGGACAGACAGCTGCCTATCATCATGACCGCTTTGTTTGACCATTTATAGGCATCAAGTTTTGCTAAAGAAGATCATGTGGCATTGCGTCGAAAGCCTTGGATAGATCCACTTGGGTGGTTCCCACCAGATGGCCCTTATCCAAAGCTGAAAATCAGTCCTCCACCAAATTCTACAATGGCTACCATGTAAAGTATTATTAAAATAGCAGTACATTTTAAAACATTTTGGACATTGATGGTCTATAATTAGCAATAGTAAGTCTATATCCTTCCTTCCGGTAAACATGTGTGACAACTGCTTTTAAGCATATATAATAAAATATACATTGATCAATGCATTGATTGATAATACTTGTCACCGCGACTGATAATACAGATGCACCAAGCTTGAAAAGTTTTGGTGGATAATTATCCGATCCTGAAGCTTTTCTCCTATTTAGCCGTGATAGTAAGAGCTCTACAGTCTCTGGTGTTACATAGGAAATTGATTTTCAGGCACCTGTTGTTATCAAATGTTGATGTATGTTTAGGACACTTTCATGTGACTCGTATTTTGATATAATATCAGTTAAATTTTAGTTCCCGATAGAAATGTCAAGGCAAAGTTTGCGTCGTTCAGAATTTGCAACGTTTCAAAATAACTGGAGATATCAGTATTTTTGGGTGTATAGTCCAATACGCTGTTTAGTCCCAAGAGGAGACACTGCTTCATGGACATGGTTTGATTTTCCAAGCACGGTTTTACCAACATGGATTATCCATTCCATTCTTTCTTGCTGGTAACAAGCAACCTCAAGAAAAACAAAACAACACACTTTGAAATAAACCTAAACATTTACATAACGTTTCAAAAATTAGTTTTGTAGTACCAGTTAAAATGATTAACCAAGAATAAAACACAATTTATTTTATTCAATGTTTGCGCGTCTGTTAAAATTGAAAATAAAAATGTTCTCCGTGTCGGGGAATCGAACCCCGGTCTCCCGCGTGACAGGCGGGGATACTCACCACTATACTAACACGGATATATGTGGTTCCGATATGAAAATGGAGGTCGATGAGGTCGGAAACAAGAAGTGGGTGCATGGCCATTTTAAGAATCAATGTCTCCTGTGACATGCAGATATACTGTATTGAAATGGTTATGCCTACGGACATGGGTTTCATTAATGACAATTTTTCAACTTAACTTGTGTTCAGTCGCTAAACAAATGTTGCATTACCGAGGAAATAGGAAGAGCGGTCCCTCCCGTGTTAGGAGAAGGTAATATCCACGGATCCCCGTGTTTCTACTGAAGTGCGTGGTAACTGCACATCGCTACTTTATAAGGAAATTTCAATTTAATGAATGCGGTGCCGTTCAGATATTGTAAATGATATCGTTGTTCGTTATTTCTCTATCCCAACCTTCCGCTGATAGGGTGCCTTAAACATGATATGGCACTTGGTGTATATAAATGAATTAATCAGCACGGAGAGTGAACATCTCCGCCAGGTCGAATTCTGTCCCAGTAATCACTCAAAAAGGTTTCCTGGCCGATTATGCACTTTGCCCCAAGAACCAGTTTTCAGCTGGTATTAAGAAACAAATATCAGCAGCGGGAGCAGGTCTTTAAAAGGAGAGAAGTGAACAAAGTGAGAAAATCTTGCAATAATTCAATCAGTCCTCCCTCTATCGTGCCTAAAACGAAACAAGGCGACGAACAAAAGCAGCTGTAGCAGCAGAAATATGAAGTCATTTTATTAGTTTTCAGAGCTTATAATTCTCAAGAGCAGTTGATATCATTATTGAAGAAAATGAAAGTATAAAAAAAACTAAATTCTCCGTGTTGGGGAATCGAACCCCGGTCTCCCGCGTGACAGGCGGGGATACTCACCACTATACTAACACGGATCCCTGCGGTGGACGTCAAGAAAATTGAGCTCCATGAGATCAGACACATTAGGTGATCCTCATGGTTCCACTTCTCTTGTGACTCACGGACAATGCGTTACAACGGTAACGACAACTTGTTTGTATTCTTTTTCATTCCGTCACCTCTACTCAATTGCCAGATGAACAACATTATCCAAAAGAAAAGAGTGATTCAGAGACCGCCTCCTTTTAACTGTGGATTTCTGCATACAACGTGTATGTCTGTATAATAGACCCGCTGGTCAGTCATGCAAATTTAAAGGTCCTGGAACCTGAATCTGAATGCAGTTTTGTTTTGCAAGAGCCGAATAAGATAATTTGCCAAAATATGTTGTTTCTGCCCGGGCTCGAACCGGGGACCTTTCGCGTGTTAGGCGAACGTGATAACCACTACACTACAGAAACGCCTGTCAGGCCCCTACTTCATTGATTCGTCATGGCACGCGATTTCTGGATTCGGGGAAATCTTGCCCAGGCGCCAGGCATGTGTTGACCCTGCATTGGTGTATGAATGGACTAGAGCGCACAGAGGTTGCATATCTGAGCCTGTTCTTTTTTTGTCCAAGTTCATGATGCTCTCAAATGGTCTGAACAATATTAAGAATCAAAACTTTGAGACAAGACCGCGTTTTCTACTACGTATACCCAACACCAACAACCGAGACATGTCTGGTAGAGAAATGAACAAAATGGCAATATAATTATGAAATAGTGCAGCCCTTTCACCTCGGAAAAGACGAAACCGTATATATTATATACTTCAAGTCCGTCAACGAACAATACGCATATAACGAAAGAATCACACAGACAAACAGACAGGTGGTTGGAAGACGTTACAAACACGGGTGAAAATACAACCTGGGTCCAGCAGCCTTTGCTTAGAAACATCATCAGTATTGGAAATGTAAACAGCGTATGATTGAATTCGTCCTTTATTTTTATATAAAGTCGCAGCTTACAAAACATATATCAAAACATCAGCACCAGAGGCTACTTATGCCGGAAAAAAAAATACATTTACATGTTGGACCATTCCAATTGTTCAGGTATCTGCTAAATTCTGTTAAACTATGAGAGGATTTGAATCTGTTTGCTAATTAATTCATAAACTTGCTACCAACATATTTTAGAGAATCTCTGACATATTTCGTGTGGAAGTGCGGAACATTGGCAAGGAGAGTGGATAGAGTTTTCTAGATCGGTTATAGTTGATAATGTAAACATACTTACAGTAGAATATTTGGTGACATCTTGTGTACAACTTTATACAGTGATGGTGGAAGTTTTCTTAACCTGTGCACATATAAAGTTAACATACCAGCTTTTGATAACAAAACTGATTCACGTGTACCTAAATCCTGATGTAAAAAACACAACCCCATAAGTTGTTATTTCTCCAATAAATAAGTGTTACTTGCACCACAGAAATGCCATATAAGTGGAAGGTATCAAATAAAATAAAAAGTTTTACAAATGCACATATACGACCCTCATGTTCTAGGTATCTAGCTATAGGCGATGCAGGACATTAAATTGTCTACTGGCCTTTGCACATGTATCCTTAATGTGAGAATTAAAATGAAAAGCTTTGTCAAACGTAATACCAAGCAGTTTTATCGATTGTTCACATTTAATGCTAACTGCTTTGTTATCAGCTGATATAATACTAAGAACTTCAGTATCACAATAGCCCATCACAAATGCTTGACTATTTTTTTTAGGATTTGATTGCACGTGATTAGATCCGAACCAACTTATGAATATGTTTGACTCATCCTCAAGAGCCTTTTTAAGTTCTTCTGGTGTTAAGGTGTTATAACAAAAAGTGTTATCATCAGCATAATTGTGCATGACGGCTCTTTTCATTACAAAGAAAATATCAATGATGAATGTGTAAAAAAAGATTAGGTCCTAGTATGGACCCTTGTGGTATGCCTTTAACAGCATTCATCAAGGTGCTATCAGTCACCATTTTTAACCATTTGTCTTCTTTCGGACAGACAGCTGCCTATCATCATGACCGCTTTGTTTGACCATTTATAGGCATCAAGTTTTGCTAAAGAAGATCATGTGGCATTGCGTCGAAAGCCTTGGATAGATCCACTTGGGTGGTTCCCACCAGATGGCCCTTATCCAAAGCTGAAAATCAGTCCTCCACCAAATTCTACAATGGCTACCATGTAAAGTATTATTAAAATAGCAGTACATTTTAAAACATTTTGGACATTGATGGTCTATAATTAGCAATAGTAAGTCTATATCCTTCCTTCCGGTAAACATGTGTGACAACTGCTTTTAAGCATATATAATAAAATATACATTGATCAATGCATTGATTGATAATACTTGTCACCGCGACTGATAATACAGATGCACCAAGCTTGAAAAGTTTTGGTGGATAATTATCCGATCCTGAAGCTTTTCTCCTATTTAGCCGTGATAGTAAGAGCTCTACAGTCTCTGGTGTTACATAGGAAATTGATTTTCAGGCACCTGTTGTTATCAAATGTTGATGTATGTTTAGGACACTTTCATGTGACTCGTATTTTGATATAATATCAGTTAAATTTTAGTTCCCGATAGAAATGTCAAGGCAAAGTTTGCGTCGTTCAGAATTTGCAACGTTTCAAAATAACTGGAGATATCAGTATTTTTGGGTGTATAGTCCAATACGCTGTTTAGTCCCAAGAGGAGACACTGCTTCATGGACATGGTTTGATTTTCCAAGCACGGTTTTACCAACATGGATTATCCATTCCATTCTTTCTTGCTGGTAACAAGCAACCTCAAGAAAAACAAAACAACACACTTTGAAATAAACCTAAACATTTACATAACGTTTCAAAAATTAGTTTTGTAGTACCAGTTAAAATGATTAACCAAGAATAAAACACAATTTATTTTATTCAATGTTTGCGCGTCTGTTAAAATTGAAAATAAAAATGTTCTCCGTGTCGGGGAATCGAACCCCGGTCTCCCGCGTGACAGGCGGGGATACTCACCACTATACTAACACGGATATATGTGGTTCCGATATGAAAATGGAGGTCGATGAGGTCGGAAACAAGAAGTGGGTGCATGGCCATTTTAAGAATCAATGTCTCCTGTGACATGCAGATATACTGTATTGAAATGGTTATGCCTACGGACATGGGTTTCATTAATGACAATTTTTCAACTTAACTTGTGTTCAGTCGCTAAACAAATGTTGCATTACCGAGGAAATAGGAAGAGCGGTCCCTCCCGTGTTAGGAGAAGGTAATATCCACGGATCCCCGTGTTTCTACTGAAGTGCGTGGTAACTGCACATCGCTACTTTATAAGGAAATTTCAATTTAATGAATGCGGTGCCGTTCAGATATTGTAAATGATATCGTTGTTCGTTATTTCTCTATCCCAACCTTCCGCTGATAGGGTGCCTTAAACATGATATGGCACTTGGTGTATATAAATGAATTAATCAGCACGGAGAGTGAACATCTCCGCCAAGTCGAATTCTGTCCCAGTAATCACTCAAAAAGGTTTCGTGGCCGATTATGCACTTTGCCCCAAGAACCAGTTTTCAGCTGGTATTAAGAAACAAATATCAGCAGCGGGAGCAGGTCTTTAAAAGGAGAGAAGTGAACAAAGTGAGAAAATCTTGCAATAATTCAATCAGTCCTCCCTCTATCGTGCCTAAAACGAAACAAGGCGACGAACAAAAGCAGAAATATGAAGTCATTTTATTAGTTTTCAGAGCTTATAATTCTCAAGAGCAGTTGATATCATTATTGAAGAAAATGAAAGTATAAAAAAAACTAAATTCTCCGTGTCGGGGAATCGAACCCCGGTCTCCCGCGTGACAGGCGGGGATACTCACCACTATACTAACACGGATCCCTGCGGTGGACGTCAAGAAAATTGAGCTCCATGAGATCAGACACATTAGGTGATCCTCATGGTTCCACTTCTCTTGTGACTCACGGACAATGCGTTACAACGGTAACGACAACTTGTTTGTATTCTTTTTCATTCCGTCACCTCTACTCAATTGCCAGATGAACAACATTATCCAAAAGAAAAGAGTGATTCAGAGACCGCCTCCTTTTAACTGTGGATTTCTGCATACAACGTGTATGTCTGTATAATAGACCCGCTGGTCAGTCATGCAAATTTAAAGGTCCTGGAACCTGAATCTGAATGCAGTTTTGTTTTGCAAGAGCCGAATAAGATAATTTGCCAAAATATGTTGTTTCTGCCCGGGCTCGAACCGGGGACCTTTCGCGTGTTAGGCGAACGTGATAACCACTACACTACAGAAACGCCTGTCAGGCCCCTACTTCATTGATTCGTCATGGCACGCGATTTCTGGATTCGGGGAAATCTTGCCCAGGCGCCAGGCATGTGTTGACCCTGCATTGGTGTATGAATGGACTAGAGCGCACAGAGGTTGCATATCTGAGCCTGTTCTTTTTTTGTCCAAGTTCATGATGCTCTCAAATGGTCTGAACAATATTAAGAATCAAAACTTTGAGACAAGACCGCGTTTTCTACTACGTATACCCAACACCAACAACCGAGACATGTCTGGTAGAGAAATGAACAAAATGGCAATATAATTATGAAATAGTGCAGCCCTTTCACCTCGGAAAAGACGAAACCGTATATATTATATACTTCAAGTCCGTCAACGAACAATACGCATATAACGAAAGAATCACACAGACAAACAGACAGGTGGTTGGAAGACGTTACAAACACGGGTGAAAATACAACCTGGGTCCAGCAGCCTTTGCTTAGAAACATCATCAGTATTGGAAATGTAAACAGCGTATGATTGAATTCGTCCTTTATTTTTATATAAAGTCGCAGCTTACAAAACATATATCAAAACATCAGCACCAGAGGCTACTTATGCCGGAAAAAAAAATACATTTACATGTTGGACCATTCCAATTGTTCAGGTATCTGCTAAATTCTGTTAAACTATGAGAGGATTTGAATCTGTTTGCTAATTAATTCATAAACTTGCTACCAACATATTTTTAGAGAATCTCTGACATATTTCGTGTGGAAGTGCGGAACATTGGCAAGGAGAGTGGATAGAGTTTTCTAGATCGGTTATAGTTGATAATGTAAACATACTTACAGTAGAATATTTGGTGACATCTTGTGTACAACTTTATACAGTGATGGTGGAAGTTTTCTTAACCTGTGCACATATAAAGTTAACATACCAGCTTTTGATAACAAAACTGATTCACGTGTACCTAAATCCTGATGTAAAAAACACAACCCCATAAGTTGTTATTTCTCCAATAAATAAGTGTTACTTGCACCACAGAAATGCCATATAAGTGGAAGGTATCAAATAAAATAAAAAGTTTTACAAATGCACATATACGACCCTCATGTTCTAGGTATCTAGCTATAGGCGATGCAGGACATTAAATTGTCTACTGGCCTTTGCACATGTATCCTTAATGTGAGAATTAAAATGAAAAGCTTTGTCAAACGTAATACCAAGCAGTTTTATCGATTGTTCACATTTAATGCTAACTGCTTTGTTATCAGCTGATATAATACTAAGAACTTCAGTATCACAATAGCCCATCACAAATGCTTGACTATTTTTTTTAGGATTTGATTGCACGTGATTAGATCCGAACCAACTTATGAATATGTTTGACTCATCCTCAAGAGCCTTTTTAAGTTCTTCTGGTGTTAAGGTGTTATAACAAAAAGTGTTATCATCAGCATAATTGTGCATGACGGCTCTTTTCATTACAAAGAAAATATCAATGATGAATGTGTAAAAAAAGATTAGGTCCTAGTATGGACCCTTGTGGTATGCCTTTAACAGCATTCATCAAGGTGCTATCAGTCACCATTTTTAACCATTTGTCTTCTTTCGGACAGACAGCTGCCTATCATCATGACCGCTTTGTTTGACCATTTATAGGCATCAAGTTTTGCTAAAGAAGATCATGTGGCATTGCGTCGAAAGCCTTGGATAGATCCACTTGGGTGGTTCCCACCAGATGGCCCTTATCCAAAGCTGAAAATCAGTCCTCCACCAAATTCTACAATGGCTACCATGTAAAGTATTATTAAAATAGCAGTACATTTTAAAACATTTTGGACATTGATGGTCTATAATTAGCAATAGTAAGTCTATATCCTTCCTTCCGGTAAACATGTGTGACAACTGCTTTTAAGCATATATAATAAAATATACATTGATCAATGCATTGATTGATAATACTTGTCACCGCGACTGATAATACAGATGCACCAAGCTTGAAAAGTTTTGGTGGATAATTATCCGATCCTGAAGCTTTTCTCCTATTTAGCCGTGATAGTAAGAGCTCTACAGTCTCTGGTGTTACATAGGAAATTGATTTTCAGGCACCTGTTGTTATCAAATGTTGATGTATGTTTAGGACACTTTCATGTGACTCGTATTTTGATATAATATCAGTTAAATTTTAGTTCCCGATAGAAATGTCAAGGCAAAGTTTGCGTCGTTCAGAATTTGCAACGTTTCAAAATAACTGGAGATATCAGTATTTTTGGGTGTATAGTCCAATACGCTGTTTAGTCCCAAGAGGAGACACTGCTTCATGGACATGGTTTGATTTTCCAAGCACGGTTTTACCAACATGGATTATCCATTCCATTCTTTCTTGCTGGTAACAAGCAACCTCAAGAAAAACAAAACAACACACTTTGAAATAAACCTAAACATTTACATAACGTTTCAAAAATTAGTTTTGTAGTACCAGTTAAAATGATTAACCAAGAATAAAACACAATTTATTTTATTCAATGTTTGCGCGTCTGTTAAAATTGAAAATAAAAATGTTCTCCGTGTCGGGGAATCGAACCCCGGTCTCCCGCGTGACAGGCGGGGATACTCACCACTATACTAACACGGATATATGTGGTTCCGATATGAAAATGGAGGTCGATGAGGTCGGAAACAAGAAGTGGGTGCATGGCCATTTTAAGAATCAATGTCTCCTGTGACATGCAGATATACTGTATTGAAATGGTTATGCCTACGGACATGGGTTTCATTAATGACAATTTTTCAACTTAACTTGTGTTCAGTCGCTAAACAAATGTTGCATTACCGAGGAAATAGGAAGAGCGGTCCCTCCCGTGTTAGGAGAAGGTAATATCCACGGATCCCCGTGTTTCTACTGAAGTGCGTGGTAACTGCACATCGCTACTTTATAAGGAAATTTCAATTTAATGAATGCGGTGCCGTTCAGATATTGTAAATGATATCGTTGTTCGTTATTTCTCTATCCCAACCTTCCGCTGATAGGGTGCCTTAAACATGATATGGCACTTGGTGTATATAAATGAATTAATCAGCACGGAGAGTGAACATCTCCGCCAAGTCGAATTCTGTCCCAGTAATCACTCAAAAAGGTTTCGTGGCCGATTATGCACTTTGCCCCAAGAACCAGTTTTCAGCTGGTATTAAGAAACAAATATCAGCAGCGGGAGCAGGTCTTTAAAAGGAGAGAAGTGAACAAAGTGAGAAAATCTTGCAATAATTCAATCAGTCCTCCCTCTATCGTGCCTAAAACGAAACAAGGCGACGAACAAAAGCAGAAATATGAAGTCATTTTATTAGTTTTCAGAGCTTATAATTCTCAAGAGCAGTTGATATCATTATTGAAGAAAATGAAAGTATAAAAAAAACTAAATTCTCCGTGTCGGGGAATCGAACCCCGGTCTCCCGCGTGACAGGCGGGGATACTCACCACTATACTAACACGGATCCCTGCGGTGGACGTCAAGAAAATTGAGCTCCATGAGATCAGACACATTAGGTGATCCTCATGGTTCCACTTCTCTTGTGACTCACGGACAATGCGTTACAACGGTAACGACAACTTGTTTGTATTCTTTTTCATTCCGTCACCTCTACTCAATTGCCAGATGAACAACATTATCCAAAAGAAAAGAGTGATTCAGAGACCGCCTCCTTTTAACTGTGGATTTCTGCATACAACGTGTATGTCTGTATAATAGACCCGCTGGTCAGTCATGCAAATTTAAAGGTCCTGGAACCTGAATCTGAATGCAGTTTTGTTTTGCAAGAGCCGAATAAGATAATTTGCCAAAATATGTTGTTTCTGCCCGGGCTCGAACCGGGGACCTTTCGCGTGTTAGGCGAACGTGATAACCACTACACTACAGAAACGCCTGTCAGGCCCCTACTTCATTGATTCGTCATGGCACGCGATTTCTGGATTCGGGGAAATCTTGCCCAGGCGCCAGGCATGTGTTGACCCTGCATTGGTGTATGAATGGACTAGAGCGCACAGAGGTTGCATATCTGAGCCTGTTCTTTTTTTGTCCAAGTTCATGATGCTCTCAAATGGTCTGAACAATATTAAGAATCAAAACTTTGAGACAAGACCGCGTTTTCTACTACGTATACCCAACACCAACAACCGAGACATGTCTGGTAGAGAAATGAACAAAATGGCAATATAATTATGAAATAGTGCAGCCCTTTCACCTCGGAAAAGACGAAACCGTATATATTATATACTTCAAGTCCGTCAACGAACAATACGCATATAACGAAAGAATCACACAGACAAACAGACAGGTGGTTGGAAGACGTTACAAACACGGGTGAAAATACAACCTGGGTCCAGCAGCCTTTGCTTAGAAACATCATCAGTATTGGAAATGTAAACAGCGTATGATTGAATTCGTCCTTTATTTTTATATAAAGTCGCAGCTTACAAAACATATATCAAAACATCAGCACCAGAGGCTACTTATCATTTACATGTTGGACCATTCCAATTGTTCAGGTATCTGCTAAATTCTGTTAAACTATGAGAGGATTTGAATCTGTTTGCTAATTAATTCATAAACTTGCTACCAACATATTTTAGAGAATCTCTGACATATTTCGAAGTGCGGAACATTGGCAAGGAGAGTGGATAGAGTTTTCTAGATCGGTTATAGTTGATAATGTAAACATACTTACAGTAGAATATTTGGTGACATCTTGTGTACAACTTTATACAGTGATGGTGGAAGTTTTCTTAACCTGTGCACATATAAAGTTAACATACCAGCTTTTGATAACAAAACTGATTCACGTGTACCTAAATCCTGATGTAAAAAACACAACCCCATAAGTTGTTATTTCTCCAATAAATAAGTGTTACTTGCACCACAGAAATGCCATATAAGTGGAAGGTATCAAATAAAATAAAAAGTTTTACAAATGCACATATACGTCCCTCATGTTCTAGGTATCTAGCTATAGGCGATGCAGGACATTAAATTGTCTACTGGCCTTTGCACATGTATCCTTAATGTGAGAATTAAAATGAAAAGCTTTGTCAAACGTAATACCCAGCAGTTTTATCGATTGTTCACATTTAATGCTAACTGCTTTGTTATCAGCTGATATAATACTAAGAACTTCAGTATCACAATAGCCCATCACAAATGCTTGACTATTTTTTTTAGGATTTGATTGCACGTGATTAGATCCGAACCAACTTATGAATATGTTTGACTCATCCTCAAGAGCCTTTTTAAGTTCTTCTGGTGTTAAGGTGTTATAACAAAAAGTGTTATCATCAGCATAATTGTGCATGACGGCTCTTTTCGTTACAAAGAAAATATCAATGATGAATGTGTAAAAAAAGATTAGGTCCTAGTATGGACCCTTGTGGTATGCCTTTAACAGCATTCATCAAGGTGCTATCAGTCACCATTTTTAACCATTTGTCTTCTTTCGGACAGACAGCTGCCTATCATCATGACCGCTTTGTTTGACCATTTATAGGCATCAAGTTTTGCTAAAGAAGATCATGTGGCATTGCGTCGAAAGCCTTGGATAGATCCACTTGGGTGGTTCCCACCAGATGGCCCTTATCCAAAGCTGAAAATCAGTCCTCCACCAAATTCTACAATGGCTACCATGTAAAGTATTATTAAAATAGCAGTACATTTTAAAACATTTTGGACATTGATGGTCTATAATTAGCAATAGTAAGTCTATATCCTTCCTTCCGGTAAACATGTGTGACAACTGCTTTTAAGCATATATAATAAAATATACATTGATCAATGCATTGATTGATAATACTTGTCACCGCGACTGATAATACAGATGCACCAAGCTTGAAAAGTTTTGGTGGATAATTATCCGATCCTGAAGCTTTTCTCCTATTTAGCCGTGATAGTAAGAGCTCTACAGTCTCTGGTGTTACATAGGAAATTGATTTTCAGGCACCTGTTGTTATCAAATGTTGATGTATGTTTAGGACACTTTCATGTGACTCGTATTTTGATATAATATCAGTTAAATTTTAGTTCCCGATAGAAATGTCAAGGCAAAGTTTGCGTCGTTCAGAATTTGCAACGTTTCAAAATAACTGGAGATATCAGTATTTTTGGGTGTATAGTCCAATACGCTGTTTAGTCCCAAGAGGAGACACTGCTTCATGGACATGGTTTGATTTTCCAAGCACGGTTTTACCAACATGGATTATCCATTCCATTCTTTCTTGCTGGTAACAAGCAACCTCAAGAAAAACAAAACAACACACTTTGAAATAAACCTAAACATTTACATAACGTTTCAAAAATTAGTTTTGTAGTACCAGTTAAAATGATTAACCAAGAATAAAACACAATTTATTTTATTCAATGTTTGCGCGTCTGTTAAAATTGAAAATAAAAATGTTCTCCGTGTCGGGGAATCGAACCCCGGTCTCCCGCGTGACAGGCGGGGATACTCACCACTATACTAACACGGATATATGTGGTTCCGATATGAAAATGGAGGTCGATGAGGTCGGAAACAAGAAGTGGGTGCATGGCCATTTTAAGAATCAATGTCTCCTGTGACATGCAGATATACTGTATTGAAATGGTTATGCCTACGGACATGGGTTTCATTAATGACAATTTTTCAACTTAACTTGTGTTCAGTCGCTAAACAAATGTTGCATTACCGAGGAAATAGGAAGAGCGGTCCCTCCCGTGTTAGGAGAAGGTAATATCCACGGATCCCCGTGTTTCTACTGAAGTGCGTGGTAACTGCACATCGCTACTTTATAAGGAAATTTCAATTTAATGAATGCGGTGCCGTTCAGATATTGTAAATGATATCGTTGTTCGTTATTTCCCTATCCCAACCTTCCGCTGATAGGGTGCCTTAAACATGATATGGCACTTGGTGTATATAAATGAATTAATCAGCACGGAGAGTGAACATCTCCGCCAGGTCGAATTCTGTCCCAGTAATCACTCAAAAAGGTTTCGTGGCCGATTATGCACTTTGCCCCAAGAACCAGTTTTCAGCTGGTATTAAGAAACAAATATCAGCAGCGGGAGCAGGTCTTTAAAAGGAGAGAAGTGAACAAAGTGAGAAAATCTTGCAATAATTCAATCAGTCCTCCCTCTATCGTGCCTAAAACGAAACAAGGCGACGAACAAAAGCAGCTGTAGCAGCAGAAATATGAAGTCATTTTATTAGTTTTCAGAGCTTATAATTCTCAAGAGCAGTTGATATCATTATTGAAGAAAATGAAAGTATAAAAAAAACTAAATTCTCCGTGTCGGGGAATCGAACCCCGGTCTCCCGCGTGACAGGCGGGGATACTCACCACTATACTAACACGGATCCCTGCGGTGGACGTCAAGAAAATTGAGCTCCATGAGATCAGACACATTAGGTGATCCTCATGGTTCCACTTCTCTTGTGACTCACGGACAATGCGTTACAACGGTAACGACAACTTGTTTGTATTCTTTTTCATTCCGTCACCTCTACTCAATTGCCAGATGAACAACATTATCCAAAAGAAAAGAGTGATTCAGAGACCGCCTCCTTTTAACTGTGGATTTCTGCATACAACGTGTATGTCTGTATAATAGACCCGCTGGTCAGTCATGCAAATTTAAAGGTCCTGGAACCTGAATCTGAATGCAGTTTTGTTTTGCAAGAGCCGAATAAGATAATTTGCCAAAATATGTTGTTTCTGCCCGGGCTCGAACCGGGGACCTTTCGCGTGTTAGGCGAACGTGATAACCACTACACTACAGAAACGCCTGTCAGGCCCCTACTTCATTGATTCGTCATGGCACGCGATTTCTGGATTCGGGGAAATCTTGCCCAGGCGCCAGGCATGTGTTGACCCTGCATTGGTGTATGAATGGACTAGAGCGCACAGAGGTTGCATATCTGAGCCTGTTCTTTTTTTGTCCAAGTTCATGATGCTCTCAAATGGTCTGAACAATATTAAGAATCAAAACTTTGAGACAAGACCGCGTTTTCTACTACGTATACCCAACACCAACAACCGAGACATGTCTGGTAGAGAAATGAACAAAATGGCAATATAATTATGAAATAGTGCAGCCCTTTCACCTCGGAAAAGACGAAACCGTATATATTATATACTTCAAGTCCGTCAACGAACAATACGCATATAACGAAAGAATCACACAGACAAACAGACAGGTGGTTGGAAGACGTTACAAACACGGGTGAAAATACAACCTGGGTCCAGCAGCCTTTGCTTAGAAACATCATCAGTATTGGAAATGTAAACAGCGTATGATTGAATTCGTCCTTTATTTTTATATAAAGTCGCAGCTTACAAAACATATATCAAAACATCAGCACCAGAGGCTACTTATGCCGGAAAAAAAAATACATTTACATGTTGGACCATTCCAATTGTTCAGGTATCTGCTAAATTCTGTTAAACTATGAGAGGATTTGAATCTGTTTGCTAATTAATTCATAAACTTGCTACCAACATATTTTAGAGAATCTCTGACATATTTCGTGTGGAAGTGCGGAACATTGGCAAGGAGAGTGGATAGAGTTTTCTAGATCGGTTATAGTTGATAATGTAAACATACTTACAGTAGAATATTTGGTGACATCTTGTGTACAACTTTATACAGTGATGGTGGAAGTTTTCTTAACCTGTGCACATATAAAGTTAACATACCAGCTTTTGATAACAAAACTGATTCACGTGTACCTAAATCCTGATGTAAAAAACACAACCCCATAAGTTGTTATTTCTCCAATAAATAAGTGTTACTTGCACCACAGAAATGCCATATAAGTGGAAGGTATCAAATAAAATAAAAAGTTTTACAAATGCACATATACGTCCCTCATGTTCTAGGTATCTAGCTATAGGCGATGCAGGACATTAAATTGTCTACTGGCCTTTGCACATGTATCCTTAATGTGAGAATTAAAATGAAAAGCTTTGTCAAACGTAATACCCAGCAGTTTTATCGATTGTTCACATTTAATGCTAACTGCTTTGTTATCAGCTGATATAATACTAAGAACTTCAGTATCACAATAGCCCATCACAAATGCTTGACTATTTTTTTTAGGATTTGATTGCACGTGATTAGATCCGAACCAACTTATGAATATGTTTGACTCATCCTCAAGAGCCTTTTTAAGTTCTTCTGGTGTTAAGGTGTTATAACAAAAAGTGTTATCATCAGCATAATTGTGCATGACGGCTCTTTTCATTACAAAGAAAATATCAATGATGAATGTGTAAAAAAAGATTAGGTCCTAGTATGGACCCTTGTGGTATGCCTTTAACAGCATTCATCAAGGTGCTATCAGTCACCATTTTTAACCATTTGTCTTCTTTCGGACAGACAGCTGCCTATCATCATGACCGCTTTGTTTGACCATTTATAGGCATCAAGTTTTGCTAAAGAAGATCATGTGGCATTGCGTCGAAAGCCTTGGATAGATCCACTTGGGTGGTTCCCACCAGATGGCCCTTATCCAAAGCTGAAAATCAGTCCTCCACCAAATTCTACATTGGCTACCATGTAAAGTATTATTAAAATAGCAGTACATTTTAAAACATTTTGGACATTGATGGTCTATAATTAGCAATAGTAAGTCTATATCCTTCCTTCCGGTAAACATGTGTGACAACTGCTTTTAAGCATATATAATAAAATATACATTGATCAATGCATTGATTGATAATACTTGTCACCGCGACTGATAATACAGATGCACCAAGCTTGAAAAGTTTTGGTGGATAATTATCCGATCCTGAAGCTTTTCTCCTATTTAGCCGTGATAGTAAGAGCTCTACAGTCTCTGGTGTTACATAGGAAATTGATTTTCAGGCACCTGTTGTTATCAAATGTTGATGTATGTTTAGGACACTTTCATGTGACTCGTATTTTGATATAATATCAGTTAAATTTTAGTTCCCGATAGAAATGTCAAGGCAAAGTTTGCGTCGTTCAGAATTTGCAACGTTTCAAAATAACTGGAGATATCAGTATTTTTGGGTGTATAGTCCAATACGCTGTTTAGTCCCAAGAGGAGACACTGCTTCATGGACATGGTTTGATTTTCCAAGCACGGTTTTACCAACATGGATTATCCATTCCATTCTTTCTTGCTGGTAACAAGCAACCTCAAGAAAAACAAAACAACACACTTTGAAATAAACCTAAACATTTACATAACGTTTCAAAAATTAGTTTTGTAGTACCAGTTAAAATGATTAACCAAGAATAAAACACAATTTATTTTATTCAATGTTTGCGCGTCTGTTAAAATTGAAAATAAAAATGTTCTCCGTGTCGGGGAATCGAACCCCGGTCTCCCGCGTGACAGGCGGGGATACTCACCACTATACTAACACGGATATATGTGGTTCCGATATGAAAATGGAGGTCGATGAGGTCGGAAACAAGAAGTGGGTGCATGGCCATTTTAAGAATCAATGTCTCCTGTGACATGCAGATATACTGTATTGAAATGGTTATGCCTACGGACATGGGTTTCATTAATGACAATTTTTCAACTTAACTTGTGTTCAGTCGCTAAACAAATGTTGCATTACCGAGGAAATAGGAAGAGCGGTCCCTCCCGTGTTAGGAGAAGGTAATATCCACGGATCCCCGTGTTTCTACTGAAGTGCGTGGTAACTGCACATCGCTACTTTATAAGGAAATTTCAATTTAATGAATGCGGTGCCGTTCAGATATTGTAAATGATATCGTTGTTCGTTATTTCTCTATCCCAACCTTCCGCTGATAGGGTGCCTTAAACATGATATGGCACTTGGTGTATATAAATGAATTAATCAGCACGGAGAGTGAACATCTCCGCCAAGTCGAATTCTGTCCCAGTAATCACTCAAAAAGGTTTCGTGGCCGATTATGCACTTTGCCCCAAGAACCAGTTTTCAGCTGGTATTAAGAAACAAATATCAGCAGCGGGAGCAGGTCTTTAAAAGGAGAGAAGTGAACAAAGTGAGAAAATCTTGCAATAATTCAATCAGTCCTCCCTCTATCGTGGCTTAAACGAAACAAGGCGACGAACAAAAGCAGCTGTAGCAGCAGAAATATGAAGTCATTTTATTAGTTTTCAGAGCTTATAATTCTCAAGAGCAGTTGATATCATTATTGAAGAAAATGAAAGTATAAAAAAAACTAAATTCTCCGTGTCGGGGAATCGAACCCCGGTCTCCCGCGTGACAGGCGGGGATACTCACCACTATACTAGCACGGATCCCTGCGGTGGACGTCAAGAAAATTGAGCTCCATGAGATCAGACACATTAGGTGATCCTCATGGTTCCACTTCTCTTGTGACTCACGGACAATGCGTTACAACGGTAACGACAACTTGTTTGTATTCTTTTTCATTCCGTCACCTCTACTCAATTGCCAGATGAACAACATTATCCAAAAGAAAAGAGTGATTCAGAGACCGCCTCCTTTTAACTGTGGATTTCTGCATACAACGTGTATGTCTGTATAATAGACCCGCTGGTCAGTCATGCAAATTTAAAGGTCCTGGAACCTGAATCTGAATGCAGTTTTGTTTTGCAAGAGCCGAATAAGATAATTTGCCAAAATATGTTGTTTCTGCCCGGGCTCGAACCGGGGACCTTTCGCGTGTTAGGCGAACGTGATAACCACTACACTACAGAAACGCCTGTCAGGCCCCTACTTCATTGATTCGTCATGGCACGCGATTTCTGGATTCGGGGAAATCTTGCCCAGGCGCCAGGCATGTGTTGACCCTGCATTGGTGTATGAATGGACTAGAGCGCACAGAGGTTGCATATCTGAGCCTGTTCTTTTTTTGTCCAAGTTCATGATGCTCTCAAATGGTCTGAACAATATTAAGAATCAAAACTTTGAGACAAGACCGCGTTTTCTACTACGTATACCCAACACCAACAACCGAGACATGTCTGGTAGAGAAATGAACAAAATGGCAATATAATTATGAAATAGTGCAGCCCTTTCACCTCGGAAAAGACGAAACCGTATATATTATATACTTCAAGTCCGTCAACGAACAATACGCATATAACGAAAGAATCACACAGACAAACAGACAGGTGGTTGGAAGACGTTACAAACACGGGTGAAAATACAACCTGGGTCCAGCAGCCTTTGCTTAGAAACATCATCAGTATTGGAAATGTAAACAGCGTATGATTGAATTCGTCCTTTATTTTTATATAAAGTCGCAGCTTACAAAACATATATCAAAACATCAGCACCAGAGGCTACTTATGCCGGAAAAAAAAATACATTTACATGTTGGACCATTCCAATTGTTCAGGTATCTGCTAAATTCTGTTAAACTATGAGAGGATTTGAATCTGTTTGCTAATTAATTCATAAACTTGCTACCAACATATTTTAGAGAATCTCTGACATATTTCGAAGTGCGGAACATTGGCAAGGAGAGTGGATAGAGTTTTCTAGATCGGTTATAGTTGATAATGTAAACATACTTACAGTAGAATATTTGGTGACATCTTGTGTACAACTTTATACAGTGATGGTGGAAGTTTTCTTAACCTGTGCACATATAAAGTTAACATACCAGCTTTTGATAACAAAACTGATTCACGTGTACCTAAATCCTGATGTAAAAAACACAACCCCATAAGTTGTTATTTCTCCAATAAATAAGTGTTACTTGCACCACAGAAATGCCATATAAGTGGAAGGTATCAAATAAAATAAAAAGTTTTACAAATGCACATATACGTCCCTCATGTTCTAGGTATCTAGCTATAGGCGATGCAGGACATTAAATTGTCTACTGGCCTTTGCACATGTATCCTTAATGTGAGAATTAAAATGAAAAGCTTTGTCAAACGTAATACCAAGCAGTTTTATCGATTGTTCACATTTAATGCTAACTGCTTTGTTATCAGCTGATATAATACTAAGAACTTCAGTATCACAATAGCCCATCACAAATGCTTGACTATTTTTTTTTAGGATTTGATTGCACGTGATTAGATCCGAACCAATTTATGTATATGTTTGGCTCATCCTCAAGAGCCTTTTTAAGTTCTTCTGGTGTTAAGGTGTTATAACAAAAAGTGTTATCATCAGCATAATTGTGCATGACGGCTCTTTTCATTACAAAGAAAATATCAATGATGAATGTGTAAAAAAAGATTAGGTCCTAGTATGGACCCTTGTGGTATGCCTTTAACAGCATTCATCAAGGTGCTATCAGTCACCATTTTTAACCATTTGTCTTCTTTCGGACAGACAGCTACCTATCATCATGACCGCTTTGTTTGACCATTTATAGGCATCAAGTTTTGCTAAAGAAGATCATGTGGCATTGCGTCGAAAGCCTTGCATAGATCCACTTGGGTGGTTCCAACCAGATGGCCCTTATCCAAAGCTGAAAATCAGTCCTCCACCAAATTCTACAATGGCTACCATGTAAAGTATTATTAAAATAGCAGTACATTTTAAAAAATTTTGGACATTGATGGTCTATAATTAGCAATAGTAAGTCTATATCCTTCCTTCCGGTAAACATGTGTGACAACTGCTTTTAAGCATATATAATAAAATATACATTGATCAATGCATTGATTGATAATACTTGTCACCGCGACTGATAATACAGATGCACCAAGCTTGAAAAGTTTTGGTGGATAATTATCCGATCCTGTAGCTTTTCTCCTATTTAGCCGTGATAGTAAGAGCTCTGCAGTCTCTGGTGTTACATAGGAAATTGATTTTCAGGCACCTGTTGTTATCAAATGTTGATGTATGTTTAGGACACTTTCATGTGACTCGTATTTTGATATAATATCAGTTAAATTTTAGTTCCCGATAGAAATGTCAAGGCAAAGTTTGCGTCGTTCAGAATTTGCAACGTTTCAAAATAACTGGAGATATCAGTATTTTTGGGTGTATAGTCCAATACGCTGTTTAGTCCCAAGAGGAGACACTGCTTCATGGACATGGTTTGATTTTCCAAGCACGGTTTTACCAACATGGATTATACATTCCATTCTTTCTTGCTGGTAACAAGCAACCTCAAGAAAAACAAAACAACACACTTTGAAATAAACCTAAACATTTACATAACGTTTCAAAAATTAGTTTTGTAGTACCAGTTAAAATGATTAACCAAGAATAAAACACAATTTATTTTATTCAATGTTTGCGCGTCTGTTAAAATTGAAAATAAAAATGTTCTCCGTGTCGGGGAATCGAACCCCGGTCTCCCGCGTGACAGGCGGGGATACTCACCACTATACTAACACGGATATATGTGGTTCCGATATGAAAATGGAGGTCGATGAGGTCGGAAACAAGAAGTGGGTGCATGGCCATTTTAAGAATCAATGTCTCCTGTGACATGCAGATATACTGTATTGAAATGGTTATGCCTACGGACATGGGTTTCATTAATGACAATTTTTCAACTTAACTTGTGTTCAGTCGCTAAACAAATGTTGCATTACCGAGGAAATAGGAAGAGCGGTCCCTCCCGTGTTAGGAGAAGGTAATATCCACGGATCCCCGTGTTTCTACTGAAGTGCGTGGTAACTGCACATCGCTACTTTATAAGGAAATTTCAATTTAATGAATGCGGTGCCGTTCAGATATTGTAAATGATATCGTTGTTCGTTATTTCTCTATCCCAACCTTCCGCTGATAGGGTGCCTTAAACATGATATGGCACTTGGTGTATATAAATGAATTAATCAGCACGGAGAGTGAACATCTCCGCCAAGTCGAATTCTGTCCCAGTAATCACTCAAAAAGGTTTCGTGGCCGATTATGCACTTTGCCCCAAGAACCAGTTTTCAGCTGGTATTAAGAAACAAATATCAGCAGCGGGAGCAGGTCTTTAAAAGGAGAGAAGTGAACAAAGTGAGAAAATCTTGCAATAATTCAATCAGTCCTCCCTCTATCGTGCCTAAATCGAAACAAGGCGACGAACAAAAGCAGCTGTAGCAGCAGAAATATGAAGTCATTTTATTAGTTTTCAGAGCTTATAATTCTCAAGAGCAGTTGATATCATTATTGAAGAAAATGAAAGTATAAAAAAAACTAAATTCTCCGTGTCGGGGAATCGAACCCCGGTCTCCCGCGTGACAGGCGGGGATACTCACCACTATACTAACACGGATCCCTGCGGTGGATGTCAAGAAAATTGAGCTCCATGAGATCAGACACATTAGGTGATCCTCATGGTTCCACTTCTCTTGTGACTCACGGACAATGCGTTACAACGGTAACGACAACTTGTTTGTATTCTTTTTCATTCCGTCACCTCTACTCAATTGCCAGATGAACAACATTATCCAAAAGAAAAGAGTGATTCAGAGACCGCCTCCTTTTAACTGTGGATTTCTGCATACAACGTGTATGTCTGTATAATAGACCCGCTGGTCAGTCATGCAAATTTAAAGGTCCTGGAACCTGAATCAGAATGCAGTTTTGTTTTGCAAGAGCCGAATAAGATAATTTGCCAAAATATGTTGTTTCTGCCCGGGCTCGAACCGGGGACCTTTCGCGTGTTAGGCGAACGTGATAACCACTACACTACAGAAACGCCTGTCAGGCCCCTACTTCATTGATTCGTCATGGCACGCGATTTCTGGATTCGGGGAAATCTTGCCCAGGCGCCAGGCATGTGTTGACCCTGCATTGGTGTATGAATGGACTAGAGCGCACAGAGGTTGCATATCTGAGCCTGTTCTTTTTTTGTCCAAGTTCATGATGCTCTCAAATGGTCTGAACAATATTAAGAATCAATACTTTGAGACAAGACCGCGTTTTCTACTACGTATACCCAACACCAACAACCGAGACATGTCTGGTAGAGAAATGAACAAAATGGCAATATAATTATGAAATAGTGCAGCCCTTTCACCTCGGAAAAGACGAAACCGTATATATTATATGCTTCAAGTCCGTCAACGAACAATACGCATATAACGAAAGAATCACACAGACAAACAGACAGGTGGTTGGAAGACGTTACAAACACGGGTGAAAATACAACCTGGGTCCAGCAGCCTTTGCTTAGAAACATCATCAGTATTGGAAATGTAAACAGCGTATGATTGAATTCGTCCTTTATTTTTATATAAAGTCGCAGCTTACAAAACATATATCAAAACATCAGCACCAGAGGCTACTTATGCCGGAAAAAAAATACATTTACATGTTGGACCATTCCAATTGTTCAGGTATCTGCTAAATTCTGTTAAACTATGAGAGGATTTGAATCTGTTTGCTAATTAATTCATAAACTTGCTACCAACATATTTTAGAGAATCTCTGACATATTTCGAAGTGCGGAACATTGGCAAGGAGAGTGGATAGAGTTTTCTAGATCGGTTATAGTTGATAATGTAAACATACTTACAGTAGAATATTTGGTGACATCTTGTGTACAACTTTATACAGTGATGGTGGAAGTTTTCTTAACCTGTGCACATATAAAGTTAACATACCAGCTTTTGATAACAAAACTGATTCACGTGTACCTAAATCCTGATGTAAAAAACACAACCCCATAAGTTGTTATTTCTCCAATAAATAAGTGTTACTTGCACCACAGAAATGCCATATAAGTGGAAGGTATCAAATAAAATAAAAAGTTTTACAAATGCACATATACGTCCCTCATGTTCTAGGTATCTAGCTATAGGCGATGCAGGACATTAAATTGTCTACTGGCCTTTGCACATGTATCCTTAATGTGAGAATTAAAATGAAAAGCTTTGTCAAACGTAATACCAAGCAGTTTTATCGATTGTTCACATTTAATGCTAACTGCTTTGTTATCAGCTGATATAATACTAAGAACTTCAGTATCACAATAGCCCATCACAAATGCTTGACTATTTTTTTTTAGGATTTGATTGCACGTGATTAGATCCGAACCAATTTATGTATATGTTTGGCTCATCCTCAAGAGCCTTTTTAAGTTCTTCTGGTGTTAAGGTGTTATAACAAAAAGTGTTATCATCAGCATAATTGTGCATGACGGCTCTTTTCATTACAAAGAAAATATCAATGATGAATGTGTAAAAAAAGATTAGGTCCTAGTATGGACCCTTGTGGTATGCCTTTAACAGCATTCATCAAGGTGCTATCAGTCACCATTTTTAACCATTTGTCTTCTTTCGGACAGACAGCTACCTATCATCATGACCGCTTTGTTTGACCATTTATAGGCATCAAGTTTTGCTAAAGAAGATCATGTGGCATTGCGTCGAAAGCCTTGCATAGATCCACTTGGGTGGTTCCCACCAGATGGCCCTTATCCAAAGCTGAAAATCAGTCCTCCACCAAATTCTACAATGGCTACCATGTAAAGTATTATTAAAATAGCAGTACATTTTAAAAAATTTTGGACATTGATGGTCTATAATTAGCAATAGTAAGTCTATATCCTTCCTTCCGGTAAACATGTGTGACAACTGCTTTTAAGCATATATAATAAAATATACATTGATCAATGCATTGATTGATAATACTTGTCACCGCGACTGATAATACAGATGCACCAAGCTTGAAAAGTTTTGGTGGATAATTATCCGATCCTGTAGCTTTTCTCCTATTTAGCCGTGATAGTAAGAGCTCTGCAGTCTCTGGTGTTACATAGGAAATTGATTTTCAGGCACCTGTTGTTATCAAATGTTGATGTATGTTTAGGACACTTTCATGTGACTCGTATTTTGATATAATATCAGTTAAATTTTAGTTCCCGATAGAAATGTCAAGGCAAAGTTTGCGTCGTTCAGAATTTGCAACGTTTCAAAATAACTGGAGATATCAGTATTTTTGGGTGTATAGTCCAATACGCTGTTTAGTCCCAAGAGGAGACACTGCTTCATGGACATGGTTTGATTTTCCAAGCACGGTTTTACCAACATGGATTATACATTCCATTCTTTCTTGCTGGTAACAAGCAACCTCAAGAAAAACAAAACAACACACTTTGAAATAAACCTAAACATTTACATAACGTTTCAAAAATTAGTTTTGTAGTACCAGTTAAAATGATTAACCAAGAATAAAACACAATTTATTTTATTCAATGTTTGCGCGTCTGTTAAAATTGAAAATAAAAATGTTCTCCGTGTCGGGGAATCGAACCCCGGTCTCCCGCGTGACAGGCGGGGATACTCACCACTATACTAACACGGATATATGTGGTTCCGATATGAAAATGGAGGTCGATGAGGTCGGAAACAAGAAGTGGGTGCATGGCCATTTTAAGAATCAATGTCTCCTGTGACATGCAGATATACTGTATTGAAATGGTTATGCCTACGGACATGGGTTTCATTAATGACAATTTTTCAACTTAACTTGTGTTCAGTCGCTAAACAAATGTTGCATTACCGAGGAAATAGGAAGAGCGGTCCCTCCCGTGTTAGGAGAAGGTAATATCCACGGATCCCCGTGTTTCTACTGAAGTGCGTGGTAACTGCACATCGCTACTTTATAAGGAAATTTCAATTTAATGAATGCGGTGCCGTTCAGATATTGTAAATGATATCGTTGTTCGTTATTTCTCTATCCCAACCTTCCGCTGATAGGGTGCCTTAAACATGATATGGCACTTGGTGTATATAAATGAATTAATCAGCACGGAGAGTGAACATCTCCGCCAGGTCGAATTCTGTCCCAGTAATCACTCAAAAAGGTTTCGTGGCCGATTATGCACTTTGCCCCAAGAACCAGTTTTCAGCTGGTATTAAGAAACAAATATCAGCAGCGGGAGCAGGTCTTTAAAAGGAGAGAAGTGAACAAAGTGAGAAAATCTTGCAATAATTCAATCAGTCCTCCCTCTATCGTGCCTAAAACGAAACAAGGCGACGAACAAAAGCAGCTGTAGCAGCAGAAATATGAAGTCATTTTATTAGTTTTCAGAGCTTATAATTCTCAAGAGCAGTTGATATCATTATTGAAGAAAATGAAAGTATAAAAAAAACTAAATTCTCCGTGTCGGGGAATCGAACCCCGGTCTCCCGCGTGACAGGCGGGGATACTCACCACTATACTAACACGGATCCCTGCGGTGGACGTCAAGAAAATTGAGCTCCATGAGATCAGACACATTAGGTGATCCTCATGGTTCCACTTCTCTTGTGACTCACGGACAATGCGTTACAACGGTAACGACAACTTGTTTGTATTCTTTTTCATTCCGTCACCTCTACTCAATTGCCAGATGAACAACATTATCCAAAAGAAAAGAGTGATTCAGAGACCGCCTCCTTTTAACTGTGGATTTCTGCATACAACGTGTATGTCTGTATAATAGACCCGCTGGTCAGTCATGCAAATTTAAAGGTCCTGGAACCTGAATCAGAATGCAGTTTTGTTTTGCAAGAGCCGAATAAGATAATTTGCCAAAATATGTTGTTTCTGCCCGGGCTCGAACCGGGGACCTTTCGCGTGTTAGGCGAACGTGATAACCACTACACTACAGAAACGCCTGTCAGGCCCCTACTTCATTGATTCGTCATGGCACGCGATTTCTGGATTCGGGGAAATCTTGCCCAGGCGCCAGGCATGTGTTGACCCTGCATTGGTGTATGAATGGACTAGAGCGCACAGAGGTTGCATATCTGAGCCTGTTCTTTTTTTGTCCAAGTTCATGATGCTCTCAAATGGTCTGAACAATATTAAGAATCAATACTTTGAGACAAGACCGCGTTTTCTACTACGTATACCCAACACCAACAACCGAGACATGTCTGGTAGAGAAATGAACAAAATGGCAATATAATTATGAAATAGTGCAGCCCTTTCACCTCGGAAAAGACGAAACCGTATATATTATATGCTTCAAGTCCGTCAACGAACAATACGCATATAACGAAAGAATCACACAGACAAACAGACAGGTGGTTGGAAGACGTTACAAACACGGGTGAAAATACAACCTGGGTCCAGCAGCCTTTGCTTAGAAACATCATCAGTATTGGAAATGTAAACAGCGTATGATTGAATTCGTCCTTTATTTTTATATAAAGTCGCAGCTTACAAAACATATATCAAAACATCAGCACCAGAGGCTACTTATGCCGGAAAAAAAATACATTTACATGTTGGACCATTCCAATTGTTCAGGTATCTGCTAAATTCTGTTAAACTATGAGAGGATTTGAATCTGTTTGCTAATTAATTCATAAACTTGCTACCAACATATTTTAGAGAATCTCTGACATATTTCGAAGTGCGGAACATTGGCAAGGAGAGTGGATAGAGTTTTCTAGATCGGTTATAGTTGATAATGTAAACATACTTACAGTAGAATATTTGGTGACATCTTGTGTACAACTTTATACAGTGATGGTGGAAGTTTTCTTAACCTGTGCACATATAAAGTTAACATACCAGCTTTTGATAACAAAACTGATTCACGTGTACCTAAATCCTGATGTAAAAAACACAACCCCATAAGTTGTTATTTCTCCAATAAATAAGTGTTACTTGCACCACAGAAATGCCATATAAGTGGAAGGTATCAAATAAAATAAAAAGTTTTACAAATGCACATATACGTCCCTCATGTTCTAGGTATCTAGCTATAGGCGATGCAGGACATTAAATTGTCTACTGGCCTTTGCACATGTATCCTTAATGTGAGAATTAAAATGAAAAGCTTTGTCAAACGTAATACCAAGCAGTTTTATCGATTGTTCACATTTAATGCTAACTGCTTTGTTATCAGCTGATATAATACTAAGAACTTCAGTATCACAATAGCCCATCACAAATGCTTGACTATTTTTTTTTAGGATTTGATTGCACGTGATTAGATCCGAACCAATTTATGTATATGTTTGGCTCATCCTCAAGAGCCTTTTTAAGTTCTTCTGGTGTTAAGGTGTTATAACAAAAAGTGTTATCATCAGCATAATTGTGCATGACGGCTCTTTTCATTACAAAGAAAATATCAATGATGAATGTGTAAAAAAAGATTAGGTCCTAGTATGGACCCTTGTGGTATGCCTTTAACAGCATTCATCAAGGTGCTATCAGTCACCATTTTTAACCATTTGTCTTCTTTCGGACAGACAGCTACCTATCATCATGACCGCTTTGTTTGACCATTTATAGGCATCAAGTTTTGCTAAAGAAGATCATGTGGCATTGCGTCGAAAGCCTTGCATAGATCCACTTGGGTGGTTCCCACCAGATGGCCCTTATCCAAAGCTGAAAATCAGTCCTCCACCAAATTCTACAATGGCTACCATGTAAAGTATTATTAAAATAGCAGTACATTTTAAAAAATTTTGGACATTGATGGTCTATAATTAGCAATAGTAAGTCTATATCCTTCCTTCCGGTAAACATGTGTGACAACTGCTTTTAAGCATATATAATAAAATATACATTGATCAATGCATTGATTGATAATACTTGTCACCGCGACTGATAATACAGATGCACCAAGCTTGAAAAGTTTTGGTGGATAATTATCCGATCCTGTAGCTTTTCTCCTATTTAGCCGTGATAGTAAGAGCTCTGCAGTCTCTGGTGTTACATAGGAAATTGATTTTCAGGCACCTGTTGTTATCAAATGTTGATGTATGTTTAGGACACTTTCATGTGACTCGTATTTTGATATAATATCAGTTAAATTTTAGTTCCCGATAGAAATGTCAAGGCAAAGTTTGCGTCGTTCAGAATTTGCAACGTTTCAAAATAACTGGAGATATCAGTATTTTTGGGTGTATAGTCCAATACGCTGTTTAGTCCCAAGAGGAGACACTGCTTCATGGACATGGTTTGATTTTCCAAGCACGGTTTTACCAACATGGATTATACATTCCATTCTTTCTTGCTGGTAACAAGCAACCTCAAGAAAAACAAAACAACACACTTTGAAATAAACCTAAACATTTACATAACGTTTCAAAAATTAGTTTTGTAGTACCAGTTAAAATGATTAACCAAGAATAAAACACAATTTATTTTATTCAATGTTTGCGCGTCTGTTAAAATTGAAAATAAAAATGTTCTCCGTGTCGGGGAATCGAACCCCGGTCTCCCGCGTGACAGGCGGGGATACTCACCACTATACTAACACGGATATATGTGGTTCCGATATGAAAATGGAGGTCGATGAGGTCGGAAACAAGAAGTGGGTGCATGGCCATTTTAAGAATCAATGTCTCCTGTGACATGCAGATATACTGTATTGAAATGGTTATGCCTACGGACATGGGTTTCATTAATGACAATTTTTCAACTTAACTTGTGTTCAGTCGCTAAACAAATGTTGCATTACCGAGGAAATAGGAAGAGCGGTCCCTCCCGTGTTAGGAGAAGGTAATATCCACGGATCCCCGTGTTTCTACTGAAGTGCGTGGTAACTGCACATCGCTACTTTATAAGGAAATTTCAATTTAATGAATGCGGTGCCGTTCAGATATTGTAAATGATATCGTTGTTCGTTATTTCTCTATCCCAACCTTCCGCTGATAGGGTGCCTTAAACATGATATGGCACTTGGTGTATATAAATGAATTAATCAGCACGGAGAGTGAACATCTCCGCCAGGTCGAATTCTGTCCCAGTAATCACTCAAAAAGGTTTCGTGGCCGATTATGCACTTTGCCCCAAGAACCAGTTTTCAGCTGGTATTAAGAAACAAATATCAGCAGCGGGAGCAGGTCTTTAAAAGGAGAGAAGTGAACAAAGTGAGAAAATCTTGCAATAATTCAATCAGTCCTCCCTCTATCGTGCCTAAAACGAAACAAGGCGACGAACAAAAGCAGCTGTAGCAGCAGAAATATGAAGTCATTTTATTAGTTTTCAGAGCTTATAATTCTCAAGAGCAGTTGATATCATTATTGAAGAAAATGAAAGTATAAAAAAAACTAAATTCTCCGTGTCGGGGAATCGAACCCCGGTCTCCCGCGTGACAGGCGGGGATACTCACCACTATACTAACACGGATCCCTGCGGTGGACGTCAAGAAAATTGAGCTCCATGAGATCAGACACATTAGGTGATCCTCATGGTTCCACTTCTCTTGTGACTCACGGACAATGCGTTACAACGGTAACGACAACTTGTTTGTATTCTTTTTCATTCCGTCACCTCTACTCAATTGCCAGATGAACAACATTATCCAAAAGAAAAGAGTGATTCAGAGACCGCCTCCTTTTAACTGTGGATTTCTGCATACAACGTGTATGTCTGTATAATAGACCCGCTGGTCAGTCATGCAAATTTAAAGGTCCTGGAACCTGAATCAGAATGCAGTTTTGTTTTGCAAGAGCCGAATAAGATAATTTGCCAAAATATGTTGTTTCTGCCCGGGCTCGAACCGGGGACCTTTCGCGTGTTAGGCGAACGTGATAACCACTACACTACGGAAACGCCTGTCAGGCCCCTACTTCATTGATTCGTCATGGCACGCGATTTCTGGATTCGGGGAAATCTTGCCCAGGCGCCAGGCATGTGTTGACCCTGCATTGGTGTATGAATGGACTAGAGCGCACAGAGGTTGCATATCTGAGCCTGTTCTTTTTTTGTCCAAGTTCATGATGCTCTCAAATGGTCTGAACAATATTAAGAATCAATACTTTGAGACAAGACCGCGTTTTCTACTAGGCCTACATATACCCAACACCAACAACCGAGACATGTCTGGTAGAGAAATGAACAAAATGGCAATATAATTATGAAATAGTGCAGCCCTTTTACCTCGGAAAAGACGAAACCGTATATATTATATACTTCAAGTCCGTCAACGAACAATACGCATACAGCGAAAGAATCACACAGACAAACAGACAGGTGGTTGGAAGACGTTACAAACACGGGTGAAAATACAACCTGGGTCCAGCAGCGTTTGCTTAGAAACATCATCAGTATTGGAAATGTAAACAGCGTATGATTGAATTCGTCCTTTATTTTCCGGCACGGGTGGTCAGCTGGTTCTGTGGTGTAGTGGTTATCACGTCTGCTTTACACGCAGAAGGTCACGAGTTCGAACCTCGTCAGAACCTCTTTTTGCTGCTTTCGTGAATTTATTCTCCAACCGGCAATGACCTGAACGGGAAGGGCGACACCCAATTAAAAGTGTCGGGAAAATGGACAGCAGATTCAAAAACGACAAGCAGACAACTATACTTTTAGACTGCACGTGCGTATGTAACTCAACTAGATTTATATAAAGTCGCAGCTTACAAAACATATATCAAAACATCAGCACCAGAGGCTACTTATGCCGAATAAAAGAAAACAAGTGTAGTGTTTAACATATTAAGAAAGTTAAGTAATACAGCATGATGTAAGTAATAGTGATGATGACAATGGTCATGAATATATATGCAAATACAGAAACACACAGCGAAAATCATGATAAAGGGTTAGTCATGGTATATTTACAACAACAAAAATACATTTACATGTTGGACCATTCCAATTGTTCAGGTATCTGCTAAATTCTGTTCAACTATGAGAGGATTTGAATCTATTTGCTAATTAATTCATAAACTTGCTACCAACATATTTTAGAGAATCTCTGACATATTTCGAAGTGCGGAACATTGGCAAGGAGAGTGGATAGAGTTTTCTAGATCGGTTATAGTTGATAATGTAAACATACTTACAATAGAATATTTGGTGACATCTTGTGTACAACTTTATACAGTGATGGTGGAAGTTTTCTTATCCTGTGCACATATAAAGTTAACATACCAGCTTTTGATAACAAAACTGATTCACGTGTACTTAAATCCTGATATAAAAAACACAACCCCATAAGTTGTAATTTCTCCAATAAATAAGTGTTACTTGCACCACAGAAATGCCATATAAGTGGAAGGTATAAAATAAAATAAAAAGTTTTACAAATGCACATATACGTCCCTCAGGTTCTAGGTATCTAGCTATAGGCGATGCAGAACATTAAATTGTCTACTGGCCTTTGCACATGTATCCTTAATGTGAGAATTAAAATGGAAAGCTTTGTCAAACGTAATACCAAGCAGTTTTATCGATTGTTCACATTTAATGCTAACTGCTTTGTTATCAGCTGATATAATACTAAGAACTTCAGTATCACAATAGCCCATCATAAATGCTTGACTATTTTTTTTAGGATTTGATTGCACATGATTAGATCCGAACCAATTTTTGAATATGTTTGACTCATCCTCAAGAGCCTTTTTAAGTTCTTCTGGTGTTTGGGTGTTATAACACAAAGTGTTATCATCAGCATAATTGTGCATGACGGCTCTTTTCATTACAAAGAAAATATCATTGATGAATGTGTAAAAAAAGATTAGGTCCTAGTATGGACCCTTGTGGTATGCCTTTAACAGCATTCATCCAGGTGCTATCAGTCACCATTTTTAACCATTTGTCTTCTTTCGGACAGACAGCTTTGCTAAAGAAGATCATGTGGCATTGCGTCGAAAGCCTTGGATAGATCCACTAGGGTGGTTCCAACCAGATGGCCCTTATCCAAAGCTGAACGTCAGTCCTCCACCAAATTCTACAATGGCTACCATGTAAAGTATTATTAAAATAGCAGTACATTTAAAAACATTTTGGACATTGATGGTCTATAATTAGCAAAAGTAAGTCTATATCCTTCCTTCCGGTAAACATGTGTGACAACTGCTTATAAGCATATATAATAAAATATACATTGTTCAATGCATTGATTGATAATACTTGTCAGCGCGACTGATAATACAGATGCACCAAGCTTGAAAAGTTTTGGTGGATAATTATCCGATCCTGTAGCTTTTCTCCTATTTAGCCATGATAGTAAGAGCTCTGCAGTCTCTGGTGTTACATAGGAAATTGATTTTCAGGCGCCTGTTGTTATCAAATGTTGATGTATGTTTAGGACACTTTCATGTGACTCGTATTTTGATATAATATCAGTTAAATTTTAGTTCCCAATAGAAATGTCAAGGCAAAATTTGCGTCGTTCAGAATTAGCAACGTTTCAAAATAACTGGAGATATCAGTATTTTTGGGTGTATAGTCCAATACGCTGTTTAGTCCCAAGAGGAGACACTGCTTCATGGACATGGTTTGATTTTCCAAGCACGGTTTTACCAACATGGATTATCCATTCTATTCTTTCTTGCTGGTAACAAGCAACATCAAGAAAAACAAAACAACACACTTTGAAATAAACCTATACATTTACATACCGTTTCAAAAATTATTTTTGTAGTACCAGTTAAAATGATTAACCAAGAATAAAACACAATTTATTTTATTCAATGTTTGCGCGTCTGTTAAAATTGAAAATAAAAATGTTCTCCGTGTCGGGGAATCGAACCCCGGTCTCCCGCGTGACAGGCGGGGATACTCACCACTATACTAACACGGATACATGTGGTTCCGATATGAAAATGGAGGTCGATTAGGTCGGAAACAAGAAGTGGGTGCATGGCCATTTTAAGAATCAGTGTCTCCTGTGACATGTAGTTATACTGTATTGAAATGGTTATGCCTACGGACATGGGTTTCATTAATGACAATTTTTAAACATAACTTGTGTTCAGTCGCTAAACAAATGTTGCATTACCGGGGAAATAGGAAGAGCCGTCTTTCCCGTGTTAGGAGAAGGTATAATATCCACGGCTCCCCGTGTTTCTACTGAAGTGCGTGGTAACTGCACATCGATACTTTATAAGGAAATTTCAATTTAATGAATGCGTTGCCGTTCAGATATTGTAAATGATATCGTTGTTCTTTATTTCTCTATCCCAACCTTCCGCTGAAAGGGTGCCTTAAACATGATATGGCACTTGGTGTATAAATGAATTAATCAGCACGGAGAGTGAACATCTCCGCCAGGTCGAAAACTGTCCCAGTAATCACTCAAAAAGGTTTCGTGGCCGATTATGCACTTTGCCCCAAGAACCAGTTTTCAGCTGGTATTAAGAATCAAATATCTGCAGCGGGAGCAGGTCTTTAAAAGTAGAGAAGTGAACAAAGTGAGAAAATCTTGCAATAATTCAATCAGTCCTCCCTCTATCGTGCCTAAAACGAAACAAGGCGACGAACAAAAGCAGCTGTAGCAGCAGAAATATGAAGTCATTTTATTAGTTTTCAGAGCTTATAATTCTCAAGAGCAGTTGATATCATTATTGAAGAAAATGAAAATATAAAAAAAATTAATTTCTCCGTGTCGGGGAATCGAACCCCGGTCTCCCGCGTGACAGGCGGGGATACTCTCCACTATACTAACACGGATCCCTGCGGTGGACGTCAAGAAAATTGAGCTCCATGAGATCAGACACATTAGGTGATCCTCATGGTTCCACTTCTCTTGTGACTCACGGACAATGCGTTACAACGGTAACGACAACTTGTTTGTATTCCTTTTCATTCCGTCACCTCTACTCAATTGCCAGATGAACAACATTATCCAAAAGAAAAGAGTGATTCAGAGACCGCCTCCTTTTAACTGTGGATTTCTGCATACAACGGCATGTCTGTATAACAGACCCGCTGGTCAGTCATGCAAAGTTAAAGGTCCTGGAACCTGAATCAGAATGCAGTTTTGTTTTGCAAGAGCCGAATATGAAATTTTCCCAAAATGTGTTGTTTATGCCCGGGCTCGAACCGGGGACCTTTCGCGTGTTAGGCGAACGTGATAACCACTACACTACAGAAACGCCTGTTAGCCCCCTACTTCATTGATCCGTGATGGCACGCGATTTCTGGATTCGGGGAAATCTTGCCCAGGCGCCAGGCATGTGATGACCCTGCATTGGTGTATGAATGGACTAGAGCGCACAGAGGTTGCATATCTCAGCCTGGTCTTTTTTTTGTCCAAGTTCATGATGCTCTCAAATGGTCTGAACAATATTAAGAATCAATACTTTGAGACAAGACCGCGTTTCTACTAGGCCTACATATACCCAACACCAACAACCGAGACATGTCTGGTAGAGAAATGAACAAAATGGCAATATAATTATGAAATAGTGTAGCCCTTTTACCTCGGAAATGACGAAACCGTATATATTATTACTTCAAGTTCGTCAACGAACAATACGCATACAGCGAAAGAATCACACAGACAAACAGACAGGTGGTTGGAAGACGTTACAAACACGGGTGAAAATACAACCTGGGTCCAGCAGCGTTTGCTTAGAAACATCATCAGTTTTGGAAATGTAAACAGCGTATGATTGAATTCGTCCTTTATTTTACGGCACGGGTGGTCAGCTGGTTCTGTGGTGTAGTGGTTATCACGTCTGCTTTACACGCAGAAGGTCACGAGTTCGAACCTCGTCAGAACCCCTTTTTGCTGCTTTCGTGAATTTATTCTCCAACCGGCAATGACCTGAACGGGAAGGGCGACACCCAATTAAAAGTGTCGGGAAAATGGACAGCAGATTCAAAAACGACAAGCAGACAACTATACTTTTAGACTGCACGTGCGTATGTAACTCAACTAGATTTATATAAAGTCGCAGCTTACAAAACATATATCAAAACATCAGCACCAGAGGCTACTTATGCCGAATAAAAGAAAATAAGTGTAGTGTTTAACATATTAAGAAAGTTAAGTAATACAGCATGATGTAAGTAATAGTGATGATGACAATGGTCATGAATATATATGCAAATACAGAAACACAGCGAAAATCATGATAAAGGGTTAGTCATGGTATATTTACAACAACAAAAATACATTTACATGTTGGACCATTCCAATTGTTCAGGTATCTGCTAAATTCTGTTCAACCATGAGAGGATTTGAATCTATTTGCTAATTAATTCATAAACTTGCTACCAACATATTTTAGAGAATCTCTGACATATTTCGAAGTGCGGAACATTGGCAAGGAGAGTGGATAGAGTTTTCTAGATCGGTTATAGTTGATAATGTAAACATACTTACAATAGAATATTTGGTGACATCTTGTGTACAACTTTATACAGTGATGGTGGAAGTTTTCTTATCCTGTGCACATATAAAGTTAACATACCAGCTTTTGATAACAAAACTGATTCACGTGTACTTAAATCCTGATATAAAAAACACAACCCCATAAGTTGTAATTTCTCCAATAAATAAGTGTTACTTGCACCACAGAAATGCCATATAAGTGGAAGGTATAAAATAAAATAAAAAGTTTTACAAATGCACATATACGTCCCTCAGGTTCTAGGTATCTAGCTATAGGCGATGCAGAACATTAAATTGTCTACTGGCCTTTGCACATGTATCCTTAATGTGAGAATTAAAATGGAAAGCTTTGTCAAACGTAATACCAAGCAGTTTTATCGATTGTTCACATTTAATGCTAACTGCTTTGTTATCAGCTGATATAATACTAAGAACTTCAGTATCACAATAGCCCATCATAAATGCTTGACTATTTTTTTTAGGATTTGATTGCACATGATTAGATCCGAACCAATTTTTGAATATGTTTGACTCATCCTAAAGAGCCTTTTTAAGTTCTTCTGGTGTTTGGGTGTTATAACACAAAGTGTTATCATCAGCATAATTGTGCATGACGGCTCTTTTCATTACAAAGAAAATATCATTGATGAATGTGTAAAAAAAGATTAGGTCCTAGTATGGACCCTTGTGGTATGCCTTTAACAGCATTCATCCAGGTGCTATCAGTCACCATTTTTAACCATTTGTCTTCTTTCGGACAGACAGCTTTGCTAAAGAAGATCATGTGGCATTGCGTCGAAAGCCTTGGATAGATCCACTAGGGTGGTTCCAACCAGATGGCCCTTATCCAAAGCTGAACGTCAGTCCTCCACCAAATTCTACAATGGCTACCATGTAAAGTATTATTAAAATAGCAGTACATTTAAAAACATTTTGGACATTGATGGTCTATAATTAGCAAAAGTAAGTCTATATCCTTCCTTCCGGTAAACATGTGTGACAACTGCTTATAAGCATATATAATAAAATATACATTGTTCAATGCATTGATTGATAATACTTGTCAGCGCGACTGATAATACAGATGCACCAAGCTTGAAAAGTTTTGGTGGATAATTATCCGATCCTGTAGTTTTTCTCCTATTTAGCCATGATAGTAAGAGCTCTGCAGTCTCTGGTGTTACATAGGAAATTGATTTTCAGGCGCCTGTTGTTATCAAATGTTGATGTATGTTTAGGACACTTTCATGTGACTCGTATTTTGATATAATATCAGTTAAATTTTAGTTCCCAATAGAAATGTCAAGGCAAAATTTGCGTCGTTCAGAATTAGCAACGTTTCAAAATAACTGGAGATATCAGTATTTTTGGGTGTATAGTCCAATACGCTGTTTAGTCCCAAGAGGAGACACTGCTTCATGGACATGGTTTGATTTTCCAAGCACGGTTTTACCAACATGGATTATCCATTCTATTCTTTCTTGCTGGTAACAAGCAACCTCAAGAAAAACAAAACAACACACTTTGAAATAAACCTAAACATTTACATAACGTTTCAAAAATTATTTTTGTAGTACCAGTTAAAATGATTAACCAAGAATAAAACACAATTTATTTTATTCAATGTTTGCGCGTCTGTTAAAATTGAAAATAAAAATGTTCTCCGTGTCGGGGAATCGAACCCCGGTCTCCCGCGTGACAGGCGGGGATACTCACCACTATACTAACACGGATACATGTGGTTCCTATATGAAAATGGAGGTCGATTAGGTCGGAAACAAGAAGTGGGTGCATGGCCATTTTAAGAATCAGTGTCTCCTGTGACATGCAGTTATACTGTATTGAAATGGTTATGCCTACGGACATGGGTTTCATTAATGACAATTTTTAAACATAACTTGTGTTCAGTCGCTAAACAAATGTTGCATTACCGGGGAAATAGGAAGAGCCGTCTTTCCCGTGTTAGGAGAAGGTATAATATCCACGGCTCCCCGTGTTTCTACTGAAGTGCGTGGTAACTGCACATCGATACTTTATAAGGAAATTTCAATTTAATGAATGCGTTGCCGTTCAGATATTGTAAATGATATCGTTGTTCTTTATTTCTCTATCCCAACCTTCCGCTGATAGGGTGCCTTAAACATGATATGGCACTTGGTGTATAAATGAATTAATCAGCACGGAGAGTGAACATCTCCGCCAGGTCGAAAACTGTCCCAGTAATCACTCAAAAAGGTTTCGTGGCCGATTATGCACTTTGCCCCAAGAACCAGTTTTCAGCTGGTATTAAGAATCAAATATCTGCAGCGGGAGCAGGTCTTTAAAAGGAGAGAAGTGAACAAAGTGAGAAAATCTTGCAATAATTCAATCAGTCCTCCCTCTATCGTGCCTAAAACGAAACAAGGCGACGAACAAAAGCAGCTGTAGCAGCAGAAATATGAAGTCATTTTATTAGTTTTCAGAGCTTATAATTCTCAAGAGCAGTTGATATCATTATTGAAGAAAATGAAAATATAAAAAAAATTAATTTCTCCGTGTCGGGGAATCGAACCCCGGTCTCCCGCGTGACAGGCGGGGATACTCACCACTATACTAACACGGATCCCGGCGGTGGACGCCAAGAAAATTGAGCTCCATGAGATCAGACACCTTAGGTGACCTCATGGTTCCACTTCTCTTGTGACTCACGGACAATGCGTAACAACGGTAACGACAACTTGTTTGTATTCTTTTTCATTCCGTCACCTCTACTCAATTGCCAGATGAACAACATTATCCAAAAGAAAAGAGTGATTCAGAGACCGCCTCCTTTTAACTGTGGATTTCTGCATACAACGGCATGTCTGTATAACAGACCCGCTGGTCAGTCATGCAAAGTTAAAGGTCCTGGAACCTGAATCAGAATGCAGTTTTGTTTTGCAAGAGCCGAATATGATAATTTGCCAAAATATGTTGTTTCTGCCCGGGCTCGAACCGGGGACCTTTCGCGTGTTAGGCGAACGTGATAACCACTACATTACAGAAACGCCTTTTAGGCCCCTACTTCATTGATCCGTCATGGCACGCGATTTCTGGATTCGGGGAAATCTTGCCCAGGCGCCAGGCATGTGATGACCCTGCATTGGTGTATGAATGGACTAGAGCGCACAGAGGTTGCATATCTGAGCCTGGTCTTTTTTTTGTCCAAGTTCATGATGCTCTCAAATGGTCTGAACAATATTAAGAATCAATACTTTGAGACAAGACCGCGTTGCTACTAGGCCTACATATACCCAACACCAACAACCGAGACATGTCTGGTAGAGAAATGAACAAAATGGCAATATAATTATGAAATAGTGTAGCCCTTTTACCTCGGAAATGACGAAACCGTATATATTATATACTTCAAGTTCGTCAACGAACAATACGCATACAGCGAAAGAATCACACAGACAAACAGACAGGTGGTTGGAAGACGTTACAAACACGGGTGAAAATACAACCTGGGTCCAGCAGCGTTTGCTTAGAAACATCATCAGTATTGGAAATGTAAACAGCGTATGATTGAATTCGTCCTTTATTTTCCGGCACGGGTGGTCAGCTGGTTCTGTGGTGTAGTGGTTATCACGTCTGCTTTACACGCAGAAGGTCACGAGTTCGAACCTCGTCAGAACCTCTTTTTGCTGCTTTCGTGAATTTATTCTCCAACCGGCAATGACCTGAACGGGAAGGGCGACACCCAATTAAAAGTGTCGGGAAAATGGACAGCAGATTCAAAAACGACAAGCAGACAACTATACTTTTAGACTGCACGTGCGTATGTAACTCAACTAGATTTATATAAAGTCGCAGCTTACAAAACATATATCAAAACATCAGCACCAGAGGCTACTTATGCCGAATAAAAGAAAGTAAGTGTAGTGTTTAACATATTAAGAAAGTTAAGTAATACAGCATGATGTAAGTAATAGTGATGATGACAATGGTCATGAATATATATGCAAATACAGAAACACACAGCGAAAATCATGATAAAGGGTTAGTCATGGTATATTTACAACAACAAAAATACATTTACATGTTGGACCATTCCAATTGTTCAGGTATCTGCTAAATTCTGTTCAACCATGAGAGGATTTGAATCTATTTGCTAATTAATTCATAAACTTGCTACCAACATATTTTAGAGAATCTCTGACATATTTCGAAGTGCGGAACATTGGCAAGGAGAGTGGATAGAGTTTTCTAGATCGGTTATAGTTGATAATGTAAACATACTTACAATAGAATATTTGGTGACATCTTGTGTACAACTTTATACAGTGATGGTGGAAGTTTTCTTATCCTGTGCACATATAAAGTTAACATACCAGCTTTTGATAACAAAACTGATTCACGTGTACTTAAATCCTGATATAAAAAACACAACCCCATAAGTTGTAATTTCTCCAATAAATAAGTGTTACTTGCACCACAGAAATGCCATATAAGTGGAAGGTATAAAATAAAATAAAAAGTTTTACAAATGCACATATACGTCCCTCAGGTTCTAGGTATCTAGCTATAGGCGATGCAGAACATTAAATTGTCTACTGGCCTTTGCACATGTATCCTTAATGTGAGAATTAAAATGGAAAGCTTTGTCAAACGTAATACCAAGCAGTTTTATCGATTGTTCACATTTAATGCTAACTGCTTTGTTATCAGCTGATATAATACTAAGAACTTCAGTATCACAATAGCCCATCATAAATGCTTGACTATTTTTTTTAGGATTTGATTGCACATGATTAGATCCGAACCAATTTTTGAATATGTTTGACTCATCCTCAAGAGCCTTTTTAAGTTCTTCTGGTGTTTGGGTGTTATAACACAAAGTGTTATCATCAGCATAATTGTGCATGACGGCTCTTTTCATTACAAAGAAAATATCATTGATGAATGTGTAAAAAAAGATTAGGTCCTAGTATGGACCCTTGTGGTATGCCTTTAACAGCATTCATCCAGGTGCTATCAGTCACCATTTTTAACCATTTGTCTTCTTTCGGACAGACAGCTTTGCTAAAGAAGATCATGTGGCATTGCGTCGAAAGCCTTGGATAGATCCACTAGGGTGGTTCCAACCAGATGGCCCTTATCCAAAGCTGAACGTCAGTCCTCCACCAAATTCTACAATGGCTACCATGTAAAGTATTATTAAAATAGCAGTACATTTAAAAACATTTTGGACATTGATGGTCTATAATTAGCAAAAGTAAGTCTATATCCTTCCTTCCGGTAAACATGTGTGACAACTGCTTATAAGCATATATAATAAAATATACATTGTTCAATGCATTGATTGATAATACTTGTCAGCGCGACTGATAATACAGATGCACCAAGCTTGAAAAGTTTTGGTGGATAATTATTCGATCCTGTAGTTTTTCTCCTATTTAGCCATGATAGTAAGAGCTCTGCAGTCTCTGGTGTTACATAGGAAATTGATTTTCAGGCGCCTGTTGTTATCAAATGTTGATGTATGTTTAGGACACTTTCATGTGACTCGTATTTTGATATAATATCAGTTAAATTTTAGTTCCCAATAGAAATGTCAAGGCAAAATTTGCGTCGTTCAGAATTAGCAACGTTTCAAAATAACTGGAGATATCAGTATTTTTGGGTGTATAGTCCAATACGCTGTTTAGTCCCAAGAGGAGACACTGCTTCATGGACATGGTTTGATTTTCCAAGCACGGTTTTACCAACATGGATTATCCATTCTATTCTTTCTTGCTGGTAACAAGCAACCTCAAGAAAAACAAAACAACACACTTTGAAATAAACCTTTACATAACGTTTCAAAAATTATTTTTGTAGTACCAGTTAAAATGATTAACCAAGAATAAAACACAATTTATTTTATTCAATGTTTGCGCGTCTGTTAAAATTGAAAATAAAAATGTTCTCCGTGTCGGGGAATCGAACCCCGGTCTCCCGCGTGACAGGCGGGGATACTCACCACTATACTAACACGGATACATGTGGTTCCTATATGAAAATGGAGGTCGATTAGGTCGGAAACAAGAAGTGGGTGCATGGCCATTTTAAGAATCAGTGTCTCCTGTGACATGCAGTTATACTGTATTGAAATGGTTATGCCTACGGACATGGGTTTCATTAATGACAATTTTTAAACATAACTTGTGTTCAGTCGCTAAACAAATGTTGCATTACCGGGGAAATAGGAAGAGCCGTCTTTCCCGTGTTAGGAGAAGGTATAATATCCACGGCTCCCCGTGTTTCTACTGAAGTGCGTGGTAACTGCACATCGATACTTTATAAGGAAATTTCAATTTAATGAATGCGTTGCCGTTCAGATATTGTAAATGATATCGTTGTTCTTTATTTCTCTATCCCAACCTTCCGCTGATAGGGTGCCTTAAACATGATATGGCACTTGGTGTATAAATGAATTAATCAGCACGGAGAGTGAACATCTCCGCCAGGTCGAAAACTGTCCCAGTAATCACTCAAAAAGGTTTCGTGGCCGATTATGCACTTTGCCCCAAGAACCAGTTTTCAGCTGGTATTAAGAATCAAATATCTGCAGCGGGAGCAGGTCTTTAAAAGGAGAGAAGTGAACAAAGTGAGAAAATCTTGCAATAATTCAATCAGTCCTCCCTCTATCGTGCCTAAAACGAAACAAGGCGACGAACAAAAGCAGCTGTAGCAGCAGAAATATGAAGTCATTTTATTAGTTTTCAGAGCTTATAATTCTCAAGAGCAGTTGATATCATTATTGAAGAAAATGAAAATATAAAAAAAATTAATTTCTCCGTGTCGGGGAATCGAACCCCGGTCTCCCGCGTGACAGGCGGGGATACTCACCACTATACTAACACGGATCCCGGCGGTGGACGCCAAGAAAATTGAGCTCCATGAGATCAGACACCTTAGGTGACCTCATGGTTCCACTTCTCTTGTGACTCACGGACAATGCGTTACAACGGTAACGACAACTTGTTTGTATTCTTTTTCATTCCGTCACCTCTACTCAATTGCCAGATGAACAACATTATCCAAAAGAAAAGAGTGATTCAGAGACCGCCTCCTTTTAACTGTGGATTTCTGCATACAACGGCATGTCTGTATAACAGACCCGCTGGTCAGTCATGCAAAGTTAAAGGTCCTGGAACCTGAATCAGAATGCAGTTTTGTTTTGCAAGAGCCGAATATGATAATTTGCCAAAATATGTTGTTTCTGCCCGGGCTCGAACCGGGGACCTTTCGCGTGTTAGGCGAACGTGATAACCACTACACTACAGAAACGCCTGTTAGGCCCCTACTTCATTGATCCGTCATGGCACGCGATTTCTGGATTCGGGGAAATCTTGCCCAGGCGCCAGGCATGTGATGACCCTGCATTGGTGTATGAATGGACTAGAGCGCACAGAGGTTGCATATCTGAGCCTGGTCTTTTTTTTGTCCAAGTTCATGATGCTCTCAAATGGTCTGAACAATATTAAGAATCAATACTTTGAGACAAGACCGCGTTTCTACTAGGCCTACATATACCCAACACCAACAACCGAGACATGTCTGGTAGAGAAATGAACAAAATGGCAATATAATTATGAAATAGTGTAGCCCTTTTACCTCGGAAATGACGAAACCGTATATATTATTACTTCAAGTTCGTCAACGAACAATACGCATACAGCGAAAGAATCACACAGACAAACAGACAGGTGGTTGGAAGACGTTACAAACACGGGTGAAAATACAACCTGGGTCCAGCAGCGTTTGCTTAGAAACATCATCAGTATTGGAAATGTAAACAGCGTATGATTGAATTCGTCCTTTATTTTCCGGCACGGGTGGTCAGCTGGTTCTGTGGTGTAGTGGTTATCACGTCTGCTTTACACGCAGAAGGTCACGAGTTCGAACCTCGTCAGAACCTCTTTTTGCTGCTTTCGTGAATTTATTCTCCAACCGGCAATGACCTGAACGGGAAGGGCGACACCCAATTAAAAGTGTCGGGAAAATGGACAGCAGATTCAAAAACGACAAGCAGACAACTATACTTTTAGACTGCACGTGCGTATGTAACTCAACTAGATTTATATAAAGTCGCAGCTTACAAAACATATATCAAAACATCAGCACCAGAGGCTACTTATGCCGAATAAAAGAAAGTAAGTGTAGTGTTTAACATATTAAGAAAGTTAAGTAATACAGCATGATGTAAGTAATAGTGATGATGACAATGGTCATGAATATATATGCAAATACAGAAACACACAGCGAAAATCATGATAAAGGGTTAGTCATGGTATATTTACAACAACAAAAATACATTTACATGTTGGACCATTCCAATTGTTCAGGTATCTGCTAAATTCTGTTCAACCATGAGAGGATTTGAATCTATTTGCTAATTAATTCATAAACTTGCTACCAACATATTTTAGAGAATCTCTGACATATTTCGAAGTGCGGAACATTGGCAAGGAGAGTGGATAGAGTTTTCTAGATCGGTTATAGTTGATAATGTAAACATACTTACAATAGAATATTTGGTGACATCTTGTGTACAACTTTATACAGTGATGGTGGAAGTTTTCTTATCCTGTGCACATATAAAGTTAACATACCAGCTTTTGATAACAAAACTGATTCACGTGTACTTAAATCCTGATAGAAAAAACACAACCCCATAAGTTGTAATTTCTCCAATAAATAAGTGTTACTTGCACCACAGAAATGCCATATAAGTGGAAGGTATAAAATAAAATAAAAAGTTTTACAAATGCACATATACGTCCCTCAGGTTCTAGGTATCTAGCTATAGGCGATGCAGAACATTAAATTGTCTACTGGCCTTTGCACATGTATCCTTAATGTGAGAATTAAAATGGAAAGCTTTGTCAAACGTAATACCAAGCAGTTTTATCGATTGTTCACATTTAATGCTAACTGCTTTGTTATCAGCTGATATAATACTAAGAACTTCAGTATCACAATAGCCCATCATAAATGCTTGACTATTTTTTTTAGGATTTGATTGCACATGATTAGATCCGAACCAATTTTTGAATATGTTTGACTCATCCTCAAGAGCCTTTTTAAGTTCTTCTGGTGTTTGGGTGTTATAACACAAAGTGTTATCATCAGCATAATTGTGCATGACGGCTCTTTTCATTACAAAGAAAATATCATTGATGAATGTGTAAAAAAAGATTAGGTCCTAGTATGGACCCTTGTGGTATGCCTTTAACAGCATTCATCCAGGTGCTATCAGTCACCATTTTTAACCATTTGTCTTCTTTCGGACAGACAGCTTTGCTAAAGAAGATCATGTGGCATTGCGTCGAAAGCCTTGGATAGATCCACTAGGGTGGTTCCAACCAGATGGCCCTTATCCAAAGCTGAACGTCAGTCCTCCACCAAATTCTACAATGGCTACCATGTAAAGTATTATTAAAATAGCAGTACATTTAAAAACATTTTGGACATTGATGGTCTATAATTAGCAAAAGTAAGTCTATATCCTTCCTTCCGGTAAACATGTGTGACAACTGCTTATAAGCATATATAATAAAATATACATTGTTCAATGCATTGATTGATAATACTTGTCAGCGCGACTGATAATACAGATGCACCAAGCTTGAAAAGTTTTGGTGGATAATTATCCGATCCTGTAGTTTTTCTCCTATTTAGCCATGATAGTAAGAGCTCTGCAGTCTCTGGTGTTACATAGGAAATTGATTTTCAGGCGCCTGTTGTTATCAAATGTTGATGTATGTTTAGGACACTTTCATGTGACTCGTATTTTGATATAATATCAGTTAAATTTTAGTTCCCAATAGAAATGTCAAGGCAAAATTTGCGTCGTTCAGAATTAGCAACGTTTCAAAATAACTGGAGATATCAGTATTTTTGGGTGTATAGTCCAATACGCTGTTTAGTCCCAAGAGGAGACACTGCTTCATGGACATGGTTTGATTTTCCAAGCACGGTTTTACCAACATGGATTATCCATTCTATTCTTTCTTGCTGGTAACAAGCAACCTCAAGAAAAACAAAACAACACACTTTGAAATAAACCTAAACATTTACATAACGTTTCAAAAATTATTTTTGTAGTACCAGTTAAAATGATTAACCAAGACTAAAACACAATTTATTTTATTCAATGTTTGCGCGTCTGTTAAAATTGAAAATAAAAATGTTCTCCGTGTCGGGGAATCGAACCCCGGTCTCCCGCGTGACAGGCGGGGATACTCACCACTATACTAACACGGATACATGTGGTTCCTATATGAAAATGGAGGTCGATGAGGTCGGAAACAAGAAGTGGGTGCATGGCCATTTTAAGAATCAGTGTCTCCTGTGACATGCAGTTATACTGTATTGAAATGGTTATGCCTACGGACATGGGTTTCATTAATGACAATTTTTAAACATAACTTGTGTTCAGTCGCTAAACAAATGTTGCATTACCGGGGAAATAGGAAGAGCCGTCTTTCCCGTGTTAGGAGAAGGTATAATATCCACGGCTCCCCGTGTTTCTACTGAAGTGCGTGGTAACTGCACATCGATACTTTATAAGGAAATTTCAATTTAATGAATGCGTTGCCGTTCAGATATTGTAAATGATATCGTTGTTCTTTATTTCTCTATCCCAACCTTCCGCTGATAGGGTGCCTTAAACATGATATGGCACTTGGTGTATAAATGAATTAATCAGCACGGAGAGTGAACATCTCCGCCAGGTCGAAAACTGTCCCAGTAATCACTCAAAAAGGTTTCGTGGCCGATTATGCACTTTGCCCCAAGAACCAGTTTTCAGCTGGTATTAAGAATCAAATATCTGCAGCGGGAGCAGGTCTTTAAAAGGAGAGAAGTGAACAAAGTGAGAAAATCTTGCAATAATTCAATCAGTCCTCCCTCTATCGTGCCTAAAACGAAACAAGGCGACGAACAAAAGCAGCTGTAGCAGCAGAAATATGAAGTCATTTTATTAGTTTTCAGAGCTTATAATTCTCAAGAGCAGTTGATATCATTATTGAAGAAAATGAAAATATAAAAAAAATTAATTTCTCCGTGTCGGGGAATCGAACCCCGGTCTCCCGCGTGACAGGCGGGGATACTCACCACTATACTAACACGGATCCCGGCGGTGGACGCCAAGAAAATTGAGCTCCATGAGATCAGACACCTTAGGTGACCTCATGGTTCCACTTCTCTTGTGACTCACGGACAATGCGTTACAACGGTAACGACAACTTGTTTGTATTCTTTTTCATTCCGTCACCTCTACTCAATTGCCAGATGAACAACATTATCCAAAAGAAAAGTGTGATTCAGAGACCGCCTCCTTTTAACTGTGGATTTCTGCATACAACGGCATGTCTGTATAACAGACCCGCTGGTCAGTCATGCAAAGTTAAAGGTCCTGGAACCTGAATCAGAATGCAGTTTTGTTTTGCAAGAGCCGAATATGATAATTTGCCAAAATATGTTGTTTCTGCCCGGGCTCGAACCGGGGACCTTTCGCGTGTTAGGCGAACGTGATAACCACTACACTACAGAAACGCCTGATAGGCCCCTACTTCATTGATCCGTCATGGCACGCGATTTCTGGATTCGGGGAAATCTTGCCCAGGCGCCAGGCATGTGATGACCCTGCATTGGTGTATGAATGGACTAGAGCGCACAGAGGTTGCATATCTGAGCCTGGTCTTTTTTTTGTCCAAGTTCATGATGCTCTCAAATGGTCTGAACAATATTAAGAATCAATACTTTGAGACAAGACCGCGTTTCTACTAGGCCTACATATACCCAACACCAACAACCGAGACATGTCTGGTAGAGAAATGAACAAAATGGCAATATAATTATGAAATAGTGTAGCCCTTTTACCTCGGAAATGACGAAACCGTATATATTATTACTTCAAGTTCGTCAACGAACAATACACATACAGCGAAAGAATCACACAGACAAACAGACAGGTGGTTGGAAGACGTTACAAACACGGGTGAAAATACAACCTGGGTCCAGCAGCGTTTGCTTAGAAACATCATCAGTATTGGAAATGTAAACAGCGTATGATTGAATTCGTCCTTTATTTTCCGGCACGGGTGGTCAGCTGGTTCTGTGGTGTAGTGGTTATCACGTCTGCTTTACACGCAGAAGGTCACGAGTTCGAACCTCGTCAGAACCTCTTTTTGCTGCTTTCGTGAATTTATTCTCCAACCGGCAATGACCTGAACGGGAAGGGCGACACCCAATTAAAAGTGTCGGGAAAATGGACAGCAGATTCAAAAACGACAAGCAGACAACTATACTTTTAGACTGCACGTGCGTATGTAACTCAACTAGATTTATATAAAGTCGCAGCTTACAAAACATATATCAAAACATCAGCACCAGAGGCTACTTATGCCGAATAAAAGAAAATAAGTGTAGTGTTTAACATATTAAGAAAGTTAAGTAATACAGCATGATGTAAGTAATAGTGATGATGACAATGGTCATGAATATATATGCAAATACAGAAACACACAGCGAAAATCATGATAAAGGGTTAGTCATGGTATATTTACAACAACAAAAATACATTTACATGTTGGACCATTCCAATTGTTCAGGTATCTGCTAAATTCTGTTCAACCATGAGAGGATTTGAATCTATTTGCTAATTAATTCATAAACTTGCTACCAACATATTTTAGAGAATCTCTGACATATTTCGAAGTGCGGAACATTGGCAAGGAGAGTGGATAGAGTTTTCTAGATCGGTTATAGTTGATAATGTAAACATACTTACAATAGAATATTTGGTGACATCTTGTGTACAACTTTATACAGTGATGGTGGAAGTTTTCTTATCCTGTGCACATATAAAGTTAACATACCAGCTTTTGATAACAAAACTGATTCACGTGTACTTAAATCCTGATATAAAAAACACAACCCCATAAGTTGTAATTTCTCCAATAAATAAGTGTTACTTGCACCACAGAAATGCCATATAAGTGGAAGGTATAAAATAAAATAAAAAGTTTTACAAATGCACATATACGTCCCTCAGGTTCTAGGTATCTAGCTATAGGCGATGCAGAACATTAAATTGTCTACTGGCCTTTGCACATGTATCCTTAATGTGAGAATTAAAATGGAAAGCTTTGTCAAACGTAATACCAAGCAGTTTTATCGATTGTTCACATTTAATGCTAACTGCTTTGTTATCAGCTGATATAATACTAAGAACTTCAGTATCACAATAGCCCATCATAAATGCTTGACTATTTTTTTTAGGATTTGATTGCACATGATTAGATCCGAACCAATTTTTGAATATGTTTGACTCATCCTCAAGAGCCTTTTTAAGTTCTTCTGGTGTTTGGGTGTTATAACACAAAGTGTTATCATCAGCATAATTGTGCATGACGGCTCTTTTCATTACAAAGAAAATATCATTGATGAATGTGTAAAAAAAGATTAGGTCCTAGTATGGACCCTTGTGGTATGCCTTTAACAGCATTCATCCAGGTGCTATCAGTCACCATTTTTAACCATTTGTCTTCTTTCGGACAGACAGCTTTGCTAAAGAAGATCATGTGGCATTGCGTCGAAAGCCTTGGATAGATCCACTAGGGTGGTTCCAACCAGATGGCCCTTATCCAAAGCTGAACGTCAGTCCTCCACCAAATTCTACAATGGCTACCATGTAAAGTATTATTAAAATAGCAGTACATTTAAAAACATTTTGGACATTGATGGTCTATAATTAGCAAAAGTAAGTCTATATCCTTCCTTCCGGTAAACATGTGTGACAACTGCTTATAAGCATATATAATAAAATATACATTGTTCAATGCATTGATTGATAATACTTGTCAGCGCGACTGATAATACAGATGCACCAAGCTTGAAAAGTTTTGGTGGATAATTATCCGATCCTGTAGTTTTTCTCCTATTTAGCCATGATAGTAAGAGCTCTGCAGTCTCTGGTGTTACATAGGAAATTGATTTTCAGGCGCCTGTTGTTATCAAATGTTGATGTATGTTTAGGACACTTTCATGTGACTCGTATTTTGATATAATATCAGTTAAATTTTAGTTCCCAATAGAAATGTCAAGGCAAAATTTGCGTCATTCAGAATTAGCAACGTTTCAAAATAACTGGAGATATCAGTATTTTTGGGTGTATAGTCCAATACGCTGTTTAGTCCCAAGAGGAGACACTGCTTCATGGACATGGTTTGATTTTCCAAGCACGGTTTTACCAACATGGATTATCCATTCTATTCTTTCTTGCTGGTAACAAGCAACCTCAAGAAAAACAAAACAACACACTTTGAAATAAACCTAAACATTTACATAACGTTTCAAAAATTATTTTTGTAGTACCAGTTAAAATGATTAACCAAGACTAAAACACAATTTATTTTATTCAATGTTTGCGCGTCTGTTAAAATTGAAAATAAAAATGTTCTCCGTGTCGGGGAATCGAACCCCGGTCTCCCGCGTGACAGGCGGGGATACTCACCACTATACTAACACGGATACATGTGGTTCCTATATGAAAATGGAGGTCGATTAGGTCGGAAACAAGAAGTGGGTGCATGGCCATTTTAAGAATCAGTGTCTCCTGTGACATGCAGTTATACTGTATTGAAATGGTTATGCCTACGGACATGGGTTTCATTAATGACAATTTTTAAACATAACTTGTGTTCAGTCGCTAAACAAATGTTGCATTACCGGGGAAATAGGAAGAGCCGTCTTTCCCGTGTTAGGAGAAGGTATAATATCCACGGCTCCCCGTGTTTCTACTGAAGTGCGTGGTAACTGCACATCGATACTTTATAAGGAAATTTCAATTTAATGAATGCGTTGCCGTTCAGATATTGTAAATGATATCGTTGTTCTTTATTTCTCTATCCCAACCTTCCGCTGATAGGGTGCCTTAAACATGATATGGCACTTGGTGTATAAATGAATTAATCAGCACGGAGAGTGAACATCTCCGCCAGGTCGAAAACTGTCCCAGTAATCACTCAAAAAGGTTTCGTGGCCGATTATGCACTTTGCCCCAAGAACCAGTTTTCAGCTGGTATTAAGAATCAAATATCTGCAGCGGGAGCAGGTCTTTAAAAGGAGAGAAGTGAACAAAGTGAGAAAATCTTGCAATAATTCAATCAGTCCTCCCTCTATCGTGCCTAAAACGAAACAAGGCGACGAACAAAAGCAGCTGTAGCAGCAGAAATATGAAGTCATTTTATTAGTTTTCAGAGCTTATAATTCTCAAGAGCAGTTGATATCATTATTGAAGAAAATGAAAATATAAAAAAAATTAATTTCTCCGTGTCGGGGAATCGAACCCCGGTCTCCCGCGTGACAGGCGGGGATACTCACCACTATACTAACACGGATCCCGGCGGTGGACGCCAAGAAAATTGAGCTCCATGAGATCAGACACCTTAGGTGACCTCATGGTTCCACTTCTCTTGTGACTCACGGACAATGCGTTACAACGGTAACGACAACTTGTTTGTATTCTTTTTCATTCCGTCACCTCTACTCAATTGCCAGATGAACAACATTATCCAAAAGAAAAGAGTGATTCAGAGACCGCCTCCTTTTAACTGTGGATTTCTGCATACAACGGCATGTCTGTATAACAGACCCGCTGGTCAGTCATGCAAAGTTAAAGGTCCTGGAACCTGAATCAGAATGCAGTTTTGTTTTGCAAGAGCCGAATATGATAATTTGCCAAAATATGTTGTTTCTGCCCGGGCTCGAACCGGGGACCTTTCGCGTGTTAGGCGAACGTGATAACCACTACACTACAGAAACGCCTGTTAGGCCCCTACTTCATTGATCCGTCATGGCACGCGATTTCTGGATTCGGGGAAATCTTGCCCAGGCGCCAGGCATGTGATGACCCTGCATTGGTGTATGAATGGACTAGAGCGCACAGAGGTTGCATATCTGAGCCTGGTCTTTTTTTTGTCCAAGTTCATGATGCTCTCAAATGGTCTGAACAATATTAAGAATCAATACTTTGAGACAAGACCGCGTTTCTACTAGGCCTACATATACCCAACACCAACAACCGAGACATGTCTGGTAGAGAAATGAACAAAATGGCAATATAATTATGAAATAGTGTAGCCCTTTTACCTCGGAAATGACGAAACCGTATATATTATTACTTCAAGTTCGTCAACGAACAATACGCATACAGCGAAAGAATCACACAGACAAACAGACAGGTGGTTGGAAGACGTTACAAACACGGGTGAAAATACAACCTGGGTCCAGCAGCGTTTGCTTAGAAACATCATCAGTATTGGAAATGTAAACAGCGTATGATTGAATTCGTCCTTTATTTTCCGGCACGGGTGGTCAGCTGGTTCTGTGGTGTAGTGGTTATCACGTCTGCTTTACACGCAGAAGGTCACGAGTTCGAACCTCGTCAGAACCTCTTTTTGCTGCTTTCGTGAATTTATTCTCCAACCGGCAATGACCTGAACGGGAAGGGCGACACCCAATTAAAAGTGTCGGGAAAATGGACAGCAGATTCAAAAACGACAAGCAGACAACTATACTTTTAGACTGCACGTGCGTATGTAACTCAACTAGATTTATATAAAGTCGCAGCTTACAAAACATATATCAAAACATCAGCACCAGAGGCTACTTATGCCGAATAAAAGAAAATAAGTGTAGTGTTTAACATATTAAGAAAGTTAAGTAATACAGCATGATGTAAGTAATAGTGATGATGACAATGGTCATGAATATATATGCAAATACAGAAACACACAGCGAAAATCATGATAAAGGGTTAGTCATGGTATATTTACAACAACAAAAATACATTTACATGTTGGACCATTCCAATTGTTCAGGTATCTGCTAAATTCTGTTCAACCATGAGAGGATTTGAATCTATTTGCTAATTAATTCATAAACTTGCTACCAACATATTTTAGAGAATCTCTGACATATTTCGAAGTGCGGAACATTGGCAAGGAGAGTGGATAGAGTTTTCTAGATCGGTTATAGTTGATAATGTAAACATACTTACAATAGAACATTTGGTGACATCTTGTGTACAACTTTATACAGTGATGGTGGAAGTTTTCTTATCCTGTGCACATATAAAGTTAACATACCAGCTTTTGATAACAAAACTGATTCACGTGTACTTAAATCCTGATATAAAAAACACAACCCCATAAGTTGTAATTTCTCCAATAAATAAGTGTTACTTGCACCACAGAAATGCCATATAAGTGGAAGGTATAAAATAAAATAAAAAGTTTTACAAATGCACATATACGTCCCTCAGGTTCTAGGTATCTAGCTATAGGCGATGCAGAACATTAAATTGTCTACTGGCCTTTGCACATGTATCCTTAATGTGAGAATTAAAATGGAAAGCTTTGTCAAACGTAATACCAAGCAGTTTTATCGATTGTTCACATTTAATGCTAACTGCTTTGTTATCAGCTGATATAATACTAAGAACTTCAGTATCACAATAGCCCATCATAAATGCTTGACTATTTTTTTTAGGATTTGATTGCACATGATTAGATCCGAACCAATTTTTGAATATGTTTGACTCATCCTCAAGAGCCTTTTTAAGTTCTTCTGGTGTTTGGGTGTTATAACACAAAGTGTTATCATCAGCATAATTGTGCATGACGGCTCTTTTCATTACAAAGAAAATATCATTGATGAATGTGTAAAAAAAGATTAGGTCCTAGTATGGACCCTTGTGGTATGCCTTTAACAGCATTCATCCAGGTGCTATCAGTCACCATTTTTAACCATTTGTCTTCTTTCGGACAGACAGCTTTGCTAAAGAAGATCATGTGGCATTGCGTCGAAAGCCTTGGATAGATCCACTAGGGTGGTTCCAACCAGATGGCCCTTATCCAAAGCTGAACGTCAGTCCTCCACCAAATTCTACAATGGCTACCATGTAAAGTATTATTAAAATAGCAGTACATTTAAAAACATTTTGGACATTGATGGTCTATAATTAGCAAAAGTAAGTCTATATCCTTCCTTCCGGTAAACATGTGTGACAACTGCTTATAAGCATATATAATAAAATATACATTGTTCAATGCATTGATTGATAATACTTGTCAGCGCGACTGATAATACAGATGCACCAAGCTTGAAAAGTTTTGGTGGATAATTATCCGATCCTGTAGTTTTTCTCCTATTTAGCCATGATAGTAAGAGCTCTGCAGTCTCTGGTGTTACATAGGAAATTGATTTTCAGGCGCCTGTTGTTATCAAATGTTGATGTATGTTTAGGACACTTTCATGTGACTCGTATTTTGATATAATATCAGTTAAATTTTAGTTCCCAATAGAAATGTCAAGGCAAAATTTGCGTCATTCAGAATTAGCAACGTTTCAAAATAACTGGAGATATCAGTATTTTTGGGTGTATAGTCCAATACGCTGTTTAGTCCCAAGAGGAGACACTGCTTCATGGACATGGTTTGATTTTCCAAGCACGGTTTTACCAACATGGATTATCCATTCTATTCTTTCTTGCTGGTAACAAGCAACCTCAAGAAAAACAAAACAACACACTTTGAAATAAACCTAAACATTTACATAACGTTTCAAAAATTATTTTTGTAGTACCAGTTAAAATGATTAACCAAGAATAAAACACAATTTATTTTATTCAATGTTTGCGCGTCTGTTAAAATTGAAAATAAAAATGTTCTCCGTGTCGGGGAATCGAACCCCGGTCTCCCGCGTGACAGGCGGGGATACTCACCACTATACTAACACGGATACATGTGGTTCCTATATGAAAATGGAGGTCGATTAGGTCGGAAACAAGAAGTGGGTGCATGGCCATTTTAAGAATCAGTGTCTCCTGTGACATGCAGTTATACTGTATTGAAATGGTTATGCCTACGGACATGGGTTTCATTAATGACAATTTTTAAACATAACTTGTGTTCAGTCGCTAAACAAATGTTGCATTACCGGGGAAATAGGAAGAGCCGTCTTTCCCGTGTTAGGAGAAGGTATAATATCCACGGCTCCCCGTGTTTCTACTGAAGTGCGTGGTAACTGCACATCGATACTTTATAAGGAAATTTCAATTTAATGAATGCGTTGCCGTTCAGATATTGTAAATGATATCGTTGTTCTTTATTTCTCTATCCCAACCTTCCGCTGATAGGGTGCCTTAAACATGATATGGCACTTGGTGTATAAATGAATTAATCAGCACGGAGAGTGAACATCTCCGCCAGGTCGAAAACTGTCCCAGTAATCACTCAAAAAGGTTTCGTGGCCGATTATGCACTTTGCCCCAAGAACCAGTTTTCAGCTGGTATTAAGAATCAAATATCTGCAGCGGGAGCAGGTCTTTAAAAGGAGAGAAGTGAACAAAGTGAGAAAATCTTGCAATAATTCAATCAGTCCTCCCTCTATCGTGCCTAAAACGAAACAAGGCGACGAACAAAAGCAGCTGTAGCAGCAGAAATATGAAGTCATTTTATTAGTTTTCAGAGCTTATAATTCTCAAGAGCAGTTGATATCATTATTGAAGAAAATGAAAATATAAAAAAAATTAATTTCTCCGTGTCGGGGAATCGAACCCCGGTCTCCCGCGTGACAGGCGGGGATACTCACCACTATACTAACACGGATCCCGGCGGTGGACGCCAAGAAAATTGAGCTCCATGAGATCAGACACCTTAGGTGACCTCATGGTTCCACTTCTCTTGTGACTCACGGACAATGCGTAACAACGGTAACGACAACTTGTTTGTATTCTTTTTCATTCCGTCACCTCTACTCAATTGCCAGATGAACAACATTATCCAAAAGAAAAGAGTGATTCAGAGACCGCCTCCTTTTAACTGTGGATTTCTGCATACAACGGCATGTCTGTATAACAGACCCGCTGGTCAGTCATGCAAAGTTAAAGGTCCTGGAACCTGAATCAGAATGCAGTTTTGTTTTGCAAGAGCCGAATATGATAATTTGCCAAAATATGTTGTTTCTGCCCGGGCTCGAACCGGGGACCTTTCGCGTGTTAGGCGAACGTGATAACCACTACATTACAGAAACGCCTGTTAGGCCCCTACTTCATTGATCCGTCATGGCACGCGATTTCTGGATTCGGGGAAATCTTGCCCAGGCGCCAGGCATGTGATGACCCTGCATTGGTGTATGAATGGACTAGAGCGCACAGAGGTTGCATATCTGAGCCTGGTCTTTTTTTTGTCCAAGTTCATGATGCTCTCAAATGGTCTGAACAATATTAAGAATCAATACTTTGAGACAAGACCGCGTTGCTACTAGGCCTACATATACCCAACACCAACAACCGAGACATGTCTGGTAGAGAAATGAACAAAATGGCAATATAATTATGAAATAGTGTAGCCCTTTTACCTCGGAAATGACGAAACCGTATATATTATATACTTCAAGTTCGTCAACGAACAATACGCATACAGCGAAAGAATCACACAGACAAACAGACAGGTGGTTGGAAGACGTTACAAACACGGGTGAAAATACAACCTGGGTCCAGCAGCGTTTGCTTAGAAACATCATCAGTATTGGAAATGTAAACAGCGTATGATTGAATTCGTCCTTTATTTTCCGGCATGGGTGGTCAGCTGGTTCTGTGGTGTAGTGGTTATCACGTCTGCTTTACACGCAGAAGGTCACGAGTTCGAACCTCGTCAGAACCTCTTTTTGCTGCTTTCGTGAATTTATTCTCCAACCGGCAATGACCTGAACGGGAAGGGCGACACCCAATTAAAAGTGTCGGGAAAATGGACAGCAGATTCAAAAACGACAAGCAGACAACTATACTTTTAGACTGCACGTGCGTATGTAACTCAACTAGATTTATATAAAGTCGCAGCTTAAAAAACATATATCAAAACATCAGCACCAGAGGCTACTTATGCCGAATAAAAGAAAGTAAGTGTAGTGTTTAACATATTAAGAAAGTTAAGTAATACAGCATGATGTAAGTAATAGTGATGATGACAATGGTCATGAATATATATGCAAATACAGAAACACACAGCGAAAATCATGATAAAGGGTTAGTCATGGTATATTTACAACAACAAAAATACATTTACATGTTGGACCATTCCAATTGTTCAGGTATCTGCTAAATTCTGTTCAACCATGAGAGGATTTGAATCTATTTGCTAATTAATTCATAAACTTGCTACCAACATATTTTAGAGAATCTCTGACATATTTCGAAGTGCGGAACATTGGCAAGGAGAGTGGATAGAGTTTTCTAGATCGGTTATAGTTGATAATGTAAACATACTTACAATAGAATATTTGGTGACATCTTGTGTACAACTTTATACAGTGATGGTGGAAGTTTTCTTATCCTGTGCACATATAAAGTTAACATACCAGCTTTTGATAACAAAACTGATTCACGTGTACTTAAATCCTGATAGAAAAAACACAACCCCATAAGTTGTAATTTCTCCAATAAATAAGTGTTACTTGCACCACAGAAATGCCATATAAGTGGAAGGTATAAAATAAAATAAAAAGTTTTACAAATGCACATATACGTCCCTCAGGTTCTAGGTATCTAGCTATAGGCGATGCAGAACATTAAATTGTCTACTGGCCTTTGCACATGTATCCTTAATGTGAGAATTAAAATGGAAAGCTTTGTCAAACGTAATACCAAGCAGTTTTATCGATTGTTCACATTTAATGCTAACTGCTTTGTTATCAGCTGATATAATACTAAGAACTTCAGTATCACAATAGCCCATCATAAATGCTTGACTATTTTTTTTAGGATTTGATTGCACATGATTAGATCCGAACCAATTTTTGAATATGTTTGACTCATCCTCAAGAGCCTTTTTAAGTTCTTCTGGTGTTTGGGTGTTATAACACAAAGTGTTATCATCAGCATAATTGTGCATGACGGCTCTTTTCATTACAAAGAAAATATCATTGATGAATGTGTAAAAAAAGATTAGGTCCTAGTATGGACCCTTGTGGTATGCCTTTAACAGCATTCATCCAGGTGCTATCAGTCACCATTTTTAACCATTTGTCTTCTTTCGGACAGACAGCTTTGCTAAAGAAGATCATGTGGCATTGCGTCGAAAGCCTTGGATAGATCCACTAGGGTGGTTCCAACCAGATGGCCCTTATCCAAAGCTGAACGTCAGTCCTCCACCAAATTCTACAATGGCTACCATGTAAAGTATTATTAAAATAGCAGTACATTTAAAAACATTTTGGACATTGATGGTCTATAATTAGCAAAAGTAAGTCTATATCCTTCCTTCCGGTAAACATGTGTGACAACTGCTTATAAGCATATATAATAAAATATACATTGTTCAATGCATTGATTGATAATACTTGTCAGCGCGACTGATAATACAGATGCACCAAGCTTGAAAAGTTTTGGTGGATAATTATCCGATCCTGTAGTTTTTCTCCTATTTAGCCATGATAGTAAGAGCTCTGCAGTCTCTGGTGTTACATAGGAAATTGATTTTCAGGCGCCTGTTGTTATCAAATGTTGATGTATGTTTAGGACACTTTCATGTGACTCGTATTTTGATATAATATCAGTTAAATTTTAGTTCCCAATAGAAATGTCAAGGCAAAATTTGCGTCGTTCAGAATTAGCAACGTTTCAAAATAACTGGAGATATCAGTATTTTTGGGTGTATAGTCCAATACGCTGTTTAGTCCCAAGAGGAGACACTGCTTCATGGACATGGTTTGATTTTCCAAGCACGGTTTTACCAACATGGATTATCCATTCTATTCTTTCTTGCTGGTAACAAGCAACCTCAAGAAAAACAAAACAACACACTTTGAAATAAACCTAAACATTTACATAACGTTTCAAAAATTATTTTTGTAGTACCAGTTAAAATGATTAACCAAGAATAAAACACAATTTATTTTATTCAATGTTTGCGCGTCTGTTAAAATTGAAAATAAAAATGTTCTCCGTGTCGGGGAATCGAACCCCGGTCTCCCGCGTGACAGGCGGGGATACTCACCACTATACTAACACGGATACATGTGGTTCCTATATGAAAATGGAGGTCGATTAGGTCGGAAACAAGAAGTGGGTGCATGGCCATTTTAAGAATCAGTGTCTCCTGTGACATGCAGTTATACTGTATTGAAATGGTTATGCCTACGGACATGGGTTTCATTAATGACAATTTTTAAACATAACTTGTGTTCAGTCGCTAAACAAATGTTGCATTACCGGGGAAATAGGAAGAGCCGTCTTTCCCGTGTTAGGAGAAGGTATAATATCCACGGCTCCCCGTGTTTCTACTGAAGTGCGTGGTAACTGCACATCGATACTTTATAAGGAAATTTCAATTTAATGAATGCGTTGCCGTTCAGATATTGTAAATGATATCGTTGTTCTTTATTTCTCTATCCCAACCTTCCGCTGATAGGGTGCCTTAAACATGATATGGCACTTGGTGTATAAATGAATTAATCAGCACGGAGAGTGAACATCTCCGCCAGGTCGAAAACTGTCCCAGTAATCACTCAAAAAGGTTTCGTGGCCGATTATGCACTTTGCCCCAAGAACCAGTTTTCAGCTGGTATTAAGAATCAAATATCTGCAGCGGGAGCAGGTCTTTAAAAGGAGAGAAGTGAACAAAGTGAGAAAATCTTGCAATAATTCAATCAGTCCTCCCTCTATCGTGCCTAAAACGAAACAAGGCGACGAACAAAAGCAGCTGTAGCAGCAGAAATATGAAGTCATTTTATTAGTTTTCAGAGCTTATAATTCTCAAGAGCAGTTGATATCATTATTGAAGAAAATGAAAATATAAAAAAAATTAATTTCTCCGTGTCGGGGAATCGAACCCCGGTCTCCCGCGTGACAGGCGGGGATACTCACCACTATACTAACACGGATCCCGGCGGTGGACGCCAAGAAAATTGAGCTCCATGAGATCAGACACCTTAGGTGACCTCATGGTTCCACTTCTCTTGTGACTCACGGACAATGCGTTACAACGGTAACGACAACTTGTTTGTATTCTTTTTCATTCCGTCACCTCTACTCAATTGCCAGATGAACAACATTATCCAAAAGAAAAGAGTGATTCAGAGACCGCCTCCTTTTAACTGTGGATTTCTGCATACAACGGCATGTCTGTATAACAGACCCGCTGGTCAGTCATGCAAAGTTAAAGGTCCTGGAACCTGAATCAGAATGCAGTTTTGTTTTGCAAGAGCCGAATATGATAATTTGCCAAAATATGTTGTTTCTGCCCGGGCTCGAACCGGGGACCTTTCGCGTGTTAGGCGAACGTGATAACCACTACACTACAGAAACGCCTGTTAGGCCCCTACTTCATTGATCCGTCATGGCACGCGATTTCTGGATTCGGGGAAATCTTGCCCAGGCGCCAGGCATGTGATGACCCTGCATTGGTGTATGAATGGACTAGAGCGCACAGAGGTTGCATATCTGAGCCTGGTCTTTTTTTTGTCCAAGTTCATGATGCTCTCAAATGGTCTGAACAATATTAAGAATCAATACTTTGAGACAAGACCGCGTTTCTACTAGGCCTACATATACCCAACACCAACAACCGAGACATGTCTGGTAGAGAAATGAACAAAATGGCAATATAATTATGAAATAGTGTAGCCCTTTTACCTCGGAAATGACGAAACCGTATATATTATTACTTCAAGTTCGTCAACGAACAATACGCATACAGCGAAAGAATCACACAGACAAACAGACAGGTGGTTGGAAGACGTTACAAACACGGGTGAAAATACAACCTGGGTCCAGCAGCGTTTGCTTAGAAACATCATCAGTATTGGAAATGTAAACAGCGTATGATTGAATTCGTCCTTTATTTTCCGGCACGGGTGGTCAGCTGGTTCTGTGGTGTAGTGGTTATCACGTCTGCTTTACACGCAGAAGGTCACGAGTTCGAACCTCGTCAGAACCTCTTTTTGCTGCTTTCGTGAATTTATTCTCCAACCGGCAATGACCTGAACGGGAAGGGCGACACCCAATTAAAAGTGTCGGGAAAATGGACAGCAGATTCAAAAACGACAAGCAGACAACTATACTTTTAGACTGCACGTGCGTATGTAACTCAACTAGATTTATATAAAGTCGCAGCTTACAAAACATATATCAAAACATCAGCACCAGAGGCTACTTATGCCGAATAAAAGAAAATAAGTGTAGTGTTTAACATATTAAGAAAGTTAAGTAATACAGCATGATGTAAGTAATAGTGATGATGACAATGGTCATGAATATATATGCAAATACAGAAACACACAGCGAAAATCATGATAAAGGGTTAGTCATGGTATATTTACAACAACAAAAATACATTTACATGTTGGACCATTCCAATTGTTCAGGTATCTGCTAAATTCTGTTCAACCATGAGAGGATTTGAATCTATTTGCTAATTAATTCATAAACTTGCTACCAACATATTTTAGAGAATCTCTGACATATTTCGAAGTGCGGAACATTGGCAAGGAGAGTGGATAGAGTTTTCTAGATCGGTTATAGTTGATAATGTAAACATACTTACAATAGAATATTTGGTGACATCTTGTGTACAACTTTATACAGTGATGGTGGAAGTTTTCTTATCCTGTGCACATATAAAGTTAACATACCAGCTTTTGATAACAAAACTGATTCACGTGTACTTAAATCCTGATAGAAAAAACACAACCCCATAAGTTGTAATTTCTCCAATAAATAAGTGTTACTTGCACCACAGAAATGCCATATAAGTGGAAGGTATAAAATAAAATAAAAAGTTTTACAAATGCACATATACGTCCCTCAGGTTCTAGGTATCTAGCTATAGGCGATGCAGAACATTAAATTGTCTACTGGCCTTTGCACATGTATCCTTAATGTGAGAATTAAAATGGAAAGCTTTGTCAAACGTAATACCAAGCAGTTTTATCGATTGTTCACATTTAATGCTAACTGCTTTGTTATCAGCTGATATAATACTAAGAACTAAGCCCATCATAAATGCTTGACTATTTTTTTTAGGATTTGATTGCACATGATAAGATCCGAACCAATTTTTGAATATGTTTGACTCATCCTCAAGAGCCTTTTTAAGTTCTTCTGGTGTTTGGGTGTTATAACACAAAGTGTTATCATCAGCATAATTGTGCATGACGGCTCTTTTCATTACAAAGAAAATATCATTGATGAATGTGTAAAAAAAGATTAGGTCCTAGTATGGACCCTTGTGGTATGCCTTTAACAGCATTCATCCAGGTGCTATCAGTCACCATTTTTAACCATTTGTCTTCTTTCGGACAGACAGCTTTGCTAAAGAAGATCATGTGGCATTGCGTCGAAAGCCTTGGATAGATCCACTAGGGTGGTTCCAACCAGATGGCCCTTATCCAAAGCTGAACGTCAGTCCTCCACCAAATTCTACAATGGCTACCATCTTAAGTATTATTAAAATAGCAGTACATTTAAAAACATTTTGGACATTGATGGTCTATAATTAGCAAAAGTAAGTCTATATCCTTCCTTCCGGTAAACATGTGTGACAACTGCTTATAAGCATATATAATAAAATATACATTGTTCAATGCATTGATTGATAATACTTGTCAGCGCGACTGATAATACAGATGCACCAAGCTTGAAAAGTTTTGGTGGATAATTATCCGATCCTGTAGTTTTTCTCCTATTTAGCCATGATAGTAAGAGTGTTACATAGGAAATTGATTTTCAGGCGCCTGTTGTTATCAAATGTTGATGTATGTTTAGGACACTTTCATGTGACTCGTATTTTGATATAATATCAGTTAAATTTTAGTTCCCAATAGAAATGTCAAGGCAAAATTTGCGTCGTTCAGAATTAGCAACGTTTCAAAATAACTGGAGATATCAGTATTTTTGGGTGTATAGTCCAATACGCTGTTTAGTCCCAAGAGGAGACACTGCTTCATGGACATGGTTTGATTTTCCAAGCACGGTTTTACCAACATGGATTATCCATTCTATTCTTTCTTGCTGGTAACAAGCAACCTCAAGAAAAACAAAACAACACACTTTGAAATAAACCTAAACATTTACATAACGTTTCAAAAATTATTTTTGTAGTACCAGTTAAAATGATTAACCAAGACTAAAACACAATTTATTTTATTCAATGTTTGCGCGTCTGTTAAAATTGAAAATAAAAATGTTCTCCGTGTCGGGGAATCGAACCCCGGTCTCCCGCGTGACAGGCGGGGATACTCACCACTATACTAACACGGATACATGTGGTTCCTATATGAAAATGGAGGTCGATTAGGTCGGAAACAAGAAGTGGGTGCATGGCCATTTTAAGAATCAGTGTCTCCTGTGACATGCAGTTATACTGTATTGAAATGGTTATGCCTACGGACATGGGTTTCATTAATGACAATTTTTAAACATAACTTGTGTTCAGTCGCTAAACAAATGTTGCATTACCGGGGAAATAGGAAGAGCCGTCTTTCCCGTGTTAGGAGAAGGTATAATATCCACGGCTCCCCGTGTTTCTACTGAAGTGCGTGGTAACTGCACATCGATACTTTATAAGGAAATTTCAATTTAATGAATGCGTTGCCGTTCAGATATTGTAAATGATATCGTTGTTCTTTATTTCTCTATCCCAACCTTCCGCTGATAGGGTGCCTTAAACATGATATGGCACTTGGTGTATAAATGAATTAATCAGCACGGAGAGTGAACATCTCCGCCAGGTCGAAAACTGTCCCAGTAATCACTCAAAAAGGTTTCGTGGCCGATTATGCACTTTGCCCCAAGAACCAGTTTTCAGCTGGTATTAAGAATCAAATATCTGCAGCGGGAGCAGGTCTTTAAAAGGAGAGAAGTGAACAAAGTGAGAAAATCTTGCAATAATTCAATCAGTCCTCCCTCTATCGTGCCTAAAACGAAACAAGGCGACGAACAAAAGCAGCTGTAGCAGCAGAAATATGAAGTCATTTTATTAGTTTTCAGAGCTTATAATTCTCAAGAGCAGTTGATATCATTATTGAAGAAAATGAAAATATAAAAAAAATTAATTTCTCCGTGTCGGGGAATCGAACCCCGGTCTCCCGCGTGACAGGCGGGGATACTCACCACTATACTAACACGGATCCCGGCGGTGGACGCCAAGAAAATTGAGCTCCATGAGATCAGACACCTTAGGTGACCTCATGGTTCCACTTCTCTTGTGACTCACGGACAATGCGTTACAACGGTAACGACAACTTGTTTGTATTCTTTTTCATTCCGTCACCTCTACTCAATTGCCAGATGAACAACATTATCCAAAAGAAAAGAGTGATTCAGAGACCGCCTCCTTTTAACTGTGGATTTCTGCATACAACGGCATGTCTGTATAACAGACCCGCTGGTCAGTCATGCAAAGTTAAAGGTCCTGGAACCTGAATCAGAATGCAGTTTTGTTTTGCAAGAGCCGAATATGATAATTTGCCAAAATATGTTGTTTCTGCCCGGGCTCGAACCGGGGACCTTTCGCGTGTTAGGCGAACGTGATAACCACTACACTACAGAAACGCCTGTTAGGCCCCTACTTCATTGATCCGTCATGGCACGCGATTTCTGGATTCGGGGAAATCTTGCCCAGGCGCCAGGCATGTGATGACCCTGCATTGGTGTATGAATGGACTAGAGCACACAGAGGTTGCATATCTGAGCCTGGTCTTTTTTTTGTCCAAGTTCATGATGCTCTCAAATGGTCTGAACAATATTAAGAATCAATACTTTGAGACAAGACCGCGTTTCTACTAGGCCTACATATACCCAACACCAACAACCGAGACATGTCTGGTAGAGAAATGAACAAAATGGCAATATAATTATGAAATAGTGTAGCCCTTTTACCTCGGAAATGACGAAACCGTATATATTATTACTTCAAGTTCGTCAACGAACAATACGCATACAGCGAAAGAATCACACAGACAAACAGACAGGTGGTTGGAAGACGTTACAAACACGGGTGAAAATACAACCTGGGTCCAGCAGCGTTTGCTTAGAAACATCATCAGTATTGGAAATGTAAACAGCGTATGATTGAATTCGTCCTTTATTTTCCGGCACGGGTGGTCAGCTGGTTCTGTGGTGTAGTGGTTATCACGTCTGCTTTACACGCAGAAGGTCACGAGTTCGAACCTCGTCAGAACCTCTTTTTGCTGCTTTCGTGAATTTATTCTCCAACCGGCAATGACCTGAACGGGAAGGGCGACACCCAATTAAAAGTGTCGGGAAAATGGACAGCAGATTCAAAAACGACAAGCAGACAACTATACTTTTAGACTGCACGTGCGTATGTAACTCAACTAGATTTATATAAAGTCGCAGCTTACAAAACATATATCAAAACATCAGCACCAGAGGCTACTTATGCCGAATAAAAGAAAATAAGTGTAGTGTTTAACATATTAAGAAAGTTAAGTAATACAGCATGATGTAAGTAATAGTGATGATGACAATGGTCATGAATATATATGCAAATACAGAAACACACAGCGAAAATCATGATAAAGGGTTAGTCATGGTATATTTACAACAACAAAAATACATTTACATGTTGGACCATTCCAATTGTTCAGGTATCTGCTAAATTCTGTTCAACCATGAGAGGATTTGAATCTATTTGCTAATTAATTCATAAACTTGCTACCAACATATTTTAGAGAATCTCTGACATATTTCGAAGTGCGGAACATTGGCAAGGAGAGTGGATAGAGTTTTCTAGATCGGTTATAGTTGATAATGTAAACATACTTACAATAGAACATTTGGTGACATCTTGTGTACAACTTTATACAGTGATGGTGGAAGTTTTCTTATCCTGTGCACATATAAAGTTAACATACCAGCTTTTGATAACAAAACTGATTCACGTGTACTTAAATCCTGATATAAAAAACACAACCCCATAAGTTGTAATTTCTCCAATAAATAAGTGTTACTTGCACCACAGAAATGCCATATAAGTGGAAGGTATAAAATAAAATAAAAAGTTTTACAAATGCACATATACGTCCCTCAGGTTCTAGGTATCTAGCTATAGGCGATGCAGAACATTAAATTGTCTACTGGCCTTTGCACATGTATCCTTAATGTGAGAATTAAAATGGAAAGCTTTGTCAAACGTAATACCAAGCAGTTTTATCGATTGTTCACATTTAATGCTAACTGCTTTGTTATCAGCTGATATAATACTAAGAACTTCAGTATCACAATAGCCCATCATAAATGCTTGACTATTTTTTTTAGGATTTGATTGCACATGATTAGATCCGAACCAATTTTTGAATATGTTTGACTCATCCTCAAGAGCCTTTTTAAGTTCTTCTGGTGTTTGGGTGTTATAACACAAAGTGTTATCATCAGCATAATTGTGCATGACGGCTCTTTTCATTACAAAGAAAATATCATTGATGAATGTGTAAAAAAAGATTAGGTCCTAGTATGGACCCTTGTGGTATGCCTTTAACAGCATTCATCCAGGTGCTATCAGTCACCATTTTTAACCATTTGTCTTCTTTCAGACAGACAGCTTTGCTAAAGAAGATCATGTGGCATTGCGTCGAAAGCCTTGGATAGATCCACTAGGGTGGTTCCAACCAGATGGCCCTTATCCAAAGCTGAACGTCAGTCCTCCACCAAATTCTACAATGGCTACCATGTAAAGTATTATTAAAATAGCAGTACATTTAAAAACATTTTGGACATTGATGGTCTATAATTAGCAAAAGTAAGTCTATATCCTTCCTTCCGGTAAACATGTGTGACAACTGCTTATAAGCATATATAATAAAATATACATTGTTCAATGCATTGATTGATAATACTTGTCAGCGCGACTGATAATACAGATGCACCAAGCTTGAAAAGTTTTGGTGGATAATTATCCGATCCTGTAGCTTTTCTCCTATTTAGCCATGATAGTAAGAGCTCTGCAGTCTCTGGTGTTACATAGGAAATTGATTTTCAGGCGCCTGTTGTTATCAAATGTTGATGTATGTTTAGGACACTTTCATGTGACTCGTATTTTGATATAATATCAGTTAAATTTTAGTTCCCAATAGAAATGTCAAGGCAAAATTTGCGTCATTCAGAATTAGCAACGTTTCAAAATAACTGGAGATATCAGTATTTTTGGGTGTATAGTCCAATACGCTGTTTAGTCCCAAGAGGAGACACTGCTTCATGGACATGGTTTGATTTTCCAAGCACGGTTTTACCAACATGGATTATCCATTCTATTCTTTCTTGCTGGTAACAAGCAACCTCAAGAAAAACAAAACAACACACTTTGAAATAAACCTAAACATTAACATAACGTTTCAAAAATTATTTTTGTAGTACCAGTTAAAATGATTAACCAAGAATAAAACACAATTTATTTTATTCAATGTTTGCGCGTCTGTTAAAATTGAAAATAAAAATGTTCTCCGTGTCGGGGAATCGAACCCCGGTCTCCCGCGTGACAGGCGGGGATACTCACCACTATACTAACACGGATACATGTGGTTCCTATATGAAAATGGAGGTCGATTAGGTCGGAAACAAGAAGTGGGTGCATGGCCATTTTAAGAATCAGTGTCTCCTGTGACATGCAGTTATACTGTATTGAAATGGTTATGCCTACGGACATGGGTTTCATTAATGACAATTTTTAAACATAACTTGTGTTCAGTCGCTAAACAAATGTTGCATTACCGGGGAAATAGGAAGAGCCGTCTTTCCCGTGTTAGGAGAAGGTATAATATCCACGGCTCCCCGTGTTTCTACTGAAGTGCGTGGTAACTGCACATCGATACTTTATAAGGAAATTTCAATTTAATGAATGCGTTGCCGTTCAGATATTGTAAATGATATCGTTGTTCTTTATTTCTCTATCCCAACCTTCCGCTGATAGGGTGCCTTAAACATGATATGGCACTTGGTGTATAAATGAATTAATCAGCACGGAGAGTGAACATCTCCGCCAGGTCGAAAACTGTCCCAGTAATCACTCAAAAAGGTTTCGTGGCCGATTATGCACTTTGCCCCAAGAACCAGTTTTCAGCTGGTATTAAGAATCAAATATCTGCAGCGGGAGCAGGTCTTTCAAAGGAGAGAAGTGAACAAAGTGAGAAAATCTTGCAATAATTCAATCAGTCCTCCCTCTATCGTGCCTAAAACGAAACAAGGCGACGAACAAAAGCAGCTGTAGCAGCAGAAATATGAAGTCATTTTATTAGTTTTCAGAGCTTATAATTCTCAAGAGCAGTTGATATCATTATTGAAGAAAATGAAAATATAAAAAAAATTAATTTCTCCGTGTCGGGGAATCGAACCCCGGTCTCCCGCGTGACAGGCGGGGATACTCACCACTATACTAACACGGATCCCGGCGGTGGACGCCAAGAAAATTGAGCTCCATGAGATCAGACACCTTAGGTGACCTCATGGTTCCACTTCTCTTGTGACTCACGGACAATGCGTTACAACGGTAACGACAACTTGTTTGTATTCTTTTTCATTCCGTCACCTCTACTCAATTGCCAGATGAACAACATTATCCAAAAGAAAAGAGTGATTCAGAGACCGCCTCCTTTTAACTGTGGATTTCTGCATACAACGGCATGTCTGTATAACAGACCCGCTGGTCAGTCATGCAAAGTTAAAGGTCCTGGAACCTGAATCAGAATGCAGTTTTGTTTTGCAAGAGCCGAATATGATAATTTGCCAAAATATGTTGTTTCTGCCCGGGCTCGAACCGGGGACCTTTCGCGTGTTAGGCGAACGTGATAACCACTACACTACAGAAACGCCTGTTAGGCTGATCCGTCATGGCACGCGATTTCTGGATTCGGGGAAATCTTGCCCAGGCGCCAGGCATGTGATGACCCTGCATTGGTGTATGAATGGACTAGAGCGCACAGAGGTTGCATATCTGAGCCTGGTCTTTTTTTGTCCAAGTTCATGATGCTCTTAAATGGTCTGAACGATATTAAGAATCAATACTTTGAGACAAGACCGCGTTTCTACTAGGCCTACATATACCCAACACCAACAACCGAGACATGTCTGGTAGAGAAATGAACAAAATGGCAATATAATTATGAAATAGTGTAGCCCTTATACCTCGGAAATGACGAAACCGTATATATATTATATACTTCAAGTCCGTCAACGAACAATACGCATACAGCGAAAGAATCACACAGACAAACAGACAGGTGGTTGGAAGACGTTACAAACACGGGTGAAAATACAACCTGGGTCCAGCAGCGTTTGCTTAGAAACATCATCAGTATTGGAAATGTAAACAGCGTATGATTGAATTCGTCCTTTATTTTCCGGCACGGGTGGTCAGCTGGTTCTGTGGTGTAGTGGTTATCACGTCTGCTTTACACGCAGAAGGTCATGAGTTCGAACCTCGTCAGAACCTCTTTTTGCTGCTTTCGTGAATTTATTCTCCAACCGGCAATGACCTGAACGGGAAGGGCGACACCCAATTAAAAGTGTCTGGTAAATGGACAGCAGATTCAAAAACGACAAGCAGACAACTATACTTTTAGACTGCACGTGCGTATGTTACTCAACTAGATTTATATAAAGTCGCAGCTTACAAAACATATATCAAAACATCAGCACCAGAGGCTACTTATGCCGAATAAAAGAAAATAAGTGTAGTGTTTAACATATTAAGAAAGTTAAGTAATACAGCATGATGTAAGTAATAGTGATGATGACAATGGCCATGAATATATATGCAAATACAGAAACACACAGCGAAAATCGTGATAAAGGGTTAGTCATGGTATATTTACAACAACAAAAATACATTTACATGTTGGACCATTCCAATTGTTCAGGTATCTGCTAAATTCTGTTCAACTATGAGAGGATTTGAATCTATTTGCTAATTGTATCCGCCAAAACAGAGTTTTGCGGATACTATGTTTTCAGCTGGTCGCCGCCGCCGCCGCCGCCGCCGCCGCCGCGTAGGTGTCCGGAGAACTCCTCCGTAACCGCTGGGCGGAATTTTCCGAAACCCGGGATTATGTTCGGGTCACATGTGAACTGCTGCGCCCCGATTTTGTTTTGACCTCTGACCTTTCCTCTGCGCTCTGCGTCCGTTTGTGCGTCTGTTTCCACACATAAACCCACATATCTCGGGAACCGTTTGACCGATCAGGAAAATTTTTTTGCACAAATGTAGCCCTCGGAGAGCTTTATAACATACACCAAAAATGGTGGCGCCACCTGCAACCATGTTTGCACAGTGTCCATCTGTTCGTCTGCCTTGGGTTAAAATCACTCATATCTCTGCAGTGACTTGACTAATTCACCTGAAATTCGGCATGCGCAAACATCCTGGATAGCTTTTCTGATTTTATGACAGGTGGCGCCACCTACATTCACGTTGACGCTGCAGACATCCAAGCTCATATCTCGGGAACCGTTTGACCGATCAGGAAAATTCTTTTACACAAATGTAGCCCTTGGAGAGCTTTATAACATACACCAAAAATGGTGGCGCCACCTGCAACCATGTTTGCACAGTGTCCATCTGTTCGTCTGCCTTGGGTTAAAATCACTCATATCTCTGCAGTGACTTGACTAATTCACCTGAAATTTGGCATGCGTATACATCCTGGATAGCTTATCTGATTTTATGACAGGTGGCGCCACCTACATTCACGTTTACGCTGCAGACATCCAAGCTCATATCTCGGGAACCGTTTGACCGATCAGGAAAATTCTTTTGCACAAATGTAGCCCTTGGAGAGCTTTATAACATACACCAAAAATGGTGCCGCTACCTGCAACCATGTTTGTACAGTGTCCATCTGTTTGTCTGCCTTGGGTTAAAATCACTCATATCTCTGCAGTGACTTGACTAATTCACCTGAAATTTGGCATGCGTATACATCCTGGATAGCTTTTCTGATTTTATGACAGGTGGCGCCACCTACATTCATGTTTACGCTGCAGACATCCAAGCTCATATCTCAGGAACCGTTTGATTGATCAGGAAAATTTTTTTGCACAAATGTAGCCCTTGGAGAGCTTTATAACATACACAAAAAATGGTGGCGCCACCTGCAACCATGTTTGCACAGTGTCCAGCTGTTCGTCTGCCTTGGGTTAAAATCACTCATATCTCTGCAGTGGTTTGACTAATTCACCTGAAATTCTGCATGCTTATACATCCTGGATAGCTTTTCTGATTTTATGACAGGTGGCGCCACCTACAATCAAGTTTACGCTGCAGACATCCAAGCTCATATCTAGGGAACTGTTTGACCAATTGGGCCAAAATTTTGCATGTGTATAGTTCTCACAAAGCTCTTTATCATACGCTTAACTGGTGGCGCCACCTGCAACCCTTTTTTGCACAGCGTCCATCTGTTTGTCTGCCAAGGGCAAAAATCACTCATATACAATATAGTGGTTTGACTTATCTGCCTTAAATTTTGCATATGTATACAACTTGGACGGTTTCTGGATTTTTTGGTAGGTAGCGCAAGCTACATACACAATTTGGCTGCAGACATCCATGCTGATATGCAACACTTCACCCGTTCCACTCTGATTTAGGCGGATACAAGTAGTCGCTTGTCGACTACCCGTATTCTAGTTAATTCATAAACTTGCTACCAACATATTTTAGAGAATCTCTGACATATTTCGAAGTGCGGAACATTGGCAAGGAGAGTGGATAGAGTTTTCTAGATCGGTTATAGTTGATAATGTAAACATACTTACAATAGAATATTTGGTGACATCTTGTGTACAACTTTATACAGTGATGGTGGAAGTTTTCTTATCCTGTGCACATATAAAGTTAACATACCAGCTTTTGATAACAAAACTGATTCACGTGTACTTAAATCCTGATATAAAAAACACAACCCCATAAGTTGTAATTTCTCCAATAAATAAGTGTTACTTGCACCACAGAAATGCCATATAAGTGGACGGTATAAAATAAAATAAAAAGTTTTACAAATGCACATATCCGTCCCTCAGGTTCTAGGTATCTAGCTATAGGCGATGCAGAACATTACATTGTCTACTGGCCTTTGCACATGTATCCTTAATGTGAGAATTAAAATGAAAAGCTTTGTCAAACGTAATACCAAGCAGTTTTATCGATTGTTCACATTTAATGCTAACTGCTTTGTTATCAGCTGATATAATACTAAGAACTTCAGTATCACAATAGCCCATCATAAATGCTTGACTATTTTTTTTAGGATTTGATTGCACATGATTAGATCCGAACCACTTTTTGAATATGTTTGACTCATCCTCAAGAGCCTTTTTAAGTTCTTCTGGTGTTTGGGTGTTATAACACAAAGTGTTATCATCAGCAAATTGTGCATGACGGCTCTTTTCATTACAAAGAAAATATCATTGATGAATGTGTAAAAAAAGATTAGGTCCTAGTATGGACCCTTGTGGTATGCCTTTAACAGCATTCATCCAGGTGCTATCAGTCACCATTTTTAACCATTTGTCTTCTTTCGGACAGACAGCTTTGCTAAAGAAGATCATGTGGCATTGCGTCGAAAGCCTTGGATAGATCCACTAGGGTGGTTACCACCAGATGGCCCTTATCCAAAGCTGAACGTCAGTCCTCCACCAAATTCTACAATGGCTACCATCTTAAGTATTATTAAAATAGCAGTACATTTAAAAACATTTTGGACATTGATGGTCTATAATTAGCAAAAGTAAGTCTATATCCTTCCTTCCGGTAAACATGTGTGACAACTGCTTATAAGCATATATAATAAAATATACATTGTTCAATGCATTGATTGATAATACTTGTCAGCGCGACTGATAATATAGATGCACCAAGCTTGAAAAGTTTTGGTGGATAATTATCCGATCCTGTAGCTTTTCTCCTATTTAGCCATGATAGTAAGAGCTCTGCAGTCTCTGGTGTTACATAGGAAATTGATTTTCAGGCGCCTGTTGTTATCAAATGTTGATGTATGTTTAGGACACTTTCAGGTGACTCGTATTTTGATATAATATCAGTTAAATTTTAGTTCCCAATAGAAATGTCAAGGCAAAATTTGCGTCATTCAGAATTAGCAACGTTTCAAAATAACTGGAGATATCAGTATTTTTGGGTGTATAGTCCAATACGCTGTTTAGTCCCAAGAGGAGACACTGCTTCATGGACATGGTTTGATTTTCCAAGCACGGTTTTACCAACATGGATTATCCATTCTATTCTTTCTTGCTGGTAACAAGCAACCTCAAGAAAAACAAAACAACACACTTTGAAATAAACCTAAACATTTACATAACGTTTCAAAAATTATTTTTGTAGTACCAGTTAAAATGATTAACCAAGAATAAAACAAAATTTATTTTATTCAGTGTTTGCGCGTCTGTTAAAATTGAAAATAAAAATGTTCTCCGTGTCGGAGAATCGAACCCAAAAAACTCTATCCATACTAAAACCCCTACGAAATTTTGACGAAAATAAATAAATATCTCTAAAAATATTAGGCCTAGAAAAATAGAAAAAAAACACCCCGACCATCAATTAATCATCGGATCCTAGCTGCAGAGGAACGCAGTACCTGTACTCCCCTGCAGCTAGCATCCCCTAATTAGCATATCAGCCCCGCCCCCCGACCAAACCGACTCCCAAACAACATTACAACAAAAAATAAACCACAAAAACATCCGTCCTCTAACAAAGCGAATATAAATTCACCCGTAAAAATAAATAAAAGCACCCGCCCCAACATGACATCAAATAAAAACTATACACAAACCAAAAAACCCACACAAAACAGATCCCACCCCACTCGCCCCCCCCCACCCCCCCAAAGAAATCGAACAATAAATTAGAGATCACATAAAAGAGCGCAAACCGCTCCCACTCCAAACCAAACATCTATCACTTCCATTAAAATAAAACCTTCCAAAGCACTATAAAAACAACAAAACAACATCATTATACCCAATCAACACTTTATTAAAAATAAAACAACACAAATCGAAGACAAAGTGTACAAACCTGGGCACTATTATTGTCTAAAGATTTATTAGATAACACTCACACACAAACACCTCCAATAAAATAAAAACCATACAAAACCAGATCTTCCTCCCTATAAACACAGGACAGTTGAGTTGCCATACGGTGGACAACGTCCGAAAAAATAACCAAAAAACCCCAGAGTATTAACAGCAGGGCCCGTATCGGTTACCCTCTTGCTGGTAATTGCTCTTATAAACCCTCCACTCCCCCCCCCCCCCACTCCCCCACATAAATAAATAAATTAGCAAACGGGTAGCTGAGTTGCCAAACGGTGGACAGCACCCACAAATAGCACTAGAACCCCCGCCTCTCTACATAAAGAAGATATAAAATAAAACCTTTAAACAACGCAAATCAAAGACAAAGTGCCCAAACCGGGTCACTACTATTGTCTGAGATTTATTCATAACATCTTCAATTAAACAACACACCTAAGGTCACCAGATATGGGATGAGTAATTCGCAGGCCCGGTCGGGACGCGTTTTACCTTTCCACAAAATAAAAACCAAACAAAATAAAAACAGAAACTACAAGGAACATAAAACAACTAATACTCAGTAATACACAATATTTTATTAAAGAACAATAATAACATAAATCGAAGACAAAGTGCCCAAACCGGGACACTATTATTGTCGGAGATTAAATCAAAACACAACTCTGGGAAATACATATTCACCGACACAACACCGCTCCACTAACCAATACTAATACACCGCCAATTAGAATAGAACCATACTAAACCCATGTACAAAAAATGCACCATACTGTTTTACACACCATGAACTTTTAACAAAAAAAAAAGAGCACAATTCATGTAAATACACCACCTCACTCATCTTTTTTTCATGCACACTAACCCACGTTTTTTACGATTTTTACCGGTTTTTCACCCTTTTGTTTTTGTATTTTTCACAATATCGACGCAATATCTGGTTTTCCGACGCTCATATATAAGATATAATTATAGATTTTATTAGTAATTTACAGCATCTCCGGCAGACAAGTGGCATGGAAACTGAAGCCGGCCACTAGCAAGTGGATGGAAACTGATGCCGCCACTAGCCTCAACTACCTCCGCCCCCGTTTCTCTCAGTCTGCACTTATATAAAAATACTTCTTATAAGAATTTCCTATAAAAGTACATGATCATAAATATCTCTTAAAGATATTTATGTGATACTTAATATAAAAGTACAAACTGAGAGCCCCACCGGCCGCCCAGATTTCTAACTATAAAGATATCTCCTATAGATATCTCCTTTAGGCAAATATAAGGGTAAATGATCATGAGGCATTTTCTTAAAAAATCCCATGTGATACTTATAAAATTATAAAGAAATCTACGGCCCCCCCACCCCCACCACGGACAACAACTACCCCTGACAACCACCACCAACAGCATCCGACACCGTCGCGCAAGTCCAGCGGCAGCCCCCCTACACCACCAGCGGAAGATTAGAGGGCACCCAGACGAGCGCACACCCCATCCGCCCACTGACAGCAACTTCCAAGACGACCACCCAGACCTACACCGGGACAGCTCCAGACAGACCAGACAAGACCCCCTAACAGTCCTTTTTAGGACTACCCCCCCCAACAGTCCTATTCAGGACTAATCAATCACTCATCGACCTGGCAGCGGACAGACAGACAACTTTAGGTCCGCTGCCTGCCACAAGACCAAGACCCAAGACCAAGCCTCAAGACAAGTCAAGACTGGTAGCCCTGGGACAAGCCAAGAGAAGACAAGACAACCCCGACAGCCGGAACCCAAGTCAAGACAAGCAAGACAAGTCAAGAATCCCTGACAGTGGGCAAACAGACAACTTTAGGCCCACTGCTCGGGGACCAGCTGAAGACCAAGCCAAGACAGCCTGCCCGATCCAAGTCACAGGAAGTCCGGCTCTTCGCGGTAGGAGTTGTTCTGTCGGCGGTCTGGGTTTCCCTGCTTGTGTTGGGGTCTCTCTGTTGTGGTGCGCATTCTGCTCGGGGATGTCGCTCGCGACCGGGTTCGTGGGGGCAGCGGCTTTGCTGCTGATGTCTGTGCGGTGAGTGGCCCGCTCGGGGCTTTGTGGGTGTGGATGATGTAGCTTTCTCGGTCACCGGTGCGGGTACATGCTGGTGGCTCTTCGCGGCTCCTTGGCTTGGCTTGTGTGGCATTTTCGGCATCAAAATTATAGTCTAAAGAGACAGGCAGGGGCGGTGGTCCCAGACCACCTCAACCGTGTCTGTCTAGTGACTAAAAATACTAGTTCTAGTCCAGGGAATCGAACCCCGGTCTCCCGCGTGACAGGCGGGGATACTCACCACTATACTAACACGGATACATGTGTTCCGATATGAAAATGGAGGTCGATTAGGTCGGAAACAAGAAGTGGGTGCATGGCCATTTTAAGAATCAGTGTCTCCTGTGACATGCAGTTATACTGTATTGAAATGGTTATGCCTACGGACATGGGTTTCATTAATGACAATTTTTAAACATAACTTGTGTTCATTCGCTAAACAAATGTTGCATTACCGAGGAAATAGGAAGAGCCGTCTTTCCCGTGTTAGGAGAAGGTATAATATCCACGGCTCCCCGTGTTTCTACTGAAGTGCGTGGTAACTGCACTTCGATACTTTATAAGGAAATTTCAATTTAATGAATGCGTTGCCGTTCAGATATTGTGAATGATATCGTTGTTCTTTATTTCTCTATCCCAACCTTCCGCTGATAGGGTGCCTTAAACATGATATGGCACTTGGTGTATAAATGAATTAATCAGCACGGAGAGTGAACATCTCCGCCAGGTCGAAAACTGTCCCAGTAATCACTCAAAAAGGTTTCGTGGCCGATTATGCACTTTGCCCCAAGAACCAGTTTTCAGCTGGTATTAGGAATCAAATATCTGCAGCGGGAGCAGGTCTTTAAAAGGAGAGAAGTGAACAAAGTGAGAAAATCTTGCAATAATTCAATCAGTCCTCCCTCTATCGTGCCTAAAACGAAACAAGGCGACGAACAAAAGCAGCTGTAGCAGCAGAAATATGAAGTCATTTTATTAGTTTTCAGAGCTTATAATTCTCAAGAGCAGTTGATATCATTATTGAAGAAAATGAAAATATAAAAAAAAATTAAATTCTCCGTGTCGGGGAATCGAACCCCGGTCTCCCGCGTGACAGGCGGGGATACTCACCACTATACTAACACGGATCCCGGCGGTGGACGCCAAGAAAATTGAGCTCCATGAGATCAGACACTTTAGGTGACCTCATGGTTCCACTTCTCTTGTGACTCACGGACAATGCGTTACAACGGTAACGACAACTTGTTTGTATTCTTTTTCATTCCGTCACCTCTACTCAATTGCCAGATGAACAACATTATCCAAAAGAAAAGAGTGATTCAGAGACCGCCTCCTTTTAACTGTGGATTTCTGCATACAACGGCATGTCTGTATAATAGACCCGCTGGTCAGTCATGCAAAGTTAAAGGTCCTGGAACCTGAATCAGAATGCAGTTTTGTTTTGCAAGAGCCGAATATGATAATTTGCCAAAATATGTTGTTTCTGCCCGGGCTCCTTTCGCGTGTTAGGCGAACGTGATAACCACTACACTACAGAAACGCCTGTTAGGCCCCTACTTCATTGATCCGTCATGGCACGCGATTTCTGGATTCGGGGAAATCTTGCCCAGGCGCCAGGCATGTGATGACCCTGCATTGGTGTATGAATGGACTAGAGCGCACAGAGGTTGCATATCTGAGCCTGGTCTTTTTTTGTCCAAGTTCATGATGCTCTCAAATGGTCTGAACGATATTAAGAATCAATACTTTGAGACAAGACCGCGTTTCTACTAGGCCTACATATACCCAACACCAACAACCGAGACATGTCTGGTAGAGAAATGAACAAAATGGCAATATAATTATGAAATAGTGTAGCCCTTTTACCTCGGAAATGACGAAACCGTATATATTATATACTTCAAGTCCGTCAACGAACAATACGCATACAGCGAAAGAATCACACAGACAAACAGACAGGTGGTTGGAAAACGTTACAAACACGGGTGAAAATACAACCTGGGTCCAGCAGCGTTTGCTTAGAAACATCATCAGTATTGGAAATGTAAACAGCGTATGATTGAATTCGTCCTTTATTTTCCGGCACGGGTGGTCAGCTGGTTCTGTGGTGTAGTGGTTATCACGTCTGCTTTACACGCAGAAGGTCATGAGTTCGAACCTCGTCAGAACCTCTTTTTGCTGCTTTCGTGAATTTATTCTCCAACCGGCAATGACCTGAACGGGAAGGGCGACACCCAATTAAAAGTGTCTGGTAAATGGACAGCAGATTCAAAAACGACAAGCAGACAACTATACTTTTAGACTGCACGTGCGTATGTTACTCAACTAGATTTATATAAAGTCGCAGCTTACAAAACATATATCAAAACATCAGCACCAGAGGCTACTTATGCCGAATAAAAGAAAATAAGTGTATTGTTTAACATATTAAGAAAGTTAAGTAATACAGCATGATGTAAGTAATAGTGATGATGACAATGGCCATGAATATATATGCAAATACAGAAACACACAGCGAAAATCATGATAAAGGGTTAGTCATGGTATATTTACAACAACAAAAATACATTTACATGTTGGACCATTCCAATTGTTCAGGTATCTGCTAAATTCTGTTCAACTATGAGAGGATTTGAATCTATTTGCTAATTAATTCATAAACTTGCTACCAACATATTTTAGAGAATCTCTGACATATTTCGAAGTGCGGAACATTGGCAAGGAGAGTGGATAGAGTTTTCTAGATCGGTTATAGTTGATAAAGTTAACATACCAGCTTTTGATAACAAAACTGATTCACGTGTACTTAAATCCTGATATAAAAAACACAACCCCATAAGTTGTAATTTCTCCAATAAATAAGTGTTACTTGCACCACAGAAATGCCATATAAGTGGACGGTATAAAATAAAATAAAAAGTTTTACAAATGCACATATACGTCCCTCAGGTTCTAGGTATCTAGCTATAGGCGATTCAGAACATTACATTGTCTACTGGCCTTTGCACATGTATCCTTAATGTGAGAATTAAAATGAAAAGCTTTGTCAAACGTAATACCAAGCAGTTTTATCGATTGTTCACATTTAATGCTAACTGCTTTGTTATCAGCTGATATAATACTAAGAACTTCAGTATCACAATAGCCCATCATAAATGCTTGACTATTTTTTTTAGGATTTGATTGCACATGATTAGATCCGAACCACTTTTTGAATATGTGGACTCATCCTCAAGAGCCTTTTTAAGTTCTTCTGGTGTTTGGGTGTTATAACACAAAGTGTTATCATCAGCAAATTGTGCATGACGGCTCTTTTCATTACAAAGAAAATATCATTGATGAATGTGTAAAAAAAGATTAGGTCCTAGTATGGACCCTTGTGGTATGCCTTTAACAGCATTCATCCAGGTGCTATCAGTCACCATTTTTAACCATTTGTCTTCTTTCGGACAGACAGCTTTGCTAAAGAAGATCATGTGGCATTGCGTCGAAAGCCTTGGATAGATCCACTAGGGTGGTTCCCACCAGATGGCCCTTATCCAAAGCTGAACGTCAGTCCTCCACCAAATTCTACAATGGCTACCATCTTAAGTATTATTAAAATAGCAGTACATTTAAAAACATTTTGGACATTGATGGTCTATAATTAGCAAAAGTAAGTCTATATCCTTCCTTCCGGTAAACATGTGTGACAACTGCTTATAAGCATATATAATAAAATATACATTGTTCAATGCATTGATTGATAATACTTGTCAGCGCGACTGATAATATAGATGCACCAAGCTTGAAAAGTTTTGGTGGATAATTATCCGATCCTGTAGCTTTTCTCCTATTTAGCCATGATAGTAAGAGCTCTGCAGTCTCTGGTGTTACATAGGAAATTGATTTTCAGCCGCCTGTTGTTATCAAATGTTGATGTATGTTTAGGACACTTTCAGGTGACTCGTATTTTGATATAATATCAGTTAAATTTTAGTTCCCAATAGAAATGTCAAGGCAAAATTTGCGTCATTCAGAATTAGCAACGTTTCAAAATAACTGGAGATATCAGTATTTTTGGGTGTATAGTCCAATACGCTGTTTAGTCCCAAGAGGAGACACTGCTTCATGGACATGGTTTGATTTTCCAAGCACGGTTTTACCAACATGGATTATCCATTCTATTCTTTCTTGCTGGTAACAAGCAACCTCAAGAAAAACAAAACAACACACTTTGAAATAAACCTAAACATTTACATAACGTTTCAAAAATTATTTTTGTAGTACCAGTTAAAATGATTAACCAAGAATAAAACAAAATTTATTTTATTCAGTGTTTGCGCGTCTGTTAAAATTGAAAATAAAAATGTTCTCCGTGTCGGAGAATCGAACCCGAAAAACTCTATCCATACTAAAACCCCTACGAAATTTTGACGAAAATAAATAAATATCTCTAAAAATATTAGGCCTAGAAAAATAGAAAAAAAACACCCCGACCATCAATTAATCATCGGATCCTAGCTGCAGAGGAACGCAGTACCTGTACTCCCCTGCAGCTAGCATCCCCTAATTAGCATATCAGCCCCGCCCCCCGACCAAACCGACTCCCAAACAACATTACAACAAAAAATAAACCACAAAAACATCCGTCCTCTAACAAAGCGAATATAAATTCACCCGTAAAAATAAATAAAAGCACCCGCCCCAACATGACATCAAATAAAAACTATACACAAACCAAAAAACCCACACAAAACAGATCCCACCCCACTCGCCCCCCCCCCCCCCCCCACCCCCCCAAAGAAATCGAACAATAAATTAGAGATCACATAAAAGAGCGCAAACCGCTCCCACTCCAAACCAAACATCTATCACTTCCATTAAAATAAAACCTTCCAAAGCACTATAAAAACAACAAAACAACATCATTATACCCAATCAACACTTTATTAAAAATAAAACAACACAAATCGAAGACAAAGTGTACAAACCTGGGCACTATTATTGTCTAAAGATTTATTAGATAACACTCACACACAAACACCTCCAATAAAATAAAAACCATACAAAACCAGATCTTCCTCCCTATAAACACAGGACAGTTGAGTTGCCATACGGTGGACAACGTCCGAAAAAATAACCAAAAAACCCCAGAGTATTAACAGCAGGGCCCGTATCGGTTACCCTCTTGCTGGTAATTGCTCTTATAAACCCTCCACTCCCCCCCCCCACTCCCCCACATAAATAAATAAATTAGCAAACGGGTAGCTGAGTTGCCAAACGGTGGACAGCACCCACAAATAGCACTAGAACCCCCGCCTCTCTACATAAAGAAGATATAAAATAAAACCTTTAAACAACGCAAATCAAAGACAAAGTGCCCAAACCGGGTCACTACTATTGTCTGAGATTTATTCATAACATCTTCAATTAAACAACACACCTAAGGTCACCAGATATGGGATGAGTAATTCGCAGGCCCGGTCGGGACGCGTTTTACCTTTCCACAAAATAAAAACCAAACAAAATAAAAACAGAAACTACAAGGAACATAAAACAACTAATACTCAGTAATACACAATATTTTATTAAAGAACAATAATAACATAAATCGAAGACAAAGTGCCCAAACCGGGACACTATTATTGTCGGAGATTAAATCAAAACACAACTCTGGGAAATACATATTCACCGACACAACACCGCTCCACTAACCAATACTAATACACCCCCAATTAGAATAGAACCATACTAAACCCATGTACAAAAAATGCACCATACTGTTTTACACACCATGAACTTTTAACAAAAAAAAAAGAGCACAATTCATGTAAATACACCACCTCACTCATCTTTTTTTCATGCACACTAACCCACGTTTTTTACGATTTTTACCGGTTTTTCACCCTTTTGTTTTTGTATTTTTCACAATATCGACGCAATATCTGGTTTTCCGACGCTCATATATAAGATATAATTATAGATTTTATTAGTAATTTACAGCATCTCCGGCAGACAAGTGGCATGGAAACTGAAGCCGGCCACTAGCAAGTGGATGGAAACTGATGCCGCCACTAGCCTCAACTACCCCCGCCCCCGTTTCTCTCAGTCTGCACTTATATAAAAATACTTCTTATAAGAATTTCCTATAAAAGTACATGATCATAAATATCTCTTAAAGATATTTATGTGATACTTAATATAAAAGTACAAACTGAGAGCCCCACCGGCCGCCCAGATTTCTAACTATAAAGATATCTCCTATAGATATCTCCTTTAGGCAAATATAAGGGTAAATGATCATGAGGCATTTTCTTAAAAAATCCCATGTGATACTTATAAAATTATAAAGAAATCTACGGCATCCCCCCCTACCCCACCACGGACAACAACTACCCCTGACAACCACCACCAACAGCATCCGACACCGTCGCGCAAGTCCAGCGGCAGCCCCCCTACACCACCAGCGGAAGATTAGAGGGCACCCAGACGAGCGCACACCCCATCCGCCCACTGACAGCAACTTCCAAGACGACCACCCAGACCTACACCGGGACAGCTCCAGACAGACCAGACAAGACCCCCTAACAGTCCTTTTTAGGACTACCCCCCCAACAGTCCTATTCAGGACTAATCAATCACTCATCGACCTGGCAGCGGACAGACAGACAACTTTAGGTCCGCTGCCTGCCACAAGACCAAGACCCAAGACCAAGCCTCAAGACAAGTCAAGACTGGTAGCCCTGGGACAAGCCAAGAGAAGACAAGACAACCCCGACAGCCGGAACCCAAGTCAAGACAAGCAAGACAAGTCAAGAATCCCTGACAGTGGGCAAACAGACAACTTTAGGCCCACTGCTCGGGGACCAGCTGAAGACCAAGCCAAGACAGCCTGCCCGATCCAAGTCACAGGAAGTCCGGCTCTTCGCGGTAGGAGTTGTTCTGTCGGCGGTCTGGGTTTCCCTGCTTGTGTTGGGGTCTCTCTGTTGTGGTGCGCATTCTGCTCGGGGATGTCGCTCGCGACCGGGTTCGTGGGGGCAGCGGCTTTGCTGCTGATGTCTGTGCGGTGAGTGGCCCGCTCGGGGCTTTGTGGGTGTGGATGATGTAGCTTTCTCGGTCACCGGTGCGGGTACATGCTGGTGGCTCTTCGCGGCTCCTTGGCTTGGCTTGTGTGGCATTTTCGGCATCAAAATTATAGTCTAAAGAGACAGGCAGGGGCGGTGGTCCCAGACCACCTCAACCGTGTCTGTCTAGTGACTAAAAATACTAGTTCTAGTCCAGGGAATCGAACCCCGGTCTCCCGCGTGACAGGCGGGGATACTCACCACTATACTAACACGGATACATGTGGTTCCGATATGAAAATGGAGGTCGATTAGGTCGGAAACAAGAAGTGGGTGCATGGCCATTTTAAGAATCAGTGTCTCCTGTGACATGCAGTTATACTGTATTGAAATGGTTATGCCTACGGACATGGGTTTCATTAATGACAATTTTTAAACATAACTTGTGTTCATTCGCTAAACAAATGTTGCATTACCGAGGAAATAGGAAGAGCCGTCTTTCCCGTGTTAGGAGAAGGTATAATATCCACGGCTCCCCGTGTTTCTACTGAAGTGCGTGGTAACTGCACTTCGATACTTTATAAGGAAATTTCAATTTAATGAATGCGTTGCCGTTCAGATATTGTGAATGATATCGTTGTTCTTTATTTCTCTATCCCAACCTTCCGCTGATAGGGTGCCTTAAACATGATATGGCACTTGGTGTATAAATGAATTAATCAGCACGGAGAGTGAACATCTCCGCCAGGTCGAAAACTGTCCCAGTAATCACTCAAAAAGGTTTCGTGGCCGATTATGCACTTTGCCCCAAGAACCAGTTTTCAGCTGGTATTAGGAATCAAATATCTGCAGCGGGAGCAGGTCTTTAAAAGGAGAGAAGTGAACAAAGTGAGAAAATCTTGCAATAATTCAATCAGTCCTCCCTCTATCGTGCCTAAAACGAAACAAGGCGACGAACAAAAGCAGCTGTAGCAGCAGAAATATGAAGTCATTTTATTAGTTTTCAGAGCTTATAATTCTCAAGAGCAGTTGATATCATTATTGAAGAAAATGAAAATATAAAAAAAAATTAAATTCTCCGTGTCGGGGAATCGAACCCCGGTCTCCCGCGTGACAGGCGGGGATACTCACCACTATACTAACACGGATCCCGGCGGTGGACGCCAAGAAAATTGAGCTCCATGAGATCAGACACTTTAGGTGACCTCATGGTTCCACTTCTCTTGTGACTCACGGACAATGCGTTACAACGGTAACGACAACTTGTTTGTATTCTTTTTCATTCCGTCACCTCTACTCAATTGCCAGATGAACAACATTATCCAAAAGAAAAGAGTGATTCAGAGACCGCCTCCTTTTAACTGTGGATTTCTGCATACAACGGCATGTCTGTATAATAGACCCGCTGGTCAGTCATGTAAAGTTAAAGGTCCTGGAACCTGAATCAGAATGCAGTTTTGTTTTGCAAGAGCCGAATATGATAATTTGCCAAAATATGTTGTTTCTGCCCGGGCTCCTTTCGCGTGTTAGGCGAACGTGATAACCACTACACTACAGAAACGCCTGTTAGGCCCCTACTTCATTGATCCGTCATGGCACGCGATTTCTGGATTCGGGGAAATCTTGCCCAGGCGCCAGGCATGTGATGACCCTGCATTGGTGTATGAATGGACTAGAGCGCACAGAGGTTGCATATCTGAGCCTGGTCTTTTTTTGTCCAAGTTCATGATGCTCTCAAATGGTCTGAACGATATTAAGAATCAATACTTTGAGACAAGACCGCGTTTCTACTAGGCCTACATATACCCAACACCAACAACCGAGACATGTCTGGTAGAGAAATGAACAAAATGGCAATATAATTATGAAATAGTGTAGCCCTTTTACCTCGGAAATGACGAAACCGTATATATTATATACTTCAAGTCCGTCAACGAACAATACGCATACAGCGAAAGAATCACACAGACAAACAGACAGGTGGTTGGAAAACGTTACAAACACGGGTGAAAATACAACCTGGGTCCAGCAGCGTTTGCTTAGAAACATCATCAGTATTGGAAATGTAAACAGCGTATGATTGAATTCGTCCTTTATTTTCCGGCACGGGTGGTCAGCTGGTTCTGTGGTGTAGTGGTTATCACGTCTGCTTTACACGCAGAAGGTCATGAGTTCGAACCTCGTCAGAACCTCTTTTTGCTGCTTTCGTGAATTTATTCTCCAACCGGCAATGACCTGAACGGGAAGGGCGACACCCAATTAAAAGTGTCTGGTAAATGGACAGCAGATTCAAAAACGACAAGCAGACAACTATACTTTTAGACTGCACGTGCGTATGTTACTCAACTAGATTTATATAAAGTCGCAGCTTACAAAACATATATCAAAACATCAGCACCAGAGGCTACTTATGCCGAATAAAAGAAAATAAGTGTATTGTTTAACATATTAAGAAAGTTAAGTAATACAGCATGATGTAAGTAATAGTGATGATGACAATGGCCATGAATATATATGCAAATACAGAAACACACAGCGAAAATCATGATAAAGGGTTAGTCATGGTATATTTACAACAACAAAAATACATTTACATGTTGGACCATTCCAATTGTTCAGGTATCTGCTAAATTCTGTTCAACTATGAGAGGATTTGAATCTATTTGCTAATTAATTCATAAACTTGCTACCAACATATTTTAGAGAATCTCTGACATATTTCGAAGTGCGGAACATTGGCAAGGAGAGTGGATAGAGTTTTCTAGATCGGTTATAGTTGATAATGTAAACATACTTACAATAGAATATTTGGTGACATCTTGTGTACAACTTTATACAGTGATGGTGGAAGTTTTCTTATCCTGTGCACATATAAAGTTAACATACCAGCTTTTGATAACAAAACTGATTCACGTGTACTTAAATCCTGATATAAAAAACACAACCCCATAAGTTGTAATTTCTCCAATAAATAAGTGTTACTTGCACCACAGAAATGCCATATAAGTGGACGGTATAAAATAAAATAAAAAGTTTTACAAATGCACATATACGTCCCTCAGGTTCTAGGTATCTAGCTATAGGCGATTCAGAACATTACATTGTCTACTGGCCTTTGCACATGTATCCTTAATGTGAGAATTAAAATGAAAAGCTTTGTCAAACGTAATACCAAGCAGTTTTATCGATTGTTCACATTTAATGCTAACTGCTTTGTTATCAGCTGATATAATACTAAGAACTTCAGTATCACAATAGCCCATCATAAATGCTTGACTATTTTTTTTAGGATTTGATTGCACATGATTAGATCCAAACCACTTTTTGAATATGTGGACTCATCCTCAAGAGCCTTTTTAAGTTCTTCTGGTGTTTGGGTGTTATAACACAAAGTGTTATCATCAGCAAATTGTGCATGACGGCTCTTTTCATTACAAAGAAAATATCATTGATGAATGTGTAAAAAAAGATTAGGTCCTAGTATGGACCCTTGTGGTATGCCTTTAACAGCATTCATCCAGGTGCTATCAGTCACCATTTTTAACCATTTGTCTTCTTTCGGACAGACAGCTTTGCTAAAGAAGATCATGTGGCATTGCGTCGAAAGCCTTGGATAGATCCACTAGGGTGGTTCCCACCAGATGGCCCTTATCCAAAGCTGAACGTCAGTCCTCCACCAAATTCTACAATGGCTACCATCTTAAGTATTATTAAAATAGCAGTACATTTAAAAACATTTTGGACATTGATGGTCTATAATTAGCAAAAGTAAGTCTATATCCTTCCTTCCGGTAAACATGTGTGACAACTGCTTATAAGCATATATAATAAAATATACATTGTTCAATGCATTGATTGATAATACTTGTCAGCGCGACTGATAATATAGATGCACCAAGCTTGAAAAGTTTTGGTGGATAATTATCCGATCCTGTAGCTTTTCTCCTATTTAGCCATGATAGTAAGAGCTCTGCAGTCTCTGGTGTTACATAGGAAATTGATTTTCAGCCGCCTGTTGTTATCAAATGTTGATGTATGTTTAGGACACTTTCAGGTGACTCGTATTTTGATATAATATCAGTTAAATTTTAGTTCCCAATAGAAATGTCAAGGCAAAATTTGCGTCATTCAGAATTAGCAACGTTTCAAAATAACTGGAGATATCAGTATTTTTGGGTGTATAGTCCAATACGCTGTTTAGTCCCAAGAGGAGACACTGCTTCATGGACATGGTTTGATTTTCCAAGCACGGTTTTACCAACATGGATTATCCATTCTATTCTTTCTTGCTGGTAACAAGCAACCTCAAGAAAAACAAAACAACACACTTTGAAATAAACCTAAACATTTACATAACGTTTCAAAAATTATTTTTGTAGTACCAGTTAAAATGATTAACCAAGAATAAAACAAAATTTATTTTATTCAGTGTTTGCGCGTCTGTTAAAATTGAAAATAAAAATGTTCTCCGTGTCGGAGAATCGAACCCGAAAAACTCTATCCATACTAAAACCCCTACGAAATTTTGACGAAAATAAATAAATATCTCTAAAAATATTAGGCCTAGAAAAATAGAAAAAAAACACCCCGACCATCAATTAATCATCGGATCCTAGCTGCAGAGGAACGCAGTACCTGTACTCCCCTGCAGCTAGCATCCCCTAATTAGCATATCAGCCCCGCCCCCCGACCAAACCGACTCCCAAACAACATTACAACAAAAAATAAACCACAAAAACATCCGTCCTCTAACAAAGCGAATATAAATTCACCCGTAAAAATAAATAAAAGCACCCGCCCCAACATGACATCAAATAAAAACTATACACAAACCAAAAAACCCACACAAAACAGATCCCACCCCACTCGCCCCCCCCCCCCCCCAAAGAAATCGAACAATAAATTAGAGATCACATAAAAGAGCGCAAACCGCTCCCACTCCAAACCAAACATCTATCACTTCCATTAAAATAAAACCTTCCAAAGCACTATAAAAACAACAAAACAACATCATTATACCCAATCAACACTTTATTAAAAATAAAACAACACAAATCGAAGACAAAGTGTACAAACCTGGGCACTATTATTGTCTAAAGATTTATTAGATAACACTCACACACAAACACCTCCAATAAAATAAAAACCATACAAAACCAGATCTTCCTCCCTATAAACACAGGACAGTTGAGTTGCCATACGGTGGACAACGTCCGAAAAAATAACCAAAAAACCCCAGAGTATTAACAGCAGGGCCCGTATCGGTTACCCTCTTGCTGGTAATTGCTCTTATAAACCCTCCACTCCCCCCACTCCCCCACATAAATAAATAAATTAGCAAACGGGTAGCTGAGTTGCCAAACGGTGGACAGCACCCACAAATAGCACTAGAACCCCCGCCTCTCTACATAAAGAAGATATAAAATAAAACCTTTAAACAACGCAAATCAAAGACAAAGTGCCCCAACCGGGTCACTACTATTGTCTGAGATTTATTCATAACATCTTCAATTAAACAACACACCTAAGGTCACCAGATATGGGATGAGTAATTCGCAGGCCCGGTCGGGACGCGTTTTACCTTTCCACAAAATAAAAACCAAACAAAATAAAAACAGAAACTACAAGGAACATAAAACAACTAATACTCAGTAATACACAATATTTTATTAAAGAACAATAATAACATAAATCGAAGACAAAGTGCCCAAACCGGGACACTATTATTGTCGGAGATTAAATCAAAACACAACTCTGGGAAATACATATTCACCGACACAACACCGCTCCACTAACCAATACTAATACACCCCCAATTAGAATAGAACCATACTAAACCCATGTACAAAAAATGCACCATACTGTTTTACACACCATGAACTTTTAACAAAAAAAAAAGAGCACAATTCATGTAAATACACCACCTCACTCATCTTTTTTTCATGCACACTAACCCACGTTTTTTACGATTTTTACCGGTTTTTCACCCTTTTGTTTTTGTATTTTTCACAATATCGACGCAATATCTGGTTTTCCGACGCTCATATATAAGATATAATTATAGATTTTATTAGTAATTTACAGCATCTCCGGCAGACAAGTGGCATGGAAACTGAAGCCGGCCACTAGCAAGTGGATGGAAACTGATGCCGCCACTAGCCTCAACTACCCCCGCCCCCGTTTCTCTCAGTCTGCACTTATATAAAAATACTTCTTATAAGAATTTCCTATAAAAGTACATGATCATAAATATCTCTTAAAGATATTTATGTGATACTTAATATAAAAGTACAAACTGAGAGCCCCACCGGCCGCCCAGATTTCTAACTATAAAGATATCTCCTATAGATATCTCCTTTAGGCAAATATAAGGGTAAATGATCATGAGGCATTTTCTTAAAAAATCCCATGTGATACTTATAAAATTATAAAGAAATCTACGGCCCCCCCCCCCCTACCCCACCACGGACAACAACTACCCCTGACAACCACCACCAACAGCATCCGACACCGTCGCGCAAGTCCAGCGGCAGCCCCCCTACACCACCAGCGGAAGATTAGAGGGCACCCAGACGAGCGCACACCCCATCCGCCCACTGACAGCAACTTCCAAGACGACCACCCAGACCTACACCGGGACAGCTCCAGACAGACCAGACAAGACCCCCTAACAGTCCTTTTTAGGACTACCCCCCCAACAGTCCTATTCAGGACTAATCAATCACTCATCGACCTGGCAGCGGACAGACAGACAACTTTAGGTCCGCTGCCTGCCACAAGACCAAGACCCAAGACCAAGCCTCAAGACAAGTCAAGACTGGTAGCCCTGGGACAAGCCAAGAGAAGACAAGACAACCCCGACAGCCGGAACCCAAGTCAAGACAAGCAAGACAAGTCAAGAATCCCTGACAGTGGGCAAACAGACAACTTTAGGCCCACTGCTCGGGGACCAGCTGAAGACCAAGCCAAGACAGCCTGCCCGATCCAAGTCACAGGAAGTCCGGCTCTTCGCGGTAGGAGTTGTTCTGTCGGCGGTCTGGGTTTCCCTGCTTGTGTTGGGGTCTCTCTGTTGTGGTGCGCATTCTGCTCGGGGATGTCGCTCGCGACCGGGTTCGTGGGGGCAGCGGCTTTGCTGCTGATGTCTGTGCGGTGAGTGGCCCGCTCGGGGCTTTGTGGGTGTGGATGATGTAGCTTTCTCGGTCACCGGTGCGGGTACATGCTGGTGGCTCTTCGCGGCTCCTTGGCTTGGCTTGTGTGGCATTTTCGGCATCAAAATTATAGTCTAAAGAGACAGGCAGGGGCGGTGGTCCCAGACCACCTCAACCGTGTCTGTCTAGTGACTAAAAATACTAGTTCTAGTCCAGGGAATCGAACCCCGGTCTCCCGCGTGACAGGCGGGGATACTCACCACTATACTAACACGGATACATGTGGTTCCGATATGAAAATGGAGGTCGATTAGGTCGGAAACAAGAAGTGGGTGCATGGCCATTTTAAGAATCAGTGTCTCCTGTGACATGCAGTTATACTGTATTGAAATGGTTATGCCTACGGACATGGGTTTCATTAATGACAATTTTTAAACATAACTTGTGTTCATTCGCTAAACAAATGTTGCATTACCGAGGAAATAGGAAGAGCCGTCTTTCCCGTGTTAGGAGAAGGTATAATATCCACGGCTCCCCGTGTTTCTACTGAAGTGCGTGGTAACTGCACTTCGATACTTTATAAGGAAATTTCAATTTAATGAATGCGTTGCCGTTCAGATATTGTGAATGATATCGTTGTTCTTTATTTCTCTATCCCAACCTTCCGCTGATGGGGTGCCTTAAACATGATATGGCACTTGGTGTATAAATGAATTAATCAGCACGGAGAGTGAACATCTCCGCCAGGTCGAAAACTGTCCCAGTAATCACTCAAAAAGGTTTCGTGGCCGATTATGCACTTTGCCCCAAGAACCAGTTTTCAGCTGGTATTAGGAATCAAATATCTGCAGCGGGAGCAGGTCTTTAAAAGGAGAGAAGTGAACAAAGTGAGAAAATCTTGCAATAATTCAATCAGTCCTCCCTCTATCGTGCCTAAAACGAAACAAGGCGACGAACAAAAGCAGCTGTAGCAGCAGAAATATGAAGTCATTTTATTAGTTTTCAGAGCTTATAATTCTCAAGAGCAGTTGATATCATTATTGAAGAAAATGAAAATATAAAAAAAAATTAAATTCTCCGTGTCGGGGAATCGAACCCCGGTCTCCCGCGTGACAGGCGGGGATACTCACCACTATACTAACACGGATCCCGGCGGTGGACGCCAAGAAAATTGAGCTCCATGAGATCAGACACCTTAGGTGACCTCATGGTTCCACTTCTCTTGTGACTCACGGACAATGCGTTACAACGGTAACGACAACTTGTTTGTATTCTTTTTCATTCCGTCACCTCTACTCAATTGCCAGATGAACAACATTATCCAAAAGAAAAGAGTGATTCAGAGACCGCCTCCTTTTAACTGTGGATTTCTGCATACAACGGCATGTCTGTATAATAGACCCGCTGGTCAGTCATGTAAAGTTAAAGGTCCTGGAACCTGAATCAGAATGCAGTTTTGTTTTGCAAGAGCCGAATATGATAATTTGCCAAAATATGTTGTTTCTGCCCGGGCTCGAACCGGGGACCTTTCGCGTGTTAGGCGAACGTGATAACCACTACACTACAGAAACGCCTGTTAGGCCCCTACTTCATTGATCCGTCATGGCACGCAATTTCTGGATTCGGGGAAATCTTGCCCAGGCGCCAGGCATGTGATGACCCTGCATTGGTGTATGAATGGACTAGAGCGCACAGAGGTTGCATATCTGAGCCTGGTCTTTTTTTGTCCAAGTTCATGATGCTCTCAAATGGTCTGAACGATATTAAGAATCAATACTTTGAGACAAGACCGCGTTTCTACTAGGCCTACATATACCCAACACCAACAACCGAGACATGTCTGGTAGAGAAATGAACAAAATGGCAATATAATTATGAAATAGTGTAGCCCTTTTACCTCGGAAATGACGAAACCGTATATATTATATACTTCAAGTCCGTCAACGAACAATACGCATACAGCGAAAGAATCACACAGACAAACAGACAGGTGGTTGGAAAACGTTACAAACACGGGTGAAAATACAACCTGGGTCCAGCAGCGTTTGCTTAGAAACATCATCAGTATTGGAAATGTAAACAGCGTATGATTGAATTCGTCCTTTATTTTCCGGCACGGGTGGTCAGCTGGTTCTGTGGTGTAGTGGTTATCACGTCTGCTTTACACGCAGAAGGTCATGAGTTCGAACCTCGTCAGAACCTCTTTTTGCTGCTTTCGTGAATTTATTCTCCAACCGGCAATGACCTGAACGGGAAGGGCGACACCCAATTAAAAGTGTCTGGTAAATGGACAGCAGATTCAAAAACGACAAGCAGACAACTATACTTTTAGACTGCACGTGCGTATGTTACTCAACTAGATTTATATAAAGTCGCAGCTTACAAAACATATATCAAAACATCAGCACCAGAGGCTACTTATGCCGAATAAAAGAAAATAAGTGTATTGTTTAACATATTAAGAAAGTTAAGTAATAAAGCATGATGTAAGTAATAGTGATGATGACAATGGCCATGAATATATATGCAAATACAGAAACACACAGCGAAAATCATGATAAAGGGTTAGTCATGGTATATTTACAACAACAAAAATACATTTACATGTTGGACCATTCCAATTGTTCAGGTATCTGCTAAATTCTGTTCAACTATGAGAGGATTTGAATCTATTTGCTAATTAATTCATAAACTTGCTACCAACATATTTTAGAGAATCTCTGACATATTTCGAAGTGCGGAACATTGGCAAGGAGAGTGGATAGAGTTTTCTAGATCGGTTATAGTTGATAATGTAAACATACTTACAATAGAATATTTGGTGACATCTTGTGTACAACTTTATACAGTGATGGTGGAAGTTTTCTTATCCTGTGCACATATAAAGTTAACATACCAGCTTTTGATAACAAAACTGATTCACGTGTACTTAAATCCTGATATAAAAAACACAACCCCATAAGTTGTAATTTCTCCAATAAATAAGTGTTACTTGCACCACAGAAATGCCATATAAGTGGACGGTATAAAATAAAATAAAAAGTTTTACAAATGCACATATACGTCCCTCAGGTTCTAGGTATCTAGCTATAGGCGATGCAGAACATTACATTGTCTACTGGCCTTTGCACATGTATCCTTAATGTGAGAATTAAAATGAAAAGCTTTGTCAAACGTAATACCAAGCAGTTTTATCGATTGTTCACATTTAATGCTAACTGCTTTGTTATCAGCTGATATAATACTAAGAACTTCAGTATCACAATAGCCCATCATAAATGCTTGACTATTTTTTTTAGGATTTGATTGCACATGATTAGATCCGAACCACTTTTTGAATTTGTTTGACTCATCCTCAAGAGCCTTTTTAAGTTCTTCTGGTGTTTGGGTGTTATAACACAAAGTGTTATCATCAGCAAATTGTGCATGACGGCTCTTTTCATTACAAAGAAAATATCATTGATGAATGTGTAAAAAAAGATTAGGTCCTAGTATGGACCCTTGTGGTATGCCTTTAACAGCATTCATCCAGGTGCTATCAGTCACCATTTTTAACCATTTGTCTTCTTTCGGACAGACAGCTTTGCTAAAGAAGATCATGTGGCATTGCGTCGAAAGCCTTGGATAGATCCACTAGGGTGGTTCCCACCAGATGGCCCTTATCCAAAGCTGAACGTCAGTCCTCCACCAAATTCTACAATGGCTACCATCTTAAGTATTATTAAAATAGCAGTACATTTAAAAACATTTTGGACATTGATGGTCTATAATTAGCAAAAGTAAGTCTATATCCTTCCTTCTGGTAAACATGTGTGACAACTGCTTATAAGCATATATAATAAAATATACATTGTTCAATGCATTGATTGATAATACTTGTCAGCGCGACTGATAATATAGATGCACCAAGCTTGAAAAGTTTTGGTGGATAATTATCCGATCCTGTAGCTTTTCTCCTATTTAGCCATGATAGTAAGAGCTCTGCAGTCTCTGGTGTTACATAGGAAATTGATTTTCAGGCGCCTGTTGTTATCAAATGTTGATGTATGTTTAGGACACTTTCAGGTGACTCGTATTTTGATATAATATCAGTTAAATTTTAGTTCCCAATAGAAATGTCAAGGCAAAATTTGCGTCATTCAGAATTAGCAACGTTTCAAAATAACTGGAGATATCAGTATTTTTGGGTGTATAGTCCAATACGCTGTTTAGTCCCAAGAGGAGACACTGCTTCATGGACATGGTTTGATTTTCCAAGCACGGTTTTACCAACATGGATTATCCATTCTATTCTTTCTTGCTGGTAACAAGCGACCTCAAGAAAAACAAAACAACACACTTTGAAATAAACCTAAACATTTACATAACGTTTCAAAAATTATTTTTGTAGTACCAGTTAAAATGATTAACCAAGAATAAAACAAAATTTATTTTATTCAGTGTTTGCGCGTCTGTTAAAATTGAAAATAAAAATGTTCTCCGTGTCGGAGAATCGAACCCAAAAAACTCTATCCATACTAAAACCCCTACGAAATTTTGACGAAAATAAATAAATATCTCTAAAAATATTAGGCCTAGAAAAATAGAAAAAAAAAACACCCCGACCATCAATTAATCATCGGATCCTAGCTGCAGAGGAACGCAGTACCTGTACTCCCCTGCAGCTAGCATCCCCTAATTAGCATATCAGCCCCGCCCCCCGACCAAACCGACTCCCAAACAACATTACAACAAAAAATAAACCACAAAAACATCCGTCCTCTAACAAAGCGAATATAAATTCACCCGTAAAAATAAATAAAAGCACCCGCCCCAACATGACATCAAATAAAAACTATACACAAACCAAAAAACCCACACAAAACAGATCCCACCCCACTCGCCCCCCCCCCCCCCCAAAGAAATCGAACAATAAATTAGAGATCACATAAAAGAGCGCAAACCGCTCCCACTCCAAACCAAACATCTATCACTTCCATTAAAATAAAACCTTCCAAAGCACTATAAAAACAACAAAACAACATCATTATACCCAATCAACACTTTATTAAAAATAAAACAACACAAATCGAAGACAAAGTGTACAAACCTGGGCACTATTATTGTCTAAAGATTTATTAGATAACACTCACACACAAACACCTCCAATAAAATAAAAACCATACAAAACCAGATCTTCCTCCCTATAAACACAGGACAGTTGAGTTGCCATACGGTGGACAACGTCCGAAAAAATAACCAAAAAACCCCAGAGTATTAACAGCAGGGCCCGTATCGGTTACCCTCTTGCTGGTAATTGCTCTTATAAACCCTCCACTCCCCCCACTCCCCCACATAAATAAATAAATTAGCAAACGGGTAGCTGAGTTGCCAAACGGTGGACAGCACCCACAAATAGCACTAGAACCCCCGCCTCTCTACATAAAGAAGATATAAAATAAAACCTTTAAACAACGCAAATCAAAGACAAAGTGCCCAAACCGGGTCACTACTATTGTCTGAGATTTATTCATAACATCTTCAATTAAACAACACACCTAAGGTCACCAGATATGGGATGAGTAATTCGCAGGCCCGGTCGGGACGCGTTTTACCTTTCCACAAAATAAAAACCAAACAAAATAAAAACAGAAACTACAAGGAACAAAAAACAACTAATACTCAGTAATACACAATATTTTATTAAAGAACAATAATAACATAAATCGAAGACAAAGTGCCCAAACCGGGACACTATTATTGTCGGAGATTAAATCAAAACACAACTCTGGGAAATACATATTCACCGACACAACACCGCTCCACTAATCAATACTAATACACCGCCAATTAGAATAGAACCATACTAAACCCATGTACAAAAAATGCACCATACCGTTTTACACACCATGAACTTTTAACAAAAAAAAAGAGAGCACAATTCATGTAAATACACCACCTCACTCATCTTTTTTTCATGCACACTAACCCACGTTTTTTACGATTTTTACCGGTTTTTCACCCTTTTGTTTTTGTATTTTTCACAATATCGACGCAATATCTGGTTTTCCGACGCTCATATATAAGATATAATTATAGATTTTATTAGTAATTTACAGCATCTCCGGCAGACAAGTGGCATGGAAACTGAAGCCGGCCACTAGCAAGTGGATGGAAACTGATGCCGCCACTAGCCTCAACTACCCCCGCCCCCGTTTCTCTCAGTCTGCACTTATATAAAAATACTTCTTATAAGAATTTCCTATAAAAGTACATGATCATAAATATCTCTTAAAGATATTTATGTGATACTTAATATAAAAGTACAAACTGAGAGCCCCACCGGCCGCCCAGATTTCTAACTATAAAGATATCTCCTATAGATATCTCCTTTAGGCAAATATAAGGGTAAATGATCATGAGGCATTTTCTTAAAAAATCCCATGTGATACTTATAAAATTATAAAGAAATCTACGGCCCCCCCACCCCCACCACGGACAACAACTACCCCTGACAACCACCACCAACAGCATCCGACACCGTCGCGCAAGTCCAGCGGCAGCCCCCCTACACCACCAGCGGAAGATTAGAGGGCACCCAGACGAGCGCACACCCCATCCGCCCACTGACAGCAACTTCCAAGACGACCACCCAGACCTACATCGGGACAGCTCCAGACAGACCAGACAAGACCCCCTAACAGTCCTTTTTAGGACTACCCCCCCCCCCCCCCCCCAACAGTCCTATTCAGGACTAATCAATCACTCATCGACCTGGCAGCGGACAGACAGACAACTTTAGGTCCGCTGCCTGCCACAAGACCAAGACCCAAGACCAAGCCTCAAGACAAGTCAAGACTGGTAGCCCTGGGACAAGCCAAGAGAAGACAAGACAACCCCGACAGCCGGAACCCAAGTCAAGACAAGCAAGACAAGTCAAGAATCCCTGACAGTGGGCAAACAGACAACTTTAGGCCCACTGCTCGGGGACCAGCTGAAGACCAAGCCAAGACAGCCTGCCCGATCCAAGTCACAGGAAGTCCGGCTCTTCGCGGTAGGAGTTGTTCTGTCGGCGGTCTGGGTTTCCCTGCTTGTGTTGGGGTCTCTCTGTTGTGGTGCGCATTCTGCTCGGGGATGTCGCTCGCGACCGTGGGGGCAGCGGCTTTGCTGCTGATGTCTGTGCGGTGAGTGGCCCGCTCGGGGCTTTGTGGGTGTGGATGATGTAGCTTTCTCGGTCACCGGTGCGGGTACATGCTGGTGGCTCTTCGCGGCTCCTTGGCTTGGCTTGTGTGGCATTTTCGGCATCAAAATTATAGTCTAAAGAGACAGGCAGGGGCGGTGGTCCCAGACCACCTCAACCGTGTCTGTCTAGTGACTAAAAAAACTAGTTCTAGTCCAGGGAATCGAACCCCGGTCTCCCGCGTGACAGGCGGGGATACTCACCACTATACTAACACGGATACATGTGGTTCCGATATGAAAATGGAGGTCGATTAGGTCGGAAACAAGAAGTGGGTGCATGGCCATTTTAAGAATCAGTGTCTCCTGTGACATGCAGTTATACTGTATTGAAATGGTTATGCCTACGGACATGGGTTTCATTAATGACAATTTTTAAACATAACTTGTGTTCATTCGCTAAACAAATGTTGCATTACCGAGGAAATAGGAAGAGCCGTCTTTCCCGTGTTAGGAGAAGGTATAATATCCACGGCTCCCCGTGTTTCTACTGAAGTGCGTGGTAACTGCACTTCGATACTTTATAAGGAAATTTCAATTTAATGAATGCGTTGCCGTTCAGATATTGTGAATGATATCGTTGTTCTTTATTTCTCTATCCCAACCTTCCGCTGATAGGGTGCCTTAAACATGATATGGCACTTGGTGTATAAATGAATTAATCAGCACGGAGAGTGAACATCTCCGCCAGGTCGAAAACTGTCCCAGTAATCACTCAAAAAGGTTTCGTGGCCGATTATGCACTTTGCCCCAAGAACCAGTTTTCAGCTGGTATTAAGAATCAAATATCTGCAGCGGGAGCAGGTCTTTAAAAGGAGAGAAGTGAACAAAGTGAGAAAATCTTGCAATAATTCAATCAGTCCTCCCTCTATCGTGCCTAAAACGAAACAAGGCGACGAACAAAAGCAGCTGTAGCAGCAGAAATATGAAGTCATTTTATTAGTTTTAAGAGCTTATAATTCTCAAGAGCAGTTGATATCATTATTGAAGAAAATGAAAATATAAAAAAAAAATTAAATTCTCCGTGTCGGGGAATCGAACCCCGGTCTCCCGCGTGACAGGCGGGGATACTCACCACTATACTAACACGGATCCCGGCGGTGGACGCCAAGAAAATTGAGCTCCATGAGATCAGACACTTTAGGTGACCTCATGGTTCCACTTCTCTTGTGACTCACGGACAATGCGTTACAACGGTAACGACAACTTGTTGGTATTCTTTTTCATTCCGTCACCTCTACTCAATTGCCAGATGAACAACATTATCCAAAAGAAAAGAGTGATTCAGAGACCGCCTCCTTTTAACTGTGGATTTCTGCATACAACGGCATGTCTGTATAATAGACCCGCTGGTCAGTCATGTAAAGTTAAAGGTCCTGGAACCTGAATCAGAATGCAGTTTTGTTTTGCAAGAGCCGAATATGATAATTTGCCAAAATATGTTGTTTCTGCCCGGGCTCGAAACGGGGACCTTTCGCGTGTTAGGCGAACGTGATAACCACTACACAACAGAAACGCCTGTTAGGCCCCTACTTCATTGATCCGTCATGGCACGCGATTTCTGGATTCGGGGAAATCTTGCCCAGGCGCCAGGCATGTGATGACCCTGCATTGGTGTATGAATGGACTAGAGCGCACAGAGGTTGCATATCTGAGCCTGGTCTTTTTTTGTCCAAGTTCATGATGCTCTCAAATTGTCTGAACGATATTAAGAATCAATACTTTGAGACAAGACCGCGTTTCTACTAGGCCTACATATACCCAACACCAACAACCGAGACATGTCTGGTAGAGAAATGAACAAAATGGCAATATAATTATAAAATAGTGTAGCCCTTTTACCTCGGAAATGACGAAACCGTATATATTATATACTTCAAGTCCGTCAACGAACAATACGCATACAGCGAAAGAATCACACAGACAAACAGACAGGTGGTTGGAAAACGTTACAAACACGGGTGAAAATACAACCTGGGTCCAGCAGCGTTTGCTTAGAAACATCATCAGTATTGGAAATGTAAACAGCGTATGATTGAATTCGTCCTTTATTTTCCGGCACGGGTGGTCAGCTGGTTCTGTGGTGTAGTGGTTATCACGTCTGCTTTACACGCAGAAGGTCATGAGTTCGAACCTCGTCAGAACCTCTTTTTGCTGCTTTCGTGAATTTATTCTCCAACCGGCAATGACCTGAATGGGAAGGGCGACACCCAATTAAAAGTGTCTGGTAAATGGACAGCAGATTCAAAAACGACAAGCAGACAACTATACTTTTAGACTGCACGTGCGTATGTTACTCAACTAGATTTATATAAAGTCGCAGCTTACAAAACATATATCAAAACATCAGCACCAGAGGCTACTTATGCCGAATAAAAGAAAATAAGTGTATTGTTTAACATATTAAGAAAGTTAAGTAATACAGCATGATGTAAGTAATAGTGATGATGACAATGGCCATGAATATATATGCAAATACAGAAACACACAGCGAAAATCATGATAAAGGGTTAGTCATGGTATATTTACAACAACAAAAATACATTTACATGTTGGACCATTCCAATTGTTCAGGTATCTGCTAAATTCTGTTCAACTATGAGAGGATTTGAATCTATTTGCTAATTAATTCATAAGCTTGCTACCAACATATTTTAGAGAATCTCTGACATATTTCGAAGTGCGGAACATTGGCAAGGAGAGTGGATAGAGTTTTCTAGATCGGTTATAGTTGATAATGTAAACATACTTACAATAGAATATTTGGTGACATCTTGTGTACAACTTTATACAGTGATGGTGGAAGTTTTCTTATCCTGTGCACATATAAAGTTAACATACCAGCTTTTGATAACAAACTGATTCACGTGTACTTAAATCCTGATATAAAAAACACAACCCCATAAGTTGTAATTTCTCCAATAAATAAGTGTTACTTGCACCACAGAAATGCCATATAAGTGGACGGTATAAAATAAAATAAAAAGTTTTACAAATGCACATATACGTCCCTCAGGTTCTAGGTATCTAGCTATAGGCGATGCAGAACATTACATTGTCTACTGGCCTTTGCACATGTATCCTTAATGTGAGAATTAAAATGAAAAGCTTTGTCAAACGTAATACCAAGCAGTTTTATCGATTGTTCACATTTAATGCTAACTGCTTTGTTATCAGCTGATATAATACTAAGAACTTCAGTATCACAATAGCCCATCATAAATGCTTGACTATTTTTTTTAGGATTTGATTGCACATGATTAGATCCGAACCACTTTTTGAATATGTTTGACTCATCCTCAAGAGCCTTTTTAAGTTCTTCTGGTGTTTGGGTGTTATAACACAAAGTGTTATCATCAGCAAATTGTGCATGACGGCTCTTTTCATTACAAAGAAAATATCATTGATGAATGTGTAAAAAAAGATTAGGTCCTAGTATGGACCCTTGTGGTATGCCTTTAACAGCATTCATCCAGGTGCTATCAGTCACCATTTTTAACCATTTGTCTTCTTTCGGACAGACAGCTACCTATCATCATGACCGCTTTGTTTGACCATTTATAGGCATCAAGTTCTGCTAAAGAAGATCATGTGGCATTGCGTCGAAAGCCTTGGATAGATCCACAAGGGTGGTTCCCACCAGATGGCCCTTATCCAAAGCTGAACGTCAGTCCTCCACCAAATTCTACAATGGCTACCATGTAAAGTATTATTAAAATAGCAGTACATTTAAAAACATTTTGGACATTGATGGTCTATAATTAGCAAAAGTAAGTCTATATCCTTCCTTCCGGTAAACATGTGTGACAACTGCTTATAAGCATATATAATAAAATATACATTGTTCAATGCATTGATTGATAATACTTGTCACCGCGACTGATAATACAGATGCACCAAAGCTTGAAAAGTTTTGGTGGATAATTATCCGATCCTGTAGCTTTTCTCCTATTTAGCAATGATAGTTAGAGCTCTGCAGTCTCTGGTGTTACATAGGAAATTGATTTTCAGGCGCCTGTTGTTATCAAATGTTGATGTATGTTTAGGACACTTTCAGGTGACTCGTATTTTGATATAATATCAGTTAAATTTTAGTTCCCAATAGAAATGTCAAGGCAAAATTTGCGTCATTCAGAATTAGCAACGTTTCAAAATAACTGGAGATATCAGTATTTTTGGGTGTATAGTCCAATACGCTGTTTAGTCCCAAGAGGAGACACTTCTTCATGGACATGGTTTGATTTTCCAAGCACGGTTTTACCAACATGGATTATCCATTCTATTCTTTCTTGCTGGTAACAAGCAACCTCAAGAAAAACAAAACAACACACTTTGAAATAAACCTAAACATTTACATAACGTTTCAAAAATTATTTTTGTAGTACCAGTTAAAATGATTAACCAAGAATAAAACACAATTCATTTTATTCAATGTTTCCGCGTCTGTTAAAATTGAAAATAAAAATTTTCTCCGTGTCGGGGAATCGAACCCCGGTCTCCCGCGTGACAGGCGGGGATACTCATCACTATACAAACACGGATACATGTGGTTCCGATATGAAAATTGAGGTTGATTAGGTCGGAAACAAGAAGTGGGTGCATGGCCATTTTAAGAATCAGTGTCTCCTGTGACATGCAGTTATACTGTATTGAAATGGTTATGCCTACGGACATGGGTTTCATTAATGACAATTTTTAAACATAACTTGTGTTCAGTCGCTAAACAAATGTTGCATTACCGAGGAAATAGGAAGAGCCGTCTTTCCCGTGTTAGGAGAAGGTATAATATCCACGGCTCCCCGTGTTTCTACTGAAGTGCGTGGTAACTGCACATCGATACTTTATAAGGAAATTTCAATTTAATGAATGCGTTGTCGTTCAGATATTGTAAATGATATCGTTGTTCTTTATTTCTCTATCCCAACCTTCCGCTGGTAGGGTGCCTTAAACATGATATGGCACTTGGTGTATAAATGAATTAATCAGCACGGAGAGTGAACATCTCCGCCAGGTCGAAAACTGTCCCAGTAATCACTCAAAAAGGTTTCGTGGCCGATTATGCACTTTGCCCCAAGAACCAGTTTTCAGCTGGTATTAAGAATCAAATATCTGCAGCGGGAGCAGGTCTTTAAAAGGAGAGAAGTGAACAAAGTGTTGAGGAGTTGACCTGGGGTCAGAGGTCAATGCATGTGCACACATGCGCAGTAGGCCGGAAGCTAGAAGAAGCGGCAAGATTGACTGGGAGATCAGAAGGATCACCGAGGTTGATAGTGAGCGGACGACCCATCTGTGCCGTGACAGCGATATCGTGACGTACTAGGGGTAAGTGACATTTATATATCACCGGTGCTCAGCATGTATCAGATACTTCAACATCTGGCGCCCAACGTAAAAATAGTTTTGTAAGACTGAAATTGGTCGGCCGGGAGATTCGGTGCACGTGGCGGCCATCTTGATATTTTGGGAATTTATTTTTGAGCTAGCAGAATTTGGACGCACAAATATGGTTTATTTGGTCAGTTAGGGAGTAAACTACCAAACTGTTATTGGTGGTGGGGAGTAAGAGAGGAATTTTATGTCGAGTGAATCTCTTTCTTTGCGGTTTTCATAAAGTTCGATTGACTGAAGGTCAGGGGTCACCGGCTCGGTGCATCGGCCTGGAATCGGAGTATTGTTGACCAATTTGAATAAGTAGCATTGTGTCTTGTATAACCCTGAGGTTGCTGAGCCGGGTGTGTAGGTGTATTATGTAAACAGTACCATACCCTTTAATGGTGATATTATCAGTCCCTATTATTGAAGTGTGATCATACCTAATACCTAATAGGCCTACTGTACCCAGGTATACGTCTTATTAAGTAGGGTGTATGTTACTATTCTTGCACGGGAATTGTATTGCATCACTTACTGACTGTAGTAATTAATAAGGGTGCTGGAATTGGAGCGTTGCTTGTCTAAAAAACAGAATCATATGCTTATGTAAACAAATAGATATAATCCCAAAATATATTATCTAGCAGTGTGATTAGTAAGGTTATTAACAAGCACGCCAGTATAGACAAGTTCACAGATTGTCACATTCACTTGAGGGCTCTACCTTCTCATTAAAGAAAAAAAAAATTATATATATATAATTTTGTGGGTATTTTGTAAGGGCGGGACAATCAAGGTAATATAGAGATGGCTTATTTTCAATACACTTCACAATAGAATTTACATTGTAAGATTAACTTTTTTGGGGGAGAATAGGGAAGTTCTTCAGGACACACTGTTGCATGTAATTTATTTTTCGGTGACATCAGGCAACCCCCTGCAACATTGAAAATTTCTTTAAATAACCGTCAGTTACATATTTCTATAAATAACCAACTTTAAGAAACTGTGTTTTTTTTTGGGGGGGGGGATTACAGGCCTATCGGTAATCCAGGTCACATAGTACTATTTTTTCTATTTATCTGTCAGTACATAAAATAACATCAAAGAAAAAAAAACAATTTTTTTTCGGATTGGTTTACCTCGCTTGAATAAGGGTAACAAAGATAAGGTCCGCATTAATACTGTAGTATACTAACATTTAACCTGTACCTCCTGACTGCGGTTGACAGACTTGTGGACATCAGAACAGGTATGTCGCATGTGATAGATTTAAGCACTGCTTCAGCAGTGGAGATGACTAGGTCGAACCCTATACTGTTCCCCGATATAACTGCACAAGCTATTGTCCGCTTGCGCCATGAACACCCAGGCTTTGGTTGTGCAGAATTAGCGCAGGTTTCTAACAGGTCAGCCACATCCTGGAACGAACTGTTAACTGCAGGGGTATTTATTATTTCGGGAACGAGAAATGACGGTCAGTTGAGTCATGTACCACGCAACAACCCTAAGAGTCCGGGGTCCGGCAGGTCCATCAGAAGTAACCCCAACTTCCCCTTTTGCCGTTTTCCGGAGCAATCGTTTTGGGACCGGGGGTCCTTGGGGGGGGGGGGGTCCCCACGAGGTAGTGTGCATATTGGCCCCACAACTATGACCCTACAGGAAACAGACGCAAATAGGGGTCCGTATTCCTGTCCCGATATGGACCAGACCTTCCCATATAGCCATGGGGTCCCAGAGCACTATCGTGACCAGCTCTCCTTGGAACTTAGGGATGACCTTGACCTTAGTCCAGTAGGGCAGGGTGCAAGTGTACTCTGTACCCGTACAGCAGATATGATGCCTCCCTCTCGGTCTGGTCCTGTAGAAGGACTGAGATGTGATCGGTCTGACGTTGGGGGTGGAGGTCCGACATTGGGATATACCTTAGCAGAGGGGCTAGGTCGGGAAGATCACAGGTCACCGGGGAGGGAACAGGCAAGGCGACCAATACCTATATTTCACGACCAAGACTGGCATGGCATGCAACCTGCCAGTACCCAGGCCTGTGACTCGCATAATTTTTATGGTCCCAGGCAGAGTTACCTTGACTGTCAGCAGGGGCTTGCGGCTCCTGTACAGCACCAGCCCCATAATGTGCCGCAACAACATGCTTGGAAGAGTCCTCGACAGGAAAGCTCAGCATCACTGCAGCGATCAGTGGAAGCCTTATTGGCAGCGATCAAAAGCAACCAGTTACTCCAACATCCCAGGGGGCAGCTGTACTCACCTGGGAGGGCTTTTTCCAGGGACCAACCCAGTTTTCTTCACCATTCGGCGGTTGGGATGGGGTCAAGGAGCCGAGCATTTTACTGGGGAGGATGTCTTCCTGGAAATTCTAGAGTATGCAAGTCAGAGAAGCTGCAGGGGATTAAGGATAGGTCCGTGGATACGAGCACACACAAGCATGATACGGACTGCAGTGGCTTGCAAAGTAGTTCCGACAGTTCCCCATCAGTGCGTAGGTCGTACAGGAGTGCTAACACCAACAGGACTCGGCATGGGCGTGGCAGTATGGCAGGGTGTTGTTCTACCAACTCAAAGGATTCCACATGCAGTGGCTCTAGATCATCCAGTGGCACGTCAGAAGGTGAGAGTGAATGCTCGTCTGGCCGGGCGCGGGGGCAGCGTGGCAGGAGACAGAATTGTCGGTACTACAGCAGGCGACAGCGGTCCCCGATCTCTGCAAAGATGCCAGTGTATAATGGCGTCGACGACTGGTATACGTTCCGTTTTCAGTTTGACCGGATGGCCCATAGGTACCACTGGTCCAGTAGCAAGCGGTTGGATAAACTAGTAGATTGTTTGAGTGGGGCCGCGTTACGCTTTGTTAGGGATGTGGGAATGGACCGCGGCTATACCAGTTTGGTCAAACTTTTGGTTCGGCGGTTCGGAGTCAAGGAGGAACCCCGTACCGTGCGGGGACAACTCTATCAGCTCAGGCAAAAGGATGACGAGTCCTTGGAAGAGTTTTCACAACGAGTGTATCTCGAAGTGAAACAGGGTTTACCTTCTTCTGCAAATGACGAAGTAAGGGAACAGTTAGCTATAGACTTTTTCTTAAAAGGCATTCAGGATAAGAATGCTGCCAAGGCAGCACTAGACAAGAACCCTCGGAACGTCCGGAAGGCCGCAAGATATGTTAAGGAACATATCAACAACCGCAGGATCATTTTTGGCAATACCCGTACCAGTGTTGCCTCTGTGAGGCAGGTGCATTATAGTGAAGAAGAGGGACCACATGGGAATACAGAGGGTCCAAGGGAGAGCCCAGCTGTTCGTGCAGTGACCGCACCGCCCCCTTCTATCCCAGTTGACGCGTTGGCCAAAAGGGTGGATGAACTGAAGGGCTCCATGGACATGATGGCAAAATCAATAGAGAAACTGACACAGCACATGGGCCAAATGTCTACCAGCCAGAAGGGGTCTGTGGCTAATACCAACCAGGGCATGCGACAGCCACCGCGGTCTTGGGGTGCAGCTAGAACCCAGCTTGAATGCTACCGGTGTCACAAAACGGGCCATTTCGCCCGCGAATGTCCAACAAAGACTTCCAAAACTGGCAGTGCCAGCCCACCGGTTTCGGGAACCGTAAGCGGTACCAAGCCTGCACCATTGGATGCACCATCCCCTTTAAACTCATAGCGGTCGAAGCAGGTGGCCGTCGCTCGACTACACAGGTAGGCCAACAGGATAATCATGAGTTCAATATTGTTCCTGAGGGGCTAATGGTATCAGGTAAGTCGTCTCTAGATAATGGTCCGGATGATACTGTGAGAGTAAGTCCTCTCAGTGGCAATGGGATAGTTCTATCTAATGGCGACCACATTGTCACAGATAATTGTGTAGATGGTACTCCTTCCCTGACAGTTGTCAACAATATAGCCCCTGCAGGTCTACTGGTACCAGGTAAGTCTACTATGGTCTCTCCAGATAAGGGGCAAAATGAGAAGGTAAGTGTAAATACTATCAGTAACCATGGGACAATGCTAGCTATGGGCCGTCACATTACCGCCAGTAGGCCGCCAGGTCTCTGCCTACAGTCTCCCACACAACCCGACCCCCTGGATGGTAGGGATGGATCAAGTAGCGAGGATGATGGGGATGTGATACACATAAGGCGGTTTCTCGGTCTCAGTCTGTCAGTCCCTGTTGAGATTAATGGACAAGAGTGTGAGGCCATTGTGGATAGCGCGGCACAAGTCACCGTAGTGAACCCGGCTGTCCTGGGGGAGAGGTTCACCGACCTCCAAGGGAAAAAGGTGGTCCTTAAAGGTATTGGGGATACCGATGAAATGGTCCCGGCAGTGAGAAGGGAAGGGGTAGCCATTAAGCTAGGGAAACGTACAAATTTGTGGACAGTCTACATCGCAGAAATTCAGGACCCGGTGTTGCTCGGATTGGACTACTTGTATGAAATGGAGTGTGTAGTCAACTTTGCCACGGGAGAAATGCGTATAGATAACCATGTCATCACTGCCACCTTCAAGAAGGGGGTAAACGGTGTGAGCCACCCAGTTTACAGGGTGGTGGTAGCAAAAAGAAGCGTCATCTCTTCGGGGTCTGTGTCAGTGGTCCCAGTGACCATACGAGCAGTGGGTATCGCAAGGGAAAGTCCAGGGTTCGTGGTGGAGCCGACGTCGGATTTAAAAGGATTGGTCGCCGCAACGTCGTTGACACCAGCTGATGGGTTTGTGAGAGTGATCAATAATCAAGAGCAGACAGTAGTACCAAGAAAGACCAAGTCTTTGGCGCAGCATCAGAAATGGATGTGATAGTACAGGCAAGTGGTACCGGTAAGAGGGGTGCCGATTCTAGGACCGTGGACCCCCACACCCCAGTGGTTCGGATAGCATCACTCCAAGAATCTGTAGTAGACCCGGTGTCGCCTGGTAGCAGTTTATCAACCAGGGGACTAGCAGCGGGTAACCCCCCAACTGGGGATCTCATAACGGAGCCGCTCGGACCTGTGGAGGGACCTGTGGGCCTACTGGCCACCACTCAGGAGCAAGTACCACCACATCTAGTAGCCCTGTATCAGGACACCGAGTCATTAGGCCAGCCTAAAGGAGTTGTTGGTCTGTTACCATGATGTGTTTGCAGCACATGACCATGATCTAGGGTGTATGAAGGGGGTGCAGCATAAGATAGATACAGGTAATGCGGCTCCTGTTCGGGAGCGCATGCGCAGGACGCCATTGGGGTTTGAGGGAGAGGAAAAGAAACATCTTGATAAGCTACTGGCAGCAGGTGTCATCAGGCCATCTGTGTCAGAGTGGGCCTCAGCCCCTGTATTGGTTCGCAAGAAAGATGGGTCGGTGCGGTGGTGCATTGATTATAGATCCCTGAACGACCGGACAGTCAAGGACTCTTATCCAAGACCTTTGATAGAGGACTGTCTAGATACGCTAGCAGGGGCTCAGTTTTTTAGCACCCTAGACTTGGCCTCGGGATATTATCAGATCCAGCTGGATGAGGCATCCAGCCGGAAGACCGCATTTATTACCAAGTACGGGTTGTATGAGCATACCCGCATGGATATGGGCCTTTGCAATGCCCCATCCACGTTCCAACGGGCTATCAACTTGGTTTTAACTGGGCTTAATTGGTCAGATGTTCTGGTTTATCTGGATGACGTCATAGTCTTAGGGGCAGATTTTGAGTCACATTTGTCTCGCTTAGCCCATGTGTTTGATAGGCTTCGTCAGTACAATCTAAAGCTGAAACCCACGAAATGCCGCTTGTTTCGGCAGGAGGTCGAGTTTTTGGGTAGACTAATCTCAAAGCAGGGGGTTAGCATGAGTCCTGACAAGGAAGCTGTATTGCAAGAGTGGCCTGTGCCGGCCAGTAGGAAGGAACTTGAGAGTTTTCTGGGGTATGCTAATTATCACAGGGCGCATGTGCAAGGTTATACCGGTACAGTCACACCCTTACATGAGCTGGTTAAGAAGAAGAACAGTTTTATATGGTCACCAGAACACCAGGCTTCCTTTGATGCTCTAAAGAGAGCTTTACGTTCCCCGCCTTGCCTTTCTTTCCCACGAAAGGATGGTGTATTTGTCCTTGACTGTGATGCTTCTGACGGTGCCATTGGTGCAGAATTGTCTCAGGTCCAAGATGGTGAGGAACGTACCATTGCTTACGCAAGCCATGTGCTGCTTCCTGCACAACGGAAGTATTGTACCACACGAAAAGAGTTGCTTGCTGTAGTGAAATTCTGCCGCCATTTTAGGCACTATCTGTTAGGTAGGCAGTTTACCATAAGGACCGATCATAGTAGTCTGGCTTGGTTGACCCGTTTCAAGCATATAGAGGATCAGTTGGCACGGTGGTTAGAGGAACTCGCCCAGTACAACTTTCAGCTGGTACATCGGCAGGGGACCAGGCACGGCAATGCCGACGGTCTCTCGCGGATTCCAGACCGGCTTGTCCCTTGTGATTGTTACCGAGCCGGCATGAATGTTGAGGATCTGCCCTGCCAGGGCTGTGCGTATTGTGTCCGCGCACATACTCAGTGGGAACGGTTTACAGACGACGTCGATGATGTGGTACCATTAGTTGTACGGCAGTGCTCCAGTAGCGCAGGCTCTCAGGGTCCGGTAACGGCGCTGGGGGGCGATATGGCAGATGTCTTGGATGTTCGATTGGCCAGAATAGCGGAATCTGGCAATGTTAGCTCTAACGCAGGTATTGATCAGGAGGAATTCCACCGGGATATACTCTCAGATACGGAGGGAGGGGGCTCACAAATTGGCGAGGAGACCATTCCCGACGCGGGTAGAGAGGGGCTAGATATGTCGCAAATGACATATAGTTCCGATAGTTCTGGGGAAGCCTTTATACACAGCAACTGGATGAGCACATATTCTTGTGAAGCATTGCGGGAGGCCCAATTGAAAGACAGTGCCATTGGCCCAATAGTTTCTTGGCTGGAACAAGGTACAGAGCCCTTACAGGCGGAGCTGTTCATTACTGGGCCTGAGACAAAATCGCTGTGGCTGCATCGGGGGAACCTGGAGCTGAAAAACGGCGTCTTGCATTATTTAATGCATGGTGTCCTTGATAACTGGTTGGTCCTGGTCGTCCCCAATTCATTAAGAAAAGAAGCTTTCGACCTTTGCCATAATGCCAAATCTGCTGGCCATTTTGGTAGGGACAGGACATATATCAAACTGAAGCGGGTGTTCTACTGGACAAATATGAGTAAGGATTGTAGACTGTGGGTGATGAACTGTAGCGTGTGTAATCGGGAAAAAAAGTCTCCAGGCCTGCCCGGGCACAGTTACGACGGTACCATGCCGGTTTCCCCATGGAGAGAGTTCATTTGGACGTGCTGGGGCCATTTACCGAGAGCCGGAGGGGCAATAGGTACGTGCTAATGATGATTGATCAGTTCTCTAAGTGGTTAGAGTGCTGTGCTATTCCCGACCAGCAGGCAGACATGGTGGCACAAAAGTTCCTTGAACACTTTGTGGTCACTTTTGGCTGTCCACTGGAGGTCCATACCGATCAGGGAAAGAATTTCCAGTCCAATTTGTTTGCAGCTTTTTGCAGGGCCATGGGAATCGCACGTACCCGCACTACATCCTACCATCCGGCGTCCAATGGCCAGATCGAGGTGCAGAATAGAACCCTGCTCCAGCTTATTCGTTGCTCGATTGAGGGTAACACCCATAGGTGGGATGAGGACCTACCCTTGATTAAGATGGCACTACATGCCACAGTGAACCGCTCTACCGGGTTTACTCCAAACGAGATCATGTTGGGCCGAGAGGTGATTCAACCAGTAGATCTGGTCATGGGTAACCTCCCGGCCCCCCTATCTCCCCAAGCCCCAGAGAAATGGGTACAAGAGCTGGTCGAACGACAAGCTGCCATATATCAGAGGGTAAGGGAAAGATTGAAATTGAGTTTGGTAACCCAGGAGTGCTACTACAATTTGAGGGCCAGCGAGGTTCAGTTCACTCCCGGGGACGTGGTGTATCTGCGTGACAGGTCTACCAAAAAGGGGTTAAGTCCAAAACTACAACCGGTTTGGAAGGGCCCTTACTTGGTGGTGAAATCTAGACCTCCAGTTTATTTACTTAGGACACGGCAGAAACACCACGATAAATGGTGGCATGTAAATAACTTGAAGGCCTGCTTGGACAATTCACTGCCTCTGTGGCTGCGTAGGGCCAGGAACAATTTTCTGAGTCCCGCGGCCGACGCCGTTGATTGTGCACCTGACATTTGCTCTCCAATCCCGGAACAGGAAACGGAGCAGGTGCCCGCTGCTGCCGACCCATCCCCAGGCCACCAACCACCGTCCCCTATAACACCAACTTCGGTGCCCAGCACATCTCATGCCGGTCATAACATAAGGGAGAAGATCCGCTCTGCGGTGTCTCCCCCGTGCTTAAGAAGGTCCAGCCGGGTCAAGAGGCGGCCGGTAACTCTAGTGGATCATGTTACAGACGGCATGTATGGGGGGCAAGAATAGGCATTCAGGAACTAATTTAGTGCACACTAAAGGAGAAGGTCCGCTAGGCGGCGTCTCTATAAACCTCATGAAAGACAATTAGTCAGGGAATAATCTAGCTAAGTTATGAATGAGAAGGTCCGCTATGCGGTGTCTCTATAAGAGGTGAGGGCCGTGCATGGTCCGGTGATAACCTGCTACTAAAAGTGCATTAATTAGTTCACAAGACCGGGAACTAACTTAGTTAAGGCAGTAGGGATAATGACTGTCTCGGAGTTTATTGTTGCTATGGACCGAGAAGAACACCAGTTCATCCCCGTCTATAGTGGGGAGAGTGGCAGCGAGGGGGAATCAGAGACCACTGATGTCCTTGTGGTGGCCAGCACGGGAAGTTCCCCAGGAGGAATTGCGGGCCAGGAGGTGGAGAGACCATCAGGACAGTCAGGGGACGTCAGACGGGCCAGTAGCACCCACAGGTCGGACGAGGACCAGCAGACTGTGTCAGGGATAGGGCCTCTACGGCAACGGCGGAGCCAGAACACACGCGCCACCCCGATCGGCCCTCATCGGTCTTCTAGGACAAGTAGGGTGGTCTCCCAGGGTGCAGCAGGAAGTGGGCACCCAGGGCCCAATCGGAGACTCTGTCCAGTGTGCGAGGAAAGTTTTTCCCGCCGTCACTTGCACAGGCATGTCATCAGCGCCCATCTACCCTATTGGATAGTTCCGGAGGCAGCCTGTCATTTGTGTGAAGTTTCCACGGGCGACCCTTATGACCGCACTCGCCATCACAGCCACGACGGTGACCCATATTCAAACGAGAGGCGGCACCAGTACATCCGCCGCATTTATGTGTTGTTGCACTCTCTAGCGGTGGCCTTGCATCTCCCCGACGTCCCGGCTCTGCTGCACTATGCAGTGCAGAATGGTATGTACCGGCCCAGTGAGAGCTCTGTAGGGAGGACTGGGTTCTCGGAGCGTCATGCGGCACTGCTGACCACTGTCACTGGGGGGTATAAGTGGATGCACCCCTCCGTCCTACAGGCGTCTCCCCCTAACTCTGAATCAGCACTGATCCACTATTCCATCTTGTGGAGGCTGCTACAACAGGTACCAGACGCAACGCGCAGGTCCATCGTCAGCTTGAGGGATCAGGACCACCACGCCCCCATGTTGATTGATACCCATATGCATGCTGATAGACTGCTGCATGGTTCTGGTTACAGGTCTTGGAGCAGCTATTACGCGTGTTGTGAGTATCAATCAGTACCAGTTGTTGGCGTGGTGGACAATCGGGTCTTTAGGAATAGCGACTCTTTTCCCCCAATGACTCTTCCCGGGATAACAGCTAAGACAGCGGTCGGCATGCACCCACGGGTCGTGGGCCATGAGGTGGCTCCTGTCATGCGGGCCCACGAACTGGTGCTTGTGATGCCATAGCCATAGGAGAGGTGGGGCTTGAATACACCGGGACGTCACCCCAAGAACAGGAACGGCAGCGGGAATTCATGCGGGTGCTCCTCACCGCCATCAAGGGGCGTCCCATGGAAGGAAAGGTGTTGGTGCTGCATGTGAGGGACTATGGCACGGGTACCGCAGCGGCCCACATGCTCCAACTACTCCAGGAGTCCGGCGTTTCCAACTACCCTATCCATCGGCACTGTTTTGTTGGAAACCTCCTTGAGGCCCACAGGTGGATGCAACGGCTGGAAAAGTGCTACTTTGGTGTGTCCTGTCGGTCCCTACAGAACCCCGAGACGTGCCGGGCTATACGGCAGATTCCAACCAGCAAGCTCCTTCTGGAATCAGATGCCCCATACCTCTCCCGGACACCATGGGGTCTTATGTCAGTCGCCGAGCAGCTGGCCATCCAGAAAGGGGTCTCCACTGAGGAAATGCTCCGGTTGGCAAATCATAACACCACCGAGCTATAGGGAGAATTTTAGATGTGTGGGAAGCTAGGACTGTTGATAGTTGTACATGTACCTTTGTTTTTTTTGTGTCCTGGAGGGGTCATGTGCTGGGAACGGGCTCCACACAAAACAGCGGGGCCGGGGCTGTTTTGGTTTTATGTGACGCAATATTCCATGTGGGTGATTATCTATATGTGTAGGTGCGGTTTAGAGGATCCGGTATCGGTGATCGGCCTCACCGTTAATGTGTATTGTAACTAGGGTTTTGAGTCACCGTGATCGGTGCTCGACCCGTATATAACATATAGGGGTGTCAGGATATGTTTGGGCAGCAGGGATTGACGCAATCCTTGTATGTATATCCTACCTGTTTGTACGTAGGCTTGTGGTCGCATGCGGCTAATCTAACGAGTTGCATGCATCGACGTGTATTGGCTCTACAATCAATAGGTCTTGACAGCCATAGAAGCATTCTGTGCTTTAACATAGAGGTTGTGGGGTCTCGCGTAGGTAGGGGTGTTATTGACGGAGTTTCTAGTATGTATGTCGGGGCTAAAGACAAAGCCTGCCGTAACATGTTATATATTAGCTTATATAGTACCGTAGTAGGCATATTTAGTTATTAGTGCTCCCGTTGGGGAGTTGCACTTGTTTCTTTGCCGTAACATGTTATATATTAGCATATATAGTACCGTAGTAGGCATATTTAGTTATTAGTGCTCCCGTTGGGGAGTTGCACTTGTTTCTTTTATTTGCCTTAGTTACACTAGCACCGCTTATTTTGATGCACTTGTATACCCTGGGTGCTGTGGTATCACACAAACTGCACTTATCTCTTGTATTGGTACCTTTGCGGGGGTCAAGTACTCTCCGCGTGTTTAAATCTGATCCGCCTATGATTTGTAGCTTGGCGGGTGACTTTTTTGTAATAAGTGTACTGAGGAGGCCCCTGTCCTAATGGGGCACTCTACCACCTCGTATATATATAGGTACTTCTATAATTGTCCTCTGTTTCTAGAAAACGGGGGGGGGAGTGTTGAGGAGTTGACCTGGGGTCAGAGGTCAATGCATGTGCACACATGCGCAGTAGGCCGGAAGCTAGAAGAAGCGGCAAGATTGACTGGGAGATCAGAAGGATCACCGAGGTTGATAGTGAGCGGACGACCCATCTGTGCCGTGACAGCGATATCGTGACGTACTAGGGGTAAGTGACATTTATATATCACCCGTGCTCAGCATGTATCAGATCCTTCAACATCTGGCGCTCAACGTAAAAATAGTTTTGTAAGACTGAAATTGGTCGGCCGGGAAATTCGGTGCACGTGGCGGCCATCTTGATAATTTGGGAATTTATTTTTGAGCTAGCAGAATTTGGACGGTGTATAGTCCAATACGCTGATTAGTCCCAAGAGGAGACACTGCTTCATGGTCATGGTTTGATTTTCCAAGCACGGTTTTACCAACATGGATTATCCATTCTATTCTTTCTTGCTGGTAACAAGCAACCTCAAGAAAAACAAAACAACACACTTTGAAATAAACCCAAACATTTACATAACGTTTCAAAAATTATTTTTGTAGTACCAGTTAAAATGATTAACCAAGAATAAAACACAATTTATTTTATTCAATGTTTGCGCGTCTGTTAAAATTGAAAATAAAAATGTTCTCCGTGTCGGGGAATCGAACCCCGGTCTCCCGCGTGACAGGCGGGGATACTCACCACTATACTAACACGGATACATGTGGTTCCGATATGAAAATGGAGGTCGATTAGGTCGGAAACAAGAAGTGGGTGCATGGCCATTTTAAGAATCAGTGTCTCCTGTGACATGCAGTTATACTGTATTGAAATGGTTATGCCTACGGACATGGGTTTCATTAATGACAATTTTTAAACATAACTTGTGTTCAGTCGCTAAACAAATGTTGCATTACCGAGGAAATAGGAAGAGCCGTCTTTCCCGTGTTAGGAAAAGGTATAATATCCACGGCTCCCCGTGTTTCTACTGAAGTGCGTGGTAACTGCACATCGATACTTTATAAGGAAATTTCAATTTAATGAATGCGTTGCCGTTCAGATATTGTAAATGATATCGTTGTTCTTTATTTCTCTATCCCAACCTTCCGCTGATAGGGTGCCTTAAACATGATATGGCACTTGGTGTATAAATGAATTAATCAGCACGGAGAGTGAACATCTCCGCCAGGTCGAAAACTGTCCCAGTAATCACTCAAAAAGGTTTCGTGGCCGATTATGCACTTTGCCCCAAGAACCAGTTTTCAGCTGGTATTAAGAATCAAATATCTGCAGCGGGAGCAGGTCTTTAAAAGGAGAGAATTGAACAAAGTGAGAAAATCTTGCAATAATTCAATCAGTCCTCCCTCTATCGTGCCTAAAACGAAACAAGGCGACGAACAAAAGCAGCTGTAGCAGCAGAAATATGAAGTCATTTTATTAGTTTTCAGAGCTTATAATTCTCAAGAGCAGTTGATATCATTATTGAAGAAAATGAAAATATAAAAAAAATTAAATTCTCCGTGTCGGGGAATCGAACCCCGGTCTCCCGCGTGACAGGCGGGGATACTCACCACTATACTAACACGGATCCCGGCGGTGGACGCCAAGAAAATTGAGCTCCATGAGATCAGACACCTTAGGTGACCTCATGGTTCCACTTCTCTTGTGACTCACGGACAATGTGTTACAACGGTAACGACAACTTGTTTGTATTCTTTTTCATTCCGTCACCTCTACTCAATTGCCAGATGAACAACATTATCCAAAAGGAAAGAGTGATTCAGAGACCGCCTCCTTTTAACTGTGGATTTCTGCATACAACGGCATGTCTGTATAATAGACCCGCTGGTCAGTCATGCAAAGTTAAAGGTCCTGGAACCTGAATCAGAATGCAGTTTTGTTTTGCAAGAGCCGAATATGATAATTTGCCAAAATATGTTGATTCTGCCCGGGCTCGAACCGGGGACCTTTCGCGTGTAAGGCGAACGTGATAACCACTACACTACAGAAACGCCTGTTAGGCCCCTACTTCATTGATCCGTCATGGCACGCGATTTCTGGATTCGGGGAAATCTTGCCCAGGCGCCAGGCATGTGATGACCCTGCATTGGTGTATGAATGGACTAGAGCGCACAGAGGTTGCATATCTGAGCCTGGTCTTTTTTTGTCCAAGTTCATGATGCTCTCAAATGGTCTGAACAATATTAAGAATCAATACTTTGAGACAAGACCGCGTTTCTACTAGGCCTACATATACCCAACACCATCAACCGAGACATGTCTGGTAGAGAAATGAACAAAATGGCAATATAATTATGAAATAGTGTAGCCCTTTTACCTCGGAAATGACGAAACCGTATATATTATATACTTCAAGTCCGTCAACGAACAATACGCATACAGCGAAAGAATCACACAGACAAACAGACAGGTGGTTGGAAGACGTTACAAACACGGGTGAAAATACAACCTGGGTCCAGCAGCGTTTGCTTAGAAACATCATCAGAATGTAAACAGCGTATGATTGAATTCGTCCTTTATTTTCCGGCACGGGTGGTCAGCTGGTTCTGTGGTGTAGTGGTTATCACGTCTGCTTTACACGCAGAAGGTCACGAGTTCGAACCTCGTCAGAACCTCTTTTTGCTGCTTTCGTGAATTTATTCTCCAACCGGCAATGACCTGAACGGGAAGGGCGACACCCAATTAAAAGTGTCTGGAAAATGGACTAGATTCAAAAACGACAAGCAGACAACTATACTTTTAGACTGCACGTAACTCAACTAGATTTATATAAAGTCGCAGCTTACAAAACATATATCAAAACATCAGCACCAGAGGCTACTTATGCCGAATAAAAGAAAATAAGTGTAGTGTTAAACATATTAAGAAAGTTAAGTAATACAGCATGATGTAAGTAATAGTGATGATGACAATGGTCATGAATATATATGCAAATACAGAAACACACAGCGAAAATCATGATAAAGGGTTAGTCATGGTATATTTACAACAACAAAAATACATTTACATGTTGAACCATTCCAGTTGTTCAGGTATCTGCTTAATTCTGTTCAACTATGAGAGGATTTGAATCTATTTGCTAATTAATTCATAAACTTGCTACCAACATATTTTAGAGAATCTCTGACATATTTCGAAGTGCGGAACATTGGCAAAGAGAGTGGATAGAGTTTTCTAGATCGGTTATAGTTGATAATGTAAACATACTTACAATAGAATATTTGGTGACATCTTGTGTACAACTTTATACAGTGATGGTGGAAGTTTTCTTATCCTGTGCACATATAAAGTTAACATACCAGCTTTTGATAACAAAACTGATTCACGTGTACTTAAATCCTGATATAATAAACACAACCCCATAAGTTGTAATTTCTCCAATAAATAAGTGTTACTTGCACCACAGAAATGCCATATAAGTGGGCGGTATAAAATAAAATAAAAAGTTTTACAAATGCACATATACGTCCCTCAGGTTCTAGGTATCTAGCTATAGGCGATGCAGAACATTAAAATGTCTACTGGCCTTTGCACATGTATCCTTAATGTGATAATTAAAATGAAAGGCTTTGTCAAACGTAATACCAAGCAGTTTTATCGATTGTTCACATTTAATGCTAACTGCTTTGTTATCAGCTGATATAATACTAAGAACTTCAGTATCACAATAGCCCATCATAAATGCTTGACTATTTTTTTTTAGGATTTGATTGCACATGATTAGATCCGAACCAATTTTTGAATATGTTTAACTCATCCTCAAGAGCCTTTTTAAGTTCTTCTGGTGTTTGGGTGTTATAACACAAAGTGTTATCATCAGCATAATTGTGCATGACGGCTCTTTTCATTACAAAGAAAATATCATTGATGAATGTGTAAAAAAAGATTAGGTCCTAGTATGGACCCTTGTGGTATGCCTTTAACAGCATTCATCCAGGTGCTATCAGTCACCATTTTTAACCATTTGTCTTCTTTCGGACAGACAGCTACCTATCATCATGACCGCTTTGTTTGACCATTTATAGGCATCAAGTTTTGCTAAAGAAGATCATGTGGCATTGCGTCGAAAGCCTTGGATAGATCCACTAGGGTGGTTCCCACCACATGGCCCTTATCCAAAGCTGAACGTCAGTCCTCCACCAAATTCTACAATGGCTACCATTTAAAGTATTAATAAAATAGCAGTACATTTAAAAACATTTTGGACATTGATGGTCTATAATTAGCAAAAGTAAGTCTATATCCTTCCTTCCGGTAAACATGTGTGACAACTGCTTATAAGCATATATAATAAAATATACATTGTTCAATGCATTGATTGATAATACTTGTCAGCGCGACTGATAATACAGATGCACCAAGCTTGAAAAGTTTTGGTGGATAATTATCCGATCCTGTAGCTTTTCTCCTATTTAGCCCTGATAGTAAGAGCTCTGCAGTCTCTGATGTTACATAGGAAATTGATTTTCAGGCGCCTGTTGTTATCAAATGTTGATGTATGTTTAGGACACTTTCATGTGACTCGTATTTAGATATAATATCAGTTAAATTTTAGTTCCCGATAGAAATGTCAAGGCAAAATTTGCGTCGTTCAGAATTAGCAACGTTTCAAAATAACTGGACATATCAGTATTTTTGGGTGTATAGTCCAATACGCTGTTTAGTCCCAAGAGGAGACACTGCTTCATGGACATGGTTTGATTTACCAAGCACGGTTTTACCAACATGGATTATCCATTCTATTCTTTCTTGCTGGTAACAAGCAACCTCAAGAAAAACAAAACAACACACTTTGAAATAAACCTAAACATTTATATAACGTTTCAAAAATTATTTTTGTAGTACCAGTTAAAATGATTAACCAAGAATAAAACACAATTTATTTTATTCAATGTTTGCGCGTCTGTTAAAATTGAAAATAAAAATGTTCTCCGTGTCGGGGAATCGAACCCCGGTCTCCCGCGTGACAGGCGGGGATACTCACCACTATACTAACACGGATACATGTGGTTCCTATATGAAAATGGAGGTCGATTAGGTCGGAAACAAGAAGTGGGTGCATGGCCATTTTAAGAATCAGTGTCTCCTCCCGTACAAAAGTTCAGCATATGCTGCTTTTGGAGCAGCTGCTGTGTTTGTGCTGTATTTGTACGCATATTATGCTGACAACTGGAGCAGAGGGCAGATGTTACTATATGCCTGTCTTCTCTGCTCAATAACTGCTGCTAGAATCAGCAGTTTTAAAGCATATGCTCTGTTACTACTGAATCTCAGTATATTTACAGCAGATGTACTGAAAATATGCTCTCCTGAAATGGCCATCTTGGCAGATAAAGCAACTCCTGCTATTTCTTTGCTGCCTCAAGATGTACCAGCGAGTCCAGCAGATTTTCAGCATATGCTAGCGCACTGCTGCTTTGAAATAGTTCCAACAGCGATTGACCTTTTCTCAAGCCTGCAGAGCAGATTTTGAGCATATACTGATTAAGTGCTGCTTTGAGATTGACGGTGCGATAAAATGCAGTGAAATTCTTTAGTAAGTTGCCATGGACAGCAGATGTAGGAGATCTATAAGCCTACGCTGAAGGTATGCTGATATCAACACTGTATTAACGTTGCCCTGTACCCCCTCAAAGTCACACCCACCGTTTTTTCTCCTTATTTTGAAATTTTTCATACAAGCACAAGTCATTTTGAGCGACGCAGGGACACTGGCATTATAAAAAAAAATCACTCTCACTCAGTTGCTAAATGAGAAATGAGAGAAGAAAAAGTTGTTTCACATTGTTATGCATTCTTAGGCTGATTCTGGGATAATGGTATATTTGTCGGGGAATTAGCCCACACACTGAAACAAAATTCAGTGTGTTAAAGCTGCCGTGTATTGCTTCGAAAGATACCCCACCTTTAAGTCAGTGCGCATGCGCATAAGCTGGTTACCGCGAGCACCCGGTAAAAGTAAAACGATGCGTGTTGCCTGACGTACCCTTCATTACGGACGTTAAATACAGGCATCTCTCTGACAACATAACAACAACAAGGCAAAATAGTTTTTATTAAGGGAATAAGAACCCATTTTCTGTTATTTGCGTGTACTGGTCATTTTGTGGATTCACATCTGGCAAGAAGCGGCATCCTGGTTTTGACTCACAGCCGTGGTCAGGGAAGCTGTCACCTCGGCTCAGGATCGTCTGGTCAACGTCTGCAATCATGTGGCTACTGTGAAAGTGAGTAGTATAGCAAGTAAAACTTCCAGCACGATATTCATATGAAAATCACGTTATCTTATCTTAAAAATATAATTTTGAAATATTGCAGCCATTTTACCTCTGAAAAGACGAAAGCGTATATATTATAAAATTCAAGTCCGTTAACGAACACCACGCATTCAGCGAAAGAATCATCACAGACAAACAGACAGGTGGTTGGAAGACGTTACAAACACGAGTGAAAACAAAACATCGATCCAACTGCATTTCCTTAGGTTTGAAGATAAACGGTATCGTTGTTTGTTAATGCTTTTGTTTATCTTTACCTTCTCCTGATAGGGTGCCTTAAACATGATATGGCACCCCGGTCTCCCGCGTGATACACATGTCCGGCCCCCTTCTTCATTGAATAGTCATTGCATGCAATTTCTAGAATCGGAAATTTTTCCAATGTGCCAGAAATCTGTTTACTCTACATAAAGGAACCTGAGAGCATTGAGAGTTTATATATATCTGAGCCTGGTCGATCCTTTATTCAGGTTCGTGATCATCTCCAACCTTCAGTGAAAATTTTAGAATTTATACCTTGTCCAAGACCTTGTTTTCTACTTATATTCAACACCAGCAACCGAGGCATGTCTGATTCACTTAAAGTATACCGACAGCCCATTTCATCACACTTAATAAACGCTTCCAAATAGCTTCCATTATTTAAATTTTCGAATAAATTTCCTGATTCCCTCTGCACATATAAATAATTATATATGCGAATTAGTTGATGAATATCGTTGATATGTAAATTACTTTTTTAAATGAAAACAGATTATATAGTCGGACAATAAGTAAAAAAAAATATTCTCGTTTATGTTGCTCCTATAAATGGACCACTAACTTTAACATTACACTGTAGGATGTGTATTTTATTAATCAGAAAAATGATTTTATATAAACTTGCGTTATATTTGGTCAAATTTACATATATTGTACTCGAAATACTTTTATTCTCCAAGAAGCCAAATAATCAATATTCTTTTGTATAATTAATTCAACCCATTTATTCAGATATGCATATTACCCTAGAATTGACTAGAATAAAATGTTTTCTTTAAAGGATTATCAAATTGTTGTTGGGTTAGTATTGTGTATATTGCAGTTATATGGTATATACCCCTGGTTTTAACATGGCCGCCATTTATCCAAGATGGCGGAAGAAAAAAATGTACCCATTTTTCTTACATTATGGTCCAAATGTAAAAAAAAGCTGGCTTGCAAAGATCTGTATGAAAATTTGACCTTCTGAATTTATCCTGAATTTATAGACAAACGCATACACTAAATATTATCTACTGCTCCTGAAAATTATGATTAAAATTTTTACCGTTCCCATGACAAGAGTACAACCAAGGCATGCGACAGTTAGCGAGACTCTTGGCCTACACGACTCATGAGTCCAGCAGTTATAGAAACCGAAACCGAGGGTATAATTCCACGATGTCAGTTCTGGATCGACCTGATGGCAGTTCCAGAACATAAAGTACGAAACGAGCATACTGAGCATCTTTAAAGGTTCAATCTTTATTGTCTTGATAAGAACATTTTTATATTATTATCATGTATATTGGAGCCAACCAAATTCTGAAAATGGCAAGGAGCCAAATGGTAAGGAGCCAAAAGCGTGCTTGTGAAGTGCGGAGAATCACGGACTGTTAGGTCACAGGTAAGCGTGTATATATATATATATATATATATATATATATATATATATATATATATATATACCTATCCTGTTTCCAAATTCTTGTACTTTGTCTGATTTCTATGTCATTTGTTTCATGCGATGGGTGTTTTGTTGGTCATTTCTGACCGGATACCTCAGCTACATTGCTGCCTGACTACATGTAGAACATGGATAGACAGGTACATTAATGGTAAGATGTTCCCCCGTCACCCGGTGTGTATGTGCTTAATTCACGTCATCGAGTAGGTTAAAACGATAACTTAACGACAAGCATGTAACTGAAGAAATACTTGTAATTTTTAAATACATAAATATAATTTTTTATCGATAAATACAGGGATTTACATAATCACCCTTAACATTATTTTACATATTTCGGGCTATTACAGAGCCCGAAAAAGGAGAGGTAAATCGGGTATACTTGTAGGTCTTATGCTTTCATTTAGATTTGCTGGTAATACTTTTCGGATGAACAAAAACGAAAGATATTATGTTGTATAAAACTGAAGTATAAACAATACAAAAAAAACAGCGTTATTTTACAAATAAAAGTATCTGAATTTTCATTTTAAAATTACTTCTGTTGCTCTGAAAGATTTATAGATGTTCCTAATTTTCGTTGCAGGGGTCAACCATAAAAATGGCGAATCCGAAATAGAGAGAAACGGGAGTAAAACAAATCTTTGTGTCGATTAACTGCTGTATATGCACGGCTATTGATGTTATTGAATTCATTAAATACTCAATAGGTTATTCATCCAAGCTCATCCAAGCTTCTCAGATGACAGATGTATGTCTATATATATATATATATATATATATATATATATATATATATATATAATTTTTGAATTTGCCCCCCCCCCCCAAAAAAAAAACACCCCAAATATCTGACATGGGACCCGCTGAATATGTAAACAGTTTGTCCTTTTATCTATAATGTACTAACTTTGCGCAGAGTAATATATGTCCCCCCACCTTACCTCCATGATATCTTTGTCAAACACTGAACAGTAAATCCACTTAATGATGTCCCAGTTAAAGGATTAAAGGCTTAAAAGTTTGTGTATTTCAAAGAGACTATTTGTAAGAGTGGTCTCATCAATGTGAAATGGCCAAAAACTTCACTGCGTCAGAATTTCATTGCGAGAAAATGCAGCACCACTGTTTTTAATAAATATCTGCAGTGTTTATCATACATGTTACTTTGCCATACTAATATAGAATCGCAAGACGCAAACCACTCATAGTTTGAAAGACTATATAACGGTTTAGTATCCATTAAAATTAAGGCCTTCATTCTTCATTTCAACAAGCAATCGTATCTGTGTACCTTATATGTACATATGTACATTTTTAAACGATTTGTTACCAGCAGCATTAGGCTATTGGCTGTATATTAGGCTGCTTGGCATTTAGCTATCGAACATATTTTTGTAATATTCATTTGGTACTTTTAGCCCCATGCACTTCAGATACATATCTCGTACATATTAATACATACTGCCATGCTTATTAAACAGAAGTCCGTGGCAAGTGGGGACCAATTTCACTATCCAAATCTCTCTCTCTGTCTCTCTCTGTGTCTGTCTCTCTCTCTCTTAATCATCCAAATCCTAAACCGATACGAAGTGTACTTTTCAAGCGCTGTCAATGTGCTAATGAATTTAAAAAAACTCTTCTTATGTAACAAAGTGTGCGCGAAATCTAAATTACTTTATAGGCTAAGAGGTCAAATTTCATCACTTCAGATGTGCCATTATCGTTTCCCTTAGATTTGTCCGGTACTCAGTTCCAATACCTCGGTCCACATGTTTCGTGATAAAGTTTGTATGATGCACCAAAGTTTTCCTTTAACTGTCCAACAAGCAGAAAAGAAATGATAGCGATTAACCTGCAGCATTTTCTCTCTAGTACCTCACACATACTCGTGATAAACGTCTATCCGACTCTGCTCTCTGACTTTCTGGTTTACTAAAATTTATTCCGTTATATTGAATATCCTGATATTTCGGATATCAGTTGGAGTAAAGGTCAATCAAACACCTCTAGAAAGACAATGAAGGCTTTCGAAATTATATTCGGCCTGAATGATATCCTGGATAATCCTTTGCTTGAAAAAAAAAATATCCTTTACAGTTCTAGATGACACCGTGTATTTTCAAAAATATCGACGCGAGAGCGTGTATCTGAAATTAGGGACCCATGGGTCTCGACGTTCAACTGAATTTGTCTATAAGGATAGGTTTATGAGGGTTTCTGATTTTAAACATGGGTCCTGTGATCAGTTTGAAGTCAAACTGTCTTCCAAAACTGGAGTTATCATCCATAAACAACTGTGTGAATGGATGCGCTCTGTGACTGTGACAATTGGTCTAGGGACCCCAAACTCAAAAGGAACCTTTAGCTTAAAGTACATCCACTTCTTTTTAAAGTTCTATGACCTTCAACACATGACCTCAAAATCAGTAGAGTTCTTGCATTAGAGTCGCGCCATATATAAGTCAAGTTTGAATCCGATATTTCATTCCAAACTGTAGTTATCATCTGGAAACTAATATGTGGACATTTTGACCAAAAAACTATTAGTTTCCTCTACTATTGGCAGGGGAGCAATATCTTGAAAATGGAAGGTTTTGAATGACAGGTTTTGCTTTAAAATCATTCACAATCTTTTTAAAAAAAGTGGGTCTTGTGACCTTGACCTTTGACCTCATGACCTAAAATCAAAAGGGTTCTTAAATTACTGGTGGGGCATATATAAGTCAAGTTTGGAACCTATATGTCAATCCCAACAGGAGTTATCATTTGGAAACAAATATGCGGACAGATTGCCCCTATGACCCTGACCTTTGACCTTGTGACCTTGTCACTTAGAAATTATTAGGTCCAGCGGTTACAATTTGCGCCCTGTTAACGGACGCCAGGACGGACGACGGACAAAGCGTTTTACCTTTACCTTAGATGACTGTCAGTCAGCTGAGCTAAAAACCCGTGTCTTCTAGTGTCTTTTCTGAGTTTCTTGTTATTGACCGCGTTTAACCCCATTTGACCTTGCTGATATTAGACGGTCAAAGATAGACGCGATGCTCGTTCATTGAACGAACACGGTAGACGATTGTTATGTACAATAATCAGGAACAGGTCCAATTTAATATTCACACAGAATGATCTTTAATTAGCGGTAAAATTCTATGAATTTCTCTCTCTTTCTCTCACAAACACATGCAAAAACACACAATAATGACGCTTACGGATATGGATGCCATCGTGGGAAAGAGCCATATGTTAATCAATTGTTGATATATAGGGGCCCGAGAGGGTGTACCTGATATGCTTACCGGTCTGATCGTGGCAAACTTTGTCGGAGTTTGTCCGATCGTAATGAAGCAACATAGTACTTATTCAGCTCTCCTGCTGTTTCTCTTGGCCCTGGCCTTAATATGCAACAGCCAGTCTCCGGGGCCTGTGGTTAACACTACCCTGGGCCAAGTAGTTGGTAACAGAAAGCTGGACTCCTCAGGTAAGAAATCAAATATAAAGGTCATGATTAAACATTTTGAGACATCTGTTAAGATATTATTATGTCGTTATTTGGTAAACTGATCGATCAAATAAGCCCGTTACACAAGGTTTTGTATAAAGCCAGACCATACTTTATTCACAGGTGATACATACAAAATAAACAAGGTACCCATTGTTCAAGGTGCTCAGCTAAATTTTATAAAATTATAGCAAATGCAAATTGTACTTATTTCTGTTATTACTGTCTTTTATGGATATTATCATTTAACTAGCTAAGAGGACATGGCCCTACTATTGTGTGATATTCAAGTACTAATTATATGCCTGCAAAATTGTTCTTTGTTGCACAATGTTATTAACTCTTGCATATTATTATGATTATACATGGAATATTATTGAGCTTGTTTAGTTCCCTTTCTCTTAGTTCCAATGTATGTGATATTGTTTGTGAACCTACAATAATTATACATGCAGTGTTGCATGGCGATTATGATACAGATCTGAAAACCATGTGGTCCATGGGCCATGACGCTCAGCTGAATTAGACATGTATTATAAGAATTAAGTGACCTAATTTCAGGATTTAAAGGAGACCTCCCACGGACCTCCCTGGATTTAACAATAAAATTTTCCAAGGAAAATGGATACAATTTGTACCCTATTTTTTGAGGTGCTCAGATTCATATTTTGGCCCAAAGCCAACAGAATATAGCCTATTAGGCCATAACGACCTAGTTTGAAGTTTCCAAGGAGATTTTTCCAGAACCTACATGGATATTACCGTAAAAGGTGCCAAGCCTAACATATACAATTTTGCCCATCTGACATTCAAGGTGCTTAACATCATGTTTACAGCCAGTAGTAGGTCGCACAATATAATTCACCATGATCTAATTACATGTTTCCAAGGACATTTGCCGAGGACCTCCCAGAATTTCACGTTAAACAAAATCTAGGTCTACCAGATACGATTTGTGCCCATCTGACATTCAGGGTGCTCATATGACATCTTTTTCTAATAAGGTCGCAGAGTATAGGTCAGAAAATCTAGGTCTACCAGATACGATTTGTGCCCATCTGACATTCAGGGTGCTCATATGACATCTTTTTCTTATAAGTTCGCAGAGTATAGGTCAGAATGACCTAATTTCATGTTTCCAAGGACATTTGTCTAGGCCTTTCTGAATGTTAGATAGAAGATTCTAGGCCTAATGGATACTATTTGTGCCTCGTCTGACTGCCTGGCTGCTCAAAATCATGCTTTCGGCCCGTAGGTCGCAGGTCGTATACGTTACCATGACCTAATTTCAGGTTTCCAAGGTATTTTTGCCTAGGCTCTCGCTTTATGTACAGTTAGAAGTTTCTAGGTCGATTTGTGCCCTGTTGACGGACGGACGGACGACTGACAAAGGATGATCGCTACAGATGACTGACGGTCAGCTGAGTTAAAAAAAAAGTCGGAGGTACTCGCGATATAATGTGTATAACTATTATCAAACCTTTTATTTACCCAAATATTTTGTAATAACTCATAACATGGGTCACTTAACGAATCCTCTAGGTAAAGGTCCGGTCTCCGTCCCGGGAATTCCGTTGTGCCATCCTGGAGCATCCTAGGTTTGAAATAAAAAAAAAAATTCGGTCGGTCCGGAAACAGACTCCGGAATTTCCTTACTGTTAAGAACTGCCGGAGTTAGACCACGGTAAAACAAGCATTTTCAGGATTTGTCAGCATTTGGCCGCGTCTCTCAAGGATTTGACCGTGATCACATGCGGCTTCGTCCATCGTTGTTGTTGGCTAAAGAAAAGCCGGTTCCGCCCAGGTTTTCTAATCCCTCCCACGGATAGATAAGGAATAAACATTATTTGACCGGCTAAACCGGTAATCGACTCCTCGGCACAAACTTTCATATCAGTGCGCTAGTTTTTGCATCCTCCTGCTAACAGACAAACCCAAAAACACACAGAAACAACCTCCTTGATGTATGTAAAAAATTCGACTGGAGTAAAATCTATCGTATTTTATAACAGATTACGTTTATGATGAGTTTCTCGGTCTCCCTTATGCTGCCCCGCCCGTGGGAGAACTAAGATGGCGGAAACCTCAACCAGCTTCTCGATGGGAGGGAGTCAGGAATGCCACAGAGTTCTCCCCTCACTGCGTCCACTGTGTGGCAACATTATGTACAGACATGGAGGGACTGTCGAACAGGACCAGTGAAGACTGTCTCTACATCAACGTCTTGGTACCTGGAGGTGTCCAAGAGGGATGAGGCCTAACATTTCTTTCTATAATGCAGTGACGTAAATAATAACTATCACTAATGTTTTATTGAAGATTCACATAAAAACTAGATGTGTCGGAACGACACGAATGCCTCCGCCTAGGGCAAATTAGAAACATTTGTAAAATTTGGAAAATTTTCTAAGTTCAGGAGGTGTCATATGGTCAAAAGTAGGTCAACAAGAGCAAAATGCAAACTCGATCTGTAACGGGTCATTATCAAGCAACACACCAAAAATCATGCCAGTATATGCAGGCATTGTGAAAAAAAGTCCATACATGTGCATTTTCCATAAAAATTTCTGTCTTTCATGAATTTTGTTCTATGTTTAGGATCCGTAAAACAATCAAAAGTAGGTCAACCAGGATGAAACGCAAACTCGATCTGTAACTGTCATTATCTGCCCACACAAAAAAAATCAGGGTGGTATCTGCAGGCATTGAGGAAAAAAAGTCAGTACATATGCATTTGTTATGAAAATTTATATTTTTCATGAAACTTTCTATGTTCAGGAGCAGTCAAATGGTCAAAAGTAGGTCAACTGAGACAAAACAGGAACTCGATCTGTAACTGGTCATTATCTGCCTACAAACCAAAAATCAGGCCCATATCTGAAGGCACTGCGAAAAAAAGTCCATACATGTGCACTTTTTTATGAAATTTTCTATGTGAGAGCACCGCCAAACGGTCAAAAATAGGTCAACTGAGGCAAAGCGCGAACTCCATCTGTAACTGGTCATTATCTGCCAACACACCAAAAATCAGGCCAATATCTGCAGGCACTGAGAAAAAAAAACCGTACATGTGTATTTGTCATGAAATTTCATATTTTTCATGAAATTTTCTATGTTCAGGAGCCGTAAAACGGTCAAAAGTAGGTCAACCAGGACGAAATGCGAACTCGATCTGTAACTGGTCTATATCTGCTCAACACCAAAAATCAGGCCAATATCTGCAGGCATTGCGAAAAAAAGTCCGTACATGTGTATCTGTCATGAATATTTCTATTTTTCATGAAATTTTCTAAGTTTAGGAGCCGTAAAACGGTCAAAACTAGGTCAACCAGAACGAAACGCAAACTCGATCCATAACTGGTTTATATCTGCTCACACACCAAAAATCAGGCCAATATCTGCAGGCATTGCGAAAAAAAGTCCGTACATGTGTATCTGTCATGAATATTTCTTTTTTTCATGAAATTTTCTAAGTTTAGGAGCCGTTAAACGGTCAAAATAGGTCAACCAGGACGAAACGCGAACTCGATCTGTAACTGGTCTATATCTGCTCACACACCAAAAATTAGGCCAATATCTGCAGGCACTGCGAAAAAAAGTCCGTACATGTGTATCTGTCATGAATATTTCTATTTTTCATGAAATTTTCTAAGTTTAGGAGCCGTAAAACGGTCAAAATAGGTCAACCAGGACGAAACGCGAACTCGATCTGTAACTGGTCTATATCTGCTCACACACCAAAAATCAGGCCAATATCTGCAGGCATTGCGAAAAAAAGTCCGTACATGTGTATCTGTCATGAATATTTCTATTTTTCATGAAATTTTCTAAGTTTAGGAGCCGTAAAACGGTCAAAAGTAGGTCAACCAGAACGAAACGCAAACTCGATCCGTAACTGGTTTATATCTGCTCACACACCAAAAATCAGGCCAATATCTGCAGGCATTGCGAAAAAAAGTCCGTACGTGTGTATCTGTCATGAATATTTCTATTTTTCATGAAATTTTCTAAGTTTAGGAGCCGTTAAACGGTCAAAATTAGATCAACCAAAACGAAACGCGAACTCGATCTGTAACTGGTCTATATCTGCTCACACACCAAAAATCAGGCCAATATCTGCAGGCATTGCGAAAAAAAGTCTGTACATGTGTATCTGTCATGAATATTTCTATTTTTCATGAAATTTTCTAAGTTTAGGAGCCGTAAAACGGTCAAAAGTAGGTCAACCAGGACGAAACGCAAACTCGATCTGTAACTGGTCTATATCTGCTCACACACCAAAAATTAGGCCAATATCTGCAGGCATTGCGAAAAAAAGTCCGTACATGTGTATCTGTCATGAATATTTCTATTTTTCATGAAATTTTCTAAGTTTAGGAGCCGTAAAACGGTCAAAATAGGTCAACCAGGACGAAACGCGAACTCGATCTGTAACTGGTCTATATCTGCTCACACACCAAAAATCAGGCCAATATCTGCAGGCATTGCGAAAAAAAAGTCCGTACATGTGTATCTGTCATGAATATTTCTATTTTTCATGAAATTTTCTAAGTTTAGGAGCCGTAAAACGGTCAAAAGTAGGTCAACCATGACGAAACGCGAACTCGATCTGTAACTGGTCTATATCTGCCCACACACCAAAAATCAGGCCAATATCTGCAGGCATTGCGAAAAAAAGTCCGTACAACTGTTTCATTTCGGAATGACGGAATGACGGACATGGGTAAAACTATATGCCCCGGCCACTTTGTGGCGGGGGCATAAAAATATAATTGTATTTGTTACATTGAGCAGTGTGACCACTTCTACGGACGAGGTTCGTGTGCGGTGTTGATTCGTTTTTGTGCGTGTCCTTTAAATACATTTGTCTGTGCGGTTTTAGGTCTGTCACCTTTTCAAAATGGCACACAAACGTTTCCGTATGCGTTTCCGTACCCGCGGCTGCATGGTGCGGTTGGCAAAAATGTATCCGCAGCCGCACGCCGCACCGCTCTCCGCACTGCATAAAATGACACAGTCCTTCTTATTTCCTTGCGCGTGATTTTATCCGCACAAGTGGACACGCAGCTGAAGTGGTCGAGTAGATACAGTTCTAAGAAATGTTAAGATGAATAAGTCACTCTCAAGATAAGACTAAAACCTTTTAATAAAAACCTCATTAAAATATTACTTGTGCAAAAACTTTGCAAAGTTAGTAATATCGACATTTTTTCCCTCTAATAACAGCGAGCCTAAAATTACATTGATGGAGGATTCGAATCTGGATTTCGACTTGAGCCCACTTTTCAGAGATCTTGACGGTTCTGGACTTGTCACCTTTAACTCTGACTCAAGAAATCCGGCCGAGTTGATCTCTGTCGCATACTATGAAGACATGTATATACATGCTCGAATTACTGAGATAATAATAATACAAAAAAGACCAAGTATATACCAAGCTTAGTCTGCATCAGGAAATAAATGTAATTAAACATCCAAGTACAAAGCATGTATAAGCTACCATAAAACTGCTGATGGTAATCTCGAATTTCCATTTTAATTTTTATTAATAAGAAGATTTTTATTGGACTCCAACTAGGACTTGGAATCAGGTTCCGGCTGACTTGGACTCTAAACTGAAGAACTCTGACTGGAACCCGTGTTGCCTGGACTCGAATTTGCATTCTGACTCTGAGTGTATGGACTCGCCCAGATCACAGTCAATTAAATAATAAATGTTTATCGGCACAGTAAAATGCTCCGTAAAATATTTGCTTTACAACCTCAAAATAACACTATACAAGGTACTTATCGGGAAAAGAGGGTAATCCAGAAGTCTACATTTCAGTTTGCCGACAGCCATTAAATTAAAGTATCCCCAAATATGGTAACCCATGCAGCATTCGGTAGCAAATACGATATGCATGAATAAATAAAGATTTAAATACTTGTTATCCCTCTTTTTTAATATTGTAAACAATCACTAGAGTCGTGCAGCTGGTAACACCGTTGTTATTATTTTACAGTCAAATACGCCCTGTAATGGTCATCTACCATGGAGGGGGCTTCACGAGTGGAGCCGGCGCGATGTACCCAGGATACGAGCTAGGTCAAAATGCTGACGTCATCACTGTCTCCTTCAACTACCGGTTGAGCTGCCTTGGCTTTCTGAGCACTGAGGACTCTTGCATTCCAGGGAATCATGGATTATGGGACGGGAGAGCGGCTTTGGAATGGGTGAGGGATAACATCGCAGGTTTTGGTGGTGACCCGGGCCGAGTTACGTTATTCAGACAATCGGCGGGAGCTGCGTTGGTCAGCCATGTCATGGCGTCCCTTCGAACCCGGAACCTCTTCCAACGCGCCTTGGCGATTAGCGGAGGCTCAACTGGATTTTTCGGCCGCAACCGCAGAGCCCGGCAGTTTACAGAGTTGCTCGCGGACTGGCTCGGTTGTCCTACTGATAATACCCCAGATATGGTTGCCTGTCTAGGTGAGGAAGATGCCAACGACTTAGATGAAGGGTCTTCTGCCGCCATTATCCTTGAAGGTCTTCTTCCTCTTTGGTCTCCTGTCATAGACGGAGAGTTCGTTCACCAGCACGCCATTGACAGCTTCGCATCCGGTGTTACAGGAGTGTACGATTACGTCACGGGTGCGACCTACCATGACGGGGCCGGAATGGTCCTGGCTAATACAAGCGGAGAAAACGTAACTCATTATGGCTTTGCGGAGACCAAGGAAGACCTTGATGAGTTTTTCAGGTTGTATCTCAGTGCCATAGTACCTGTGGTGGGTATAAATAGGACCTTTAACATCGTGAAAGGTCAGTACCCTGATCTAATGAGTGATGACGTAGTCACTAGGGCACAAGCTGGAACCAAGGCCCTCACTGACTGGTTGTTTAAAACACCATCTGCTCTGGAGGCGACTCTTCATTCCAGGTATCTGCCACCAAGCAATCATCCTGTTCAGTTATGATACGCTGACTTATTTATCTACATTGCTGTATATCGTATTATAAGTATTTTTACTATTATCATTATTATTATTATTATTTTTAACAAATACTTTATTACAACAATTTACATACAAAGAACATAATTACATACAAAACAACATAAACAGTATACAAAAACAAACAAACAAGATCCCAGACATGAGATTACATTTAACAATCTAAACTGTCTTAGCAATATGTGTTTTATTCATTTTCCCTTCAGGTAGGGGAATGAGATCCCACAATTTTACCGATTTTTTAATATAAGCCGTATTTTCTTTCGTGCCCATACATTCAATCTTTTTCATATATTTCAGAAAAATAAAAAATCCATGAAACTTTGGTTTTCTGTCAGATAATTTACATTTATAAATAAAGTACCGTGCGTGTATTGCAACCTTATTGAAAGCCTTATCACCCCCTGGCATGCCTAATATTTTGTATTTTTCCTCTTCCAAATTTGATTCAAAATGAAATTTTCTATAAACACATTTCCAGAACTGTGTCGTAACTTCACATTCATAGAATAAATGTATCACAGTTTCTATTACAAAACGTACATTTTGGATTTTCTATAATACCCCACTTGAACAACCTGTTATTTAAAATTAGACAGTTATGATATATCTTATATTGAAATTCAACACATTTCCTATCCTTTGTTATATTTTGTAGCACCTGGAAATAGAAGCTCCAATCGTTCTCATTTAGATTATATTTTTGAGTTAATTTAGCTTTTGCTGAATAAAGTTTAGGTCTCTTCTGGTCAATTAGAAAGTCATACATTTCTTTTGTACTATTTTCTTCAACTTGTTAAATTCCTGATTGTGTGTGACGCATTAAATTACATCTCTCTACTCTATCTCTATAATTAATTATTTTCCTATACTGACAATTTGTTCTACAATAGCTCTATATACCAGATAATATTTTCTTGGTACTCCACGACTGACCCATATTCCAAAATCTATACATTTTCCATTTTCACCGATAACATCTCTGTAATACCATAATGTTATTCCATACAAACTGTTCCATAACTGGATCTTTCCTAAACTTTTTCCATATTCTTAAAATATTACAATAAAATTCTGACAGATTGTTCAATCCCTGCAAGTTATTTACTTCATAATTGCTGTACAGGAGCACTGGAAAACCGCCTAGTTGATAAAGAAAATAATCACAAAAATATTTCCAGTCTCTTTCTTTATTCTTTAAGTATCTTTTAATCCAATTCATTGTCTGCGCTTCAATAAAATGTTCAAAGTTTAACATACATTGCCCCCATGCTTTATATCACAAGTTAACACTGCTCTACTTATACCCAGACTTTTCCCTTTAGTCACAAAATTCCATACACATTTGTTTATTTGTTTAATATACTCTTTTTTCATGGTTAACACTGCACAAATGTGTGTAAATTTTGAGTAACATAAGGATTTGGATATCAGTATTCTTCCTGTAAGTGTTAAATCTCTTGTTTTGCATAAGGATAATATATATTAATAATATAATATTTAGATAATAATTTTTAACCAACTAATTTTGGCTCTATATTTGCTTTCAATCGTACTGATTCATCTCTGTTAATAAAAACTCCCAAGGTTTTTAATTCTTTGGTCCATTTTATACCTAGAAAATTACAGTTCTCTTTATATAAACTACCTAAAAGCATGCCCTCTGTTTTTTCCTCATTTATTTTTAGACCAGAAATTTCTGAAAACTTATGTAACATATTCCAGAATGATAAGGTCGAACTTTTATCTGAGAGTAATGCTGTGATATCATCAGCATATAACATAAGCTTAATTTCCTTGTCTAATATATTAATTCCTTTAATACTCTGGTCATTCCTAATGGATATTGCTAACAATTCTAAAGATAAAATAAAAAGATATGGAGATAATGGATCACCTTGTCTTACACCTCTCCCTAATGAAAATACTCGCATGTATGACCATTATTAATTACACAAGCTGAGATGTTAGAGTAAAACATTTTGCCCCATGAAATTAACATTGGTCCAAAATTAAAAATTTCTAAAGTTCTGAAAATAAAATCCCATTCTAACGAATCAAAAGCTTTTTCATAATCAATACTAATTAAGAATCCAGGTACATTTCCAATGTTGGTGTAATCAAGTGTATCTATAATAGTTCTTACTGCCTCTCCAATATATCGACCTTTAACGTGTCCATGTTGATTCATATGTATCAAATTTGGCAACCATCTAGTGATTTTGTGAATTAGACATTTCTCCTTTTAAAAAAGAATAGTTAAAACTCCCTACTCAAAAGTTGTTTATTTTGTACCAGAAAAATTTATAAAACTCAATTGTGAGCCCATCATTTCCGGGTGATGTACCATTTTTGAAAGTTTTAAGTGTTTTCTCAATCTCATCCACGGTGACCAATCCCTCCCAACTATTTTGCTCCATCTCTTTCAATTTTGGAATTTTATTCTGCTTAAAAAATGACTTCTAGCAACACTTTCAGTATTAATATTTGTTGATGTATAAAGATACTTATAGTATGAAGCTTCCTTCTTTAGTATATTTTGTGTCCCCTGTATCACTGATTCTTTATCTATCAATTTTGTTATATATTTCCTTATGCTGTTTCTTCTTTCCAAATTAAAAAAAATATTTTGTACTCTTTTCTCCTTCCTCCATCCACCTTACTTTAGCCCTAGTCATTATACCTTCGACCATCTCTTGATAAATTTCTTCCAGTTCCTGCATCAATTCATCATATTCGGCAGTGTATTCATTATTATCCTCCATGTTCTGTAAACTTCCAATTAAAATTAGTTCTCTTTCCTTAGTTTCCCTTTTCCTCTGCTTAGAAAACTTAATACATTCCTTACGAATTTCATAATTTATCAATTAGTGCGAAGTCTTCCATATTTTCTATTTGGTTTTGCCACATCAATATTTTATTATTCATATGTCTTGTGAATTCTTCATCTTTTAATAATCAATTATTTAATTTCCAGTAACCTTTTCCTCGTTTTTCTGATTCATGTTCAGTTAGATCTAAGAATATCCCAGAATGATCTGAAAGAAATGCAGGTAAAATTGTCAAATTTGTTAATCTATCTTGTAAATTTTCCGAGGTTAAAAAATAATCCAATCTGCTATAAACACTACTGGTTTTTCTTCTCCATGTGAAGGCTTTTTTGTTCTCGTTTTTTACTCGCCAAATATCTTGTAGATTATATTGTGTTTTTATCATATTTATTTCCTTTATAACATTTTCTTTTAATTTACCCTTTGATCCTTTTCTGTCTATTTCATTGAGTACAGTATTCCAATCACCACCCATAATAATATTGTGTTCATTTTTAATTCCAAACTGTGCCATTAAGTCAAAAAGTTTCTTAAAAAAGGACATTGGCTATTTTCTGTTTTTGGAGAATATATATTCACAATATACAAGACGGAACTGTTTTTAGTAACTTCTATCATAACGACTCTACCTTCTTTATCTGTCTATGACCTCTCAATTTTTCACTTTGATTTACTTCCAAGCAATATCATTACTCCACGAGCATGGTTTGAATAATGGCCGGCTACTATCTGACCTCCTCATTCATGTTTCCATCGATTCTCATCTGATTTTCCACAATAGGTTTCTTGTAACAATCCAATATTAGCTTTACTTTTTCTGATCCAAGTAAATATAGCACGGCTTTTTTTTCTTGTACCTCTTATACCTAATCATTATTATTATTATTAGTAGTAGAAGTAGTATTAATCCAACAGCTTCAGAATAAAGGCCGCCTGCGTTACCGAAAATTCTGACAACCACATCATCTGTGTAATTAATTAAATGCTAGCCTAGATTACTGTAGAACAAAGGGCATCCATAATTTAAGTGTTTAATTGTCTATAAATGTTTGTTTGAAAACGTATCAGAATATTTTAAAACGGTTCTCAGGTTGCAACGGATGTCATTCGAAACACGGTCTTCTGACAGTCATCATTTGAATTTACCCAATGCCCAGGCGTGAACGTTTTATGTCTAGTTTTATTTATGTTGGTCCATATCAGTGGAATCAACTGTCTTTCCCTTTAAAGTCTGCTTCAAATTACGACCATTTGAAACGTTTATATAGATATTGAAGCAATAGCAAAATTTTATATTATTTATCTATTTTTACCATATGTTTATAAACCTACATGTTATTAATAACATGCAATTTAGATGTGTACTTTTTATATGTTCAATGTCTAATATGTAACGACGATGTGTCTTACCGCATAACATTTTTTTTAATATTTTACACTGAATACTGATATATATATATATATATATATATATATATATATATATATATATATATATATATTTGAGATATAGCATAATATCATTTCAAGTGTGTTTTATTCATTTTATTTTTTCCCCAGGACCCTATTGAAAAACAGCAAATTAGCTGAGTAGTCTATCCTGGAAAAACATGTGTCAAAATAAAAATAAACAAATGTTGCTGTGACCGAATAAAAAGTGTGAATTTATTAGTTAAATTTAAATTTTAACAGTGATTTTCCTTGTGTTTACACCATGCGGTCCATGTAATACTTTTTTATTACAATCCATCTATTTGCTTATCATTTTGCAAGTCAATTACGTATTGTCTACTTCTGTCAAATGATGTACAGGATGACAGTACTTCGTATCTTAGTGGTTTAGGAAATTTGCTTTGCAGCTGAATGTCCTGTGTAAGGTCATGACCAGAACTTTTAAGCCAAAATAGTGAAATTTAAAGGAAACAAGAAAGTTTAATAATAACATATTTCCTTACGCTCTTTACACAGCGCTTTACATATAATCCTTCTTCCTAAATCAGTAGCTTCTTGAGGAGCGCAAGATTTCCGCTGCCTCGGGAGCGTTTTATTAGCGTATTATTTCCATATTATGTCTTGATCCGCAGATTACATAAGGACACTGGCCTGGCTTTTAAAAGTATGCACAATATCACATTACTGTTACAGTAAATATTTCAGCGGTCACTATTTTCTGAGTGACTGATATACAGAGGTCGCTTTCTATGAATAATTGTATCTGTATCGAAGTATCGAAAAAAGCAGCCAGGTTAAACTAACAAGTCAATTTATCAAGCTTGTATTGCCCCGCTTGTGTCAGTGTCAATTGACGGTTGTGGTTTTGTAATTGTGAGGTCTGGTGGTGGATCAGGATGTGCCTATGCCTACAACTACCGGTATCAGCAGACCTTTCAGGGTTATCCTTCATGGGTGAATGGATCACATGTGGATGACCTTTACTCCTGGTATGGTACTATATTTCGGTAGAAATTCCGACAAGACGAGCTCGGAGACTACAGCCCAGTGGACTTGCGCATGAGAGACAACACTCAGAAAATTTGCCATAACCTGGCGTACAGTGGGTGAGTATGGTGAGTTCACTGTTTATACCATTTACCTGTGTCTCATACATTTAAACATTTATATCCATAAAAAAAGAAAGCTTATTTGTCCTATTTAGTTCCTGTCACATTCCCAATAAACACAAGTTTTTCATTTCGATTGATTATAATTTCTTTCATACCAAGGAAATATCTATAGTTATATATCGAATAGTATTTCATACATTGTGTTTCACGACGTCTAGATATTACCGTACTAACCAAAGAATTAATTAAAGAAATACCAAGTTACACCTTACACAATACAGGAAGTAGATCAAGCCTCCATATCGCCTGTATTTAATTCTGTATAAAGCCCTACTCCATCTTTATCAAACTTGGCAATAAAAAATCACGATCTTACAACGTAAAATATCTAAAAGCCTAGTTCCTATATCAGCGTATTTTCAGATCCTTCCAAAATTTGCCATCTGAGAAAAACCTGGAACTTCCTACGATCTAGTTATGATCCGTCATGGTATTGCGAAGAATCGGCACAAAAAGTTAATGAAACACTACACATCGTTTACGACTGTCTGCAATTTTTTACGAAGAGGACACACGTTGCCTACAACATATCGACGGAGAGCTACGACTTCTCCAATTTCATAATAATACCTACGACCTAGAGGTTCTTAATATGGTCGCAGCTGTTCGTGTTTTATCATGACTGTGTAACTCCCAAGAGGCATTACGAAATCTCTCTCAAATAACAACATTAAATCACCGATAACACCTCCCTCCCTTATTAAATACACTAGTAAACGTAGACATCCTTGAACCATTTACGAACCAAAATTACCGTAGAGCCTCAAAATTTTTCAGTCCACCTCCCTCTTCGTTAAGACACTACTACGATTATAAACGATACCATCTGTCGAATCTTCCCGAAATGGCTATCCGGAAATCACCAAGAATTGCCAATCGTCGAATCTCCCCGAACTTCCATTTCGAGAATCTCTCCGAGCTCCTTATCCGGGAATCTCCCCGAACTGACGATATGGGAATCCCCCCGAATTGCCGATACGGGAATCTCCTCGAATTTGCTGATCCAGAACGAGGTGTCTGGTAGTTCATGTATGTGTGAACAAGTCTTTAAATCATAAAGTGTTCAACTTTCTCTTTTTCAGGAACCCTGGTTTGGCCGTCCTTTACCGTTCACGTGGGCTCAGTACAATCCAGACACGAGAGAGTTTGCGAGACTCTCAGCCTTCTTGAACCCCGCCTCCATGGAGTCCGAGACAGCGGATATGATCTCATGATACCAGTTCTGGACTGATCTGATGGCAGAAACAGAACCTGGGCCTCTGGACGAGCATGTTGAGCACTTGGGAACATTTGATCATTATTGTAAGTATCTAACTGATTCAGAGTAATGTTGCTTTATTTTGTTGGATGCTTACATATCTGTTTTAGGTTGGTTACAAACCAGTAGTTTAAAAGTCAGTAATAACGTACACTCGTACAGAAAGAATGACATTTTCGCCCTAAACAGTTAACACGTGTTGCTGGTTGCTCGATTCTCGAGTTTGAAACTGACAAAACTGTTAACTTGGCAGGGCAGTCAATACTTAATAATGTGTACTAAATCCGCAAGACTTAATGATTTTGCTCACACAAACATACCTTTGTCAACGTCAGGGCCATCGAGATATAGATCTTGCGTTTCATATACTTTTTAACTTGCTTATTATACACTGAAAACAATTAAAATCTCAACCACACACGTCACAACAATTAGAGTTGCCATGAATTTAAGACAGACTCAACATTGTGATTTAATATATCAAGCGGAGGATGATTTGATAGCGGCCTCTGATCGGATCTTTCACCCTGTGTTGCATGGCTACGACCTTTACAGGGATGACATACTGGACCGGCTGACTGACGGTAAAATGTCGTTAAATTATTACAATTTTGAACTCACAAATGTTACACTGTAATGCTGAAGAATAGGTTCCTAAATTATAACATTGAACAGTATAAGAGCAGTGAATAGGCCCCACGTGTCTTATACGAAAATTTTCTGATGATTTTAAAAGCCTCAAACATATATAAAGGCAGTTTGAACACACGAAAAGGTTTTTTTATAAATCACATTTGGAAGTTAAAAGGTTTTTCTCATAAATCAAATAGAACACGTATTTTATGGGTTGATGTATATTGCCTGTTTTCTAATTACCAATCATATTAAAAATATGTTTTTTAAGCACATAAGTTGAATTAAAGTAAAAGTACTACTAACAACGAAAGTATATTGAAACACGTTTATACAGAAAAGGGTGTTGAACTCTTCTGAGTATTAACTCCCTATCATAATTCTTTTTAAATAAGCAAATTCACCTAAAATAATGTTCCTTTTTAGCATTTTTTAAATTATTATGTTTGATTAATTTAATTGTTTTGATGTTGCTTTGTCACGCGTAATAATAAAAGAAGTACAGGGATGATTAGATCCTGATTTTTACATTTCAGCATTTTACAGAGCCCGATACAGGAGAGGTAAGTTGAGTATATTAGATCTAAACCAAAACTAAACCAGGAGAAACCCATTATAAGCAAACTCTACAGCAACCATGCAACGCTTTCATGTATATAAATAACCTGTAATGCATACCCAAATGTGCAAGGAAAACGACATAAGCAATGTCATTAGATATTTATTTTGAAGACAACAAAAACAGAAATACTCGGGTATTTTACTGGATGCAAATAATTCGATAGAATAACAATAAAAATAAGTTTGTCTCTCAAATATCATTATTGTTTTTAAAAAGTTAATGTTTTATTACATTAGTGCGACCAGTTTATGCATAATACACTTATTCCTTGATTTTACTGGCACCTGGAGTGTAATGATTATACGTTTAGATATAAAAAAACACCTTATACTTAAATATCCGGGTACATATTGTGCTGCAGACAAGACTGTCGGGTGAAAAAATAAACTCTCGTCTAAAATATTGTCAGAGACTAGGGTGATTGTCAGCTCTGAACGTCTGTACGACTTTTTTCAATACCGAGAACCACCCAACCCACGCCTCCTACATTCCTGAAATGAAGGGGGAAAAACCGAGACACCCAGCGTACGCCTCAAGTTTTCGAGGTCCGGGCTGATGTGATATTACTATGCAAAAAATGTTGATTTGTATAAACATTTAAATTTCAATGAAAATAAAATGTGCTATGTTGTCCAGATATTAGAGCACTTTTGTTAAGAATAGAATCCAAAATCCGCAGATTACAAGAACTCTTGGAGCAGTGGTTTGCATCACAGCTTTGCTTACGTCATTGTCCATTGCTCCCACTGCCGTCGCCATTGGTTTATTGTTAGCACTGCCTGTGTGAGTCACACGAGGTGCAGCGGAAGTTCCAACTGTTGTCGACACAGGCCTATGGTTATTGTTGTTTTTGTCTGTGCTGGTGACGTCAGGTTTTTTGGTGGTCGCGCCCTCGAACTCGTCCACAACGTGAATCTTCCACCCAAAGTATCTGTGCGTATAGCACTGAAAAAAAAGAAAAACCTTCATTGCTATAGATCTTTTATAGTCAACTATGTAGTAATTAATTGCTAATATTTAGCTGCGCATGTGAAGGGCGATAGATGCAAATACAAACAAATTTCGGAAACCCAACGATTTTAATATACGTCAACCAAGATGCTGTGTTGAATCTCTTGTAGTTTCCTTAAATGCCGAGAATATAAGAGGAACCCTGATATAAGTTTGACAAACTATTTAGTATATTTCATTGATGAAGGTTTGAGAAAATTTCTGCTGTGATGAATTTGATTCTTCGACTTTTTTGTGACTGCAGTTCCAAACACACGTAACACCTGAAAAAGTGTCGAGGAAAGTTTGGAGAAATAAAATGTTACAGTTTTGATAGCTTTATCTTTAAAAGATAGACAAATCCATGATATAATCAACTAAACAGAGATGAAATGGGTATAGCAAATTGTAAACTCGTGATTCCAGTATTCAGATTTACTCAAGTAACAATTCAGCAACTGTAAGTGCTCATCATGGGAGCGTGTATTTGATATGTAATATCTGTATTTGTAGATCAACTAGCTGAATTATAATCCTTTTTTTTTATCCAGAAATAATATCATCACAATTGATAAAGTCTTGTTGCATAACGCTTAAATACATACTGCCTATAAAATTTCATTATTATGCACATTCAAAGTCGTGTACTCGAGTCAAAATTTTGGACTCTAGTTCGAATTTTGGACTTGAGTACACAGGTTAGAATTTTAGACGGAGTACTCGGATTAGAATTTAGACTCGAGTACTCGGGTTCGAATTTTGAACTCGAATACTCGGAGTGGAATTTCGAATTTGAGTTCTCCTATCAACGTTTCAGCTGACCTGATAGTAAAGGAGATCTGGGGTTTCGTCATCAGGTGTCCATGAAAAGATTCCTCGTATTCCCGGAACACACTCAAGGCGCAGCGTCTTGAAGAATTCTTCGAAGCTGTCACTTGTAACGGATGAATCGACAGTCAGGTTTGCCCTTTCGTAGACACATAGGCGGCCAACTGCAAATTAAACTTAGAAACTTAGTCTTAAAACACAAACTCTTCAAATCTTCTCGTTTTGATGTTTCATTCCCCGGATCACAAAGACACAACGGTTAACACCAAGCTTGTTGAATGCTCTGGACTGACAGACCTACAGCCAATTTCACTAAACGGCACATGACCTGTGACGTTATTTTTATCAATTACGTCATGTCATGTGATCGTGGATGATTTTCCGCTTCCAACTGTATGTCACACTTAAAGTCATCATTTCATTTGTCATATTTGTATAATTTATGAGATTTATAGCTTACTCTGGGCATGGGCGGACTGGAACACCGGGACGGCCCCCGTTGGACAGACGGCGAAAAGAATATGCTTTTGACGGACGGTGTGACCTAAATATGGATGCCCATTTCAGCCGGTGATATGAAGTTTGGGCTGCTTTCACTTATAAATAGACGTCACATCGAATGGTCCCCTTTAGAAAAAAAAACCTGTTAACCTGTGCGCAGATGTCTTGCGGACAAACACTTGCAGAATCGAATACAACCCTCGAATTTCTTAGCACCAAGTTTCATCGGTTATACAAGCTTTAATTGTCAGGAGGCTTGTATAATAATAATAATAATAATAATAATAATTGTAAACAATAAAAAATATGACAAAAACATACCCGCTGCTGCTAATGGCCTGCGTGATTCATCCAGCCCTGCAAATTGCTTCGACCTCTGAAAAAAATTATGTTGATAAAGTGTCTTTGGATATTTTTCGGATCGAACGTCTCTACACCATGAAATGTAGCTACTGATATATTCATCAATTTCATTCATTCATTTTCGCAACTTAAACATTTTTAAGCCTAAATGACCATTCTTATTAGGATCTGTGACCATTACAAATACCGCACTAGCTGAATTCTAACGGTAATTTACGGTGTCATCTGCAACGGGTATGGTCAATTTAGTGTTAGGGCTTGCTTAATCAGACTGGTTCACATGCATTCTTTTTAAAAATACAGATTTACTTTTATCATTGCTGTTATCTCATGTATAATAAGGAGAAAGCACAGCAATAAATAAGGATGTTTAAAATCAAGATATAGATTGTGTTATGTTGAACTTTGGTCAAATATTAACCTCAACAAGCCCATTGCATATATTAAGATTCAGGATCTCGTCAAATAAACAGTGCTACATGTAGTTGTTAAAATATTTTTTTTTAAATTACTACCCTTGCTATTAAATCATCCGTCTTTTTATTCATGTATATATATTTCCATACCTGAGCTTGAGTTGAGTTCAACTGTGCATATCCCCCAATACTGTCATCTGTGATATAGAGCGGGTGATAATTGGCCGTATTACCAGGGTCGTTACCGGTCTCCACGATGAACGTGTAGGTCTCTCCCCTCTTCACTGTCAGTTCCGGAATCAGCTTTTCATTGATGTAGTACGCGATCCCCCAGCCAACATTACCTGAGAGGTAAACATATGTTATGCCTACAGAAGGTAATTATGTTAACTAATAAATACACTAAATAGCCTCCACATGATGTATTATTCTCTTCAATATATGTCATGGGGTCATCATTTTAGCTCTCTGCCCCTTCGCCGATAAACCAAACTTGACTGTTCAGTCAAGGGAATATTTTGTACCTGGATCGAAACTGCATTCTCCTGTGGGTCACACCACTGACCATGACTCCCCGAACCCTACATTGGGCGATGTTTTAACGGAATGACATACTAGTATATGCCAATTTGTGGGATCAAACTCGCGTGGCCTATTCACGAGTCCATTATTCTACTGCTTGCAAGGAAGGTAAAATGTTCTCTTATATACAAATATGAATTTTTTTTACATACAGCCAAGGGGCTATCGCAACGCCAGCTGTCAAGAACTACTAGAACTACGCAAGAAAGGGAAACATGCTGGTGGTAATAATAAACAGTAAACAAATTAAATGAAAGGGAAGTTTTACACACAAACATTAATGAATTTCATGTCAATTGTCATGTTTCTAATGCATGTCCCTATGGTGCTGCCACCTACCGATGTATTGGGCTATATGACATACAGTATTGAAATATGACCGCTTTGTCGTTTGTATCTCTCGAACATTTGATAAAACATGGTACCAGGATCGAGGAAAAATAGATGAAAGGAACCTTCAAGCCATCGGAGTACGTAAGTTAACAGGGAAACCCCTCTGAAAACAGGAGGAGGTGGCGGCAAAGATTCGAATAATTCCTAGCAGCTCAAGAAGCCGCGGGAAAACTGGACGCCACAAAGATTGCCATGGCGCCGTTTCTGAAGCTAAATCTCCACCTGTTCAAGGTCTAAAGGCCTGTACAGTATTTTGTCTAGTGAATAGAACAGATCGTGATCAGTACCAACTGGATTCAGTTGTGACCACACCCCTTACAAGACAGGATGTACTTAATAAGTACAAAGACAGTTTTGAAGGCCTCGGAACATTTGCTGAAAATTATCATATTGTTACTCGCCCTGATAATAACCCAATTGTGCAGCCTCTGTACCTCTGTCACTGCGTGAAAATCTCAGAAAGAAACTTGCAGATATGGCAGATATGGGGATAATTGCTCCAGTGAAAGGACCAACTGCATAGGCCAGTCATTTGGTCATTGTCGAGAAACGAAATGGAGACATTCTCATCTGTCTGGACCCAAAACTGCTGAAAAAAGCTATACAGCGTGAACATATTCCCATACCCTCATTTGATGATGTGAAAAGTCGGCTTGGTGGCAAAACAGTGTTAATTGTACTAGATCAAATGGACTTCTACCATCAGATGGTCCACAATGATAAGAGTGCCCGTCTGTGTACATTTAACACACCTTTCGTTAGCTATTGTTTCAAGAAGGTCTACAACAGAAACTTTCAAACATTTGTTGACATTGCCGGTTTACACATGATCGCAGATGTTATAATTATTGTAGCCTAGGGCGGGGAAGAACACGATAAGGTCTTACATAAGGTCAAGACAAGAGCTGCTGGGTTTAATGTTTGATTCAACCAAAGTCAGTAAATTAGCAAATATGGGTTACAGAATTACTGCTGAAGGTCTGAAACCTGAGTTTGCTGGCATATCGCAACACTCCAGTTTCTGATTTAGGTGTATATTTATTTCAGGTAAACAGAGTAAGACAGGAAAACATTTCAGAAAATAATATTCCATAAAGTAGTACTTTAATCAATAAATTCACTGAATACTGTAATTTTATGTATAATTGATAATTGTACATATATATATATTTTCAGTTGTGTATATCAGTGCTACTCTTTTCTACGACTTATATATCTTTTAACATGATTTAACACATATTGGCAGAATGCGATGGCAAACTTGTGTATATTTATATGTTACTTAAGTTATTTGTACTTTGGGCCATGAGGCCTTTCTACAATAAACTTTGTTGTTGTTGATTTACAGCTTCCTCCCGCAAAGCTATTGATGACCCGTATGCTCGGAGAGAAATTACTTTTGCCAGAGGTTGTGAAAGATGCAAGAGCTCAGTTGAAACAGCGTCATAATAAACATTAAGCATACTACGATCGTGGCACTACAACTCTGTCAAAGCTAGTTGTAGGCGATAGTGTCAGAGTGCGCTTCAATGACATCTGGAAGAAAACAATTGTGATTGGAATGCATAAGGCGCCGAGGTCATACCTTGTTACAACAGAGGATGGTGCGGTGTATAGGCGAAATCGCTGATTTATCCCTAAATCAATGGAAACCAGACCTTTCGAACATGGGCACTTTAACTTGCATTTCCGATACACCAGGATGAACCGGCATTACTGGCAGATCCAAATCTAGTGGATCAGCGTGTTGAAAACCAGGCCATCCATATAGGCAGCCAGATCCAGAGAGGCAGCAGGAGTTACGACGAAGCACTAGACAAAGACTTTTACCGCAGCATTTTTGAAACTTTGTTAAGAATTAAGAGCAAACTTATATTCTTTTGTATCCCTCTTAAGTTATAATTCGAGTGGTTTGATATTTAAGTTTTAAAAACATTTGATGACAATCAATAAACTTTTTTAGTAAGACAACTCTTAATTTTATATCTAGTTGATTCCATACTCTGAGTAAAGTTCCACATTTGACATTACTGAGGATTTTCTTGTTTTAAATGAGCTGGACACTTTCCAGTTTTTTTAACCAAAGGACCAATACAGTGATTCAGTAGTTTTACATTTAAATGTAGTATATAAGCAAAGCACTAAATTAATAACCTCTGAAAGTTCATCTAATTCCATTTAAAGGAAGGATGTCATGTCACGTTATCTAATGCATTTCCATAAGATCCTGCCACCGACCCATGTACGTGGAACTATATTTTGGACTACATTATATACGGTATTGAAGTATGACCAGCTTGTTGGTAATTCTCGAACGTGTGATATAACAGAGAAACTTTACCTGTTATGCCATCATAGCCTCGTGGTCCGCCTGACTGTCCTATACGCACTTCGAAAACCTTCGAGTCCTCTCCACTGATACTCGCACTCTGCCAGACCACAGATGCAGCAGGTGTAGACTTTGACTCTACCAACGGCGTACAGTTGTTCACTGGGTTGCGTTTGAAGACGAGCTTTTTGGTACCTTTAAAAACATAACTAGCTGTAGGAGTTTCATGAGGTAAATCAATAAAAAATAGAGTAATTATGGTGATACAAGTGACCCATGGGTCAAGGTACTAAGTTGACTGACCTGAGGTACAGGTGATATGTCCCTGCACTTGCAACTGAAGGTCAAGCGCACCATTATGTTAAATATTTGAAAACCTGTCATGTTTCCCAGACAGTCGCTCCAGACATGTTTACTTTATAAACAATCTGACCAAGGAACATTTATGGTTTAGTCTTTAAACCAAGTTGCACAGCAAGATTTGTCGTGTCACAAAAAAACCGCCTGTGAGACACAAACTTTTTTCAGCCCGAGGTCATTCTATTGATGGAATATATTTATGCATTTCTGAAATGACCAAGGAGGTCAAAGATGAATAAGAAAATGGCGCCATTTGTCCATATTACCAGATAAATAAGGATCAATGATCGTCAGTACAATCCTTTTTTCGCCTACCTGGGGAACGTTTATAATGTCTCGTGGCCAGGTCATCTTGATTTCTTCTGCCTAGACCCCAAACTACGGCAACCTCCTCGGTTACGGCAATTTCCTTATCATTTTCATCACCTATACACAAACATGTATTAGAAAATATCATGTAAACCCGCCCTAGAGCCACATATACACGACTTGTGTGGATCAAAGGGAAAGGGATACAAACACGTGCATGAGGTGTGCCATTTTTGCATCATTAAGAACGATGTATGATTTTCTTTTAAAAATAGCACAGTTGTTCATGCAATACACATATTTCAATGCATGGTCCACCATTATTTATTTGCAAAATATTTTAAGACAGATTTAATAAAGGCAAGCATGATGGATCGAGTTTTCGGCAAAAAAAGCGGGAGTTGTGGCAAAATAAAATTAAAATTGACTTAGTCCACATATTCGTAACATTTGTGTGGTCATGGTCCGTATGTATCAAGTCCATTGTCACTATAGCCTATAAGATAGACGTTAAAATTCAAGGGCCATATCGTTAACAATGTTTGAGGAAATGTACTCAAAACGACGGGACGGACAGGCCGAAAACCTGGTTATTTCATTTCAGACATACATATTCCAAAAGCCCATTAGTCCGACAGCTGTCCGACAAGCGATCAGTCCGACCAGTGAGCAACCCCCTCCCCTCTCCGGCCTCCTCGATGTGCACAGTAAACATAACCCGTATTCATTCCGGACAGCTCACCCGTGTTTAATTTCCGTTTGTATCTGACCCTGGTAATGCCGTCCTGTTTGGAGCCGCTCACTACCTGAATGTCGTCAAACCCGCTCTGGCTCACGTCAGGGCATACACCTCTACCGTTGGAGCACTGGAAAAGTTTAGACATGGTTCAATTAACTGTCACGTATTTATGCTCCTTTTTACTTACAAAATCGTTCCTGAAAACCGGGGTATACTGTAAGGAAATCAGAAAGCTGTACATTAACATTCCCTAGTCAGCGTAAAATGAGGCCTACTTAGGACTTAACTATAGTTAGTTGTTGATAATTATATAAATATTATCACTGAATTATGAATGAAAATATGACAGATTTAACATAACTGTTTCAGAGTTATATATACAAAATGTTTGCACACTCATGCCCATACTCATAGAGTAATCGATATTTTTTTACTGGTGTTGGCATAAAAATGGTTCTCATTTTGTGATTATAGTAAAAAAATTATTTTAGAACTGCACAAAACTCAGAATTACAACTGCACAGATCCATTTATAACCGCACAAATAGGAGTCAACTGCACAGATCAATTTAAAACTGCACAAATAGGGGTCAATAAACTGCACGTTAAAATATTCCCTGATATAAACAGTTTAGTTATATAACCATTGTGCAACCACGTGTAGGGGTAGACTGGGCCAAAGGGAGACCGGGAATCCGTTGCTTTTCCAATATGTTATTGCATGTTTGCAAAATATTAACGCGAGTGGGCTGATGTTGTTAAACTTGATTGTACATGTATTACATTCTCTCACCTCCAGTCCGCCCTTGTCTCTTTGTGTGTGCACATTTAATTTTACTTGCATTTTTGGATGTCTTCATACGTTGGCCTAGTAGTGTCATATACAGTTAATTTTCCGCGTTAGCTAATATCTTCTCTAGCGTAGTTAGTTTTATCCTTGGAATTTGATTTTTTTTCTTAAAATGTTGTTTCGGTGCATTCCCACCAAAAAAATACAGACTCACTCTTTAAAACCATTCGTCTCTTAACTGTATTACAAAGCAGCGTTACCTGTCTCATCAAGATTGCTTTACAGAAGCGGATTGGGATCGGAAATAGGCTCCCGGATACCATCGGTCCACCGGTAGTAATATTTAGTTGATACCTCAGTCCACCGGTATCAATATTCAGTTTTTTACCATCAGTCTATCGATATCAATATTTAGTTTATACCACCAGTCCACAGGTATCAATATTTAGTTTATACCATCGGCCCACAGGCATCAAGAAATTGTTACGACAATGGCCCACCAGAAGTTCAAGTTGGCCAATCCGCCCCTGTTGCTTGTAACCTCCTCTGGGCCAGTAGCGACCACATAAAAGTCAATCTAATTAAGAAGTTAGATAAAGTACAGTTTTATGTAGGTTAAGTGAATGTAGACAATCGGCTTACCAGTCCCCTCTGATTCAGGCGGTAATCTACAGCGTGAGGGATGCCATCTTTAATGAAGACCACGGCCACATCAGCGTCGTTCATCTGGTTCTGATCAGGCTGACCACTCAGTCCGAACGACATGTAATCGTTCTCTTCTTTTAAGGTAAACAAGAAATAGCTGATGTACCGTACCATAGACTACATACGAACACACGAACACAGACATATATATATATATATATATATATATATATATATATATATACATGTATATATGCAACCTTTCTCCTCATCAATGTAGAATCATAACGTGTTACTCTTATTATATATTGTGAATGCGTGCCCATACATTGAACTAAAATGAAATGAAAGTTTTTAAAGCGTACACTATAATTTGCGGTTGTAATTTCATTCGTTCAAACCTCAGTTGTATCCTTTAGCAAACATAGAAAAACGACAGAAAAAAATTAGAATTATGCTCGTTACTCATACTTAGAGAAATATACGTACATTTATTGAAAAGGCTACCCAAAACACTGATTGCACGTATATATGTGTATTTCATGGACACTTATATTCCTAAGATATGCATGATAAATTAGCCCCTAATTTACCTAGGTCTGTTAAGTATTACAGAATTAAATTACCTATAGCGCCCATCAGTTCAATAATGAGGTATGTATCGTTAACGTTCCATGCCACCCTCAAGTCCTCATCAAGAGTTTCACAATTGGGCAGGATGTCTGAGGAAGCGGGCGTCGGGGTAGTCGCCTGTTAAATATATAACGAAGACCCTCTACATACGTTTTAAGTTATTTTTTGAATGATTGTTCGTCTGTATTAAAAGGAAATTTCCACATGCATTTTTTATAACAATGATGGACAGTAATAGAAACACAGTAGTTCTCTCTATTAATATGCTAATCGAAAAATAAACTTGTCTTCCAAAACTTCAGATAATGTCTGCTAAACTATAACATAATACTCTTATATTGGATCATATTATGATATTGGTTCATCACTGACCGCAAACATCCTTGTTTACCTGACCAGGTACTACGTACAGTGACAAGGTTATACGGTAACAACCTTGTTTACCTGACCAGGTACTACGCACAGTGACAAGGTTCTACGGTAACAACCTTATTTACCTGACCAGGTACTGCGTACAGTGACAAGGTTCTACGGTAACCACCTTGTTTACCTGACCAGGTACTACGTACATTGACAAGGTTATACGGTAACAACCCTTTACCTCGCCAGGTAATACGTACAGTGACAAGGTTCTACGGTAACAACCTTGTTTACCTGACCAGGTACTACGTACAGTGACAAGGTTCTACGGTAACAACCTTGTTTACCTGGCCAGGTACTACGTACAGTGACAAGGTTCTACGGTAACAAACTTATTTACCAGACCATGTACTACGTACAGTGACAAGGTTCTACGGTAAACACCTTGTTTATCTTGCCAGGTATTACGTACAGTGACAAGGTTCTACGGTAACCACCTTGTTTACCTGGCCAGGTATTACGTACAGTGACAAGGTTCTACGGTAACCACCTTGTTTTCCTGGCCATGTATTACGTACAGTGACATGGTTCTACGGTAACCACCTTGTTTATCTGACCAGGTACTACGTACAGTGACAGGGTTCTACGGAAACCACCTTGTTTACCTGACCAGGTACTACGTTTAGTGACAAGGATCTACGGTAACCACCTTGTTTATCTGACCTGGTACTACGTACTGTGAAAAGGTTCTACGGTAACAACCTTGTTTACCTGGCCAGGTACTACGTACAGTGACAAGGTTCTACGGTAACAAACTTATTTACCTGACCATGTACTACGTACAGTGACAAGGTTCTACGGTAACCACCTTGTTTATCATGCCAGGTATTACGTACAGTGACAAGGTTCTACGGTAACCACCTTGTTTACCTGGCCAGGTACTACGTACAGTGACAAGGTTCTACGGTAACCACCTTGTTTACCTGGCCAGGTACTACGTACAGTGACAAGGTTCTACGGTAACCACCTTGTTTATCTTGCCAGGTATTACGTACAGTGACAAGGTTCTACGGTAACCACCTTGTTTACCTGGCCAGGTATTACGTACAGTGACAAGGTTCTACGGTAACCACCTTGTTTACCTGGCCATGTATTACATACAGTGACAAGGTTCTACGGTAACCACCTTGTTTATCTGACCAGGTACTACGTACAGTGACAGGGTTCTACGGAAACCACCTTGTTTACCTGACCAGGTACTACGTTTAGTGACAAGGATCTACGGAAACCACCTTGTTTACCTGACAAGGTATATCCTATAAAATGGTAAGTTGAAAACATCTTGAAACAAAGGTAATTAACAGTTATCTCTTTTAGGTATTGACCTGCAACCGCGTTAGTAATCATATTTGATATTAAAATAAGTGACATTAGACGTAAACTGGCTCAAATGTGCCATGAATTTCTCCGACAGCGGTGCGTGGTGGAAGTTAACTCGTAGGCTCACTCAGGAGTTTACTCGTAGATGTTGCCACCTGGTGGTGAATAAAGAGACTAATTACATGACGCAGAACTGAAGATGGGAAGCGTTCCGAATGGGCCAGTCCGTTCTAGTTGTTATGAGGACTCACCTGTGTGACCTCAGGAGGTAAGTATGGTGGCAGTACCAGTCCAGTCCGAATTTTGACAGATCCGAATTCCTCTGAGAAAAGAATACAGTAGACGCTCAACCACTGGTAGTCAGCGATGTTGATGCCCTCAGGAACCGTGAGTGTTATTGTTTTCTCTAAATACCTCGAAAGTTTACCGGTGCTGCAAATATTAGAGAACTCGACAAAATTCAAATAAATACCACAGTGTTCAGAACTGTGAATAATTAGATAATTATTATGAAATTTAAGTATTATGAAAACTGTGGTATTAATTTTAAAAATATTGTGTTCAAAACTGAATAATTAAGTAAAAAACTGAATACATTTCAAATATAAACATATACTTCTTTCTACCTTCAATATTATGGATCTACTGAATGATGGATAGCCTGCTGAATATTCCATATACAATACACATTAACAGAATGGGCTGATTATATTAAAAGGTCCATGGTATGGACACTTGACATGGGAATGGATGGGCCTTGGATAATTCATGGTAAAGTTATATAACATGGCCTCATTCATTCCCACTACTGCCTAACAGGCTACATGAACTGCCTTCTGGTAAAACCAGGCAGGGTAAGTCTTTTTACGGACAAATCACCTAATGTTTCAACGAACATGGTCATTTAGTACGTAAAATTAATAGTCCTACCAGAAACTTTCTGTAAGTTATACATGAGAGGAATTAACATTGCGTTTACGTATTTTCGTGTGTACATGCATGTGTATGCACGTGTGTGTAAATAGTCTCCAAACAAACACACAGACTGGGTACATAATCTCACCCTCCGTTCTCGTCGGGTATTTGGATGGTCGTCTCCGGATCATATCTGACGATGTCGCCCTTACCCAGGACGAAGAAGGCATCTGATGAACAAACAAAATAGATTATATTACCGCAGCTTTGTTCGTACAGGCTACATTATATATACTAGCATATAATATATAGCCAACTGAAGATATATACCGGGGGGCGGGTAACAAATACGGGATACCTTTTCAATATAGCTGCTAACATGTTGACTCAATAATCATTTATGTGAGATATATGATTCATTTACTTCAGTTTCTTATTTATCTTAAGTCAAATTCAGAAAGCATGTATACCTCGCAGACTGATCTTTTTCAGTCTATGAATGTTGCATATGTTGCATTTATTATGAAACCTGACGAGCTGACAAACCATATTATAATATCCCTCACAGACAATCAAGGTCTGAATTAAAAAAAAAAAAAAGTTATCAATGTTTCTTGCAAAGTGGGCTGGGATAGGGGAAAGGGCGTGGCACCCATGTGTGTGGGTATATATCTATTATTAGTATTATCAGAATAATTATTTATTGTTATTATTACTATTATTATTATTATTATTATTATTTATTTTTATTATTACCATTTTATTCTTATTATATTTTTATTTCTATTTAATTATGATATTTGATATATTTTATTATAATAATAATCAATATTATAATTACTAGTTAAGGACTTTAAGACTATTTAATTATAAAAAACTACATTCATAAAACAGTAGTTGCATTTATTATCATTATCACGTTTAAATATTTCCCTGCTTGTTCATTATACTTTTTTATTACAATACTATTAAAAAGCTCTCATACCTGGCCCGTAGCCGTCATATATGAAATTGGCGATCATTATAGTGCGACTGTTCGGCAGACTTACACCTCCAGAACTGACTTGGTGAGCAAGCTCCGAGAAAGTTCCCAGCTCCGCAACCTCCGGTATAACGGGATTAACAGGAAACTTCAACGAAGCCAGGTTCGCCTGTGTATGCAGCATTAATCATTATGTAACGCACAGACATACACACACAAACATAAATAAATGCAAAAATAAAACAATTAATTTTTGAGAGTAAGGAACATCCGCTTTACATTTTCTTGAGAAATATTCCGTGTCCCATAACATTTTGACTTCAACAAAAGTATATGAATGTAATCACTATTTGCATTATTACTATATTTGCAACCTAATTTTTATATTTAATGGAACAATAATTCTGGTGTTATGTCAGTTACGTCCGTTATTCGTTATGTTATATTTGAGTAAACAAAATGAGAAAACCAGACATATATAGTAGCAAGGTTCAGCTTCCCCTTGAAACAATACATGATGTCCATTTGTACATGGTGAAACTGAAAAGCTGACCAGAACGGGCTCAACCAAAACATGTGGCGACTTCTGGTGGAGGTTATGCGAAATACTCACGGCGGCCACTCTACACCACACAGACAGCCATCGAATATCAGACACAGTTTTAGTGGGCGGGAGTGACAACAGGATGTCCTTGTTCTGGTATCGCTGTAAGCGCTCCTCCCTATCACGTGACAGAAATAAAGGTAAAAATTGAAACATCTAGAATAAAGAGCTGACAGAAGTTACTTCTTGAATTGAACAATGCATCAAAATATAGTGACCGTAACGAGGATTGCGTCCCAATTACCCCGTAACAGCGTCAACGTCAGCATCGTTTATATTTGTGGTGGATCCCCCTCCGCCCCCCCCCCCCGCCCCCACACACACACTTTGAGCCGCATCAAGCTTTCTTCAGGTATTAAACCCAAATTTTCCATCCCTTTCTGGATCAGCGGAATTAATTAAGGTTTTCTTGTTAGTCCCCCCCGGAGGTTGGACCCTCCCCTATCCTAAATCCTGGATCCGCCCCTGGAGTATATAGAAAAATGGGTTTGTGGTGAGCTGGTCGGCCCAGTAGAAAGAGCAGGAGTTCACCAGGAAAGTAGCTGGAATCGAAATGTCGGTAAAGGATAATTTACTTCAAGCTACGTTAACCCCATGCTTATGATTTATGAAGATACTGGACATTATTTTGCATTTGGTTGTACAATAAACCCGGCTGTAAGGAATAATGCAACATCCTCACTCAAGCACAAAAAAAGACAGAGGCGTCAGTCAATACCTTCCAAATTCATCCAGAATCATTATGCCTCGTTCGTTTGGCTCTTCAGTCTTATCGAACAGGAAGTACGCATCTGTAAAAAAATATCCATTTTAGACACAAAAGCTTTTGTCCATTTATACTATTCTATAATTCCGCTGACGACTGTTCCTTTACATGTATGAAAGGTAAAGTAATAAACTGCTTGATAACATTTGAATAAATCCATCAATTTCGATTTATATTGTCTCCATTGTCCGAAGCACAAATATCACAGGTGATGTTATAGAAAATTCCATCTGCTGTCATTAATATTGCTACCGCATAATAAAGTAAAAAGACAACATGACAAATACCAAAATGAATTTTATCCTGTTTTGTGTGCGCTTGCTTGTGTCTAATGCAGAGAGAGAGAGAGAGAGAGAGAGAGAGAGAGAGAGAGAGAGAGAGTGGGGGTTAAAAGTGAAAAGAATGAATGCAAATGGACAGGTGATGATAACACCAGCATGCATATATACCCGTGCACACAAAATTAAATTAAATACATGTATGGTAGAAATTGCATTTCAATGTTTCCTTAAGGTCACAGGTTTAACTAGCAAGCCACTCTGTAGAGTAAATATATCCACCAGGGCACACCAATTCCACAGGATCCGCCCCTTAATCTGTGTCCACATGTACATTCAAAATTTTGCGTAATCCTGCCTAGAGCAGACTAACATACCAACATATAAAGAAAGAGACATAGGTAAAAACATGTACTCCGTGGTAGAGGCAGCAGTTATAATTAACTGATCCCGATTAATTACCTGGAGCCAGACCGTCGTAATTGAAGCCCTTGATGAAGATTTTGGTACGGTCGACGATATACACCACTCCCTCTATCTGGTGTGTCGGGTTTTCCCATGGGCCAACCAGAGTTCCATAATAGACTCCGTGTCCACCTGAAGTCAAACGTCAACGGCAGCCGAGTTTACGAGATTAAGTATTTTACATGAGAACACATATTACACGGAAACATTATCCAAAATGTGACAAAAGGCCTCTTTGTTAGATTTTTCATTTATTGTTCATTAATTGTTCCTTTGCTTATAATACTGCGAGCTTTTACTTATTTTTCTTATTGTTCTCATCCATATATCTGAGGCCCTTTATGGGATCAAAAACCTTTTAGAATAAACTGCGTACCGGTACATAAAAATAAACCCTGCGTAATTCCTGTTATGGAAAGTTCTTTTAACGGATGTATGATTTTGTTTATGGCTGTTAGTAAACAACGCATTGTTGACAGACGGAACATTATGTAATCATAGGTGGTTGGTTGTGGTTGCCTGGTCGGTTGCATTGGTGCGCAGACTGAAAGGTCACTAGTGCAAAACGCTATTTGCACAGCTGCAAAGATGTCCTTGCTAAATGTGGTTTGATTATATATGCGGGTCCCCCAATGTTATAAATACTTGGTCATAGGGAAAACGAGCAACTGGCGAGGAATTGGCGTTTTCTGGCTTATTTTTATTAAAGTTTCAAGGGATTATCAGTAATTAATAGACGTAAAAATATCGAGATAGGCCCCTTTAAAGATGTTGCCCAAAAACAGTCCAAAGGCCAGTGTCACTTTGCCCCTCTGACATAAAAGAGTTGAAAGACCTGTGAGAGTGGGATGCTTTGTAATGTCGAGAACAACGACGTAAACCTCGATGAGAATGCTAATATTTTTGTCATATTTGACATCACCTCATGACCTATAGGTACGCTGTCACTTCAAATAATCCAGACTAATCGCTAGATAGGTTTCTGTGCTTTCTAGCAACACCTAACAGGTTGGAGAAACATTCCGTTATAACTCAGCATATCGGTAACCCCCCCCCCCCCCCATTTGTTTAATTTCTGACTGCATGTATACAAGCATATCTCGCACGGTTATTGGATGCAAGCTTGTACGCACCACTGAAACGACTGGTTGCCGTATGTCAGTTAATATCAATTTTTTGTGTTGATTTATCACCTCTTGCCTTAATGTTAAGATTAAGCTGTTACAGTGTAACAATATCGATAGAAAAGGATTTATGGCCCTTGCAGTGCATTTTGTCGTATGACTTGGGTGTGTTAAGTAGGCCTTCCAGTCCAAAATACAGTCCTGTATTCACGGGAGGTTGGAATACTGGGGGACGAGAATGTGACATCAATCCTACCCTTCAGCGATGGGTCCGCTATAGCTGTAAATGTAAGCATAATTGAGGACCACTTTTATCTAAAACTAAGACCAACTACATTCATTTATTACCTAAAGTTTATTTTCACACGTATATAACCCCTGTGAATGTTCTTTTGGTAATGTGTATGTTACCATGCGTAGAACAAACTACGCTCTTTACACAGCACTTTACCCATAGGCTAACTACCTATATCTTTAGCGCTGTTTGTTTTGACCTTGTATCCTGAATTTCTACACGAGAGGGGATCACTGTATTTTGGTCCAATCAGATGAGACCCTGTGCTGGAAGACAACGGTATACCAGCCAAGCAAGGAAAACACGAAGCCAATGTTGTTCATTTCGTTTTGAGTGACAGCTCATCGCCCCGGCGACCGTTTGAACAGGCCACAGGGTCAGAGAGAATGGCCCCGCACGTGGTTTCTCGGCGGAGCCTAATGCCTGTCGAGTGTTTGTTCACTGGCAATTGGTTGGCTGCTAGTCACATCAGTAGTTTTTTTCCAGCAGACAGGCCCATGTGCACCACCTAGTGTTTAAGTGAATCATAAACGGTCAAAGCAGGTAGCGGGAAAATCATTAGCTTCTTTAGAAGTGCAAGATTTCCGCTGTCTCGGGAGTGTAAGAACAAACAGAACTTTTTCACATTTTTTAGCTACCTCTTCTAATCCAGGTATATATATATATATATATATATATATATATATATATGTTTGTGTATTCACAAACGACGATATATATCACACCAAAATCGGTCCGAATGATAACAGCATATACTTACAGATTCGTTTTTGGGAAAAAGGTAGAAAGATGACCAGTTAAATATATGTTTACTGTAAGTTAAATACAAAAAAAAAATGCTTGGGAACATGCTCTTCTTTTTTTTTGGGGGGGGGGGGGGATGGTCAGATTTTCTTCTTATTACGTACCCATGAACCCGGAAGAAATGCAAGGCGATGCTTTTATAACTGGATGTCACAAAGAATGGAAATATTTGTCTGCATGTGAAGTAACACCGTCTTGATAATATTCCCTATTTATAGCTGTGTCGTGAGGCGGCAACACCAGGAGACGGGGAGAGCCAAGCACCGTCTCCAGATGACAATGGGCACATTAAATAATGAAAGGATGTTGGCCACAGATAGAATCTCATTTCCCTTGCATCTCAAAACATATATATATATATATATATATATATATATATATATATATATATATATACAGTCGGCCTTAAGATGACATGTGATCATTCTTAAATAGCATTAAGGATACTCCTTACTTTAAAATATTTACGCAAGTATTTTCAGGTTTGTATTTAATTTTGCTTCCTATGTTCACGACAAAGATGATAAGTTATGACGAATGCTTTTCCATTTAATAACTAAATAATACAGATATACATTATATAACAACATGGTGATTGCAAATTTCACGTGTGAGTGACCGATTTAACGATTTTATCAACCCATAGCACAGTATTCGACATATTTGTATCAACTAAATTACCTCAATAAATAGAGTAAAATAAGTTCTATTTATATCGAGAAATGCTGGCAGTATGATATTAAATTGCATATACTACATAGGACGAATACACCAACCCCCATGGTCAAGTAAATCTCATATGATCCGTAGTTTATTGTTAACAGTGATACTGGTTGAAGAACAATATACTAAGAATCAGAAATTTATTTCCAGGTTCATCCATGCATAAGTAACTGTATATTTGAGTATATTCCTTGACTACATTGCTGAATTCTGATCATGTTCCGAGTCCTCACCAAAATCTAATTGGTTCTTCGGCGCCCCGTTCCCGAAAGGACCTGAACATGTCACGAGAATATGTTTATTATCGCGTGAGTTATATTGTGAACATGCAAAAAAAATACCCCTAAACAAATGCACGAACGGGAATGAACGCATACCCTCCTGGCGGAAGCAGTCATAACATCCAGTGACATGTACTATAATAATAATAATAATCAAACTGGAGTCAAGTATGGAGCTAACCTTTGTTCAATAATAATATACAAGGAAATTAAAAATATATGTTTATACAGTCAGCTGATATATGACTCGTCTGGGTCATATATAATCTGGGTCAGATAACAGCTAAACCGTGATAAAGTGCATTTTACTTCCTTGATGGCACGCACGCTCCACTGCTTCCACGGTCTGTCACTTAGTCTAGGACCATGAACCTGTATATATAAACATAACACAGGGCCCGTGTGGTACCATGACAGCGTATAATGGTGCTCTTAGTCTAGGAATGGTCTTGGATGAGGAATTCAGTATTCGTGATCACGTGAATATCATCCTTGAGTCGCCACTGAAGCTAGTTTCAAATGGGTTTGTGTTTGAATAATGAACAACTGTGACTGAATCTCGTTCTTCGAACAACCCTTGGTACAGTTTTGAATTAGAAAAATATATATTTTTGTTTTTCGTTTTTCTTTTTATAGTTATCTGTTTTATCATATATTTTAATGAGAGAGATAATGGACATTATATATATATATATATATATATATATATATATATATACTATATTGATACTAATACTTTTCTTTGTAATCCAAGTTTAATAAATATATAGAAAAAACTACTAAAAACTTTATGTTAGATAATGTTTGTCTGATATGAGTTAAAATTAACATAAAAGAAAACGCATTAAATTTTTCATCAACGAACGGGACCGGGAACATGTTCATGATAAAATAGCAACGTTTGAAGAAAACGATGCCCGGAGGCATCAGAGTGAAGTCTTTAATCGATTGAAAAACAAATAAACAGACCCACAGACGCGACGACCAGCGGTCAGCTGTTTTTTTAAGCAACACATAATAACTATGCGTTTTTCATCAAATCATGCAACATGGATATCACCGTGCTGTTATATCATATTTATAACAATACATAAATTGTTATGTCTTTTAAATATTTTTATGAGAGGAAATGGACAAAAGTTTAATGGATAAAACGGAGCATTGAGTAGAAACAGGCATATATACCGTGGATGACACACAGATGAACATATGAACATATATCACATACGACCGATGTCAATTCCTAATTATCATAATCCATGCGGACCAATAGTCAGTTGCATCAATTTATCTTCAAGTGAGAGGGGGGGAGGGGGGAGGTGACTCGAAGGAATGGGAGGGTAATCAAAGTTATATCTTTTATTGTCTGTATGACACATTTGAAATATATTATACAATCAGGTATAAGTTTTTGAAAGGTATTGTTTCCTATATATGTTAATTCTTAAACATGTTTAGATATATAATATTTCATAGTTAACTCAGAAATGGAACGAAAGTCCATGGTTCTAATTAAAATATGTTTCATTTCCATTTCATTTATAAAATATGATTGTCTAAATACCAAGAGAGGCGATTACATTGACCATCCCCCTTGCTAAAATGGGGGGGGGGGTTATACCCCCATCCCCCCTGTAGTGACGCCCCTGCCAATAGTAACTTGCCTGGTATTTGTCCTGATAGAACCAGCAGCAGCAGGATCTGCATCATGTTGAGCATCCTCATCATCACTTTCGACCAGTTCACCTTCCCGTCTCGTTACGACTGTTGTGTGGAAGATAATGAACACACCGATACATAAGTGTAAATATTACATGGAGGAAATCATGCCGGTACGAACAGGAAGTGGTTGTGCTCCGCGACTCGTGTCCTGATGAGCTCACCAGCAAACACGTTCACATCCATGACGGAATCAAGGTCCCTGATTTAATGGAACGATAAGGTTTCTCTTATTATTCAAACAGATATCACAGGTATCTCTCCACTGACTGTAGCACTCTCCGTGATCGACAATGAGTCGTCTCTCTCTCTCTCTCTCTCTCTCTTTACATGTGCGTGTCTTTCTGTCTGTCTGTCTCTCTCTCTGTCTCTTTTTCCCTCTCTCTTTCTGTGTGTGTGTGTGTGTGTCTCTCTCTCTCTCTGTCTCTCTCTGTCTGTCTCTCATTCTGTCTTCCTGTCTCTCTCGCACACTCACTTACTTTCTCTCTCTCTCTCTCTCTCTCTCTCTCTCTCTCTCTCTCTCTCTCTCTCTCTCTCTCTCATACACACACACACACACACCTCACCTCTAAAATATTCGGCTGTCTGATCTTATGCTGCATTCGGGTTTCATTTTATATAGTCATTCACAAATGTATCTGTATAAATCTGTATAAAACTAAATCTGTACAATACTGTCAATAGTATTTTGCTAATATTTTTAGACAAATTCTACATCCATTTACTTCTGCCTTTATTTCCAGTGCAACAGCCATGTTGATACACTCAAAGAACATCGAGCACTCTGCTTAACTGTTTAAGACATGAAAATTTGCGTGTTCATGTAAATATACAAGTGATGGATAACATGACTACACACGTGATTTTATTACATATTTTATTTTGTGAGGTGCTGTCAGTTCAAGGCCTTCTGCGGAATCCCCATTTCTTTAAGTTGATTTCTACCAAAAAAAAACATCAATAGGTATTAAAAGTCCTGTGAAAATACATCGGCCCTGCAAATCAATGACCTGGTTTTCTTCACAGATACATGAGGCATCTTATATATCAGCGACAAGTTTTAGGTTATGCCTAAAGTTAATCTATATTTTGCATATTCCTTTTAAACAGATAACTGATATTTTTATTAATTTTAAAATATTACATATAATTGATACGTTCGGTAATTTTAGATTTGATATATATTTTGGTATTCTTGCGAAGTAAGTCAAAACTACGGATATTCGAAATATTATTAAATATTTATTTCTAACATATGATTCACAGTAAATTGTTTACTAACCTCTCCTTTCACGTGCCCTGTAAAATGCTGAAACATAAAAAAACAGCACATTTAACGAAATATCGTATTTCGTGTATACTTAAAAATCTTTTAAAATAAATGAACAACAGACGTTTCCACGAGCATGCGCACTGCGAGCAACGGTCAACAGTATATCAGATCTAGTAAAGAAAAAAAAATAATATAAGCTCAACGTTCTGGCGATAACCGCGCCGGTGAAGATAAGATACAATCTGTATAGTTTCTTACTTGAAATATAACAAATTATACTCTTTTTCATAAGATTAAGTACTCATTAATATACATACCATCAGTGAGCGTGTCAATCAATGTATCCCGGTACTGTCCATATTCCGGCAGAATCATTGGCAGCAGTCGATCACATGCCACCATCAGATCTCCCTCGGCTGAAATACAGAATACAGTAAATTAACATTCGGTTACAGGGAAACTGTTTCGTATTAAACGTCTTAATGGAGACAACTGCCTCAATTTACTGATATCCAAATCTATGATATATATAGATGTCTGCTCTCTCTCTCTCTCTCTCTCTCTCTCTCTCTCTCTCTCTCTATATATATATATATATATATATATATATATATATATATATATATATATATATATATATATATATTACATGGCCTAGGAGCACAAACCTTCCTTTCAATTTATCCTGTACAGTGCTCTTCCAGGGTTCGGACTGGCGGTGAAAAATCTTACCGTCTCGGTTGAGATTAGAACTAACGATTTCCTGGCTTTAATCTTGTGCTCTAAACCTACATATCAGAAGCCAATTTTGTTCGAAGCTTAACATGTAAAATCTAATCGAATTTTAAAAGTGGGTGTTGTCCTGCTTCTCACTATACAGATTTTGTCTGCATAAATCGAGCATTACAAAACTGAAGCTCTGTCATCTTTAACTGCAAAATAAAACCAGAATGCCATTTTGGCTTATATTATTGTCAGAATTGACAGCAACGCAATTTGTTTGCGTCAGCTCAGCCACCAGCTTCCACACACTAGGTCAAGAATGTACTCCTCATGTGTAAATATGGAGCCGAAAACACGATGTTTATAGCCCTGTAGGTGAAAAGTAAAGGGTCGGATCTTCCGATTAACCGGTATTCTAAACGATAAGTTGTAAGCTCTTATAATTAAGCTATTATGATTAGAAATAAACCTATGACAGAAAAATTCCGACTTTGTTCTATACCTCCGTATATTAGACAAGAAACAGAGGCAGAACGGCCTTTAATCGTGTATACACTGGACAAGTCATGGCCCGTACACGTTACCAGTTGGCAGAACCTTTGAATAATAAGAAGACATACATTTTAAATGCCTTCACGTGTATTTGTAAGCCAGTGCTGTGCTGCGCCAACCTGTTGCTTTTTATAAAGAAGAGAGTTATGTAAAAGCAGAATACTGGCTAATCTCCCTGCATGTCTTTTTTTTTTAATTTCTGACCACAAACAAGGATGTCGCCAATGGGTCATGGAATTGGCAGCCAACTCGTGCGAGGAACGGGAAGTGAAGGCTTTCACTATATCGATGTTATTTATACTTTGGTTTGTACATTCGGATATTTTCTTTTGTGTTAATTCTTTACTCGTAGTCTAATGTTTACCGTGTGTGTAAAGCAATATGGATGCAATAGCACAAAGGGCCACTGCAGTCCAGTTTCCCGTATAACTGTTGATACACGACTCCGCATAGGCCCACCAGCCCAATTTAAATGTATACTTAGTAGAGTAATAACCTTACACAATAACCTATATTGTCAGCTTTTGAATAGATAATCATTAAACCACACTCTGGAAGCAGAGTGGTTCAAGAGGATCAAATAATGATGTATACTCACTGTAAGAATCAAAGTCTCCGAGGGGTTCCATATATTCTTCCTGGGGTATAGGATTGGTCACTGCCATCAGGTCGATCCAGAACTGATACCGCGAAACCATATCAGCGGTCTCTGATTCTATAGATGAGGGGTCCAAGAAGGCTGAAAGTCTCGCGAACTCTCTCGTTTCTTCGTTATACTGAGGCCATGTAAACGGAAACGGTCGGCCAGCACCAGGGTTACTGAAAACAGGTAAAACATTTTGTTCTGGACTGTAGTAATACTAATTATAATGGCTACCTTCCTCCAGTAATAACGTTTGACGGTGATTATATTGGTTTATATATCGTTCTGTGCTTTTGTTTGTCTCTTTATCTTTTGTTTTTTTTTTATCTATTCCTATGTCTTTATGAAAGATTCCAAAGATGCATGAGTTTTAGTTCAGCAGACCATTAGTAATCTGACTATATATAGCGATCATCCTGCCCGCCCGTCCTTCCGTCCGTCCTTCCGTTAAAAGGGCAAAAATCATTATCGCTTGACCTAGAAACTCCTTACGTAAATCCAGATAGGTTCTTGGTAATGTTCCTTACACGCCGTATAAAAAATTAGGTCACCTTGACCTACATACTGCGTGTAACGCACGTTTATATGTTTTAGCACAGTCCTTTGTTTGTGTTATGGCCGCAAAACAATTGTGCACTCATGCCGATAAGTAAAACACTATACATCATTCATGCATATAACATTGTTGCCATTATGAAAATGAAAATCGGCCAAGCCAATTCTTCAGATCTGTTGCTGACACAAATTTTTAACATTTTGGGTCGTTGGTGTATGAAATTCATACATTAGATAACTCAGCAAATATTGCATGGATTTTTCTTAAACTCGGTTAGCTGTTTGATCATGGTGAGCCCTTTCAGTAGCGTAAGGCTGGTGGCGATATCTTAAAATAACATTTACATTTCTCTCAATTTATTTTTTTTTCAGACTTAGAAATCAAGGTTGGCTTGTCACAACGGGAACCTAGTAAACAATGTCTTTACATTAAATGCGCAAATTAATAGAACATGCTTTACGTGTACATTTTTCTTTCACCATGGAAAATTTGGAGAAAATCCACTTGATAATTTTTTCACAAATGCTGCAGACACAATTGCAAAAATGCTAAAACTACAGCAATTGAATAGTGTCACAGATCAGGTGATCGCCATGGCCCCTCGGTCCCTTGATTTTATGGAGATTTGTATATATTTCGGATTTAAAGGCTTAAGTAGGATTTTTGCTTTTTACGTGTTTAGTTGTCAAGATATCAAAAAAATATATTCTGGGTAGAATTACTGAACTTTAAAAAAGTCACCTCAGGGGATGGTTAGATTGCAAAACACATCCATCAACACATTTCATAGAAAGGGAACGAAAAGACGGAATGTTTAAAAGTTTTTCAACAAACGGATCAACATTGTCGAGTGAACTAACTTACCCATTGTGGGCGTGATTATGACAAACTGTATGGAGATTATCACGCATGCGCAAATCGTCAGAATTGTATTCCCCTAGCTGTTCTTGGCGGAATTTTGGCCGAAATACGGTACCATGCCAGGAGAACAGGTCGTCGGAGTGAGAGCCGTTAACCCAGGACGGATACATCTGAAAGCTGTGCCGGTATCGGTAGTTGTAGGCAAACGTGCGACCCGACCCACCGCCCGAACTGATGGGAAAACAAAAATGATTAACTACATATATCAGAATTAAATATATATAATGTTGTTTGTTTCGTTGGCGATTGAGATTGTGATTTGATTAAACATGGGGCCAGATAATTCTCACAATAATTCAGTGAACTGGAAATTCAGTAAGTTAAAAAAAAAGCTGACTGGAGTGCTTATTTGTGTCCAAAATAAATCTCTAAATGTTATCATGCTTTACTAATTTGTTTGGATGTCACCATCGCTCTCTGTCGGATGTATTGTATACATACAGTGGTCTACCGCCACAAGACTGATATAGCGACGCTATGATTCTCCCAGCCTCCAGCGCAAGGCCAAGATCTGTTGTGCTGATGAAAGGACCTTGCTGAAGAAAAACATGTTTGACCTGATATTTGACCCTGGTAGTGACCCAAATGCATGGTCATTATTGGTGAATGTGACCCCAGCTCACTGGGCTCTTATTTCTTATGTAGTCATACAATGATGATTAATCCCCTTATTTCATCCAGGTATTCCTTTTTCATAATGTTGACATGAACACAAGAAGAATCTCTGCAACATCTCATTGCATTTATATCTCAAACAATTATGACACGTAAAATAGAAAGCAGACGTACATGTTCCTGTTTGTATTTCATATGCTGCATCACGATGATAACACCGCCAAATAGAACCACAGGTTTGTTAAAAATATTTTTAACCAATAAATACTTCAGTTGGAATGGATGTCGTAAATACATGCTGTATTTTCCCCCGTTTACAAAGATATGTTAATCTATAATTTCTATACAAAATAGCTCGAATGCATGAACACTTGCAGAGGTTTATCCTTGTATAAATATTTTGTTATCCCTGCTTTAAATAAGCCTCCAACAGACAGGGAGTTGGTTAATTAATTTATAGCTGTTGTTGAATATATTTTTATATTGATAAATTGGTTATGACCATGTAGGCCGTACAAATACATCTTTCGGGGTTTATTTATTAAACAGTCCAGGTACGCCCTGGCAACATACGAAAGTCGGAACCCCCTATATATTTCTTGAACAATTTAACGAGGGTTAGCTGTTGCACCCCCCCCCCCCCCCCCAACACGCCCCTTGTGCTTACCTTGAATGAAGAGATGCTTCAAGGAAGGATGGAGATTTAAACAACCAATCAGTAATCGCCTCGGTTCCAGCCTGTGCTCTGGTGACTACGTCATCACTGTCAAGACCAGGGTAAATTGTTTTTATCAGATCTAGAGTAGAGTTGACATCAGCCGAAGGAACTATTGCTATTATAAACCCCCTTAAAAACTCATCCAATTCTTCTTTTGATTCTGCTACGCCATAATCAGTTACGTTTTCCCCAAAGAGGTTCCCTAAGACAAACCCTGCTCCGTCATGGTAGGTCGCTCCTGTGAGAAAGTCATAAGCTCCCGGAATGCCGATACGAAAACTCTCAATTGGATCTTGATGGACGAACTCTCCATCAATGGCTGGAAACCAAAGTGGCAGGTAACCCTCAAGAGCTGGGGCGGCGACAGCCCCTGCGTCCAGGTCATTGGCATCTTCCTCACGAAGACATGTCACCATATCAACGGTAACATCAGTTGGACAGCCCAGCCAGTCGGCCAGTAACTCCGTGAACTGCCGCGCTCTGCGATTGCGACCGACAAAGCCAGTCGATCCTCCACTTATTGCTATGGCGCGGTGAAAAAGGTTGCGCGTCTGCAGTGATGCCGTTGTATGACTGACCATAGCGCCCCCTGCTGACTGACCATATATGGTAACACGATTCGGATCACCCCCAAAAGCTGCAATATTGTCTCTTATCCATTCCAGTGCTGCCTTGCCGTCCCATAAACCATAATTTCCGGGGATATGAGAGTCTTCAGTGCTCAGCCAACCGATGCAGCTTAAGCGATAGTTGAAGGACACGGTAATGACGTCAGCTTGGTGACCTAGTTCGTACCCAGGATACATTGCGCCCGTTCCGAACATAAAGGCACCTCCATAGTAGTACATCATTACAGGGCGGTTCGGCCTGTAAAACACGGCCTGTCTAGACATGCAAATACTTTACAGAAAAACAGAAATGATATGAAAAAAAGACTAACAATAAGTAATCTCTTTTAAAAATGATGTCCACATTAATCAACATATCAGTAAACATTTTAGTGATAGGAAAATCCATGTATAACAGTTTTCCTAAATACGTCTACATTTTTTGTGGCTTAATACTAGTGGGAAACTCATGTCTATAACGCATGAAGACCGTTCTGAAAAATTTGTTTATAAAATAAAGAAAACGAAAATTTCAATCATTTTTCAGTAGAAACATAAATATTACTACCAACATATCGATGTCAGGTCCGTATGCTTTCTTCTTTTTTTAGGAGAAATGAAAAGAATGATAGAACCGTTAAATTTCTTTACCCTGCTTGAACACCACCGGGGACCCAGACATTGAGGTAGAGGCAATCTTCGCTTGTGGCATTTGACATTCCATCCGATTCTGGATAAGACTCAGCCAAAACATGGATACAGTGAGGGGAGAACTGTGTCGCGTTCCTCACTCCCTCCCAAGCCGCCGGGGGTTGGGGTGGCTGCCATCTGAGTGGTCCTACAGGCGGGGCACCGAAAGGCATCCCGAGAAACTCATCGTAAACGTTTCCTGAGGTTATATCAATGTAGGATTATATGTGTTAACGTAACGTTGTCATGTCTTTATAGATTTCTTTACATTTTACATGCATTCATGATTTTCTTTGCATGCATCTAAGAACCACAGATTGCTAATAAACGTTTCCTAATGTCACATATGATTTGATCTGAGACTGTGAATCTTAACTACCGTTCTTAATGAAAAGTTCTTGGTACTTTGTACCCACCAGGCCAAAGTATCCATATGTTTCCATAGACAAAGGTTCATTATTTTTAGTATCTGAAGAGATAATATCCAATAAAAAATATCTGAATTACTTGCTTGTTTATATAGATAAAATCTTTGAAGCGCACTTAGTTAAAGGGTAAAAGGCATTAGAGGTAATCATAAATAATAAAAAAAATACTCATTCAGCTCTCAACTTGCATTCGTTTTATCAGTAGCAAGATAGTTATTTGTTCTCTGTTCACTTGTAACATGCATGTAAGAAGCAGGATGTGTTTTTATCAAATGACCTGGTTATTTTTTCACAGCTGTTATATTCTTGTTTGTGTTTGTGCATTGGGACATCACTGATTTAAAATAAAATGCCATATGTTTATACCTTCATCACAGCGAAACAATACGCCTGCGAACGTACCCTATAAAGTTATATATTGCTGATTTGAGGCTGCTTTGCAACAATTTTGTATATATTAGGCTGTACGCGCACTAGCAAATAATCCGGATTATGAAACGGTTTACTCTGTCCGTTCTACGCAGTCAGTTTACGTCAATATGGGGGGGGGGGGGGGTGATGGGGGGAATAAATACCCCCCACTTTTTGGCAAGGGGGGGATGGCCAATGTAATCATTGGCCCCTACTTTTCAGAGAATAATATTATAATATTGCAAATGAAATATATTAATAAATAGAATTAAAGACTTTGATCCGTTTACTAAACAATTGAACAATGTTATATCGAAATCCTGCTTAGAATTCACAAAATAACTTATTTTCTAAAACATAATTATTTGAAATATGATTAAGTATATATATATAATAATAATTATATATATATATGTATATAGTTGAATATGTCATTCGGCGACACTGAAAAAGGTTTATATATATATATATGTGTGTGTGTATATATATATATATATATATATATATATATATATATATTAAAACATACAAAATCATCCCCCCACCCTGGATGAAAAACTGACGCCACTGGTTCTACGCCACATCAGTTAGCTCTACAGTCGCCCTCTTTTACGGCGGTCTACAGTAGTTTGGTTAACTTTAGTGCGGTTTACACTAACACTGGTTCCTAGTGCGTACAGACATAGTATACAGTTTTGCTAATATTTGACCCAACCCCAGGATTTATTGTGTGTGTGTGGGGGGGGGGGGGGGGGTTATCAACGCTAGTGTAGATAAACATTGGGTGATTATTCCGAGCAATTTTCCTGCCATGGTTTAAATTTGCTCTAAAAATATTTTGGTTGAGAGCGGGGGGGGGGGGGGGTGCGCGCCTGCCAATTGATTCCTTCCGATGAAATATCACTTTTTACAGCACACTTAATCGGATTCAAAACCAAGTTCGGAGAGCAAACACACGTTGTACTGAATAAACCGATTTAGGCTTTTGTAAAGCGAATTACTTCAAGACTAAAGCAAACCGGTTTAGTATAGGGATTATAAGAAACAGATGATTAAAAGAATTGAACTGCAATAACTTCTTGCTACATATCAGCCTCCCCTCTCTCCCCCCCCCCCCCCCCCCCCCACCTCCCGAAGCGATACAGTCATAGTTTATTAATCAACTGTGATTTAAGAACTGAATATTACCTGACGCATCCTGTTTTCTGCTGCCTACCACCTGCCCAAGGGTAGTGGTGACCACTGGAGTCGGGGTCTGGCCACGACTGTCCCCGGTCAGGGACACCAACAGAAGCGAGAGAAAGGTGAAACACCGCTTCATTGTGAACGATTTGTTAGTCTGAAAAGAAATGTTGCAATCTGACCTGCCAAAGTATGCGCTTATCTAATCTCCCCAAGGGACTAGCATATGGTTTCTTCACACATTCCTTTTTTTATCAGGCATACTATAGAATCAGACCGTGCTTTATATAGGGCCTGTGACGATAAAATTTAATAATCTCACAATACGATAGGTATCACGCGATACTGCTCAAACCATACGAATCACAATGCGATGCCTGAAAGGTATATATTATCGTACTGGTGAATTGCACCTTTCCTTCCAACTTCGTAACAAGATAACAGAAATTGTTCTGACGATTTTCCCGAACCATGAAAGTAAGATTTTCATTTCCAAACTAGAAATTTGCATTCTAATGAATGCAAACCTCCGCCATTCAATTATACCTTCAATTGTGCATTCAATTATTCGGCCCATATTCCCAAGTTCATTCATGCATGAGTGATTCTACAATATTCATTGATGTTCCTGAATCCGGGTTATGAGTAGGGCTGGGCATCACCTACAAATTTTGCACTGCAATATATTGTGGTAAATTATTTCACTAGCGGCTTTTACTTTAAGCCTGTATTTCTAATCCATTTAGACTGAAGGACTGACACTGGTCGTATTTCCATGGGGGCACAAAAGGATTTGTCGGGGTACTCGTGCCATACTGGAACATAACAGGGCAAGGAGGTTTGTTGTTGTTTAAATGTTTATATATATATATATATATATATATATATATATATAATACCTTAATACTTAAAGCAATACCTATTCAAATTCACAAGCGCTAAACATATGCTTGAATATGCTGGATACCAATATATCCAACACTACTCGATGAGATATTTATACATGTATGAGATAAGAAACATAAGATAACAAATGACCTAATTCACTCCAACTTATATTCTTGACCTATCTCAGTCGTATCACAGAGTTTATGACATAAAAGCATATTTTCTATGAAGATCCGGAAAAAATAAGAAAACTTATTCTTTTAAAATTAAGTTGTCAGTGATGTTTAATTATATACCAACATAAAAAAAATAAAATTATCGGTGCCACAGTAGATTTAGTAGTCGGTTTATGCATATCATGTCAGTTTAGATTTGTCAAGAGTGATACACAATTTGTCTGATGACGTCACATTTACTTCTGATAGCTCGATTTTAGACCAAGGGATGCTTTTTATGTGTCTTAGTAGACAGCGATAACTTAATATCACAAAACGAATAAAAAATATTTACCAATGTCAGATCCGGATAAATGTTATAATCATTTTTTCATACTTTAATGCGATTTGACTTTTTTTAATTATCGAACAAATTCTTTCCACCTTTTATCACCTCAAAACCTGTTCCCATAACCTCATCAGTATTATGTAATTTCCTAATATTTTTCTCATCTTTAATTGTCGGATAACTGCATACAATTATAGTTATTTCCCCGCTGAAATGCAGTGAGCCAAATGATCGGTGTGTAAGGGCTCTCTTTGAGAGTTAGTTTGACTCGATCATCAATCATGATCTGACCTCACGTCTGCACTTACGCTCTTTACACAGCGCTTTACTTATAGGCCATCTACCTATATCGTAAGCGCTGTTTGTTTTGACCTTGTATCCTGAATCGCTACACCAGAGGGGAGCACTGTATTTTGGTCCAATTAGATGAGACCCTGTGATGGAAGAAAAAACGGATCACCAGCCAAGCGAGGAATACACGGAGCCCATGTTGTTCATTTCGTTTTGACTGACAGCTCATCGCCCCGGAAATCGTTTGAACAGGCCACAGGCTCAGAGAATTGCCCTGTACGTGGATTCTTGGCGGAGCCTGATGCCTGTCGAGTGTTTGTTGACTAGCATTTGGTTGGCTGCTAGTCACTTCAGCAGTTTTTTTTTTCAGCAGACAGGCCCAGCACCTAGTGTTTAAGTGCATTATAAACGGTCAAAGCAGGCAGCGGAAAAGTCAGTAGCCTTTTGAGAAGTGCAAGATTTCCTTTGCCAGGGGAGCGTAATCTGTACTGTTCACATTTTCCTCAACATACTGCATACATGCACAGATTAAGTACAGGAAGGTGACACAGGTATTACAATTAAGACGAGAAGATTACGCAGTGTCATTTAAATAAACCGTGAGGTAGCAAATAACAACACAATACAGATATACATGTACTTGTTAAATCAAGTAGAATTATCTCATGTTCTCCTCCGGATCCCCCATTTCTTCAAGTGGGTTTCTACAACAAACATCAAATTTTCAATTCTGATTAGATTAAAAAATTTAAAATTTTGTTGTTAAACTAGAAAGACACAGAGTAAAGGAAAAAAAACACTTGAGATATTGTCATTAGTTCAATATTAGTCCATTAAAAAGTGGATTACTGTTACCTGTTGCTCAAAATAGTGTACCTTTTAAAAATTATTTTTATAAATTCATGGTTAATTCAAGAAACGGTCAAAAATATTATACCATCAGAAAGATCATTGTACAAGGATTAAAATAATGTCTACTTTATGGGGTCTATAATGAATTTAAAACACCTTTTGGATTGATTTTAGATATGGCTTTTGCCAATGGGGCTACCTTACACGTGGCCTTGCACTCTGTATCGGACCCACAACTGAACTACATTCATCCAGAAAATCATTGTAATACTTTCCCGAGTAAACAGTTTCACTTTTATAATAATATTACACAGAGATATTATTTTAAAGAGGTAATATTCCTCCAAAGGCAATATTGACATTTTGGGAAGCGATATAATTAACTGACCTCTTATATTCCGGGCTCTGTAAAATGCTGACATATATCAAAGCAAAGCATAGGATATTATTCCCTTACATTAATAAGGAGATCACATATTAATTTCTGTTTGATGAAATGCTCGCTTAATGTGTGCTACCCAATTTTTCAGCTTTCTGTTTTCACTGATTTAATGAAAGCAAAATTAATCCTTCAAAACATTTTTTATTCCTTATCTAACTGTAAATTTAACATTATGAACAATTCATCTGCCATTCCCATAACCAGGTCTTACCGCCAGTGAAAACGTCCAGTAAGCCTTCCCGGTACAACATGTACTCGGGAAGAACCAGTGGGAGCAGGTGGTCACACGCATCTATCAAATCTCTCTCCGCTGAAACACAACTCTATAGGGGTAATATTCGGTAGCATTGAAAATATAAAAAGGGAAATTCGAAAGTTTTCTATGCTTTAATGTCGTGGCTCACTCTCACCACAGCCCACCGTTAGGTGGAAACCCACTTTAGTTATAAAGTCGCACAGGTAGTGTTATTACACACGTTTATTAGCACATCAATCTTACAATCTCACTCAGCGGGCTGCTCTCTCCTCAATTCCGCCCAGCCTCGATCTCAAGTCCTACACCCGTTATCAAGAAAACACAAACCGCTCTCCGGATCCCAGACCCCACAACATACGAAATCATTCCCATAACACGAAATGATTTAACAACACACAAGTCATGCCACAATATAACAGTGCGGACACTGTGAAATTACATTCAACCCCCGACATGTGCCCCCCTTTATACGCTCAATGCCCTCATGAGCGAATAAACACTCCAAGCAACAAAATTCTAAGTTAAGACAACTATGCACATATATGCATGTCAAACAATAAAGGGATAACTTATATTTCTACTCATTTCAACACTTATCATTCGCAACCCAACAAAAGCTGTTAAAATGATAAACTCCATGCCGACCAGACCCCAACGCAAGTAATGTACAGCATCACACTATTCAAACGTGTAGTTCTTTTAAACCTCACTATAAATAAAGACACACCCAAAGAGATGATACATCCTAAATACCAAAAAACAATTATCGTACATAGATCCAACCATCCTGCATAAAATCCCGATGTTCAACAAAAATGTCATAATTCAATAATCCTCAGCCGGTATCTAAACTCGGTACACCAATCCCAGCAAGTAGCTTCTGCCGAACCATCATAGCACGCAAATGCAAGTAATATGTCGCTGTCGCAGTCTATTGACATCAAACTTCACATAGCAATCCCCAACAGTCTAATCCGCTGAACAATATTAAACAAATGATAATTAGCCAATTTACCCTTATTCCCCAGCAGAACCATCCGCTGAACCATCTACAATACCAATATCAACAATAGCAATCCCCATTTGCTGAACCACCTTTACCCATGGCATCACACACCATAACGCAATCCCCAGCAGAACCAGCTGCTGAATCATATTAAACCCTGGTATTTAACAACATACAACAATCCCCAGTAGTTCAAACTACTGAACCACCTCAACCCCTGGCATTTAACCACTTTATCAACATTCCCCAGCAGAATACTCTGCTGAACGCTCTACAGAAAACAGTCATTATGTCAACATCATGATCGCGAACATAAGTAGCATATATAAAAATATTAAACAGACACTACAGTCAACTGAGACAGAACATACAAGTTCTTTTGCTCCAAGCCAGATACCCATTTCCTTGACTTGTGAGCCACCAACATCAGTAGATAAATCAAAACAACATTATAAATTACAATAGCTCTGGAAATGAAACACGTCAGTCACACATAATCGTGACATCACCGGCTAAATAAGTGCTAATCATTATGAACTAACATCGTTATCAAAGATTTACCGGGATTTCACTTCCCCAAATATGACACTCCAACACATGACACTGGCCAGCGAAACGTATCATAAGGACATCATCATGATTCAAACAACAGCAAAGTATTGAGAATAACATCGCATAACATCGCATTAATCGTACAAACTGGAATTAAATCCCTGGTTACCGAAAATGGTTTCAACAATACATAGGATCATCTTATGCCATTAACTGTGAGATTAAAAATAACTACTTACTGAGCAGGGATTTTTACTCTCTGGATATCCATAATGTACAAAGGGATATACATTGTTTAAGAGCCATTCCAGGTGCAAATGTAACTTTTCACAGTTTATAGAATACATCCGTATATATCGCATATTGCCATAGAACATTATAGTAATCGAAAACAGCACCTATGAACGAATTTTAACCACCTACGAACCAAAGCCTCATGGTTCATCTCCAAAGGTTAATAACACTATACCAATAATAACATGGCATAAGAAGTAATGGAGAACCCAAACCTATATCCAGTATCTGAATCGCATCGTAATCCTGATTGTCAAAGCATAAGTATACAGATCAGGATCTTTCACATTATGGCATCAGTAGAAACATTAATAATTAGCCTCCCTACAGACAACTCTAAAATCACAGGGACTCTAGGCAGATCGAACAAATAAAACTGTGTAACGGCTCCCTGTCTATTAAAACTGTTAGTCCAATCAGGGAACACTCCCTATGAGGTGAACCTGTGAAATAGAATATTCAAATAACAGTAGGATAAGGCTTCACCAGTCAACAAATTAAATAAGACATAATTATCATGACTGCCTAGCTAAGACGAAGTGTAACTTATGACCTTCGAATTGGTTTGACCAGATATTCTGATTATTAGAGGCTAATAGCGGTTTCCGGACAATTAATCACAAGACAGCATCTCTGCAGCTATCAGAGAAACGTTCTAAGAGTCCAGTCAGTGTCAGTCCTGAAGCACAGAACGTGGTTCATGGAATGGGTTTGGGTGTGAGCCCTTATTTGAACGATTTGACCGTCGGGGAACGGATTCCTGGAGCGACTGCGGCGAGCTAGTGTCATCGGGTTCTACTTGGGGCGTATAAGCAGGGTCAGTTTCGACATGGCCAAATATTACTCCTAGATTAAAATCTAAATCGTCTGTGTCCGAACGACAATTCTCGTCATCAGAATCAATTTCAGTCACGTACGGAACTGATGGCAATTCACCCCGAATCGACTCCTCTTGATCAACGCATGGATACCCAATCAACATTTTACGATTCAGCCACTGAGACTGCCCCCCGAATACTGGTCGTACCTGGTAAATGTTCTGTTCTAAGTTTCTGTCAATGACAATATATCTTTCAGCACAAAAGTGATTTTGTAGTTTGTGTCTGTCCTTAAACCCTGTCTTTTGTTTCAGAACCACATCTCCAATACCGAATGGTGGTCCTTTGACCCTCTTATCAAGCCTGGACTTTTCTCTTTCCCCGTTTTGTACGAGACGCCGATTAACCATATCCCAGACCTGATTCATCATTTGGGCCTGTCTCATAACAAAGTCCTCATTCCAATCAGCAGATAAATTACCAAGAAGATGGTCAAGAGGGATCTGTGGCTCACGACCATACATAAGTGTATAGGGCGCCACACCTGTCACTCTGTGGGGCGTGCTGTTATATATAAATACAATATGAGGCAAAAGTTCAGGCCAATGACGTCGTTCACGCTCATCCACAGACTTGATCAATCCACAAAGGGTTTTATTAAACCTCTCAACCTGACTGTTTCCAGAAGGGTGGTGTGGTGTAGTGCGGGACTTCTTTATACCGTAGAGAACGCATATTTCCTTGATCAAGGCCGACTCAAAATTCCGACCTTGATCAGAATGCAAGCGCGCCGGGATTCCATATATAGAAAACCAATGATCCCTTAGTTTCTTAGCAACAGTAATGGCGGATTGATCAGGGCAAGCAATAGCCTGTGCCCATTTAGTAAAGGCATCTGTAATAGTAAGGATATCCTCTACCCCTCCGACGCCACGGTCTACCTTCAAGAAATCAAGTGACACAAGCTCCATGGGCTTAAACGCAAGTAAATGTTGCAGAGGAGGTCGTACCTTAGGCGTGGGTGCCTTGGCCAAAGTGCACTTCAAACACCTTTTAACATACATTTTCACCTGGCCATTCATTCCCGGCCAATAACACCTTGTGCGCAAAAGACCAAACGTCCGACCCGAACCTTGATGGCCCCATTGATCATGGGCTTCCTGTATTAAGGGACTCTGCAAAATTTGTGGTATGAGCAGCTGATGAATACTGCCAAGGGCTGGATCCTGAACCCGCCTATATAACAATCCCTTCCACACCACATACTGATCAAAATGCCGCAACCATCCCCGTAAACCTCTAACATCATCGTCAGGCTCTTCATGCCCGGGTTGCCACCCAGTAGCCTTCGTCCTCCATACCCGGCCTAGCAAATCATCGTCCTGCTGCATTTTAGCCAACTGTTCAATACTGTACCCAGGCAGAACATCTTGTTGAACACCCGAGGCCGCGGGAGCTAGGGTCCCAGTGGAGGCCATACACCTCAACTCCATTGGAACAATGCTACTACTCATAACATGGCACACTAATTCGTTTACTAGCAAGCTTTCGTTCGCGGGATTTCGACTTAAGGCATCAGCTACATTGTTTGTCCGACCCGACCGATAACGTATTTCTAAGTCAAATGGTGCTAGCTTGGAGACCCATCGCTGTTCGGTTGCCCCAAGCCTAGCAGAGGATAGGTGGGCTAACGGATTGTTATCAGTGAGAACGACACAGTGGTGGCCCAACAATAGGTCGCCAAACTTGTCTGCCACTGCCCACTTCAGACCTAAGAGCTCTATCTTAAAGGAGGAGTAATCAGAGTAGTTTTTCTCTGAACCCCTCAATCCCCTGCTTGCATAGGCAACTGGGTGTGATCGTCCCTGAGAATCCATTTGACTCAAGCATGCGCCAAGACCCTTCAGGCTGGCATCAACCTCTAGGTAAAAGTCCTTGTCATACTGGGGGTAGCACAACACTGGTGCTTGTGTCAAAAGCTCTTTAAGTTGATTAAATGCCTGCTCAGCCTCTGATGTCCAATGAGGCCGTAAGTCTCCTTTCTTTGACCGAAGCTCATTCAGGGGACCTGCGATTACAGAAAATTTTGGGATAAACCTTCGGTAGTACGAGGCTAACCCAATGAAAGACACCAACTCTTCTGCACTCCTTGGTGTAGGCCAGTTGGCCACACGCTCAACTTTTGACGGGTCAACCGAAATCCCATTTGCACTGACAATGTGCCCCAAATATAACAATTCTCGTTGGAAAAACTGGCACTTCCCAGCATTAAGTTTGAGTCCAGCGGCAATAAGCCTTTCAAGCACCTTGTCCAAACGAGCTACGTGTTCTGGAACAGAAGGGGCAAAAATTAAAATGTCATCAAGATACAGCAAGACCTCCTGTAGGTTCATATCCCCTAGAATGTATTCCATGACCCTCTGAAAAGTATTTGGGCTGGTGTTCAAGCCTTGAGGTAGACGCATAAACTCAAAAAGTCCCCACGGAACCCTAAATGCTGTAAGTGGTATAGAATCTGGGTGCATGTTAAGTTGGAAATAACCATGTGCCAAATCCAGACTGGTAAAATAGGTGGCTCCGCCCAGCGCTTCCAAAGATTCCTCTATACGAGGGAGCGGAAAGGCATCCCTAACTGTCCGCTCGTTAAGTTTGCGATAATCTATACATAGACGCAAGCTGCCATTCTTTTTACGTATAGGCACCACTGGACTTGCATAACTGCTGTGGGACTTACGGATTATGCCTTTGGCCAACAACTCCTGAATATGTTCACGTACTTCATTAACAAGGTAAGGCGGCACTCGCCTATGAGGAAGGTTAACAGGTCGTTCGTCTTTCAATCGGATTTGATGAGGTATAATATTACACTGCCCAAGATCATAACAACCTGTAGAAAAGGCTTCAACCCTGGCGTTAATCACAGAGTGCACCATCGGAAGATTATCTGGTGGAACTCGACTTAAATCCAGTCCTGGAACCACTAAACCGGTGTCACTACCTGCTGGGTATTCCCCATGATCACTATCAACATGTCCTGCGTTAGGCATCCCTTCCGGACAACCAACAGATGGAGGGGAAAAATCAGCTTCTACCTTCACCACCTGGTCAACTCTTACCTGAACAGAACCTCCCAGGGCCTCAGCCATTACCTCCTCAGCCTCCTGTACTTCAGTAGCTACACCTATCTCCGTGTGAGGTGGAACATACACTGGTTCAGACCCTCCATTACAAACTGCAACTGCCACCTCACCATCCTTGGGCAACTGTACACCCTCACAAATATGCACCTGTTCCAACCCAATGCCAGGAAGCTTGTTGCCAGGAGAAAACAGCACAGGCTTCACATCTACAGAATCTCCATTCTTTAAATAGCACTGCATCACTTTCACTGAATTCGGTAACACTAGAGACCACCTGTCCTTTGTAAGAACAGACACAGATGCAGCACTGATTCCCGAGGCATAAGTTGCATCCTCAACCGAGGCACCCAAGGACAAGACATCACGCACCAAACCCCAACTGGCCCCTAGCTCCTCATAATTTCCCCAAAAATCTTGAACCACTTTCCGCAGGACGTTACATCCAAGTAGTACAGGGAACTCCTCCTGGTGCCCATAGTCAACATTGTCCTGCTTCACTAAAAGACAAGCTCCAATAGTCCTCCCCTGTAACACTACAGGTGTTTCTAAAATACCAACTATTGGAACAGAAAATCCATTTGCGCCTATCACGCTGACAAAATTGGTTCCAGGACTGGACATACTGACCTTACCCTCCAAGTGTCTAGAATAGAACTGATATGATATCAGGGACGTCTCAGCCCCCGTGTCTAATATGCATGGGACAGGAACACCAGCAATGGTCACTAAAGCTGTAGGACATGCTCCTACTAACCCCTTTACCATATTATTTATTGGTCCAAAAGCCTCCCCAGTGGTGGTGATGGAGGACTGCACTGCAACACTTGGTACGGCCAACGGATCAACTGTGGGCAATTGAGTCGCCTCCGGGCACCTGCCCAAAACACCCGGAGCTACTCGTTTGGGTGTTGCTCTGTAAGGGTTGAGGATTCCAGAAGGCTTACACTCCTCCTGGGTCTCAAGTGCGGACAATCACGTTTAAAGTGGCCTATGGTGCCACACCCAAAACAGGCCCCTCGACTGATTCTACCTGATACACTGCCACCCGGTTCTCCCCCCCGGGCATAAGTGTTGGGAAATCTATTACCTCCAGGCTGAGACCAAACTGGCTGGGGAGGTCGGGAATAGGCGAAATCAGCCATATTTCCCACAGGACTGGATGCCTGCCAGGGTTGCTGTGACGGCGTGGAATGAGGGTTGACATCAAGTGGTCTATTCCCTCCAGACGGACGATCAGACATCATTGAAATTAACCTATCGAGGCGATCATTTGTGACCTTCTGCATCTGAATTAAAGCTTTTACTGTCGGGTCAACCTTAGTACAATCCGTGGGAGGAGGACTGATGCCTACTTCAGAAAATGAGGATTCCACTGTCACATCCCGGACAGAAGCGTTTATTTTCTTACACTCAATATCTTTATATAAACGGATAATCTCCTCCCTGACCTCATCAAAGGGGGGTGCCGGAACCCTCAACTCTATCCTCTCTAAATCTCTAGCAACCGCTTCGCTAGTCACCCCCTTCTGAAACTGGGCTTTGAGTGACTGGTCACGAAGCTGCTCGAGGGCCTGACGCTCAGCTGGAGTAGGCGCTGCCCTCTCCATCCGCTGATAAATCCTTTTTAAGGAACGACTGTAATCTGCAAGGGTTTCATTGCCTAGCTGCACCCTGCCGTAAAATGTCCGGCTGAGCGATTGCAGGCTCTCAGCCGGACCAAACCGGCGCCTTAGTAAGTCAGTGAGCTGACCAAAGTCACGGCGCACATGGTCTGATGCACATAGCATCTCCTCCTTTGCCTGGCCACCCAAATGGTCAGCAACTGTCGCTGCCCGGGCGACAGGAGCAATACCCATATTTCTACAATACACGTCTAGTTCGTCCAACCACTCCGTAATAGTCAGGTCCCCAGGCCTCTGTGGCCGTCCATAGAACTTGGACAGTCGCACGGTGGGGCTTGGCTGTATCCTTAAGTTACCTAAAGCGTTTGCTAAGACCTCAGCAGTGGCCGCTGTGGCCTGGGCAATAAGGTCTGCATTATGGTCTGGATGGACCGTCCGGCCAGTTTCTGACATCTCGATAATTTAACCTACCAACGTAACTACTACCACAGTTTGGAAGTTACAGTCTTGTCAAAATCATAAAAGTGCGACCCCTACTTGAAGGTAATCTTCAATACCATAGGGTACCAGTGTAATAGACAAGTATTCACCTATTAAAAATTACAAAATATGCACATCATCAATACAATAGCAACATCAGCTGTTGCAACCACATGCCCAAAATATTACCCATATTAGTTTCTTTGACATAATAAGAGGGCAACTGCCTGAGAAACTGTTGTTTAACATTAGCATCAAACGTGAACATGATCAACCGCATTCATATAGAATGTGTGCAATAATGGTTGGTTAAACAAATGCAGGTTACAGTATCCGATAATCAGCAGCAAAACCTCCAGATATTGGTGGTAGCATATGCAACACAGAATCAAATATGACATGATCTACCGCATTCACATAGAACGTGTTCAATAATGGTTTGTTAATCAAAAGCAGAATACAGTATCCGATAATCACAGCAAAACCTCCAGATATTGGTGGTAGCATATGCAACACAGAATCAAACATGACATGATCTACCGCATTCACATAGAACGTGTTCAAAAAAGGTTGGTTAAACAAAAGCAGGATACAGTATCCGATAATCACAGCAAAACCTCCAGATATTGGTGGTAGCATATGCAACACATACAAAAACATTAGCAATATCAATCATAACATTAGCCTCCTCAACTGGTTCACATACACATTTACCCATTCAGTGACATAAGGTTATTTAGTTTTCCACCAGATGATTAATGTCATTACACATTCATGATAAACACAACTTCAGCCCAGATGATGGTATAGGTAAGCATTATTTTAAAGGAATAACCACCATAGCCCTGAATTCTCCCAGATAGCAGTCAATCACAGCTCCATCCGTACATCTTCCCGATACTACAATGATAGTTCCGCACTCAACGACGACAAGGCTGGCAGTCCAGATTTAGATCATCAGGACAGCACATATATGATTATGACAGCATCACGCTCGTGCGGTTCACGACGACAAGGCTGGCAGTCCAGATTCAGATCATCAGGACAGCACATATATGACAGTATCACGCCCGTGCGGTTCACGACGGCAAGGCTGGCAGTCCAGATTCAGATCATCAGGACAGCACATATATAACAGTTATCACGCTCGTGCGGTTCACGACGGCAAGGCTGGCGGTCCAGATTCAGATCATCAGGACAGCACATATATAACAGTTATCACGCTCGTGCGGTTCAGTCAGCGTGAAGAACCCAGCACCAAGCACCTACCACATCCAGGTCTTCAGCGGACCCCAACAAGATGTGCCACGGCAAGGAGACTCCTTCAGATTCAGTCAACACAACAGTTATACACACGAATAACTCGTCGATTCCACCACTTACTATGACCGGCAATGCAGAGAGAGCTCCTCCATTACAAAATCCGAAAACCGGACGTCCATGATTCGATATTCAGTCTCCCTGCTATCTCCCTGCTATCAATAGTATCATCCTGCAGGCCGCGCCATGATGTCGTGGCTCACTCTCACCACAGCCCACCGTTAGGTGCAAACCCACTTTAGTTATAAAGTCGCACAGGTAGTGTTATTACACACGTTTATTAGCACATCAATCTTACAATCTCACTCAGCGGGCTGCTCTCTCCTCAATTCCGCCCAGCCTCGATCTCAAGTCCTACACCCGTTATCAAGAAAACACAAACCGCTCTCCGGATCCCAGACCCCACAACATACGAAATCATTCCCATAACACGAAATGATTTAACAACACACAAGTCATGCCACAATATAACAGTGCGGACACTGTGAAATTACATTCAACCCCCGACATTAATACTTGCAAATAAAACGAGAACCGAGATGGCGAAACCTGAATGTGATACATTTATGGTACATATACAATAAAATAATTGGATCACTCATTAAAATATTCATTTTTCTTGGCCAATTACTTCACATGAACAATAGATAACTTATTATAATGGGATAAAAAGGAACTATCCTAAATATTAACCGGAAGACCTTTAAACTAAGACAGGGAAACGCAACTACACGTACAATACTGATAAAATTTTCCAAGATGTTCGAGAAGATCGTTCATGGTCCAAGGTTCAGATATTGCCATAAGATCGATCCAGAACTGGTACTGTGAGATCATATCCGCGGTCTCGGATTCTACGGATGTCGGGGCAATGAAGGCTGAAAGTCTCGCGGACTGTCGCGTGTCTTGGTTGTACTGAGGCCAAGTGAACGGGAATTGTCGGCCAGCACCAGGGTTACTAGGAAGAGGAAACAATATCAAGGAATAAAGAGATTTTCCCGGACGTTAAAGCAATCTATTCATCTACCTTTTTTCGAGAATATATGTTCTTACTCTCCATATACATAAATGAAGTGTAGTTAATTCATGTAAGAAATTTCTTATGACCCATCTGTGAAGGACGTATGAGCTTGTTTATCAACAAGCTGTTAGTTAACACAGTACATGCTCCAACTCTGAAGAACGGAAAAACATGTCACCTAAGGTGGTTGTCTGCATACATATGTGCAGAAGTTAGTGTGCAAAACTCCCTTTGCAAAACTCTGGTTCTTCTGGCCTACCGCCAGATGGCCTTGTTGAATATGTTGCTATGGCCCTAACCCCTATATGTTATAAACGCGTGAGTATAAACAAAAGAAACAGTCTGTGTGCGGCGGATCGGCGTTTTTACCTTGTTTTTATAAAAAAGTTCAAGAGATTTCATAATCATAGACGTCATAATCGAAATAGCACCATTTAAATAAGAAAACGGGATTTTTGGCAAATCATTTTTACAAATCAAGCTACCTCAACAATGAAACAATCTGTGTACTGCTCTAGTATTACATACATTTTAACAATGTTAACAGGTTGGGATGGGAAGCCTTCTACGGTATATATAATTATGTATAGCCAACCATTCGAACAGACGTCTAACAAAAGAAAGGAACATTGACGCAGTAAGAATTACTCTGATAATTCATATTTTAACATACCTTTTTTCTTTTTCAAATTAAAAAAAAAAAGACTTACCCATTGTAAGCCAGATTATGACAGACAGTTTGCAGATTATTACGCATGCGCAAGTCGACAGGACTGAAATCTCCCAGATGTTCCTTGCGGAATTTTGAACGAAACACGGTGCCAAACCACGAACACAGGTCGTCTAAGTGGGAGCCGTTTACCCAGGGAAGGAACATTTGAAAGCTCTGTCGATACCGGAAGTTGTAGACAAACGTACGACCAGATCCACCTTCTGAACTGACACAAGAAAATATGGGTACAGGAATTTTCTGAGTGTTTTCACATGAAGGACATTATACATGAGGGAGATTTGAATTAATTCAAACAAACTATTATATTAATTTCATATATATACTATAATGTTTGTTGGCAGTTAACTGGTGTACTGTAATTACAAAAATTTGATATTACCCATAATAGCAGAATATTGATACCTATTTTATTATCACTATTACTATTATACTGTTATTGATTTTGCTTATGACCCTTTGTTCCAAGCCCCACGTGTCCCATGCCCTTCTAACTTGCTCTAAATTTGACAACTTTTCCTCGAAGGTCGCCGCCAGAAGAGAACTCATATAATCCCTGATTTCCGTACAAAATTTAAAAAAAAAGGATAATGCACATGTGCAATGCATCTAGCGAAACGTTTGGCCTGTGACAAATAAATGACTAAGTGACAGTGGAAGAACCTGGTTAGAAATTATGTTTGAATTTATATGTATCGTTAGGTACCTTGAATGTCGGCTTCTGTGGTTCAGGGGTAGAGAACAGGACTCAAAGCCTGGAGTTCGTGAGTTCACATCTCAGCCAGGGCGGTGAGATTTTCACGGTCCGCCCCTATCCAAGGGAGAGGGCTATACATGCTTAATGGGAAGGCTGTGTCCCACAGCCGTGTATCACTCACATATGTGTGCGTCTTTGGGGGATCCTCGGTGTTATGAACCATCAGTGTGGATGATCACACACGCAGGACCCGTAGATGCGTTAGACACCGGGCATGGGTGCCACCAGGATACAAAAATAATACGATAGGAAGCGAGTGCTACCGCCCTGTCACGTAGCCAATACCAAATCTGAACTGTGCAGATGTACATACTTAGATTAAGAATTGGGTAAGTGAGCATAATAAAATGGAGGCGGTTACCGCCACCAAAAATAAAAATTAAAGAAATATACCTTGAATGAAGAGACGTCTCTAGGAAAGCAGGGGAATTATACCACCAATCAGTGACCACATGCTTCCCAGCAAGGGCTCGAGTTACTACGTCATCACTTGTCAGACCAAGGAACCTTGCTTTTATGATATCCAAGGTGCTGTTGACTTCGGCAGGTGGAAGTATGTACAAAAGGGTCCTCCTTATAAACGCATCCAGTTCTTCCTTGGTTTCCGCTACACCATAATCACTGATTTTCAAACCAAAGAGATTCCGAATTATGAAACCGGCTCCATCATGGTAGTTTGCACCTATTAGATAGTCATAAGCTCCCAGTATGCCAGAAGCGAAGCCTTCTATGGGATGTTGCTGAACAAACCCCCCGTCAATGGCTGGGGACCACATTAGATTATAACCAGCAAGGGCTATGGATACTATTGCTCATTCGTCGATATCGTGTGCATCTTGCTGTCGAAACATGCAACCATGTCAGCGGTGTATTTCGTAGGACAGCCGAGCCAGTCAGCCAGTAGTTCCGTGTACTGGCGGGCTCCTCGATTGCGACCTATGTATCCAGTTGCTGATCCGCTAATTGCTAAGGCGCGGTGAAAGAGGTTGCGAGTTTGCAGAGATGCCACTGTATGACTGAGCATAGCGCCCCCTGCTGATTGACCATTTATAGTAACCCGTCTAGGATCACCTTCAAAAGCTGCAATGTTGTCTCTAATCCACTCCAGTGCTGCCTTGCAGTCCCATAAACCATAATTTCCGGGGATATGGGAGTCTTCAGTGCTCGGCCAACCGATGCTGCTCAACCGGTAGTTGAAGGATACGGTGTAGCCGTCAGCTTGGTGACCTAGTTCGCACTCCGGATAAATGGCCCCGGTTCCGAACATTTACGCACCTCCGTAGTAAAAGAGCATAACGGTGCAACTCGGTCTGTAAAACAGGACAGTTTTACTAAAACTAGCAAGAAAGTAACACTTGTTTAGAATATAACCATGTAAAAGGTAGAACCTGCACGTCTCCTTTGTATGGTAATAGCAACAAAGATAATAGAATAGATCGCAGTAGAGCCAATACCCTCGTGAAGGCAAAATAATCTGATTATTTTCGTCTTTTTATTTGGATCGGATCCAGTATTTAAATTTCTTTTCCTGGTTATTTTCTACCGTCCCCAAAATATCGCGAAAATCTGTAAATCTGTACAATAATCCTTCTAGCTTGTTGCAATACCAACTAGAGACAATTGAAAACAAAACCTCCTCGTTGTGGTAACAGTACCCTGCTTGAACACCGCCAGGTACCCAGACATTTAGGAACAGACAATCTTCACATGTGGCGTTGAATATTACATCTAACTCTGGATAATTCACAGTGGCAGTGTGGATACAGTTAGTGGAGAACTGTATTGCGTTCGTTACTCTCTCCCAGGCGGACGGGGGTTGGGTGGCTGCCATCTGAGTGGTCGTCCGGGCGAGGCACCGAAAGGCATCCCAAGTAACTCATCGCAAACGTTTCCTTATGTACGAAGGGAGAATACATTAGTCATATTTTAGTTTTACTTTTTAATATGCCCTGTACTGGTTTAAATTGAAATGGACCGATTAAACAGTAAGGCAATAAATCTCTTCTTTTTTAACCCAGTTGTAGGACAAATGGCATATTAAGATTATGATTTTTTAATGACAATAAAATCTTAAGGATGCAGTGGATAACCATAAGACACTTTGTGACAGATTATGAATATGGATTTATATGAATATTAACGAATTGATAGTTTATGGATAGAATTCAGAAATTTACCAAAGTAAATCTCGTCGAACAAAACCTAATGTTATCCGATACAGTATACAAATGTACATCTGAAATTAAACTTAAGCTACAATTTTATTATACAGTGAAACCTGTCTAAAGCGGACAGTCAAGGGACTCAATTATTTTGTCCTTAATAGTGAGGTGTCCTTATTAGGCAGGTTGACCTTGGTTGATAACTAGGGGATTATAAATAAAGACAACGAACAGGTGCAAGGACGAGTTAATTGTATTTTATCAGATTCCATGTATATGTAATACATATTCATGCACACATCCTTCATTCGATATTCACATACAAACTGTTATTATTTTTACTTATCTCAAGTGGTGAACAATATAAGGAGAAAAGTCTATGAAGACATCCGTAAAAACAATGTTCATATGCACGTGTACGCTCTTTTTCGCTGATTCACTGAGTCGAATAAGCTTGACTTTCTCAGATAGCTTGGGCTCCCGTGTGGTGCCACCTGGCGGCATTGCCTAAAACTGTCTTTGTTCAGCTGTCCAAATGCGATAATCTCAAAGATAATGACGACGTTGATAATGCTGAGATTGTAATGGGTACGAACCTGGGAACATTCGTTTTTTTATAGGTGAATGTAGCTTTGGCCTAAAATAAACTTTCTTTGATGATGGTTGTTTGGTTTGATTTGCTTTAATGTTGAAGGCACCCGAGATTAAACGAACCCCGAGGAGCTTGTGCAAGGTGGCATGGTACAAACAGCTACGGAGCGAGCAGATGTTTGACACTGAGCAGATCAGTTTGAGATATACTGAGCAAAACCGATAAATTAATATCAAACAGCCTGCTATAACAAAGTGGCTAATTTTACAGTTAGATACTTGTTGGTGAGATCAGGGACGCATGGGTAATCGGTAGCCGTTTAATCAATTTAATGACCCCGTGGTCGCGCGAAAATATGCAGCTTCGCAACGTGTGAATGATCAACCGTGAAATAAAGTCACACGATGTTTATCGCATCATATTTGCTGTGTTTAACTTAGGAGCACATCACTTCGTGACAGAAGCACGGACACGCATTAAGGTAACAACTGGGGATTGCATAACCCTATGTGTTCCAGTCCGAGACACAACAACAGTACAGGTGGTCTTTGATGTTGCCCGGGACGAGTGATCAGTGTCCGCCGATAGTGGCGTATCGTGTCCGCATTTGTCTAGTTCATTTACTCTTAGAATGTTGGTTTGAGTTGAAATCTGCAGTCCGTTGTCCGCAGTAGTGAGGTGTCCGCCTTACAGAGGTTCCGCTTATGCATAACATATAGGGAATTTTGAAGGGACTTAACTATCTTGTCCGTTATAGCCAGTTGTCCGCCTAAGTGTGGTGTCCGTTAGACCAGTTTTCACTGTATTGTGAATTCTTAAAATAATTTTGAAATTCCATTGATCCATTAAATAAAGATTTGATGGGAAAAGATAGCGTAGCTCTTGTCTTATTTTCTCTTTCCTGCACAAGGACTTTCTCAAGAAGAAATCTCTTACATATAATTTCGTATTCTTTCCCCAAAGGTAATGCCACCAAGTTTCCTAATAATAGATGTGATGTGATTATAAAGGCATGTATAATTGTTGTCAGCCTCTGCCGACTGCCTCCTGGTACCAAGATATCTCAAACACCTACTTTTGCAAGCCATAATAACCGTTTACATTTTTTCACAGAAAAGTCCGAAAACATGAACACGTTTATAGATTTTAAAGTTAAAAATTCTTCGAGCAAAGGAAATTTAAATGAGTGTGCATCAAGTAAAGATAATTTTGAAATTTTTTTTCACAAATAGAAATCGTTCCCCACAATGTAAGAAATCGGAAATGTGAAGACTAATCTTATAGATCGTGTGCCTAGTGTGTCAGCTGTAGGTGGCACCGTCTGTATTTACCTCTTTCTGCGAAGGAACACAATATTTTTACTTTTCCACAACATTTCGGTAAGGACCTTTGCCAGGTTACCATTCTTAATAAGGAAAATCAAAGGTTATCTTACTGACCCCGTTTTTATGATGCGATTACGGTCCACACAAGGCTAGTAAAATATTAGATGTTTGCAATCACCGAGCGATCACGACGGCCACAACTGAGTGATAATGTGAAAACAATAAATATCAAGTTGATATTTGTCACTCACTTAAGATTAATATTGTGCCCAACCTTTTTTTAAAAAAAGATGCCATTATTGAGATCTAGCGAAAACATGGACAAAAGAAAGAAATAAAAAAGAAAAGAAATTGTGTTATATGTTCTTGCACTCTGAGGGTCCTCAGACAGTCCACTCTCAAACAATTTAGACCCAAATATTGATATAGATAAAAAAAAGCCCTTTAAACCTCCCCACCCTAAAGGGGGAGACTTGAAGAACTGCAGATGGAAAGAGTCTAGCCAGGGCGTTTAAACCCCATGGTGGACCATGTATGAGTCGATGTAAGATTCATGCGTGGCTTTAGAACCTGACGAATCCTGCTTTCTGCTGCCAACAATCTGTCCCACTGTAGTATTGACCATAGTGCTTGAAGTCTGACCACGACTGCCCTCAGTAAGGGACAAAAGGAACGACAACAAAGTTACAAAACGGCTTCATCATGAATAGTTGTACATTGGTAGCCAGAGAAGCAGGACGTATCTATGACATATCCACCGCATGACGAAATTATGCAACACATGATCAACATATGGTACTTTCACACATTTTTATCACTGCGACCCATGTTATCATGTTCGAGATCTGTAACTGTTATATCTGTTTAGTCTTTCTTATAAGATAGCATGACGCAATCGTCAGAAACAAAAATAGAAAATTGCTTCGTTTGATTCACTATAGGCAGGGATCGTAATCATTTGAATTTTTCACCTTTCCAACAGAAAGCTTTTAATACAGGTATATGCACACTTGCATGCAAAAAGAACCGAATGTTTTCCCTCTGATACAAGAACTGGATGTTTTCCCTCTGATATAAGAAACACGATTGTGCAGGGAAAAAACATGAAAATACATAAGAGATGATGGCATAAATGCCGGAAAGTATAAGAAATTATAGACCATTTTTATAGGGAAATAAAGGAAATATACGAAGTCGGTGGAAGACCACCTGTAACATATTCCTTTTGTGTGTGTGTGTCATGCTTGTTACTACTTGTATGCTGTAAATGATAGGTGTATGATGCGCAGGGCACCAATTCTTACAGGTGATTCACACAAGAGAAAACTGGATCAAGGGATTTCGTTGGAGTAGATTGCTGAATGAAGATCATAATCTACAGAATATGATGAAGGATTATAGCGTGGAATGCCAGGTATATCTTTAGGACATTTTAGAACTGCACAGACTTGTAATCAAGCATTCTGTCAGTACACAATTGCCTTTTATTGTAGTTGAATACCAATAGACCAGAGTCATCAGAGAGAGAGAGAGGTAATTTAATTTTTTTATAAATATAGCTTGCTCATGAGTAAATTATGCATTTTAGAACTGCACAGACTTGGAATCAAGGGTTCTCTGTCAGTACACTACACAATTGCCCATAAGCATAGTAGTTGAATACCAATAGACCAGGAACATCAGAGAGTGAGAGGTAATTTAATTTTTTATAAATATAGCTTACTTATGAGTAAATTATGAATGACAATATCGTGTTTAGGCTTGGTATGAGTGATCAAATAAATTCAGTTAAATTCATGCTCATAAACGTGTTTTATTCAGTCTATAATGGGAAAAAAACTTTAAATCTTAGAAGTGAAAATACTCAGAGTAACATTTGCACATTTTCCATTTACAACTGCACAGAGGTCATTAAAACATACCTTGTAGTTTGATATGGTATTATTCAAGGCATTTTATCCATATGTAATAATAATAATTAAAAGCCTGCACAAGAGGTTCTTTTGGTGTTCCGAAGGACTACAGATGGGCCATATCGGATGCCCTAGAATGTCTTCATTATATCTTTCCAGAATATCAACCGAGCAATGTAGGACCTCTGGTAAATTAAATCTGAATTGTATTATGCTTATGTTCTGGTATATTGTCATGTTTATCAAATATCTCTTCCCTGATGGCTTCTAAAATTGGAAACCGTTGGAACAATATTTAGTTGGATTTTAATATAAAAAAAAGTTACGACGGCATAATGAACTAAATTCAAGTTTATTGAGTTAATTGCTTTTTTATTTGTATTTCTGATTGAATTATTCTTTTTAAACAAATGTTGATATTTTCAAGAGAAAAGGCGTAGCCGTGATGAATATATCTGTTTACCTTGTGTTTGTTTGAATAATTTTAACAAAACACACTGTGACCTGGTTCTTGCAGTTCGTGTGTTTCGCACTGAATCCTAAGACATATTATACTTTACACTAGAACGTCATTCTTGAAAGATAAATGCACAGGTGTCAACGTAAAGTGTCCAGGGCAGTTATGTTCATTCAACATTCTGAGCTATATGCACCAGATTACGGCTCAGCTAAAACTGATAAAGATTAATAAGAAAACCCAATTTATAATTGTATATTTAATAACATAATTCAGAGAGGTTGCGGAATTTGGACGGCAAATAATATACACTTTCCTGGACTGCCTCCATACCAGGCACAGCTAGAAATTGAATTATACAAGTACACAAGCTTTGACCAAGGATTTGCCCAAAATAATGACATGTCTGTGGTCGGCGTGATTATCGAACGTTACGATTTGTAGAAATGACCCAATATGAAAAGTTGGCCCATTCTGCGCAGAATCGGACTCACAAGAATACGACTCTGCTGGTTAGGGTTTGTAGACTTAAAAATCTGCCACCTTAAATTCACCGCGGATTATGGATACCCCAGAAGATATAGACCTATATGTAATGAAGAACGTAATATAGTCCGTCAGGGAATAAATAATATTTTGTTAGCATTTGCATGTGAAATCTTAACAGAAGGTGTTTCCTTGAAATGTACAAATTTGTATTTTTAAAAAATTGACAGTTGAGACAAGTGGTCCCGCCCGTCTAACACTGCCAGATTAGAATAGATTTGTTTTGAGTAGAAACGACCTGTGGCGGAGAGGTGAGAGGTGGTGTGATAAGTACAACCATTCAACAGGGGATGAATAAGTATTGTTTAAACTTAAGTTGAATAGCTGTTCACCTGGTCTATGTGTGTAACGAAAGTGCAGGAATATTCGAACCGTCACTGGATGTTTTAAGATAATGATATCGCATGAACAACTTATCTTATGACAGCTTTCTGCTGACTACTTTTTAAGACTGCATCTAACTTCAAATTACGTCAAGACAATTTGCCCATGACACTAACAACCATATGAATTCTATATAAATGATATTATTTATTATATCAATTTCAGCTTCATCACTCTTAGTGTGTGGGATAGGTTTTCCATTTCTGCCGATTGACCTCTGTAATACAATAATAATAATAATTATCGTTTATTTTTTTTAATTATCCTATATTTGCATGTTTATTGGTATACTGACCACCGCATTTTGTTCCTCATATAATATGCGTAAAAACATGATGATTTTTCAAATATTCACTCGAATTGTATTACTTTACATGGTTGGTAAATAATTAACTTTACTTTTCTTAATGCGCGATTAAATTATCCTGTAAAATATGAAGTTGGTAAATGTGCGGGTGTGTTGCAGGTCTGCACGAAATGGAATACGCACCTCTGCGAACCCGGGCTCTGTAGAAGGCTGTAAATATGAAAAATAAATAGTTTAAACTATGTTCTCCTTCAAAGAATTATTGTCTCTTGTTTCTTACCTGAATATATATATATATATATATATATATATATATATATATTGTTACATATTACTCTTTTATTGTATGCAGCAGTTTTACCTGTGTATGTGCAGCGCTAGCATTGTCCGTTGCTATGGCGGCATAGCCCGTCCGAAACTTGGGTTCTGACGTGTAAAAACAGTGGTCATGCTAGTCTGGGGCTTTCTCGCCTGGCCGAGCCGGTCCGGGCCTGCCCACGTGTGAACCCTAATATGTAGAAACACAGCGTTCGTTGTCCTCGATGTTTCCTGTAAGGTGTGTATTATGGATTCTTTAGATTGTTCGGGAAATGGAAAGTTCTCGGCTTAAGGTGAAAAGTTATAAATAAGGGGCTGTGTTTAGAAGTGAGGGGATAGATATATTCCAGCGGACACAGAAGAGTGTAAGTCAGTTTGTAGACATTTTCCTATATTACGGCAGTTATAGCTTTTCTTCGAATTTGTAACGGATTTTAATTAGTCTTCAGTTTTCCTTTGGGATCACTATCAGAACTTCACTTTTGGATTACAACAATTTGATTTTGTGATTGAAATGGACTGTTATTCTCTGAGAAGATTTATGTACTGTTCATCTGGATTATATGCTTTAAAAGACTTTTTGTCGCTGTGACAGTGGTGGTATCAAGGTACTATACACTTTATTTATATACTTGTATTGATTTACTGTTGTACTGTTGTTATACTGTGTAATTGTACCGATTAAGTGTATTGTAATGTTAGGATTGTTTTAAGAATAAATTATAATTATTTGTTTAAAAAAACCCACTGACTTCTTTATTCATCCACCTAGACATTTCACGCTGCCTAGTGTTACAGAATGTGAAATTTTTTATCTCCATTACAAAATTTATGTTAGTCACTACTACGTGAACTGTTGATATTTGGTTCCGTAACAATATATATATATACTCAGAATATAAAATATTCATTTAAAATACTCTTTCTCGTATCAATAAACATTAAGACTTGTAAACTTAAATACATCATCGCAGAATGCAGTGTCCACTGACATTATCATTCCGCGTAATATTCCAAGGATATGGACCCCTGCCCTTCCCCTACCCTTTTTCAACCGCCGCAACCTAATTCAAATCACTTTTAAGAACTAGATCCATCCCTTACCTTTTACGGACATGAATACCTTTTTTAGGGTTTTCTCATATGTCTACTTGGTTTGGACCCCTTTAAAAAAATCCTGGATCCGCCCCTGTGATCGTATGTTATATTCAGACTGAGGGTTTTATCAGAGGGAAATCAGGGCTCCAACATGAACATCGGCGGTTTATACCAGCTGTCGTGTTACCTTTAGTATTTAGATAGCAGAATCGGATCTGGGGTGGGGGGTTTAGTCCCATCCTTTTTTCAGACTTTTCAGTCAACGCAACCTTTTTTTAAGAGTTACGGTTCAAGACCACTTTTTGCGGCCCCCCCCCCTCCGGACTTGGGGACCTTTTTTTTAGGTTTTGCATTAGTCCTTCTGGGTTGGACCCCCTTTTCCTAAATCCTGGATCCACCCCCAGATTGTATCTGTGGAAAGTTAGATGTCGCTATTCTGGTTATTATTAAACATTATAATAGCGAGGAACTTTCTTTCAGTCATCGCACTTTGCATCTCTCGCTGACTTAACTGAGCAGATATAATCACCACCGATTGCGCATTTTTCTAATGGTGCTATATCGCAAACTATTCCCATTGCAGGTTCATTCGTGCATAAGTGAGTGTACTTTTTTTAATATTCCTTGATTATGTTCCTGAATCCGGAAACTAATCGATTCTTCACAGGCCCATTCCTAAAAAAACCCGGAAATATCACAAAAATCCAATCATGACTGCATGGTTGTTTTATTCATGTTTATATTTAAAGTTTGCATACTATGCAGGATATACCCAGTACAAAAAATAATGATCTCAAGACTCAAGTTGGAAAGTGTAGGAGAAGAGTATCAGTGTAATTTATATAAGCGCCCCCATAGTGGCAGATGTCATGCAAGCGGCCATGTTTGATCAAACGACAGGCTGTTTCTGAGTATTAAGGAGGTTTCAGACCCTAAAATATGAAAGTTATAACATTTGAGCCAACGATCGGAGTGTATGGATACCGATACCACTACAAGCGAAGACAGTTCAGCTTGTATATGCTTGGATGAAAGCATACCCTCCTAGCGGAGTCAAAATATCGACGTTTGGGGATAATTGGTGGTTAATAGCCGGACCACTGTGACCTGGCATGTCACGGGTACACACAGGTGGCACTTCGGGGTCAGGGAACTGAAATAGACATCCTTTGCAAGCACCGGGTTGTAAATTTCACTGTTTTCACAGAATAAACGTGCGGCTGTCGGTACAAGACGTAGTTAATTTCACTTTTTGGTCCAGCTTACGTTACTTCACTGAACACCTGTGGGTCGATGACCACTTTAATTCACGTATTTTCAATGCATGTATAATATTTGTTATATAGTGTTCGATTCCTAAAAGCGAACACGTTTTTAAGTTATAGCAATCCGAACTGTGACAACATAAAATCAAGTTTGCTATCAGTAACGACACCCGACTTGCGACATTGTGTTCATGAATGCATGTCTTATGTTGTAAACAAACACACACACGAACGGGAAAGAACGCATACCCTACTCGCAGAGGCAAATTAATATCGAAAATATTTTGTTGACAAAAGGTCGTGTCACCTCGTCTCTATACGTAACCTCAATTCATAATCTCTCCTGGGATTTCGACTTCATGTACACCTCATTTCTATTAAATAAATCCAGTATATTCATGTATTTAATGACATAGACGGGGCGGATAAAGGGGCAACCCCTCCCTCTTCCACCTTAAATTTGTGAGAAAACATCATCATAATGCTGCCCCTGACTGTATCATTGTACGGTTATAGTTTCAATTTTAAAAGGTTCTACTGGATAGCCCCCCTCACACCCCACCCTCAGCTTTTTGGCCTACATAAAAACCAACCCACCAAATACGAAAAACCAGTTCTCAACTGCCCCTGATACTGTGTTCATCCGTACAAAATGCTTTATTACTCACCATCAATCAAAATATCAAGCAGTGTCTCCCGATACTGAAAATAGTTTGGTATTACACCCGGCAGTCTTTTATCAGCAGCTTCAATCAAGTCGTCAGGCTCTGTTTGATATTAAGTGGAACGCTTTAGCTGCTATATGACATGAACTGAAATTATAATACATGACATCTTCGTATACAGATCTGTTTGTGTTAGATGCTGCTTTGCTATTCAAGTGCTGGGTTGTAACTTTGCTTTTACTGATACCAGTATATGGTTTTATATATTACAGACATAACATTGTTTGTCATTTATTTTTTGTAATTTCGTCTTAGAAAGGTCACTTTAGATTATATTTTCCCTGCGATTCACAATATAGTAGTTATTTACTCAAAACAGACTTTGACGCATCTTCATTAAATTCATTTTTAATGTAACCTCAATATCTCACACGAATGTATGTCTGCAATATAAACCTATTGTATTGATTATTAATTTTAAGGACCAAAGTGACTGTAATATCTGACAAGTTTAAGAAAGAAATTATTCCTTAAATACTATTAATTTTTTTGTATTTCGTATAGGCAGTATGTCTGCATTAGATGCGTATTTTAATAATTCATATATAAATTGGCATTTTGCATTTTGAGAAAATATGAGGGAGATATTATTATTCAAAAATGTTTTCATTCATTTATCTGAAAAGTACAACTTGCACCTGTTCAACAACTATTCTAGTGCACATGAAATAGACTTAATACATGTGCGTTTTCAACAGAACAAGCTCTTTGATAATTTAAACTGTGTCTCATATAAGTTATATTAGAGTTTATGGCCAACATAAAACAACATTAATTTTCTACTTGGATAAGTCAACTTGATTTCTATTAGTATTTTGGCTTTACTTTACTTCTTGGCGAGCGCATTTCTTTAGATACCGAGCCATGGTGTTGAATAGCAACACTAATACAGAGATTAGACTTACAATGCTGGCTGCAGCTCTATGAATAGGAAAAAATACATTTAACACATACCGTAGAGGTCATACATTCCGACATGCTGATTTCGGGGCGCGATGCTATCATCGGCCATCAAGTTTATCCAGAAGTTGTAGCGTGACACCTGATCGGCCGTCTCTCCTTCAATGGATGATGGGTTCATAAAAGCAGACAGACGAGCAAACTGCCTGCTCTGTTCATTGTACTCGGGCCATGACACCGGGAATGGGCGGCCAACATTTGGATCCCTGCAAAATGATGTTTATAAAAAAAAGGTCATCATACTTTTATTAATAAGAAAACAGAAGAACATTTCTTTATTAGGTTAGTAGGTGTCACTAAAACTATGATGTATGTGCTGCTATCTGTTTACAAATGCTTAAAGGTCTTCCATATGCATGTAATCCTTACCGGGGCATTATCAAGTGTTCCATATCCTAAAAATATATGGCATTATTATGTGTTACTTGTTTACTTGTTAGTTTTTATTACTGAACACAGATTAGGATTATCAAGGTTAGGTATAAATGTGTGAATTATACATTATGGATAATATGGTTCTAAAAGTCGGAAGCCAATAAGCTTGAATAAAACTCATGGTAATAAGAAGTATCCTCATTCAAGTAATATGTTGATTCATGAGGAACTACCGTAGTTCATTCTCTATCATGCCGATTCTTTTTCTCTGCATGTAAAACGACTGCATCTCACCCGTTATACGCCATATTGTGGCAAATTGTCTGGAGCGTGTCGCGCATGCGCAGATCGACCGGGCTGTATTCTCCATTCAGTTCCATCTGCCGAAGTTCACGTTGGAAAGTGGTTCCGATCCAGGAGAACACGTCATCAATGTGAGAACCATTCACCCAGTCGGGGTACATCTGGAAACTCTGCCGGTACCGGAAGTTGTAGGAATAGGTTTTCCCTTGTCCACCAAGAGAGCTTTAAAAAAACGTGTTTTAGAATAAAAGCCTTTGATTCACATACACGATATAACTAATTTAAACGTACATGTAATTTGAGTTTTAACAGGTAAAAAAATAAGGTGAGCGGGCTCACATGGCGCTCTTTCTTCTTCGATTTCTCATTTACGGCAAGCTGCGATTCCCTAGTGTTATTGGGACAATCGTAAAAAGACGCTGGGAATAGTGATGTAGGACGACCGCACACACAACATGGCTCCCAGACAACCCATGCAACCGGAGTGTACTTTATGCAATAGGTGTAACTGTCTGCGACTGCCAACGGTATTTTTACCAACACACCTTTTACCCTGTATCCTACCTACGCAGTCGTGATACCCTGTATTCTCTTAACCTAGCACTGCTAGCTTTAGCAGGTTGCTGGGTGTCACCGCCAAGCGGCTGGCAAAGAGCCAAGAATGTAAGCAGGCAAAGGAGATAGTGTTTGACATGTTTCTATCTCTTAGTTAGTGATATCTTATTGGTATTAATACATTTTAGGATATGTGACAGTCGCGTATGCAGCGTATAATAATTTCATAGGAATTTGGTACGATTTCCTGCGATTTCGTACACTGCGATTTGCTACGACAAAATCTTACCATGGATGCTCACACACAGCGATTTCCTACAATGTCGCACAAAATACGAAATAGGGCCGTGTGAGATGTGTTAAGGTTAAGGTAAAATGTGTGCGTAAAGCACATGAAAAAAACACGCTTCGCTTTAAGCCTATTTTTATTAATAAAGGTAAAATATCGTTTTGTATATAAGTCAAGCAAAAAGATTTTATTATCTAAGAATATCTTTTTACCAATAAAATAATTACTGGATTGTAGTATTTAATTGTACAAAATTCTTATATTTCCAACCATTCTTGCACACTTTTCCCTTGATAGCATCACAGGTACACATAATACATATTACAGGTCATAGATTTACATGAATATGGGTAACTATTCCAGACTTTTCCGTACCTTTTACCGAATTTCAAAGTGGGAGACTAGAACTGTGATATGATTATGGAGAAAAGTTTGTCAGGTCGTGTTATGTGCAAAGTTTATTGCAAAAAAAAAAAATACAAAGTATAAAATGAACATGTTTCATATACATTTTGGCATTTTTATCTTTCCAATCCTTTACTAGTCCTTTACAGACAAACAGAATTGTTTTAAGAAGAAAGACAGTTTACTTTCAGTGCCGTTAAGGGGTGATTTCTGTAACGTGAATTGTATTACAAGAATGTCATACCTTGAATGCAAAGATGTCTCCAGGAAAGCAGGAGATGCGAAGATAAGGTCTGTGTGCGCCTGAGTAGCCGCCATAGCCCTGGTAACTAGGTTGTCACTCGCCAGATCGGGATAACGTTGTTTTACTAGGTCCAGGGTATCATTTACAAAATCTCTGGAAATAAAATTAGCGAGATATCCACGAAAGAAGTCGTCCACTTCCTCTTTCGTCTCTGCATTCCCGTAATCGGTATTATTGGACCCAAAAAAGTTCAACAAAACAAAACCAGCGGAGTCATGATATGTTGTGCCCGCGATGATGTCATAAACCTTCGGAATACCTTGTCCGAAGCTGTCGGCGGGATGCTGGTGAACAAATGTCCCATCGATGACTGGGTTCCAGCGAGGAGACAACCCCTCGAGTACTGGTGCAGCCAGAGCACCAGCATCTAAGTCCTCTGCGTCTTCTTCCCGCAGACAGGCCACCATCGCAGGCGTGTTGTCAGTAGGGCAACCAAGCCAGTCGGCAAGTATTACCGCCATCTGCCGAGCTCTCTTATTGGTACCGACGAGGCCAGTTGCACCTCCACTCATGTAAATACCACGTTTAAAGAGGTCACGTGTTTGCCAAGACGCCAGGGTGTGACTCACCATCGCCCCGCCAGCTGATTGGCCAAATATGGTCACGCGGTTGGCGTCTCCTCCGAAACTTGCAATGTTTTCTTTAACCCAAGTCAAGGCAGCTCTGCCGTCCCAAAGCCCATAGTTCCCAGGAAGGTTATCATCCTCTGTACTTATCCAGCCGATACTGCTGAGGCGATAGTTGAAGGTCACCACGATGACGTCAGCATTATGACCAAGTTCATACCCTGGGTACTGGGCTCCTGTTCCAAGTATGAATGCTCCACCGTAGAAATAAACCATCACAGGTCGCGCAGGCCTGAAAAAAAAAACACAAGGTGCATTATAAATGCATGTATTTCAAATTCAGTTTGTAAATGTTAAAGACCTGTATATATGTTGCATGTTATTGGGATTCCTTAGTATGAACTCCGACGCTCACCGGTAGGTGAAAATACGCCACACAGCCCGGTATTTATCACAAACATTTGGATGTATGGTGAAGGTATATCTAGTCGGCCTTTAAACTCCACTCATGGGAAAAAAAATCAGACAAAACACGCCATGTTATACTGATGAGTACCGCCAAGCGAAAACAGACCCTAGACGCACCGGCAGGGTATGTAAACTGTAGGGCTAAAATACTCCAGTACGTCTTTGTCCCTATTAGTATATGCTTATCCGGGATTCGAATTACCCTAACACTTCGGTCATGAAATACTACAGTAAGTGTTTGTCACTTTTGATATATGCTATACAGGAATACGGATAACCCTAACCCTTCGGGCATGAAATACTCCAGACAGTGTTTGTCACTATTAATATATGCTGTATCCGAGGAACGGGTAACCCTAACCCTTCAGGCATGAAATACTCCAGTGTTTGTCACTATTAATAAATGCTATATCAGGGATACAGGTTACCCTAATATTTCAATAAATCACGAAGAGACACATCGATAGAACCGACAACAGCGATGTAATCATGAGAGAGAAGTGAACAGCAAATGCAGCTCTGTGACTATATATTATGTATATAATGATATAGAATTTCTGCGAGATATAATTTATTCTAGAATATTGCTTCAATAGTTGAAATAAAGACATTGGAATGAAATCTAGACAGTTATGATCCTGGAAGTGTTGAAGTTTCATCAGAATTAGAAATAATGCAAATCACAAAATATAAATTATTGGAAAAAGTCCATGTTTTACAGACAAAGCATGTGAACAACCCCTAAATAAATGTACAACATTGTGTATGAATAGAAGATGCAGATTTTGTAAGAGAAGGGCGACAAAGGTTTGGAACAAGTGTTCATCAAAATTAAATGTTAATATATCGTTTGTGGTTATTTGAAAAAAAAAATCAATGAAATGAAGCATATTGTTACAGGTGCTCTTTTTATTGTGTGACACGGGCGTAACCCATGTTGTGACACCCTCGCCGGGCCGTTTGTTGCATTCTATGTTTGGTCCGTGCTGGCTGGACTCTCGTTTTCAAGCTGGGCTTGGGTTTTCTCGCCTGGTCGTGAGTCTTGTGTACACCATGGTGTGTCTCTGCGCGTGTTTACTGTGTTGTGCAATATCTTATAGACTGTTCGAGAAGTGGAAAATTCTCGGCTTGGGATGTGAAGGTATATAAAGGGGCTGTGCCAGGCGGAGAGCAGCAGAGCAGATTCCAGCGGACGCAGAAGTGTGTGTCAGTTTCTAGGACCTTATGAAGAATGTGGCAATTATAGATTTTCTAAGACTTTCTCCTTGATTTTATGCATTTGGACTTCAGTTTACTTTCTGGATTTTTACAAGAGCTTTACACTGGACTGTCATTCCCCGAGAGTATACATTTAAAGAGCTTATCATTGTGACGGTGTTTGTATCCAGGTACTGTGCACATTATTTTTCTGTGTGATTGTATTGAGTTGTTGTTATACCGCTGTTTTACTGTATACTTGTATTGATTTAGTATATTGTAATTTTAGGGTTGTTTTAAGAATAAATTATGGATATTTGTTAACAAAAAAACACTAAATTCTTTATTCATTCCCCTAGACATTTCACGCTGCCTAGTGTTACCGAATCTGATTTTTTTCTTTTTATTTCCGTTACAAAATTTGTGTTCATCACGCATACGTGATCTGTTTATATTAGGTTCCGTAACAATATAATAAACTAGTCTATGATGTCTAGAATAAAATATTCACAGGTGATATGTCTATATTGAAGGGAAACAGTTTCTGTAATAAAAAAAAACTAAATACGTATTTCTCAAAGAAAGTGAGTAATTGCAAGAACCACGGCGAAAAGTTATTTTTCTAACTTAGTTTTATCCTGTGAAAATGATAAATCCTTCCAAATGAAGGGAAAACACGTTTTTAGGAAACATATAGTTTTATATAGTTGTAAAGATCGACTGGTTAATAATGTGCAACAGCCAAAAAGCATTGGCATATGTATGCCAAATAAATTATATATTATGGCATATGTGACACAGAGTGAACACGTCACGTAGTTCTGTCTCATCCGCACACAAATATGGCGACAGGAATAAACGTCCAAGGAGCCCTAGAATGTGGCTCTTTTTAGTTTTGATTGATTTGGCTGTTGTATATCAAAATACATTTTTGATTAATTATTAGCGTGTTCTTGGTACATCTGTTGTGATTTCAGATCCCCTTGTGTAGTTAATCTGTGATATAAAATATATACTTTAGGAAACAAAGTATATCAAGTCGTAGCACCAGACAATCGACAAACAGCAGGTGATGCAAGCTGTTATTTTCGATGTTTGCACGGCTGGTACAGCTGATACGCTTCAGTCAAAAGTCCCTTCGCAAATGTATTGTTATGTTAACAAGTCCCTCCAAAACGATATGTCTGCGTAGAATCGAAACGCTGTTTGATCAGCCACGTGCATGAGGGCGGAGAAGTAGATTTGGCCGTGAGTTAAAGACTGCATGACACGTGCGGGCTCTCAGATGGGAAATTGGCCATTGACTTCAAGGTGTCCAGTGAACTAACTGAAATTAATTACGTCTTGTACTGACAGCCGCATGATTTACTCTGAAATTTACTATCCGATGCCGGCAAAATCTGTTTGTTTCAGCCTCCTGACCAGGTTCCGTAACAATATATTATGCCAGAATTATGGCTATAATTAGTCAGTAACAAGCACTTGCTATCTCGCAGGTCTTTTTGGTACCGTGCACATTACGCTGTGCGGTCGCTAGTTAATATGGTCCGTAACACCTGCTACTGCGCAGGTCAATGTGTTACTCTGCGACTATTAATTGCTTACACGCCTATTGCAAAGCTTGTTGCTGGCCTATCCGGGCAACCTATGGCCACAAAGACTTGCACTAAAACGAAAGCAGCAAAAGTTTCGATCGCAATAGATAGCCTCTATGGGGTACTTGCTACCACGCAAATCTGATTTGCTACCGCACACATTGCGCATTGCAAACGCAGCTTAATATGGTCCATGGCTCTTGCTACCGTGCAAATCTGTTGTTTGCTACTTTACGACAGTTAATTGCCACCGCGCATATTGCTCTGAGTGGTCTTGTCCGAGCGACCTCTGGCAGGAAAGACTTGCACTTCGTCAACAGTAGCAGATTTTGCAAGCGCAAAGACATGCTCCCCATTGATAGCATGTGACAGCAACTTGCACCGCGCAGGTCTGTTTGGTACCGAGCACATTGCGCATTGCGATCGCAGCTTAATATGACCCATCGTATTAGCTACTGCGCAGATCTGTTTGCTACTTTGCGACAGTCAATTGCTCCCGCGCATACTTCTTTGAGTGGTCTTGTCCGAGCTACCTCTGGCAAGAAAGACTTGCACTACGTCAACAGTAGCAGATTTTGCGACCGCAAATTCATAGCCCCCATGATAGCAACGACAGCCACTTGCTAGCGCGCAGGTCTCACTTGCTACCGCGCACTTTGCACATATGAGCCTGTCTGTGCATAGCCCCCATGGGTAGCAATGACAGCCGTTTGCTACCGAGCAGGTCTGATTTGCTACCTCGCACTTTGCGCATATGAGCCGGTCTGTGTCAGATGGTAGCAAGTAAAGTGGCTGCTTGGTCATTGCGCGATGTGGCAAGCTATGCGCAAGGGTAGCAAATGCGACCGCTAATAGCTACCGCGCACTTTGCGCTCAATAGCCGTTGAGCGCATAATAGCAGCAAAATGAGTGGATGCTGAGTGCGCGTTGTGCCGGGCTATGCGCAGAGGTAGCAAAGAATCCCATTGAGTAGTCTGAGAAACCAACAGTTCCCCGCATATATGCGGGGTATGGAGAAGAATAGAGTATACAAAGGCCAGTCTGAGATAATTTAAATCAATTATTAAAAAGCTCTTTGGAGCGAAACAAAACTAGTATTCTTGTTAATTAGAAGAGTGCAAGATAACTAAAAACTGGTTGTTTCAGCTGACTAAGTCAATGACGGGAGAAAAAGGCGAAAGTGTCCAATATCTCACCCATTGATGATTGATCTGACTGGCTCAGTGAATATTTCATTAGCTGCAGGGATATGGGAGAAGCCATCGATCAGGATATTATGAAATTGGACTAATTATCTGAAGGCTGTTATCCATTAGTTGCGAAGGGTAATTATACATACCTCTAACAAGTAGTTTAGATGCTCCACTTATATGATTGTTGAAAAAAGTCTATCGATGTATAAATACCTATCATTATCTTGTGAATATGTCGTTCTTAGATTTCTCTGTTCTGGGCTGTTTTAAACGGCCCTACTTTTAATTGATAAAAAGGCCGGAAAGGACAAAGATACTGCCGGAATTGACAAAGATACTGTCAAATCTCCCGGCTTGTCGCTTATCTAAAACATTGTGGAGAAATATGTGGCTAAACGACTGCAACAATATCTTCATACAACATGTTTGTTTTCAGTCAGCTTTTGGTAAGTTTCAGTCTACGGAGACAGCTTTGCTGAAAGTGCACAGAGACATCGCCGATGCAATGGACATAAAGCTAAGATCTGTGTTAGTTATGCTAGCCCTATCTACTCCGTTTGATTTCAATAATTATCGGATGTTCTTTAAAAGACTCGAACATACATTTGGCGTCACGCATAAGTCTTTAAAGTGCCCAATCACCTATACAGCATGTAAAGTTAAAACGAAAAATAGCTTTTTCCCTTTAAAATATATCTGTACCTGCCAATATATTGCCATAAAATCGTTTGATTACTCCTGTAAACGAGTCTTAAAAACAGTGAACCGGGCGCGATCGCGGGTGTAAACATAAACACCGTGCCACAACACGTGCCAATCAGGAGTTGCCCTGACTTAGCTAAAAAATGTAATACATGTTGCCGCTGGCTGAAACACTGCGTGTTGCCTCTCTTTATCGGACCTCTGGTCACGCGGCCTTGTTATGGTAAACAGACTGTGCAGTGCTTTAACAATTTGTTTAACAATCGTATGCGAGGGAATGAGACTGTGCGCTGGAATGGTTTTGCTCGAAAACTGTTGTATAAAGCAAAACTGAACTGATAGTGTGAAAGAATAGGTATAATATTACTCCTGATTATGTCCCTTTAGGATGAATAAATTCATATTTCCATGACAGACGTCAGTGTGTGAAAAATAAAGCAGCAGTTAACATCTGTAGATAAACTTCATAATTTTGGTGTGCCACAAAGATCGGCCATTGGGCCGATAATCTATTGTATGATTACCAGTGGATGAAAGTCAAACGGCACAAGATTAATTAACACTGATACGCTGACGACACGTATATTTGTATAAAAACATGCAATTGCCCGGATCAGGGTAATTTCAAGACAGAATGGAATTTCACTGAAATTTCTAACGTGTTGCGAATTATTTTTAAAAACAAGAACAGAAAGAGAAACACATAAAGGACCAATATTATAAGAAGAAACATAACTTTCATCTAACTTCGCTGACAGAAGCGTAGGTCAATTGAATGCATACATCGTACCTTTCTTCGACCCCACCGGGCACCCAAATGTTCAGGTAGAGACAGTCTTCACTTGTTTCGTTGGATATATCAGTGTAGAATGCGGCTGCAACATGCACACAGTGTGCAGAAAATTCAGTCGCGTTCCGGACCCCCTCCCACGGAGAGGCAGGCTCCGGTATCTGCCATCGTAACGGACCAACTGGAGGGGCGGCGAAGGGGATACCCAGGTACTCGTCGTAAGTATTCCCTGGGAATCATTAACAAAGAGAAAAAATTGCAAGTAAGACTGTTAGAATACATACAAAACATTACCAGAAAACAAAGAGCAGGTAATCCAAACAAAAGATTCATAACTTATTTTGCTAAGTATATTTTACAAAAAATATTCGTTAATCAATCTTTCCTATGTTCCTGTACAATGTGATGCTTCTGTAACACGGATTCACATACTCACTTTCTTGACATATGCTGGCCGTAATAGGAATGGATAGAGCAGTCTCCCCGTTGATAAAGCAATCGTTCTGTGTCAAAGTGGTATTTTTATCGTTTGAACTAAAATATAGTTGAATAAACTAGATAATCTCCAAAATTTTATGAATTTTTCCTAATTCTAACCAACCTGCAGAGAGTTTATCAAATTCCGTTCATAACAGATTGCATAATGTTGCTAACAGACAAACCGACCAACCCAGGGGAAACATATATACATTTCTGGCTGAGGTGTAATAAAGCAAATCAATGAGTCTTGATAAATTACCAGATTCATCTTGCTTCCTGTTACCGACTACCTGACCCAGCCTTGTAGTAACCACGGGACTGGCCGTTTGGGCGGAGCAGTCCTGGAAGAGGAGAACGGCCTGCGTTATTATCAACAGGGGCAGCATGTTGTTCATAGTCCTTTACTTAGCACTTTATTCTGACATATAACCAGTTGGCATTAGTATCTTTGGAACGTTATCTCCAGCCCAGCACATGTTGTCATGATAACTTTCCCACACAAATTCGTGCACGTGGCTTCCTGTAGACTAGGTGTCCTTCTCTTTTTAGATATGACCCTGATGACGAATATACAAACACCATTCTTTTACAGGAACCCTTGGGTCTTTCTCTCTCTCTCTCTCTCTCTCTCTCTCTCTCTCTCTCTCTCTCTCTCTCTCTCTATATATATATATATATATATATATATATATATATATATATATACACACGAGTCCTCTGAAAAAGGACAGATAGATAGATATGGATTATGGTTAATATATATATTGGAATGCGACCCATAAAACAAAATATTAACACCACAGAAAAAAACTGACAAAAGGAACTATAGATGATAGGCCCATTTCTTCTGTCTGATCCAACCGACATTATCTCACAAGCATTTAGACATACACTAGGAAAATTTAAAGGATCCATTAAATAACACCAAAATTTACCTCACTGAGTTAGATGGCCTTAGGTTTTCCTTATTCCCTTGTCACTGGTATTGCTCAAAAGCCCTACTGGCCTTGAACTTTATGGGAACAGTGCGCCCAACTTGCACATGCAAATTATAGTGATTGTAGATAAAGTGACTGTGTTTATACGGTACGTCTTCACAGCAAGACAAATGTACCTTTTCCCATATTAAAGTGCACGTATCGGCCGGTCCGTGGCTGCTCGAATCTCGTAAAGAGAGGCACAGGTTTGGTCACAAAGTAAAATTATGGCAGTAATGGCAGTGTTAATGGAGTTTGAGTGACAGGGAACTTAAAGGGAAAGATTTCTTTAGCAATACCTGAATGACGGCATATTTCCTTTGCCACATGTGCATTCTGTTTATAGTAAGGAAACATGAAACATGAAAAACATGAAAGACTCGCTGCCTTTTGAAATAATTTCACTTGGCCTGGATGTAATGACAGCAGTTATATCTTAAAGGCCTGTATAACTGTCACTTCAAACAAGTGGCATGGAGGTAATTTTGAAATTAAAAACTTAATAAACTAGTGTTTCATTTGTTCTAAATAAATGCTTCTTCCAAAAATTTACTTATACTGAGTCAAACGGTGTTTCATACTTTTTAAAGCATAATTTTTAAGAGAACTTAGAAAACTGTCGTCACTGTGAAATACGGCCAGGAAAGCAGACGAAACCATGACACATTCGAGTGTTTCAGGTTTGCTGATGAATAGAAGCACGGGTTTGCAATGTTTTTTTATACGGAAAGTAGCCCAAGAGTATGTAACGTTTTGCCCGAAAGTATGAAGATATATAAAAATTGACAGACAAATGTCAAAATGACGCGTACACTTGCCTAACTTATTAATCACAAACCGATGGATGAACCTTCCATCAAAACATCACAAGAATACAAATATCGACTTTAACTGCCACAACACTGTGACCTCGCGTGTCACTGGTATAGACAAAGGTGGCATTTTTAGTCGGGAGGCTGAAACGTACAGATTTTGCCGGCATCGGATTGTAAATTTCATAGTAAAACATGCGGCTGTCAGTACAAGACATAATTAATTTCAGTTAGTTTACTGAACACCTTGAAGTCAATGGCCAATTTCACATCTGAGAGCCGGAACGTGTCATGCAGTCTTTAACTCACGGCCAAATCTACTTCTCCGCCCACATGCACGTGGCTGATCAAACAGCGTTTCGATTCTACGCAGACATTTCGTTTTGGAGGGAAGACTTGTAAACATAACAATACATTTGCGAAGGGACTTTTGACTGAAGCGTATCAGCTGTACCAGCTGTGCAAACATCGAAAATAACAGGTTGCACCACCTGCTGTTTGTCGATTGTCTGGTGCTACGACTTGATATACTTTGTTTCCTGAAGTATATATTTTATATTACAGATTAACTATACAAGGGGATCTGATGTACCAAAAAAACGCTAATAATTTATCAAAAATGTATTCTTGATATACGTACACGTACACCAGCCCATAGCAATCAAAACCACAAAGACAGCACATCCTAGGCCTCCTTGGACGTTCATTCCTGTCGCCATATTTGTGTGCGGATTAGACAAAACTGTGACGTGTTCACTCTATATCACATATGCCATAATATATAATTTATTTTGCATACATATGCTAATGCTTTTTGGCTGTTGCACATTATTAACTAGTCGATCTTTACAACTAAAGAAAACTATGTGTTTCCTAAAAAACGTGTTTTTCCTTCATCTGGAAGAATTTATCATTTTCACAGGATAAAACTAAGTTAGAAAAATGACTTTTCGCCGTGGTTCTTGCAATAACTCCCTTTTTTTTAGAAATACGTATTGAGTTTTTTTTATTACAAAAACTGTTTCCCTTCAATATAGACATATCACCTGTGAATAATTTATTCTAGACATTCAAGACTAGTTTATATATATATATATATATATATATATATATATAATTATTTATGGAATTCATTGCATAGCCGTGGTGAAGGGTTAAGAAAAAGAGTGACGCCTTTTAGACTAGATATGTGTAAATAAACAAGTAAGTCTATCTAAAAGGTGTAACTCCTATTCTTATATATATATATGTATATATATATATATATATATATATATATATGTATATATATATATATATATATAATTCTAGAACCTTTCATGGTTCCAGCAAGAACCCTTCTGATGAGTTCGTAGGAGCACCCATTACCAGGATTACATGGAACCCTTCGGATTGCCCGAAGAATCCCCGGAGAGGGTTCCATGAAGAACCCTGATTAGAGTGTTCTTCTTGGAACCTCTCAGGGTTCCCCACGTGCTCCACTCTAATGAACCCTGAAGGGTTCTAAAGGTTACCTCAGTAACAACTTGCTACATCCTGGTTAATGGCAGTGCAACGAAAGGTTTTGAAATGCTTGCGGTGAAAGAAACATTTATGGTTTGAGAAGTACACGCAAGTTCAAAGGTACTCCGAGGACAGTTCCAAAGGTGGTATCTATCTGCAGAGAGTGTTAGGTTGCGATTGGAGCCGTAGCGGTATTAAAGAGGTCGAATCCAAGCCTTGTTCAGCCGGGATTTGGAACTACGGCAGGATGAAACGGGGCTGCAATCAAACCACAGTATGATGATTGGCTATCGAAAGCTGCATACGATGTTTCAGATTACTCCCTTAAATGTAAGATTAAGATCAATAAAGGGAGCATTATCCGGATTTGGTTATGTTAGGGCTTTTGAAAAAGAATCCATGCAACACCTTCCAGACGCCTATATTGTCTGCCATATTTACAAACTGTATAATGATAGTGCTTTGTTTTACACACAGAAAAGAAATGGACTGTGCCTGTGCTGAAACTGGCGACAACCCAAAAATAAATGCTAGCGAAATTGGGCTTATCGAAATTCTGTTTTGTTACTAAAAATGGATTCGAAAGTTTCGGACAAACAAGCAAAAGAGGCTCCTGTTCTTAGTGATGATATCAGTTCTAAGATTTTCCGAAAACGTACATCTCGACATTTAAATTTCCGAATAATTCTATTGCGTTTTGCCAGAATATGAGGTAGGAATGACATGTCTATATATGAAACTATCAACGAAATGCAGTGAACAACACGCCTTTTGAAATATCTTTTATATAAGAACATGAATATTTAAAGGTACCTCCGCAGTTTGAAACGCAAAACAAATGACATAATAACGTAAGCTCGATATTTTTTTAACGCTATAACTATCATTATGCACTTCAGATTAAATGAGAGTGATCAGGTCGAATAGCACGTGACACAGTTATGTTGAGTGATGAAAATCAATTCTATTTATACCAAGCTGTCGATATATTCATACAAGAAGGCGTGATATCGGTATGGTTGGACGAAGATATCCATTCACTGACATTCAGAGTACTGTCCTCAGATTAACGAACAGCAAATATAAAAATCATAGAGCCAGGAATTATAAAGTCCATTTAAACATCAAGAAAAGCCGACTGACTCATTACGATTATAAACAATCCGATATTTAGCTTTACTGTGAAACAGTGAGAGCATAGTGTTCACATTAATTTGCGGGGGCCGCCACACAGCGCCGGCCCGACACATTACCACAAAATATTACACTGTTGTCAAATTACAAAGATTGTGTCTCCAATTTGTCAATAAAAAAATCAAACCACGATATTTCGATTCACGTATAGATTTTAATATTACATTTATTGCAGTGTTGGCTGTGTATGTGATATTTCGGTATTGTTAAATATTTGAACAAATGTATCTGCATGAAAAGAAAAGTATATATGATAAACGCAGAATAAAAATATCTACAATTTTAATTTAATATATAATAAATGGACCGGACTACTAGGACCGGCCCAATTACTGGACCGGACTGCCTACAGGTGGACCGGGCCAGGACCGGACCACTCATGCGATGGACCGGACCAAAAGAGGGTGGTCCGGCCCAGTCCGCACCTCTACCAATCAGATTTTTATCCTCTGATTTACAAATAGAAACTATAAAAAATATAGAGCCAGCAAATACAATAAATATAAGGACCCTTTAAACATGAAGGTAAGCAGACTGACTCTTGACGGATCTAGCATTGCGATATTTAGCTTTACTCTCTGAACAATAACGAGAGCATAGTTTTCACAGTAATTTGCGGGGGCCGCCACACAGCGCCGATTTTTGGTAACACAATTAAATGCGTAAATAGTTGGACTATGCATCTGTTGCCTCCTTGCTTTCGTTCGTGCAATCGTTGTCTTTAAAACAGAAATCCCCACGTGTTTCGCGAAAATAACATGCTCGAGAATGGCCAGTCCATGTCAATTGGCGAAATTTTAGTTTTGCGAAAATAAAGTTTTACAGATTTATTAAATAACCAGTATACAGTATTAAATTAGAGAAATTATAACAAAATAACCATTTATCTACGATGTACACCTAACTCTTCCTAACTTATTTTATTGTAAGATTTTACCTACAATGCTATATGGGGACAATTCGGATAAAAACTATGTCCAAATGAAAGAAACATTTTGTGTCAGACCGACGAATTTTTATTACATTAGAATAAACCTAAATCTGCTCCATATTGAAAATCATACAGTCAGGTAGTTAACTGAAAGAAAATGTGAACATTTTTGAGCTCGTAGTTCTGGTTCATTTCCTTTCATCCAGGCGGTAGGGCATTTCCCAAAAAAAAACTTCCATTCAGGGGCGAGATAATTTATGGCATATGAATAAACCCCGCTTACCGGACAAATATCTGACCTTTTTTGTCAGCACTGGGAATAACATGTGACTCTCGATCATTCCTATATCATATCCGCATGCCATGATGGGCATTGTCCATTTTAACCAGGTCGTCCTGTTGCTTAATGTTTGAAAGACCTCACGGATTATTGCATGACCACACTGAATTCACAAGTTCTGCAATTCTGGGAGGAAAAATATTATACAATAACACCAATGCTAGCAAACGTGCTTACATTTCTTATTATATTTACACGCACAGATATGATTATTATCATTACTATATTATAATTATTATTATCTTTATTATTATAATTATAATTATAATCAGAGTTTTTGGTATTTTTATTATTTTTATTATCATTCAAATTAAAAGTCCAATCTTTTTGTACAACTCTTTGTTTTTGTCGGTTGTCCGCTTTGCTGATTCCGTTTTAAGGGGTAGGACGTCGGGTCTTAGGGTTGAGGCGTTAGCCCACTAAGCGGAAAGATTATTCCTCTGGATAAATCCTGCCCCCCTGTATATCAAACGTGAATTGAAGAAATGTTAATAATAATAATATATCATTCTCATGCTGCATGTGGTTTACCTCAGTTCTTATCCAATAAACAGTGTAGGACCAACCGGCAATGGTCCAATCCTTTAAAAATTTCACAGATAGACGATAATAAGTGCAACATTCATTACAGCTGCATTTTATAATACAAAATCAATGCTGTGGATCCATAATCAGGACGTGCTTAGTGCGTTCAATATTTATTTCTTGTTTTTCGTCTCTTCCCTGTTTCATAAAACTGGTTTAAGGTACCCGTCATTGACGTAGCCATCATAAATGTTTGATGAATAATTGTTCAGAAGTGTACTGAGGGATGATTCAATTTCCATGAAAGAAGGCCTTGTATGAGCATATTCATTCCAACAAGCCTGGACGAGACCAAACCTGAAATATAAACACACACACTATATTTCTTATATACACACAAAATCTGTGTTCAATCACTTTCATTGTTTAAATAGAGAAAACTTGTTTTCATCCATCAATTCATCAATTTATCTATTTATGCATTTTATTTTTTTTTTCTATATCAGTGATAAATTTTATTAACTTTATTATTCAGCATATTATTTCAACATTTGTTTAAATAGGAAATTAACGAATAGTATAATACAGACTTGGACCACTAAAGTTACACTCTTGAACATTAACAGAACCCAGACTATCAGATCGCGCGGGATAAGGCGTTAACATCAAATTAAGCCGGTGTAATTTACACTTGCGGCGGGCAATGCTTCCGTTTATCAATCCGCTTTTCAAGTTGCAGGTAGCTCTTCAGTTGGTAGTTGGTGACGTCAGCGTACGGTTTAGCTCCCCGTGTGAAAAGTACCCAAACAACTACCCCAAAACTCCACTGAAAGGTGAGGTTGAAATAAATGTGAAAGTTTGATAAACTAAATTAACAGTTAGCAGTAACCAGACTGCATTCCTGTTAGTCACTAAAGTACAGCTTAATCGAACCGACCTGAACTAAAAATACAAAGATACTATATATATATATATATATATATATATATATATATATATACATATATATATATATATATATGTGACAGGCTACATTAATTAAAAAACAGAAGCAACGGCAGGAAAAATCGGCATCAATTTCTTTATACTGTTCTATAGCTGAACTTAAAGACGCGAGCTCATACGTGTATAACGCGAATCTTTACAATTTTAATGGAAACTTTAATTCACGTTTACCCCTGGCCCCTTATCTCATATCATATCTAGATATCATGTAGGTCATATCAATGTCCTGTTTCATTTCATTTTTTCAAGGTATTTAACTAATAATGCGTTATGGGCCTTCCTTGTGTATGTTTCATTGTCCTCATCGAGTGTTATAATATGGGCCAGTTAAGACAAATGTCTGTCTTCCTTGAACCATATTCATTGAGGAGTTATAACATTTATTATATGTGGTGTACAAATAAGCCACATAGATATATGAACCACAAGAAGTTATTTCGGTGGTTATTTGTGGTGTACGAATAACTTTAATAATCTAGGTACACAAACCACGTCAGTCTTCACTGTAAAAACTCCAGTCTCCACACTTTCCAAAGCCATCCAACGCAACGGAAGTGGTCTGTCCCTTTTTTCCGCTCTGTAGTAGTCTGACACGTATATGTCACGTGACAGCCCGAAATCGGCAATCTTGACCACTTTTTTAGAGTTTATCCTGTCAATGATAAAAATGTAACTTTTGTGACAGATACGCCAGTGTAAAATAATAATAGTTTTTTGAGTCTAATTAATTTTTTTTATATTTAAGCACATGCTTTAAACATTTATATTTATATTTTGAATAGGAAACGAAGCATGTAACAAGTATATAAAATAAAACCAGACCCTACAAAAAAAGTAAACGGATGTTGAAAATAAAATTTTTATTTTATTTGACTTTATGCATCATATATACACCAAACATTACTTAACAAATATATCATTTACGGAAGCACTATGACGTGAGAATTGTTCAGAATTTTGTGACACAGGTATTTACAGTGGTATTTAACTCTCTCTGGGATTTAAGCGATGTGACATCAAAACCTATTCGTAGTTTGACCTGAAAGACTGGCGCCTAAAATCGAGTTATTGTAACAGATATCTCTGAATACTGTTTATATAACTCTGTGGACAAGTAGGTGTAATTCTGTAGATTTATGTCTGCAGATGTAGCTCTGTAAATCAACGTAGGTAAGTCTGACTCTTTAGATTAATGTTTGTTGATGGAAGTCTGTGAATTAAGGTCTGTAGATGTAACACTGCAGATTAATGTCTACTGATGTAACTACTCCGCAGATTAATGATTGTATATGTCATTCTGTAAATTAATGTATGTAGATGTAACTCGGTGAATTAATGTATGAAGATGTAACTCTTTAGATTAATGTATGTAGGTGTAACTCTGTAGATTAATGTATGTAGATGTAACTCTGTAGATTAATGTATGTGGATGTAACTCTGTAAATTTATGTATGTAGATGTAACTCTTTAGATTAATGTATGTAGATGTAACTCTGTAAATTAATGTCTGTTGATGTAACTGTAGATTAATGTACGTAGATGTAACTCTTTAAATTAATGTATGTAGATGTAACTGTAGATTAATGTGTGTAGATGTAACTCTTAAGATTAATGTTTGCAGATGTACCTTTGTTGAAATATGTATGTAGCTGTAACTGTAGACTAATTCCTCCATATTAGCAGTGATAGAAGAGTTATCACTTACATGCAGTTCCTAGCAGCAAGATCTCTGTGAACGAATTTGTTTTCAGCTAAGTATGCCATACCCCTAGCGATATGAACACAAAATCTCACCAAATGAGAGATCATTAACTCCTGAAATATTAAAATAAAATCAAGTGCCAGTAAATGCATACTGGGGCAGGAATAAGGATTTTTGTGAAAATGGTAATATACGATATATCTCAGACTAGACAATAAAACTTGGCCAGAATACTTGCACGGAAACTTGTGATTGTATTCATGGAATCTGCTCTAATAGCCTTTTCGTTCAGTTTTGGATTGTATAGCTTGCATCTTCCCTTTCAATGTGCGCAAAACATTTCCATATTTTACTCCTTATCGAATAAATCTTTTAATCGGCCCTATTCCCTCCTATTTCCTTGATGCTGACCAGAAAAAAATAGCTGTGAGAAACTGTTTTCCGTCCATAGTATGAGTCAATGAGGCACCTAATCCCCCGGAAGTATTTTGAATAATTACCACTTTTGGGTTTCCGATGTATGTTTTCATATCGCCTAGGTCCATGTATTCAAGAAAAACATGCGGGATATTGTCTTTGATAACGACGCCGTACATCTTCACCACGTGCTCATGATTAAACCCCTTCATCACCAGAGCTTCGTCCAAAAACTCCGCCACCGCATCGCTGCTGCCACCTAGCGACACAATCAATACCTACATCACTGCTCGTCCCTTTCTTTATGGTTCAATATATTCACCAGGTTGTACAGTGTAAATATGGTACTTGAATGCCTCCTCTTGAGCTTTCATTAGTGACAGTTTTAATTTGTATTATATTTATGTAAAACCAAAATATACTTTACAATAAAAAATACAAAATCTATAACACTTTACATCTATAAATTATATACTAAAATATTTAACAAGAAAAATTGTTTCGATAAATCATAGGAAAATGCGCCATTATTTAAGTGAAGAATTTTCAATATTCTTTACAAAGCACGTGTAAAAAATAATACGACAACATCTACAGAGTCTTCGACAAAACTGGATGTTTTATACGAAACAATTTCTCACCACTTTGGACAGTTTTGATGGCCACTGAAACACTCCTTCCTCTGGTTTTGAATTTTCCCTTAAACACCTTCCCAAACTCTCCTAAAATAAAAACATCTGGAATGCATCTCGAAAAAATGCATCCTCGTCATCGGATACCTTTAGCTTCAGTACAATTGTTGTTATCGATAAACACACAGGAAAACAATAAAAAGTTAATGGAGCATATAGACAAATCGTTCAGTTTGTATTTTTATCTTAGCTTCAGTATGTATTGAAAATAGCAATTTTTTCACCTATACATGGATGTTCAGGGAAAACGCCATTTTTTTATAACACAATAGCCGTTCAACTTACCTTTTAGCCTTTACTCTGTCCCACTGTAATTTGCTTCTCAGGAATAATACAGTCCGTGGCCTAAGAAAGTACATTTTTGTCGAGCCTGGTGTAGGTTGTTCTTCTGGGTATATATATCATATACAAAAGTTATATTAATATAGATTATAGGTGAATGGAAACTAATACCCCATGTTAAAAATGTTATCTTTTCATGCATATGTGGCATATTTATCACCTTTAAATATCAAATATTCAAGTTCTGACTGACTCACTTGAGTTCTTGGCTAGAGCAGTAAGATATTCTTCAATGGTTTTTCGCGTCCAGGTTCTTCTTCTAGTTCTGGCGTCGTTTCCGTGAGCACCAGCAGCAGCAGCACCAGACGAGTACAGCTAGACCCATAACGAGGCTGCAGGCCAAGATGACGACCACCATCACCAACAACCGCTTGCCCCCCCCCCCCCCAAGCCCCCTCCACCCCCACCCCACTTCCCCTGAACCCAAAAGATGGGAAGGGGGAAAAAAGTCGGGAAGGGAAAAAAGGAGGGAAAGAAAGAAAAGAGGGGAAAGAGGGAAGAAGAGAAAGGACATGAAGAAGAAAAGGGGTAGAAAAAAGGAAAGAAAAGGAAAAGAAAAAGCAGAAAGGGAAGGAAGAAGAAAAAAGAAGTACAGAATCGGAAACCTCTTGAGTCTTGAGTCACCGGGTGAGAGGTGGTGTGATAAGTACAATCATTCAACAGGGGATGAATAAGTATTGTTTAAACCAAAGTTGCATGGCTGTTCACCTGGTATGTGTGTGTAACGAAAGTGCAGAAATATTCGAACCGTCACTGGATGTGTTAAGTTAATGATATCGCATGAATTCAGTATTTATTACCTGTTTCAACAAGTTATCTTATGACACCTTTCTGCTGACCACATTTTAAAACTGCATCTTACTTCAAATTACGTGAAGACTTTTGCCCATGACAGTAACAACCATATGAATTCTATATAAATATGATTTATTATATCAATATCAGCTTCATCACTCTTAGTGTTTGGCATAGGTTTTCCATTTCTTCCGATTCACCTCTGAAATATAATAATAATAATAATAATAATCGTATTTTTTAATCATCCTATACTTGCATGTAGATTGGTATACTGATCACCGCATTTTGGTCCTCATATATGAGTGGAAAAACGTGATGGTTTATTCACATATTCACGCGAATTTTATATACATGTTGGGTAAATAAATAAGCTTTATTTTCCTCTATGCATGATTAAATGTTCCTGTAAATATTATATTGGTTAATGTATGGGTGTGTTGCACGAAATGGAATACGCACCTCTGCGAACCCGGGCTCTGTAGAAGGCTGTAAATATGAAAAATAATTAGTTTAAAGTATGTTCTCTTTCATAAGAATTATTGTCTCTTGATCTTATACATATACAGAACTAAAATAGTCATTTAAAATATTCTGTCTCGTATCTATAGACATAAAGACGCATATAAACTTAAATACATCATCGCAGGATGCAGAGTGTCCACTGACATTATCATTCCGCGTAATATTCCAAGGATATGGACCCCTGCCCTTCCCCTACCCTTTTTCAACCGCCGCAACCTATTTCAAATCACTTTTAAGAACAAGATCTATCCCTTACCTTTTGCGGACATGAAAACCTTTTAAGGGTTTTTCTCATGTCTTCTTGGTCTGGACCCCGCCCCCTTAAAAAAATCCTGGAGCCGCCCCTGTGATCGTATGTTATATTCAGTCTGAGGGTTTTATCAGAAATAAACCTAGGGCTCAAACATGAACATCGACGTTATATGGTGTCGTGTTACCTTAAGTATCTGAGATAGCAGAAACGGATCTGGGATGGGGATGGGAGGTCCGGTCACCTCTTTTTTCTGACCTTTCAGCCTGCGGCCTGCCCTTCCCCCCTTTCCGAACTTGGGGCCCTTTTGTTTAAGGTTTTTCATTAGTCCTCCTGGTTTGGACCCCCCCCCCCCCCCCCCCTTTTCTAAATCCTAGATCCACCCCTGGAAAGTATCTGTGGAAAGTAAGATGTCGCCAATTTAGCGGAACGATCAACATTTTTTTCTGGTTATTATTAAACATTATAATAGCGAGGACATTTCTTTCAGTCATCGCTCTCTGCGCCTTTACTCTTGCAGAATAAACTGAGCGGATATAATCGCCACCGATTGCGTATTTTTCTAATGTTGCTTCATCGTAAACTATTCCCATAGCAGGTTCATTCTTGCATTAGTAAGTGTACTTTTTTTAATATTTCTTGATAATGCTCCTGAATCCGGAAACTAATCGATTCTTCACAGACCCATTCCTAATATACCCTGATAATATCATGAGAATCCAGTCATGACTGCATGGTTGTTTAATTCAGGATATACCCAGTACAAAAAAAAATAATGATCTCAATGCTCAAGTTGGAAAGTGTAGGAGAAGAGTAACAGTCTATTTTATATAGCACAAGGGCGCCCCCTAGTAGCAGATGTCATGCAAGCGGCCATGTATGATCAAACGACAGGCTGTTTCTGAGCATTCAGGTGGTTTCAGACCCTCAAATATAAAAGTTAGAACATTTTAGCCAACTGATTTTATGTACACCTGCTGTGGATATACTAGTCCCCGAGCCAGAACAGTTTTGACTACCAAACTGGAGGACTAAATGCCATTATGTTTTTCAGTTACTACGGTATCTGAACTGTATGAAAACATGCGATGGACGTGCAGCATGCCCAGCTAAATGTCTTTTTGGCGGCCATCTTTAAATTATGTACATTTTTTTTAATACAATATAATTTTTGTTACTTATTTGGTTCGTGATCGGTCTGGTCCACATTATGTTTACCAAGAGCTATTAAAATGACGAAACATTAACTTTCTACATATACCGAAACAATTTTTTATGAATAATATGAGGTAAATATTGAAAGATTGATCAATTTTGTATTAAAAATTAAAAAAACGCCAGTATGAATGTATTTTACAAAATAAACATTTACTTCAAATGTTTTGAATGCCTAACATATCTGTATGCAAAATAACACTGATACGGCATATTTTCAGCGAAATTACTAGTTTTCAGGCTTTTAAAGTGATACTGGGTGGTAATAAGATTAAAATCACCTAATATTGCCCATCAGCAATAACGTTATTGTAGTTTGAATTAATCATTACAGATGTCAAGAAGTGAGCTTTTATCACCCTCTATTATTAAAATATTGAAAAATCTAGCAAAGTATATCCTCCAATTATACGAGAATCAGGATTTAATTAAAAAAATCCCAAGTCCTACAGTCATAATGCGAACCTGTGCAGTGGTATATACATTAGGCATAATGCTTTCATGATAACATGCTTGACCATTATAGGGAAGGGATTGATTCATTTTCAGTATATTTATATTTATTATAATATAGTTTTCAGATGGTTTGATGTATAAAATCACTTGACGGACGTTTCAAATTCAAGGCCAAATGTATTTTTGTGCCTGTTATACACTATGGCAGCTTTGTTTTTTTTCCCGTTCTTTAACATAATAGATATTTGGATTTAGAAACGATTTTGTCTGAAATAAAAATTAACTGATATAGCAAATGTTTAGTATATTGTTACACTTTTGTTTAGCCCATATCCTGGTTAACATATAAGCTTTAATATAATAATGTTATTGGATAAAAGAAAAATCAATAGATAATTTTGAACATTGGTACTTTATGCATATTCTCTCTCTCTCTCTCTCTCTCTCTCTCTCTCTCTCTCTCATTTTATATTATATTTATATCTATTTTATTTTACTACCTTTTTATACTGCCCCCTTTGGATCTCTTTGAAACGGCCCCCTGCTGAAATAGAAACTCCCCTCATAGTCCAGTAAAACAGGCTTTCATTTTGGAACAAATTTTGACAAATTATTTTGCTACCATGCATTCCTCTAAGGTACCCAGGCTGATATAAAAAAAGTCAAAAGGAATCCCAGGAAAGAAAAATAAAGATAATTTCATTTACCATAATGCCATAAAAAAGCCACATTTAAATTTTCATGGACAGACGTATTATAATAAAGAATGCTGTACTTTAATTAAAAAGCATAGTTCATTCACTTGAAAAGGCAAGGGATGTGAACACTTTCCCTCCAAACATTTAGATATATAAAAAGATTTCGACTCTTTAAACCCAGTTTTTTTTATATTATATTAATTTACTATTATTTTTCTATAACATTATTTGTATGTTAATTTTTAGCTTTATGTTAAAGCCAAACATTTAAATATATTAAAATTTTTCGACTTTTAAAACCCATTTTTTTATATTATGTTCATTTACAATTAGGTCTTTCCGCCATTTATAACAGTACAATGGTAAACCTCTTTATGGATAAATGAACAAAAATAATTGGAATATACATTTCATTACTATATATAACAGAAAAAATGTAACGTGCAAAAATATATTTGAATGTTAATTTTTATATTTATTTTAAAGCCTGGACAATAACAGAATGAAAAGATTACTGAATGACGGACTCACTGAGAGAATGAATTAATATGTAAGAAAAACTGTCACAAAGACTAGATGGTTTTTACAAAACGTACATAATGAACCACTCTTATTGATGAATGAATGGAAACATGCATGGACTTTTAACCGCAAAGACTATGTTATGTAGGCGTATTTATTTATTCAGTTTATTATTTTTGCAAGTGTGTTTTGCCTAAAATTGTTAGACATTTTCTAAGTATATTTACCCAAATTCTAGAATAAGCACACAAAAGGGTTAAACGTATGGTTTCGACTAAAACGGAAATCAAAGAGAAATGTTTTCAAACAATTAATTATGTCCTCATAAAATTTTAGAGGCAAATCAATCCCGTATTTTCTAAATGATTTTAACATCTCAGTTCTGAAGTACTTTGACAGAAGAAATTCTTAACGGATTGGTCAGCAATCCGGAACGTCTCTGGGCTTTCTGATCCGGCAATTGTCTGGTTACTAAATACCAGCGCCGCAGTTTAATGTTTGATTTAACATAGACGTGTCACTGATAAATATAATCTCTTATACCTATAAATCTATCACAGTTTTAAAAAAAAAGTTGACAAAAAATTGGTCTTAGACAACGTATAATATATGTATATGACATATAATAAGATTTATTTTCACATAATAATGATTAGCTATAGTGACCAGCTACTTAAAGAAAAGAAGATGACCCAGTTTAAAATGTTTTCCCACCTATTATAGACGTGCCTATTTTAACGAATCGATCTTTCTTTTACTGGGGAGTGAATGAAATATATTCACATGCGTGATTCGCGTAAAAAGTAATCTGATATAGAACCTTTAAAATTTTGGTGACCCAGCATTGATTTCATGCCATGTTTCAACATCTTTTTATCACAAAGCCCATGCGTTCTTATTAGTGTGAAAATCAAAAGTCAGTTGAGCTAAACAAAATAAACACCTTAATTATCAAACACCGAATTTGTAATGTTTATTTTACTTTTCAATTTATGTGGTTTATTGTATGATTATTAACTAAATCACAATTAACGAAATCATAAAGCATAATATCGTAATGTTTAACCCAAGCTATTGTTAATTTAATATGCAATAAATAATTTCAATTGCACACAACGTCAGAGAAACTCTACAGGAACTTTTTACTGACAATATTGAATAATTCTATTTCTTTATTTGTTAAGTATTTGGTTTATGCGTGTGATGTTGTTTTAATTCTAATTACAGAGACTGTAAAATATGTGAAGTCTCGGAAAATGTTATGGTACATGCTTGTGTACAAGACAACATATTTTCTCTGGAGATATTTCTGACCGAATGCTTGCAGCCATACTGAATGCTCCAAAAAGCTGCTCGCGTGTGTAATATTTGTTTTCAAGATATTAAGTTACTTGTTGAATATCCTGGATTCCATCATAGGATATCTGTCTTTATGTTTCTTTCAGGTCTTATCATGTCCCCTGCTTAGCATGTCCCCTTGCATGGGGTATTTGTGTGTAGGTGTGGCCAAAAGCAAGTCTTTAACTGGAAGTCCGTAGAGTTCATCACACATTCCTGTGTACTTTTAGAGCGGTTAGGGATCACTGAAATGTTTTATTATATGATTTATGTGTTAGTGTGGTAGTCGACAAATTTGCATATTCATCTGCCTAGAAGGGGCTGCAAGGGACACCCCATCTCCCACCCCGTTAAATTCTCAGGAACAGCAATAGAAGTATCCCAAAATTTTATGCCAAAATCATAACATGTCAAATGTTGAAAGATTGAGTTTTTTTGTGGCACCGACTTCATTGACCTCGTTTTACGGGCAAACAACTTTTAATTTTATCCCTTTTCAGCTTCTGCATCAAAATCTGTAATGATGAAACTGCAGGCCGAATGATATAATTTTTCACAAGAATTATCCTTGGGTAGGGTTGTCACAGTTATATAAGAATACACCGAGTACATTGATCAAGGAAAGTTGACGTTGGTCTGTATCAAACTAAGTATCAAACTGAGGGCTGCAATAATCTTTTTATGCAAACCTGTTGTTTCAAATTCCGTAAAATATGCACCAAAACGATTCTTATATGTCCTTCTTTGATCAGAGATTACTTAAATGATTTTGGCTGAATTATTTAACCGTTTTAAATTAAGGGACATTTAAATAATTTAGTAAACAAAGCTAGTACATTTGTTGTAGTAACAGACTGAGCTCTCTTGGAATAAAGCACAGGTCTACTGGCAACATAGAAGTTATTGGTCCATGTCTAACTTATGTGTAAGATAAATGCACGAAAAAAAATCTGTCTATTCTGGTTTTACTTTTAATAGACTAAACATTTTTGGTAAAAAATTTGATGAATATGTCAGCAAGAAAAAATCATTTTACCAGTTTGTGTAATCATTTTTAACAACAGGCCAAGATTTTGTCTGTATCTATAAACAGCTTGGCAGAATGCCAACTAATTCAAAGTTGGCGACAGGCGAAGATCATGTCTGATTCTATAAACAGCTTGACAGACTGCCAACTAATTCAGAGTTGCGACAGGCCAAGATTTTGTCTCCATCTATTTTTATCTTTAGCAGAACGCCACCTGTTTCAGATTAGGCAACAGGTTTAAAGTACAGTCAGTGCAGCCCGGTAAAGGTCAGTAGCTACATCTGGCACTTAGCCACAACTAAGGGGCAACCGCCTTCCTCAGTTGAACTTTATCAGCGCCGTTGACCAAACACAAGAACAAATCTTATGGCTTGTTTTACGTTTCATTGGGCTATAATTGATTTGTCCCACATGCCCCACCTCCTTGGTCGAAGGTCACGCGTGTCACTTCTCTTGCATGGTCACTTTTCCTGACCCTGTTATGCAAGCAGATTTGAACATGCAGTTCGAACAAAGGAAAATACGCCGCATGTTGGACAAATAATATTTGTAGTATAATGTTCGATTCTTAAAAGCGAATACGTTATTTAATTAGAAGTATACCAGTCCGAATTGTGTCAATATTAAATCAAGGTTGCTATCAGAAACGACACCAAACTTGCGACATCTTGTTCATGAATGCGTGACTTATGTTGTAAACAAACACAAACACACACACGAACGGGAAAGAACGCATACCCTACTGACAGCGGCAAATTAAATTCGAAAATATTTTGTAGACAAATGTCGTGTCACCTCGTCTGTATACGTAACCTCAATTCATCAACTCTCCTGGGATTTCGACTTCAGTTACACCTCATTTTCTATTAAATAAATCCAGTATATCCGTGTATTTAATGACATAGACAGGGGCGGATTTAGAGGCAATCCCTACCCCTTCCATCTAAAATGTGTAAGATTTAAAAGTGCACGTCTAATACCCCAGAAAACATTATCATAATGCTGCCCAAGACTGTATCATTGTACGGTTATAGCTACAATTATATAGGGATCTACTGGGCAACCCCCCCCCCCCCCCCCCCTTCCCACCCTCGGTTTTTCGGCCTAAACGTAATAAAGAAACCACCAACCGCCATAAACCAATTCTCAACTTCCCCTGAACCTGTGTTCATCCTTATAAAATGTTTTGGTACTCACCATCAACCAAAATATCAAGCAGCGTCTCTCGATACTGGAAATAGTCTGGTATCAAACCTGGAAGTCTTTTATCAGCAGCTTCAATCAAGTCGTCAGGCTCTGTTCGATATAAAGTGGAACGCTTAAGCTGCTATATGACATGAACTTAAAGTATAATACATGAAATTTTCGTGTACTGAACTGTTTAAGTAAGATGCTGCTTTGCTTTTTAAGTGCTGGGTTGTAACTTTCCTTTCACTGATTATCAAATACCCGTGCTACGCACGGTTTGGGACGAACGAAACAATCCGTACGTTGGTAACGGAAATCCACCTGAAATCGGGAGATACGGAAATCACACAAATCGCTATACGCTATTAATATATAGATACATTATATGTAGGGTGATATGCATAAACATCGTATTGAAGCCAAGAGATCGGACGGAGATGAATTTCGGAGAAGTTGATATGATAAATGAAATAACTTTTATACAAAAATATATTATGTTGAACATCGCTATTTAAAGGTGTCCTCCGAATTTTCTAGCGACAAAATCGCACCGTGTAAAAAATTGGTGACATATTCCAAGGTTTATTTGCATCCGATCATCGCATCCGTTCATCGCATCCGTGTAAAAATTTTGGACACTATATTTTCAATTACACATGACACATACTTCCGGCAACGATTATCAGCTGCGATCAACGCATGCAAGCGTTTATCGCAGACCTCGAGTCCTGCTCTACTTTTGCGATGAACGCATTCGTTAAACGCACAGGGGATTCCACTTCATGACGTGAAATCGGGGAAGCCCACACTTCCATTACCAAAATATGAGTATTAAAGTTCATAGGGGAATAACTGTAGGGAAGCATCATGTCTATAACACTCACTATGCATCTTACTATATATGTAACACTGAAAGATTGCAACAATGAATTTGATGCAATAAAAGTGACATTTAAAGTGGAAGCAAAATAAAGCGTTAAGCACGGGTGCCAGGACAATTATTTTTGTGTGCATGTGTGTATGTGGCGGGGGGGGGGGGGTCCTATCCCACATTAATTTAATTAAAACATAATTATTTGTCATATTTTACTGAAATATCATTTAGGTTTACAGGCATAAATCTTGATTTGGAAGGACAAAACTACTTATCGTCATCTGTTTGACGCTTGTATGTGACATGTGTTGCCTCATGGTTGCCGTCCTTTGATCGCACACGAAAGACGGGTGCGACAAACCAAATGCGATAAACACTGGTTTGTGTGACCATGGGACACGATTTTAGTCGCATGCGACTCGCTCATTTGTCAAACGCCCTGGACGTGGTACATGTGCATTCAAGCATATCAGGTCATGGACGGGGGGGGGGGGGGGGGTCGCAGGTAGAAGCCCTCTTCGTGCGATATCCCCTCTTTCAAAGATCTCCCTTTTGAGAAGGGGATTATTTCGGGCCGGTGACCGCGAAATGTACAAATAACCCAGATAAGGCCCCGAATAAAACTCTGTTTGGCCATCACACACTGTATTGCCATTGTCTTACGGGACCCGAAGACACAAAGAAAAGAGGCGCCCGCGGGGGAGCAAATATTAAAATTATTAATTATGCACGTAATACGCAAATATTGCAAATAAAACTGGGTGGAATCTCTTCGGTCACAACCGGAGCATATGTTTGTCGAAAATTACGGCAATCCGTACGGTGGTATCAGAGGAGATACGGAAAATTACAAAAATCGCCTTACATAATTAATTTATAGATACCAGTATATGGGTTTATATATAACTAAAATAACATAGTTTGTCATTCATTTTTTTTATTTCGTCTTAGAAAGGTAACATTCAAATATATTTTCCCTGCGACTCACAATATAGTAGTTAATTACTGAAAACAGACTTTGACGCACCTTCATTGAATTCATTTTTTATGTAAATTCAATATCGCACACGAATGTATGTCTGCACTATTACCTAATATATATTGATTATTTAATTTGAGGATCAAAGTAACTGTAATATTTTATTTATTTATTTGAAAAGTACAACTTCTGTTCAACAATTTGTCCAGTGCACGATATAACTTGAGTTATTACATTTACGTTATCAACTTGACAAGTTCTTTGACAATTCAACCTGTGTCGCATATTAGTTATATAACTATAACTATGGCTAACATAAAACATTAATTTTCTACTTGAAAAAAAAGGCAACTTGATTTCTATTAATATTCTGGCTTTACTTGACTTCTTGGCGTTTATTTAAATGCCGAGCCATGGTATTGAATAACAATACTAATGCAGAGCCCAGACTTACAAGCAGCAGCTCTATGAACAGAGTAAATTACATTAATCACTTACCGTAGAGGTCATACATTCCGACATGCTGATTTCGGGGAGCGATGCTGTCATCGGCCATCAGGTTTATCCAGAAGTCGTAGCGTGACACCTGATCGGCCGTCTCCCCTTCAATTGATGATGGGTTCATAAAAGCAGACAGACGGGCAAACTGCCTGCTCTGTTCATTGTACTCCGGCCATGACACCGGAAATGGGCGGCCAACATTTGGATCCCTGCAAACGATGTTTAAAAAAAAAGGTCATCATACTTTTATATATAAGAAAACAGTAGAACATTTCTGTATAATGTTGGTAGGTGTCACTAAAACTATTATGTATGTTCTGCTATATTTCTGTTTACAACTGCTCTAAGGTCTTCAATGCATTTTATCTTTAACAGGGCATTATTAAGTGTTCTTTATCCTAAAATGTATGGCATTATTATTCATCACTTGTTTACTTGTGAGTTTTTTATTAATGAACACAGATTGGGATTATCATGGTTCAGTATAAGTGTGTAAATTATACATTATGGATAATATGATTCTAAGGGTCGGAAGCCAGTAGGCTTGAAAAAAAACTCATTGTAATAGAAAATAACCTCATTCGAGTAATATATTATTCGTGAAGGACTACTGTATGTGATAATTCGTTCTCTTTTATGCAGATTCTTTTTCTCTGCATCTGAAACCACTGCATCTCACCCGTTATACGCCATGTTGTGGCAAATTGTCTGGAGAGTGTCGCGCATGCGCAGATCGACCGGGCTGTATTCTCCATTCAGTTCCGTCTGCCGAAGTCCACGTAGGAAAGTTGTTCCGATCCAAGAGAACACGTCATCAGTGTGAGAACCGTTCACCCAGTCGGGGTACATCTGGAAACTCTGCCGGTACCGGAAGTTGTAGGAATAGGTATTCCCTAGTCCACCAAGAGAGCTTAAAACATGTTTAAAAAAAAAAACCTTTCATTCACATGTACACGATATAACTAATTTAAACGTACATGTAATTTGAGTTTTAACAGGTAAAATAATACGGTTGGCGGGTTCACATGGCGCTATTTCTTCCACGATTCTACTTTACGGTATGCTGCATTTGATGCAACAATCGTTAACAGACGCAGGAAACAGTGATGTAAGACCACCCCCTACACAATATGGTTTCCAAAGACTCCATGCAACCGAAGTGTACTCTTATACAACAGATGTGACTGTCTGCGACTGCCAACGGTATTTTCACCACCACTCCTTATACGATGTCTCCTCCTTATCAGTGGCGGATCCTGGAGGGGGGGGGGGTCAAGGGGGTACTGACCCCCCCCCCCCCCTTCTCTACCGAAAAAAAAAAACTTTTTTAGGCTGTCAAACCAAATTTTGCGACTCTGATCCCTCTTCCCGGACCAGAGGACCATTTTAAGGTTTTCTTTCAGTCTTCCAGGGCGTAACCCTCCCCTTTCCAAAACCCTGGATCCACCCCTGCTTACGCAGTCCCTTACCCTTTATTTACCTAACCATGTACAGCTAGCTTAAACAGGTTTGTTCGGTGTCACCGCCAGGCGGCGGCTGGGAAAGAGCCAAGAGTGTAAACATGCAAAAGAGATCGGGTTTGACATGATTCTATCTCTTTGTTAATTTCACAATGCGATATATCATTGGTATAACTATATTTATTGGACATGTGAGAGTGGCCTGATGCAGCGTATAATCACTGTATAGGAAGTGAACATACTGTTTATACTCTTGTCTACGATTTTTAATGACAACCCATGGTGCACCAACAGTTTGAACGAGCCCAACATCCTTGAATTTAGTAGTATTTCCTGCGATTTCATACACTGCGATTTGCTACGAAAAAAATCTTACCATGGATGCTAACTCACGCAACGATTTCCTACAATATGTCACACCAAGTCGCAAAACATATGGAAAACAGGGTCGTTTTAGGCAAGCTTTATAGGTAAAGGTAAAAGTTCACGTAAAGCACATGAAAAAAACACGGTTCACTTTATGCCAATCTTTAATTTTATAAGTAAAATATTATACTATATATAGGTAAAGCTATAAGATGTTATATTCTTAGATCATCTCATTACCTATTACATGAATATAGGATTGTAGTATTAACCTGTACTAAGATCATATTTCTTACAATCCTTGCACACTTTTCCATTGATAGTATCAAAGGTTAACGAATTGCAGGTCATAGATTACATGAATATGGGTAATTATTCTAGACTATCCGGACCTTTCACTATATTGCAAAGAAGGCAGCTAGAACTGTGATACGATTACTAAGAAAAGTTTGCCAGGTCACATGTTTTGTGCAAAGTATTTTGTAAAAAGTAAAGTATAAAATGAGGATGTTTCAGCTACATTTTGGCATTGTTTCTCTTTCCAATCCTTTACCAGTTCTTAAAAGAAATACAGAAATATGTTTCAAGAAGGACAGGTTTACTTTAAGTGCCGTTTAGGACTGCCTTCTGTGACAAATACAAAAATATTTTTCAAGAAGGACAGGTTTACTTTAAGTGCCGTTTAGGACTGACTTCTGTGACATGGTTTGTTCTTCAGGAATGTCATACCTTGAATGCAAAGATGTCTCCAGGAAAGCAGGAGATGCGAAGGTAAGGTCTGTATGCGCCTGAGTAGCCGCCATAGCCCTGGTAACTAGGTCGTCACTCTCCAAATCGGGATAACGTTCCTTTACTAGATCCAGAGTATCATTAACAAAATCTCTGGAAATAAAATTAGCGAGATATCCACGAAAGAAGTCGTCCACTTCCTCTTTCGTCTCTGCATTCCCGTAATCGGTATTATTAAACCCGAAAAAGTTCAGCAAAACGAAACCAGCGGAGTCATGATATGTAGTACCTGCGATGATGTCATATACCTTCGGAATACCTTCTGCGAAGCTGTCGGCGGGATGCTGGTGAACAAATAATCCATCGATGACTGGGTTCCAGCGAGGTGACAGGCCCTCAAGTACTGGTGCAGTCAGAGCACCAGCATCTAAGTCCTCTGCGTCTTCTTCCCGCAGACAGGCCACCATCGCAGTCGTATTGTCAGTAGGGCAACCAAGCCAGTCGGCCAGTATTTCCGCCATCTGCCGAGCTCTCTTATTGGTACCGACGAGGCCAGTTGCACCTCCACTCATGTAAATACCACGTTTAAAGAGGTCACGTGTTTGCAAAGACGCCAGGGTGTGACTCACCATCGCCCCGCCAGCTGATTGGCCAAATATGGTAACGCGGTTGGCATCTCCTCCGAAAGCTGCAATGTTTTCTTTAACCCAAGTCAAGGCAGCTCTGCCGTCCCAAAGCCCATAGTTCCCAGGAAGGTTATCATCCTCTGTACTTATCCAGCCGATACTGCTGAGGCGATAGTTGAACGTCACCACGATGACGTCAGCATTATGACCAAGTTCATACCCTGGGTACTGGGCTCCTGTTCCAAGTATGAATGCTCCACCGTAGAAATAAACCATCACAGGTCGTTCAGGCCTGAAAAAAACACAAGGTGCACTATCAATCCATGTATTTCAAATTCAGTTTGTAAATGTTAATGACCTGTATATATATTGCATGTTATTGGAATTCCTCAGTATGAACTAGGTGACGGTAGGTGAAAATGGGAAACGCCACACAGCCCGGTATTGATCACAAACATTTGGATGTATGGTGAAGGTATATCTAGTCGGCCTTTAATCTCCACTCACGTATAAAAATCAGACAAAACACGCCATGTTATACTGATGAGCTACGCCAAGCGAAAGCAGACCGTAGACGCGCCGACAGGGTATGTAAACCGTAGGGCGAAAATACTCCAGTACGTCTTTGTCCCTATTAGTATATGCTTATCCGGGATTCGAATTACCCTAACACTTCGGTCATGAAATACTACAGTCAGTGTTTGTAACTTTTGATATATGCTATATAAGGAATACGGATAACCCTAACTCTTCGGGCATGAAATACTCCGGAAAGTGTTTGTCACCGTTAATATATGCTGTATCCGGGGAACGGGTTACCCTTACCCTTCAGGCATTAAAAATACTCCAGTGTTTTTTTAACTATTAATATATGCTATATCCGGGATACAGGTTACCCTAATGTTTCAAGAAATCATGAAGAGACACATCGATAGAACCGACAACAGCGATGTTATCATGAGAGAGAAGTGAACAGCAAATGCAGCTCTGTGACTATATATTATGAATATAATGATATAGAATTTCTGCGAGATATAAATAATTCTAGAATATTGCATCAATAGTTGAAATCAGGACATTGGAATGAAATCTGGACAGTTATGATCCCAGGAACGATGAAGGTTCATAGGAATTAGAAATAATGCAGATCACAAAATATAAATTATTGGAAAAAGTCCATGTTTTACAGACAAAGCTTGTGAACAACCCCTAAATAAATATGCAATATTGTGTATGAACAGAAGATGCAGATTTTCTAAGAGAAGGGCGACAAAGGTTTGGAACAAGTGTTCATCAAAATTAAATGTTAATATATCACATGTGGTTATTTGAAAAAAAAAAATCAATGAAATGAAGCATATATTATACCAGAATTATGACTATGATTAGTCAGTAGCAAGCACTTGCTATCTCGCCGTGCACATTACGCTGTGCGGTCGCTAGTTAATATGGCCCGTAACAACTGTTACTGCACAGGTCAATGTGTTACTCTGCGACTATTAATTGCTTACACGCCTATTGCAAAGCTTGTATGCTACTTTGCGACAGTTAATTGATACCGCGAAAATTGCTTTAAGTGGTCTTGTCCGAGCGTCCTCTGGCAGGAAAGACTTGCACTACGTCTATAAAAGCAAATTTTGCGATCGCAAAGAGATAGTCCCCATTGATGGCAGGTGACAGCAAGTTGCTACCACGCAGGTCTGTTTGCTGCCGCGCACATTGCACATATGAGCCGGTCTGTGCATAGCCCCCAATGGGTAGCAATGACAGCCATTTGGTACCGAGCAGGTCTGATTTGCTACCGCGCACTTTGCGCTCAATAGCCGTTGAGCGAATAATAGTAGCAAGATGAGTGGATGCTTAGTGCGCGTTGTGCCGGGCTATGCGCAGTGGTAGCAAAGAATCCCATAGATTAGTCTGAAAAACCGACAGTTCCCCGCATATATGCAGGGTAAGGAGAAGAATAAACTATACAAAGGCCAGTCTGAGATCATTTAAATCAATTATTAAAAAGCTCTACAAAACTAGAAACAAAACTAGTATTCTAGTCAATTAGAAAAGTGCAAGATAACCAAAAAATGGTTGTTTCAGCTGACTAAGTCAATGACGGGAGAAAAAGGCGAAAGTGTCCAATATCTCGCCCATTGATGACTGATCTGACTGGCTCAGTGAATATTTAATTAACTGCAGGGAAATGGGAGGAGCCATCGATCAGGATATTATGAGATTTGACTAATTATCTGAAGGCTGTTATCCATTAGTTGCGAAGGGTAATTTTACATACTTCTAACGAGTAGTTTAGATGCTCTTCTTATATGATTGTTGAAAAAAAGTCTATCGATGTATAAATACCTATCATTATCTTGTGAATATGTCATTCTTAGATTTCGCTGTTCTGGGCTGTTTTAAACGGCCCTACTTTTAATTGATAAAAAGGCCAGAATGGACAAAGATACTGCCGGAATTGACAAAGATACTGTCAAAAACAACCGGCTTGTCGCTTTAAAATAAACTTGTACCTGCCAAAATATTGCCTAAAAACCGTTGCTTACTCCTGTAAACGAGTCTTAAAAACAGTGAACCGGGCGCGATCGCAGGTGTCAACATAAACACCGTGCCACAACACGTGCCAATCAGCAGTTGCCCTGACTGACTTGGCTAAAAAATGTAATACATGTTCCCACTGGTTGAAACACCGCGTGTTGCTCTCTTAATCGTACCTCCCATTAACGCGGTCTTGTTATGATAAACAGACTGTGTTTACCAACACGCAGTGCTATAAGAGTTTGTTAAACAATCGTATGCAAGGAAATGAGACTATGCGCTGGAATGGCTTTGCTTGGAAACTGTTGTAAAGAGCAAAACTGAATTAATAGTGTGAAAGAATAGGTATAATATTACCCAGATAATGTCCGATTAAGATGACTTAATTCATAATTCAATGATAGATGTGAGTGTGTGAAAAAATAAAGCGGCATTTAACATCTGCAGATAAACTTCATAATTTTGGTGTGCCACAAAGATCGGCCCTTTGCCTGATAATCAATTGTATGATTACCAGTGGATGAAAGTCAAATAGCACAAGATTAATTAACACTGATACGCTGACGACACGTATATTTGTATAAAACATGCAAAATTGCCCGGATCAGGGTCCTTTAAGGACAGAATGGAATTTCACTGAAATTTCTAACGTGTTGCGAATTGTTTTTAAAAATAAGAACAGAGAGAGAAACACATTAAGGACCAAATGAAGAGGGAGAAACATAACTTCCATCTAACTTCGCTGAAAGAAGCGTAGGTCAATTGAATGCATATACATTGTACCTTTCTTCGACCCCACCGGGCACCCATATGTTCAGGTAGAGGCAGTCTTCACTTGTTACGTTGGATATATCAGTGTAGAATGCGGCTACAACATGCACGCAGTGAGCAGAAAATTCAGTCGCGTTCCGGACCCCCTCCCACGGAGAGGCAGGCTCCGGTATCTGCCATCGTAACGGACCAACTGGAGGGGCGGCGAAGGGGATACCCAGGTACTCGTCGTAAGTATTCCCTTGGAATCATTAACAAAGAGAAAAAATTGCAAGTAAGACTGTTAGAATACATACAAAACATTACCAGAGAACAAAAGATTCATAACTTATTCCTCCGAATATATTTTACAAAAAAAAATCGTTAATCAATATTTCCTATGTTCCTGTACAATGTCATGCTTCTGTAACACGGATTCACATACTCACTTTCTTGACAAATGCTGGCCGTAATAGGAATGGATAGAGCGGTCTCCCCGTTGATAAAGCAATCGTTCTGTGTCAAATTGGTGTATAATCGTTTGAACTAAAATATAGTTGAATAAACTAGATAATCTCCAAAATTTTATGAATTGTTCCTAATTCTAACCAACCATGCAGAGAGTTCATCAAATTCCGTTCATAACAGATTGAATAATGTTAATAACAGACAAACCGACCAACCCAGGGGAAAACATATATAAATTTCTGGATGAGGTGTAATAAAGGTCTTGATAAATTACCAGATTCATCTTGCTTCCTGTTACCGACTACCTGACCCAGCCTTGTAGTAACCACGGGACTGGCCGTTAGGGCAGAGCAGTCCTGGAAGAAGAGAACGGCCTGCGTTATGATCAACAGGGGCAGCATGTTGTTCATGGTCCTTAGCACTTTATTCTGACATATAACCAGTTGGCATTAGTATCTTTGGAACCTTATCTCCAGCCCAGCACATGTTGCCATGATAACTTTCCCACACAAATTCGTGCACGTGGATTCCCGTAGACTAGGTGTCCTCTTTTTTATATAAAACCCTGATGAAGATATACAAGCAAAAGTTTTTTACAGCAATACAGGATTTCTCTCTCTCTCTCTCTCTCTCAATGTGTGTGTGCAGAAAGGGATCTTGGGGGGGGGGGGGGATCCAGGGGGTCCGGACACCCCCCCTCTTTTCATCAGAAACCATGTTTTTTAAGGGCTTCAGACAAAATTTTGCCGCCTGGACCCCCCCCCCCCCCTTTTTCAGACCTGAGGACCTTTTTTTAGGGTTTCCATTTGTCCTCATGGGTTGGACCCCCCCTCTTTTCCTAAATCCTGGATCCGCCCCTGGTGTGTATATATATAAACGTGTCCTTTAAAAAAACAGACAGATGGATAGATGTGATTATGTATAATATAAATTGGAATATGACCCATAAAAACAAACATCAACAATACAAAAAACTGACATTAGGAACTGCGGATAATAGGCCCATTTCTTCTATTTAATCCAACTGACATTATCTCATAAACATTTAAACAGAAACACTTAGATTTGTAGGAAAATTTCATGAATGTATTAATTGGAAAATTTAAATAATCCATTAAATATCACCGATATTTACCTTCCTGAATAGATGGCGTTAGGTTTTCCTTATTCCCATGTCTTTGATTTAGGCTCTAAAGCCATACTGGCCTTGAACTTTATGGGAACAGTGCGCCTAACTTGCACGTGCAGATTATAGTGATTGTTGATAAAGTGACTGTGTTTACACGGTACGTCTTCGCAGCAAAACAAATTTTCCTTTTCACAGATTATAGTGCACATATCGGACGGTCCCTGGCTGCTCGAATCTTGTAAAGAGGGAATAGGTTTGGACACCAGGCAAAATTACGGAAGTAAAAAGTCCTTCTTTGATGATTAACTGTTAATTGAGTTTGAGGGACAGACGTTGAACTTAAGGGCAAAGGTTACTTTGGCAATACCTGAATAACGTCATATTTCAATTGCCACGTGCATTCTTATTATTGTGAAAAAAAACATGAAAGATGAAAAACATTAAAGACCTACTGGCTTTTGGAATAAAATGACTTGGCCTGAGAGTTATGACATCAGTTATATTTTAAAGGCCTAAATGCCTGTCAATTCAAACAAGTGGCATGAATTCAAAACTTATAAACTGGTGTTTTATTTGTACTAAATACATTTTTTTAATCCTTATACTTGGTCGAGCAGTGATATATACATTTCAAAGCAGTAATTTTAAGAGAACTTTGAAAACTTAAGTCATTGTCAAACACGGCCAGGACAGCAGACGAGACCATTACACATTGCTGATTAATGGGAGCACGGGTTTCAATATTTTTTTTGTCACGGCAAGTAGCAAAAGAATACGTTACGTTTTGCCCTAAATTATGAAGATATACAGTCGAACCTCTATTATGTGGGCACTCTTTGGACTGGGCCAAACTGCCAAATTTATAGAGAGGCCCACTATATGGAGGTTGTAGCTGCCACATTCAGTGCTGCCACCTACTTTGAAATATAACTATAGAAGCTCCTGTTTAAAGAGTTTAAACTGAACGCATAAATTTTCTCTCCCCTACCCCCCCCCTTCCATCTTTTTATACATGAGTGTTAAATGTCCTTGTATATATATATATATATATATATATATATATATATATATATTTATTATATATCGATAGACATAACCTACAAGCATTGATCCTGCTATCCTTCGATATACCATACTGTTCTACCAACTTTCTAAAAGACAAGCCACGATCAAAGTCTTTAAACAGGTACATTTGCTAAACGTTTATGTTATGCTTTGCTAAACCTTTATATTTCAGTTTGGGGTTAACATTTTATAAGTGGACAGTAACAGTGAATATCACACAGAATGCATGCGAATGACCAGCGCTTGGTGTTTATCATTCTGTTCATCTTGCTGAGTTAACATTGCACTGGGCCAAGGGAAATTATCTCAGAGCACCAAGTAATTGGGTGAATGAGCAGGGGTTCCAGTCATAGTATTACATATAACAGTAGTGGTGGGCCGATCATCGAGTTTTTTCGAAAGTCAGTCGGTTTGCTGTCACTTTCAAGCGCTCGATTACCAAAGGCAACTATCGATTTCATCATAATAATGATTGTCTTCTTTCCAGAATGCCTTTATGTTATAGGCAAATATTATTCTTCCATTTTTTTACCACATTCCGCGCTTCATATAATGAGTCTGTGTTCCCAAATAACTTCCGTAATAACTTGAGTATGACACAGTAGGTGCGAGAACGGAGTACTTACTAAAATTGCAGGGAGCTGCAGAATTAGCGGAGAGTTTTTTAACAAGATGTACATTGCAAAATATGGGCGGGATGGCGTTAAAATGCCCCATAAATTCTCCAGGTCTATGCCAATTTTACGAGATTCTCTTTGAAATAATCGATGCCAGGTGCCGCTATTTAGGCCGTCCTTGGAAATTTCTTTGTTGGGGCAAACCCTGCCAGTCAAGTATTTGATTTCGGCTGGAATTTTTTTTTTTTGACAAGTCTGCATTTTTTTTGTATGATCTGCCCCAAACGCACCTGGGCCCGTAAAATCTGCCATCATGTGCTAGAAAAACAGCCCCTCTAAAGGCCTAATATTCTTAGATGCTGTTAATTAGCATGATGAATGATATAACCCGACGTTGCCGATTGTTTAATTTGATCCTTAAGATTAGTCTGATTTTGTCTGTATACGCGGAAGGATCGGTACATTCGTGAGCGAGAGGAGAATACCTTCCGGGGAAACGCAGGTACAGTTTCACAGATAATTTCATATTTCTTTGATAATTGCATATATTTGTCTGAACCGATTAATAATCGATCATCAATCTGTTTGCTCAAACCGATGATCGATTATGAAAAAGGAACCGACTCCCACCACTATATAACAGTTTCTTTGATTCACTGACATAAGAAAGTATGGAGACTGTCAAATCAAGTATGTCTATCAGTCGTATATGAATGGCTACTGAGTGGTGCATTCACTGCTGGCAATGAAATATCAAAGGAACAGCCAGTCTGGGCTGGGGTCTGACCTGAGCATGTGCAGGCACATACTAATTAGTATGCATGTATTCCATGCCTAGCCTTGAGTGCTAGCCTTGAGAGAAAAAGATTATTATTATTATGATTATGCAATCAGACAGTATTACACCTCTGGCATTTGTTCATCTGTTTGTTTGTTATCATTAATAGTTTAAATATAAATATATAATAGTTAACGGATATTCTGATTGCTGATAATTTAATATTCATTAAATTCTGTAATAACCATTCTGTAGGGTTCGTAGAAGCACCCAATATCAGGATAACATATAACCCTCAGGATTCCCAAAAGAACCCCGGAGAGGGTTCCATGAAGAACCCTGACTAGAGGGTTCTACATTGAACCTCCCAGGGTTCCCTACTGGCTCCTGAAGGGTTCTACATGTATTCTTTTTTCTAAGAGTGTAGTCAGTTACTACTTTGGGGCATCCTGGTTTAAATTCGTGCTTTATGGCAGTGCAACGAAAGGCTGTGAAATACCTGCGATGAAAGAAACGGTTATGGTTTGAGAAGTGCACGGAAATACAAAGGTACTCCGAGTACTCCAAAGGTGGGATCTCTCCGCAGAGAGTGTTAGGTAGCGATTGGAGCAGTAGCGTTATTAAAGAGATCGAATCCAAGCTTTGATCAGCCGGGATTACGAACTACAGCAGGATTAAACGCAGCTGCGGTTAAACCACAGTATGATATTTGGCTACCGAAAGCCGCATACGATGGTTCAGATTACTCCCTTAGATGTAGGATTAAGATCAATAAAGGGAGAATAATTAATCCGGATATGGTTATGTTAGGGCGTTTGAAAAAGAATCCATGCAACACCTTCCAGACGCCTATATTATCTGCCATATTTACAAAACTGTATAATGATAGTGCTTTGTTTTACATGCAGAAAAAAATGGACAGTGCCAGTGTTGAAACTGACTACAACCCAAAAATAAATGCTAGCGAAATTGGGCTTATCAAAATTCCGCTTTTGATACTAAAATTGATTCGAAAGTTTCGGACAAACAAGCAAAAGAGGCTCCGGTTCTCAGTGATGATATCAGTTCTAAGATTTTCCGAAAACGTGCATCTCGACATACAAATTTCCAATTAAACCTATAGCGTTTTGCAAGAATATGAGGTAGGAAGGACATGTCTATATATGATAAAAACTATCAACGAAATGCAGTGAACAACACGCCTTTTGAAATATCTTTTATATAAGAACATGAATATTTATAGGGTAGCTCCTAAGTTTGAAACGAAAAAAAAAATAACATAATAACGTAAGCTCGATATTTTTTAACGCTATAACTATCATTATACACTTAAGATTAAATGAGAGTGATCAGGTCGAATAGCACGTGACACAAAGTTATGTTGAGTGATAAAAATCAATTGTATTTATACCAAGCTGTCGATATATTCATACAAGAAGGCGTGATATCGGTATGGTTGGATAGATATCCATTCATTGACATTCAGAGTACTGTCCTAAGATTAACGAACAGAAAATATAAAAATTATAGAGCCAGGAATTATAAAGTCCATTTAAGCATCAAGGAAAGCCGACTGACTCATAACAATTATAACAATCCGATATATAGCTTCACCGGGAACATTTGAGAGCATAGTGTTTTCATTAATTTGCATGGGCCGCCACACAGCGCCGGCCCCACACATTTGCACAACATATTCCACTGTTTTCAAATTACAAAGATTGTGACTTCAAATTTTTCATAAAAAAAAGCAAATCAGGATCTTTCGATTCACGTATAGATTTTAATATTACATTTATTGCAGTGTTTGCTTTGTATTTGATATTTTGGTATTGTTAAATATTTGAACATATGTATCTGCAATGAAAAAAGTATGTATGATGAAGGCAGAATAAAAAATCTACAATTTTAATTAAATATTTAATAAATGGACCGGATTCCTTGGTCCGGCCCAATTCATACTTCCGACCTGTGAATCATGCGTAACCAATTGGCCAATCAGATAACGTAAATTACGCGGGGCTTAGGACCAGCCGTCCGAGAGGTCAATTACTGAACCGGAACGCCTACAGCTGGAATGGACCAGGACCGGACCGCTTATGTGATGAACGAGACCAAATGAGGGTGGTCCGGTCTAGTCCGCACTTCTTCCATTCAGAGTTTTATCCTCTGATTTACAAACACAACTATAAAAAAAAATTTAGAGCCAGCAAATACAATAAATATAAGGACCCTTTAAACGTCAAGGTAAGCAGACTGGCTCTAGACGGATATAGCAATCAGATATTTAGCTTCACTCTCTGAACAATCACGAGAGCATAGTTTTCACAGTAATTTGGGTTAAAAATAATAATACATCATCCTTATGCTGCATGTGGTTTACCTCAGTTACTAGCCAATAAACAGTTTGACCCACCGGCAATGGTCCAACCCTTTAAAAATCACAGATGGACGATAATAAGTGCAATATTCATTACAGATGCATTTCATAATACAAAATCAATGCTGTGGATCCATAATCAGGACGTGCTGAGTGCGTTCAATATTTTTTTTCTTGTCCGTCTCTTCCATGTTTCATGAGACTGGTTTTAAGTACCCGTCATTGACGTAGCCATCTTCGTTCTTACCAGATTTTGAGTAAATGTTTGATGAATAATTGTTCAGAAGTTTACTGAGGGATGATTCAATTTCCATGAAAGAAGGCCTCGTATAAGCGTGCTCATTCCAACAAGCCTGGACGAGACCAAACCTGAAATATAAACACACACACTTTATATTTCTTATATACACTTATGTTTAAAAAATCTGTGTTCACTTACCTTAAAAATATACTACAATAAACAATACCACGTTAATCTATATTATCTTACCTGTTTCAAGAGGTTGATTATATATATATATATATATATATATATATATATGCACATGTTATCTGATATGTTAAGTCACTTTCATTGTTTAGAGAGAGAAAACTTGTTTTCATTCATCAATACATCCCTTTATTTATTATATATATTTTATATATTTTAAAAAAAGGAAATCAAAATAATTAACGAATAGTACACACTTGGACCACTAAAGTTACACTCTTGAACATTAACAGAACCCGGACTATCAGATCACGCGGGATAAGACGTTACCATCAAATTAAGCCGGTGTAACTTACACTTGCGGCGGGCAGTGCTTCGGTTTATCCATCCGCTTTCCAAGTTGCAGGTAGCTCTTTAGTTGGTAGTTCGTGACGTCAGCGTACGGTTTGGCTCCCCTTGTGAAAAGTTCCCAAACAACTACACCAAAACTCCACTGAAAGGTGAGGTTGAAATAAATGTGAAAGTTTGATAAACTAAATCAGCAGTTAGCAGTAACCAGACAGCATTCCTGTTAGTCACTAAAGTGCAGCTTAATCGAACTGAACTGAACTAAAAATACAAAGATACATGTTTCATTATCTTCATCGAGTGTTATAATATGGGCCAGTTAAGACAAATGTCTGTCTTCCTTGTACCACATTCATTGAGGCGTTATTACATTAAATATATGTGGTGTACAAATAAGCCACATAGATATATGGACCACAAGTAGTTATTTCGATGGTTATTTGTGGTGTACGAAAAACTTTTATAATCTAGGTATACAAACCACGTCAGTCTTCACTGTAAAAACTCCAGTCTCCATACTTTCCAAAGCCATCCAACGCAACGGAAGTGGTCTGTCTCTTGTTTCCGCTCTGTAGTAGTCTGACACGTATATGTCACGTGACAGCCCGAAATCGGCAATCTTGACCACTTTTTTAGAGTTTATCCTGTCAATGATAAAAATGTAACTTTTGTGACAGATACGCCAGTGTAAAATAATAAATAACTTTTTGAGTCTAATTAAATCTTTAAATTTAAGCACATGCTTTAAACATTTATATTTATATTTTGAATAAGAAACAAAGCATGTATTAAGTATATAAAATAAAACCAGACCCTACGAAAAACGTAAACGGATGTTGAAAATGAAATCTTTATTTTATTTGACTTTATGCATCATATATACACCAAACATTACTTAACAAATATATCATTTACGATAGCACGATGACGTCAGGATTGTTCAGAAATTTTGTAATATGGGTATTTACAGTGGTATTTAACCCTCTCTGGGATTTAAGCGATGTGACATCAAAACCTATTCGTAGTTTGAGCTGATAGACTAGCGCCTAAAATCGAGTTATTGTAACAGATATCTCTGCATACTGTTGATATAACTGTGTGAACAAGTAGGTGTAATTCTGTAGATTTATGTCTGCAGATGTAGCTCTGTAGATCAACGTAGGTAGGTCTGACTCTTTAGATTAATGTTTGTTGATGTAAGTCTGTGAATTAAGGTCTGTAGATGTAACTCTGCAGATTAATGTCTACTGATGTAACTCCGCAGATTAATGATTGTATATGCAATTCTGTAAATTAATGTATGTAGATGTAACTCTGTGAATAAATGTATGTAGATGTAACTCTTTAGATTAATGTATGTAGATGTAACTGTAGATTTATGTCTGTAGATGTAACTCTGTAAATTAATGTATGTAGATGTAACTATAGATTAATGTAACTAGATGTAACTCTGTAAATTAATGTATGTAGATGTAACTGTAGATTAATGTCCGTAGATGCAACTGTATATTAATGTCTGCAGATGTAACTCTTAAGCTTAGTGTTTGCAGATGTACCTTTGTTGAACTATGTATGTAGCTGTAACTGTAGACTAATTCCTCCATATTAGCAGTGATAGAAGAGTTATCACTTACATGCAGTTCCTAGCAGCAAGATCTCTGTGAACGAATTTGTTTTCAGCTAAGTATGCCATACCCCTAGCGATATGGACACAAAATCTCACCAAATGAGAGATCATTAACTCCTGAAATAATAAAATAAAATCAAGTGCCAGTAAATGCATACTGGGACAGGAATAAGTATTTTTGTGAAAATGGTAATATACGATATATCTCAGACTAGACAATAAAACTTGGCCAGATTACTTGCACGGAAACTCGTAATTGTATACTAGGAATCGGCTTTTATAGCCTTTTTCGTATAGTTTTGGATTGTATACCTTGCATCTTCCCTTTTAATGTGCGCAAACCATTTCCATATTTTACTTCTAATCGAATAAATTTTTTAATCGGCCAAATTCCCTCCTATTTCCTTGATGTTGACCAGAAAAAAATAGCTGTGAAAAAATGTTTTCCGTCCAATGAGGCACCTAATCCCCCGGAAGAATGTGAATAATTACCACTTTTGGGTCGCCGATGTATGTTTTCAGATCGCCTAGGTCCATGTATTCCAGAACAACATGCGGGATATTGTCTTTGATAACCACGCCGTACATCTTCACCACGTGCTCATGATTAAACCCCTTCATCACCAGAGCTTCGTCCAGAAACTCCGCCACCGCTTCGCTGCTGCCACCTACCGACACAAACAATACCTACATCACTACTTGTCCTTTTCTATATGGTTCAATATATTCACCAGGTTGTACAGTGTAAATATGGTACCTGAATGCCTCCTCTTGAGCTTTCATTAGTGACATTTTTAATTTATATTATATTTATTTATAAAAAAATATACTTTACAATAAAAAATACAAAATTTAAAACACTTTACATCTATAAATTATATACTAAAACAACAAGTTTAACAAGAAAAATTGTTTCGATAAATCATAGGAAAATGCGCCATTATTTAAGTGAAGAATTTTCAATATTCTTTACAGAGCACGTGTAAAAAATAATACGACAACATCTACAGAGTCTTCGACAAAACTGGATGTTTTATACGAAACAACTTCTCACCACTTTGGACAGTTTTGATGGCCACTGAAACATTCCTTCCTCTGGTTTTGAATTTACCCTTAAACACCTTCCCGAACTGTCCTAAAATGAAAACAAAACATCTGGAATGCATCTCGAAAAAATGCATCCTCGTCATCGGATACCTTTAGCTTCAGTACAATTGTTGTTATCGATAAACACACAGGAAAACAATAAAAAGTTGATTGAGCATATAGACAAATCGTTCAGTTTGTATTTTTATCTTAGCTTCAGTATGTATTGAAAGTAGCAATTTTTTTCACCTATACATGGATGTTCAGGAAATACGCCATTTTTTATTTAACAGTAGCGGTTCAACTTACCTTGTCCTATACTCTGTCCCACTGTAACTTGCTTATCAGGAATAATACAGTCCGTCACCTTAGAAAGTACATTTTTGTCGAGCCTGGTGTAGGTTGTCGCTTCTGGGAAATATGTCATATACAAAAGTTATATTTTCATAGATTATAGGTGAATGGAAACTAACGCCCCATGGAAAATAAAAATCTTGTCTTTTCATGCTTATGTGGCATATTTATCACCTTTTAATATCAAATATTCAGTTCTCATTAAAATTCAACATTGCTTACATGATATGAAGTGAAATGTATATCTTGTAGTGTAACTTATCCTGATAAAATATATCAGCTTAAAGAAAACCTAGCATTTACTGACAATAAATACATACGTTATATATATATATATATATGTGTGTGTGTGTGTGTGTGTGTGTAGCGAGAAAGAGACAAAGAGGGAGAGAGAGAAAGAAAGAGAGAGAGAAAGAGAGACAGAAAGCGAGAGAGACAGACAGCCAGAGGGATAGCTAAAACGGTCTATGACAGCTAAGATAGCTTTGACAATCACAATATATAATATATCTTATACAACATACTTTCAATGGTGCCTGTACTGATCAGTACCCATGCATTGTTGTATCTATTCATCACTAGTTACCATTTTAAATCTCTTATATACATAAAATCCGACCGACTCACGAGAGTTCTCGGCTGGAGCAGTAAGATATCCTTCAATGGTTTTCGCGTCCAGTTTCTTCTTCTGGTTCTGGCGTCGTTTCCGTGAGCACCAGCAGCAGCAGCACCAGACGAGTACAGCTAGACCCATAACGAGGCTGCAGGCCAAGATGACGACCACCTTCACCAGACTCAGGGAGCCGTCATCAGGGTACCTGAGATAGCCAACAACCGCCGTCTGGTGACCAAACCGTACCTGGATATGGATAAATGTAATGCTGTGAGTTTTTATACGGGGAGACATATTCTTATTGTTACCTCTTGATCTCTTTCCGCTCTTTATAACATTTATTACTTCATCATGAACACCTAAATATAACGGCCACCTCTTGATTCCGGGCACTTCTTGACTGTGAAATCCTCCTGATCATGAGCCCCACCTGCATAGGGGTGCATTTTTATTCCGGACATCTCTTGACAAAGAGCACCTCTTAATACAGGGCATCTTGTGATAAACCGTACATCTTCATAATGTTGAAAACTGTACTCTCGATTTTGGGTGCCTCTTGTTCATGGACATTTCTTGATATCAGACCATCTCAATAACGGCCACCTCTGGAATCACGTGTACTTCCAGATTACAAGCAACTATTCATTACAGGCACTAACTGTTTACGGCATTTGTATAAAAAGGGCCACATTTTGCCTACTCTATCTTACAAAGAGTATCATTTTAACAGTATACAAATCTGAAATAATACCTCTTAGTATTAATATAGTACTAGCCAATAAATTAACAGATTTTTTATTGAGCAGTTAAAACGGTAAACATTTTCTAAGGAAATTGGGACAACCACCAAACATACTTACAACAACCGGTATAGAACCTCTTGGACCTGAACCTGCGGGTCCATTAGACGGCTTTTTAGCCGGGGCTGTACAAGTCAGCTGATTTGTAACAAAGAATGTGATGTCACAGCTTTCTGTGCCAACATGGACAGTGACATCAGCGACCGTTAATACATCGTCCAAGCGTTCACCCTGCAAAATATAACAATATTGCAAAAACCTGAAAACATTACTTATAAATTATCATTTAGATCGTAAAGTTTTTATTTACAATCAGGGGTAAGCATATCAGTTATACAATAAATGTTAAATGTTAACTACAGTCAATTATAAAAAGGAATAAACGAATTAATTTTTAAAAATTCCCAAGCTGCAACATTTCTTATTCTATCTTAAATTGTTTGATATTAATCAGCGACCAGTGAAAATGTACATGCATAAAGAACTCCTGTAGCAGAGTCCATTACACGTTTGAAATAATTTAAATTAGTAATAGGATTGTTCATCAGATTGATATAGGCCATGATAGGCCACTGCTTCCGTGTTTGTCGACTGCGCCCACTTTTGTCAAAAACGAAAATTTCTAAATTTCATTTATTAGCCGCATGCATTTCGAGTACTCAGTAGAGCAACTAGATCCACCCCCTAATTCGGATCGGTTCAAAATTTGATTGGAGACTTCACTGGTCTGTGTCTCACCGCCACAAAGTTTAATTGAAATTGGTTCAGTAGATTTATCTACTTTATATCCCTGCAAAATTACAAACAAACACAACAAAAAGACACGGGTAAAAACATGACCTCCTCGGCCAGTTTATAGAAGGAGGCAACTTACCAGAATTATAACATCTGTATTTTCACTTGGGGTAAATAACCGGACATGGTCTTTCTCAGTGAAACGGTACCAAACAGGGTCTTGGTACACCTCCATCTTTTGAAACTTTTCATATTGCTTAACGCCATCGAGAAGGAAACCCAAGTAGAATTCAACATCCGAGTCATTAAGATCAAACTGGTCGGCCGCGCGTTTTTGTCTGCTTGGAGGAACAGCAGGTTTGAAGACACTTGATCTTGCGGGGACGCTTGGCTGGCTCACAGTGGATGTGTCAGCGGCCGAGTCCCCAACCACTCTCTTCAGATCAGGCAGCCTGCATATCATTTTCCTGCTGTCACTCACGTTACAGCTCTACAGGGAAATGAAAAACTTTATTAAATCTGACGGTAGCACGAAGTCGTTGTCGAGCCAGTTTCAGGAACGATGTTCTTCATATTTTCCCCATTATACTGAGTAAACAGACATTATTTTGCAAAAGTGACGAAGGGGCTACAGTAGCGCCATCTATCAGAAACCAAAGAGTGACGTTAATCCAGCACTGAACACGGCCCACGGTCGAACAGTCCCGGCTAAAGTCTTCCGACATCCCCATAATGTTATGGTCTTAGCACCCTCAGGCCTTGCTTTGATTTAACATCAAAACTTTTGCACAATACATTTTTTGTTTTAAGGCATATGCTTTGGTGAAACAGCCCGTTAAACGTTATACAATTTTTTTTTCAGATGTGTTATTCCTTGCACACAATAAACCAAAGGGAAAACCAGTTTACCATTGACTGATTCGTGCTTCTGTGCAAGACAACATACAACAGGTACCAGCTGTATTTTACATCTTGAAAGTTAACTAAAGCAAGTTTGGCGTTCCTTTCCAAGTTGTTGTGAGCGACATTTGCCTTAAAAAGTAAAATGGATCTGTTGGGGCTAACTTTTTATTTCCTCACGTCCGTGTTACATGTTGATTATAATGAACGTTTATACATAATATACATAGAAAAACCGCGTTGTTTTATGAAGTTATATTTATTTCAAATATGTGTCCATTAGTGGCTTTGTCTCGGGGTAACCATGTGATCAGAATAATATGTTTTGGTAAACCTTCTAAAATTGAACTCTTCTTCACATCGGACCAGGAATAATCTAGAAATCATATCGTTGCGGTGGTAGGTCGAAGCTGAGTGGTTAAGAGCTAATAAGGCTTTGGACATTGGAACAGAAGGTCATCCGTTCGAACCCCGCCCGCGCGTTAATGGCATAATGCTGAAATCTTAACAGGACCTCAGAGATTCGGATAGATGTCTTAACGACAGGTTTTGACTTCTTGATTATTCCTATTTCCTACAGACAGTTCGGTCCGCTTTTATGTCATCCCGTAACATTCCGTACAAATGAAACCTTTAATTCATAAGGCTTAACAATAATAACACATTATATTTATCGCATGGTTAACTTCGACTTGATTCAATAGACACTGCCACCAGCAGGCCATGGACCTATCCTTTACAAAAGAAAGCTTTATTAGGCAGCAGAATGAGCGAATATCTGAGGTTGTATTGTTGTTGCCTTAATGTTTTAGCGCTTGTAATGGAAAAGCACCCGATGGACAGCCCAATGCCTTAACCATTGTACCTAACTCATTTACATTAGAGGCATACTCATACTCACTTCCACAAATGTCATAGAATCATCGAATCTTTTTGTTACTGTAATAATAACTAATGGCCTCGCCACGGATGTTAGATGTGCCCCGTACACCTCAATGACAATTCCACCACTGAAACAAAGGAAACACATTTGGCGTTAGTACATATATCTTGAATTATTTGAAACCGACAAAGTCAAGACACTTATAACTAAATCACTATGCACTCTGATTCACTGCGCATGTTTGTGTGTGCGCGCGCATTCGACGTGTTAATACAAATGACTGTTTGGAAGATGAAAAATTAAGACTACTTCAGGGTAAAAGAGATTTGCACAGTGGACGGGTTGTGTGACATCAGGTTCTGTTTAGGACAAAAGAGTAAATCGAACAATACAAAAAAAAATTTCAAAATTGAAAAAAAGGTTTAAGAACATCCTTTTTCTCTAAAAGAGAAACCATCGGATGCATGGTACTTTGTTCCCATACCTGATAATTGTAGAGTTCCTGCTGATGCCGGTGACGCTAGGGTCCGGTAGGTATGTGAAGTACTGATCTGTGGTTACAGTTATTGACCGACGCTCCACATTGTCGTGCACAAAGAGAGAGACAGTGCCATTGTATGGTTTATCACGCGCTGCAGCTGTCATCGCAGTATACATGTGGCGCGAATCCGACGATTCTCTGAAAGAGACTGACTTGTATATTTTATGTTTACACACACACACACACACATACACATAGGCGGATAAAATACCCGCGAGGACCTAGCATTAACTTCCGAAGACCAACAGTTCCGCTGCAGTGAGGAAGAAGTGCTGCTGAGATAAAAAAAAACAGTAAAAGACGCATGTATCATCGCACACCTTTTTAAAGAAAAAGGATATTTAGACGTGAAAAACAATGCGTTTGACTTAGCGCATAACTTGCGAGGACAACCTGCGACTACTTCAGTTCATATCATGTCTTCGTGTCATAGCGAGGACCTACTAATCATTAGGGCTGGGTATCGGTCCGCCTCTTCCGTTACAATACGTATTGCGATACAGTTAATTCGATACCGATACGTACTGACGATACGTTCCATTTTTCTTTGTATATCATTTCTTAATAAAAGCTTTGTTTCTTTTTTTATATGTTTTCTTTTTAATTTAACATACAACATATTTAGTATGCTATGTATTTAAGCAGCTTAAGTTTGATATTAAATAAATAAACAGACCAGTAGATTATCAAAATCTATCTAATCAAGACTACCCAAAATCTCGATCTTCTTTGACCCCTTAGCATCCCCCCCCCCCCCCCCCCCATGCACAGAACTGTTTTATTGCATTTGGTTTTGAAGATCATAGGCTGTTTTTATGTAATTACACAGGTTTGTATATTTCTGTGAATATGAATCCAATTAGATACTCTCCTCTTTGTACAGGATTTATACCCAGGCTTTAACCATTTATTTGACATCTGATGTCCAACACGGGAGTTCCGAGCAACCTATGACCGGCTGCGTGAATAAAAAATTAGGAATAAAATGACATATCATAAAGCGAATAAGTGCCTTGCACAGGTCACAGAATTGAATTTATGTACGTGAATGTACCTTGTTCCTAGTAGCAATATGTAATGTGAATATCGATTTCATAAATAAAGAGGAACGTCAATATCATTCTCCTATTATCGCTCACATGCTCCTGCTTGTCATGAAAGTACTGCATGCGTATGTATACATGTAAATTTATTAAAAAGTCTTATAAGCCAAAGCAACAAATATATAGTGCATTTAGATTTATAAATTGTCATGGTTATATTTAAAGTTAGAGTTATAACTCTATTCATTAGCAATCAATCGATACGACCAATACAGCATGCAACGCATTTCGGTTATCCAATCGACATCGTGTATCGATTCGTATCTATATATCGATATATTGATACAGCCCTACTAATTGGCATATCAAGCACACTTGGTTTAAACATTTTTATGTATAACAGGGTTGCAAAAATTGCCAATCAGGCTAATGAACATGCTTTCCTGTAGGTATATATACACACAACATTATATATAAGACACTACGGTATAAGTTTAAGTACATAAAGTACGGGATTATATAATATGTTTACATTAATGTTGTAATTCTATGTAAATTCATAATCTACCACAATGAAACAAGACACGAGCAATACAATAAAAAAGAAATCAATGAATAATGTAACAATATAATGATGTAACATGCTCTCTCGATACAATAAGTGCATAGAAAAATACAAACATAAACATATATTTACAAATATTTACAAATAGGATGGAAAGATTAGTAATTTATCATGTAAAATGTTTTGTGTCTATTATAAACTTTAGAACCAAGCTGCTCACAGTTTTTCTTGACAGATCAGAGGGTATACCTATCATATAGATAATAAAAAACTATGTTTTTTCCTGTTTACTCCATGAATCCATAGTAATATAAGGTTCAAATTCTAACTATTCACGATCAAAATAAGATCTGATACCGATACAGGTTATATAACCAGTTTAAACATATTATCGAGGACCTGGCTTACACATACACACAATTTTCTATCCATCTTGCAAAGCTCTCAATAGAAGTCGCTGTCACAGCAAAACGTTCTTTCTGAGGACTTGGACTTGCTTTTTAATGCCTTAATGATGCTTTAACAGCTGAGAGGACCCGTGTGTAAGTCCTCAGAGGGAAAAAAGTCCCCGCGCGTTTTGTGTGCAGCCAATATCGTGTCCTTTTATGTTCGGTAATACAAACACCCCGAAGTACAAACTAACACACACTCACGAACACACCTATTAATGTGTGTATATAAATATATATATATATATATCACGTACTAAATATATGAAATATATTAATCACGAATTTAGATTAGATAGGAAATAGAGGATATGACACAATAATTCATTAACCTACCCTTTGACTATTAGGCTGGTCGCATGACTTGAAAAGTTAATTCCGGTCAAAGTTCGGTTTACCGTGTGCGCTATCTGGAGGGAAACATTCGTACCACCAGCCCGAGGCCCAAAGTTGGGATCCATTGACAATATATAGGTGACCTGTTCAAAAAGAAGATTAAGTAAAGGACAACTTTCATATTATAACTATGTATAAGTCAAACCTAAGGACTAAGTGAACAAAACTTAACGGTGATCTTAAGAAAGTATTCATTTACCAATCTGAGTGCCAGAGTCATTAAACGAGGCAACAAGTATAGCTAGATATATATATATATATATATATATATATATATATGTATATATATATATAGATTTCTAAGATCAAAGAAGGCTATGTTTTGTCCTGCCAGACATCTGTATAACAGCATCAACTAAAGTATTTCAAAAGCAAGCCATGCTTCATAGGACCACGTGACAAAAAAATTTATTAGAGTTATGCGAACCACGTCACAGCTTCGTGATCCTCTTGGACTGGTCATCGGATGGCCGTATTTATCGAGGGGACACGGTCGGCATTCTTCTTCAAGTGAGGTATTTTTGTAGGTATTCGAAGGGCATGGTCCACACATTCCAGTTTGATCAAGACCCCAGCCGAACGGACATGCTAAAAAGTTAAAGTGATCCATGGTGAAACAATTTGACATCAGATACATTGATTGATATGACAAGGTACCTGAAAACTTTGCTGAAGAACATACGTTATTATTTATTAAAAAAACATATAGAAATTGGCGACAAACAACATTTCTAACTATTTACAAATGTATCACCTTACCTGCACATCTTTGCACAAGACATATAATATTTATTTCTTTTTTGGAAGTTCAACCGAACTGACTTCACTTACCTTTCCGAGATAACGATGCACAATATATAAATGCTAAGTGCAATGACTAATGTAGATGGAAGGATCGTGGGCCGAGGGACATTTGATAAAATTCTGGTAAACTGGTAATTTTTTTTATCTTGATCTGAATACAGCCAAATTTACACCTCTTTATCCTCTGTTCCGATTTTCTTTACAAGTATCTTTACCTAGTCTGTGTTAGCCCCGCTTTCACAGACCTATCTCAATTCAGCGAGCCGGTCTGACGTCTATTTCATGAGAATGCATAAGCCTGCATTTGTTCGGGCTGAAATTAAACTGCCAATCAAATACAGTGAACAAAACTAAAAAATACACGCCGTCTGAACAAGAACTTGTGTACACAAGAAACGGGACACGTTTCTATGGATTTATTTGATTGGTTGAATTATCGATGCCTTCCCAGCAATGCCAAACGTTTGTTCTAAACCTAGAACCAGGTTTACGCGAGTCATTTGATTTCATTCAGTTGCCGTGATCACATTCATGAACTCTTTGTACAATCCATGTAAAATAAATAAAGTTTAATTAAGGTTGGAAAGAGGTCTGCTTTGTGGCCAACTCTGCTTCCAATATGTATTGTTGTCAGTATCATCAAAATGTTTCGGATTAAATCCATTGAAATTTCATGGAATGGAGGGTCACATTTAAAGATAGAAATTATTGATTTGGAGGAGAGTATAAGTAATTTCCGGGGTTGGATCTAGATAAGGGTCAAGGCTATGGCGTAGGTATGCGCTCTGTGAATGCTTTCTAGTTACCTTGGGTGAAATCTATAGAACTGAATATTACAAAACGTGCACAGGCACGGCACATGTTTACTTTTCTGTGGGTGATTAACCATGCCTCTTTATGTGTGATTGAGCTTTTGTGGTGGTTTATAAGTATGTTAAATAGTCGCATGTAGCACAATGCATTACGCTACACTTTGTTATGACCCGATTCACAAGTAAATTACATGAAAGGTTCCTCTCATACATAATGTATGGCGCAAAAAAAAGCGATCAAAGAAGCCCTGTACGTTCAAGAAACGTCACATGTAGAAACTCATTCATGTAGTTCATAGTAGATCCTTGTTAACAGGAGACGTGGTCATGTAGTTATCTATGATGTACAGTGTAAAGGACATACGTGATCCTAAACATGGTTCTTATATAGCATCCCTTACGGATACTGAAAACAAAAAGGTTAAACGCATGCACTTTCACAAAATGGTGTCTGACCTTCTTATCATAAAATTCTGTTTCTTTCCGTGGATAATCCCTAGTCCATACTTGGACCTTCATGTCCTATAATCCCCTAATTTACCCATCTAGTATTCCTATGATAAGCTCTCTCTTAAAATAAGCTCTCTTTTAAAAACTCACACGTGCGTATGCTTACTCTCTGATAGAGGTGCGGACCGGTCCGCTTGGACCAGTCAGATACACAATTTTGGAATAGATTGGACCGGACCGCTAACACAAATACCGCACCGCTTATCCTGCTCCGTCCGGTCCAGACGACCCTACCTGAAGGTTTATGCTTAAAAGATGACTTAATGGATTTAGTTTCAGACTATAAATCTTGTTATGAACAAGGTGTAACTAACGTATCAAAGAAAGCATTTTTATTCACAATAATATATATAGAGCTAATGCAGCTGCAACAGTTTAATTATATACAGGTATTTTGATATTTTTGCTCTCTAAAAACTGTAAAGGGTCACTCTGCTCATTGAGAAGCTGCTCTGTAATATGTCTTTGATATACCCTCTCTCTCTCTGCGTATTGTTCAATAAATTAATCTCTCTCCCTCCCTCTCTATCTCTCTCTCGTGGAGAACCATCCAAAACAAACAAATATACAACTGTGAAAGAAGAAATATAGCTTACAAGACACAGGCGTAGATGTCAGGCCATTCGTCATAATCCACAGGAGAGAAAACATCTGTAACTGTAGGAGTTTTATTTTCGGTTTGATAGTATCCATGGTAACCAAAGAAATCTGATTACTTATGTAACTCTAACGATAAGACAAACTGAACCAAAGGCACAGCAGACCACGGACTAACAGAAAAGGCAGGTTTTCCTATATGGTATGTTTTCTGGCTCGCTTTGAAGTTGCTGTCATTTTCTCGGTTATATAAACACATGGTAGCACAGGCGTAGATGAATCATCTAGTGGTATCTTCGCGTGTTGTAACCTACTCGGCACGGAAGGATGCTTTATATGGAATCATAGGGCGTGGACGTTAAAATTCCAAGTAATCCAAGAACATATATCCACAAGACGTGTTAATTTTATAAGCTCGAGTAATGTACAGATTACGCGGTATCGTTTCTTCTTTGGTAGGGAGAATACAGATTTTAACATCTCGGAAATCATTAAACCTCCATGGAGGTACCATGATTTTATACCATATGTATAACTTGCTGGTAGGGTACTTGCTTGGCCTGTCTGTATTGACAGATTTGTTAAGGGCTAGAGTAACACCCGTCCGTTAAAATTTGCAGGTATTTTGGATCTCCAGAATGTGATTTCAAGGATTCACATCCATTACAATACTCTGTTTATCCCAAACATTCACTGGTATAGGTGACCGCCTTTTTTTTGGTCGGTAGAGCTGACCTGTGATGCAACAATTGATATTGTAAACAGTGACACACTCTTCTGGGCTTGGATTTATATATTTCCTTATGTAGCACACACTAAAATTTCAGCAGGATTCTGGTAATATGTAGACCTGGGGATTCAGAATGTTTGCGAAAGTATAACATCTTATCTCAAACTTATATCTTTTGACAAACTGCTAACAAGCACTGTTTGACACATAGGAATGTTTGATCTGCATAATATGGATGTATAGTCTTAGCCACCTTTATCGCCCCGCCCCTGTCAGTATCAAACCAAACCAGTTGTTCGTTGTTCACGTTTATGAAGAATAATGTGAGACCAAATTAATGTCTAACACACGTGTTAATAAAACTTATTAGACTACTTTCATTGATCTAACTATAAATGATCTCCGTTCTTATACATTTTCCACGTGACATTTTGGTTTCCTTCTTGCCCATATGATAATGTCTTTTTTGTCTATACTGTGTGCTAACACTTCTTTCCACCTAAATTTCTCGATATTTCTTTCAGATTTCTTTTATCTCCCACTACAAATTAGCTTTTGTAGTGTGGTGATTAATGAGGATTTAAATTATAATGTATTAATATAGTTACTTCGCTTCGCCGGGACGGTGTTGACCTGTCAAGAATGAGCTGCTAGAACGATGGCGCCATTTATCCACAAATATGGATGGGACGTAGATGTATGACGTACAAACACCGCTGTGACGTCATCTCTATGAAACATCAAATGGATATAATTAAAAGACAGTTAGCTTATATACTCCGGTCCGCTACCCTCGTCCATTTATTGTAATACAATCTATAAAATGCACTTAAGCTTACCTTTTTTTCCCCTCAGAGCAAATCATGCATATATTACGATTATCTAACAGCAAAATAATTCTCTCCCATGTATGGAATCCATATGATTAACATATGATCAGACAGAAATGGCGACATATTAGTGACAAACTAAGCTGACGATCTTAAAATACATATATTTAACGATTCATAATGATAACGTCACAGTGGTATTTTTAGTCACATGTTTCTTATATCCCTCCTGCATTAGGTTGGAATTCTCCATTTTTTATATGACGACAAGGAATTTTGTGCGAACTTTTAAACATTTTTATTATAATACATGATGGCAAAGCATCCTGGTATGATAATAACACAATTGTCACAATTTGACAAAAAGTACACTCGATGTGAACCGTGTAGATGGCGCCACGTGAGCAGACCTGGGGTGGACAATCCTCACTTTTTGTAGCCGCCGCAACCTTGTTTAAAGGGTTGTCCACCAACATTTTCGGCTTCGACCCACCTTTTCCGGGCCTGAGGACATTTTTTAAGGATTTGTCATTAGTCTACCTGGGTTGGACCCCTCCTTTTCCTAAATCCTGGATTCGCCCCTGACATCACATAAGTAGTACACAGGATATATACATTTATTAGATGTCGTGCAAATTCATCTGGTTGGGGAAAAAAATGCTGATATAATGGCACACGATGACCTGTCCCTTTTGACAATGCGCACCAAACCATGAACAAATCACGATGCGGAAGTTAAGTTGTCCCATGTGCTGTTCGAAATGCTACAACGAACGCCAAACACATGCTAAAACCGTGCGGGTCTTGGCTCTTGGTTTATGACATGCAGGCTTATACCATTTATCAAACATATAAAGTTGACCCAGTAAGGTTTTGTACCTGAAGCTATGTAAACGGGTCATTTTCCGCTTCAGTTATCAAGAGTCAGCTAACCATGACGAGATACCCATGATTCGTCTCCATAGAAACCATGAATATTCATGAATTAATGTATATCACTGTGGCTGTTAGACATACAACCATTTAACAGTGTATATATAGACACACACACACATATATATATATATATATATATATATATATATATATATATATATATATATATTATCTACAATGGTCACATATGAATGGAGATAAATCAAGAATCAGCCAACTTTGCTTGGGGTATAATAATGCATCCAAATTCAAATGAACTTAAAGTCTATAATTTTAATTATTTATATATTTCATTTCCAATTTATAAATATTATTCTCTAAGTATCAGCGGGGGTTATTTCATTTACCATTACCCCTTACAAAAAAGTGGGACCCATACACCTACCCACTGTATTGACGGCCTTACTGAGTAGAAGTCTGGTGCAAAAAAATGTTTATCTTTCCATGAAGTTGTCATAAACAGTCTGTTTCTTTGACAATTTACACTAAGTGTAAGACAGCAGGTGATTAAGTTAATCTTACCTGTGTGGCTCTATGTTGTGTTCTTTTTAATACATTTAATGTCACGGTTTTGTGAGAATCCCAAATGGCGGAGTCTTGCATTCCTTAGAATGCAGATTTCTAGTTTCCTATATAATATTCATCAGTTGAATGTGTAATCGGAAGTACATGGGAATAGAAATGATTAATGCTGTGTGTAATATATTATATTGTATCATAGTACATTATATACGTGAACACTTAATAACAGCCCCGGTTGGACAGTAAATTGAAAGATAATTGATGTAGACCCTAGCAGACAGTCGAATGATACTACCTATTTAGAAATCACTCAGTACACATTTGATGACAATTTAAACTGCCGTTTAGTCGAATAATTATGAAAGATGGTGAAATGGGGATGAATATTGATTTTTTTATACTTGTACGTACGTGGTATGTTTGCTAAAACGAGAAAAATGGGCCTTCAAACTTATTTACAGACTACTATGAAAACTAGAGCTATTCAGCACTAAAATGGCTCTCAAGAAATTATTATTTACGCATGTGTATGTGTACACTAAAACAATAAGTCGCTTAATTGATATGTGCACGTATAGTTATGAAGACATATCGTTCAGGTGAAAATATCGGGCCGATCCGGGATTCGAACCCATGTCGGTGGCGCACATGTCCGGCGTTCCATCCGCGTCGCTAGAAAAGCAAGCTTCCCTAGCGAGACAGTTCGGTCCGCTTTTATGTCATCTCGTAACAATATAAATATATATGTATATATATATATATATATATATATATATATATATATATATATATATATACAGTGAAAACTCTTCTAACGGACACCTCACTAAGGCGGACAACTGGCTATAACGGACATGATAGTTAAGTCCCTTCAAAATTCTTTATATGTTGTGTATAAGCAGAACCTCTGTAAGGCGGACACCTCACTACTGCGGACAACGGACAGCAGATTTCAACTCAAACCAACATTCTAAGAGTAAATGAACCTGACAAATGCGGACACGAAACGCTACCTCCGGCGGACACTGATCACTCGCTCCGGGCAACATCAAAGACCACCGGTACTGTTGCTGTTCCGGGTACTGGAACACAAAGGATTATGCAATCCCCAGTTGTTACCTTAATGCGTGTCCGTGCTCATGTCACGGTGTGATATGCTACTAAGTTAAACACAGCAAATATGAAGCGTTAAACATCGTGTCACTTTATTCCACGGTTGATCATTCAGACGTTGCGAAGCTGCATATTTTTTGCTCGACCGCGGGGTCAATAAATTCATTAAACGGCTACCGATTTCCCATGCGTCTTTGATCTCACCACGCAATATCTAACTGTAAAATTAGCCACTTTGTTATAGCAGGCTGTTTGATTTTAATTTATCGGTTTTGCTCAGTATATCTCAAACTGATCTGCTCAGTGTCAAACATCTGCTCGCTCCTTAGCTGTTTGTACCGTGCCGCCATGCACAAGCTCCTCGGGGTTCGTTTAATCTCGGGTGCCTTCAACATTAAAGCAAATCAAACCAACCAACCACCATCAAAGAAAGTTTATTTTAGGCTAAAGCTACATTCACCTATAAAAACGAATGTTCCCAGGTTCGCAGCCATTACAATCTTCGCATTATCAACGTCGTCATAATCTTTGAGATTATCGCATTTCGACAGCTGAACTAGGAGAGTATTAGGCAATGCCGCCAGGTGGCACCACACGTACTCCTGGGCGGGAGCATATGCTGTCTGAGAATTTCAAGCTTATTCGACCATGTGATTCAGCGATAAAGAGCGTACGCGAGTATATGAACATTGTTTTTACGGATGTCTTCATCGACTTTTCTCCTTATATTGTTCACTACTTGAGATAATTAAAAATAATCACAGTTTGTATATGAATATTGAATGCATGATGTGTGCATGAATATGTTGTACATATACATGAAATCTGATATAATACAATAAACACGCTCTAGCAGCTGTTCGTTGTCTTTATTTATAATCCCTCAGTTATCATCCAAGGTCAACCTGCCTAATAAGGACACCTCACTATTAAGGACAAAATGATTGAGTCCCTTGACTGTCCGCTTTAGACAGGTTTCACTATATATATATATATATATATATATATATATATATATAGAGAGAGAGAGAGAGAGAGAGAGAGAGAGAGAGAAAGAAAGAGAGAGGGAGAGCATAAACTAATCTTGGCGTGGTATTCATGCTTGTTTTAGATCAGGAGAAAAAAGTTATTCTGTTAATTATGTCTGTTTATAGTCTTCATAAAGTGAATATGGTTAGCTGGCAATCTGTCAAATCATACAGAAAAGGTTTCCCCATGACTGATTCATGTATAAAGTAAGCTTTATTTCGCATGAACATTCTATTAGAGTGCTTGTGCCACCTCTTGTAGAGGTCTCTCCATTGATATCACTTGATTGCCCTTTCTTTCTAAACCTATAATTTTTATATGAATAAAAAACAATAATGTAACCACTATACTATTAACTCTAGATAAATGTATGATGCAATTAAGCTTGAATGGAAAGTTTAGAGGCAGAGCGGGGTTGTGTTACATAACCTTACCTTGAACAATGAACAGGGGCACCAGATGAACGATAACGACAAACAATACATGGTTATTCCTTGGTAACCTCCCAGCCATCTACTCTTTTGTTTTATGCGATATTATGAAAGCCGTGAACGTCTGCTATGGTTATTCCTTCCCCCAAATGCTGAATTGTCCGTATCGTAAGCGACAAGTTGATACAGCCGATGTAACCGTCCGTAATGGCACAGGACGTCCATCGAAGGCCAGGAATATATGGTTACAATCAGGGTGTTAATTCCGTTTTCATGTGAGTCATAAACACGAGATACCCTGCTTCATGTATCGACATTTTTCTCATCTATACAATAATTGATGCCCTTCCGCCCACTTATACTTAAGCACTCATTCAAACCGACCAGTGCGCAAAGAGTGACGTCTTTTCAATTGTACTGTGTTTATTGCTCAAACCCCAACCGTCAAGCATAGGTTCTTATAAATAATGAACCATATCTGCTGATAGCGACTCGGTAACCACACGATTACAGGTCGCTGATAAATATTCTGTTCTGGTTAACTCTTCGTTTGGTCCCTTTTCGTTTCCTAGAGCCCCAAGGTCAACTGAGGAAAACCCTCGTGTGTCACGAGCTTGCGGGTAAACGTTTATATTTAGGGCCTGTGAACTGCTGAACGTCTTCTATTTGCTGCCCCACAGGGCTCGTGTCTACTCAAGGGGAACACTCTTAACAACATAAGTGCCGGAAATTCTCCGTCCATATTTAAGGGCAAATGATGATAGGTTAAGGAGTCCAAGACCCGTGGAAAACAGATGGATACCATGCATCCTTAATATTAAACCCGCATTATGTGATACTAACATGACCTGAGATTTGTTCAGCTTATACAATTTCAGCAGCTAAAATCGTCTCACTTTAGTTGTTCATGAAAAATACAGGGGTCTAGGTCTTTTCTCACAGTATGTCTTTACTGAATGTCGTCAGCTGTCACTGGTTTGATTGTAAATACCAAGTTATATGCCTTATGAAACCTAAAATAAGGGGATATAGGTCATAACAAATTGTTGTATGATATAGCTCTTTACTGAATATTGTAGACTTTATCTGTGCTGTTAAAGAAATGTACAATAACAATGGTTTCCACTATATTTCACCCCGAAAGTAACGCCTTTTAAAGGGGCCAAATCACTAATCTGACCTTTTTAAACTAAAGGTGATCCCTTGGAGCATTTATAAAAATAGGCCAGAAAACGTGGATATCAACGCACACACGCTGCTTGTTTTGTTTATATCAACGTGTTTATAATATGCGGGGGCCCGCCAAAATAAACAAAACAAATTCAAAGAGGGCATCTGGCAGCAAGTCAGATAAGCCAGCGCTTTGCAAAGTGTGCTTTGAAACAAGTGACCTTTCTACCTCCGCATGTATGCAACCTACCACCAGAGGTTATATGTTTTCCTCGTTTGTCAACATTGCTGTGTTCTTGATTAACAAGATCATACATCCGCCATGAAGGCGTTATAAGAACTTTTCACAACCAAAATTATCCATAGATCATTAATATATACACAGAGAAAGTCAAGAATCACATATATTCTTTTTCAAAATGTAGGTGATTAGGCACCTCCAATGTCGCTTCAAAGGCGACATACGTTGTTTTTGCATCCACGCAGACAAACCTTAAGAGCTAGAGTGGACAAAATACATTTGGCTTAATATACATACTTTAAAAGTCATTATAATCGAGTGATATAAAGTACATTGTCCGAAAGATCACTGTCAATATCATGCATTTACCTATTTATCAAGGCTACACGTTAATGAAAATTCTTGTAGTGTCTAATTTCTGTTCGCATTTCTGTATTTAAATTATTTTGATTCGAAATCAAAAGCTATGAGAAAGGACAATAAGGTACACCACGTTATTTAAAGGTATACGATGAAAAAATATATACAATAAATAAATAAATACGTGGATTAGTCTTTATGATAAGTTGATTGTTATGGTAGCTTTACATCGGCAAAGGAAATTATACCTCACGTGTGCGCGTGTACGCGTGTATGAAAGAGCGATAAAAATAATCTACTTAATGAATTTATTAATCGTGGAGACAATTTGTTGGGCAACAAATCACATAAAAAACTAATAATGTTTTCATATAAGAAAATTAATTATCATATTTTTATTCAAAGAAATTATACAATCAAACCTTTAAGCAGACATATGAACATTTAGAAATACTATTTACAAATACTCTTATCACAAAAACATTGAACATTCAAATTAACTATTCGCCGTAGCTATTAGCTAAGCTAAAGGTGTACCCATTCTCCATTAAACAAAACCTGGACTTCCAAGATATATGCTGTTTAGTGCAATTTAAGTGTCACATTACATCAATTATCCCTGCAAACCGACAAGAAAACCAGACCATTCAGAAATTAACTGTATTAATGACGTCACAACTTCCTTTGAATTTAAGATTTGTTGTTAAATCAACAGGAAACTTGATCACACCAGTTGAAGCGCCCATGTATTTAAGTTTTTACTGATCGAAATCATGCAAATATAAATGGGGAAAGTTTGATGTACTAAATAAGCAGCTAGCAGTGACCAGACAGCATTTATGGAAGTCACTAAGTGCATTATATATATATATATATATATATATATATATATATATATATATATATATATATAAATTAACACTATATATAACATATGTATATAATTCATAAATACAAATAATTATTTATATAAAGAAAGAGAAAAAAGAGACAGTTAAACAGTTAAGAATGTTCATATATGAATACAAAACATTATGTTGCTTCAATAAAGTTATAACCTGTGATATTGTAGGGCACTGTAGGTTACGTAAATACATGTAATATTACGTACAAATATTTTTAATATGATTATCACATACACTTTTATAGAAATGTATCAGGAAGCACGCAGGTATGCATGCTTAAGTGTACCAGCCATTGTGTACTGTACGAGGCCTGTTTTGGGTGTTTCGGCAGGTTTTGTGTTATTCTTTTCTTTCCCACCGGTATGGGTTGAATATTGTCATCACATCATTGTTGCTGAATAAAGGAGTGCTACCGCTGAGGGAATACCCTGGACGTAAACGCACTCCGGACCTTTTCAGCTTGAGTGATAGCATCTCTTTTACAGTTCAGGTCTCCAAGGCACCCACGGACCTCTCCTTGCGCTCAGTGATGTGTAAACACTGTACAGTGATTAATAACCCCAATGTGTACGTGTATGTAACCACGTCTCAGTAAAACCAAACATACACTGGCGTACGTACAAAAACGGATTTGCTTATCTGTTGACCCGGAAGTAAACCTTGTTCGATGGTACATGACCACGCCCTTGACAGGGTTATAAACCCCTTACTTATGGTCCTTTCAGTGTCAAAGTCCCTGTGCAATCACCACCATGCACCTATAAACAGGACATCGTTTGCGTCATTACTATCTTCTAAGTCGTTCCCTCTTATTGTTGGTAAATAAAGACAATTTGACACAATGAATACGTGTGTAGGCAAATTCAACAGACTGCTTTATCTTTGGTTTATGCTTTCATCCTGGATGATCATATTTTATATGTAACGTTATATATCTTATCTTTCGTGAGATTCTGGTATATTTAATGCAGATTCAGTTATTTTTATTGATGGCAGGCAACCTGATTGACTCAGCACAATAGAAAATTATCTTTATTACATTTGATAAAGCTATCTCAAATTTTAACACGATATTCACTGAAGATATACAATGCCATCTTGGTTTCTGCTAGGAGTGATCTTTCTTTCGGTCTGTTTCTCTGAATAACTGTCCAGTTATATCAACAGTATTCGTCAAACTAATTAAATGTTTTTAGAACATTTTTCATGGATGTGTTACTGAAGAAGCAGGATAATTACCTGGGCAGAAGAGGTTATGTTTATTTGTCTATAAAGCTTTTTTTGGTTATAGGATTACATAAATTAAAAGGCTTGACGTACATTTGTGGAGAATTTGAACATGGGCCACGGAAGAATAACGAGAAAGAGCATAATAGAAAACTTATATGTTAAACATATGTTAAATCTATTTATTCATTTAAGTTTGTGACATACTGGTGATCATTAAGCTTATCTGTATCGCAACTGTTGTTTTATGTATGCTATCAGCCTACCATGGAGAGAAAGGAGACGTGGTTATAACATATCGTGTAAAATAGAATTCCACCTCTGAGGGCATAGGCGGAATATGAAAAGAACCGTCACTGTTGCTGTTTAGAGGCAGGATTGACGTGTAGAATCACCGAACGGAAATCCATTACGGATTTAAAGCATGAGTGATAGCATTTGTTGGCAAGCGCTCAGGAGGATGTCACTGTCCGACTGAACCAAACATACCGATCTCTAAGCAAAATCAAACATAGAACATGGGCATACCTCATATGCTGACCACTGTGACCAGGAAGTATTTCATATCACAAATACCCAGGCCGTCTGCGTCTCGGTCTTAAAATATTGGGGTCCCATCTTGTCTACATGTCAAAAATAATATATATCTGCATAATCAGAAAAGGGTTTCAGTTATATTTTCTCTTGAGAAAATATACACGGTGATAATAAATCAGAATATCTTAAATGTAATTTTACTATGTATACATTCGTAACAGAAGGTCCCCAGATTTCCACCTCGGCCCATAATGATCTGGGCTTGGACATTTTTCCTTTTTTTTTATTTTCTTAGTCTCGGAGCATTTTTTGTGTTCTATTTCTTGGTCTTGGGCAAATTCTCCTGTTCTTTGCCTTGGTCGTGGATCATTGCATGTTCTTTTGCTTGGTGTCAGACCATTCGCCCTGATTTTTATCTTGGTCTCTGGGACCATTTGTTCTGTTCTATGTCTTGGTCTCGAACCATTCGTCTTGTTATTTCTTTGGTCTCGAGCCATTCTTTGTCTTATTCCTGAACTATTTGTCCAGTAATTTTCTTGGTCTCGCAGCTTTTGTTCTTTTTTATTTTTTTTGTCTTTTTCCTGGACTTATTCTTGTTCTTTGTCTTGGGCGCGGACCATTTGTCCTGTTCTTTTTCTTGGTCTCAACCCATTTGTTCTATTCCTAACATTTGTCTCGGAGCTTTTTTCTCTTATTTTTTTTTGGGCTCGGAGCATTTGTCCTGTTATTTTTTCTCAGATTCGGAGAATTTGTCTGATTTTTTTCTTGGTCTCTAGATCATCGACCTGTACTTTGTCCGGCTCTTCGACCATTCGTCCTGTTCCCTGTCCTGGTCTCTAACCATTCATTCTGTTCTTTCTCTTTGTCTCGATCCAATTGTCCTGTTCTTTTTTCTGTTTCTCTGACCATTTGTTTTGTTCTTGTCTTGGACTAGGACTTATCGTCCTGTTCCTTATCTGAGTCCCCGGGACCATTAGTCCTGTCCTTTGTCTTGATCTCGGATCATTCGTCCTGTTCTTTGTCTTGTTCTTTTAATTTGTCTCGGAGCGTTTATCCTGATCTTTTCCTAGTCTCGAACCATTCGTTTAGTTCCTTTTCTTAGTCTCGGAGAAAAAAAACAGGATTTCTGGTTTTTTTTTCTCTTTTTTTTTTGGTCTCGGACCATTTGTCCGGTTCTTTTTTTCATGGAGCATATGTCCTGTTCTTTTTCTTGGTCTCGGACTATTTCTCCTGTCCTTTTCACTAGGTCTTGGACTCTTTGTCCTGTTCTTTTCTTGGTCCCGTCCCATTTGTGTCGTTCTTTTTCCTGGTCTCGGACCATAAGTCCTGTTCTTCCTCTTGGTCTCCGAATTGTTGTCCTGTTCTTTGTCTTGGTCTCCGGCAACTTTATTTTGAGTAGCCAAGGTCGGTCTCGACTACATATATTATTGATAAATATACATAGTATTGGGATTAGAAAGATGGATCCGTTATGATAATTGTTAAATTAACCACGGCTTCAAATTAAGCCATCTAAATAACCTCTTAAATAAATAGAGACTGTCTTCAACGACAGTCACCTGCACATTGTATTTATATCATGTAAACCGTTATCATGTGAGTTACGTCTGAATTATTAGTCATTTTTATTTAAACTTTATCTGACTCGTCGACCTCTTCAAGGTAATATGCTCTGTAATCACCTCTCGTCTAGACACGACCCAATTTCATATATCATTCGTTATAAAAGGAGTCTGGGTTTATGCTATAACTACATACACAGACCAAACCGGAATTATTTATGTTAGTTCCCTATCGGCACAGGCAAGTTCTTTTAAAAAAAAAGTTTACGTTCATTCTGATACAGTGTACATTTATGTGTGTCGTAGGTTTATTACGTTTTCTTTCGACAGTATTCGTATACGGTGTCCATAAGTGTCGTTCAACGGCCAGTTTATACGGATCATAAACAGTTTTGAGTCCCTTAACTGTTAAGTCTAACCAACAAATGCACATATACATAAAAAAAACAAAAGACAGAAAAAAACATATCGCATGGGTAGCAGAGTGAAGGATATATAAACGTGTAAGCTCTTTGCGGTATTGTCTAATGCCAGCGAGAAATATTGCGTCTACTGGGCTGCTTCATAATCAGTTTCGTTTCGTTCTTAGATTAATATAGACTACACACGTGTTACGTCTGGTTGACCGTGTCTGACCTCCATCGAGCCAGAAAAATACATTATAGTACAGGGCAGAATGGAAAAATGAAAGATATATCACCACAAAGTGTGTCATACACGTGCGATATTGGTTTGCATAGAACCAAGACACAACTGTCACCGCTGTTTCGTCATGTATGACCACATCTTATTTATAGCTATTAAAAACGATGGATGAAATCTGTATTGCGTCTATCTGCGGAAAACAGCTGTGATGTAATGTGTGTGTCTGGGAGGGGAGGTTGAGGGGTTGATACTATGTATTTTCCACTCTGGTGTGGATTACTTTGCACGCTGACCTAGAGTACCTCCTTTGCTGGATATTTACAGCTGTAATGTAAAGTGCCACTCAGTTCAGCACTGACCTGCGTCAAGTCAACCAAACTTACCGGTCCCGTCCCTATATCTTGGTCCGTACCGAAATATAATGGGGCTCCCTTGACCCATGTCCCAACGACACGCAACCTATGGTTGAAATGGGTCCATTATTATTATTTGTTTTAATAATGGAAGAAAAAATAAATCCCAAAACCATTGGTGCCTAAAAAATGATCTCACCACTGGTTTGCTTTGTTACCCAGATCAGAGTTGTTGGAAAGCAAGGAAATACATTTCTGGTACCTAATGAGACGTGAACACTCAGAATTTCAATCACAGGTACCATATAGGGATGTCGTCGCATTTATAACCTCAAAGCCATATTGAGTTATCTCAGCCGCGAAAAAAGGGCATCCGCTTGCCGGTACTCATGAGTTATAACCGACACAAATACAATAAAGAAATGTAAGAAAGTTACAGGATTTGGTCATTCTTGGTGCTGCCAAACACGGAGGTGGTCGTGTATTGGTTCTGTACGGAGAGACCCTGTATAAGGTCTTAACCAGTAGTATGCTCCCTTTTACCTAGGCACGAATGATTATTTGTAGTGGGCATTAGGCAATTGAAGAAATGACCACATACCGCCTTTACTAGAGAGCTCGACAAAAATATACCTGACATATCAAGATCAGAATAGTAAAGTCACATTAGACTTACAGGGTCACTTATTAAGAGAGAGAGAGAGAGAGAGAGAGAGAGAGAGTGTGTGTGTGTGTGTGTGTGTGTGTGTGTGTGTGTGTTTGTGTGTGTGTGTGTGTGTGTGTGTGTGAGGGTGTGTGTGTGTGTGTGATGGTCTGTCTGTGAGGGTTTGTGTGTTTGTGTTGGTGTGTGTGTGTTAACAACATAAGTCAGGCACTAATAAACGGAATCTCATGAAATATTCAGAGCATTTCGGAAATGGGCCAAGGAATAATTGATAAGATTTTGGTATGGATCCGGCACATGTTCCGGATCCAGAAACGTAAAAGAAGAATAGTCCCAAATGCATAGTCATTTATTCACAAATGGACCTTGGAATATGGGCCGAATAATTGATGCCCATATGGCGGAGGCTAGTATTCATTATAGTTCAGATTTCTAGTTTCAGATTATTAACAAACTAAATTTATATTTTCGTCACCAGACTGCACACTATAAAAAAGAAATGACAAATACATTATCCATGTGGGTGCATTCATATAATACTCTTAAGGAAATAATATTTTATGGAAAAAAACGGTATCGTGACGCTTGTAAGAGAGCAACTATAGCGTGAAAATACTGCAGCGGTGACATATATATATATATATATATATATATATATATATATATATATATATATATATATATATATATATATATATATATATATATATAACAGAAAGAACTTCACGTAGATGCTATCGTGGCATCTCACCGTGTCATGCTAACAGGTTTCCGCCTTATGGTTAAGTGTAGGCTCAGGGAATATCTGTAAAAAGTAATGGGCTTAATTCATTTACTTCATCCGAGCGCAGCTTGCCTCTCTAATTACTCACACTTGAAGACCTTTCATAATTCTACAGGAGATGAGCCACAGATTCGTGTGTAATGCAATTTTACAGACTAGTCTACCTCCGTCATGTTATTGCTAATTGGTATCGGATTGTTTATAGTATTGGAAGCAGTCACTACTAATTCGGATACCTGCAGCGCGAATCCTAACCACAGGATATGCTATGACACTGTTGAAGGTGAGTTATGTTACTTTTTTGATAGATTATATGAGTGTGGCTGCTAGAATGCTGAATCCATATAATTCATGTCTTGTGCATCAACCGCATAAATGTTATTCAGATATCAGCCCCTTATGACGGGCGTGTTGTACTCTAAAATGCGTAATTATACTCTTTGTACGGACACAAGGGTGTAATTAAGGTATAATTAAAGGGAGATTAATTCTTATGACACAAGACTCTTGATGCAAATCATTTATAAGGTGTATGTATGATAATTTTAAAGAAAAAATCACATGTTAAGTATAAACCAGGGACATCAATACAGGGGGATGGGGGCTTATTCCCCCCCCCCCCTCATTTTTTACCAAATGGGATAGTCAATGTAGTCACCCCCCCCCCCGATATTCAGAGAATAATATTTATATATTAGAAATTAAATATATTAATGGTTAGAATTATAGACTTATTGTATAGCTTAACCTGTTTTAGAATAAACACATATTGGTCATACCCATTTTTTAAACAATATACTTAATTGTAATATATTTTGAATTGTCACACAGACAATTAAATATATTTATATATATGTGTGTCTATGTATGTGGGTATTTGTTTATAAATAAAAGATGTCCCAACTTTGGTTACTGTTTCACGCCTACGAGTCATCCCCCAATCCTTGAAGGTAAATTGATGTCACTGGTTTAAACGTAATATAACATAACAATGCTATCTACACTGATATCACTGTGGTAACACAATCGTAATCAGTATGAGTCGTTTTCTGTTATGGTTGTAATCATTCAGGAATCTCCTCTTGCATAGTTAGTTTAAGGGTTTGTGTGCACTTAAAAAAACAGTTCCCTCAATTTTCCCTCAAGTTTTTTATCAATTGAATTAAATAAACTATAACTGTGAGAGGGTGCGGGGATTTATTACAATATACTTGATGTTAAATGGTACAATATACATGTTTTGCTATGTTTCTTATACGGTGAATTAAGGGATTGTTTAACACTATAAGTGGGTCATTTCACTTACTAGCTATTAATTTTTGCAATCGCCAAATGATCGCTGAAAGATTGAGCCAGCAACTGAGCGATAATGGGAAAGCTGCTAAGGAGTGTACGACCTTAGGAATTAGGTCAAGATCAAAATATATATTAGGTGCGCATATGTCACCTATGAATAATATTTTGTCTAAAGTTCAGTTTTTGAAAACTAGGTAAAATAAACGCATCGTCCCCTACAGGCCAAACCTTAATTCCTACGATGTGAGGCTTAAAGGTATTATGGGGCTTTTGCTCGATGCTTCGGAGCAGAGACAGTACACGCTGTGTGTAGTAGCTCAGAGGAGTGCAGAGTTTCCATATTTCAAAAGGGTATCAATGCACATATAAAATGGTTTCACATTAACACACTGAAAAGATGCGTCATGTTGAATAAACCATTCATGCTTATGACTAATCCACTCTGAGTTCATTAACGTTATTAGTCTAAAATAACGTTAGTTTTGACCACGAATAAAAAATACATGAATATTTTCTTGACAAAGTGGCGAGCCTACATAAATTCTCTATGATTACTTCTTTTTCTCAGTTTAGCCATATACTTTGTTAATACATTTCAATGGAATGGAAACTGTTTACGAAATAACGATTGCCATGATCGGGGTAACTAGTAAGGAGAGTATAACCAGTTGATTGTTTTTATTATTTGTTGTGTATTATTTTACAATATCATGTATCGATGTTAGTGTGGAAACGTAGGTTAAGAGAACCCAAGTGTTTTAATTGAGATTGGTTTCAGTAGAGTCGTAATTCCGGGAGGATCGGTTCTTGTTTCTATGTCTAGTCGGTTTCCTGTAATAACATTGTTGACTGTAGAATTCAAAGGCACCACATCTGCATACTTGATTTTTTCCCATTCTTTAATCTGTGGAAGCGTGTCAATTTTAGTATTCATGCATTGAACGACCGACCACACAATAGTATAAGGCGGTAGGCCAAAAGCGTTCAGGATGTGTGACGTAAGCATTAGTATTTATACTAGAAACGCAAAAGTAAAGGCACAATCTCCTAAGTCAGCGTGCTAGAAGGTGTATTCTGACAGTTTGTTGGTCTGGAGGAGGGTTCGAGGATGTCTGAAAACTGATCTGCTAAAGGACGATTTCCTGGAGTCTGCGGGTCAATAACGGACTTGTAAGTTGTGTTTACAGGAGGACTTGTAAGCAGCCGATTGGTATCTAGCCGTGACAACCCGACTCACTAGGCAACCGGATAATTGGGCTGGTAAGCCTATACTCGAGTCGTGATACAAGTTATATCTAGGAATGTATCGCAGTGATCTTGCATCAGGTTGCATTCATATCGAGTAAAACGGCCCACAATCTCAATATTATTTTAAAAATAATGAATTTACACAAAAGTATACATGTGAGCTCACAACCCAAATTGAAACACCGTCTCCATGGACACGGGTCATTCCCTGTATCGCCTGCAAGCTGCCTGCGTCCTGTAACCCGTGCGAACCATGTTGTGTTCATGCGGTCATAAATTCAACAAACACGCCAGGGGGTTTACCAATATGCTGGGTTAAAACGGAATTTTTCTCGCTCATGTTTGGTATTATTAGAAAGTACACAAAAAATGCAAACGATTGGTCTGGTTTATGTTGATTGACTGTGTACCTGTAGGCAATGAAGCGTTGTCAGAAATTACGAAAAAATTTGCATCTTCATAAGGCCTTATAATGCATTCCTCGGACTTAGATGTAATGACACTCTGGCGCCAGGAATCTGTCGTAATACCAGAGGGTCGATATGACGCTAATTGGTATCTGCCGTGGTGAAGCTGAGCAAAAAGACCAGGATAATTGATGCGCTGATCATTGTGAATAGAACCTAATATATTTGCAGTGATATATTCGGGTTCAGATTACTGGATATACCCAGGGTGTTTACATAAGGATATACATGATCTGAGAGAAATGCTACAGAGAAGGCTGTGTGACTATATGTCGTCGATGCAGAGAAGTACTTCAAGAGTAAAGACTGTGTCAAGCCAGTGATTTGTTTTTCGCTGGTGCGTCGTGTGTACGAGGAGTGCGTACCTAATTCACTTGCACGACTATCATGTGACCAGTGGCCGTGGTGCCAGGCGAACTTTCTGTGATTAGTGCTTACGGCGAGTGTCCGGATTAATCAGGACTCTTTTGTATAATCATAAGGACAGAGAATTGTATGTCTAATTTAAATATAATTTAATAATGTTACACACAGCTTTCCCATCCTTTTGAGTGTTGTGCGAGCTTCAGTCGATTAAGTTCACCGATTAAAAGAACCTGAAAAGTCCATTCCTTCGGAGGTGTGACACTCTCCACAATACACTATTTCCTAAAACAGACAATAAATAAGTCAAACGCGGGGGAGTAATTGCGGTAATAAATGTACCTTATTGTTTCATCGACGCCTTTTAGTGGTCATGCTGGAGTTCAGGCGAATTAGGCCCATACAAAACTTTTCTTTCCTACGTCCAATACTTCATTTTAGATTGTTCTTGTCGACACTGTCTTGTGTATGAATTATTTTCCGGTTTATATTTTACAATTCTTTTCATCTGTGTTTGCGATTCATTATTTTTATTATTTTTTTTTTAAATACACTCATGATGCTTCCTATCAGAACAACTAACTCATACCATAGACACTAGATGTCGCTGATGTCCAGCTGAGTGATCAATGTAAAAAGTTATAACAGTAATTATATTAACAAGTAATAGTATTCATCACGCTGACATTATGTGGACATAAACATCAAGGAGGAGGCCGTGTTTCCTTAGCAGGTTTAATATATTGGGCAAAGGGGACATACAATAGATTAATGAAAGCTTTATCGAATTATTGTTGTTGAAACAATTTATGAAACATTCCTACCGATCATTAATACATAATCAGCACAACGGCATCATAATTAAGACATATAAATATATGGAATATCAAATTAAACAGAAATAATGTTTAAAGATTAAAATATTGTAGGAAAAGCAATTATACATCTACATGGCTATCTTTGGTAAAAAAAAATGACATGTGTGGTCTGAGCCCAAGGTTGTCGGTATTATGTTAATATGTTGGTTGATTTATATGGTGTCGATCATAACCCTCATCAATGTATGATTTTGAGACTGACAGATTGTCAAGGAAAGGTGTACTGTTGAGTCAAATCTCTTTAAGGTAAAGAGGTTAACATAAAAGTAGTTCTCCTAGTAGTAAAATGTATGTAAAATATCGTATTTTGCAAGTTTTATTTTACTGGAAATTTTCTTTAGTAGATGGAAGTAAGAACTGCTTGGTATTGTGCGATGGCAAGGCCAGCTGGAGGGAAGCTGTAGAAAGATGCGAGAAGAACCATGGCACCTTAGCGGTAGACGATAGTAATATTCAGTACCAAAGAATACTGAACTTGATACAGAAGACAAACAATGATCCAGTCTGGCTTGGTGGAATCAATGGTCCCCGTTTATGGAACTGGGCCGATGGTGAGCGTAGTCTTTAATGCTTTATTCAAGTTACTGACTCCACCAGTTTAACAAATTTAACATTTGCATCATTGATTAAAATAGTTTGCATGATAATTTTGTTCTTACTTTAGGCCTAGGGCCTTGGTCCTGATATTTCATTTGATTATTTAACATAAATATACTTTTAAAGTTATTATTTCCTATTCCAAAAGTAGTATTTGGTACACTTTTCTTAAATATATTAGTTCCTAAAACGACTCAGGAAATAACTTTATAAAACCATTGTATTTAAACGATCCACGATTTTTTAAATCACGTTTTACCCAAGTGTAGCTGCTAGCAAGCAAACGAAGACAAACTATTATTTCCTCGGCTATTCCATGGCTTAGTTTTAATCTAAAATTAAGCGTACATTGTCAAATGCAGCTCTGAAATAAATTTATTAATAATACCTGTTTATATATATATATATATATATATATATATGTATATAAATATTAAATATACATTTAGGAATTATTCAGTCCTCTCGCTGATCAGGGATATTTGAGACCTTTGTTGGCCACTTACGTACTCACATACATACCGTAGTGTCACTTACAACACATTTAAGGTGTATTACTATAGTTATAGTAAACTGACATTATTATTCCTCCAGGGCATTCGACTCCTCTGTATTATCAGGGATGCTACGCCTCCACAGACGGGTCTAAACAAGCCGTCGAAATGAATGAAGATGGGGAGTCAATCGGTATTGGAGATGCTGCTACCTGTCGGCTAAAATGCAAGGACAACGGTTTTCGGTTTTTCTCCCTTAAAGTAAGAGGGAACGTCTGGATTAACTTTCATGTGTATAAAAATAAATTATTTTTATGTCAGAACAAGAGTGGGGACATTCATAGGAATGTCATTTTGTTTAAATATGTAGATACCATGTCATGTGATTTGTAACTTTAGAATAGGACTAAATCTCAAATCAACCTCCCCCCTCCCCGATTCGTTATAACAATGCTTATAATTACATGCTAAAATGTGTAATTTTTAGCTCAGCAGACTGGAAGTCATCTGAGCTATAGCGATCACCCTTTGTCCGTCGTCTGTCCGGCCGTCCGGCCGTCTGGCCGTCCGTTAACAGGGCACAAATCGTAACCGGTGGACCTGGAATCTTCTCAGTTTACATCCAGGGAGGTCCATGAAAAATCTCTTTGGAAACCTGAAATTAGATCTCTGTTATCCATATCCTTTGAGCTATGGAGCTCTAAAGTACCCCCAACAATAATGCAAAATTTGATACAAAAGCTCAAGTATCTGAATAACTACTGCATTGATCACCATGATCTTTGCATGAATATTGATCATGGGATACCATCACGTCCTGCAGACTGGTGGCGCCACCTGTATTTTTTTCTAATTTTTACAATTTTTTTCTCTTTTGCAATGCAATGAAACTGTCATCTGATAACAGGCCATAAAATCGTAACCACTGGACCTGGAATCTTCAAACTTAATATCCAGGGAGGTCCATGAAAAATCTCCTTGAAAACCTGAAATTAGATCTCTGTTACCTATATCCTTCGAGCTATGAGGCTCCAAAGTACCCCCCCCCCCCCCCCACCCACCCACAATAATGCAAAATTTGATACAAAAACTCGAGTATCTCAATATCTACTGCATTGATCACCATGATTCTTTGCATGAATATTGATCATGGGATGTTCCATCAGTTCCTGCAAACACGTGGCACCACCTGTATTTTTTCCAATTTTTATTAATTTTTTTTCTTTATTTTGAGACTTTCAAAGAAGCTGTCAGCTGTTAACAGGGCACAAATCGTAACCGCTGGACCTGGATTCTTCTAACTTTACATCAAGGGAGGTCAATGAAAAGTCTCTGTGAAAACATGAAATTAGGTCTCTGTTACCCATATCCTTCGTAGTAAGTACCCCTCAGAATAATTAAAAATTTGATACAAAAGCTCCAGTATCTGAATAACTAATGTACTGATGGCCATGATTTTTTGCATGCATATTGATCATGGAGTGTTTCATCAGTTCCTGCAGACTGGTGGCGCCATATATATTTTCTTTTAGTTTGTACGCATTTTTCTCTTTTTGAAACTTTCAAATAGAGCCTCATCTTGTAACAGGGCACAAATCGTAACCCCTTGACCTAGAATCTTCATACTTGACATCTAGGGAGGTCCATAAAAAGTCTTCATGGAAATCTGAAATTAGGTCTCTGTTACCCATATCCTCTGAGCTATAGGACTTGTAAATACCCCCAAGAATAATTAAAAATTTGAAACAAACAAAAGCTCTAGTATCTGAATAACTAATTCCTTGATAGCCATGATTCTTGGGACATATATTGTTCATGGAGTGTTTCATCAGTTCCTGCAGACTGGTAGCACTACTACCTGTATTTTTTTCAAATTTTTACGCATTTTTATTTCTATTTATGAGACCTTAAAATGAATTTGTCATCTGTCCAAAAGCCCACTGAAACCCATTTCTAAGGAATCTTCACAAAATTCGTGATTTGTTTGCACTCTGGCAGTCATTTTGCTCATTGTTCAACATTCCTTGAATTCAGCTGAGCGTCATGGCCCATTGGCCACTACTATAAATGCATATATAGCCATCCATGAAACTCATATTTCTTAAACTATCGGATTATAAGACAACTGCTGCGTTATGTGTTACTTTTAAAGATTTGGGTTTCTTTGAAGGAAGATTGGTTTCGTATATAAACACATTGTAATATACAGGTTATAACTTCTATCTTTGTAGGACAAACCAGGTGGTATATTTTGCTACTGCGGCAATTATTTCGGAAAATACGGCATGTCTGCCAGCTGTTCTGTTTGTTTAGATGGACATTTCTGTGGAAATGAAGACTGCAGTGCAGTTTACACAGTGCAAGGTATATATAGTGTAAAGCAGAATTACAACTATATGGTACCAGCATCGTAAATAAATGCACAGATGTAAAACCTAATTTTTATTCTGTTAACACCTAATTCTGTTTACTCTAATGAAAAATCTTATTATCATTGAAATCATGCATTCTTTTTATTACAATAATAAGAGCAATTCTCTGATCATCGGTTTGTCTTATGGCAAATTACATTCGTATCCCAGAGAAGAGTTTAAACAATCAAAATATGGACCTCACTACCTTAAAAAGTTAACCTTACCCCCATTAGGTGTCTTTCTTTTCGCTGATCATACGTATGAGAACCGTGTCCCTGTTGTCCATTTTCCCTTTATCTTATTTTCACCCCAGCCTCCACTGATGTCTTACACCTTGATCACAAACGTGATGTGGAGTATCCGGGGTGCATTATGGGAACACATCTAGGAGGTAATCGTACAAACCTGACATTGGCTGATTGTGGCAGCGCGAGAATTGCAATATGCATGTCAGGTGAGTTTCTTTCACTCTCAATAGAGGTCACTACAGGTAAAATAAATGCAAAATGTGCCATAGTCAAAGGCTCTGGCAAATAATCGACAAAATCTTTGATTCAAAATGGTTAAAGAACTGCATACCTTAGAGTCTTGTACATTATTATGGGTACTATTCAAAATAGATAAGGTTGATACATTTCATTAACCTAGTCTTAGCTTTATCTTTTCAAATGCACAGCAGGGCCATTCCTTCTGACCAAATAACCGACCACTCAGTTCTAGCCCTGCCAGGTCGTTAGTGATCATGTTTGGTACTAAATTGTGTAATATAAAAAGTTGTCCCATGTACCGATAGATGTACAGGACCAGAACTTCGGTGCCGGATAATACCGCTAGAAGTTCAGACAAACATATATTTGTTAAATATTTAGCTGCCAGGTTACAGGACCTGTCGTTAGTATTGCTTTACATAGACAGTAGGTCTTGACGATTTATAAGTGACAGCAAGTCTCACCTGTTTTATCGACTGGGCCAGTCTAAATTATTCCATGCATTTTTGACCATAGATATGGCAGAAAAGATAATGAGTGACTGGAAAAAGGAGTAAAGTTAAATAACTATACTTACAGAGTTAAGGTTTTCTCATTTCCAAATCTAATTGGGATACTTAGAATTGCCTATTATTTTTCAGAGACTCCGTGCTGGTTAGGAGAGTATCAGGGTAGAACGAATTGCTTCATTATTTTGTCTACTCCGAAGACATGGACTGAAGCATTAAAATCATGTTATTATTACGACAAATCTCGGAACTCTCAGCCGCTAACATTTGGCCACGCGGAGGATGAATTTGTGAAGGATGTAGATACTGTGATGCAGACCTTGTCCAGAACGAGGCGTGTGCTCTTCTGGACGGGAGGTAGTAACCTCATGTGGTATTGGCTGAAAGGTTTGTGTTATGTATCTATTATGAATTATAAGATGTGTTTGCATGTCCTTGTTACGGTCAAGTGTTAGATATTGCTTTCTCAATCTATACGGCACAGAGGTGTGTGCGGATACGGGGTTACTTACGGCTTCTCCAAAATAATTGAGTTTAATTATTGCATCCTATTCACTTAAGAAAACATCATTGATAATAATATACGCAAAATTTGTGCTTAAAGGTTAATATTAGGAACATTTGCCATGTACGTTTGTTATTGATTTGTGATGCTAGTATATAAACAAATCATAGATGTGCATATCGTTCGTTCAATACACGTTTCCTATTTTTATATATTCCTCATGAATTGCTCGATTACATCCAAATTATGAATTCAATAATTTTTTAGGCGATTTTCAAAGATATTTATTTTCGTAATATCTTTTGAATATTAAAGATAAAATAAAGTTTTCATGCAGTTCTGATTTCTTGGTACCATATTTGATCTACTATTGTTTAATGTCTTGAAAATATCCTTTTCTCTATATCAACTGTAGAGAAAGAAGTGACAGATATATTGAAAAGAAGGTGGCATGAAAATGAACCACATTATCCTCTTCCGGGTCATTGCATGTCTATGAACGGTCAGGGGAGGTGGATATCACGTGACTGTCTGCAGAATCAGTACCGTTTCATCTGTGAACTTGGTAAGACATAATTTAAACAGTCCAGGTTATGTCGTTCATACGTCATTAAAGGAACATAAAACAGAACATAAAACAAGTGACCCAGGGGCCATGACGCACAGCTGACTAGGAAAACATTCAGAAAAGGAATTTTATCAATATAGCCAAATTCTGTATGTGGACCTGATATGGGCAACATAGACCTAATGTCAGGTTTTCAAGGATATTTTTTATGGACTTCTCTGGATGTCAAGTTAGAAGATTCTTGGTGCAATAGTTACAATTTGTGCCCTGTTAACAGACAACCACATATTTGAAGGTCTCAAGAAAATGCGTAAAAATTTGAAAAAAAATCAGGTGGTGCCACCAGTCTGCAAGAACTGATAAATCACTCCATGATGAATGTGCATGCAAAGAATCATGGTGATGAATTCATTAGTTGTTCAGGAACTGGATGTTTTATATAAAATGTTTAATTATACTGAAGAGTACTTTCAAGCCCTATAGCTCAAAGGATATGGGAAACAGAGACCTAATTTTAAATTTCAAAGGAGATCTTTCATGGACCTCCTTGGATATCAAGAAAGAAGATTATAGTTCCAACTTTAACCATTTAAACCCTGTTAACAGACAACCATATCTTTGAAGGTATCAAAAATTGGAGAAAAAAACTTGTAAATATTCGATAAAATCCAGGTGGCGCCACCAGTCTGCACGAACTGATAAATTACATGATCAATATCCCTGCGAAGTATCATGGTGATCAATGCAATAGTTGTTCAGATACTTGAGCTTTTGTATCAAATTTTCCATTATTCTGGGAGGGGGGATTTTGAAGCCCCATTACTCAGAGATAATGGGTAGGAGACCTAATTTCAGGTTTCCAAGGAGACTTTTCATGGGCCTACCTGCATGTCAAGGGAGATAATTCTAGGTCCTGTTGTTTCGATCTGTGCCCTGTTAACATTAGACCGCATCTTTAGAGGTTTCCAAAATAGAGAGAAAAATTCTAAAAAATTGAAAAAAAATACAGGTGGCGCCACCAGATTGCAGAATCTGATGAAACGTTCCATAATCAATATCCATGCAAAGTATCATGGTGATCAATGCAATAGTTGTTCACATACTTGAGCTTTTGTATCAAATATTTCATTATTCTGAGGGGTACTTGGGTAACAGAGACCTAATTTTAGGTTTCCAATTAGACTTTTCTTGGGCCTCCCTGCATGTCAAAAGAGAAGATTCTAGGTCCAGTTGTTACGATTTGTGCCCTGTTGACAGATGACTGCATCTTATGAGGTCTTAAAAAAAGAGAAAAAAATCGTAAAAATCGAAAAATACAGGTGGCGCCACCAGACTGCAGAAACTGATGAAACGTTCCATGATCAATATTCATGCAAAGAATCATGGTGATCATTGTAATAGCTGTTCAGATACTTGAGATTTTCCATTATTCTGGGGGGGGGGGGGTTACTTCGGAGCCCCATATCTCCGTGACCTAATTTCAGGTCTCCAATGACTTTTTTCATGGACCTCTCTCGATGTCAAGTTACAAGATTCCATGTCAGCCGGTAACGATTTGTGCCTTGTTAACGGACAGACAGACGGACGACGGACAAAGAGTGATTGCTATAGCTATGACTTTCAGTCAGCTGAGCTAAAAATAGATCAATTTAAAACACATTTATTTATTGTAACACGACGGAAACTGAATAATGTATGTCGGTGACACGTATATTTTGTATTTTGGCAAAGTAACAGCTTACTGCCAATTTTATATTTTATTTATTGAAAGTAATATTAATAAATAAGTGCAAACAAAACGTAATAATGAAATTAAGAGAATGCGAACAAATGTTAATTGTAAAGCTTCTAATTTATATTTGATGCAAAAAAAATAACTCTTATGATTCTTGGTTTAGTCAAACGTTCTCATAAAAATGCTCTGATTAAACATCAGTTAACAAGCAAACCGAAACCATTCCTGAAGAAACAACGGAGTACACTGGCATGGACAACACCACGGAAAGTGGAGGTGTAGGCCGGCCCATTGCAACTGGAAATGGTAATAATTACGTCATCGTAAACAGCACATATGGATCTTTCTAATCAATGCATATTTCTAACGCATTCAAAGGAATGCAAGCCTCTGCCCTGTCCCTATTGTGAGATGCTCCCAGAAACGTTCTTGCATTCACTTATCATGCCCATATTAACAGGTCTATTAGTGAATAAGTGACCTTACATTTTTTAATATTCCTTGAAACTGAATCATGTGCCGGATCAACAGCAAAATCTAATCGATGCATCATTGACCATGTTCATGACCATGTAAGGTAAACCAAAGTAGCAGTGTTATATCTAAAAATTAAATATATTAGGTGTGCAAGTGCATAATTATTCACATTGCTTATGTGTTGATAATTTCACCTTTTTGTTTTCTCTCAATATCATCATATGTCAATCAATAGCAAATCAATCTGCGAGACTCGTTATAATTGATAGATATTAATACACACTGTTTTAAATATCTGACCAAACGAAGGATTTCCGTTGTTCAACTACTCAGTTTTTTTCTTTGAAAACTTGAATAATTTATTTATATTAGCTTTTTCTCGTGTCAAACGTTATGAATTTGTCGTCAACAATGGTTCATTGAAAATTACATATATTATCTTTAATAATAAAGAATGAAGTCAACGGACATATGGAATAAACAATGTCTCAGAACACTTCTTCTTAGTTGGGAGGTCAAAAGGTTAAAACAGTCACATGGTGACCGCACAATTGACCAATTATCTCGGCCGTGCAGTTTTATTTCATATATGTGACATATTGTAACCAGAGAACTGTGACTTGTTTATTTGTTATTGTGACATTGCACAATTAAGTAAGGATAGTATAACCAGATGATTGTTGTATATTAATATGCAGTATCATGTATCGATGTTAGCGTTGGAACGTAGGTTTAAGGAACCCAGGTGTTTTATAAGCGCAGCTGAAAGTCATCTGAGCTATAGCTCTATTTTTTTCTAATTTTTACTCTTTTTTCTCTATTTTGAGACCTTCAAACGATGCAGTCCGTCCGTTAACAGGGCACAATCGTTATCGTTAGACCTTAAAACTTTTAATTGTACATCTAAGGAGCCCCTCCTAAGGTCAATCTCCTTGAAACCTGAAAAAAAGATTTTGGTGACATAAATTTTGTGAACTACAGGCTGAAAACAAGATTTTGAGCACCCAGTCAGTCAGGCGGGCACACATTGTATCCACTAGGCCTAGAATCTTCTTAAGTTACATCCATGGAGGTCCATGAAAAATCTCCTAGAAACCTGAAATTTGGTAATGGTGATCTTTATTCTGTAAATTATGGGCCAAAAACATGATTTTAGCAACATTAAAATTAGATGGGCACAAATTGTATCTGGTAGCCCCAGAATGTTCCAATGTAATATCCAGGTAAATCTTTGGCAATCTCCATGGAAATCTAAAATTAGGTCATTGTGACCTATATCACGGGCAAAAAACATTTTAAGCAAAACAGACAGTCAACTATACTGTTGGGCCTAGTATCTTCTGTCTTGACATTCAGGGAAGTCCCTCTAAAATGTGCATGGTCATTTTAAGCTTAGGTGACTGCATACAAAAAGGCTAGATTTCATGGGAATAGCTGGGCATATTTTCCTCAAACTTTTTCTTCTTGTTCGTTTTGAAGAACTTTAATTGCTACAGTTGAATGGGGATACCACCTACAAAATTTGGTATTCAGGTGATAAAATTCCTTTTGTGAATGTCTTCCTAGTCAGCTGAGCGTCATGATCCATGGGTCACATTTTTTATGTTGGTTTCAGTACAGTCGTAATTCCGTGAAAATTGGTTCTTTTCGGACATAGTCTAGACTTCAAGGCAAAGCACCTACATACTTGATTTTCTCAAAACTTGGTCTCTGGAGGTGTGTTCATTTTAATATTAATGCATTGAACTACATTTCTCATAAAATTGTAAGGCAATAGGCTAAGAGTGGTCAGGATGTGTGACGTAAGTATAAGTATATATGCTGAAGACGCGAGGGTAAAGACACCAGCTCCAAGATCAGCGCTAGATGGTGGCGTCTGGCAGTTTGTTGGTCCAGAGGAGGGTTCGTGATTGTCAGCGGTCTGATCAGCAGAGGGATGATTTCCCGCCGTATTGTATGTCAGCGTCTGTGGGCGGCTAACGTAATCTCACTATCGGATTTGTGAGATATGTTTACAGAAGGATGTATAAACAGCCAGTGTATACCCGCCGTGGCAGAAAGGACATTTAATACGCTAATATAGTGTGTATGGTACCGAATATGTCGTGTGCGCTGGTATATTCGTCGACTGATTACTGGATTAATCCAGGGTGATCCTACAGTGAAAGACATTTTCTGAGTGGTGCTACAGATAAGGCTGTGAGCCTATCTGTCAGTGATTCAGAGAAGTAGGTACAACAAGAGGAGAGTCTGTGTCAACCCAATGATTTGTTTGGTGGCGAGAAGCGCTTGTATTGTGTGTACTGTGTGTAAGCAACAGGACTCGAGAAGTACATTCCTAAGTAACGTGCGCGACGATCATGTGACCAGCGACCTTGAGGGAAGTCGTACATTCTGTGTATTGTGTTTTGTGCTTAGCGCGAGTTTCAAAATTAATCAGGACTCTGTGCATTTGTTTATTGATATGGACACAATGGATTTTTTGGACCATGTGCGAGGAACGCCTTTCCAGAGAAATGTAATTTCATTTTTTTTATACTTTCATTTTTTTTGTATTACACGACTTTCTTATCTTTTTGAGTGTATGTGTAAGCTTCAGCCAGCTTAATCCGCCGTTTAAAAAATCCTGGAAAGTCCATTCCTTCGGGATGTGACACATGTGTAATTTTGTTGTTGTTTGTTTCTTTGATTTTAGACATGAAGGATATTGTGGTGTACCTAGTGATTGGTGCTGCGTGTTTGGTCGTGCTGATTTTGGCTGTAGTTATCAGTACAATATGTTACTTCTACAGGTAAGTGTCCCTTACTGCATATATATCAATACAGGGTCAACGATAGTCGAGTGATAATACGCTCGACTCTCTGCGCTGGACAAATGGGTTTGATACCCGGCGTGTCTGAAAGTAGGTTGTCTAGTGGCCCGTCAAAGATCGGTAGCTTTCTCCGGGTCTTCCTGTTTCCTCCATCCTATAATATAGACTACTGAACACCATCATCCGAGCCATGGGCACGGCCTTACATTAGTTGTTATAGTTAGTAATACAGTGCATTTAAAATAAATCAAGTTTACATTAAATTTCAATGCAGTGCAACCCCGCCAACAAACCACTTTTAGAACAGTCGTATTAACAGGGCGGTTGTCATAGTCATTCGTGAGAAATAGTCACTTGCTCAGTATTGACTTAAAATAATTGGTGATAACCCAGATACACAGTATTAATACACATTATTTTATGTTCAGCATTTGTTATTCCTGGAAACATAAAAGGTATATTTCTCAAATCTAGGAGGCAGCTTATCTTCTTGGCAGTCAGACACTTCGTAAGCTCTCTCTCTCTCTCTCTCTCTCTCTCTCTCTCTCTCTCTCTCTCTCTCTCTCTCTCCAAATTATACTTTGCATTCTATCCTGCTAAGTGCACATGGTGGCTTTATCACGGCTAATGGGATGGGCCAGTCGATAAAGACAAAATAATTCAGACGAGAAATGTTCTATCTTTGGTAAGAGAGTTGAAACTTATGATATACAGATGAAAATCTATACTTAGAAATACTGGTAGAGTGTTAACTTAATCCTATAAAACTAGGAGAGGTGAGACCCGTTGTGAAAAAAAATATAGGCCACCAAACAGAAAGCATGATTGTAATGTAAACGCTGTATGAATAAGCTAGAGTCATGTTTTAAATATCTTTATTTAGTGATATAAAGTCTTAATTATACCGGGTAATAGACTGAGGAATTGTTATTTTATTATTTTATTTTATTATTTTTTTTTTGCAATTTTCCTGACGGCTAGCATAGTCATAATTGCATAACTATATACAACAATGCACCCTTTCCATTGAATGGGCTCTGCCCATAAATGTTGCCTGATGTATTTCAGTCCGAAACCCCAGCATGGATGATTTTGTTTATTGAAACTATATACAAGAACGTACCACAGACTCGACACCAAGCTCTCCTTTAAAAAAACAACTTTCACTTTTATTATTTGAGATAATGCATGTAGCGAAAGTATTGTGTTATCAGTTGTTTCACAAGGGACTCGTGAATGAAGTTTTTTTGCACACCCATTATCTAAACATCATTTGAAATCTAATTTCCAGTAGAGTAAGGATCTGATTTCTTCAGAGCTTAATAAAATTTCTAGAAAAATTTACTATTGAAACATCATATCTATTTGCCATAATGCAAATACGTAATGAATTTAATTTTTTAGGCATTTTAAGTAATTAAAAAACTGAGATACTAATAATTGGCTCTTATAAAAAAAAATATTACCTAAAAGAACACTACACATTCTTCAATTCTGGGTGATTTCATCATTAAGATATAACGTTTTGAAAAAGGTCAAAATAATCATTTCTTATAATTAGATGAGACGAAATCTACGGAGAACACTCTGTACTTAGTTTCCATGCTTGTCAAACCATTTCAGTCACACACTTATTATATAAACACTTGTTATACTAGAGCCTTGTTGAGTACTTCTGTTAGAAAAAAAATTTTAAAATTTACGAATTTTATTTACCGAATAAAATTGATTTAAAAGGTGAAAGAATGTGCGTACGCTTGCCTTAATACAGTTTAATATGGAATCATTCATCCTGTAAGATAAGGACTCTCAAATGCTTTGTACCTTAACTGGTAATAATTCCTGACAATGCACACATAAAATCCTAGTGTCATCAGACATTTTTGTGAGCAGCACTGAACCTCTAGTTCTGCATGTTCTGCATTTAGACTGTGAAAAAAAAGAATATGCTTCTTGTACAACTAGCTGACTGCTGGCCCACTTAACCATGGTAACTTACCATGGTATATGTTTTATTATTTTCCACGTCCATAACACTAAAAGTCACATTATAACATATTTCATTTCAGTGAGTTACCAGTTAGAAAAGAGTCAGCTTGATTAATAAAGGTCGAAGAACTGGATGAAATATGAAAACGTGCAAAATCAGCATGTTTTCTCACGTAGTGAAGATCTACTCATTTTTACTACCATATAATGAATCTGTAACTTTCTAATAGTCATAATTCAAAAATAGACCTCCAGATCTTTTAAATGATACACACTTTGTGGTGGCACAATAATAATAGTTAAAGTAATAAGATTTATAAAATATATAAAGTCCTGAGATCATCATAATGTGCTACATGCCTTAAGACTAAATATATTTTTTCGTTGTAAATATGTAAGACCCGAAGACTTATTGTCAGTTGTTACCGACTTGCGAACGGTATAAATGGTCGTTTGGATCCGTTGTCCAACAGCTGGACTTGCCTAAACAAGAAACAGTAATACACACTTGTAAGTCCTGTATTAAATTTATTCATTACTGTACAAGCTCAAATTCTCAGTCTAAACTAAAACATCTTTAACTTGTTGTAGCAGACGACAGCGCCGCGTCATGGACCAGCCACCAAAGAGCACGGAGGGCTCTGTTGATGGGTCAGTGGGTGCACAGACGCCGCCTCCGCCGTACGACTACGATTACCCGTCACCAGCACAGTGGCAGGAAATGGCGCCCCCTGTCTGGAACGCTACAAACAACCGCTTTCCCAAGGGTATTCCTGCTGATGCATTATCAGAACTTCAAAATGGACAACGCGGACCAGTTTCAGTTGTCACCCGAACTTCACGACATCCGACGAACCAGCGGCCGGTAAATATGATGATGCCGTTCGGAGGAGCTCCAGGGGGTATCTACTACACCCCACTAGGTGTCGCTGCAGGTTATGACAGGGATGATGACAGTTCCATATCACCGGGTGATTCCGTCTCTCAGGTTTATTACAATACTCGACCTGAACGCTATAATTCAAATTATGTTTATGATGAAGCCTTTTCAAATTAATAAAATGACAGAGAACTCGGGAGGCAAATACTGATTATTAATCCGTCCGGTATTTTGCTCTGGATGCAGATATGGAGAAAGTTCACCGCTTATATGTTAAATATACAGTAATAAAACTGTAAAGCGCTACGGTGTCATATGTAGAGAAAACAACCCTTCGAAGCTTGGTCAGATCTAAAAAATCTATCTCATTTTCATTATTTCTTTTGCAGCATGAAGACAACTTACTTACCCTATATATATATATGAAATACATGTGTAGACGTACGACGTTGTTAGACCAACATAATGAAAAATTCTGGGTGTGTCAGCAATCAGTGTTTATCTCACTACTCGGGCAGCGGGGGGAAGGGGGTTCCGCCTCTGTGACTTATGCAGCTTGTGCCCGTAAACAAGAAATCTGCGTATAGTCGTAACGTACGGGGGTTGATATCCTGAGATAACCTGTCGCATTAGCATGGAAGAACCCACTCGATTCAAGCTTGAACTCCTTTCGTGTTAGCGAGGATTGGAGGCCCAAAATTGCGAGAGTGAATACCGGGTATTTGTTTGCACTACTAGCATGCCCGTTTTTTTCATTGGGAGAGGTCCGCGGTTTGTCCGGGATGGGTTCCCCATGGGCCGAGTTCACACTCTTGATATGATGGCGTAGTTTCTGATAGATGATAGAGCCAACACAATTTCCCAATAATGCCAAATCAGTCCGGATAAATAGGAATAAAAGGAATGAGACCGGGCATTTATATATGAATGAGAGATTTTCGGAGTATGCTTTCATCACTCCTTTTTAAGTAGACACTGGGATGGCTTATAAATCCAACAATATTATACATTTATGTTATATTACTCCCCTCAAGTAAAATCTAGTTGACCTTGTTCAAAGTTACTTGATATTGTGCTGTTGTGAATATCGTGTAACCTGACCCAAAAATGATTGGTGAAAGTTACACCAATACTTGCTATACTATCCAACATGAATTAAAATTTGACAACATTGTTAGTGTCCCACAAAAACCCAGACTTGGTATTGGAACAAAATCGTTGATATAAAGAGGAATGGAGAATATTCAACGAAACTTTTTACACTGTCAGATTATATTTAGCCTACATACTCAAGAAAACTTTTTGTGTATCTTTTAAATATATGCAAATATTTTATTTCACATAAACCTTAAAATACTTATTTTCTGACAAAATTGTTCGACTTGTTTATTTAAATGACTGATCTCTGTTTGTTTGTCTGTCTACCCCAGTCTTTGTCTCTCTGTCTCTGTTTTTGTCCCTGTGTTTGTGTCTGTTTGTCTGTCTGTCTCTGTCTCTGTCTCTCTCTCTCTCTCTCTCTCTCTCTCTCTTTATATCGGAATACTCATAGTGTAGTTAGTAGCCCCGGGTACAAGACTACGTGAACATTTGAAGTGGACTGATTGGGCCTCCTTTGAGGTCTCGATATACTCCCCTACGTCAGAGGGCCAAAACTGTCGAGTCAGCGGATGTCCCCGAACATATCGTATTTCCTTGATCAGACGCCCGGGCGTTTATCTTTTTTTCAGACCCTGTTTTGAACCGGCGTCTAAATAAGGCCGGCTTCTATTTAAGGCCGGCGTTTATTAGAAAACACATTATAAGGCTCGTCAGACAAAAACACCTCGAAACAATAAACTCGCCGGTCAATACTTAGGGACAGATAGAAAGTAATGCCGGTACACAGGTTGTGTTAACGAAATTTCCACAGACACTATCGAGATATTGCACACGCGGAATCTCCAGAATCACGCACCATGATAAGAATTTACGGGAAATCACAGCGATAGATTGCAGATTTCCGCACGGGCCTCTCGAAACTAGAATGGTACCTCGCTCTATTATTGCACCGCTGCTCTAGGCCAATCATAGAGACGGGCGAACAACGTACGCCATCTTAGGTACTCCCGGCAGACTGGTTCCAACTCCAGTATGTATTATATATGATAAAAATAAGCATTTCGTGTGTAAAAAGAAGTTGCCAAAAGTTGGCTGTACATTTCTTGTCACATCAATGATTAGATTAATGGATATTGATAGTAAATAAATGACACGTACAGTGAAATATCAAAGATTCAGAATATCGTATTATCTATACATCCATAATTCAATTTTGTGTAAGAACACATATTTAAATATTTGAAAAAAAAACTAAAAATAACTAAAGAAAGTCATTTTATAAGAAATCTTTACGGATAATCAGCCAGTATCGCGTGAACGTCCATGACAATCGGTATGAGCGTGCATACTGGAGTTGGAACCAGTCTACAGTTAAGTCAGGAGTTGCAACACCCTTCCGCCAGAGGTCGTTTCTACTCAAAACGAATCTCTTCTGTTGTCAGTGTACATGTTGATGCCGCGCGGTGCATTATTGGAGTCAGATTTTGACTCCAACAATCCCTAGACAGCAGTGTCGTACTCTTGAGAGTCCGAGTCTGCGCAGTGTGGAGTTGCAACTGGGAGTACTTAAGATGGCGTTGTACACCACACTGCGCAGACTCGGACTCTCAAGAGTACGACACTGCTGTCAGGGGTTTGTTGGAGTCAAAATCTGACACCAACAATGCACCGCGCGGCACACTGACAGCGGTAATACACAAGTGGTGAAAAGGAGCCAATGTAGTCCGTTATAATGCGTTGGATTTTGTGTAAAGTAGTTATATATCATGTAAATCGAATATACTTTGCGACTCTTTTGCCTTAATTTTGCCGAAATACCGTGGAAGGCGTCTTATGGGCACTGCTGGACAGTACATTCTTCCGTGGTACACTTTTCGTGTCTATGGGTGCGTTTGGTGTTCGTTAGATAACAGTGACGTCACAAAGACGTCACAGTGATCGGTCGCGCGTCACCTTCAATTGACTGACGTCATATGTTTGACTGGCTTGTTTATTATCAGTTCTCAGGCAAGGAATGATTGGTAAACGCTGTAACTTGTTTTGTCATATTTAAGATTGTCTCATACAAAATCAAGACAAGGTAAGGCATTACTTTTTACGCAGGTAGTCGGAGGAATAGCTCCTGAAACCTTTGGACAAGAAAGGTTTACACTGCTTTACACGTATAAAAATTATCCCAGAAAAAAACATGCGCACACGGGTTCTGGGACGGATTATATAGGTTCATAATATATACTGGGCTGAACTTCAGCAAGTTAAGGGAACCCACAATTTTAGCTCAGCTGACGTCTGACTATTAGCTGATAAGTAACCCGGTATATATGTGCTGTAGTTATGGTTAGTCCGTCCGTCCGTTAATTCCGTGTTAAGAGAATTTGGTACCAGGCTACACTTGTCAAGTAGTTCGGTCCTTCCCACAGTGCCCAAACAGAAGAGATTCGTTTTGAGTAGAAACGACCTGTGGCGGAAGGGTTGTTGTACACCTGCCTCTATGCTTGGCTGTGGGCCATAATAGAGCAGGGTACCAGTATATCTCGAAACCAGGAACCCCGGTGTTTCCAGTTGCTGTTCCATTTATTTTTTACACCGCGTGCAGTTGGTAACATTGGTTACACAGGGTGAGCACGGGTCGGCTCTTCCATTAACTGTGTATCACGTACAACTGGTCACATTGGTTCCATAGTCTCTCCAACAGACGCCAGGTGCCGCTACCGCTCTGCACCAGTACGCCTGTTATTGAACGCCATTTTTTTTTCAAGAATCTTGAAAAACAGAAGTGCCGATAGGCATGCGCAAGGAAACTCCCCTAGCATCTGGAGGTGAATCAGAATGGATGTCGGCTTTGCACAGACCGGGCAGACCCCAATAAAGACAAGTAAACAATATTGTTTGTTTTTATGGCAAAAATAATCCACTTTTGCTTGTCTATTGCAAGGGACGGATAGTAGGGGGATTCCATGCGCATGCCAAACAACACTTCCGCTCCTAAGAAAAATGGCGTCCAATAACAGACGTACTGGTGCAGAGAGGTAGCGGCACTTGGCGTCTGTTGGAAAGACTAATTGGTTCCATCGAAATGCGGGGGGTGGTACTTATAACGGCACAGCGTAATTCATTTCCATGACACTTTCCATACGTGTTTTAACTATTCAGCTTGGAACAGCCTATTCAAGCGTTTCAAACCTGGTATATACTGGTATGTGACATTATCTGCCAGGAATATCCTACTGAATGTATGGTAAATACTTTAGATTATCTTAAAAGCGTGGTTTTGGTTACATTGGGGCGCACGTAAAATTGCTTAAAAAATAAGGCAAGGAGCGTTATTTGGCTTGACAGTAGCTACAAATTGTATCGTTTGACACCATAATTTGGTGTCTTTATACTACATATAGGAAAATTTGCGTAAACGTAGTTGAACAGTTCCTGTTAAACCATCCGTGAGGTAGACTCTTATGGAACCAAGTTGCACCGCTTGTGTCAAGCGGTTCTCGTTTTACCTAGCTTGACAGCAGTGATAATTTTAGCTTTCTCGCTGCTGACGTATTTGTGCAGTGTTTTTTAGGGTTAATGATCGGCTTTAACCATAATGGACGAATCTTGAATATTTGGTGTCCTTTATAGAAACAGGCATGCACGTAAGAAAACAAAAAGATTTATAGAGGAATTAAACATATTATCAACACAAACCGAAATTCATACAACAATTTCCTGTAAACTGACCGGTTCATGCACCAATTTTATTGAAGGGAAGAGACATCTGTCGGCAAACATTGAAACTACTCAGACACCAGGCCTCCGAACAGGACAGGCGTCTATTAAGGCCGACGTTTATTTTTCTGGGACATTGTTTTGCGTCGGCGACTAAATAAGGCAGGCGACCATTTACGGCCTGGCGTCTGATCAAAGAAATACGGTAAACAAGAAATTTCCTCAAAGTTATTTTTTATCCACCATGCACCGGGACCTCTAAATAACTGACACACAACTGATTACGTGTTTATTTCTCCATTTATATACATGAGGTACCATGGCAACAGAAATAAATATAAGAACGAAAGCTTGCACATGCATTCCGTGCTGCGGTCCTTTTACTACGAGCTTTGGCAAGAATGTAATACTGTGGCGTTGTCCCGGCATTAATTGTACAGCTCCGCCATTTCAAGTACGCTTTTATTTTGAGGTCACAGCAGGGCTCGCCCAAATGCTCCCTACCTTCATTTTATACATTTAGCAGAGTGGCAAGATTGGCTTTATGGATGGACCACGTTTATTGTGGGACAGTTTTTATCATTATTGTGTCGTTATAAAGCAATGTACAACCACTTAATAGCGTGAATGCTACGACCAATTCCACCTTTTCAACCACATGTTAACTGTTAAGTGTCGTAAGTGTTTACACCTGACGTCACATTCCTGACGTCACATTCTGCGATACAAATAATGAAGACTGTTATTGAAAATTAAGACATTGGAGGTATCCGTTGTTGCTTTAAGCAACGATATCAGTGAGGTAGTGTGCCTAAAGTCATGTTCAGATCAATAAATAAGTCCCTTGTATTCGTAATCCGTACCATCCTTACTCAAGAGTATATTATATGAGCGAGGCAGGTACGTTATTCCAGTTTCTTGCATTGATAATACAGTCTAGCTCATACATATACCTGTCATGCCAGATTTAACAGTAAATGTATGTAAATAAAATGTAGCACAGAACCACAACCACAGGAATCGCCACTGGTTCATTTGTCCGGGCTTGACCTTTTACAGTCGTTCCCGCTATCTGGCAAGTAATTGAATAACTTACTCAATATGAGACGTTAAACATCATCTGACGCCACCATCATGTCATTTTGCGCATGGCTTACGGTACTTCGATCCAACACTCGCGGGAAACACGAGATTGGTCTTGAACACATCGTCGTGGCTATACCATAAAGCTGAAGATCTAGAGGCACAATGTTATCACTGATTGTACACTACTCTGTTCGCAGGTGTAGCCAAAGTCTTGAGGTTTATCCGCAGCAACTAAATGGGCTACAGTTTGTTTAAATATATCACAGTTATGAATGCCCATCTAGGATATGTCGTGGGTTTATATCCCTTCTCCCATATTGGAGTATGATGATAAAATAGTTGTTGTACGACACCTTTGGCTTTATCGAAAGCATTTGCATATGTTTGACTATGTTTAAATATCCATAACAAATATATATAATATATATATATGACTATACACGATGACAATCGAAAGTATCCAAAGTGATCAAAGTGAAATGGACTGGTAAGTTCCCCCAGGTTGATTCCCGTAAGTGTGATCACGAAAACTCAAAACCGCCTGTAATTAACATGAAAAACTGCTAGTAAACAGCCAAGCCGGTAAGAAGCTGCTTTGACTGGGTGCGTAACAGAAACAAGACTTTCATTTCATAGCGCAGAGTGTCATGTTTTGCTTCTCTGTGGCTCAATACTAGATGCGGTTTGGTTTTCCATGTATGGATATATCTGCTTTGCATACTATGACTGCGCATGCTCTGTCCTCCATGCGCAGCACGATACCGCTCTGCGTTGGTCAGAATCCTGAAGCGTTCAAGTTGACGGGTGTCGCGGACCTTCAACTACATAATAGGATTTCAGGCATACTGCAGAACATTCCATATTTTGTGTTGATTCAGCTTCGAATTTTAGACATATTCCTCGTTTTCCTTTTCTAAACTGTCCGCGACTCCACTGTCCGTGCCTTCAACCATCAGCTTCAACAAGCGTTTTAAGATTAAGTACAACTCTTCAAATGTCGGTCTTTGTGCTGGATCCAAATGCCAGCAGCTCTCCATCACAGCATACCTGTAAAATAAACACAGGTAATTCAATATCCAAGCTTAGTAAATTGCTTTCTCAGTAGGTTTACGTATATGTACATCGACATACACATTCATTTACTGTCACCATAACCCATTCGATACGTCAGTTGCTTAGATCGTATCGCTGCCCTCTTTATACGGGTCATATCAGACCGACATGTATTTTACATCGCTTTCAGGTTTTAAGAGTGAACCGGAGTCAAACGGGGCGAGCTTTTTAATGAAATGAATAAACTGTCTCTAAGCTGAATGTGGTATAATGATAACGGTGCAACATATTGTTCCAGGACATTTCGATACGGGTACTCTCAGTCCAATACCCATATTATATAGAAATACACAAGCGGTTTTTTGCATTGACATGATTGTTAGGCACGAGGTAATAACCCAGAATGGCATACACGTAAGATTAAGTTTACTAATGTCTTTTTATTATTTTCCGTTATGTAATAGATCGAAAATCACCCGCAATAAGTGGCAATCCTTCATGTTTTTTTATATAATCCAGTCAGCAGCTGCTTATGTCTGTTTCCGAATGTGTAACACAACCAAGATTCGGATCATCGTTGCGGGGGGGGGGGGGATTTTTTTTGTTTTTGTTTTATTTTGGTGGAGGTTACCGCCTCCATTTTTGTTAATGCAAATTACCTACGTGTATGTACATCTGCAGAATTCCATTCCGGTTTCAGAATACGCGACAGGGTACTATCACACGTTTCCTCTCAATTTATATCCTAGCTTTAACTAGGCCGGGGGACAACTGCACCTGCGGGCCCTGGGTGCGTAATCGTCCCCATTGCTGGGTCATACTATCGAGGAACCCTCGAAAGAACCCCCGTTTGTGAGTGAAACACGACCTGTGGGCACGGCTTTCCCATTAAGCGTGCAGAGCGGCTTAGAGTCCTGTGCTCTACCCCTGAGCCACAGAAGCCGGCTCTGTGCCGGGATCATCGTTGTTGAAGTTTTTTACTCCTTTACTTTCTTAGAAGATACATGTATATATTTTATCCCTGGTTGTTAATCAGATTCGTGCCTTATGCATTCCTTACAACTTATTTTTATGAACCTTCAAGGTAAAACTATTTCCCCAAAACAGGGGAGAGGGGAGTGATGGATACGGAGTATACTTACATTTCTGGGGGTGATAAGTTTGGTTTATGAAGGCGTCGTCCGGACAGGAGGAAATCTTTGATCTCACCGTTGTGAAGTTCAGAATAAGGTTTTCCCCCTCGCGAAAACAGCTCCCATACGAGTATACCGAAACTCCACTGGAACATGTACACAACAGATTATTATATATTCAACACGTTATTATAAAAAAAAGTATTAAGATTGATGGTTATGTAATATCTGTCGTACAAATTGGCCATTTTGATCAAATGAAGGGGAAAACAGTAAAATGAACAGATACAGGAGATATAATGGTCTTTTGAAAGCTGGCAGCAATGTCCATCTTGAGTTAGAAGGAAAAGATCTGAGTAATTCGTTCTGTGTAAGGAACCGGTTTCTGCTTGATGATCCGCTCTCAAGTGCTGTCATCTATCGGCCCAGATATAAACTAAGGTTGCAGAACTATGTAAACACAATGACCCGTGTAGATACCCACCACATCTGTCTTCAGAGTAAACCTGCCCGACTTTAAACTCTCCACGGCCATCCATCTCGCGGGTAACGGACGGTTGAAATCCTTGATCTTATACTGACTTGAAGACCGGATGTCACGTGACATACCGAAGTCTGCAATCTTCACTTTCATGGAAGAATTGAGCCTAAATGAGAAAAAGGAAATTAACGGATACCTCAACGGAACAACTCTTTCATGTGAGAAAATGAGTTAAACTGTTCAGATAGCACGCATATTTGTCCAAGAAAGGGTTGACTTTTTTTAAAGTTCTAGAAATATCTTTTGAAAATGTCAAGGTAATCATACTTTTTATCATATTAATATGTTACAGTCTGTAAAACAAATCACGCAATATCTTATTTGTTTTATTTTATCATGTGTTGTCATGATCAACTAGGATAAAATTGTTCTCCTATTTTGTTGGTGTATGGCTGTATTTGTATAAACAGAAAAAAAATGAGTTGATAACTCTCTGCCCACCTCTTGATTTCCATAGTGCAAATAACGCAATATACACTGTGTAGGAGGTCTACTAGTTCTGATAAGCTCAGAGGCCAATGATCAACTAAGGGGTCGAAGTGAGTCCGTTTAGACTGATGTTTTATTAGCGTCAAACTAAATATAAACTCATCAATATTGTCTTTGTTTGAAAGAACTGAGTGCCAAGGAATTAATATAATTGTTTAATTAGGTTTAGCCTCAATCAAAACCAATTTTGGTCTTAGTTTAATTGCAGAAGATTAGTTCAAAGAACGGTGAACACATGGTCCGGTTTATGCTTAGTCAGACGGGGTGCTGGAAAAAGGCATTGAGAGGAGCCAGTCATAAAATGAAAAAAAAAATCCTGAGAATTCATGGTTAGCACCCTTAAAAGATCTAATATAAAATCTGCAAACAAATCCCGAGGGAAACAAGTGCATGCTACTTATTAGAAAAGGCGCCATACTGTCAAAATCGTGGGTCCATTTAAATGACCACTAAACCACAATATGAACAAGGAAGGCAGGGAGGAAAACCAACTCGACATCCATAAAGGGCTGGATGCGGTGATTACTGTATACATACATGCAGTTCCTTGCTGCCAGGTCTCGATGTATCACACATTCCTTGGCCAGATACCGCATTCCGTCAGCCACGTCAATGGAGAACCCGTACACATCCTGTACGGTTACTGGCTGTAAGTCACATTCATATATATATATTACTTATTAACCACATATTGTTGTACACAAGAATTATAACGCATATTATCTATAAGATTATACAAAATTAAAAGCAGGAAAGAGGGTACTCAACACGGATTCTGGAAGACAGTTTGAGAGCAGGAGAAACCAAACACTTTAGTAGAAAGAGAAGCACTTGGCTAGAATGATCGCACAATAATACTTATGGCAGCAAATTATACAATTGCGTCTGTATTGTACTATAAAGCACCTTGCATCAATCAATGTGTTTTTTAGCTCAGCTGAATGAAAGTCATCTCAGCTATATCGATCACTCTGTCCATCACCCGCCCTGCCGTCGGGCCGGCCGTCCGTCCTATCGCCCGTTAACAAGGCACAAATCGTAACCATTAGACCTAGAATCTTCTCACTTGACATCCAGAAAGGTCCTCAAAAAATCTCCTAGATTACCTGGACTCAGGTCTCTGTTACCCATATCCATTGAGCTATCGAGCTCGTAAGACCCCCCCCCCCGAATAATCAAAATTTGATACAAAAACTCCAGTATCTAAATAACTAATGTATTGATTGCCGTGAAACTTTCCATGCATAATGATCATCATTTTCCGGAGACAAGTGGTGAAACCTGTATTTATTTTTTTAATTTTTACACATTTATATTTATATCTGTTTTTGAGACCTTCAAATGAAGCAGTCCCGTTGTTAATATGGCACAAAATGTAATCGTTAGACCTAGGAACTTCTAACTGTACATCCAATGAAGTTTGAGGTAAATCAACTTGGAACCCTGAAATTCGGTCGTAGTGACTTGTGTGAAAGAACATGATTTTAACAATCAGTCAGATGGGCACATGGTACCATTTGGATGTAGAATAAAGTCACTGTAACCTATATATCTAAGGTCTCTTGGCAAAATGCGTGATTTTAAGTGCTCTGAGAGTCATTTTACCCATTGTTGAAGGTTCCTTGAATCCATCTGAGCGTCATGTCCTATGGGCCCGCCACTTGTTTAATAAAGCACGTTACATAATCCCAGCTTTCACCAATATATACGCAAGGGGATACGTTCTACGTATGTGTATTAGTGTTTTTTTTTTGCTGTCAAGTCACAATGTTAATGAAAAAAAAAACTATGATAATTTCCTCCCCAGTGGTATGTGATTGTACAGTGAAAATTACAATTACACATTGTAATAAAGGTTATCGCTAAATTGCCCACGCGATGATCACGTTACATCCGTTCTTAACTCATTCAACAAAGCCACTGCTTGTAGTGGCAGGCCCTGCTGTATATATAGTGCCGCCGGAGCTCTGTCACATGGCAAAGAATGTCCCGACCAATGAGAGCGATATATTGGGGGTTCCAGTCTTGGTCGAGAATTTTTTTTAATCATTTCCCATTTGTTATTGGTCGCAACAGTCTTTGGCGTTGCAGTCAGCCTGATTACGATACACGGCAAGACATATCATAACAGGCAGTGGGTGAGTGAAATGAGTATTGAACAAATATAACGTGACCACTGCGTGTAGGAAATTATACCCTGACCTAAAACACAAACCTTATCTTTATCAGCCACGTACGACCGCAGATCCCCAAGGTCCATATACTCTAGTATGACGTGGGGCCTTTGTTCTTTAAAGCACACGCCATACATGGTCAGCACGTTAGCATGGGAAAACCGGCGCATGGTCAGCACCTCGTCCAAAAATCGGGACACTGACCGGTCATTAATTTTGTTGTCTGAAAGAAAACATAGCCACCATGTACTATTTTAATTACTGTTGAAAGAATCGCTTGTAGAGAAAGACCCAATAGCTTTTTGTACAAAATAGGTTTTGGGGTTGTCAGATTGTTGTCAACATTAAGAGTTGAAAAATTAAATATATTTATTTTACCGAAATATTTTATATACATTTAAGTTTACGTTTTTTTTTCATGGCAACCCAGATGATGATTTGGTCGTTAGAATATTTTTAACAGATAACACCATGTATTTCTTAAAGAGTCATTTTACTTTTTATTACCCGATATCGGCATTAGTAATCTTACCATGTAACGTTTTGACCGCCACAGTATTGCACTGATTCGCATTTTCGTCGTGAAACTGCCCCCGGAAGACCTTTCCGAAATGGCCTGTCAATATAGTAGAGAGATTATCACCCTTAAATTATGAAGCAAGAACAAACATTTTACTTCAATAAAAATATAATGTAGCCTCCTGTTTACTGACTGTCAGACAGAAATTCGTTATTTTGTTTCCAGAGTTTTCATCCAAAGGCACCAACCATTTATTTGACTATTATGTCCCACCATATCAGTAACGCTTTTTTTTTTTTGTCATATATTAACATTTTATTCAAGTTTGTTCATGTTGATGAGATAACGAGGTTATACTGTAACTGCAATATGTTGTTTCCTGCTATAATTTGAGTATTGGGGCGTTGTAAAAAACATTATTTTGATCAAAACTCTATTTATACACCTATTCTAGCCACCAGAACTCTCTCTACAGGTAGATTCTCTGGACGCTGTCCTCGGGGTACTGTCGTGTCGCACCCTTATCGAACCATGACAGGTTTCTCAAAACCGCTCACGGGGCTGTCATGAAGCGCACACAGTAAACCCATTTTTCACTGGTCACTCATCGAAATAATGTGTATACCTTAAGTATACTCTAAATCTGTTTCTATGTATACACAAATCTGGTCTGCATCCGTATTGCGCAAAAAACGGATCCCTGTATTTAAAGATTTTCATGAATACCGACATACGTACGGTGCATACGCGCTCCGTGAATGCATCCGTAATAACGGATCGGAGATCGATTCAGACGATTTGCGGAAGGCAAAAATGAGCTCATTTCAAAGCAGAAACCCAGGGTCAGGTTAAATCTTACTTACTTATGGAAACAGATTAGACGGATTCCGCACTACGAACGCTTGCAAACCCCGACGCACAGTCTAAGTGTTCATAAGATCTTACCTTCTCCTATACACTCCTCCAATAAGACTCTGGTTGAATCTACAGTACACTCAGCCACCTTGTCTACAAGAATGAAATATTCAAAATCCAGCTCATCTACATTAATCATTAATTTGAAGCCAGTGTCATGGTCTCTGTTTCATTAAGTAAAGTAATAAAAACTAGGTATGCCCGCGACCAATTGTTCTTGAAGTAGCTGTGACATGTGCGTCATAGTATGGACTGAAACACATGTAAACAACACCTAGGGCGGATTTCAAAATTAGAATAAGGGTGCCTTTCCATACATGCGGGCCCCCGCGCGGGACCCGCACGGTTGAAATCCATCAAGTGTGTTATCACTGTCGCCTTTCCATACATGCGGGCACCCGCGCGGGTCCCGCGCGGGACCCGCGCGGGTCCCGCATGCGGATCCAGCAGTGTTGGATTTCTGCGGGGGCCCGCATGCGGATGCTACATGTATATATCAGTAGCAGGCATGTGTCCTTGTATTTGAAAAGAAAAAGGAGCTGATATACGACCATTCTTCATTGAGATACGGCCCGGGACCAGCTCTAGTTAGAGTGTGACAGGAAATAGCCACCATTTAAGCCTGGCTGGTGAGATACGATATTAATCCGCTCCAATCTGCCATATCAGTTAGTATAAATGTTTACACTGAATATTTTCTTAAGATATTACACTTAAATTTTAGAAACTATGATTATTAGTGCATGCGTTTATCCAAATTAATGGGTCACCCGCATGCGGGGACCCGCACATATGGAAAGGGACTCTTCGCATGCGGGGACCCGCGCGGGTCCCGCGCGGGTGAAAATCCGCATGTATGGAAAGGCACCCTAAAGGTTAAGTGAAATTAATGTACATCTCATCGTGGTGTGTGTATTATTATGGCATTCAAGCTTTTCATGTCAAAGTAGTGTACAAATCTTTTTGAAAACTTTAATATACATTTAATTATTTTAAATATATTCCTTTTTTGAGCCACTTCACAGAAAAAAATTTTTTTTCGTTTTTTTTTTTTTTTAATGTAAACTAAGTATTCTTATAAATGGGTGGTGTCAATGTGTTCAGAGAGTCAAGGTCTGGATGCGAGTTCTGTTGATATGTCTGCTATGATTCTGCAGATGTATTGAGAAAAAAAAAATCAAGTTAACATTTGCTTTTAACAAGCCTGTCGTGCAGTACATACTTAATTTCAATAGACTGAAGTAGATCCTTTCCACCGGAACCGGAACCTTGTTCGGCGGGGATTTATAATGTTTCAGCCGATTATGTGGTAAACTTTTGTATTTGGCCCAGAAGTGGAACCCAAGCCAGCCGACCATCACACACACGAGACAAGCGGAAGCAGACGACAGGATTAGCACCGAGTTGACCTGAGGTCCTTGGTCAGATGACTCGACCAGCTGGTCATCTTTGAGGTAAAGTAAAAACCCAATGAAATGCTCGAGATTTGTGCCCACCACACGAACCTGGAGATAAACAGCACGATAATAAAAAATGCAACATCAAGTTGTATACATTGTGGTAAATGTATAATTATTTCCATAAACTTAACTATATTAAATTAATTTCATTAATTACCAAAGGTTAAGTTACCCATGCGGTGTTTAATATGACCTGTGACACTGGTAGTCAAAACACTGAGAGACAGAGAAACGCATTAGAGAAACAGTTTATATGTAGATGTACAATATAAAATATTAATATATATATATATATATATATATATATATATATATATATATATATATATATATATATATATATATATATAGGAGACAAGGAAAGTGTGATTCCCCGTTAAATACAGATCGTGTGTGAAAAAGCTGATATCATTTGTGATATGATTCCATCTGTTATCATCAAAGGTGTATTACAGATTTATTTATCTTTTACCTTCTTTGTGTGTATTGCTGATATAACATAAAAGGCAGATAATTCAGTGTTTTCCCATCACCCACCGAGACCCCCAATGTCGGTGCGTTCAAACATATAACTCAAACTGCCAAGGAATCTTAGCGTTATTATGGAACATAACCGGCATTTCATCATAAGATGACAATACAGACATGAACCCCCAAGAGATCCGGCCATTACGGATGCCAGAGGGGCCATCTTTAAGTAATAAAAGTATTTAAGGGACAATTCGTTGGGAAAGCTTGCACTGTAAAAGTACTACTTTCACGGCTGCGCGCGCATTACATAAAGAGCGCAGCCATTACCTTATTGTACCGGGCGACCTCTAGGCGGCACGCCGGACTCTTGGTTAATTGTTCTAGCACAATTTCTTTGATAATAATACAAGCAGTCTTTTTGTCATGCAGTTATTAATGTGTCAAATGCGTTTTGAACTTCAATGTATGAATGATAGCCTTACAACCTTAAATTACATATTTTCGCTTTCATGAATATGTCTGGGAATAACTGGTATATATATATATATATATATATATATATATATATATATATATATATATATATATATATATATATATAATATATATATTTATATATATATACTTTGTGGCTTAGTTATCTGTATTCTACATTCGGTCGACATCTAATGAATTGCACATTCCGCTATAATTTTTCTACATTTTTTTCAGATGTAGGAATAACTTGTGACAGCATTTCAGAGAAAAATATCAGAATATTTGACTACAAATATAAAAGCATTTACAGAACGATTGTCACAATTTCTGTAAACAGGACCAGTCGATAGAGCTAAGCAGCTGACATAGCCATCAAGACTTGCCTTTGTCATATACGACAAGAACTGCCACCTGGCGGCAAATTATATCACTGACAAACGGCTCTCTTACCGCTTTAGTGTTAGTGATCAGAGCCGGCAGTGAGTATACGTCTACCGGTGAATGGGGTGACGTTTTCTAAACATAAATAATAAATTGTTGTAGCATGTTATAAACGCCTTTTTTTCTAACCATGGATAGTTTAAATGCCATCCGATTAATCTGTCGATCATAAAATGGAAGTGAAAGAACGTTGATACTTTGGGTAGGCGATATTGTCCTCTTTGTCACAAGAGGGTGGGGGGGGGGGGGGGCTTCTGTCTGTTCCACTGTGCATTTTCGCGCTCACATTTTCAGCACGCAATGGCCATGTGAAGAGAACAAATTTATATATGGATATATGCAAGTTCCAGATATATCATTACTAAGTCTTACCGTGACTGTGACTGACTGCCGAGGTGCATCCGGTTGAGTTGGATCAGAGGCCGGAAGAAATGGCGGAGGTATACAAATAAGCGCATTTGTGGCGAGGTCAGTTATGTTACAAAAGCTTCCACCTATGGATACACTAAAGTCATCTCTCTCTAACGCATACGAAAGGTGCTTACCCTGTGACAAGAAAAAGAGATACTCATATTTTATAATGCAACAAATGAAATCCAAACGAGTCATACATTCAAATGGAAGATATATAGGAAACGTATTGCACATACACTATTGTTTATTATCGTTATTGGTGTGAATTTAAAATGTGATAATTATGTTACAGCCCATACATCCCGACTATAAAAAAAAATGATGATTATCCTCTAAGTAATGGAATAGTTATTGTAAAAATAATAAAAGTGAAAATATATGTCTAAATGTAAAATAACATATTATTCAAGATCAAAATAAACATAATCAAGTTTTAAAAGCATGATGTACAAAATATCTCCCTGAAAGAAAACAAGATGATGTGTGAGATCCGATGAATTTTAAAATCAATAGTTGTTCTATTCAATTTGCATAATTCCTTAAAATTATACATTACGAGAGGCTGCTTTCTTACACCCCTATTCGTGATATACAGCCGCGGTAATCACAACATACGCCGTCCAAACATGCAAATAAAGTTTCTCTGGTAAATGTTCAACCTTTCTCACAGTATCACAAGGAGAATTTTTTATGTTGATAAATATAATCTCCATAATGCGAGAAAGGGGGGGGGTTCGGGTAGATAATGTTAAAGATGCTGGGAATCTGCAATTCCTCACGGTCAATTTGTCACAGACATGCCGATTCTCATGCTTATTAAGGGAATATCAGACCTGGGACCAACACAGTCGAACTGTTCCCATCCACAGTGCCCCATAATCAAAAGTATTGTAATTCATGTTTTCTTTTTCTTTAAGTAACTGCTGTTTATATGACGCGTTCTAGCGTGGGAAGCGGCGCGTAAGGGTCACACAAAGTATTTAAAAAACACACATTTGAATACATATCCCTGATCACCAATATCGATTGTCATCTCTAGTACTTTATGACTCACTGATTCGGCTGATTATAAGCTATGAGGTAAGCGGCTATCCAAGTCGGCGGTTATAACGAATGCGTCACTGCATAACGTAAAATTACCCCAATTGCCACAAGTAAGACATTATCGATTGCTTCTTATGGCTAATGAGAAAAGCCATAAATTGCTGGGTCGTAAAACCCTGGTCTCGTTTATTATGAATATTTCACTGTTCAAGTACTTACACTTTGTCAAGCTTCAAAAATATTCAGTAAGGACAATAATAGAGGACTGGCCAGCTTTGTTGAATCTGTTGTTGTGGACTGTACTATTTTGAGCAATGTTTACGTGACTGTGATGAATAACACTATCCGTGAATCAGGCAAAAAAACTGGTCGCGTGCACGCGATGCCATATAAAGGGTCGCATCCCGGTAGTCCTGTAATATTCACAATTGCGAAATTACGAAAACCTCGCGGGTATTCAAGGAACGTTAATAGTTTTGCATTGTGGTTCGAGGGTTCAATTTATCACAGGAATCTTGTGAAGGCTTAATCTAACAGGCTTAATTCTGCCTTTGCGTAACATGTGTTCTTCTGCCTGGGTAGATAATGGTTTGCCAATTATTCCTGGTGTGTATCTTAATTAATATAAATGTAGCGGTATTGTTTAGCACATGCATCAAGGTACATGGCATAGCGTAAATTTGTTCAAGACCATTTTTTATAGCTAAGAAACAGCAAGTACAGTTTACTAATTTTCTGCACTGTAAAAATGAAAGTTTTAATGATTACATCTCCTTCAAATGAGGCTCTTATCACTCCAATGCTGATAAAATACATCATAAAACAGTTCCCTTTCTTTCCAGTCACTACTAGAGATTTAATATAAGTGAAAGGAAATCATTTACACTGAAAAATAATATTCAATTTGTTTGATTTAAAGTGTGGAAAATCTAGCCAATTGAAATCCTGGAAAATCTATGGATTTGTGGTGTCCATATCTATGTTTGTCCTGAGATGATCTCACTCTTCTCCTAATCGTCCTCATATGATTACAGCTCCGCTGGGATTGTAGGTTAAGAAATAATGTCACCGCAATTCGCTAGTGCTTCTAAACACAACAAAAGCGTAGGTATCCTTTTCAAGGATGATTAAACGTGATGTGGTAAGGACGTAGTGAAATTAATAACATTTGGTAAAAATGCGTATGTGCAATGTAAAGACGTTTTTTTTAATTGTGACAATTCTATATCATGAAGATTGAGACAATTCGTTCCGACCGTCCTACAATTCGAAACTGGAAGAGGTTTATTCTGAACAGAAACGATCTACTTTTTACTAACAATAAACATTCTTTCTCATGCATATGACTATTTTTATATTACTTCATAATAACTAATAGTAAATCCTGTAATAAACCTGTTATCACTGACAGTGCTACAAAAGAAAGGTCTCACCTCTATGGTAAGTGACTCGTGACTCCGGTGGTACTCCTTGACGTTATTAGGTCCGTCAAACATTGTAAACTCAGGGTCTTTAAACACTTCCATTTTCCCGAATTCCGGGATAGTTGTTGAGAGATTCCTGTAAGTCCTGACACCATCGAGTCTAAACCCAATGTAAAAAGATAATTCATGATTCACAATCCATTCAAGTCTTTCTTTCTCCGATGAATCGGAGTCTCTTTCTGATTCGGAGTCTGTTTTGGAGTCAGTGTCCCTTTTGACCCTCCCGGGACTGTTCTCAACTTTGACACCAGGCCTTTGACCGGGGGGTGTGGTGGACACTGCGCCGTTTGAAGTGCGTTCATGGTAATCCGAAGGAGCAGCGCCTTTCTCCATTGGAACATTTGAAGGATTGTAAGTGTTGTTCTTGTTCTTACCCCCTGGCCTGTTGTAAATCCTTAATATCTTACTCAGATCAGGTACAGGACACTTCATCTGGTAGGTGGTGATGTTCCTACAGATCTGAAATTTGATAAACTATATGACAAGGTATGTTTCATACTTCGTAGTTCATGTGTAAAGTGCAGACATTTTATAGCTATAAAGGGACACATGGCATATACTTTTCTCTCGCTGTCTATAATTTACATATATATATATATATATATATATATATATATATATATATATATATATATATATATATATGTCAATTTAACCTAAAACGCAAAATTGATATTGCAATATTGATACCAACAATATTAATGTTAAATAGTACCAATAAGTAGAGTATGTTTACGAAAGACATTTTCATTTTGGGAACATGTGAGCTCAAAAAAGATGAGATAATGAAAGAAGGGGGGTCAAAAATCTAACAATACAATATATACAAAATTCCATAAAGGTTTTCAATATTCTAGATGCTATCTCTTAGTATATGTATTTTATATACTGTACAGCTTTTCGTTTATCTGTAGAGTAGCATGTCACTCACAGACTGGAAAGGTTTGTGATAATCTTTATACACAGCCGTGATAATGAGCCGGGGATACGCTACAGAGGACAGGTTCCCGCCGTGCACCGTCAGCAACAGACCACCACTGCAACAAAGAATCGCTCAACCTGACAGTTAACTATTAATTAATTTTGCTGAACATGTTGTGTGATATATATATATATATATATATATATATATATATATATATATATATATAATGTATATAGAACATTTAAGAATATGACAATTAAATAAACTTAATGTTAATTCAATGAAGACCTAATAATTCATACGTTGTAAATGTTTGGTATAGTACTAATTTAATTGTCATCCTGCCTTATTGCTCTAAGTTGCCAGTAGTCCTACATAAATCGAAAATTGCAATTGTGCCCTACATATGGATTTACTTCATGCCACTGATTGATAAATGACTTCAGTTTTCTACTAGACCTAAACATAGAATAACAAGTTTGTAATATTAAATATATATATATATATATATATATATATATATGTGTGTGTGTATGTGTGTATGAACATGATTATACAAGTCGTCAATACATCCTCTTACTCCTGCAGCTACCCTACACCTGACAACTAGAACACAGACGTACCTCAAGCCCTGTTGAGCCATGTGGATGGACTGGTTGCAAATGAACATATGGTAAGTGCTATGAATCCCATTTACAAATACATGTATATTGAATATTTTCTTATAACATTTCACATGGCACTTTTTCTTGCTCAAGTTTTAATTTTGTAATATTGAAGGCACATATTTTAGGAAATGAATTAGAGGAGGACTTCTTAATCTCAGGAACTAAAACCCCGATATGAATATTATATAAAGTACATCTCCAATGTAGTATCTAAAATAAAAATTATCAGGATGACATATTCAGTCATATAAGCTGTGATTCAATGTACACAAAACCTGCACACAACTCTGTCTTATAAAATGTTTTTCATGGAATTTAACATTTTGATTTGTATTTTCGGCCACTCTGGAGAAAACATCTTCGTTACAATTTGTAACTCCGAGTAGGAGAAGGGACCAGGGTTAGTCTAATGTTAAAGTACAGAAGCAGAAAATGAAGACGGAGGTATATTATCGTCACGAGGGTAGCCGTGAACCCAACCTTGGAGTGCTAAACTACTTGCCAGAGAGGAAGCCGAGATGGATGACGATACAATAAAGTTACTCAGTCTTAAAACTGTTGCAGACAAATACATGTATCACAAGTTACACGATCACCTGGTTTTAATAAATATACATTCTACTTGAAAATGTCTGATATTATTATTATTATTATTATTATTATTATTATTATATATATAAATATATATATATATATATATATATATATATATATATATATAGAGAGAGAGAGAGAGAGAGAGAGAGAGAGCGATAGACAGTGAACACGGATGAACCTGACAGCATAGTGACAGGACCATGACTCACAGCAAACATTTGACAACCCTTTCGACAATCCTAGAGGGTTGTCAACCTCGGTTGTTGTTTTAGGTACACCCATCTGACAACCCTAAAGTTGTCGATTTGACAACCCTATGTTTTCAGTATATGATTTTTTTTGTTGCAGCGTATCTTTATTCTCTATTCATGTTTTTTGTTTTCTATATTTTTCAAATCACACGTTACCATTCGAATCTAATCTGCCTTGTGGTCGTGTGACTGGATGTGACATATTGAAACTGCTGAAAATCTTCATATGTATTCGTAATATAGGGAATCGTTTGTTAAAGGGCACAGGTTCGAATCCAAGCAGTGATTCGAAGAGAAAATGTTAAAATCTCGATTGAACCTAACAAATTTCTTAACTACAGATTCTGACGGATATTTATTACCAGCCCCTTGTAGAGTACAAAATGCAATCCAGAAAATAAATTATAAAATAACTTTTGTTTTATATGAATGTCGTTGCCCTCATCAAATCGACAGATTTTATTGAATGAATGACTATGCATTGATAAAATTAGACTGTCCAGCACACACAGTTATACATTAGTAGGACAAACATAGGAACACAAGAAGGAATGGTAGGATTGAAACAACACATGTTATGATATTATTCATGTACGTTCATGATAAATAATAGGATGTAATATTACTGGGAAGATATACTTAACAGTATTTATGTGGTGTTTAATTTATACCTTTCGTTATCACACGATGTTTAAAATTGTCTATAAATGTGCTTGTAATAACACAAGGACATTTCTCTGCAATGCACAACAATTTAAAGTGAAAAATATGTTACAGAGCAAAACAAAAAAAGGAGGAAAGAAGGTTATTTTATTTTCAGGAAAAATTAGGGTAAGTAGGATTCATACCAAAAAGTACGAAAGAGTAGGGACAATGGAATCGCTAGGCAGCCTGTGGAATGGTCTGAAACATGATGAGGGTATTAAAACATACCTAACAATGGTCCTAACACGATCCAAGCCGTAGATAACCGGATCCGGAAGGTAGGAGAAAACGGCGTAGGTCTTCTTCCGCTCTGTCTGGTCGTTGTTGATTTGAAAGTTAATGCTCACGTTGGCCGGGAGCGTGACTGGGAAATCACTGTTGTTTGCTTTATGTGTTTGTGGAGGAGATTTGACTATCACTATGTCGTTTTGTCTGAAAATAATGACAAGGAGAACCATTTATATACCCATAAATGTATTCCGTCCGAATGTATTTTGACTGGAAAGAAAATTTTTTTGTCATTGTAAAACTGTCCATAATACACATACTGTTAAATAAATAAATATAATAAAAAGGGCATTGTTATAATGATTAAATTATTTTATTAATTATTTATTAATAATTAGTTATGATTTTCAATTACTTAAACTCTCTCTCCTTCTCTCTGTTTTATAGTTAATTAACTAAAGACTGTATACATAAACCACGTTATTAGTCTCTAGATCTTGAAACAATGAGTGTGCAAATATACATTTATGTATATTTATGACTCCGTATACAGAATACTTTTCACACTATGCATCATTTCTGTGAAGGATTATCCCCTTCACTTGTTCTCAGCAAAGCAAGGCCAACGCCTTCGTGTAAACATATTCTGCCCTGGTCCAAGTGTAAAAAATTAAGAATACTTCTCGTAATTCCCTTTGAAAGGAAATGTACAGATGAGAAAACATGTGGATATGTAAAAAATATTACGGAAATCAGTTCCTTCGAATATCATTTAAAAGGATTTTTTTTTTATTTTTTTTTTTTTTTTTTGTAATACATATCTTACATGCTTGGACGTTGTCTGGCCTCAGAGAAGAAGCAATATTCTATGTTCCACTTCTCCAGTAACCGGAAACGCATTGTAACATAAGTCTCACCGGATTCTGGTCCGTATGTAGGGTCTATGGACAAAAGTTCAGGCAGCTGTGGTAAAAATATAAAACACATTAGCATATATTACATACACATAGAGGTAATCCATGTATTAAAGTCATAAAACGATAATCAAGGTAAAGTGATAACTGTTTGAACTTTTGGGCACTGGTACTCAGGTCAGGGTACTATCCTTAATAAAGAATAATTGTCTGAGATCTTACAAAGTGACACTGATCCCTGCTGGTGGCCCCCATCCTGCTGGTTACGGCGGAGTACCCCGTATCGTCCTTGTCACAAGGCGTACAGGCCTCACGCCCCCAGCCTGACTTGTACGTGTTCTCTTCACATTCCTGGCAACCGTCCGTGGTGTATTCAGTCCCGGGACCACAAGAACTGGAACCTGAATATCAAAGTTTATTGTAGTGACATTGTTTAAAAACCAGTAGAGATAAAACATCCACAAGATTCTAAACCTGAGTACGAAAAATTAAGCATACCGCTAATTATAAGATTCTGAAAGTAGGTCGGGAAAATAGGCGTAATGAAATAACCGTGAACAGAGGATTATAAATGAAAGTACAAAAATCAACATAATGAATGGATTCTGAATGTAAGTACAAACAGTAATCACGACATTTTGGTTCAAGTATAAAATATATACTTAGATATAATCACAGAATTATGACTGTAGGTTCGAAATATATACTTAAAATACATTCACAGAATTCCGTTTGTAGGTACGAAAATTCAACTTTTCCACAGGATTTAGAATATAGGATTTTCAAGAAACAAAAAATTAGAGGTTTCTCATGACATTAGACTTTTAAATAATGTAAAGAAATGATTAATGAAAAGGAACAAGACGATTTTATATATTTAAATTTAAAATGCATGAGTTAATGTACTGCCACAGACTTCTAAAACTTTGTTACAGCAAATATTCTAGTATGTCATTCTTTCATCACTTTGGTAAAATGACCGAGTATTTGTGTCAGTTAGGCAGACGGTTCCATGACAACACATGCAAATTCACGCATTTATTTGTTGTATTTTATTTACATTAAAATACCTGCCATGATAATTAATTACAGGTAAAGAACCTAATGTTTAAGATTGCAGATTAGGTAGGACTGATTATGACCCTTAACGAAAACTTCAGAAAAAATTCACAATTTACTCAATGCTGGGCAAAGGTTATAAATTCTTTTAACACAAGCAAATGCAAATTCCTTACAAAGTCATACTTTCATATATTATAGACAATTACAGGAAATAAAAACTACGTATTTACTAAAAACTTTTTACATAAGTTTTTTTCGTGATCCAGAACAATCATACATCCAGTAAAAATATACTGACGTCACTGTGCGGATTTTCTGACACTTGGATTAATGTTTCATGAGTTCCAAGTTTTGCTCTGTTGATTTCAGGACGTTATATTTTGGGATGATAAATAACTCCACAAAAGATAGACTGCATTGATGAGATAGAGAAGACATTTGCCAGCTGAAGTGTTGTATTTGTTTGCTCATGAGCAGATTATTAACGTCCGCTTAAGAAGTAAGTGCGGAGATAAATAGATTTAATTACTAAATGCATACGTTTTTGTCGGGTGTTTAAAATGATCCTATATTTATGAAATGTGATCATGTTAATCGGGTCAAAAAAACTTATCATGCTTCCTAACCAGAGTTCACGGTAGAACTTGACTGCAATCTGCACTGAAAAGTGGAGGGAACTTAAGGGAATTTACTCTCGGGGAATCATCCTTTAACTTTAAGGTAACTTTACAGGACGAGCGGTTTCTTAATAAGCACGGTTGGTTTCCACGAGAGAAGTCAGTGACGTTTAATTCAGGACTGACCTTAGGGCGAATTCTGGAATAGGATGCTGACAGGATGAAAAACGACCTGTTATTGTTAAACTCTGAATGAATTACCGTATGGCTGATAATTATTATAAATTCTTTGAGAGATGTTTCCCGTTTGTTATACCATGGGATATATCGCAGAACAAATACACAATTTTTGGTCTGATGTTTTCATTGTTATTTTCGTATATTTTACTGATACATATTATGTAAATGGTTCAGTTTTAATAAAGCGACTGTCAGTTAATCTGGCGCCCATAGACCTTTCGAAGGAGCGCTATGTCGGTGGCATTTCAATTAGTGGCGCCTGAAGTCGCTCAACCTATGTTTCACATACGCCTATTTAAGCTGCACCCGTCTATAAATAGTAAGATGTCCCACATATTCTATTATATATACTCTAGCATGCTAATTGGTTTAGGATGCGTCACAGGTAACACTAGTATGCTAAGTGTGACATCTATATATATGTGTTACTGACATAGGTGTAGGGACACTACGACCTTTATTGACACAACACAGAATAATGCATGTCGTAAATAACCTGCCGTGACTGCACGTGCCATTATAAAAGTCATGCCATAGGTCTTGTTTCAGGTAAGACATGACCCGAACACTTTCTGGAGGAAAAAGAATCTATTTAGGGGAATAAAACGCAAAATATATCAATTTTGATACATTTCCATCAATCATTTTATAGTTTCATCATATATTTGTCAATATATTTTTTGTGCATTTCATATTCAGAATTTTAAGGATATTGCCTCATCGCATCGTCATAAATGTTAGCCTTTTTTAATGTGTAAATCAAATGGATAATGTAGTACTAGAAATTAAGGCAACATTCTTTTTTTAGATCAAAATATATTTCATAATATGAAAGAGTGAGTTTTTTATTATATTCTGGGAGAGGGAGTTCGTCCGTTTGTCATAAGGGCGGGGGGGGGGGGGTCTCATGATTTCGTTTTAGAAGGAAAGCAACCAGCATGAAGGTATTATTTTCGCTGTTCGGTTTTTATGACAAACAATAAATAATGGCTATTTATTCTTTATACAGAGGAGGGAACTCTGCTGACATTCATATGTCCAGATGAACCTCCCCCTCTTGTTTGTACCTGTCCAGGTGTAGTGGTTTTAGATTACCCCTCAAAAATAGTTGTTTCTTTATGTGTGTTTACTTTAATTCACATCATTTTTTTTTCTTCTTGATTTCCCAAATCTGTTATAATCTTTGTAAATGTTATGCTTGCATGTAAAGTGTCATGCGCTTTGGTGAAGTTTATGACTCGATGTAATTGTTATTTACAATACATTTAACGTATTTTCGACAACTTTATTTTTCATTGATTGTTTCCATCTTTTAAATCTTATATCTTTTACGTGCTTTATTTAAATAAATATCATCATTTGGTTAAATCAGCGAGTTCGGGGGTACCTTGCAATTACGTTTAGACTACCCTGGGGTAAACTGAAATGGGGTTTAACCTAGTCTTTACTCGGTTTTTGAGTGGTCGTGTCTGACAAATTAGCCGGTGTAGAAGATTCCATGCCAGATGCGCTACTTTCATTTGGTATGGGTTCAAATCTGACAGTGACAGGTTTCGGTTCAGTCTTAAAATAAATGGGGACGTTATCGGATATTCAGGCCTGCACCAGTCTATAATCGGGCACGTGGTTGGTCATGTATTAGGAACACATATGGGACTGATGGAAAGTGGTCTAAATTCAGAGGTTGTCTTATTAGACGATTGGTCTTTCAAACAGGTTCCATTGTACTTATTTAAATGTGTAGTTTGTGACAGATATAAAATACGGTATGGAGCGACATCTGGCGGACTCTGCTCCGGACATGACGAATGTACACCTCCGACGCTAAAGGGCCATGAAATCGTAATACAAATCATGACACAAAAACATAAACATCAATTATGATAATAAACCCAGTAATGGTCCACGACAGTGCACAGTAAGGTACTGATATTCTGTTTTTTTCTGTAGGGCCCTGCGTGAACACACTGCCTCCCCTTAATGACACATCGCTTTCACGGCTAAAACCAACATTTACTCAGGGACTGAAAAGAAAAGAGTTTTATTATGCATGTGCAAGGTGTAATCTTAACACTGTTTGGTGTAAGCTAACACTGGAACTACTATTAGATGAAGCTTGTCTAGTTATAATGCAATTAAATGAAACAGCACAGCATTTTGGAAGAATTTTACACCGGCATGCGTAAGATGTCGCACGAGTCACCGTGGAAACCGAGAACCTAAGTACAACCGGCTTTGGATAATGGTGTTTTAATTTACTTTCTTCTTCAACCCCGATAATGAAATGCTAAATAGGTGTTTAAACAGGCACAGGCTGGTTACTTCAAACGAAATATATGTTGCCTTATCTAAACGTTGTTCGCTCTGTTTATTGACATGGATTTCTTGCTTTTTCCGCACGTCCCCCTATCTCCCCTCATCATATGCACGTCATCTCAGAACAGCAGTTTCCTGAATTAATCACAGAAGTTAATGTCTTGGTGGTGTGAATTTATGTTCTCTTGCATCAAATGTTTGTTATTTGTCCTCTTAATGTCGGTCTTCCTATGTGTCCAATATACTAGTATACATGTACAATAATTTCTTCATAAATGACTAATCTCTGTTTGTTTATTTTTTTATAACACGGCGTTTAGCGGTGTACACTGTTGTTTCATATCTGCTGAGTATTGGAAATTGAATAAAGTCCTAAAATTCCATTTTAATGCTTTTCCATGAATATTCTGATACTCTGTCATGGATATGAACTGTAGCTACCACTTAATGTTTATGAATTAATCATAGTAAGAATATATGGCGAAACAACCGCAAAATGGTATATATTTGAACCGACCTCGCTGATTCACTTTGAGTTACTCTTTAAAATTCTGGTTCGTTCTTGTTTTTTCTATGCAAACCAGCGCCCGAAAAGGTTCGAATAGAAATCAACACTCAGTCTGTAGTGTCGACCTTTCCCTCAATTAACAGACGGAATACCAACAACAGCCCATGGACGTGTCCCTAAAAATATGTTACATTGATATGTAACGCTCGGCGGATACTTATATATGACATGTCATTTTATAAATCCGAATATATATATGGCTTTATTTAGCGCAAATTACAACAAAAAGGTTAAATTGAGCTTAAAGTGAGTATGCAGACCAAATGGAAAGCTGAAAACAAACTTATTTTAAACTGTGTTATTCATTCTAATCCAGAGAAGGACAAAAATACCTTATGTGGCGTACTTTTTGCCTTTAGCGGCATACCTCCTGTTGATGAGTACTACGCCGGAAGAGGTTTAAATCAATTTCCAAAAATTGTATTTTCGATGCTTTGGTAGACTACATGAAGAAACAGTGTTGCACACAAAGGACGCACAATATAAAAACACGTGTCAAGCATGAACGCTACACAACTAATAGACAGTGTAATATAGCGATGCACTTAAAATCTTTACAGAAAAATCGGAAATACAATTTTAGTGGTAAGTGTATGCCTAAGGGTCATTTTCACCTCATTCTCTACAGTTCAGGAGGGAGGGGGAAAATAAAAAAAGTATCCCACATCAGGAAATCAATACCAGGAATTTTTGTTACTCAATAACAAGTGCACTGTAAGCCGGAAAAGGACAAGTGACTCTGTGTGTGCCAATGCTTCCGTATGTGTAGAATATGCCTGGGCTGAGTATTTTCTAGTTTGATAAGTTACCAAGCTGTAGGCACATTAGCACCCCGTGAACAAAAAATAAGTGGACGTCCGTCAGGGCGAGTGTCATAATTAGGAAGCAACGAGCCGGATAAGAATTCAAGATAGACGAATTGGCTGTCTATCCTGGCACTGACAACAGCTTGTCTTGGTATCCATAATTAAACGTCATTATATATCAAACACTCTCTTTTAGTGACATGTGTTTGTACATGTGTAATGACAGTTAACAAGTATGCATGTATTTAAGCAGGTGGTCATATAAATGTTTCTCAGTTCATACATCAGTGTAACCCCGATTCAACGCTCCCGAACACTGAAACCGTAACGGTCTTATATTTTTTTCGCACATTATTTTTCTCTGTGTTTTATTTTCCATTGTTCGCTGTTCCACGATATGTTTTAGTTGTCATAGCTATATTTTCCCACCATCACATGTAACCCATGTCACATATATTTCACATATATTTCATTTAAAATCCAGTGACTTCGGTTTTATATAATATATATATATTATTAGATGTTTTAAAACCATTAATGCCCAACATGCAACAAAATACTACGTGCAGGTCCAGCATGAGCTCACTAGGACATCTCGGCATATCAATCACTCCTGTTGGGAAGTCACATCACTCCTGTTGGGAAGGAATTGCATTGGTTGCCTATTCAGAGCCAACGTGTATACACTAACAAGGTTTTAAATGTCCAAGCCCCGGGATATGTACTTGATATGCACAGTGTGTGCTCTCCAGCTAGAATGCTAAATGCTAGAATGCTATTGCTATGGCAATAGGTGTTTTATTTTGAGTGCATTTTGTCTGTAAACAACCAACCAATCCATCAGAGAATCGGTTCAGTTGACGCATTAAAACGATATCTAAGGACACACTTGTTTCCAGCATTTTACAGCGAGTTTTGGTTCTATTACTTTTTTAACTATTAGTAACTATTTTAGTTCAATTGATTTAATTTATTTTATCTAAAGTGCTTCTAAACATACTTGATGTATGAAAAATGTGGTAATATATATACGTATATATATATATATATATATATATATATATATATATATATATATATATATATATATATAGGGTGTATAAATAAAATTAATAAAGTTATATTATAACCTGGCCATAGAGATAATTTCTAATCTCTGAAGAACAGTATTGCATAACTATTAGCTAGTAGTTCATACTATTCTCCTAAGAAGGGAAAAGATAACGTCCCAGCGCTCTAGTGAAGGGAGTCTTCAACCCTCAGCTCTCGCTCTATCATCAAAGAAGTGGTGACAGCTTTGGAAAAATCTAATCATTATACCCAAAAATAAGGAGAAATGTAGTGCAGATAGAGATGGGTAGCCAAATATATAAAACAAATATATATCCAGCGCAACTCCGGATTGATATTTAATGGTAAACTAAATACTGAAGTCTACCACCTTCGGATCACTAGTAAACTTGGATTTAAGTCCGCTTATAGTTGATTGTCTATGAACCCTATTTGATAGTTACTGGCACCGGAAAACTGGCACTTTTGTGACAGAGAGCCTCCGGACCATTATTTGCCACCTATCCGATTGCCACTGGGGTCAGTTAAGTAAAACGTTTAGTTAAAGGAACCGGTTTAAATGGTCTAGGAGTATAACATAGGACCCTAAGCCGGGAGAAAGTGAGTTCAAATGTCGCCCGAGGTGCGATGAGATTTTTCACGGTCTGTCCCCACCTAGGGTGAGCGATCTGCAGGCTTAATGGAGAGGTTATACCTCACAGTCGTATTCCACTCACACACGAGTGCGCCTTTCGTGGGGGGGGGGGTGTTGCTTGGTATTACACACCACGGACTACAGAATTATGCAGATGTACATATTACCTAGTTAAGCCAACATTTAATGTGGGAGTGGTCACCATAACCAAAAATACCAAATTTAAAGTAAAGCAAAAGTTTATAAGGGATGAGAACCCCTGCTAACTTATTGAACATGATATCATTATCAGTCTCAATCCCTTATTAGCTGCTCAATAAACTTTTTATGATTTTCAGACTACACAAAGACCTTAAGAGTCCTTTGGAAGAACACTTGACAAAAGCCTTATTGTGTACTTCATTTTTAAATCAAACTTCTCGTTTTCATGCATTTTCCTTTAGCCATGGCTACTACACGGGTTTCCTTAAAGTTCACAAAGTGAAAATTATTTCTTGGAAATGAGAATGCAGCGTAATAAATTAACACCGTAGCCAGGAGCAGTCAAATCAAATTCCTCATTAATTCATGTAAAAGCGTGAAGTAGTTCTGTCAAAACAAAGTTGTCCTCGAGTTTGAGGGATGTATAACTTACAGGTGTAACGCTATATATGACAACATATTTGTTTATAAATCAGTCCGTCTAATTCCATGCATACTTTAAGGTGTCCTCGCTGTATAGAAATACTATCATGCCAGTCTGACCATAAACACTAAGGTGTAAACCTTCAGTTTTCCTCAACCAATAAGGAATTAATTATTCTTGTCATATGCTTTTTGAAAACTACATAAGCGGAACGCGGGGTCCTACGTCATAACCTGCTAGACCTGGGGTTGAATTTCCCTGATGCACATTTCGCTGTGCTTGGGCGAGAACGTCTGGCAGATGAAATTTCTCGCATTCTTCGCATACCTCGCCGAATCATTTACCGTTAGCGTAACGAACTTTCTATGAATACACTTATATAAACGCCAAGGTAATAACTCACCCCCACCTGAACATGAAGAATTCGAGCAGACTGTTTAATGTACCCTGTATCCAGGGATCCCAACACATCGAATGTTTGATCAATGTTAAAATGAGTGTTCTTATTATTGTGAGTAGATTGCATGCAGTCTTGAAATGCCTACGGTAAAATAAGTATGTAATTAATGGCAATGATAAGGACATTTAGGTCATCGAGGCATCTAGCTTTGTTTCTAATATCTCTCTACCATAAAAACATACTCAAGGCAAGATTTTATCTTCATGAGATTGGCCTGAATACCTCAACAGAAAACAAATGAATTCATGATATAAACAGTGCATGTATCTTATTGGTACAAGACGCTCAGAACTGCCCTGGATGTTATATGGCCTGGTAAAAAGAAATTCATTTATGTAGTATATTATCGCTCATATCATTATGTTATTATACAGTTAACAATGAAAGATCTGTTAATTCAAAATTTCACGCTTCTATATCATTTCCTCACAAAATTGACGCATTATGTTATCATTACCTTTATTTAAGCACCAACGTACATCAGAGCGAGATATATCTTTCCTTGAAGCCTTCCTAGCACAGTGTTTTACGTTTTCAACTGTTTTACAGGTCCCTTATCTTATTTTAACTTAAGACTATGTATGGACTTTCAATAAGGACATAACGTGTTCGTATGGACATAACCAGTGTTCAGAAGGTTTGCTGTTTTGCCTGCTCACTTCACCCTCATATATACCATATTTTTCTACAAGCTTTCTCTAAGACAGGAAATCTTTGATTAGGAAAACTTGTAGAGCTGATGTTAACCCTGTCTTTCCAGTTTTGGTGGACAGTATGAGTGGATATGATGCAGAAAGGTTAATGTTTGATACTGGTCATTAAGCTACATTAAGCTAAATAAACGTTGCACTGTGTGTCAGAGGGACCGTACCTTGTTACCTTATCACAAAGAGTAATTGGGTGAATATGAATGGTTCATGTACATATGGTGTTAACTAAAGCAGCACAAAAGAAAGTCTTTGTGAATGTTAGTTAAAAGTAGGCCCATCAGTGCAATATAAATGCCTACTGAATTATATATTCAGGGTATTAACTATCACAGGCACATCGAGCCTGGGCGGAGGGCTGACTTGTCAATGTGTAGGCACGGTAGTCTAACTAGTATGCATGCATCCCTTGCTTAGCCTTGTGTCAAGTAACCTATTATCATGGTCATGTAATCAAACAGTAATACACTTCTGATCTTGTTCAAATAAAGACAATTATTTCAGAATTAATAGTCATCTTATAGTTTATAATTTAAAACACACAAAAAATAAGGCTGAGAAAATTTAGATAGCAAGATACTGCAGCGGGGAAAATTGATGAAGTGCCCACATTAGCGCGAGAAAAGTGCCTACTTAAAAAAATATAGAGGTGCCCACATTAGCTAAACATAATAAAGAGGAGAAAAAATGGGACTGCCTTAAAGTACCGACTTTATAGAGGTGCCCGATTTATGGAGGTGCCCACTAAGAGAGGTTCGACAAAATAAACAATTCCTTGATTTTATTTTCATTTACTTAGTTCATAGATTTGGTTGGTTCTGTGACAACATCATTCAGCTAATATAGCTGCATTATATACTGATCACATACTATATTCTTTACCGCCAAAGGGGTGTCCATCGGTACCTGGAGATTTTTTTGTAAAAAGCTGGTTAAAATTGCAAATCAAAGACGACAGTGAACCGATCATTTTCTCTGGTAATTACTTTAGAGTGAATTTTCACCATACCTTTAACCAAGTTTGCGTAAAACAATTGATTTATTGTCTGAGAGGACATTCTATTCTAGCACGACATGCTGACAGACATCGAATCAAATACACTTTGCTACAGGAGTTGGTCAAACAGTTTATAAAAATACAAAAGATAGTTATAAATAAATTGAAAACAAAAACATTCCCTGCAAGTCCGTCATTCATGTTTCAATCAACATTCCATTTCCCTCACCGGAGTTTTTGTAATGTTTTTCATTGTAACATATTAAACATTCTCAGCACAATACCATAATAGTTACTTAGAACAAGTAAACCTCAAGTAACGCCAATTGTGATTTTAAAGGAAATTACTAAAATACACATACAACTGTAGGTTAATATTTTTACTTTTTATTTTAATAGACAAGGAACTGGAACACACTATTGTATGGCAATAAATATTGTACATTTTCCATATTCCTTGCCTCCCCTAAACTTCATAAATGTCAAGTATTTAACTACTCTTGACTGTGCTCTGAAACTAAGGAGGCAGTATATTTTTATAAAGCATAACCTGAATGAAAAACGTACCTGAATGTGTAAAAGAAAATTATAAAAATATTTTGCACATATCTGTAAAAGAAAACTATAAAAATATTTTACACAATATCAATATAAACAAAATTTTGTTTTTATATAAACAAAAGCAGTATATATGTTTATTAGTGCTGGGTAAGGTAACAGATAAGACTACTTTAATCATACGCATATATAAGCAGCCACAGTTATTAATATTGTAAAAAGAATTACAACTCATATTAATGCAATGTCAATCGACCGCAGTCATATGATATAAATACCTAGGATTGCAAAACTCAATTCTGCCATCTGTCAAAACATTTTGCATCTCATGCTTAAATATTTGTCTGAACTAACTATCCGTCGTTGAGAAATGCCATCGTTCGTAAATTGCGTCATGCAAATGAGACCAGAGTCACGATGCTCTCATTTTTGCACATTATTCATACTTTCTGCAATTGAAAGTGGCTGCCGTTGTATGTATGTGATCAGCGCCGTTTTTTTTTTTTTTTTTTTTTTTCGTTTAATAAATTGTCTACGCAGTATCCCCGAACGATCTTGGTGAATATCAATGAAAATCTACACAAGAATGAAGCATGAACCAAAAAATTATTGCTGAAGTTGTGGGACACATTGATAAAAATTACAAATGTTTATTTTTTTGGGCAGACCTGAATGTTGATCCAGTCGTTTGTGGAGGTATGATTGCTTTCTACTTTATATTTTTGTCATGAGGATGATTAGAATGAAGGATCTTAAGAATTAAGGATTCAACTAACAATGTTCCAATATGTTGCATTTACCTGTCTGGCCAGAATTAACCGCCAGAATGTAGCAGACGAACCATATCAGGCATGCGCAGTGGTGGTATAAACATCGGCGGGCCATGAACGACGAACCGACTAGTCGTCACAAAGGCGGCATCCTGCAACAACCAAATATTACAGTAACATTAGTGAAATATGCTGATATGTATGAGCACATCCTGAAAAAAATACTAAGGAAAAGAAAACGTTGTGATCACAGAGCATTTATCATGAAATGTGATAAATAAGGTACAAGAGTGTGTTTTCAACTGTTTTCGATTATCCTTGGAATATATATACTGATCACGTGATTAATCTTCTGGAATTGTATGCATCAAAACATAGATACAAATACACATAATGTATTTATGTGTTTCTATATCTTCGTAAGGATATATGAAAAAAAATTTTGCGGGGATGCTTTGTTTGGAGTGAAAACTAGATGATAATAATAAAAAGATAACATTCTGGGATCTTTCTCACAAGCACTTGTAATCTCTTCCAACTTTGCTTTCCAGGTCTTTCACGTCTGTTTAATCTTGTTGCTATTCCAGGTCGTTTACGCCTGTTTAATCTTGTAGCTTTTCCAGGTCTTTCACGCCGGTTAATCTTGTAGCTTTTCTTGGTCTTTCACGCCTGTTTAATCTTGTAGCTTTCCAGGTCTTTTACGCCTGTTTAATCTTGTAGCTTTCCAGGTCTATCACGCCTGTTTAACCTTGTTGCTATTCCAGGTCGTTTACGCCTGTTTAATCTTGTAGCTTTTCCAGGTCTTTCACGCCGGTTAATCTTGTAGCTTTTCTAGGTCTTTTACGCCTGTTTAATCTTGAAGCTTTCCAGGTCTATCACGCCTGTTTAATCTTGTAGCTTTTCCAGTTCTTTCACGCCTGTTTAATCTTGTAGATTTCCAGTTCTTTCACGCCTGTTTAATCTTGTAGCTTTTCCAGGTTTTTCACGACGCCTGTTTAATCTTGTAGCTTTTCCAGGTCTTTCACGCCTGCTTAATCTTGTAGCTTTCCAGGTCTTTCACGCCTGTTTAACCTTGTAGCTATTCCAGATCTTTCACGCCTGTTTAACCTTGTTGCTATTCCAGGTCGTTTACGCCTGTTTAATCTTGTAGCTTTTCCAGGTCTTTCACGTCGGTTAATCTTGTAGCTTTTCTAGGTCTTTCACGCCTGTTTAATCTTGTAGCTTTCCAGGTCTTTTACGCCTGTTTAATCTTGTAGCTTTCCATGTCTATCACGCCTGTTTAATCTTGTAGCTTTCCATGTCTTTCACGCCTGTTTAATCTTGTAGCTTTCCAGGTCTTTCACGCCTGTTTAATCTTGTAGCTTTCCATGTCTATCACGCCTGTTTAATCTTGTAGCTTTCCAGGTCTTTCACGCCTGTTTAATCTTGTAGCTTTCCAGTTCTTTCACGCCTGTTTAATCTTGAAGCTTTTCCAGTTCTTTCACGCCTGTTTAATCTTGTAGCTTTCCAGTTCTTTCACGCCTGTTTAATCTTGAAGCTTTTCCAGGTTTTTGACGCCTGTTTAATCTTGTAGCTTTTCCAGGTCTTTCACGCCTGTTTAATCTTGTAGCTTTCCAGGTCTTTCACGCCTGTTTAACCTTGTTGCTATTCCAGGTCTTTCACGCCTGTTTAACCTTGTTGCTATTCCAGTTCGTTTACGCCTGTTTAATCTTGTAGCTTGTCCAGGTCTTTCACGCCGGTTAATCTTGTAGCTTTTCTAGGTCTTTCACGCCTGTTTAACCTGGTAGCTTTCCAGGTCTTTTACGCCTGTTTAATCTTGTAGCTTTCCAGGTCTTTCACGCCTGTTTAATCTTGTAGATTTCCAGTTCTTTCACGCCTGTTTAATCTTGTAGCTTTTCCAGGTTTTTCACGCCTGTTTAATCTTGTAGCTTTTCCAGGTCTTTCACGCCTGTTTAATCTTGTAGCTTTCCAGGTCTTTCACGCCTGTTTAACCTTGTTGCTATTCCAGGTCTTTCACACCTGTTTAACCTTGTTGCTATTCCAGGTCGTTCACGCCTGTTTAATCTTGTAGCTTTTCCGGGTCTTTCACGCCGGTTAATCTTGTAGCTTTTCTAGGTCTTTTACGCATGTTTAATCTTGTAGCTTTCCAGGTCTTTTACGCCTGTTTAATCTTGTAGCTTTCCAGGTCTTTCACGCCTGTTTAACCTTATAGCTTTCCAGGTCTTTCACGCCTGTTTAACCTTGTTGCTATTCAAGGTCTTTCACGCCTGTTTAACCTTGTTGCTATTCCAGGTCGTTTACGCCTGTTTAATCTTGTAGCTTTCCAGGTCTATCATGCCTGTTTAATCTTGTAGCTTTTCCAGTTCTTTCACGCCTGTTTAATCTTGTAGATTTCCAGTTCTTTCACGCCTGTTTAATCTTGTAGCTTTTCTAGGTTTTTCACGCCTGTTTAATCTTGTAGCTTTCCAGGTTTTTCACGCCTGTTTAACCTTGTTGCTATTCCAGGTCTTTCACGCCTGTTTAACCTTGTTGCTATTCCAGGTCGTTTACGCCTGTTTAATCTTGTAGCTTTTCCAGGTTTTTCACGCCTGTTTAATCTTGTATCTTTTCCAGGTCGTTCACGCCTGTTTAATCTTGTAGCTATTCCAGGTCTTTCACGCCGGTTAATCTTGTAGCTTTTCAGGTCTTTCACGCCTGTTTAACCTTGTAGCTTTCCAGATCTATCACGCCTGTTTAATCATGTAGCTTTGCTCGGCTTCTTAGGAAGCATTCAACCCAAGGTACAATAAAAGACGCTGGAGAAATTCCATTTCCTATCGCGCATGCCTAGTAACCATTCATCTCTTGGTAAAAAAAGGCGCAGGCTTAAGAGCCATCCTACCTTGTGCGGACGTAAGGTCCAGATTTTAAACTAAAGATTATAATATATATTAACTCCTTACTGTTCACATTAATTCTAGATTTCGCACGAATTCTGACATACATGTTTTCGTTGTATCTTAACAATGCTTTCAACAGTTTTTCTACAAACATTTGCTGAAGACTTATGAGAAAATAATAGAACTGAAAATTAATATGCAACATATTTGGATTCAGAAAATCCAGCCAAAAAAGGCTCCGTGGTCCGGTTCTAAATAAGCGTAAGTTCCCCCACCCGTAAAATTATAGGAATAATTTGTATATATTTCTACGATGTACTCACTTGAAAGATGAATTATTGCTTCATTTAGTTGTCATAAAAAAATGTCCTGGTAAGATACCAAATATGAGTGTTCAATCAGCGATCCACCGTAACAAGTAATAGATACATGAGACTCTCTCCCATTCCCATCCGCCAATCAGGAGAAATTGACGCCACTGCCTGACATTAATGTCTTACAACTGGACTTTCAATGAAAGGAGAAAAGAGGCTTTTGTCTGGCTGAAGGAACGCATGAACGCCTACATCATAACCGGCGGGGGATGGGTCAAGTTTTCGGATTTGATGAATAGGTTGACTTCTCTGAAAGGAGGTGCTTGTGTCTGGTAAGAGGGTTATACAAATTACACCAAATTCCATATTTAAAATAATCATTTATACGCTAATATACCAAGATAAACTTTTTTTCTATTTTTGCGTCGGTCGACTTTTTGTATTAATCTCCGGACTTCCGGGCAGTGTGAACACAAAATCAGGTGAATGGTTACTACCAAGTTCGGACCAACAAAAACTGGAAGAGTATGACACTGTAAGACTTGTACCAATCTCTCAGGACCCGAATCAACACGGCTATATAGGTTGCATGTGTTTTTAGAATAGGTGCTTGGGTCGGTGTTTAAAACTGTGTAGTGTGACCACCAAATCGGGGTTGACGTAGTTTCAGCCGAATGTCGGGAAATGCTGCCGATTCTCCGAAAGTCGGACTGTGGGAGCCCAGGCATAAGATTGAAAGTAGCTGTGTGTGGAGGTCTGTAAAGAGAACTCCAGCTCTTTAAGAAATTAATTTAGTTTTCTGCAGAACAAAACTAACACGTTAGACTTTAACATAACAATGCTCACTGTCTTTCACCGGTTACATGTGCTACGACCTGTACCTAAATGTTACAGATACGAAGGGTCGGGAATATTGTAACCCTAGCCACGGCTTCGGGTCCTAACTTTTAACCGATCACGCTGATGTTTGCTGAATATACTTTCCTTCTGTCTAAGACAACCCCAAAAAGCAAATTTTATCAGAAGTATACCCAACAATTCAGAAACTGTGATTTCAGTACCAGATATTTCACAGAATTTGCCTAAAACCATTCGAAAAAAAATCCTTTATTCAGGAATTTTCTTCAAATTCTTAATTGCACATACATTAAATTCAATTTTGTTGCGTCCATGACCCAAAAGTCAAGACAGGAGAAGCAGAGATGGTGCACTCAAAAAACCCCCAGACATTTGGCTATTACATGAAGGATTATTGTGCACACGGCTCCAATGTGTTGGTATATCCTGGATCCTGGATGGATATACGAGATGCACCTAGGTTTGGATAGAGTCCAAGGCTGATTCATTATCCAGGGAGTCACGCATGACGCGTTCAGTCTTCCCCTGAAGTCTTTATTACTTAGCACACATCTTGCCAGTTTGTAAACTCGGCGCAGTTAGTCCAAGCCGGCTTATGACATGTACAGACAAAAGATATCCCTGTACGATTAACTAATTCTATATGTAATTCAAGTATTGATTAAGCCAATTAAGAGCTTGCTTCATCGTTTCTACAACTTCCTACAACAGGTCACATTAAAAGTCATCTGCTATTTTGGCTGGGATGCTCAGTTTGTATATGTATTGTCATCGATGATTTTTCCCTCAATATATTTCATGGTAATATGTGATTCAATTGCAGGTTGAAAATGCATTACATCTTTAAACATATGTCATCAAGTTTCCTTTTGGTGTTTATTTTACATTTTATATATGCCATTAATTTATCAATGCCAAGAGAAGCAGCTTTACACTTTTCTTTTAGAATCCACCATAAAACAGCTAATCAAAAACCTTAGACACAAATTTAGAAACACTTCATCAGCCCACATTAATATTTATCATTTGATACTTTATACTTGCAAAAAAGGCAGTCAGAAATAAGAAAATATAAAATGTAAGATGAAAACCTCTTGATCTTAAGAAAAAAAAGATTTTGTCTGAGGATTTTGACCAATTTATCCGCGGTTTTATTGTGTTTTCTGAAATATTTGCCTTCTATTCCAAAGAATTTCATATGTATATGAACTCCAAGGTTATTAGAAAAGAAAATTCGCAGAATTTATGGCATGAATTAAATGTGCAGAATAATAAACCGCAAGGCAAAAAGGTTGCGTTTACGACAAAGGGATCATTCTTCGGAAATCTCAACGGTTCCCGTCTCAGCCAACTTAACCCTCATGGTGTGTCAGGCCAGTTTATTCCTGTTTATATAGTCATCAACGCATAAAACTTAGGCAACTGGACATATACTTTTGGGAAAAAAAGCCTCGGTCAAGGGTAAGTAGGGGGAACTCGCAACCTCAGATTCATATAAAAAAATCACCAAATTCATCTTCAGAAAAAAAATATATAATAACTAGGAAATAATAGTATGCATAGTATTTATATATACAGACTCCTACGTAAGTGATTCGCACTCGGTGGGACTAACCTAAGGCCCTCTAATCCACACCCAAATAACAGACTTGGGGAGGCATGTGCCCGCATACAGGACAAATTCACACGGCGGTCCCTGGCGTGGGAACAATTTAGCTAAAAAACTACACCAAACATAATGTTAAATCAGGCGCACAACTAATTTTATACATCAAACAGGTAAACATTCGGCAGGTACGAGGCAGAGCGGGCATTATGGTGATGCAAGTAGGCGGATGATACACTCAAACGCTGCTATATACAAGGTCTTCTGGTAATTACGTGTAATCGCAGCCTTTCTTCTTCTGCTATATATGATATTGATATTAGCTCTGGATAAACTTGAAGTGTCATAAATCACGCTTTATTCCCGTTTAAAGACACGCTATATAATACATTACAATAAACAGAGAGGCAATGATCATAGTTGATACCGCGGTCATGGCGTTATTTCAGAATTTGGAGGAGTTTTATATCCGGATCAAGAAAACCAGGGGCCTACTCCTGTAACATGAAACGATAGTTGTGCGAATTATAGATCAATATGAACTACATATAACCTGTAATTATATATATTAATTGTAGACAATTTAGTCGATGTACCTGCAAGTCATTTAGCAAGCTGTGAACCCCTCCGCTATCATAAGGTTGCATTATTCTTTATTGTTCGTAGACATGAAGTTTCATAGTTATACTAAGACAATGGTTATTTGTATTTCTCCTTGGTACTGTTTTTATTGTGTAAAGGTCAGCTCTCGCATAAAAGCAGTGACTGGCACTGAATATAGATTGCTACTTATTTTATACTCAAATATCATAAGTGGAAATGTGAAGTTTAAGTTCGCATTTTCAGTGTGTCCTGCCTCTCTGCCTTAGAGGTCATAAACATTAATATTCAGTAAACTTATATATTAAGGACATGATACGGAAGCATATATTACATATTTAAATTGGTGAAAAGCACATATAAGAAGCAATATATATATATATATATATAGGACACTGAACAATGCCTTGAATTCAAACAATTATCGCAAATATTGTCGTCAGGCATAAGTAAAAAAGATAAATATCAGTCATTTTGCCAGTTTGTGGAAGACATTGGTATATGACCTTCTGCACCATTTGCTCATGTCAAAAGCAAATGCTTTCTTATGTCTAATTTGACAACTTGAACATGTCACTAACAGTAGAACGGAAAGTCTTTATGATATCGTCTTTGTTCCAATAAATACTGATTTAAGTATTAAAACATCAGGAGTTCTTTCATCACTTCCGCTGTGTCTACCTTGGAGGTCCACGAGGGCATATTAAAATACGAAATAAACAACACCAAGTAAAAGCATTTTTTACACTGCCAAATACCAGTCAGCTTTATAACTGCTGATACAGATCTGTTTACCATTGCGACATTCACAAATTGCAAGATTACGACATTCCCTTTCAATGAGAACCCCTGCGGTAATTCCGAAGGAATGTCATATTTCCAGGGCGTTGACTGCATGAGAAAGTATCTCCAGGATTCCCCATTGCACTCACATGAAGAGAGGCGCTCGGGCGAGGATAATAGGGTAGAATTATGTTCTCAAATAGCACAGAGGCCATCGGGGTGGCATTGAACTTGCAAGTAACGTGTACTTATCGATGTATGATGTTCACCAACAAACGCCAGAAAACATGTGAGTGAGACCACACAGACGCTTAGCCCCTGGATAGCTAACCAAAGCTTCGGCTGAACAGCACCGCAGTACATTGATGTTTTATCTGTATTCCTTGAGTAAGGAAACTGTACATAAATTATATATTTACATTTAATCTTCAAATACAACAGCGACCAAAGTAGACAAAGCTGCATGCCGATTTTTTTTGTATGCAAAATCAGCAAGTGTCCCCTTGAAGATTATGCTGACGTTTCTGGGAGGGGGGGGGGGCCGGAAAGAAACACCGACGGTGGACGGGTCACTACAACCAACTCTCATAGCCACGCAGGGGATGGAACCTGGTCGTCAGCTTCTCTCGTCCCTTTTTGGTAGTCTGTTTTAGGGTAATCCTCACACACAGACACACAAATGCGGTACTGTGTTGATCCGAGCGTGTTAAGCGACAGGTTTCCTGATATAATGTAGATTTGTAACGTACGCCACATCATATTACAACATCACCATGTATCGTTAATGAGGAATAAGATTTCTGTGCCCTTATCAAGGCTACCGTGTCGCCCCTGTTTTGGAACATTCTAATTAGAATGTTTTATATTCATATCATTACGCGCCACTTAAAAACGTGCTAAACGTTCAATTATTTTTTAATCAAATTATAATTTAACAGCAAAGTTTACTATGTATTCTTATATTATATACATTACAAAAATCATTTTCTAGTAGTTTATATTATATACAATAACGAAATCAAAGTCGAATGACGTTTTGAAAGATGGCTGCAGGTCAGCTAAGTCATGCAAATAAATCTGTGTTGGGGACTTACATAAAACGAGCTCCGTTTGGAGTACTTGTCTGCATATGTCTGTGTGCCAAACATAGTACTTAAGGAGAAAGCAAAATGTGTTTGCTGGGCATGATGAGCAATTCCTATGTCCATGCCTGAGACTAAAAAAAGAGAGAAAACAGGTCTGGTTGGCGGGACGTGTGAGCTGTCAAATCATGTGTGTGCGTGCGTGTTTGTCGTCACCACGTATAGAATACAGATGGGACAAAGTTGGCCTGTTGCCATGTGAAGTGATATAACTTGCCTGTGGTACACTTCACCTTAGGACAACATTGCCGTATATGCCCATATACAAAATGTGTTTGCTCGACCTACTGAACATCCCTCTGTACACAAGAGAGTCTAGCCAGCTACCAAATACAAAATGTAATACAGTACACTTTCTTCTGTACAATAGACAGCGTAACGGCCAATATCTCCGGTCGTCTGTCCGAAACATCTTGACTTAATGGCCCCAGCCAAGGACAAGAAAGAGTAACCACCGGCTCTCCGAGCTCTCCAAGACCTTGAAGGACAAATGGAATCATTGTAACAAGGATGCGAGGCAGGGGTTTTAATACAGGGGGTATACCCCCCTCCCCCACACACACACTTTTAGCTGGAGGGGGGCCATTGATATTTCTGGAAATTTTGAAAGATACAACTGGATTATATAACCCCCCCCCCCCCTTTTTTTAGCAAGAGAGGGACCACTGAAATTCCTGGAAATATTGACAGAAACAACCGGATATTACCAAAATATTTATTACCAAATGGTACAAAATTCATTGTTTTTTCCAGAGCCCGTGCTTTTTGAATGTAGGCAAGATTGCGATCTATAAAATAATACATGTTAAAGTAGGTAATTCTAGTTGTTCTAAACGACTTAGGTATATTTGTCTCTGTATTTAAAAAAGAATATTACTTTTTTTAAGTGGACAAAGCAGCATATAAGGATTACATATGCAGTTATATACTACGTTCTTCACTTAGCGCATCTTCAATTACGACATTAGCTTGTATATAAAAAGCGTTAATTTCCCGTGCCTATAATAATTGTCTTCATTGCTTGCTCTGTTATAACGGAAATGAAAATGTAAACTTCACCTGCAGATGAATAACCAGAACAATTATTCCATCATATCGATGATGAGTCGTTTACTTGCATAATCAATTAGATTGGTTGCCTGTTTGTATAATCGATCACGAGCGATTATGCATGCACATATGCAACGAAGTCGTATTATCCGGATCAAACCAACCCTGTGAGACGTTTATAATGGACGGGACACAAATTAGAGGAAAGCATTAAAACTGAGTCTTTTGTGCTGCGAATAAGTGTCAGTCTGTCAACGTGATGTACACGTGTAAATTTACGCCGTCAATATTTTACGTATAATTCTACAGAGAAAAGTTCACGTTCACAGTTCCTGTTATTAATGACCGGTCATATCCATGCTTGGCCAGAGGGCTAAAATGAAGTGTATATAAATTTGTGTTACACATTGCAGCAGTTTGGTTTAAAGCTATAGGAACACTTCGAGAACACCATGCGTTCCATTCTTCCAAATGGTATATAACATTCTAGTTTTCGATAACCATCAACATACATGTGAATTTTCAGCAAATAGATCATGTGTAAATAACTTTGTGAAGGAAAGGAATTAAAAAGTATTGCTTCTTGAATATAACTTTAATACTATTTAAAGCTTGGAAAAGAGGTACCACTTGTGAATGAAAATTAATTATCATCTTTTCTAAAACTGATTGTCATCAAAGTCAGTGTTCACTGAGTTCACTATATGCTGATGTTTACGTCAGGCACGCCATTCTCCGCTAAGTATCTCTGATCTAGGCAGGTCCGGCCGCTTCCTAAACCAGTCAAAACAACGTCACATGTTGTACCGGCATTTGGATCATAGAAAACATGGTGCTTGTCCCCTCACCCCGACCCCACCCTACACCACACCAACCACTAAGCCAATGACTCTCCCGACAATTCCCTTGTCCGGCTGTCAAATTTTCCGTGAGACAATTGCCTTAAAGTCTTTATTTTGGTCACTGAATATATTCCGTTTGAATATATTTCTATAATGCAACCACCATTATTTATATATCATTTAAATTATATGTTCCTGATTATAATATCAATTGACAATAATAATCCTGATATAATCAATCATTTAATCTTTAAGAATCAAAGATGAGTCCTTTATATTTCCACAGAGGGGAGTATTAAATGCTGTTTTATCTATTAATATATATTTCCATATGAAAAAAAGTTAGTAAAGCATAAATAGGAATTGCAATGCCATTATCACAGTCCCTAAAAATATCAAATAATGTGCAGATCAATGTTCTGGGAATAGAGTTTGGTACTTAAAAAACAGAAACGGTTACACATGTTATATATGCTCAAACACACACACGCACACACACACACATATATATATATATATATATATATATATATGCTATTAAATTATAAACGATTCTTCAGCGACAATATAGTTACCATTAACAGAGAGAGAGAGAGAGAGAGAGAGAGAGAGAGAGAGATTATCAAACATTTGATGTGAACATTAACGAATAGTTGTTATCAGATGAGTCACGCGATGGCGGCCTTGCCAAACTCAAGAGGAGACCTTTGATATAAAGTTTATAAAAATCCACTTTACAAAAGGCGAAAAGTACACTCGGATCGCTCACGGTTGGTTTGCTCCGTTTTATTTTAGCTCTGACGCACAAGACGGCCCAGACATAAGCAAACTGTTCCGTTTATTGTACAATTAGTGATACTAATTTACCACATACGCGTTTTCTGTGCGTGACGGGAATCGTCAGTGTGTACCTATCCTGGATAATGCTTATATTATAGCACAAATTATACCTGGTGTGTCGTCTCCTGACTCACTAAGGTGTACCAAGGGTTTTATTAACAAAAATTATAAACCTGGAAATATTCGAGGTTATGTGGTATTCGCTTAAGCCTCATGGTAACTTCGGTTTGCGAATATGCACCAGCTTATGGTACTCCATTCATTATTTAAACCTGAACATCAGATTAGTTTCATCAACTATCCGAAAGTGAATGCTGACAGATAACATTAACAGATGACACAAAAACCTGTACCCGTGACAGGTGAACATTTTGTTTCATAGGCCATAGGAATATCATGCCTACAGAAAATTTGTAAATTAATAAGCAATAGATAATAAAGAGAAATGTTTATTTCAACTCTACTTGGCCTTTGTTCGCGAGGGTTTCATGTTCGCATATTCACAAAAAGGGAATTTATCGCGAAAATAAAGCCTTAATGAGTTGCCTTATTTGTACAGGTGAAGTGTCGTTCATACTGCAGTCTACATACTGGCACCTCATTTACGCCCTGTCCTTTATGCAAAACGTTATCAGGTGCATGGATATACATGTACATGATATTGCATGATTTTTAATAATGACAGTGTTTATGATACCAGTAAATTGATCGTTTGTATTGTGTATTTAAATTTTTTTTTTTAAATCCCACTCCTTAAATGTTCCATTTGGGATTTGTTAAATTGTTAAGCTACTGACCGCGTATTAAACTTCAAACATACCATGAATTGTAGGCGTTTACAGGATATTACACCCAATTCACACTTGCACGTTAAACCATGTTTTTAACCTTTACATCGCCTTTCTGCCAAAAAAGGATACACCTTGTAAATCTTTTGTTAAACGTTCATTTCCCCCGTACGTCAAATTGGTATTTTACCTAAAAAGGAAATTCTTCGGCAGTTTCTCACAAAGGCCTTTCTAATTATTGCCTTCAATCCTGGCAAATCTTTGTGACACAAAACCTGTCACAGGACGAATCTTGAGGATATAACTTATATGACTAGAATAGTTTATAGGGGTAAAAGAGTGCGAAGGTGACGTGCTTCTTGGGACGTGACCCGTATCCTGTCCGCTGATGTCCTACAATTATAATATGGCTATCATGGCATGAGGCCACACCAAAATAAAAATAATTGTTAGAACAAAATATAAGCTGCGAACGAGCAATTGTTTAAAATTATTGCTCGAGACTATACGTTGAGTTCTGCAAGCTTGACAGAAAATATCTGGCCTCAAATCTTGAAATGATGTATATATATAAAAGTTAGGCTATTCTTCATATAAGTTTCAAAAGTATTAAAGGAATCTAGATGATATCACACATTACCAACATTAAGGAATACCTAGTCTTTATTTGCAAAAAAAAAAATGATTCACGAAAAACGGGAATTCATGGAACAATGTTTTTGCTGTCCAATGAAACCGGTCATTATGCAAATTTTGATTGTGAAAATTCTTGCAACTGGAATGTCTAGCATTTATGACATGAAAGAAGCAATAACTGATGGTAAACCCTCAAAACTTGGATAGCAAACGGTTTGAACATTATAGTTTTCCTGATTTTCAAATAGATCATGTCAGAGTACGTCCACTACTGTTGCAGAATGCCCATGAGATGTCCAGTTCATTTACATATATTAACATATTATCATATACTAACATTACTTTTATGTTCAGATTATAGTAGTCAGAGCCCAGCGAAGCCCGTGCATAAAGAGTTCAAAAACTATTTTTGTAATGTACGTTATGAGACTGTAGCCCCGAGCATTCAGCATGCATTTATAGGAAAGGAGACCAAATGTCTCGAGTGCATGGAATGAGTTACTCGAGTGATTCGGCCCGAACTCAAACGGGAATCCCATGTAAATTAGCAGGGGGATCCATCCAATTACTTCAAATAATAGATTGGGGTTCCCTCATTTATCCCCGGTTTAAGAAAGGCTACCCTTGGCCTTCCTATAGTCTTGCTAGATTATAAACAGGAGCCCGTAAGAGACGAACATTATCTGATTTCGTTCAGACAAGTCCAAATACTTCCAGACATACAGTATACTCCGTTACGAATTATGTGTCAACTTGGTTCACACAATTGTACTATCCTCACGCTGAATGACGAATATTTGGGTCTGAACTAATTTGATCATTTCACCAAAGAGACTGCATGTAATGGAAAATAAGTATTAAAATTGTAGCTAGCGGTAGCCTGCTACCCAAACGTCGAATTTTAATTAAGGAAATACGTTGAGGTGGCAGTACAAGCTATAGGTTCCGATCAATTATAAGATAAGTAGAAGTGCACGCCATTATTATGTGGGGAAAAATAATAAATACTTCATTCACGGTTGACTTAATTTCCCGGGCAGTTTGTCCCTCCATCCTCTATGACGGCTTGACAGCGGAAACTGCGGTAGCCGAAACTGATTCAAATTTCAGTTCTCGCAGCCGGGCTAACCACTAATTTTGTGTAATATAATTTTTCTTTATTATTTAGCAAATAAAACTTTATCCTGTAAGCCTCTGATGTTAAATAATCACACAGCAAATATTTTGACCTGACCCTTGAATTGGTATTCAATTGTGACGTGTATCATGACTCGCAGGCCTATATCAGTTTATTAAGAAAGGCCTGAATGTCATGTTATCATAGCTAGGTTGTAGCTAAAGTCTTAGGTGACGTAATCACCTTTTTCAGTATGGAACGTCTTGCGGGGTTTTGATGTATAGGAGACCTTCGGCGTCGCAGTCCAATGCATTTACCACAATGCTCTGTCCCACCCCGCATACAAATAAACCACTATAATAAAAATAGCTGGGAGTTCTTTTTTTGAAGATCCATTAGACACAATACTTTAGATAATAAGAATGTAAATAGTCTTAAATACCCAAAAGAACATCACAGAGGTGGAGCTGGGTGCTCTGTGTCAGCTTGATTAAATAGACATTCCACATGCGCGGTGACATATACACGCATAACTACCTGTAATCTACTGTGTTAGCTTACAACAAAAATTACAAGGTAACGTGCGTATAAAGACTATGCCTGAACCACCTGTCATGTACATGTGAGGTGGGAGCAGAGACAAAGAACCTGTTGGCGTATTTAACATTTAGTGCACTGGACGTTCAGATAAGCTGACATGTTGATTCATGCACGAAAAGATGATCAATAGCCTATACATTGCATTAATTAAATAGTGGTAGTTATTTAACAAAAACAATAACAATGCTTTATGACACAATGTTTCAGGGCCTTATGTGGTGACAGGTCATTTAATGCAGCTCGACCTTCATTATTATGGAATTCTCTTCCTCTTGACATCAGATCTTGTCAAACTTCGCCATTTTTAAAATCAAAACTGAAGACATATTTTTTTAGAGATGCATTCAGGAGGATCGTGTGGTGATTGACTTATACTTTTATATCTTATAATTTTCTTATTTTATTATTTTTTAATATTATAAATATCTTATAGTAAGTTTTTATGTGACAGATTGTAGTTTATTTGTTTTGTTTATTTATTTTATACTTTCTCAGTACAATGTAAAGCACTTTAGAGCATTTTAAAATGGATTTGGTGCTAAATAGTATTAATAATAATAAAAATATCAATAAAATTAATACCATTAAAAACAATAATAACAGTCATATTTATTGTACAAGATGACATTTATGATTTGTGCAAATTTAAAACAATTTCTAATTGTACGGTTGCCTTTGTAATATTAACATGAACGTTTTTCCTACTCACAACAACGAACCTGACCAAATCATAAAAACACAGCAACCAGAACACGTTTCTGAAAGAGAAAGCTAAACACTCTGTACAGCTACCTGTGGTTTCTGTTGACATTTGTCAAGCATCTTCGGGAATACCGGTAATTAAAACGGTTCAAACAACCCCCCCCCCCCCTTCCCCCTTTACTCAAATGTAAGCCAGAATCCACATAAATTCCACAGAAACGTTAGATGAAAAGCTGACTTTATCTTAGTTACATGGTCACGTGTCGCAAACATTCTGGTGAAACAAATTAGTAATTTTTCGTTGTTTTCTCTTCTAATTGTTACGCTGATTACCATTAAAAAAGTCTGTGTAGCTTGGGGACGTTGATGACAAAGCAAAGGTATATCCTATTGAATTAAGATCAGATATAATTACCATATTACACTGGGTGCCATATTAGGATCTATTCCTAATTACGGGGCCAGGTAATACAGAGGCTAACATCGGCTGTTCAAGTGAGAAGACAAATTTCTGCAACGAGGATGAAATGTTCACCTTTCTATTCGTGATTTTGAGACTTCGCCTAGGAACCCAATGCCAACCCCACACTCTTATTTGACCTAACAGAATACACATTTGATAGCATTAACAAACGACTTTTAGACAGCTATTATTATGACCAATTTGATATTGCTTGACACCGTTAAAATTGTTAATTATACACTTAAACAAAGTCTCGAAATTTATAGAGTAAACCAGTTAATGAAGTTCAGGAATGCGCCGAACTATTATTTAAAAAAGCCGAATTTATAATTCTGCAGTGCAGTTGAATCACAGGTCTGTTTTTGTTAAATGTAGTAACTTCTTTTATCTGGTTTCAGGTAAGAATGACAATATTGTATCATCCGTGTAAATGAATACACCCTCAACTAACCAAGTTGAGTGATATTCTTATAATTATATAAATTAAGAATAATTATGACTCATGCATGATAAACGTAAACCCTGTGCAAATGAATGACTCACCTACGCACGTCAGCTGATGAAAAACATCAATCGAAGCAAAGATTGAAGACAACCCCTGCAACTTATCCATAAATAACACCTCTTGGTTCAAGCTGATAAATCAGTTCCGTTAGTATCGGTATGAAAGCACCGTCCGTTAGTTCTGCCCCGTAGCTAGCTTATCTATGTTTTATATGAAAGCCAGCCTGCTTTGCCCAGGCAGCCCTCCATTGGGTTGGTTCGTATGTATGTATACACGGATCCGTGTGTATATACTGTGCACTATTCAATGGTCGCACTCCAACTGTCTCGGCTCACGGGAGCTGGGGGCGTCACCTTGCTCAGTCCGGGAGGGGTCCGGTTTTCTGGCCTATACTATCACATATGTAGTCTTACCGGACATAGGGTCATTTCTGTATTGAAATTTAAGTATTTTCTGTATTTAGAATTTAAGGCAAAACTGGGTGAAATTTATTAAATTGAACAAAAAAATAAAATATAAATATAAAATTAATCGGAATTTAATTGGAATTGGAACAGGAAATGAAAAGGTTAACATTTTCTAAAGGATTTCTCATCAGAAGGAGCTCTTGTCTTTGAGTAGCTCACTTTGTACATCATACATGCAATGATGGATGAAAGTCAAACACAGATGCCCATAACACGGGTTTCACAAGGCACAGGGTGAGTAACTGAAATTTGCTGAATTAGAATTTAATTGGAATTGAACAAAAAATCTTAACTACCCCAGTTATGGTCCTAAATGTTACTGATGTCCCTACATATGATTCCTCATTAGCTTTGTGGGCTTTGTCAGATATGTTAAAGTAGAAATTTCAGATACTCTGTAAGTACTGGGATTCATGTTAATTTCATGATTTTTCGTAATATTTAACAATTTAAAATTAAGCAAACGCCAAATTGAATTTAAAAATTACAAACAAAACTGATTTTAGAAAAATATTTAATTTAAAGTTGTACTATAATTTTTTATCAAATATCCTTTCGGTGATTTTAAGAGGTCGCCATTGCAAAGTAGACATTCATTAACAATATCGCGTCAGATGATGCATACGAAGATGCTAGAATTTTATGACAGAACAGTTCCCTGCCGATATGACTCTCAAGTAGATATATTACCCGTTGACACGCTGTACATGTAGATACATAACCTGTTTATATAACTGTAAAGAAGATATATTACCCGTTGATACGATAGACATGTAGATACTTAACCTATTTATAACTGTCAAATAGATACATTTCCCGTTGATACGATTGACATATAGATACATAATTTGTCCAAATGACTGTCAGGTAGATATATTGCCCGTTGATACGCGGTCATGTAGATATCGATATCGATATCGTTTGATAGGTAGATATATTCATAACTTGTCTATTTAGTTGGCAGGTAGATACATTAACTACCTGTCGATATGGTCTGCAGGTAGATACTTTCACAACTTGTCGATATAGTTGACAGGCATATACATTCATTGTCTTTCGATGTGATCGGCAGGTAGATACATTCATTGCTTATTTATAAAGTTGACAGTAAGGTACATTATTACCTGTCGATATCCTTGGCAGGTAGACAGATTCATTACCTATAGATATAGTTGACAGGAAGATATATTCATTACCTGTCGATTTATTTGGTAGGTAGATACATTCATTACCTGGCGTCAGATAGATACACTTTCCTTCAGGTAGATACATTCATTACCTGTCGTCAGAAAGATACACTTTCTTTCAACTAGATACATTCATTACCTGTCGTCAAATAGATACACTTTCCATCGATATTAATGACAGGTAGTACTGCATGAGAAGACGCATACTAAGATGATAGCATTTCCTGATAAACACGTTGCCTGTCAATGTCAGTGACATACAGGTATATTGCTTACCGCTCTATGAAAGACAAACCCCAGTGGCCGAATTATAAAAGTGTATTGTATTGTGCCTTGCATGCCCGTTATCCAAGTAGATAAACGGTTCCACCACTCATCACACGCTGTAAGGCGACCTAATTCAAGCCGGAAGAAACAGCTGAATACTTGTGTAGATATTCAAGATTGATTAATGGCAATAATTTACCTGTAAACACAAATTATCTGAAGTATAACAATGGATACATCACTAGCGGGTACCTTCATCCTCACATACCACCAGGACAGAAATTCAATACCTGTATTATATAACGGAAACCGCAGCATCCAAACTCACGTAGACATCTCCGGTGTATAAAAACAGGTAATAACTCTATAATGACTGTCATTCATATAATATACCTGCATGGAATGTACATATAACAAACCCTTTTGATACTAGGTATAACCATTATATACTTATAAATGCGGACTTTTTTAACCACGAATTAACATTCTCAAAACGGGTCCAAAAGTGACCTTTGTGTCTTTATATAAACCATATCAAAACTAATGGGAACTGAATGTTGCTGTTACTTTATGTGTATATTTCTGTTTATATATATATATATATATATATATATGTATATATATATATTTATATATATATATTAGTGTGTGTGTGGCAATTATACTTGTTTCTTATCATTTACTGTTCAGGACTTCGTGAATTGTGAAAAAACTTCTCTTGTACAGTAATGTAAAGCAAAATTGGAATAAGTTTATTTCTCAAATGACCTACCATTTTGAAACCTGAAAATCAAAACATAAGTTTTGTGCACCAGCTCGTATGTGAGCGTGTGAAATAGTTTAAGTATAATACGTATTATCACTCCACAAATATTAAAATAATTGAAACCTTGCGATATATAACGGATAGAGACATCTTTCTGCGTGCAAAGTTGTCACAACACTCCCCCCCCCCCCCCCAATTTTTACGTTTTACCTTGAGAAAGTTGATGCAAGGAATGCCATATTCCAGAGTTCTTAGATGTAAAAAATATTTCAGTTACAATTAAAAATGAAATTTGTGCATGGTTTCACAACCAAGATATTTACTCCTCATTTTTATCACTTAGGCTTAAATTTTATTCGTCACCGAATAGTAGAATGTTAAAGTTTCAATGAAATTTCCTGTGTCCACCATATCTGCCACGGAATATAATCTCCGACATTTAATATGGTTCGCGTATCTTATGTCTCCGTTTAAACAATGTATATATTTAGAGAATGACGGGTTGTGACCTCAACAATAAAATACGACTTTTACGGTACCATAACCATGCATGTTATTTAAATCTTAGATTCGCGAAACCTGTTTTGTATTTAAAAATAATTAAAAAAAAAACAATTTTGCAGTTGTATATATTTTGCAAAATTCCAAAACAATTTGAAATTCTTGACGTGTGACCAAACGTTAGCAGTGGGGATTTCAGTGATATCAACGGTACCGTAAGCGATCTCTGCTGTGTTCCTAAACCACGCGTCCACCATGAGTGTCACCCCTGCCTACAATAGCGTTACAGGTCAGTGCGCTCAAGGGTCGCGTCACAGCTGGCAATGACGATAAAACTTTTAATACAGATTGGTCGACGCGGTCTATGTAACCTGGATCGTCTGCTAAACATGGCCTGGTGTAAAGACGTCAGGTTACTCCCAATTTCACGTTAACCCCCCCCCCCTCCCCCCGGTAATCTAAAATCTATTTCAGATTACCCCCGGGGTTAGTCTGGAATTAATTGCAAGTTACCCCCGCACTGGTCAGATTGCCCCCAATATGATTTAACCAAATGATACATTCTTATGCTTTGAAGTATTGAGATATTATTTGAAAAACCTCGTGAAAGATACGAGATTTAAAATATAAAATAAAATTATGAAAAATAAAATTGTCGCATGACACATTTCTTCCAAACATAAGATTTACAAATAGTCAACCTTATTTGAAATATCAAAAAGAAAAAAAAATTATAACGATTTTAAATAAAAAAACATGAATAAGCAACAGTTTTAAGAGGGGAAATCTGCAATCGATTTCAAATTCCCGGGGAATGCTGAAGCGGGGGTCATCTGAAATCGTTACACCGGGCGTCGTGATTTTGGCGGGAGTCTTGTGACGCGGTGAGAGTCGGGGATATTCCGTTTTCCCAGGTGAGCTCAGCTCTTCCTGGGAGCTGTGAGAACGAGGCTATAATAACAACACAACCTTCACATACATTATTGTGTATATACATACCCTGGGCACACGGAGTAAAGTATTCAAAGCGGCCCCATGACAATTGGTACATATTTTCGGCTTTATACACGGTGCTACGACCTGTGATTACCTCTTTTTATTGTCATGTGTACACAAAAATTACATATATTTACAAGGGCCGTTGTTCGTGGACAATTTAACAGGGGAAAGTGATATTTAGCGTCTGGGAGGCTGAGACATTCAAGCTGCTAAAATAGCACACATAGGCAAGCCGCAAAGTCTGTTACAATTAGACAAGTGTTGTAAGAGTACAATAAAGACCTGTATGCTGCTTGTACGCTACGGCTGACATGCACATACGACATACCAAATATTATGTACCCCCCCCCCCCCCCCCCTTATACTGTGTAGACGGCCCCCCGCGGTGCTTTCACCATCCCACACATAAAACTCTAACAACAAAGTATTCACCGACAGCTATTGCAGACAGGTCACCGGGGACCGTCTGCCACAAGAATAATAATACGTTGTTTCCTATGTATACATAATTGTTGACAAATCGTGCACAAAGTTTTTGCGTCGTGGGAGATATGCCTTTGCAAGATTGTGTGATGAGAAATTAACAGTAAGAATTATTCCTGTTTAGTTACCTTGAGAATATTTACATAACCCCCCTCGCGTAAAATTTAACCTACACATCCATGGGCAAACATAAATAAAAGAACTGACTTGACCTTGGATTTCGAGGAAGAGCACAATCCCACTCAGACCAGGCATTATGTGAGGTGACGCAGTGTGAGTACTTAAATCTTTTTGTATTTACCCGGTTGGAACTCAGCGAGAAAGGCAGTTCTTTGCTTAACTTTCCGATGTTGGCAATTCGTGACTTTTCATGCTAAATCTCATTTTCAATTAACGGCACAGGGCGCCAAGTGCATGTAACTCGGGCAAACAAAGCCTCCCTTTGATCACGAACAATGAATTATATATTCAAAGAGCATATGAGAGTTTGCTCAGGTCAGTTGCTATATTGGTATGAATTTACACGGAATAATCGCAAAGGGAGCGAGTCTATATAGACCGATTTAGCAATATGAGTCGCTGTGACGTCGTAATATGTACTGGAATGTTTCAAGAATACCTGTTACGCTTAACAGGTAACCGCACTGCCTGTCGGCGCCGTGTAAATTAGTTACGACAGCCGTCTGTTGTGGCAATTACATACACAATGCATATTTCCTAACCTTTACCATTTAGCTCATTCAATTTACTCTAGTCTACGTTTTCATAATGTGGCCATCTTATATTAAATTTCGCTGGATGCCTCTTGTTTAGGAAAAGCAGCACCGCAACCCCCTACTGAGCTACCCTTTGCTGACTTTCCCCCGACACAGCACCGATACACATGTGGCTGTTGATTTTAATAAACCAAGAAAAATTTTATTGCTTTCCAACCTCTTTATTACTGTTATTGCCTGAAATAACACCCCGAGAGCCCAGTTTAACGGATTTTATAACTGATATTTAACTGATTAAACTTGAATAATTAGAAGAGAATTTACCCCCAACAACTTTACTGACTGAGGAAAACAATGTGTTCATGCACGAAACATAGTTCACTCTATTACAAATGTATTTTAGTGTTTGCAGATCTCTACAGTCGACGAGCAATCACCGGACGCTTCCCTTGATGCCCGCAATTAAGCGATAATAGAGTATATGCTATATGGAGTGAACAACACACACTTCCGCCAGAGTCCGTCTGTTTACAAAATTTATTTATTTCGTATAGTCCTTACCACAAAAACAATCTTGTTTATGTAATTTGCTCTGCAGTAATTCTTTTCCGATACACTTGAACGGAATAGGCCTACTTTGTCCTCTCCACTATATTAATGCCTATGCCGCTGGTGTGTTTAGAAGCCCCGATGCATTGTGGATGTCTGAGTCTGCGCAGTATGTGGACAACCACGAAAATGAGTTGCAAACCCGTCACCTATAACTATTACTCTGACCGAGAATTGTGATGAAAATCAGCTGTATTGTGGCGATCTAATGTGAGCAAAAAAGAAAGCAAATTCTGGTTTTGCGCTTGGAAGGATCTAACAAAACCCCCTGAAGTCTTGACCCAAATATTGATATAGAAATAAACCCATCAACCCTAAAGAGAGTTACTCCACACCGAATGAAGCATAATTAATTCACCAGGGAAATCTCATCAATTGTTATACTAAGATCATCGTTTCTCCCTATGGGCGATTCAAAGCCAAACTCTGTGAAGTTTTTATTAAATTTGTCAAAAAATATCCCATTACTGGAGTATAGCTCTAAACTCTACGAGAATACACAAGCCCTTGAACGAAATCTCAAAATCTAAACTCTCATCTGAGTCCCTATACCGTGACGGGAAACCGTAGTGACCATTTCCCGAGAAAGCTTCATAAACCTTGAGTGAAACCCTTAACCATGCAAGGAATCTATGCATGTAGCAGGGGAAAGTCTTTTTCATACACCAAATATCAACCTTCTTAACCTAGAAAAAAAACGTATTAATTATGTGATCCAAAGAGATGAGGTTCGTGAAACCATTTTGGAAAGTCGGAAACTTAGAGCAAACCCGCATTATTGTCACCTGTGGCCAAGAGTATGGCTCGCCAAACCGGTATATTTTTAAAGACTCTGTAACGTCCCAATAGACATCGGTCTTTTTAGGCGTTTTTAATCATTTAAAAGAAGATCTAGGCAAATTCTGGAGTGAAATCTTGAACCTTCTATAGAATCCGAAATAACTGTATAAGGCAAGGCCTTCTTCAGACACTTGACAAAGAATCATAACCTGACGCAAAACTGCATTGACTGTGTGGAAACAGCGTCTTCACATACGTCACACAACAGGTGATGGGTCTATGACAGAAAACTGAAGAAATTCCTAGGACAGTTGTAAGCATGTCTAATGGAAATCAGATGTGTAAAAGCGGTCGATGTTCTTTGTATTTTATGATATGTATTTTTTAAGCCTCGGACGAATACTTGGTAATCTTAGGCGTTCAGATTACCAGGAATTTCCCATGATATAACCTTTTAATTTTCCTACATTAAACCCATTACAATCCTACAAATAATGTACCGTCGTCCGCTCTGTTTGCGACTGTCGTGGGTTAATCCTAATACTGCATGCCGTAGAGACATTGTACGATTTGACCTTGACAGGCCTGGTTTGTTTACGACAATCGCACAACAGATATTTCTTAAATGAACGATATAATAAATATAAATGGATGATATCTCAATTGAGACAAGTTAAATGGATTATCTTCAAAGATGAGGTTGAGTTCGGAACCTCTGCCAAGTTTCTGGTTTATAATAAACCCCGCAATGTTGTTTCAAAGGAGCCCAACAGAGCAGACGAATGCTTAACACACTGCGCATGCTCCACGGACACGGCAGACGACCGTTACGCGCAGTGCTGATGCTCTCGTGGAAAAGGTCTAATGTGTCATTATTAATTAAAACAATCAAAGTTATGATAAAGGCTTTAAACATGATACGGCAACGCTAAATTTTTAATCATTAAGGAATTTTGAGTCGGATAATTAAATTTCTAATCTCTGCCTATTTCACTTTGTCTCACTATTACCGATTACTTTATCAGATTTCTCAAAAGAAAAAGAAAAAAGCAGCTACTCGTTTAAGATTTAAAGAAATGAAAACTGCATGATTACAACATGACTTCAGGCCATTTACTCTGTCCATGTATTGTGAAGAACGGGACTTACATTCCAACTGTAGAGATTATTTTTCTTATTATATAAATTTATAATTAAAAGCAGTTTGAAACTTTTAACCTGAGAGTCATTTAATTAATTTTGGTATTGTCGGCATGTAAATTTTAATCAGTATGTTCTCTGATATCTTCGTAAGACTATACCAAGAACAACGCTGAAAATGTATAAATATGCATTTATATCATATAAAATATCTAAGATATATAATATATTTATATATTAAATGATTTTAATATTATGTCACATATGTTATCACTTTAAAAATAGAACCTTTTGGCATAAGAAACTACCGCCTGTATGACTCACAAAACTTTAATAATAGTAGTAGTACTGCAAACCTACCACTTCAATAGAGCCGACCTGCTGGTGCCATAAACGTGCGAGGATTTTATACCTCCTGTCTGTGCCGTAATAATAGTTTCTTTTATTAGGAACACTTAGGGTAGTGTGCCTGAACAGTCAGCAGCGACACATTTAATGTTAAGGATGGTATATTCCCATACCCAAGAAACGCCCTTGTAGAATGTGATAAAATAACTAACACCTTTTGGCATGGAGATATGAATATAATGTTAATACGGTTAATATAAAAATGTGTGATGGTATATTCCCACACCCGAGAAACGCCCTTGTAGAATGTGATAAAATAACTAACACCTTTTGGCATGGAGATATGAATATAATGTTAATACGGTTAATATAAAAATGTGTGATGGTATATTCCCACACCCGAGAAACGCCCTTGTAGAATGTGATAAAATAACTAACACCTTTTGGCATGGAGATATGAATATAATGTTAATACGGTTAATATAAAAATGTGTGATGGTATATTCCCACACCCGAGAAACGCCCTTGCAGAATGTGATAAAATAACTAACACCTTTTGGCATGGAGATATGAATATAATGTTAATACGGTTAATATAAAAATGTGTGATGGTATATTCCCACACCCGAGAAACGCCCTTGTAGAATGTGATAAAATAACTAACACCTTTTGGCATGGAGATATGAATATAATGTTAATACGGTTAATATAAAAATGTGTGATGGTATATTCCCACACCCGAGAAACGCCCTTGTAGAATGTGATAAAATAACTAACACCTTTTGGCATGGAGATATGAATATAATGTTAATACGGTTAATATAAAAATGTGTGATGGTATATTCCCACACCCGAGAAACGCCCTTGTAGAATGTGATAAAATAACTAACACCTTTTGGCATGGAGATATGAATATAATGTTAATACGGTTAATATAAAAATGTGTGATGGTATATTCCCACACCCGAGAAACGCCCTTGTAGAATGTGATAAAATAACTAACACCTTTTGGCATGGAGATATGAATATAATGTTAATACGGTTAATATAAAAATGTGTGATGGTATATTCCCACACCCGAGAAACGCCCTTGTAGAATGTGATAAAATAACTAACACCTTTTGGCATGGAGATATGAATATAATGTTAATACGGTTAATATAAAAATGTGTGATGGTATATTCCCACACCCGAGAAACGCCCTTGTAGAATGTGATAAAATAACTAACACCTTTTGGCATGGAGATATGAATATAATGTTAATACGGTTAATATAAAAATGTGTGATGGTATATTCCCACACCCGAGAAACGCCCTTGTAGAATGTGATAAAATAACTAACACCTTTTGGCATGGAGATATGAATATAATGTTAATACGGTTAATATAAAAATGTGTGATGGTATATTCCCACACCCGAGAAACGCCCTTGTAGAATGTGATAAAATAACTAACACCTTTTGGCATGGAGATATGAATATAATGTTAATACGGTTAATATAAAAATGTGTGATGGTATATTCCCATACCCCAGAAACGCCCATGTAAAATGTGATAAAATAACTAACATCTCTTGGCATAAAGATACAAAATATGACAATAATTTTAATACGGTTAATGAACAAGGTGCAAGCACGCATATGTGGAATAGAACATCCATTTAAGAAAACTTATTCTCATTAGGCTAATTGTAAATATATGTCGAGAAGCCAAGACTGACTAAGCCACATGAAATATTCTTCACGAAATTTCGTAAGTGTATGTGAACAGTTAAACACCCCCAAATACTTTAAAAGCAATTAAGATATATTTCCTTACTTTCGATGAGTAAATTAGATTACTTAACATGATGAAAACATAAAATAAATTTACCAGATTTTCCAACATTAACTTTCTTCTTCTTCTTGTCCAGTATAATTGATATACACATATTCAGTGCCCATGCAATGATATCATTTATTGCATCGTAAGACAAAGTCGGGATACTATAGTTAAGGCTCGGTTGCGCCCTCGTTTCCGCCGCCGCCGCAGAGATTTCTTTCAGGCGAGATAACTCAAAAAAATGTTTCACGGACTTTACCATATTTGACATATGCATAGATATGGGTGAGAGGACGAAGCCTTTTTAAAATGGCGTTATGAACTTAATAAAGAGAGAGATCCCGCCCTTGAATAAGTCCAGTTTGGGAGAAAATCAAACAAATTCTGAAATATCTCAAGAAAACTTGCATGGATTGATAAAAAAATCAAGTTCACCGAAGATCTTGGATAGTGTTGCCATGTACCGAAAACTGGTGGCGCCACCTATTTTCCTTTTCTTGTTTTTGTGTCGTTTACTACCCCAATCATTTCCACTTGACGGTACTGTGAGCACTTTAAGTCTAAAACTAATGGAGAAATTTCTTTCATATTATGCATATACATAGATGTGGTTTATTGGATGTATTATATATTAAAATAGGGGTAATGACCTTTCCTATGACCTTGAATATTGCCATATATGGTGAAAACCACACAAATCATAGTTATCTCTAGAAGGGATGCATGGATTGGTCCAAAATCAAATTGACGCCACCTTCTGTCCTTTTCTTGTTTACGCGCCTTTTAATACCCCATCTTCGCCACTGTGAGCATTATAAGTCATAAGCTAATGGACATATTGCTTCCATATTATGCATATACATAGATATGGGTTATGGGATGCTGTATATTTGAATCGGGGTAATGAACTTTTTTTATGAGAGTGGCCTTGACCTTGAATATTTCCGTATTTGGTTAAAATCACACAAATTCAAAATATCTCAATAAAAAATAAACCAAAAAAATGCATGGATTGGTCCGTAAAAATATATTGACCGAAGATCATGGACAGCTTTGTCTTCAGCGGGAGACAGGTGGCGCCATCTTCTGTCCTTTCTCTTGTTTCGCACCTTTAAATACCCTCTTTATGCCACATGCATTATAAGTAAAAAAAACTAATGCACACATTTCTTTCAAATTATGCATATACATAGATACAGGTTATGGGATGAGGTATATTTAAATTGAGATCATGATCTCTCCTATGAGAGTGGCTTTGACCTTGAATATTCCCATATTTTGTGAAAAATATTGTTTCATGGAAGAAACCATGGTCGAAGCCAAGTGTCAGTATATGCTGCTGAAGATGAGGCTTGTTCTTAAAGGAGGCATACTATGCCACGTGCGGTGCCAAGAAAGACTAGTAATATTCTGAATGAATCATATTTAAAAAAATATATTTACATTCCTCAGTTTTGTGGTATGTTTTTTGGTCATCAATAACCAGAGTACTGAATTTATTCATTACAGTGCAAGTTTTCAAAAGTTCCTCCATGTTTAAAAAATATCTCGAAATCCAAGAAGCATCCTTGGATTTTCTTTTCCTTTCACATAAAAGGCTTCAAGCTTATATTTGGTTTTAAAACACACCTACATCTATAAGAGAAATGTAGCAACTTCATGTCGAATATGTGAGACATATTTTATTTTCGGTGTTACACCTTCGAGAAATATGACTCATGTCCGGTTTTCAAAGAATCATGTTTTTTTATCTCAAGTGTACTTACGTACACAAACGATCTCATGTATTTGAGGCGCATGGGAGAGAGATAACCTGTATTCCTGACGGGTGGGGATAAAACAAACATAAAATTTATATTCCTCTCGTAACCTCTAGAAGTAATATATTCTTCATACACTGTAAACGATAGTGGATATGTCAACCATTCCTAAAATTGACGATATGGGAATATATTTATATAGGAGAGAGAGAGAGAAAAGTCCATGTTTCTTGTGGGCTGAAGTTGGACAATGGCGTTTTGCAACATGTGACCTTTCTACCTCCGCATATATGTAGTCTACCACCTCAGGTTACATGTTATTTTCCCGTTTGTCAACATTGCTGTGTTTACAAACATGTTGTTTATAATCAAGTACATACGAAGGCGTCATACGAACTTTTCACAACCACAATTACCCTTATGTCATTAATATATATATGCATAAAGGAAGCCAGAAATCACATGAATTTGTGATAGTTGAAGGTTAAGTAAACCTATTCCATATAAACCATATTCCGTTTGTTGTGTGATGGGAGGATTTCATCCAGGTCCAGGACTTTTCCCCGATACAATTGGCTGGTACACATGTGACATCATGGACTGAATTTTATCAACAACTCAGATCTAGAAATGCATGTTGTTTTTATTCTGCTGAAAATTTGGGACTGACAGAGGCAGAAATACTGTGCTTTTACTGAGATCTAGAATTTTTAGTCACAGGGGATTTCCCAGTGTGTGACGTCACTGCCGAGTTGACAGTGCTCATAGATGTGCCAATAGTTTTTGAACATATCACACAACCTCATGTTTTTAGTGGAAAAATAGATAAAAAAAATGTTTTTCCTCCAGGAATGGGGCTCATTTTATGTAAAATCTATATTAATATTTTTTTTTAAAAGGTGATTATGTTATATGATAATATATTCAGATTTTGAATACGTTTGCTTGACCTGAATAGGCACCTTTAAGGAACCCGGTCTAATGCACTACAGTGTTCATTATGTATAATAGGCGGAGCTAACAACATTGCGAGGATTAATCAATTCTTTGACCTGATGTAAGTAGTCACTGAAACATTTTACGTCATATATAAAAGAGAACAATCTGCGATGTGACCCCAGAGGTTGAAGTTCACCACGGGCCAAGTGTACACGATTTGACTAAATCAGTTGGAATGTTCTAAAATTACGGCCCTAAATCGTGAATGCACAGGAAGCAACCGGAAACACTGTAGCTGAAGCATATCCGCCTCCACTACAAAAAAGCACTAATTCTCTTGTCGGTTTGCTTTTGTTGCTTTTGACGGCAAAAGCATTCCAGTACACATGATATGAATGCCTCTAAACGTACAACATTAGACCTTAATAAAATACTCTGAAAACATGGCGGGGTCACTGTTTAAGGTCAGGTTGACTATTTCATGAAACACCTCAGTTTTTACACCGAGGTCCTTCATGTTGTCTATGAAATGTACATGTATATAAATGTAGTTGCTTGTACACAAGTATTGAAAGTTAACCAATTTGTATCCGTGCAAAATTGCCTTTGGTGTTTGTGTATATATTTATATGTATGTATGTATGTATTCCTTTGTTAACTTTATTATAAAAGTAACTGCTAAGATTTAGTTCTGAATGATTTCTTAATCCCTATACAAATCAGAAATAAACTGACAGCGGGCGCGATCAATGCACAAACGAAAACACAAACATAGAGACCAAAAGTTTAAAAAAATCTATTTTTTTGTGATTCATGAGAAGAACGTCTTCCTTTCTTGATTGAAAGTTTTGGCGCATGCGCAGTATCGTACCCTTGGCTAATCGATTGTGTTATATTGTAAAAGACACGCTTGAGATATATTTATCAATACACAGAACCAAACACTGTATAAAACTGGTGGAAAAGAGACACTGAGCCCGAAAACTCTTCTTCATCCCAAATAACTGATAGCGGAAGTTGCTACACATTTTAGCAAGTGACAGAGTGCCATTCAGTATTATTATGTGATTTCCCTGGTTGAACACTGTTTGGTTATAATGTACAGTCATGATTATGACCTTAAATTTCTTTTTTTTATATATAGTTCATGATGTTACATCATGGATTGGATATGACCCTATCATGGATTGGAACTTTTTTTTTCATTTCATACTTCTGCGGCACTGTGATGTAAGGCCCCATACTATGTGGAGCAACTCAACCGTGTATCAAGGGCAGTTGTTCCCCTTTCCACCATAACATTGGCATATCTTCCTTCATAGGTGTGAAAGCTTGATTGATCTTCCGCCGTCTATCATTCACACCACTGCACATTACATGCCACGCCAAACGGGCCTTGCACAGACAATGTGGTTTCAATTTATGAGCCGCAGTTTCGATTATTTCACGCAGGGTTAAGTAGACGCCCGTGTATCATGCATAGAGAAGTTCATGGTTAATAATTATATTCGCCTCTGATTAATATTACGAGACGTACAAAAACATCACGAGATATAATCAGGTAGTCATTTAAACCTTTCAATACATATTTAGATATAAAACGAACAATTCTGTTCTTAGTAGACAATATTTTTTAAAGATATGATTATATATTATAAAATTATAAATTATGAAAACATAGGTATATTGCAATTTTCCGTATTTATCCTTTGAAACCTCAAGGAAAGGAATATGAATGTTTCAAGAGAATTGGTGGAATGTTACTGTATTCGACTGCAAGTTTTCCAAACTGATATGTAAAAGGCAAATGCGTACATGTTGACGAAGACCACAGTCTGCACAGGAATATCAAATACCCAGGCCCCCAATACCCCACCCTCTTTCTTCCATACCGATGAAATAGCTCAATTATGAAGAAGCCACAACGGGATATACTCTTTTGAACTAAAAAGGTGTTACGGCGATTCAGATTACCTCAAAAACTTAATTGTTTGTTCCTAAGATGTTATCCAATCCCACAAATTTTGAACAAAATCTACTTAGAAACATTTGCATAATTTGCACACATACAAACCAAATAACCGAGGGGAAAACATAAAACCTCTCGCCACCTGGCGGAGGCAAAAAAAATCGACAGATTTTCGCAGATCTCACTCAAATGTCCACTGTTTGTGGCAGGTGGTCATGACTACAATAAGGCGTATATGGAAGTATACTCTTGAGTCCTTTTAAAGGTACATTATGACCAATGTATAAAATTAGAGGGTCGCGTAAACTGATTTATACACACTCATATTCACCACACTCATATTCACCACGTGAGGTCCGTGTAGTGTCCCCTGTGTGGTACAGGGATATAAAACATCAAGTCTCTATGAACAGGTCGATGATAATCCCGATGGCTGGCGAATGATATTTCAAACTCTGGAGTGTGATAAAATAACTTCTCGCTATTTTGCTGATAATAGAAATATACACTAATTATATATATATATATATATATATATATATATATATATATATATATATCACAAACCCCCATAACGCTGAGACTTATAAACAATGAACCTACCTTGACTTTGAGTTCATTTCACGGCGTCTTGCATTTTCTTATTCGTCATTAAATATTTGATCAGCTGACTCTCGAATATGAATTCAGGAATAAACAGTGGGTCCCAGAGGAACAAATTAAACACCACTTGGCATACGAAAAGTACCTTCGTCACCATTGAGTGTAGAATCCCGCAGAGTTCACGTGAATCTTGGCGTTTCAACCTTCAGTGGCCAAAAGGTATTTGGCGAAACGACATAAATGCCCGCGCGCCCCTGGAATTGACTCGAATTCAGTTAATATACGGCGGGGCCAGTTGACAGGTGTACCAAAGGGGCCCTCGCTCAGCTGATGTTAACCCATTAGACTGAACAAGTTAAAACAGGCACTGACCTTCAGAGAATGAAGTCAGCCATTTTAGTATAGGAAGGTGTTGCTTTGTTCCTACCTGGGTTGTCTGTCAAATAAAGGAGTATCTTAACTGGGTAGTAATTATTTTTTGCATAATGAACCTTGATATATCAATCCCTGCATGCCCACATGACACGGAATGTCACGTGACAGTAAGCGGTTGTAAATATGTTGATTTTAACATCTATGTAGAAAGAACCGCCTTGTATTGAATGAAGAGGGACTCGCACATAACCAATGCCATAAATTGGACACACATATTGATTGCATAACCTTTATTTAATTTCAGATTATTCTTGGCAGGATAAAAGATAGATATTAAAAACTACGCAGAAAAAAAACCCGTTATTTTTTTAAATACAATGTTATTATATCCTAATTATTCTCTTTCCTCTCTTACACTCATTTTATTTTGTCAGTGATCGACATTTTCACGAAATAGAATACTATAACATCAAATTTAGGGAGGCAAATAAAGTATAAGGCCGAAATCTATCAAGCTATAAATACAGTCAGTAAGAGTACTTCATCTCTGTGCTTATGAAAACGTTAGTGCGCATTTTCGGAAATTTGTGAAAAAAAAGTGTGATAATTTCATGAGAAACAAGCAAATCGTAATGTAATTTTGTAAACAAACTTAAAAGGACCGAATATACCTAGAAACATTACAAATACACTTCTGTTGACTTGAAGGAGGTACAAGGTTGTGTTCCAACTAAAGTCAGAGAGATGCACCTACACATGCGCCATCTATCGAGGACATTTAAAAATTGGTTTCCATAGGAATTACCAAATAAAACGGGCCCGTCCATTGAGACGTCCTTTTTTTCATGAAAGTCACTTAGCATTCCTAAAATCTCATTTGTGTACTTAATAAACAGAGTGATCGGCTGCGTCTGTCTGTCCGTCCGTAAACAATTTCTTTGCGCAGCGATATCTCAAAACGTTTTTCACGGATCTACTTCTAATTATAACGGTAGATGTATCTTATGGCTCCTCATACCTGATTGATTTTAGTCAAATTGAATTATTTTTATTTTTTTTTTTAATTTTAACAAATCTTTTATTCTAAATATTAAAAAAATATTGTTTTTCATTTCGAGCGATATCTGAAAAATAAACGATTACTTATCCCCACTTCTAATTAATAAGGGAAGTGTACCTGATGTGCCTCCTATCCTGATAGGTTTCGGTCATGGGAATGGGAAGGCTGTGCCCCACGGCGGTGTATCGCTTACAAACAATTGTATCTTTCGGGGGTTCCATCGTGGTATGATCCAACAAAGGTTTCCCATACAGGTGCACAAGTCACCTGGCCTGGTCACCACCAGGATATAAAATGATAGGAAACGTATACTACTGTCCAGTTACGTAGTCCGCAATCGGTTTCGCATTCTGCAGATGTACAAACATAGTGTAGCTAGCATTAAAGGGAAAATTTGCAGGCGGTTACCTCTAACGACAATAAATGTGTGCATATGATACATCTAGCTTTCTTATGACTTTTTCATGAAAATGGAGGGATTCTTCAACAACTACTTTAACACTGGTACATTACATCCTTGTGAATTTACCAAATATCAAAATTTATCATTTCGTGCAAGGGACAAATATTCAAATTTCTGTGGGATGGCTTAACGTGATCGCTTGGTGAATGCAAATATTTATCATTAACATTTCTCTTAACAGCCCGCTCTGATCAGCTGATCATTTCTCTTTATCGCCACCGACGTCCTGAATAAAATCTAACTGAAATTCTTTTGGTATCTGGCCACTGGAGTTTATTTTTAAAAAATTTTAACAAATCTTTTATTCTAAATATTAAAATTTGTATCCTTACTCCCCAGGAACTCTGATATATAAGACGTGATTAAGACGAAATTCAATACAAGTGCCCGATCAGTGCGCCAGTTCGTGTAGCCTGACGATATCTGCAGTCCATGCAGGGGCTGGTCTTCGTGCATTAAGAATGTAGACAGATGTGAGATGATGTCTATAAGCGTAGACTGTCGGTGTCTTAGGAATGCAATGGTGATTTCTCTGTAACGGACTTCAGAGCGAGTATCGCATTTTTGCCGACGAACTGGTAAATCTGGCGATTTAAACCTGTTGTGAGCACATACAAGAACAGACCGAGGATATTATTAAACGTGTAACTCTGGAGGTACTGGATATTGCTGTGTGGAAGCTTATTCGGTTACCTAGAGCTGGATGATTCCAGGAGACATAAGCGGTGAAAGACATTGCCTCTGAGTCAAGATAGAATCGTCTATGCGCTAATAAGTGAGTACTGAGTGGCTGCACGTGTCTTGAGAGTTATACCAGTACCCCAACGAGGGACTTTTTGTATTCAGAGCTCCGTGTATCAAAAGTGGGCCGATTGCATTGTGAACACATCTCGAACAAACGGTGAGCCGGGCAGCGCAACATTCCGAATTTACGTGTGACCTGTGTTCAGGACAAGTGTAAACTAGGGACTACTCTGTGTACTGTGGTTAATGGGCTGGGTGTTTATTTCTGTGATTGTTATCGAAATTGTATGATCATCAGTGCCTATATGTATTGAGCGCCTCTCCAGAGAAACATAAGTGTAAGTGTTCTTTAATATATTGATTTTTTTAGTTAACTTGTGGCTTATTTATCTTTTGGAGTGTACATGCATATGCATGAGTTTCAGCCAGTTAGTTTGACAGTTAATGAACCTGATCGTTCATATCTCTACTGTTGTGACAAGGATATGTACATTACAAAATTGTTTATTCTTATATCGCCGATGTCACAGCCGGAACAATAACCTTTCAAATGAGGTATATAGCACGGTGTCATACGCAATGCAGTTTTACTTACTATTATAAGTATGAGATAGAATTAAAGACAGGTTCCATTTCTGAGTTTATTATGAAATATTAAATATCTAAACCTGGTTTAGAACTGACATATACTCTAAACATAATACCTTTTTTTAATGTGTCACAGAGACAATAAAAGGTTATCCTCCCACGCCTACAAGTCATCCCCTACCCCTGAAGATAAATTGACCTACCTGAACACCGAGCGCTCATTTTTTGCCGATTCCCAAGCAAAGCTGATCCAACAACCAAGATCAGAAAGCAATGAAACATTAGCGCCACGAAAAAAATATAAGTTCTAGGAATTAAATTAAGTTCCACAAGTAATACAAGAAAATTAATTGGTCACAAGGCTTGGCCTACGGTTAAATTTAAGATTAATACACGGAAACGAATACCCCACAGTCATTTATACTAAATTTAGTTTTCAGCTAGCCATTTCATTTTACAGAGCCATCTGTCGGCGCTTGATGGGACCAAAATGAACAGCACAATGTCATGCTAACGCCAGATCTCTTCGTATTACGTAGATGTGGGCGTATATTTCGGTAGCAGACATCATATTACAAGAAGGGAAAAAGTATCAATGGCTGTCTTTATAATGAAACTTAAGGGAACATAAATATATGCAATGTTATATGCAATTATATTTGTATTAAATGAATTATCAGTTCATTTTAATGGGATACAAACGATTCCCAGCTAAACAATTCCAATCTACCTGTTTTAAACGTTTTAATGGTTTTATTTGCCAGTAAATATAGTCGACTTGTCTGTTTACCATAATAACACTAGCTGTATGACCACAGGCCCGATCTTGCGAAAGCGCAACATCTCATAAAACGAGAAGAAAAAAAATATAAAAAAAGAAGAAACATTGGCTGCAAGATTTAAAAATCCTGAAATGTGAAGTTGCGCGGCACGGCAACCGTGCTAGTTTATTTCCACTTGTTTATAGGAATAAGCTAATGAGAACCTCATTGTGAGGCTCGACGAGAACGCAAATATTGTCATCATGGCCTAAATGCACACTGTCAATTAAGATAAACTAGACCCATCGTAAGATATGTTTGCTTACTTTTTTTTACATCACCTACCATGTGCAAGAAAAAAATCCCGTTGTTACTCTGATTGGTTCCATTGCATATTTGTTTAATTTCCGACCGTTCGAATACAAACATGTCTCGCATGGTTTACTGGACGATAACCAGGTTGTCTGCGACACAGGAAATGACGTGTTACCATACAGATCGATTTACATTGTGAGTGTACAAGTAGTTTTTATTGTGTTTATTCATCACTCGTAGCCTAATGTTAAGCTTATTACGATATCGGTGCAATAGGTTGGATGGCCGTTGCATTGCATTTCCAAGTATGGAGTCACGAGTCTTCAAATAGCCTGACCAGTCAAATATAAATGCTTACCCATGCGGTCGTTTATTCACGGGCACCTACGTGTCTTGAAAATCCATCGAACACTCGCAATCGTTCTCAGTTTCCTTGTCATATGGACCCTTATCTATCTTGCAGATAGTTAAGGTTACATGATTGCCTCCTTCGTTATAGTATTATCTATTTGATCTGTGGCAAAGTATTTATCTTGCTTTAAACATTCCTTTTAAATTAATGTCGTGTTAATGCTAACTTAAACGTTAAAACGTTTCGACAGGTTTCTTTCCATCGTCTCCATCTTTTTTAAGGGCTCGAATTAGCGCTGGAATTTGCCAGAAGTTCTCGATAAAATTTTCCTTGTTCTGGCATGCCTTTTTTTGGCGATGTAAATATTGTAAATATAACTAAAGGTGAAATTCCCATTTTTTGGCGATCTCAGAATCTGCCATTCGGATATAAGCTTAAGTTGTATTCCGTCATTTCGATCAGCGTTTATTTCCATGATTATTAACGACCTTCGGTGAATTTGTCATACAACCTTTTTACAATGGATTTCCCCGATAGGACTGCAGAAATCAACCGCGATTCTTGGATCTCATGCAGGAAGCAACCTTTTTATTCCCAGCAAATTTAAAAGATATATGATGCCAGAGCGTAATTGAAAATTTTTCTTTTCTAATCCGAGATTGCAAAAGGTGTTTGAAAAGTACAGTAGAGCGGTGTGATATTATTCTTGTTCCATAATCGCAAGTGTAACCTAAGACACTTTACACGTTAAATTAAATTCTTGTTTTCCAGTTAGAAATTCTGGTTAAATTCAGACATTTGAGTGCTGACGCGAAAGCATTAGGGAAAGTTGATGAACTAGTCCTCGTCTCCATCAGAATTTAATGATTACCTTAACTTTAAAAAAATAAATAAAAACAAGTTTTTAATTAGTTATATAAATAGCAAACTTGGTTAAAACCGTGTACAGGGGTGGATCCAGGAATTAGGGAAAAGGAGGGGGTCCAACCTGGGAGGACTGATGACAAAACCTTAAATAAGGTTCCCAAGTCCGGAAGGGGGGGGGGCCAGGCCGTAAAAATGTGTCTTTAACCCTTTAAAAAAGTTGTTGTGGTTGAAAAAGGAGGAGGGGTGGGTTCAGGCCCCCTGGACCCCTTCCCTGGATACGCTTCTGGCGTAGTACATTTTTCTTAATATATTTCAAGAAATAGTATTAAAAGCAAAATATTTGAATAAAAATTTTGAATCTGGTGAAGTTCTCAGAACACCGGTAACTTTTCTGCTGGCCGCTACAGTCAGGTGGGAAAAATTACACCTGAATAGTAGATATATGCCCTTCCCACGCACATCATGTACCACTTGACACAAAGCAACATAAAACTGAGAATAACTTTATATGCAATCATGTATAATTACATAAAATATTTCTTGACTAGAGACAAAATATTTCAGATCAGTTAATTTTGCAGGTTATTAAGTATAATCAAATCAATAACAGATTAACATCTTATCACAGTTTATTGGTCATAATTAAAAGATTTAAACCCCGATCATTCAAATGTTTTATCACACCTCAGTCATTTCTCAATGATCGTGCCACAACTAAAAAAATGATATGGTCTCCTTAATATTACAAGAATAATTCTTCTAAATGAAGAAGATAATATTATAAATGGTGTTATTTAATTGTTAATAATGAAACATGTTTTTCATGTGGAAAGATATGTCCATATACATTTCTTAAAAATATACATGTACACAACCAATGAGCCAAAATTTGATAAAATGCGAAACCACTCCCAATAGTCAGTTATAATAACCATGTGTTTTAAATAGGATATAAACATACAAAGTTATATATCATATGATTATATACAAGTGAATAATCAGCTATGCAATTATATGTTTATCCAATATGGTAAACGCAAATCCTGCCAGGGCTTTATTTTTTTATGTTTACTGCTAGAATGCGTAAAATAAAACGTGATTATATGTACCGATAAACGTAATTCAGAGACAGCCCTTACCATTAAGTAGTCGGTCAGAGGGCCGTAAATTAGGTAAACAATTTTCGGCACGGAGGTAGTACCTGTTCTAAGCGTTCCGAAACAGCGAGAGCAAGTTTGATAGCTCTGTCATTGGGAGGAATTAAGTCTTAACTGGGCCAGTCTAGTCAAACACGTATTTTTCACATGAGAACGGCCGATCCTATTTAGATTGACGAGCTTGCATTCTAGGACGAGCGGAACTATATGGATAAGATGGTTTTACTTATTAATGTGTTTACAGTTATATATGTTAATGCTTTAACCTATTTAACAATAAAATAACCATACATTTAACGGCAAAATATTTATATATGACAATAAATTCCCCTTACTTATAATTTCCATCGGCAAAAACTCCATCTGACTTGCGTAGCTGCCAAATCATCGACACAATTTATAAACCCTTCTGTCTGTGCGGAAACTGACTCGTAAAGTAAAGACATCGATCCAAAAGAATTTTTCATTTTTCACAAAAATGTCGAATACATCAACGCATATGATATTCACTGACTCTGGGTTTCCCTTAAAGCGAGTACATTTTCATCTTTCCTTCTTCTCTTCTACTTTGCAGTCTTAACTTCAGCTCTATATTGGAAAGTGCACACTCACACTTCACACGCCGTCATTGGACAAGTATGACTTGTGTCATTTCTAAATCCGACGTCCTCCTGCTGCCTTTGAAGAACGTAATTCCACTGGATCAAAAATCACGTCACGTGACCTCTACATCCGGTTCATTCGTCCAATCGTCTGTCGACAATTAGGACACGTGTGTACGACGTCTTTGCAGGACGAACAGCAGCATGGTATAAGGCAGCATCCCAACCAGCAGCTGGTCAACGACAAAACTAACAGTTAGAGTTTTGTCCTGGATATATTTAAAAACAAAGGGCGCACTAGGGGCCTGTAAATAGTAAAACTCTCCATCGAAAAGGATGTTGACACCGTGTCACCATACAATACTATAACACAAGACATTTCCTAAAACGTCAGGAAATAGCACACATAATAATTTGCAAATTTCATTAGAAGACCCGCTTTGCTAAAATTACATGCTTGTGGATATACAAGTGTGATGTGAATATTATTATTATCATCATTATTATAATAATAAAATTATTATTATTATTATTATTATTGTATTTTTATTTATTCATTTCTACTATCCTGGGGGTTCTCGTTATACATTTATCCGAAAACTTAAGCTCATGTATTCTTTGGCCTTACGGGTAAGACTAGTAAATTGTCCCAATTAGGCACAAATTAAGCGCCTGCAGCTGCTATGCCTAATTGCCGTAAATGACGCTTGGGTACATTGAATAACAAAATCCTCAATTTTACTCACCCAATTAGGCACAAAACACCTGCTATAATCCAGGTAAGAGACCCGGCCTCGTAGTGTGTGGACGTGGTAACTTTGGCGGTACACTGTGGACAGTTCAAAGAAACAGGAGCCTCAGCAAACGGTTGGCGTCCCGTCGGCGAGGGGTGATAAACTGTCACTGTGGTCTGCCCTAAATTATACAAAAATAACGGTGTGTTGGCAAACTCTCACTGGCGTCTGCCCTACATTATATAAAAAAAACAAAGGTGTGTTTTGTCTGCCCACGTGACCATCCGATAATATCGACGTTGATGCCAATAATTATTTTAAATGTGCGATATTTTAAGTCTTCTTGTTCCAAATATTTGTTTAATTGTCCCTTCAGTGAGTTATAATAATTTTTTATTGTTTGTCCTTGTAGCTGATTTTTCTACGGTAATATTGGATACCTATATTTTAACGACATTAGAAAAGAGCACACAGGTTCGGATCCAGAGGGGGGTTTTGAGGGTCGAGATCCTCCCCCCCCCCCCATCCGCTTTCTATCAACGACCTTTTTTTAGACAAATCTAATGCATGACGGGGGCTTTTGGGGGTCGAGACCCCCCCCCCCCCCTGCTCTTAACAAACGACCTTTTAAGACAATTTTGATGCATGACACCCTTTGACCCCTCCCTGCAAAAATTCCTGGATCCGCGCCTGAGAACAGCTTCAAAAGTAGCTAACATTGAAGTCAGCCTATATATAAGATGTATTTGTTTACGTGTTCGTTTAAATGTAGCATTATCATGAGTTAAAACATTATTATTTAATACTGGCAGTCGATGTGTATTGGCCATTTATTAATGTATTCCAACCAACCAACCAAATCCGTTACACCGTTTAGGCAATAACTAGGGTTTTTTATGCCGCAGTTTTGCCTCTTCGGGTTGGTTTGCACTAAGGTCGCCAGAACTGGCACAACGGCTAGCTAAGCCTGGTCCGCCCTTGCCTACAGTCTACCACTGGGTGCTCCCCCAGGTTGTCACCGGGAGCCTGAGCTTCGCAATCTGCCAGTAATGTCCGAGCGCTACCGTACTACCCCTGGCCTGAGCCTTGTCCCTTTCGACCAGGTACAGTTTTCGTTTGATGGTAGCATTTCTGCAGCCTTCTCTGGTGCTTGTGCCATCATGCCTTGAGCCTTGTCCCTTCTGGTCCTAACCGGACCCCCGGTTCTTCACGTCTGGGAGCCTTGATCCTTTCGGGATCCCCATGTCTTTTATCCACCAAACGGCTAACTCAATAGGGCCGGGTTCCATACTGCCGGCAACAGGTTGGCCAACTCTTCTATCGAAAAACAAGCCGGACCAGATAAAATTTCTAGGACTTACCGTTGATAAGACACTCACATGGGCCCAAAGTCTGATTATCTTTATAAAGCCTGGATCAGACCGGTCATGACCTACGGATGCATTGCACTGATCTCAGCCAAAGGGCATCACATCAAGAAGCTTCAACGGCTTCAAGACAAAGCCTTAAGGACGGCCTTGAGACTCCCGCCTCGGACCCGGGTGTCCCTGCTTCATGGGAAGGCGGACATAGAGTATGTGAACGAACATATACTAAGGTTGAGCAAAGACTATGTCGAAAAGGTGAAGACAGAGAAGTTCTACAAAGACCTCAAAATGTTCATATAATATATATATAATATATATATTCATATAATCAATCCTCCAACTAATTTCTTTAACTATACTCCCTAAAAGTCACTGTTTTGTTCTGTGTTGTTCATAGAGACTGAATGCTTGAAGCAGTTATTGACCACTAGGCACACTTTGACGTTGGCAAAAATATCGAAACAAGACAGGTGTTGGATACCACGACACATTGTCATACAACCTAGCCACCTACTTAGGAATAGTTTCGGGAACAGAGAAAGCCGATAAGATCCAAGTGTGTTCGTCAGAACACATATATTATTAGTAACAACCGTTTCGGGACCAAGGAAGTTCTGAAAAGCCACGTTCAATGTTTGTGAATAATGGGGTTTTCATGTTATTGATTCTTCACTTTAACATTAAACGTCACCGGTACAGCCTTGGGTCGGTCTTCGGGAATGATTCGGGCAGATAAAGGACTTTATAGTGTATTAATGGTTCTCGGAAGAAACGAGCAATTCGATTATCAGTCTATACTCTTCTACATGTCGTCGGCAAAATCGATATTTGTATGAAAAGAGATCATGTAAACCATTTTTATATTACCACCTATTATTTGATAGCCACCTTATATTTCTTTATTACAGTGATATATTCATCTAGCATACATCTGGATAAAAGGACCATGGTTACAGTCTACACAGAATTTCTTATGACACGTACACCTTAACATACACTCCTCATGCATTGATGCACTGCAGTCGTTTCAGATTTCCTTCGGTTTTCCCCCGGTTTTTTTTTAGCAAAAATCTAGTTACACTACCAGGGAGGGCAGAGAATTTTAATCAGACCAAGGAGAACGCGGTGTCGCTTTGTGCATCCAACCCCAAATTGTAAATCCCACTCTCATTGGTCTGATTCTTGGCCCTGTGCCTAAAGCAGCGGTTAAAACGATGGAGATTTGTTACGACTGCGGTGTGTAACCGCTGCCGGAGGAGAGTAAACTTATTGCAATCTTTATTTTTCAGTTCATTTATCGGAATTTACCCCAGGTATTATGGATATGCGATTGCAAAAACATGATAATATAAAAATCCTTCTTTCAGTGAAAATACCACCCAGACGCCACTTGAAGAAAACGCAAGAAATATCAATACATCTGAATTATTTCCGTTTTGTATATGACGGAAATGCATGGAAGGCAGAGGCCTATTAGGCATTATAAATAACGGTCATTGTCTATTTAAGTCTGTCCTTTACTCCAAACATTATATTAACATATTAACATATTAAAATGTAAAATGTATCATATGATTACCTGGTGACTGGTGATTGTAGTGTACCGCTTGTGTTGAATTGGAGTACCCTAAATCAATTAGATGAAATACATCATTAAAGATATCACACTCCGTGCATAGACATCGGATATTGTCACCCATATGTTGTCATATATAATATATATATATACACTGCTAAGAAGTGACCTTTAGCAATAACAGTTTAATAAACTAAATGTCGACACCACCTTTAGAAAACAAAACATTCAGTGTTACTAGATCATTTATTAAAATCATCCGTTGGATAGTTTTTTTCAGTTCTAATATTCAACCACATATGACAGTGCGATAGTGTACCTGGATTTTGGGCTTGAATGGAATATGGCGGCATGGTTGGCTGTGCATTGAATTGCTCATGTTGTGACGAACGGTAAGGGGCTGCTACTTCTGGCTGACCCGGAAGTGAATATCCAGAGTCAAGAGGGCGTTGGCCCATAGGATAAGACGCGTCCACAGGGGTCATGCCTGCGTGTCCAGCTACAAAAAGAGTACATATTTAAAACATTTAGAATGTTTAACTATATATTACACTTAAATTTCGCAAACTTGAATATAACTACCCAGGTTGACAATAAAATAGACAAGGGACTAAGGCTCAATATGAGATAACATCTTTATGATAAGAAACGACATTAATATATTACAACCCACTGTGAGCTTATGGGTATTGCCGCTAAGTGATGTGGCGCCTCCAATTGATTCCAAACGTAATTTGAACAACAATATTTATTACACTTTTTAATATATATATATATATATATATATATATATATATATATATATGATACAAGGTTAAGCCTCATTGGCACATTCTGAAAAAAAAAAATTTACGACGGTCGGTAACTAGAAAATGCGGTTATGGACGACAACCAGTGACGACCATAACCCTATAAAATATGTGCCCATTTTATCGGCGTTATTGGCGATTAGTTGTATGGATGGTTAGCGAGCATCGTAAGAATAACGTCGTATCATCAACAACCGGTCGCACGACTGTTGGCCATTGGGGTGTAGGCGACTGCTCGCTGACTTGTCGGCGATAACCAAAGACTCAGTGGTGGCTCTTGATAGCACGATTATCATTACGGGGTTATATACCGGCAGCCTGGTCAAATTCCTCGTTATTATACTAGCTGTTGGAAATGGATGGCTTTTCCGCTTCTAGCTCCAAGTTAACTCTAGATGCTGGGATTGTTGCAGCAGGAAGAAGATGACTTGTCTGATCAGCGAGCAGCAGAAGAAAGACCGCCAACTGTTGTGTGTATACTTGCATATCAGATCACTTGGTCGATGATGTAACGCAAGAAGGTCGGTCAGAGGTTGGCAAAAATAGGCGATCGGTCGTGATTCGGTCACCGACCAGTCGCCAACAGGTCACCGATCGGTTGTCATAAATTGCCGAAGGGTGTCGAAGGTCGCTGACTGTTTCTGCCGCCAATCAATTGGCGTTATGTTGTTGAAGGTTGCAGACCCTAAATTATTTGGCGACTGCCGGCAACCCATTCCTTTCCAACCGAATAAAGGCCAGGAAAAAAACTCTTTCGACGTACCAGTTTGTTCGGCAGAAGGTTTCACAAGCGGTACCCTAAACAATTCTCTGACCAATACCATCCGAAAATCCACCCCGAAAATGAAAACCAGTTATAGACTCAAAAAAAACTTTAAAAAAAAAATCCTGCAACCAGTTATTGTCGGTGGTCGTAAGTTGGTCGAAAACTGACATGTGTGTGACTGGTGTTTAACCATTCAGCAGATTTAATATGAGTTTCTTTGCGCACGTGACCAGTCACCTTGACCTTATTCACAGTGAGAATTTCTGAAGAACAGAATTTGCTTTCTTAGATATTCATTTTACTGTATTTCTAAAATAGTTTGCAAAACATAGCTTTTAATTCATTTTATTTACTATGTTAAACAACATGTGAACGGTGCGCCGGAAATGTGGTAGGGGAAACCCGAAGAGAGAACAGGATAGAACACTCGAGCACCACGTTATATTTGCATAAACTTTCGAACCCTCTGTCGCTGTTATTGTGGTATCTGTTTTACGACTATTTTGTGTCTCTATCGCTATAACAATATGAACAGCTCAACAACATGATATGAATGAATGCGTTCTAATTAGAATGTAGGTGTTTTATATATAAAGGGCATGTATGTGTGAATGTAGGCATGTGTTACGCCTGTTCACGAGTGTTTTTCATTTGCTTGCAGTGATCTTCAAGAACTTTATTAACTGTGAAGCCGAAAGGCTAAAACAAAATATATTTCACTGACCTTGGCAATGCTGGATATTCTCATCGAAATAACAGCCGCTAAATGAAGTTCAACGCGATCGAAGAATACGTCAGTATTCTGAGCAAAAGCAACATATCGCATGAAGGTTAGTTTAATTCTGTTTCCGCGGCCCTACAGTCAGGTTTCGTCTCAAGACCGAGCGTTTCCTCCACGTGGCATGCACTTCCTGTGGCAAAAGAATCATTTGGGACAAGTATGATTTATTGTTTGTTCTCGAATCAATATGAAAACACGCCAGTTCTATTTAATACACATGCAAGATCGTTGATTGGCAGTTGCCCTTTCGGAGCTGGTCTTGGAAGAAAGCGGGTTCAGTCAATGTCACCGTGAACCTGTACGAACATATAGGAACCTAATTCTCGGCATTGATCCTGCTAAACACGCCGGCAGGAGCTGCGCACGGTCGCCATAACGACGTATTCACGTGAATACCACACGACCGACAGAGGAGGTTTTAAAATACAAACCAGTGGGGGTGGCACATTATTGTCTATATGTAAAATATTGAGTTAACAACTTTTAGCATCGGTCACATAACGTGACATAAGTATCGTTTCCGGACTGACGGTCGCGAATAAAATTAATTTCCTTAGTTTCCTGCCTGTAACATTCGATTGAACAGCATGATATCAAGAGTTCAATATTTTTGTGCTTTGTTGGTTACACCGTTCCAAATCGGCTCAAGACTAGGTTGATACAATAGGTTTCTCTGCAGGGTTACTCTGACGATATATAATATTAATTCCAATATTCTACGTTGTTAATGCCCGGCGCTGAAAGTATAAGGGGTACGATAAGAGAAGTTAACCAGCACCTGCATACAATCGAAGATGTGTATCCTGTTTGATGACGCTATATTTAGCACCTTCCTGTTAGTGTGCTTTTCTTATTCAATATCTCCCACTACAAGTTACTGAACCTTGTGCCATAGAAAAAAACATATGGCCGCCTAGCAACTTGAACCTTCAGACGTAACAGGCCATCCCTCTAGTTTTTTTTTATTATTATTTTTTCAAACTGTCACCTACAACATTCCATAAAATTGTCTTTCATCCCGCACAATCCAAAGTACCTGTCAGGAATATTTTTTAGGTTATATAGCTTTAATAAGCCCCCAACTGGTAGGTTCTGATAACAAAAATAAACTAGATATCGGCATTCTAAGGAAAGCAAGCCTCCGCAATGTGGGGGTTCCTATTGAGGGATGTTCCAAAAAGACGTGTTTGCATTCACTTATTCGGACAATATTCACAGGTTCAATCGTGCATAAGTGACCGTACATTTGTGAATATTTCCTGTATCGTTCCCGAATCAAAATCTAATCGATTCGTCATTGGTTCATTCTCGTAATGCCCTTCCATGAATTCCATGAGATACCGTTCATGACTTCTTTCATGACTGTTATGAACAAACACACGTGCAAACATACACGCGCGGAGATGTACGCACAGCCTCCTGGCGGAGTCAAAAATAATACTCTATTCGTTTGGGTGGTGAACTGCATCACCACTGTGACCTCGCTTGTAAGTGCTTTGCACAGGTGGCATTTTGGGGTTAAAAAAACTTAAACATACATCTTTGCAACACCGAGCTGTAAATTTCAGTGTCACAGCTGGTTTCATAGAGTAAAATATGCGGCCCTCGGTACAAGACGTTGTTAATTTCAATTACTTCACTGGAGACTTGAGGGGCAATGACCACTTTAATGTTGTGCTTTGTCAGTGGCAGATCCAGAAATTCAAGAACAGGGGAGCGCTAAACTACTGGGTTAGGGGTTGATGGGTATTAAGCAATATACATATATATGCAATATATATATATATATATATATATATATATATATATATATATATATATTAACGTAATATGTTTTTAGGCCTATGAAAAATATATTTATTATTGATTTCACCTATATGAATGTAAGGATTTTATGTCCCTCAACTATGATGTTCCCTGAAATGTCTTTGCATAACTTATTCAAATTTCATAGAGTGTGGGTTCATGTGTGGCTTGCTATAATATTTATATTTCTTCAAAATTTTGATATTAACTGGAAAGTCCAAACATTCAGTCGTTTAAAACATGTAAATATATACGGTGAAAATGCGCATCAACATTTATAACCTGCAAAATGTCATCGTTTAAATGTAATCATCGTGGTAATTTAATTGCCATGTTCAAGTCCCATGTTAAGCTTTGCAGTTCTGTGGCTTCTGTGGTCTAATCAGCGCACCGGACTCAACAGAGCACAAGTCGCTTTGCCTCACTCACAGGCGAATGCGAACGGGAGGGGGGGGGGGGGGTTATCGGTGTTATGACCCAGCAGAGTGTAATAACGGAAAGACTCCCTTCCTCAGTACAGAAACTCCATTAATATTCTGAACTTATGAATTATAATGTGATAAACTGTGGATTAATTGATAATTTAATTGCTAGGGATAAAAAAAATATAAATAAAAAATGAAAATTAATTACGAATAAATGGGAAAAGAAATAGATGATAGATGATACACCTAAATGGGGTGGGGGGGGGGGGGCGCGGATCCGCCACTGCAAGTTAATATCCAATGCATGTTTAGTATAGTATTCGTATTAGAAACATTCGATTCCTGAAAGCGAATATATATATATAAATATATATATATATAAATATATATATATATATATGTATATATATTCTTACGGAATCTTATATAAACAGATCAAGTATGCGTGATGAACACAAATTTTATAATGGAGATAAAAAAAAAATCAGATTCTGTAACACTAGGCAGCGTGAATTGTCTAGGGGAATGAATAAAGAAGTTAGTTGTTTTTTGTTAACAAGTAACTATAATTTATTCTTAAAACAACCCTAACAATACAATACACTAAATCAATACAATTATACAGTAAAACAGCGTTATAGCAACAAGTCAAACACAGAAAGATAATGGTACAATACCTGGATACCAATACCGTCACCACGATAAGTCCTTTAAATGTAAACTCTCGGAGAATGACAGTTCTGTGGAAAGTTCTTTCAACAACCCAGAAAGTAAACTGAAGTCCAAAATCATAAAATCCAGGAGAAAGTCTTTGAAAATGTATAATTGCCGCATTCGTCGGATAAGGTCTTAGAATCTGCACACGCTTCTACGTCCGCTGGAATCTGCTCTGCTCTCTGCCCTCTGGTTCTAAAAAACAGCCCCTTTATATACCTTCACACCTCAAACCGGGAATTTTCCACTTCTCGAATAGTCTATAAGGTCTTGCACAACACACGTTTCAGGAATTCTCTAGAAAGAACAGCGCTGTGTATCTCCACTCACCAGGCTCATCACGTGACCCACGACCAGGCGTGAAAGCTCAAGGCTCACATGACAACGAGAGTTCAACCAACACGGATTAAACATAGAATGTAATACGCGGCCAGACACGAGTGCCACAACAGGAGTCACGCCAGTGTCATACAATAATAAGAGCACCTGTAACAATATATATATATATATATATATATATATATATATATATGCTTTATGTATTCCGATATATGAGATGTGTTCTAAACAAACACACGTACACAAACACACACACGAATGGGGATAAACGCATACCCTGCTGGCGGAGGCAATGATAAACTAAACGTAACCTGTACAGCCCGATAAAAAAAATGGGCAAGTTGAACCATCGCAATGAAATCTTGAACCAACGCAATGAAAGCCGCTGTTAATTTACCTCAACGCATTCAGCATAAATGTACATAAAACGAAAATACATACAAACAATTTAAGTTGCAGTAACGCTCTGACATACAACAGACAACAGACCACAGACATTCTTGTTCTAATGTCGGCTTTAGCTAACATCATATACCAACGCGTGCGCACGCAATAATCATCGCGTAGGAACGATTTTCTCTCGCGTGGGAACGAGATAATTAACGCGTAGCCTTTTATAGCAAATGTTTATGTTACTTTACTATAAGGAAGTTCAGACCTGCCATGGCATGAGTAAATAGTTGTAACTATATGTGTAAACTTGAAGTGTAGTCGTAGCCCGCAAATCCCCGCAAGGATTCTAATCTACCTTCAGAGTGTCACAATTGACCAATATTCTGTGATTTGATAAACCTAACTTGGGGCTCATTTACTTAAGGAGTCTGACAGACAAGGACAGACAGGTGACATTGCCAGTCAGTTGTATTGCGAGTATCTGCCACGCGTATCTCGATACCGATGTTCGAATGTCGATACAGATGTTCAGTTCCCTGCATTTATTTTTAAATAAGCCTGTGAACCATGCTTTAATGGCCAATGATTTCGTGAGTAGCCAGAGTGAATCTCTCTATTTAATCAGCACTAGAACTCAATTATATCGTGGCTGATTTAGGACACAGGACTGTTCACCAAATCTAGATTACGATCCTTTGTTCACGAAAAGAAAAAATAAAGTATAAATAAGATCAAACATAGAGAGAGAGATTTAATAAAGAAATTACTTCATACGAGATTCTTGGCATCCTTTATATATTGATTTCTATGATATTCGATTAAGCATCCAAGGTAATCTGGGTCATAGTCATGGTCCTTTTTTTGTCTGGCCGTCTGGCAAAGCATTGACAGGGCATAAATCATAACCGTTAGACGTAGAACCTTAAATTACTACTTCAGATCTTGTAATAATCTTAATATGAATGATTTTTATTTTGCAGATAGTTTCTGAAAGACGCTCCTTATGAACGCAAGATTAGGTCTCATTTATATGATGTGGCATTTAATAGTGTGTCAGATACCCTGGCGTCATCGCCCACTTACTTGTCATAATTTCTTGGGTTAACAAAAAGAAAGACAGTTTCGTTTCTTGAAATCATAGCCTCGTATTACTTTACGTGGATTGTTCAACATAATGCATAAACTCTCCATGGCTCGGGTGATGGCGACGTGTTGTCTTTGGAGGTGGAGGAATAAGGACCCGCAGAAAACCACCGACCGTAGACGAAGCCAACGAAGAGACTGCCCAGGTCCCTTCGTTAAAGACTTCATAATATAGGAAAGGCGCCGTAAGAGGCATCTCAAATGAATCTGGATGTTACGACACAAATAGTTTTATTAATCTCAAGTATAAATCCTCGAAATATCCAAATATATATCTCGAGTTATCAAAACGTTGTTTCAAGATCTCGAAATAAACCAAGTCCGCCTACAAATGGAAAACTATTGGCCCATGGGCCATTACGCGTTACTGAATTTGAGGTTTTGGTATCTTTGCGCCTTTGCGCATAAACATGAGTCGAATTGAAATATATGTTGGGTTCTTTAGTAATTTTACCACAGCCTGTCTGCATGTTAAATTTGAACTTTACATAGCTAATGTTTAGACTTTGTGCTCTTTTACTTATTAGACATTTGAACTTCTTAGGGACGACTTAACATGTCATACTCGGAAAATATCGGTCACATTGACTTCCAATCAGGTTTCATGAGAAGAAAAGGAACTGTCTTGTTGTTACTTTCCTCAAGTCTAGCACGATTTTTCTTTACAAGATAATAAATGTCTTCAACCTAATTATCACCAATGCTCCCTGATTTTATAATTAATTTCAACTCCTTAAGTACTACATGCTGTATGGATTACCAGTACATAAGGTTTATTTTCAGGGTGAAATATTTCCCCAAGTTTTTAGAATCTCCATTCGGTTCGTATAAATCATGAATTCGTTTTATTCCACTGTCATAAATAATCTATGGTATATTGATTTACCTGCTATCTTGGTGAATATATTTTTCCAAATGGATTGTGATAAGACCTTGCAGGCCAAAATGTAGTAAATGTATCCCATATTTGAAAAGGGTATGCATAGAATTTTTATATTTTTTCCTTTCATATTACAGTCAAGATTAGTATTAAATTTTTCTACACCATCGAGATTTTTTCTGATACATTAGGTATGGCTATGCATTTTGCATTATATAAATTTTCAATGTAGCATTGATATCTGGCATATTAATACCGCCATTTTCTTTTTTACTTATAAGTTCCCCACATTTCCAAATGGATTGTAATAAAACTTTTTGTGAATTTGCAGGCCAATATGAAGTAAATGTATCCCATATTTTAAAACGGTATGCATAGAATTCTGATATTTTTCCTTTCATATTACAACAGTCAAGAACAGTATTAAATTTTTCTACACCACCTAGATTTTTCTGGTACATATTAGGTATGGCTATGTATTTTGCATTAGATAATTTTTTAATGTAGCATTGATACTTGGCATATTAATACCGCCGTTTTCTTTTTTACTTTTAACTTCTTTATAAATTATTCATAATATTCATAATATATATTAATTATGAGATTTCTAAGGTTTTTACAACCGTATTTCTTGTAAAGACTGTATAAGTACGCGATTTCCACATATTAAGAGCAATTTTTATCTTGTCATGGATTTTTTCGAAATTGAGTTTTTGAGTATCTTCATCACATCCTTATGCAAATTCATCCATTTTATGTCTCTTCACGATAATCCCTTTCCAGCCATGCCGCTTCTCATTTATTATAAATTATTTCAACTGATAATACCTGAGCAAATTTTTCTAATATTTGTTTTACTTTAATCACTGAGTCACCATCCTTCAAAGAACATCTGCAAGAGTCATCTGCAAGTAGACATTGTTTTATTCCTGTATTATCTATCAAGATTCCTTTCACTTTATTTGTTTGTCGTACCTTTATTGCCATAATTTCGATCATTAATATAAAAAAGTATGGTGCAATGTGGTTGCCTTGCCTTGTTCCTTTTTTCCATTTTGAAATAACTTGTAGTAAAACCATTATTCATTACACAGCTCTCTAATTCATTATGCATTAACTTTATCCATCAAATAAAATCATTTCCAAACCCGAATTTCTCGAGTACAATAAATAGGAATACATGGTCTATTGAGTCTAAAGCAGAAGAAATATCAGCCGCAAACACAATAGCATTAGAATCTTCTAAATAACAAAAAATAATATTTGTATGTTGATAATATGTTGTATCTGATATTCTTCAGTCTTTTATAAAGGCAGTTTGATCCTGAGCTATTATTCTTGGTATCGTAGGTTGTTTTGTATTCGTTTTACTAATATTTTGTTTAATACTTTTGCATCTACATTAACCAAGCTGATTGGCCTAAAAGAAATTAATTGGCGGTTATCCTTTCCTTGCTTCTCAATCAGCATAATTACTGCTTGTCTTTGACTTGGTGACATGGGACCGACTGTGAAGCTTCTGTTAAAAGAATGTTAAAGGTCCTCACTTTCGGTAGTCCTTCGTTACCAGGAGTTTTATTTTCCTTCACTTCCTTTAAGCTATTTAAAATTTATTCTTTGCTTGTATCATTTAGTTCTTGTTCTGACATGCAATACCGGTAGATTCAATTGTGAAATGAAATTTACACAATCGCTCTTTTAATAGTATTAACGATTACAAACTTACGTTTAAAAATGATTTAATTTCATCCATAATTGTTTTCTGATTTACAACTTGCTTATCATTTATAATCTAATGTCTCACAGCTACTTATTATATAAAATGGTGTTAAAAATATTTAGAATTTCTCTCTTTTTATTCGAAAAAAATCGACTCTGGAACTAACAATTAATCCCTCGGTGTATTTCTCATAATTTTCTTCAATTTCTTGTCGCATGATGGTATAATTACGAATAATATTTTGATCAGAAGCGGATAACTTTATTTTTGCGTCTAGTAATTTATTTACTTAAATATATAGCCTCCGTTTTCTTCCTTTGGCTTCATCGTTGAGAAAGTAATAGAACATTGTCTGATTTTGAATTTCAAATAATCGCACCAAGCATTTTCATCGAAGTTGCACTTCTCTGTAGTACTTTAATTTGATCTCTTAAACCTGTTAAATAATCTTTGTCTTTCAGTAAGAACACGTTTAACTGCCAATGGGATAGGCCATATACTGTGGAAGTGGTTTTGTTAGCGGGGTTTTAAATTTCGCGCTTTTAGCGGGAGCTAGATTTGCGCTAAAATAAGAACACGCGTATATTGGATGCGATCGTTCGGAAGATTGCAGTGTTCTCGCCTGACACACAGTCATGTGGGCCTTGTAATCCCTCCATGCATGGTCGCTTGAGTTGAGGCTTCTTCGACCAGAATGTTAGAGTAGTCATGTTGCCATAAGAGTTCATAGCAAGTAATTTCTCGAGAAAGACCACGTCTCATTTTTTGTGATTTGTAGAAACAATAAGTAGCATTTTAAGACACGCCTAGTCCTTTCCAAAGCTTTGAAGTCAATTGAGCTGAGAGCGACCTGCGACTGACAGTTTTGTTAGTTGTTCGGACATAGTTAGCTGCTTCTGGTTGGTATAATAAAAGTTGTAAAGAAGTTCTACAACTTACTCGGATGTCAAACAACGTAGCTCGTTCCAGTACCATTGTATTATCAAACGTGATTAGTTCTGATTAATAACGTATTGTTCACACCTTGCGGTCACGGCACTCGACACGCCCCCATATCATGTAAGCGTGTAGGTTTTTTCCACAGATAATAGAAAACAACAAAGGAATTTGAGTTTAACATCACCAATAGACCAAAAACCTGTCCGAATTTAGAATGCTTATTACTCACGTGCCAAAACAGTATATTGTCAGTCAGTGAATAGGGTGAACGCTTTACTACGATACGGAGGGTATGGTTCGGGTGTACGCTTTACTAAAGATCTGAAGGGTGGCCGGTTACTCAACTTCACCATTGGCGTCACAAGCTTCATTTCCTTAAATATACGTATAGGGATCCCAGCTCCTCCCTAAGGGACTTACCTGCGGGCCCTGGAGGACTGACCTCCAGGCCCGCAGGACTGACCTCCAGGCCCGCTAACTCGAGACTGTATCCTATGCCCTCCCTCTTAACTGGCTGTGATTTATTATCAGGGCATTAATGGTTGAGCCCACTTATAGTGTGGGGATGAGGGGTTATCTATTATATGGAATATCCTACAAGCGGTCATCCGAAGGTTGTTAGGTCGAATGTAGATTACGTTACAAACCTGTCTTTTTAAAATATTTTAATAATTTGATACACAATTTATAACCTTACATAAGTATTTGCGCGAAAATTCGAACTGCGCTAATGCTATAAAATTAAATGCGCGAAAATTCAGACACGCCAAATTAACCACTTACACAGTAATATGTTTGGAGTATAAAAGAGTGATCTGTCATCCTATATAAAGACACTGCAGGTGGCGCCACCAGTCCCAGCTGTGGCAATTAGCTTCTGAAGTATTCATGCATGTTTTCAAACTTTAACCTAGAGAATTTAGGTCATAGTGACCTAAATTTTAATGTCCGTAGAGGATCTATCAGGATCTGTCAGCATTTATGCCCTGTCAACGGACGGCCAGGTGGTCTGGCCCAACAAAGCTCTATCCAAATAGCCCATGGGACTATGAGTCAGATGACCTTAAATAAGAGCACACTGAATAATATCTTATTTGAACAGGTTAAAAAAAAGAATGCTGAGACCCTAAAATGTAGGTTCAAAGAAGAGGTTACCTAGTGCGGTTTTATACGGGAAGCATCGAAGGATACTATATATTTGCACTATAATTAGGTAAGTGGGACTGAATACTTGAAAGTAATGCTAAAGTGCTAAAAAGTAACTGTAAGTGACAGCAATATTTAGAGCCTCATAGATAGTTAATACTATCAGCACGAACCTTCCATATATTCTACTTTGGTAAAAAAAATGATCCTCTACATGTGACCAATTATTCTTGTGACACATGATAACAGTGCATGATAAAAGGTATATGTTATATGTAAAATTATATTTGGAAAGGAACCCTTGGCAACGTATGCGTGCCCAGGGTGTACCGGGGCACTATTAAGGGTTATGAAAGGCCGCGTGCCCCTAAGGCAGTCAGGGGTCGTTTTACAGGCACTGTTTGTATTAGGTCAACCTGAAAAGAAACGGCTTATTAACAAGGCCTGTACCGACTGGTTCCACCTTCGACCTGAGGCACTGCACTGTAAGACGCTTCAGTCCTTATAAACGTTCGGGACCCGTGCATTAGATTGTTCTAGTGTCAAATATTGACTGCTCTTTGGCATGTCTTTGATAAAGTAAGTGACGATGATATGAGGTAGGCCTCAAAACGTAAATTAATATAGCAATAATAATAATAATAATAATAATAATAACAGTATTTGTAAAATATAAAGTTTACGTTTGCCACGTTCATAATACAATATTGAATGCATATGCTGTATTATATTGACTTTAAAATTGGTTGATTGATGATTATTGATTTATTTATGACCTATTTACTTATTTATTTATTTATCTATCTATTTTAGTCTGTCTTTTGTTTGTTGTTATATCATTCTATACATTTCTATTTAATTATTTATTTTATCTTTTTTTCATTTATTTTTCATGTATTCATTCATTTGATTATTTATTTATTCATTTATTTACTTTTAATTTATTCATTGCTAGGAATCCCAGATCAGAAGCAACCTCCTGTTGTTAGAAGGGGTGTGAGCACAGTGGTATAAATTATACAAAGATGACGGCGTGTACTTATCAAGGATGGTAACCTAGGGCCAAAGTCATCTAAAATTTAATTCTTTAGACTGCATATATATATATATATATACTAGTATGTGTGTGTGTGTGTGTGTGTGTGTGTGTAAACCTAGGTAATTAACGGGGTCCAGGGACATTAAAAGTAATAATAAAAATAAGGGTGTACAAGGGACATGGAAGTGGAGGTATAATGCTGGATAATCCCAGCAATCGCTTTATTTAATTACTCACAATAAGCTGGGTTGGTATAGTGTAATTTAAAGTTGAGAAAAAATAGTAAAGTATATAGACCTTTATACCCGCTCCCCCTCTCGTGAATATTATATACCAGGATAAAAGTGACGCTAAAATGCAGCTCAAGAGTTCTTAGAAAGGACAACCAGTGCACAAACATTACATACCATTAATATTGTAATCGGCAAGCGTAGGAATGCAGAAAAATATGGCTGAGGGTTGAGTTCTTAGGAATTCTGCCATGCGGGATGTTTGCTTTTCCATACACAGGTTATTTTTATATGATAAAACCACGATATAACCTTGTCCATGGCTCGCTCATTTTCCCAGGCCTTCTTTCTATATATATTCAGTCACTGTCAAGTACATGGGAACACATCCATATGCGGCAGTTTGAATATATCTACAGAGAGCTATTTAGTTCTTTGGAACATGTAAGTTTGATCACTTGTTGTTTCAAGTTTTTAATTAATTAAATTATTAATCCTGTTCTTAGACTATAATATATATATATATATATATATATATATATATTGTGAACAGACACCTTATTACGTCCGCAGTAGATTAAATTTGTTCAGCTTAGTTCTTATTTATACAGAACCTACAAGTACATTTTAATCTCATTTTATGAGATCTCAGTTTCATGAACCATTGTATGACCACAGGCGCTTGAATCCCTATTTATTATAAAGCCTCATATCTACAATGTTCTTAGAAATACTACAACTTTCCAAGTTTTTTTTTTACTGTCGGAGTCTCCGACTTGGGTCAAATTTTACGTGATAAACCAGCAGTGCTGCTGCTTTACTGGACCCGACGACACCTTAAGATCGTCGGCCTACACGATTGTGCACATGCTCTTCGATCAAAAGTCCATTTATGACCAGATGCCCCCGCTGTAGATAAGGTGGATATCAACCATATCTATGTTACTTACTTTTCTTGTCATTACTTTGTTTTTCAACATATATTAAATTTTGATACGTTCCTAACAAGTGCATGTTGAAGTAAGATAATTTTGTGCATGTTTTGCATATATGTATCAAACGAAGGAACCATCAAGGCTGCTGATATCTAGTGGAAGACCGGATAAAAAAAGGTGAACAAATCGTAGATTTGACGGAGGTTAGGCTCTGTTAATGATGTCGTCTTCCTATTTGTCATTTTTATTTACAGCATAAGCCATGGATGTGACCCTCTCAAGGAGAAAGTCTATTCTAGAACGAAAAAGGCCACAACTGATAAATATCACAGACTTCGGCGTTGAATTCTGGGCTCATCTTCGCGCACGAAAGATCGTGACCGCCATCGATGAAGAACGCATGGTATAATTTTACTTTATAGGTGCCATTTTCAAAACCACTCAGCGAAACCAGGAGGGAAATTGGTCAATTAGCAATAGTCTTGTTTGTGCGTGTGTGTGTGTGTGTATTAGAGCTTTTAACAATGCAAGTCTCTAACTGACATGAATTCGTTTAAAATATTTGGACAGGGATTACTTTCCTAGTATCAACCCAGCCATGCTCAATGTTTACTGCATTCCAAATCACACAAAGCAAGGAAAATACATTTTATATTAAATAATCCGAATCACGGTTTTTATATGAACCACGTGAGTATAGTAGAAATGCGCTCACCAGGCAGGCGCCATTGTTACACCTTTTGGAGCTGCGATTTCCCAAGTGACTTTCCATTCCCTGGAATGTATTGGCTTGATTTATTCCGATCCTTGCCAAATGGAGTTAGGAGGTTTATGGGGCTACAAATTGCTTCAGTCAGGCTGGCATTAACCATCTCTGAAAATGTGCATCTCTTTTCGAAATTAGAGATACCCGTCGATTGGAAATAAGTTCCACACAAAATTTATTCCCTAAATTGATAGTTCATTCATTGGCATTCCGTCAGGGTTTGTTGAAATGGTACGAATTAATGAACGTTGAAATTCAGCATTCATTTTTTTCACTTGGAATGTCAGACCTGAGCTAGATTCTATCCTCATATTTTCAGATTTTGTTACAGAAGCTGTAACGTATTTTAAATCTTTAAGTCAGAAAAAAAGGCGATGACTGCATCACATGATACAGATACACATGCAGCTATCTAGTCTAGTATTTCACCTGGTCGTACACATGGTTCACAGAATGAATAGACACACTGTTAAAGAGAGTCATGTCTTGTTTCACATTGAGAGTATTATTAGTTATTTTAATAAGGATACTTTTAAAATTTAGCTTTCCTTTAATCATAATTTGAAAATAAATACAAAGATAAGCATTTCAGACTATAACAAAGAATTTTTGTCATTGTGTATTTCAGCGTAGACTTACAAACTCGGAGCAGGCAGCATGGTTTTACGATAACTTGCTGAAACGTCCTGAACGCGACTTTGACCTTGCGTGCCAGGCCCTGGTTAAAACTGGTCAGCAGCATGTCGCCTGCCAACTGTGGAAAGAAGGTTGGTTTCTTTTTTTGTCCGTATCACGACAGACTTGTGATAATGCAAACCGGTTTAAGACTAATGTATTGTTACAGGATTTGAATCTCTGAACCATCTACTTCAGTGTTTTTCTAATACATTTGTCATAGTATCCTGGGCTATTATGGTAGTCAAAATTTATCAATTGACAAAAGACAAACTATATACATATACATATATGTGTGAGAGGGTGTGTGTGTGTGTGTGTGTGTGTGTGTGTTTTTGAAAATGGATTAATACTAGACGTGGCCGTGCGGCATGCATTTAGTATTATATGTTAAAACGCGAATACTGAAACTTGTTCAGAAGGAACTATGCCTATTGACAGGTGAACTCCGATCAGAAGAAGTTCCGCTTCACGTGAAGATATTGCTACTGATGAGGCCTGACATGCTTGACAATATTTTGCTCAATAATGACTTTTGGACCAAAATCAGAGAGAAGGGTGTTTTCACCGGGGAAGTAATAGACTCAGTGAAGGTAAAATAAAATGTTCAAAACAATATGTTCATTTTCTGAATAAACGAGTGACAAGCAATGAAACGATCGTGGTACGAACTTAGATATAAAGCGAGGACTACGTGATTATCCGGCATATCAGTGTGCGACTGACAGGTGGGCCTAAAATCTGATCAACAACATCGAAGGATACCCAGTTATTAGCACCAGTGTTAAGATAACTGAAGAAAAAGGGAAATATACTTATTATTATGAAACTGGGTACATATTTTAATTATTTCTGTACAATTCTCATCTTTCATTCTATTATATGTATATTGACTTAAGCTGTGTTCTTGATTGTTATATCTTTTCATAGAATTCAAATTCAACAAAACGGGAGAAACTGGATAATATTATTGATATTTTGCTGGAGGCCAACCATGATATGTCTGATATTTTCATCTCCTGTTTGGAAGAATCAACTAAACACAGGCTATTGAAAGCGAAGTCCTACTGGGTGAGAAAACTTTCTTTTATGGATTTTATGAGATCATTCGATATGGGATAAAAAATATGATTAAAATATACAGCCACCTGTTTCATTTATGATGCCAGTCGCAAAAATAAAGCAGATGTTGAAGATGCCGAGCGATTCCCGAAGGACAACCTCTAACCCTAATTTACAGATGTACCATTATTGAACGATGAAAGACATTTTAGAAAGAATGGACGTTAATTCTGGGAGGAATATTATACTGGAAGTTTTCTTTTCAGATGAACATCCTCAACCCAAAGCCTACATGCACATTTGGTGCACAACCAATGGCCTTTGGTAAGTAGACCATATCATATATAAATGGTAACATGTTATAAGTAAACATTCATATTGCTTTGTGTACGAATTTAATATGAATCTATGGTGAACCATTTTAATATCCTGTGATTGTTTCGTGACATAACGCGATAGTATTTATTATAAAATAACAAAGAATATACCCATTGGCAAATAACATTATATGATATATCCCATATTCATGTACCTGGGGATATTGTTTCTTTTGATTACCGTTACTTAAATTATACATCAGTGCGTTGACTGATAATTAAATTTGTTACATAAAAATGCGTTATTCCAAAATTTAAAAATGTTCGATGACATAGTCGTATACACTAGTCCCCCTCCTCATATGTTCTTGTACACATCCCAAAATTTAAAAATGTTCGATGATATAGTCGTATATATCATACTTCACGTTTTGTATTAGCAGCATGATAAAACATTTAACGCAGTTGATAGAAATGTTAGATAGAAAGTGTTTTTTTTTTCTGAAAATTATAAATTATTTCATCGTTTCACAGGTCTTTCTGTTTTATACAAAACAATACATATTGATATCACTTGGTTGACGATTCCTTACTTCATTGACAGTCCCATATCCCTATAACACATTTTATTAACAGGTGGAAAAGCAAGCAATGACTACTGTTTTTATCATAAACTTTAATGTAAATTCTGTAAACAGGTACAGATTGTTATCATTAGATAGTAAAAAGCAGACAAGATATGCAATATCCAAAACTTACTTTTAAAGATGCAGCAAACACTGATGGAGATCATTTTGGAAAAGTGAAATGGAAAATTGCAAACCATTACAAATCACACAGAGGCAAGATCGTTGTGTGGCCCTACGGTCTGAGACTGAAGTGGGAAAATATTCATAGTCTGTTCACAGAAACCACGTGTTCCAGAAAGAAAGACATCCACAGCAAGGCGTACGGCCCTATTTCATGCCTCTCATCAATCTTCGAAAACGTAAGAGTAATTCTTCTATATCTGTAACAACAAACATGTTCGCACAAACAAACAAATTCCCGAACCATTTAATCCATCAAACAGATTAAATATTTTAAAACCATACAACTACGAACTATTTGATACCATGCAAAACTTTTTTGGACTCCCCCCTTTGCCGTAGCTTTATCCTTTCTCCAACAATCCTGTGGTATTGGTAGTACGTAAGGTAGTCTAAACGTGGCAAGCCCGTGGTGTGTACGGCATAATCCAAGCCCCACTAAGTGACCAGTAAGTCATCCTCACCTGAATGCTTCTCAGAAACTGGCTTCCAATTTAGCAAACTCTCTGTGTATACTAGATATGTGTCAAGTTTCACAATCTGAAAGTATTATTTTGGTATTCTTTTTGTTAAAAATGGCCCCCAATGTGTATCCAGGTAAAATCATCTTTGCAACTCTGATGGATATCCAATAATAATTTTCTTACGTAATTTACGTTATATCTTGTATTTCCATTTGCTTTTGTAGGAAAACGTGCGAAAGCAAACATTTCTCCAAGGACAGCCAGGAATGGGGAAAACAACACTGGTCAATTGGGCCTTGACCTGCTGGGCTGAGTCTGTCTTGTCAACATTTGAAAGACAGCACTCCAGCTCAACTTACCCATGCTCAAACAACTTTGGTTATGAATTGGTGATTGCGTTGTCTCTCGGTCAGGTGGAACCTGGGTCAACACTGGTTGAATCCATCACGAAACAGGTCGGTCTGAAATCTAACAGCGATGACGCGGATGTACTGATGCAGTTTAATTTACACTACCAAGAGCAGGTTCTATTCGTTTTAGATGCATTGGATGAATTTGACCTCGGGTCGTCTGCTGAAGTATCAAGTTTGATCACAGGAGGCGTTTACGGGCACGCGTCACGGTTCGTCACGTCAAGACACACCGCAGCAGGTAGTCAGGCTGAAGCCCTTGTTGAGGGATACGACACCCATCTGGAGCTGGAAGGCTTTGAAAATTTCGGACAAGCAGAAAGGTATATTGGAAAATACTTCGCAACTCTAGATGATGCTGAGCGTGCACTATCACTTACAGAAGAAATTCAAGCAAAGGTAAACTTGACAAGCTTGTGCCGAGTACCCTTGCACCTACATTTGATGTGTCTTCTTTGGGAAGCTGGAAAGGAACTAGGGAAGAGGAAAACTGATTTATATATCAGGATTCTAAGGTACACTCTGGACATATATACGGTGAAAAAGAAACGTGAGAAAAACGTGAAATTAGATGATCTCAGCGATTATCACGACGATCTACTTCAATATGGGGATGTGGCTTTAAGAGGGCTCATGAGAAAAAGAAACCGGTTTGTCTTCAATACTTCAGTAAACAGTGAGTGTGAGCGAAACGATTCCTTAATCAGGGATAAGGGTTGCAGAGCAGGGTTAATGTTGCGAATGGAGCCCGGCTACTTTGGAGATAGCATTGAGAGGGTGAAATTTCAGCACTTATCGCTTCAAGAACTTTTGGCCGCCTACGTCTTGTGGAAATGTGAGGATAGTTTCAGGAGTTTCTTGAAACATGTCTGCACTCTTGTGATTCTACATGACTTCAGGAATACCATAATGTTTCTTTGTGGTTTCAGTGAAGAAAGGGGAAATGAAATTCTTAAACATGCACATAATATTGCTAAGAATAGCAAGGAGATCCCTTCTGCAAGCCAGTGTCCGTATTTCAACCCTGTGTACAGGGAAAGTAAATTGGGAAGCCGAAATATATGCTTCAACAAACCTTAGTTGCTTCATGGCACAATGCCTACAGGAATACAACGACAAACATATGTGCAGTGTTTCCCTCCCAGGGGAACTCGTTCTTGATCTGTCAATGGTAAGCGAATCAAAAGCTATTGTGGATCTCTGTAGATACAACAAAGCAATCACCATTTTGGACAATATTGTCATCAAAAACGGGTCTTTAAACAGAACCGACTTGCGCACTCTTTTTTCAAACAAGGCATTGCTTCTGTACAAGATGAATGGACTCCAAAATGTCCACCATGAAATTCCTCGTAAAGCTCTTCTTGGGCAGCATGAACCTATCGTTTCTCGGGGAAAGAGTTCAGATTCTTTTCCAGTCGAAATTCTTAGTACATATCCTGCTTCAGGATACTCAGTTTACTCGTGATCAGCTGGAAGTGGTATTTAAATATTTGCCCCTGAGGTGTCCAAATCTGCTTGAACTTGACCTATCTGGAAATGATCTGAGCGGAAGTATGATAATGATGAGTGGAGCCGTGTGTAAGTTGAAGTGTCTAGAGCGTCTGTTGATCTTGAGGTGTAATATATCAGCAGCCGTTCTTGCACAACTTCTGCAGAGCAACTCGAAATCTCTGTGGTGTATTGATGTATCCGAAAACCCAATTGAACTTGATACAGTTTTTAACCAGAAAGTTACCTCAAACCTTGAAGAACTGATATACTTATTCTGCAAAGGAATTTGCATTCAAGACAATGAGTCATCGAGCTTTGAGGGTATGATGGAGGACTTCCTCCCAGGAGTGACTTTATTTTTAAGTAAAGATTCAAACCCTAAAGAGAGGAAGCTTTGTGATAAGGAAGTCACGGCTCTTCACAAGCGCATGGCAGACGCAAGTGTTGAAATGAGCGCTGCATGGAACATTGTGATAGTTTGCTTTGTGTTGGTGATACACTGTATTGTGGATTACCATCTATCTCCTGACTAGCAACAAATCAAGAATTAATTACTCTGACTAACAGTTCTAACTAATGATGGATATAAAGTTTGACAGAAAACCGGAGGTTTCGATGAAGTGGAATGTGTGATCGCGTTGTGACCGAATTCATGATTTCTCAGGTTTACGTGATATTGTATGACTCATTCGAGAAAGGAATACTTCATTCTTTTAAAAGATTTTATTACTTCTAACTTAGCCCTGTCATTTAGAATATGAAAAAGAAAAATATTTCAGATTTAGAATATTGCCTGAAATCTCAACATGCATTAATAGACAGGGTGGGATGATTATATTCTGAGATATGTTAATGTGAATCTGTGAGAAAGCTAGGTACTCTTATCGACACCCAAATCTCAGTTATCGTAGGATCGAAGTATAAATTTCGAATCTGCATTCTAAGGAATGCAAGCCTCCCCGTTGCTCTCGAAAAACCGTGTTTGCCTTTATTTATTCGGCCCATATTCCAAGGTTCATTCGTGCATAAGTGACTGTACATTTTCAAATATTATTTGATAACATTACTGAATCAGGATAATATGCCCGATCCACACAAAACTCTAATCCATTCCTCATTGGCCCTTTCCCAAAATACACTAGAATTTCCGTTCATAATTGCGCGTGTTATGTTGTGAACAAGCGACAAACACCCCCCACACACAAACATCCCCCCCCCCACACACACACACACGAATAGAGATGAATGAACAGTTCGACTACTCTGGAACACAAATTATATCCTTTTGCCCCGTCCGCTTCCCCAGATTGACTGATCTTAGATTCTGTTCTTATACCGAAATCCGGGCCTGTTCTTTTAACCCATGCTTCCCGTGAATATTAATAAATCTACAGAAAATTGACAACCATTATAGGCTATAATCTGAGCATTTGATCAACACGCCAATTGTTGACAACATGACCATTAATTCCCATTAATTCGGAATCTAATATAAAAACATACGACACCTTTGTGGCCAACTCTGGTAAAAATCTCTCCGCTAGATAAGACCACCTGATCAATTGCTTTGCAGGAGCTAACTGGAAAAATAAATCTTGTAAGCCTCTATACTTAAAAAAACATAACAAATCTGGTCCAAAATTTAACTAATGCCTTACAAAACATGAACCTCCTTAAGTTAGCATAAGAAAATCAAGTCATTATAATACATCACACAAAACCAATTTCATTAATTCCAACCATAAACTGGCAGCGAGACCAGCAAGACCGGACACAGAACTCTTTGATGATTAGTTAAACTCCACCTCCATATATAATGAGTATCAAATAATCTTGATCATCAGAATAGCATGAGGCGACACTGCCATATATTGGACGAAGTATCATATATCACAATAGTCCAAAACTGGACGCTGACGGCCCCCACAACCCCCAACCTCTAAAAAGTCTGTTGGGCTTTTACACCCGAGCCTACTGGCTCATCAGGCCGGAGCTTACCCCCAACCTCTGTTCATATAATAATACGGTTCATTTGCATTTTCCTTCCATACACTGGCGGCACAAAAGCAATAAGTCTCAGGAGAGATTGTTAAGCCTTGGCCGGAACCATAAGAGAGATATTAAAGGACGCCTATACTAAAGACATCTGTACACAGATACACAATATAAAAGTTGCAATTATCTTTTCATATAATACAAAATAATAAAAGACTTTCGGGTAGTTGCTTTTTGTTTATATATATATATATATATATATATATATATATATTGTTACAGGTGCTCTTTTTATTGTGTGGCACGGGCGTAACTCGTGTTGGCCCTGGTACGTGGATGTACGCACAGCGATGTCCTCTCGATAATTCCTGAAACGCGTGTTGTGCAAGAACTTATAGACTGTTCGAGAAGTGGAAAATTCCCGGCTTGGGGTGTGGAGGTATGTAAAGGGGCTGTGTTTTAGAACCAGAGGGCAGACAGCACAGCAGATACCAGCGGACGCAGAAGCGTGTGTCAGATTCTAAGACCTTATCCGACGAATGCGGCAATTATACATTTTCAAAGACTTTCTCCTGGATTTTATGCTTTGATGGTTCAAGCAGTCAGGTTGGTGTGGCCTGGTCAGCCTCATATCCTCCGGTATACCGATGTCCCAGGCACCAATCTTTCCAAGACCTTCATGTCTTGTTTACTATTTCAAAACGTAAAGTATAAAAATGTCAGAAGTCGGCCGTGTTTGTGACGCAAAGAGTACACAGTTGAGTTCAGAGGTGCAAGTTTTAAGGCATTTCTGTCAAGACAAATTATCAAATTCTAAATATTCAGTGAATAATATTTAAGACCCGTTTATTCACAGAGTGGCTTGGCCTTTAGATCTGTTTATTCAGTGTGGCTTGGCCTTAAGATCCTTTTATTCACAGTGAGGCTTAGCCTTAAGATCTGTTTATTCACAATGTGGATTGGCCTTAAAGTCTGGTTATTAACAGTGAGGCTTGGCCTTAATTTCTGTTCATTCACAGTGTGGCTTAGCCTTAAGATCCGTTATTCACAGTGTGGCTTGGCCTTAAGATCTGTTTATTCACAGTGTGCCTGACCATTAGTTATGTTTATTCACAGTGTGGCTTAGCCTTAAGATCTGTTATTCTCAGTGTGGCTTGGCCTTAAGATCCGTTTATTCACAGTGTGGCTTAGCCTTAAGATATTTTTACTCACAGTGTGACTCAGCCTTAAGGTCCGTTTATTCATAGTGTGGCTCAGCCTTTCAGTGGCAGATCAAAGACTTTGCTATAGAGTGGGCACAACTTCCTAAAGGGTGTGATTTTTTTATGTACTTCGATCAGCATCGTCATGAAACAGGAGTGTCAAATGTTTTAATACGAAATAACAAGGCCATATGTACATTCTCCTCTGTGACCTTAAATAGTAGCGATAAATGGGCATTTAAATCTAAAATAAATTTAAAATTTTAAATTAGTGAATATAGAATCCTTTACTGAAACTTTTTTTTAAAACTCGCTATATCCCACTCAGCAGCATAGTTAAAATTAAATATACATGGCATTAATGGTTTTGAGATCCTCCAAATAGAAATGCTATTAGAACACCTAACGTAGTGTCCATAAATATTTATAGTGGCAATAACAAAAGATATGAATTCCTGAAGAATTTCAATTATAAAAACTACTACATTGGAAGAATACTTAAACAAATTAACACCCGAATTAACATGAGGTTCCTCCTATCTCATAATAATCTCACAATGAATATATTTAAGAAATGACGCTAAACACAATTTAAATTAGAGTCACAGTTACTAAATCTTCACACATTCGACAAATATAACTTAATCATTTAAACACTTCTTCATTCTTGAACCAAAGCGACAGGATTGAAAAAGCAGGGATGTTACTGTTAGAGAATAAGGAAGGGGGTCAGTTTGAGATATAAATTATATCTGATTTCATCAATAGTGAAATTTAGATGAAAGGCCGTATGAGGTATGCAAGACAGAAAAATTTAAGATAAATAATTAATAAAATTACGAACACTAAAGGGGGCACGTGCCCCCGGTGCCCCCTCCGGATCCGCCTATGCCTTCAGATCTGTTTATTCACAAGGCTTCTTGTGCTCATTTAGTTTTACGCCATTTCGTCCCTCTGGCATTACAGAGACTGAGACCAGCGTATTGGCGTGAAGTTAGCCTTACCAGCCCGACTGTAAATGCCTCTTGAGTCGTGTATTCACGGCCATTTTTAGTTATACTTGAGGAAATAAAAGACAGACGCCAACGAGGTCGCGAAAGTGGATTGAGACCACTGTACGTATAGATGTTATGACCCGACTCATGGTCAAGTGGTCCTACTGATACCCTCAATAAACCATCGTCTCTCCCTAGGATCATTTATATAACCGTGAGAGTGTTTCGCAGGAATTCATTGCGTGTTTTTTTTTTTTTTCGCACACTGACTATGCAGAGTTGGCGTGTCTATATAACCTAGATACATTTATAGATATCCTCTCTTGAATGAATGACTCACTCGCAATATTTCCACTACGTAAGTCGAAAAAGGTGGCACGCTCAACAGATAGCAGTCACACTAAATGGAGTCGATAAATTTATGACCGCAATTAAAGTTATAAGCGAGACCGTGTTAACAACTCAGGCATGACAGGCAGTAACACTGCATACACTTCTATACAGGCGAGAACTCCATCATTCGAGTTACGCCAGGTAAATCATACACATCTCTTATTCATCATCAACTTTTATATAGATACAACTTATAGTTGATCATGTCTAAAAAGATACGTGAACACTAATGATGATTCATATAGCCGTGGCGTTATGTAATTATCTATGTATACAATATACATATATGTGGATCAGGAACCAATGGCCCGTGCATCTCGGAAAGTAAATCTGGTCGGATGAGACAGAATTATTAGCTATGGAATTAAGTGGATGAAATTTCACTTTGGATAAGAAATGAAACTAACCACAATGTGTGTTTTACCTATAGAGGCATGGATGAATCGATGGCCAGCAGACAACGCGCCAATTTGGAACGACATAGACCTGTACTGATAGAAAACACAGACTTCAGTGTCGTGTTCTGGGCTCATCTGCGTCGACGTAATATTGTGACGGCCCTCCATGAAGAAATAAAGGTAAACATATGCTTGGAGTTCCTCCGTGGTCATTTGACATAGCATATCCATGAAATGCCGTAACATTAAGTGACTACCATAGAACTAAATAGGTCTATGGTAGTGTTGAGCCTCCACCAATAAATTCCCTTTTCAAGTGGTCTGTCCCTAAGTTTCAAAAACATGTGGTTACAATATACACGTTTTATACAGAGTTTGATTTAACAGAATTATAGAGCCCAAATTTCCAAAAAGTATATACACCATACGGGTGCCCCCCCCCCCCCCCCATACCCTGAATCTCCCCCTCTGACTCTTCGCTATATAAATCCTACCACTCTGATATCCCTACATCTTCCATTTAATTGCTTCCGCCAAGAGGGTAGGAGTTAATTTCCGATCGCATGAGTGTGTTCGTGTGTATTTTTGGTGTTTGTTCACAACATAACTCACGCAAGCACGAACGGAATCCCATGACGTTTTCAGGGCACCTCAGGAATGGGTCATTGTAGAATCGCATTGTAGAATCAAATTCACCAATTTGCAGTCACATATGCAAGATTTAACTCAGGGATTTTGGCCGAAATAGTGAATGCAAACCTTTGTTGGAGAACATATGCATCAATGAATCTTGGAATATGGGCCAATAAATGAATGAAAAAACGGGTTGCTCCATTCAGGAGGCAGAGGCCTTCATTCCTGAGTATGCATAGTTCCAGTTTTACTATTCAACTGACCCACGGACAGCATATATTTGATAGTTCCGATGAAAAAGAACTTCCAGTCACACTTTTTGGTGGCATATGAACCATGCTCCACGGTACCACAAGAAAGTATGACAGATGAAGAGGAGTTGAAATGTAAATGGAAGGTTAAACGATAAAGAGAAATATATAACCCAAACATTTTATACCATAATGCAATCATTCAAGTATGCTGAAAAAGACCAACCCCACTGGCATTTTAGTTTTTTGTATTTTTATTGTATTTTTATATTTTATGACTGTTGCATAACCCCCCCCCCCCGAACATCCAGGTTAAGTGGGATTTTTAGAAGGGCTTGGTATCGCCTACAATTTTTGTGTATCTTTATATTCAATATGTGGTAGAGTAGGGTATTGCGATTAACAGGAAATAAGATTATTTTCTAGTGAATATATATAAACGACATTATATATGCAATTAATTCATGATCATGTTCATTTTAATGATACAATGAAAGTAAATGCAGGCCAAACTACTTCACACAGGAACTATGACAAAAGTAATCAGTAAAGTGCTTACGTATTATTGACAGAACTCGAAGGACTATTTTTAAATAAATTTTATTATGGTTCCTTAAGCCTAATTACAAGTAACTGGGCAATAACAGCATTCAGGACTGTGTTTGTGCACGGAGATAGATGATGTGCAGAATCACAGTTGTGTATCATATCACGAGCAAGTTGCATGTTCTTGATCAATAGTACTCTTCACTTGCTGTTCCTGCATTTACACAAGATGTAAAGAAGGAATATTAATGAATAAATAAATAATACATGCATGTAATCAATTTGATTTTGTTTGGCACTTCATTCTTTTTTTTTATACTTCTTTCTTTTTTTTGTGTTAATAAGTCATCGAGCAGAAATTCAAATCCCTTAGGAGTCTGACGCCTGCTAAACAAAAAATATATTTCATTATAGTTGCACAGTTCACTTTATGCATATATATAGTAGTTATATGTCGGCATGTGTATTTGTATATTTTTACCTTTATAAGTATAAACATATATACATACGGTGTTATATATCCTGTTTCTTGAATATTGATAACAAAGCATACATGATTATTTTATGAATTCTTCGCTGAACTAAGGTGTATTTTTACGAAACGTATATATATATAACTTCAAAACATTTTAAATTATGTAGTCGACAGCGGTTTAACATTAGTCGCCGCATACGGCATGCGCCAGTGTTCTGAAATTGCCAAGTGGCCACTTAACCCCTGCTTCATACCCATTTGCTCCCGCAAAAAAAAAAAAAAAAAAACAGTATTTGAGGGTTAACCAGTTAAGATCAGCAGATGTTTAATTTAAGATGTTTGCCTGGGCAAATGATTGATTAAACGGATTAAGCATGACCAGCCATAAGAAAAAAAAGTGCAAATATTGACCTAACCATGAACTCTATGTAACCTTAATGATTAATCGCATATTCATTAGATGAAAAATCATGAACATAGCAGTTGCGAGCAACCAATAAAGTTACCATTAGTAAAGTAACAGTCAATCATATGACAAGCGCAAAATTTGCATAATATGGGCGACTCCCTCAAACAGAACACGTGCAGTCTTTTCCAGTACTCAAGTCCGCATGTTTTTCCGGAATATTTCTGATACAGTAGGAAACATAAACAGTAATAGGGCCAATGGTTGCAGGAGCTTTTTCGCCGATTGCCGAGTGAATATAAATTTCTTACCTTGTACTGAAATCGTATGAGATCAAAATATGGGAAACGCTGCACAATAACTACGATATATTCATCACTGGATAATAGAGATATAGCAATTCCAGTCAGTCAATGCGATTCATGCGCGTCCGACCTTTGTGACATTTTCTGTGACGTAACGATTTTCTTATAAACTGCTCTCGCAACCATACTACTGGTCATAGGCCTGGAAAGGGGGATCATAAGCTTAATTAGATAAAAGGGGCAGAGCAAAAGGGATGTAGTGGTTACGTCAATTGTTACAATATGAAATACTGTTATTTCATTATCCTGAAATCAAAATGAAAAACATGGTTCACACTTTTCAAACTTCACAGTGTTACATATCCATGCATTTCCTTTTCAAATATAAACATTATTACACGATTTAACCTGTACTCTTTCTTCATTTAAACTCAGATCACAGGCGCTTGAATCCCTATTTATTATTAAGTCTTCATATATCCATTGTTTTAGAGATACTACGCCGAAATCAGGTCAAACGAACCAATAATAAAAAGGTAAAACCGTGTTATCACTTGTAATGACAAGGTAGGCAACTCGGCCAAAACCTTTCGTGCGATAATGAGGGAAGTTACGTTCTCGATCCGCTTAAACTCACTTTATCTTCCTTTTAAGCATAATCCATATGATCGTTCAATACTACGGGCCCAACAGAATCAAATCCATCCGATATTCATTGTTTTCAACCATCAATACAGGCTAGCTAGGATAAACTTTTGTGGTGAAGTCTGAATTTCGACGTCGTCCATACCAAACAGTGGAGAAGCGGCCTTCGTTGACAGTTAGGTGATGTGTAGTGGCATGACCTTACGTGAACTATCTGGAATGTGCGCCGTCAAAAGGTTTTGGCCGTTTTATTATTGGGTCGTTTGACCTGATTTCGTCGGAGTATCTCTAAAAACATTGGAGATATGAAGACTTTATTATAAATTGGGATTCAAGCGCCTGTGCATAGATGTATTTCTCATGATTACAGCATACATTGCCAAACTCTGAACAGGCAGCATGGTTTTATGATTATCTCCAAAAACGTCCCGATCTTGACCTTCACCTTGTGTGCCAGGCTTTGGTAGAAACACATCAACAGCACGTGGCCTGTCTGTTCTGGGATGATGGTCTGTTATTTCATACTTCTTGTCATATTTTGAATTCTATGTACATTATTTAACACCTTTGTTAGAGATAAATTGTCATCGGTAGTTTCATTTACCCTGAGCAGCTAGATGCTGAATGATAGTGTAAACGTCGCTTCCCCATACATAGAGATAAGTGGCGTTTGAACACGATACGATCATATTTTCCGGAAAAGGCCGCTTAATTATCAGTCTCACGGCTGGGTAGTCAATAAAACTTCTTCACCATGGCAAAATTATCGTATTTCAATACAACTGCGACATATTGGCAACTGTAAGTGCATTTAACTTTAGTTTTTGTGTATTTTGGTCTAAGAAGACGAGTTGCACTGCTTGACCCGCCATGACAGAAGTAGTAAGAATGTATACGTAGCGGCGACAATGCTTTGTGTATTGGTCCCGGTTTTTAAGGGTGATTGACATATTTAAACTGGGAATTTATACAATTAGCTCATCATTCATCAGAATTTCGTTTTAAATAAATGAGATGCCGAAGATACTGATGGTGTTTCTCCCATTAATAGACACAGATCATACAGAGCTTAGAATCCCACCCAAGTGCATACTTTGGGTGATGAATAAATTGTACTTTCAGATATATTTAACAATTTAGTCACCTTTGGTCGATATGATTCCTGACAAGATATTGATATGAGTAATGACACGTTATGCGCATAGTCAATCTGACATGAGGTTTTTTTTTTTTACAGAAAACAACACCTGTTCGTAATATTGATATAATTACTACAGACCATGCACATTTTTGTGTTTTATAGATATATCTGGATCTGGATAAATCATGAAACAGTGCAATATGCGGGGGAGAACAAACGATTCAAGGTCTGTAAATACTGCATTATAATTATACACTTTATATACTGTGTTGTAGGGAACACTGCACCCGATGAAATTCCCCTGCACGTTATAGTGCTGCATCTTATGAGACCAGACATCATAAACACTGTGCGTGTAGATGGACGATTCTGGAACAGATTGAGTGAGATGGACGTACTCAAAGAAGGAGAGATAGACATATTGAAGGTAAGATTAAATAACGAAGTCACGCTTACCACAGACTGTAAACATACTACTTCAACGCACATTGATCAGTGCATTGGTTCTGCGGCAAAAGAAAATAACTTAAGTCATATTCGGGGCTTATATCAAGAGGCATACTGCGAGTCACCATGGTGACTTTAATCAGAATGAGACTTTTATATAAAGATATTTGCAGTTATTAAATTTATCAGTTAGTATAAAATATATTAGTACATAAAGTGTGAATACCTTTCCTTTCACAGATGGCAAACTCAACAGCTCTTGAAACATTAGATCAATTTGTTAATCACCTGCTGGTGAAATCGTCTGACATTTTTGATCGATTTATCGCTTCCCAAGAAGACCAAACACGTGAAATGCTTCAGAAAATGAAAACTTACTGGGTAAGAACATGTTACATTACTGTAAAATGATGCATTTCCTATGATTTTTCCCAAGGCGGATATATGTGTGTGTGTGTGTGTGTGTAGTTTTTTGACAAACCTCTACTCTGCAGTGAAGTGATACGAATGATTAATGGTGTTTCATTTCAGGAGAATAAACTTAATTACAAGGCAACGTGCACCGTTGTCCAGCAGCCGGTATCTTATGGTAAGTTGGTGATTATTTTATGTATGGAATTTGAAGGTGTGGGTATCTACTGTAGGAAAATATACTTTAAATTGTTGTTTAACTAATCTAAATTCGGCAAATCATATCTTTTTTAACATATTTTTCCTAAAGATATGGAATACTTTGAAGAGAGTCCCTTCAAGAGAATGAAGTTGAAGATTGCAAACCACTACAAATCACACAGAGGCAAGATCTTTGTATGGCCGTACGGTCCGAGACTAAAGTGGGAAAATGTGCACTGTCTGTTCACCGAAACCACGTGTTCTAGAAAGACAGACATTCATAGCGAGACATGCGGTTCTATTTCCACATTAGCTTCCATATTTAAAAAGGTGAGTGTTAATCTTCATTATAGACACTGAACACCTCGGGGTAAAAAAAAAATTCAGATAAGAGGACAATGGAATCAATTAGATAACTAAGTTTTTGAGATCAGATTTAAAACACTTGATTGAACACGCAGTTTCATTCTTCTTACTCTATTCAATTTGATTGTCATGACATGAAGAATTTAAAGAAAAAACAAGCAAGAAGAAAGTGTACATGAACTTCATTTTATATCCTTTGTAGGTTATTACGCGAAAGCAGATTTTACTTCAGGGTCAACCTGGAATGGGAAAAACTACACTGGTAAACTGGGCCCTGACTTGCTGGGCTGATTCTGCCCTGTCAAGATGTGGAGAAGAAACGAACACCTCCCACACAGCTTATCCACGGTCCAATAACTTTGATTATGATCTGATGATTGCGCTGTCCCTCGGTCAGGTTGAATCAGGGTCCACACTGGACGACACAATAACAAAACAAGTTGGTCTGAAAATCAACAGTGATGAAGCGAAAGTACTGAAGCAATTTATCTCAAACTATCCAGAGAGAGTTATATTTGTCCTTGATGCATTAGATGAATTAGACCTCGGAGCTTCAACTGGCGTAATAAATTTGATCGCAGGGAGTGTATATGAACATGCTTCACGGGTTGTAACTTCAAGACACACAGCCGCTGGTAGTCAGACTGAAGCCCTTGTCGAGGGATACGACACCATTCTGGAATTGGAAGGGTTTGAAGACTTCTGTCACGTAGAAGGATACATTGAAAAGTATTTCCATAATCCAGAGAAAGCTGAACAAGCCCTGTCACTTATAACAGAGATCAAAGCAAATGTGAACTTACGCAGCTTATGCCGGGTACCTTTGCACTTGCATTTGATGTGTCTCCTTTGGGAAGCCGGAGAGGAACTTGGAAAGAGAAAAACGGATTTATATATCCGAATTCTAAGGTACACTCTGGATATATATACGGCAAAGAAAACACGAAAGAAAAAAGTAAACTTGGATGACCTGAGTGAACATCACGATGATCTTCTACAATATGGAGATTTAGCCTTGAAAGGACTTATGAGAAAGCAGAAACGCTTCTTCTTCAGCGGTGAATGTGAGCTAAATGTTAAGGAAACCCTGAACAAAGGTTGCAAGGCAGGAATAATGTTGCACATGGAACCAGACTTTTTTGGCGATTGCAAGGAAAGGGTGAAATTTCAGCACTTGTCGCTTCAAGAACTGGTGGCTGCCTATTTCCTCTGGAAATCTGAGAAAGCTTTCAAGTGTTTTTTAAAACACGTTTACACCGTTGTGCGCCTGCACAACTTCCGGAATACCATAATATTCCTTTGTGGCTTCAGTGAAGAAAGGGGAAATCAGATTCTAAAACATGCAAATGAGGTTGTTAAGCAGTGTAAGGAAGAGCCCCCTGCTACTCAGTGTCCTTATTTCAATCCTCTGGCATGGGCATCAGGGAAAGTCAATTGGCAGGCGCCGGTTTATCCATCTACAAACTTAAGTTGCTTCTTTGCGCAGTGTCTGCAGGAATATAAGGATAAAAGTCTGTGTGACGTTTCACTGCCAGAAGAACTTATAATTGAATTGCCAATGGTAACTGAATGTAAAGCTCTTCTAGAAACTTGCAGATACAACAATTCACGCACAGCGCTGAAGATTTTAGTGATCAACAACGGGTCTCTCGGAAGGGAAGACCTGAAGTTACTGTTCGCAAACAAACGGATGGAGTTACGTGAGATGAACGGCCTGTATCTCAGAAACCTAGAACGGGTCGATGACATCGCACTCATTGGTAAAATTTTGACCACGGTTTACCATCTTCTGTATTTGCGAGTCGACATAAAACAAAATACAGTGAAGGACGCGCGATGTGTATTGAACGGTATCCGTTATCCAGCTTTTCTCATTAGAATGAACATTGTACATCTAAATATAAAAAATGACAGAGAACTTTTTATCAAACGCATGTCAGGAACGTCATTCCTCGTCAAACTTTATCTGGGCAGCATGGATCTATCTATTCTCGGCGAGCAGGTGGCTAGCCTCTTCACATCCAAATTTTTAGTACTGATCGTTTTGGAGTATACTAAATTAACCCATGACCAGCTGACACTCATATTTGATGCGCTGCCTAGAAGATGTCCAGACTTGCTCGAACTTAGTTTATCTGGCAATGACATGAGCCAGTCTTTGAAAAGCTTGAGCAGGTGTCTGATTCGGTTACATCACCTGGAACGTCTCCTGTTGCGGCGATGCAGCTTGTCACCTTCGGACCTCAACCTACTTTTGCAATGTGAATCAAGATCTCTATGGTGTCTTGATATCACAGACAATCTCATGAAATTGGATCCAGATTGCTTTCACTTACCCCAGCCAAAGCTAGGTGAAACCTGCGTATCCTGTAAGGGCATTTGGAAGCAGGACACGGGAGTGAACGTTCCCGATTTGATTGTATTATCATCCTCAACTACAAAGATAGGATCGAAGCAAAAATATGATGAAAAGCTAACAAACCTTCAGAGAAGAATTGCCGAATGTGGCATCCGAATGAGCGTAGGGTGGAATGTAGTGATATTCACTCTTCGGTTTTTTATCCACTGTTTAATAGATTATTTTGTACCACTTGATTAGAGGCAAAGTGCTAGAACCGCCCATACAAGGCTGTCAGGTTCCAACAGTTTTCTTAATATTTCTTTCCTTTATATTCACAGGAAGATGCTAACTTTTATTTACACAAATTTTGTATAGAGAGTACATTATTTGCAGATGGAACCATTTGACGGTAGCCAATAAAAAGAGATTAGCCAGAAAAGTGCAGAACGCATTATTGGCATATATCTCGAAAGTGTGTATAGAAAAAGGTGCTGAAGATCGACATCCCTTGTGTGGAGTAATTAGATCCATGAAATGTGAAATGTGAACTACACTCAGTTACTGTACGTGTAAAACTGATCGCTTCGGAGTCTCGTTCATTCTCTGGTCATTTCGTTTATTCAACAAGCATTTGTAATCTATTTTACGCTATTTATTTTCTAGATGTTAATTATGCGCTTCTCTTCACAGCATGAATTTCCTCAGTTGTGCAACGTATTCCTCATTGGCAATAAATGGCAACTTACCTCAGAATTAGAATATATCGGAAAGCTTATTAAGAGGTTAATATTGTGTATGTTAACTTGCTAATCAGTGAAAAATCTTCGTACAAAGCCAGCAATTGTAAGAAGAGCGTAAAATACACAAATTTAAACTTTATGCTAAGTTTTTGAACAAAAATGCACGGGAAGCAAACACGTATTCATTACCCTTGGTGGCTGGCAAATGGAAACAACTAAAATATTCACATACTGGTGCTGTAATTGCTATTTCAGGAGGAACCATGGTTCTAGATAGAATTATGTGGGTTCTTAAAAGATTTTCAACTAAATATGACAAATACTAAAATGTTACCACTATGGGTGCCGACAATAGATCACGTATAATTCATCTGAGTTGTCTCCAAAATCTTTATAATAAAGGGAAATGGATGGAGGACTGGGTATCCCTATGATTATATATGTGTATGTGCAGCCTGTATCCCTTTTAGAGAAACAATAAAGTACTTTAGCCGGGAGCTGGGTCTCTTGAATCACTTGACCTGACGTTCTCTGAAGTTTATTCCATTCCATATGTCAAGATGGTATAAGTGTTTCAGATGAATCAAGTGCATTGGTCGTTATCAGACATTCTGAAGCAATAGCTAAGAGATGCTTACTGTTAACATAAAATGGCATATGGTTGATGTTAGAGCCCGGAGCTACCATGGCTCGTATAGGACACACACAAAATTATTTATATCTCTTTCCCACGCGAAAGTATCGCGTTGCCACGCGATAATTATCTTGTTCCAACGCTGAGACCTCTTACGACACTCATGGGCCATGTTTGTTCAGATAATAATGTGTGAGCGGGGGGGGGGGGGGGAGCGGAGTTCCGATAACACTTGTGCCATACTAAATTTTCATAAAATAAATAATTGAAATATTATTGTGGAAAGATCTGACGGGGAGATCGAGCAATTTTATTCCCCGAAAGAGGGGAAAAACGGTTGCCCACTACCTCTCTTTAAAAAGTGATGGGGTCATGCCCCCCCCCCCCCCCCGATACAGATTGGAAGACATATAGCTAGACCATATCATAACGAAGACTACGAAGAAGAAAATAAATGAATAAATAAATAAATAAAAGTTTGTAAAGATTAGACCAATATTGACAAAGTTACGATGGAAATAATAATTTGACGTGTTTTCACGACCCCAACCTTGAACTTTGACCTATTTAAAAATACACATACAGCTTCAAGAAATCGTTCCGATATACGATAGGTGAAAGTTACAAAGTGATTCCTGGTAAACTGTGGCCTGTAGAATAACAGAGGCAAGAACCAGCGAGAAGGCAAAATTTAGGACAACTGACAAACAGACAAGCATATTGACAAACTTCCACAAAATTGAGACCAGTTGACTAGATTAGGCTATGCAGAAGATGAAAGTAAAAAAAAAAGGAAGCCAAAGTTTGTAAAGGTATGACTAGAATAGACAAAGTAAAGAGGAAAATAACATTGTTTTGAAGTGACATACATACTAACAAAGGGACACAAAGCTGAGACCAGATGACTTGACTCAGTTATGAAGAAGACCCAGATGAAGAAAATAAACTATTTTTATATAAGGTTAAGGTTAATAGCTTCGGAGATATGACCGGCCAAAAAATGATAATGATATGTTGTATTGTTTCGAGTGCAGCCCCCCCCCCCCCCCCCCCTGAGCGGCCATATTCCGAACATGAAAAATCACCTTCGACATATTAGTGTATGACATAAGATGTACCAGTTTCAAAAGGATTCCTGCAAAACTGTTGCCTGTAGAATGCTATATGTATGACACAAGAACCAGCAAGTAGGCGAAATTGAGGACAACTGACAAACAAACAGACATACTGACAAAGTGATACAAGGTTGAGACCAGATTACTTGATTCAGTTATGAAAAAGACTCAGAGGAAGAATATAAGCCATAATTTATGTAATTCCTGTTTATAGTTTCGGAGATGTTGGCAAAAATGATATTTTGTAGTGTTTCGAATGCAGCGCCCCCTAGCGACTATTTACCGAAAATGAAAAATTACTTTCGAGATGTTAGTGGAAGACATAAGAAGTATCCGTTTCAAGAGGATTCCTGCAAAATTGTGGCCTGTAGAATTCAATATGTAAGACGCAAGAACCAGCAAGCAGTAAAAATGGAGAACAACTGACAAACCGACAGACATACTGACAAAATTTAGGGCTGGGTATCAGTCAGCCTATTTTCAGGTACAATACGTACTGTGATACACTTAAAGCGTTATCCGATACGTATTGACGATAAGCTTCATTTTCCTTTGTGTATTATTTTCTGATTATCAGCTGTGTGAATATAAGTGCTTAAACACACACACACACATATATATATATATATAGCTTCGTGATGACAATTCCTTATTTTCTGCCCCCTTGCTGGACGTGTTACATGTAGGTGGCGCCATGAAAGTGGCGCCATAACCTCCGAGCTCAGTGTTGGCTGCATTGTTCGCTTTGGGGTTAGTATGCACTTATTTTGAAATGAATTTCCAAATCATTCGTTTCATAAATGGTTCCTTTTCGCTTAACCTCCTATACTGAGTAGCCTGTTGGGTATTAAGATCTCGATCTTGTTTACAGTTTTGCCCTCCCGCCCGGCACAGCGGTCCCTTCATTCTTATGTTAGCAATTTATGTAAGATAAACGGGTTAAATTTTATGCCATATAAACATACCTTTGTTGGTGCACATCTTGGAATGTGAGTACTCTAAAATACCTTCCCCATGTAATATAGTATTTGATTTTATGCACCTTGAGAAATTTGTGCACTACTTAGAGGTAACATAATGCATTATAAAGTGTAGGGCATGTCCTACTGGGATCACAGATTGATTGATAAAACACGCTATGCATATTTGAATGGTAACTGTATGTAAATTGAACATAACTTTTAACAGTAACGAGTACCGATGGTAATAAATTCCTAAATCGTCGCTCACACGAGTCATCGAGTCTTGGAAACGCCGACATACATTCCTCGCCCAGTTGGTTCCACGACAAAACATCAAAATCGTGAGGTGATATGATTCACACCTCAAAGGTGAACATAGGAACGATAAAATAAATGTAGCATTTATAATAGTTTACATTACCGTTCAAGTCAGGGTTGTATCTATATTTATTAACAGTCGTTGTGTTTCTCGATATGACGACACAACATGCATTGCATAAAGGTAACCGTATCGACGTAGTGTATCGATATGTATCAGCCCTAACAAAGTGACACAAGGTTGAGACCAGATGGCTTGACCAAGTTATGCAGGAGACTCAGAGGAAGAAAATAAACTATAGTTTATGTAATTCAGGTTTACAGTTTCGGAGATACGGCAAAAAAATATACTGTGGATGTGGTTAATTTGGCGCGTTTGAATTTTCGCGCTTTTTCCATTTTCAGCATTAGCGCAGTTCGAGTTTTCGCGCAAATCAGCATGTATGGGGATTTCAATTTGTATCAAATTATGAAAATATTTATATGATTACATAAAAGATAGGTTTTTGACGCTATCTACCTTCCACCTAACAAGCTTCGGGTGACTGCGTATATGCTACGGGCTAGCGAGTACGGTGATTGCATGGGGTAAACATTACGTAATTACCGGGACTAATTACGTTTGATGATACTATGGTACTGCACCCAGACACGCTGTTTGACATATGAGTAAATTGTAGTATTGCTCGACACCAGCAACTTTAATTACTAACTAGAAGCAGCCTGCTATATGTGACCAACAGAGCTGACCACAACAGCGGCTTGCTCTCAGTCGTACTTCAAAGACATTTGGAGGGCGCGGTTGTAAATGTCTTCAAAGTTTATTTGTTTCGCAGTTGTTTCAACAAATCACTATTAACTGGGATGGCTATCAGCTGAGATATCACTTGCTATGAAATCTTATTACAAGCAACATGACTACTCTGACATCCTGGTTGAAGAAGCCTCAACTCGAGCGACCTCGCAAGGAGGAGTTACCAGACTCACGTGACTGTGTGTCAGGCGAGAATTTTTCAGTCTTCCAAGTGGCGAACGATCGCATCGATCAGCTAGTAACATCACAACTTACCTGCCAAGCGTCGCCGGCGTAAATACCAAAATTTCAATGAAAATACTAGACTTTAGGACATATAAAATAAATTTTGTATATAAAAACAGTGTTTGTTGTTCAATTTCTCAGTGCCCCATCAAACATTAACGATCTATATGATACAGCATCATCTATTCAATTCGCCATTACGCTTTACTTGTATCTAACAATAGTGTCGGCACCCGACGGTAAAAAGTAAACTACACGGATATGTGTGGGGTGTTCGAAAAAACGCGTGTTCTTAGTTTAGCCCAAATCACGATCCCGCGAAAAGCCCGAAAATAAAAATTCCCGCTTACAAAACCACTTCCACAGTATGTTGTTGAGGTTTGAGTGCAGTGCCCCCTAGCGGCCATATCCCGAAAATGAAAAATCACTTTTGAGATATTAGTGTAAGACATAAGATGTACAAGTTTTAAAAAGATTCCTGCAAAACGGTGGCCTGCAGAATGCTTTATGTAATACACAAGAACCATCAAGTAGGCGAAATTGAGGACAACCGACAAACAAACAGATATGCTGACAAAGTGACACAAGTTTGAGACCAGACGACTTCACAAAGTTATGAAGAAGACTCAGAGGAAGAAAATAAGCTATAATTTATGGAATTCAGGTAAATAGTTTCGGAGATATTGTCAAAACTGATATGCTGATGAAGTTCGGGTGCAGCGCCCCCTAGCGGCCATATCCCGAAAATGAAAAAAAAAATACTTTTGATATATTAGTGTGTAAGATATAAGATGAACCAGTTTCAAAAGGATTCCTGCAAAACTGTGGCCTGTAGAATGCTACATGTAAGAAACAAAAACCAGCAAGAAGGCGGAATCGAGGACAACTGACCTACAGACATAAAGACTGACAAAGTGACACAAAGTTAAGATCACTCGCCAATATGATGACCATAAGACAAATTAAGATGAATAGACCATCTGATGCAGAAGAAGCATAGGAAGAAAATGAGCCTTAGTTTGTAAAGATATATAGGCCTTATATTGACAAAGTTATGATGAAAATAAAATTTCGACGTCTTTCGATGACCTTGACCTTTGACCTATGTTGACCAAAAACAATAGGCTTTCATGACTTTTGACAAAGTTAGGATGAAAATTAAATTTCGACGTTTTTCTATGATCTTGACTTGACCTTTGACCTATGTTGACAAAAAACAATAGGCTTTCAGGGCCTTTGACATCCAATCAACCCTGTAATTTCCGATTAATAGCTGCTAATTTTGGCCAGGAGAGTACTGCCAAACACACAAACAGACTTCCTGTGTCAGGCGTCACCATGTGTTATAATGCCGAAAACTTCAAGTTTGTCATTCGGCATCACAATTAACAAAACTAACTTTTTATATTTGTCTGTATTTACATGTTTCGGGCACTTTAACTGTAAAAGATCTTTTTGTATCCTATTTTCTTAAGCCTGAGCTGCAAAATAAAATTGGCTCCTTTCAGTTTAATGAACTATTTGCGGCGCCTCTAAGTACAACCTGTACCTGAGCCAGCACAGTGCAATGGTATTTGATGTCTTAATGATACACAAGAAATATGTTGTCCAAACGTTTTGAACCAGTTCTTTTCAACCTTCCGTGTGGTAGACTCTCACAGTACTTGGTTGTATATACCGCATGTTGAGACAGACAAGCGGTAATGGTTGTACCTGCGGCGCCTCATGGTAAACTCGGCTCGGCTTGATCTTAATTCGGTTATAGTTGTGGCTTCACCTCCCGTTCTGTGACCGCCCTCCACTCTAAAGACTCCCGGCCTAAGCCTCGACCCAGGAGTGAATGGGTCCTGGTCATGGGTGGCAGGCAAATGTAGAAAGAACTTTCTAGCGCTTGTTGAGGTTGAACAATAGACTATGTTGGAAGATGCTGAACTCTCAAGTAAAGTCATACAGCAGACGACGGTGTTAAAATGAGCGCATCGTCAAAAATTGTAATTTACTTGGGGGGGGGGGGGGGTTACAAAACTCTAATTTATATCAGTGGTTGATTGCACATATCTAGATCTTATATCGTGATGCCATGATAATTGTACATTCTGGTTCCAGAAAATATATTCATGAGTGTTGTGTATTTTGTTTTTAATTATTGATTTATAGTCCGTTTCATCCCCTCATGTCCATCTGTTTTTTGCTATGAAAATTTTTATTATTTACATTTCAAGGGAAACAATTAAAGTGTAGAGCAGAGGATTAAAGAACCGAATTTTCAACAAGGTAACTAAATACCTAACTGACGCCTTATTTGAGAAACAGAATTTTCTTAAAATATGAGAAATCAGTCTACATTTTACAACATATCAGACCCATTTATGGCGGTCAAGGTCACTGGTCACATGCAAAAACAACCTCAACTGAAAGCTGCTGATTGGATGATCTCATGTAAACACTCTAACAAATATAACCAGCTAAAACAAAGATGGCTGCTTATGGAGGGACACATAATATCTGCCAGATCATGATAAAGAGACTAAAATGTTGTGAAACATAAACGGGGGATTTACAGTAAAATTCTTAATTGCCATATTAGGTTGTCACTTCCATATACTGTTTTCTTGGAAATTATTGAAAAATATAAACTTATAAGCAAATCATCTACAAAAAACAGGTGGACAGTAGGTGGTGAAATGGACTATAATATCAGTTAATATTACGCATATGTGTTCCAGGGAGTTTTTTATCCATGTATGTTTATACACAAGCCTACCAGCAATGCACAATGTCTTTGATACTACTCCTACTCCTCCTCCTTCTACTACCTCTACTGCTACGTATACTATTACTTCACTACTTCTAACATTAATTATTATAATAACAGTAATTATTTACGATAATGTGGGTTGTCTCTGATTTAAAACATCTTTTAATTGGCCTTTGCTTTAAAGCTTTTCATGTAAAATGGAGCTGGATTAAAATGTGTGTTGACCATATGGCATATATAATCTGAAAGAAAGTGAAAATCTGCTAAGTCAATATATTTGTACTTTTATTCCGGTGTAAACGAAAAGATCAGAAACTTGCGTGTGATGGTAACGGGGTGACATCTGGTGGAGGTTTTGTCCACTACCCGCTTGCCATATCTCTCTCCTTGCACCATGTCAAAAAATGCGGCAGAGGTTGACGTGTTTTGCCAGCTATGACGGGAGAACAGTGTCAACTCCAATCGTCTGCTCCCAGGGAAGCCACGTGATGTCAACATTACGGGTGGCGGTAGCTTCGTCAGAGAGGAGTCGAGGAAGCGAAGACATAAGCGATCAAACAGTTAAGTTAATTACATATACATTTTGACTGGATGACAAATTGGTAAAATATAATACAGTTTTACGTGTATGTATATATTTTAACAAATTTCTGCTTTGATCGCTTTGAGTACCCACTGCAGTAAGGTGAACTGGTTTTGCCATTGGTATTGCCATTGGTAAAGACATATTTTAAGTTATAACTTTGTATAAGTCACACACATTGATTAGACCAAGTTGAGGCCCTGTTAACAAACAGAGCCACAACAGACTCTAACACATTGATGTGAAATCAGTGATGCACAGATGATTCCATAACTGAAATAAAGGTCAACTGGTAGTAGCACTCTTTTGTTGCCTGGTGGACAGCCTTCCATACGATTAACACCAGGCTGGTGAACTGGTGACGGAACTGGCCAGTGATCACACTCCCCATGCAGTCCAGGGCAGGTTTTAGGTGTAGCCTTCTCCCATCCATCCGCTAGATAAATGAAAGCTGGGACCTGTGGCTCTGTGTTTACAACAGTGCCACAACTGGGTCTAGGGCAGGTTTGATGTTACCAGGTTACTTGCAAAATCTGATAAGAAATCTGTGGTGGTGGATACTGGCACCAGCAGCATATTCCACAGGCTGACTACTAAGGGTAGTGTAGAACCACCATACGTTTGTGTCAGAAACTGAACTATATCTGTACCACAAAATGGCAAAACAATCTCTCGTAATTGGTACACATCGACTGACAATATATGCCCATACAAAACTCTCCTATGGAGGCTGCATGTGTTTGGCAATCACATGAACAGCTCATGAATATGGTATGACCCGCAGGGAACCAATAGGAGATGAGGACAAATGACATCACTCATGGACTTGTAACCTGCTCATGAGCATGTCACCAACCGTCATGAAATATAAAGTAAAACTACGATTCCTTTTTAAGTGGTTGCGGCCGTGGTACAGTCGTTGTTGCAGATAGAGTCGAATATATGATATTATGAACTGATTCCTTTCATGCGGTTGTGGTCGCGGTAGTTATTCGACCCGTCATCCGACAAAATTTTTGTCGGATCATGTAGAAACTGATCCGACAAAAATTTTTTAAATGGAAGGGGTCGGACAAAAATCCTGCTGAATTGAACATGTCGCATAGGGTTTCCCCGGGATTATAACTTGTTTATCAGTATATGCCAAGAGGTAAAATGTGGTTCTACCTGAAAACCTCGATTTAAATCATTGTGAATATGGGAAACATTCACTGCATTCACTGGTGATTGGTCTGCCCAATACATGTATCTGTTTTGATTCAAGTGGCTGCCACTTGAACAATGCAGGGATATATATATATATATATTTCTTATCATGGAAAAGCCTGCAATAAATGAACATGAAATGTGAAAATGTACCTTGAAAGCTCTTAAATCTAGGAAGATTATGCAGGACTAGACTGGTACTATGCAAAATTAATGATTGACAAAACCCTTGTAAAGCCATATAAATCATATAAAAACAATTAATGGGCGACACGCTGCAACCTGTTATTATATACTTGTGTGATGGAAAACACTTCTAAAATGCAATTATTTATACTTTATCCCAGATATTGACAGAAATTGACTGCTTCTTATCAGTGAATCCAAGCTTGTTGATGCCGACATGCAAACTCTGACATGAAACGGCGTCATGAACAAGGGTCGAATTCTTGACTATTTTCGCAAATAATGATCTTTTACTGGTCATTTTATGTTAATAACCACTCAGGACCTCATTAAATACAAAAGCTGGATGCGACACATTAATTAAGATAAAAACTCATTCTAACACTGAAGTGATCCTCCCAACATGCACATCGCCTAGTGGTAGAAGTTTGAAACAGCTAATTATGCACGGGCAAATCTGCACAGCATATTTGATTGTGAGTTGCCACCATCAATAATAAGCTCACATCCCTATAATTTTTTACAAAATTTAACTAAGTACCAGTGGTAAATCTTCATTAACACTAGGTGTATAGTTGACATATATTTACTGTTGATGAGCAGTATTAATTAAAAAAATGGACAGGCCCCTTGTTTTCACCAAAGTCGACAATCCTGAGGCCTGTGTTTAAATTAGAGGGCTGTTTCTCATTGTCAGACAAGAGTGCTGCATCCTTCAAACAGCAATCATATCCTAATGACAATGCCTTTAGAAAAAAAATAATTTGATAGAATATTTTCTGATAACTATAATATTGGCAATTGATTATAAACTTAGGAGAAATGTACTTTCACATGCCATCTCATGCAAGGATGTATTTCCATAACCAATCTCTTCTTGGTCAGAAGATGCACACATTATAGCTACAGTATATGAGCATTTGAATACATTGTCACACACTTGAACATGTTTTCTAATTATTGAATGTGCAGCAGATGAACATTCGCATCTGTTTATTCTAATAATTCTTACAATCACACTAGGTATATGAGATCCACAAAGGGTTAACTTCAACAGGTGTAAGCCACATCAAACCCGGCAATTTACCCAGTGAATGATTAGTCAAGATATGAGGGGGAGCCCAGTACAATAACTGCCATGGTCAGGACAATAGTTCAGGGGAAAGTTGGCCACAAGCTTTGATTTAATACTTTTATTTAATATGCCTTTAATTTTGTATAAATTGTTTCAGGTTATCATCAAACAACAACAAGTATACCTACCCAATAGATGTGGTCAGCAGGATGGGAAAGGAATTCATTGTGAGTATTTTATGTTATAATATAGATCTGTAGTAGTTTTCTGTCACAGCTTGTGTGCTGTCAGCAGTATTGAACTAGAAAATGGGTGATCGACAAGGGACTATATGTATCAGCCAAATAACAGAGGCATGGGTAAAGTAAGGCATTGAATGTTCCTGACCAGACAAGACTCCAAATTTCGGGCATAAGAGATGCTAATCAAACTCATCTATATGTGCAGTTGATGAAATTGATTGTAGGTGGCCCAAGCAGTTTTGTATACAAAATAAACCATTCCAAGATATATGGGCATGCAAATGTTCGGGTGATTACAGCAAACCACTCCTGAAATAAATGTCTGAATGTACTAAGAAAAAGTGCATCAATGTATTCTATAAAAGTGGAATGGCAGGTGGTGCCACCTGTCAGGTCCACAACAACCAAAATGAATAAACATGCAAAAGTTTAGTCTTTACATCCATCCACACCTGAGATATGAGCAATTTTTACCCAGAGCAAATGGACAGAAGGACATCAAGCGAAAACAATTGCAGATATTACCACCAGTCTTGAGTATGAGATGGAGGCATCTTCGATCTATGGACATGCTCAATTTAAGGCCAATACAGCAAACCACTCAGACTCCTGAGAAAAGGACATCAAGGTATTCTACAAAAATGGGAAGGAAGGGGGTGCCACCTGTCTGTTATACAAGAAAACTCTACAAGATGGATGGGCATGCCATATTTCAGACCAATACATTGAACCACTCCTGAGATATGACTGCAATTTTCACCCAAGGCAAATTCACCAGTCTTAAGTACATGATGGAGGTATCCAGGATCTTTGGACATGCACAGTTTTGGCCCAATACATTGATTCAACTAGAATATGGGTAGTCAACAAGCGACTATGTGTATCGGCTGAAATCAGAGTGATACGGGTGAAGTGAGGCATGGATTGAGTGGCAAGGGGAAATAGAGTGAGGTGTGTTGCTTATAAGCATGGATGTCTGCAGCCAAAATGTGTATGTAGGTTGCACCACCAACCACAAAATCCAGATAGTTGTCCAAGTTGTATACATATGCAAAATTTTAGGTAGATAAGTCAAACCACTACTTGTATATGAGTGATTTTATCCCACAGCAGACAAACAGAAGGACGCTGTGCAAATTTGGTGGCAGGTGGCGCTACCAATTTTGTGAATGATTAAGAGCTATGTGAGAATTTCGGGGGGATATGTCAAACCAGTCCTGAGATATAAGCCTGAATGACTGCAGTGTAAACATAAATTAAGGTGGCGCCTCCTGCCACAAAATTGAGAAAGCTATTCATAATGTATAAACATGCAAAATTTTAGGCAGATAAGTCAAACCACTACTGAGATATGAGTGATTTTAGCCCACGGCAGACAAACAGACGGACGCTGTGCAAAAATGGTTGCAGATGAAGCCTCCAGTTTTGTGTATGATAAAGAGCACAAAATCCAGAAAGCTATCCAAGAGTTATAAACCTCCAAAATTTTAGGCAGATATGTCAAACCATTGCTGAGACATGAGTGATTTTATGCCACGGCAGACAAACGATAAAGAGCTATGTGAGATCTATACACATGCAAAATTTTGGCCCAATCGGTCAATCTGTTCCCGAGATATGAGCTTGGATGTCTGTAGTGTAAACATGAATGTAGGTGGCGCCACCTGTCATAAAATCAAGAAAGCTGTCCAGGATGTATAAACCTGCAAAATTTCGGGTGGATAAGTCAAACCACTGCCAAGATATGAGTGATTTTATCTCAAAGCAGATGAACAAATGGACACTGCAAAAATGGTTGCAGGTAGCGCCACCAGTTTTACATATGATAAAGGGCTATATGAGATCTATACACATGCAAAAATTTGGCCCAATCGGTTCCTGAAATATGTGGGTTTATGTGTGGAAACAGACGCACAAATGGACGCTGGGCAGAGAGGAAAGGTCAGAGGTCAACCAAAAATGAGGGCGCAGCAGTTCACATGTGACCCTATCATAATTCATAATTAAAAAAAAATTCTGCCCAGTGGTAACGGAGGAGTTCTCCAGAAACCTATGAGGCGGTATCCCACTGAAAACATAGTATCTGCAAAACTCTATTTTAGGGGATACAATCAGTAAGATGAAAAAATGACAAGGGCATGGATGGATGCCATGTGAAAATGATTGTTTTGCCACCACCAGTTTCGAGAACAAGATGGAGAGAACTAAGATCTATGGACATGCACAAGTTTAGCCCAATACATTGAACCACTCCTGAGATCTGGGCTGTTATCAATAAGACACCCAGATTCATACTGCATGAAAATAATTGCAGGTGGGGCCACCAGTCTTTGTTATTCACCAGTTCACTTTGGAGCAAATAAGTATGCTGGGTTTCGGAAAGATTGGTCCAAGGGACTCAGAAGAGTTCTCTGGAAATGAACACAGTGGCGGTTTAACCCACGTGAAAACTTAGTATCCGCAAAACTCTGTTTTGGTGGCTACAATAACCAAGAGTAAATACACTGGAATATCTTGTAATATATACTCAATATGAAAATTAAAGGGGCCTAATTCCCATACCTGACTTTTATTAACTAAGATAATCCCCTGAACCTTTTATAAAAATGGGTCAGAAAAAAACTAATCCCCCCACACACTACGCTCCCAAGGCAGCAGAAATCTTGGGCTTCTAGGAAGCTACTGATTTTCTGCTGCCTGCTTTGACCATTTATGATGCACCTAACAACAGGTGGTGGGCCTGTCTGCTGAAAAAAACTGCTGATGTGACTAGCAGCCAACCAATACCAGTCAACAAACACTTGACAGGCATCAGGCTCTACCCAGAAACCACTTGTGGGGCCATTCTCTCAAAGCCTGTGGCCCTTTTCAAACGGTTGCTTGGGGGATGAGCTGTCACTCAAAACGAAATAAACGACATTAGCTCCATGGTTTGTCTTCCAGCACAGGGTCTCATCTGATTGGACCAAATACAGTGCTCCCCTCTGGTGTAGCAATTCAGGATACGAGGTCAAAACAAACAGCCCTTACGATATAGGTAGTGACCTATAGGTAAAGCGCTGTGTCAAGAGCGTACCCACACACAGTTTGTTTTGTTTATTATATCAGTGCATTTATAATGTATGGGGGGCATGCCTAAATAGCCTAAATACATGAAACAATGACATCTGGTGTCAAGTCAGATGACCCAGAGTTTTGCAAAGGGCATTTTGCCATATTGCAACTAGTGACCTTTCATCTTCTGAACATAGATTACCAATCACCTTAGCTTACATGTTTTTTTTTGTTGGTCAGTAATTGCCCATTTACCATGTTTACTCACAACTTGTTGACCCTTGTGCAAATTGTCCAACGGCAAGTCGACCTTGGACGCCGGTGGATTGATTTTTTCATTATGAATAATGATGTGCATGTCAGATTTTTATTTTTGGTTGTTTTATTTTCAATCATGGATAATTATTTTAAAACCAATTCCTGCCACTAATGAATAGGAATTCTTTAAGGATAAAGAATTAACTTTGTTATATATAGAGTATTCAAGTTATGTATGTGTATTTATAATTATCCTGTCTCATATACTCTCAGGTACTGTATACCAGCCAAAAAACCAAGAAAGCAAAGACCTGGCATGATGGTGTCCTTAAATTGGGTGACACAGGTTCAAAGGTAAATCATTTGCATGTTTAAATATGGTGAAATTTTGTAATATGTTTGAAGTACGCCAGGCACAACATACAGTGGACCATGGTATGTTGCTATAATTCTGCATTTTGAGGCATCAAGGCATCTCAAAGGTCATTTTAAATCATTTTAGGGATCACGCTATTCACCTCAGTTCTGAATATATGGAATTTGTTTGAAAAGTGCAGTAAGAAACTGATGTTGATGATAAAAGAACAGAGATCATTGTATAATCTGCCTCATGTCTAACATGTTCTTCAGACACACATAGCAATAGTTTTTATTTTCATCCAGAATTTTAAAAAAAAATCCTTTTCTTTTAAGGCCACCCTTTATGATGACAAGAAAAGTAGACTGGATGTGGTCCATATCAAACTGGCACAGGTAAGATAGTTCCAGTCTAAGTACAGTTCATTTTTGTAAAAAAAATTTTGCTTTGTTTTCATTTCTCCCTATGAATATTCATTTTTAGTATAATAAAATAACTTGTGAAATTACATTTTTTTAATAACACATTAAAATTTGTAAAGAATTGCATAGAAATCCCAGAGAGAAATGCTTGTATATCTTTCATCAAATATGCTGTTTAAGTTAACAAGTCATGCAAAAAATGTTGTTCCCTTTTATCAAATAGTTTGCTGTTGTGAATATATTAATTATATTAATGTCATACAAGATATCTTGAGTTCTGTTCCAGCCTGTGCACCAATACAGTTTAATTAAATTTAGTAGGAACCTTGAAAATAAAAATCAGAAGGCCAATTTATTGGAATAATGTTAATTTTAATAATCAACCTGGGTTAAGCAATCAATAACTAATACAATAATGGCTGATTGTCAGTAGAAGTTGGAATATTGTTTATGGACAAACAGCTCTCACTTAATAATTTTTTAATGACAAGAGTACCAGTAAGTAAATTTAATAAAATAATGTGCATGGTTGTAAGGTGGCGGCAGTTACTCATAATAGAAGTACCAATGCCTTATCTCGATCAGCCCACAGTGCTTCTTATTTGCCCTGAATCTTCTCGTCAGACTGTTAATATCTTTGTTGCGATGTTTTATATACAGTACAAAAATCGTATCAAAGCATGTTTACAGTAAAAATCGTTGAAGAAGTCGCATCCTTATTACAAGTCACACCCTGACTTTTAGGATGCCTCTGGGGAAAACCCATTCAAGTTTTGTTTCAGGAAAAGTCCATAATATAGGTCACACACAGACTTCAGAGGTGTCCCTATAAACTAGATAAACCATTTAAACATAAAATAAAAAGGACAGCTTTAATATAATGCTTATATTTAAGGAATAATAACAGAATCATTACATATAAAGTCGGGGTTCAATTGTCAGGTAAGATTTGTACAGTGCCAGAGTCAGCTGCGTAGGATAACATTTTGTGCTGTGAAATGATGTCATTATTGCCATTTCTTACAAGGTTAAGCAACATAAGTTTGCAAAAAATAAAGTTAAATGACTGTATTAATGTGATAAAGAGTCTGAAGCAAAATACTATCACAATGGAGGAACTGTTTAAATTCTTAAAGATTGTCAAAAGTAGAGTGGATTCATTAGACTATGATTAGTTGCGCACACGTGATGAGTTCTAATCCGCTGTATTTGGCATATTTTTATCTAACTGAAGACAACTGAAGGATGGAAAGAATAATTTAGTTTGAATTTATTCACCTAATTTCTGAAATGGGCTCTTAAACTGAATTAAGTAACCCTTGATTTAATTTTTACAACTTACCATTAAGGCGCGGCACATGCACAGTATTACTGAAATCACTGAAATATGTCAGTCAACAAGGGGATAATGAACCCTTTATTGGCAGGTCAGTTAAATGTAAAATAAACACCATTGAATTTACTTGTTTTATATTTACTGAGACAATGATTTTATTCAGTGATTATATCTGGAAATTCCAATTTCCATCGTTACAAGTGATTATGTTCAAATGGTTTGGATGTCTGGCAACCTCAGCAGTGTTGAACCAGATCCATCATGACACCAAACTCTGTCGCTTCCCGTGGATTTAGGTACGCATGCGGTAGTTTACTGTTATATTTCTTGGAGATTATAAAAAAATGTACATTGATTCTTATCAATGTTATCAATAATCAGATTGAATGTCGGAGCCACTGAAAATCATTTCAATCCTCGTATGCCAGTTGATATACACATAACTTTAATGAGTGAAGAAAGCCATTTTTTGTGGTTTATCAACAGGTCATTGTTGGTGAACAACTTGAGAGTGATAGGTACTTGTTCACAATAGAGGAAGAGAAATCTCTTGATGGATCACAGACAAATGATCATCCTCCTCCCCCCGTTCCACCATGCCCAGCAGCACGGAAGATCAGTACAGGGCTGGTACACCGTCCAGGAATTGCTTCTCGATCAGGTGCCCCAAGAATGGGGCTTAAAAGAAAAACATCTGTGAGTACTGACTACAAGAAAACAATGTTTTGATTAACTTCAATAGTAGAGAAAAAGGTCCTCTTTTTAATTGTATAACTGTTTAACACACATACACACAGGTTATTAGCTCAGCTGACTATAAGTCATCTGAGCTATAGTCGTGGTCCATTGTCCGTGGTCCGTCCGTCTGTCCGTCCGTCCGTAGATGTGGCACGTTTTGAAACCGTAAGACCTAGGAATCCAAAATTCAGCATAATGATAGATGTCCCCAAGTTCTCCTACCAAGCCGAAAACTGGGTCTTTGCGACTTCGTTCCTTCAAGAAATTAAGGAAAAACCTCAATTTTTAGCTCAGCTGACTATAAGTCATCTGAGCTATAGTCGTGGTCCTTTGTCCGTCGTCCGGCCGGCCGGCCGGCCGGCTGTTAACAGGGCATGTTTTAAAACCGTTGAACCTACGAATCCAAAATTCTGCATACCATTAGATGTCCCCAAAATCTCCTACCATACCGAAAATTGGGTCATTAGAACTTCGTTCCTTCGAGATATTAAGGAAAAACCTCCATTTTCCATATAAAAGCAATTGCTACACTTCAAGTCTGCCTAATATCAAAACCACTGATCTGTTTTTGATCATATTTAGTATTCATATTCTTCCATACATTTTCTGTGCACATACCAAAAATTAAGTCAGTATTGGGTATTATTTTGAAGTTATAGGCCCAAATATAATGCAATTTTTTAAAAATCAGGAAATATATTTGCTCACTTAACATGAGAATTGCTGAAGCTGAAGACTTTTTTTCAGGAATATAACTTTATTTAATCAAGATTCAATTGTTTGCCCAAAATAAGATCTGAATTTTGCAAATTTTTCAAGTTATTAGCATTAATAAAAAATTAAATTTTGTCCAACTTTGGCAGTGGCACGTTTTTTCCCTGTAAGCACTGTTGATTTAATTTTCACAGCATATATACATAAGGATTTAATCTTTTAAAATCTGAAATTTCAAAGAAATTGTTTGAAAAGAGTAGCTTTTATTCAAGTTTTCATACACCATGTCAAGTGTTGTTTATATCTGGCCCACCTAGTAGTACAGCCTTCACTTGCATTATGTAACCCACCCCAGGCAGCTTGCCTTGACCCAGCTTGGCCACTACTAGCAGGCTTCTCCTCTGCCCTGCACTCAACCCCCCCCCCCCCCCCCCCCAGCTGGTGCATAAACTAGATGAATGTTATAATTTTCTGTATTTTATTTTATTCTTGGACATGCTACATTTTAGATTTTGTATTGTACCACCAGGGTTACAATGATTAAAGTGCACATTTAATTGTGTCCACAAAGTGATGTATTGCTATGAAAGTATGGATGTTCATCAGATAAGTAATGCTTTACTTCAGAAGAGTAAAACTTCACCAGGTGTGAAATTGACTATTAATTCCAGTTATTAATTATAGCTGAGATTGTAATTAGCATAATGATATTGTTTGTCCCTCATTCAACCAACAGTGTGTATACTTTATTTGAAAAGATGTTTTTATTTTATCAAATTTACTGAATCTTTTATTTTATTTCGGTGAATAAAATAAAGCTTGTCCTGAAAACTCCAATGTGCAATACTTTTTAATAGGAATTCAAGGAATAATTTTGTAGATGCCATGTTGTGGCATTATTTTCTTTTACATTCAGTTTAAACATTTGATTTAAAAATAATAAAATATATGTGTATGCATAATATGACCCAATGTGAGCTACAATCTGAATATATAATGATTGCAAGTTAGAATTCTAATATTTTTAACTTATATTTTCACTTTTATATTACAAATTTATAACACCTGTAAATAAAAAAAATGAATCAGATAAAAACTATTAATGAAAAAAGTGGATATGCTAAAAAAATAGGCTTATATATAAACTTAAATGCTATATTCCTTTGAAAGTGAAATGAAGGTATTAGTCCATTCTGTCCACTTGCCTGTCCATCTGTAAATTTTTCATATGCATCACAGTATCTCAAAACTTTTACTGTTTTTCTTCATGACAGTCTTGTCAGAGTATTAGTTTGCAATCATATATTGAGAACTATACTATAACCAAGTAGGAGGGCCCTTTCCTCTTAGCTTCTCATATGCTTATATAAATATAAAACATTACAATAGAATATTTTTCATATTTTGCATTTGCAAAAATTTCAAACTTTTGTCGTGACCCATGGGTCCTTTGTTTATATTCTGGATTCTCAACATCATTGTTTGGCTAAAACTGAATAAATACCAGACATGGTGCAAATACTTTGAAAATGTATATGAATATGAATATGAATATGTACTCCATTATAAAATTTCTTGCATAAGAATGGGAATTCAGGTAAAAATGAAAGTATTTGAATACCAGTGCAAATACTTTCAAAATGTATTCATGAATGCATATATTCTATAATATTATTTTAATAATTAGTTCAGTTAGATTTTATTAAAAAAATCATATGATTGTCTTATTATTTTTTATAAAAATAATATTGGCACAATATTTGTTATTAAATTTTAATAAATAGTTTACTCTTTTATTATATGTGCTGCTTATAAGTTATTTGGCCAAGTCAAAATCTGTGTGACAATAGCACTCCATTTGTTAATAAAATAAATGAAATCAATCCTCTTCCCTGTCTCCAAAAATACTATCAAAATCATACATAAGCTAAACACCAACAACTCATAATAAAGCTTATATTTATTACCACACAAAACCAGCATATGCCTGTTTCCCAAATCATATTTTTTATCCTATATAACAGCTGAGCGCCGTGACCCATGGGTCCCTTGTTTATTAAAAACCTATTTTCACACTTCAGGACTGCCTAATATCAAAACCACTCATCTATTTTTCCTCATATTTACCATAAATAATTCTCTGTATAGTTCCTATGTACATGCCAGAAATTGGGTCTGTATTATATAATTTGAAAAAGTTATGGGCCCAAACATAATGCATTTTGTAAATAATCAGGAAAGAAATTTGATCACTTAACACAAAACCTGTTAAAGCTAAGCACTTATTTTCTAGTAATATTACTTTTATTAATCAAAATTAAATTTTATACCCAAAATTAGATCAAAATCTTTTAAATTTTTTAAAATATTAACAAAAATAAAAAATTGGTACCTTAAATTTTGCCCAACTTTGACCATGGCTCGTTTTCTTCCTGTAACTGCTGTGGATTTAATTTTCAAAGCATGTTTTTGTTAGCATTTCAACTGTTAACACCAAAAATTTGAAACCAGTTGATCAAAAACTGTAGATTTTATTCAAGTTTTCAAGCACCATGTCACTTAATGTTTACATCAAGCCAGTGTTATGCAGTTTGCCAGAGCTCAGCTCTCGAGCTTCAGCTCTAAGTTCCTTAAATTTGGCATACAGTTAGATGTCTCCAAAATCCCCTATCATGCCAAGAATTTTGTCACTAGGACTTAATTCCTTCGAGATATTAATGAAAAACTTCATTTTTCCATTAAAACCCCATTGTTACACTTTAAAACTGCCTAATGTCAAAACCACTGATCTGACTTTGATCATATATAATATACATATTTTTCTATACATTCCCTATGCACATGTCAGAAATGATGTCAGTATTGCATATTTTTTTAAGTTATGGGCCCAAACATAATCCACTTTTTAAAAAATCAAGAAATATATTTACTCACCTAAGAGGAGAATTGTTGAAGCTGGAGACTTTTTTTCAGGAATATAACTTTATTTTATCAAGATTCAATTGTTTACCCAAAATAAGATCTGAATTTTGCAAATTTTTCAAGTTATTAGCATAAATAAAAAATCAATACCTTAAATTTTGTCAAGCTTTGGCAATGGTATGCTTTTTCCCTGTAAGCACTGTTGATTTAATTTTCACAGCATATGTACATAAGGATTTAATCTTATAAAATCTGAAATTACAAAGGAATTGATTGAAAAGAGTAGCTTTTATTCAAGTTTTCATACACCATGTCAAGTGTTGTTTACATCTAGCCCACCTAGTAGTACAGCCTTCACTTGCATTATGTAACCCACCCCAGGCAGCTTGCCTTGGCTCAGCTTGGCCACTACTTGCAGGCTTCCCCTCTGCTCTGCCCTGCACAGCCTCCCCCCCCCCCCCCCCCCCCCCCCCCCCCCGATGGTGCATTAACTAGATGAATGTTAAAATTTTCTGTATTTCATTTTATTCTTGGCTATGCAACGCTACATTTCAGATTTTGTATTTACCAACAGCGTTACAATAATTAAAGTGCACATTTAATTGTGTCCACAAAGTTGTGTATTGCTATGAAAGTGTGGATGTTCATCAGATAAGTAATTCCTTACTTGAGAAGAGTAAAAACTTCAGCAGGTGTAAAATTGACTATTAATTCCAGTAATAAATTATAGCTTAGATTGTAATTAGCATAATGATATTGTTTGTCCCTCATTCAACCAACAGTGTGTATACTTTATTTGAAAAGATGTTTTTATTTTACCAAATTAACTGAATCTATATTTTATTTCGGTGAATAAGATTAAGCATGAACTGAAAACTCCAATGTGCAAAACTTTTTAATAGTGATTCAAGGAATAATCTTGTAGATGCTATGTTGTGGCATTATTTTCTTTTAAATTCAATTGAAACATTTGTGATTTAAAAATAATAAAAATATATGTGTATGCATAATATGACCCAATATGAGCTACATTCTAGATATATGATGAATGCAACTTAGAATTCTAGTATTTTAACTTATATTTTCAGTTTTTCTTGTTATGTTATTATCATTGTTATGAAACTTTGCTGATGTCACTTATACTGAAATGAATTTGTGTAAACTTGTCAGTTTTCAGCACTTCCAAAACTTATTCTCATCAATGCTTGAACCTTTTGTTAGCTGTATGTCATCTGAGTCAGCAATGACCCCTTGTATGGCTGTCTAAACGTGTGTTCGTTAACATGGCATTAAATCAAAACTGTTATAGTGTGGGAGGCTGAACTTTTCATACAGTGAGTAAGTGGGGAATAAATACCATACCTGAAACTGTTCTCATTCTGTTGAGAAATTAAGCAAAAACTTACATATTTCCATTGAAAACCTATTGTTTCACCTCAATATGACCTAATATTAAAACAGTTGTTTATATATTGTTCATAGTTGGCATAAAGATTGTTATATATGTTTGTGAGTACATGCCAGGATTAAGGTCTGCCTACCGTAATTTATCGAAGGTACAGGCTTGAACATAATTTATTTAAAATTTAGTCAGAAAAGAAAAGTAAGATATTTTCTGGCTTAATTTGATAATTGTTGAAGCTAGAGGTTTTTTTTCGGTGTGTTAGTAGATCTGATTTATATTCAAGCGTACACCAGAAATTAGGATTTAATTTTATAAAATTTTGAATTCAGAATGTTTTTGCTCCTCATTTTTAGAAATTGGGGCCCATGAGTAGACATCTAAATGTTTTTGGAAAAAAAAAGCCATTCCAGTTTACACAGATATCCCAATCAAACTAATTCTTCAGAAATCTTATTCTTTCCTTGTGCAACCTGTATAGACCAGTCATGAATGGATTCTCTTTTCACACTTGTGACCCTTCACTTTTTTTTTCAAATCATGTCTCGTATGTGCTTTGATTAAATGATTGGACAGCATTGAATATACTTTTTATATTCTCATGTATATTTAATATTTTAGGGGTTTATTCCACCAAGGCAGATAAAACAGCCAAAGCAAGAGCCGCCTTCTCCAGAAAAGGCCACAAGTTTTCCAGAAATGCAGACAGATGTTTCTGCACAGAGTGGCCAAGCTCCAATGTTCCAACAAAAATCACCAAACCTGTTTTCCTTATATTCTGAACATGGCAAAACAGAGGCATGTAAATCTGAAGATTTAAATCAAGGGAGGATGCAAATGAATGGTAACCAGATACAAAGTGTACAGAGAGGTCATTATTCAAAAGAAAATTGTGTCAATGAACCCCAAAATAACAGTTATAAAAATAGAATGGAAAGAACGATGGAACAAAGTGCAAGCCGGCAAGGTCCCCACGCTCATAAAGAACCTGTTTGTGATATAGAAAAGAGAGCTGAACAGACTATTGTGTCAAAGGTTAACCCTGTAATCCCTGTTGATGATAAGACAATGACAGAGGCCCATACCAGAACTTCTATTACCAGTCCTGCTTCCAATCCTTCACCATGGAGTCTTGTAGGAAATCCTAATGATAAAAAATCAGTGATCCATAGAGAAAATATGAAAATGTCTTATAACTGTCAAACCAGGGAAGTGATGTCTTCCAATTCTAGAGTGACAAGTAATATTATTCCAAAACCTTCAGCTCACAGTGTTGTCGAAAATACTTATGAGAAATCACCTGTCAATATTTCTTATGACAGCCAAAGAGAAACTGCCAAAGTGTCTGATAACTGTCAAACTGAAGTGACTGTGAAACCAGATTTAGATGCAAAAGCAGGGAAAAGAACTTCATCTCAAATTCTTGCATTAATCGGTCAGAGGAGAAATACACATATGCATAATTCATGTGAATCCAATCATAGTGTCAACAGTTTTGAACCCACCCCCAGGAATATGTCTGTGGATTTGAAAACAGATTCAAAAGACAATGCATGGAGCAGTAAATGGCAGCAGTTTTGTGATACACAAGACGGCACAACAGATCTTCTAAGTCAGCCAGCCATTTTTGACTGTGAAATTCCTGCAGATGATAGAACAGAGAAGGTAAATTCTGAAATGTCAAATAAGAGAACAGATCATTTTAGCAAAGATCTCAAGCCAGACAGAGAAAATGAAAATTCACATGCAATAAACAATAGAGATGTGGCTCCATTGAGATATTTAGGAGAGAATGCAGCAGATTATGCTTATCAAGTTACTGAAACTGACATTTCAGCAGGAAGTAACAAGGAGTCAATCAGTGTATTAGATGACAAGCATGATGCAAGTCAGGAATATGATATCATAGTCACTCCACAGAAACATGACTGTCTTACCAGGGAAGACAAAGATGCTTGCTTTAATATTTCTCTGTCACCACTGTCTCCAGCATCTGCAGGTGATTCAGGTAGAGCACATGATAATTGTGAAAAGACTGAGGAAAATGTGGATACAGGTGGCTTACATGAGTCCAGCCAGATGAATCAGGAACATGCAGATAAGCAGTCAGTAGATCCTACCACATCTGTGCATGGAAAGACAAGCCAGAAATATGATAAAATGTCACAGAATGAAATTGACAATATTAATAGCATTGTGCCTGATGTTGCTGGTATTAGCTTCAGTACACCAAGGGGTACCCCTGTATTCCAAAATGAAATAGAAGATATAGCTACATCTGAGGTCCAGAGCCAGACTTGCTTAGATGAGAAAAGTTCATCAGAAATTTTATATATCACTGAGAGTCTGTTATCACAAGTAGAAAAATATTGTGGTTCCAAGGCAGAGACAGAAAGGAGTGCGTTCACTGTGGTAGAGTCACCCAGGCTTGATATAGTTTCAAAAGATATTTGTGATCCAGTAATAAAAACTGTTTGTGAGTCTGATTCTGGCACACCAGCTAAAGAAAATAACAGAAATATTGAGGCAAGGAGTGAAAATGTTCTATATCAGGTTGAAGGCTCACTCAATAATAACCTGATACATAAAGATAACGATAATCATGTACCATCTATGGGAATAACAGTGGTAAGAGAGGCTCCAACATTGCAACAAAGTGAAAATATACCTGACAGTATAGGCAGTACAAATTCTGACACCATCACTGCAAATCCAAGTATATGGCATGAAGGATGTCAAATTAAGGATCCTGAACGGTCAGTCTCTGGTATAATGGAGGAGCCAGTGTCCCGTTTGGATTGTGACAGGACAAGGTCACCCATAATAGGTGCCAGTTCTTTGCAGAGCAGAGAAATATCTCAGCAGTCCTCGTTTGTTTCAGGAAGTACTGGAAGTGGTTCACAAGCAGTGGGAGTGTATACCAAACTCACCAAGGATCTGGAGGAAAAACTTGGTGACTATACACATGGTGATGTGGCTGCAACTGCTGTCAGTGATATGAGTGAAGAACTGGGAGGACCTTTGAATAATAGCATGTTTTGTACTGAATCTCCAAGGCTGACTCCATCAGCTGTAGTCACAGAAAGAACCACCAATGAAATTTCTCAGGAATACCCTAGATCTGCACATGATACAGAACAGCATACAAGTATTCAGATAGGACAAAAAAAGGAGTATTTGTGTTTGTCTGATCTTCAGTTTACACCAGAATTCAGAAGCCAGCAACAAGAAAAGAATGAATCTCTTCTCAAACGCAACAGTGTTGATATAAGTCAAAGCAATGTACAGAGTACATTGCCTGGTGATCATTACTTAGTGCCGACAGAAGTGTATTCTCAGGGTAATGGAATGTTCACAGAAACCGCTCAAAAAAGTCCACACCTTGTTAACATTACATCCAAGTATTTATACCCAGATGGTTCCTCATCTCAAATTCTCCAGCAACATTCGTTAAGTCCTTGTGTCAGTGACAGTGATTGTAGACAAGAAAGTTCAGTAAAGCCAGAGACTGAATCATCAGAGGAATATGTAGGTAACCAGTGCAGTGCTTCATACAGTAATAGTCCACAATTTTCAGAAAAGTCTGCAGTTGTACCCAACATTTCAGTCAAGGCAGAAAGTACACCATTAACACGACAGCCACAACCATACAAGATGGACATTGAACAACCCAGAATCCAGAGCAGAGAATGCAGTGCAGGGCCAGGTATTGATAAATAAATTTCAGGGTTGTTAAGTTTTTCCTCGTGCGGTATTTACCAGCTGGTAAATACTGATATTTACCGCCTTTGGAAAACCTCTCAAAGTGGGAAAAACTTGGAAAAACCTCTAATAATCTTATAAAAGGAGGGACTAGCAGATATCTGACTGAATTAAAAGGAAATATCATCTCACACACACACACACACATATATATATATTTAAACAAACATACTCAAATCACAAAACCAAGATATGAAAATTTATATTGTTTTCCTTAAAAACAGCTTGTTTGTATGTATATACAGAGTGATAGGTAAACAGATAATCAGATATATCAGTTACACTGAAAAAGTCCATTGATGGCTAAGAAATAAGGTTCGTTGATACATATTTACCAATCCAACTCTGATGGACCTCTCAGGGTGGGGATACATGTTACAAGCTTGTTACATGACAAGCATGGCTTCTTCACACTTCTGTACCCCCAAGATTAACTCGGCCTTGATTAGGTTAACATGCTTGATTACTTTTGTCAGCTCACCTACTAAAGTTTATGTTGCAGTTAATTGGTAATTAAGTAATAGTAGAGCACTAGTATGAGTTGAGGAAATATTGCACACACATATATATATATATATATTCACATGTGGATATATATATGCATATATGTATATATGTATGTGTATATATATATATATATATATATATATATACACACACACACACACACATATAATATAATTTCAACATGCAACATTAAACAGAATTAATTAACTATACATCATTATACTCTCTCAAAAATTTTGATCAGACATTTTCCCCGGTAATTCCCGGTACTAACCAGTTTTCCCCAGTTATTCCCAATTAATCCCGGGTTTATCCCACTGTCCGGGAAAAACTAGTTTTTCCCGGGAAAAATAACAACCCTGTACCATAATTGTATGATAAATTTATTGATCTATTAATTTGATTTGTTTTTTTTACACCATTTTCACTGTACCCCAGTACAAACTAAAACATGTTCTGTTATTTCACTTGTATACAGAATGTAAATTAATAAAAGACGGACATGAAATTGTTTTAAGTGCAAATTTTTAAATTAATTAATATCTATACACTAATAATGATGTGTGTCCTGAAAGGAGGCAGATGAAGTTTTACCCCATGTTTTAATCATCAGTTTTGTATATATATAGAACACCCCCCCCCCCCCTAAAAATGCATATAATTGGTGACAACCAGACAAACCAAACAGTCATCTTGTATACCAATTAAGAATGGAGATTATTTATTTGTTCCAGCTGCAAACCTGTCAGACAGAAAAACTCATGTTTCTCTTCAAATGTTCAAAGAGGCACTTTCCAAGACAATGAAGACCAAGAATGAGTTTAACCAGAAAAATGCCCCCAGCTTGGAAGTACCTGGAAAGCCCATTGTCAAAGATATTGTGAGTTTTATCTTCTTTCTAAAGGAGAAACTAGTATATTCTTCTGACATAGACTTAGTTAGGAAATATCTTTATTTTCAATCCAATACAGATCGCATCTTTCAGACAGTTTAAAACTGTCTCAGCAGTGGGTCATTAGGTTCTTACAGAAAATCAGAATAATGAATAATCAGAAAATTAAAACACATTACACAAAATTCATGATTAATTGGAGGTGAATGCATCTTTTTTATGCTGCAAGATACCATCATTCTACAGTGCAATTGCATTTCAAGCTTTAAAAAATTAAAGTAATTTTAAAATTGGGGTAGATGTATTATGCAAGTCTGACTGTAAATACATAACTTTATGTCATTACAGTAATAATGATTTAGCTGTTCCAATAATGAGCCAGATTATTTGTTTGATACATATTGAAGTGAGTGTCCTTTCACCTTGATAAAATTTTGATAATACGTATGCCCTGTGCTATATTCTAGATGGGGTCTGCTTTGCAAAATTATACAATTAAAGGATCATGTTCTGGAGGTGTGGTCAAGAGAGTGCAGGGAATCAGTCAAGCCCAACAGGAACAGCTTATCCAGTCACCTGGTAGGTCATATACTGGAGGCTTTATATATAGCTTATAAGAAGATCATGTAAAAACTAGCACCTGAAGACTGCCTAGTCTGAGATCTCAGCCATCTAGATCATCAGCAGAAAACTAGAAAAATGGGTTTTATTAAAAGTCAGGGAATTTTAGTTGATTAACATCTCTCAAATCAGAGAAATATCAGAGAACTTGTTGCCCCCCCCCCCCTTCCCTGAAAAAAAAAATTGGTTGGATGGAATGTTTTTTCTTATGTCAAAACTGTATCCACTGGATTGACAGTAAAGATGACTATAATGTGTGGTAATCACAAAAGTTGGTCAAAATATTTACCCTGGATTCTCTAAAAATGATAAGTGAAAATTCAGCAGATTTGGTTTTCATTACAAGCTGCGAACCCTGAAGTTGCATTTAGCATCTTGAGAGACCCACATTACCACACAGTTTTCTTGGCTGATGTGTGTTATTATCTCAACAGAAAATAAGTAAACTGTGATATACCACAATACCTTAGTTTGTCAGACCATCAGTCTGCATTGAGATAAGCCAGTTGTTAAACCTCTTTGCTTACAGATTTCACATGTGTCGAGCCAGACCATGTGGACAAATAGTTTTAAAACCAAACCAAACTAATTAATTGTGACCTTGCTTTTCCCTCTTGCAAAGTTCTTTCCTGAAGCGGAAAGCTTAAGGAAATCAGGTCTCAATACTGGTGTATATATATTTATTTATTAATAAACACAGTAAAACCTCAAAATTACAACTGTCAATGTGGCCTGGATAAAGTGGTTGCATGTTCGAGGTGGTTGTCTGAGGGAGGTCTTATATAAAGAACAAGAAACAATCAGGACTGCGAACAAGTTTTCATTATTTTGTGGTGGTTGCTAAAAAGAGATGGCAGTTAGTTGAAGTTTAACTGTATTTCTCAGATTGCTACATTTTAGTAATGTACATGCAATGCAGTGTTTTAGGAGGAAAATTTGTTCTATAAAATGAGGAACAGTTGTCATAGTTTAAGGAAGTGTCTGAAAATTCATCATGAATATGATGATCTTGATTTTATGTCAATATTTTCATTTAAGAATTTTTAAAATTTCAGCACTGATATAAACATATTAATATGATCAGGTCTCATGGTGTACTTGCCAAAATTTGCATATCATTTTAATGAACAGACATACCAACTTTGCTTGAGGATGCAGATCAGAGTCTGTATTTGGTTGACTCAAACAACAAGGGAAGATTGTTACAAGATACTGATCTAATAACAACTGCAAGTGATGTTTTCAGTGCACAACCAGACTTTAAGGTAAAGAAAATATGTGTTTTCTTTTCTTTTTCATGACACTTGTGTATGAATGCAACTATTATGGATTTACATTTGAGATAAAGAAATTTAAATATTAAAATGTAAGTAATTTTGTATACCCTATATTTTCAGACTTATCACCTAACCATCACAGTATATTAGTTTAATGTATAAAAGCTGATTTGCATTATATCAAAAATGAACTGTGCACTTGAATAATATGAGATTTTTTAGCTCAGGTGACTATAAGTCAACGATGGTCCTTTGTCCGTTGGCAGCTGTGCCGTCCTTCTGAATGTTAAACTGGCATGTTTTGAAACTATGGACCTATGAATCCGAAATTTGGCATACAGTTAGAGGTCCCCAAAATCTCCTACCATACCAAAACTTAGGTCACTATGACTTTGTTCCTTCAAGATATTGAGGAAAAATCTCAATTTTCCATGAAAACCCATTATTACATTTCATAATATGAAAACTGCTGATCTGATATTGATCATTTTAATATAACATACATCTATATATTTCCTATACATGTACAAACCAGAAATAAGGTCAGTATTGTGTCATTTCTTGAAGTTATGTGCCCAAACATTATGCATTTTGTCATAATTCAGGAAATATATTTACTCACTTAACATGGTAAATTTTTAAGCTAGAGATCTTATTTCAAGCATGTAAGTATATTGAACTTAAGTTTTATTTGTATATCAGAAATTAGATCTTGAGCTTATTGTGAGCTTATATCTTTGGCAAGGAGCAGTTAGATTTTTAGTTGGCCTGACCCAGGGTGAGCACCCTGCACTTTTAATGGGAAGACTGTGCCCCAAGGTTGTGTTTTCACTCACAAACAAGTGTGGTTTTCTTGGTTTCCCAGTGTATGACCCAGTAATGGGGTTAATCGTATACCCAGAAAATGCATTTGCCTTACTGCGAGTCTTGATTGATGCTAGGACGGTTGTGTTACTACTGCCATATCACATAATCCAAAACTGAAATGAAATTCTGCATATACTAAATAATTCGATAAGTAGAAGCAGAATGGAGATGGTTAGAAAACAAAACTTTTTTAAAATCTTCACATATTTTACAGGGCCAAAAGCAAGGAGAGGATTCACCATTCCAGCTGGTACCATCAGGAGACTTGCAGGAAACCCATCTCCAACATGGAACTCCAGTTCCTAGTAATACAGATATTAAAGGTAAGGACCTAAATGTTACCCAGTAATATATGTTTATGTCTATAACATTTGCATATTATTTCTTAAAATTTGACAAGAAAGTTGTTCCATCACATTCTTGGAGGAATTTAAAAACCTGTGGCCATATCCTGGAATCTTCACTGTCATATCTACCGAAATGTTAGATTATTGTGCATTCATAACTATTAAAGTTCTTAAGATTTTTTCCTCAACTTTCACACACAGGTATACACCAAGTTTGATCTTCAAGGTCAAATTTACTTTATAAAGTCATATGGTTTCTGTTAACAGCGTGATGTTTTCCCTCAAATTTTGGGATTGAAGCCAAAGCAGGAGACCTATATCTAAATTTGCTGCTGGTAAAACAAAGCCATTCTGGATTTCTTCATACTTTTATATAGAAAAAATTATATGATATATTTCAAAACTAACATGGAATGAAGCTTAAGTACTTTAAAGTGTCTCTTTTCATTTGTCAGCCTTTATACATTGATTTTTCAGCCAATTTAATATGCTATATTAATTCTATCAGAATAGCTTGTTATTGTATCCGCCGAAATGAAGTTTTGCAGATACTATGCGGATACCGTCGCCGCGGCGTTCAATTCTGGAGAACTCCTCTGAGACTACTGGACAGATTTTCCGAAATTTACACCAATTATCAGGTCACATGTGAACTGGTGCCTAACCAATTTGTGTTGACCTCTGACCTTTCCTCTCTGAACAGCATATATTTGTGCGTCTGTTTCCACACATAAATCCAAATATCTCAAGAACAGAGAAAAATTTTATTCAAATGTAGCCCTTGGATAGCTTTATAACATAAATAAAAAATGGTGGCACCACCTGCAACCATGTTTGCACAGTGTCCATCTGTTTGTCTGCCTTGGGTTTTGCGTGTGTATAGATCTCACATAGCTCTTTATCATACGCAAAACTGGTGACGACACCTGCAGCCATTTTTGCACAGCATCCATCTGTTTGTCTGCTATGGGATAAAATCACTCATATCTCAGCAGTGGTTTGACATATCTGCCTAAAATTTTTCAGGTTTTTACATCCTGGACAGCTCTCTTGATTTTATGACAGGTGGCGCCACCTTCATTCTAGTTTATGCTGCAGATTGGGCCAAAATTTTTCATTCGTATAGATCTCACATAGCTCTTTATCATACACAAAACTGGAGGCGCCACCTGCAACCATTTTTCGCACAACATCTGTTCGTTTGTCTGCAGTGGGATAAAATCACTTATATCTCTTCAGTTGTTTGACATATCTGCCTAAAATTTGCAGGTGTATACATCCTGGACAGCTCTCTTGATTTTATGACAGGTGGCGCCACCTACATTCTAGTTTACGCTGCAGACATCCAAGCTTATATGTCGGGACCGTTTGACTGATTGGGCCAAAGTTTTGCGTGTGTATAGATCTCACATAGCTCTTTATCATACGCAAAACTGGTGGCGCCACCTGCAACCATTTTTTCACAGCGTCTGTCTGTTTGTCTGCCACGGGTTAAAATCATTCACATACATGTAGTGGTGTGACTTATCTGCCTTAAATTTTGCATATGTATACAGCTTGGACAGCTTTCTGGATTTTGTGATAGGTGGCGCAACCTACATACACATTTCGGCTGCAGACATCCATGCTAATATGCAACACTTCACTCTATTTCCCCTTGCCACTCAATCCATGCCTCACTTCACTGGTTCCACTCTGATTTTGGCGGATACATGTAGTCACTTGTCGACTACCCATATTCTAGTTCTAGTATGGGCCTTTCAAGATCAGTAGCCTCTTTTGTTCCTATGACTCTCTCAGTGTTAGCTAATTAGCACTTGTTGTAGTGTTGTTCTTGACAGGTGTACATTACATTACCATGCTTATAACATACATGGGTACTATGTATTCAGTAATCATAGATTTTAATGTTTACCTAAGAGTGTTTTGATAAACTGCCAAGGAATGATTTTTGTCATGAATTTGGAAAGTAATTGGAAAGTAATTAAAAAAGTAATTGAAATTACATCTATTTTTACCCTTGTAATTATTACAATTACAATTACTTGTAATTGAATTTTATTAAATTACAAATTACATTCAGTTACTTGAAAAATTGTAATTAATTACAGATAATTACAATTACACATTAACCCAACCCTGGGCATGGTTTATGTAAAGTATCATTCATGGTAGAAAGGCCAACTGATTCAATTTATAAAAGGAAAAACTGTAAACAAAACATATCCAGTCTTGTGTCATATATTAAAGTGTACAACAGCTGTACAAATGATAATATATTATTGCATAATGTTAAAATTTACACTTTTCTCCAATGGAAAGGCAAAACTGGGTGTCATCATCATATATGAACATTGCATGTATTGTTTATAGTATCAGGCATTGAAACATTTGCTGATTTAGTGTTTTGACACAAAATAGAAATTTCTGAAAGCACATATGGGTAATCTAAATAATAAACATATAATCTCCAAGTCATTTGTGCAAAAAAATGTCATCTTATATTCTTTTATCACATATTATCCTTTATCAGACAAAATGTCTTGCTTCTGGATAACACTGGCATGTGCCAATTAGAACACATGTGGAAATAATTGTTGGTTCAAACCTTTGATGATGGAAAAACCTTTTTTAGCGACTACCTTTATCTTACACAGTAGTCCTACACATGAAACAAATCATAAGTCCTTATTTCTTTACTATCAATGCTGATTAAAGTTATGTCAAAAATACTGGAATTTTAAATACAATGTGATTTCACTAAACTCATTGATGCAAACATTTCATGTGAATAATTCATATAAATATATTCATGCTGAATATATAATATATTACAATTTGAAACAATGAAATTATTTAAAGGAAAAGGTATTGAAACTCCAGTGCATTCACCATGGTTAGCTTCTTATGTATGACAGGTAGTAAAACCAGTATACACTGCCCAGAGTCTCCGGGCACAGGAAACAGTCTGTTTGTTTGTCTGCCATGGAATAAAATCACTCATATCTTGGCAGTGGTTTGACTTTTTGCATTTGTATACAACTTTGATAGCTTTCTGAATTTGTGGTAGGTGGCACAATCTACATACACATTTCGGCTGCAGACATCCATGCTAATATGCAACACACCTCACTCTATTTCCCCTTGTTACTCAATCCATGCCTCACTTCACCTGTCCCACTCTAATTTTGGCGGATACATGTAGTTGCTTGTTGACTACCCGTCTGCTAGTTTTAAGATCAAATTAATAATAAATATGTTCTTATGATACTGTTGGGGCATAAACTCAGTTTGATCTCTAAAAATGCCTGGGGCATAAAAAAAAACATCAGTGTATGTTAGTTTTGTTTCATTGGCAAACCTGGTTTTTTGCTTAACCTATATGTTGTTTGAGTACACTTTTTTTTTAATATCTCACAAATTGATGCGGTCTTTTCCATCTTTTATCCTTCATGGATTAAGTATTCTTACATGGTCTTATTTATATTATATTGAATACTGCATTAAATCAAGTATATATTTTCAAATCTAGGAACCAGGCAAGTGCTTAATTCTAACCTGCAGCTCAGCAGTATGGGTAAAAAGAGGAAACCTTTACTGTCCACACCATATTCAGATATCGAAGGAATGAACAGTGATTCAGGAAATCTCAGTCAACAGTTACCAGAAGGAGACAGAGTTTTCTTCAAACCTACAACACAGGGAAATTCAGGGACATCCAAGGACCCATCTACAGAGTCTCTTCCTCCGTGGATGCAGAGTTCACCAGATGACCTTGACCTCAGTCTCAGCTTCAGCGCCACTCCTTACGCTGGGGCACAGGAGAGGAACACAGCATTGGAAGTGGAAGAAGAAGACGATGATCTTTTGAGGCCTTCAGCTACTAACCATTATTACCAAGAGCAACAAATCTCAAACTGGGATGAAGATCCTCTCTCAGGTGTTAAAAACCACCTTAATGTGTTCAGAGAAAGGCCCAGCTTCGTAACAGGAATTAACAACAAAACCAACAGTCTAGAAAGAGACAACGTACCCTGTAGTTCCCCTGATGTGGGTGTTGATATTCTCCAGTCACAGGAATCAAGGAACTGGGGGGAAGATGATGCTCTTTCCTGTAATAGTTCCAGACAAGGTGTTACAGATGTAGGTAGCAGGATTAACCTAATTGATGGAAACAGGAAAACCCCCAGTATGTCATCCAAGTGGGATATGTATCAGGATTCTTCTCAAGAAGATCCTGGTGCCAGTGTGGTACCCTCAGTGCAGTACAGAAGTAGGTTTGATACTGATGTATGTAGCTTAGAGCCAAGTCAGATTTGTGCTCACTCCAAGAGTCCTGGTGAACTCTACATAAACAATGAGAATAAACAAAATAACTCGTCTCATGTATCACATTTAGCTGTCAGGAAGTATCTGAGAGCAGCTAAGGAGGATTCTTACCAGGATGTTCATCGTAAGGGTTATGATGACCAACATACAGGAAGTGTAAAGCAAGGTCAAAGTGACAATGTAGGCTTCTTGCCTGAACCGAGTCTAGATTCTGTTCATAACAACAGAAGTATAATCTCTGGTGTCCAGACACAAAATGTTATATCCACCCAGATGAAAGATTCTGACGCAAATATCAGTAGAAAATCTAATGGCAACATGGTGAAGTCACAAGCTGTCTATAATGGCCTTAACAACAGAGATGGTCAAGACCAACCACAGTCTTTACCTGTCAACGCAGGACCCAGGGGTACAGACAGGAGGCGACACATAGGACTGCGCAGACAGGCATACAAACAGCCACATAGTCATTTTGCAAAGTCTTCATTTGGTGCTAACAAGGTAAGTTTTATATGCCTATATTTAGTTTTATATAAAAAAGTGTGTATGTGAATCAAAGGAGGAAAATTGAGAAGTATTTACACTAATATTTTTACCACTGAACTAACACGTATACTTATTACCAAAGAGCAAAGGATGCAAGGCCAAGGAGTATTCATGAACTTATGTAGAATAACTGAAAGATATATTTTACTGTATAAAACACAAATTCAGCGGAACACAATCATGAGGATATTAATTGTTTCCAATTTCTCCTCTTCCAGTGTGTCAGAATTTAATAATGTGGTATTTATGAGTTCAAATTTTTTACGCCCATGCAGTTTCTATTACTCAGAGATTCTTGTCCGACAAACCCATATCTTCTGATGTGCCCTTCTGAACACAATTGAATGACCATATCTTGTTTTTGGTTTCCATTTGTGCTTAGAATAATCTCCTCATCAGAATCTATTGTACTTCCTTGAAATATTAGAACTTTAAATGTCATGAGAGTGAAATATAGAGAGCATTTAGCAGAACTGTGATTCCAGATTATCATCCCTTTGAGGATGTTTAAGTATTTTTGTAATAATATGAGTTACATATGTAACTAATTCTGTGTGTTATGAAACTCGTTAAGCTGATTATGACCAAGTATGTGTATGCCAAACAGCAACAACAAGCAGGATTTTTGCTTTGCAGAGGAACCTCTGTGGGGATTTAGTATTTCCAAGCAAATCTGAAGTGGAAACAAACGACACACCAGAGAGAAATATGGAAATACCATTCTCCTTTGTTAATGCTGGTGCCTACAAGCAGATATTTACAGCTGCCCTGAGAGGTAAACAAGTAGGAATACATTTGTTACACATATTTCATGGTGGTATTAATAAAGATCCTGTCTATTTTCAGTTATCCCTGTATTTTATTGCTTCACAAACAACCTAAAATTAAGGAAAGGGAAAGACAAATGCATTAAAATTACATTGACTCTCTAAACTACTGTTTAGGTACAACTTTTAGGTTGGGGAGCAATAGAATAGCCCCCCCCCCCCAATTATTTGCAAGTCATATCCATGCATATTTAATCAAGTGAGAGGTCTCCACACTTTGGTGGCACCATCCTGACCTACCAAAAATCTGATGGATTTTCCTATAACTCATGATGAGTATTAACCAATACAGTGTCTCACCTGAATTACATTCTCAGCAAATTCACACATATTTAATGAGGTCAGAGGTCACAAAATATGCAACAAGCGTATTATTCACCATTTGCAGTGCTCTTGTTCATAATGTCAGACTTTTACTTTTCAACTTTGCCTTGGACGATTGGACTTCTTACTCATGAATGTTTTATTTTTGTGATATTTGTCTTTTCACCATTGTCACAAATTTAAAATCCTCACAAACAGAAAGGCAGCCACAGTATTTGTTTTGAACCGTCATCTTATCATTAGGTTGTATCTTATTACAACTTACTTGCAAATAACTAGGGGGTAAGGATTGGAAAGGGGGGGGGTTGAGGGGGGGGGGGGAGCTTCCCTTGCCATCCATGGGCAATTGCAGATATCTAGTTTTTTTCTACATTTGTCTGTTACCAAGTTTTTATTTACTATTTTAAACAAATATTTCTTAATTAGATTGGATGATAAGTGTTTGGTTCAGAGACCAACCTAAACATGATGATTTTTACAGTATTTGGATTTGGTTTCAGTAATATTTGATCATGCAGTTACAAAATTTGAGCTGATCAGTCAAGCTGACCATACAGCAGACAGTGTTAGGCCATTCCAGGAGATAGCTGTAATTTAAATCCGTGGACAGATGAATTTTAAAGAATCATGGGGCTTTAATTGGCATGGAAGTTGATAGAGGTGTTTTGCTCTCTTTTTAATCCCTTAGTATTTTTGTTTCTTCTGTTTTAGAACATTTAAACATCCAACTTTTCCAAATGGCAAAGAGTTACCATGGAGCCCTTGCTCAGACTGATCTGTCTAAGTATGAACCATCAGAAACAGGTCAGTGAGTGCATGCTATAAAATATAAACTGCAGCACTGACTCAGAAGCATGTCTTGAACTGGTAAACTGACTGTTATTTAGATGGCAAATGCTGGTCAGTGGAGATAAATTTTATGAAAACACTTAATGTGAAAGGATTCCCAGGTTCATGCAGAGGGTATTTAGAATTTTAAAAAATTGTTATATGCTTGAGCATGAGTAACATTCTTTTGAATAATTTGTGAATGGTATTTCTGTATTTAAACAAGGATGAGTAAATGAAAGTTGTGCTTTATCTTTTACTTAATTCATACTTGTATATTATACATTCATTCCCAGACCACTTCAGTATGATATGTATGTCACATGTCATTTGTGATTAAGAAATGAGAGTTTATCTTATGAGCCCTCAGTGTGTGTACTCAGAAAATGTATTTACATTCACTAACACCAGTCGTTAGTTTACATGCAGGTCCAGTGCTCTGTTGTTATACACAGGTTATCTAATCATTTCAGATGGCTTTGTTCACAAGCAGATAGGAGCTTCAGATACCAGCAGCAGTAACCCAGTATGTGAACATGGCTGTCCCTCTAAAATGGTGCAGGTCAAGAAAGAAGGACCAAACCAGGTTAGTATAACCTTCTACTTCAATACCTCATACCTTTGTGTTTTTAGCTCAGCTGGCTATTAGTTATCTGAGCTATAGTCATGGTCTTTTGTCTGTCATCCAGCCATTAGACTGGCTGTACGGACGTCTGTCAACAGGGTATGTTTTGAAACTACAAATCCAAAATTTGCATAGAGCTAGATGTCCCTAAGTTCTCCTGAAAAAAAAATAAATAAATGACTTCGACTTCCTTCCTTTGAGAAATTAAGCAAACGCCTCCATTTTTCATTTAAAAAAACCTTCAAGACTGCCCCTCATGAATACTGCTTGTGTTGTTTAGTTCACATTTGTCCTCAGTATTTGTATTAACCAAAACAAAGTTTTGCGGATACTATGTTTTTGACCGGGTTCCGCCACCGCCGCATTCGTTTCCGGAGAACTCCTCTGAGACTACTGGACGGATTTTTCCGAAACTTACACAAATTATTGGGTCACATGTGAACTAGTGCCTAACCAAGTGGCCTTGACCTCTGACCTTTCTTCTCTGCCCAGCGTCCGTTTGTGCGTCTGTTTCCACACATAAACCCACATATCTCGGGAACCGTTTGACCGATCAGGAAAAAAATTTTACACAAATGTAGCCCTTGGAAAGCTTTATAACATACACAAAAAAAGGTGGCGTCACCTGCAGCCATTTTTGCACAGCATCCATCTGTTTGTCTGCCTTGAGTTAAAATCACTCATATCTCTGCAGTGGTTTGACTAATTCACATAAAATTTGGCATGCGTATACATCCTAGATAGCTTTCTTGATTTTATGAAGGTGGCGCCACCTACATTCACGTTAACACTGCAGACATCCAACCTCATATCTTGGGAACCGTTTGACCAATCAGGAAAAAAATTTTACACAAATGTAGCCCTTGGATAGCTTTATAACATACACAAAAATGGTGGCGCCACCTGCTGTTTGTCTGCTGTGGGATAAAATCACTCATAACTCTGCAGTGGATTGACTTTTCCAGCTGAAATTTTGCATGTGTATACATCTTGGATAGTTTCTCGTTCAAATAACAGGTGGCACCACCTACAATCATGTTAATGTAGCAGAGATCCATTCTAATATGTAACACATGTAACTCTATTTCCCCTGCCACTCAAACCATGCCTCACTTCACCCGTCCTACTCTGATTTTGGCGGATACACATAGTCCTTTGTTGACTACCCGTATTCTAGTTTTCCTATGCAATTGCCACAAATTAGGTCAATTGGGTAAGTTTTAGAATTTATGAACCCGATCATAATGTACATTTTCAAAACATCAGGAAATATATTTACCTACTTTTCATGTTAATGGTTGAAGCTAGAGAGTCTTTTATAAGGATATAACTGTATTTAATTTAGATTTGATTGTATACCAAATATAAGATCAGAGTTTTGTAAATTTTTTAAGTTATTAGCATAAATGTAAAACAGTGCTTTAAATTTTGCCCAACTTTGACCATGGCATATTTTTAGCTCAGCTGACTATAAGTCATCTGAGCTATAGTCGTGGTCCTTTGTCCTTCGGCTGTCTGTCCGTCCGTTAAACTGGCACGTTTTGAAACCGTTAGACCTACAAATCCGAAATTCGGCATACAGTGAGATGTCCCCAAAATCTCCTACCATACCGAAAATTGGGTCATTAGGACTTTGTTCCTTTGAGATATTAAGGAAAAACCTCCATTTTCCATTAAAAAAACATTGTTACACTATAAGACTGCCTAATATCAAAACCGCTGATCTGATTTTGATCTAGTGAATATGCATATTCCTCCATACATTTTCTATTTACATACCAAAAATTAGGTCAGTATTGCGTAATTTGTTGAAGTTATGGGCTGGAACATAATGCACCTAAAAAAAAAATCAGGAAATGTATTAACTCACTTAACATAAGAATGGCTGAGGCTAGAGACTTCTTTTCAGGGATTAAACTCCATTTAATCAAGATTCAATTGTATACCGAAAATTAGATATGAATTTTTCAAATTTTATAAGTTATTCGCATAAATATGAAATCAGTACCTAAAATTTTGCCCAAATTTGGGCATGGCACATTTTTTCCCTGTAAGTACTGTTGGTTTAATTTTCGTATCATGCACACGTAAGGATTTCAGTTTCTAAATTCTGAAATTTGAAAGGAATTGACCAAAAACTGTAGCTTTTATTACATTTTTTATGAGACCATGTCACACCTAGGCTGTACTGAAGCCCCTCTATATGTCCCCATACTGACCTTTCATGCTTGAAGCGAGGCATATACTGCAGCCAGCCAGCTCTTGGGTGGCCTCAGCTGGATATAGCTATTCAACCCCCCTCCTCTTGTAATTGTTTGGCCAAAAACATAACAATAAACAATAATTTTAAAAAAATTATTGGTTTACAATAAAAACTTTAAGAAAAATAAATTGAAAAGGAATTTTATGGTTAATGAGTAACAGGGACCTTGCAATTACTGATGTTTTATGGATCTTTCATGGATTGCTGAAAATATATTTCAAATGACACCATGCAGTCACCATTGGATATTTTTTAATTTCAGTCATAAAAAGTCATTAAATAAAATTGTTGTTTACTATAAGGGATTATGTGAAGCAAGTTAATGATAGACAAAGATGCATTTGATCATATTAAATATTCTTAATTTCCAGGTCTTTTCCAGGTGTTTAATTTGTTGTTTTTTAGCTCAGCTGACTATAAGTCATCTGAGCTATAGTCGTGGTCCATTGTCTGTCGTCCGTCTGTCTGTCTGTCTGTCTGTCTGTCCGTCCGTCCGTCCGTCCATCCGTCCGTCCGAATGTCCCTCTGTAAGACTGGCACGTTTCGACACCATCGGACCTACGAATCTGAAATTCGGCATACAGTTAGATGTCCCCGAAATCTCCTACCATGCCGAAAATTGGGTCAATAGGACTTCATTCCTTCGAGATATTAAGGAAAAACCTCACTTTTTTTATTAGAAATCTATTTTCACACTTCAGGACTGCCTAATTTCAAAACCACTCATCTGGTTTTCTTCATATTTACCATAAATATTTCTCTATATAGTTCCTATGTACTTGCTAGAAATTAAGTCTGTATTATTAAATTTAAGAAAGTTATGGGCCCAAACATAATGGACTTTGTAAAAAATCAGAAAAGAAATTTGATCGCTTAACACAAAACATGTTAAAGCTAAGGACTTTTTTCCAGTGATATAACATTAATTAATCAAAATTAAATTGTATACCCAAAATTAGATCAAAATCTTTTAAATTTTTTTATAACATTAGCAAAAATAAAAATTGGTACCTTAAATTTTGCCCAACTTTGGCCACGGCACGTTTTTTTCCCTGTAAGTACTGTGGATTTAATTTTCACAGCATGTGCACATAAGGATTTAATCTGTTAAAATTTGAAAATAAAAGCTGCAAAATTAGGCAAGTTATTGAATTTATTTTGGAGGTTCTTGTTGTATTCCCTTATATTGTCAAGCAGTCCACTTTGGTGACTGTAGGTCATTCAGTGCAGCTCTCTCCACTGAGTTGAGCTTGATCAGGCTGTCTGCAGTTAATACCATACCACAGGGAGCCTTTTTCTCTGGCAACCCCCACTCCCCCCCCCCCCCCACCCCTATTCCGTTGACAGACCTGTACTATGAACTAGATGAATCTTAAATTAACATTTTTTTCAGCAACGAGCAGTAACAACGGAGACCCCTCCCCCCACCCACCCCTTCAATACACAGGACTAATAAACAAGATGAATCTTATAATTTTAATGTTAAATAAATTCTTTTTGATGAGACTTGGACAATTTTGATTGTTTTAAAGAAAAAAAAATCAGGAATTTAATCCTAATATTCAAATGTGATAAAATATTAGGATCTAATGTAAGTGCTAACTGACAAGATTTAAGAAGATATAAATACTTTGTAGCATTTCATTCATATCTCTTAAAGTTGGCAGGGCCTAGGTGTGAATAACACTGTTAACTTAGTATTAAAATTAGGAATATTGGTCAAACTTTGTTGGATTAATTTTTAACTCATATGGCCATATATTTAACTTTTGAAAACTTAATTACCTTCACACATTATTTGTTTATGAAATGTTACTTTTATATAACACTTACCGTAGGCCTATTTGTTCCCTTGGTGCATCACTAAATGGTTTAGCTCATGTCCATTATTCTATAATTTACAGAGTTTAATTTTAGCAGGGCCATTTTCTCATAGCTTTTCTAATGATAATATACATGAAAAACCAAAAGAAATAAAAATATTTTGCAGTTACTAATATTTTCCAAAATTCAGCTGAGGGATGTGACCCATGGGTCCCTTGTTTTTATTACAAAATTTTAAAAAAATGAAATATGTCAAAAATTTTAAAAAATTACTCAGACAAGTGTTCATTAAAGTTGTCAATTTGTTTGAATAATAACATTCAGACTCATGGCTGTATCAGCTTTACATGATACTGGGTAAATAATCAATATTTATATTTCTGATAACTTTATTTCAGTTAATAAAATTAAACATTCCCAACTCCAGTTTGCTCCTTGTATAATATATTGGTTTGTTTTGATCCTTGGGTTATTTTTAACACATGTATTAGTTTCGTAGTAAAGATTATTTTCTTTTTATCTTATACAAATTAAAAAAAAATAAATAATTTTTTTAAAATGTAATAAAAAAAATCAGGTCTTAAAGACAAGTTCTCATTATGATGTCTATAATGTTAATAATTGTCATAAGTGTCTTGACAGTGATGTGAAAGTATTCAAAAGTGAATATAATATTTTTTTTATAAATTAAAGCCATAAAACCAGGTAGTTACAATCATTATTATGAAATTTGTATATTCTGGATTCTCAACAGTTTCATTCGACTAAAACTGAATAAATATGAGACCTTAAGAGAATACTTAATAATTGTATTCAAATATGATTAAAAAATATTCAATAGTTCAATAATGAAAATTAATACAAATACTAATACAGGTACAAAGAAAGAATTTGAGTGCAAATACTTTAAAAATGTATTCATTAATGCATTCATGAATATATTTTATAATTATATTTTAATCATTTATTTCATTTATATTATGAAAGAAATCTTTTCAAATGTTACTGTTAATATTTTTTAATTAAAATTATATTTTGCCCAATAATTCCAATAAATTTTTAATGAATATTTTAACTCTCATATCATTTATGCTAGTGGTACTTTTGGCTATGGGCAACCTGAAATTATTGAATAACAGTTAACTCCTTTGTAAAAAGCATGCATGATAATTAACATGACTTACAGTGGACATTTATTTCCTGTTACTAGTGTTAGTGCTGTGGTTTTAATTTTCACAGCATGTACACGTAAGCATTTCATCTGTTAAAATCTGAAATATGAAACCAATTGATCAAAAACTGTAGATGTTATTCAAGTTTTCAAGCAACATGCCTTGATTGTTTTCATCCAGTCAGTGAAATGTGTGCTTGGGTAGTATTACATAACTGGTTCAACTTCTGACCTAGCCACTGCCTCTGTGATTGTCTGGGTCAGGCTGGGTCAGGCAGTAATTACCAGAGAGCCTCTCTCTCTCTCTCTCTCTCTCTCTCTCTCTCTCTCTCTCTCTTTCTTACCCCTAAGCCTCCCATTCTCCCTGCACCCCATTCTGTTGACAGGTACTATAAACCAGATTAATTAGCTATGAATGTTGAAGCAATTTAGACATGTGAATCAACTGAAATATACATATATATATATATATATATATATATATATATATATATATATATATATATATATATATATATATATCTCAGTAAGCACTTGAATTCAATTGAATATCATGTATGAATATGCAAGGGTGCGTGCTGTAACTCCCACCATCCCCTTCCCCCAACCCATAGAGTCCTTGCTCTTTGGCACTGTGAACAATAGTTCTATTCCTTTTCCATATAATTTAATAATTAAAGATATTATATACAGAAAGACTGAGGCGTTTTAACTCCCATCATAACCCACTCCCCCCGTCAATCCTTTCACCTGTTAAGTGGGGACTTTATGGCTACTGTATACATATGATAAAATAGAAAATAGGTTTATTAAAATAATTGGATCTCATTAAACAAATCTGTAAACTGTTGAACTGTCAACAGCTTATCAAAAAGGTAACCAATGGAAACACATGGTCAGATCTCAAAATATTATTTGCAACAATTTCTTCAATCATATCAACCAACCATGGCCATGCAAGATAACCTTTTCCGATCAGACTTTATCTGCTTTTCATAATATTTTAGATTTTAACCTTCCAGGTGTTTAAGTACTGTTGAATGCTCCATTTCCTCTCTCTTTCTCTCTTTCTCTCTCTCTCTCTCTCTCTCTCTCTCTCCTTTTCTCTCTACATCCACCTCATAGCTGCCCTCACTGTTCCCTTCTCTGAGCCCCATCCCAATAGCAGCCTCAGTAAACAAGAACAAGATGAATCAGATATATTCATACTTTAATATTTTGTATAACTATTCCTCCATAGGAACTTATGTACATGCCAGAAATTATGTCAATATTGTGTAATATGTAGACATAGTGGGCATCAAAATAATGTACATTGTCAAGACTGAAGAGATATTGTGTCATACAGTAACAAATTCATAAATCCCCTCATCAGCATAGTAAATCATAACATCATATCTGTCAAATTGAAATCTTGCAGACTTCTATACACTATAGATCCTTCAACAAATAGCCTAGTCATCATTCTACTACTGCTTATTACTGCTGTCATTGCATTCATTATTGCTCAGATATATCGCCATTTTCAGCCCCTCCTAAATAAATAAAAAATAAACCACTATATTTCACTCTATTAATCCATCAGTCAGGTTATTTCATTTATTATTTACTCACATATTACATTACATTCCTTTATAATAGCCCAACATGTCCATGATATTCACAAGCTTTATCTACTCGATATAGTATCACAATGGAGAAACATTTATGGTCCAATCACAATCAGCTGAGTGCCATGACCCATGGGTCCCTTGTTTTTTCTGTGAGCACTGTTAATTTTATTTTTCACAGCTTGTACACATAAGCGTTTAATCTTTTATAAACTGAAATTTGAAACCAGTTGGTCAAAATCTGTAGCTTTTATTCAAGTTTTCAGTCACCATGTCTAGTATTGTTTACATCTAACCAGCCCAGTACAGTGGCATGCACAGTGAGTGCCAGAGCTCTCACCTAGCCAGCTATTATGTAATTGCTTCAGTCCAGGCAGCTAGCTCCCTATGCTCAGCTGAGGTAGGCTTCCCCTTGGTCTCCCCCCTCCCCCCCCCCCCCCCCCCTCTGCCCACCTGCATGGACAGGAAATCTTATAATCTAGTCGAAAAATTTAAGATATTTTTTAAACAAAATATTAAAATAATAAAGGTCCACATATTGCAAATTCATTTTAATAATTTATTTTTTTATATTCAAATGTTAGAAATTATTAGGGTCTAACATAGTGTTCATTAACTTGTTTGAACATATATAATAAGAGGTAAATACTTTGTAGCACTTCAATCATATAGGTCTCTTATGGCTAGACCATGCTATGAATGACACTTGTACACTCAAGCAGGAATATCAGGCAAACTTTTATGGGATGTCATTTTTGGCTCACATGGCCACTTATTGAACTATAGAGAACTATTACATTTACAGATTTTTTAGTTTTTTTTTAATGTGTCCTTTCATATAACACTTAGGCCCATTACTTTTTTATCCTTATTGCATCATTAATGGTTTCAGGCCACAAGTTTCATATATATTACACAGTGCCAATGCAGTGTATACCTAATTAGTTTGTTTTTTCATGCTTACCAAATATAGTTTACGCTCATTTGAAAATTTAAAATTTTAATTTTTTAAAGCATTTTATTTCAGTAAATGAATTAAATGTGTATTATTATGCTTCAGTCCATGTATATAATTCTGTAATTTACAGAGTTCCCTAGGTTCCCAGAGGATATATTTACAATCATATTACAGTCACTTAGTTGAAATACTGAAACTTTTACAAATACATGTATGTGATCATGAAAGGCTCCTGAATCTTTCATGAAGTCCATAAAAGTGCACAGTCAACACAGCCACTAGGATTTTATACAAAAATTTTCAGAATCAATTTCATCTGAGTGCAGTGACCCACAGGTCTGGGGACTGCTACCCTGGTAACCCGGGGCTCATCTTCATTTGCTTTTATGTGGATAGAGGTTTGGGAAATTTAATTGTATCTTGAAGGATGATTTTAAGATTATGATGCAAACAATAATTGTCTCTTCCCTGAATAAGCTGAATGTGTGAAATCACTCAAATGTGTAACATGGCAGAAATCTTTATGACCCATATCTGAACTCTTCACTGTAAGTTAGGGTTATAAAGGCAGTATATACAATTAAATATTTTCCCTAAGATGTTATACTGTTCTCAACCTAAAATGGATTACAGGGATCAAAATCAGGGTAATGAAAATTACAATAAACAGTAGTCAGTATTATTTTGTGTTGCAGGGTAGATTCTTCTATGCTTGTAATGCACCACGTGGCCAGCAGTGCAAGTTCTTCAAGTGGACTGATGATGCAAAGAAGAAAGGTAACGAAAGTCAGGGTCAAGGGTCAGGGTCCCGGCTGAGGTTTACAGATCCTTACAGTATAGCAGGTTACTTCAAAGGACAAAACATTTCCCTCTACTGTGAGTGTCAGATACTCTGGAAATCATCGGAGAGCTTCCGCAGTCATAGTAAAAACAAGGTATGCATGCTTTCTTGTATTTGTGCATACATATCTTGGAACCTGTTGGTATCTAGAAAGTGGTGTGCTTCCTAATGATTGCTGATATATTATAATTTGTGATTTTTTTTATGGGAAATTTAGTTTTATATATAAGATGTATATATATCCTATATATATAAGAAGATATATATAAGAATCATCAAATGCATCATAATTTGTAGTTAAATATTTTCTATATTTATTTTTGTAATGAAGGATCTAAAATGAATGGTTTTTAAATTTTTTGGCCTGTGTTTGTCAGACATAAATATTTAACTTTGACATATTTTTTTTTAACCTAATTCAGGTAATGGTTAATGATTTTATATATAGCATAGAGATCAGCTATTGCTCTTAGTGGTACAGCATTTTAGGGATGAAAACTGTACATTCTCACCAAATTTTACTTTGCATGATCAATATTGCAAGACCCTTAGCTTAAGTGGTACTGAATGCACCATACTGAAATCTCAGGAATACAAAACTAAATCATTTAATACCTAAGTTATGGCTCTATTGTAAAGAATTACACTGCCATATTTTTGTCCCTGGATATATCTGTAGTTTTGGTCCAGGAAGTGGATGGAGGCTAAGGCTAAGGATGAGAGGAAGCTGTTTATACATCTCTCCAGAAGAGAGGGGTCAGCAGGGTATGCAAAAGGTACAGTGAAGTACACCATAGGTATTCATCTCTCCTATTCTCATGGGCAGTGTGATGTGTGTTTGTATTAATGTGGAGATTGCATTACATAAAGCCGTTGGTAATCTTGTTTCTGCATCATGTCTGCTTTTAACTTGTATGCTTTGATTATTTGAAAAATATACCAGTACATTGTTGTGGGTGTTAGTACACTCTCTAAGATACATGTACCTTGTAAATTAGATGCCAAGATTAGCAATTTATCTCAAGTTTGTGCTTCCACAAGAGATATCAGCAGGCATTACGATCGTCACTGTTTATGGCATTGTCATGTTCCAAATTAGTGCGGGCCGTGACTGCCTATGCCATTTCGGCCCTTAAGTGTCTACAATCAGCATACTGGCTGTCGGGAGTGCAGTAATATCCTTAAGCCAGGAACGCACCTTATGGCTCTATGAGCAGGCAAATATTTTTAGTCGTTTCTGACAATGCCTCATATTCTACAAGTACACTGTCACTTGACATAAACCAGACCAATCATTAGCTTTTTCAGTATACTTTCTAACAACACTTAACATAAGTGAGAAAAATTCCATTTTAACACAGCATATTGGTAAATCCTTCAGTGTGTTTGTTGAATTTCTGACCACGTGAATGCAAGCATGGGTCACACAGGTTACTGGACAAGAGCCAATATGTACACTGCACTACAGACATGGACTCACAAGACACTGCACAGACACGGACTCACAAGTAAGAATACATACAGCAAAGGCATAGGTAATTATGTAGTGAAAAGGTCAGTGTGGTATGTTTAGACAGGTTGGATTAAAATTGTTTCAAAGAATAGAATTGTTACATAAAAAACAGTGTTTTGTGGTAGGGACTTCAAAGAAAAAGTAATATTTTGTAATACATGTGAAATATTAAAACAGAAGATGTTTCCTTGAAATGTAAGAAATTTTGATTATAAAGTTCTACAGTTGAGACAAGTAGTCCAAGCCATCCCACAGGCCTACAGGGAAGAAATTTATTTCAAGTAGAAAACAACCTCTGGAAAAAGGTTGATGTTACAAGCTCCTGGTCAGAACACAGTATCTAATGTTGATGTACTGAAAACTACACTGATTCATCACTCTTTTTAGATGACTTGTGGATTATATCTCAGCAACTGACCTTTGACCCCAAGTGCACTTTTCAGGCAAAGAGTGTATTCTATGGACCAAACTCTTTTGATGAGCTTGAGCTTGAACCACTGTCAGGTTACTGTGAGTCCAACTGGAGACACGGCTGTAAGTGCTCATGTGTTTAAGATTTTATATACTATATTAGTTTAATTTAAATCCTTTAAAAATTGGAAACAATATATTGGATTGTTGACACAATATATCAAAACTACTTGCAGAATTGAAACAGCAAACAAAATTTTATGATAAATATGTATTTACTGTTTTCCCCTAAAGATAATCCACATTTTTTCTTCATGAAATCAAAACAACAAACCTTGTTGCATATTATCCTTGAATGCATAATTTCCCTACCATTTTCCTGCTGCATTGAACATCATCTTGAAGGTGATAGACTGTTGAGCGATAATAAAGGATTTTTTAGTAAATGAACATGTTTCATATTCATATGATTATTATCTGACCTTGCGTGAATGATATATTTTCTTTGTCGGCAGTAATGTGCCATGCTATACATGCTGGTAACGTCAGCTCTGAATTGGTGTGTATGACCAACCTGCAGGAATATGTTAACCCTTCAGACATGCCAATTCTGCCAAGTCTTCTACACATGTGAGTGTAGCCCTTTCTTTTTAATCATCATGATATAAGTTGCAACCCTGTACTATCATCTGCCAGACATTATGTAGCAGTAATAAATGATATGTAAGAGTGGGATGTGTTTTTTATTGTTCTGATGTTTTAGGTTAAATTTAATTCAAACAGTATTACATTATCTTAATTTAAAAAATTAAACACTTAGAGATCAGTAGGAGCAAAGTTAATTTAAAATTCCAATTATCTCTTCAACCTTTTATCAATAATTAAAAACCTGCCTTATGGAGATCACATCATTAAAACAAGAGATGCCTGTGTTTTTGTTATATATTTATTTAATTACTTCGTTTAAAATTAAAAAGTAATATGTAAACTTATGTAAACCAGAATTTTTGTTAATGTCTTTATTGTAAGTGACAAGGACCAAATGGTATCAAGGGCACCAGCAAGATTTACAGCCCCATCCACTGTTGAAAAACAAAACACATTCTTCCTGTCTAAGGAAGAAAGGGTAAATATACATCCTCTTACATTGCTGGTTTTTTTACTTTCTAGGTGTTCTCATAAAATAACATAAGTTATTCTTTTAGACATGTACTTAGCTTATTTAAGGAATATAAATGAGTAATTTTGATATTCTATTTCTAGTGCAAAAAAGTTATAGATTATTCTGTAGTATAAGACCAGTAGTTAAGTTAACTTGTATGCAAATCTTAAAAATATTACCTGCTTGATCCTATATATTTTGTGTTAATATTTCCAAGCAATATAAACAGATTTATGATATTTCTTACTGTGAGCAATTCAAACTATATCAAGTCACATGTTGTAATTTCCTGTTTTGAGTTGCAACTTTAAATTTTAAAGTGGCCTCTGAACATCATGTTTATGTCTTATCAACTGTAGCAGTTTCTTGAATTATATCCTGCCCATCTGTGTTTTTCTATTATACATGCTTGGTGTTTCTTGCAGGATGAGCTGTGTGATAACTTCATCCATCGATACAGACTGAATCAGGACCAAGCTCGAGCCATGAGAAACACGGCTGCTATGTTCTGCAGCTCCGGCCAGGCAGCAGCTTCTCCTGTAACTCTGATACATGGTCAGTCACAAGTTATGAGATTGATGCTAATTAGATAGTATATAAAGGAAACAGTATATCAGGGTGTTCAGGAATGCAGGGGTAAGTGTCTGTGATGCTCAAAATCTCAATTAGATGCTCAGTTCTTGGGGTCTGAGCATCTGACCTGGCATGGGACATTTTAGACTGTTTGTAAAGAAGGATCAAAGTTTGTTATTTTGGCATAAAATGTGGGTTCACTGTGCACAAAATAAATGAAGGTTCACAGGCAGAAATGTGGAAATTCATACAAATAAAAATGTGAGTTTAATAGCTGAGTGTCTATTAGGCAATGAAACCCACATATTTCTGCATTAAAATGTGGGTTTACTTGTTGTTCCCTGAAGTTCATCGCCATATAATGCATCTATACCTCATTCATGGCCCATGCTCTGTTTGTTCTCTATAAACCAAAAAGTTATTTGGATTTTTTATTTTTCATGAGCAAATTAATGAAAAATAAATAAGGGTTGACTTTAAACGTACTTTTTACAGATTGAGGGAGACTCATGGCATACCTATATCATGTTTGCTTACACTTTGCAGGTGTGTTTGGAGCGGGGAAGAGTTACCTGTTGGCAGTGATGGTAGTGTTCCTCTGCCGGCTGTTTGACCAGAATGATGTATGCACACCTGGAGTGCCAGCTGGGGACAAAATTCTCATCTCTTCAACCACTAATGTTGCTGTAGATAGAATCCTCTCAGGGTATGTTTTCTTACCAGACTGTTCCTTAATCCGGCTTTGTTAGGTGTGCCTCATATTTATTCATTTAAAATAGACCTGTTGCCTGGTACTATTCATGTAGCTTTAGTCTTCATTTATTATGGCCTTATTCACCTGAACACTGAAATATTGCCTTACAACCACCATGCTATCACAACCCCCTGGCCAAAGCAACCTCTATTTTTAGTCTTAAACTAGTGTAAAGCATCATGAAAACATCCTCTAACATGACCATCACACCAGTGATCATGTTAGTGAGATTTCACTGTACTTTTTCATCTATTTCTAATTATATTAATTGTTTATGTGCCTGCAGGGCCTTTCATTCACCTTTACATCATGAGCATTGTCTAGCCAATTTATATCTGAATCGTAGATTGGGAATTTCATTTTCTTAAATGATTCCAAAAAAAGTTGATAAAATCTTTATTGATTTTTCTTTTCCAGGTTACTTGATGTTGGGTTTGAAGATTTTATCAGAGTTGGGAGTATTAAGAAGATAGCAAAGCCTGTGCTTCCATACAGGTTGGTATTGTTGACAAATACGTAATTGTCTCTTTCTGTGACTGTTTTATTTGGCCATAGAATGTATTAAGCACATTAGATACAATAAAAATTCTTTGGATCTCAGTCTGAATTTACCAGATAATGACAGGAACAAACAAATAGACAAAAATACATTGTTGGTACAAACTGAGAAAAAATTGAGATCAGGCAGGTAAGAAGGCCACATGCACACTGAGGGGGCAGGGATGGCTGTAAAATATCACATTAAATGTCCAGTGTTAGTTAATAAATCATGTATAACTTTCACTACATTTGCAAATGTGTGTGCTATGGCTACACTTCTGAGACTTTACAGGATGTCATTCATGTGGTGAGTCATTCTGCACTTACATTTGAATCTGCCGAATGTTTGACTTGCTTTTGCTCTCTTGCTTTCAAGATATTTCTTTGAAGACAATATGTCCAAAAATATATGATGTTATTCAAGTTTACAGGTTTACTTTGCAGTTTTTAATGATAATAATAATATTTATTTATTCTTATAATGCACACATATCCAGAATGCAAGAGACCTGCTCAAGGCGCATAACAATAAAAAATATAAATCTTTCTCCATATGTAAATAATTAACTCCTAGGTTCACAAAGACGCATGTACTTATTACTTGATCTCAATGCATGAGGTGTAAAATGTAACTGGAGCAATTCTGTGACATAAAGAGGTGCTTTCTCATTGAGAGCCTTATATGTAAGCAGCAGTATTTTATATCTAATACGAAATTCTACAGGTAACAAGTGCAACTCGAACAAGATGGGTGATATATGATTACGTTTTGGACATCTGGATACAATGCGAGCTGTCTGAATTTGAATTCTTTACAGGTACCAATAGTAATACAAGGATTAACAACTTTCTGTAACTGCTTAGCTGAACCCATAATAATCATCTCAGTTTCGTCACCGTTGAGTTTAAGCTTGTTTTGTATCATCCAATGTTGAATATGGTTCACACATTTCTCAGTTTTTTCCCCAAGTATAGTCCAGATCAGGTCCAGTCCAGGTGAGCATGATGTGTACAACTGTGTACCATCTGCATACAGAACATAATTTAAGCCATATTCTCTTATGAGATTACAAAGGGATTTCATATACATAGTAAAAAGAATAGGCCTTAAGACAGAACCTTGAGGTACATCATATTTTAAAACTGATCCATCCGAAACACTTTCTCCAATGACAACTGACTGTGTCCTACATTGAGGTACGCCTTATTCCAGGCTAGAGCTAAATCTTTAATACCATACATATCTGACAAACTTGAAACAAGAAGCTGGTGATCAATTGTATTAAAGGCAGCTGACAAATCAAGCAGGATCAAAATTGTGACTTGTTGTCTGTCAAAACTTCTCAGAATATTGTTTTAAACACGCAACAGAGCTGTTTCAGTAGAAGAACCTATACGATAAGCCGACTGCATTGGCTCTTCCAGATTATTCATTTTAATGTAAGAAACATGTTGTGCTACAACTCTTTCTTCTACCTTAGAAACAAATAATAAATTGCTGACTGGTCTATAGTTCTTGAGACATTCAGCATCTAAAGATTTTTTTTTTAACAGTGGTGTTACCAAAGCCTCCTTCATATTCAATAAAACACTACCAGACACCATTGATTTATGAACAATTTTTGTGATGATTGGTGACAGTACAACATGTAATTTCTTCACCAACCAAGTTGGAATGGGTCAAGTTGACATGATTTATTTGCCAACTTACAAATAATCATCCTAACTTCTTCTTCAGTTTTATATCTTTATTCAAGAGTTCCAAAACTTTTTTTTAGTCTTTTGTCATAGATGAAGCAGAAAGGTACTTTATGCCTCATGTGAATGATATACAAAAATATGTTTTACTGGAAAAAATTTTAAAAAATGATTGGAAAATAAAAGCTGGTAACCACAGGAAGTTTTGTTAAAGCTGCCCAACCAGCAATGAAGCATATTGAGTTAACATGAAAAATAGCTCCATCCCTTTAAAATAAATCTGTACCTGCCAAAATATTGCCTTGAAACCATGTGCATACTCCTGTAAAAGTGTTAAAAACAGTGAACCAGGCGATATGGCATGTGTCAACATAAAGATATTGCGTTGGGCCGTGTTCTTCACGGAGCCACAACACGTGCCAATCAGGAGATGCCCTGACTGACTAGGCCCAAAAAATGTAATACATGTTCCCGCTGGCTGAAACACTGCTCGATGCCCCTCTTAATTTTGACCTCTCAAGTCACACGGCCTTGTTATGGTAAATAGACTGTGTTTACCAACTCCAAGGGCTATAACAAGGTGTTAAACAGTTGTATGAAAGGAAATGAGACTGTGTTGTGGGATGGTTTTGCTGGGTTATGTTTTTATAAAGCAAAACTGAACTGATAGTGTGAAAGAAAAGAAATAATATGGCTCCTGATTATGTCCCTTTAAGATTCATTCTATCTCTCTCAAATCAGGCTTTTATATGGTTGTAATAATGAGTTAAACCTTTGTGGTCTGTTGATATATCATTTCAGTGTTCATGCCACTGGATCAGACAATCTGGAATTAAAGGAACTTCAAGAGATTCTAAAATCTAACATCACACCTGCAGAGAAACAGTAAGAAACAGCCCTAATACTTTCTTTAATTTACACACAAGTCAGTTGTTTTGTATTTCTCTATAGATATCTGTTGAATTTTCTAATTTTCTAATTAACATTTGACTAGTGTTATGGGGTGACATAAAGGTGGACTGAACTGTCTCGCTAGTGAAGCTTGCTTTGCTAGTGAAGGGGTTGGTAGACCAGACTTGTGTGCCACCGTTATGGGTTCGAATCCCAGATTGGCCCAGAATTTTCCCCTAAAAATTTGTCTTCGTAACAAAATGGGGGCTCGTCCAACGTGACAGTTAACTTTGTGGCCCAGGGAATAAGCTCACCAAAGTGTGACTTATGGGATAATTAGTCTTGTTCTGATAGAAGAACGCTCGTAAGAGAGGGTGTGACTGGGTGACATAAAAGCGGACCAAACTGTCTCGCTTGTGAAGCTTGCTTTTCTAGCGAAGTGGTTGGAATGCCGGACATGTGCGCCACCGACATGGGTTCAAATCCCGGATCAGCCCAGAATTTTCCCCTGAATAATTTGTCTTTGTAACACTAGTTAATCTTTCACATATTACTCTTCAGTGTGTTTTCTGAAGCTCAGTAATTATCATTCACAACAGTGATTAATGCATTTATTATTTATTATCTGATAAATTATTTTTAGCTCAGCTGACTATAAGTCATCTGAGCTATAGTCGTGGTCCATTGTCCGTCGTCCGTCCGTCTGTCTGTCGTGCCGTCTGTCCGTTCGTCTGTCCGTCTGGATGTCCGTCCATAAGACTGGCACGTTTCGACACCGTTTGACCTTAGAATCTGAAATTTGGCATACAGTTAGATGTCCCCAAAATCTCCTACCATGCCAAAAATTGTGTCAATATGACTTTGTTCCTTCGAGATATTAAGGAAAAACCTCAATTTTTAATTAGAAATCTATTTTCACACTTCAGGACTGCCTAATATCAAAACCACTCATCTGGTTTTCTTCATTTTTACCATAAATATTCCTCTATATGGTTCCTATGTACATGCCAGAAATTAAGTCAGTATTATTTAATTTAAAAAAAATATGGGCCCAAATATAATGGACTTTGTAAAAAAAGGAAAGATATTTTGTCACTTAAGACCAAAAGTGTTAAAGGTAGGAATTTTTTTTTCAGTAATACTACTTTAAATAATCAAAATTGAATTGTATACCAAAATTAGATCAGAATCTGTTAAATTTTTTTAAATATTGGCAAAAATATAAAATTGGTACCTTAATTTTTGCCCAAGTTTGACCATGGCACGTTTTTTTCCTGTAACTGCTGTGGATTTAATTTTCAAAGCATGTTTTTGTTACCATTTCAACTGTTAAAACAAAAAATTTGAAACCAGTTGATCAAAAACTGTAGATTTTATTCAAGTTTTAAAGCACCATGTCATATATTGTTTACACCAAGCTAGTGTTATGCAGTTTACCAGAGCTCAGCTCCCCAGCTTCAGCTCTTAGTTCCTTAAATTTTGCATACAGTTAGATGTCCCCCAAATCCTCTACCATACTAAAAGTTTGGTCACTAGGACTGCATTCCTTCGAGATATTAAGAAAAAACTTCATTTTTCCATTAAAACCCCATTGTTACACTTTAAGATTGCCTAATATCAAAACCACTGATCTGACTTTGATAATATATAATATACATATTTTTCTATACATTCGCTATGCATATGCCAGAAATGATGTCAGTATCGTGTAATTGTTTTAAGTTCTAGGCCCAACCATAATGCACTTTGTAAAAAATCAAGAAATATATTTACTCTCTTAACATGAAAATTGCTGAAGGTAGACATTTTTTGCCAGGGATATAACATTATTTAATCAAGATTCAATTGTATTCCCAAAATTAGTTCTGAATTTTTCAAATTTTATAAGTTATTAGCATAAATATAAAATCAGTACCTTAAAGTTTGCCCAACTTTGGCCATGGCATGTTTTTTCCCTGTAAGCACTGTTGATTCAATTTTCATATCTTGCACTGGTAAGGATTTAAGCTTCTAAATTCTGAAGTTATAAAAGGAATTGGTCAAAAACTAGCTTTTATGAAAGTTTTTATGAGACCATATCACACCTTGGCTGTACTGAAGCCCCTCTTTTATGTCCCCACATTGACCTTTCAGGCCAATTATGCATGCTTGAAGCGAGGCACTCTGCAGCCAGCCAGCTCTTGGGTGGCTTCAACTGGATCTAACTGTCCAACCCCCTCCACTAGTATTTGTTTAGGCCATAAACATAACAATAAACTTTTTTTTTAATATTTGGTTTATGATAAGAACTTAAAAAAATAAATGGAAAAGGAATTTATAGTTAATGAGTTACAGGGGATTATCTTGCAATTACTGATCATTTATGGATCTTCCATGGATGGCCAAAATTGTATTTCAAATAACACCATGCAGTCACCATTGGGTATTTTTCATTTCAACCATAAAAATGAAAAATAAATAATTAAAATAAATTGTTGTTTACTATTAGGCATTATATGAAGCAAGATAATGATAGACAAGGATGCAGTTGATTATATTAAATTAATCTAAATTTCCAGGTCTTTTCCAGGTCTTTAACTTGTTGGTTTATATTTATTACAAAATTAAAATAATAAATAAATATGTCAAAAATTTAAAATATTACTCAGACAAGTGTTCATTAAAGATTTTAATTTGTTTGACTTATAACTCATGGTTGTATTAGTTGTTACATGAGACTGGCTAAATAATCAAAATTTATATTGTTGGTCCTTTATTTCAGTTCATAAAATTAAACATTCCCAACTCCAGTTTGCTCCTGGTATGATATATTGGGTGTTTTGATCCTTGGATTAATTTTAACACATGTATTAGTTTTATAACTGAGAATACTTTTCTTTTTTTCCTGATACCATTTAAAAAAATATAAATATTCAAATTTTTCCTGTTAGTGCTGTGGATATAATTTTCACAGCATGTACACATTAACATTTCATCTGTTAAAATCTGAAATTTGAAACCAATTGATCAAAAACTTTAGATTTTATTCAAGTTTCCAGGTACAATGTCTTCATTGTTTGCATCAGATCAGTATAAATGCAGTGTACTGGGCAGTTACATAACACCTTCAGGTCTGACCTACTGCCACTGTGAGTGTCTGGGTCAGGCTGGGTCAGGCAGTAATTACCAGAGAGCCTCTCTTTCTCTCTCTCTCTGGCAGTCTAGGTCTCTCTTTCTCTCTCTTTCTCTCCTCTGCTTTTTCTCTTTCTTTCTCCATCTTTCTTTCTCTCTTTCTCTTTCTCTCTCTCTCTCTCTCTCTCTCTCTCTCTCTCTCCCTAATTGCCTCCCTTGCTCCCTCCATCCCATTCTGTTGACAGGTACTATAAACTAGATACATTAGCTATAAATGTTGATGCAATTTAGAAATGTGAATCAACTGAAATATTCACAATCACATGTATGTTATACTGTAAATTTATAGTAACATTCGGAAACTTGGATTAAAATTATGTAATGAAAAAAAGGAATAAATGCAAATATTGTTAATTTTTTCTTGGCTCAGTAGAATGGGGAAAAAAATTATTTGCTTTGTTTCTCCATCTTTCTTTCTGTTTTAAATATTTAATGTTCATGAATAAACTTTTTTTTTATAAGCACTGTTGAATTAAATTTCATATCCTGTATGTATATGCAAGGGTGTTGTAACTCTCACCATCCCCTTCTTCATCCCACTGAGGCTTTGCTCCTTGGCACTGTGAACAATAGTTCTATGGCTATAGCATAAAATTTAATAATTAAAGAAAATATCTACAGAGAGACAGAGGCATTGTAACTCTGATCATAACACAACACCCCTCCCCCCCCCCCCCCCCCCATCAAGTCATTGCACCTGTGGAATGAGGACGTTATGGCAACTGTATACATATCATAAAATTGATAAAAAAGGTTTACCAAATAAATTGGATCTCATCAGACAAATGTGTAAACTGTTGAACTGTCAACAGCTTATCAAAAAGGTAACCAATGGAAAGGCATGGTCAGGTCTCAAATATTATTTGCAACATTTTCTTCAATCATATAAACCAACCATGGCCCAGATTACCTCTTCCTCTCAAACATTATCTACATTTCATCATATTTTTAAGATTTTAACCTTCCAGGTGGTTCAGTACTGTTGACCATTTGTCCATAGGTACGTATGTACATACCAGAAATTATGTCAATATTGTGTAATATGTAGACGTGAGGGGCATCAAAATAATGCACCTTGTCAAGACCGATCTTGTCAAGATATTATGTCATACAGTCACAAATTCATAAATCCCCTCATCAACAAAGTTAATCATAACCTTTTATCTGTCAAATTGAACTCTTGCAGTTTTCCATACACTATAGATCCTTCAACAAATAGCCTTATCATCATTATACCACTGCTTAGCATACTGTCATTGCATTCATATTTGCTCAAATAAATTGCTTTATCTACTCAATATAGTATCACAATGGTGATACATTTATAGTCCAATCAGGATCAGCTGAGCGCCGTGACCCATGGGTCCCTTGTTTAATTGTGAATAGTGATCAGTTTCCCTTCCTCAGGCATGTCAATACATTCATTTGACTTGTATTACAATGTCAATATTTTTATAGCAGTGAAGGATTACATCTTTGCACATAATGCCCTTAAATTATTCTTCATTATAGACATGTGAGGAGAAGCATTGAAAGACATAAGAAAGGAGAAAATAAAAGGGTAAGAAGGTGATATTTCAATATGTTTGATTAAGCAGTTGCACATTGTCTTATTCAGACTTTGACTGCATGATTCAGTATAAAATTTAAAATTTTTAAAGTTTATGGTAATTATGTGGCCATAAAGTTTATAATTATTATTATCTCATATATCAAAGTTCTACAATTGCAGTCAAAATTGGCTGTGTGTGAGGTAGGTCACCATTCATGCGTTGTCAATTTCTAGGAGTGGACAGGGAGGACCTGTCATATTACAGTCAGTCAGGACATGTTTGTGGGTTTGTATTTGGCCACATGGACAATGTTTATCATTTATCAGTGTAATCAGACTTATCTTGTGACATAAACCTTTCCTGCCTGGTATAATATGCTGTACCGTAAAATCTCCACTTAAAACCGCGGTTTAATCAAGAAATTCAAAATCTTGAAATCAGGTTGATTTCCTGAAAGCACTGTGCGGTTTTTACTAGAAGGGTTTCCTGAATATCTTCCTGACAGGCATCGTTTTTGGGCCGGCGCGTGAGCGATAATATTGCAACTTTCAGAGGCTGTTCTTAGCATGCATGGGAGCCGTGTGTAAATGTATTATTTACGATTATTTGTTATTTATAAATTAATTATTGCTGATTAGTTTTCGTGTGATATATAACTTGTTATAAAATCTTGGTAATTGTCACCAAATAATACGTTTAAAACAACCGTGCTGTTACACACAGCAGTCCACTTCGTTGGGCATGGTCAAGCAAAATTGAAATAAAAGCCTACTTTAAACCCATTTGCGGCATTAGCAATGATTATTTGTTTAAAACGTAAAATGAATAAAAAGCTGACATCGTAAAGAGTCACACAATGGCAGACAATCGTTTTAAAATCAAGTTTGAGTACCGCCATGTGCTGAAACACCTCGGTATTCTGCTAAGAATATTTTGAACAGCTGTACGCTGTGGGTGGTAAATAGAACAGCCACCTATTTCGTCCCAGCGTGCCTTGCGCGAACACTGCCTTGACAAAATGGCTCTCCACACGGAAACTTTCTTCAGGAAAAAAACTTGCTAACCCGGACTGGCCACTTTAATTTCACCTTAAAATCACTCGTTTTCAAGCGTCATGTTTCCTATACGTGCGTATCTCGAAAAGGTAACTTCAGTTACTTTGATATTTAGTTAAGTTGACCAGCGATGTTTTCAACGCACCAGCAAATTGTGACATGGAGCGATGTGAACGTACGATGTGACGAAGATAATGCCGAAGTAACCGGTATGAAACTGATTTGAATCTTCCAAGTTATTCCAGAAAATGGAATTTTCATCAAAAATTAAGATTTCAAAATATTACTTTTAGAATTAAAATATACAGTGACTTGAAATAGATCAGCAGAATATTTTTTCCAAAATATAATGACAAATCAGTAGCAAACAAGAATACGGCTCGGAATATAAAATCTGTATAAACAGGCAGAGGTTCAACGGCCCTTACGTCTTCCCAAACTTCATGCTTGAGTGACCCTGCAAAAAAGTGTTATGATGTGTTTAAACAAAATGCCCAAGGAATTTTTAAAGTGGACAGGAATGGCCGAGTCGCAACCTACACGTGTTCATTTCTAGATGATTGTTCGATTGTGTCTTTTGTCAATCATTCCGTAGCGAAAGTTGGTGCGGTTTTAAAGGGGGGTTCTTAGTATTTGAGCCCCTCGCGGTGTCTCGCCTGGAATTTCAGCCAAGTCTGGGTGCGGTTTTAATCGGAAGTGCGGTTTTAAGTGGAGATTTTACGGTACTTTGCTTTAAAGTTCTAATTGGTTTACAAATAATTCTGGCAAAATGACCCACAAATTTCACTTCAGTAAATGCTTTTCACAGACAGTTTATTAGAATATCATAAAACTGTTCACAGATTTAGAATTTTCTGAGAGTACTGGATACAGCCATTGACACTGGGAGTGTGCTTGTATAAACATGAAATTTTTAGCTTTAAGTATTAGATAATGACAGTGTATTTCAATGTTACTTATATTTCTTTTTGTATTACAGAAGCTTGGCAGAGTCAGGGTGGTGGGTGTTACCTGTGCTGCCTGTACTTTTCATTGCCTTAAGGATTTTAAATTTTCTGTAAGTGTTACACCTTTCCAAACTGTTAAAATGTTTATGGCAATAACTTGCCATGAACATGTTAATCATATGAAAGTTTTTGTGTCTTTCAGTTTAATTTATGTTTATTAGTTGGGCCTTAACTGTATTGTCACACTGTTTTTCAACTGTATGATTATCATAGAATTTTTAAATCAGTAGACTTTATGGTTATGATTGCTTTCCTGTTTTCTCTTAAGGTTTGTAGAAAAGCTGTCTTAAAAAAAAATTAGCCTTTTATGTTATGTAGGCAGATGAAGAGTGAAATTAGCTACCTCTTAATGGAAGTTTTAATGACATATATTGCCCATATTGCAAAAGCTTTATAACATTGTTTTATTACTCTTACTATTAATATTAATATTAATGAATCATGATATTAAAACTAGTTTAAATCCAAGCCTTATATGAGTGAAAACAGCTTCTTAGACCCTGTGTTAGTATAAACTTGCTTTAGGTTAAATCTTTCTGAAGCATAAAGGCAATGATAACCTGAGAATATTCATATTTTGTACAAGCGTTGACATGGATAATAACAAATAAGAATCAATCTCCCTAAACAGGTAACAAAAATGCCTGCATACCCAGTGACTATATCTTCAGTCTCAGTGTGGATATATTTATTAATACTTTTTATGGCTGGGAGATTTTTTACAGTACTGTTGATATTCTAAAATGTGTGTTCAACCAGGTGGTTTTGCTAGATGAATGCAGCCAGATGACTGAACCAGCATCGCTGCTTCCCATCGCTAGGTTTCAGGCCAGGAACCTGGTTCTAGTCGGAGACCCTAAGGTAGGCATTAAGTGACAGGTTCATTGATTTTCACTCTGCTACTACAGGTAGTATTAATTATGATATATCTAAATTTAAACTTATTCCTGGCTAATTGGAATTTTAGCCTACTTTGGCCAAACTTCACTTTGTAAGTGATAAATATATATGTTTGATGATAAAAAAACAGGTGAAGTTAAGTTTAACGAATGGCACTACCTACTAGTGGTAGGAATTGGTTGTAGAATCATATTTGATGATTGAAAGATAAAGATTGACTGATGATCAGTGATTAATTGTTTTTTATTCACCAACTACCTCACTTTGAAATATGCTGCATAGAATTATACCTAAAAAATTTTGACTGAGTTAAAGTGTTCATCCTGTTGAAAGGTCAAGGTGATGGTTGGGTTGGTGACACTTATTCATTGCCCAATTGTTAATGCTCTTTGCCATTATGTGCCCCTTCTTTCTATATCTCTGACAGAAGTATAATATTTCATTGGAATAATGTGACTTCTTAGATGTGCATACATAATCATTTGTAATTGATTATGCAAAAATGGAACCAATTTAATCATTATGAAAGAAAACAACCAATCATTGATGTAATCAGTTAATTGGCATTACACAGCTTCCTACACTTTAAGAATCAGCAGCTTCTGTATAAAAACTTAGTCTTAAAATGTTCTATTTTTTTGTTATGGTAATTTCAGCAACTCGACCCAACCATCCAGGGATCTGAGGCAGCTCATGACAGTGGGTTAGAGCAAACTATGTTTGATAGGCTCACTAAAATGGCAAGTAGTTTGTTCATATATGAAAATGTGAATGTGAATGAATACCTTCATTGGGTTTAAATAAAAATAATTCCTTGCAGTGTGTATATGGGAACACGCAGTGTGTAAATGTGTATGTTGTATGCACTAAAGAAACATGTACATAGCTGTGTAAGGATGTTCTTAGTTATCAGTATATTAAATCAAATTGTACAGTGTTTATGAAAAATTGTAAAATCTATCTGATTGTCATTTGAATCAAAGAATAATGTTGTACAGTCCTAAGAAATATAGCTGTCATGTTAGACATGTTAAAAATCTGTAAAATAACATTTACTTGGAATGAGTTAAGTGTCAGTGAACCTTGTATTTTGTCACAGGGTATGAATCCTGTAATGCTGAGAACTCAGTACCGATGTCACCCTGTCATCAGTGCCATGGCCAACAAACTCTTCTACTGCGGGCAGCTATTTGACGGGGTTACAAGTCAGGACAGGCCTCCTGTAGTGGTAATAACAAACTAATGCCAAGTGTATCTGAGCAGTTCTTACTTACAGTGTCCTGTATATGTAGGCACCAACACTGACCAGATGGTATATTTGTAATCTAACTTATTAAGGTTTTGTTACCCATTTAGAGAGAACTTACTACATTAATTAATTAATCATCATTTGTTTTATGAAATTTGACAGTGTAAGATTATAACTTATTTAACACCAGGAATTTAGAAAATTATGTAGAAAAAGACAAAACATTATTTTCACTGATGCACTGATTGTGCATAATGTTTTAACTAATTTAAATTATCTGGTTTTCAGTGAATGTCTCTTTTATCAGTACATGGGGCTGTATGCAAATATAAAATTAAAACAGTTACTTGAGGTTTTCACCAGTTACTGGATTACAAATGGTAAATTATTTCATTCAGTAGACAGAGATGGTATATATGATGATATTTGTAAAAGCTCATATATTGTAACAACATTTTGTGAGGTTTTAATTTTAAAGGGGGCTATTCTGATATCTTACATCTATATTACTATAGATAATTCCTTGAACCTTTAATAGAAATAGGCCAGAAAACACTGATCCCAATGCACACAGGTTGTTCATTTGTAATATCCTCATGTTTATAACATATTGGGACCTACCAGAATAGTCCAAATGCATTTAACAAGGACATCTGGCAGAAGGTCAGATGAACCAGTTTTGCAGAGGGCATATTTGCAACTAGTGTCCTTTCAGCTTCTGCACATATGCAACCAGTCACCTTAGAAGACATGTTTTTTCTGTTTGTCAACATTTGCATATGTATTGTGTTTACTTACAACTTTTAGATAAACAAGCTCATACATCCATCACAAAGGTGTTAAAAAGAACTTTTCTTAAAGGGACCTCATCACCTATAAAGCATGTTGAATTAGCACAAAAAATAGCTTCTCTTTGAAATAAATTGGTACCTGTCAAAATATTGCCCTGAAACTGTTGGCTTATTCCCGTGCAAGAGTTTTTAAAAAGTTGTACTGGGCATGATCACAGGCATCAACATAAACACAGCACATAGGACTCCCAGGCCACAACATCTGTCAATCAGGAGATGCCCTGACTGACTTGGCCCAATAATGTAATTGCTTGTTGCATTTTAATTGAGGCCTCTTTACCTATCGTACACATCTGTTGCGACAGGTTCTTCAATGAATTTACATGCATCCCATTAACTGTAATGTCCGTCCAGCAGAGATATATCCATGTAAATGTATGGACAAGTTTGGACTAGTCCTTGTTTGGGATCTGTCACATCCACCTCTGATCACACAGCCTTGTTATGAACCATAACAAAGTGTTAAACAGCCATATGGGAGGTATGACTGGAAAACTTTTGTATAAAGCAAAATTGAACCGAGAGTGTGAAAGAATAGGCATAACATTGCTCCTGATTATGTTCCTTTAACAGGAATTACTTAGATTTCATGTATATGTATGGAGAGCAGCCAGGAACACATAAATTCTGCAGAAAAGAGGCAGGTGAACAGCAGCTTTAATATCTGATGAAATATTTATCTCTCATTGTTTAGGATGGCTGGCCGTCTTTGTGTTTCTTTGATGTTGCCAATGGTCACGAGCGGTGTGAGAGAGGCGGGAGCTTCTCTAATGAACAGGAAGTGGGTTTTGTTGTGTTCCTGCTTGAGTCCCTGATGGAGTGTGAGGTAGAGCCTGAGAACATTGGTGTTATCACACTGTACAAAGCACAGCTCCATAAAGTCACGCAGGCCCTCCAGGCATCCAGGTGGGACACTCTATATTGTGGTTGTTTATTGTTCATTAAGGTTTCAGATTCACGATATTTACAAAAGGGGAATCTTCACAAAATTTAAACCTTCATGATTAAGATGCCCCTACTACACACTTTATCACTTAATCTCATGGACATCTCATATACATTATCTATGTTTATTGCTAGGCAAAATGTTTATGTTATTAATATTAACAGTTCTTTTATGATATATGTGTATATTAATTGATATTATGAATCCTATGGTATCTTTTAAATTATTTGCCTGTAATAAACAAGGATTTCCACTTGTTCAGTGTTCCCTGGATCCTTCTCAAAATATAAAATAGTTTGTTTAGACTTGTTAAATAATTCATACAAAAAAGGATGTACTTTATTAAACTAAGGTGTAGTTTACTGTATGGCGAGAACCTGAAAATTGAATCCTAGCAGAATTCTGATAAAAACTAGAAATTGCATATTTTTAACTCTAGCGAATATGAAAACAGCCATAGTAATTGACCTATCATGAACTCTGTGTGACCTTAATTGCATATTTATTCAGTGAATTATCATAAGCACTGGACAAACGAACAAACAATCAGGTGACCGTTGGCATTGTAAACCTTTCGTCATCTAACAAGCACAAAATTTGCTTATTTTAGCAGAGCTCTGCCAAACAGTACATGTGTAGTCTGTACCGGTACACATTTTGGCATGTTTTCTGGTATATTTTTATGCCCCCGCCACAAAGTGGCCGGGGCATATAGTTTTACCCATGTCCGTCATTCCGTCATTCCGAAATCAAACAGTTGTACAGACTTTTTTTCGCAATGCCTGCAGATATTGGCCTGATTTTTGGTGTGTGGGCAGATAATGACCAGTTACAGATCAAGTTCGCGTTTCGTCCTGGTTGACCTACTTTTGACCGTTTTACGGCTCCTAAACTTAGAAAATTTCATGAAAAATAGAAATTTTCATGACAAACACACATGTACGGTTTTTTTTTCACAATGCCTGCAGATATTTGCCTGATTTTTGGTGTGTAGGCAGATAATGACCAGTTACAGATAGAGTTCGCGTTTCGTCCCGATTGACCTACTTTTGACTGTTTTACGGCTCCTTAACTTAGAAAATTTCATGAAAAATAGAAATTTTCATGACAAATACACATGTACGGACTTTTTTTCGCAATACCTGCAGATATTGGCCTGATTTTTGGTGTGTAGGCAGATATTGACCAGTTACAGATCCAATTAGTGTTTCGTCTGGATTGACCTACTTTTGACTGTTTTACGGCTCCTTAACTTAGAAAATTTCATGAAAAATAGAAATTTTCATGACAAATACACATGTACGGAATTTTTTTCGCAATGCCTGCAGATATTGGCCTGATTTTTGGTGTGTGGGCAGAAATTGACCAGTTACAGATCGAGTTCGCGTTTCGTCCCGGTTGACCTACTTTTGACCGTTTCACGGCTCTTGAACATAGAAAATTTCTTGAAAAATATAAATGTTCATGACAAATACACATGTACAGACTTTTTTTCGCAATGCCTGCAGATATTGGCCTGATTTTTGGTGTGTGGGCAGATAATGACCAGTTTCAGATGGAGTTAGCGTTTTGTCCCGGTTGACCTATTTTTGACCGTTTACAGCTCCTAAACTTAGAAAATTTCATGACAAGTAGAAATTTTCATGACAAATACACATGTACAGACTTTTTTTTCGCAATGCCTGCAGATATTGGCCTGGTTTTTGGTGTGTGGGCAGATAATGACTAGTTACAGATCGAGTTTGCATTTCATCCCAGTTGACCTATTTTTGACCATATGACAGAGATCCTGAACATAGAAAATTTCATGAAAGACAGAAATTTTTATGAAAAATGCACATGTATGGACTTTTTTTCACAATGCCTGCAGATACTGGCCTGATTTTTGGTGTGTCGCTTGATAATGACCTGTTACAGATCAAGTTTGCATTTTGCCCTTGTTGACCTACTTTTGACCATACGACACCTCCCGAACTTAAAAAAATTTTACAAAATTTTACAAATGTTTCTAATTTGCCCCAGGCGGGGGCATTCGTGTCGTTCCGACACATCTAGTTTATACAAAGGAGAGAGTATAAAAGGTTCTAGGCCATAGGTTGCAGGAGCCATTCCTCCCACTACTGAGTGAATAATAATGTCTTACCTGGCACGTAATTCGTATGAGACAAATAATCCAAAATATGGCAAGAGAGTTCACAGTGACTGCGATATATTCAACAATGGAGAACAGCGATTCCAGTTGATGATGTCAGTCAGTGCTTTGTCATATGTCATCGACTTTTGTGACGTCATTATTGTCATGTAAACAGCTCTGGCAACCATGAGCATTAAAGACCTGTGTAAGAACGTTTTGGGGGCTCATTATAATAGTTAGGTTAAAAGGGCAGAGCATATGATCTGTGGTTGATACTGTAAGTCAACTGACAGATAACTTCGAGTTTTTAAAGTTGATTTGAGATCATTATGATTCAGCTGGCACAATAGAATTGGGTTTCATCAAATTTTTGTATATCATACTATCCAAAAAAACATATGTTTATTTATTTCATTTGGATTCACTTTAGGCAGTTCACCTTTAGACAGAGTACAGATAAATGATTTATAGCAAGTTTTGTTGAGTCACACAGATGCTCTGGTTGTGTAAATTGTAGAATGTAGATATAGAAATATTTATAAAAGATGCTAAGATATAGAGTTTGAAGGACATCTTTCTGCTGGTAAGTTATTTTTTTTTAAATTGGCTTAAGTTCTAAGAATTTGCAAATCTGTATTTAAGAAAAATTGGACCAAAAATTTACATAATAAATTTGTTCTGAAAGCACTTAGCTAGAATCCATATAGGTTTAACATAGTCGATATATGGTTAAAATTTCATACAAGCATGTAAGTGTCAGTTACATGGAAGTACCATTGCGAATCAAGGCTGCAAAATTTACAAATATGAATCTGAAACTTTTACATGATAAAGTATGCTAGATATGTAATGATGATAAAGTGTGCAAGATTTGTAATGATGTTTACCCTCCACAGAGCTGCAGACAGTCATGACCTGAGAACTGTACAGATCTCCACTGTGGATGCTTTCCAGGGAGGGGAGAGAGACATCATCATACTGTCCTGTGTCAGAACACAAAGTGTGGGCTTTATAGATTGTGATAAGTAAGGAGAAACCTTTCATTGTATGATCTTTACTGTAAATGTTAGGATATTAAGAATATATATGACCGGAATGTATAACTTTCTAGTTCTCTCTGTGAACTGATTCACTGTTTCAACATCCACTGTCAAATCATTTGTGACAAAGTATTTTAACTGTCACTGCAGCTATCATTATGAAATTCTGCAGATTAGTTGATCATGTTAATAATATGCAAAAAAACTTCTTGTGGTGCCACCTATGTTGACCTACTTTATGTGGGCTGAAATGGCCTTTTCCCTGTTTTTCCAAGATAATTCATAAAATATATTTTGGCTTTAATATCATAGTTAACTATACTTTAGAGGACAAATCAAATCTTTTTCAAGATAGCGTCTTTACCTTCAAATTTTTTTCAGTTGCAAAATCTGACAAAATGTCATGTAACATCTGTTCTCAGGAACACCTGCAGCCTTCTGCACCTAATTTAACAAGTACATTAATCATGTGATGGATGTGTGATTTTGAGGTGCTGGTGGTGCTACCTTTGTTGAACCATATTGTGCAAATTGTTTGTTTTTCCATTTTTTTTCATGGACATGTTAGAAATGATTAATACTGCTGTTTTCATATCATGATAAGCTTTTCTCTTGATTAATTGAAATTAGATGCAGAGAGTATGAAATGAACAGAATTATTTTAATTCAGTCTTTATCGGAATGTAAATTTGATTTCATTTGATTTGCAAAAACAATGTAATGACTGTCAGAAAGTACTGCAGGGATTACTGCAGGCCTTGATTGAACTACTGCTGCATCTTCTGACTGCTCACTCTTTTATATCTTGATCACCCATTACTACTGTATCCACAGTAAGCCACAGAATGAACATTAGACCCCTGGGTATCTTGTAAAAGCAACCATGCATTTCCAGTGAATGATTACAAGACTCCCTGAAAAAGATTTAAAGAAATAATGTATGTATATTTTTGCAGAAGAATCAATGTAGCCCTTACACGTGCCAAGAAACATTTGTTCATAGTGGGGCATCAGAGGAACCTGAGCACTAACAAGCTGTGGGCAAGTGTCATCAACCACTGTCAAGGTGAGGTTAATCAAATCCAGTACCATTGATCCTAATTTTATGGCTGCATCTATTTGTAGTCACATGCTGAGTTTGCAAGGACCAGTTAAGGAGCTTCCTCTAAGATCAAAATACTCAAAAGCTCTCTTAAAAACTGCACTCCAAATCAGTACTTGGCCTAGATGTAGCCAAGTTCAGCTTCACCAAGCTCAGTGAGCAGCTTCTGTAAACCAAATAAAGCACAACATAGCTGCATCAATAATGAATAAAATAAACTGTTTAACTGTATAAAATTTCCATACTTTCAACATTTTAATTTCCCTCTATACCACTTTGGTATGTCCCTTTATACCACTTTGGTATATTTGTTTTATTCTCTAATATTGTATTTGTAGGTGACCTAAATAATTCTTCTTAATTGTGGTCAGTTTATGTATGCTTACCTAAATATCTGAAAAAGGGACTTAACCGTCTTATCAAATGAATATTTTTGTATGTAGAATATGGGCCTTTAACAGTTCATATTGATGTGCTAGGTCCAGGAGACTGAAAATATTTTATATAAGGTCCTATCATTTTCAGATCAACCAGATGGGTTTCAGCATCCAGAAAGTTTTAAAAAGAGGACAATCGAGAAGCTGAGGAAAGAAGCAGTGGATCAGATTAATGCAGCCAGGAATTCCCAAAGTATGCAGCTCTCCCTTTAAAAAAACTCACCTGCACCATCATTACCCATCTCTGCTGATTGGGGAGTATAGTATTATCTATATCAGCTCCTTCCACCTGTCCATCCATAAACAATTTCTATGCACGGCGATATCTCAGAATGTTTTACCTTGATCTACTTAAAATTATAGTGGCTGGTGTAATTATGTTTTTTTTTAATATTGTAGGTACATATGATTTTTGGAATTTTTAATTCTTAATTAGCTTAGCTGACTATAAGGCATATAGTCGTGGTCCTTTGTCGGGCCTTCCGTTAACAGTGCACATTTTGAAACCGTTGGACCTACGAATCCAAAATTTTGTAAACAGTTAGATGTCCCCAAAATTTCCTACCATACCGAAAATTGGGTCACTAGGACTTCATCATCAAGATATTAAGGAAAAACCTCCGTTTTCCATAAAAAAAGCAATTGTTACATTTCAAGGCTGCCTTATATCAAAACCACTGATCTGTTTTTGATCATATTTATTATGCATATTCTTCCATACATTTACTATGAACATACCAAAAATTATATCAGTAATGCCTATTGTTTTGAAGTTATGGGCCCAAACATAATGCAATTTTTAAAAAATCAGGAAATATATTTACTCACTTAACATGAGAATAGCTGAAGCTGGAGACTTTTTTTCAGGAATTTAACATTATTTAATCAAGATTCAATTGTTTACCCAAAGTTATTTGCAAAAATAAAAAATCAATACCTTAAATTTTGTCCAACTTTAGCAACCGCACGTTTTTTTCCTGTAAGCATTGTTGATTTAATTTTCACAGCATATAAACTTAAGGATTTAATCTTTTAAAATCTGAAATTTCAAAGGAATTGATTGAAAAGGGTAGGTTTAATTCAAGTTTTCATACATCATGTCAAATGTTGTTTACATCAAGCCCACCTAGTAGTACAGCCTTCACTTTTGTTATGTAACCCACTCCAGGCAGCATGCCTTGGCTCAGCTTGGCCATTACTAGCAGGCTCCCCCCCCCCCCCCCCCCAGCTAGTGCATAAACTAGATGAATGTTATAATTTTCTGTATTTGATTCATTCTTATTCTAGGCTATGCTCATTTTAGATTTTGTATTGTACCACTGGGGTTACAATGATTAAAGTGCACATTTAATTGTGTCCACAAAGAGGTGTATTGCTATTAAAGTGTGGATGTTCATCAGATAAGTAATTCCTTACTTCAGAAGAGTGAAAACTTCACCAGGTGTGAAATTTACTATTAATTCCAGTAATAAATATTAAGATAGTAATTATTTGTCTCTCATTCAACCAACAGTGTTTAACTTTATTTGAAATCATGTTTTTATTTTATGAAATTTACTGAATCTTTTTTTTTTTGTGAATAAAATTAAGCATGTCCTGAAAACTACAATGTTCAAAACTTTTTGATAGTGTTTTTTTTTGTGAATAAAATTAAGCATGTCCTGAAAACTACAATGTTCAAAACTTTTTGATAGTGATTCAAGGGATAATCTTGAAGATGCCATGTTGTGGCATTATTTTCTTTCAAATTCAGTTAAAACATTTGTGATTCAAAAATAATAAAATATGTGTATGCATAATATGACCCAATATGAGCTACACTCTGGATAAATAATGATTGCAACTTAGAATTCTGATATTTTAACTTATATATTTATATATATTTATAAATTTATAAAACTTGTAAATAAAAAAATGAATCTGATAAAAACTTTTAATGGAAAAAGTGGATATGCTAAAAAATAGACTTTAATATAAACTTAAATGCATTATTCCCTTGAAAGTGAAGTAAGGGTATCATTCTGTTCATTCTGTCCACCTGCCTGTCTATCTGTAAATTTTTCATTTGCATCACAGTATCACAAAACTTTTACTGTTTTTCTTCATGACAGTCTTGTTAGTGTATTAGTTTTAAAGTCATATATTTGGAACTTTACTATAACCAAGTAGAAGGGCCCCTTTCCTCTGAGCTTCTCATATGCTTATATATATTAAAAACATTACAACAGAATATTTTGCATTTGCAAAAATTCAGCTGAGCGCCATGACCCATGCGTCCCGTTGGTTTTATGTATGCCACATGTTCATGCTAGTGTTCATGCTTGGAACAATTCCTTTCAAATCATAACTCTTGCCGTAAATCCTTGGATCATATTGCCATTCACTGTGGTCTACTTCTGACCATTCATGACTTCATCATTGCTGTCATTTTCATCCTTCCTATCAAAGTAATTTTCAATTTGAATATCACACTTCAAGTAACTTTTACATAGAATGCACAGGGTAATTGTATTTTTTCCCGATTCAAAATTACTGTATAATATAAAGACACATGTATAAGATACTGACCCATTCTAAGTGAACAACAATGTTGCTTTCCAGGAAACACTCAAGCCAGCTGTACCATAAATGTCAATCAAGAAACCGCAGATTCACAGTCTCCAATCTTCAGCTTCCCATCTGATGATGAAGATGATGATATGGAGATGTCTTTCAGATTAAGTGCTTCAGCACGTGCAAAGCATTCAGGAGAAGCCAGATGTACACAGAGCACAAAACAGAATTTCACAAAGAGGGGAGGCAGTATTGATGTTGGTCTGATGGATGAAGCCCTTCAGGATCAGCCAGAGAGTGAAAGTGACTCAAATGATGATTTGCCTGTTATGGATGTGTAATGACAAGTGTATAAATGTCTGGCATACAAGCATTATGAAGGTATCAGATGCAGATGTTTGCACTGCTTTGTATATATGATGGAATACTAGTATGCATGCCCCCCTCCCACTTCCCCTCTCACACACACACACACACACACACACACAGTGCTCCCACAGTCTGATCAGCAGAACATGATCACACTTAGAAGCTTTAGTGATTTGCCAGGTGAAAGGAAAGACATACTTTTCAGAAGTGCAGACAACTGTAAACTGCAGGTAGTACCAGGGCTCCCTCAACATATGGACATATCTATTCATGCAAAAGTGCTTATATGATTATCAGTGACTTAGATAAAAATCGGTATGGTTTTCAAGGGCTCTGACAAAAATTGTTAACATTTCTGATGGTGCTGGCAAGGATGGATATGAAAATATAAATATACTGTATTAGTGTCTTTGTGAACTGGCTCAGTAAATCAAACTTAGTCTAAAGGACCTTCCACACCAAACGCTGCACCGCGCTGCAATAAATGTTGAGTACATGCAAATACACTGGGGTGTCAAATTCAGACACCGCACTGTGCAGCGCTGCAAAGCAAAGCAGGAGAGAGCAACTTTCTCCGCTTTGCAGCGCCACAAAAATTTCCAGCTGTTTATTAAGTATAGTATTTGTGATGCTGCACAGCCCCTTGCAGCACAGTGCTGCAGTGTGGTGCAGCGCATTCGGTGTGGAAACATGGAAACAAAATTTTCCAGTCAGTATTTCAAGGGCAGTTTCAGTGCAATTGAATCTTGTAGCTCTCTTGTGGCTTCTTCAAGTTATATAGCAGTCTTCCTACCAGTTTCAGTTATTTAAACAAATTTTACTGAATCTCTTGTCATAAAGATATTGATACTTAATTATTCCATGCTACCAGTTTCATATGATGGTAAACCCAATGTTTTAATGTAGTAAATACCAATGTATTAGATTAACATTTGAACATTCTAAATCACCTTGTTCATACATTTTGTACATATTTTCTGTTACAATGTTCGTAACCTGTGATATTAAATGTTAACTGCCGTTTTATATTTTTCTATTCCTTGTCTTACATATTGTATATACACTGCCAAATCTATTAAACATTGTAAAACTACAATTTGTTTCAAGTATCCTTAAATGCTTTAGTGATTACCAAGTTCCAACCTAGAGGGGCATCTTTCAGCACTAATGTTCTTTTAATGATAGTTCTATTGTCTGTTAGAGGCATTGTCTTATTAAACGAGGGTGATTGTTACCATACTTAAGAAGGTCAGAGGTCCGCAGACTTCATAGTTGCGTCACCACAATAACTTACCAGAAGGTTTTATAGATTTTGATTAAAACTTACCATAAATGTTAACCAATAAGTATCTAACCAGGGTTTGATTCATGGCATGTATGTTTACCAATAAGTATCTAACCTGGGTGTGATTCTCGGCAGGAATGTTTACCAATAAGTATCTAACCTGTATTTGAATCTCAGTAGGAATGTTTACCAATAAATATCTAACCAGGGTTTGATCCTCAGCATGAATGTTTACCAATAAGTATCTAACCTGGGTCGGATTCTCAGCATAAATGTTTACCAATAAGTATCTAACCTGGGTTTGATTCTTGGCATGAATGTTTACCAATAAGTATCTATCCTGGGTTTGATTTTCGGCATGAATGTTTACCAATAAGTATCTAACCCAGGTTTGATTCTCAGCATGAATGTTTACCAATAACTATTTAACCTGGGTTTGATTCTCGGCATGAATGTTTACTAATAAGTATCTAATCTGGGTGTGATTCTCGTCATGAATGTTTACCAATTAGTATATAACAAGGGTTTGATTCTTGGCAGGAATGTTTACCAATTAGTATCAAACCTGGGTTTGATTCTCGGCATAAATGTTTACCAATAAGTATCTAACCTGGGATTGATTCTCTGCATGAATGTTTACCAATAAGTATCTCCCCTGGGTTTGATTCTTGGCATGAATGTTTACCAATAAGTATCTCACCTGGGTTTGATTCCCAGCATGAATGTTTACCTATAAATATCTAACCTGGGTTTGATTCTTGGCATGAATGTTTACCTGTAAATATCTAACCTGATTCTCAGCAAAATCTCATTCAGTAAGTCATCCATTGCTGGTTACATTTAACAATCACAATGCAAAGTCACAACAACACAACAGAAGTGGGTGCGAAAGGTTTATTACATCATGAAATGTGCATCACTATGACCAGTAATAAACCAGAATACATCCGCTGTCAGGATATAGAAATGAAACCAAATTTACCATATAACCAGAAAATGAACAATCCAGAAGTAAATGGTATAGAAAAATGTCACACTTTATATTGCCATGTATCCCCTTGAGGTAATTATTGTCTGATACAGTTTACATACAGTTATTAACATACAACAAAGTGAAATATTACCTGAATTAAACAAACTTGTTTATTCCTACATTTTGTAAAACACGAGGAAAGTTATCTCAAATGTGGCATAAATATTTTCAAAAGTAGTCTGTTGGAAAGGAAATTAAATTTTCAAAATATTTGGCTCTGCTCTGGTAGAAAAAAAGTCAAATTTTCCTACTCAAATGCCCTGTTTATTAATGTATTAAACAATGCCCATTCCAAAAGTCTTTCCTTGGAACTTCTGATATTTCAACAATACCTGAGCTAGTTTGGCACACAAGCTTGGCCAATTTCTTTCATAAATTTCCCTCTTCATCAACATTTATTTACCAAAGATTTTGTCTGAAATGTCGCATAAATTATGTCGTCTGAAAGCCATATATCTTACTGGAGGTGGGACAGTGTATTATCTACTAGTGTTGATTTTCCCAGCAGACACTCATAATAGCAATACACAAGTATATAAATTATGGTATACCAGTAAAAGCTGGAGCCCTTTGCACTTCTTACAAACATGTCAGATATGAGGTTGGTCTAACTATAAATTCAATTAAGTTTGAAAGTAGGTAATTGTCAAGTCAAAAATGATACACCATATGTCATGACATTGTCCGCGTTGCGGGGTAACCAGGAAGATGGCAGTTTAACAAGTTTTAGCACTTTCTCTCATTTAAATGATAATTAATGATTTTGGCATCAAAATCCCTCCTGTGACTAATAAGGGATCATGACACTTTATGTACTATGGCACTAAATAACTTGTTAGAATAATCAGTATTATTTATTGCAACATCTCTTAAAGGTCAGACAGTGGAATTCCTGTCAGATGCAACTTTCCACCACTGGGATTGCAGGATGATTCATAATCTTGTACAGTACTCAATTTGTAACTCCATGATGTATATTAAACTTCCTCATATATCTCTCCCTTCTGATGTTACAATGAATATTTTAAGGCAGTTTGTGTCCTTGATGTGCCTTTAACACAAATAAATAGAACACAAGACTTTATTTTAATTACTAAACTATCTTTTGACACTGGACACAAAATGGATAAAACATTTTTGACACATAATGATACTAAGGTAGCACAAAAATATTGTTATCAAGCATTAATTTATTTCAAAGTGTGATTCAACTTTTGTCAAATCAGTTTAATTTCAATTTTGAAACTACATTAAACCGTATATATAAATATATAAAGTGTACCTGTTTCATATAAGGACATGACACATTGATAATTCGTTACAAAATGAAGCATAAAATAAAATCATCACAATAACCATTATGTATATATTACACTGCAAGGTCCTAACCAGATAAGTTGCCTTTCCATACATGTGAATTTTTGTCCATGCGGAGCCCTCAAGGGGACTCGAATGTGGATAGCCACTTTTCATATGTGCATGTTCCTGCATGTGGAAATTTATTACCAGAAACATAGGCACAAATAATTGCATGATTTCTTTTATTTTAAAGTTATGTTTTTATCCAGTATCCTGTTTAACATTTATACTGTGGAGGCAAAGTTCCAGGCAAATGATATGAATAACTAATCTCATCAGCACTCTTACATGGTAGCTATCTTCAGCCACACCTTCCCAGAGTTAGTGTCTGGCCCATATCTCATGGAGGACTGGTGTTATAGTCCTCTATCATCTTTTCCAAAGACAAAGCACATATTGGCAACTAATATACTGCATGCAGGTCCCTGCAAAAATCCAACACTGCTGGAGTTAAGAAGTCTGCATTCAAGACCCTCCAGGTCCCACAGGGGCCCACATATGGAAATGGAAATACGGTTGGATATTCCCCCTGCACAGGGGCCCATATGCAAGGAAAGGCAATCTAATACTTATACCCAATACCACTTGTTAGAGGTCACATCAGTAGTAGTAAAACATGAAATTTTGCTACCTGAATATATTGAATTCTCTATCACAACTAGAAATGACGACTGTACAGGTCCTCAACTTGGCCCCAGTTATGCCAAGAGGGCCACCTGGTGGACATCTCAAACATCCAACATTTGATGCAGCACTTTCTTTATTAGGCTCCAGTGTTCTTATACTTTCAGGACAATCAATTTGTTCAAAGGATACTAGTAATACGTATGGAAAGAATTCAAAGATGGCTGCCTGGCCTGACACTGGATTTCTGACTTTCCTCCTATTTAACAGCACAAATCCCATCATAGAGAATAATCTAAAATATTTTGGCAGCATGTGAAGGATGGCCAGACAGAAAGATGGGTTAATCAATGGGAAAAGTGGACTGCTCTACAGCATCTGCCTAGGCAAGGCCCTGATTTTACATTTATGAGCTGAACTAAGCATTTATGTCACCTTTAATCACTCTAGTATCATTTCCTCACTGCAACATTTACATATTGCAGGGTGGGGTTTACAAAAGGTATTGGGGGTTGGGGTTTAAAGTGAAGTATGGTGTTAAAAAGTGCTATATGTATTTTTTTTATTTTTACCCTTAAATCACACATACCAACATATCACTGAGAAGAGCCATTATTATGTCATCGAGCCTTTCTTTAGTGATCCTTTCAGTGAACATCAAATGCTACTCCTTCAGAGTGTATTAAAGATCCACACATACAAATAGTTGCTTGCAAATGGCAAAGTATCTACAGGGTTTAACACAGGTTAAAATTTATCACAGCTTTTCCAGTATCAATATGTATGTTTATGGCAAGGAGATTATTCTGGCCATGGCCTCCACAGAGGGGGGGATCCAGGGGCCCCTCTTGCCAGGGAACATCCTCACTTCATCAAGGCGCAAGGAGACAGGGTATCTTCCCCCTACAAATGACAGATTTCCTTTACTGAACTCTTTGCTGTTTAGATTCCAGTTAATTTTAGATTTCATACAAATTCTGACACTTTCTTCTCTAATTACAGTGATGCAATTATATCTCAGGTTTCATTGTATCTTTTCCAAATTTTACTGAGTGATTACATGGTCATTTGCTTTTGATTAAGGAAATCTTTAGAACTAATATGCAAATTCTTTATCTTTACAGGGTCAACAATATGAACTCTATATGTTACTGATCTGAAATTAACACAACAGAAAACATGTGAATGTACAAACCAAAGTTTATATCCCATCTCTATGATAACTAATCATTTCCTGTGCCGTGTATAAGTTATCTAGCACCCACATTTCCCATGGGAGACGTAAATGTTATAAGGTAGTAATCCACAAACATGCAGGGAGATTTGTCAGTATTTTGAGTTAAAAAGAGAACTTTTTTGCTCATGTCAGTATTGTAAAAAAAATGTACAAGCATATTTTATGCTTCATTAGTGTATTTTAAGTGACAAAGTACTTGTAGGCCTTAAGATAGTGTAACAATGACAAAAATATTTGAATTTTCATGGTACCTGACAGTGCAGTTCCTAAAACTGCAATGCATGCCACTCTGACTTAAACTTTATTGACCAAGGCATAATACAATTAGAAACATGCTTCAAAGCATTCTGATATGTCACCAACAAATATACATTTTATGCCATTGATCAAAGGGGGCTTGACCTGACAGCTTCATAAACTCTAATGACAGAGGTTTAAATGATGCTAGGTCCCAAGACAAGGCACACAATGATGATAATGAAGAAGGGGGGGGGGGAGAAAAGTCTGCCTTTTACAGGCACTGTCAGTGGACCAATAATGCGCTGTCAAGAATGTTCTCTTATGCACCAAAGTATCCACAATAATTGTTGAACATAAAAGTTGACTACCCAAACAACACATATTCTCTGTTTTATGTGGAAAATGAAAGCACCTTTAAATTACAATTCAATCAAACAGGTCTCGAACAATTTGGGCACTATGAATACAAACACCACAGCAGAGTACATAGACATTTATAAATATATGACAGACAAGATGACTAACAAGAGAAGATATTTTTTTTCTGCAGTCGGAAAGTTTACACTTTCTAGTTCTATATTGACAAACTGACAAGTATTGCAATTGTGTATTGCATGTAAGAAAGAGTGACAATACCTCTTCAAGTTCCTTCAAATCTACAAGTTGGTTTGAATATGAGAACTTAACTCTTTAAAACAAGACCATTAAAATATATGAAACCAATAAAAAATTAATACTTATATGATTTTTATTGCTCAAAAATGTTAATATTTTCTAACAGTATTACAAACCTATTGAGCACAAGTCATGAAATATCTGAAATACCACAGACAATCCAATGGTACCACAAAAATACCATAGTAACAAAATCACAACAACAGCACAGCAAATGTGCATAATATGCCTGTTGTGTACCTGGTGGACTCTGACCTCAATAAATATGCATGAATTTTGATGAGAAGGTAATTCAGGTGAAAAACTCTATTGGTAAATATGTAAAAATGAGTTTCATGAAATTTTAATCCATAGGATTTTTGGTAAGTCACCAAGGTGCCTCCAAAGTCGGTGACCTCTGACTAGTGGTTGGAGTCTGTTCCTTTTTCATAATCGATAATCAGTTTGATTATAAATCAGTTTAGACAAATATAAAGAAATAAAACTTTCTTAACCCCGCCCGCATGTCTTAGTAATTCTTACTTAAGAAAGGAAGTTTTTGCCTTTTAAGCTCAGCTGACTGAAAGTCATCGGAGCTATAGCGATCACTCTTTGTCCGTCGTCCGTCTGTCCGTCCGTTAACTAGGCACAAATCGTAACCGCTGGACCTAGAACCTTGTAACTTGGCATTCTGAGAGGTCCATGAAAAATCTCCTTGGAAACCAGAAATTAGGTCTCTGTTACCCATATCCTTCGAGCTATGGGGCCCAAAAGTACCCCCCAGAAAAGTCAAAAATTTCATACAAAAACATCAATATCTCATTAACTACATCACTGATGGTCATGGTTTTTTGCATACATATTGATCATGAGATGTTCCATCAGTTCCTGCAGACTGGTGGTGCCACCTGTATTTTTCGATTTTTTACGAATTTTTTGTCTATTTTTGAGACCTTTAAAAATGTGAACATCTGTTAACAAGGCACAAATTGTAAAGACTGGACCTAGAATCTTCATTCTTGAGACATTGAGAGGTCAATGAAAAAATGTCCATGGAAACCAGAAATTAGGTCTCTGTTACCCATATCCTTCGAGCTATGGGGCCCCGAAGTACCCCCCAGAATAGTCAAAAATTTCATACAAAAACTTCAATATCTCATTAACTACATTACTGATGGTCATGATTTTTTGCATGGATATTGATCATGGAGTGTTTCATCAGTTCTGCAGACTGGTGGCGCCACCTGTATTTTTTCAATTTTTACGAATTTTTTTCTCTATTTTTGAGACCTCTGAAGATGCAGTCATCTGTTAACAGGGCACAAATCGTAACGACTGGACCTAGAATCTTCTCTCTTGACATGCAGAGAGGCCCATAAAAAGTCTCCTTGGAAACCTGAAATTAGGTCTCTGTTACCCATAACCTCTGAGCTATGGGGCTCCGAAGTACCCCCCAGAATAATGGAAAATTTGATACAAAAGTTCAAGTAACTGATCAACTATTGCATTGATCACCATGATTCTTTGCATTGATTTTGATCATGGGGTGTTTCATCAGTTTCTGCAGACTGGTGGTGCCACCTGTATTTTTTCGATTTTTACGTGTTTTTTTCTCTATTTTTGAGACATTAAAAGATGCGGTCATCGGTTAACAGGGCACAAATCCTAATGACTGGACCTAGAATCGTCTCTCTTGACATGCAGGGAGGCCCATGAAAAGTCTCCTTGGAAACCTGAAACTAGGTCTCTGTTACCCATAACCTCTGAGCTATGGGGCTCAGAAGTACCCCCCAGAATAATGGAAAATTTGATACAAAAGCTCAAATATCTGAACAACTATTGCATTGATCACCATGATTCTTTGTATGGATATTGATCATTGGATGTTTCATCAGTTTCTGCAGTCTGGTGGCGCCACCTGTATTTTTTTATTTTTACGAATTATTTTCTCTATTTATGAGACCTTAAGATGGGGTCATCTGTTAACAGGGCACAAATCGTAACGCCTGAACCTAGAATCTTCTCTCTTGACATGCAGGGAGGCCCATTAAAAGTCTCCTTAGAAACTTAGAAAAAGGTCTCTGTTACCCATTTTCTTCGAGCTATGGGGCTCCCAAGTACCCCCCAGAATGATGGAAAATTTGATACAAAAGCTCAAGTATCTGAAAAACTATTGCAATGATCACCATAATTCTTTGCACGGATATTGATCTTGGAATGTTTCATCAGTTTCTGCAGTCTGATGGCGCCACTGGTATTTTTTTTATTTTTACAAATTTTACAGGGCACAAATCGTAATGCCTAGACCTAGAATCTTCTGTCTTGACATGCAGAGAAGCCCATAAAGTTTCCTTGGAAACCTCAAATTAGGTCTCTGTTACCCATATTCTTCGAGCTATTGGGCTCAGAAGTACCCCCCAGAATAATGGAAAATTTGATACAAAAGCTCAAGTATCTGAACAACTAATGCATTGATCACCATGATTCTTAGCATTGATATTGATCATGGGGTGTTTCATCAGTTTCTGCAGTCTGGTGGCGCCATCTGTATTTTTTTCAATTTTTAGCTCAGCTGACTGAAAGTCATCGGAGCTATAGCGATCACTCTTTGTCCGTCGTCCGTCTGTCCGTCCGTTAACCAGGCACAAATCTTAACCACTGGACCTAGAACCTTGTAACTTGGCATTCTGAGAGGTCCATGAAAAATCTCCTTGGAAACCAGAAATTAGGTCTCTGTTACCCATATCCTTCGAGCTATGATGCCCCAAATACCCCCCAGAAAAGTAAAAAATTTCATACAAAAACTTCAATATCTCATTAACTACATCACTGATGGTCATGATTTTTTGCATACATATTGATCATGAGATGTTCCATCAGTTCCTGCAGACTGGTGGCGCCACCTGTATTTTTTTATTTTTTACGAATTTTTTTCCCTATTTTTGAGACCTTTAAAAATACAGACACAATTTTTGCCCTGTTGGTTAATCTGTTTGATGCTTCAGTTGAATGGGTATATACTACCATTCAGATGAAAAAATTTCCTTTTGCGAATCTCATCCCAGTCAGCTGAGCGTCATGACCCATGGGTCACTTGTTTATATTTTCCTATTATAACTGAGAATATGCTATTCAAAGTTTCATTTTAATTAATTATATTAATCAAGAATTAAACCACAATCCAGGACATCTTCTTGCTGGCCCTAATGAACACTCCCGCCTATTATTTTAAATTCATTACACCAGCTAAGACTTTCATTTTATAGCAATTCTGATGACTGCCAACATGCATACTGGTTTCACAGGCCCGCCAGAAAAATGACAGGCCCATATATTTTTTGTGTACAAATTTAAAAAAAAATGTAAATGAATTGTAAAAATACAGTTAATCACGCATTATATATTTGTATAACGTTAAATGCCTAAAGGCTTTGGGGTAATTATTTCTATTTGTTTTTGGTTTGAAAAACTATGTAACTGTTGTTTGATTTTCAGTGCCAGTTATCAGTTTGATCATAATGATGCGTTCTAGCATCTACCCTGTCATACTCAGTTACATTCGGAAGTTATTTGGGAAACAGCGTCATTATATGAAGCACAGAATGTTTTAAAAAATGGAAGAATAATTTTTGCCTATAACATTAAGGCATTCTGGAAAAAAACAATTATGATTATGATGCAATCGATAGTTGCCTTTGGTAATGTAGCGCTTGAAAGTGGCAGGAAAATGACTGCATGACTTTCAATAAAACTCGATGATTGGCCCACCACTACCTCTGACCTCATTAAATATACATGGATTTGGCCAGAAATAGAACTTAGGGGAGATATTTTATTGATTAAAATTTCTGACAAGTTTTATCAAAATCCTTCATAATCTTCATAAGTAATCGTGGCAACACCACAAAGTAGCCTGGTGACCTGTGACCTTATTAAATATGTGTGGATGTTGCCCTTAATTGAACTTAATATGTTGGTAAGTAGTTATGGTGAGTTTGGTGAAAATCCATCAAAGCCCTGGTAAGTTATCGTGGCGACACTAAAAGTTGACGGACAGAAGGTGGGTATACCATAATACTCCCGTTATATGACGGGCTTATAAAAAGTCCATTTGTATTGATAAATATAGTTTAAAAAGGAATGATGGTAAATAAATAAAACACTGTAAGGAGCATTTCTTCTTGCCAGGGCAGTTAATTAATTTTTGAGAGACCAGTATTTATCTGGTATGTTATGACCTGATGAATGGGGCATAGTATGGAACAGCATGGTATGATACAGTGTAGGCATACATCATTACAGACATTTGCACAATGTTTTAAACATTGAAAATTTTCAGTTGTAATTCCAGGGATCATGATTCCAGTCTATAAAATAATTTCTCCATCTTATAAAAACCATACAAGGGTCGGCATGATGGTGTAATAATGACCACTTTGATTTTCTATATCTGGTCACAGAGCTCTACAATTTCCCATTTTGTCAAACATTGACAAGGTAAGAGATGTTGGCCTATGCACAGTGAAAAATAATTTTTTTGAAGAGATTAAATTTCTTAACCAAAAATAATTTCTGTAATTTCTGTAAACAAGAATTTTTCAAGATATTTTTTCTTAGTTTATATGTCGCATGCTTAAAATCGAGAAAATATGTCTAGATGTTTCTATGATAAGATATATATATATATATATATATATTTATATATATATATATATATATTAAAATTTCCTTCATCATTATATCTCAAGACATTTTTTCGCCATAAGATATGTTTTTCTGATAGCAAGAAAAGTAATCTTATCAGAAGAAACAAATTTTTACCATAAGAAAATTGTTTTTGTCATAACTAGACAAATTTTCTGGCTCAACTCCAAAGTAAATTTTCTCACCTATGAAATGTTTTTATGGTAGTAAGAAGGTCATATGGATTATGGCAAGAAAATTAATCTTTTCAAGAAAATTATTTTTGTCAGTGTGGAAAAACAGAGGATATGCTTCAAAACTCTGCGAGGTAGCATCATCAGGCACAAATCCCTTGCTGAGGTGCACAACAGCTCCAGCACAGGAAGCTCACACAGCCAGCACCAGGTCTCACACACAAACACGCTTTATAATACAAATCACATAACTCGCCATCAGTAAAGTGCCATGATATCTATTGATTCAGTGTTCAGAGTTGATAAATGACAAGGTATTTACCCTTTCCTTTGAGATCATTCTTTGTGATACTATAATATTTTAAGATAATATACAGTATGCTGCAATATTCCACTGTTTAGGAATGCCATTTAATCCACTGTCTCACTTGCATAAAGCTGTAACCATTCAATAAGCAAAATTTTATGAAGAACAACCTCTTATTTTTTACAACAAATCAATTGCCCGTTTATTTCTAACATCTCCAGTGTTCAAATTCAAATGACAGCATGTGATAGTCTCCATTTGTATTACATCATAATCAGTGGAACAAAATTCTCAATTAAGTCAATATCATTTTGCACATGTATTTAAATGTAAATATCTATAGTCACCTAGCACCATAAAGAAAGACAAAAATACAGGATCATATGATAATATCTGCAGGATTTTTCAAACATTAAAAAGTCACATCAATTAGGGAAAAAATGACAGTTGATCAGTTAACATACAGTATTTTTTATATTTTGTAATACTTTTGTGCAAAACTTGTCAGAAACAGGACCAGCATTTGATCATACAAGTGATCCTCTGGCACTGATGCTCAGCTGACAAGCTCAGCTGAGAGCTCTGGTTGCCAGACTGCTGTGTCATTAACTCATACTCAAAGCCCAAGTGAATGAAATGAGCCTGTCTGATTTAATTAAACAAAAACATAAATAAACAGGTTACAATGACCTCATTTCAAATTTTTTTGCATTAATCTCTCCAACTGCAGCAAAATCATCATGCAAAACTGACCCTGCCTAATTATGTTCCAATAATTGGACAGATGAGCACAATACAAAACATTTGGAATGGCCTGATGGGAACGAGCATAATACTGATGGCTATGTCAGACTTGTAGTTTGACATACTTTGAGTAGTACTGACCATGTCTATACATGGGTTTATTCACATCGATCACGACCCCACGTGCTCGCAGTCGAGCCAGACTGGCCTCTGTTACATCCCGGCACTCCTTCACCTGTAACACCCGCAGTTCCTTGCAGTACTCTCCCAATTTTCTGCAAAATAAATTTTTAATAGTTTTTTTGCAGTCATTGTATAAAAAGCACTTAAATGAAACTTTCTGAAAAGCTGTCGACTGTTTCTCAGGTAGTTGTAGTTAAATATGATGATAACATGCTTAATGAATTTATAGTCTGATATCACTGACAATGTTAGTCTCATCAAACCTAGCCTACAGATGGCCTTTTCATTCTTGTAGCTTTTCTTAGCTCCCTGGAGAGCATAACAACCCATGCATGCAGCCATAATAGGTGCTGCAGGATGATTCATTCTGCATTTGTCTGTCACATGTCTGCATTTCAACATAAAGTGTAATTAATCTCATTACTGCTTGAAAATAACACAAAGTCACTTAGTTTTGTTTTGCTCAGTTTTGTCATGAAAATTACAAATTTGTACAGAAATTAAGTGGAAGTGTACTTCAATTACAGTAAACCTTATTTAAGCAAACTAATATACACATGCTGATATTGCAGTTTAGTTACAGAGTGCAAGTCTAAGTCAAAGATAGTAGCGTCTAATCCCTATCTAGACTTCAGAACTTGTATGCTTTAAAAGAGCTTTTATCTACTGGACTTGGACTGGACTTTTAGTCAGACTGCAAACACAGGATCATCAAGTCTTTAGTCTCTGAATAAGTGGACTCCAGTCAAGACTCTGAACAAGAGCCAAACATTACTGTACAAGGTGTTAATGAGGTGAAGACCCTCTCATTATAAACCTAAATATTCTGGGAAACAGATTAACACATTTAATCCCAAAAAGCAGCACCAGATACTGCATCTTGTATCATTTTCTTACCTACTTCTGCATGTCAGAGTTATGCATAACGTCTACCAGCATTCCCAACCTACTTGTTTACATGGGCCAGGGCACTAAGCTCCCCCTTCCTATAATCCTCGATTTGTCCCATTGCACTAATGAAGCCAAAGGGTAAATACTGATGAAGGAGACCTGTTATTGTGCACTGACCTGATTCCATCATCAGACACCCTCCAGCATCCCTTCATGTATAACATCTGTAACTTTGGACAAAAATCTGCCAGGAACTTCAGAGACGAGTCTGTTAGACGGTAAATCTTGGATATGGACAGCATCTTCAGCCTTGTCGAGTAAAGATACACACTGATTGTTATATAGGAACAGCACATGCCTGATGTATGTTGATACTCAAAAATGCATTCAATTCTGCATTTAGGAATTCAATGGTGTGGCTATACTAGACATACATCTTTCATGTAGACCTGCACTTGTTATTCTGTATATGCATACATGATGCAATGTGCACAATTCCTGAAAAATCAAAATCCCTGTTCTTTGACATATTTCCAATTGAACTTTTCGGATTATTTGTATGTTGGTCCTACTGAAATGCAATTTTCTCATCTCACTCAAAGCCTCGAAAGCATTACTTCATCATCAAATATCTACCAGCATTAAATTTTTAAACAAATACCACCATTTCAAACTAATCATAATAGTTTATCAAGTTTATCAAGTTATTTCTATCATTTTGAATACCAAAGTATCCACAATAAAAATATTTATCAGAAATCTCATTTTTGACAAATGACTTACTGAGTACAATATTTGGCCACCATACAAACTGCCTCATCTGTGACTTCCCAGCAGCCTGTTAAATCAAGCCGCTGAAGCTTATTGCAGTGTAGCGCCACCTGTTGGAGACCAGTCTGCTGAATCCCAACACACTCTCGTAAATAAAGTTCATTCAAGTTAGGACAATTTACCGCCAGAACATGCAGTACTTTGTCAGTCAAATTAATACAGTTGCTCAAATCAACATATTCCAAATGGGAATTATTTTGGAAAACCGGAACAAGAAGATCATCTGTTAACCAGTGTTTGGAATTTCTCAGACTCAGACTCCGAAGCAGGAAGCTATTTCCCGTCAATATGTTGAAAGCTTCAGGATGGCATTTGCTTGCCACATTTGCTAACAGGAGTGAAGTGTTTCTGCTGAAGTAGTACTCCACAGCGCTCTTCCATTTTGTGTTGATGCGACGACATGTGAACAGGGTGGATACGGAGGTAAGTGGGAAGATGTGCAAGCACAGTACATCATCCAGTGGCAAGATGCTGAGGGGATCTATTCTGATGCTGAATAAAAGATAAAGAAAAATCAATGATAAGCCAAGCGACCTGCAGTCTGATGAGGACAACAATTGTAAGGAAGTGGTACAGACCCAGATTTTTTAAAGATTCTGGATCTAATTATGTTTCTAATTTAAGTGAACAACAGTCATAACAAAAAGCTGTTTTAAGATTTTATAGATTGAGGATCTAATGACCTCTCTGATATTACTGATATTAAAGAAAGTTAAAAAAAAAGAAGCCAATATATATAAATATATATATTGAAAAATGAGGATCAAATCCTGAATGAATAAGTTTATAAACAAGAAGTTCTTACTGTACAGCACTGCTATCCTATATGACCCAATCTCAAGTGTGATTTATCTTAAATCAGCTATAAACCGTCAAGTAACATCTGAAGCAGTTTGTGCAGGATTAACACTCTGGGACTAATTTTGTTTGTCAAGTTGAAATGATACAATGGATGACACTGATTCAAAAGATCTGAATGTTAATTATAAACACAGTCCTGAATGTATTACAAATGAGATATCAGCTTTATGTTTAAATTTTAATGCCTGTAGTAAGATAACTGAAACCATTGGCCACCTGAAGAAATAGAGGCTCTGTTATCCATATCAGGCCTTGAATGCTCAGAAACAAAGGGAGTAAATTAATATACCTTTCCTCTTCATTTTCTTCAGCACCAAGATTCAAATCAAAGAGGGTATGGTTTACTTCTTCCATGACTTTGAGCACAAGTCAACCCTAGAAACAAACAGCGTTAAAAAATGGATGAATCCTCTGATAACAGGTATCAATAAAATATTATAAAATATTGTGGGAGACTAAAAGAAACTGTTAAAGCCTAAACCAATGTCTCAGCTTTTCCAATCGCACATTTGATGTACTTTTCAATCCTTACCCAGTGGTCCCATTACATTACTCTTAATAATCCATTTCATTCGACCACTGCCTGCACATACTCCAAGCTATGAAGTAGGCAGCACCAGGGAAGTTGTGTATATTGGTGCTGTGCCAAGCATAGGGCTATAAATGTTTTAACCAATTAGACTGGGCCATTCCTAGGTGTTAGCAGAGTTGTGGCCTGCCGATATTTCCCTAGACAATCTTGCATGGCACACCACTGTTTACAAGTGTGTCACATTTGTATCATTTAAGTGTCACGGTGAGTAATCATTTTGATCTTTTTGTAATAAAACTGCAAAGATTACATTTGGTGGCCAGGATAAGAAGTTTTTGTTCAATCTGAACAAAACTTAAGTGGGTATCCTGACAATTCTCGTACTGTCGCTCACCTCATACTTTAAATACGTTGTGATTACGTCATCTCAGTTAGAGGTGAATCCAATTTTTATTGCGCGCAACCATTCATTCTGGACCACATCCCCTCTCATTAGCTGGAAACTGAGCTGTAGGTCACTACCACGGTGTCTGTGGTCTGTATGTAATTCAGGTGATATCAAAAATAATTTAATAATGTTTAAATTTACAAACATATGAACAATAAAACATCCAAAAATGTGTAGACTTGTCATAACGTCAATAACGACATAACTTTGCATTAGCCTTATCGGCTACTCTGTTATTCTGTTAAAATAATTTTTTTGGAGCGAGTATAGAATCCGGCCTACATCAGAGAAGGTGGAAAATTAATAAAGTATTTTGGAGTGATTCTGTGTTATTTTCTATGTTCCATGACCTCCGTTCTCTCACCTTGGTTGTATGTGCAAGCTGAAACATGAGATAAATACGTGAATTATTAGTCGTCGAGAACATGCAAAGGATGTGATCATACAACAGGATTCAAACCACCGACCGCACGCCCAGAAGCCGTCTGCGTAACTAACTGTGCCAGGAAGGCAAGTTGCAAGTGAGAGAAAAGCCAGGAAATTTAAGCCTATTCAAACTATTGTGAATGAATAACTGCTCAAATGTCCACCAGATGTCGCTGTGTTTTAGGGGTGGATTCTCAAAGGTTAATAATAGTACATGTAATAACGTGTTTCAATTGGGGGCTGGCTGCCCCCACACCCCCACTAAAATTCTTAAATGGTAAATGAGAATGTGAAGCAAAATAAAAAGCAGAATGTGTGGTAAAAGACAGTAGGAATAAATTAAATGGGGGCTGGCCGCCCCCACACCCCCGCTGAAGTCATCCCCTTTGGATTGTTGTGTATGACATCAGCATAGTCTGTGCACAAGGAAACACAACATGGTGAGACATAAACAGTGATTGATGGATACGTTAGTTGAAGTTGAGGTGGCAAGAAACAGCAAGTATATGAAGTCCACATAATTAAGGACAGGACTTAAGATTAAGTTATTGAATATTCTTTGATGGCTTATGGCAATTATTAAATGGTTCCAGCCAGGTAAGACCCATTCTTGTCAGATGCAAATGTAGGCCGGATTCTATACTTGGGCCATTTTTTTATATGTTTAAACCAACGACATTACTTAAGCCTTGGATATGATATCGAAAAATAACAATTTAACCTTTCAGGTTCATCAGAATGGGCGATAATTGAGTAATTTAATTATAATGTGTACACACATATTTGTTGACTCTGGACATATCAAGTTGTTATAAATTATTATTTAATACCAATATAGTAATCTTACCGGAACTGATTGTTATCTTTCAGAGAATATAAATGATATTATCTGTATGCTTGTCAAATGATAGCTCCCGCAGAAGACATGATATACTCTCTCTGCACGAGCGACATCTGTTGGCTACAATGGGCATGATACCAAAGGTGGCCCAGTCCCTTTTCCTAGAACTAGTTGTGGCTCTGTAGTTGGCTTTATAGGCCTACACTACAGAGCCACAACTTGGTCTTTCCTTTTTTTTTAACGTACTCAACACCAAATGAGGCCTGCAAACCTATTCCATTTATATTTATCATACAAATTTGCCTACAGAATATTTAGGCCTATTTCTACGGATTGACTGATTGATTTGATCTTATTCACAACCCAATTGTTGGCATTTATATTTACATAATAGACCTACAATATGAATATCATACGTATTATGAATTTCTAACCTTTATTTCAGTTTGACTTGACTTTTTTTTTCTGCCCCCTCCTTTTTCTTCTTCTGCTGCCGGAACCTTTTTTTAAGGGTAGATCAGACCAGTTTTTGGCCGCCTGTATCCCCCCCCCCCCCCCCCACACACACACACACTTTTTTTCCGGAGCCGGGGCCTACAGGAAAGTCGTATATTCATTTATTATTTTGTAGTCTTTGAAAGTATCGCTTCAAATGGTAAATGATTGAGACTTTTTCTTTCCATAATCATGCTTGCTGCAGAAAAGCCCCCCCCCCCCCCCCCTTTTTTTTTTTTATATTCCGGAGTCAGGACCTATATAGGAAAGTCGTATAACAATAATATTTATTCTGAAGTCTTTGAAAGTGTCGCTTCAATTTATAAATGATTGTTTCATCTTCTTTCATGCTCATGGGGATATATAAAGGACTTAATTTGTAACAGCGTAACCCGAGGCATGGTGGAGCCTTACAAAATCGGAGAAAACACTGTGCACAAACAGGCAACATGCTCACAGTATGCGGAGGGTGTTGAACGTTTTAACCCCCTATTTTTGTTAAGGACACTTCCTGGTTTTGTTGAAAAGATGCTACCTGATTACAGTGTTTATTAGACAATGTACCTTACTAAGCTTATACCCAATGTAATAAAATACCGTACCTGAATGCGGCACTTTGTGCTTTCTCTTTGAGATCGTGCATGGTCATCTACTTAATATTTAAATTGTCTCAATTTGCAACAGTCGTTCCAAAATGCTGATTAACGTTGTAAGTGTACCGTATGTAGGACAGTGACAACAAAGACCGTGAAAATGAATGAAAGATTTAAAAACGAGAATGTAGTTTTACCATTTAACCTAAAAAAGTTGCCTTGGTTTCTTAAATTTTATCTTAAGTTATCCAGTGTAATAAACAAATGCGATTTGTACACCAATTTAAAAATAATTAATCTATATCGAACAAAAAATAGTTCGCCGTATCACTTTATACCAAAAAGAAATACCAGTATGTGCGGTTATGTCTAATATATTTATTCTAGCCTCTGTAAAAATTTCGTTATTTATAATTTTTTTGCAAAAGCCAGGTCAAGTTTGAAGGTCAAAACTGTTAAACATAATTTTACGAAGTCCTCCATCAATGTTAAATCTGGGAACAATTGCGTCTGTATTGAATTGAAACCAAGGCCACGTACATAGCACTCGTAAATAGAGTACTGATATTAATTAACCAAAGAGCAATTTAATTATCGTCACCAGAGAACTTTACCGAGTTGACTTTGCGTAAATTGTTTCTTTAGAATAGATTTCTTGTTTATTCTAACATGTTTATATTGTACATATTTAATTAGCTAATTTACATTCAGGAAAGTTCAAATTGCATTATTTATATAATAAAACATATTGATAACTAGGCTCTGTGTCTCTATACGATAAAAAGGCTGAAGGAACAATATTGCGCATGCGCAAAAACTTGAAATCAAGGGAGGAAGATGTACTTGCTTTTTTTTTTTTTTTTTTTTTTACAAATAAATGAGTTTTTTTCATTGCAAGTCGCCATCTTGATTTATGATACTAATTTAGAGCAGGACGACTAATTATTTACACTATATATATACATGTATATACTTGTATACGCGTAAGGCATTGCATAGACTGGCCCAGTCCATGAAATAGTTATGACTTAGTTGTTGCTACTGACAGAGAAATCCAACGTCCCCGCGTTGTATCACACTTAGTATCGGTAACGCCATCTTGCGAAAACTCATATAACTAATTTTCCACTATCTGACCCTCTTATTTCATGGACTGGTAAACTTGGCCGGTTCCCGGACGGTCAGCGCCACACCTCACCGCCTCGCTGAACTAAGTTCTTTTCCAGTGACGTCAGCAGTGGTCTTTCCCGGAATCTTTTTCAAAACCAATATGGTTCATTGAGTCATCGCCTATGCCGGGCTTCCAATTGGCTACTAATACTCCCATTTAATTTGTCTTACTATTTTTAGGCCGTCGCTTATGTTGAGTTCGGCGAGACTTTAAAACACAAGTGTAAACGTTTATCGGACCACCACTCTTAAAAGTAGACCTAACAAACTCTGGCTGAGCTAGTCAGCGCGAGATATTCTGGTGCACACGACGAGCGCATTCAAATTGTACCGGCTGACTGAAACGATCATGATTCGCGAGACGCAATTTAACGCTGCCACTTCAGAACATATGAACGCAAACCTGTCTCCTAATCTTTTATGTCCACCTCCATCTCCATATTCACATAACCGTGCAGTATTTACTGAATCAGTACAGTCAGAAACCAATATTCTTCCTGAACCCGATCGTACTGCTTCACATGAAGCTCCAGCCACCGTTAATGCTGAGGCTGATTCTCATCATCCACAATCTCGCGATACGCTACAAAGGTCCGACTCTCACGAATTATCAGTATCAACTTGCGATATAATTGCGCAACTACAAGTAAAGGTTGGCAGCCTGCAAGAGCGACAAAATGATTTAGAGGAAAAGTGGAAAACAAATATAAATACTCTACTTGATCATCAGTCTATCAAAGATCCAGATATAATCAACTGTCGCAAGGATGTTGACGAAATGCGGACGCTGATTAACAGTAAGATTGCTTCAGTGCAAGAGCTTCAAGTTAAACATGACAACATTCTGCGCATGGTGCAAGCTGAAACAACTAAATTGTCTCGGGCTGTTGATGATCTTAAACTAAAACATGAAGATCATCAACATGAGATAGCCAAAACATCTGGGGATCGTCGCTCAGTGCGTCATCTAACTAAAGACGTAGCAGTTGATTTGGATGGTCTAACATACAAGCTGGCGTCTTTGTCCACGTCAATGTCAACACTGCGTGATCAGATATGTGATATTGTGAAAAATGCTCCTTCTCTGCGCTCGCATGCTCATAGTTACGCCAACACGTTCGCCTTTCCCTCCGATAGAACCGCTAACAACAACCCGCTTCCAGTTCCGCCGTCTCTTCGCTCACGCCATTCAGATGAAAATGCTCCGCAATCTAGATCCATGCGTACCTGGCAACCAGGGAGGAAAGCTGGTCCTTGGAGATACAGACGCCAGTCTCCATCCAACGTTGACACAGAATCACAGACTGCAGTTTTGGCCACGGACAAACATAATTCAGATTTCATGTCAATGTCCGCTCAAAACACATGTAATCATTTTTATGTTGGTAACATCGAAACAAATGTAACTTATGATGACATTTATAGGTATCTGCAAAGAGCAGGCATTGAAGCTATAAACCTTAGATTACTACCTAGTAGGTCCGGTAATACTAGAGGTGCCTGTTTGACTATTGCAGAGTCCTTCTCGAGGGCCGTACTAAACAAGAGTTTCTGGCCTGCTGGAGTTTATATCCGACGGTGGTTTGCCAAAAAAGGCAAACCGAGTATGCATGATTGACGAACTTAACATATACCCAGAGGCTACACACCGTACAATTAATAGTTATGTTACGTGTTGCTTGTTATAATGCCCGTGGGGTCATGTCGAGTGCTTATTATATAAGCACGCTACCATCTTCTTATAACATTGATGTGTTAGGTATTAGTGAACACTGGCTATTTAATGATAATCTTGACTTCCTTGACAGCATTGATCCCTTGTATGAATCGTTTTGTTTCTCGGATCCTTAATTAGATCCCTACGACCCATACAGGAGAGGTAAAGGAGGTGTCGCCATAATTTACAAAAAAAAAAACTATTGAAGAATAGGATAAAATTAATTAGCTCTGATTTTGGTGGTGACAGAATTTTGGGAATTGATTACAGGCCGAATATGTCAACTCATATTTATATTTTTAATGTGTACATGCCGCCATCATCTCACAGTATTACGGAATACAAAGAGCTAACTGAACAGCTAGGTTACATATATGAAGAATATAGCTGTAAAGGACAGGTAATAATAATTGGAGATTTAAACTGTGAACTTCCTGGGTCAAAGTTTCGACCAGTAATGTCACCCAGGTCTGGTATTTTGTCTGACCTTCTGACTTCACTAGATTTAATCTCATGCATCCCCAAACTTACTAGTAAGGGGCCGGCTTTCACATACATTCCTGACAACCCTAACGCTAATTGCTCCATGATAGATCATATTATTGTCGATCGCACGAAGCTAGACATGATACACAATTGCAGAATAGTCGAAGAGAATCACTGTAACGTTTCGGACCACCTCCCTGTGCTCGTTGACTTGATAATTAATGACGGCTATGCAACGCATTCCACTATCCAAAGCGTCTCTCTGAACTGGAAGAAACTCACTCCGGCTATTGTGGCTGAGCGCTATACATACCAGCTGTCATCAAGGTTGTATAGTATTGCTAAACCAGATCTAGATTCTTGTACTGCCTCAAATTTACAACAGTATTATGAGAATACTGTTTCATTATTAGTCCAAGTAGGTAATTCAGTGGTGCCTAAACGCAAATATAACAGATTTTTGAAGCCAAAGTGGAAAGCCATGTGCAAAGATTTACACGATGAGATGCGAAGTAAAAGGCGCGTCTGGGTAAGCGAGGGCAGGCCCAGAGGAAGCTCCTACAGGTCTTACGTCTCTTACAAGAAAGCTAAGAGTAAATTTCGTGCTAGTATGAGAAATTTACGCGAGTCAGCCGAACGAGATTTATTCGAAGAGGTTGACTCGGCAAGTGATATTGATATTAACCGTTTTTGGTTTCTCTTGAAACGAAAAAGAAATAAAAAGTATGGAATTCCTGGTGAAATGGAATTCAATCCTGGTGAAACCTTGAGAGATCCTAATGCCATAGTTGTAGCTTGGCGTGAATATTTTTCTGCTTTGTACTCAAAAGACGTTTCGGAAAAGTTTGACAGCCAGCATGAACGCTTCGTTACTCAAAGTCTCGCTCACTTTACAGATATTTCTTATGCAACGTTTAATGTTTTTCTTGACTCTGGCATATCAGAGACAGAAATGAAAAAGGCCATAAAGGACCTGAAACGCGGAAAGTCTCCAGGTCCTGATAAAGTCATGAACGAACACCTTATCTTCGGTGGCGAACGTTTGATTTCACATCTATTACATTTGTTTAAATGTGTCTTTAAGACAGAAGGTTTACCTTCTCAAATGAAAGAAGGGCTAATTGTAACGATACCCAAAGGTAACAGCAAGACGCAAAAGAACCCAGATAAACATCGCGGTATCACATTACTCTGTTCTATTTAAAATTATTTGAAAAAATTTTACTAGACCGGATTGTAAGATATTTCTCTATACGCGATATCAAAATTTATGACGCATGCCAGTTTGCTTATCAAAAAGGCTTATCAGCAGTTAATGCGTCATGCGTACTGCAAGAAAGTATTTTTCATCAAATTGATAACGGTTCTAATGTGTATGCTTGCTTCCTCGACAGTCGCAAAGCATTTGATACTGTCTGGCATGATGGTTTATTTTATAAATTATTTAAAACCGGTATCAATGGGAAAATGTGGCGAATTCTAAAAAATTCTTATACAAACACTCAGAGCTCTGTTCTATATGATGGCATCATTAGCGGAAAATTTAATATCTTGCAATCAGTTCGTCAAGGAGGAGTATTATCCCCCCTTCCTGTACTTAATATACATTAATCAGTTGTTAAAAAAATTACAAAATCACGGTACGAAAGTGGGAAATATAGACACGGGAGTATTAGCTATGGCTGATGATATAACCATATCTGCTATTCACCCATCATCCCTTCAGAATATGATAAACATATGCTACGACTATAGCTGCCGCTGGAGGTTTCACTTCAATCCTGTCAAAACAGTTGTTGTCGTTTTTGGTGAGTCCCGAAGACGTTTTAATCAAGTGTCATCACGCCGATGCTGGAATGGGGGGGTGGGGGGGTGAACCTATAATTCAGAAGCGAGAACATGTACATCTTGGCATTACTCTGCGTGCAGATATGTCAAATAAGTCCAGTGTCTTAACCGCATGTCAGAAGGGTAAATCCTCTTTTGTATCTCTTGCTGGCTTAGGAGGTTCGTCCGAAGGGACTTAACCCTCTCACTGCTGTTAGTGTATATAAAGATATTGTTGTACCACGTATGTTATACGGAGCAGAACTATGGAATAACCTGACAGGTGGTGACCTTTTGCACCTAGAAAGAACTCTCCGTTTTTGTGTAAATCTGTCGCAGTGGTTTGGGATCAGGGTTCATAGTGATATCGCTCTCGCACTTCTAGCCATGCCCCGTCTCTCTGCTTTCGTTGATAAAGCTAAATTATTGTTCTTTAACAGATTAATAAACCTTCAAGATACACAAATTTCGAAACAGATCTTTATATATAGACTAACGTGTTTTTTAGCACAAAACAGGAGTGGTATGCACGGCTTCATAAAAGATATCTTAAGGATACTCGCTTCATACGACTTAGATACACAAATAGATTTGATCTTGAGCGGCAACCTGAGCATAAGCAAAAGTAGTTGGACAAAATTGGTAATTAGTTGTATTGTTAAAGCAGAAACTGATGCTTATTATCTTCGCGTGAGCACAAATCCTGATTATAACACATTTAATCTTGTACATACTGACTGTTTCTCTCCTGCAGCAGTCTGGATTGCGGCTAAAGATCTACCTGGCTCCCTAAATAAATTTACATGGGTTGCAAGGTTACTGGTAGCATTACCACATCTAGCCAAGATTGAAGGTCTATGTCATCTGTGTGGTTTGTTGTTCAATGATCCAGTAAAACACGCTGTTCTCTTTTGTGATCACATTAGAGAGCATCATGACAAATTTTGGAATGTAATGTGACAGGTTAAGCGTGGATATTAGTGCACATTTACATAATTTACCTGAAAATGATCTGTATTTAACATTTTTCGGCTGTGATATTGAAGTTATATCTCGAGAGTCGTCTTCTGTGTATAATCTGTACTTACTAGAAGCGGCTAACCTAATGTGTTTTGCGAAGCCCGTAATCACAAGCCTGGTAGACCACAAAAATAGCTTTATAACAAATATTCTGCGTATTTAAGATAGTCATACCTCCTGAGTTCAGTTAGTTTATATGCTGTTTGTATATTGTGATTATTTATGCACATTTTCATGGAATTACTATTTACACACTTTCCAAAATGTATGTATGATGTCTATCTTCATTCTTGGAGGAAATAAAGGTTATCATCATCATGGTTCATTGAGGCATCGCCTATGCCGGGCTTCCAATTGGCTACTAATACTCCCATTTAATTTGTCTTAATATTTTTAGGCCGTCGCTTATATTGAGTTCGGCGAGACTTTAAAACACAAGTGTAAACGTTTATCGGACCACCACTCTTGAAAGTAGACCTAACAAACTCTGACTCAGCTAGTCAGCGCGAGATATTCTGGTGCACACGACGAGCGCATTCAAATTGTACCGGCTGACTGAAACGATCATGATCCGCGAGACGCAATTTAACAGTTAATACACGGGTTCGGACAAATGCTGCCTGATGCTCTTGTCATCTCGGCAGAGGGAATTTTACTGGACCTGTTGGTACAAAATTGTTGCGATAGCGTCTACAATATGCACTTACATTTGGCCCATGGACCGTAATATTCGTTCAGCAGAAATATATAATAGGGCACGAAGGTCCATGTGTGGACTATCTGAAAACATGATTTCAGTGCGAATGTTACCAAGCGGGTCGAGCTGTGTGACTGCTGTTGGCGTTCTCATAGCAACGATGCCACTCATGAGGCGTGACGGCCTGATATGCAAATACGGGGAAGTCGTAAGGTCCTCAAATAGCCTTGTGACGCCTTAAAATGCAAATATCAGGGATTCACCATACGGACTTAACAGGGCTTTAGTGATAAGAGCTGGCACTGAGTTAAGTCTATCGGTACATGGAATCACATTTTATTTTAAGCATTTTATTAGTCAACGCAAATACTAAAGCCCAGGCAGGACTAGGCATTGCATTAACAACGAGATCATTCAAGATAATATTATATTTCAAGGAGGGAACATATATACTGTATTTCATAAATAACTAATTTGCATGACAAAGCATCGGACATCTTTATTTAATTGTTGGAACATTTTGCAAATTATCAAGTTTATTGTTAATGCACGAGTTTTTTTTTTATTAAAGCATCATAAAGGAAATATTGCTTTAACTTACTGGTCTAACTATGTATAATGTCAATAATTTTAAAAGTTATTCTACATATTTGTGTCATTTGTTCAACTAATTTGCATATTTGAATACCTTTATAAAAAAAAATATTTCTTATTAAAAAAAATGATGGAACAAGTTCGCATATATTTAGTGTGAATAAAAGAGTTGATCTGCTTTCTTATTGATCTTCCCCTAGCTTCAGTGGACTACTGAAAACATAATTAGCGAACTTGTATTATGTAATGAACATGAAGCGAGTCAAGTCATTATTATCGTGTTTCTTTTTCGTGCTAAATAAACGTGCAGCACATACATCAATGCATGGGTTTTTGATATAACGGTACTCTTTTTTTAGAAAGCCATTTTCTACCTTTTTTTAAATGTTTTTCAGACATATATACAAATTACTCATTTAATTTGTAAAATACAAAATGTGCTGAGCACAAGTCGATCATTAAAAATATCTTACTTATTTTAGCAGGACCAGTTAAACAGTTTTGTAAACGGAAAAAGTCGTCACCTAGACTTTACCTCAAGATCGACTTACTTCACGGTTAATATTTAACGATTCACTTGCAATCCTATGTGGAATAAACGACATGAATTAATCCAAATACACACTTTTTATAAGCTTTCGGGCGTTAAGGGGCCCTCGCACGTAAGCATTTTGTATGCGGTTGTACACGACACAGTTCGCGCTTTCAAGACATGCGATTTGTACATGCGTTTTCAATTAAAGGAGCTTCCGCGTTCGTCAGAGGTGCCCATTCACCTACCTTTTGAAAAAGAATTTACATGATTTCTGGCTTCCTCTGTCTATATATTAAAGGTTTTTAAGGGTAATTTTGGTTGTGAAACTTTCTTATAACGCCTTTGTGAAGGATGTATGAACTTGTTTATCAACAACATGTTTGTAAACATAGCAATGTTGAGAAATGGGAAAAACATGTAACCTAAGGTGTAGGTTACATATATTTGGCGATAGAAAGGTAACTTATAGCAAAACACCATTTTCAAAGCTCTGGCTTATCTGATTTGCCGCCAGATGCCCTTGTTGAATTTGTTTTGATTATTTTGGTGACCGCAAAGTGACCGTAAGTTGTGAAAACTGCGGAAGCGTTCTTATGACCAGTGTTTTTGCTCTATTTTGCTCTGCATTTCTTGCATTCTCTGCGTTTTATACGATTTGTTTGCTTTTTTTCGCGTTAACCTGCAATAACAGCAAATACTTTGAACATGTCCAAAATACTAGTATATTTCAACATATCGCGTCTCTGTCCACGTTTGTATACGTTCTCATACGTTTATGTGTGCTTTAATAGGTTGTCAGACGATTTTATACGATTTCAGAACACACGGAAATCGATGATCTGCGAGGGCCGCTTTGAACAGTGCTGGGCCCTCGAAAGATTCCATGCCAGATGCGCCACTCCCAAATGCGAACACGTCTGTCAGTTACGCTACTGCCAGATGCGCAACTGCCATATGCGCCAAATTCCAGTTACGCGACGTGCCGTATGCGCAACAAAGCTATATAATAAGTCATATTACGTTGTGCTTATAGTAAGTGTGTATCTGTATCACACGGCCCCTTTATTATTTTATCGAATGAGGTATATTTTTGCAACAATAGGCCTGTACGAGCTAAGAAACCCTTTCCATTTTAAGCGACAATGTGCGGTCACGACACGTGCGGCCGATCACCATGACACAGTCGCATTATCTGTCAGTAAAATTTATGAACATTGAATATTTTTATTTATTCGTCTCCGTTTCTTAAGAAACACTAACAATGAACTAGCTATCATATAGTGTTACGGAACCTAATATCAACAGATCACGTAGTCGTAACGAACATAAATTTTGTAACGGAGATAAAAATATCAGATTCTGTAACACTAGGCAGCGTAAAATGTCTAGGGGAATGAATAATGAAGTCAGTGGTTTTATGTTGACAAATAATTATAATTTTTTTCTTAAAACAATCCTAATATTACAATACACTAAATCAATACAATTTCACAGTATAACAAGAGTACAACAGCAAATCAATACAAGTTTATAAATAATGTGTAAAGTGCTGGATACCACCATGCACTGTCACAGCGAAAACAATTCCTTTATAACGTATATCCCAGATGAACAGTTCACATAAATCTTCTCAGACAATAACAGTCCAGTTCATTCACAAAATCAATCCGTTGTAATCCCGAAGTGAAGTTCCTGTTATAAAACCGATAGCATACTGAAGACTATATAAGATCCGTCACAAATTTAGAAGACAATCTATAATTGCCACACTTATCGGAAAAAGTCCTCAACTGACTCACACGCTTCTGTGTCCGCTGGAATATTTCTCTCCTGTTTGGCTCTAAAACACAGCCCCTTATTTATAACTTTCACCTCAAGCCGAGAACTTTCCATTTCTCGAACAATCCAAAGAACCTAACATGATACACAGTACACACGCGTTACAGGTAACATCTAGAACAACATCGCTGTTTCTACATATAAGGGTTCACACGTGGGCCGGCCAGGCTCGGCCAGGCGAGCAAGCCCCGGACTAGCATGACCGCTGTTTACACGTGAGACCCTATGCGCGGGCCGGGCTATGTCGTCATAGCAATGGCCAATGCTAGCGCATCACATACACATAAAATAACAGAGACATCTGTAACAATAGATACATGTTAAATATTTATATAATGGGCGATATTTATTGTGTCATATTGTCCGGCTTTCGTAGGTGATACAACATATTGACGTACTAATGTAATACACGTGTTTGTGTAAATAACCGGTGTTGTTATCGTTACTAATGTGGTCTAATTTAATATGTGATTTTATTTATGCTATATATTTGGCTTTAAAAAAAAGAATTATGTAAAATATGATCTTATTGACACTGATGTGTTACTGATTAACAGGAAACCACTCACAACTAAGGCTTCATTGACCCGGAAAACCCCGCCGGGATTATTCTCCAAACATCAAAGGGAAAGTGTTGCGGCTTGTTAATGAGCTCATTTAAAGGATTATGAGCCATTATATACCAGCACTTGCATGTCATAAATGCGATATCATAACATCATTTCTTTAGTACGTGCACATGACAAAAGTTCCTGCAAAAATCTTAGGACTGAAATATGCGTCGTATAGTTCCTATCACTTCATTATAAAAATACGCATCAGCTAGAGCCGTGGATTTTCCACGGGAGCAGCTAGTCATTATTATTATCATCAGAAAGTATACAAATAATAATATTATTTATGGACTGCATACCGTCGTTTCCCGAATATCGTTAGGATTTTCGTTGCTTATAATCCATTCTACATTTCAGATATTGTTACGCACTTTTTTTATGATGTATTTATATTGTTTTAACAAAGAAAATAATATTATTTCAGAACTGCATACTGTCGCTTTCGAACACGGTCAGGATTATCGTTTCTAAGAATCCATTCCAAGTTTCAGATATTTTTTGCACATAAGTCTGGATTTATATTGTTTTAATTAGAAAGATAGAATAATACCCTGTGGATTTTATGTTTGGCGATATATTTGTTTTCTATATTGTTATATAGTTTAATCACATTAACAAGGAAGGTTGTGCCATATAGTTTTATTTTATACATTTATTATGAATAGATGAAGATCTGTTTAAACACTGTACACAAAAACATATATATCATGCAATGCTGTCTATGCATCGTCTCACCCACGGATTAACGAATAAAAGCATCATCCAAAAGCACATACATAAAATCATACAAAGTTACAACAGATTTATTATAAACATACAAAACAGTATCTGTAATATACAATAAGTACAAAATAAAACATGAACACTATTCCATGTTGTAGTCTCCAAAGTTTAACAACTAATAAGTGTCTGAGATAAAAAAAAATGATGCACGACGTGCCTATTATTCTTCCTTAGGAATGTGTTTGTGCTGATCCTCCCGCTCCTGTGCCTCTCCGTCAGTTTGGTGATCCTGCTGTCGAGTTTTCAAAACTTCCTCTAACGAGGTGAGGTGCCTTCGCCGTTTGTAATGTTTGTCGCCTTCCTGTTGGTAGATGCTTGCTCGGTACGGAGATGTCCGATGAGGTCATAAATATTTGGGTGGATCATATGGAGTATCTTGTTTAGGGCGGAGTGCCATCCTTCCACCAAGTTATTGGTCCTTATATTCTCTTGGTTGACATTCCACAATTTTAGCGGATGCGACCGTTCAGCCACGTGTCGGCGTAATAATCTACAGGAATCCGCAGCCCTCCAGGACCTGTGCCGACAGGTCCTGGAGGGCTGCGGATTCCTGTAGATGGGTTGAGGTTTGAATATCTCCGAAATTCAAACGCACCATATTCACTGGCAAATACGCCAGTGCCATGAGCATGCATTCTTATTATACTTTCCGGGTCGTCTGGTTGGTACTGGAAAATAAAACAAATTAGTTTCAATTAATAATTTAACTTATTCATTACTTGTACATTTCTGTATTTAGGATGGCGCAGTTTTCCCCCGGTTTCCAATCTGAAACATAGCAAAAAAAAAATAAGCTTCACATTTGTAGAGAAAAGCAATCCGACCCGTGAATCTCTGTTTTGTGACTGCGTCTTGTCCTATTCGCTACATCCGGCCCATTTTCTAAATTTCCACAAACCCAATGATATATAAGTGGCTCATCCGAAGAATTATTTTTCCTAATAATGAAGTATCTTTTATTTAATATCCTGGTATCATGGTATACCAGGCAAACTAGTTACTCGGTACATATTTTCTAGGCAAAAAATATAGAAATGCATGGAAATGTATTCTTTTGCATTAATTTATACATGAAATTAATAACCAACTCACCTGTATTCCCGTGACAGTCCCAATTCTTGCACCCGTTCCCATATCGCTTGGGTGTGGTGGAAATAGCACGTACCCCTTCATGTTGCTGTTCGGAAAGTTTGCCCACATAGCTGCCAGCGTCGCCAGTTCGAAATCGGACATTATCTTTTGTGGTCGCAGCTGCGGGTCCCGCTCTCCCATGGCACGGCGCAGTCTGTCAAACAGCGTATGGTAAGTGTCTCTTCTTTTGTTGTTGAGAAGCGCATATACAAGCGAAAAAAACAGTGCTTCTCGTACAAGCCGTGTATGGTGAACAGCTGTTTGAAGATGGTCGGGGACGCCTTGAAGGTGCCATCCACGAACTGCTCACTCTCAGACAGAAGTTGGAGGTTACTACCCGTTGCGAAGACAATGATATCCTCATCCTGGTATAACAAGAAGCGTGGTCCATTCTTGGTTAGAGACCATTCTCCGTCCAACTGTACACCGTCTCTCGATGTTGGTAGTGGAGGGAGGGTGGCTTGTCTCGCCCTAAACATCTGAGAGCTGCAGCTTGAGAAGCAAGGAGTGTACAGGTCCTCAGATGCTTACGGTGGGGGCGTACCGAGTTCTCCGTCGAGGTACTTGTTGTAAACCTACAATGAATTGGAACATAAGACTTACAATTCGGTCAAATTGGATTGTTTCGTTCATTTCCATTTATAATACGTATCAAATGTGTAACAATATAGTAAACGGTGCTTTGTATTTTTTTATAATATATTTTTGTATTATTATTTCTAATGTATCTATTTATATTTGTTTATTTTTTTTATATTTGGACTAAAACTCCAATATTATTGAGTTTAGCTTATTCTCCATTAATAGGCCAGTTTACCATGGTCGCGATTCCGCGAGCGGAAAAGTCGTATTGAAAAATCGCTCCTGTGTAAACCATGTAAACCTTTTCCACGATCGCCTTTCCGCGCGCGGGTATAATATCGGCGAGGAAAATCAATTGCGCGATCATGGAAAAGGGGTATTAGTCTACACAAACTTATTTGAACATATGTGATATAGAGTATGAAATAAACCTTAGTCCTACTCTTACCTCTCGCATGGTCATGTGCACGTGATGGGGAGCCAACTCCATCAATCGTGATTTGATGGTGTCACCAAAGGCTTTTTCCTCATCCGGCAGATGTGTGTGTTCAGTCGTATGAACCACAGACACATTTTCTCCTTCTCCGATAGTATGTACTTTGCCTGAACAGCCACTGCGGTGAACACATCTGCAAAAATGAAGCAAGGTGGAACTTACTGCATTGTAAGACGGGGAATTAAGGCTATATATTAAAATGTATTCGATACGAATATTAAAAAGAAAAAGGTAGGCCTATTTTATTGTATTCAAAGAGAAATTATGTTAAACACTATTTTATAATAGCTATATTTAAATCATATATATATAGTTCATAACGATACATCAATCTGTTGTATGAATTTGCCGTCTTTGTTCCCGTTTTGTATATCAGAATGTGTCAATAAAACAGTGTTAAAGTCAGCAGCACCCTAAATTTATATGCTTATTGTTCTTTGGAAGTAGAACTCAAATAAATAAATGCTTGCAATATAAATACATCTAAAGGCGGTTTCACACCTGAATGATATTTTTGGTTACCGACTGTTAAATATTTCTAAATTTGTAAATGATTTTCTCATTGATTTGAAGTTTATCTCTGGGTTTACTGTTTTATTCTGCAATAAAATGTCATGAAAATAATTTATTATCTTAATTTTAATATCTTGTGTTGCTGGTATAATGGCAGGGTATAAACCCAGGGAAGGGTTGGTTGATTTTAATAATTTTATTTAAATCACTTATTAACGTTATGATTATAAAAGCTAAAATAATTTAATATATATTTCTTTTCCAGAATTATAAATTGTAATTCATGAAGACAATTCGTGTTTGAAAATATATTCCATTCAGGTATAATTTAAAACTGATGGAACTTGTTAGTTTAGGTACCAGGCTATATGGTTATGTTTACATGTGACATATTTACCACTGAGAGGAACCAGACTCCCGTTTTTACATGCCTTTAAAAATAATTGCGCAACCTGTTGTTTCAGAAGAACAAATTCAACAGCGCCTTTTGATCAGGTAAAAAAAAGTTTGAATAAGTAGTTCAGATTGATTTATATATATTATTTCAAATCTGCCTATATTATTTAGACGGTCTGTGCACATGCAAACAACTGAACATTGCAAATGCAAAACCTTGAACTGAAAAAAAATAAACCGATTAACGAAACATAAGTTTTTGTTCCATGAATTGTTCTATATTTATCGGGGATTATATTATTTTTTTTTGTTGGAGGGGTGGGGGAATGAACACCAAGTCATTGATAATATTGCTAATGGTGGTTTCACACCGGATGCGTGCGAACGAATATGACACGAACAAAAGTACTGTGCCTCCGACTAAAATTCTGCCGCATCCGAAATGATCATTCACACCAAACCCGAACGATATTTTTGGTTTCAGACGGAGGAATTTTCGTCTCCGAAATTCGTAGACAGCTATATGAGCCATATATTGGATGCACATATTTTTTTGTTTTGGCCTAAAAACTTTATCTACATTGCAGCAGAAGTATTTGAAAAAAAAAATCCACTGTAAGTAAGGTTAATATCATGCATGCTTTTACAGAGGAGTTGACTGTTATTCAGTATTTCAAGTGACCCATACCAAAGAGTAGCACAAGCACAAATGATATGAGAGTTTACATATTTATTAAAAATTAAATGCAATTATTTGGCCAAATAAAAGTTTTATTAACAAGTGACCCATGGGTCATGACGCTCAGCTGCCAAGCATGACCTGTGACATCATGGACTGAGATTCACAACTTCCAGTCAAATTTTGAAGAACCAATTTGCCAATTTGTTGAAAATTTTCTATGACAACAGAAATATATATCACCTATGTCTGGTTAAAACACAGTGAATTGATGGTCTGAGGAAAATGCATGATTGTTAAGCTATCAGGAACTATTCCAACAGCTTGCTTGAAACCTGTCAGTCTCAAAAGGAACACCACAAAGGGCAAATATAAGATCAAAATATATAGCAAAAATCAAGGAAATACATGCAAGAATTATTGAGAAACAGGTGCTTCTGTATGAATTTTTATTCAATACAAGCCAACTGTACTGCACTTTTATAAATGATGGTAATATTTATTCAGAAATATTTGACCCAATCCTTTACAAGATTACATAAATATACATCCAACTGCATTCACTTTAACTGTTCTTGAGATAATATGATCAAAAGGAATTAAAAGATGGTTGCCTGGTGGCCATATTGGACTTCTGACAAGTCTGAAATCAGACAACAAACATTCTCTAAATCGGACCAAACATTAAAGAAAAATTACTGAAACTGCACTGAAGAAAGAATTTCTAAGGTGGCTAACTGGCAGACATAATGGATATCTGACAAGTATGACATTTGATATCCAACATTCTCCAATAAGAGACCAAACTTGGGGCAAATTATCCAGTAATGAATGCCCAAAATAATTCAAAAGGCATGTCCAGGCCCTCATATCAGATTTATAGATATGCAATTGTAAAAAGTGTAAGTCCAATATTTTTTATTATCACTCTGCTTTTCAATGGGGTCAGCAGGGTAGGTAAACTGCCAAACCTGAAAGAAAAGAAATGCAGAAAGCATGACTAAGAGTCTTGAAATAAAACAAAAAGCCATCCTAAATCAAGGTACACCTCCACATATTATGAGAACAAACACTTGCTTTTATATGTGGTGATATATATTAAAATATTCAGATATCTAGGAAACTAAGTTTATTGCTAGGATTCCATAAAATAAACTGCAAAATGTTCCCATCATCTTATAAATCAGTAGCTAAACCTTAATACTATACTTTCATAGTCTTAATGCCTGGCTGAAGCATTCTGACAACAGTGTTTTTGTTAAGTAACGAGTTAACCTGTTAAGTAACGAGGTACTTATCACTGAGCCTTATCACTTAATAGGCTGATACAAAAGGGAGTCATATGTCACCAGTGTCACTCACAATTACAGCCACACAGGGAGATGTACCAGCTGGAGTGGGATGGTTATATATACAAGAAAAATAGAGATGGTCTATAAAATAAGTAATTGTGAACATCCCTGACCTATGACCTTGGCCTTTTGCCCATATATCAACTGGATTCTTTCTAAATGATGGGTAACTATTAACCACTTAAATCTGGTGTAATTACTTGGCAACCAATGGGTAATAACTTTGACCTGCAACCTTTAACCTGCTGACCAGCTGACCCCAAAATCAATAAGTTATTTATTCAAGCAAAAAGACCCATAAATATGAAGTTTGAGTCAAACTGAGTGATGCATAGATGTGGCATATGTGAAAGACTGAAGGTTTGGGTTGAACAGTTACACTTGAAATATGCTCACAAGCATTTAGAACAATTAAATATTGTGACCTTGACCTTTGACTTTTTGACCTCAACATCAATAGGCTTCTTCTCTTATTGGTAGGTAAGCCATATATGACAGATGGAAGGTACAGATTGAAAAGTTTGCCTGAAAATGACTCCACGCAAGAAGTGGGTGCTGTGAACTTGACCTTTGACCTCAAAATCAACAGGTCTTTTCCCCTGTTGGCAGAGAAGGGATATCAGTGCTGGAAGGTTTGGAATGAAAAGTCTAGCTTGAAATGTGTCCACAACCTTTTCAAAGAAGTGGATCCTGTGACCCTGACCCCTGACCTTGTGACCGCAAAATCTATAGGATTCTTCTCCAACTTAGTATGTGAGCTATATGTGAAAAATCAAAGAATTGGGATGAAAGGGTTGGCTTAAAATGCATCCACAGGCTTTTCAAAGAAGAGGCTCCTGTGACCTTGACCTTTGGACATAAAAAAATTATGGTTCTTCCCCTGTTGGTAGGTGAGCTGTATGTGAAAGATGGAAGGTTTGGGATGAAAATTTTGTCTCAAAGAGTTATTTCTGGGGGGTGCAAACACACCCCATAACTTCGAGAATATAGGTCGCAGTGACCTAATTTCAGGTTTGCAAGGAGATCTTTTTATAACCTCTAAGACTGCATAGGGTTCATGGCCCTAGCCCCTACGGTTACGATTTGTGCCCTGCTAACGGACGGCCGGCCGGACGGACAGACAGAAGGAAGACGGACAAAGACCCATCGCTATAGCCCAGCATGACTGAAAGTCAGCTGAGCTAAAAAAATACTAACCGTATCATCTGAAAAGACTGTTTAATATAGTATAATTGAAATAAATGACTATTAAAATAATATTATAAAATGTATTCATGAATGCATTCATGAATACATTTTGAAATTATTTGCCCCCACATTCAAATACTTTCTTTTTACCTATATCAGTGTTTGCATTCATTTTCATGATCATACTATTGAATATTGAATATTGAATATTATTTGTATTCATATTCAACTACAATTATAAAGTATTCACTCAATGTCTCGTATTTATTCTGTTTCAGTCAAACGAAACTGTTGAGAGTCCAGGATATACAAATTTCACAAATTATGGACATCATAATGAGAACTTTAAGATCTGATTTTTTTTATCACATTTAAATATTTTTATTTTTTTTTAAACATGTACCAGAAACAAAAAGAAATGAAATCTTTGCTATAATAAATATAAACCAATAAATTAAATCCCTGGAAAAGACCAAGAAATTTTGATTAATATAATTATAATTAACTGCATCCATGTCTATATCATTAACTTTATATAATCCCTTAGAGTAAAAACAATTTTATTTAATTGTTTATTTTTCATTATTATGATTGAAATGAAAAATACCTAATGGTGACTGCAAGGTGTCATTTGAAATTCATTTACAGCCATTCATAGAAGGTCCATAAAACATCTGACACATAGCCTTATTTCAGAGCATTAGACTTGTGCAGGTAAATTCAAAATGTCCTTCCAGTGAACTGAATGTATATGGTCACTATAGTGACTAAAAGGAATAATGTGCCTCAACAATAACTGATTAAGCAATATACCATTTTATTCTTATTACTTACAGGTCCACAGACTGCAAACAAACAAATCACCCTGATTTACATAATCAAAATTGAATTATATAAAACAAGGGGAATACTTTGGAGGGTTTCTTACATATTAGTCAATATCTTTTAAAATCTGCATGGTGGTTGTGATGACTGAATTGAAAATGGGATTTACATAATGTCTGAACAGTGATTCTCTCTCAAGACTAAATGCACATACTAACACAGCTTTTGATTCATAAAAAGTTTCATCAATTGATCCAGATCTGTTTATATCCTGAAAGAAACATTGCTCAATATATCCTGTGTCATAGAATTTACTTAAGTTTCTTTATTTGTCATGAAAAAAAAAGATAATTAAAACCTAGAAATATAAGGGAAACAGAACAAGGCCTTATTTCTACAACAGCTGGTGATATGCACTGGCATTAAATCTTGGCCAAGCTTTGGTTTGGTTTATGGACAAAACAGAGATTATACAGTCTCTACTATCTTCCTCACTGTTCTACTAGTAGATGTGTTATCGGGATTGATCCGTTTGGGATGTACAGTTGCACCATGGAGAGACTGGCTAGATACAGACACCAAAGCTTTCAGTTTCCTGAAGTTCTCTTCAACTGTGGTGACCCAAGTGTGAATATCTGCAAGTTTATCAGAACTGAATGATTTGTAAGTGAGGTCTATAGTCCGCTTAAGGGTGGATCTGGCAGACACTAAAAGACGATTCATTTCATCTTGTCTCAAAGGTAAGTCTCTGAGAGAAGCATTTTGATCTTCTGCAGTTTCTCCATCAGGATCTTCCATGATTACATCTTCATCTGGAACTTCTTCATTAGAGTAAGTTGCTGAAGGTGAATTTATTATGTCCCAGTCTAGATTCAGCACAGGGTGCTCTCTATAAATAGAGCTCAGGTCCTCCCACCCACATCCGACATCAGCTGTCATAATCAGATAGAAATGCTCGCACAGCATTCTGGATCTTTGGAATGAGTGACAAGTGCAAGAGCAGCACTCCCTGTCATTCCCGAACTTTACAGTGTATTGCATGGAGGCAGGTTCTTCATGGGAGATGGTAAACGTTTTTTCTCCAGCTGGTCTCACATATGCTGTCTGAAAATACATAAGAAAAATGTTCAGTGCATGTTTGTGTTTTCTTTGTTTATGAAAGCTGTGAACAGACAGACAATATATGAATACAATAGCTCCATTTGTACAGAAAGATAAGTTTCTGCATTGCATTCTATACCCATTATGTAATAAGTGCATTTAATATACCTGATAAAATTGACTGATCACATAATAACTGTTACAATTCTGTGAATTCTACTCTTTATTATATCTGATGGGGGTGGCATTCAATCACTGGCCCACAACTCCTCTGGGCTACACCTCAGAAGTGCCCTCAGTTATTGTGAAATGTACAAATGGCATGAAGTGTGTCCTAGGTGGGACCATTTTTCATATTTTCATACAAATCCTGAGAAATGAGACATTATTTTATGAAAGGGCTACCACAGCAATATCTGTCAGAACCTAAGGCTCTGTACTCAGTGGGAGGACACACAGTGCAGTTTATTGTATTTGGAATTAAAGTAGACTATTTTTCAAGAGGCAAATAATAAACAGGCTATATGCTTGTCCATTAAAACTTTGTACATACCATGAGAGTTCAATAGGAACTATTTGAATTCATTTAATGTTTTATCTTAAGATTATATAATGATTATTAATAGTCTTTCAGTCTACTTACCAATCTGATTAAACTGTGTTACTGATGCAAAAAGTTTTTTTTACCTAACAACCTCTTGTTGTGGAAGTCTTTTGTCCAAATTATTGCGTAATTTTTGGCTGTGCAACATGTATGCTACATATATAATTTTATATATTATTTTTGTAAACACACTTTTAAATCAATTTAAAAAATTAAATTTAAAAAAATGTCTGTGTTTTTTCTTTATTGTATGTTAAGGAAGAAAAAATGTATCTCTTTCCAAAAAACATTTTTTTTTCATTACTGATTAATAATTGGAAGAAAAAGAAAAGTTCTGCCGTGTGTTATCCACCGAGGTTTTGGCCAACAGTGATTAAGTCTTACCTGTGTTGGTTTGAGTTTCTGCATTTTCGCTCGGTAATCTTCAAATAAAGTCTTGGGCTTACTCTTCAGCCAGAGGGGAATGTCTGTGCTCTGACATCTGTGCACATGGCTGTTCTGGACATTCGGCAGCTTGTATCTGAAATATGGACAAAAGGTTAAGTTACAAACTGAGGATGGTTATGACAACTTTGTTAAACCATAGCACCCTGATATACATGTATGATGGCTGCAATCGGATTTTCAAGAAATTTTATCTGGTAATTAAAAAGTGTGCTTTTTCTATAAATAATATATGTTATCACATTTTATGTTCGAGACATCAGGAGCTGTTCTATGCATCCAAGTTTGAGACCTGCAATACCCTGCTCTCACTGGATGGAACATACTACAGTTTTTGATAGTCAATAGTGGCTGTGACCTTGTGCTTGCTGTATCATAAATATATTACTTTACTTTTATGTTTCAGATTTCCTCTTGGAGTGAGCCAGTTCTGTAAAGTGTTCTGGGCAGCTTGTGCTTGTTACATATATTATTACAAGTATTTAGAAATGTATAATCATTACAGATATATACCTTTTATATTTTCCTGGCAAAAACTGCTTGATGATTACAGCTATAAGCTCACTTAGTGTGCATTTCCGTCTTTTGTTAAGAAGGCTGTACTTCAAGCCTTCATTCATGTGCTCAACACCGCTGTTTGTAAGTACAGCCAGCAGGAACTCCTCAGGCATGAATGCATGGCACCATCTCTGGAAAGATTTGTAATGTAAACTAATTAAACAATGCAACTTTTTATAGAGGAGAAAGTGTCAATTATATCACTAAAATGTGTGGATGAACACTATTATGCACGCAATAGATTTTAGATGTGCATATCTAGAAAGGAATTCTGAATATTACTGGAAGGGACCTCTAGAGGGTAGAGACATATGGTGGTAGGGACTGGTAATATATCATATGTGATGATTGAAAGAAAGAAAATGAATTATTAATTAATTATTTTATGAACCAGCTCTGTAGAGTAATACTATTGCTATATGATGGTATGCCACATTTTTCTGACATTCAGTATCCTATATCAGTCCAATGTGAATGCATAATGAGTACTGTATCCATGTTAATGCAAGACCTACAACATAATTATGAATAAATAAGGACCCATGGGTCTCAATGCTCAGCAAAATTTGTCTTAAGGGACATTTTATGAGTTTTTTTTTTAAATGTGGGTCTGTGACCTTGACCCTTGACCTTGTGACCACAAAATGGCCAGACATATGGACTCATGATGGACAAAGTATTATCACTATTTCCCAGTTGAATTTCAGTTTGCTGAGTTAAAATAAGACAAGATGTACACTGAATATAATTAATCATCAAGGATCTGAGGAGGACATAAACTTACTTTAACTGCTGGAAGTCAATTGTTATCAAACCAGTGCTGGAGCTTAGCATTGTTTTTATAACAGTGAGAAGACTGGATGCAGGCAGGGCAGCCTGCAGCTGTGTCAGTAGAAGAACTGGCCATTCTTCTCAGGTGGCTCTTAACTTCTTCAACATTTTCAGGGTGTCCATTTGATGCTTTGCTGGGCCACATTGCCCAAGCCTGCTCTCGATGGAACTCACTGATGAATACTTTGATGCCTATATAGACAATTTCTATAAATATTACACAGAGTTTTTCATTGAGGAGTCTGATATTGATGTAAATCATTTAACACAAGCCTGGTTATTCAGAGGACTGTAGTTTTTAGATATTTTTTTTTATTCTTTGGCAAGATGATAACTCAATCTTAAGGTAGCACCTACTTTGACCTATTAGGAAGTTCATGTTTTTGTGGCAGCAAAGCTAGGCTCATTACTATACTGGGCCAAGTAAATTGCTGTAGCTGACATTGTGTCTCAAGTAATGACCAATTCCCATGATTATCAGTTACTATAAAAGAAATTTTTTATGAGAACTGGACCAAAAATATATCAAGGAGAGACCGGAATAGAGAAAGCGATAAGAAAAGACAATATATTGTGGTTGGCTTCATATTCCTGGGGTAAAATTTTTGCAATTTTTACTTTTTCATTAGTTCAATTTTTGTGATGTTACCAGACATGTGTATATCCATTATAATATTTAATAATTAGATTTGCATGCAAATGCTAATTGAACTTACAAAACCCTAAGACAGCATGGAAACCCAAAGGAATGGAAATTTTTGTTAAATAATTGCTGATAATATTGTGACCAAGGATTGATTTTATTTGTAAGATCAGTCTTTCATTAACAGATAAGATAAAATGTATGTTTTTATTTATAATATCAGTCTTTTAGCTCTTACAGATAATGTATAAGAGATGACAGTGAGGTTGTAGTGTCAACGTCCACTAGAGTAGATGACGATGTTAGTAATGAAGGATTTATTTTTGCTAGAATTCCTCTTTTACAAATATTGCCAAAATTGAAACTACTTCGAACAAAAGGCCAACTACAGTATGCCAGATATATTTCGAACAATAGGCCAACTAGAATATGCCAGGTATATTGGAAAGAATAGGCCAACTACAGAATGCCAGGTATAATTTGAACAAAAGGCCAACTACAGTATGCCAGATATATTGCAAAGAAATGTCCAAGTACAAATAACAATATGCCAGGTATATTGCAAACAACAGGCCAACTACAGTATGCGAGATATATTGCAATGAAATGTCCAAGTACAAATAACAATATGCCAGTTATATTGTGAACAAAAGGCTACAACTACAGTATGCCAGGTATATTTCAAAGACTAGATGTGTCGAAATGACACGAATGCCCCCGCCTGTGGCAAATTAGAAACATTTGTTCAGGAGGTGTTGTATGGTCAATGGTAGGTCAACAAGGGCAAATTGTAAACTTGATCTGTAACGGGTCATTATCAAGCAACACATCATAAATAAGGCCAGTATCTGCAGGCATTGAGAAAAAAAGTCCATACATGTGCATTTTCATAAAAATTTCTGTCTTTCATAAAATTTTCTATGTTCAGGAACTGTTATATGGTTAAAAATAGGTCAACTGGGATGAAACGCGAACTCGATCTGTAAGTGGTCATTATGTGCCCACAAACCAAACAGTAGGCCAGTATCTGTAAGCATTGCATTGCGAAACTAGAATATTATCAAAAGCTGATAATCAGTTATAAATTTAAATTGGAGAGATATGTATCATGTTTCATAACAATCCACCAAATGCTTCCTGAGAAATAAGCTCCTAAGTTTTTTTCCATACTAAGCTCTGTGACCTTGAAAAGTAGGTCAAGATCACCCATCTTTGAACTTGACCAAGATTTTGTAAATATCATGCAATAGCACTGAAGAAATGAGGTCCTGTGTTGAATACCTTTGGAGATATCCTGCACAAAAGGCCAAAATTGAAAAATCTGATAAAAATTCATTTACAAGGGACCCATGGGTCACGGCGCTTAGCTGTTCTATATGATCACAAAATATAATTCGGAAGAGGAGGTAGGCAAAGACTGGTTTTGTGAGATAATATAAGCTCTATAATGAGTTGATGGTGTTTAACTCAAGTTATGTAAGATTTTGATAATATCCTTGGAGACAGGGAAGAGGATTGATGTCATTAATATTATTTACAGTCTGAAATGGTGTGCTATTATCCCATAGGTTTCGACTTGGCCATAAAACTTTACCTACATTGCAGCAAAATTATTTGAAAAGTTAAACTATTTATTTAAAATTAATAACAAATATTGTGTCAAATATAATTTAAATTAAAAATAATAACAGTATCCTGTTTTTTTCAACAAAGATTTTTTAATTATATTATCGAAATAAATGATTATTTAAATAATATTATAGAATATATTCATGAATGCATTTGTATTCAAATACTTTCATTTTGACCTGTATTCCTATACTTATACATGAAATTATGGAGTGCATATTCATATTAGCATTCAAATACATTTGCAAAGTACAGCACCATATCTGGTATTTGTTCAGTTTCAGCCAAACAAAGTTCTTGAGAATCGAAAATAAACAAATATCACACATTTAAATAATGATCATAAGTACCTGGTTTTATGAATTTTATTTATATTCAAAAATAAAACTATAATATTCACTTTGGACTACCTTCACATCAAACCACACTAGACATAGCAAGAGCCTTATGACAATTATTTACATTACACAAATCATAATGAGAACTTGTCTAAGATCTGATTTTTTATCATATTCAAATTTTTTATTAAAAAAAATGTATCAGAAAAAAATTTGAAGTATCTCAGCTATGAAACCATTATAAGTGTAAAAAATAACCCAAGGATAAGAATACCCCATAAATTATACAAGGAGAAAACTAGAGATGGGCAAGTTTAATTTTTTTAACTGAAAAATATGAACCAGTAATATAAATTTCTATTATTTACATAGTCTTGTGACAGCTGTTACAGCCAAGTGTCTGAATGTCATAAGTGAAACATATTGACATCTTTAGTCAGTACTTGTCCGAGTAAAATTAAAACATTTTGACATATTTTAACTTTTTTTTTAATTTGAAATAAATATAAATTAACAAGCTAAAACACTTGGAAAAGACTTGGAAATTTAGATTTATATTATCAACTGCATCTTTGTCAATCATTAATTTCCTTCATATAACCCCTAATAGTATAGAACAATATAATTTAATAATTTTTATGCCCCCGCCACAAAGTGGCCGGGGCATATAGTTTTACCCATGTCCATCCTTCCGTCCTTCCGTCATTCCGAAATCAAACAGTTGTACGGACTTTTTTTCGCAATGCCTGCAGATATTGGCCTGATTTTTGGTGTGTGGGCAGATAATGACCAGTTACAGATCGAGTTCATGTTTTGTCCCGGTTGACCTACTTTTGACTGTTTTATGGCTCCTAAACTTAGAAAATTTCATGAAAAATAGAAATTTTCATGACATATACACATGTACGGACTTTTTTTTGCAATGCCTGCAGATATTGGCCAGATTTTTGGTGTGTGGGCAGATAATGACCAGTTACAGATCAAGTTCGCGTTTCGTCCCATTTGACCTACTTTTGACCATTTTACGGCTCCTTAACTTAGAAAATTTCATGAAAAATATAAATTTTCATGACAAATACACATGTACTGACTTTTTTTCACAGTGGCTGCAGATATTGGCCTGATTTTTGGTGCATGGGCAGATAATGACCTCTTACAGATCGAGTTCATGTTTTGTCTCAGTTGACCTACTTTTTGACTGTTTGACGGTGCCCTAACATAGAAAATTTCATAGAAAATATAAATTTCATGACAAGTGCACATGTACAGACTTTTTTTCGCAATGACTGCAGATACAGCCCTGATTTTTGGTGTGTGGGCAGATAATGACCATCTACAGATCAAATTCTTGTTTTGTCCCAGTTGACCTACTTTTGACCTTGACTGCTCCTGAATATAGAAAGTTTAATGAAAAATAGAAATTTTCATAACAAATGCATATGTATGGACTTTTTTTCCGCAATGCCTGCACTCGGATACCACCCTGATTTTTTATGTGTGGGCAGATAATGACCAGTTACAGATCGAGTTCATGTTTCGTCCCCATTGACCTTCTTTTGACCATACAATACCTCCTGAACTTAAAAAATTTTACAAAATTTAACAAATGTTTCTTATTTGCCCCAGGCGGGGGCATTCGTGTCATTCCGACACATCTAGTTTTCATTATTAAAATTGAAAAGAAAAATACCAATGGTGACTCAATAGTGTTACTTAGAATATATTTTCATCCATCCATACAAAATCCATAAAACATCAGTAACTGCAAGGTAATTCCCTGTTAGTGTTACTCATCAATTGTCAAATTCCTTTTCTATTGATTATTATAGACCTATAAAACTTTATTTATTCATTGTATATTGTTATGCTGTTGGTCTAAACAACTAATAGATGAGCTGGGTTGGACACCTGGATCAGCTGTGGCCAGCAATAAGCTGCCCAGCTGCAAGTATATGCCCCTCGTCAAGGGTGCATAATTGGCCTGAAAGGTCAATTTGGGGACATACAGGTGACTGAAGAGGGACTGTGTAGAGCCTGGGTCTGACATGGTCTCATAAAAACTTTAATAAAAGCTCCAGTTTTTGGCCAATTTTTTTCAACTTTCAAAACTAACAAGCTGAAATCCTTATTTCTGCATGATATGAAAATTATATCAACACTGCTTACAGGAAACAAACATGCCATGATCAAAATTAGGCAAAATTTAAGGTACTGATTTTATATTTTTGCTAATAACTTATAAAATTTGAAAAATTCAAAACTAATTTTGCATATACAACTGAATCTTAATTAAATAATGTTATATCCCTGACAAAAAAAATCTCTAGCTTCAGCAATTTTCATGTTAAGGGAGTAAATATATTTTTTGTTTACAAAGTGCATTATGTTCGGGCCCATAACTTAAAACAATTTTGCAATACTCACATCATTCCTGGCATGTGCATAGAGTCTAAATAGAAGAACATGTATATTTTATATGATCAAAGTCAGATCAGTGGTTTTGATATTAGGCAGTCTTGAAGTGTAACAATGGGTTTTTAATTGAAAATTAAAGTTTTTTCTTAACATCTCAAAGGAATCAAATTCTAGTGACCAAACTTTTGGTATGGTAGGGGGGTTTGGGGGACATCTAACTGTATGCCAAATTTTTTTGAGCTGAGAGCTGGCCTGGGAAGCTGGGGAGCTGAGCTCTAGCAAACTGCATAACACTTGCTTGATCTAAACAAAACTTTCCATGGTGCTTGAAAAATGGAATAAAATCAACAGTTTTTGATCAACTGGTTTCAAATTTCAGATGTTTAGAAATTAATTGGTTATGGCAATATGCTGTGAAAATTAAATCCACAGCAGTTATAGGAGAAAAAGGTGCCATGGTCAAATCTGGGCAAAATTTAAGGTACTGATTTAATATTTATGCTAATAACTAATAAAATTTAAAAAAATCAGGTCTAATTTTTGGTATACAATTGAATCTTGACTAAATATAGTTATATACCTGAATGAAAGTCTCTAGCTTCAGAAATTCTCAAGTTAAGGGAGTAAATATATTTCCTGAATTTTTACAAAGTTCATTATGTTTGGGCCCATTACTTCAAGACTTTTAAAAAATATTGAACTAATGTCTAATATGTACATAGGAAATATATGGAGGAATTAATATATCAAATATGGTAAATATCAGGTCAGTGGTTTTGATATTAGGCAGTCTTGAAGGGTAACAATAGGTTTTTAATGGAAAATTGAGGTTTTTCCTTAATTATTCGAAGGAATGTAGTCCTATAGTTACCCAATTTTCTGTATGGTAGGAGATTTTGGGGACATCTAAAGGAATACAAAATTTCCGATTTGTAGGTCCAACGGTTTCAAAACGTGCCAGTTTGACGGACGGAAGGACAGACGGACGGACAGCCGACGGACAAAGGACCACGACTATAGCTCAGGTGACTTATAGTCAGCTAAGCTAAAAAATCAGAAATTGTAGGTGGTGCCACCAAGATTGTGCAGCATGTACAGACCATCAGTCCCAATGATCATAGTAAGTTTTGTGAAAATCCACACAATGGTTCAGGAGATAAAAGCTTCTGAGTGTTTTTCTATAATCAGCTCTAAAATGTAGAAAAATGGGTCAAGATCACGAATCTTTGAACTTGACCGAGATTTTATCGATATGCATCTTCAGTGATGAAATAAATTTCCAACGGTAAATCCTTTTAGAGATATTCGCTCACAAGTTAAAGTTAACAGACGCCGGATGGACAGACGCCGGATGGGACGAAACGCAAACTCGATCTGTAACTGGTCAATATCTGCCCACACACCATAAATCAGGCCAATATCTGCAGGCATTGCGAAAAAAAGTCTGTACATGTATATTTGTCATGAAATTTATATTTTTCATGAAATTTTCTAAGTTTAGGAGCCTTAAAACTGTCAAAAGTAAGTCAACAGGGACGAAACGCAAACTTGATCTGTAACTGGTCATTAACTGCCCACACACCAGAAAATCAGGCCAATATCTGCAGGCATTGTGAAAAAAAGTCTGTACAACTGTTTGATTTCAGAAAGACGGAACCACTGAATGACGGACATGGGTAAAACTATATGCCACTTTGAGGTGGGGGCATAAAAAGTCCAACTACAGTATGCCAGGTATAATTCGAACAAAAGGCCAAGTATAATATGTCAGGTTTATTGCAGACGAAAGTCCAACTACAGAATGCCAGGTATATCCAAAACATAAGGCCACCTACAGTATACCAGGTATATTGTTGACAAAAGGCCAACTACAATATGCCAGGTATATTGAAAAGAAAATTCCAACTACAATATGCAAAATTTACTGTGACGAATAGTTTAACTACAGTATGCCAAGTATATTGTGAAGAAGAGTCCAACTACAGTATGCCAAGTTTATTGTGAAGAAAAGTCCAACAACAGTGTGCTAGGTATATTGCAGACAAAAATCAAACTACAGTGTGCCAGGTATATCCAAAACAAAAGGCCATCTACAGTATACCAGGTATATTGTTGACAAAAGGCCAACTAAAATATGCCAGGTACATTTAAAAGAAAATTCCAACTACAATATGCAAAATTTACTGTGAAGAAATTTTACAGTATGCCAAGTATATTGTGAAGAAAAGTCCAACTACAGTATGCCTAGTATATTGTGAAGAAAAGTCCAACTAGAGTATGCCAAGTATATTGTGAAGAAAAGTCTAACCACTGTATGCCAGGTATATTGTGAAGAAAAGTCCAACTACAATATGCCAAGTTTATTGTGAAGAAAAGTCTAACTACAGTATGCCAGGTATATTGCAGACAAAGTATATAAGACATCAGTAAGGTTGCAATATAAGGGACTGCCCACTTGTGTATATGAGCCTTATCATTTACAACGGTTTTACTTTTCGCAATAATTATCCTTTCGCAAGTATTGTGAATATATATATCTGAAACTCTTGGGAACAAAAAGCCAACCACACTATGCAAATACCTGGAAATGTCCTAAAGCAGGAAATGTTCGAAGGAAGAAATAGCAAAATAGAGATGAACAGTGTATATAAATATATATCTTAAAGTTTATTAGTTTGGCATTGCCTGTTATAGCTATGTATTACTACATTAATTTAAATGAATGCATTTTGAATTGTTAAAACAATGCTATTTTACAATATATCTAAACACAATGAATAGCCTACTAAATAAAACTTTAATGTATTCCTACCTTCAAATGTCTCTTCCAGAGCCTTAATTTCTTCAGATGTAAAGTCTGCCATACCAAACTTAGGCCTTACATCTGGGGTCCAGCTTTTAATGATACCCAAAGCCTCAGCAAGACTGTCTTTTGTTTCATTTTGTAAAACGAATACTGCTACCACCTGAAAATATGTATGTGTAACAGACATGGGTTAATATCAATTTGCTATAGCAAGAGTAATATTTATAGGACAATACAGCTTTATAAAATGTTATTATGTACATCAGATAAAAGAGTGTAATAGCTATTGAGTATTGATCACAGTGATGTAGTAACATTATGCATATTACTTCAATTTTCCTGCTACTTCATTATGTATATAAGCTGGAGAGACTTTCCCCTTATCCAGTGATTACTAGGATGTATCTATTTTTAGAATCTGTGCTCCTGGAGTTGCTCCTGGCCATGTTGATCATTTATCAGCTGTGTTACTGTTTTTAAGACAGTACTAAACTGAACAAGACAAACCACCAACCAAAAGCATTCATCATTATACCATTTACTGTTATTTTTTGTATGTGATGCTTATAATCTCTTGCCACTACTACTTTTTATAGTAATAATATGAATGTTTTAATAGTGAACAGAACATATATGATGCTTGCACTTTTTTAAACTAATAGCTAAACTATACAGGACCCATATGTCACTTATTTCTTTTAAATTTCTGAAACTTTTCATGTTATTTCAAACAAACAATATAAATATGAAATAGTTACAGGGAATGCAAGTATTAAAGCTACAAGTAAAAATGATTTTTTTTTTTATTTTGCTGAAATGATTTGTACATTCCAATCTTATACAGAAGAATCTTAAATGGGCTTCAAGTCATCAGGGGTCAAAATGCGAAAACAAAGTTATATTATTCATTGGAGGGAATTAGTTTTGGAACCAGATTCCCTCCAAAGAAAAAGCATACCCTCATTTTGTACTTGCATTAGTGCCTTCAGTGTCTTTACCTCTTTGTCATTATATAAGCTTACAATGCAGCAAACTTAAATAAAAATTGATATAATGTTTAAATATTATCATAAAACAACTGTATTAAATCATTCAGTATAAAGGGGCCGGACAGACTGAATGTGCCAGGGGGACCTGTGCCAAAGGAGTCTCATTGTCAAGGCGACCACAACCAGGCCACCACCCTTCCATGTGTCAGGCCAAAGGACAGTTGGGAGAATTTGTCCCCGGGGTGTCACAGTGACTGGTTTGGAGATCATAAAGGAACTAATATCACATGAGCTTCTGGTGGGTCTTTCAAAGGCAGTCAACAATTATTTTCTTTGTCCAAGTTTTCAGAAAATCTTTTATTTAAATTTAAATTATTTTAAATTGTGCATATCTTTTTTATCTTTGGATGAAACAAGAATAAACTGGGTTTCCAATCATGCAGCTCAAAAAATAATATATTGGTCGGTAAGACAGAGATAGTGTTGGTTGGAAAACCAGAAGCAGAAAAAAACTGGGTGAATGTTTTTTTAGACACTTTTCTTTGAAAAAGACGTCAATGAATGTACAATTCATCATAGTCCAAGGTTTTCCAGCCAACAGGGCCATGCCTACAGACCTTTATCATAGAATCTTGAAAAAGAAAGTGAAAGGTGAATTTTGCTAAACACCATTGGAAGTATTTTGGTATATGTTGAAAAGTGAACAGTGCTGCTGATTCCCCCCAATAGATTGGGATTCAACTGAACATTTTTATATTCCCAGCTGGGAACTGTGTTAGGCATTTAGATTTTCCGTTGTCAAAAATATTAATTCCTCATGAATTCTATACATTTTGACCCCTGGTAATAGATGTACATCATGTCAGCATTTTTGTGATGTGCAGCTGAAGATATGTGCTGATGACCAGTGGGTTGGATTAAAATAAATTTGATATTTAACAGTGGTGACTGGCCAGGACTGAGAGGAATGTTAATTGGTAGTTCACAGAAGCCGTTTTCAAATGGAGATCTGATGCATGTTAAACAGAATCTAACAATAATTTGAGGATTTGGGTGGCTTCCCCCCCAAAAAAAAAGTGTTATCCAAGACTTAACTAAGCTGATACACTTCCCCTTGCCACCAAACTCTCAGAACCTGTCCTCAGAATACTCTCTTGTTGTATGCCCACACCCTTATCAAACCCTGACCAGTATATTTCTCCAATTTTCTCAAAACTGCCCATGGGGGCTGCCATTTTGTTTACACATTAAAACCCAGATATCACATGTCACATGTTATAATTATGGGTATACTTTTAGTGTCCATAATTATGTATTTTTGTGGCATAAAAGTATTTTGACTTATCAAAAAAAGGTGAAACTTGCTCAACAAGGAGAAATGTATGCTAAAAACCAACCTGGTAGATATAAAGCAGTTTCTCTCCAGGCACAGTGCTATCCCTGCCATTTTCCACCTCTTTCTCTCTGTGTGGTGAGAAAACATCCTGAAGCTGAACCTGCTCTCCTCACCTACGTTTCACTAAGGGAACATCCTCTGCAGATGAGGTGTAGGCTCTGAAAAAGCTGTGGTCACTTGGGCTGAGTTCTGCAAGCAATTTCTTCACATTGCCTTGGTCTATCCTTGCTTTTGTCTTGATCAACAAAAATTAGTGTACACTACTTAAGGCTTATACTACTATTTAACTTTAAATTTCAATCCATATCTGATATTTCAGGGCTACAAACCAGCATTTACTGATTGATGCACAATTGGGTCTACAGGAGAGAAAACCAACATGACCTGTAATGATTTATCATTCCCCTGAATTTTTATTTAAAAATTAATCTAATTTTGTAATTTATTTACAAGTATTGTATCAAACATAAATGTTACAATATGTAGAAAAGTGAATTAATATCAAACATTGAGTAAACTGTAAAAATAAGAACATGGGAGATTGTAGACAGAATAGGGTATCAATATTTATCACAGTTTTATTCTGAAGACAATGCAAAATATGATGCTACTGAATATTTTCACTGATCAAGGGGGCCATCACTAACCACCTTATAACTGACCTCCCTCAAAACTGCTGAAAAAATCAGGTGGTTCAACATTTACCTATAAATATAAAAATATATACTGGTATATCTCATTAACTCACCTGTCTGCCCAGGTGTAAATTATGCTCATCCTGTGATGGGAAGGAGCAGACATACTTCATTTCAACCGTAATATCAGTCGTTCCGGAGTCTAGGGCTTGCTGCAGCTTTCTCTTCATTAGAAACTTGCCTTCATATGATCCTTAACAAACCTGTGCACAGAAAACAAAAATATGACCTAATTTGTTGATTAAATCTAAAACTAGATTAAGGGCAGATTTTACACAGTTTGTCTAATCAGTCCTGCTCCAGATGCCCCCGACACACTAGCCATGAATACACAACTCCGAAGGCATCTATATTGCACCAATAAAGGTATGTACTACAAGGCCATGATCCTACCTGTTGCATTGATATGGTGGTAAACAGCCTATATATTATCTTAAAATTAGGATATGGGAGATAATTTAGCACATAAGAGTACATGTGAACACAAACCAAAGTGTAAATCTGTCTATACGATAATGAATCATTTCCTGTATCATGCACAATTTAGCTTTCATTCAGTAACATGATCAAGCCATTCCTGTGTTCAGGCCGTCAGAAATTCAACAAAAATGCAGAGGGATTTTCCAATATGCTGAATGAAACTGCATGTTTCTAGCACTAGGTAGATGTTCTTAAAATGTATACTAAAACAGCCAATGATGGGTCTGGTTTATGTCAAATGACAGCATACTTGTCAGCCATTAGGAAAATTTAAGAATGATGAAAATATTTGCATCCTCATTACGCATTACAGTGCGGTCCTTGAGATAAGATGTTAAGGCACTCTGACGCTGTAATGTGAAATGCCTGCACTCAATTACAGGCGAATAACTGTACATGGTCAGTTCAGTACTGACATAGAGTGGACTTTACATAACTTATATATATGTAGTGTCATATATGTGGCTGGACAACCAAAAATTTACATGCACACAAGTTTCAGACAGTAATTATGCAAAAATTTAATTTATTCACTGACAGTAATTATATATGTAAACAACTATACTTCTTCATTGACAAGTATTTGGTGCAACTTTTCTTCATGAAAATAATTGTAAAATGTATGACACTTCATTTTATTTTTGCCCTGTTGATAAATAGAAAAGCATGGTAGTAAAATAATATTCTCCTTGTACAAGTTCTAAATAATGAACGTTTAATAAAATATGGCAAAACATACTTATTTTACAGACCAAATTCATGGATGGCCTATGCTGACTATCTTAAAGGCACATATAACATTTCAATTATATGTCAATTGTCTCATATTATTTGTTCACTCTGGTTGAATACAAAAGTTTCCCAGCAAAAGAATCCTGACACATGAACTTACTATCTTTAATTCACCTGTCTACACTTTGCAATGGTTCTCTGTGTGAGTAAACACAGTCCACATGTGTCTGTTACCATTACAAGATCATGTGACCAGAGGTCCGACCTTTAGAATGCATGACAAGTCCCCAATAAGGAGAAGAAACATGAAAGAGGATACACACAAGAACTCTGGTTCGAAGCTTGAAAAATCTTCATTTGTATAGTTCCATGTTCCAGTCACCTGGTCAGTAGTGCTACATTTATATCTTAAGCACTAATGGCACCCGCCCCCATTCAAGCATTTTTGCCCCTTGTGTACAGAAGTTAGCAAATGGTTTTTAAAATAAAATATTGTTAGATACCATAGTGTTTAAAGGAGAACTATATTTCAAGTATTTAACACACGTGGTATGTGAATAGGTCACTTCAAACTAGATCCACTGGTGATACACACAGATGATGGTATCACTTGTCGTATCTGATATGCCTTCAAGTGCCACATGCAAACCAGCCTCTGTGGTCTATGTGTAGAGCAAAGGACTCAAAGCTGGGAGGTCACAAGTTCAAATCTCAAGGGAGCATCCAACCAAGTGTGGTATTCTGCAGGGTTAATGGAAAGGCTGTGCCCCACAGCTGTTTTTCACTCAAAGACTTGTTCATCTTTGTGGGCTTCTCAGTGTCACAACTGAATCACCAATGATTACGCCCGGGCCCAAAGGTGTGGTAGACACCAGGTATAAAACGGCAGGAAATGAGTGCTGCTGGCGGGTCAAACAGTCCCAAAATAGAATAGAACTCAGGAGATATACATAGCTTAGGTTAAGGTACAGTTAAAAAATTGAGGTTAGTTACCTCCACAAATATAAACTACCAAATACATCAAATGTCAGACTATTTATGTAACTTACTAATATTAGTTTACTTTTGCTATTTATTATCTATGGCTATTCAGCATATCACTTGATATATAAAGATCAATTCATTTAGTGGATCTCACCTTATATTCTGGAAATTTGATAATTTTCTTTATTTCTATTGTTGCAGGACATCCCATTTTCTTAGTAGGCTGCTGTAAACATCCGTTTCCTATGATAATCTGTTCTTCTCTCTGGAATATAAATACAGCAATCTTTAATATATATATATATATATATATATATATATATATATACACATATATATATATATATATATTTGTGGTGGGAACCAACAAGCCTCCATATGGTTTAATAATGTTTTATTTCACAGAACCAAAGAGCTCAGGTCTTGAGGTGTACATTTCTGCAGTCAGCTCACCTGTATACTAAGTGTACCACAGGGGGTCTTCTTAGTGATGGTGACATGAGCTGACTGATGCCAGACACAGCACGCCTAAAGTTTACTCCTGCACTAAAAGAGAGCGACTATAAATCACACAGTACAGGACTGCCTGCCCTGACTGCTGCTTTCTATATCAGACATGACCATGAGCCTGAATACAACAAAAACATATATTCAGCATGATAGGACACTGACTAAACATATTATAATAAAAACATTGTTATTCAAAATGCTACATATATATATATATATAAATTGGCTTGTATTAAGTTGTAATATATCTGTTCAAAGTTAACATTTTAGAAAACCATATAAGCACACTAAGTTGAAAGGAGTACCTGTAAACAGAGGAAAAGAAGTTACTATAAGTTGAGATTACTGAGTTGCATGGGCCTTGTCATATATTATGGTTTTTCAGGGGTGTTTTCATGTCAGTTTTTTCTTAAACTACTGCTATATTGGGGGGGGGGGATTGCATAGGTGGATACTTTTACTGAAGCATGCACATTTAGTTCTTCTCTTTACACATAAAAGCCAGGGAAACATCATTATGTATATCTAAACTGTATTTTTTCATGTTATTTCATCAGCTGTTTACCATGCGCCTCGCCTTGGTCTCCTTCCATTTTCTCTTCATTGTGAGCCCCTTATCTCATCCATGTTGGCAAATGTACGACTTCCTTCCCATGAAGATAAAGGGTACACTGTCATACTTCAAGGACAGCCCATTCTGTTTTCTAGCAGACAGCTGCCAGTTAATCTTTGCAGATGAAGGGATTTCTAATAAAAAAGTATAAAATATTATTTTTAAAATACATGAGGATAAAAGCAACATACAGCTATTTCTCACTCTCTTATGTTTAGCTGACATTGTGTTTTACTGAAAATTCATTGATCAGTGGTAACCATTTAACTGGAAAAGAATGAAGAAATCAAACATTTCCTATTGTTGTAGTTTTATATTGTTCTCTGTATCATTACATATTATTCACTTAAAAGTGAGCTTTGTATTTTAAGATTCAAAAATTTTTATATTTTTGTCAAGTTTCAAGTTTTTATTTGCATATTTGTCAATTAATATTGGATGTCAGCAAAATATTATATAATACTCATGTTCCGAGACAGTAAAAAAAATGGTTTTACTTCCTAGGTTATGATATTGAAAACAACATATTTTTTTAGTATCAGCTTAGGTTTATTATAAAAGTGAGTTTTGATCAGGAGACATTAATGCACCATATTAAAACTGCACTTAATTTGCCTTGTAATATCTTCAAAGAATCTTACAAGATATTATTTAAGCGAGTCACAGAGATTAAAAGTAACCTGAATAAGAGATAAGAGTTTGCAAAGAATTTTTAATAAGTTTACATTTATGCAATACAAAAATAAATCATTGTTCTAGGGATTTTCCACCCTCAATTTTCATGGATAAATTCTTATTTGCAAACAAAAGACCAGGTCATTTGTAATGCTGCTAATATGTGTACAAATTCCCAAAAATTCTTAAATGTATGGAAAATGGACTAAATTTTGTCTTGATCATATACACTCTGGGCAAGTGGTAAGCTGATAATTTTTAGCCCTGACTGTACAGTCTCACCATTACGAGCAAACCCTTTCTGACTTTCGTTCACAACATAGTGGAATGATGTCTCCTCTTCGTGGACAGCAATTGCTTCTTTCACTTGTTTAAAGCTGGTAAATACTTTAATCTGGGTCATGATACCTGTGGACATACATTGTAACAAGCTGAGTTTGTGTGTTAACTTGTAACAAAGAGACAGAGATAAATTAATACTTAGATGATAGACACAGGTAGATTTTATAATATTCAAGTCGGCCCACTTACAAGAATGTGGGGGCTAAGTTAGATCTGGGAGTATGCCTGCATGCCCAAGCACTATACAAGAGTATTTAATACAGATATGTCACATCAAATGAGGCAGAAATATTTGCTGTTCTGCATTTTATCATGATTCAAGCTTTCAAATAGGTCACAATACCATCAGATTTAGAAGTGTTCTTTCACAGTTTTCCACCCTTTATTGACCTTTATAAGTTTCCAGGAATACTCCGTATTTGATTCCTCATGTCATGTGATTCTTTAAATACACCCAACATGGGGTTGACATGAATGTAGACAGAACTGTTAATATTCTATTCTTGCACAATCCACCATCTGCTTAACCTGATACGTATCATCAGGAATCTTTTTCCTGTATTTTTTCCCATAATTGTATATACTGGAATATTTTTTTTTGGTTTACACCGGAGCTTTTGAATTTTACACAAAACAGGTTGATGTGTCACTCTCATGGACTTCTTTTTATTAAATTAATTGTTTAACCTTCTTCCTTCATTGCATGGTGTATCAAAAAGCTGTTCTAGTAATATATTTTAATATTTTTCTAAGATAAAACAAGGAACCCATGGGTCACAGCACTCAGCTGAATGTGACAGATATAATTGTATCGCAATTGTTGTATGTATGTCTGTAAGATTTAATTTTGACAGATGTTATTTTTTTGTATTAATTATGTAGTTGAGCGGAATAGTAATATAGAAGTATCAGTATTTCAAATATGTACAAGAATGTGTCTAAGGAAAAGTTGTATACATTGGATCGGAAACAGCAATGCAATTAAAAAATGTAACTAATGCAACATATCTGGTTGGGCAGGTGGGTGGGTGGGGGAGGACAGTTTTGCCAGGTGATTCTACATTTGTAAAAGCAGTGTTGCATCACTAATACGTTTACCCAGACAAGGCTGTAGGGACCAGATATGGCTGGTCTGGAGGTTCAAAATGTAAATACATTAGAGCCTCAGAAAAACTTCAATAACTAGAAATAATTTTTAAGCTTTTACTTTCAAATTTCAGAATTTAACAGATTATATCTATATATATACGGATTGTGAAAAGTAAATCAAATGTTCTTACAAAAAAAAAAAACGTGCCATGGTCAAACTTGGGCAATATTTAAGGTACCAATTTTATATTTTTGCCAATATTTAAAAAAATTTAACAGATTTTGAACAAATTTTTGGTATACAAATAAATTTTGATTAATTTAAGTTGTATTACTGAAAAAAAGTCCATAGCTTTAACACTTTTTCTTTTAAGTGACCAAATATCTTTCCTGATTTTTTACAAAGTCCATTATGTTTGGACCCATAACTTTTTTAAATATATAATACAGACATAATTTCTGGCATGTACATAGGAACTATATAGAGGAATATTTACAGTAAATATGAAGAAAACCAGATGAGTGGTTTTGATATTAGGTAGTCCTGAAGTGTGAACATTTTTAAAATAAAAAATTGAGGTTTTTCCTTAATATCTCGAAGGAACGAAGTCCTATTGACCCAATTTTTCGGCATGGTAGGAGATTTTGGGGACATCTAACTGTATGCCGAATTTCAGATTGGTAGGTCCAATGGTGTCAGAATGTGCCAGTCTTACAGACGGACATCCGGCCGGCCAGACGGATGATGGACAATGGACCACAACTATAGCTCAGATGACTTATAGTCAGCTGAGCTAACAAACCATTCAAAATATTTTCTCCATATTTTTTATTATTAAATATATAATACTGCAAAATTGATTATATGGGTCCTTCATAAGTTGCCTCAGACCCCTGGGACCCTAGAAAGCCCACTGGCACAGGACTCTCCAAAATTCTGACCAAAGATTCCTGGACTCTTGAAAAATTTTCCTTATAATTGAAAGCCCTGATATATAATATTTTAGATGTCATCTTATTACATCTCCCTTCAATTATTATATAGCTGTGACCACTTGTTTCAGCTGTCATTGTAGTGGTGGATCCAGAGGCCCGGGTCAAGGGGGTCCTCACCCCCTGCCCCTTTGGAGCCGAAACAACCTTATTTTAGGGTTTCAAACCAACCCTTATGACCCTGACCCCCTCCTTCCCGGACCAGAGGACCTTTTTGTTAGGTTTCTTTTTTTGTCTTCCTGGGCATGACGCTCCCCTTTCCAGAATTCTGGATCTGTCCCTGCATTGAACACATGATTCTAAATATGTGACCATGAAGGTGAAAGATGCACCTCAGGAAACTGCTGCACTATGTCTAAATAGGCCAAAATAGCAAATATAATGTAGCTTTAGCTTTATAAACAGTTTACCTTTAAGCTGAAGTAAGAACTAGAATACGGGTAGTTGACAAGAGACTTCTTGTATCTGCCAAAATCAGAGTGGAATGGGTGAAGTGAGGTATGGATTGAGTGGCAAGGGGAAATAGAGTGCAGTGTGTTGCATATTAGCATGGATGTCTGCAGCCGAAATGTGATGTTGGTTGCACCACCTACCACAAAATCCAGAAAGCTGTCCAAGTTGTATACATATGCAAAATTTTAGGCAGATAAGCCAAAACACTACTTGTATATGAGTGATTTTATCCCACAGCAGACAAACAGAAGGACTTGTGCAAATATGGTGGCAGCTGGTGCCACCAATTTTGTGTATGATAAAGAGCAATGTTAGATCAATACTCATGCAAAATATCAGAGGGAAATGTCCAACCAGTCCTGAGATATAAGCCTGAATGTCTGCAGCGTTAACATAAATGTAGGTGGCGCCATCTGCCAAAAAATCAAGAAAGCTATCCAAGATGTATAAACACGCAAAAGTTTAGCCAAGTCAAACCACTACTGAGATATCTGAGATCTAGACACATGCCATAGTTTTGCCCAATCAGTCAAACGGTTCCCGAGATATGAGTTTGGATGTCTGCAGCGTAAACTAGAATGTAGGTGGTGCCACCTGTCATAAAATCAAGAAAGCTGTCCAGGATGTATAAACCTGCAAAATTTTAGGCAGATATGTCAAACCACTGCAAAGATATGAGTGATTTAACCCAAGGCACATGAACAGATGGACAATGTGCAAACATGGTTGCAGGTGGCACCACTATTTTTTGTGTATGTTATAAAGTTTAGTCCAAGGGCTATATTAGTACAACAAATTTTTCCTGATCAGTCAAACGGTTCCCGAGATATGTGGGTTTATAAGTGGAAACAGACGCACAAATGGACACTGGGCAGAGAGGAAAGGTCAGAGGTCAAAGCCAATTGGTTGGGCACCAGTTCACAAGTGACCTGATAATATGCGTAAGTTTCGGAAAAATCAGTCCAGTAGTTCTCCGGAAACAAACGCAGCGGCAGCAGAACCCGGTCAAAAACTTTGTTTTGGTTGATACAATTATATATTGTATAATATTGTATGACATAACTTAACATAGGTCTATATAGTGCCATAATCATTATACCATATTTAATTTACAATAAAATTATATTTAATAGACTACTAATAAGTTATATAAAGAAAAATCATATTACATTTTAGCAAATTTCAAATGTCTTTATTGGTAAAATATGAGTTATCTATATATTATATATATATATATATATATATATATATATATATATATATGTTATGTTAAAAATTGCATTAAGGATATATATATATATATATGTATATATTATACATGATATATTGTTAAAATATAAAAAACAAATGGATGTTTAAATATATAAATCATTTCATATTAAGCGTATTTTATAAATCATAATAGTGTTTTAAATTTTACTGATATTTAATAGCATTTGTAATGTGTTCGTGGATTTACTTTATAGGTTTCACCGCAATTTACCGAAACAGCTAAACTAAGATGCACAAGCCAACTCCAGCAGTCAAGGCCCACCTTTTCCAGACCCACAATGTCAACCTCCAGAGTGGACCAAGATATATTGTTCATTGAACCTTTTTTTAAAATAGTGCATCTGTGGGGAGAGGGTACGGAATTAAAATCCGGATGTCGGAAGTCAGATGTTGGATGACGTTTGACGTGTGAGTGTACATATACATATGTTTACAATCTTACCAAATATAGTATTATGCGAGATGCTCACCGTTCTCTACATACAAATAAAAAAAATAAAATAAAATTATATTAAACTAGCTGATAAAACCGGTATACCGGGCTAATTGCCGGGGTTGGGGAAATATTTACTGAGGTGTACTGTTGGCTCATTTTTATTCTAAAAGTTAACAGAAAATATAGGTTTTCAACCTGTCTCAATAAGATATGTATAAATATTTTTTAACATTTATTTTGTGGGGTTGTCCTCGTGGCAAGAAATTCATGCCCCGGTATGGACCTATAGTCAGTGATGTTTACATTTCGAACTGGAATGAGACGCGGGGGCATACAGGTTTTCGATGATATTTGACTGGATTCTATCGTTGGATGTATAAAGATTAGGTTGATGTGAGAAACACATGAAAGATTAATTAAAGGGACATAATCAGGATCAATATTATGCCTTTACTTTCACACTATCAGTTCAGTTTTGCTCTATAAATAGTTTACAGCAAAACCATCACAGCACACATTCCTCACATACGGCTGTTTAACACTTTGTTATGCCTGTACGTGTTGGTAAACACAGTCCACGTGTGTCTGATTTCCATAACAAGGCACGTGACCAGAGGTCCGATTGAGAGGGGGCAACACACTGTGTCTTAGCCAGCGGAATCTTATATTATAATTTTTGGTCAAGCCAGTCAGGGCATCTCCTGCTTGACACGTGTCTTGGCTCCGCGCTGTACACAGCCCCACGCACTGTGTTTATGTTGACACCTGCAATCGCGCCCGGTCCACTGTTTTGAACACTCGTTTACGGGAGAAAGCAAACGGTTTCAAAGCAATTTTTATGCAGGTATAGAATTATTTTAAAGGGAATAAGCTATTTTCCGTGTTAACTCAACATGCTTTATAGGTGATTGGGCCCCTGTAAATGTACGTTGTAAAGAAACTGTTCCTGAAGAAAGAAACAGAAATATGGATTACTTGTAAGTAGCAGAAGCGGACCCAACGGGACTCCACGCAGAGGGTCCGTTCCCATTTTCAGCCAACGCAACCTTTTTCATCGTATCAATCAAATCTTGAGGCCTGAATTAACCCCCGACACGTACCACTTCACCCCACCCACGTCTGTTCCTGAAATTGGGACCTCGAATTAGGTTTTGTTATTAATACACCTAGCTGGGTTTAACTCTCCATTTCATAAAGCAAGAAACGTGTTTTTTTTTATTGACCACACATGGGTGAGAGTCTCTTCCAAATGTAAGTTCCGACAGGCTCAAATCCCTCAATGAAAGCAAGCGTTGTTCATATGAATAATAGTAGTTATTAGGTTGAGTGACCACGATGCACGCAGTCCGGTCATGGCCTAATGCAAATCGGTTGTGCTCGGTATAACCTCCGTGCAAGTCAGTAACAATGGAAAAATCACTCAAAATTATATGTACATTAAAATTATTTATTCTCATATCACCTATGTCACTGCGGTGATAATAACATTGAAAATGATGTATGGCACAGTATTGTATACACAACGCGGTTTTAGAGAACATTGCGAACATGCAGACGTGAACCGAATTCCTTTTATAAGTATTAGATTATATAATTGCATCTTGGTGAAATATGTGTATAATATGTTACGTACGGAACCTAATATAAACAGATCACGTATGCATGATGAACTTTGTAACAGATATAAAAAAATCAGATTCTGTAACACTAGGCAGCGTGAAATGTCAAGGGGAATGAATAAAGAAGTCAGTTGTTTTTTTTTTTCTTTTAACAACCCTAACATTACAATACACTAAATCAATACAATTATACAGTAAAACAGCGGTATAACAACAAATCAATACAATCGCACAGTAAAATACACAAAGTGCACTGTGCACAGTACCTGGATACCACCACCGCCACAACGATAAGTTCTTTAATTGTATACTCTCGGAGAATGACAGCTGCTAGTCCAGTGTAAAGCTCTTGTAACAATCCAGAAAGTAAACTGAAGTCCAAATGCATATAAATCAAGGAGGAAGACTGACGAAAATCTATAATTGCCGCACTCGTCGGATAAGGTCCCAGAAACTGACACACGTTTCTGCGTCCGCTAGAAATCTTCTCTGCTGCTCCTCTCGGCTCAAAAACATAGCCCCTTTATATACTCTTCACCCCAAGCCGGGAATTTTCCACTTCTCGAACAGTCTAAAAGTTCTTACACAGTAAACTCGCGTTACAGGAATCATCTAGAAAAACATCGCCGTACGTGTCTCTACATACCATGGTGTACACGTGAGCTCGCCCCAAGCCAGCATGACAACAAGAGTTAAACCAGTACGGATTAAACCGAGAATGTAACAAGCGGCCAGGCAAGAAATCCCCACAACACGAGCCACGCCCGTGTCACACAATAAAAAGAGCACCTGTAACAAATGTAATACATATCTAAGGCCTACGACAAATATATTTTTAAATCTTAGATAATAAGATATTTTTGTTGTTCTTACTTGTCCCTTGCAGAAATTTGAAATTTCTTTTAGATTGTTATTTCAGTTACAGCTTACATGTAGCAAAGATATCATTTTAACGTATAAAAGCTTTTTTCAAATATAACCTCTTGTTAACACACATAATAATTATGGTTCTTTTTTAGTGATGCACAGCAAATCAGCCGAGCTCGGCATCAGGCTTGGCATGTACCCACCCGGCGGCAGACTTGGCATCCTATATCCGACTCCCGACATTAGGGTTTTAGTCTGTACCCGGGGGGGGGGGTATATGTATTCTCCACACAGAAGTATGATCGGGCAATAAATCAACCTGAATCGCCTTTATATAGAAAACGTATTTGGTTCTATATTAATATGATAATGAAAGTGGCATTTTTATTATTTCCAGTACCAATAATGCCCCGATATCCGGAATGACTTTAAACTTGAACTTTGAACTTTATTACACTCAAGACTCATGAAAGACATATAGTCTTTCATACAGAGTAACTGAGGAAATGTTAATTTCTGATTATAATTGCCCTCAGTTGACTTTTACAAACAGTAAAATAACCATACATAACTATACTTGTGTAAATATAAATATAAAAGAAATGTAAATAATGAGATCCTTGTTAAACACAATGGTATTATATAAAATAGTAAACCTCAATTGTGCGAGACAATGCATACAAAAATGTATGAAAAATTTGAACGGTGAACAATACATATAATTATACCGTTCGAAGTGTATGCTTGGAGAATATAACGCAGATGGCTGTTTTGATTGGCCTCGGTTTGATGAATAATTCATCAGCACGGAAGTTCCTGTCAAGTAATGCTATGTGGATGTTGACAACTGTTACATGTATGAATCAGAACTTATATTTGGCAGTTTAATCACTTTGGTTCATTTCAAATATAGTTTTCGTGGCATTCGTATACATATGAAGTTCATTTGAGACTTCCCAGCGTAATCTACCACAAGTGATCTGCTCAATCAAGATCAACATTGATCAAGAAGGCGTGTCCAAAACGAGCTGTCAACCAACACAAAAAGACTCAACCGGTGAAACTGAACAGCAGGTTGGTGTTACAAATATAGAAAACTGAAAAGATATAGCAAGGAAGACAGAGTATCCGTGTCGCTGGGAGGTTCACTACGTAGGCTAATAGAAAAGGTGCTGCACCTGTATTGCAAACTGGTAAATGGTTTATATCCAGCTACTTGTATTTTGATTTTGTTCCGTATTTTTATCTTCTGCTTACTTACTGAGTTATACTTGTATATACATTTTAATAATCAATATTATCTAGCGGTGTTGGTGGTACATGCAAAGATTTTGATATATGTGTATGGCATTCCTTCTATTACCCTGGTAAACGGGTCTGTCTAAAACACGGAGAATCCGCGGAGAGATTGAGAATTTGCGGAGAATCGGTGGAGAATTGGCGGAGTTTTTTTATGCAATGATACTTTTGAATACACATTAAAATCACTTAAAATCCCCAACTATATTACTATTAACTTATTTGCGCACTGTTAAATGAGCTAAATATTTAAAAAATCTCTACATTATTAAACATTTTATGCTTAACAATGTAGACTCAGATGTAGACAAGTGAATGCGTTACACAAAAGCTAACACCCGTCTGAGTACCAGCTGACACTAACAGATCTTTAGTCGAAACCGCAAAAGACCTAATCTTTCAACAGTTTATTGTGCAAACTATATCAAAACCATACACGTATATCAAATTTACAGATGGTAAACGAAATATATAATATAATTTTAAAAACATAATATTTCCTACATATATTGATAGATAAAAAGACTGTCCTCATTTATAGTGTATAGACCCAATTTAAATGCACAAATGAAAGTTGAAACACAAACATTCGACCTTACACACTTTATACACAAACAAAGATTGCACCCTTCAGCTAATGAATCAACTTGGCAGTAGGATTAAATAAAAAAAAAAGAAAAAATAGTAAATATATGTATTCGTGGTTAAACAATTATATTTTTCTTATTCTGTACAAAATACACCACACTGTTTTCTGACCTTAACAATACAGAGTATAATAATAATAAAAAAAAAGAATATAGCACAATGTACACATACATACAGCAATAGTACAAGAACGTATTTGTACAATCTTCATAAAACCATTTTATTAATTAATTTTATTAATTGTTTTTGTTATTTCAAAGACATATGCACATTTAAAATGAAACGACTTATTACATTTTTTTATCACAATCAGTCAGGTCTTTGAATACATCTCCTAACCCACATACACATTCAATCCAAATGGTTACAGTTGCATTATATTTAGGCTTTGGTATTCTAGGAAAAAGTTTTCTTTTAGGAAATGGTGTAAAATGCCTGAACTGTAACAAGCAACTATAAGTGTTGTTGTATTAATATCTGGTTAAAATGTTCAGTTTGTTTAATTTCTGGATTGAAACAAAAATCAACTGCATTTGCAATTGCAAAAGCCCACAGTTTCTGACGCTAATCGTTGTCTCTATGGTACCTGGCACAAATAAAATCTTAAAGAGATAAACCTACTTGTCCGAGCATCTGAGAGCTGAAGTTTTCGTGAATATACAGATTTTTAATTATTTTGGTCATTTAACAGTGAACAAATATGTTAAGAGTAATATAGTTGGAAATTTTAAGTGATTTTTACGTGTATTTAAAATCATCTTTGCATATAAAAACTCTCCGCAAATTCTCCGTGAATTCTCCATCTCTCCGCGGATTCTCCGGGTTTTAGACATACCCCTGGTAAACGCCCTCCCCCCCCCCCCCCCCATGTGACCATGCACTGCCCAGTTTTGCTTTAGCTCACTGGTTCAACAGGGTAACCAGCACCCTGTCTCAGGAATAGAGGAGTGACTAAAGAATAACTCAGGCACTGTCTTAACAAAGTATGTGTGTATAGGGACAGATGATTTGATGATTGGAATTTATGTAATAAAGAAGTAAGAGGCAGGTCAAAATAAGTGGTAAAGTCAAGATACATGCAGCTAAATATAAAAATGTTTTCTGTTCACAAAAGTGTCATGTCTCAGAGAGGTAGGTGAGTTATTCTATAGTCGTGCCAGAATAGACTTGGTGCAACGGGGTCAGAGATCGTAGTTAATTAACGCTACCCCAGATCTGTCATCATGAATCACAAGGATTAAGAAGTGTTCTGACAAAGTTTTCATCATCCTGGTCACATAAGAAAACATAAATTTAGTAATTCAGTGGAAGCATACTTATATGTCTGAGTTGACCTTTCATATATCGCATTTAAACAGTAAACCGATACACACACTCTTTGTGATATGAAATGTGATGAATTATCAGAATATCTGATATATTACCTTATCATGCAACAGTTCAAATAAAGCCTGCACATTGTGACCATACTGCATGAACGGTTGAAAAATGTTTAGCCATCCTGGGTTCACCAGGTTCTTTTTTTGGCAGGTAAAATTTAAGCAGTTACATTTCCATAAAACAATGGGTGACCATGCACAAACCAAGTTTTATATATAGGCCCTAAGATAGTAAGAATAGCATTTGTAAAATAAAATATGACTGGTGGTGTTTATACAAATAATCAAGGAACATTTTTGAAGTTTGGCGGGTACAGTGTAATATTTGAAGAAGGAGTGAAATGGTTTAATAATTTCTGTGATACAATTTGTAATACATTATAATTCTTTTAAAATTTAAGTTTATGGGCAGACAACAAACTTAATAGGTCAGACCTGTCACAGGTCAGAAAACATTTTGTTGATGAAGTTAGCTAAAGATGTGCAAGCCCACTTGGTCGACCCAGTGAGGTAGCCCTGTAGTCACCATTCTCTTGCATGCATGTTGGCTTTAATCTGCAAGGATCAGGATATTTAGTTTTAAAGAGGGAACATGGTAGTTTTTGATGAACCAATAGAACAGCATATATTAACTAATTAAGCCAAGGAATCATTGTGATTAGCCCAAATAAATCGGACTCTGTATGTTAGCTAGGGCCTAATATAGAATTAATCAGGCCATCATCTAAGCTCCTGCATAAAGATCAGCTGAGGGCTAATTGTTTGGCTTGTTGAGATTCATAAATAATGAATTGATGTATATGAAGTCACAGCATAAAACAAATGTTTCTTAGCAGAATATAAATTAAAATTATTTAATTCTCTTATTAAATTTGTTAAGAGACAGTTTCAATTTCTTTGTATTAAAGGTTTTCTATTTTGATTTTCACTTTCTGCCTGTGACCCCTGCTATTGTAGCTTTAACAAATTTATTTAATTTTTTTTTCAGGTGATAGATAAAAAGTCACATTCGGTTAACCTTGCTGTCTGGTGGTGATGGCGAAGAATAACAGCAAAAGGGAGAAGAGCTCCCAAGAACAGGTGACATGTTTATAAAATCCTGTATTGTTGTCATGTGGTTATAACATCAGACTAGAAAGCATCAGCTGGAAATAACCTGGCTTCTGATGACAGGAAATATTCAGACGTGTGTACAGTCAAGTAATATCAATAGGACAATTTATTGGTGCCAAGAATGTTTGTAACACTTGTGAGTTCAGTGTCTACAGTCAAGTGGGGAAACCATTTTAACCAGTCAGTTTATTACATGACAAACTAAAAATGATGATTAACTACTGAAAATAATAATTGAATGTGCTGGGAATGCTTTTCATTCATTGTGTATGTGCTAAGGCCAACACCCCAGCTCTGTGCTGTGCATGTTATATACTGTTTGATTTGACCTTTGACCTTTTATCCCTTTGCAGATCCTTCTGGAACCATATGAGTATATCTTACAGATTCCTGGCAAGCAGGTCAGGACTAAGTTAGCAACAGTAAGTTTTCATCAAATTATTATGAGATACTTCCGCATGTCTGCATGTGTCTTCATTATCACTTACAGTAATACCATTTTGCATCTCAGCACCATTTTATGTTCGATCAGTGAAACATGTAACCTTTGAGAGATATGTTCATACTAGATCATTCCTTTGTATGACATCATAAAATAGGATCAATTGCAAATATGTTTAATAGTATCACTCTGTAGCATATTGCATTATTTAAACTTACCTGGTAGTTTAATTTAACTGAATGTGTTTTATTTTAGCTGGCACTGAGAAGCAAGGTGGTATTACCAGAAATGACAAAAAAAGGAAACTTAAAATACATATGTGTTTATTATGTATGAGAGTCACGTGTATCATATAGTGAAAGGAATAAATTCTGTTTTATGGAGCTTAGAAAAACTAATATTGGTTGTTATATTAATAGGCAATATTTAAAATTGATGGACAGAACTTTTTATTATATCTATCAATGAAATGGCAAGATACAAATACTGCAATTATCTGTTACCAACCTGTTATGTCACTGCCATTACCTGATAACTGCACAGTTATCTTTATTTTATTGTTATTCACATGAAAATTTACACATTTTTAGATCTCATGAGTCATGGTTATCTTATCAGGTTCATGAATAAAATAAAAACATTATTTTATTGTATATGACAAGACGGATATCACACTGAATGTGTTTTGTTTTTTGTAGGCTTTTAATTACTGGCTAAAAATACCAAATGACAAGTTGCAAATCATTGCTGAAGTTACTCAGATGTTACATAATGCAAGTCTCTTGTGAGTGGTTCTATTTATTTTCAACAAAAATGCAAATCAGTTTTAATGGGATTAATTCCGGCAAATTTTTATTCATTGTACTCACATATGAATGAATATTAAATGCTTTTTAGCTCAGCTGACTGAAAGTCATCTGAGCTATAGGGATCACCTTTTGTCCGTCGGCCGTCCGGCCGTCCTGGCGTCTGTCTGTTAACAGGGCACAAATCGTAACCGCTAGAACTGGAATCTTCTTACTTGACATCCAGGGAGGTCCATGAAAAATCTCCTTGGAAACCAGAAATTAGGTCTCTGATACCCATATCCTTCGAGCTATGGGGCCCCAAAGTACCCCCCAGAAAAGTCCAAAATTTCATACAAAAACTTCAATATCTCATTAACCACTTGACTGATGGTCATGGTTTTTGGCATACATATTGATCATGAGAGGTCCCATCAGTTCCTGAAGACTGGTGGCGCCACCTGTATTTTTCGATTTTTTTACGAATTTTTTTCTCTATTTTTGAGACCTTTAAAAATGTGAACATCTGTTAACAAGGCACAAATCGTAATGACTGGACTTAGAATCTTCATTCTCGACACATTGAGAGACCTATGAAAAGTCTCCATGGAAACCAGAAATTAGGTCTCTGTTACCCATATCCTTCGAGCTATGGGGCCCCAAAGTACCCCCCAGAAAAGTCAAAAATTTCATACAAAAACTTCAATATCTCATTAACTACTTGACTGATGGTCATGATTTTTGGCATACATATTGATCATGAGAGGTTCCATCAGTTCCTGAAGACTGGTGGCGCCACCTGTATTTTTCGATTTTTTACGAATTTTTTTCTCTATTTTTGAGACCTTTAAAAATGTGAACATCTGTTAACAAGGCACAAATCGTAATGACTGGACTTAGAATCTTCATTCTCGACACACTGAGAGACCTATGAAAAGTCTCCATGGAAACCAGAAATTAGGTCTCTGTTACCCATATCCTTCCAGCTATGGGGCCCCAAACTACCCCCCAGAAAAGTAAAAAATTTCATACAAAAATTTCAATATCTCATTAACTACTTGACTGATGGTCATGATTTTTGTCATACATATTGATCATGAGATGTTCCATCACTTCCTGCAGACTGGTGGCGCCACCTGTATCCTTCAATTTTTTACGAATTTTTTTCTCTATTTTTGAGACCTTTCAAAATGTAAACATCAGTTAACAAGGCACAAATCGTAAAGACTGGACCTAGAATCTTCATTCTTGATACACTGAGAGACCTATGAAAAGTCTCCATGGAAACCAGAAATTAGGTCTCTGTTACCCATATTCTTCGAGCTATGGAGCCCCAAAATACCCCCAAGAAAAGTAAAAAATTTCATACAAAAACTTCAATATCTCAATAACTGCATCACTGATGGTCATGATTTTTGGCATACATATTGATTATGAGATGTTCCATCAGTTCCTGCAGACTTGTGGCGCCACCTTTATTGTTTGATTTTTTTACGATTTCTTCCTCTATTTTTGAGACCTTTAAGGATGCTGGCATCTGTTAGCATGGCACAAATCGTAACGACTGGACCTAGAATCTTCATTCTCAATACACTGAGAGGTCCATGGAAAAAAATATCCTTGGAAACCAGAAATTAGGTCTCTGTTACCCATATTCTTCGAGCTATGGAGCCCTAAAGTACCCCCCCAGAGTAGTCAAAAATTTCATACAAAAACTTCAATATCTCAATAACTACATCACTGATGGTCATGATTTTTGGCATACATATTGATTATGAGATGTTCCATCAGTTCCTGCAGACTGGTGGTGCCACCTATATTGTTTGATTTTTTTACGATTTCTTCCTCTATTTTTGAGACCTTTAAGGATGCTGGCATCTGTTAGCATGGCACAAATCGTAACGAATGGACCTAGAATCTTCATTCTCAATACACTGAGAGACCTATGAAAAGTCTCCATGAAACCAGAAATTAGGTCTCTGTTACCCATATCCTTTGAGCTATGGGGCCCCAAAGTACCCCCCCCCCCCCAGAGTAGTCAAAAATTTCATACAAAAACTTCAATATCTCAATAACTACATCACTGATGGTCATGATTTGTGGCATAACTATTGATCAAGAGGTGTTCCATCAGTTCCTGCAGACTGGTGGCACAACCTGCATTTGTTCGGGTTTTTTTTACGAATGTTTTATCTATTTTTGAGACCTTTAAAGATATGAACATCTGTTAACAGGGCACAAATCATAAAAACTGGACCTAGAATCTTCATTCTTGACACACAGAGAGACCCATGAAAATTCACCATGGAAACCTGAAATTAGGTCTCTGTTACCCATATTCTTTAGGCTGTATGGCTCCAAAATACTCCCCAGAATAATGGAAAATTTGATACAAAAAGTGCAGTATCTCAATAAATACAACACTGATGGTCATGATTTTTGGCATACATATTGATCATGAGCTGTTCCATCAGTTTCTGCAGAGAGGGTGTGCCACCTCTATTTTTTTCAAATTTTTACGAATTTTTTTTCTCTTTTTTCGAGACCTTTGAATATGTGGTTATCTATCAAGAGGGTACAAATTGCAACAACTGGACCTAGAAACTTCATTCTTGTCATGCAAGGAGGCCCATGAAGAGTGCCTGTGGAAACTTGAAATTAGGTCTCTGTTACCCATATCCTTCAAGCTATAGGACTCTGAAGTATCCCTCAGAATAATGGACAATTTGATACAAAAGCTGAAGTATCTGAACAACTAATACGGAGATCATCATGATTCTTTGCATGGATATTGACCATTAAGTGTTTTTAGCTCAGCTGACTGTAAGTCATCTGAAGTATCCCTCAGAATAATGGACAATTTGATACAAAAGCTCAAGTATCTAAACAACTATTGCAGTGATCACCATGATTCTTTGCATGGATATTGATCATGGAATGTGTAATCAGTTTCTGCAGTATGGTGGCGCCACCTGTATTTTTTTTATTTTTACAAATTTTTTTCTCTATTTTTGAGACCTCATAAGATGCGGTCATCTGTTAACATGGCACAAATCTTAACAACTGGACCTAGAATCTTCTCTCTTGACATGCTGAGAGGCCCATGAAAAGTCTCCTTAAAAACTTGAAATTAGGTCTCTGTCACCCATAACCTCTGAGCTATGGGGCTCCAAAGTACCCCCCAGAATAATGGAAAATTTGATACAAAAGCTCAAGTATCTGAACAATTATGATATTGATCACCATGATTCTTTGCATGGATATTGATCATGAAATGTTTCATCAGTTTCTGCATTCTGGTGGCGCCACCTCTATTTTTTCAATTTTTAGCTCAGCTGACTGAAAGTCATCTGAGCTGTAGGGATCACCTTTTGTCCGTTGTCTGTCCGGCCATCCAGGCGTCTGTCTGTTAACAGGGCACAAATTGTAACCACTATACCGGGAATCTTCTTACTTGAAATCCTGGGAGGTCTATGGAAATTCTCCTTGTAAACCTGAAATTAGGTCACTGTGACCTATATTCTTCGAGCTATAGGGTTCTGAAGTACCCCCCACAATAATGCAAAATTTAATACAAAAGCTCAAGTATCTGAACAACTAATGCATTAATCACCATGATTCTTTGCATGGATATTGATCATGGAGTGTTTCATCAATTTCTGGAGATTGGTGGTGCCACCTATATTTTTTTTATTTTTTACGATTTATTTTTCTCTACTTTTGTGATCTTTAAACATTTGGTCATCTGTAAACAGGGCACAAATCATAATGACTGGACCTAGAATCTTCTCTCCTCACCTCCAGGGAAGCCCATAAAAGGTCTACATGGAAACCCGAAATAAGGTCCCTGTTACCCATATTCTGTAAGCTATGGGGCTCTGAAGTACCCCCCAGAATAAAGATTTGGTCATATATTAACAGGGCACAAATCATAATGACTGGACCTAGAATCGTCTGTCCTCACCTCCAGGGAAGCCCATAAAAGGTCTACATGGAAACCCGAAATAAGGTCCCTGTTACCCATATCCTTCATGCTCTGGGGCTCCGAAGTACTCCCCAGAATAAAGATTTGGTCATCTGTTAACAGAGCACAAATTATAATGAATTGACCTAGAATCTCCTTTCTTGATATGCTGGGAGGCCCCTGAAAAGTCTCCTTGTGCACCTGAAATAACATCTCTGTTACCCATATCCTTCATCCTATGCGGCTTTGAAATACCCCCCAGAAAAAAACATTTGAATTTGTTAACAGGGCACAAATCATAATAACTGGACCTAGAATTTTATTTTTTGACATGCTGGGAGACCCCTGAAAAGTCATCTTGTAAACCTTGAAAATAGGTGTCTGTTACCCATATCCTTCATGCTACAGAGCTCCATAGTACCCCAATGAATATTGGATGATTTTATACAAAAGGTCAAGTTTGGAAAAAGTATTTCATTCAAATTTGACATTCAGATGATAAAATTACTTTTGTCAATGTCTTCCTGGTCAGCTGAGCGTCATGACCCCTGGGTCACTTGTTGTCAGTTATTACACATAAATATAAATTAATTTAAGGAAAAATATACAGTAAAACCTCGTTGTGTCGAAGTCGAAGGGACTGGTGAATTTACTTCGACACAACCAGAGTTCGAGACAACCGATGTTCATTATATTTAACCTTCTTGAGCCGCTATTATTATCGATAAATACTGCTCATGTATAGGGCCTATATTATATAGTTGTCATAAATGATTGCATGAATCCTTTAGATTCTTATTGTTATATCTTTTGATTCATTTATTTTGTTGAGACGATATCTTTTAGCGTCATAATTTTTTTAATTTGAAATAGAAAAATAGTGTGTGTGGAGAGAGAGAGAGAGAGAGAGAGAGAGAGAGAGAGATTGAACGAGGTTTTTATGGTCTTTACATCAAGCTTTCACCAAGCAGGCTGCGACGCCATAGCAAACAGGACACGAACAATATAAATGTGAAGCAGTAATACAGTATATAGTACTGTATGGTAAATAAGAGTCATTCTGATTTCATCTTCCTCCCTTTATATAGAGTCCTGTATGTTTATCCTAGACACATCAAAGGGAAGGATTGGATTATGTTTGGTTATCAATAACTTCTCATTAATGCTTTGTTGGCGAGAGAAGAAAGGCATGATCATGAGGGACATATTGGCCAAATAGGTAAACAACGGACTAGGTATGTAGGCCAACGCGCTTATTGAGTAAGATCCTTGCCGGTATTAATTATGTAACTGGTCATCGCGGCCGTAGGTATGGTTGTTGGACCATGCACAACTGTTGTCAAAACATTAAAAAGCGGCATGACCTCGAGTCGAGCGACAGACCCATCGCGCTTGATAATTGAGAGCCTTGTCAGTATTAATTAATTATGACTGGTCATTACGGGCCAATCATGATTGATGGGCCGTGCACAACTGTTATCCAAACATGACTTAGAATTAAGCGATAGAAATATTGGCTGGGGACCAGCAAAACACCTCGACACATCAGGGTTTTCGACACATCCGACTTTGACACAAGCAGAGTTAAATTAGTAAGGCTTTAACTGTTTTTTGCAGGGACCCTTCATTCGACTTCGACACATGCGGAAATTCGACTTAACCGAGTTCGACACAACGAGGTTTCACTGTATTTTAAATTATTTTACAAGTGTACATATCTGTTTCCATTGATGAACTGCTAAATCCTCTTACAAACTGCTATGTATGTTTCAGTGTCAGTGGTGTAGTGGTGTCTATATTTGCACAATTGTGATTTCTATATATATGTCAAGGCCCAGATTGCGATCTGGACGGATCTTAGATCTGTCCAGCCCAAATTGTGATCGCAGTTTGGGCTGGCCTGAACTGCGATTGCTATCCAGGCTGGCCAGATCTTAGATCCGTCCAGCCCAGATTGCGATCGCAGTTTAGTCCGGCCAGATTGCGATCCTGTCTTCTTTGCTTCAGGATCCCAATCTTGGCAGGACAGATCTTAGATCTGTCCAGCCGAGATTGCGATCCTAAATTTGACCAGCCCATATTGCAACCCATGCTTTTACTATCACAGGAGTGAAACCTTGGATGTTTTACCAACTCATTTAGTATTGCATGGTACCATTTACCCATAATAAATACAATTATACTACACAAAGGCAGTTAATAGTAGTTGGTTGGCACCAATCTTTTCAGTCTCGAAAATGGCGGTTGCACCATGCAGTGCTTGAAGTGTCCTCTTTCAACACACTTTTCCCCTTTGGAAGTATAATATGGCAACAATAAACAATATGGATCTCTGTACAAGTTTCTCTGCTAAAATTTTACATGTTTAGAAATTAACATTGTGAGTCTACTTCTTACAAGATAGATGATAACAAACATCTCAAGAAAAAGAACTTATTTTTTAAGCATTTTCAGTAAGATTTACCGGGCATAATCAAAGTAGCATAAAAATTCTATGCAATTGCCAGACACGTAGAAATAAAGAGTGGATCTGAAATACCGTTTATTCATGTTACAAGTGCTTGCATTAAACAAAGTGGTATACAAGGTATCAAACAGTATCTCAATGATTTGAGTGTGAAATATGACTTCTGCCATTAAAGATCATGAAATAGTCTATAACCCTTCAAGGGTACATTACAAAATTGGGCCACTTTGTTGCATGTATCCCAGTGATTGTATATTATCAAATGCACTCATAAAATTACATGGTTATGGACTTATTATGTTTTTCATGTTTATAGTAGAATAATTTTGTTATGTTTTTCATGTTTATAGTAGAATAATTTCGTGAAAGGTATTATAAAAACATGAATCAAAGAACACCAATTTATATTTTAATAAAGCTTGCTAAAGTTTATGAATCATATCAGTCAGTTTATTCAAGCAAATGGAAAGATCACAGGATCCCAGGCATCATGAATAGGTAACTAATTAATCAGACCAAATCCTAAACAAGACAAGCAGAACAGTTACTGGTAACAAATTAATATATAATACATAATATTAAGGTTTATTAAAAATACTGAATTTTTAAAAGATACATGATGGATGAAAGTATGATATTTAGATGATAGCCTCAAGGTTAATTTCAAAACAATTACTTGGAATTGATCACTTACATGGGCTTTGCATTTTAGCAACTGCCTATAATTGTTTCATTTTTTTAACCTTTTCTAGCAAGCAGCATTTTTGCATGACCCTATTTGTATTAGGCCTATAATAGTATTTAATATGGGGAAATGGTACAATTCAAAACTAAATAAGTTGGTGAGACATCCCATGTTTCACTCCTGTGATAGGAAGGAATGAAAAGTGCCTTTTTGTATTATAACTGTACTAATTATGGGGAAATGGTACCATACAATACCAAATAAGTTGGTAAAACATCCAAGGTTTCACTCCTGTGATAGAAAAAGTTTGGATCGCAATATGGGCTGGTCAAGTTAAGGATCGCAATCTCGGCTGGACAGATCTTAGATCTGTCCAGACCAGATTACAATTCTGAAGCAAGATAGACAGGATCGCAATCTGGCCGGACTAAACTGCGATCGCAATCTGGGCTGGACGGATCTAAGATCTGGCCGGCCTGGATTGCGATCGCAGTTCAGGCCGGCCCAAACTGCGATCACAATTTGGGCTGGACAGATCTAAGATCTGTCCAGATTGCAATCTGGGCCTTGACATATATATATGTATATTTTTTGTTTACATGGATCTTCTTGATTTATTTTCAGAATAGATGATATAGAAGACAATTCTCAGTTAAGGCGGGGAATTCCAGGTCAGTAGATGTCTCAAACATAAGCTTAATATTATAAAAGTAATAAAAAGATAGTGCATGTAAACAGACACATAAATTACCAAAGAAAGCAGCATCAATCTTTTATCTGTGTCACATGTTCCTTTACAGCCTTCTGATTATTTGTGGTTGTGAAAAAGTTGAGGAAATATTGAATGCTGCTCCTTGGTATTTTCATGCAACATCAGTTACTGTGCAATTTGGCATTATTTTAAATATTCGATAAATGTTTTTCCACAATATTTTATGGCTCCATGGTTATCAAAACAATAACTCTGAAGATATTATTTCCCTTCATGTATTTTCTCTGTTTGTCTCATAAAATTGACACGGTCCTGGTTATCTTTCTTTGCTACAGTTGCACATAACATCTATGGGGTGGCACATACAATCAACTCGGCTAATTATATATACTTCCTGGGCCTAGAAAAAGTGCTGACACTGAACCATCCTGAGGCCACCAAGGTGTTCACAGGTAAGAATCACCAGTAACATACAATCCTGAATTCATACATTATGAACAGTTGACCATTGATGGATGTGCATAACTCTGGTTTCTCAGTGAACATGTTTTCAGTGAAACTATGAGCTTATAATATAAGTCATCCAAAGGATTTATAAAGTGAAGACATGAGTTTTCTCTGAACAGTTCTGCAAACAATAGGATGGTGTACTACATGCTCATTGCACTTGCTGAACCAAGTATGGCAACACCTATGTGTATGGAACAGGTCTGAGACCTTTCAGTCAAACGAGAATGTTTTAGTTGTCTGATGACACTACATCAACCTATGGTCAAGTATATGTTTGTGTACTTGGTACATGTACTCACTTTCAGAATTGTTTGTACTTGGCTTTAACCTTTTTTGTCATGTACTTGTCACATATGTCCTTGAAAAATAATTATTTTTAAAGTAATGGTCAGTTATATTATCAGCTATTATACCTGATACACAGGATTGCATTAGCACTGTAGGCCTTGTTCAAAATATACTTATATGAAAACTTACCCTGCTTCGACAACATTTGACCTGTAGTAAAACTTATTCAGGTCCCTATATTGCCTTTGAATAGCAAAAATTAAGTTACCTACTGTATTCTTCGATATTATTCTCAATGAGATTTTGAGTGTTTTGATTGTGAATGACAGGAGAGATAGGAATTAGGGAATTTTTAGAACTTTTAACAGAATGTTTTACTAATTTGACTGCTGAAAGTATGCTTCAATGCAGCATAATCCACAGAACAGTACAGAAAAAGAGTTTCAGTCACTTACCAGGCTGCCAGTAAAGTTAGAAGTTTCAGTTAGCTTCTCATATATATCACAGGGAAATGTATAATTGTATCCCCAGACAAAGTCGGAATACCTATGATGGTTTAAGCAGGGTCGCGCTGCAGAGATTTTGTTTGGATTCGATAACTCAAAACAATTTTTACGGATATTTACCAAACTTGACAACTGCATAGATATGGGTGAGAGGAGGAAGCCTATTTTAAATGGCGTCATGACCTTTACTAGGAGAGTGACCTTGACCTTGAATAGGTCCATTTTGGGGGAAAATCACACAAATATCTCAAGAAATCTTGCATGGATTGATCCAAAAATCAACTTGACTGAAGATCTTGGATAGTGCTGTCCTGTAACAGAAACTGGTGGTGCCACCTGTTATATTTTTCTTGTTTTCATGCCGTTAAATAACCCCATCATTGCGTACTGTGAACATTATAAGTCAAAAACTAATGGACAGATTTCTTTCGTATTATGCATATACATAGACATTGGTTATGGGATGATGTATATCTAAATTGGGGTCATGACCTTTCCTATTAGAGTTGCCTTGACCTTGAATAATGCCATAGATGGTGAAAATCACACAAAATCATAAATATCTCAATAAGGGATGCATGGATTGGTCAAAAAATCAAATTGACCAAAGATCTTGGATAGCTTTGTCTTTTGTGGAAGCCAGGTTGCGCCACCTTCTGTCCTTTTCTTGTTTGCAGGCCTTTTAATTTCCCATCATTGACACTTGACAGTACTGTGAGCATTATAAGTCAAAAACTAATGGACAGATTTGGCTGAAATTGTGCATATCCATTGATCTTGGATACCTCCATCTTTTATCCAAGACTGGTGGCTCTATCTGCAATCGTAATTGTGTGGCGTTGATCCGTACGTTTGCTTTCGGTGGAAAATGCCCATATCTCCGAAGTGGTTCAAGGTATTGGTCTGAAATTTGGCATGTCCATCCATCATGGAAAATTTCTCGTAAACCAGACAGGTGGCGCCACCTACCTTCCCGTGTTGGTAGAATAAATTAATGCCCTTTTTTGAGAAGTGATTTGCCCTATTGGCCTGAAAATGTGCATGTCCATAGATCTTGGACTCCTTCATCTTGGTGCCATCTGCAATCGTTTTGGCGTGGCGTCCATCTTTCAATGTGCTTTGGGTAAAATTGCTCATATCTCTGGAGTGGTTCAAGGTAATTGTCTCAAACCATCTTGGAAAATTTTCTCGTAAACCAGACAGGTGGTGCCACATACCTTCCCGTTTCTGTAAAATAAATTAATGCTCTTTTTTCAAGAGAGATTCAACATATTGGCCCCCATATTTGGTGAAAAATATTGTTTCTCAAGTTGATAGATGGAAGAAACCATTGTCGCTTGCCAAGTGTCAGTATATGCTGCTGAAGATGGGGGGCCTATTCTAAAATGGGGGGAGGGGTTGTCTAAAGATACTATGGCACCTGCGGTGCCAAGAAATATCTAGTTTATTACTGATTTGTTTGAGGTAGAATATGGTCCAGCTACCTGTAATACGATTCATATGTGTTTATACTGATTCTGAACTATATTCTATTTTAGAGCAGCTTCTTGAGCTTCATCGAGGGCAGGGTATGGATATTTATTGGCGAGATGCTTATGAATGTCCCAGTGAGGAGGAATACAAAACTATGGTTATCAGAAGTAAGTCATACTGTACTGCCCAGCTGTGACCTGGAGTTTATTTTTTCTCCGGTTTATGTTTTTATAAAAAAAAATTTGACTGAATGTTCTCTCTCCCTGATGTTGTTTCTACTCAAAATGAACCTCTTTAAGATTTCGCACTGACAGCAGGGACTACTTGTCTCAACTGTCAAACTTCAAAATCAAAATTTGTTAGATTTCAAGAAAAATCATTCTGTTTACATTTCACATGCACATGTTTATAAAATATTACATAGTCCTTACCACAAGAACAACAATGTTTATGTTATTTGTCTTGAAACAATTCTTATTAAGCACACTCGAATGGGACTACATTGTCCTCATCACTACACTGATTTATACCTATATGCCAGTGGTGTATTTAGAAGCCCCGGTGCATTGTGGGTGGCAGGTTTTGACTCCAGCAATCCCTAAACAGCAGAGTTGTACTCCTGTGAGTCTGAATGTGCACATTGTGGTCTGAATGTGATGTATGATATAAGATGCCACAAGCATTCAGCATTCTGCATTACCACTAAGTTCAGCTAGTCAACATAAATACAGCCATGTTCTTTATAATTTAGTTATCTCTTTGGTCTCATCACTATGCTTCTCTTTTTGACAAACAAGTCCATTATTATTTGTACTTACATGTTGCCCATTCTTGATTAATAAGGTACAAGTCTGCTCGAATTGGGCTGAGACATGTCTTCTATTGACCAAGTTCACATGGGCTGAGTTCACTTTGATAGTTAGGAGGCACTGTGATTGACCCCTCCTAAATTACCCAAATAATGTCAAAGTCTGCAGAATTTATGGGAAAATGACACATCTATGAACACATTTAGCATCGTTCCCAACATTTAATGACGAAAAAAAAGGTATATCTGAGGTGTAGCCTCAGAGAAGTTGCGTAATAACAATCATTTATAATATATATATTGTGCCTGTTTTACATTGACTGTAACCTTGATACCTGCAGTCTCTCTAATTTTGAAGGTCAGCTGGTTTTGTTATTATGGGGTATTACTTGTGCCAATTTAGGCATAATAACACACAAGGATGGAAGATATCATTTGCTCTCTGAACCCATGTGGTAAAACATATAAACCAGTTGAACTGGTACATGTATTTTATTTAACATATAATTCAGATTTCTCAATTTTTTCACTCACTGTTGGGCTATAAGAACAAGTAAAAGTATTAATTATTTAGATTAATTATGAAATAAATGATAATACTCTTCTGTTTTTATTTGCAGAAACAGGTGGCCTATTTGGTCTTGCTGTGAGGTTAATGCAATTATTTAGTGAAAATAAAAGGTTGGTTTTTAACCTAATATGATTTGTACCATAATTTTTCAATACTAAACGGGATGATAGGTATTAATTTAAGATGAATTTAACAGGAATTACATTTTCATTAACCTTATTAACAGGCACTGGAAAAGTTGGCAGATATATCAGTTTGACAACTATTCAGTGTGACATTTTATAAATGTGCTGCAGTAAAAATCTTGATGTACAAAGTGGTATTCTGTTTAATGATAGCAAAGCAAAAAGGGTGACTTTGGAACTAAATTCAGTCATGTAGAAGTTTGGTGGCATTTGTTTATATTGTTAAGGTCCTTTAAAAATTTTGCAATCCCTAAATATATAATGTTAAACATATAATGTTTTATGTTGTTAAATAAAATTTCTTTTGTTAGTATGTGTGTAAACCCCTTTTACTTTGTTTCAGTTTTGTAAACATTTTTGATATAAGTGCCATATTTAATAAAATGCAAGTTACAAAAAGTTATCTGCTACATTAACCAGTTAGTGTATGTATGAATGTTACTTAATTATATAATTAGGGACTCATGTCTAATTAATATTTCAGAATATCTAAAGATGCAGGTATAGATGTATGACATTATTTGTATTTACATCTTTATTTATATTTGTATACCATTAAACTTAAGGTATGCATCAGAATAACTTTTATTAAGAAAATATTTCTCAGCCGCCATCTTGGACAAGACATTGGGTTTATAGGTTACAAACTTACTTAAACTTAAGTCACTGGCATTTTCACCATTCAGCAATTTGTTAAACTCCTGAAAACATTTGGTATATGAGTATAAACATTGGGCATATGAGTACTGAGAGCAAAATTACAGCAGTTTTGTAAACAGTAACTTATGCCCATTTTAGTGTAAATTACATGTAATCAGCGGCTATTTTATATGCTGTCTTAGATTTGCCAGTCACATGTCTACTCTGTGATACTTAAGTTGATTTTATTGGATTACTTGACCTCAAAACTTCGTAGTAGATACCAAAATTACAATTATAATAATATAATAAATATAGATGATTGATGACCATTATGGAATCATTGTGGCCATCTTGGGTCCCATTTTGAAAATAACAACTTTCTATGAGTCTGAACTTGTGTTTTAAGTTTGCATGTACATCAGCAAAAAAGTTCGAGATTAAATACATGTACCATGTTTGTTCTAATGTAGGGTATGTTGCGTAAGCCATTTGTATAAAGGACACAGCAGAATATAGTGCACCTAGTGCAGTTTTGGATATTATTTTTACCCAATATTTAATATTTTGTTGTAAAGGAAATGGTTTCAGTCAACATGGCAAAAAGTTTCAATTAGTTCATTTTCATCAGAAAATGTAAAACACTGAAATTGGCACAATTTTTAAAATGGATCACACATTGTATTTTTATTGTGAAGACCACATTCACTATTAATTTTTGTTGGTGAAAGAGCCCCACTAAAGACTATTTGTCCCATGTGGCCCTTTGGAGGGAACCTTTCTGCCTCAGATCATATGGTTTTGTATTTCAGTGATCTGAAGCCCTTGCTGGACAGTTTGGGCCTCTACTTCCAAATCAGAGATGACTATGCCAACCTGTATTCAGAAGAGGTAAGTTTTCGACAGGGTAGGATGAAGCCTTTATATGTATACTTTTGTGGTAGGACCAAGCCTAGGGGTTAAGGCTTGTGACTTCAGATTCAATAGCATACCTGTAGACAGGTGAAAAATAAAGAAGATTACTTTTATTGTGACACTACTTGTCATCATCTTTGCATGACATGTAAACTGAGCATGATACTATATTGTATTACATATTATCTGATTTTATACTGTTTTTTATATTTGATGGAAATGAAATTTAAATTTTTTTTTTTTTTTTTTTTTGGGGGGGGGGGAGGGTCAAGATATTGGTTGACTGTTTGATACCTCAGTGACATTCAGAAATGATTTCTGTCTGTGTTTCAGTATGAGAAGAACAAAAGTTTTGGGGAGGACCTGACAGAAGGGAAGTTCTCCTTCCCAATCATACACGGAATAAAAAGTCGACCAGATAATAATCAAATCATGAGTATCCTTTGTGACATGAGAAACTACTACCTGTATAGGGCTGACATATTTATAAATATAGTAGAGTGTCATTTATCTGAACACTGTTTATAAAAAAAAAAACAACTGAGAACTGACATTTTGAATGTTTATCTGAAATCTGAACAATTTACAATCCAAGCAAATATACAGAGATTAGCTTGGTAAGTACCAGTAAGGCAAATTTATTGTCCAGGACCAATAAGCAATAATTCTATGTACATGTATTTTACATGAGACATCATTTAAATTGATGGAAAACTTTACAAAATGTTGTTGTCAAGGACTAACTTAATCAGTTCCTGTCTGTCAGTATTTTGGAATAATGGTGAATCCTCCAAAATCAGTTATCCAAACATTCATTTGTTCATACATAATCACTTTTCATTATGATACAGAGTCCAATATCATATCAGTAATATTATGAACAAGAGTCAGATATCATATCAATATGACCGCATCATATATCATATCAGTATCATTATGACAGTCATATTAGTATCATGACAAAGAGTCAGATATCATATCAGTAATATTATTACACAGAGTCGGATATCATATCAGTATCATTATGACAAAGAGTCAGATATTATATAAGTATCATTATTACACAGAGTCGGATATCATATCAGTATCATTATGACACAGTCAGATATCATATCAGTATCATTATGACTCAGAGTCAGATATCATATCAGTATCATTATGACACAGTCAGATCTCATATCAGTATCATTATGACACAGTCAGATCTCATATCACTATCATCATGATACAGAGTCAGATATCATATCAGTATCATTATGACACAGAGTCAGATATCATACCAGTATCATTAGATGTCCCTGACTATGTATGAACAGGATGATGAAATATATTACCATCCAACATACTAAGGTAAAACTTTATTGGTTAGGAATCAGTAAACCGGCATCTGATTGGCTAATGGCTTCATAACCAAACTAAATGCAGTGGCTGATTCATTATTGAGGCCAAGGTATGGTACACTTTAACCAAGGAGAGCTATGACATAGATTCTGAACTGTAATACATGTACTACTGTCCATACATGGATCTATTATTAGAAGCCCAACAGTGTTTTGATAGTTGTTTCCCATTCTGATTTTATGTCTAAAAACTGAATCATTTTTGTTAATTCTGTCAGATTTTGGCAATATGCAAAGACTCAAAATGCAATTCAATTGATAAGAAAAGTCATGAATCTTTGAAATGAATCCTTAACTATGTCAGGTATACTGAGACAAAGAACAAAAGACCTGGAGGTGAAGAAATACTGCGTCCACTACCTGCGTCAGATTGGATCCTTTGATTATACAAAACAAGTCCTCATTGAGCTGGAAAAACAGTAGGTTTATAAATTACATATTTGTTTTATTTTTACACAGCTTTTATGTCACACTTTGGCTTGACTCTATAAAGGTAGTTTCTTAAAAAAAATTCATCCATCAGACATTGTGGATTTAGACAGTATTTAATTGTAATTGGCCTAAAGGTATTTGCACATCGATAAGCATAGATTTTTATTTAAACTGAGCTGGTTGTGTGGGAAAAGCATGACAAAATATTGTGAAAAGTAGCTGCTTTTTTTAGATTGATCTAATATGGATAAGAATAAGAGTACTGCATGGAGAAAGTTTATATCAGTTATCAGCCTCTGTATGTCAATCAGTTGTCAATCAATATATTGTCATTAAATGAGGGCATTGTAGTCACACTTGAAATATAATATAAAAGAAGCATTTTGCATTGTGTTCATCATCCAATAGATAGATAAACACTTGCTGAGGAAACCACAAATATGATACTCCAATTACATGTGGAGCAGCAGAGCATATTGTAATTATCTTGGATTCATAATGACCTCTAGTACCTCTATAAAGCCACCCTATCCCTGGTATCCAGTATTTTATACATCCTCTTTGTGCCTGTGTAATGTCAGTGCATACTAACCATATCATGTATAAATGATGTAGCTTTACAATAACAATTTATCTTTCAGGACACTGGACAACATAGCAACTTTAGGGGGGAATCCCCACCTAGAAGGATTGATTGAAGATCTGAAGAAAATCTACAGATAACATTTAAAGATATATTAACAAATTTTTAGTATAGACTTAGCTTGTGTAGTAGGTTTTATATGATATGAAACTTGATGTATGAAGGTATTTCCCAAATTTTCTCTTTACCTCAAACCCTTATCCTCCGGCTATAAACGGCATTGTATCTCCCAGATTTAGCCACTGAAATTAAATTATGAAAATGCTCATCTGTATGAACTTAAGCTATTGCACAAATGAGTTAATATATAGTAGGTAGTGGATCTGGTTTTAGAGATCCTTAGTGATAAATTAACAAAATGTGTCAAAATATATTTGTCAGTGACTTTTTGTTCTTATTGAGAGAGTTGTATTGTCTGTCAGCTCAAACATATATTTTCATTTTTGAGAAACTATTTGTTGTGGAAATTGTTTTGGAGTACTTAGTAAGGCCATACAAAAAAATTATCCTATGGATTCATCGCTGCTATTTTTCGTGGATCAACATTTTTTTGTGGGGGTTGAGGGCAAATGAAGACCAGGTCCATGGTTATTTTGGTAATTATAGTCTGTTCCAGTACCCCTGTCCACTTATTTTTTCCTGATTTTTTTTGTGTCTAAGAATGCTAAAACTCTTTGTCCCAAGGACAGAAAGAGAAAAATGCAGAATGACCGTAACTGTTATTAGAATAAAAGCCTATCTTTTGTGATTTTCCTGTTAACACTTTAAATCCAGTTCATGAGTAATATGTCTGTTCTGTAAGGACATCTTGCCACTGATCTGTGAAATGGGCATATCAGGGAATAGTGATGATGTCATAATAGACGTGACATACTAAATGGCACCAACATTCATGGGACCAATGGTCTAGAGCTGCCTGTCTCTGTTTACAGCCAGACTTGAATTCTCCACATGCACACACTTCACTGTTACGTCACATTACTTTATATCCATATCCAAGGATGATAAACAATGGCCACATATTATGGACACCATGAACCGCGGATATATATGAGACATGTCAACCAGGCCGTAAAGTAAATAATATTTATATTATGAGTAGGTAAGGTACCAACAATTATGCATTTGCCTCTTTATGGCATTGGTGCAAATTTTATTTGGCAATTTTGTCTTGTGAAGAGATTATCACAAAAATCAGGTGGACAGGGGTAGTTGAACAGACTATAGTGCTATGACTCAAAATCTAATCTAAATGGTTTGGAAAATGGACTGTTTTAAGAACCGGAGCAAATGCAAGTATTTCCCAGGCAGGCTGGCAAAATTATGCATAGTGTGTCTTTATTGGTAAAATATAAAGAAAAAATAATTGCCTGATTGCACCATATATTTCCCCCCAGGGTCTGTAGAACAGTATGTTTCTTTGTTGTAGCCTAAAGAGTTGTTTTATAATAATCAAGAAGAGAATTATTATATTCACCATCAAGTCAGGATATTATTAAGAAGTAGTATCAGTGCAATTAATCTCCTCTAATATACTGTGGTTGGCTTCATATTTTGCTTATTTTTCTTTTTTTCAGTGTTTGGCAAGGGTTCAACTTTTGCAAGTTAACCATACAGTAACACACACAGATTAAATCCATAACTATATATAGTGGCTTGATATATGCACATAATATAAAAAATTGGAGAAGAACACAGTTATAGGAATGTCAAAGAAGTGGAAAATCCTGTTTATTAATGGTAGATAATATAAGAGATTGTTATTATTTACAATATCAGTTTTGATTATGGGTAATATAACAGATGTGTTGCTATTTATAGAATCATTCCTTAGCCTTTTGACATCTGATTCTACAGGCTTGGATTATGTATGTGAAAAGTTAGTTTGATTTGCCATAAAGTATGAATGTTTACCTATGTAGGTCAGGTGTATCATTCACAAAGGTTTATTTAGGTGATAATATCCTGTTCACAAATAACAAAAAATTTGAAACCCTCACAGATAGCCAACTGATTGTTCAGGGCCTCTCTTCTTGAGTTGGACAGCATTAAAATATCCATGTTGTAAGCCATTAATCCTTCAATATTCTAAGTGTATGAATTATGTACCTGTAAGACTATGTTGTGAAATCTTTCTAACGAGACACTGTAATTATCATTGTAATGGCCATGTTTCTCACCAGTGGACAGGATGATTCATTTGTTCCCTGTTCAAACTTTATGACAACAAAACCCCTTGACAAAGGTCTTAACCTAAGTTTTAGGCCCTTATCAAGTTCACCCGCAGGCTGAATAGATTCTAGTCATAGATACCTTTAACTGAAAGCAACTTTTGAACTACATGTATGATTATAAAGACCAGCGGAGCCAAGTTTCATGACTGCCTTTGTCAGTAAGAGCAAATGATAAATCCAGTAGTTTTATAATCCTAATAAACATATTAGCATGTGCTTTTGTGTATTGTTTGTGCAATATTTGTACACCTCACAAAACACAGGAACTTGATGGGAATAGCATTTACCAGAATGAGGTAATAGATTGTATTAAGAACACAGATGTTCTCCCTTAACTGTCCTCCTTCACTTGTTCTAAATTTCTTGTGTTTTAACCACTGCTGTGCATAGCAAAATTCTCTGGGTTTCACCACCAGGGCTGGTACATGAGCATGCATGGTATTACATTGTTCATTTAGCTCCAGGTTTTAAACAAATGACACCCTGCTGAGGCTCTTGTTAGTCTGGATTTGGGTCCTGTGCCAGACCCGGTGTAATTTAACCAACTAGAGAGGGGCATAACGGGTTTAAAACTTTGAGCTGAATACACAATGCAGAGACACGCCCTCATTGGTCTGATAACAATTCTTTGTTTTGATTTTTAAACATGAAATGCTTAGCCCCACATTCTTGTAACATTTCTATCCAAAGTGTACCAGAGTCAAAATATGCAAAAGTAAAGTCTTTATCATGGAATAGTGCTCATTTATTATATTATTATATTATTTATTAAAGTATTATAGAGTTCTCCAATAAACACAAACATCTGGTTTTATGGTCAATGTTTTGTTACCCAACTGCAGAAGTAGGTTCCTTTTCATTTAAGTTAATTTGGATTTTAACTGATAAAAAAAGTATAAAGTGTAAATTTGTGTAAAAATATGCAGCCTGTTTGGTTGTTTAGCATCATTATTTTCTATTAAAATGTATATATCAAAAGTGAGGTTGGTGAATTATATTTAGGGCAACTTTTGAAAAACAGCTTTATTGAAGATCTAGCACAAACATATCCTGAAGAAAGAGAAAAAAAACCCCCCAAAATTCTAATGAATGATTTACACTTAGGAAGACCTTAGATTTAAAAGTCCACCTCCTAATAATTTTGACCCAAATACAGTAAAAGTGTAAAACCTCCCTTAATGACCACCTCTGTTAAAAGACCACCTCAAAATGACTGATTCTTTTTGCGCTTTTATATCTGTAAGTGGTAAAGTAGAGGGCCACTAGAGGGCAGCACCAGTCCAGGCCTAGATAACCTGAATGTACATCCACATGGTGCGGTCATAGAATAAACCTGCTAGGACCTAACTCAGTATTACTGAGTATTTACAATATCAGACTTTGCTCTGACAACCATGTCGAAAATGTGGCCACGTATGAAGATCATAATATTTAGATTTTAATGTGCTGATAAAACCAGTTAAAGCCTTGATTCACTTCCCTATGGGAAGAGGCATGAACTTATTGAGTACATTTAATATCAGGCCACATCCAAAACTATCACCATACACATCAAACACAAGAAAAAAACACTTTAAATAAAAAGTAAATGTATTTTACTTTGTCAAATAGGATACATACGTTTTTTCTATCAGTAATGTTAAAATTTAGGCCTTGAATGGCAAAATATGAAGGGACAGTCTTAGTATACAATGGTTAATTCAAGCTTTGATACAGGCAATGTGGCCTTGTGTGCCAAGTCATTGATTAAAAAGTGAGAAGTATGAAGTATGCTCTATTGTTAACAGTACAGAGTGGTTGAATTATACAGGTGATGATGTGCAATATCGTTGCTGCATACTGATCAGTCCTGTCACCTAGTGTGGAAAAGTAGAACTGATTTTGCACACACCCTGACAGGATCTGTTCATGATCACTGTCTCTCACATGCACAATGCTTTCCACAATTTACTGACACTGAGAGTGTTGTGTATTCTCATTTCTGGTAGTACAGTAAGTCACTCATCAGCAAACTAAAACTGTACAGTCTGTGAAATAATGCAAGTTCACGAATGCACCTCCCACCAATGATGTGATGTCATATAATGAGCATGAGGGGCTTGAAAAGTTACATCACACAACATGTTTGTGGAGTTTTATACTCATCTTTTTCTGTTGAAATTCGTTGATATTTAATCAAATATCAACAATTATAATGCATTTACCAACAACACGTAGCTGCATAAGATAACAGCTGCTTTTACATTTTTGAATAATATCCAGACACTTTCAGTTTGAAAATGACCTACAATTTGAACTCCTTTTTATATAAGCACCTTTTAAGGCCAACAGAAAGCATGGCAAATCCAAATCCTTGCAAATATCAAATTTCCCTTCAATATGATGAGCTTGATTCCTGGGGAAACAGTTTTTGCTGTATGAATTTTAAACCAGGAACTGTTTTCACTGGAGTACCAGGTATGTGAAATTAACTAGTGTAATGATAACATTACAAATCTCTATCCACATATCTCTGCAAGTAGCATCACCAGGAAGGTGGACTTACACAGATATGATGCTGGTTTCATGTTCAATTTAGCATGAAATTTCCACCCTACATTTAAATTTCAATTGCCTTTAAAGGTACACCTGCATGTAAATTTCACCTGCATATAAATCTCAACTGCATGTAAATTTCGCTTCCACGCATGTGCATCTAACCTGCTTGTAAATTTCACTTGTTCATCAATGTCACCTGAATGTAAGTTCCACATATAAAGTTTCTTCTCAGAATTCACAACCAGTGCAAATAAAATAAAAATCCACTTTTACAGTACCACATTACCTGGGGCCTTAGTCTCACAACTGTTATCATGCATGAAATGTCCAATTTTCCTGTCTCACCCAATATCAAACATGAAATGTCCAATTTTCATGTCTCAAAACCAATATCAAACATGAAATGTCCAATTTTCCTCTCTCAAACCCAACATCAAACATGAAATGTCCAATTTTTATGTCTCCAAACCAATATCAAACATGAAATGTCCCATTTTCATGTCTCAAAACCAATATCAAACATGAAATGTCCAATTTTCATGTCTCAAAAGGATGATCATATATTAAATGTCCAATTTTCCTGACTCAAAAAATATCCACATTACTTTATGTATTACTATCCATGCACTAAATTTCACTTCTTTATCCCCATCTGACCATTTTAATGTACAAGTTACTGACTGTCTGTGCACTGAATTTTCCATTTTGTTTTCTCCATCTAATCATTCTATATTATGTGTCACTGACTGTCCATGCACTGAATTTTCCATCTAATTCCAGATCTTATCATAGTACTCGGTTCTTGATGGATAAGTTGAGTATTGAGTGGTTCAGGTCAAAACTCTGGTAGCTGTCCCTCATGGTCCACGTGGTACAACATGTCTCCCAAAGTGTGCTCTAACATAGACTCATCGACTGCCTCGCACATCTACAATAATAAACAGTTTAATAATATATATATATATATATATATATATATATATATATATATTTGTACACACACTGATATTGCGCTTACATGTCCACCTGCAGGAGTGGCCAAAATGGTCATATTAGTAGGGTGCACATGCACATGTTAGCAGAAGGTTTTTATAATGATGTACATTAGTCCGAGACCTAATAGAATGGTGGTCATGATAGCAGGGTGGTCTTCAAGCAAGATTTCACTGTTTATATTAAAGCATTGTTGGCTATTACCACCTCTCTTTCAATTGAAATGTTACCTGTTTAAGCAATATGAGGACACCACCATGGGATGTACCAGTCTCTAGCCTTTCTACCAGGCTTTACCATTATTGTTTTATATGGAAGAATAAGTAGATGCATTTGCTCATGGTCTATGCTGAATGACAAAGCAATATATCAGTGTCCCTTATGGAACAATATACTGTTCATAAATGTTTAACATCAGTTAATTAAATTAATGGCATCTTCAGGGTTCTGCTCCTGCACTTAAACACAAACTTGCATGTTCTTGAGATATTCTAACCATTATGCTATAACAAAATATTTTGTGTTTTATGAATCACTTTTTGTTAGATAAACTGTATATGTGTATTGTTTTATACAGCCACTTACAGGTCTAAACGCAAGGTCTTTTGGCTTATGCTTGAACACAGGTCCAAAATTGACTGAAACCTGAAAATATGAAACTGTATTAAAATTAATCCATATATATACAAACAGCATTTGCTTAAGTATATATGCAAGCAAATAATTCACAAGAGCACTGTATCAGTGAATAATATCCCTGTTTCCGAGTCTGGTGTCTTATATGTGTGACCTCTGACTTAATTTGATATGCACAAATTATGCCGGGAATTGAATTAAGGCGAGAAACTCCAATGATAATATTTGTAGTGAGTATCAATACTATCATGAAAATCCATCCGTTTTGGTCAGTCTTTATGGTGCCACCAAAGTCTGGCGACCTTTAACCTCATAAAATATGCATTACTTTGCTATGTAGCAAAATTAGATGAGATTTTACATTGGTTAATATCTTATGAGTTTAATGGAAACCCATCATATCCCTGGTAAGTTATCAAATCAACACCACAAAGAAGCCTGGTGAACTCTGACCTCATTTCTGCCAAGAACCAAACTCAGGGCAATTAATCAATAGGTCAACTGGTACAGTGAGTTTTGTAAAAAAATCCATAAAATTCCTGGTAAATTCTCACAGTAACGCTAAAAGTAAACGGATGGATGGAAGGATACCGCCTATACCATAATTCAACCTGTCTTGGATAGGTGTATAACAAGCTATCTAGCGATTCAGTGTTGTGAAAAAAGCTTGATTAGGAGGACACCACTGGCTTCATTCCCTGTGCACACCATGACTGTGGCGCCACCTTCAGCATATTTCTGATATACCTATTACCTAAGCATGAGGTGTACAGCAATCTTATCCCGTCCCAAAATCCCCTTGATACTTTGCAGCTCGTGCTCGTTTGACATGTGACATGCTTTTGTAACCAATTGAACTCTCACATTTCATTATTATTCAAATATGTTTTTGTGAAATTTAGAATTATCTGAGCAGTTTTGCTTTATGCAATGATGTTAGGTTCTTGTAAATTTTTCTATTGACCTAAATATATTATAAATGCTACTTACAGTTTACATCTGTGCAAAGTAGTCATATATTATGGGTTTGTATTACTTAAATTTATTGGATCAGTTTCTCTCCCAGGTTGAGCATTTTCCACCATTTTAACCTAAACATTTTGATGGAAGCCCCCTCTCATACAACCTTTATTAGCCTCCCTTGGTTGCAGTACACTCCTAGCTACTCTTAAATCCTGCCAGTCCAAGATATCAGACACATTAGTTATCTTTAAACACCCCCCCCCCCCGAAAAAAAAAAATGAGGATCTTTTAATTATTGGAATATAAACATTTGTTTAATAGCAAGTCTAATGTAGGAAATCCTAATGAAACATCAATGTTTATTTTTATATACTTTACAATATTATATAAACCACTGTTAATAGAAAGAGGAAACCACAGTCTGACCCTGGAGATCCCAGTGCATTGTATGTCTGGCCTGTAATAAGGATGTATTAACCACAGCATCCTTCCTGGACCACGAAAGAAACACATCAAAACTGGGCTCAGCTGTGAGATGTACTCCGTTCCTTATTAATCCTGATTTATACACGGTTACTCAATCCATCGGTATTGCTTAATCATGGGGATGCAATATCTGAGTTCTTCAGAACTGTTCCTTATCGGTATCTTATCAAAGGAATACCTGGAAGTCTTATATCATCCTTAAAGAATACAGGTGGAACTTTATCACCAAGCCTGTTTTTTAATACCTAAAGACTCAATAATCAGTGAACTAATGCAGCACAGCGTAAACTTAAAAGTTCTGCACGCTACTATCTAAATATTAAGTTTGAAAAACTCGTCATATTAAACCCCTGCTTTATACCTGGTTGCTGATTTGTATGGACTATTCTTGGAAATTTTTACCTTTGACCCCAAAAAACCTTTTTTGTGTAACGGTAGTTTAAAAGAGACCTTACAGCTCTGATAATACCAAATAATATCTCAAACAAATCCATAAAATATCTAGATCACTCACAGGAAATACACCTATACTAAGTCTAATTCTGTGATTTGATGGACTGAAGCCAGATGCAATGCAGACTTTATTTGAATTTGTTCAAGATATGAAAAAGCTAGAAAACTGTAACTTTAGTATTGATCATGAGGAGCCTGAGAAACTGGCACTGAAATAATTTTTTCGAACAAGAGGACTGCAAACATGCTTAGTACACCTGCTAATGTCTTAGGACCTCTAACCTCATTAAATTGCTGAGAATTAAAGTGACATAATCATGAAAAATATTATGTATTGAAGCCCTGGTAAGTTTTCGAGGTGACACTACAGTTAACAGACTGACAGATGGACTGATGAACCATGGGTATACCATAATATGTCCAGTCACAGACAAGTTCACATGGAATTGTCCATAACTGGAATGGATTGAAGAGAACGTGGCAGTCAAAATCATAGAAGTCTATTTTGTGACTTACCTGAGCATTTTTGAATAAGGAAATGGCTGGGAAATATGTTCCTTCAAATATGTCAGTCCATGCAGTCCCCTGACTCTCACCATTCTTGTAGAACACTATCTGTAATGTCAGTGAAAGGGAATATAACGAGGAAGTATGTCATTACCAAGTATTAGCTCTGATAATGATATTTTCAAATTTATAAAAATATGGAAATGGTCATTTGTCATTTTGCTCATACTGGGGCTTAAAGTAGTGAAAAAAGGACATATTCTATGATTTGTATGAACTTGAACTACAATCAACCTGAAAATTTGATTTGTGATTCCTAGTTTACCATGAGGCCTTGTAATATACAATACATTTTGTGATTAAGGACCAATGACAGATGTAATAAAAGAACCTATAAAGCTGGTGTTGAAGGGACCAACAATCTGAAACACCAAGGTTCAATAAATGTTCTTTGGCAATTATTTCAGTAATTTAACTAATCACTGCTTGGCTTATGTGGGCAACACAAGTGGTGGGGCAAAATCAACTTCAAATATATATATATATATATATATATATATATATATTTATATATATATATATATATATATATATATATATATATATATATATATACATATATAATATTGCAATGATATATAGTATACTGATGCACATAAATCAAGCTACATTTTTAGTTGTCTTAATGCTACAAAAGAAAAAGTGTACCTTATTCTGATTTTAGGATTTGAGTGTGGTAAAAAAGCATTATTCCACTCTACACTTTGCCCTACATATCCCTTTGCCATCTAACTTTACCTGCAAATGTCCTTAAAGTACATTCACATCACATCCCTATGGGCACCCAAAATAAACCCTGACAGGTTTATTTCTCACGTTTCTCAAAACCACTCATGGGGGCTGCCATTAACAAACTAAAAACCAGATGTCAAAGGTCAAATGTCATAATTAAGGGTATACCACAAATAATTATGATTCCATTGTTGGTGTTGACACTTCATAAAGCCACAGTGTGTTTTAACATTTAAGTTTCTTCAAGTCCATAAAGCTAATTATAATTTTTATTTTTTTATTTATATTTTAGTTCTTATGACATTCAAGAGTCTTGACAACTGTAGGCATCTTGTTGATATATCATTGAGCTCTGAAGATAGCTTTTACTGACCTTGCTGCCTGGGGCTGTAACTAAACCCCTCTCTGCCTCTGATACATGGTCCTTCTCTTCATAATACAAATGGCTCTTGAACTTGACAAGTGGCTGTCAAAAAAGGGAACATGAGCTGTTACCACATTTGTTAATAAAATTTCACACTCAGTTTTCTTCTTGCTTCATGACACTTTTATTAATCATATAATGTGTACTAATAAAACCCTAATACACAAAACAAATTTAGAGATTTGCCGATTGGTCATTTATAAGCTTACCACACAACTATGCAGTTCTTTTAAATAGTAGCTCTAGACTCTTATCAACAGGATCATTTATTATTACACACAATGGCAACATAGCTAGAATAAGTGCTGTGAGGGGAGTAAAATCCTATATGAGATTTCAAGATGAAAACATAAAAGTGATTATTATACAAGTAACAGGTTTCAAGCATGGCTGATGGTGCAATGAACAAAATTCTCCTTACAGATTGTTCTTACTCTGAGCATATATCAGTACACAAAATAAGAAAATATTAATTTAAAGTGTAAATTTTCAGTCATATCTAGCATGTAATATTTTTGTATTTAACAAGTGACCCATGGGTCATGACACTCAGCCGACTGACATGTTGACAATATGTCCTTTCACAGACAACTAATTAAGGTAATGTAGGTGGCATTGTTCATGCATATTAGCTTAAGTTCATCAAGACCCATAAGCACAACAAATCTGATGTCAAACCAACCAGCCTTTCATGAGGAATCTGGCAATTTGTGTGTATTTTGCCTTTCTAGGGTGCTGAAACATACCCCAAAACTCTAAGTATGTAGTTCACTGTGACCCAATTTCAGGTTTCTGGGGAGAAATTTTGAGGTACTATCAGGATGTAAGTTAGAAGATTCTGGGCCCAAAGGTTATGATTTGTGCCCTACTTTGGTATCAAATTTTCAATTATCTGAGGGTACCTTATATTTATAAGCCATATAGCACAGAAAATATGGGTAACAGAGACCTAAATACACATATCCAAGGAGATTTTCATAGACCTCCCTGGATTTAAGGTTAGAAGATTCCAGGTCCAATGTTTATGATTTGTGCCCTGCTTTGGTATGAAATTTTTTAATTATGATGGGGGGTGCTTATAAGCCCAATAGCTCAGAGAATATGGGTAAGGGAGACCTAATTTCAGGTTTCCATGGAGACTTTTCATGTACTTCTCTGGATGTAAAGTGGGAAGATTCTATGTCTAGTTGTTATGATTTGAGCCCTGTTAACACAGCATCTTTTGAGGTCTCAAAAATAGATAAAAAAAAATAGTAAAAAATCGAAAAAAATACAAGTGGCACCACCAGTCTGCAGAAACTGATGAAAAACTCCATGATGAATATCCATGCAAAGAATCATGGTGATCAATGCATTAGTGGTTCAGATGCTTGAGCTTTTGTATCAAATTTTTCATTATTCAGGAGGGTTCTTCGGAGCCCCATAGCTTGAAAAATATGGGTACCAGAGACCTAATTCCAGGTTTCCAAGGAGACTTTTCATGGGCCTCCCTGCATGTCGAGCCAGAAGATTTTAAGTCCTGAGGTTACGATTTGTGCCCTGTTAACAGATGACCACATCTTTTAAGGTCTCAAAAATAGTGAAAAAAAAAATCATAAAAAATAATAAAAAAATACAGGTGGCACCACCAGTCTGCAAAAACTGTTGAAACACTCCATGATCAATATCCATGATAAGAATCATGGTGATCAATGCATTAGTTGTTCAGATATTTGAACTTTTGTATCAAATTTTTCATTATTCTGGGGGCTTTGGAGCCCCATAGCTGTAAGAATATGGGTAACAGAGATATAATTCAAGGTTTCCAAGAAGACTTTTCATGGACCTTTCTGGATGTTAAGTGAGAAGTTTCCAGGTCCACCATTTATGATTTGTGCCCCGTTAACAGTTGACGGCATTTTTGGAGGTCTCAAAAATAGAGGAAAAAAATCATAAAAAAAAATTGAAAAAATACAGCTGGCACCACCAGTCTGCAGAAACTGATGTAACATCCCTTGATCAATATCCATGCAAAGAATCATGGTGATCAATGCATTAGTTGTTCAGATATTCGAGCTTTTGTATCAAATTTTTCATTATTCTAGGGGGGGGGGGTACTTCGGAGCCCCATAGCTTGAAGAATATAGGTAACAGAGACCTAATTCTAAGTTTTTCAAGGAGACTTTTCATGGACCTAACTGGATGTAAAGTAAGAAGATTCCAGGTCCAGCGTTTACGATTTGTGCCCTATTAACAGATCATGGAATCTTTAAAGGTCACAAAATAGAGAAAAAAATCGTAAAAAAATAGAAAAGTACAGGTGGGGCCACCAGTCTTCAGGCACTGATAAAACACTCCATGATTAATATCCATGGAAAGAATCATGGTGATCAATACATTAGCTGTTCAGATATTTGAGCTTTTGTATCAAATTTTTCATTATTCTGGGGGGTACTTCGGAGCCCCATAGCTCAAAGAATATGTGTAACAGAGACCTAATTCCAGGTTTCCAAGAAGAACTAATAATGGACCTCTCTGGATGTAAAGAGAGAAGATTCCAGGTCCAGCGGTTACAATTTGTGCCCTGCTAACAGATGACGGCATCTTTTGAGGTCTCAAAAATAGAGAAAAAACAAGGGACCTATGGGTCACGACGCTCAGCTGTTATATATAATAAAAAAATATTATTTAGAAATGAGGCACATGCTGGTTTTGTGTGGTAATAAATATAAGCTGTATTATGAGTTGTTGTTGTTTAGCTTATGTATGATTTTGATAGTACCTTTGGAGACAGGGAAGAGGATTGATTTCATTTATTTTATTAACAAATGGAGTACTACTGTCACACAGATTTTGACTTGGCCATATAACTTTTAAGCAGAACATATAATATAAGAGTTTAACTATTTATTAAAAAAATTACAAATATTGTCCCAAATATAATTTTTATTAAAATTAATAAGAGAATCATATGATTTTTTAAAATGAAATATAACTGATATGATTATTAAAAAAATATTAAAGAATATATTCATGAATGCATTCATGAATACATTTTGAAAGTATTTGCACGAGTATTCATATACTTTCATTTTTACCTGAATTCCCATTCTTTATGCAAGAAATTTTATAATGGAGTACATAATCATATTCGTATTTAAATACAATTACAAAGTATTCGCACCACGTCTGGTATTTATTCAGTTTTCACCAAACAATGATGTTGAGAATCCAGAATATACAAAATTCACACATTTAAATAATGATCATAAGTACCTGGTTTTATGGCTTTTATTTATATTAAAATATAACTGTAAAAAATTCATTTTGGACTAATTTCACATCAATGTACACACTAGACACAGTAGGAATCTAGATTAATATTATCAACTGCATCTTTGTCTATCATTAATTTCCTTCATATAACCCTTAATGATTAGTAATGAATAATATGATTTACTTCTTTATCATTAAAAATGAACTGAAAAATGCCATAGGTGACTGCATGGTGTTATTTGGAATATGTGACATTCTACCCATCGATACAAGATTTTTATATCATCAGTAACTGCAAGTTAATTTCCTGTTATTATAAACTAACAAATTCCTTTTCTATTTTTCTTTAATTTGTTGTTAAAAACCAATAAAAATTTATTAATTTATTGTTTATTGTTATGTTGTTGGTTAAAACTACTAGATGAGTTGAGTTGAACACCTGGATCAACTGTGGCTGGCCATCAGCTGCCTGGATTCTCCCCTCAAGCGTGCATAATTTGATGAAAGGTCAACAAGGTCAACATACAGGCGACTCAAGAGGGGCTTGAGAGAGCCAAAGTCTGACAGGGTCTCATAAAAAACATTAATAAAAGCTACAATATTTGGCAAATTTCTTTCAGCTTTCTAAACTAAAAAGCTGAAATCCTTATGTGTGCAAGATATGAAAATTATATCAACAGTGCTCACGGGAAACAAACGTGCCATGGTCACAGTTGGGCAAAATTTAAGGTACTAATTTTATATTTATACTAATAACTTATAAAATTTGAAAAATTCAGAACTAATTTTGGGTATTCAATTGAATCTTGATTAAATAATGTTACATCCCTGACAAAAAAAATCTCTAGCTTCAGCAATGCCCTTGTTAAGGGAGTAAATATATTTCTTGATTTTTTACAAAGTGCATTATGTTTGGGCCCATAACTTAAAAAAAATACACAATACTGACATCATTTCTGGCATGTGCATAGTGAATGTATAGAAAAATATGTATATTATATATGATCAAAATCAGATCAGTGGTTTTGATATTAGGCAGTCTTAAAGTGTAACATTGGGTTTTTAATGGAAAAATTAAGTTTTTCATTGATATCTTGAAGGAATTAAGTCCTAGTGACCAAATTCTTGGCATGGTAGGGGATTTTGGAGAAATCTAACTGTATGCCAAATTTAAGGAACTTAGAGCTGAAGCTCGGGAGCTGAGCTCTAGCAAACTGCATAACACTAGCAATATGTGACATGGTGCTTGAAAACTTGAATAAAATCTACAGTTTTTGATGAACTGGTTTCAAATTTTTGGTGTTAACAGTTGAAATGCTAACAAAAACATGCTGTGAAAATTAAATCCACAGCAGTTACAGCAAAAAAACGTGCCATGGTCAAAGTTGGGCAAAATTTAAGGTACCAATTTTTTATTTTTGCTAATATTTTTAAAAATTTTAAAGATTTTGATCTAATTTTGGGTATACAATTTAATTTTGATTAATAAAAGTAATATTACTGGAAAAAAAGTGCTTAGCTATAACAAGTTTTGTGTTAAGTGATAAAATTTCTTTCCTGATTATTTAAAAAATGCATTATGTTTGGGCCCATAACTTTTTTAAATTAAATAATACAGACCTAATTTCTGGCATGTACATAGGAATTATATAGAGGATTATTTATAGGAAATATGAGGAAAAACAGATGGGTGGTTTTGATATTAGGCAGTCCTAAAGTGTGAAAATAGGTTTTTAATAAAAAATTGAGGTTTTTCCTTAATTTCTCAAAGGAATGAAGTTGCAAAGACCCAGTTTTTGGCTTGGTAGGAGATCTTGGGGACATCTAACATTATGCTGAATTTTGGATTCCTAGGTCTTACGGTTTCAAAACGTGCCACATCTACGGACGGACGGACGGACGGACGGACAGACGGACGGACGACGGACAATGGACCATGACTATAGCTCAGATGACTTATAGTCAGCTGAGCTAAAAATGGTAAAAAAACGAAAAAATACAGGTGGCGCCACCAGTCTGCAGAAACTGATGAAGCACTCCATGATGAATATCCATGCAAAGAATCATGGTGATCAATGCATTAGTTCTTCAGATACTTGAGCTTTTGTATCAACTTTTCTATTTTTCTGGGGGGTACTTCGGAGCCCCATAGCTCAAAGTATATGTGTAACAGAGACCTAATTCTAGGTTTCTATGGAGATTTTTCATGGACCTTTCAGGACGTAAAGTTAGAAGATTCTAAGTCCAGCGGTTAAGATTTGTGACCTGTTAAATGGACAGACGGCCAGACGAACGACGGACGAAGAGTGATTGCTAAAGCTCAGATGACTTACAGTCAGCTGAGCTAAAAAACATGTTAAATGATTCATTCATATATTATGGTCTGTCGTGGTTTATAGTTCATTTATCATTTTTAATACTATTTGTTTCCTGTTCCATAATCTTAAAAAGTGTAGTCAATGTAAATACATTACCTTTTACAATTAAAAAGTATGTAATCTAGGTCAATTTGGTAAATCTTTAACTCTGTTCACATGCTCTTGTATTTAACACTTAATTGTAGCTTTAAAAATGGACCAATAACTTCAAAGGCAAAATCCAGGTTTAACTCCTGATTTCTGCCATTAAGGAAAGGATAGCTTTCCACGAAAGACATATTATTATGAATTATTAATTGCAAATTATTATATTTTTCTTATTGGTTTAAAGTTTATTTCTTGCTGTCTCTCTTTTTAATGATGCCACATTTTATAACAATTATGAAAGAAACCCCTGTTTTGTGCCAGAAGCAACACATGTGGCTTCCAACAATTTAGCCTGCCATGTCATGAAACAGTTTCTGAGGAAACAGGTAATCTGTGAGTCTTTGAACATCTCCATAGACCAGGGCATTCTCAGAATTCACAGACAGTGAAGCCATATCCTGAGACAATATATTGATTAAATGTGCGGTCATAAATCTCTGCCCTAGAACACTGGATCGAGTGCTTAAAGGCGATACCAGCATCACTACTGCATGGTCTTACTTAAATTTTTCCCCAGGGAGAGGGGCCTTTGCTTATCTTGTCAATATATAAAATATTTTTTGTTTGTTCATATACAGACATTCCGTCTGAGGCATTAGTATATTCTATGTTTCATGTTTGCTTTTTCTTCAAATAAAACAAATAGTATGTACATGTATATATATTATACATATGATTTAGATTCCATATGATTATTGTCCTTCGGCAGCTGAACAGATTATATTTCAGAGATTAGTATTTATTATGTATCTTTACTCTTTGAAAATGTTCATTCAAGAAAATATATGTAACCAGAAACTTTAAAGTAATCAAAGACCACAATCTCAACTAGGATCTTTCTCAACCTGTGCTGTGTACACACCATGGTGGGGCACAGGTCAGCTCTAAAACAAAGGCAGCCCTAAATACAAGTGAACGGCCCTGGCCTGCTGGGAATCACCCTTTGGCTTACAATGGTGAGGAACCCTTTAAATTAATAACATGATACAATAATCCAGATTACCTCCAAAATTAAATGGATATTCCCTTAGATTACCCTACTCATCAATAAATTTCGTCAAAATCTGTGCATAACATTTTGAGTAAATTTGGTAAAGTTGCTAACAGACAAACCAAACAACCAATCAAGGGTTAAGTTAATCATACTCCAGGTACATTTGGCAAATATCGCCATCTACAGGCCAGAGTCTGAATCACATCAGATAAGTGACTGATTAAACTTGGTGGAGTCTGATGGATCCAGCTGGCGAGCTTGTCCTCATGTGCCAATGTATCACTTGAACCCCCCTGAGCAGAGCCTGTGTCACAACGCTCTGGTGTGCTTAACGTCAATCTGGTTATGATGGATGGTCCCTCCAAGACCGCACCATTAGAGTGCTGGTCTTCAGGACGTCCTCAGAGCACAGTGTATCATTTCTTCCTGGCTTCCTCATACGCTGGGCCGGGACAGAAGAAGTGCAAATTGCCAATACCGAATTTGTGGATCCATTTCTTGGACATGATTAAATCCAAGAAATCTAAGAAAAGATGTGTCCTACCACAGTGAATTTTGAGTGAATACATTTAAGTCGCATGATTTAAAGTCTTTAATGTTTGTGTTTGGTCCTTATATAAGTAGTTGACAGAAATGATAGTAATGGCCACCTCTGCCAGGCAGATACCCTTAAAGGACCATACTCTGATACCTGACCTCTGTTAACTTAAGAGATAATCTGTTGAACCTTAAATTTGATAAATATAGGTCAGAAAATGCCAATGCCACTGCAAACAGGGTGTTCGTTTTGTTTCAATCCATGTGTTTATAACATGTTCCGGGCCCACCAAACACATTTAATAAGGACATCTGGCAGCAAGTCAGATGAAGAATTTTGCAAAGGACATTTTGCAATGAGTGACCTTCAACTGCAACCAACCACCTTGTTTTACACAGTTTTCCTGTTTGTCAACATTGCTGTGTTTACTAACAGCTTGTGGATAAACAGTTTTATACATTCATCACAGAGGTTTTATAAGACCCTTTTTAACAGGAATTACTCTTACAGTTGATGAGAAAGGAAGAAATCAAATAAATTTTCTTGAAAGAGTAGGTGAATAGCTGGCTTTAAAAAAAGGATTTCTTTGGAAAACTGTTCATATATGTAGTTGAGTGTCATGTTTGGTATACGGCTGACACTGTGTTAAAGGAGGAACAAGTTACCAGCCGAATGAAAATAACCATGTGAAAATCAATGTTGTAACATGAAGATACATTATTTTGAACATGTAATGTCCAAGTTTTCTCAATGTTACAAATGGAAATACTCCAGATGGTACAGGTTTTATTTAGATATCACATAAAATCTCTGCAGTTGACAAATAAATATATTGCTGTGTGGCCTGGCAGTAATAGTGATAAAACAATTATGATGTTTGATCATACGATTAAAAAATGGCTCTTTCAGTGATTCACATTTGTTGGTTATATTAACTATTATCCTAGTTATTAGAAGTTTCCATATGGTATGGTTCATTAAAATTATAGGGATCTCAGTTTATGACAATTAATGGTTGTTCAATGCTCTTTTTCTCAAATATATTTCAATGGGATATGAGCTAGTACATGTGCACCCCAGGAAATTCCAAAACACATGATTATACACGTGTCAGGGGTGATTCTATGTGAAGTCATCCTGCTTATAGTGATGTCATTCTTATTCATTTAACAATCCTTTTTTTTCAGATCATTAATGGCACTAAAAATTAATCAGTGACTTTCAAATATAATTGTTAATGTGATTGAATGTTATCCCTTAAAAAACCTGTCACAGGCAAAGTTGGGCAGACCTGTCCGAATGCAAGAATGGGTAAAATGTTAATTAATAATAATGTTTACTCATATCAAATTTATTTTACACAAAATCTCTGGTTGATATGGTGCTGGTTTCTTGTTAAAAATTTGCAGGAATACCTGATTCATGCCCTGGAAAGTAGTTCTTTATTAAAAATAGTATTTCTCAAAAAGAGCTTTCCTTGGTGAACGGATAAAATATTAAAGTTCTTCCTGCATTGTGTCTTCTCCCACACTTATTCAAAAAGGAACCCACATGGCCTACGCTCATTTATCCAAACCAACAGGAAACCTGGGTCAGCTAAGTACAGATCAATAAGACTTTATCTGTCACAAACATGTATCTGTGTTTTCAAACATAACCTTGGAGAGAGTGAACTTGCCATGCTTTCAAGGTAGTTTCATCCTTAATCAATCAGCATCAATCTACCACAGGATGAAGCTCTATCAGAGCTCCATTGAACATCATGTTCCCATATCAAAGGCTGCTTCTTCTGCATTATCTAAATGGAACTAAAATAGATGGGTTTGTATTAAATGGTCAAGGTCAGCTCATCTATAGCTCCTAAGGTGTAGCTATATTTAGAGTTTGGTGTATTGGGGATTGTCAATGCATCATGCTTTTGACAGCAACCATCTAAGTGAATTATTGGGTAATAATTATTCGTAAGCAGCTACTGAGCATACCAAACTAGACAGTAAATCTTCTACAGACAAACCACACAGCTAGAGAACACCACATCTCCCTCCCACACATACATACTTCTGTTATGACTATGTGATATCTCATAATACTACATTTATAATATTAACAATTATCATCAGTTTCACTTTCAAGCAATAACTAATATGTTAGCACCACACTCTCCTCTGTCTGGTTACAATCCTTAGCCTCGTGCCACCCCTGGTGTTGAAACTCTGAAAAACTTGCTATACAGAGCAGTGGTTAAGACGGGAGATCTGGAACAACTACATTGTATGACACTTAGGCCTTGTGTAAGGGGTGTATGAGTACAAGTCTTTGAAGATTCATTTGCACTGCATGGTTTGTCTGGGGTAAAAAAGACTTTTTCTTTTGCTTCTTTCAAGCTGTAAGGTCTTTCACACTGCTGCAAATATTGCAAGGCTACCATTCTGAAGTTCAATTAAATAAAATGCCTAAAGTTAAACATAACAACGCATTAGCTTAGCTAGTTTATTTAAATTATATGCCCTAATTCAAACACTGGAATACATTTTCTTAGACTCGCTATAGCACATACAATATCCTCAATGCTCTTGTATTTGTATGATTGTGAATAACCATTCATGGCATAGAGCCTTTAAAATGTTTACCTAGGAAGCAGGGATTAGCTTTTAACTCATCAAAAGCTTAATTAATTGGAGAATCGACGGTTATTATATTATGAATCTGCTACTGGCCAGCTCTCAGCTACTCAGCAAATTGAGATACATCTTCCTAATGATGGGCAAGGTCACATCTTTCTTTCCTTTGCCGACCTTTGACTGTGTTGCTTATAAGAGCACTGCTTCCTGTAACTTATGTAATTTTTGTCAATTATTAAAAGGACATGTACATCTATCTCAAGCCAGAGTTGTTACCTTTTTTTTAAATGTGTGATGAGTAAAAGGGGGTACCTGGATACATGGTAGCTACAGTTGCTTAAGTATAATTCTGTAATGGAAGTATTCACAGAACAAAATCCATCATACGGGTGAACATCCACACCCCCGGCATGTTGACCCTCCATCCCTCACTTATCATCCCTGATGGAGGATAAGGAAGATGAAGAAGGGGCAGCTGCTGATGAGATGTACCCAGTAGAGGAGCTGGCAGTTCTCAGTGTAGAGGGCCTGGGGTTTGACCTTGCTGCTGTAGTCAACAGATAAGACTGTTGGCCAAGTTTCCAGCAAAACACTGCTGCTTGGGTATCTAACTAAGCACTGCTAACTTGTCAACATATTACCTGGTGAGTAACCTGTAGCTTATATTAGACAAGATCCCTATGTTTTGCCATATCATATTTTTGTTTTTGTAGTGTAAGTATCTGGAAACAAGTGCTTTGTTCAGCTAGCTGTCATGGCAGAATATACAATGTTTATACCTGAATTTGACATGGCATGGTGTGCAGGTTATAACATGAAGCTTTGTAACACCAGTAGCTCCACAAAAACAGTCAAACAGAGGTTCTTATTTACACCTATCATGTTGTCAGACCTGACAGTCTGTCTGTTTGTACCACGTCTGCGTATAAAATTCCAGATAAATTACATTGGATTTATGTGACATCATATAGAAGCAGTGCTGGAAAGAAGAATTATGTAAAAGCAAATGATACATTTTCATATCTAAGTCTGTACATCTGTTGTGAGACTAAATAACAAAGAACATCCATTGCTGCTGGCATCTGGTGCTCACCTAATCAGTTATTAATTATGTCAATAAGGGTTTTACACAGGCTTGGGGGCATGTTCAACATGATGACAGCAGTTATATTTTGGGGCCATGTGATAAGGCCATACAAAAACAATTTTTATTCTAATGACATGTGTAACAAATATAAGGTGCTTGCAGGCAATTTTTTTTACCAGATGCAATATGTGGAATTTTGTCCACTTACCTATAAAACAGAAAATTTGAGGCAGTCTTGAAATGGTGCACATGATCGACACAAAAACTAGTGCATTTTCCAGACCATTAAAAATTCTTTTAGGGAATTTGTGCCATAGCACACATTAGCAACATTACCAAGGACCTGGTCTTCTTTTACACAAAAAAAAATGGAAGGGGTGAATATGTAGAACAATATTATTTTGTATATGGTCTAACAGAAGGATATGATTCCGATATGATTTCCCTGCAGCTCCAGGGATGAACAGATCATGAAATAAAAGTAACTGTTAATGGAGGGCTGCATTGAAAATAAAACAAATATAATATTCAAATAAATAAACACACAATTTTCTACAGTGTTAAGGAAACTATAGTTTACTCACTAAATAATAATTGAACGGTATTTTTTGGGAAGCCTTGATATGTACTTACACATGGTATTTCAATGTGTACAGGCTCTTAAATGTTCCCTAATGTGTAAATTCAAAACTTTTTGAGTAATTAAACTCCTCAAAAAAGTGTCTTTTATAAGCTCTTTTGATTTTTTACTTAATATCTGCCCTTCACACTCAGGATAGATTTATGCAGGTTTATGTAAGTTTTTAAACCAGTAATTAGTTTTGAATTTTTATTTCACAAATCCGGTGGTTTAGAAGGTCCTAGTCATGTGTAATCTTGAGTTAGAACGCAAGACCTATAACATCACAGGTTTAACTTTATATATGCACCCCCACACAGTAAAATGACACATGCTTCATCACAAATAGTGTAAAACCTGAGAAACATTAATGAGCTGGCTGTGGTAAATTTTCACAAAACTCCCTGAATGGGACTGAAGCCACACCAGTCTAGTTTATGGACTGCTTAATGGCTGCTGTCCAGATTACTGCTGACAGCTGTGTCAGTTTATTGTTGTGACTGCAAAGAAAATATCACCGGGCTCATTCCTGGAGGTCTTTCTTATTATTACTGTGAGAAACTCCAAAAGAAATCATCACTTCTTTATATGGTCCTCCACACCCTACAAGTCCATTTTTGTTTATGATATTATTGCTTTTTTCTCCCAAGCACTAACTTGGAGAGCTGACCTTCATACTCCGCCGGAGGTGTTTTATGGGTTACATTCTGATTTCCCAGAAGGAATGCAATTTTTCTGAGTACTCCATGTTTGGACCTACTATAACCTTCGGCTGTGCGAGATTACTATTCAATAAATAAAACAGAAACATAATAGGTTGTATCTGGGACAAGATACCCATAGAAAAAAGTTTACAAATGCCTCATTCGACTATAATTTGAGGATGTTAGTGTGGTCCAAAAAAGCATTATTCTACTCTAAACTTTGTTGTTCAAAAGTTTAATGAAATCTAAATTTGACATCATGTTCACCTAGAGCAGGTCTTTTATATAAGGAATCAAATAATAAATATGCATAATTGTGCTGTAAATGAAATCTCATTACAAAATGTGGTAGGTAATAACATATAACATGGTTATAGCTAAATAAAGCTGTTCCCTTGTGTATATTATAAACATTTGTTTAAATGTCTGAATGTCTGGACATCTGTCCAGCACCATATATATGCCTATACTAAGTCCTAACTGCCTGACCAACCTCTGATTCAATCATAAGCCACAGTGGTCACTCATGCACCTGCCAGTGATTACAATGAAGCACAACTATAAGAAATCAATAATGCTAATCCTGCCTGGGCTTTTACTTTAATTATATCTGAGCATATAACATATGGTAGTTTACCTGCTCTTACTGCATGAACCTGTTGAAAGTATATAATGACTTAGGGCTTTATAACCATTGTTTTTGAACCTTCTGAAAGCATTTAATCACATGAAGTCTTATATCATCAACCCACTCTAAGACTTCCTTAGAGCATTTGATGGATCGAAGCCATGTAATTCCCCTGCTGAGTTAATGTGGTATTATTTGCTAAGGATGGATGTAGTTCTCATTCAAAAGTCGAACAGGTAAGCACTGGCACTGAACTGTGATATTCAGGAAAATGGTTGACAGTAGGTGAGCTGACTATCTAGTGCAATAGTTGTGCCTTGCACATGGAAAGCAAACACAGTATATTTGCCAAATCATCACCATACTGAACCTGAAAATAAACTACCTTAATCAGGCAAACTAACACACTGTCAGCAGGTGAACATGGAGAAAAATTTGATCAAATATAAAGTGTTTGTTTAAGACCGGATGCAATAAGTGGTGTAGCCGTTATTGGTACAAAGTCTGTGTTTATGTACTGGGTGACCACCACAGTACATCTACTTCATCTGAGAAACTGCGCAGCCATGATGATAATCAACACACCTGTTACCTTCAGACACATGTACAGGTAAAACATATTTTGGAATAAGCAACAGGTGTGTGTTGTACAACTCACCAGAAAGGTATGTGGTATATTATCTACAGTTAGTATATTTTTGCCATAGAGATTAAGACTGATTGGTTGTGTTTATGCCTATTATAAAGAACTAATAAAAATATCCATATCAACAGGCAGTGAAAAAATATTTGATTTTTATGACTGTAAATTTTCTTTATAGAAATACCTGTAAAAGACTGGCATGAGATCAAAGGTAATTCATATGTAGCCAATTAATCTATGTTCAGATAAATTCTGTTTGTTTTATGCCTAGAAAACATAAAGAATCCACATAAGTATGGTTATATAAGATCATGATTCAGCAGTGGATTCCCTTCTCACCAAAACAGTACTTTCATAGCAATTTACACTGCATGACACCATGATGACATGAAGAAATTGTTTACCTATGAAACAGGCATCAGTGTTGGAAATCAACAATAAATGCTGTGAATACCTGGTATTATGATGTTTGCAACATTATTGTTGGTTAGGTAATTATTTTACACATTTTGAATGTAATTAAAATAATGCAAATAAGGGCTTGTCAAACCTTTACAAAGGGAAAGTACTCTTGGAATGCACTAAAATTGACAAACTAGTCCTTAACAATTAATCCATTTCAAACAGGCAAAGACACATCTTGGATTAAAGGGACCTACTCACATACTAGGAATGTTAAATATTGACAAAATAGTGTTTTCCCTTTGAAATATTACTGTGTCTGCTAATGTTTCATTCTAAAACAGCTTACTCCTGTGCACGTGTGCTGAAAAAGCTTGCACCAGGCACCATAAGTGCCATAAACATAAACAAATTGTCCATGCTTCTTGTAGCCATATCACGCATCTTCCCATGCCTTCTTGTAACCATATACGATGAATGTTGCAACCAGTGTTTCTTCTTTCATGTTACTTCTTGTTTGGTAGTTGTCATGCATGTACAAGATAGGACCTCTGGTCATGCAGTCTAAATATATGGTAAGCAGACAAAGGTGGACTGTGTTTGCTGACACACAGAACCATAACAGCTAAAAAAACATGTGAATTAGATATAGTAAGCCTGTGTACCAGGATGGTTTTGCAAAGGAAACTTTGGTAGTCAGCCAAAATGAACTAATGGCATGAAATAATGCACATATTCTTCCACATGTTTATGTACCCTTAATCAAGAATAAAACTTTTTATATATGAATTATAAGATAAATGCTGATTCAACTTGTAAGTGTATATAGCTGTGGATAAATATGTATGAATGGACAGACATTTAAGGTTTCTAAGGAAGCATTTATACCGCTGAAGTATCCTTATAGTAACAATGGTTGATAGATAAATTAGGAAATAGCAACTTGGTTTCAATTTCAAATCCTTGACACATATATATCAAACACTTATCCTACAATTATATTTCTGATTTTAAATGACCAATTTAAGGGTTTTCAACATATATTTATTAACATATTGAATTTATAATTTTTTATTATCAGTTTTAGTAATGTATTGATGTAAGGAAGTATTTACAGTAGATCATTACTCCAAAATGTATTCTTATAACTTGTTCACTGATCAAATGACCAGCTGATGCACTCACTTGTCAATATTTAGTGTAATATAAATCTTTTAGTTTAATACATCTTTTTGTAATGAACTGATTCATAGACACGTTGAAGTGATCAGTTGTGGTAGGAATCGCTTGTAAAATCATGTTTGACAAATGAAAGTAGAAAAACAACACCTGATCAATTGATAATTAATTATTTTATGTACCTTCTATATTACCATGATATTTGCGGTATAGAATTTTACATAATATTTACAGATTCGATTCAGTCTGACTTAAACATCATGGTGAAAGGTTAAGGCAACTCCCAGGTTGCTGACACTTGTTTGAATAATGTTAAATGAACAAATAATGGTGGGGGGGGGGGGGGGGTTGTTTGTTGCACAAAGTTCAGTTTTAGTGCTATTGCTAACATTACATACTAATCCCTTCTTTATCTCTGACAGGTTAGAATATTTTTATCCTGGATAATATAACTATCTTGCACGTGCATACATAATCATTTGTGATTGATTATTCAGAACTGCAAATGATTAAACTGATAATCAAAGAAAACAACCAATCATCAATATAATCGATTATTTGGAACACCATCAGTGAGCAGTGTATTTGTATGGTTTCCTTTCCAACAGTTTCAAGAAACTAACATTGAATAGTATAAGACAGCAGGTTTTCAGGCTGAGTTGATACATATACACTGACACACAAGATAGGGTTTAGGGGATCCATATTGAGGTCAGCTGAGGACATTTCCCCTCAGCAGAATCAGGCCAGGTCTCTGGAAGGCTTCACTGCATCAGCCCCAGAGGTGCTGTAGATAAGGGCTGTGGCTGCTGGGTGTGTCCCACAGGCTGACTGGCTGGCTCAGCAACAGGGGCCCTGGGTTAACCAGCTATAATTTCCCTGGCAAAATCTGCTGGCTTGTGCAGTTTCTAAGCTCAAGCTCTCAACTATCAGCTGCACTCTTAGAAGGTTTCCTCATCAGGCTGATGGTTTTTTGGTCTTTTATTATCTAACAAGTCTATGTAAATTACATACATTTTTAAGGGTTGCTGATTATACTTTTCTTACACTGGAATCAATTAGCTGTGCACATGGAATTTAGATCATATTATATTTAGAATTTAATTAAGTAATGAGATAGTCTCAAAGAACCGTAAATTAAAACCTTACCAGACAAGCTCACACAAGCTAAATACCTCTTTGTTTTATGATCATAACCTATGAAATTTTGGATGGAACAAAATTTTAATTCTATGTCCTATAGTCACTTGTTTCTAAATGTATAAACTGGTTCTCCCACTGAATTCCTTTGACATGACAATTTATGGTATGGTTACATATATTTTAATATCTGTGATATTATTCAGTAAAACTTTAGTTATGCATGTCAGTTTCTCTTTGATCAATTAGCCTTGATCGAATAACAGCTTCCTGACCATGGTGGCCACATCAAATGAAAGACCAACTGTACAGTTTATTAGTGATTACCATATAAAAGGAGATCACATCATTCCATTGGTATATAAACATAAGTAAATTCTCATGATTTACACAAAGATGCTGAAGTATTTCATATCTTGTCTTTAGCATGCCTACTACTATGTTTTTGGATAAAGCCTGTGACTAGATGTCTTTTTATGAGACAATCTGACACCCCCTGGAACTATATGGGAATATCCGGTTGCTAAGCAACAAGATCAAAGGGTCACCAGAGGTCAGTCTAGAGGAAATGCAAGACAACAGCTAGAATAGTTCTACTTCAATCACAATCTTTCTTAGCACTCATAGAGTAAACCAAGTCTGACATTACCGCTGCAATATGCAGTAGAAATTACAGTGCTGGACAAGCCATGAAATTGACAAGCCTGTAATTGATCACTGGCTTGGCATGCCTGGAATGTGATAGGTTTCAAAGCAGGCAGCATGCAGGCTGGTGGCCCTGCTAGGCCTGCAGAGTGGATCTGATAGACTATCTGTTGGTAAATGTGACAAGAAAAGCAGGCATGGTGGTCAGTAGTCCAGTTTGAGTGCAAGCAGATGACCAGTGTGTTATGGTTTGATGTAGCTGACTGCTGATAGCTTCATCTACTTGGGTATGTATATCCCAGCTCTTGAACAACTACTTCATTATCTTTCATCCACTGCCCTATCATCTCCGGTTGCTGTTTACACACATCCAGATGGGCTTAACTTATACCCCACACATCTGTATGTAAACTTCAGTATCAACAGTTTCAATCCTCTGTATGAGCCAGTTAATTATGTGTGACATTATTAGCAGATATACCAAATTCTGTGATGCATCCTTTGAAAAATGCATGTGACGTGAATGTAAACATGTTGAGATGTTGAGTATTAAGTAGAAGAAAATCACATTCCTGTGTGATAAACTTATGTTACTAGAAAAATACCACACACTCTATATCTGTCAGCCATAATTCAACATGCCACATCTGACATGATTAGTACAGGGATAAACAGGGTGGGGGATTGTATCAGGTTGGGGGGGGGGGGGGGGTAGGGGGGGGGGGCTATGAAGGAGGGGATGTTTTTGACTGAAGATGGTGGAAGGGATGGGTATAATAATCTTGGGACAGTGAGATCATATCTGTACCCCACACTTAATATTATGATAATAATATCACTGCTGTCTGCAAGCTTACCAAGCCAGGGTAGGGCCTTCACTGAAATTCTACTGTTTATCATAATGACATACCATACACCATCATACACCATAGTCATAATGACATACCATTACACGGTCATATACAGTTATAATGACATCCCATATTTACCATCATATAGCCATAATGACACACGTACATACACTGTCATGTAGTCACCTGCATATATGCACTCAAATGACAGCAGAAACTCAGGCACACACTCTTTATGTTTCCAAGTTCTTATCCTGTTGCAACAATTAATACAGGTAGCCATAGTCCTGGCTTTGTTATTCTTCATTTATAATAAGAATTCTTTTATCTGGACAAAAGCATGAACATGATAAAGTATTGGTGGACCAGCCCCCCCCCCCCCCCCCCCCCCAACAATCATGCACACATATGACTCGTATAGATGTTATACCATGTAGCATTTTATTAATGGACATTTTGAAGTAGAACATGAACAACAGAAATAAAATCAGGGATACCTTCTTTTTATATATTCTGGATGTGACCCTGCAAATTGTTGGGGAAAATTCAGACACATAAATGCATGCACTTAAAACCAAGCTCCACTAAAATCAGGTTGCAAATAATACAGGGTACATCAGCACGAAACAAGGAAATATTTCTTATTAATGTGAAAGTAGTACAGAAATAACCTTATGACCCTAACACCAACCTGACTGGTGACCATGTTAGTACACCAGCTGTCAGGGTGGTGATAGTTAGTGATCATTCAGTTGTGTCCATGTTTATATGTAGCTGTGGTCAGCAGAAGAAGACATCCCGTCTCATCTGTTAAATGTCTGACCCCTGGTCAAGCTCCTTGTTCTCATTCATTATGTGTCTGACTGGTGGTCAGTCTCCTCATTTATCTGGTATCAGTGGCAGATGGATCAGGAAGAGTGCCAGTTGCCAGATTGGTAATCCTTTCACAGTTAAAAGGACCTATTCTGAGAGCTGACATCTTCTGACTTTAGATATTCCTTTGAACCTTTTATAAAAACAGGCCAGAAAACACAGATTCCACCGCACACAGGTGGTTTATCATGTTTATGTCCATGCGTTTATTAAAATGTTGGGGCACAGTCAAAATAATCCAAACATATTCAACAAGTAAAATAGTCATATGAACCAGAGGTTTGCAAAGGGCATTTTGCAACTACTAACAATTAAACTTCTCGATGTATGCACCGACCACTTTATGTAAAATGGTTTTTCCTTTTGACAGCATTGCTGTGTTGTTGATAAACAAGCTCTTACATCCATCAGGTAGGTGTTATAAGACCTTTCCCTAACAAGAATCACCTGGAGTACATTCATTTGTTTGAAGATTAAGCCAGGAATCACTTATATAGATAAGGTTCTGTAGGTGATTGAATAGCTAGCTTTAACTATTTATAGAACTTTCAACAATATATTGATCCACACAAGACTGCTACAATTACTGATGATACTGACAACATTTGCCATGATTATCAATGGCTCTGGTATGAATGGAATCAGTATTTTACCAATCCTAGTTTGGTGAATCAAAGTCACTAGTAAGTATCCACCAGGGCTATTCCGATGTAAATTTCTTTTGCAAGGGTACCACATGATTACAGGCTTGTGGCTTTACATTAGTAAATCTAACATATCATCAGCCTGTTTATCATTATAAAACCAGAAAAAAGACAGTATTTTAATTCATAAACACAAGTAATCACACCTTACATGACAGGAGTCATTTCCTTGTAAGGAACATATCTGAGGCATACATCACACTAGCTGCTCACTCATTATAACTGAACTCTATCTATTAATTAATTGGTGAAAAAGACAAATATTTAATCAGCTCCTCACTCCCAGATTGTTACAGTAGCAAATAAATTACATCTTTCATATAACGTCAATTTCAACAAGTTAAATAATTTGTTTATACATGTATTCCACATCAGCAAAATTGAATTAAAGTCCAGTCTTTAGAAAATTCTTTATAATTTACACCTAGTTATTATACACATATACATAGTCAGGCCACTCCTACCATGTACCAGTTATATCCCTTAAGTACATAGCATCACTATGACTAATGTTACACCTACCCTGGGAGAAGGGTAAACAAATTAGTCTAATATACATGAAGCTTTAGTTGAAAGTGGTTTCTGGATGGATGCCACATGACCATTTTATAACACGCATATCTACATCATGGACTATGATGTAACAATGCTTACTCACAGAGTACAACAGGAATTTGAATCACTTTGCCAAAACACTAATACTCACTGCATACTGAGTCTGTATAATAATCTGCAAGATAATCTCCTGTTTCCTATATTTGTCATGCAAGATTATCTCCAGGACAATCCACAAATACCCTTACTTCCTTGTATGCTTAGACATTCAAGAAGTTTGATATTAAACTTTTACATCTGTAAAAAGTATGATATGATCAAAGTAATGACTACCTCACATCCATGTAATTCATTATTTAAGGTATCAAATGCAGGGTAACTCAACTCCTTACATGACTAAATATTTCATATGAATCTCCAGGGTACTTGCTGTACCAGGCATCCCCAAAAACTGTTTTGTACCTACATCAAGCATACCTACCTAAATTTGAATAGTTATGACTTCTACCAGATACTGTCACTATATGAGACTGTGACTCTTCTCTGTCTCTATGCTTATAAAAGCAATATACTGGTATATATTTTGAGTGCACAGAGTGACTGTGTGTGTAAAATACATCCCTAAACTGAATCAACTTATTATGGAGAGCAAAGCAGAATTATAGAGATCCATGTTCATTGATTGCATGGCAGAGATAATATTGCTGCCTGAACCTTATGCCAGCTTATACAACACTTCAGATAGCGATATAATCATTTGAATACTCCATATCTAAATTAAGGAATGACTTCAAAATGCATGTACATGGTTTTTCAACCTGGTCATTGCAGAGGTTTGCAGGTTTCACTGAATAAACACATATACCCAGAATGTTGACTGCTGTAGATAACTACAGGTAAGAAGCCCATGTAATGCCACCTGAGAGGATGTTATGAACAGCTGACCTTGTGTAGCTAATATAATCAGCCTTGCCCAGGTTAAGTGAGCGCTGGTCAATAAACACTGGCTGCTGGGCAGTACTTGTTCAGGTATTGATGGCAGGGTTACCCTACCGACCCCATGTACCAAGCTCAAGAGACTCCCTTTCAGCTCATAATGGGGCATGCAGAGAGTCCATCAATTAACAGTGAACAGGTGGACATGGACCCTGGTCAAGTACTGTGATATATCTGAGACTGGACAGAGGTCAAATGACACTGCTTGAGTGCTTGGGTTATACCAGCCTTGTAAATATAGCTTCGTTATAAGTAGTTCAAGCAATCAGTCCCATTTCAAGTTGTAAGTGCATTTGTTGACTGAGCTGGCATACAGGGAAATATGAGTTTAATCTGACTATGGCAGATCTTCACTCATGTCAGGTTTAGGTCAAACTATTAAAATAAGTGAGGACTGAAATTATGCCCAAATGGTGTCTTCTAGTTTGAGATCTATTCTTGCCTTACAGGTTATTTGTAATGTTGGTGGCTGTGTCAAGCTGGAAAACATTCAAGTGTGATATTCAAACTGGGACCCATGCAAATAAGTGACCAATTGAGAATAAATAAGTCTGGGAAATGAACAAGCTGAGTTTACTGTCATCAAGCCCTTGACTGACACTGCCAGGAGGGTATATATGTTTTCACTCCTGTTCAGGTGTGTTTGTTACCAATGTAACCCATTCAATCATGAACAGAATCTCATGACATTTTCACAGCATTTCGGGAATGGGCCAATGAAGAATCAATTAGATTTTCGTGCAGTCAGGCACATGATGCCGATTCTGGAACATCACCAATGAATATTGACAAATGTACATTCATTGGTGAATGAATCTGGAAATATGTGCCAAGAAGTGAATTCAAGTACTAATTGGGAAGCATCCCATAAAAGGAACTGCCCACAGAGCAGAGGCTTTCATTCCTCAGAATTGAGATTTCTAGTTTCTTTTAATGTTTGCTAAATGCAAATGGAGCCCATAATTTAGTTATTACTGTCAGATGAAATGAACAACAATCAGAGTGAAATGTGCAAGGTCAGGGAAGTGCAGATGAAATGGACAAGTAGAAGAACATGGTCTGAAATATACAATGATCAAGAAATGTCAATAAAGCAACAAGTGATACATATCACTGGTGGCTTTGGATGTTTTCCCTGTGGGCTTAGGGTTGTGAATTCCATGTCTGATCTGTTTGAGCTTTGGACTGGGGGTTGGATTAAATGAAGCCTCCAGCTGACCACCAGAGAGGGCCAGTTAGCCCAGTGCTGGATCAGCTGATTCCACAAGCTGGTAGCATCAGACCAGCTCTGTCAATCAATATTCTGTTGGGGGCTATACACAACCCACACCATACCTGACATGAAAGTAGCATTACAGACATGTCAATACTGGGGGGCTGATAACAAGAGCTGGGCTGAAGACCCTTCCAGTCCTTGTTACTGTACCATCAGTGTCAGGGCGGGCTGTTACAGCCCTGGTCCCCCTGGGATACAGGAAGGATAGAGCGCTGCTGCATGCTGCTTTCTGGGCTATACTACTAGATGTCATTTACACTAAAGTTACTAATGGCTCTACTCTGGATCACAGGCTGAACCACAGACTGTACTGTTTGATCATGGATTATACCACTTGATTTATGGAATGCTGTACACAGTACTGCTTGTTCAATAACAGTACCTGGGACTGTGCTGTAATCCCCTGTACACACTTATCTTTGTGTGTACTTGTCTTGAAGGTAAGCATCAGCTTAGCCCCTAAACTTGTTACTTTTTAGGTCTGGGAACTGAGGCATAGATCTTCTACAGTAACATCCAAGTTTGATCAAACATGTAGATATCTGTGTATGTAATATAACAATAATAATACAATACAGCATTTCTAAAGTGCCCTATTCTAAAAACAAGCTCTAAGGTGCTGTATAATACATAAAAATGTATCTATTAAAAACATACAATGCTACAAGAAGATATACCATCAATTAAAATAAGCTTGTTTAAAAAGATAATTTTGTAAGTTTCTTAAAATCAATAAATGTGAGTTCATCTCTTAAGTGACTAGGAAGTCGGTTCCATAATACAGATGCTGCAGTTCTACAGGATTTGTTTCCATATGTAATCTTTCTTAGACTCTTCTCTTTAACTGTACACAAGAGGCTAATATAGAAGCTCATGCTGGTTGGTATCCCTTGACCAGTTGACTGATATATGCTGGTGCATGTGCATGCAGTGACTAAAAAGTATATAATAAAACCTTATATTGCAACCTATATTCCATGGGTAGCCAATGAAGACCAATATGGACAGGTGTTTTGTGATCTCGATTTTTGTGACAAGTCTGGCTGCTGAATTTTGCATATGCTGTAGCCTGTCAGTTAAATATTTTGGTATTCCATATAACAGAATCTTTGCATACTTAAGTCTAGAAATTACCATAGATTGAACAAAAGTTCTGCAAGCATCAGTTGTTATAGTTTGTCTTATCTTTCCAATTTTGCTGATCATATGTTAGCAGGACCTTGTTACTGCATTAAACCTGTTTCTCCATGGATAAGGAAGTATTTTTAAGTATACCCAAATTTTTTAACATTACATGGAGCAAATATGACATTTTCAATAGGTAAGCTGATAAATTCAAACTTTTCCTGATTTAATAAGCATCAGCATATTGGAACTCATCAAACTTTTTACTTCTGAAACACAAGCAACAAGTTTGGATCCTATTGAACCCCAGTAGACCTTTGGTTTGATGACTATATATGCCTGGGGGTCAATATGGTGGTGCATAACATGCTTTTGGATTATATATCCGAATGGTTTTGTGTACGTGCAGTATAACTTTGGCCCAAGCACCGTCCCCTGAAGCATGCAAGGTTGTGCCACCCATTGCACTCTGTTTACTAAATATAATTGTAACCACTTTAAGGCACAGCAATTTATGCCAAATGAATACTGAAGATGCTGAAGTAAGATACTGTGATCTAAAGCATCAAATGTTGCTGATAGGTCCAGTAATATCAGTACAGCCATGGAACCCCCATCTTATGCTTCAATGTAATTATATATTATAACTGACGGTGGTGGCACTCAACCATTATCAGGCAACTCCTCTGTGATGGTTGGCTCGAAAATGCTCATTTTTGGTCTTAAAATAATGGGAATGACATAATCAGATTATATGTCATTACTACATGGTAAGGGGATATTCTATCCTTAATATTCATGTTGTATATAAAATGAAGTTCAGGTGTTAAAGTACACACACAAATACACAAAACACACATGCACTTATGAACTTCAGTCAGAAGTACTCCAGTAGTTTATGGAGAAACTTGGAAGTCAAAAGGACTTGCAGACTGCACGCCTCTGCTAACATTCCGGATAACCAGATATGGAATATTACCAGGACTCCCATAAAGCAATGGTGTGTGGTAAGTAAACTCAGGAAATATAAGACAAAACTATGTGTGATGGTTCACAAACTCACTGGCTGCATCACAAGTCAGCTCTGCCTGCAAGCTCAAAGGTGGCTTGAATAAGGTCACAACTGTGTTAACTGCAAGTGGTGGAAACATTCACCTTGTTCAGAAATTTGCACTTAATTTTACCCTAACTCTGGTGAATGACAACTGTCTCTAGTTTTAGCCATATCTTTCAATGGCAATCATATGTTATGTATATAGACTATTAGAGTAATCCAAATAACCGACAAACCTGTAACATTATTGTTAACAATAAATCTCCATTTACTTTCATCAAAATTCATATTCATTAGTAAAGCTGCTAACAGATAAACCAACCAGAGATCAATAAAAACATAGTAACTTCTACTTATACTGAAGTTGTTTTAAAGTGCAAATGTAAAAAGTCAAATAATTTCTCCCATTTTAAACTGATCTTCCATTTAAAGCGCACCTAGACTTTATTGATGTTTCTTTCTTCAACTGCACGTGGTTTAAAAAAGGAGAAATTCAGTAAGTTGGACAACCTGAGGTTAATGCAGCTTTTAATGTTAACTATTCTCACCTAACCTAAACTAAAACTCATGCACCCCTCAGTCTGCTCAGCCCCTATTAAAAATATTTACCCTTGGTCATCGTAAAAGAGCTGCATTTTTGTAGATAACCTTCATTTTCTGCAAAAGAACGATGAATCACTTTATTGCCCAGTCAGCTGGTACAGATAATAACCAAGCACTCCATGTGCTCTATCCAATATGGACAAAAATTGTACCCCCAGTGATTGATTCATTTCCTTTTTTTGCCAATACATTCATACCAGTGCAGTGATAAGTTTTTATTGTTATAACTGAAATGATCATAATGAACCCCCTGTTAACCTGCTTCGTAAGCTTTGAACAGTACAGATTAACAGGGTACCATTAAATGAAACCATTAACCCATTAATTAAGCCCTTCTATTAATAATTGCTCAATTTTTTAATTAATCAGAGAAAAGTAAATAAAGTTGGTTTGAGTATCGTTCAAACGCATGATATCTTTATTATTAGCATTAAAGAAAAAAAATATCACTTAGAAAAAGATTTTTTTTTCTTGCCTGGAATGTAAATGCAGTTACTTAATATTCTTATTTAATGGGAAGATTTTTTTTCAGGATAAGTCATTTTAATTGTTTAATTATTGTCCATGGTCTGGTATCAAAATAATTACAATTAATATTAATAAACTGATCTACGTCTGGTGTAACTAGTAGGCAAAATACATCTTAACTTGTAATATTAACTCCCGGCCAAAAAAAGGTAGACAAACAGAACAATATATGTCTTAATGGCATACTGATATATTAACTGCAGTATGGGTACAATATGTGGAACTTACATAAAAAAAAGAGATTCCTTGAATAACAACTCCAGACAAATCAATTCAGAACTCATAACATTAAGCAATACCAAAAAACAAGGAGACTCAAGATATAGCTGACTGAGGAACTCTCCAGGGCTGTATCATAGATCAAGGCTGCCAGCCTTCATCAGCCTGAGAAATATCACGTAACATCCAAAGTTTATAATGCGTCTCAGCAGATGTGGCCCTCCGGGTACAATAGAAAAGTAACTCAGGATCTGGCATGTCTGTATTGAAACTTAGAAAAGACATATCACTTAATGCGGGGAAACACAAGTGGGGACTCATTGTATTTATAACCTAGCATTATTCTGGTAATCATATTATACCTGTTTACATAGGTGGTTAAATTGCACTGGCCTATCACTTTTTGCTTATTTGATTAACGCTGGCAAGATTATAAACTGTTGTTTTGTTACAAAATTTATTTTTCAAAGCTTTGCTTTTATAAATTGGTTTAAAAAATACCTGTAGCAATTTTTTTGGCTGCTGGGTAGACAGATTATATTCTACTGCACAGGTACATTGCATAAGATTTAAATGGTTAATTATGACAGAATTTAAAGCTACTTCTTTTCCCTGTAGTGATTATATACTTTGGAACATGATAGAACTTTTTATTTTAAAATTTTATAGGAACTAAGTTAACCAGTTTCTTTGCATGGTGCAAGGAGTACATTATACCATCAGGTGTCATATAGTTTTTAGTCCCACTCTTTCTTTCTGACATTTAATTAACTGAAATCCTAAGGGAGCAATAACCTTACACTGATAATTGACAAAATATAAGACCAAACTAATGTTAACTTTCAATATATAAATATTTATTTCAACTACCAATAACTAGCAGGTATGCTTATTGTCCTAATACTTGCTTTGATAATATGTACAAGGTAGACTTAAATCAAATCTGTATTCAGGTTATCAAGTATTCAGGGCTTTCAATAGGAAGAAAAATTGGAGTCTGGGATACTCAGGCCAAAATTTGGGGAATCACATGGGATATTTGAGCATCCCAATCAGTCTAAATTTGACGGGCTAGGTACAATTTAATCAATGTTTTGTATGTCATCGATGTAACATTATATGATTATGTATATTGTGTCATTAAATGATTATCTGGTAACAGTGAAATGTCAGGGTCAGTGCAGTATTTACACAACTGTTTTAGTTTGTCAGGAACTACCTCCAGAGCCTGCTTTGACCTTCCTGGTCATATAGCAAAAATTTAGTGTACCATAAGACCCTCTGACTCCTAGATTAGAGTATCCAAAACAGCTTTCAAGCATCAGAAATGATAACCCCCATGTTCCTTAAATCACTGAGTATTGTAGGAGGCTCAGCATGCCATTTATGTGAATATATCTGTTTATTCACTCCAGCTATTTATAATGCTCCAGTTTCTATTTTGTGGGAAAAAAAACACCTTCAAACAGTTGGCATCAGGTGGGGTGACAGATTATAATATTGCTGAATTCTGAATATAATTCAAATATATTGATGAGCCATATTAGCCAGAATCAAATCTGTGCAGTCCAATACTATTCATGTTTTACCTATCAGCGCCTTACCACTGGCAAAAGAACTATATCATAAACAGAGTGGCACTCAGTACAGCACAAACCTCTGCCAAAGGAAAACAGTCCCAATGGATTCAGCTGTTTATCCATGGATCCACATCAAAAGTAAATGGGGTAATCCCCTGATGATGTTCAAATGCTCCACAAAGTTTGGTGGAAATTGTTCTGTAGTTTTGCATAAAGCTAAGAATCCATATATAATATATGCATGGAATGTGGAATGTGGCATGTGGAATGCTTGTTGAGAGATTTCATATGAACCAGCACCAGAACATGCATATTTTGTGTATGTTGCCCCAGGATACAATGAGAAACTGGCAAAAATCACCACATGTACATATTCATTAACCTGGATATTGGCATTCTACATTCCAGATCTGCGCACATGGAATCTCACTTGACTTAATTAGTCAAAATCAATTTTTATCTGAATTCCGCATGCAAGATCAGCATTCTGTGCATATGGGATCTTAGCTTAATTTTGATATTAGGAAAACATAAACACACACATACAAACAAGCATGTGTGGCAACGTATGCTCCTTGGTGACGGTAAAAAACCTACATGCATTTGTGTGTAAGCCAATACTGAAGTTCCTGGAGTAGGGAGGGAGTCTGATCATATATCATTCTTCAATCAATGAACTGTCTAGAGATAATATTTTTCTAACACTTATATATGATTCAATATTTTTATAACAACAAACATTGATTTGGCTTCAAAATTACAGTACACTTAGATCAACTCACTATATTAAAGTACCCTGGCACAGCAGAACTTATTGAATTGACTGCCATGTGACCTGACTGGTTGTAATAACAGTATATGGCCAGCTGGTCAGCCTACTTGACCAGAGTTGACCAGGAATAACAACTGAGTGTCTCCATAATAAAACCTGAGAACCACTGTCCCCTGAGAACTGGCTTAGTGATGATTTATGAGGTAACACCTGTTATCCGGAAACACAGCACAAAGGGACAGCCAGTCATATTCAGATCACCAGACAATAATTCTTTGTTTCATGACCAGCCAGCTAATATCCCATTGTTGTGTTGGAAGCTATATTATACTGTTTGTTACTGGTGGTCTAGGTCAAAGTGTAGCAGGGTGACATTCCTTGCACCCTGGGTGTTTTTGGTTTCCAGATATGTTCTTGTTCCCCGAAAATGTAGAAAACATGGACATCTTCCTGTTCTGACAGCAAAATGCTTGTTCATAAACACACACTTATCTCAAATATACAAATCAATAGTGCATGTCATTTTTTGCAATAAAATATTGTTTAAACCTATTGATATTTATCAAAATATTTGAGATTCAATGCAAATAATGACAAATTTAACGTAATATGGGTCAATAAAATTAAAATAAACAGTGTGAGTGTGGATGGGCAATTCTTTCCTTGCTGCCATTGTTGCTAACCTTAAGGTAGCATCCCTGGCAAAAACCACTAAATTTAAATTTATAAATAAAGCTATTTCATATGCCTATTAGACCCCATAAACTTATATATGATTTAACTCCTGGTACACAGCTCTTTCTAATGGTACATGTATTTATAAAATTCACATTCACTTCCATTTGAAAATAATATTTTTGTAAATTTAAAATTTTTAAATGGTACACAAATTTAAGCAACAGTAACAGCAAACCACTTTTTAAAGAGCTATAAAACTGCATGACAATATCTGAAAACTTTTCCCCCCTCAACCATGTTTCATGTCTAAAAAAGAAATTAATTTTTTTTTTATTGAATCAAAATTTAAAAATTCCATATTAAGTTGATTTTAAATTAAGGGGATTTTGATAGTGATGCTACCTTGAAAATAAACCTCGATCGTTCCTACATCCCATGATGGAGTAGCCAACCCCTGGAGTTTAGCAAGAGCACTACCAACGTGCATAAATGCCTAATGTGTATCTGGTGACCTCTGACCTCATTAAATATGCATGAATTTTGATTAGAAGGTAATTCAGGTGAGAAACTCTGTTGGTAAATATTTATAATGAGTTCCATGAAAATCCATAGGATTTTTGGTAAATCACCAAGGGTGTGTCCAAAGTGCGGTAACCTCTAATCTAATTAAATATGCATGGATTTTGCTGGAAATTAAACATAGGTAAGATATTTTATTGATCAACATTTCTGATGAGTTTTATCAAAATCCTTCATATTCTTCATAAGTTATTGCGGCAACACCACAAAGTAGCCTAGTGACCTGTGACCCTATTAAATATGAGGGGATATGTTGCCCATAATCAAACTTAGGCAAGATGATCTGTTGATCAGTAGTTATGGTGTGTTTCATGAAAATCCATCAGAGCCCTGTAAGTTATCGCGCAACACTAAAAGTTAACAGATAGACAGCACGACAGACAGATGGACAGATGGAAGGATGGTGGGTATACCATCATACTCCCCTCATATGACGGGCTTACAAAAGTGAACTTTCCATTTCAAAATCTTTGAATCTTGTTTATGTGTACATTCTATGAGAGATACCTTAGATGAATGACATACTGCTTTTATAATATACACATGGGATTCCTAACATAATGAAATAAAAAAGTCTGAAATTGTTAAGCTGACAGATAAATGGCACTCAAATATCATTGTTATTATTACTATTTAACATTATAAATATAATTAGTATTATTACTAAAAATCATTTTTATAACTTAATTGTTTTTAATAAAAGTTATTATTACTATTATTATGATTATTATTAACTATAATCATTATATGATATTATTATTATTATTATTATTATTATTATTATTATTAAATATCATTATTATTAAATATTATTATTGATATTTATTAAAAGGAAGATATATTGCAGGATAGGTTGTCACCCATGCACTATAATCACTAATCTAATTATAACTGTGATACTTTGTTAACTAAAGTACAGTAACTAATCAGGCTAATTGAAAGCAGCAAAATCAATTTGTCAGCAGAATACTGGATATACATACAGTAAACCTCAAAGCAAATAATCAGCACTGATGGTGTTGTCCTTTGAGACAAGTCTCTGTGGGACTAAAACAGCTGAGTTGAAAGTAAACCTGCCACTACAAAGGCTGTACCATGTCCATCCAGCTAGCATGTGCTGATCTCAGTCTGTGGACAGATGAGGGGACTTTTTATAGCAACTGAATCATGTATCATCAATCACTTAGTCATGCAATCCGGTTTCTGTTCTTATCTTCTCTCAAGGTTTCTATATTTCATATATATTCTTTCCTTGTGCAGTCCCTTCCATTCATCTGACGGACGGTCTCTTTCTTACATATACCTGTATTATGTAGAACACTCATACACAAGCTGGGATGAATGATATTACTCTGTCTCCTATAAAATGTCTATTACTTGTATCCTGTGATACAAAGAATACTTAACAATACAAGAGTTTCTGCTCCTTAAATCCATAGGATATACAGTTAACTCCATAAAAATGTGCTGTTTTTTGTTTAAAACGAAAAACTGTTTCAGTTTGTTTACTATAACAAACAATATATGATATAAATTTAAAGAGTTTCAAAATATGTTTGAAATCTAAAATTAATCCAAGCAGTAAAGGGTAAAAGACATTATTTTTTTGGGTAGATTAAGTTCACTGGCCATATTTAGTCTTAAAGTTCATTTGCATTTTTCAAGTGTCTGACAAAATATGACTCAGTTAAAATATATAAGGGACCCCATATTTAAGGGCTAATAATAAAAAAGTGATCTTATATTTAATGAATCAGCCAGCTGCATACAACTACCCACATATATTCTTTATTATCATTACTGAAGGGAAACCAACCATACTTTAATTAAATAATTACACACTTAATATTCAGTGAATAATATCAGTGCAGGTAAAATAGCAATATACAGGGTCACTTGATGTTAAGGGATCAGATGAATAATTTGTATTGAACCAATGTAAACTGTGAACCAATGTATATAAACTGAAATGAATCACTGAAAATGTCAAACAGGATATAAATACAAATCAATATCCAAGGGGAACTGATACATGTATAATGACATGAAAGTGAAATTAATAAGAAAACCAGCAGATATACATATAACGTACATACACCATACATATGAATACTAAAATGGATCAACATTGTAACGGAACCTAATATCAACAGATCACGTATGTGTGATGAACATAAATTTTGTAATGGAGATAAAAAAATCAGATTCTGTAACACTAGGCAACGTGAAATGTCTAGGGGAATGAATAAAGAAAGTCAGTGTTTATTTGTTAACAAATAACCATAATTTATTCTTAAAACAACCCTAACATTACAAAACACTAAATCAATACAATTACACAGTATAACAGCAGTATAACTACAATCAATACAATCACACAGTAAAATAAACAAAGTGCACAGTACCTGGATACCACTGTCACAGCAATAAGTCCTTTAAAATGTATAAGCTGGATGAAAAGTTCACACAAATTCTCTTGGAGAATAACAGTCCAATGTATTTTGCAACAATCCAGAAATTAAACTGAAGACAAAATAAGATTTGTCACAAAATCCAGAAGAAACTCTGAAGAAAATCTATAAGTGCCGCACTAATCGGAATAGGTCCCACAAACTGACATACACACTTCTGTGTCCGCTGGAATATTCTCTTACCTCTCTCGGCTCTAAAACACGGCCTCCTATTTATAACTTTTCACCTCAAGCCGAGTAGCTTCTATTTCTCCGAGAATCTAAAGAATCTAACATAATACACAGTAAACATACGTTTAAGGAATCATCTAGAAAAACATCGCTGTGTCTCTACATATTAGGGTTCACACGTGAGCTCACCCCGGCTTGGCCAGGCGAGAAAGCCCCAAGCTAGCATGACAACAAGAGTTCAACCAGTACAGAATAAACTGAGAGTGCAACATGCAGCCAGGCGAGGGTGCTACAACACAAGTTATGCCCGTGTCACACAATAAAAAGGGCATCTGTAACAACATGAAATCTAATAATTCCATTTTATTTGTGAATTATACTTCAGAATAATGTTCTCATTTCCGGTAGTTTTCAGCAAATCTGTAATTTGCATGATCTAAACCATAAATTGTTAATATGCCATTACTCTTGACTGAACCTTTTATTGTAATATCTTTAGCATATATAAATTTTAATCTAAATTTTCAATTAAGTGGTGCAGCAAGATGCAGGCCTTGTAGGCTTTTTATATTTATTTTGATTTATGAACATTTATAAGTTTGTATTTGACACCATGATAAATTTAATTCAAAACAAACAATTTATACCAAAATTACAGACAATAAGTGAGTCAACCACCAACCATCATGTACAAAACCTGATTGATGCAGTTTATTTACTGTTCTAAAAGTAACACCAGGTTCAGTATCTGAGGACTGTTCTTAATGCATGTAAGTCAAAACAACAGTTGGTGCACAGTGTGTATTAGTGACCATTCTGATTAATAAATGACTGCCTTTGTAACTGAGAATACCCCAGATCTGCAGATGCTGTTTCAGACATTAGACAGTAGTCTCTTAAACTATGGCCTGCAGAGCCTGACAGAAAATCATTCCTCTTGCCAAGAACTACATCCAAATCTAGGGCAACAGGGAATCTGAGCGGGCCGAGGGGAGGTGGTTTTAGTATCTTCTCAATCGCTCAACCCTTCTACAGAAGTTAAAGCCAAAGCTTGTGGCTCCCTTTAGTACATGTTACAAATTTGGGTGTACATGACTTCAACACATACAAATGCACAGTACTATAATAGCTTGGCCCTGGTGGACAATATAGTGAGCATTGATGATATGTTCAGTGGATCATGCAAAAGTCTGGAAGAGAATAAACATGAATAAAAGATTAATTGCTTAGATTAGCTGGTTCACCACTACCTGACAACTAGTGTAATCAAGACTTGCCCCATCTTAGCTGAATTAAGTCATATATTTCACATTTTTGTTAACCCTCTTCCCTCCCACACACACATTATCAGCATGATAACTTTACTGACAGTTCCTTATCCCCGTGATGTTTTGAGCAATATGTTTCATTTCAGCATTAATCTCTTGATCAAATCTTCTTTCAAGTCATCAACAATATCAGATACTGTCATGACCAGACGGAGCATGCATCCTGTTTCAAACCTCAGAGTCCCTCGCTTAAACCCCAACAGAGCTTTCTTTTTCGGCAAATAGTGAAACAACTAAAGGCCTTCAAAATTTCCTCTGATACATTACTAACAGGTTGTCCTTATATGGAGAACCTTTGGCCTCAGGTATGATACACACCAAGTCATTTGGGTGATTGAGCTTTAAGGAATATATGTGAACTTAATTCTCCAAAATTTACAAAATTATTCATGAAGGTCATGTTAAAATATTACACAATACAATGACAAGTTCTCTTACCTGATATTTATGATGCTTTTGTGACTGATATGACCAGTAAAATATGATTTTCATTTCACTTTCCCCCATTGTTATACATGTATTATTGAAATATCAGATCATTAACATCCTCAAGGGGCCAATTCTGATATTTACTAAAGATAATCCTTTAAACCTTTTAATTTATAAACAGTCTTTTCCCAAGTATTTTATTTAAATAACATGCTTGGTAAAATCTGGACTTAGACAAATTGTGATAACTGAAGGCTGTAAAATCAGTTCACATTACCTTTACTACACTTAACAGACAATGCCATTTATCTTACAAGCATTGCAGATTTACAGGTAACACAATGTAGTTCTGTTATTCATTATACAAGTATATAAATTGGTTTATTTACCTAAACAAAAGGATTCTCAATAGGTCAACATGTGCCATCAATTTTGCGGAGGCCCTGCACATAAAAATAAGAATCAGGCCTCCTAAATTCCAGCAACAGAACCCTTAACTGGTAATATTTGACCGTGCCTAACCTGTTCCATGCAGTAATACAGGGTTTCATTAGTGAACAGCACCTATTCATATGTCTGCCCGGCTAAATTTATCTGAGGAAGAGGAACTCTGGAGTCCGTCCAAATTCCTGTCATCTTACTATTTTTAGAATATGAATACAGCCCTGCAGTGCTGTTCTATGAGAGTGGTGAAGCAGAGATAGATCTAGATTCAATCATAATGTATGCCTCAGTTAAATCATGAATAATATACAAGACCTTAAGCAGGGTTCAAAATTGTACGGCAGTCAATGATCAGATGCTTGTTATTTTGTGGGCTTGATATTTGTGAAATTTACAAACCTAGTGATCTTATACAAAGTCTGCCCTAACCAGATGAACTGTTGGGTTATAATTTTCATATATAACAAATCAGTCCTGATGAATGTAAAATAATATATATATATATATATATATAATAAAGCCAAAAGGCAAAAAAAACCCACGTCAATTTTAAACCACTGAATTAAAAATTTTGATAATATAATGGGTGACTGATATAAGAAATATTGAAACCTTCAAGGTCAAATGGGTAGATTTAAGGACTGATATTGCACTTTACATGATCAGCATTGTGAAGGGTAGCTGCTTCTGAAGCCAAATGGTTGGGTACAGATGTGACTGTTGCAATTTTATTGGCTCTTGTATATAGGGCTGGCTATATATAGTAGTCCAACAGTACATCTGATGGTAAATTCAGGTTTAATTAATTAAAGAGACAAAATAATTGGTTGTCACAGAAGATTTAAGTTCTGCTTACAGTAATGAACTGGCAGTCAATTATGCCCCATTATCTTCAATAATTAATAGACAGCAATGGAATGCATTGCAATTTTTTTCTCAGTGCATTAGGGAATATTAATTATTGTTATAGTGGGTTCTACCAATTATGTCCACCTGATTTTTCATTATTATATTTTGGCAACTTGAAGAACCAAATGTTTTAGCACCAAGGGAAGAAAGAGGAAAATGCATTACTAATTAGGAAATAATTTCTTAACACATAACTTTCCTGTAAACAGTTAAAAACAATTTTATGAGAAACCAGTCTTTTCTATAGTGATATCTTACCACCAACCACTGAAATGAACATGGCAGAGAACAGCGAGATTGTCTTCTAACCTAAAAATAATTGTGAAAAAAAAACATGTGGCCAGACAGGTGGTACAGACTATAGTAATGTTATTTTAAGTATAATACGTTCCATGTATCTGGTATTTGCATCTTTAGAAATGTTGCATATGTTACTTGTAAAAGTAATAATCTTTGAAAGGGAAGATACCAAAATAGCCCAAAATTATTCAAACCAAAGCGACAGGTGACCCATAATTATATTATAATAATTCTCAGGTCTTTTAACCAGCTGATATTAATTATCATCTTTATTAGGAAAAAAGGAAATGTAATTACCGATAAATGATACTACACATGCATATGGCATCTAATGAAATTATTTTCCCTGTGCAGGAGATGGAATTTCCATTTCTTCCTCTGTCATAGATGTAAACTCATCTTAACAGCAAGTGATCCCACTAATTAAATTCATAAACCAATTTACTCTGCTCTGAGCAAGATTGTTTCAACACACCCAAAAAGAAATTACATTCTAAACGGTGAATACAAATATTGCATTTGGTTATTGATTGATTTTTCTTGCTGTACCTAGTTCTCAGATAGGATATTTTGATGTTTGAATCACTTGTTTTGAGATAAACCTGTTCAAAAGAGGCAATTACAAAATAAACAGGGAATGACACAAAACTGATATCTAATGAACATGAAGGTAAGGTTGGCAAATGTCAAGGTCATCAAAATTGATACAAAGGCTTACATCAGGCATTTCCTATCAAGATAAATTCATCTTCCTTTGTAAAACTGAGTTGTGTGATTGTCTAAGCCATTATGATGTTAAAACCTTTTTGACTTGTACAACATAATGGCTCTCAGGAGTAAAGGAGGCAAGTAAAATATTGTCAAGGTCATCTTCAATGTGACTCAGTAATACAGTCAAGGTCACTTTGAAGGTGGCAATATAAAATGGGAACCTCTTTGTCAATGTGAAAATGTAACTATGTCAAGGTCAACCTAACAGTGCATGGCATAATAATACAAAATCAAGATCATCCTAATGACAAAGCAATACAGAGCAAAGGTTACAATAAATTTAACAAAATAACATAATGTCATGGTGTTCCTAAATGTATGAATGTAAAACAATGTCAAGGTCAATCTGTAGGGGAAGAATGTTGTCAAGGCTATTTCCTTGAAATTAACTGTAAGCAGGTTCAAAAGCCCACACGTGGAAGATATACATATAGTATTGATATTTACATATTCCCTTTAATCCTTATTCATTTGAATGCTACAGAACTAACCATCCAAACTAACATCACACATAGGCGAATTTCGATTACTTACAATGAGTGAAGGCAAAGTCAGAAACTTAATCTTACATGGCACAATAATGGCCGATGTGCCGTTTATTGATCACCATTCTCCTTTTGTTCTGCAGGGTATATTTGGAGACACTTGACTCATGACAGCCCGAAGGAAAAAAATTAACAAACTGCTTCATCAACACCAGAAGTGTTACAGCGGAAAAAGTGGCAAGCCAATAATAGCTCCAGTTATAGGAGAAGGGCACTGTCATATAAATAAAGCAGATATCACAGGGATTAGGCAGCACCTATAAAACAGCACAGTCAATGTTGTAGGCTCTGGGGCAGCACTACAGCAGCGTTGTGAATAGAAAAACCAGGTCCCAACACTGAGTACTACTGTCAAGGTAAATTTTCTGAATGGATGCGAAAGATGGGGATGATGTTAGCTGCATCTGGAGCTGAGATGCAAAGAGGCTCAGATGCAAAGACCCTGACGGCAACTCAGGTATTCCCAGAATTACTTCAGGTACACCCAGTGAAGGCGGGGTTCTTAAGATAGGAAAGGTTACAGCAGCTGAGCTTTGGAAGAAGCAACCTGTGCCCCATCTTCCTCTCAGATATAAAAAAAACATGTTTTGTTTCTGGGTGTGCACTAATTGAATTACATTCACAGAAAACCCTGTCGGCTTCAGGAAGAACCAAGCCACATGATTACAGCTGGTCAAACTGGCCAATGTAATCTGAATATAACCCAGATGTTATATTTTCATACATCACCCTGGAAGTTTTTAATACCTCCCAGGTGCGCCATTGTGTGCAGCTTATCTGGCAATACCATATGCTCAGTAAATAAACAGGTATAGGTGTACCAGGGGTTGATGAGAGTGGATTTTCATGTTGATGATGTCTGGCAGATAATTGACCATTTCTGCCCTTTTAATTTATTTCCCCTGACTGGTAGTAAACTTTTTCATTATCCACAAGATAGAACTGAAAATATGATTTGAATGGAGTTCAGGATATTAAGTGAGTCAATTTTATATTATTAACCAAAGTAAAAATAAATACACTGAAAACCTAAAATATATTATATTTTAAATTCATACTCTGTTTTAATATTATTACTTTTTATTTTTTGTGTTTCCAATTTGTTTACTAGTCTATAAATAACTACCAGTAACTGTTAGTGTCAAGGTTTTAATGCATTAATCAGATTGATCAAAGGAACAGAAATAAAAGGAAGTCATCATTTATTAGGGCCAAATATAAGTATGTACAACAGCTGGATAAAGAAGGATAGAAAGGATTTGGCTTTTGATGATGTATATTTGTTTATATTTTCAATGTGCGTCTGCAGACCTGATATCAGGGGAGTTTATGATATAAATCGGGAGCCATCTGTGTATTTTCAGGACCTTGGAGTGTGATGATTAAACATATAACCAGGAAACAAGGCCAACCCAGTGCCTACCCACTGGGTAGAAGCACTTCTCCTATTACCAAATATTACTGACAGACTTCCTGCGATTGTTGTAAAAACAGAAGGTTGGTAATCTCTGGGCCCCTCTCTAAGAATCCAGCCAATTTTTTATCGGTAATATGTGATCTGCACTCTCAAGGGTGTGTATATACATGAATCAGTGACATCATCACTGCCCTGTCAGCTCCAGGATTAAACCTGGCCTGTTGGCTTGCCAGCCCCTGTTGACGCTTCCTAATAATAAATACTTGGAATAGTCAGGCAGGGCTAAGTGCAGTGGTACAGATGCTGGGCTGGGAGGAGTGGTGAGCATTAGTTCAGCATCTCAGCAGTGCCAGCCTCCTCCTCCACCTTGGTGATGCTAATATTATGCTCCTGTTGGGTTCTCACATCTTATACACATACTACACTGGATTTACAGGAGGATGTGTAGGCCCGGTATCTGAATGAACACACACGCTGGCATGGTGTGCAAAGGTGGTTCCAGGATACAAGCTCAAGTATATAGTTTGTACTGTGTGGGAGAGCATCCCAGGAAAGCAAATGTTTTGAATGTTACAGGATATACATCACCTACATGAAGGATAAGATGACAAAATAGCTGGAGGATTAGAATTTTAACTACCTATCGTGCAAGGATATAGCATTGTGATATCAGAAACATGGGAGGTATACTCAGTATATTTGACACATGTCACAAGCAGAGAAAACGTGATGTTTCTGTAGAACCACCAGGTACACCTGAGCCCACAGAAGGGCAGCCTCCTGAAACACAGGCAGAGGCCAGGCCAAGTTTAAAGGATAAACTGAGAAAGAAATTATTCAGACCTTCAGTGGATGATAGCAGCAAAGATGAAGAGACAACCCCACAGAAGGAAGCTACAGAGGAGGAAAGGATAGACAGAAAGGAGAAGGAAGAAGATGGAGGTGTCAAGGAAGAAGAAAAGACCACTCTTACACAAAAGTAAGAATATCCATTGTAATTTATATCCATATAATATCTGAAGGCTGACTAATAGGTTTATATAACTACCCTGCAATTGATATACCCTGGGGATAACATCGTATTGGTTTATTATGTTACTGAAATATTGTGACAGGACCTTTGTAAATACATGTGCTCTTGTGGACCACAACTGTAATGTTATGTTCTCCCTGTGTAATATAAATGGCCAAGCTTTTGCTGTGTGGTTCTACATTATAATATCAGGCAACTGCCAACTGCCAGTCACCAGTTTATGTATTCTAACTTTCCGGGGCCCAACTTATATAGTAAAAGAGCCATTCCTTGAATAGTGAGGGTTTAGGTTACCAGTAAATGTTGTTCTGTAAAACAGTGACCAGATTCTTTGCTTTAAACATAGTACATACACCAACACATACACAAGCAAGTCATATTTTACTAGTGGCCTCCACTTGTTAAGCCTACCCCCCTTTCCAACCCCACCCCAAGGTAGGATGTGGAGGTTATACTTATAGGGGTTGATGAAGAAATTCTATATATATAAATAATTTAGTGGGTGGACCTACCTAGGGCCACCCCGACCCTCAGCTACAAAGTTTTGTTTCCTTTTTTTCCTGCCATATTCTGTTACTGCTAGATCTCCAATAAGGCTGGTTTTCAAAATCTGAAATTTAGGCATAATATTGGTCCTAGGCCAAGGATTAGCACCTGATATTTATTTTGACCTTGACCTTACTCCCAAGGTCATACACTTCATAGCCCTTCTGCCATTATCACAGTTGCAGAGGTTTCCATGATCACTCGACAATTGCTTATATCTATAGTCTGTTTCATCCCCTCATGTCCACCTGTTTTTTGCTATGAAAATTTTTATTAGTTACAACTAAGGGAAACAATTATAGTGTAGAGCAGAGGATTAAAGAACCTAATTTTCAACAAGATAAATAAATACCTACCTTACACCTTATTTAAGAAACAGAATTATTTTAAAATATGAGAAATCAGTCTACATTTTACAACATATCAGACCCATTTATGGCGGTCAAGGTCATTGGTCACATGCAAAAACAGCCTCAACTGACAGCTGTGGATTGGATGATCTCATGTAAACACTCTAAAAAATATAACCAGCTAAAACAAAGATGGCCACTTATGGAGGGACACTTCATATCTGCCAGATCATGGTGAAGAGACTAAAATGTTGTAAAACATAAACGGCAGATTTATTGTAAAATTCTTAATTGCCATATTAGGTTGTCACTTCCATATGTTAGTTTCTTGGAAATTAATAAAAAATATAAACATTTAAGAAAATCATCAACAAAAAACAGGTGGACAGCATGTGGTGAAACGGACTATAGTTGTTAAATAGTGCTTTATGTAAAGTATATACCACATAAGGACTCCATCAGTTTAATCTTGCAAACACACACACACATGTGTGTGACAGGACAGAACAATGAGAAAGGATGTGGTTCACAGGTTCACAGCTTGCTGACCTATGTCAAGTCATTTCACGGAAAACCTTGATTACACAAATACCTTTCCTGAACAGCGCTGGCTGTGTTTTACAGCTCTGGTGGTCTGACTGCCACAGACTGTTAAGATCCAGCTTACTATTTATTAATATCAACCACAGCACTCAGTTCACCTTCCTGGGTGATCACTCTTGTTTATACGACACATCTACACATGATCGTTTTACTAAGCTCACATGATCTCATCAATGTATTTTGTCTTCAATCATAATTTTCATGACTGCATGTTTCAGTCAGCTTCAAATTGAAGCAGAGCCTTATCTGACCAGAGAGCACCAGCAACTATGGTCATTTGATTTTCATCATTTAGACATATTCTTTGCAAAACTTGGTATTTTGGGTCAGACATTTAAATCAATCTGTGTTAGTTTGACACAAAGTGGCCATATTCCAATGTACACATAGAAATAATTCATTTCTTCTAATACTTTGGAGATAGGACAGATCAAATGCAACCTATCCCTTATTTGTTGTTTTATTGTACCAATAAATGACAAACTTTCCTTTTAGTGGATAATATTCAAAACTGAGTAATTTTTGTAATATTTTGTTATTTAATAAAAAACATTTCAAATTTCACTATAGTCTGTTTCATCCCCTCATGTCCACCTGTTTTTTGCTATGAAAATTTTTATTATTTACTTTTAAAGCAAAACAATTACAGTGTAGAGTAGAGGATTAAAGGACCTAATTTTCAACAAGGTAAATAAATACCTACCTTACACCTTATTTAAGAAACAGAATTATTTAAAAATATGAGAAATCAGTCTACATTTTACAACATATCCGACCCATTTATGGCGGTCAAGGTCATTGGTCACATGCAAAAACAGCCTCAATTGACAGCTGCTGATTGGATGATGTCATGTAAACACTCTAAAAAATATAACCAGCTAAAACAAAGATGGCCACTTATGGAGGGACACTTCATATCTGCCAGATCATTGTGAAGAGACGAAAATGTTGTGAAACATAAACTGGGGATTTATTGTAAAATTCTTTATTGCCATATTAGGTTGTCACTTCCATATTTAGTTTTCTAGGAAATAATTGAAAAATATAAACTTTTAAGAAAATTATCTGCAAAAAAACAGGTGGACAGCATGTGGTGAAACGGACTATAGAAACATCAAGTAGGGAAGGAGGTTAAGTTTTTACCTGTATTTGTTGTAAAGAGGATTATTCACAAGGGAACAATCATATTTCCATAAATTAGTAAGATGATTGGATGATGGAAGGAATGATTTCAATATTACTTATCTCCCAAAGTATACTAAACCTGAAATCCAGAAGGCTTAATTAACTATCACATATCACTTATATCATGTGGTTATCTTTACCTTCATTCAATATTCAGTGCCACCTACAGTCTTTGAAACTCATGCAGAGATTTGATAATAGGTCCTATATACACCATATCAGAAGAATTCACTAAATTTATATTAAATGCTAGTCCAAGAAAACATCTTTATTTTTGTCTGATCACCAAATATCACTCACTAAAAAAATCAAAAGTACCCTGAACTGAAAGTTCCTGTGGGCAGCTGCATATTATGTCAGTGACTTGGTGCATTGTGAATATAACAATTCATGTTTTTTCTACTTTCTTTAATAACAGCCTATAAGGCTAGCCTTGAGGGAGGTGTTTGCAGTCATGTGTGTGATATCTCCCTGTATTTTGTAAAGTGATATTAATCTGAACTTTATGGAGGCCTGTTTTACATGTGATCATAGTACACTAGAGTTATTTTGAATCTGATGGCTGATGAATTCCAGCCAGATAAGTCTATGATTTTATCCTCTGCTATCCAGTGAAAGTGATTATGATCATCAGAGAGTGATTACCTCATACTTGTATCAAAGGATTTTATATCACATGTAACCATGGCAATGCACTCATTCAAAGTGTAATTATAGTTTTCTCTAGAGATATGAAACTACTTTCTGTTTATGATTAGTTATTATTTCTCAGAGTGGCTGAGCTGTGAGGCAAATTAAATGGTGAAGTAAATAATAATGTGTCCAAGGTCCAATCTAAACATATCATTTACAAAATAAGCTGATTCAGCATAAATGTGGTACTGCATTGTTTTTCCTAACCTTTCTCTTTGTATTTATCTTTATGCTCTTTCTGTATAGAATATCTGTACATAACAGTAAAACCTTGTTTATATGAATAGGTTGTGGGACAAGTTTTTTGTCCAGTAAAATGATGATTTGGATAGACAGTTTTGCATAATATTGCACCAGGTTTCACCATAAATTCCAATGTGGTGCTGAATACTGGACATTATCATATACTGACAGACCAAACTTAATGAAACTTGCCCATGATCAATGTTGGAAACAATATCTGTGTAATATTTTCCTTCAGTTATTTGACATCATATAGAATACATGGCAAAATGGCCCTGAAAATAACAGAATCAATTAGTGTTAGACTTTCTTTTATCTTTTCAGATTATTTCTACATTATTCATTGATCAACGTTTGGTTCTCAGTTTTCAATATCAGATAAACCATTTTTCAGATAAATAGTTTTTCAGATAAATGATAATCCACTGTTCATGTAACTATTAGCTTTATATTTAATTATGTTGTATATTATGCTAGAATAAAACCTCAAAACTAATATCTTGGGGGTTAATAAACGAGAAAACTGTTGAGAAATCTTTGAAATGAGCTTGTATGAAAATATCAAATCTACTACTGGAAATCTAGCATGGTTCCCTTGATAATTCAAGTCACTGACAGGTGTATAATATGTTGTTTCAGCAATGTTCAGAAAACTCAGGAACCCCCTGTGTTTGATGATGAGCTGTTCCAGATTGACAAAGCATCACCACAGATGCTGACGCCTCCCCAGGTAACACAGGTTCAGGGGGTTGAGCGCAGAAAACCCAAGAGCACAGCTTTCGAGCATTTTGAAACACAAGGCATCCTGATTGGCTATGTAAGTACAGTAAAATAACCCTATACCCAAGTCTCATTTTGGTAATCAATACAGAATAAGTCTACTCATCCTTAGTTCCAGGAAATAAGGTTTTAAGTCATATTATATAGTTGTGATATACAGTAAACCTCACTGCACTGAATTCAAAGGGCCCTAAATATAATTAACTTGAAAATATCAGGTTTGATACAGGCATGTTATATTTGGTAATAATCTGACTAGATTAAACTGAAACTTTAATCTTCAGACTTTAACACCAGCAGAGTGTTCTACTTCTGTAAACTGACACAACAAGGAATTACAGAATATTGTATATTAGCCGAAATTCCCAGTCTGAATGCCATCAAAATAGAACTCTCATTAAGGTTACATATTTTTAACCCATTTTTAAAGCTGATTTCTATGACACTTATGTAAAAATTATTGTAGCAAAAGTAATATAAAACACTAGATTTTTAATTGCAAGCTTTTAAAGATTTACATATGAATCATACCAACTTAAAAATGAAAAGACATTTTGTAATACTTAGTAAGATCATACAAAATAAAATGGGATTTGCAAGGAAAATATTAAACAGCAGTGGTAATACATTTTAGGGTAATAAGCCCAAGAAGCCACGAGTCGATGGTGATGAGGAGGCGGGGGATGAAGCTGATAACGAGGAAGAAGATGATGAAGATGAGGCTGTGCCAGGTGGCATTTTAATGCCAGGGGTCGCTGACCTCAAGAAAAGGTTCACGGCCCAGGGCACGGAGGTCAAGGTGTTTCGTAGACTGTCCAGCAAAGACGATACCTTTGCATCGATTCCTAGAAATTCAGCGCTGCTTAAACGGGTATGAGCATAGATGCAAATGCTTTACTTTATTAACATTGGGACTCTTAATTGATACAGTAGACTTTTGTATATCCTAACATCAAAGGGGGAGGGGAGTAGATCTTGTTCATATAAATCAGTTGTGACAATTAAATAGTGTATGAATTGAAGAATATAACTGTACAAACATTAAATCATGGTTATGATAAATAAACACACAAATTTATCTTTCGTAATATTATAAAACTTGCAAATCTAGAAGTTTGTGTTATCATGTGATTACAGCACACTGAATTATTACCAGTCACATCAGCAGCCTGGTGTAAATAACTGATAGATATGTACATGTATTGCATTGCTTTTAAGGAGATAAATATATGGTCTGCTGTTTGATTTTCTGATAAACGGATTGAGAATGCATGTGTACTGTAACATATATGAGAGGCTCTGCTGTATTTTCATTGTTCCATCTCTCCTTATATTAAATATGGTAATATGAACAGAGTATAGATTTTGTGGATAGTTTATAGTAATTAAAAAGGCCAGACTTTATTTAATTTTTTGATTCTCAACTACAGGATATTGATTAAGTTAGTCAAAGATGCATTTTTACAACAAAAAACATCACTTTTGATCTTGGTGTAACAAAAATGTGAAAATAAGCTGATAATAAGTAAAATTGTCAGTTTATAAATATATACACAGAAACCATGCTTTAGACTGACTTGATGTTCATATAAACTTTATCTACTGAGCTGTACATTGGTGAAGGAGTACAGGGTTATACTTCCCTTCAATACTTGCAGTGGGTGATTCATATTCCTGGGGTGGGGGTGTTTTCTGTATTACACATGTGGTTATAATTCTGCCATTGCCCAGCTTCTGTCTGATGCTTCAGTGATGACTAACCATAAAGCTCCGCATTCTGGACTAACAGGAATGATTTAGCCCCTGTGCTGAACTGAAGAGTAAAAAGTGAGCTGGTTGACTTATAAAAGCCCTGATCATGCTATATAACACCTATTCTGATGGGAGTCATCATTTATCCTCTCTTTATTCTCTCACCTGTGTCTTTTGATGAAGCCAAGGGTGGCTGACACCAGGGGGCCCACATGTGCTTTATGATGTAATAAAGGATATACCATCTCTGGACAAATCAATGCATATTCCAAGCACAGTGTGATAAAAAGGAACTTAATGTGTCAATCAAATCATACAACTGACCAATAAAGTACAAGGCATGAACTGACCAACCAGAGTTCAGACACAGATCTATGTTGTTTCCCTTTGCAGTTTCCGCCACCTGCTGAAGGGCCCGAAAAAAGCATTTACACAAAGACATTTTTTTATCTTGAAAACGTCATCTATTACACACATACACACACCCATACATGTATATATATGTTACTGTTAGACCATCAGCTGATTGGTAACAACCAAGTCCTGATCAGGATATGAGCTGGACATCTTCATGATCAAGATATGATCTGAGCCAATCCATAAATGTAAATATTTAATATTATAATAATATCAATTAATAATCAGACAATCAATATAATAAGAAAAAAATATTTTATTAGTTTATGAGTGGCAGGAGTATAATTAAATAAAATTGGCTTTAATTCTAATTGCATAAAAATCAGCAGAATTGTATTATATCAGCCAAATTCATAAACACATATGGCAGAATAAAAAGGAAAATTGTGTATGGTTTCATGTTACAGTTTGAGAGAGCGCCACCCCCTCGCAGAAGCCAAGCAAGGATTTCTCGGATGCAGCTGCGACAACGAGCCGAAGCACAGGTAATCTCCATTCAACCAGAGGCTTTAATCTGGTTGATTATTAATCCAATAAATTTAGATGTTGCTATGCCCCTTTTTATTTGCTCCATATCATCAAACCATGCAACCTGTCCAAGAAGACTTTTTCACATGCAGCTACTTTATAAGGACCAAAATAGAAATGGTCCTACTACCAGTGAATTTTAATACCTAAATGCTCATATTAGTCAGACTCACAGTGACTTGACTATTCAGGGAGTCTGCATAGACTGGGATTGGAATTTAAAATAAAGTAAGGGAACAAAACATTGCTGGGCATTACTGCAAGATCCTATTTGTTCAGCTGTATGAAGTATAGTAACACCCATAGAACCTCTTTTAAAAGGTAACTGAAGTGGCTAGTGCCTTTCGAAACCATTCATGCCTGGAAAGTGTACATGGCTCTATATAACCCTACTATGTAAGATTACATTGGATCTATATCAAACACTGTCAGAGCAAAATGTGGCCTTCTCTTCACTTAACATGTGTAACTATGAATAAAGAAGAAAATATTACCTTAGGATGATTAATCTTTACTGGTACGGAACATTAAATCAATATATGATATTATTCCCATTACTGTATTTAATTCTACAAATCTTGGCAAGGATTTAGGATAAAGAAAAATCTGGAAATATTAGGTTACACTGTGGCTCAGAGAATAAAGATTGAGTGTTAAGGTACACAATTTGTTTACATATATGTAATCATAAAAGATCACAAAGTCTAATCAAATGTGTACTGAATTTTCATCACAAAAATGCAAAATGAATCTTTCATACTAGAGAGTGTAGAATATACAAGTGTTTATTATTTGTACAAAAACACTTTTATATCAAGTAAATCATTCTTAATTCTATTTTCATCAGCAGTTCATCATTGTTTCTACAATAAAGAGTCTGATTGATATTGAAAATAACAATTCAGCAAAAAAATGGATATCACTACCAGAAGTATAATTTGAAAAATGTAAAATAATCACACATAATAATTACTGCCTATATGTATGAATTATCATTGATTGTTAATATACAATAAAATATTTAATTTTGTTAAACTGGATTAATATACTGGTTTTTATTTCTGGCAGTGTACAATAACTGGATTATCTATAAGCTATTCAGTCCAATGCTGCATGATTGATTTATTATTACATATGCTGAAAAAGTGATTGGCATACTGGTACCTTCTGTGTTATTCTCCTATTTTTATATACATCTCCACAAAATATTGAACAGTGTTGGGCACACATTTTATGAAATATCCCATCATTGCCTGTTTGATTTATAGAAAAGAAAAAGCGTCTGATATGGAGATCCAAAACCTGTGCGTTTTTTTTTTCAATGGAAATGTGTCTTGAAAAACATCAATTTGCATTGTGATATTGCTGGCCACCTGGACCATATAAACACAACAATCAACATTCATGGCCATGCTGAATGTTCAGTTTATGCCACCTTTCTAGGAAACGTTGTGTGGTTTCGTTTTTCCCTGTGATGTCATGATTCATGCTCCACAGATGACCATATAAGGTCACGTTTTAAGTTCTAGTGGTAAACACTGCTGCCAAACTCAATAAAACACTCATAATGCTTTTTTTTTTTTTATGCTGGGATTTACACCTTATTTGGCAGTTTGGAGATTTTCACACTCACGACCTTTAAATCAAATTTTAATAAAATCCACAAAACTGTTCTTTAGATATCTTGCTGTTACACACACACACCTTCACACACATACACAGAACTGACTGTAAAAATATCCTTTGCTTCATGCAGGTCCTTGTATTCAAAAAGTATATCAGTAAATACCTGGCAGAGGGCACTGCAATACAATCATCCTGCTTAGATTACCAGCATCTTCTTTTTCCTTTATACTTATAGAGTGATAAATTTAGACTTTGAAACAATCCAAAAAACCAGTGGGACCATCTCACTAAAAGCTCTTTAATTTATGTGTTATTTCAAGGATTTCATATTCATCATTTCAGGAAGACATCTTTAACACTGGTGCCTGGAATAACAATAACAGCAGCCAACAAAGAAGTCACCATGACAACAGTAGTCATGGAAACCAGACTATTATTGCTCAAACTCATGACCAATCACAAAACGTGTCTGAAATAGGTTCAGAAAGTGAAACAAATAATGCAGCGATCACATGTGCCAAGGAGTCAAGCTCAATAAAGATCACAACCACCTCATGTGAAACAACATCTACCACAAAAAATGGTGATGAAACAATTACTTTCACGCAAAAGCAACATTTACTCAGGAAGACTCTCCAGGAGTCCACAGATAAACCACGCCCTAAAAGTATGGTCACTGGAATAAGAGTTTTGCCTAGCGGACAGGAACTTTTTCAAAACTTGCCAAGGAAATCTGAAGATAATATTTGTAGAGTTCAAGACAGTGAGAAAACTTCTCATCGACAAAGTGTGCCTGTGTTTTCTAGTGGCACCAATCATCTACAGATTGGTAAGCCATTTTCTCAGGAAGTACCACGTGATGTGCACAGTGAACATGCCAAGAGTGATAGTCTGTTGGATACACACACATCTTACAACAACAAACCTCCCAGCTCAGCTAGCTGTACACAAGGTACGTTTCAAGGTCAAACTATATATCATTAGGTACTACAACTAACACAGTGAGTTCAGGAAGTTGATTAACAAACCTGAAATATGGTTGTTCAGGTTCCTTCAGATTTTGAAAGTTGATTTTATATTCTAAATGGACTTCTGAGTCCTTTCCTGTTGAAAAAGAGTTGAAAATGTCACTGGTGAGCATGGCCAACTTGCAAAGATAATACAGCCTCACCCCTGATAACACAGACTTAAAACACTGAAATTTAATTGAAAAATTTCAAAGATACAGACACTAAATAAAGGGAATATTCTGCCTATAAACAGACAATAAAGACTAATGCAGGACTGTACTTAAACTGCCAATCCCTGCACAGGTCTGGTCATTAATCCAAAGCTGAGGTCCTTATTTGATAACTTAATTCATCATTGGCAAATGGAAATATTTATGTATTCCATTAAATCCAATGATACAATTAGATCTATATTTATTTTTACATTGATCCTTGTCAGAGCCATCTCTTTTCATATAATTTCTTGACAGTCATCAATTATCATATTGATTTTTTTCTTCAGACATTGTCAATAACTGTATTGATTGTTGTAAAACTTGTCAATAACTGAATGATTTTTTTTCAAACTGATCAGTCATTGTAATTACTAGCACTATACCCATAATTTCAACATGTGACCTGTGGCATCAAGGTCTTAGTGATATTGCAAAATGGCAGCCCCCATGAGTGATTTTGAGAAAATGAGAGAAATAAACCTGTCAGGGTTGGATAAGGGTGAGGGGATGAGACACAAAAGTACTCTAAATACAGCATCCAGGAGAGCATCACCTAGGGGAAGGAGTTTGGTGCCAAGGGGATGTGTAGAAGGGGAGGTTGAGAGCAGAATAACACAATTATTGGAACGTGCCAAAATACTCAAATTATAGTAGCATTCTTGTTCGTCTGTAATTGTACTGGCTCTGGTCAGAGTCATCAATTATCATACCAGCCTGGTTTCATTTATCAGTGTCAACATATCTATACACTGTGCCAGCTGTGTTTGGCATTGCATTCCTTGGGTTTCATAATAAATTTACATTTCAGGGTTATCATCATCTTCATCATCACCACCAGAAGACAAACCTTACCAGTAAGTGATTTAGAAAACACATGAATCTTGCAAGCAACTCATATAGTACTAACCTAGCAACTTGAGAATTATAAGTTACCATTTCTCACATGTATTATGGGACATAATAGTGCTGCCTCCTAACTGGAATGTCAATAGCAAATGACCATGTGGATGTATGTCTTAAGTTTTACAACAACAAAAATCAAATACTATGTCAAATCATGGATTCCACATTTTTTTTCACATCTGACAAGTCTGACTGCTGACTGAATCAGGACACAATAAAACAACAAAAGAGGTGAAACATGGGCAGTCCAGTGTATACCATATATACTTATCATCATGTGAAAAGTTACAAGTACTCTGATGGAGATGAAATGTTTTGAATGACATGACTACCCAGTACTATGACAAGACTGTTGGTATAATTAACACAGGCATACTAACAACTGAAAAACAGCCATGAGTTGTTTACACTCATGTGTACATAAATTTTGCAAGTTTGTTGACTTATGGACTGAAGACTGTATGTTGCTTACTGATAATCAAAGATATGTAAAATCTTTTTTAAAAAATCTAACACTTTAAAAAGTGTTTTGTTTTATGTGATTTGATTCAAATGAAACTGTCAGTGATAACAATGTTGATTATGGAAGGAATGTCTGACAGAAACACACAGATTTTAATAAAAAGTTTTAAGTTTAATATAGTTTTGAGTTAATTTATATGATGAAAATTCTGGAGTCTAACAGAAAATAGCCAATTAAATACTGTAGCTGTAATTTTTGGTGACTCATATTCGAAATGCTTCTCTTGACTAAATTCTGATTGATATGTCAGCCAATTGAAAAACAGTGTGACCTCAGACATTTGAATTTTGACATTTCTACATGACACCTAGTGTATCAGTGTTGAAGCATCAGAGGTTGTGTGTGAATTAATCAATTAGATCATTACCAGTAATTTATTAGAACTAACATTGCAAAGTATGAGTAGAATTATACTATGTAGTTTCTTAATGGTACCTTGGCAGCATGACTAACTTTGCTTGTCTCTGCTTTTTCCAGTGTGCACACTGCATATCCCATCATGCCTTTTACTAGGTCAGTAGGTCATGAAGCAGACGGACACCACCCAGGGATCCCGCCAAAATCACCACCTGCTTCTGCATGTAATGTTTCTTCCTTTGTACAACTTGTGAATAACTAACAGTACTGTGATGTCGTGGGTTTGTCGATACAAGGCAATTAATGTCGGGTCGAAGACAACAACACATGTCAGCAACTGAACAAGGTTTTACTGAATTCCACTTCCGATGTCGCGTAATATAAAGCCCCGCTAACGCTGTCTCGGAATATTATCACATCTCCCCCTTTTACAATTATCACATCTCCCCCTTTTACAAATAAGACTTATATAGACGTGCTGTGAAAACATGAAAGAAATCATGATTATATCGGTGGTCAGGAAAGCAAAGTCCTCTGTAGAAGAAAAAAAAATCTGCACAGCACAAAAATGTCAGAATGGAATCTCTGTGATAAATTACGGTTATAAGTGTCAGCGGGTTCATCATTATATGTATCTGTTGATATGAAATAAACAGTAAAATGATCAATATCAAAACAGAGTCTCTGGCAATTACTATGCTATATCCGTACGGTTTATCTATATGGGTAAACTTATGTTATGTTTAACTGTACAGCGCAAAGTCTTTAAAACGATTAGGCAACTTCCCTCTGGTAGCCCGGACAGTCCGGGGTGGTACTTGTGGTTCAGGTGGTCCGCTGGGTGGTTCAGCTGGCCCAATATCGGGGTTGTTGGCTGTGTGGTCTGATTCAGGCATGAAGGATGTCTGAGGTGGGTCGGATGCTGTGGTTGGAGGAATCAGTTGAAGATGGCGTCTATTCCTTCGTACTATACCATTACCAGTATCAATAACATAGGATCTGGTGTTTGTGTGACCAAATTGTCGCAATACACTGGCGGGCGCGCTCCAATATTTGTCAGTTGGCCTTCTAATGCGCACTTGGTCGCCTGGTTTGAGTGTTGGTAGGTTTGTTGCGCCATGATGTCGATTGAAATAAAAGGTTTGTGCTTGTTTGGCTTTATCATGTTGATGACGCACTTTATCAGGGTCTGGCCATTCTGGACATAGTGTTTGGCTCAAAGCTGGTAATGTCGTCTGGAGGTTGCGTCCCTGTAGAAGTTGGCTAGGAGCATAACCTGTGACCGTGGTAGGGGTAGCTCTGTAAATCAGAAGAGCTAAGAGCGGGTCTTCCTGTGATAGGATTTCTTTGGCTTGCTTTACACCCCTTTCTGCTGCACCATTCGCCTGTGCATAATAAGGGCTTGTTGTCATATGGTTAAATTTGTATTCCTGAGTGAATCTGGTGAATTCCATAGATGTGAATTGTGGACCGTTGTCTGTTGTTAGGCACTCTGGTATGCCCCATCTAGCGAAAACGTCTTTGAATACTTTGATTACACTTTGAGCCGTTGTTGATTTTAAAGGAAGCACCTCAATCCACTTTGAGTAATGACAGAGTACAACTATCCACATAGAGCCTTCAAACTCAAGCAAATCAGCACTGACGTATTGCCATGGTCTATCTGGCAACTTTTTAGGTTTCAGCGGCTCTGCGCGTTGAACAGGTTTGTGGATCTGGCAATGATGACACCTTGCTATCATGTCTTTGAGATCTTTACTGAGCATAGGCCACCATATGTTATCTCGAGCACGTTCACGACACTTGGAAATGCCCATATGGCCTTGATGTATCCTGGTTAGCATGTCTTGTCTCAATGATTCTGGTATCACGATGCGCGTACCACGCAACAGTAAGTCATCAGCTACACTGAGTTCACTACGTACATGGTAGATTTCTCGAAGGCCTGGTGGTACTTCATTAACACTAGGCCAACCGTCCAAAGTAAACTTGATGGCATTCTTAATCATGCTATCATTCTGAGAAGCCTCACGTATCTCTTGGAGCCGTTTATCTGTCGCAGGGTATGAGGCTATAATTGCGTTTACGTGACATGTGACGTCCCCTTGCGTTTCTGGTATCTCTGTCCTGTGTGACGGTTTGCGTGAGAGTAAATCCGCAATAACGAGTGTTTTGCCTGGCGCGTACTCTGCTTTGCCGTTAAATCTCATTAACCGAAGTAGTAGTCGTTGACATCTGATTGGCGTCATGTCGAGGTCTTTGTCATTGATAATGGGAATCAATGGCTTGTGATCGGTAACTATCCTAAAGCTCTCTAATCCGACCAAGTAACGTGAAAATTTCTCACATGCCCATACAGCTGCCAGCAGCTCCTTTTCGATCTGGGCATATCGCTTTTCAGTGTCTGTCATTGATCTGGATGCTAGTGCCACTGGTCTGTATTCACCATTATGTTCTTGCATAAGCACACTACCTAGGCCATAGCTACTGGCATCAGAACACATCATTGTGGCTCTGCTTGGTTCGTAGTACGCAAGTGTTGTCGGCAGGGCTATGGCATCTTTCACGGCTTGAAACGCCTGCCTGTGTGGTTCCTCCCACACCCAGATACTGTCTTTACATAATAGCTGGTTTAGTGGTGCTATCATTGTGGATAGTCCGTTGATGTAACGTGACATAAAATTCACCATCCCTAAGAACTGCCGTAATTCAGTCACATTGTTGGGAGGTGGCATCTCCTTTATGGCCTGCACCTTGTCTGATTGTGGGGATATGCCATTAGCATCTATGTGATGTCCTAGGAAATCCAGTGAACTTTGTTTTATGTGACATTTTGTCTGGTTGAGTTTCACACCGTTGTCAGCTATACGCTGCATGACTGCTTCTAGCCGCTGGTCATGTTCATGCTCATCCTTGCCATATATAAGGATGTCATCCTGGTATACCTGTGTGCCTTCTGTACCTTCTAGGATTTTGCTCATTTCTCGCTGATATATTTTGCTTGCACTCGAAATTCCGTATGGAACACGATTAAACCTAAACCGTCCAAAAGGTGTTATGAAGGTTGTGAGCCTCGAGCTCTCTTCATCAAGTGGCATCTGCCAATATCCACTGGAAGCATCTAAAGATGAGAAAACAGTTGCGCCATTTAACTTGTGCAAGATTTCATCAACAGTTGGTATTATGAATCGTTCGCGTTTCACAGCTGCGTTTAGCTTTTTGAGGTCAACGCATATACGAACTTGACCGTTTGGTTTTAACACAGGCACGATCGGAGCACACCAATCAGTTGGCTCATTAACACGTGTGATGACTCCTTCCTTTTCCATTCGTGCTAGCTCTTGTTCTACTTTCGGGAGCAACGGGAGCGGTATCCTTCTGGGAGTACTTATGCTGTACGGTGCCGCATCATCTTTCAGCTTGATTTTGATGGGTGTACAAGTCATTAGGCCCATATCACCAAATACAGTAGTCACTTGGTGAATTCTTTTAATAAGTCCCATCTGACACGCCAGGTGGCGACACAGTAGATTGTGTGTATCATGGTTGACCACATATATGACAGTCTGAAATTCTTGGCCTTGAAATGTCAGATTACACATGAAGTGTCCCACATAATCCAGGGGTCCTCCTACCCCATCAAGGGTGGTTCTACCTGTGATTAGTCGCTGTTCAGGTTGCAGTTTAGTGAATGCTTTTAGTGACATTATATTAACGTCGGCACCTGAGTCTATCTTGAACTGAAGATCTGAGCCATTGAGATTGAGTGTAATTATCCATGGTGGCTCAGTTTCATGTATAGTACCAGTCTGTTTAGTGACACCACCCATAAAGAAGCTATTCTGGTCAGTATTATGGCCCTGCATTGTAGGAGTTTCACTTTCAGTTTGACTAATTTCTACACTGTTTACTCGCTTTTTCTGGAAGCAAGCTCTCTCAAAATGTCCAATTTTATTGCAATGGTGACACCTTTCTTTTGCAGCAGGACAAAAGCCTTTACTGTGTGATCGGGCTGGGTCAAAACCACAATATTTGCATGTTTTATTGGATTTTTGTTTGTACTGACCTTGGTAAGGTGTTCTTGTTGTTTTCTGTCTTGGCTGTCTGTCTCTCCATGTTACTTTATGTCTCACTGCTGCAGTAACATTTGTGGCTTCACTGCGTTGGTCTGAAGTATTTTGCAGCTTTACAAGTTCATGATGTCTACTTATGTCAATAGCTTAAGCCAGGGTAAGATCCTGCCGCATCTGAAGTTGTTCTGACAAACCTTTGTCACTTAAGCCAATAACAAGTCTGTCCCGGATAAAATCATCTTTTTGGTCTTGGAAGTCACATTTATCGGCCAGATCATACAAAGCTCTGATGTACGCCTCAACAGATTCGCCCTGTTGTTGATGACGCTGGTGAAAACTGGCGCGTTCAAATATCACATTACGCTTGGGTATAAAATGTTCATTGAATTTCGTTGTTACTATGTCATAATTGTCCTTATCATCATCGCTGGCGAAACTGAATGCCATGAATATGTTTTCGGCTTCAGAGCCCATAGAATATATCAAAGTGCTGACCTGTACGGCACCTGGTTCTTTGTCGAGTTTTGAAGCGACCCGGTATCTTTCGAATCTTTGGCGCCACTGCGGCCAATATGACGGCCTGTCGAAAGGGAATCCGTCCGGCGGAGTAAACTTCATCATCTTGTCGTTACTGTTAGCACCGCTGCCACCATGTGATGTCGTGGGTTTGTCGATACAAGGCAATTAATGTCGGGTCGAAGACAACAACACATGTCAGCAACTGAACAAGGTTTTACTGAATTCCACTTCCGATGTCGCGTAATATAAAGCCCCGCTAACGCTGTCTCGGAATATTATCACAAGTACAGTTACATTTAACAGTAGCACTAATTGATCTTTTACCAGGAAACCAAAAAGAAATGGAGCAAATTAGTTCTACATGTGAAAGAATTTAGAATATTTGACAAAAAGTAATATATATCAAGTAAAATCTGATTTATTCTGACAAGGTAATCTATATTACAATATTATTGAAAAATATGATCAGAATGCTACTATACAAACTGAATAGAATGTATACCTATATATACAATGACCATGGAAGGGTATGATTTCAGAATTGAAGGGTATATTTTCCATTTTCAAATTTTAGACACTTGAATCCCTTACATGGGGTATTCATTATTTAATGTTCTGTTTTATAAGAAGTAAATAATATTTCATAAGAAAACAATATTTAAAGCCATGTTCCTACTGTCCCTGGTGATCTGGTTATCCAGGGTTAACAAGGACCATAATGAGTAAATCAGCAGCATTATGTTTAAAGGAGGCTCAAAGAATTCAGAACAGAATTACTGCAAAAACAGCATGATAAAGATTATATATATATATATATATATATTTGCCTATCTAATCTTGTTGCTTTGTTTTATTTGAAAAAAATAACTGCTTAACTTTACTCTGCTTACAGTGAGACAGCAATTTGAGTCAGGATTCAGCAGTGACCCACAGCATTTAAATTACCTTGTGAGTAAACTAAAACATTACCGTTACTCCTTCATCACCACTTGTGTCACCATGTACAATGGATGAAACAATCTCCATTCAGTAACTTTATACCAGAAGGCTACATTTTCCAGCTACATTGAATTTGCTTTATTATAAAAAATATTTTTGAAAGCTGTTCATTTAATACAGAAAAAAAAGGTAAATTTTATGACCATCCTGTAAAATGTGCTAGTTTATGATAAATTTTCAAATAATACTTAAAGGCATAGTGCTGAACTGTAAAGCATGATTGCAGTATATGTAAGGAAAACACATCCCCTGGCAACACTTTTAACTTCATGCTGCAGAAATATTCGGAAGCATAAACCTCAAACACTCTCTCTTCAGATTGTTAAAAATACAATCTCTTTCTCAAACAATCTATTTCTCACCCGCTTTCTGTCTCTTTTTTATATAAGAGACAATCTCTTTGTTTCTCCTTTTCTCTTTGTTTCATTCTATACACTCACTCAGTCTCTTTCTCTCATTCCCTTTTTCTGTCATTTCTTCCAGTTACTGACATCCCTCTCCTGCTATGTAACATCTATTCTAGTCCTGTTGTTGACACTATCACTCTTGACTTTCTCTTTATAAATGCTATGTACGAACATTTATCATACCACATGCTGTACCCAAAGAGTGTATTGTGTAAATGTATCTGTACTGCTGACATATTGTAAACAATAACAGTAACTACTTTTACACTTTCAGGCCACAAACAGGGAGGACAAGAGAGGCCAGCAGTCCCATGACTATGCAGTAGACACTGAAGTTGTCTTCAAAAATGGTTTGGATGCTACAGAAGTATAATATACTGGAACAAGCACTACAACTGCCCTCAGAAAAATATGCAATGAAATTACATAAAAACAAACTGCAGAATAGATTGGCAGAGAATCCAGAGTTAAAACATTGTCTCTCAGCGCCATCTGGTGATCAGGATGAAAACAATTCACATTGGCGGCAATCATTCCTGAATGCTGTTGTTATTCTAGATAATGAATTTTGATCAGCAAGCAGAAAAAAATATAAAGAAAAAAAGATAAAAAATTCTATTTTGTGCAATACATCGAAAAAAAATATCAGTGACAAAATAAATCCACTTGGATTCTAGTGAACCATACAGCAGGAGCAAAAAGAAGAAAAAAAACCCACTGATATCATCAAAATTAGATATCATTTTCACAGCTTTGGCAGGTTATAGCTGATCATGGTAAAAAAGTGCCTTATGTTTTTTATACTGGAGATGTATGGTGTTTGTATATAAATTGATTTGGGCTTTGTAGACTGTGTGTGGATTGATATGATACAAAGAGAGAAAGAGGATGGATATATAAATGTCACTGCCACAGAGTTTACTATATATATAATATATATATATAATGAAATAAAAAGGAAATTCATATTATATACATATTTGTCATGAATAATTGACAAACTAATGTTAAGTTGTGAACGAAACTATCTGCATGAGGCAAACATCTTGTTTAATAGACGTCTTAGTTTAATTACACATGCAATAGGACTTAACATTTTGCTGCATTTTTCGTGGTTTTGAAGATATTATTAAAAAAAAAAACATTTTAATATTTCAGATGAACATCTTAAGAATATATAAAATCATATTCAAGATTTTGCTAATAGTTGCTGCATTCAGAGATCAACTGTTATAATTGTTATGCTTCATTTAAAAAATAAAAGAATTTATGTTTGATACATAAAGGGAAAATAAAAATGTTGTGTAGAGATTTAGTTTTATTTCCATGTACTTATTTATAAGGTCTTATGTATAAAGTGTCAGAAATCATCAATGATAATGATCAAGAGAGATTTAGTCAAACCATACAATACAGCATATCAGAAAACACACAGACATATAAATAGAAACTGCCTGATATACAGATACAATACACAGAAACACAGATTAAAAAGCAGACCGTTACAAGATATTCAATCTATGCAGTTTGTATCTTGGTTTATCTCTGGAAAGAGATATGTATTAATGTTTGCTTTCAAACATGATTATTAAAATTATATAAATCAGTTTTATCTCTTCTTTGTTATTTGCTATATCTGGATGTTTCAACAATATATATATATACAATAAGCCGGGATGATATGAGCTTCTAAATGTTCTAAGGAAGCATGTTTGAATAAATCAAAGTAAAAAGTACAATGTGTGACTGAAATAGATTATACATATCTCAAGCTGGGAAATCCATGCTAGACAAAATGTAACTGCTTCCATTACTATAAGAAAATCAATGTGAATGACAAGAAATCTGATGTAGAAAAGAACTTCACACCACCTATAAAATCAATTAAATTCAAAGAGAACAATTAATAGAATTTATGAGTTACTGTTCTTGATTCTGTATAAACTCAGAATTTTTCTCAGTTACTGCATGGTACTTTTGAAGGTTAATCATTGACCGAGACACTACCACCATTGCCATCCTTCGGCCAGAGCTTCTTTCTACTCAAAACAAACCTCTTCCACTAAGGGACTAAGGGGTGGTTGGGACTACTTGTCTCCATTAACAAAAAGGCCTTCCATTTGAACTGCACATGTTCATGTACCTACCAAATCTCACTTGTTCCATAAAGTGAAGCAAAAAAAAAAAAAAATTTGTTCATGCCATTTGCCTTGAAACAACTTGAAACTAACTTATTTTAGTGGACTACATCTTCTTTTTCACTAGATTTATCAAAACACAATTGGCCCATTAAGAAACCTGAGTGCATTGTGGGGAAAGGATTTCTTTACCCACAATCCCTATCCAGCTAGGTCACACTATTATGAGTAGGATTCTGGGCAGTGTGCCACCACTGGTTTTACCCTAATAAAAATGGCTCCCAATGAATGCAAAGATTTCTTGCTAATTTTATATCACCTTTTTTAATGCTTGCCATTTAATGCAAATATATATTGTGAAGTGTCTATTTGAGCCTGGACCTGTCTGATCTTTCATGTATGATGGTTAAAATGATCATCAAAGTTTTTCTTTTATAGAATTATACTTTCAAATGAAATCTATTAAATGAAATTAATGAATTATTATCTCAACCTGCTCAAATGAATGATTACCAAAACTACCAGCAGATGGAGACAGTATACTTGTGAAGCACAGCTCATCAGTTCCTCACACTTTATATTTATACTTCATCTGCTAATAACCCTGTTCATTCAGAAAAATGAGAGTAGGGAAACCAAGTTAATACCAGCCAGCCAGACCTCATGCCAGACCTGGTATTCCAGGTAGATCAGAACTGTATTTATACGAGTAAACATCTTGTCCAGACTGGCATATGACTTAACATAAAATGTTCCTTGAAAAGAAAAGGACAACTAGAACAATGGCAGGCAGACTTCTTGAATAATTAGACACCCACTCTTTTGTTAGAACAGTTTTTCCCATATCATGTTTAGAGGTTTCATCAGCCACAGGGGTCAGAGTTGCAGACCTAATCATTTGAAAAATAAAGTGAAAATTCTGATGAGACAGCAAAACTTTTTTATTTTCAGACCCAATCAGATTGAAAATAGCATTGAAAATCTTGAGGTGGGAACAAAATATTTCCTCATTTTTCAAGCCTGAAAACTTTTGGTACTGTGTAATGAATTAACCGAACAAACCTTAAGTTATATGTTTACTATCTAACAACACCTAATATATGCAAAAAGATTCTGTAATAACTCTGCATACAGGAAAAATCTCAAATGTTTGCATGTTTGTTGAATTTTCAACCACAGAACATGCCTTCCATGAGCCTCATGAATGACAATTTTGCTTTGCAGGCCACATGTATTGCTCATGGTTGTAACTGATATGTTTTCTTTTTTGTCAAAACCTCGCTCAGTGCAAGATATCAAGATTACCAGCTGTGTACACAAATACTCTTGTAATAGTATAGCTGGACATTACAGTGCAGTTTTTGGTAAGAGTGCCTTCACTACTCAAAGTAGGCCATATCATTCAATTCTGAATGCCCACTGAGTTATCTATTCATGGATAAGAAAAAAAGAAAAACAAATTAAACCTGAACAAAGTATGTCCTACCTTGTCTTTGTAGACTGCTGGTAGGAGCTTTCCTGGATCTTCAGGTGTAGGGAGATAAAGGTAAAAGCCAAGAACATCGCCCTTCCCATAACCTCCATCAGTGTAATGTTTGCCAATACTCTGGTGGAAGCGGGTGCCTTTCCTAGACCGCCAAGAGTAACTGAACTTGTCGTAACCACATGGAGCTTGTAAATTACCTGGTACATAAAAGAAAATAAACAATTTAACTAAAATACATGATGAGGCTAAATATACATGATATGCACTTATGATACTGAAAATTAAATAGTCAAGATAGCAAGTTTGCTAAAAAAAAACACTGAAAATGAATTTATTTTAGTTGTAATTTCTGATTTGTATGACAATCACTGAACTCAATTAACAGATTTAGTAACATTTAGAGAACCTTTATTGCTTGTTTCTCTAATTATTCTAGTCTTTATTGATATATAATCTAGAAGAGATTGAATACCCATGATTTACTGCAGTATCCAATTACAAGCTTGAAGCACCAGAAGGTTCTGAACATACTGAAAGTTTATGATTTGCTCAGATTTTCTATGCCACAATTTCCATGACAGTATAATGAAAGTACCCTCACACCAAGCAGAGTTTGAGGAATTTCTATAATACTGTCCTAATAACTCCTAAATCATTGAAAATTGCAAAAAAAATCAGGATATGCAAGGCCTGCTTTATAGAAATGAAATAACTTATGAAGGATTTTGATGCCAAAAGATGAGAAATGTCACTTGAATCAATTTGATAGGATAAATGTCAATTTGATGTGACACAGAGAAATGTTAATGAAACCTTCAGGCTCCCCATTATGCATTATACAAGACTGTATACCTAAGGACTGTGACCATCCTATCCTTGTGGCTGTGTCAGCTGGAAGGTCATCAATGGTCACCTCAAAGTACCAGCTGCCTCTAGTTACACCTGTTAACGAGTATATTATTAATCATATAAAAGGCTCAAATGGTTATAAATAGTTATGAGATGGTTAAAAACCCTGTTGTGACTTACACTAATCAGATCTGATTATTTTTGCTTTTCTTTTAAATTTAGGGCTCCAGTTAACATCCATTTGTTCAAATGACTTGAAATATGAACATACTTATCACTGAGGTAGACAGGAGGGTGCGTTTTAAGGAATTTTTAAAAGTATCCACTCAGCCCTTTTTGATTGCCATGACAAATGGGACATATTAGATGACACCAAAAAAATAACTGGCACTAGCAATGTGATCAGGAATGTTATTATTTCTATGAAATCCAATCACTAATTTAATGCAATGCCTTGATGTTCACTTCTTATTTCAAAAGGTTAAAACTAGCAGTGTGCCAATTAATCAATTATTTAGATGATCGGTTGTTTTCTTTCATAACTGATTAAACTGGTTGCATTTTTCCATACTCAATGACGAACGATTATGTATGCACATCCAAAGAAGTCCTATTATCCAGATAAAATATTCTAATTCTGGCAGAGCTATAAGAAAGACGGGGCACAAAATAGCAATAAGAAAGATGGGCATAAAATAGCAAATGTTCAGCATTAAAACTTCACTTTGAGAAATGAACAAGTGTAAAAAATCCAGACTTTTCAGCATGATGTGAAGTTAATTTTAATTTAACTGGTCAATATTTTAGGTATAGGTCTATATTGCAGATGTCACAATCATATAGAGGGTAATATAATAATCTATCACCATCAATCATTCACTGAAAATGGTTTTACAACCAATGCCTACCACATGTTAAAACATGTTTGTGACAGGCAATCTATTATTAAATATTGTTGTACAGAACTTATTACACTCACCATGGGTAGCCCTGATCATACTGTAGCCCTTCTCTCCAGAGACTGTTGAACGATTATCTGATACTTTCACCTGTGGTGCTGGAAGAGACAACAAATGCAGTAAATATAATGTAACCTTTATTTATTTTACATGGATTGTACAACTAGTTATAATAACTAATATGAGGTACTCTCCATGGCTCAGATGGTTGGAGTCTGGTAATCTATTGAGGTGGAGGAAACCAGAGGACTGGGAAAACACCACCAACCATGGATGGGCATTTACAAACCACACTTGGGGAATGAACCCTGGTCACCAGCGGAGGGAATCTGAGCATGTTACCACTCAACTGTCCAATTCACATATGTCTCACAATTACTCTAACAGCTTCAGCTCACAAATTAATTATTCAAAACGATAAAATATTGTCTGAAACTAGATGTGTCAGAACGACACGAATGCCCCCGCCTGGGGCAAATTAGAAACATTTGTAAAATTTTGAAAAAATTTTTAAATTCAGGAGGTGTCTTATGGTCAAAAGTAGGTCAACAAGGGCAAAATGCAAACTCGATCTGTAACGGGTCATTATCAAGCAACACACCAAAAATCATGCCAGTATATGCAGGCATTGTGAAAAAAAGTCCATACATGTGCATGTAACTGTCATTATCTGCCTACACACCAAAAATCAGGCCAATATCTGCAGGCACTGCGAAAAAAAGTCCGTACTTGTGTATTTGTCATGAAATTTCTATTTTTCATGAAATTTTCTAAGTTTAGGAGCCGTAAAACGGTCAAAAGTAGGTCAACCTGGACGAAACGCGAACTCGATCTGTAACTGGTCTATATCTGCCCACACACAAAAAATCAGGCCAATATCTGCAGGCATTGCGAAAAAAAGTCCGTACAACTGTTTGATTTCGGAAGGACTGAAGGACGGAAGGACGGAATGACGGACATGGGTAAAACTATATGCCTCGGCCACTTTGTGGCGGGGGCATAAAAAAACTTATGCATGCAAGAATGAGTACAGTCAAACCTTTTTGATATTTTGAACAATATTTAAAAACAAAATATAAAAGAAACATATGGAAATTATTTTTTAATCTACAAGAAGCAGACATTTCATTCAAAAAAGTTTGCAGCAGTTGTAATCAAGTGTTGCATAATGGATGCATAATGTTGCCAGTAATGCAAATTTTTAACTAGAATATAACTTTTAACCTAATTTCTTGCGCAATCGCCTCAAGACCAAATTTTGATATACTTTTTTTTTAAACTTTACTTATAAGTTTCAGGTGTAGGTAACCACCTCCATTTCTTTTAAATGTTAGATTCACTAAGTTTGTTCATTTGCAGAATTCTAATTCCATTTGGGACTACTTAACAGGTTTTTAGCACACATTTCCTATCATTTATATCCTGATGTTAACCAGGCCTGGTGGCTCCTGCACCTGCAAGTCCGTGTATATAATTATCCCAATTGCTGGGTCATAACACTAAAGTAATCCCAAAAAGCATACTCATTGTGGGAGCTGACACTGAAAACATTATACTGCTCCTCAGCTGAGATTTAAACTCATGATCTCCCAGCTTTTTTTCCTGTGCTCCAGGCCTGGACAACAAAAACTGGTATGTTTTGATATAATAAATGTGTTACACAGTAAATGACACTAATTTCCTCTACAAGATGCAAGCACAGCAGGGAAACAATTTCTTACCAGAGGCAGATGTACATTGTATAAACACAAAGAAGTGATAATACATGTACTACAGCTCTAGATGGATCAACCTCAAAATTTTATAAACTACTATACATCTATAGGTCCACATCTTGGAAAATTTCATTATATCCATCCAAACCGTTTAAGGACAATTTGTCGGAATTACTACAAAGTTTAGGGCACATTTTAATGTTTTTTTCTAGTTTTTCAAGAACATAAATTTGGATTTTCAAGTTAAATTTTCAGGCAGTCCTCTTTGTCAGCCCTTTAGATGTCTGGTTTTCCTATGTTTTCTTTTTTATTCATGCATAATTCTAATTTACAAAAGTACTGACCTATTAGTGAGGTCCTTGTTGACAGGTTAGAGCATGCCTTGTGCCTCTTAGTATGCAGTGGCCAACCATATTAGAGTGAAATTTAAGACCTTTTTAACAGAAACTGTTAAAAATAGCAATACTACACATTCAGAGTATTGAAAAAACATAGAAAATTTCAATGACTTTTGAGCTTGTTAAAAACCCTATTTATACACAATCAAGCATACAAAAGTAAACAAGCAAACAAATATTTAGACAGAAGTAGTAGCAAAGATATCAATGTAAAATGAAACAAGGCCTACAGGCCTAATGCGAACCTGTGCAATAAGATATATATCAATGCTTCCATGATTACATGCTTGACCATTAGCATTATTTGAAAAGTACTTGCTTACTTTTCAAGTACATGTGTGACATGTACTTGTACAAGGTAAGTACTGAACATTTTGAACCCAAGTACAAGCACCAAATAAACAAACATCACACCTAAAATATTGGCATAGTTGCACACAACACATACATGATTGAAGATGGTGCCATCAGTCTTGTGTATGATAAAGCCATCCAAGATCTATGGACAAGCAACACTTCAGAACAATACTTCAAACCACTGTGGAGCTATGTGCACAGATACACAAAAACAATTGTAAGTGGTGCTACAAGTCTTGTATACAATAAAACTATTCGAGATTTATGGACATGCACAATATCAGGCTGACATGTCAAATCACTCCTGAGAAACAAGCAAAGACAAATCTGAAATAATTGGAAGTCTGCCAAGCTATATATAGATACAGACAAAATATTGGCCTGTTGTCAAAGCTGTTTACACATAATGAAAGACTGACTACAATGCTTTTGCTGACATATATGTATTCATAAGATTGTTTTATAATATATGTGTAGAATATTAACAGAATGATGCTTATCAAAGCATAATCAGAATACAGATATGTTTTATCCATGGATTAATCTTACACATAAGTTGGATATGGCCACATATTATTTATGTTGCCTGTTCAGCTCAGTCTATATACCCACAGAGCTCAGTCTGTTACTACAATAATTCTACTAGCTTTGTCTACCAAATTATATCTCAGTCCTTTCATAGTTTAATGTCCAAAAATTTGGTCCAAATCATTTAAGTAAACTTGAACAATGGCCACCTAAAAATAATTTCTGTGCATTGTTACAGAATTTGAAACAACAGTTTTGCAGAAGAAGAACACTGCAGCCCTCAGACTGATATAGGCTTACTTTGCCACAAGACAAACTTCAGTTTTCTATGAGCTTACCAAAAATATAGGAACTCTATCTATTCTTATACAATTGAGAGAACCCTACTGTAGGATAATTCTTGTGAAAAATTAAACCCTTTGGCTTGACAGTTTCACCATGAAACATTTTTAATGTAGTAGCTGAAAGGTACTAAAATTATTAGGTTTTTGCCCATAAAGAGACTGGCAAACGTAGGTGGTGCCACAAAAACTTCATTTTCAAATATGAGTCATGTGACCAACATTTGCACAAAAATTGGTGATGCTAGCTCCTGTTGTATTTTTAGCTCAGCTGACTTTCAGTCATGCTGGGCTATAGCGATGGGTCTTTGTCCGTCGTCCTTCCGTCTGTCCGTCCGTCCGGCCGTCCGTTAGCAGGGCACAAATCGTAACCATTAGGGCTAGGGCCATGAACCCTATGCAGTCTTAGAGGTTATAAAAAGATCTCCTTGCAAACCTGAAATTAGGTCACTGCGACCTATATTCTCGAAGTTATGGGGTGTGTTTGCACCCCCCAGTAAATAACTCTTTGAGACAAAATTTTCATCCCAAACCTTCCATCTTTCACATACAGCTCACCTACCAACAGGGGAAGAACCATAATTTTTTTTAGGTCAAAAGGTCAAAGGTCAAGGTCACAGGAGCCTCTTCTTTGAAAAGCCTGTGGATGCATTTTAAGCCAACCCTTTCATCCCAATTCTTTAATTTTTCACATATAGCTCACCTACTAAGTTGGAGAAGAATCCTATAGATTTTGAGGTCACAAGGTCAAAGGTCAGGGTCACAGGATCCACTTCTTTGAAAAGGTTGTGGACACATTTCAAGCTAGACTTTTCATTCCAAACCTTCCAGCACTGATATCGCTTCTCTGCCAACAGGGGAAAAGACCTGTTGATTTTGAGGTCAAAGGTCAAGTTCACAGCACCCACTTCTTGCGTGGAGTCATTTTCAGGCAAACTTTTCAATCTGTACCTTCCATCTGTCATATATGGCTTACCTACCAATTAGGGAAGAAGCCTATTGATGTTGAGGTCAAAAAGTCAAAGGTCAAGGTCACAATATTTAATTGTTCTAAATGCTTGTGAGCATATTTCAAGTGTAACTGTTCAACCCAAACCATCAGTCTTTCACATATGCCACATCTATGCATCACTCAGTTTGACTCAAACTTCATATTTATGGGTCTTTTTGCTTGAATAAATAACTTATTGATTTTGGGGTCAGCAGGTTAAAGGTTGCAGGTCAAAGTTATTCACCCATTGGTTGCCAAGTAATTACACCAGATTTAAGTGGTTAGTAGTTACCCATCATTTAGAAAGAATCCAGTTGATATATGGGCAAAAGGCCAAGGTCATAGGTCAGGGATGTTCACAATTACTTATTTTATAGACCATCTCTATTTTTCTTGTATATATAACCATCCCACTCCAGCTGGTACATCTCCCTGTGTGGCTGTAATTGTGAGTGACACTGGTGACATATGACTCCCTTTTGTATCAGCCTATTAAGTGATAAGGCTCAGTGATAAGTACTTCTTTACTTCATAACAAAAACACTGTTGTCAGAATGGTTCAGCCAGGCATTAAGACTATGAGAGTATAGTATTAAGGTTTAGCTACTGATTTATAAGATGATGGGAACATTTTGCAGTTTATTTTATGGAATCCTAGCAATAAACTTAGTTTCCTAGATATCTGAATATTTTAATATATATCACCACATATAAAAAAGCAAGTGTTTGTTCTCATAATATGTGGATGTGTACCTTGATTTAGGATGGCTTTTTGTTTTATTTCAAGACTCTTAGTCATGCTTTCTGCATTTCTTTTCTTTCAGGTTGGCAGTTTACCTACCCTGCTGACCTAATTGAAAAGCAGAGTGATAATAAAAAATATTGGACTTACACTTTTTACAATTGCATATCTATAAATCTGATATGAGGGCCTGGACATGCCTTTTGAATTATTTTTGGCATTCATTACTGGATAATTTGCCCGAGTTTGGTCTCTTATTGGAGAATGTGGGATATCAAATGTCATACTTGTCAGAAATCCATAATGTTTGCCAGTTAGCCACCTTAGAAATTCTTTCTTCAGTGCAGTTTCAGTAATTTTTCTTTAATGTTTGGTCCGATTTAGAGAATGTTTGTTGTCTGATTTTGGACTTGTCAGAAGTCCAATATGGCCACCAGGCAACCATCTTTTAATTCCTTTTGATCATATTATCTCAAGAACAGTTAAAGTGAATGCAGTTGGATGTATATTTATGTAATCTTGAAAAGGATTGGGTCAAATATTTCTGAATAAATATTATCATCATTTATAAAAGTGCAGTACAGTTGGCTTGTATTGAATAAAAATTCATACAGAAGCACCTGTTTCTCAATAATTCTTGCATGTATTTCCTTGATTTTTGCTATATATTTTGATCTTATATTTTCCCTTTGTGGTGTTCCTTTGAGACTGACAGGTTTCAAGCAAGCTGTTGGAATAGTTCCTGATAGCTTAACAATCATGCATTTTCCTCAGACCATCAATTCACTGTGTTTTAACCAGACATAGGTGATATATATTTCTGTTGTCATAGAAAATTTTCAACAAATTGGCAAATTGGTTCTTCAAAATTTGACTGGAAGTTGTGAATCTCAGTCCATGATGTCACAGGTCATGCTTGGCAGCTGAGCGTCATGACCCATGGGTCACTTGTTTAAAATTGTTATGTTAGTATGCTTACTTGGCCAAATGACTAAGTTCAAATTCCTGTAACTCGGTTAAAATTCATAGAACCTAAACATTTGAACAAACTTGAGAAAGCTCATCTCTGGGATCATTACTGTAAAATACTGAACAATTTGGCTAAAAATTTCAGAGAAGAAGGTTTTCAAGCTTTTTCCCCCATAAAATGTAAGTTGATGCAGGTGGGGCCACATAAAGCTCAATCCCACAGCATTTGACATGTGACTGATATTTGCATAAGATTTGGTGATGCTAGCTCCTGCTGTTCCTGAGAAATTATGGGTTAATGTACTGATGAAAGATGACCCCAATACAAAAAAGGTGGATGCAGGTGGCACGACTGATACCTAAATTTCAATTATGACTCTTGTGACTAACATTTACATAAACTTTGGTGATGATAGCTCATGCTGTTTCTGAGACTGTAATTTTAGTATGCTTTTTTGGCTGAATGATTATGTTCAGCTTCCTATAACTCACCAAATCACCAAACTGGAACCATTCAAACCAACATAAGAGTGATTGTTTCTGGGATTATTTCTTTGAAAAATATTGAACAATTTGGCTGGACAGTTTTGGAGAAGAAGAATTGTAAAGTTTTTTTTAGATTTTCCTCATAAAATCAAGGTCAATGCCAAAATAAGCTCAATCTGAAAGAGTTTTTTAGATGACTGATTTGTTGCACAAAATTTGGTGATGCTAGCTCCTGTCATATTTTAGATAGTGTGGGTTAATGTACAGACGACGGCCGATGACCAAAGCCACACCATCACATAATCTGACAGGTTTGCTAATAAACTTGTAATGAATGAAGTAAGAAGAACATCCAATGTTACCTCTGTCATGAAGTGCCAGTGCTACCTTTGGTTCCAGGTAAGTACGATACAGGTAGCCTGGAATTGGCTTGCCGGCCCACTCAATACTCTCATCAAACGCCTGCCTGTTGGGGGCATGGGGGTCAGGTTCAGCTAAGATGTATCTGTAGCCATCCTTGTTAAATGGGTGTTCTGCTGGAAAACCTGTAGGGGCTATCTTTGTTGAAGCCACCTCACTATAATGAAATAAAAAAATGTCCTGAGAGAAAACATTTGTATACAGACATAGTATAAAATGGATGACTTTCTAAAGTACCTCTTCCATAAATTTACTCATATATATGCATGATCATTGTGTCTGTGCTAAATATCTGTCCATAAGAAATAACCAGCCTAATACATCCAATTGTTTATAATTATTGATGTTAGACTTGTGTACCACTAGACATAGATTTGAATCTGCGATTGAAATTTCAGATATTTACCCCTGGTAAAGTCACCTTGATGTTTAAAGTTGAGTTTGTTAGGCCCTTGCCTGTTGGCATGACAATACATACCCTCTTTTTTGTCTTGTTCCCTGGGCAACAAACCCTTCACCTGGAGCCTTTCTCTTTGTGCTGCGAGTCTTTGATGCCGCTAAAACACACAAAGGGTCTTTGTTAACAAATTATTAAAATGGTATTAATGTGTATCAATTTACTGTACTGGCTGAAAACATAACAACATATATATTCATACCATATCTAATTATCTAATATCTAATATCTAATTGATCAAACAACATGGTGTTTATCCATGTCATTAACACTACACATATTCATATACATTTATATAATAAACTTAAGTCAATTTGACCCGCAAACGTACACATTATACTAAGAGTTATATTCTGTAACATCTAGTGGCAAACAAAGGAAACTGCTCTGGTATAAGGCCTCTGAACAAGATGGTTTCCATTTTTTAAGACAGGTGTTAATTGTTTTTTAAATAATGTGTTTGAACTGTCCACTAATTAAGGCAGGCAGTGATTTAAGGCTTAGTGTCTGATCAAGGTAATACTGTAGGCAATATACATGTATATATCTAAATAAAAGTATCTGCATCTATTCTCTGTTGGAATTCAATATTATTTTCTAACCCTGGGTTCCTAGGAAACTTGCATAATTACAAAAATACCTGTTGTTATTGCAGGGAATCAGATCTAATTTCATCATTGATCATCAGAACAAAATGGTGGACCTCTACTGACCAATAATTGGAGATCCTCTAGTTTGCTTGACTGATGTATATAAGAGTAGACACTTCCTCATTAAAAAACCTAAGATACTTGCAAAATTTTGCAATCGATTATGGCACTACAAGATCAATCATCAGATAAGCAATCTGACCGATCATAGATTATAATTGATCATCAGGCCAACACTACCTTTTGTTGTTTAAAAAATACTAACAAGCTTGGAATTTTGGTTTGTGAGAGCAGTCAAGGATAATAGGTGGCATCACCAATTTCTGGTGGATGACAACACTATTCAAGATGTTTAGTCAACTTGGTTATTGGATCAATCCATGCAAGATTACTTGAGATATTTAAGAATTTGGTTGATTTTCTCCAAAAATGGATTAGGTCAAGGTCACTTTCCTAGTAAAGGTCATGACCTCATTTTAAATAGGGTTCTCCTCACCCATATCTATGCACATGTCAAGTTTGGTCAAGATCCTTGAATATTTTTTTAGTTATCTCGCAGATTTATCTGTGGCAGCAGCAACAAGACCAACATAAAACCATAGTAACCCCCTACTTTGTCTGGGGATACAATGAAATATGCCAGTGAATAAAGCTGGTGAACTCTTCCCATGGAAACCTAGCCCTGATGAACCCAGCCAGAGTCGCACAGACCTGTCCAAGTGACAGAACGGGTAATATGCTAGTATATATAATTAACAGTGGAAGCTGGAACAACAATGAATAATTACATATCTTCCATTTTTGAATATATACAAAACAATGAAAGTAGTTTCTGTACATTGTGGTTATGGGACTATTTTTTCCACTCACTTGGTGCAGCTTCCTTGGTGACAGTGTCTTGGGGTATTCCTCGTAAATCTGGTCTATACTGGCTCAGTGCTGCTTTGAGACCATCATAATTAGGACCGATGATTGTCAAGTTCTGTAAAACAATACAATGCTTCATATTCAAATCGGTTTTATTGCTACAGACTCTCATGTTATGGATGACCATTCAGTTTGATTTATTAAAATATGAAAAGTCTCAATTTCTTCCCAAACATCTTTTGATTTGAAAGGAAAAGAGACCATGCAAACAGTGTAACAAAAATCTGATGACTGCAGTAACATTACCAAAATCATACATATTAAGGTCAGTTAAAATTCTCTACTCAGGGGCTTACAATGTTGGGGCTTTAGATTTATTTTAACCATATTGCACAGTCACCATCAGTAGACTGCTCTGCTTGACGGTGACCATGTGCTAAGTTACAGCTCCATAAATGCAAGTCCCTAAGTTGAGAATTTTACTAATATTAAGGAATCTCTAGGGATAAGGATCTAAATTACATAAATTGATCTTGCATATGGTTTCTTTAAACTTCTCAGAGGATGCAAAATTTGGTTTCATTAGAAAATACAGCCTTAATATTAGTGTAGCATAAAGACAACCAAATAAAAAAGCAAACACAAAAATATGCAGGAAGTTTTATGATACAGGTCATTCAATGTCATTTTCCTATATGAGACAGTTGGTTAGTACGTGCACTGATCTTTTACCTAAGGTAAGACATTCACGCCAGTTTTAAAGAATAGGTTATCTGTTTAATTTTGTGAGGTACACACTTAATGTACTTCACCATTCATTAATGTATCACATGAATCATGTCATCTGACTGCGTTACGTGTTCAGTTTCACAGAATCTGCAGAAGGGCATCATGGTTAGAATTTGGCCCATATCCTGTGAGACACCAACGGCTTCCCCTCCATTAATAACCATGTTTTTTTTAAATCTCCAATTAAACCGTATTGCAGGCATGTTAGTATTAAAATTTCCTGTTATGTAATCAGCTCTTTCACTGGACAATCAAGTGCTAATTCTGTGCAGGTCTATCATACATTGGCATGATTTAAGCCAATGAAAAGTGATGCATTGCAACATATTGAATATGGATTGTTAGAGTAAGATACCACATAATGGTTGCCCTGTGGTTTGGAACAAAATTAATTTCTGAGCCTGGGCAGCTTATGATCAGTGAAACGGCATGTAATGAATTTTAATGAGCACTAAATGACCAACCTTATTGACCAGGCTAAACACAGGGTCCCCAGGTATGTCTTCTCTATATGAGAAAATATCAGTGTCCTTAAGCTGTAAATAAACAAAATAACAATCATCCAATGCACCTGAAAAAAATAACAACTGCAATATGATGCAAGAAAATCAGGAAGGATTTGTATATCAATATCAAACTAATTTGTTTACCAGAAAATGTAGTCAAATACAAATCCTTGATAACACCATGTAAGCCTTTTACATTATACAGAATAAGAGCAAATTAAAAGGTAACACTTGAATGGATTTTGGTTTTGAAAAGACTTTCAAGTTTTGAACTGGACATGCCATAGTCTAACCACTGAAACAGCAGACTCAATGCTCATTACTGAAATGTCACTACATGGATATTGTAAAACAATATATTAGTGTAATACCCAGTAATTACTTACATGACTAACATGTAATATAATGACTGTCCATAAATATTGTAATACACAAGCCAACCAATAAATTTACAGATAAGTAACACATTCTACCACTCACATAACTGGACAGACACAATGTAGTTTCTTAAATACTAATGTAAATTTGTACACAAGTGTCTACACAAATAGAAATATAATGCCAATGATACATTCAGAGAAACCTAAAACATCTAGAACCAAACAAAAGTAACAAACTCTTAATCTTTGTATTTCTTACCATTGTCTTAGCTATGGTGGTGTGCCAGGTGAGTTTGATTCTTCTTGGCATTGTGGTTAAACTTTCCCAGTTATTGTCAATGTATGGAATGATGTCCTGTATAGACAGATGTATCCACATTTTTATTTATCAAGTAACAAAATTCCTGCATACAGTTCACAAATTATTTTTCAATTTTATTAAACTTTCTTTGGTTCTCCAGTAGATGATTCTTAGGCAGCACATTTTGTCTGTATTTGGTAAGTAAATGAGATGACAATATCATAAATTGTACAAAAAAAATTAGGTTATCAGGAGATAAAATAAAAAATATTGCTATCTAATATAAGTGACAATATTCACATGTTTTTTAGGCATCTTGAATGTCTGTATATAAGAATAATGTATTCATACACTTACTTTATCTTTGGAGAAAAATTCCTTCCCTGGGTACTGCTGTATCAAGTTAGCAACAGCAGTATGACACATCTGACTAAAGCCTGAAAGCAGGAAAGTAAATGTACAATTATAAATATAAATGACATTAAAATTATTAAAGAAATTATACATAACAAATTCTGATAAACTCCGGAGTATGCTTACAAAAGATATATAACTAAATGTTTTATTTTTCATAGAGATTCTACCAATTATAAATCTTAGAAAATTTAAATGCCTCCAGGTAGACATAATAGAACCAAAGACACCGATTACATTTGTATTGCATTATAATGCTTTTCCAAAATTTTTAATGGAGAAACAATAAAATGTCATCATGGCCCTCCTGAGATTTTAACATCAGTAGATCAGCTATCATAGATATCAACAAGGGACCCATGGGTCACTGTGCTCAGCTGAAGTTGACCTTGTAAGTAAAAATCTAAAATAATATCAAATGGAGATAAAGTCTGAGTAGAAGAGGCAATATTGGCCATGGTTGGTTTATATTGGTGAGTAAGAAATTGTTGCAAATAATATTTTGTGACCTGACAATGTGTTTCCTAACTGAAACTGAAGCATGTGAACAATTTGAGAACAAATGATCTGCTATTACCTTGATCATTGTTAGGCTATTTGATAGACTGTTGACAGTTCAGCAGTTTACATATTTGTTTAATTATATCTATTTTTTTTATAATATATTATTCAATAAAATAACTACCATCCCCAGTTCTTGAAGGAACAAAGTCACAGTGACCCAGTTTTCAGTCTGGTAGGAGATCTTGGGGACATCTAACAGTATGCCAAATTTTGGATTAGTAGGTCTAAAGGTTTCAAAATGTGCCAGTCTAATGGACAGATAGACAGACAGATGGACAATGGACCATGACTATAGCTCAGATGACTAATAGTCAGCTGAGCTAAAAACAGCACAGAGAAACTGTTGTTGGTCAAAGGTTAAAAGTATCCTACCCCAGTGCTGCCAGTGGACTCAATAAATAAATAAATGCAATATTTTAACAGTCTTTTATGTTTAGTAAAAACTGTGTTCTCTAGTTACCTTGCCAATATTCACCAATTAGTCATCCTATGAACTCAATGCAAGATCCCTGACTGTTTATCGCAAAACTGTTTCCAAACAAAACCCTTGTCCCAGTGACTTCAGATAAACACTGTTCTACTGTATTTTTATAATTTGGTTAATTTTCTATTAGTTAATCAGTCTATCACAATAATGAATATTACAAATAAAAATTCTGAAAAATATTAAACCAACCTTAAGATTTAAAAAATTATACATACTTGCTTGTTTCTTGTTGAAACTCTCTTGGTTGTTGGGACTACATTTCTTGCAGAAAAAATGATAGTTGGTCATAAAAGGCACACATTTCCTGCAAATAAAAGGTATCACGTTGAGGACTTTCTGACAAGATGAAACCAGTTCATACATTAGATTAGGATAGAATGACAGTATCAAACAGAGCCCATTCAAATTAACAGGCAAAATTCAGGTAGAAATAGTACAACCCTGGGAAGCACAAATAATTCTTTCTTCCAATAACAGCAGAAATTATATTCATCAGGGTATGATATTTACTCCTGAAAGTAGTAACTTTCACAGTCTGGAAAGTAATATCTAACTTTTACTTGCCCTATATGAATTTTTACTTGCCTTATAAAAATCAATGATTGAAGCAATGAAAATGAAGTGTATTCTACATACCTGCATGTTTCATCGCATTTTAGACAATAATATTTTAGAGTGGTCAAAGTGGCTCTAATACTTTTAACAATTATCTTAGAGTTGGTAGATTTTTGGTATATATACTAACCTAACTGAATGTTCCTGTGATTTTGCATGGAAAAAATTCTCAAATATGTCAGGGTACCAGAGACAAAGAACTATTCTCTAGGCCTTTGGGCAAAGGTAAAAAATGTTCATGTTGGACTCATTTGCTAAGCCAGGTAAGTTAGTTAAACTTCCATCATTTTCTGTAACTTCTACTGGCCTAAGGCAAGCAGTCCTGTACAGTTTGGATTGCAACATTCTACATTAAGTCTAAACACAGTTATATTTTTTTTTCTTCAGTTAGTATTTTTTAGAATTGTATCAAATGTAAATCAATCATAAAAAAAACTAGAAACAGGGAGTAGAAGAGGGACTATGTGTATCCACCAAAATCAAAGTGGCACGGAAAAAGTGAGGCATGGATTGAGTGGCAAGGGGAAAAATGTGAGGTGTGTTGCATATTAGCATGGATGTCTGCAGCCGAAATGTGTATGTAGGTGGCACCATCTGCCACCAAATTCAGAAAGCTATCCAAGTTGTATACATATGCAAAATTGTAGGCAGACAAGTCAAATCACTGCTTGTATATGAGTGACTTTATTCCACAGCAGACAAACAGAAGGACACTGTGCAAAAATGATTGCAGATGGCGCCATCAATTTTTGTGTATGATAATGAGCTATGTGAGATCTATACACATGCAAAATTTTAGGGGGATATGTTAAACCATTCCTGAGATATGAGCATGAATGTCTGCAGCGTGAACAAATGTAGGTGGCGCTTTCTCCCACAAAATCTAGAAAGCTATCCAAGATGTAAAAACATGCAAAATTTTAGGCAGATAAGTCAAACCACTGCTGATATGAGTGATTTTATCCCAAAGCAGACAAACAGACAGATTCTGTGCAAAAATGGTTGCAGGTGGCACCATCAGTTTTGCATATGGTAAAGAACTTTTTGGGATCTATACACATGCAAAATTTCAGGAGGATATGTCAAGCCAGTCCTGAGATAAAGGCCTGGATATCTGCAGCCTGAATGTGAATGTAGATGGCGCCACCTGTCATATTATTTAGAAAGCCACCATTTTTTGTGTATGTTATAAAGCTATCAAAGGGTTTCATTTGTGCAAAATTTTTAGCCTGATTGGGCAAACGAGTCTGTATCTAGATACAAAAATACAAGTTTCTTCTACACTTACAGTTGCCAATTTTATCAATTACTATTGCGACAGCTATCCATCATATTCCAAGGCTTTCACTGTCTTTACTTTTAAATATCTTTATTGTATATTTAAAATGTCCTGGTATCTAGGGATCTGTGACAATTATGTATTACATGGCTTACCCTAAGAAGCAGGTGACACAGTCTGAATGATAAAACTTGAGACACAGACCACACTGGAGCTCCACTGTATCCAATCTTCTTGGCTTCCGACTGAGATAACAAAATAACACCTATCAGAGACAGGGTATTACATGCAGTACACAGGGATAAATAAGTATATAACTTAATAAAAAATGTATAACCAAAAATTTGAGAGAGTTACACAAACATTAGTTATTTAAGCATAATATAGCTAAAGAAATTGCATAAAAGTTAACTTATATTATTTTATTTAGTTTTATAAATATACTGGGGACTCATGCATAAGAAAACTTAAAAAAAACACAATAACAGTATATACCAATAACACTGCCTTGGCTGGTACTGAACATACAATAACTGGATATAGGTTAATGCTGATGAATGTTATAAAAGTATATTGAACTAAATATAAAATTTGTATAAATAATGACTTGAACTAAATGTTCGAATGGACTCCAGCACATACCAATGATACTGGCTGCACAATCTGTAGTCCCGACTCGAAGTACATACCAGTAACACTGTGTCACATCCCTTCTCTCTCACTGAGTACATACCAGTAACACTGTCTCACATCCCTCTCTCTTACTGAGTACACACCAGTAACACTGTCCCACATCTCTTCTCTCCCACAGAGTACTTCCAGTTACACAGTCCCACATCCCTCTCTCTCACAGAGGACATACCAGTAACACTGTCTCATATCCCTCTCTCTCACTAAGTACATACCAGTAACACTGTCCAAGATACCTCTCTCTCACTGATTACATACCAGTCAGACTGTCCCAAACCCCTTTTCACTCATTGAGTACACACCAGCAACATCATCCCACATCCTCTCTCTATTTTTTCTTTCTCTCTTTCCCTCTCTCTATGAATACTTACCCATAACACTGTAAAACATCCCTTCTCTCATTGAGTACATACCAGTAACACTGTCCCTCTTGTTCTTTGGCATCTCCTGATCCCTGGTTACTTATGTCTACATCCATGGAACTGTCCTGCTGTAGACTGGGTTTGGTGTCAGATTCACTCTCTGTCCCAAAATTACTGTCTCCTCCTGTATCCATGTTCTGCTCAACAGGGGGCAGCACCGCATCTTCCATATTGGTGTCCATGGCAGCAAAGCCCACTACTTGTCCAAGCCTTTAATCACAGATGACTGGGTATATAAAGATATGCCAAACGTTAGTACAAAAAATCAAGGACATAATGCTTTTTTTAAACAATTACACTCAATTCTTATAAATTCATTAATTAAAGAGCCTCCCACGAGTGTGTTGCACTCAGAAACAAATACAGCCTAATGTTGTGCACTCATGACACGTGAAAGGTCCATGTGGACATCATATCTACCTGTTCTAATCATATAAAAGTTGTAAACTGACCAAGTAATTCGTTGTCTAAAATGCCTGTTTTGTGCTACACAGCTTGTTGTTGTTTTCCCATGCACAATACTAATCTGGTTTGAAAATGACAAAATAGCTGTTCAAAACGGCAAAAGTTTTGGTAAATGCCGATAATCCAGTTGTACACCTGGTCCCAGTTTAGAATACAAGTTGCAAAGTCACAGCAAATATGCCAGATACATGTTTTTCTAGCGGAGTTAAATAAAATAAGACACGTTTAATAGGTATGTTTAATTCTCACTATAAGTCGAGAATGATCTTTTAGCCTTCCTTCCTCACTGCTCGAACAGCAATACAGAAATTATGTATGTAGGAAAACATTATGCACCAGTTAGTAAATATGACTTACAGCAAAAAAAAAAATATGATATCAATAGGGCTTCCAGATCACAGAGAAACACACTGCCATATGCATTAAATCCATTAGTCCAAATGATCACACTACCCTCCTGATTCATTATTATAGAACAATCCAGATATATGTAATCAAATATGACTGATTTACCCATATGCGAAAAAAGTTGACTGGGATACAATACATGAATGAAGACTGTGTCAACAGTTTTTCAAAACATCATATTTAACTGTAATGGTCAAGTATTTGGTATGCAAAACACATTTTTAAGTATCTGTTATGGATCACAATGAAATGCCCAATTAACTCAAATTAGCAGGATGACAGGAGGAAATTAATCTGCACCATGGTAATAAATAATCACTAGACAATATGTCCATGCAGTATTTTCTCATGTTTGGGAGAAACAAAGAAAAATATGTTTCACAATGATAGATTTATTAGGCTTTGCAATAACCCATAAATACAGTATGTAAATACGGTGTGACTATTTACCGTCCAGGACGTCCGGAACTGTCCGGGACTCCCTGAATAATATTACTTAAATGCATACAAACACTTATTGATGTTAAGTACGATTTTATTGTCCAGATCCCAAGAAATATTGCTTTAATTAGTGACTGTACAGGGATTTTTGTTATTTTTAATTACGATTCTATCTGTTTAAAGAGAGATAAAAGATACCTTATAATTTCCACCCACAATTGAGCAAACAACTACATACAATATATTACTGAAAGAATGAATTTATCTCTCCCTCTCTCTATAAAAATAAGTAACATCATCAATATGGAATATAATTAAATATAGGCCTATCTACGAGGGTCGCATTTTTTTTTTGTTTACCATGAGGATGAGGCCTTTATTGATGTGCGTACTGCTGATAGTATCATGTATTGCTAATATATTTAATGACACGTTATGATTACTACAATATGGAAGATAATAAAATATAGCTATGAGGGTCGCCTATGTTAACCATGAGGATTAGGCCTTTATTGATATGCGTATTGCCAAAAGGATTATGTTTTGCAAATATAATTAATGACATGATATGATTACAACAATACGGATAAGCACACGGCATGGATTAGTGACAGCACCATAGACCACAGCCATCAAACCGAGAAGATGGTAACGGTTCAACCCATTGTATAACAACTCCTAATCACACCAACTCGCTAATTAATTATGTCACACTGACGGGCGTGAGGGGTTTCGATGGAGCAATTAGTGGCAGGCGATTAGTGATCAAAGGGTCAGTTTTCCCCGACTTTCGTCCTCAACTAGGTAAGAATTTTTCAGGGCTAGTTCTGTTGTCCCGGACGGTATACTGGCGGGTAATCACATTCTGAATACACATGGTTACTAATTATAATAATATTAATATGATCATTTCCATGTCAATAGGCCTACCAAACAAATTTTTTCTTATTAAAATATAATAGTAATATCTTTTGAGTGTTAATATTATAATATGTAGTATATTTAATTTGGCTATTGCGCATGGTTGATCTCAGGCCTGTTCGGGGCTGTTTTTTGTTGCCCCGTACGGTATTCTGCATGGGCGGAAGAAGTATATTCAGAATGTATATGATTAACAATAATATTAATAATAATTATAATAATAATAATATTAATAGATTAATAATATTAATAGTAATAATATAATCAATAACATGGCGTTAAACTGATATATTCATATTAAAATATAATAATCACAAGCTGTGGAATATAATCACATGATCTTTGAGTGTTTTGAAATGTAGTATATTTCGTTATTGTGCATTAGTGCGCATCAGGTCTGTTTAGGGCTGGTTTTGTTGACCCGAACGTTATACTGGAGGCCTGGTCGGTCCCAGAAGGTCTGTATGCATTTAAGTAATACTTTTAAGCTTATTCTGGTGTCTGGGATGGTGTCTTAGTGACCCGGGCGGTACAGCTATTTCCTGGACAGTATTCAGGGAGTCCCGGACGGTGTCGGACGGTAAATAGTCACACCCATGTAAATATACATTCCATGTATGTGTTATTAAAATCCAAAGTTATGGGGCCCAAGGATTCCAGCTTCAGGTTCTCGAAGATCCCTGATAGCTCTTCATTGTTCCAAGTTCCAGAACTGTGTTAACTGTGCATATTATTATCAATGATGACAAAATGGTAAATCTACTGAGCTAGCAACATCATTTTTACCACATATTATTGTTTAAAAGGAAATAACAATTCCTAGATACAGGTGAAATGCAGTCAGAGTCAGAAGACTGGCCACTGTATTTTCAGATTTGTTTTTCATTTTTGTTTAAATAAAGTTTCTGGTTCAAAACATTAAAATATAAAATAAAATAACTATCCCTGCAGAAGGCAGATATTAAACAAAATATTAAGTGTATTTAATTTGTCTCAAGTTCAATTCTAATTAAATATCTTGATGTTTATTGTCAATGTGTCAGATAATACTGAGATATATCTATCTTTTTCAGTGTTCATATTCTTATCTACCTGTAATACTAATAGTAATAGGCTGTTTTTCTTTTAAAATTGTTAACAAATCTGACGTTTCACAATGTAAACAAACAAAATAAATCATCATACTGATGCGTTTATCAGTGCAGTAGGACAAATAAACCGGCTGCTAAGATGTCCTACAGACATCTAGGTTGAGCTACAACATGCATGTGCCTCTAAGGTTCTGTGACTTTGAAGTTTGAACTTAAAAGCTTGAAGAGTAAATAATAACAAATCTCACATGTACACCCGGCGTCGCGGAGTCAATATCTAGGTTACTGTGACCCAATTATAAAATCTCGTGAGAACTGCAGAAGAATTGTGTAATATCATTTCATTTATACCGGTAACGCGCTCAATTGTAAGATTCTAAATCAGAATGTTTGTTGCATATTGCAAATCTACAATTAATACTAGATTAAAAGCTTGTTAGATAAAGTTTGTTTAACAGGAGAACACTTGTCACGTGACCTTTAGCAGACGGGAACAGGAAGTCGCCATTGTTGTGTCAGTGAACAGGTGCTTAGGGAAAACACCTCTTCCGTTTTGGAGATGACTCATAATCGCTGATCAATTTGGACCTCATAGCCACAGAATTTTTACGAGAGACTGTTTACTATTTAGCTCTAATGCATTTTCAAATAGTTGGCACCTTAGTTGTAAGTACAAAATGAAGAGGTTCCTCAAAAGCACTTTTGACACTCAGCAAAATAGCTTCGTTGGAAAAGTGTTCCAAGTTGGCCGTCACTCGGTGACAGTTGAAGACACTATCGCAGAAGGTAAGAACGGTGGTATATGTCATATATTTTACATTAAAACACTTGTAACTGTATTGGGAAATGTCATGACGTCCATTTCAGTTGTCATAAAGTAACAAAAACTTTTGAATGTGGCCCATGAACTACCCCCGCCCCCTTTCATATATGACATCTGTCAAGTGTCGCTGTCAAACTTTGGCGATAAGTTTCAGCTTAGTCAGTGACCATACAATGCAAGCAAGGTTGAAGCTGTTTATGTTATCATTGACATATGTAGGTCGAGAATTATAACATATGGTTGCATTGTTTGAATTATATGGACTGCTGGTCAGGTGCTATTGGTTTGTTCTGTAAAGCTGCAAACATGTTCAAGACGAAAATTATCAGCTACATATCAGTGTCATGTTTTTCCTTCAGTTAGATGCAAAGTCCTAATATACTGAATTGAGCTTACAGATAAATACTCTTTCACACACTAACACAGCCATGGGAGTTGTCGAATACTTGGTCTACACCCAAGCGGTTTCTACAAGAAATGTAGATGCTTAATGTGACTGCAAAAGGTATTGTGTATGTGAACTGGGTCCACTGTCCAGGTTAGACCAATTTGATCAGACTATTTTATATGGGCTTGCCCTATATTGAGTGAGTCTGCCATACAGTGAGTTCCTACAATATTAGCCTCAGACTAGTACTACACACTACCGAAGTCCCTGTAACCATTTGATCAGGTGTTACTATTACCCATCCCAGCACATCACTTTTCAAAACGGGCCCATTTAAACAAAATGTAACAAACTTCTGGCTCTCACTTTGAGTCAGTGAGGCTCCCAGTGGGGTTTTCAAGTGTTCATACCACTGTATGTCGTATATTGAGTGCGATAGTTATACAGTGAGTTTCTACAATATAAGCCTCAGACTACACACTACCAACTATACTTGTAGCAGATTGACTTGGACTTTCAGATTAAAACTCTGTGTCTTGTTAAAAATAAATATTAAAGATAAATTTAATTGAATAAGTCAGGATTGAGATAACATGTAAACAGACTGCTTTGTACAATGAACATTGAACAGTGAGAAACCTTTCCCAGTTAAGTTAAATAAGCTAAAAGTGTTGAAGATTCTTATTTGAAAGCAACCTAGAGGGGAGGGAGTATAGAATCCAGCATACATGGACAAGGTTATGGGTGTATACAGACTGAAGTAATGTTTAGGATTCATGTAATGGAGAAGTAAGTGTCATGTCAATGTCATATCATCAGGCATGTCATGGCTTATTCTGATTATTACTAATATGAGGTGGTCCAGTCAGTTTAGACCCATCTTGGAAATGTAGGTAGGATTCTATACTCAGGCCCCTGGGGGATCTAAGTCAAGTCAAGAATTTTAATAAAATGAAAAATCTTATAATTGTTTAAATACTTAATGGTATACAGAACAAGGGTCTAAATTATCGAAATTTGTTGCATTCCCTCGCGGGAATGCAACAATTTTTTCTGGCATTCCCACCAGACCTATCACATTCCCTCAGAATCTATGTTTAAATATAGAATGTTTTAAGCTGAAAAAATAATAAGCAATATCCCTATGACTAATCAGATGACACTAAAACATTTATCTTGTAAATTTGAATATAGAAATGTAAATATAGAAAATAGCAACAAGGTGTATATGTCTTAATGACTTATTGAAGCAAAAGATAAAGGATCATCTGATTCAGCATGCACAGAGTTCACCATTTAAAAAAATTGTGTATTTTCATTTGTGTTGTGTATTTGGCCTCCATACTTGATGTATCTAATCAAATACTATACAAATACATGTGATGGCAGCATGCGGGACCCGTTCATTTGGAAATACCATGGGGGAAAATTAGCATGAATGTATTGTACCCGGGATCAAAACGAATGTTCCCGCCAAAGTCAAATGACACACATGGGCCAAGTGAAACTCGCATGCAGAAACTTCAGTGGGCACGTTCGGACAAGTTTTGTTTATTTCCAGTCAGAATATTTGCACTGGGAAAAAACAGCAGTAGTAATATTAATTTCCAGATCATACATTGTAAGTGTATCACCTCAGATTTTCTTATGATACGGTCTGCTCTTCTTGAACAAGTACCTTATTTCCAGTTATGAAAACTTGGTTTGCCAATTCGCTGGCATTTTTACTACATACACCACAGGTGTCCTCACCAGAGATTAGGGCCATTTTGTACAGGAAGATGTTCGGAAAATTTCCGTTGGACTAAATGGATAATTTTTTTTTAATAGGACGGCGATTTTTCATCAGTGCCCATATAAACATCAATAACAGCATGATACATATTTTTTATTCATTAATAACTGTGAAATATCAGTTGATCGTCGTACCAGGGTTGCCCATATTTTTGGCTCAGGTCCACATAATGTGAAGGTGCAAGCCCGGGTCCGTAAAATTCTGCCTTCACGTGCTAGAATAATAGCCCTCTATAATTATATTCTTAAACTCCCTGGTCTCAATGTGGAAGATGTTCTTAATTTCCATATTCAAAGGTATTACCAGACAAAGCCAATAGTTTAATTTGAGCCTTAAAAATTTGTCTGATTATGCCTATATATTCGTGGAACGACCGATACATTCTCGTACTTAGAGGGAAAATAAAACCTGCCGGTAAACCGCTCCCAAATTTCGTCACTAGGGTGAAACAGCCTGCCGGCATCAGCCTGAGTTCAATGAAATCTGACATATTATTATGAACAAATATTTATGAAAAATAGGCGAATCACGGGAAAAACACTGAGCAATTAGAAATCGTTCTCATTAAATTTCAAATAAAGTGATAGCTCAAAGCTGTCACATTAAAATGCTCGACATTCGTACTGTCAACTGGCCAATGTTGGGAATAAAGCCGCATAGAAACCATGTGACACGTTGATTTGCATAAATCTGTGCCTCGTGCATAGGTTCTTCTGATTGGCTAAGCGATGACTTGTCTTAGATGGAGAGCCAATAAGAGATTCATAGTAAAAACCACCCAATGTGACTTCATTCATGACAATTTTGGCGGGTAAATATTCACTGACATCACGTTGTTTACTCTTGTTATGAATAATTTTTTCCCAGCTAAGATCACGGCGGCACCGAGCGTACATAAAACAAATGACGCAGGGCTATATAATGGAACCTGCCACTGATGATGTATAGTGCACGATCTCCACAAATCAGATGTTTGTCATTGCGAGAACTGCGTGATTTCTTCAGTTCTGTAAAGATCATGGCGGTATTTCTGACAAATTGTCTCTATATCAGACACAACTGATCAGAACATGCATAAAATTAAAGCAACCGCGTATACCGTCTATTTTTGGAAGTGTTTCTTTTTAACTTCATTTCTTTAGGCAGATTTTATTTAATTAATGGCCTTTAAAACAAAACAAAGTCTTTGATAATAGGCTGGCATTCCCGATCGGGATCTAATGAAAAATACAGCATTCCCTCCGTGAATATTGCCTGCCTCCGGAATGCATAAAATCGAGGCCTGACAGAAGTTGAATTGGTTGTTAATAAATGGGCTAAGAATCAGTTTATGAATGTTAGTCTCACATTCACTTTATCACTCAAAGAAAAAAAATATTATTCATTATTTGAGTGAACCCTAGGGGCACAGAGATTCACGTGAAGTAAAAGTTTACAAATTCACTTTAAAATATTCCAGGAATTGAAATGTGTTCTTAGCTCATAGATTAATAATTTAAAATATACTTTCTTTAAGCAACAAGAATTCAGTAATATTTAGCAGCAAGTAGAAACAAAAAAACTACAAACAAAGTTATTTTCAAGGTACTTGTATATATACATTTGTATAACAATTTATTTTAACAAAACTTTGTTTGCAGAGAGCAACCTTCAGGGCTGGTATGATTAAAATCAAGTGATTTAAATCATTGTAAAAAAAAATTAAAAAAAATCATCAAAAATGATTTTTAGCTCAGCTGACTATAAGTCATCTGAGCTATAGTCGTGGTCCATTGTCCGTCGTCCGTCCGTCCGTCTGTAGATGTGGCACGTTTTGAAACCGTAAGACCTAGGAATCCAAAATTCAGCATGATGTTAGATGTCCCCAAGATTTGAAAATTAAGCTTGAAAATTAAGCTAGTTATTGATTTTTTTTCTGTAGTCACTTGCTTTGATTACAGATGCAGGGTCCCACTCCAGGTCACTGGAAGTCAGCTATGCCAGGGTTTCTGATTTGTTACAGTCACTGGGGGAGATCCCCTGCTGTGACAGGTGTACAGTTATTCTCATATCATCCCCAAATCACCATCACCCCCCCCCCCCCCCCCCCCCCCCCGCAAACCCAACCCACCAAGTGCATATGCACTAATTGTTATTGTTTTCACTGTATCTCCTTAATTGTAATGCTGTTTCCACTCCGATATGCAAAAACTTTCCTTGAAAAAATAATTCAAGGTGTAATCAAGAAGATGCAATGTTGTTGTGTAATGTAGCATTTTTAAAGAAATCAATTTTCTTTTAAATGATTTTAACAAATATAATTGAACCCATCAGTATGCTTAAATTATTATAAAATATGAAGCACATTATGGATAAATAAAGACACAATTCAAAATTGTGAAATCTAAATCAAGTATTATTTTTAGATATTTATTGTTTTGCAGATTTAAAAGATATATTTTTGTGGTAAAAAATAAATAAACATTTGTATGCATGATGTGGTGTTATCTGACAAGATTGAGATTTATGATGATGCAATTGAGAATTATGAATCAACTTTTATATTCAGAAATATATGTTAAATTGGAAATGTATAGAAATATAAACTTAAATTAGAAAATAATTGATGTGATAAAAAAATGAGGATTTAATACAAACATTTGTTCATTATTTTCCTGCCTCAGCAGAATTTGAGATCAGGCTTTGCCCTGTTTTATGTTGTTTATTAGCTCTATTTCAACTGTATACATTTCATAAAAATACATATATATTTAATAATATATATTATACAAAAAAATAGATTCCATTGAACAAATGTGTAAACTTCTGAAATGTCAACAGTTAATCGAAAAACCAACTAATGATCATGGTAATAGTACAGATCATTTGTTCACAAACTGCTCACATGCTTTAGTTTCAACATTAGGAAACACATGGTCAGGTAACAAAATATTTTTTGCAACAATTTCTTGCTCATCAATACAAACCAATCATTTAAACCAACCATGGCCTTTATTACCTCTTCCTCTTACACTTTATCTCCATTTGATATTATTTTAGATTTTTACCTTCAAGGTTAACGTCAGCTGAGCACAGTGACCCATAGGTCCCTTGTTTTTTTTTTCAATTGACTTAATTTTAACTTCAGACATAAGAGACTTTGGTTTGGATTAGCTCAAGTAAAGCTTTTCTATTCAACAGGTTTAGCCAGGTTATAATTTAAGATACCAACATGAAGGATAACTTTTGTGAACTAGGCCATGCAGACTGTGTTTGTGCAGGCTGGAATGTAATCCTTGTGTGACAAACATAATGATGAGTTATTTTGAGTAGTAAACTAAGTCTTTGGTGAGTAGATAATTTGTGCCACTAGAAAAAGCAGGGAAACTTGCTTTCTGCTACAGGTCAGTGAATAACAAAATGTAAACAAATACACAGCTACTTAGTTTACACAGAGAATAAAACAGATGAAAGTATGAACATCAGCTTTAGAAATGATTGATATGTGGCTCTGCATGAAGATATGCCAGTGTAAACATTCAAATTATTTATATATGTGGTTCTGCATGTAGTCATCTGCTTTTTAATACTGCCACAGGATGTTTAATAAACTTTCTTAATGGTTTCATTTGTGTTCACATTGTTATAATAACTCCTGATGTTTAAGTTTGAAGGAACACTTTCCATTGTTCAAAGTTGATTTAAATAAAAAATCATGATTTTTTTTAAAAGTCAATATTTTACCAACCCTGGCCCAGCTTTGAACTCAACATATTGAGACTGACAAATGCTTTTGCTATCAGTACACTTTAGTACTGAAATCTTCATAAATATTGTAACAAATATGGGGTTGTGGTTAGGTATCATTTCACAGTACTTATTAACCCTACTAACCTTCACCAAGTTGAACAAGAGCCAGCATCATTGCCAACCTCTATTCATTCTGCTCTTCTCAAGCTCGAAGATGAATTTTTCGAAAGATTTCATGGTTACCTGGTACATAATGTTGTGTAACCAGTCTTTATTTCCCAGCAGTTCAGTAAACAGAAATTTGTGGAAACCATATTATATATTCTGTAAGGACTCAACTTATGGTGTAAATGTATTTCTGCACGACAAACTAATGTTTTATACTATTCAGATGTTTTGTTGTCAGGGTAAGCTGAAAGGCTGTTTAAACAGATCATGCAATCAGGTTGAATAAAAAGCTTTTAAATCATGCAAGTTTATGTATAAACTTTGTAATTTTGTGTCCAGTATCACCATATAACTGTCTCTTCATGAATCTTCTATCCCTGCTTTTATTGATTGCTTTTATTGAAAGGTCCTATTCTGATATCTTAAGTCTGTTAATTAAAGATAATCCCTTTAACCTTTTATAAACATGGGCCAGAAATGCTTATTCCACCACACACAAGCTGTTTGTTTTGTTTTTCCATATGTTTGTAACATGAGGGGGGCTGCCAAAAAAATTCACTTTCAACAAGTACATCTGTCGGCAAGTCAGACAAACCAGTATTTTGTAAAAGGCAATTTTCAACTAGTGATCATTCAACCTCCTCGTTTGTCAAACTATTTTAAGTAGCATGATTTTCATGATTGTCAAAATTGCTGTGTTCACTTGCAGCTTGTTGATAAGCAAGCCCAGACATCCATAACAGAGATGCTATAAGAAGTTTTCTTAACAGGTATTGCTTAAGAGTACATCAGTATGTACACAGAGTAATTCAGAAATTATCACATATATTCAATAGGACAGGAAGGTGAATAGCTGGCATTAAGGTGAGTGGTATTCTTTTTAACAAGTACCACTATGCATGAGTGAGCGGTATTCAAAAGGTCAGCTTTATAGTTAGATTAATCAAGGCACCCCAGTAATCTGGATATCTTGATATACCTTATAATGTGCTACACTGATCATTACATAACGGGAGACCATGGCCTCTGTGATGACAAGTTGACTTGCAGTAAAATAACTTAATGGGGACAGACCCTTTTGACAACAAGTTGTACATGTTGGTATTTACAGGTAATCTCATTGTTCTCTGTATATGAGTAAGAAAATTTGCTCTGTATTTCCTTAAATTGTAGTTGTTTCCATGCAGATTTATGATATTCAGTATCTCCACAAAGATCCTTGCATTTTAAACAGTTCAGTTTTAGCTATATAATTAGAATGTCTTTCAGTATACTGTATGCTTTCATCAAGGGAAAAGGCTCTTTTTGTTTCTACACATGTATCTAGATCTGCACCAAAATTTACTAGGTTCTTCCAACGCCCATGTCACCATTCCTCAATTTTAGTGTTATACAACCAGCTGACAGATTGTAGAAAGTGGCTATCTACATCAGTAAAATTTGTAAACAAGACAAAAAATATCCAACGGCAGTTGTTTCATTATCTGACTTGAATATATTTAGTGGGGGTCCTCTCTTGATCTCCCTGACTGCCCCCCTCCACAATGTTTTGTGCAGATTGGTTCAGCATACAGTAAATTTTGTGTAACCCTGCAAGGAACTGACATGGGTGAAATCATAACCTCCTTGGCATGGGGTAATTATTAATTGACTTATTTATGTCAATTGTATGTTCTTGACTGTAAGGGTATGGTGCAGTTTTTACTTCATTATACGTGTTATTAGTGTATCTGTCTTAAATTTCACTTTGATACTAAATGTGGATATGATGTAAGGCAGGGTCCCAAATGACGTTTGTCTATTTAAAGAACAACTTTTTCCGCTAAAAAATGTGTACTCAGTGTCAGGTCATTAATTTTGATGGTCTAATCATAATCAGGATCATGTCTGTCACCACTGAACCAATCTTATATACATGATGTGATATAAATGTTACAGCTCACCATGGGAATTAAAGTTTTGTCAAAGTGTCAACGCCATTGAGATATTTTGATTTATAATGAGTGACAGAAGATGGGATGTGATTAATACATTTTAAAATTGGTGCTGATATACACTGGAAGATTTGTTAAAGCATGCAGAAGGACGGTCCAGCTAAGGCATTGATCAGCTTAAAAAATAAATGTGAATTGTGTAAAATCACTCAAGTTTGATTAAAGTGCTGTGTGCGGAGATACTGTCCTTGCAGCTGACAGGGTTCAAGACTGGCATAAAAGGTTTCACTCCCAAGTGTGCTATGATCAATAAATGATGCTATGACCTTAACATTTATCAGGCAGGCCAAGCTGGCCAAGCCTACCAAGACAATTGTTAAATATAAGCTGGGCTGTCATGCACCAACTAGATTGCCTGTGATTCTGTACTGGTTCCATATTACACAGGCCTGTAAGGGAAAAATTTTTCAGTAACGTGACCCTACTGTTCAATCACTGTTCTTAGAATCCTTGTAGATAGGAAGCAATGGTAATAAAGCAAATAAAGGTCAAAACTTCATTCCCTCATCTTTTGTAGGCTATATATAAGTTAAACCTCAATCCTGTATGCTAAAATAATAAATGAACTGAGTACTGATGGGGCATATTAATTATACACAAATCCAATTTAATGTGCCCCTTAAAAATAGCTTCTTTAGTTGTTACATGTTACTGTTTGCAAGAGACACTTTAGGCACATTTTCTGATGTTTTTTTAGCTCAGCTGACTATAAGTCATCTGAGCTATAGACGGGGTCCATTGTCCGTCGTTCCGTAGATCTGGCACATTTTGAAACCGTAAGACCTAGGAATCCAAAGTTCAGCATTATTCGGCATATACGGCAAAACTGGGTCTTTGCGACTTCTGAGAAATTAAGGAAAAACCTCAATTTTTTATAAAAAAACTATTTTCACACTTCAGGACCGCCTAAAAAAAAAATACTCCTCTGTTTTTCCTCATATTTGCCATAAATATTCCTCTATATAGTTCCTATGTACATGCCAGAAATTATGTCTGTATTATATAATTTAAAAAAGTTATGGGCCCAAACATAATGCATTTTGTAAAAAATCAGGAAAGATATTTGATCAATTAACACAAAACATGTTAAAGCTATGGACTTTTTTTCCAGTAATATAACTTTAATTAATCAAAATTTAATTGTATACCCAAAATTAGATCAAAATCTTTTAATTTTTTTTAAAATATTAACAAAAGTAAAAAATTGGTACCTTAAATTTTGCCCAACTTTGACCATAGCACGTTTTTTCCTGTAAGTACTGTGGATTTAATTTTCACAGCATGTTTATGTTAACATTTTGTCTGTTAACACCAAAAATTTGAAACCAGTTGATCAAAAACTGTAGATTTTATTCAATTTTTCATGCACCATGTAACATATTGTTTACATCAACTTGTGTTATGCAGTTTGCAAGAGCTCAGCTCCCCATCTTCAGCTCTCAGTTCCTAAAATTTGGACTACAATTAGATGTCTCCAAAATCCCCTACCATGCCAAGATTTTGGTCACTAGGACTTAATACCTTCGAATTATTAATGAAAAACTTCATTTTTCCATTAAAAACCCATTGTTACACTTCAAGACTGCCTTATAATATAGTAATATCAAAACCACTGGTCTGACTTTAATCATATATAATACTAGCTGATAGACCCGGTATACTGGGCTTATTACCGGGGTTGGGGAGATTTATAAACTGAGATGTGAAATGTATGCTCATTTTTTTATTCTAAAAGTTAACAGAAAATATAGGTTTTCAGTGGGAAACTGTCTCCATAAGATATGTATAAACATTTTGGCACGACTTCAGAATAACTCACGAACCTCTATGAGGCACAACAGTTCTATGAACAAAAAACCTTTCTATGTCCAGCTGCCTGTATCTTAATTTTGCCACTTATTTTTATCTGCCTCTTACTTTTAAATTACATGAATCCTAAACATCATACCGCCCGTCCGTATAAACTCATAACCTGGTGGAGACAATTCGTGAGAGATCCTGCAGTCGCTCCAATATTTTATACCTTTATTTTGTGGGGCTCTCCTCGTGGCATGAAATTTATACCCCGGTATATTTACCTTGAAGACCTGGACAGTGATGGTGTTTACATTGCGAACCGGAATGAGACGCGGGGGCATTCAGGTTTTCAGTGATATTTGACTGGATTCTAACATTGGACGTATAAAGATTAGGTTGATGTGAGGAACACATGAAAGATTTATTAAATTGTACATTGCAAGGAAACTGTTCCTGAAGAAAGAAACAGAAATATGCATACCTCGTAAGCAGCAGAAGCGGACCCAACGGGACTGCATGCAGAGGGCCCGTATTCATTTTCAACCGCCGCAAACTTTTTTTTTATTGTATCAGACAAATTTTGAGGCCTGAAACCCCTGACACCATCCCAGCCCAGTTCCTGAAATTGGGACCTTGAATTAGGTTTTGTCATTAATCCCCCTGGGTTGAACTCTCCATTTCATAAAGCCAGAAACATGTGTTTTACCCTTTTACTGACCACGCACGTGGGTCAAATCCCTCACTGAAAGCAAGCGTTATTCATATGAACAATAGTCATTAGTGTTAGAGGTTAAGTGACCACGATGCATGCATTCCGGTGATTGCCGAAGGCAGTTCCGCTGTGCTTGGTAGAAAAATGGAAAAATCACTCCAAATTATATGTATATTAAAAATTATTTATTTTCATATAGCCTATGTCACTGCGGGGATAATAACCTTTAAAATGATGTATGGCACAATATTGTACACACGCGGTTTTAGAGAACACTGCGAACAAACGTGAACTGAATTCCTTTTATAAGTATTAGATATATGTTTTTCTATACATTCTCTAAGCACGTGCCAGAAATGATGTCAGTATTGCGTAATTGTTTTAAGTTATGGGCCCAAACATAATGCACTTTGTAAAAAAATCAAGAAATATATTTACTCCCTTTACAAGGGGATTGCTGAAGCTAGAGATTTTTTGTCAGGGATGTAACATTATTTAATCAAGATTCAATTGAATACCCAAAATTATTTCTGAATTTTCAAATTTTATAAGTTATTAGTATAAATATAAAATTAGTACCTTAAATTTTGCCCAACTTTGACCATGGCATGTTTGTTTCCTGTGAGCACTGTTGATACAATTTTCATATCATGCACGCATAAGGATTTCAGCTTTTTAGCTCAGCTGACTTTCAGTCAAGCTGGGCTATAGCGATGGGTCTTTGTCCGGCGTCCTTCCGTCTGTCTGTCCGGCCGGCCGTCTGTTAGCAGGGCACAAATCGTAACCATAGGGGCTAGGGCCATGAACCCCATGCAGTCTTAGAGGTTCTAAAAAGATCTCCTTGCAAACCTGAAATTAGGTCACTGCGACCTATATTCTCAAAGTTATGGGGTGTGTTTGCACCCCCCAGAAATAATTCTTTTAGCCAAAATTTTCATCCCAAACCTTCCATCTTTCACATACAGCTCACCTACCAACAGGGGAAGAACCATAATTATTTTGAGGTCAAAGGTCAAGGTCAAAGAACCAACTTCTTTGAAAAGCCTCAGGATGCATTTTAAGCCAAACCTTTCATCCCAATTCTTTGATCTTTCACATGTAGCTCACCTACTAAGTGGGAGAAGAATCCTATAGATGTTGAGGTCACAAGGTCAAAGGTCAGGGTCACAGGATCCACTTTTTTTAAAAGGTTGTGGACACATTTCAAGCTAGACCTTTTCATTCCAAACCTTTCAGCACTGATATCACTTCTCTGCCAACAGGGGAAAAGACCTGTTGATTTTGAGGTCAAGTTTACAACACCCTCTTCTTGCGTGGAGTCATTTTCAGCAAACTTTTCAATCTATACTTTCCATCTGTCATATATGGCTTACCTACCAATAGGAGAAGAAGCCTATTGATGTTGAGTTCAAAAGGTCAAAGGTCAAGGTCACAATATTGTTCTAAATGCTTGTGAACATATTTCAAGTGAAACTGTTCAACCCAAACCTTCTGTCTTTCACATATGCCACATCTATGCATCACTGAATTTGATTCAAACTTCATATTTATGGGTCTTTTTGCATGAAGAAATAACTAATTGATTTTGAGGTCAGCTGGTCAGGAGGTTAAAGGTTGCAGGTCTAAGTTATTCACTTATTGGTTGCCAAGTAATTACACCCGGCCAGATGTAAGTGGTTAGTAGCTACCCATCATTTAGAAAGAATCCAGTTGATATGTGGGCAAAAGGCCAAGGTCATAGGTCAGGGATGTTCACAATAACTTATTTTGTAGACCATCTCTATTTTTCTTGTTTTCTTGTATATATAACCATATGGCACTCACAACTGGTACATCTCACTATGTGCCCATAATTGTCAGTGACACTTGTGATATATGACTCCCTTTTGTATCAGCTCATGGAGTGATAAGGATATATCATTAGTGCATCACAAAAACACTGTTGTTGGAATGCTTTGGCCAGGCATTAAGACTATGAGAGTTAAGTGTTAAGTTTAGCTACTGATTTATAAAATGATGGGAACATTTTGCAGTTTATATCATGGAATCATAGCAATAAACTTAGTTTTCTAGATATCTGAATATTATTATACAAATCGTGAGATATACCAGCAAGTGTTTGTTCTGATAATATGTGGGTCTGTACCTGGATTTAGGATGGCTTATTTGATTACAAAACTCTTAGTGATGCTTTCTGCATTTCTTTTCTTTTAGGTTTTGCAGTTTACCTACCCTGCTGACCCCATTGAATAGTAAGCTGATAATTAAAACAAATTGGACTTGCACTTTTTACATTTGCATGTTCATAAATCTGATATGAGAGCTCTCCAACCTGATCATGCCTTTTGAATTGTTTTGGACATTCATAACTGTTACATTCTTTGAAGCAATTGCTACAAGTTTAGTGTCTTATTGGAGGATGTGTGACTTGTCAGAAAACCATTATGTCTGCCAGGTAGCCATTTTAGACATCATTTTGCCAGGACAGTTTCTGTGATTTTTTTATGATGTTTGGTCCCTTTTAGAGGATGTTTGTTGTTCAATTTCCGACCTGTCAGAAATCCAATATGGCCACCAGGACCCCATCTTTAAATTCCTTTAGAACATATTATCTCAAGAACTATTAAAGTGAATGCAGTGGGATGTATATTAATGTAATCTTGCATTGGGTCAAAGATTTCTTAATAAATATGACCATCATTTATGAAAGCTCAGTACAGTTGGCATGTATTGAATAAAAATTCATATGGAAGCACCCGTTTCACAATAATTCTTGCATGGATTTCCTTGATCTTTTGCTTTATTTTGATCTTATATGTGGCAAGTGTGGTGTTCCTTTTGAGACTGACAGGTATCGAGCAAGCTGTGGGATTAGTTCCTGATAGCTCAACAACCATACATTTTGCCTCAGACCATCATTCACTATGTTTTAACCAGACATATATGATAAGAATTTATGGCAATGTAGAAAGTTTAAACAAAATTGGCATATAGGTTCTACAACAATTTTACTAGAAGTTGTGAATTGCAGCCCATGCTGGTCATGCTTGGCAGCTGAGCGTCATGACCCATGGGTCACTTGTTAGTTTAGAAAGCTGAAAGAAATTGGCCAAAAATTGTAGCTTTTATTAATGTTTTTATGAGACCATGTCAGACCTTGGCTCACTCAAGCCCCTCTTGAGTCACCTGTATGTTGACCTTGTTGAACTTTCAGCAAATTATGCATGCTTGACGCGAGGCATTCACTGGGGCAGCCAGGCAGCTTATGGCCAGCCACAGTTGATCCAGGTGTCCAACCCAACTCATCTAGTAGTTTCAACCAACAACATAACAGTAAACAATAAATTAATAAATTTTTATTGATTTTAATAAAAAAATTAAAGAAAAATAGAAAAGGAATTTATTAGCTTTTAATAACAGGAAATTAACTTGCAGTTACTGATGATATAGGAATCTTGTATCGATTGATAGAATGTCACACATTCCAAATAACACCATGCAGTATTCTTCAGTTCAATTAAAATGATAAAAAAGTAAATCATATTATTCATTACTAATCATTAGGTATCATATGAAGGAAATTAATCATAGACAAAGATGCAGCTGATAATATTAATCTGGATTCCTACTGTGTCTTATGTGTACATTGATGTGAAATTAGTCCAAAATGAATATATTACATTTATGTTTTTTTAATATAAATAAAAGCCATAAAACCAGGTACTTATGATCATTATTTAAATGTGTGAATTTTGTATATTCTGGATTTTCAACATCATTGTTTGGTGAAAACTATATAAATACCAGACATGGTGCAAATACTTTGCAATTGAAAATTAAATACGAATATGAATATGTACTCCATTATAAAATTTCTTGCATAAAGAATGGGAATTCAGGTAAAAATAAAAGTATATGAATACCAGTGCAAATACTTTCAAAATGTATACATGAATGCATTCATGAATATATTCTTTAATATAATTTTAATAATCATTTCAGTTATATTTCATTTTAAAAAAATCATATGATTCTCTTATTATTTTTAATAAAAATTATATTTGGGACAATATTTGTAATTTTTTTAATAAATAGTTAAACTCTTATATTATATGTTCTGCTTATAAGTTATATGGCCAAGTCAAAATCTGTGTGACAATAGTACTCCATTTGTGAATAATATAAATGAAATCAATCCTCTTCCCTGTCTCCAAAGGTATTATCAAAATCATACATAAACTAAACAACAACAACTCATAATACAGCTTATTTTTATTACCACACTAAACCTGCATGTGCCTCATTTCTAAATCATATTTTTTTATCATATATAACAGCTGAGCGCCGTGACCCATAGGTCCCTTGTTTAAAGAAAAAAATGTTCAGGAATTTATTCCTAATATTCAAATGTGATAAAATATTAGGATCTAATGTAAGTGCTAACTGACAAGATTTAAGAAGATATAAATACTTTGTAGCATTTCATTCATATCTCTTAAAGTTGGCGAGGCCTGGGTGTGAATAACACTGTTAACTTAGTATTAAATTAGGAATATTGGTCAAACTTTGTGGGATTAATTTTTAACTCATATGGCCATATATTTAACTTTTGAAAACTTAATTACCTTAACACATTATTTGTTTATGAAATGTTACTTTTATATAACACTAACTGTAAGCCTATTTGTTCCCTTGGTGCATCACTAAATGGTTTAGCTCATGTCCATTATTCTATAATTTACAGAGTTTTATTGCCATTTTCTCATAGCTTTTCTAATGATAATATACATGAAAAACCAAAAGAAATAAAAAATTTTGTAGTTACTAATATTTTCCAAAATTCAGCTGAGCTATGTGACCCATAGGTCCCTTGTTAATTATTCATAATATACAGTTCTTATTCTAATTATAAATTTATTTATGAGAAGGTATTATATAGATTTTAAAGAGAAGATTTCTTGGATCATTTCAAGCTGCAATTAGTTATATATGTTATATGTATCAGTGCTTTAGTGCACCAATATATCACAGGCTGAACACAAGTGGATCTGCTGCTTCTGCAGTGCTGTTTGTTATTAAGTTATCACCTTGCCCCATTATCTTTACTGCTTTGTCATATATGATTGAATATTCTTCTGGAGGCAAAACAGTCCCCAAGGACGGTCTCAGGTCAGGTTTTGCCAGCTGGCATAGCCATATACAAGAATTGTTTCATTAATTGACATGTTCCAAGCCCACGCTGAAAACTTACACCAGGAACATGTATTGTTGTGGACAGATGAAAACGCTCATTGTTGATTCATTTCTCATGTTTTGGATCAGTCGTGGATGTGTTAATTGGATTTTGTCTGACCTGTCTTGCTGGATGGAATTGTTTGTGGGCATGTGTTTCATTAGTGTTCCAATCCTTTTTCTTCTGGGAATAATTTCATTATAAAGGGATATTGAAGAGAAAATTCCAGGGTGTGATGTAGATTTGTTATGCATCCTACACTTAACAAGTAAAATGAGTGTTAATAAACGTGTAGTAAATTGAGAAAATCATATTGTGCATCCCGGGATTCCTAGCCGAGCTTGAGTTGCAGCCCTTCATATGATCAAAATAGAGTGAAACCTCAGAGCAGTAATCAGCTGTCTTCACCAACTCATGAATGTATGCTCAACTAGTGCTATTGATTTTGACAGATCACAAATAAAATATGCCTATCTGCTCAGTTCTCATGGGGTGCTGTAGAGTCCCACTGCAGTGGTACCTGTATTTATGATGATTCTGATTACGATGATGAAATATGACACTGTTCTCAAAATAATTAGTGATAACTGATATTCACTCATGGCAAAGAAGTTCTATGTCATGCAAATGATCGATTCATTCTTGGCAGATAATTGCACTTTTACCATTTAAAATTAAGAAATAGATAATTATGCTCAATTATAAGACAGTAAGATTTATCATTTATTGTGTGTTGTTTGTTTGACATTTAGTCAGACTTTTTTGCATGGTCACAGAGCATTCTTTCTAAATCTTACAGAGCTGACATTAACTACCAATGCAATGGGTAATTTGTGAAGTTATTTTCAAGATTGTTGATACATAATGTTGTTTGTGTCCTCATTAAATATGACACAGCAGTTGTGGCATGATTTACACACTGTTGAGGAAGACCAGCTAAACATGTTTTGCTTGTTTAAATTTTAGAGACTGCATGTTATAAAGCATCATTAATCAAATTTCAGTTCTTACCAAATCTGTTGACTAAAAAGCTTTGAATTAATAATAGCAGTAGCCTACTGGAAAACAATTATTTGCACCATGAATTATTAACAAGAATTTAATGACTAAAGGGTCAGTATAACATGCAAAACAATTTACTGTTCATAATTTACTGGTATAATTCACATGCTCATGCACTTAATGCAGTAGTTAGGGATATCGGTAAAAATGTATATATGACAGTCATGATGGTGGATTATTATATAAATGCAGCAATTTGCTTAATTATATGCATTATCTACAGTCATTATTCTTTCATGTTATGGGACTATCCACTAATTAACTTATCATTAATACCAATCCAGTTCAAGCTAATCCATGCTGCCAGGTTCTTTTTCTCACCTTTTATGTATATTTAGTAACAAAACTTACAGTAAATATTTTACTGTATTAATCTTGATTCCTATCCCATACATCCAGAAGATTGATAATACACTACAAGATGTGACAGGACCATATTATTATATTATCTGTATAGTTACAGGTATATCTTTCACAGCTCCTGCAGCCTATGAATGTCAAATTTAATACGATCCGTTCCGAATAGCATCTAACCATGTCCAGTCTCAGCAGAGCTGGCACATTAGATTTCCATGTTTTACTGAATAGACTTCAGCAAATCTCTGACTTTGTTTCCTTCACAATTTTGTGACATTTCACTGCAAGTCTGTGACTTTTATTTCCTATTCAGATTGTGACTTTATAGCCTGTGACCTTATATTCCGATCAGCAGTGAGTCTATGTAACATAAAGTCTGTTTAAAATATAGAATTGCAGTCCACTGACAGTGGAAGCTTACCTAATGCACTGGCCAGAATGAAACTTCATGACTTGAGACGATCATGAGTCTACATACAGTAAATAGTTGCTGAGAAAGGCATTGTTGTTTACCATAATACTATTTTGCACATGTATGCTGAGTTAGGCCATTTGGCATTGTAGTCTTGGTAATAAAAGTGAATGACTATGTAACCATACATTCATAAAACTGCTGTTAAAGAATTCTTAAAATCTTTAGTGTTCATGCTTTCCATGCAAATATGCATTATGGACTTGCAACAGATACGCCATATTACAACTAAAACCCAGCTATATTGAAAGGCAGCTTTTACTTTTAGTCATGTTTTGCTCTGGAGAGACAGTAATTAAAGTGGAATTCATATGGTTATAACTTGTAAGTCAAATAGAATTCATTTACCGGTACGACTTTCTGTGCTTGCAGTCTCAAAGATCATACATTTGCATTTGCAATATATTTTGTATTCAATAATTTGTTGAATTGTTTGAGGAGATACTTTTATAGAATTTAAATGTCCTAGAAATCAGTCATTATCCTGTAATTTGTATCCAAGATGGACTAAATATTTTGCGTTTGCAGTTTGGGTAAAGATCATTAATTTAGCAATTAATGTTAATATGCAGCAGATTATACATCAATACAGATCACAATAATCTACATATGTACTGTTAGTGTTACAGTCTCAGCTCAAATGAGTACTCACCAAAGACCTAAAATTTAAACAGAACTTCAGTTATCAAGTTAATATTATCTGGTATAGAACAGGAGTTTGGGGGATTTTGTTATAGTGTTTCTGGTTACAGAAGATGGTGGTAGAATACATGATCAGTCATAATTCAAATTTTACATTATGATTTTTGTGTCAAAAGATTGTGCATTATTTTAATTATTTCACACCCTCACATTCAACCCTTTAGTAAAAAAAATGAGATACATGTATATGTATTGTATTGTAGTAATTATATATATAATTTAAGTGACACTTATGTTGTACTTAATAATAATGTGTATTACTGGTAAATATGTGTATAAATGAGATATGCAGACCTCCCTTGGATCATTGCCATCTTCAAGAGTGATTGTTGGTCATGTGAAGTGCAAGTTACATATATTGCAGCTGATGATTCATGGTATTATTGACTTATGTTAAGATTAGTTCACCCACAGGATAAATGTCTCTCCAACATTGAACACTGCCCATCTTGTGATAATTAACAGAATTAAAAAAGTTCTGTCCAGTCTGATTTTATGACAGAGGCTTCCAAAGTTTAGATTATTTATGCGCCAGTATGCCTTTCATTTCTTGTTGTTTTTTGTTTTTTTTGTGACTTGTGACATAGGGTTTAGCGTGTATGCAAAATTGAATTCCCATTAAGTGGTTTCAAGATTCTTTGAGAAATAAACCTGTTACTCCCAGTGTCAGGGTTCAATAAAGGTGTTGAGATTTGATACAAAAGTACTCCGAGGAAGCGTCCAGGTGAGAGCCTGCTGAAAGGGGGACTTGTATATGAATGGGCAAAGTTTTGAGTGGTAAAAGTCTTTTATACCATGCTAAAATCCACAAATAATAATAGGATTCCAGTTTTTATGGTTTTGGATTCAGCAACAACCTCCCCCTTCCCGCCCCAACATGCACAGAGAACAAAGGGGTTGTAATAGTAGCTTCATGAACTTGAAATATTGTACTACATATTTGCATATTGACAGTAAGAGCAGTGGTTAATCTATACCTTTATCATATGTAGATGCTACCAAGATTGTATAACAATGGTGCTCAAAATACTGAACTATGTGGATTTGTACTTAACATAATACAGTTTACAGATAAACATGATGAGATGTCCCTGCAAAATGTGTTCACTGAGTGATTGTAAGACTCTTAATCCTACTATCAAAGTAGTACTTTGTGATAAATTGTAAGCATACATCAGTAATACTCATTAATAATAATGTGATGTTCATGAGAGTATTATAATGATTGCCCTGTAGGCAGATACTCCTGTCCTTTCTCAGGTAATAAGAAAACAAGAGCAGTTGTTATGATGCCAGTCCTTAGTGGTTATGAATAAAGAGTATATCACCATTTACAGCATTTAGTAGCTCTTAGAAGTTTGGTAAAAGTGCTCAGTTATGTAGCTGTAGACAAATTTGCAATCTTTTTACCCTTTCACTGTTGTCTCTGCATAATAGCCCAGTATTAGAGATTAACATAAACATGCAAAAAATTACTTTTTTTTTTAGTTTGTAATTGAGCTACATGAGTTATGTTTATTAGCTCAGCTGACTATAAGTCATCTGAGCTATAGTCGTGGTCCTTTGTCCGTCGTCCATCCATCTGGCCGTCCGGCCGTCCGTCCGTTAACAGGGCACCTTTTGAAACCGTTAGACCTACGAATCCAAAATTTTGCATACAGGTAGGTGTCCCCAAAATCTCCTACCATACTGAAAATTGGGTCACTAAGTCTTCATTCCTTCGAGATATTAAGGAAAAACCTCCATTTTCCATTAAAAACTAATTGTTACACTTCAAGATTACCTAATATCAAAACCACTGATCTGAATTTGATCATAGTTAATATTCATATTTTTCCATAATTTCCTAGGTACATACCAAAAATTAGGTCAGTATTGCATAATTTGTTAAAGTTATGGGCCCAAACATAATGCACCTTGTAAAAAATCAGGAAATATATTTACTCACTTAACATAAGAATTGCTGATGCTAGAGACTTTTTTTTCAGGGATATAACTGAAAATTAGAACCTTTAATTTTGCCTTACTTTGTCCACAGCACGTTTTTTTCCTGTAAGAACTGTGTATTTAATTTTCACAGCATGTACACATTAGGATTTAATCTGTTAAAATCTGAAATTTGAAAATAAAAGCTGCAAAATTAGGCGAGTTATTGATTTTTTTGGAGGCTCTTGTTGTATTCCCTTACATTGTCAAGCAGTTCACTTTGGTCACTATAGGTCATTCAGTGCAACTCTCTATGCTCCTGGGGCTGTTATGTAATCCCATCACTCAGGCAAGCCCTCTCTCTTGTTGAGCTTGATCAGGCTGTCTGCAGATAATACCACAAGGAGCCCCCCCCCCCCCCCTTCCCATTCTGTTGACAGACCTGTACTTTAAATAAGGAATCTTATAAGTTCACTTTTTTTCAGCAACGAGCAGTAACAACAGAGACCCCTTCCCCCACCCATCCCTTCAATACACAGGACTAATAAACAAGACAAATCTTACAATTTTAATGTTTAATAATTTTTTTTTAGGCTTGGATAATTTTGATTTTTTTAAATAAAAAATGTTCAGGAATTTGATCCTAAAATTTGAATGTGATAAAATATTAGGATCTAATGAGAGTGCTAAGATTTAAGAAGATATTAATACTTTGTAGCATTTCATTCATATCTGCTGGGCCTTGGTTTGAATAACACTGTTAAACTTAAAATCAGGAATATTAGTCAATCTTTGTGGGATTAAATTTTAACTCATATTGCCATATATTTAACTTTTGAAAACTTAATTATCTTCACACATTATTTGTTTATGAAATGTAACTTTTATATAACACTAACTGTAGGCCCATTTTTTCCCTTGGTGCATCATTAAATGGTTTCAGGCCACAGGTTTCATTTATTACACAGTGCATATGCTTTAGCTTATGCCATTATTCTATAATTTACAGAGTTTAATTTTAGCAGGGCCATTTTCTCTTAGCTTTTCAAATGCTAATATTTATGAAAACCCAAAGAAATCAAAATATTTTGCAGTTGCTAATATTTTTTTCCAAAATTCAGCTGAGCAATGTGACCCATGGGTCCCTTGTTATAAGGATTATGGTTCCATGGTACTCAGTGTTACCCATTTAGTAGGCTGTTTATTTGTGCGTGGCAGGGATGTGTGTGAGTGTAAAAATATTCTTTTGTGAAAAATTTGCTTCCAAATAATTGGGTGTTTCTAGGTAACATTTGAGTGATTTTAATTTATTGTCATAATCATAAAGTAAAACACAGTAAACATTCAGTCAGAGAAAAACCTAAATTGAATTTTATCCTTGATAATTGAATTTTTTAAAATTAAAAATGGATGTTATTTTGCCTGATTATGTGATCAGACACTTGGTTTGAAAAAAAACTGTCACATTCTTTAAAAGTAAGACTTTCTTTTCTACATTATTCTGTTGGCTGGTATGGCTGATACACTGTGGGCATATACTGGTGGTACATCAGTGTTTGACTTGGTATGGCAGATACGCTCTGGACATATACTGGTGTTATATCAGTGTTTGACTTGGTTTGGCGGTAAATCAGTCTTTCTTGTACCTTAAGAACAGCATTTTTAGCAACACTGAAGATTTAAAGGCTATTATTAAGGGCATTATGTTCAAAACACCCCACACATTATCTGATGCCAACATTCTGTAAATTATCAAAATATTTTCTTTGCTTTTGGCTAGTGTGTAGAGCATTTATATAACCATTACAAGTACATGTAACAAATCTCATACATATACAGGTATATATACATCATAGTATATGTATGGTTTAGAAAGATTGCTCTTATTAAACATGTCTGTTCGCTAATACTAGAGGTCCTCGCAGAAAGAATATATGTGAAAAAGTGACATAATCTTTACAAGATGCGGCAAACTCATTATATTTATATAATTGACTGCAATCATGGATCTGTGTATCCAGTAGCTGGCAAATAGTTTAAATAAAATACTTGTAGGTTATTAGGTATCAAAGTGTTAAAGCAGACAGGAAGAATTCCTGGGAACCCTTACATCATTGACTCTGGTTTTCTTTATGGATACTATGTTTGTTCCAGGACAACAATGAGCAATCAAAATATGTGACTTAATATCCACTCTGGAAATACAATCACTGGCTTGTTTTCACAGTAACCAGGTTTCTTACTGCTGGTTGTTCTGACTTCAGCCTGCCCCACAAAAGAAATACAATCAAGCCACCTCACTTAATGCAGCAACCAACTTGATGAGTTTTACATGGGAAATGTATCAAATGTCACCCAGTTCTTACTGGTTCCCTGCAAGTTCAGGGTACATTTACTTTTGGTCTTTGTTTAACAGTAACAAAGCTTGGTTTACATTGCTGCTGTCTGAAGCAGGAGTGAATGCTTCCATGTGTACCAAATGCACCTGTAATGCCATTTTATGGGATGGCAGGCCCATTAATTATATCTAAATTTCATGGAAATGATCAAACAGAACTTCTGTTGTTCATATTAACACATCCCCCAGAAACTTTAGATTTGTTTGATTTATATAAACAGATATACTGTTCTTTTTAAAAATAAATTATATTTATCATTTACACAGTTAATATTTATGTGAAATCCCATGCACATATTGTCCAGGAAGGTTTTAAAAGATATTATTTAATAATTAAACCATGAGGGATACAGACTCTGTGTTAATAAACTTAATGTAAAACCATACATGTATATATTTTCATATAACCCATGTTTTTACTACTAGTGATACAGTAACAGTTTAACATATTTTTAAGAGGGATGGAGTTAGTTTTCCCCTGAATATATCCTTCTGTGTCTGTTTATTTTTCTGTTTTTAAATATCCTAACACTAGCCTAGATCGGGAGTTGTTTTAATTCCCTTCATCTTGTGGTAATCTGTATTATGATTGACAGTGGTGGCACTCAAAACTTGTCATGCAACTCATCTTTGGTCTTGAACTGTTGCCAATAGTGTCCCTAGGATGGAGGGGTAATTTTCAGTATTTTCCCATAAATCCAGAGTAATTTGACATTATTGTATCCGCCAAAACAATGTTTTTGACCGGGTTCCGCCGCCGCGTTCGTTTCCGGAGAACTCCTCTGAGACTACTGGACAGATTTTTCCGAAACTTACACAAATTATCGGGTCACATGTGAACTGGTGCCTAACCAACTGACCTTGACCTCTGACCTTTCGTCTCTGCCCAGCGTCCGTTTGTGCGTCTGTTTTCACATATAAACCCATATATCTCGGGAACCGTTTGACCGATCCGGAAAAAATTTTTACACAAATGTAGCCCTTGGATAGCTTTATTAAATACACAACAAAAGGTGGCGCCACCTGCAACCATGTTTGCACAGTGTCCATCTGTTCATCTGCCTGGGGTTAAAATCACTCATATCTCTGCAGTGGTTTGACTAATTAACCTAAAATTCGGCATGCGTATACGTCCTAGATAGCTTTCTCGATTTTATGACAGGTGGCGCCACTTACATTCACGTTAACGCTCCACACATGAACCCATATATCTCGGGAACCGTTTGACCGATCCGGAAAAAAATTTTACACAAATGTAGCCCTGGGATAGCTTTATAACATACACAACAAAAGGTGGCGCCACCTGCAACCATGTTTGCACAGTGTCCATCTGTTCATCTGCCTGGGGTTAAAATCACTCATATCTCTGCAGTGGTTTGACTAATTCACCTAAAATTCGGCATGCGTGTACATCCTAGATAGCTTTCTTGATTTTATGACAGATGGCGCCACTTACATTCACGTTAACGCTGCAGACATCCAAGCTCATTTCTCGGGAACCGTTTGACCAATCAGGAAAAATATTTTACACAAATGTAACCCTTGGATAGCTTTATAACATACACAAAAATGGTGGCGCCACCTGAAGCCATTTTTGCACAGCGTCCATCTGTTTGTCTGCCTTTGGTTAAAATCACTCATATCTCTGCAGTGGTTTGACCAAATTTCCTGAAATTCAGCATGCTTATACATCCCGCATAGCTTTCTTGATTTTATGACAGGTGACGCCACTTACATTCACGTTCATGCTGTAGACATCCATGCTTATATCTCCGGACTCATTCAACCAATCAGAAAAAAATTTTTACACAAATGTAGCCCTTGGATAGCTTTATAACTTACACAAAATGGTGGCGCCACCTGCAGCCATGTTTGCACAGCTTTCATCTGTTTGTCTGCTGTGGGATAAAATCACTCATATCTCTGCAGTGGTTTGACTTTTCCACATGAAATTTTGCTTGTGTATATATCTTGGATAGTTTCTCGTTCAAATAACAGGTGGCGTCACCTACAATCATGTTTATGTGGCAGAGATCCATTCTATTATTTAACACATGTAACTCTTTATCCCCTTGCCACTCAATCCATGCCTTACTTCACCCGTCCTTCTCTGATTTTGGCGGATACACGTAGTCGCTTGTCGACTACCCGTATTCTAGTTACACAAAGGGTCTATAGCAGTGCCATCAATAGGAAACTACGCCGGTGGACTTTTTTGACTCAACCCATGGAAAACCTATCCTGGCCAAACTCATGCAGACAAGTCCTAGTGCAAGAATGGGTCATATGCTAGTGAAGCTTAATAGTTGTAGATTCCAGTAGATGGACCAGCTGGTACCAGATGAACTGACTTGCCTTGCCATCTGCAGTCCCTGTTGGATCAGCTGCTTATATGCTAGTGGTCAGCTGTTGGTCGCAGCCATTGAAATTAATAATGTTCACTTGACCATGACTGACACTTATTTCTTATCATGGTAGATAAACTTATTTCAGTTTTGCTTGTTACACCTATAGTTTTAAAATCAAATTTGTTATCCTTTGTATTTATCACAGTGTAGATGTGAAATACAGTTGACTTCAGAACTCAACTAGTTGAGATTGGACTTCCCAATATTGTTAGGAAAGTATTGCAAATTTAACTTGCCCTGGATGACTGGATAAGCATCCATGTAGAGCTCTGTGCAAACAAAAAGGCTTAGGTGTTGCAGGGTTAGGGGTGCAAATTACTGGTTGTGCCTGGTAAGTGAAGGGTATTTATTACATGCCTGTGGTCCCTGGATGTTGAGCTAATGTTGGATGTTGATACTGAGCTAAAGCAGGCGAAACATGTCACACACTGCCCATACTGAGTAATATGCACTGACTGTGACAATGACAACATAGGTGTGTATATGTATACCATTGCTGGCAGGGGTTTCATATTCACAATGTACATGTTAGGAAAATATTGCAAAAATAATTCTTTTGTGAATAAAAACTTAAAATCATCATTTGCAGAGGTGAACAGTTAATTCCATGGTAGCCGCGACAACCTGACTCAGTAGGCAATGATAATTGGGCCGGTAAGCCTACTTGAGTTGTGATACAAGCAATATCGAGGAATGCAGCACAGTGGACTTCCATCATGTTCAATTTATATTGTGGAAAACAGCCCATAATCTTAACAGTATGATACAAAAAAGAATAAACACAAGGGAATGCTCGTGATCTCACAACTCAAACTGAAACACCGTCTGTATGGTATCAAGTCATTTCCTGTATTGCTTACAAGTTGGCTGCGTCTAGTAGCCTGTGCGAGCCATGTTTGTATTCATGCAGTCAGAAATTCAAAAACATGCGGAAGAGTTTACCAGTATGCTGAGTTAAAATGGGACTGTTCTTGCTCATGTTTGGTGTTGTTTGAAAGTATACTAAAAATGCTAAAGATTAGTCTGGTTTATGTCATTCAACAGTGTACCATAAGGTTGTCAAAAATGACGAAAATATTTGCATTCTCTTGGGGCCTTATAATGCGTTCCTCAGACCTAGATGTAAAGGCACTCTGGCGGCCAGTAATCTGGTCTCAATGTCAGACGGCCGATATGGTGTTAATTCTATGGTAGCCTAATTGGTGTCTCATCGGTGCCCTCTCTGCTGGTAAAGTCAAAAGGCAAAAGGTATAAATAATAACATATCATCAAAGTTACCTGTAGATTAGAGTTTGATATTATATATTGATCTTTTATATTGTCATCTCATAAGTAAAAATAATTTCCACTTGTTTGATGCTCCCTTGGGTTCTCATCAGAATGTTCAGATTTTGCACATGTATTAAATATAATATTATTATGGATATATACTCTATGTATGTAACTCTATGGTAAGATCACAAAAATGGAGCCCCCATGAAACCCTGAAAGTGAAAAAGAAAAATCACAAAAATTTTAATATGAAGACAGCTGCTGTATACTGGTATTAGCAGACAGAACAAGATGATGTGTATAATATTGAAGCCCTGGAAGACATTCAGAAAAGCCCAGACTGAGCAAATTTTCTAATTTCTGGTGCAGATTACAGAGCTATTGTGTCAGCTCATCTGGTGTTTGGCCCATCACACCATCAGATAAGGTCCAAGATTAATACCAGCTTGCTTTGCATGTTTATCATCGGGGCCACCTGACATGTAGAGTAACACTGACATATGTCAAACATGTTGTAAGGCCATTAGATGATGAATGGCCCCTTGGTATGCTTTATTATATAGATTTCTACCATATCTTTACCCATTTAAACCCCTTTTTTCTAAGTTCACTGTGCAGATTTACAGGCAGTGAAAGAGCATGCACATCAGGAACTAAGGGATCATACTCCAATCCAGTATTATTTGGAAGGAGACAGTGGGGCCAGTCAATAACAAACTGAACAGAATATATTGGTTATTGTTGTGACCTGACTGACCTCAGAGGGGTTACAAGGGAATTCCACAGAGTACCATACTTACCATAAAATGTCTCTTCATTAAAGCTGAATTATTGGCTACCAATATTTAAACTGTCTGGAGCATTTTGGCCCTTGTGTTACCTTTGCACCTTTAATATTTGGTGATTAGGCATTCATCACCTACACATGTGAACAAATAGATATAAAAATCTGAATAACCCAAGGTTTAAGAATCTGGTGTTAATACCCTAAGTCCCCTAAGCTTACCTTAGGGATTAAGGCTCTGTTGCTGTAGGTTGTGCAGAACCAACATTCTCTTGGGTTGTCATTATCCTTTGGCATTGTTAATAAAATGTCACATATTATGTTCAATTATGTGCAATTATGACAAAAAGATTGTCATGTGGTAAATTTATGGTATACACACAAGGTCTATGAACTGGATCAATCAGGATCTTAAGGAAAACAGTTGAAACCAGTTAAGATACCGTTTCCCCCCATGGATAATCCTCTACCGTAGATAATCCGCACCCCTATTTAAAGCAACAATTTCTGAGGAAAAACACATAACCCTGTGTATAATAGGCAGCCTGCTTCTGGCCAAAATCTTGAATGCTACAATTTGTATTTGCCATAGTCATCCAATGTTCACTGGCTCCGTGGGGGTAAACTTTGCCAGTCAGACCGACAAGTCTCTTAGAAGAAGATAGTTACTCTTAAAATAGCAAAAAGGTTATTCTCCTTTTGCTGTCGAGTGTAAAAATTGCTGTCAAGTGTGCAATACTGACACGTACCTGTTTTAAGTAAGATATAATTTACTGGAAAACCACCTGTAAAATGCGGGCAAATTACACCCACTTTATATTATATCAATCCCTTTCCAAACTCCTTTATATTATCAATATATAAATGCTGTGAAATACGACCACCTGGCTATTACAGATAACGAGTTTTTTTCTTACCAAATTGTTATATTACTATTAAATTTACCTGCCTAATACCTGCACTCGTGCTAATCAAGCGCTGACCCGGTTGATTGCCCATGGGTGAAGTCGCGGTCACATGTATGGTCTCACCGTTTGTTCTGTTGTTGTGCGCATGTACCGACTACCGAACCCTGGCTGGTGGTTTCAACGGCACCTGGGGTCGGCCCTAGATTTCCCCTGACCACGTGACAGACTCACACGACCTGCTAATCTGCGTAAGTGGAGGTGCCCCTGATGTACAACTGATAAATCTGACCATGACGATGTACACAATAGGGTAACTAATTAACAAAGAAAACCACTAGGCAATTATTCCTCCCTTGGCTCAAGTTGATTAGAAAGTAATTAAGTATATCACGGATAATTTCCTAAGAGAATCAATGACCCGGCATAACAACCTCAGTGTTGGTGCCCACGGCGCCATCTACCAACTGACAATGACATTAAGTGAGGTCAGCCAGACCATGCATCTTCATGCATATTTCAGTTCACAAATCATCAATGTTTTTCGGCTGTAAGCTACGTTAATGGTGAGGCATATTGTGGTTTTATAAGATTGTATGTCATACCTGATACCATGCGCCATCTAGCGACCATATGCGTAACTACCCGTTAATTGGGATATTGCCGGTTTACATCCGGGTAGTTGGACGTCAAAAATGTAAAGTGAACCTGGGATTAAAAACATTATGAAAAGTCAGCTGTCTCCAGTTCTTTATTAATGTTGATACATGACAAATGGTATATTTTAAGTATTTGAAATTATGCATGACAGTAAATAAAACCTATTATTATGTTTTCTTATGCCTAATTTGATAAAGTTCAGTGTGTATACACTTCGTTTGCATAAAATCCTTTATTATCACTCACCATCGGCCCACCAAACGATGTCCAATGTGATGGGGAAAATAGTTTGGAATTATGCTTCCATATATAATACGCACCAATGTTTTTTATTTCTATTTCATGGAGAAAAAGTGCGGATTATCCACAGGGGGAAAACAGTATTTTTACATATATAGTTTTATCATGTGTTTCATAGCTCAGCACATGTTCACTTATTTTATAATAATATTTGAAATAAATTAGAGAAATGTAACTAATGATTAATTATCAGAAGTCAGTTTTGAATGTTATTAGTGATCATTTTGAAGTTATAACTTCACTCACAGCTGAGAGAATCTTCATAGGCACATTTATGTTTGCCTTTATCAATAGTTGACATGTCAAAGAAGAAACATGCTTGCATAGATTACAGTTTCACAAAAACATTCAAGTGGAAGGCTTTAATTGGGGCCTGCTGTTAAAACCCACTTGTGGTCATGATATTTGTATGGACTGAATGATTTTAAAATTCATAGGATGAGGTTCACCTCAGTTACCATAATTAATATTTTTAGATAGTTATTAATACACAGCAGGAAACTACAGAAGTATGGATGCAGCTGGGGCTGCTTCATTCCTAGAACACTACCCGCTCGTTGTCGGGTCATCGAGTGCAGTGTTCCTGATGCTCCATCTCTCATATCCTTGGTCCGGTGTCTGAGCCGGTGACGAGGAAGGAATTTATAGATTCTGTCACCTTTGTGGTGATGCTGATAAATCAATAGGGAGCGTTGACCCAGCGTTGATGTTCTCCTAGAAGTTGGGTCGCCGAATTCCGGCAGACATCACCCAGTATTGTTATTAAACTTTAAGCCTTACAGAGTTAGGGGAATTTTTTATGCTTCTATTTCACCACAAATTGTAACCTGTTGTATATAAAGAGAGGCCACAACACCTGTTGGGCAAGCTTCATAGAAAGGGGCTGGATTATTTTGGGAATTCACAACAGTTGGTTTCCCCAAGGAAATTAGACTGAATGTGGGGTTATAAACAATTCATCGGGTGACCAAAAGGGGTTCTTCAGACAACACAGCCCAGACTGATGAATATGGACATAGTTGAAGAGGTCAAGCTTGATAGAGACTAAATGCTGGTTTCAAATTGATAAATAAACGTATGTTTCAATAGACAAAAATATGATGGCTGTTATGACTTATCAGATGGAATGCCCCCCCCCCCCCCGTCACAATCATTAATGTTAATATCCCTCAGCACAGAGTTGCTGTAGTATCCTGCCAGGAATGGATGGCATTGACCAGGTATACTTTTGTGTCCCCTTTTTTTTGGTCTTTGTAAATGTATATATGTCAACCAAATCAAACTGTGTATATGACCCTTGGTTGATATTATGACAATGAATAAAGCTGCAAGGACACTAGCTCAAAATGTGTAAGGACCTCTCAGAATATTTATTAGTTACCTCAGCCAAAGGGGTGTGTGCTTAGGTTGTTATTATAAAAACGTATATATACCTGTCTATCAGACTGTTAATCAGCATTTGTACATCAATTTAGTTGGAAAGTTTCTCTTAAATTTAGGAAAGTTTTAATTTGCCTCCACAGTCTGTACAACCGGCTAAACATTTAAAGTAGTACATGCTTTCAGTGAGTGCTTAGCTGGTGTTTTGCTTTCAACCATTGCTATTTCTTATATATGTCTGTTGTATTATCAGTTTTCATTTAACACTCTTGATATTTAGACAAGGACCCCATGCTGCACAACAATTTTGATTTTGTAGCCAGCAATAAAGAACATATATATATATAATGATCTTTATTCTCCTGAGATGCATAAAATGTATTCATCATCCAGTAACAATTCTTGTTCTGCTGAGCTGATTAAAAAGAGGAAAAAAACTGTGTAATTTAATTGAAAAAAATATAGAATAGAGAATGCAGAAGTTGTAAATTTAAATTAAAAATTATCATCACATGGCCTTTTTACTTTTATCCTGAAAGCTTTCATCAGGATTAAAATACCTTCTCTTAAAGTGAGCATGTGTCAACTGTCATGGTATAGTTGTATCCCCAGACGAAGTCAGGGGATACTATGTTTTCATACCGGTCCCCCCGCCGCCGCCGCCGCCGCATATGAATCTTGTTGGCGCGATAACCCAAAAAATATTTCACGGAACTTTGCAAAACTTGGTATATGTATAGATATGGGTAAGAGGAAGACGCCGATTAAAAATGAGGTCATGGCCTTTACCAGGAGAGTGTCCTTGACCTTTAATAGGTCCAATTTTGGGGAAAATCACACAGATTCTTTAATATCTCAAGTAAGCTTGCATGGACTGGTCCAAAAATCAAGGTGACCGAAGATCTTGGATAGCCTTGTGATAAACCGGAAACTGGTGGCGCCACCTATTATCCTTTTCTTGTTTTTTGCGCCTTTTAATACCCCCATAATTGCCACCTTACAGTACTATGAGCATTATAAGTCAAAAACTAATGGACAGATTTCTTTTATATTATGCATATACATAGGTATGGGTTATGGGATGATGTTTATTTAAATTGGGGTCATGACCTTACCTATGAGAGTGGCCTTGACCTTGAATATTGCCATATATGGTGAAAATCACACACCTCTTATGATATCTCCAGTGTTGATAGCCATATGGATTTCAAACATGACTTATGTATGGCCCACCACTAAAGTAAGAACCCTATAGGGTCATGAGGTCAAAGGTCAAGGTCACTGGACTGGCATCTTAAAAGATACTGTGGATGCATTTTAAGCCACAGGAGTTATCTGTCAAAAAATTAGTTTCTGGATGATAATTCCTTCTTTTATTGATGTATGGATTTCAAACTTGACTTGTATTTGACCAATTGGAAAAGCAAGACCCGAATTGATTTTGGGGTCATGAGGTCAAAGGTCAAGTTCACAGGACACATCTTTAAAAAGATTGTGGATGCATTTTCAGCCAAACATTTCATCTCAGATCTTTCATCTTGCACATATAGTTCACCTGCCAAAGAGGAAGAACCCTATCAATTTTGAGGTCACTAGGTCAAAGATGAAGGTCACAGGAACCAACTGTCCAAAAATTAGTTTCTGGATGATAATTCCTTCTTTTATTGATGTATGGATTTCAAACTTGACTTGTATTTGACCCATTGGAAAAGCAAGACCAGAATTGATTTTGGGGTCATGAGGTCAAAGGTCAAGGTCACAGGACACATCTTTAAAAAGATCAAGGTCACAGGACCAACATCTTCAACAAGATTGTGGATTGATAGATGGAAGAAACAATAAATATGCCAAGTGTCAGTACATGCTGCTAAAAATGGGGGCCTATTCTTAAAGGGGGGGGGGGGCTACTATGTCTGGGGATACTCTGGCACCTGCGGTGCGAAGAAATGTCTAGTTATCCATATTATCACTAGAACTAAGAGAAGCCCTTAAACCTGTTGGGTAAAACCTGAACAGTTGGGTAAAAAGACCACACTTATGAACTCATCAAGTAGATAGTACTAAACCTGTGTCTGTTTGTTGGTCTGAACTGACCGTATCAAATGTTTAGAAGCAAGGAAGGAAGTCAGTTTTTCTGGATTTCACGAAATTTGTTTTATAAAAAAATTGGGATGCTTAAAAGTGTTTTAATGGGACCTGTTTTTTGTACTGTTATATCCCATTAGCTGATAATGAAATAAAGATGATAGTATCAAGTATTAAGAGAAGCTCTTTTGAAGACACAGCAATCACATTTGTTTTGGCAAAGAATATTATTCAATAGACCATTGATGATAGACTCTTTAGAAATAACTAATTAATATTTAAATAACAAACTTTTTTCTGGCATTTCTTTTATGAGTTTAAGCTGACTTTTGAAGGACTACAGATTGCTTCTGTTTTCATGTTAACAGCTTGATCTTATCTGGCCAACAATCCTGAGTTCCTGACAAATTTAAATCTAACACCTATCATATTGCATGACAATACACAGTCATGGCCCTGAAGCTGTAACCAGATTTCCTCCACCAATCCCTGTGGGACTTTTTTGCATTTTCATGTCAGTCCTTTAGTACATAGTGTTTGATCAAATTACCACTGGCAGTCTGACCAGTGTTAGATTGATCACCATTGAGGACATGTCGTAAATAAATGTATCTCCAGTTAAGCTACAGTGGTCCTGTCTGCCTCAACATCACTATCTGTGGCCTAGCACATGTTCAGACTGGCAAGGCAAGATCACCCCCAGCTATTAAAGTTGACATTAAAAATGACCAGGCTTAGTGGGAAGAGTCACCTGAGATTTAGAGGCTATATTCACACATTTCTTCATGTTTCCAGCTTGTCATCTCATAACATAATCCTGGATTATGGCCCAGACTCCCATGTATTATAAATTAGATCCTTTCAAGATTTTATATTGGAATAAGTTTAAAACATACAAATTAAGTGGTTTTCTACCTTACACATATGAAATCAATTTTACATTCTGAACTTGTTTCATTTGTAAATTAGAATTCCTTCTTTAACCTAACAGCTGCTTACAACTATATTTATTGTAACAAACAAAGAAATATGTTATTTAGCAAGTTCCATGCATCTAAGGAAATAAATTAGTGGTGTGATAAATATGGGTTTACACTTCTTCAAGTGGTGCTATGTAATTAGCTGGTTTTAAGGACTTCCTTTCTTATACACTACATTTTACTAGATATAAACACTGACACCTAGGACGACAGAAATGACAGGGGTGGTGGGGGGGGGGGGGGTAGAAATGTATATACAGTCAAACCTTGGTGACACAACCACCTCTGAGGGCCACAAAAGTGTTATTCTAAGGGTGCCCATTCCCTTCCTTTTGAAAAAGAATGTATGTGATTGCTGGCTTCCTCTGTAGATATATTAATGATCTAAGGTTAATTTGGTTGTTATAAGTTCTTATCATGCCTTCATGAAGGATGTATGAACTTGTTAATCAACAACATGTTTGTAAACACAGCAATATTGACAAACAAGATAACATGTAACCTTAGGTGGTAGGTTGCATATATGCATAAGTAGAAAGTTCACTTGTTGCAAAATGTCATTTGCAAAGCTCTGGCTCATCAGACTTGCTGCCAGATGCCCTTGTTGAATTTGTTTTGAATATATTGGCAGGCCCCAACATATTATAAAATAGTTGGTATACATAAACAAAACTAGTGGCCTGTGTGCAGTTATATCAAAGTTTTTCTTGCCCATTTTATAAAAGCTCCAAGGGATTACCTTTAGCTTACAAAGGTCAGATAGGTGACTGGGCCCTTTTCGGGTTGGTTGCAAGTGTTGGACATATATGGCAAGTCATGGTATACTTAGTGGGGACCGTTAGTCATAATAGTGTGGTTGTCTTATTAGAGGGTGGCTTCAGGTTTGGTTTTACTGTATGATTGTGTCTTTAAATCTGGCACAACACTTATCTTAGAATTTGACACTACTGTTTTTATTGTGGTCCTATGCCCAGCTCTTTTTCACTTTATCATGGGCCTTGTGGTTTATGTTCTTTTTATGAAGTTGCTGTTCTAAATTTAAAACATCAAGAGAAAAGGTTATAGCACTGGACAGATGAAAGAAATTGTAAGCCTTCAAGATCTGTAGTATCTTCATGCTTTTTTTCATATTCATAAATCGGGGTACTTTAAAGTCTTACTTATTTTTATTAATTAATACTATACTTTAATCGCATATCAGCACCCTCTAGTCTCAAGAAAAGAAACTAATGGATCTTCAAGGGTGATCCTTGTACTGGAACATCCCATGTACATGCCAGTGAAAAGATGACTCACAATCCCTTATTTAAAAACGTCATTGGGGGATACATATAGAAAAGATAGGAATGACATTTTGACATACACCTGGGCCAAAAAATAAGCTGTTATTGTTAACTAACTGATCCCAGCCACTGATCATGTGTTTCACTGATCTAACATTGAAACAGGATTTCCTGTTGGTGTTAGGGTGGCCCTGTTCTCACTATCTTGCCATTGTGGGCATGTCGAGGATGTATTAAACATATCCTCAATGTGTATTTTATCAGTGATGCTAAATACATTTTCTGCATGTGATGCTACAATAACAATGAGGTCTGGTAGCACTACGAAAAGTCATTTACTTGCAATCTTATGCAGCTCATATGTATGCATGGCCATGTCCACATGTTTGGTTAAGCTAAGGAATGTGACAGTTTAATCTTGTTGCAAGATGACCCAAGTACAGATAAAGCATACACTGAAGCAGTCTGAATGTTCAGTGCAGTCTTTATACACTCTGATTTCAGTGTGTAGTACCAAATTGGCATGCATACTTTAAGGTTTAGTTATGTTCTACTTCACTTAATTTGTCCTATAGGTAGCTTCAAGAATTTAGAGATATAATAGTCACAGAATGAATATGTGTTTACCTGTTTGTGAATAGTCACAGAATAAACACTGGTTGTGAACAGTTGTGGTTCCCCAGAATTCATATGTACCATCATTTATGACATGTAGAGTTGTCTTGGAAGATAAGTGAGCAAAGAATGTGAACTCAGTCACATCTGATGAAGATTTCAACAGTTACAGGGCACAATGATATTGTTCAAACTTGTCACATCCTATGTTTTCAGTATTCTGTCTTTGGCGTCATTGTTTAATGCCTTACAGGTGTATTAAATGTCATTTACACACTGATGTATCTTTAAATCCCATGAATGATCTTCATCCTGAAATCAAAACCATAAATAATCCCCATCTTGATTATGTGGCAGAGCTGTACATTTGACTTTGTAAAGGATTAAATAACTGATTTCTGATTATCTTGTTGTATCTTTTTCAGGTGGCTTCGCTCTCGTTTTCCTGGTGAAAAACCAGTTAGGCCACCGCTATGCACTCAAACGTATGTTTGTCAACAGTGACCAGGACCTCAGTGTATGCAAAAGAGAGATTCATATAGCTGTAAGTACACTTGCAGTAAGAAACATTATTTTAACTGAAGAGTATCCATGGTCATTTTGATTATGAAATACTCATAAATATATAATATGTACTTTGAACATGAAAATGATTTGCACACATCCAATGAGGCTCTCTTAGAAAATGGTAGGCATCTTCTCTATATTTTCTGCCATGTAATTTTGCTAAACTATTTGTTCTGATGCGTATTTGATTTCTGTCATGCTGGTAAACACCTTACCTTCATTTTACATGTTATTTCATGAGTTGCCTTTAGGGGCTATTACTGTAAAACTTTTTAAAGAAATGGTTTATAAATATAGATGATGATGAGAACTATGACTTAGACGTCTGAAGCATGGTAACTGGTCAGTAGTGGTATGAATGATAAAATCCTATCCTGTTTCTAAACCAAAGTCTTGTCATGCAGTTATCTAAGTTGGAGCATTTAGCCACATTACCAGATCTATTACAATATTTTCTTATCGATGGCTGCTGAATAGGTCACTGTAACCATGAAATATCCATGCAGCCACTCATGACAGACCCTAGATTACCCAGTCAGTCATGTGCCTGTATTGTACCATGGCTGTAAGTCAGGGTTGTAATTAGTGTAGAAGCACCTGGTATAAGAACAGATACCACAATGTATGTTCACAGATATGGTATGTATGTTGAGACTATATTAATACAGTACCAGACTTGTGATTAATTGAGGGTGATGAATTTTTATGCATATAGTTTTACCCATGTCCGTCATTCCGTCCTTCCGTCATTCCGAAATCAAACAGTTGTACGGACTTTTTTTCGCAATGCCTGCAGATATTGGCCTGATTTTTGGTGTGTGGGCAGATATAGACCAGTTACAAATCGAGTTCGCGTTTCGTCCCGGTTGACCTACTTTTGACCATTTTACGGCTCCTAAACTTAAAAAATTTCATGAAAAATAGAAATTTCATGACAAATACACATGTACGGACTTTTTCTCGCAATACCTGCAGATATTTGCCTGATTTTTGGTGTGTAGGCAGATAATGACCAGTTACAGATCGAGTTCGCGTTTTGTCTCAGTTGACCTACTTTTGACTGTTTTACGGCTCCTAAACTTAGAAAATTTCATGAAAAATAGAAATTTTCATGACAAATGTACACATGTACGGACTTTTTTTCGCAATGCCTGCAGAAATTGGCCTGATTTTTTGTGTTTTGGCAGATAATGACCAGTTACAGATCGAGTTCGCGTTTCATCCCGGTTGACCTACTTTTGAACGTTTTACGCCTCCTTAACTTAGAAAATTTCATGAAAAATAGAAATATTCATGACAGATACACATGTACGGATTTTTTTCGCAGTGCCTGCAGATATTGGCCTGATTTTTTGTGTGTGGGCAGATATAGACCAGTTACAGATCGAGTTCGCGTTTCGTCCCGGTTGACTAACTTTGAACCATTTTACGGCTCCTGAACATAGAAAATTTCATGAAAAATATGAAATTTCATGACAAATACACATGTACAGACTTTTTTCCGCAATGCCTGCAGATACGGGCCTGATTTTTGGTGTGTAGGCAAATAATGACCAGTTACAAATCGAGTTCTTGTTTTGTCCCAGTTGACATACTTTTGACCATTTGACTGCTCCTGAACATAGAAAGTTTCATGAAAAATAGAAATTTTCATAACAAATGCATATATGTACTGACTTTTTTTCCTCAGTGCCTGCAGATACCACCCTGATTTTTTATGTGTTGGCAGATAATGACAGTTACAGATCGAGTTCGCGTTTCATCCTGGTAGACCTACTTTTGATTGTTTTACGGCTCCTAAACATAAAAAAATTCATGAAAGACAGAAATTTTTATGGAAAATGCACATGTATGGACTTTTTTTCACAATGCCTGCATATACTGGCATGATTTTTGGTGTGTTGCTTGATAATGACCCGTTACAGATCGAGTTTGCATTTTGCCCTTGTTGACCTACTTTGGACCATACGACACCTCCTGAACTTAAAAAATTTTTCAAAATTTTTCAAATGTTTCTAATTTGCCCCAGGCGGGGGCATTTGTGTCGTTCCGACACATCTAGTTTTGGGAGAAAAATTAACATTCAACAAAACCTCGGAAATTAATCAGACAAAACTTGTATGATTATTATGTTTTCTACTGCAGTGTGTATACTATGTGGTCCTGTTTATGTGACCTGGAATTCAGACCTCATTACAATGTTGTAGGTGAAAAAGGGAACAGTTTGTCATTCCCATGACAGGTTGTGCTGGGTCTTGTCTCATTCAGGGCTGTGAATGTGACCATGATAGATGATCCCATTATCTAATAAGGCAGGGGATGAAAGTATAAGGAACAGGTACACCCCATTCTTGTGTTTTTCAGGCATTGTCTTATTCTTGATTAAATGTCCTTGTGTTGAACAAAATCAGGTGGAATAGTTGGTCCTGTTTGTCAAATAAATATTCATTACAAACCGTTGAATGTTGGATACATAATTTTTTTTTTCAAATTTGATTACCTCTCTGGATCCCTTCTGGTCACTTAATAACCACACTGAAATTATCGCTAATTAAATAAAATGATCAATTATGACCTGTCTTACAAATGACATTTGACCTTATGAATGGCCTATTGGTGTGCCCTGAAAATTCGGAGACCAGTGTAGCAACCTAAAAAAGTTCATTCCATCATTAATTTTTAGCTCAGCTGAATGAAAGTGACAGATCTCATAAAGCTTTCAGTCAACAAAGAAAAATTTTATATTTTGTCATACAATACAAAACCAACCCTGCCATTCAGTTGTATCACAGTAAGCATACAAATTTTGAAGAAAATTGGAACAAGTTCTTCTCAATGTCCCAAGCAGTTCAAATTTTCACTGCCGTAGCAAAGTTTGAGTAAACATTGCTAACTGGACAGACAGTGTATGCCTTTATATCTCTACCAAACATACCATTTATGAGCACAAACAAAATGCTTTGGTTATGACTAATGCTGCTGACATCAAGTAGGAACCTAACCTTTACATAGTGGTTGCTGGTGTGTAAGTATTGTCAAAGATTACTTGTGCACCAATTTGGCTTAATTGCCATTGTCTAGGGAACAGAAATACTTCAGCATCCTTTCTAGCTCTCAGCAGTCTTTTCTTGCTCTTCCTGAATGTAAACCTTGGGCTTTGGGCAAGGTGGAGGTATTATAACATTATACACTGCTGCTGTAGTTGTTTTGGAAATGCCCAACTGATGAATGCTTCATCTCTGTATGTGACAGCTAGGTCCTAACCCCAGTTTACTTCATACTTCTTTACACTCCGACCAGAATGTCAGTGGCTGATATAGGTGCTGACAGGAATGCAGCACTGTAGAAACCCTGGAGGACTGAATCGTTGAAAATAAGTACTCAAAACACCCCCATAAACACTCATGATGTAATGATAAATTTCTGCATGCTCTGGAGAAACATGATTTATCATTGCAAAGCTGGTGTTAGTCACGTTGTTAAACATTATGACCTAATGAGGAATTTCTGAGCTCTGTAGCTGAACAAACAACCACCCCATCTTCGTTATTTGTCAGTGTGGAGCTGTTATTTGGTCATGTCTGTCTGTAAAAGGATGCAGTTTTCTCAGAATGATCATTACTAAAGAAGTACACCAAATTACAAAAGCATGTGTAGTTTTGAGAAAAAAACTCTTGTTTTCGTGCTGGGCGTTGTTTGGACTGCAGGGGATGGTAATGATTGAGATATCTGAAGTCTGACTCGGTGCTCCATCACTTTATATTTACTGAAAAGGGGACACAATGCTGACACATTAGTTTGAATATACAGGTCTAAATTACATTTCAGGACCCTGAAAACAGAGATAATTGAGTTTCTGATAATTCTCTGGTACTAGACTTACTGTTACTTATATACATTTGACATCATGCAATCACAGACTGTATATAATTATGTAAATACAGGTTGCACTTATAGTCCCGTGTAACATTGGCTTGATGTTTGTTGGACAGTTACATTGGCTTGCTAAGTGTTGGGCAGTTACCAAAAAATGACATGAGAAACCAAATTCAGGAGGGCTAAGTCAGTATTGGTTCATTATCTAACAAAAACATTTGTGAGTATGAGACCATATTTGCTTGAAAAAAATATGGTACTGATAAAGCATACCATTTGCCTTTTTGTTTAAAAAATTATGATGGTGTAACATATCATATTCCATCAGTATTACCATACAAGGAAATATATTCAGCAAAATGTTTCAAATTGTTTCATCTAAAACATCAAGGTGAAACAAATGGTGGAGTGAAACCCTGCTTACTGGAATAAAACAAACATTGATAGAGCATTTGACTGGCATTGTTTCACACCATTAATGGTGTGGGCCTGTTGAATTGTTTACCAGGAACTTTAATCATATTCAAAATGTGATAGCTGTATCAATTCAATAAATACATGTGAAAATACAGAAATGTTGATTTAGACAGCAAGCCAACAGTGAGAATGCTGTGAGGGCATTCTGTAGATGTATTGTCTACAACAAACCTTTGAATTCTCTTGGAATATCGATGGAATATTAAAATCAACATCATTTCATGATGACTGATTTAAGTATCTTTGCCTTTAAATATCCTGGGGAACCTCCCAACTGTGGACACTGACAGAATCTCGTTTTTTTACCAATATAGAAAAGGTGTCTTTGTAACTTCAACAGTGTAAGAGAGATCACTGACCTCCAACTGACTGTCTCATCTGTCCATCATCAAGGGTGCCCATGTGGTGCATGTAAGACAGGTTTCTATTTGCCCTGTAATTGGGTACCAAATAGAATGGCTTGGCTATGAAACAAATTGTCAGTAAGCACAAGAGAAGATATTTTGTTGCATACTTACAACAGACCTCATTTTCACAAGGATTGTATTATAAATCTGTATTAATTTTTTTAGCACAGCTGACTGTAGATTTTGAGGTTACCTAGTCAAGGTCAAGGTCACTGGACCAACTTTTTTAAAAGATTGTTACAATAATCTAAATGCTGCAAGTTCAAGGATAATAAGTTCTCAGATTTTTTGGTCACAAGGTCATTGGTTAAGGTCACAGGACCGTCATTCTGAAAAAAAATTTCTGAAAAAATATCCTTTATAACAAATTCAGCTGAGCGATGAGACCCCTGGGTACCTTGTTTTCTGTGTTTATAATATATTGCTAGTGGCATCATCAGCCCTTTTATTTAAGGTGATTTAGGAAACATTTCTGAATAAAATTATGGGCAAAATTACAGGCAGCTCTCGTGATACATTAAGTTTGAACAGATATTTATAATAAATTGATCCAGGTTTTGCCAGGAAGTAGGGTAGACCAGTCACAACATATCATGCTATCTATTTAAATAAACCTCCTGAGTTCAGATCATGTTTCTTCTACTTGTTTACCTTGGAAAAGAACTTGCTTAATTGTTTGACATGAAAAAGCCTTTGAAATTTTATCTTTTGTTACCTGGAACAAGACTGATAAGTGTAGAGTACTTTGAACGTTTAATATATAATGTTAAATCAATCTCCAGCAGTTGCTGTTATTGTGAAAAAAATATAGATCATTATGATGTTGTAGCTCATCTCTGAGGCCATTGAGGTAATTTATAATTAGGCCACACAAACTTATTATTGAGCTACTGAGTCACCACTCCTATTTATTATGGATCAAATTATTTTTTAATGAAGACTGGATTCTTTTTATGTGGTTTATTTGTGCTATGGCACAGACTTCTTTAATGAATTCTTAAACTTTTAAAGTTTTGGAAAATGGACAAAGTTTAGTGTTGAGCATATATATGTACCATTGAAATCAAGTACTGAAACATATTTTTTGTTTTTTCTTGGCGAGCTAGCAAAATTCAGTGTACTGTGTCTCAACTGAAGAAGGGGAAAAAATTTACATGCTTGCAAAATAGAACAATAAATTCTTGTGTGTGGTCCTAAAAGAAAATCTGTACAATTCTGAAAGTGTTCTAATCTGATAGGCCTGGGACAGAGTTTGAAAACATTTACATTTTATTGGTTAGCAGAGAATACAGTTTTGAAGAGTGCACAAACCCACCAGGAAAATCACAAACTTAGTTTTGTTTAGATTGCTTTGTATTGGGAATAATTATAGGGGTACTGCAAATAAAATGTGTATATAAAATGTTACATGGTTTTTGATACATGCAAGGAATAGCAGTTTTGTTTTATTTTAATCTTATCATGAGTGGACAAAAGAAGTTAGAACATATAAATGGGCTTGTTTTACTAGAATTGGAGCCCATACTGTAAACAGGGAAAAAAGTGTTAAATATACTGACATTCTATATCAGTATTCAAATTACAAGAAATTATGCCTTAGCTGTCAAAAGAAAAACAGGTGATAACCTTTATTGTATCCGCCAAAACAGAGTTTTGCGGATACTATGTTTTCAGCTGGCCACCGCCGCCGCCGCCGCGTAGGTGTCCGGAGAACTCCTCCGTAACCGCTGGGCGGAATTTTCCGAAACCCGGGATTATGTTCGGGTCACATGTGAACTGCTGTGCCCCGATTTTGTTTTGACCTCTGACCTTTCCTTTGCGCTCTGCGTCCGTTTGTGCATCTGTTTCCACACATAAACCCACATATCTCGGGAACCGTTTGACCGATCAGGAAAATTTTTTTGCACAAATGTAGCCCTCCGAGAGCTTTATAACATACACCAAAAATGGTGGCGCCACCTGCAACCATGTTTGCACAGTGTCCATCTGTTCGTCTGCCTTGGGTTAAAATCACTCATATCTCTGCAGTGACTTGACTAATTCACCTGAAATTCGGCATGCGTAAACATCCTGGATAGCTTTTCTGATTTTATGACAGGTGGCGCCACCTACATTCACGTTTACGCTGCAGACATCCAAGCTCATATCTCGGGAACCGTTTGACCGATCAGGAAAATTTTTTTGCACAAATGTAGCCCTCCGAGAGCTTTATAACATACACCAAAAATGGTGGCGCCACCTGCAACCATGTTTGCACAGTGTCCATCTGTTCGTCTCCCTTGGGTTAAAATCACTCATATCTCTGCAGTGACTTGACTAATTCACCTGAAATTCGGCATGCGTAAACATCCTGGATAGCTTTTCTGATTTTATGACAGGTGGCGCCACCTACATTCACGTTTACGCTGCAGACATCCAAGCTCATATCTCGGGAACCGTTTGACCGATCAGGAAAATTCTTTTGCACAAATGTAGCCCTTGGAGAGCTTTATAACATACACCAAAAATGGTGGCGCCACCTGCAACCATGTTTGCACAGTGTCCATCTGTTCCTCTGCCTTTGGTTAAAATCACTCATATCTCTGCAGTGACTTGACTAATTCACCTGAAATTGGGCATGCGTATACATCCTGGATAGCTTTTCTGATTTTATGACAGGTGGCGCCACCTACATTCACGTTTATGCTGCAGACATCAAAGCTCATATCTTGGGAACCGTTTGACCGATCAGGAAAATTCTTTTGCACAAATGTAGCCCTTGGAGAGCTTTATAACATACACCAAAAATGGTAGCGCTACCTGCAACCATGTTTGCACAGTGTCCATCTGTTTGTCTGCCTTGGGTTTAAATCACTCATATCTCTGCAGTGACTTGACTAATTCACCTGAAATTTGGCATGCGTATACATCCTGGATAGCTTTTCTGATTTTATGACAGGTGGCGCCACCTACGTTCACGTTTACGCTGCAGACATCCAAGCTCATATCTCAGAAACCGTTTGACCGATCAGGAAAATTTTTTTGCACAAATGTAGCCCTTGGAGAGCTTTATAACATACACCGAAAATGGTGGCACCACCTGCAACCATGTTTGCACAGTGTCCATCTGTTCGTCTGCCTTGGGTTAAATCACTCATATTTCTGCAGTGGTTTGACTAATTCACCTGAAATTAGGCATGCTTATACATCCTGGATAGCTTTTCTGATTTTATGACAGGTGGCGCCACCTACAATCAAGTTTACGCTGCAGACATCCAAGCTCATATCTAGGGAACCGTTTGACCGATTGGGCCAAAATTTTGCATGTGTATAAATCTCACATAGCTCTTTATCATACGCAAAACTGGTGGCGCCACCTGCAGCCATGTTTGCACAGCTCCCATCTGTTTGTCTGCCATGGGATAAAATCACTCATATCTCGGCAGTGGTTTGACATATCTGCCTAAAATTTTGCAAGTTTATACATCCCCGACAGCTCTCTTGATTTTATGACAGGTGGCGCCACCTGCATTCTAGTTTATGCAGCAGATATCCAAGCTCATATCTTGGGAACCGTTTGACCGATTGGGCCAAAGTTTTGCATGTGTATAGAGCTTTCTGGATTTTTAGGTAGGTAGCGCAACCTACATACACAATTTGGCTGCAGACATCCATGCTAATATGCAACACTTCACCCGTTCCACTCTGATTTAGGCGGATACAAGTAGTCGCTTGTCGACTACCCGTATTCTAGTTTAACTCTTGGCATAATATAGTGACCATGTGATGTGTGTTGTCATTGTGTCATGTCAGCATTTGAACATTCCAGATGAGGCGTAGAAGTTTTTACCTTTTTTACAGTGGCTATATAATCAATATTTAATCTAGGGCAGAGAGGGCACATCTGGGGAATGAAATATCATATATGGCACAGTGGGTGTGAACCCTTTGTGACAGCTGTGTGGTGTATGTCTGGATGCTGTACCCAGCATGATAACTGACGTCAGATCTGAATTATGCTGTTTCATGAATGATTATCAAGCTGTCTAAATTCAAGATAATTAATCCTTTTATATATATATATAATAACTTTAGCTGACAAGTTATAACTTCAAAATGTAAAAAAAACTCTTTGTGGGTGACATTTCTATATAACCATTGCTTTCTCACTGTGTGTATGTGTGTGGGGGGGGGGCATGCTAGTGGGTCGAGGAGACTTTTACTGTAACAGTTGCATGTCAGTATTCAGACAGCTCTCAGGCTGTGTACCACAAGTAGAGCTGGTATATGTATATCATCAGGGTCTAAAGAACATTTGATGGTGTTACAAATTATGACAGTTATTACAAAAACTAGGAATAAATCTTGTGTATTAGTTTAAGCATTATTTGATTTCACCCTAATTTTACTTACCTCACTTAAGTTATATAACCAACCCATACCATCAAATTTAATGATGTTGCTTATTAACAAGTGACCAAAATGAGTTCATTTTGGTAGGATTACCTGTGGTTCTCCCATAAACTGCTGACATGGCTAATTGTTCTCTGTTTTCAGAGTTCATTAGGAGGCCACAAGAACATAATAAAGTATGTAGACTCTAGTATCACTATGGCCACCAATGGAGTCTATGAGGTCCTTGTACTTATGCAATACTGCAGAAGTAAGTATGAGTTCTTGGTTTCTGATTTCTAGATAACTATGTAACAGCACCTACCCATGTGTCATTCTATTTTTCAGCTTGGCATAAATTGTTACTACTGGCACTACATATTTGTGTTATAAGATTTCAGCTTCTTTTGGTAATTTTTACACTCAGTAAATGTCTATAATGTAAACTGAATTCCAGCAAGGGCACAGGCCAATAAAACAGATTTTTTTCAGTGAAGTAGTCATTAATAACTTTACAGGCATAACTGATGATTCTCATTAACATTCTGGCAGGTTTGCATGACTTTCGGTTGATGTCTGCAGTTCTGTTGCTTGGTCTTTTATCTCGAAATTCATATCTTCTTGAAACCATACTGTGCTACATATCAGTAACTTCTTTACACTGCTTGGGAAGGCAGTACATGACCTGACATGTGCTTCTCTGCCTTGAACAAGACAGGGCAATTGCTTGAAGACCAAGAAATTTTAAGGAATAGAGACTTTCTGTGTCATAACAGTCAACTTTAATATACATATGTTTTCTTGAGTGTATGCTTCAGTGAATGTGATGATCAGAAGCTTAGAAGTGGTGAAACAATGTAATATCTTTTATTCTGTGTATCAGCTGATGTGTTATTTACCTCAACTTGAGCTAGCCATGATGCAGTGTCAGTCCATCGTCTGTCAACAGCTTTCCTGAGCAATTCTTGACAGACACTCTTAAATTTGGAAAATATGTGTATAATGGTCAAAAGAGAAATTTGTGGCACCCACTGTATATTTAGTGATTATTTTGTGCATTATTATTTGTTATAGGCCCCAAAAGAATTCTGCACTCTTATGAGATTTGTGACCTATTATGCATTAATGGTGTTACTAATCCATAAAGTTAGAGCATGTGCATCGTCCCAACATGTCCCTATCACTGTGCAAATTTGAAGATAATTGGTCCAACAAATATTTCAGAACCATGTTCACTCTTTTTCTCTGTGTTTCAGCCAATGTGATATCTCAGATGAATGAGAGAATAGGGAGTGGTTTCAGTGAAGGGGAGGTGCTTAGGATTTTCTGTGATACTTGTGAAGCTGTGTCTAGGCTGCACCATTGCCAAACACCAATTATACATAGAGATCTCAAAGTAAGTACCAAACACCAATTATACAACTATAGAGATCTCAAATTAAGTATCAAACACCAATTATACAACTATAGAGATCTCAGATTAAGTATCAAACACCAATTATACAACTATAGAGATCTCAAAGTAAGTGGCAAGCACCAGTTATACTAAGAGATCTCAAAGTAAATACCAATCATAGAGATCAGAGAGATCTCAAAGTTAGTTCAAGAGCAGAACACAATTAGATAATACTGAATACCAATTGTATATAAAGATCTCAAAGTAAATGCCAGTCATGCCTAGAGATTTCACAATCAGTGGATTTACCAGGCTGACTTAATAAGTCTTTGTTTCACAAGTTTCTCTGTGGTCAAACACAAATGTAAGTCCAAAAAATTTAATACTTGGCCCCCAAAGTCAAAATCAGTCGGAAGATTATCAAATACAGTAATAAGGGATTGGGGCGTTTGAATGACCGCTTTCAGTATTACATGCTGTATACATACTATTTATTAGAGGTGTGGAAGTTAAAATTCTTGTGCTCCATTAAAAATAATCAATGGATGTGTCTGTGAATCAAGATCTTAACATTCACTTCATGTGCTCTTACTGTATCACCTCTCTCTCTCTGACAACATATTTTGCTTCATTTATGACGGATGGAATGTTAGTAATATGAGTTATAAATAGTTCCTGACTTCTGCTTCTCCACAGGTAGAAAACATTTTATTAGAAGATAATGGTTGCTATGTTCTATGTGACTTTGGGTCTGCCACTGCCAAATTCCTCAACCCTGCACAGCACGGTGTTCAGAAAGTTGAGGATGAATTACAAAGGTATGTCACAACGTTGAGGGTGATTGTGAGAATTAATGAAGATTTTTCTCTGTGATAAGCTGACTGAATGTGATACAGATCAAAATATGATGTTTTGGGTTTGTTTATCACCTTACTAATCAACCGGTAAGATTTGATGCTAAAATCTGAGGAATGAACTGCAGAACTGCACAATCTTTAGAATGGTTTGCACAACCTGCAAAATGATTTTTACCTGGCAACATATTTCAACACCTGAAGTAACAAAGAGTAGGCATGTGACTTATAAAAAAGGAGATGAAAAAGAAGCTTTCATTATTTTAAGTAATAAGTAAATTTAGTTGGAGATAACATGCAATTTTTTATAGCATTTTCTCTACATTAGCAATATCAAAGACTTAATCACATAAGGACAGTCGGTTATGCCAGGTTCTGATTTTATCTTTGTTTAAAATATGAAATAAACAGTTTTTGGTGACAATCCCTGGATGATGCCTGCTTGGCCATTAGCTAGATTAAACAGTTTCATCCCCTAAACTAGACTTTTTTAGCGTGACCTCAGCATGCAATCAAATCATGACACCTTTCTGTACTCAGTTTGATGCATGTTCTTTTGGAAACCTTTCAGTAAATAATATTCATATTTTGGGTTAAAATTTAAAAAAAGCCATCTTTCAATTTTCAATCAGTAGTTTTAGAATATGCATACATGTATGGTACATGTGTAAGTTTTCATCCAAGTAGCAAGTAATGAAAATAAGTGTACTATACTACTAATAATGATCACTAAAAATAATATTAACAATAATTATACAATCCCCACCTTGCAACCACCCCACAATTGCTACCACCCCAAAATCAGGAACACCTCAAAATTATGACCGGTTTGATCCTAAATATTTATAAAAAAATTAGAATTTAACAAATACAACCACCCTCACGTTATGACCACTTTGGTAAGTCCCCAAGGTGGTTGTAATTATGGGGTTTCATTGTAATAATAATGTAAGTAAGATGCACATTGAGCAGGATGATTTAGTTTGTATAATTGTGAATTTTTGCTTCATGTACAGATATACAACTGTCTCATATCGGAGTCCAGAGATGGTAGACTTGTATTGCGGAAAAACCATTACCACCAAAGCTGACATATGGGTAGGTTGACCAGGACTGTTCAGTTTTATTAACATCAATATAAAAAATATTACGGCTGTTATAAATCAGCTCTCATTATAAGAAATGTTCTTTTTAGTTAACATTGAGATTAATCACCATTATATAGCAGGTTCCCAATGTTTTGCATTTTCTTATATTCCAGTGTTGTTGAAGAGTATTATTTATACCTTTACTGTTTGTATTTGGTTGTCACAAAACACCCCCCTTACTGTTCAGATTAATTTTAGGTTTCTCACACTTTGAATTTTGACACACTGTACATTAATGTTATGACTGATAACTTTATCAGTTTTTGGTGTATCCTTATGAAATTTTTAACACATTTTACAGAGATACCAAGCAAGAGGGTAATGACTTAATCAATCATAAATTTCACATATATCTAATAACAGAGCCAGGTAAATCAGGTAAATTCAGGTAAGTATAGTGGCTTTGTTGTTTTAGCATATTTTTACATGAATGTCTGCAGTATATCCCAGTGAAGACATTGTAGAATTTAGGACCAAAAAGGGAATTATCATCCGCCGGTACCAGGTGAATTGTCATGGAAGATCTAGGTAAAACAGGTTAATGAAATATGATTAAGATTATTAATGAAATGTAGGTGTGGAGTGCTGAAATAAATTAGACAAAACCATATATGATTTGTTCCAAGAAATGTATAAGAAAAATAATTGTATATTTAACATGAAATATAATGTTGATTTCAAATAAAGATCAAATTGCCACATCCCACCTGTTCAGGTATGGAAAACTAATTAAGACCAGGTGAACTTCAAAGAAAAGTGAAGAAAAAAAAATATTCACAGATTTACTCATCAAATATGTATAAAATCCAATGGAAAATTGACAAAAGTCTGACAGAATTGTAAAATCAAACATTTCTACACATTTTCCCCCTTTATAATGTTTACTTGGATCGTTTTGGTACTCCCGGTAAAGCATTTATCACTTATATGTTGCCCGTGACAGAACATACAGGGAAATCCCCATCGCATTGCATTATGGTTATCCAGTGTTAAAACGATGTCAGACATCTTTTTTATCTTAAGACATAAGCAAATATTCTCGAATTTGAGTAACTAAAGTTGATTGAACATTATTTTATATTTATTTTGTTCAAAACATGTACTGAAAGTTGTCAAAGCACGATGTCTATCGAGCGGCAAGTCCGACGGCTGCCATCTTGAAAATTGATGACATCGCTCGTCCTTCATAACAGGCAACATAAACATAGAAAATGTCTTAAGGAATGAGAAATATTCACATTTTAAGTGCAAAATGATAATAATTTAGATAGATACCAATCTTTTGTGGAAGTTTGGTTTGGTTTATTGTCATAACAATGTGGCACGGTCAGCTGAAACGTCGCGTTTGTTGACATCCCGGGTGTCAATTGCCGACGCCATTCAATCAATTGGCTTCCCAACAGAGTCTAAATTAGAATTTTATGAATATTTATGAGGATTTCCTAGGTAAATGAATAAATAATTATCAGCTTTACGGTAGGGGTGTCCTGGAACCGTATAGAACTGAAATTAATCGTGTCCAACGGTTAATTTTGCCTCCAAGACCGAGCTAAAACTTGGAGTTCTTAATGTCCCACCTGAGGGCGTTGTGGTGCGTAATGAACAGATGAGGGGATGTCACGTGACGGGGCTTAGAGTGCGCTGTCAGATGTTAAAGAGTTAAGAATCATTTGACACATCATCTGATACAAAATAAGTTTTTGAGAAGGAACAGCTGTTTTATGAACAGATCAGCTGTCAACCATTATATTTCAAGATAATGAAACAGGAATGATCATTATTACTAATTAAGCAATTTATTACACATTACCTCACACAATGTGCTTACCATTACAGGTACTTTATATTGCAGGTATAATAAAATGATACTCATTTTGTGTATTATCAATATATATTAAATATGCTGTATATTATTTTCAGGCGTTGGGTTGCCTGTTGTACAAGCTATGTTTCTTCACATTACCATTTGGGGAGAGTACGTTAGCTATCCAAAGTGGCAACTTTACCATCCCAGACAATTCCAAGTATTCCAAAGAACTGCTAGCTCTTATAAGTGAGTATTGACACCCTTAATCAAGTCTGTCCTAGAGAAGTAATGATGAAATAAATGAACCTGCAACATCTCAAAATCAGTGTTCAGTATGATTTTGTGTCCATCTTTACCAGCTGCAGTTGTAGCAGCTTTGTGACAGTGTCTCTTATTACATAAACTATGGCTTTACCCATAATTTCGACATGTGACCTGTGACATCCAGGTTTTAGTGTGTAAGGAGAATGGCAGGCTCCATGAGCAGTTTTGAGAAACTGGAAGGATTAAACCTGTCACAGCTCAATAAGGGTGCAGGGATGCAACATGAAAGTGCATGACAGTCCAGGCTAGAATCTGCTGAGCAAATTTGGTAGAAAGGGAGATTAAGGGGCAAACTTGTAACACTTTCGAACACGCCTAAATCCTCAAATCATAGTAGGACATGCTGAGAGTTGTGCTATGGGCATGGGCCCAAATAATTTTGCTCAGGGATTTTTGTATAGTCAGGAGAAAGTTTTCCGCTGTCAAGAAATGTGAAAATAAGCAAATATCCAAATAAATATATAAATGGATATTGCCTTTTCTGATCATTTGGATTTTGACTTTTTCAACTTTTGTAATGTGAGGTGTTGATGTTCTCTTCTTCAGGTTTTAAAATAAAGCTGAACCATTTAGTTCAGTAATAATTATATCACAGCTTTTCCTTTTACAAATTGTACATAACTAACCAGTGACATATATATGTAAGTGTGTTTGTGTTACAGAATTCATGCTAGAAGTAGATGCAGATAGACGGCCAGACATCTACCAGGTTTCCGTTCTCGCATTCAGGATTACAGGCAGGGAGTGCCCAGTGCAAAATCTTAATGTGAGTTGCTCAAAGTATTGATGAAAAATTTATTGAAAGTATAGTTTTTTGTACAGAATGTTGGATTAGGTAGCTGTTGGTCATTTCTGTTACCACATAGTTAAATTAAACCACCAAAGTGGCTGCATGGCTACATTTATTTATGAAAACAAAGAGCCTTGTGTGGTGCCTTTTGTTCTTTAACAGCATTTCGAATATCAAAATTGCTATATTCTGATATTACTAATGTTTTTGAACCAAAACATAAAATATGTAGACTGTTTTGAAATACTTTGTCTGTCCCTATATTAAAAGTGTACTTTTATTTTTATTCCAGAATTCGCATGTGCCAGACATTGCCTCATTACCAGTGCCCCTTAGTGAAAGTGAGGCAAGACAAGTCTCCGCTACCTCAAATAAGTAAGTTGCATTTCCTATTACCATTAAGGTCTTTCAACAGCTCAGCTCATGTACTGTATCCAGAAACCCCTCATTGTACGCACTTAATTCTGATGAATTGTATCCGCTGTTTTTGACTGGGTTCTGCTGCCGCCGCGTTCGTTTCTGGAATAGAACTCTTAGACCACTGGACAGATTTTTCCGAAACTTCACACAATTATCGGGTCACATGTGAACTGACCTCCTACCTTTCCTCTCTCCAATGCGTCCATCTGTGCATCTGTTTTGACACATTAACCCACATATCTCGGGAACCATTTCACTTATCAGGAAAAAAAATTTTGCACAAAAGTAGCCCGTAGATAGTTTTATAACATACATAAAAAATGGTGGCTCCACCTGCAACCATTTTTGCACAGTGTCTATCTGTTCATCTGCCTTATAAAATTACTCATATCTCTGCATTGGTTGGACTTATCCATCTGAAATTTTGTATGTCTATACATTTTGGACAGCTTTCTTGATTTTATAACAGCTGGCGCCACCTACATTAACGTTTACGCTGCAGACATCCAAGCTCGTATTTCGGGAATCTTTTCACCGATTGGGCTGAAAATTTTGCATGTGTATAGATCTCATATAGCTCTTTATCATAGGCAAAACTGGTGGCGCCACATGCAACCACTTGTGCACAGCGTACGTCTGTTTGCCTGCTGTGGGATAAAATCACTCATATCTCTGCATTTATTTGACTTATCTGCCTAAAATTTTGCAGGTTTTTACATCTTGGATAGCTTTCTGGATATTGTGGCAGGTGGCGCCACCTACATTTATGTTTATGCTGCAGACATCCAGGCTTATATCTCGCCAACTGCAACCATTTTTGCACAGCGTCCATCTGTTTGTCTGCTGTGGGATAAAATCAATCATAACATCATAACCTGGCAGTGGTTTGACTTGTCTGCCTAAAATTTTGCAGGTTTATACATCTTGGATAGCTTTCTTGATTTTATGACAGGTGGCACCACCTACATTCACATTTACGCTGCAGACATCCAAGCTCATATCTCGGGAACTGTTTGACCGATTGGGCCAAAAATTTGCATGTGTATAGATCTCACATAGCTCTTTATCATAGGCAAAACTGGTGGCGCCACCTGCAACCATTTGTGCACAGTGTCCGTCTGTTTGTCTGCCATGGGATTAAATCACTCATACCTCTGCAGTGGTTTGACTTTTTGCATTTGTATACAACTTTGACAGCTTTCTGGATTTTGTGGTAGGTGGCGCAATCTACATACACATTTCGGGGTCAGACATCCATGCGTTTATGCAACACACCTCACTCTATTTCCCCTAGCCACTCAGTCTAAGTTGCTTGTCGACTGCCCATATTCTAATAAATTACCAGAGCACCTGTATTTTTATGTCAACACCTTGAAAAAGAATAGTCTTCCATTCAAGAAATTGCTTTAATTTGAACAAGATTTTAGGAACTGCAGGTTCATTTCATACCTTAATATTCCATGGCTTCATCCATGTGTATGATTGATGTCCATTTATGTAATTGATTACCAATAAATAGAAATCCATATGTAAGTTCAAAAGAATTTTTCTGTTAATGGTGTTTTTCTGTGGTACTTGAAATGGTTATCATATCCCCTTGTGTCAAAATCTAAGGAACCAGCAGGAAAGCTTCAAAACATCAGAGGCTTGCCACAAGCTTGTAATATTTATTCATGATTTAATTAAATTTTGCAGGAGATTTTTTTTTCATTCCAGTAAAATTAAGTGAAAATTAAATAAGATTGGCATTAAAAGTTGAAAAAGGGATTGAACAGAGTTTGCAACATTTTCGGCCAGGTCTCAGATCTCATTGAGTGGCAGCAAATGTGTAAACAATTGCACCCACTTTACAGGGCTGTTCATACAATTATTTCAGTCGATCCCAGCAACAGCCTGTGATAGAGGGCACTAGTGTAGCGCCCCGGCAGCGACCAAAGAGCACCATTCCAAGCACAGCTGGTCTTGGTCTGCCCATACAGACGACAACAATAAACCCTAGAAGGCGACCGACTGCCAGCAATCCACAGACACCCTTAGGGGGAGTGGCAGGTAACTGTGATGGATGTGTCATAGATGCAAAGTAAATAGTGAATGAGGAAATGTTATTTGTTAACAGTGTTGGTATCAGATTGGTGGTCATGTTAGACATGAGATCAAGGTGTGACAGCAGTGTGTTAACACTCATAATAACCTATGAGTGGTCATCAGTTCAGATTTCATTAAATATATTTAACATTATTTTTATAATTCATGAACAGCAGACAAACTGTACATTCATTTTACATTTCATCAATATTTAATTATTATAATTATTTTTTCAGTCTATCATTTTCTATCAAATATATTGATATTAGTTAGTACATGAAGTATGATCTTTTGCTGCATAGTATCAGATTGTGTGTAAATGAAGTGAATATTATAGAGATTATATGCTACAGATTAAACCGAAAAATATTTTCTTTATACAGTAAGACCTCGCCTTACAACCATCTAAGTTTAACAACCAATTCAAAATAACAACCACTTTATTAAGGTCCTGTTGGTGGAGTGAATTTTGAGGTTCACTCCCACTCTTTAATTTACTTACCTTCTCTCAGTGTTTTATTTAAGCTTCTTAAACTTTGGAAAATTAAGAAAACATGGTTTCTTTTTTATTAAGCACACACCCAATGACCCCTCCTACCATCCTGTTAGGTTATGCTTCTTCCAGCTTTGTTGATAATTGACTACATTTTTGAGTCAAAGGTACATTTGTGATAAGGCTGACTGAACAATCTAATCCCAGGGAGATTCTACATGCTTCTAATACCACGGAGCTTCAACCTTAATCATTCCCCCTGCAGTCCAGACAGACAAGCTGTGAAGGTCCCTCCATTGATTTAAGATAAAACATGGCCTGTGTGTGAACCTTGGCCACAGTGTATCCCCTATTGGCATTCTGGTTAATGCCTCACTGGGCAGCGTGACCGGAGCTCTTGTCTCTGTTGATTTTCTGTAATGAGGAACCAGACTCTGAAGGCTTTAAAGCAAAAAAGCAAGGAAAGACGATGGTGACATTAATTGTTTTAGCAGTCTCATTTTGTTTGGGCTGCTGAATGTAGGGTTACTTCAGTGCATTTAAACAAGCTGACAGGATCAATAAATTAGAAAAATGAACCTGATTGATAAACAAGCAGGAGGCATGGAATGCCACTGCCCAAGCTGAACATTGTCTGTGGAAAAGAAAAGAAGAAATATTAATATTATTGTAAAAGGCCTCATGCTTGGCTGTTGTGCCTGTATGTGTTCAGTGGCCTTTTAGCAGCCCTTAAGCAAGAGTGCTTAACTTCAAAGTGTCACTTAACTTTCCAGTGTTAAGGCCATGGTGTTTGATATATTATTTGGCAATTATAAACATAATCATGGTAAAAACATCTGTTCTTTGTTACAAGCAAATTCATTTCTCAGCTAAAAAGTGAAGATAATGGACATAGCTAACTTAGTGCATTAAATATTAAAGACACCTCACTATCGAAAACCACCATTGTAGTGAAACATGTATGCCTTCAACACATTGGGGTAATAAAACAATAGTACCCCACATCCGGTAGTCTGTACTCAACAAGTGTATACCAGAGAAAGACGAATGAATCTGTGTTTGTGAGATAGAGAGAGAAGAGAGAGAGAAAGTGAGAGAGTGAGTCCCTTGACACTTATGGAATGGATTATCACACAGAGATAGGTCTTTGAAGCAGTTATGATAATGGCACATATCTGTTTTAGGAGGACAGGGGGCGGCACAGCAGGTGAAGAAGCAGGTACAGTGGAGATGGTCAACATCATTCGCTTCAGCTTACTTACCATTTAATATATATTCTCTTGTATATGCAGCTCTGTTGGGGAACACCTGGTCCTGTAACAAACCTTTATAACTGGTTTCTGGTCCTGCTCTTGTTGCTATACTGCAGTCTGTTACCATGGCTCAGTCGCTCATATAAATGTATACGCTGAACCCCTGAAATCCTGTTATTATGTTAGTGGAATGACAGTGTGAGTCATTCATTTGCTTTGCTAAGACCAAAATATTTGTCACATCAGGTCGGTTATTACTGAGGTGGATATCAGATGGAAAGTTATAAAGTATAATCCCTGCCCATATTTCTTCATTTGTCCAGTTATTGATACAATTTGGGTGGGTAATTTTAAACATTATAATTAATCAGATCAGTAAAGGAAAATTTATTCTGTAATATAAGAGTTTTAGCTGTGAGGAAAAAAATCTGTACAAAATAGCAAACAACTAATTAACATGGAAGGTATCAATGAATGTTTATATTTTGGACCCTGCCAATGCCTGAATTTAAATCTCATAGTGAAAACATGAATTCTCTTAATGAAGATACCATTACAAGAGAATAAAGCTTTATATTTAGTGTAACTTAAAATAAATATATCAAAGAATGGTGTTGATAATTTAATTGTATTAGATACATAAACACAAACCAGAGAGGTGACTCTTCTGCCATGTGTGAACTGCAGTATAGTTGATTGGGTGCATGATAATGGTTCTAATATTTTCTTCTTATCTTCTCAATCACACCATAAATCACTAGAACCATTTAAATGTTAGTGAGATTATGCTTTACTTCTGAATTCTGACATCAGAAGTCACAATACCCAGTTTGTCTGTCTCTGCCTGTAATTCTTGTTGGGTTCCTGATCACATATTCAGTATTAAAGATGGATTACTTACATAATGGGTTGCACAGATCAGTACATTATTGATAGTACTGAGAATTTAATCAAACAGAATCATGAAGTGCATCAGTCGTCAGAGGACTAATGAAATTTGCTTAAAAGTAATTTGTACCAGCTGTGAACGTGCATGTATTTGGTTGTATACAACAAAAAGTAAAAAGGGAAATTATCAGTTTTGTTTATTCAAAGAATATGCATTTCCCTGGGCCTGATATTTGGTCTATTGCTTTTACTGATAACATTGTTTATCTCATTGATAATATAATATAATATAATAAAATATAATATTTTATAATATCATGTATCAGCAGGCCTTATGTTTCTTATGGGCTGTACATCAGTTCTTCCCATGAATATGCATACACATGGGCGAACTGTGACACACTTTGCATATCATGTGGTTGTTTATGCAGACAGTGACATTTCATCTTTTGAATATATATATCCCTTGAGCATATGTGATTTATGGTGTGATAACCATTACTAACTTTAATTGGCAGCTTCTTGAGCACTAGTTAAATGCTTGGCCTTCTTTCAGATACCCAGGTCGTTCAGCAGTCTTTCCCTCAGAAACCTAACCAGCAACCTACCCAGGGACTGCCAACCCCCTCCCCTCTGTCCCCTGAAGAGCCCGCCCTGATCCAGCTGCATCCCCCCACCCCCCAGGGGCCGCCCCAGGTTCTGGTGTCCCCAGGAGTGGGGCAGTTATATGGAATGTCTCCCATGGGTGTTGGGAGCTATCCAATCGGTTCTCTGCCATGTCAGATGCCTGTAAGTGCCAACAGACTTATTTAGTGGTTATTGTTCATTGTGTATTCCCTAAATGTGTCAGTTCTTAAAACAGAGACCTTTGTAAAATATAATTTGTGATTTAATAATTTTGCTGTATCCTTACAATGAAAGGTACATGTTGGTTGATATTTATATGCTGCATTGTGTATACACCTGGGATGTGCCAGTTAGTAGAATGTAAAGCCCTTTATAATTAGTCTTATATAATTAGAGCATTAAAGTTTAAACATAGTGGTTAATATTTATTCTGTGTGAATACATCATTCCAGAAGCATGTAAAACTTGGTGTTGACAAGTAAAATTTCCTAATAAATGCTACCTCTTGATAATTAAGTGTCAAATTGTGTAAAAGATCATTTGTAAAATATATAACTGCAATATAAGGCTATTATATATAAACTTCATACCACCTTTTGAAAGCTGTATGATGAACATGTATATGCTCTCTAAATTCTTTCAGTTAATTCTTTCACATCTTTATAGAATTTGGTAATTGTAACACTGGACAAATAATCCTTTTATTGTATATCCACTTTTGTATAAGACAGAGTCACATAGGTGACACTTGTTGATGCATGGTTCATTTACGTTTCTGATAATTTCTTTCTTAGTATGCTCACATGCAGTTTAAATATATATACTGAAGGAGTGACTCTTTTAAATTGAAATATGTTTCTTTGAGTTTGCATGCTTCCAGCATGAGTCTTACTAAGGTATACTCAACATTTCCAGATTTGTTTTTTTTTTTAGTTTATTTGTGAATGACTTTTGAGTTGCCTTGGTGCACACTGAAAGTGTTTTCCCATATTTAGAACCTGAATTGAATTGTCTCAGTTTACCTGTATGAAAGAAAATTCTCAAGGATTATTATCCGTCAGTATGCTGTCCTGAGGTATGTTATCTTGTGTGCACTACTCATTGCTCTATCTTCGAAAAAAATGTTACAAACAAGCGTGGAGTGCACTCTTTTGGATATTTTCAAACTTGTGCTGTCAGCATGTTGTAACTGTAAAGGTCTGTGGTTAGTGATCCTTGTCCACGTTTCATCAGTTCTAATTTGATAATTCCCATGGTCACTCTGAAGTCCTGTTAGTAGTAGATCTTTTCCCATATTGATTCTTTAATAAACCTCAGAATTTCCTAATATACGTTTCTTGCTCTGTGTCAACACTGAATATTCATTTGAGAAATCTGACTTTGATCTTACATTTGTATAATGTCTGAATGTCAGTCATCAGAAGGTGGAAAGATGATCCTAAATTACCTTCCCGGCCAAAAATCACATGACATCTTGGGGTTCTTGATTTTAAAAAATGATAAAAAGAGGATGCGGTTTATAGTGTGATATCACTGATGGTGTCAGTCTCATCTGAATTTATAGACCTTTGTGGTTTTTCAGGCCCATTCATTCTTTGTAGATTATCTCGGCCCCCTGAGTAGCTTACAACCCAGCTCCCATAATAGTCACTTGAAGGTTATTCTCATTACATATAATGTGTGCTGCTCATTTTCATTACCCATTCACTCCTGGGTTGAGAAAGCACACCCTTGTGGTAAAGACTTGGGCTATTAGTCTTAATGCAGAATGATCTCCTACCAGGATGGCAACCCACAATCTTGTAGTCACAAGCCTAGCGCCATAACCATGCCCCATATTTATTTCAGGAACGCATGTCCAGCAGGTTTCTTCAAAGAAACAATTTATTACATTTTATTTCAGTGAAACAAAAAAAAAATGCTCTTTATCACTATCCTGAGATATACAGTATATTGCTTTACACTGAGCTTGAACAGATAGATGATTTGATTTTTATTTGATTTTGTATGATATAATTTAGATCAATACAGATAACATCACTTGGAATGTTTTTATTAACATTCATTAGCAGTTTAGAATGTTGCACTGCTTAATATAATTAACTAACATTTTCTAGTGCATGAAAATTGGCTTTGGTTCTTTAATAACTCAGTTTGTGTATGGGACACTTTTTGGTTTGATTTTCTGCACGTTGCATGTCGCTGGTTTGTAGACTATGTATGTAGGCCAGGCTTCACCTCTGCACTCACCAACTCAACAACCAAAGGTTACTCTCCTACAGATGGCCCAGCAGGCGGCACCACCAGCTGCTGCAGCAACGCCACCTGGTAGCAACCCAGGGTACACACAACTTGGTTTTACTGCCCAAGGAGTAGCCTACCAGACACAACAGCCACAACAGCAGGTCATCCCCACGCACAGCCAGGGGGCAGCACCTCAGCAGCCACCACAACAGCACAGCAACATGGGATCAGCAAGCCAGCAGTTACCCCCAGATTTGTTTCAATCCAACCATACATCTAACCAGGTGGGAGTCAGCCATGCTATGCAGCCATCACCACAGAACTTCTTCCCATCTCAGGGGTATCCTGACCCATTTGCTTCAGTCCCACCAGCATACCAGCCTCCACCACAGGTTACTGCACCAGCTGCAGAAGAACTTGACATGGGCAATTTTAAGGTTCCATTAACGCCCAGTGGGGCACCTCAAGGAGACCAGGTAATTATAACGATACTTTTATTTTCATTCATGCTGTATTGGGACTTGTCATCATGCTTAACACTTCAACACAAAAAATGGCATTTCTGGTCTTGGAGGAGTGGTGTAACAACAGTTGAGTGCCACCACTGTCAAAGTCTTTTTAAGAACCCATGTCAGTACTTCTAAATAAAAGAGCTTAAAAACCAAGCAAGTCCAAGAATGCAAAATTGCAGAATTTTAATACATCATTATATCCTTTATAGAGAACCAGGGGGTGTTTCAATAACATTGTAAATAAATGATTTAAGTCCAAACCTGGGACCAAAGCCCAAAACCAACTTGCCTAAGTCCAAGAGTTAAGTCCGATTCAATAAGGCTGGTTTAATAAAGAAGGACTTAAGCCTTGGAAATCCCCTTTTTTAGCGCCAACTAACGGCCAGCAGAATGCTGGAAAGTGGCCATGCTTACAGAACAGAAGGGAACACATTAACACACAGTGTCACTTCTTTTATGTGGATACAGGATTTTAACCTCAGTGGTTTTGGATTAGAAAAATTAGGCTTAGTGACATTTGTCTGACTAGATGTTTCAAGTGACATGTCATGGAAACTTGTACAACATACTATTAATAGTATTATTATATAATTATAATTTCTTTTAATTGTTTTATACCATTATGGCATTAGTGGCGTTACTGGTATTAGCTCATGAGTAGGAGCGCGTCAATTTTTCTTCCAAGGTGGGGGATGACTTGCACACAAACACACACACACATATTACAATTAATTATAAGGTTTTAGAAAATAAGGTATTATGCTTCCGGTGTTCTATTCTGTGTTCTATTCTATGCTGAGTTTCGAAATATAATTCAGAGTATACTCATAAATGGTACCAAAGTCTATAAATATATTTTGCTTTTTAGCGAACCTGTGAGCTTATGCGATGGTGCGGTGTCGTGCGTCGTCTGTCGTGCGTCGTCTGTACGTTAACCATAGCTTTCTCAAAAATGGCAGAAGCTAGCATCACCAAATTTTTTGCAAATAATCAATCATCTGAAAAACTCTATCAGATTTTGTTTATTTTTTTCTAACTGCGTTTTCTTAGATTTTATAGGAAGAAAGCTAAAAATGCTTTAAAAATCTTCTTCTCCGAAACTGTCCAGCCAAATTGTCCAGTATTTCACAGAAATGATCCCATGAACAATCTTTCTCAAGTTTGTTCGAATGGTTCCAGTTCAGAGATTTTTGGCAGAGTTACAGGAGGTTGAACTTGGTCATCTGTCCAAAAAGGCACACTAAAATTAAAATCTCAGAAACGACTAGAGCTATAATCACCAAATTTTATATCAATGTATGTCATATCTGAAATTGAGGTATTGGTGGCGCCACCTACATTGATGTGTTTTTTTACAAGCGAAAATGTAATTTTCTCTAGCTTATACATGCACTGATTTATGATGAAACTGTTAAGCTAATTGGTTTAAACTTTACAAGAATTATTCTATGGTAGGGTTCTGCCAGTTTTATAAGAATAGATTGGGTAAATACAGCTTTAAAAAAAGCATTGTAGCCAAATGAAAAATGCTTTCTGTGTTTGATAACAGATTTGACAACATGCTGAGTTTCAGCAGCTAAGTCAAGAGGTCACCCAGTACAAACAGGTGGGGTCCAGACATCACCATGGCAACTGACCTGGCTCTGGCTGGTGTCTAGACAATGTGTCTAGACGTCTAGACACAGGGTCTAGACATCTAGACACAATGTCTAGATGCAGAATTCCAAGATTATTGGAACTATATCTTTCAACTGTTTGAAAAAACTTGGTTTGCATTTTAAGCGAATCAGTTTTATCATCAGGTCACATGTGAACTGCTGCGCCCTCATTTTTGGTTGACCTCTGACCATTCCTCTCTGCCCAGCATCCATTTGTGCGTCTGTTTCCACACATAAACCCACATGACTCGGGAACTGTTTGACCGATCAGGCTAAACATTTTGCACAAATGTAGCCCTTTGATAGGTTTATAACATACACTAAAAATGGTGGCGCCACTTGCAACCATTTTTGCACAGCGTCCATCTGTTCATCTGCCTTGGGATAAAATCACTCATATCTCAGCAGTGGTTTGACTTTCCCACCTGAAATTTTGCAGGTTTATACATCCTGGACAGCTCTCTTGATTTTATGACAGGTGGCACCACCTACATTCAGGTTTACTCTGCAGACATCCAAGCTCATATCTCAGGAACCGTTTGACCGATTAGGCCAAAATTTTGCATGTGTATAGATCTCGCATAGCTCTTCATCATAGGCAAAACTGGTGGCGCCACCTGCAACCACTTATGCACACTGTCCATCTGTTCATCTGTTCATCTGCCTGGGGATAAAATCACTCATATCTCAGAAGTGGTTTGACTAATCCACCTGAATTTTTGCAGGTTTATACATCCTGGACAATTTTCTCGATTTTATGACAGGTGGCACCACCTACATTCACGTTTACTCTGCAGACATCCATGCTAATATGCAACACACCTCACTCTATTCCCCTTGCCACTTAATCCATGCCTCACTTCACCCGTCCCACTCTGATTTCTGCGGAAACACAAAGTGGCTTGTCGACTACCCATATTCTAGTTTTAAAATGTCCTAGTTTGAAACTTGCAGGTCCAAAAAGTCCATTTTGCTGAAATCATAATGACTAAGGTAGATATGCAGGACTTAAGAGGATCAATATCAAATCTTAAAAATAAACCTCCATTCATACTCCCAAACTTTGCACAGGTTCGCATTAGGCCTGTAGGCCTTGTTTTAATATATATATGCTTTTCCTTTGCAAAATATAAATATTATTCTCTGAATAGTGGGGTTGGGGGGGGGGGGGGGGAAGATAAAATTGACCATCCTCCCCTTGCCCAAAATTAAGTGGGGGTTATATACCTGAGTGGCTTAAGTCAAAATCGGTCATTTTCGGGCTTAAGTCAGTTTATTGAAACAACCTCCAGAAGCCCATAAAATTCCTTAAATTTTGCATTTTTGCAGCTCTGTCTTGCAATTCTGTCATCAGTGAAAGCTCAGTAAAGGTATTTGAACAGTGAAAAGTGGGACTAATTGGCTTTTGAGATTCTACAGGCTCACCACATAGACTGGTTTATATGACTTCAGCAGCACGTGGTCTAAGTTGGGGAGACTGTGTGTTCACTTTCCATGGTTTCTCTCTCTCTCAGTCCCAGAAGGCCTGTCATGTGACTATGACTGTCTTGAGTGATATCAGTTGCCTTTATGAATCTGGCAGTATGGAATGGAGCAACTGTCATTTGGATGACCTTTATTTCCAATTAACATGATAGAGCAGAAGGACATATTAAAATTCATGGGGAGAAGGTCATAAATTTTGTTGGAGGTCATAAAAAAATCATTAAAGAGTCATGAAAATTTGATATTCCTGAAGTTTTTAAACCCTGAATTAGCTTTTGCTCTTTACTTTTTAGCCCTTAGGCTGATGGGCTATTGTTGTCACCTAAGCTGTCCGTCTGTCTGCATCCGTTAACTCTTACCTTGTGAGCGGGATATCTCTAAAAGGATTCACCTTAAGAATTTAATTTCTTCGGTTAAGATGTATATCGACAAAATCTTGGTCAAGTTCAAAGATGGTCGACCTTGACCTATTTTTCTACGTTTTAGAGCTGGTTATAGAAAAAACACTTAGAAGCTTAATTCTCAGGAACCATTGGGTGGATTTTCATGAAACTTACTATGGTCATTGGGACTAATGGTCCTTACCTGCTGCACATGTTTGGTGATGCCACCTACAATTTCTGATTTTAAATGAATTTTTATCCGATTTTCAAACTTTGGCCTTGTGAGTGGGATATCTCTAAACAGATTCACCGTAGGAATTTTATTTCTTCGGTGAAGATGTATATTGTCAAAATCAGGGTCAAGTTCAAAGATGGGTGACCTTGACCTACTTTTCTACGTTTTAGAGCTGGTTATAGAAAAAACACTTAGAAACTTAATTCTCAGGAACCATTGGGTGGATTTTCACAAAACTTACTATGGTCATTGGGACTGATGGTCTGTACCTGCTGCACAAGTTTGGTAGGACCACCTACAATTTTTTATTTTTAATTAATTTTATCTTTTTTTTCAAATTTGACCTTGTGAGCGGGATATCTCTAAAAGGATTCACCATAGGAATTTTATTTCTTTGGTGAAGATGTATATCAACAAAATCTCGGTCAAGTTCAAAGATGGGTGACCTTGACCTATTTTTCTATGTTTTAGAGCTGATTTTAGAAAAACACTTAGAAGCTTATTTCCCAGGAACCATTGGACAGATTTTCACAAAAGTTACTATGATCATTGGGACTTATGGTCTGTACCTGCTGCACAAGTTTGGGGGCACCACCTACAATTCCTGTTTTTAATGATTTTTTATCGGATTTTTCAACTTTGGCCTTGAAATCTTCTAAAAGCATTTGGTGGATTGTATTAAAAACATGGTACATACCTCTCTAGTTTAAATTTATAACTGAGACATGTACAGATATACATCCATGAGAGAACAAATATTTTGTACTTGTTACTGTTACCACCTGTAAAAACTGTTCTTTTGGCTGAGGGCTTTTGTCAGCATCTGCTGATATTCTAGTTAAATATTTAGGAAATCAGATTTTTAAGTATGCTCTATTTATACTGAGCATTAATATATCAGTAAGAGGAACTATTTATTTTTGTAATGTTTCAGACACCTGAGCCACAGAACACGACACCATCAGTGACACCACCACCACCTAACATACGTAGTCATCGTCGCAATGTCAGTGACACGTCGGCTCTACTGAGCAAGGACCCAAACAGACAGAGCGCATTCAGGTATCATAGAAATGAAAATAAGAAATGTTGCCTGCTTGTATAATTTACAGCAGAGCATTGTTAATTTGAATACCTGTCATCAAAAGAATTGTTAACTGGAACATTGTTTATCTGAAGAATCGTTTGTCAGAAATCAAAATGATTAATCTGAAACCTAAACAGTGAAAATAAATATTAGCCAAAAAGTAGGTATAAGTGGGTATTAAAGATCATCTAATTCAAAGCAAATGTACAGAGATAATTAGTGCTATGTAATGTAGCTAATTTAGTAAGCTCAACTGCAGGTAGTAAGTGTGAAAAACACAGCTCGCCTGTCTGTGTTTGTGTCGTCATTGGCTGGCCTTTAATGAGGCAGTCAAATAACAAAAATAAGCTAAATATCACACAATACCCTGACCATTAGAATAACAGAATATTAATTTTGAGTGGAAATTATTATTTAATTATGATTGATTTTAGCTCAGCTGACTGTAAGTATATATCCAGAAGAAGATTACTATTATCCACTTGCAAATGGATGCTAAGGCTCTCCCAACTGATTAGGTTTTAATCTTACATGATTGATTTTTTATTTCTTTCAAATTATTGAATATATGGCATCATTAAGGAAAAAAGACTATGGTGCTGAGGCACTTTTTTTCAGAAATCAGTGGGGGCGGGCATTTTTTTTTACCTTTTTGTATGTTTTGGTAAAATGTCATATAATCAGGGAAAAGCATGATGATAACAGAATTTGTTGCTAAATAGGTAAAAGCACTACATAACAAAGAAAATCTAAACGAAATTGTATTATTTTATCATTTTGAATGATGAAAATCAAAAAAAAGGAAAAAAATAAAATTGACACGGGTGGTGCCTGAGAACCATACCTTTCCTTTTTTTTGGCCTACAATTTGCCAAATTTAAGAATTAAAAAAATTATTTCTCACCTTGCAAGTTTTTGGGCATTTCGTCCTTTGGAAAACTTACTTTTAGGTGTGTGGCCTATGGATTGCTATCCAAAATGTTGTTTTAAGGTCTTATGAAACCTTTTGTGTAAGATAAATATATAAATTATTGTGATGTATGAAGGTTTACCATTAAATTCCAGTGGGCTTCTTGTGAAATCCAGTTTATGTGGATGAAATGTATATCTGTTTGTTACAGGATTTACTCAACAGAAAACCAAGTACAAGTATCTGATTTAGACAAGGCTAAATCTGCATCAGCATCACCTACACATTCCTCATCAAGGTAAAAGTTGTCACTCACCTGGCTGGTTACCTGTACTGAACTTTTAGCACATTTCAGCTTAGCTCAGGATGAAATTTACAGACAGGGTTGATATTCCGGTATATTTCTGAGAAGTCTCAAACTTGAAATGTGAATTTTTAGGGCTTAAAAAAATTCCTTGAAAATTTAGAAAATACAAAAGGTCATGAAATGTCATAAAAATTTAATTTGAGTATTTCTTGCATTACTCTCCTTATTTAATAATCATCAGCTGTATAATTTGCATGGTGGTTCAATAAAACCTTTTCATTTTATGTATAAAATATATCAGATAATAGGGAAATTATTTTGTTTATTATTCTGCAATTGTTATTGATGGTAGATGTCTCCTGGACTTTCATTACCTGTACGTGTAAGTTATCAAATGAGGACCTGTGTTTTACTCAAATGGTCCTGAAGAATTCAGAATAAAGTCCATATATATTGATCTTTTGGAACATTATGTGCCCTTATAGAAAGCTGAGACAAATAGAATTAAGTAAAAGTAACTCTACTGTTTATCTGTTCTGTTTTCTTTAATGTAACTGCTCATTGCTTACAAATATATTGACACATTTAAACATATTTAGTCAAATATGATGTCCATGAATTGAATGCTTAAGGTTTATTTAGCTTAAGTATTCACTGATGTACATTATCGTAATTGTGACAGGACTCCTCAGCGCCCTCTGTCAGCTGATATGTCAGAGTGGAACCCGTTTGGTGATGACAACTTTGGTGCTTTGAATGAAGACATTATTTTTGGCAAAGAGTTTGACAGGATAAGGCGTGGTTCCAATAGTAGTGAGTATTTTTGCTTGAATAAACCTACCTAGATAAAATTCAGACCAAAGATTTTCTAAATCAAGTTCTGAATGCATCTTGATTAAAGCAGAATGTCTTATCTTATATTTTCTAATTATTTATAAAGAAATTTTAGCTCATAGCTTATCTGTATTAGTCTTTTTTATATATTCTATGGAGATTTCCATATGTATTAAAATATATATAATGTTATATTTTATCATTTGTAGGACAGTTTTTGGTATAAATTATTTTTTAAAGTTTGACCCAAACATGTATCTATATTGCCTTTGTCTTCAAAATTCTTATGATGGAGCAAATGCTAGCATTTACAACAATGATTTATATTGGAAAAGCTTGGAATTGTTATAGTCTTATATCAGAGTGTACCGAGAACTTTAACACAGGGTTCGTACTCAACCTGGAAACCTGGAATACTCATGGATATTCCATTAATTTTTCAAGGTCCTGGAAAACCTGGAAAAATGGGGGTTTTTCAATGTATACCTGGAATAAACCTTGAATTTTGGTGTAGGTTATTGTACACGGCCATAGATATAGCCCACCAGCGGCATGTGATATTGATGGCGGCAGGTAATGTAGCCTGAGCACGAGGTTTATAGCAATAGTGCTGCTTGGTGTCTGTTTGGGAAACTAAGGGCTGGTGAAAAGATTATCATTTCAGCTTGCCGGCAACTCTGTGAAACCCTGTTGCATATCCATACTATGACGACATTGTGTTACTATCACCATTTAATTTAATTTAATTCTTTTTAAAGACTTATAGGATAAGTCAATATTATATTGTTCAGTGTTGTTATTTATTGTGACCTGGAAAAATCCCTGTAAGACCTGGAGATAACCTGGTAAACTGCTGGAATTTAGATCTGCCAGGTGAGTACGAACCCTGGTAATAAGAATATAAAAAAAAGATTTCACTATGCAAATACTTTTTTTTCCCAGTATTTTTTTGGGGTATCTCTCTGCATATATAAAAATATTAGTGGACCAGCATGGCAGCATGAATGACTTTACCTAGTAAGTTACTACTGACATAGAAATAGTTACATACTGGTATGTCTTTACCTGTACAGGTATATCAGGTGTCAAGAGCCGGGAAGATCTAGTGATGTCTAATACAGATCTCAGTGATCCATTTGGTGCTGCACCTTTCAAGTCTGGTGAGTCATATAAAACAGACTTATACACCAATAAATCATGTGTATGACTCATAATGGTTAGAAGTGCTACAGATCTGAAAGCATGACCTAAATTCATCAAAAGGAACAATCAAGAGGCCAAAACAAAATCTACCAACAGTACTGATGCTTTTGTCCCCATGCAATGGTATGTTAACCTGGTTAGGCCTGAAGTACAACTAATGCATTTATTACCATGATTCTTTGCATGCATATTGATCATGGAGTCTTTTAATGGATCCTGCAGATTGGTGGCATCACCTGGATTTTTTTAAAAGTTTAACCCTTTTTAGTCCTCAGCCCTTAGGCTGATGGGCTATTGTCGTCACCCAAGCTGTCCGTCCGTCCGGCGTCCGTTAACTTTTACCTTGTGAGCGGGATATCTTGAAAAGGATTCGCCGTCAGAATTTCATTTCCTCGGTAAAGATGTATATCGACAAAATCTCGGTCAAGTTCAAAGATGGGTGACCTTGACCTATTTTTCTACAATTTAGAGCTGATTATAGAAAAACACGTAGATGCTTATTACTCAGGAACCATTTGGTGGATTTTCACAAAACTTACTATGATTATTGGGACTGATGGTCTGTACCTGCTACACAAGTTTGGTGGCGCCACCTACAATTTCTGATTTTTAATGAATTTTTATCGGATTTTTCATCTTTGGGCTTGTGAGCGGGATATCTCTAAAAGAATTCATCGTAGGAATTTTATTTTTTCGGTGAAGATGGATATTGACAAAATCTCAGTCAAGTTCGAAGCTGGGTGACCTTGACCTATTTTTCTAGGTTTTGGAGCTAATTACAGAAAAAAATTTTGAAGCTTATTTCTCTGGAACCATTGGCTGGATTCTCACAATACGTACTATGATTGTAGGGACTGATAGTCTGTAACTACTGCACAAGTTTGGGGGCACCACCCGCAATTTCTGATTTTTAATGAATTTTTCTTGGATTTTTCAAATTTATCCTTGTGAGCGGAATATGTCTAAAAGTATTCACAATAGGAATTTTATTTCTTTGGTGAAGATGTATATCGACAAAATCTCGGTCAAGTTCGAAGATGGGTGACCTTGACCTACTTTTCAAGGTCACAGAGCTTATAATAGAATAAAACTTAGAAGCTTATTTTTCAGGAAGCATTTGGTGGATTGTTATGAATCATGGTACATACCTCTCCATTTTAAATTTATAACTCAGACATGTACAGATATACATCCATGTGAGAACAGATATTTAGTACTTTTTACTGTTACCACCTCTAAATACTGTTCTTTTGGCTGAGGGCTTTTGTCAGCTTCTACTGATATTCTAGTTTTCTCTATTTTTGGGACCTTTACAGATGCGGTCATCCGTTAACAAGGCACAGATTGTAACCATTGGTCCTAGAATCTTCTAACTTAAAATACAGGGAGGTCCATGAAAAGTATCCCAGGAAACATGAAATTAGGTGTCTGTCACCCATATTTTCTAAGCTATTGGGCTTATAAGCACCCCTCAGAATAACTGAAAATTTGAAACCATAGTAGCGCACAAATTATAACCATTGGGCCCAGAATCTTCTAACTTGATATCCTGAGAGTTCCTCAAAAGTTCCCCCCAGAAATCTGAAATTCGGTCATTGTAACCTATATTCTCAGGGTTTTGGGGTATGTTTGAGCACCCCAGAAATAATGCAAAATACACACGAATTGCCAGATTCCTCAGGAAAGGCTGGTTGGATTGTCATCAAATTTGTTGTGCTTATGGGTCTTGATGAACTAAAGCTAATATACATGAACAATGATGCCACCTACATTATCGTTATTAGTTGCCTGTGCAAGGACATATTGTCACATGTCATTCGGCTGAGCGTCATGACCCATGGGTCACTTGTTCTTGAGTTTAATGGATTTTTAACAGCCCGTGGTTAAATGTAACACTTGGAACATTATATCACCAAGAAGAACCGATAGTGTGAAAGCATATTTGAACCAGTACAGTAATGAATGGCTTAGCATCTCACCTTAAGGTATATTGTCTTGTTGCTAAACCTACAAACCCCCAAAAGGTTCTCCGCAAGACAATTGTAAAGATAATTCAAGATGCACTCTGAGAAATGAGGCACAGACGTCCACTTTTATAATAATCCCATTAACAAATGTTTTATAGATTTGGTTGGGTTTTACAGGTAAACTGCAACAAAATAGCAGTGGAAGTGACCAGCGTCAGAGCAGACCAGGATCATCGTCAAGTGGTGAGGGCAAAGGTAAACCCATGCTTCTTACAGTACCTACATTCTATAGGTAGCCGGGGCTTTCAGGTGAACGGGGCACCACCACTAACACACAGAACTGTCTGATCATGTGACCTTCAGTGCGATGAAGGTGCTCCGCTGCATAGCAGCATCCCAGGAGGACTGGAGTGCTGGCGTAAGGGCGTGTGTGTGTGTGTTTTCTAGCATATACTTGTGTAAAAAAAGTGCACAAGCAATGCAGGATAAAGTTTATTAAATTATGTGAACATATGCAGTCATAGTTGAGATTAACAGTTACGAGTGTATAAATAGATTTGTGGAAATGAACTTATGCATATGTAATCAGAATATTTTAGGATTTCAGATAGGGAGTTCAGAAGTTTGGTGTATCTGGGCATAATGTAGCAGGGGATATGGGTTTAAACCCCTGTAGCCAGAGAGTTATATTTGTGAGAATATTCATAAATAGTAGTGGAGATACATTAACACACTAAATGTAAATTGTATTTATTTCCTAGCATATTTCAAAAGCAATGAAACTTTGCAATTCCTATACCTAGCAATGCACCAGTACTTTTTTCAAGCACATATCATTTTAGTCAGGGTTACTAACTATACTTGTACATAGTGTCTAGCATTGTCATCTTAAAGGTTTCAAGAAAGAATGCAAGATAAGAATGAGTTGCTTCATCAGTAGCTTGATTGTATTTACTCAAGTATATATCCTATCCCATATATGTTTTGTTAACATTTTGGTTGTGATGTCATACCTTCAGATCAAATTTCAGGTTCAAATGCTAAGTGTGACAGTCTTTCTTGCTTTGTAACTTTGCATAAAATGTCACATACAGATTAGTTGTCAGTGCTCCCCAGTATATAAATCTCTTACTTGATAGGGTTGATAAAAAAAGTTACATATAGAAGCCTGAATGTCAGTCAGTTATTGTGAAATGCCAATTGGAACAAATTTGGAACAAAGTAAAACAAGGTTTATAACAGGAGAAAAAAAATTTTAATGGCTGCCAAAGTAGAATTGTTAGGTTGATAGGGGTTTTATCAGTACTGTATTATTTTTTGCTTTTCTTGTTTAACAGGGTGGCGATGTTGTAACAGTTGGATTGTAATTGTTACCACTGTGGGCCAGAAATGTTGACATTGCGCAGTAACATTGGTGTGTGTGTGATTCATGCAGTGACATATACTGGTAATCTTAACATAACGTTGCTTGGCTATGAAATGTTATTATTTAACCCTTTCTGTCCCCCCCCTTTAAATCCAACCTTCACTCTTTGGTGTCAACTGGTCCAATTTCCACACATGTGAAGAAACCACATCCAGATTTGCCAAAATATTAATGGTGTTACAGATGAAACAGAATGGTATTACTGATTTTATATTGATAAAGAAAAATTGAGCACTATCATAATATATCTGATTATCAGTTTATGTTGCTTTTTAAAGTATATAAATATGTTAAAAACAGCAAAGATGTATGTTTATTTAGTGCTCAATTTATTGTTGGATAGGTGATCTCATTGTATAACATGTGTTGACTTGCTGTCTTGATGTTGTATTGATTTCCTGACTGTTCTAAGGGATAGAGGAAGATATTAGAATTTTATGGAAAGACCACACATATGTAAATGCCATGAATTGTTAAGTTTGGTCTTTATAATATGAGTTGCTTGTTGCTTTCATGTTGTATGCTCTGTGTATGTGCCATCATGAATTCTTTTACTAAACATAAATATTTTGTTCCAAGGTTTTGCCAGTATCATTGTTTTATTTTTGGTCAGTACTTTCCATCACAAAGCAAATAGACATACATGCAACCATGTATCTGATTGTCATATGTGCTTTGGTTGAATGAGAGATGAGCCAGTTAAAATCTAAGTAGGTATTTCTTTATTTTTTATGCTGTACCATATGTTTACATGTTTCCTGAGGTAAAGCATTGTGTTTCTGTTATTCAAATAGCCTCTACTGGGATCGAATTGTAAAGAGCCTATTTAATAAGTCCTCACTTGCATTTAAACTGATGACAGACATTGAGGCTGGGTAGCATGGCACCTTATTGAATATTTACACAGATATTGCATATTCAAATCATAGGAGAACATCTTTAGTGGACACAAAGACCATCAGTTTGTGTTGTGCTTCTTCCCTTCCACAGACTGTTCAAAGTACTATTTAATAACCTATTAAGCCTATGTGTGCTCTGAGATAGGCAGAAAGGTGTGTTGTAATTAACCTAAAAATATGTTTATGGTGCCACAGAATCTAACTGAATGAATTATCATTTAGCAGGGGTAGCTCCATTGGAAGGAGAGGTCTACACCAAGGGACTTGCACCATGATAAAATCAGTAATTCAATTTAGGGGTGGAAGGGGGGGGGGTTATTCTTAAGAATATTGAATAATGCACAAAAGGTAACCCCCCCCCCCCCCTCCATCCCTGGACTGAGAGTAATTGTGCTTTCTTTGTGTATATATTATCATGTTTGGTGTTAAAGAAAATGGTAACAAAAGTAAATTGACACGCTGAATAATAAAAAAACTTTCATTTCCTGTACTTCCAATGTGCTTAATGTACAAACCGCCCACCATTTACACATTTTATTTGTTGTGATGATTTCAATATTTGTGTAACAGTCATATAATACCATACTTTTATTTCAGATATTGTTACTTAACCTTTGGTTTACTGTATTTAACCTAGGTTGAGGTGTAACTAGTCTTATATTTCATTTCAGTTAGCTGTCACTTTCATGAGTTTTGTCTAGTCAAGCAGGCTATGTACAAACCTAGAGTTTGTATCAATGCCAGGAATAACAGTATAACAAGCAGCAGGGATTCATTGCACAAAGTATATAAATATTGGTTTTTATGCCAGTAGACTTGATACATTATGCAAGGTAATCATTAAAAATCTATATGATATATGTATACATATATATAACTGTATAAAAATATATAAATAACGTTATTATATATATATAAAAAAACTATATATAAAAATATAAATACATGTGTTTGTGGCTAAATCTTACAAATGTGTTGTATACTTTATGACAAAGCTCCATGACAGTCAGTCTTTATGTGTTTTGCTTATTACTTTCAGTATATGCTTGCATCACATGCTTTTTGGCTGTGCGTAGGTTGTGAATCACAAATATGATATTTTTTATTGGCTTTGAATCTGTAGAATAACCAAATTATGTTTTGTGGAGATTTTTGTTGCTATCATAGATGTCACACAATTTTAAGTTACAGAAATATGAAAACTAGTTAATATTGGATCAGTATAGATTTACTGTTAGATTTTTATATGTATACTGTTGCATTTTCTTGACTATGTTTTTTGTTCATTGCATGTTTGTAAATTGAACGAATATTCTAATAACATTAATATCAAATTGTAATATTACTAAATTAATAAACTGTTACCTGTAGACTTCCAGAGATTGAATTTAGTAATTTTTAGTTATTAGAAGAAAAAGTAGACATTTTAGGGCTTGTATTTGAAAAAAAATAGTCCTGTATCCAGAAAATTTTGGTCATGTGATCCAACATGTTGTTCATGTGATGCTTCAGCTTAGAGCTAGGAAGAGCTGAATTATATAATACATTCCATTGCTCACTGAGACTCTCAGTCCAACAGTTTTATGATTCAGGAAAAAAGGATGTGCTTGTGTTGAAAATTGTTATTCTTAAAAGCAACCTTTCATTCTGTGGGAGAATATTTGTTATGTTGAGGAGCATTTCAATAGTCTCATATATATCTATATATATATATATATATATATATATATATATATATATATATATATATATATATATATATATATATATATATATATAACATTATGCACTCAAATCATGGATATCTAATCTTAATCCTACATTTAAATTGCACTGAAGCACTAACTTCTGGTATTGACACGTTGGCAGTATCCACACTTGCTTCACATCTTAATTAGATTACACTGAGCTGGTGTACTTTAGTCTGGAAGTTGTAAAAATTGCATCCAGATTGTAGTTCACTTTACAAAGTTTATATGGGTTCATTTAGTAAAACATTAGTTTGCTGTCTGCACTTGGTAGTTAATTTACTGTGCTGCTTAAAGTGATATTTGATTGGAAGGATTGGGTCAGATGGTAGCAAAACGAATTCGCCTGTATGCACAAAACTACTGTAGGCCACCTTTCAAGCAGACTACGCTGGACTGATCTGATCAGATTAGTGGCCCAGTATGAACTGTTATCTGATTAGTGATCTGGATGATTTGCTATTGCGGATATGGCGTGTGATTTGCGTCTAAACAGTCTTCAATATGTTCACTTATGATAGTGACAAAGTTATATCATTTTCTTAATTGCTGCCTCTGTCAGATGCAATCATCTTATTTATAAATATCCCTCAAACAGTGAATAAAACAGACAATGAACATGAATGGTCAGTATATCTTATGATATATGTAATCAGAAGGAGTGCACATTTAGTTAGGTACACATAGACTTGACAGGTGAATCTGTCAATAATTGTAGAAATGTTGTCTTCCTCCAGTTTTAATCAGTACATATATTATAGTTGCATGATATGGCGAGTATTAAGTCTGTTTTTTTCTGTGACACATGTATGATAGAAGATCCATCAGTTGTTACTATTTCCAATAAAATAATGTATTATTTGTATTTGTGCAAAGGTCAGATAGTTTATATGGGTCAAGTTGAGACTGGTTAAATGATTATCAAATGCAGTATGCAAATTAAGTCATGCTTAGTAGTTCAGTTATAGGCCATGTAACCAGCAGTATTTATGAAAAACAGGTGGTGTATTGCCAAAACTGCACACTTTTTATTAATGTATTATTAATTCCCACCCCTCAATACCAGTGGGTGAAGCCTCATCATAGATATTATAATTAATGATGTGAAAATCCTATTTCCAAAAATTATTAGGGTTTTGTTTCTGTTGTGACCTGTATAAATGAGTATATATATATTATTTATAGAATAAATTATTCAAAAATGTGTATTATAATAAACAAGAAATAATGTTCAGATGTGCCTCCAGAGAGAATAGCAGATAGTGGCTCTGTAATTCATAGCTGTAAGATGTATATAATATGACTGGTTGATAAGAAATGTAAATGTAATGGTTTATTTAAACATACTGAAATATTTTAACAGTCTGTCACTTTTCCATAGGAAGGCAAAGATTTATGTTGCCTCAGAAGATATTTAGATTTTACATTTCTCAGTTGATTTGCTGGTGCTTTAAAGGTCTTATCTTTATGTTTGAAAATCATGTCAGGTTCAAATTTATTTAGACAGTACACAGTGGAAGTCATTAGCAGGTGCTCGTTTGATTTATTAGATTGTTATACTCCCAGGTGAGGGGCACATATGTTTGCTTTCTGCAGCTGTAACAAAACATTTACAATACTGCTACATTATATGAGTCATATGATGCATGATACAATACATGTAAAAGATATTCCAGTATTGATTCCTTGCCAGTGTTGGTCTTATAATCAAGCTTTCATACAGTTATTTTCCAAATTTTACATAAAATATATATATATATATATTTGACATGCCATTATCCAAACTCTTCAGACTGAATGTATTGTACATCTCAAATGGCCCTTTCTGTTGGTTTGTGGGGCGCTGAGCCAGTAAGATTGTTCAGCTCATTATGATTAATGACATTTCACCCCGGGTTTATTATGATGTACCAGTGATATGGTGTGTTGTTACAGCTGTAATTGTTTGTAAAACTGCACTACCCTGTCTCCATCATCTGCCCTGCATGTTGTCAGCGGGTACCTCCACATTAACATGGATAGCGATCCATTTCCATCTAAACACGTTAAAGGGATTCCCGTGGTCTGTGGCCTCTCTGTCTGCAGATTTTGCTACGTGCAGTGAATAAAGCAGGTCTGAATACAAAAAATGTTAAGAACAGTGATACTTATATTATGTATAAAGAATATAAGATATATTGATGCTGCCATTCTCTCACAACATGCTTCTGACAGTGAATACAGTCTTGTAATAGTCAGGTTGAGCTGCAGAATGGCAGTTATATTTAAAGGGGTCCATTCTATTAACTTATGTGTATTAAATAAAGACAATCTCTGGAACCATTTATAAACAGTAAGCCAAAAAGCACTGATCCAAAAGTGCACAGGTTGTCCACTTTGCTTATTTTGCATTTGGATATCATTTTGTGGCCTGCTCATATGGCTGCTGATTGTATTCCAAAATCCAACAACAATATTTTGATCCTGATGAACCAGCGTTATGCAAATGACAAAAAGATGGAATCGCTTCACTTGCTCCGACAAACAACCAATGACCTTTCAATGTCCCTATGTCACTAGTTGACCACCTTTGGTCAAATGGTTTTTCTGTATGTCAATATGGGCACTTCTCTAATAGCTTGAAGATAAACAAGCTTATACACCCATCACAGATCAATTTTTATTAGCAGGAATTATCTGCAGTTCATCCAACAACTATTACAAATAAGGCAGGTGAATTGCTGGTTTTTAGAGATTCATAGTTTATAAATGATGGGGGGCAATGATGGAGATTAAATATTATCAGTGGAATTGTTAATAAGATGTCCAAAATGGAAAGAGATGTGCAGTATATATTTGAATTATGTTACATTGGAATTTTGAGTATAGACTTATCGTTTGCTCAAATGCAGAACTATATTTTAGTAGGATGTTGAATTAAGGATAGTAAAACATTTCAGTTATTCGTATGATAGTATTAAATAGTGTAAAAATCATTCTGTGAAAAAAGCTTCCATTTCCAACAGGCTCTGTAGTTTGCTAACAATTGTTAAATCATGGATTTGATGACAGAGAGCAGAGCTTGCACATAATACATCATTACACTGTACTGTGGTGCAGGCAAAACATCAAGCTTATTCAGTTGTTGACTAGTGCATTGTAAATTCTTCAATTCTGTTAGTATATGCTGTTTTTAAGCTAAAAACTGGCAGAAAATTATCACGTCTTAGTTTTCTTCATTATATGAAGCTGTTAAAATTGAAATAAAAGATATATAAATACACATTTCTGTATTTTCTCCTCTTCTTGTCTGTGCTTGGTTATGGTAGTGGTGTAGTATGATGGTGGTGATTTCACATACACATATATACATGTATACACTGTTTACACCATGAGTTCAGCACATTAGGGTTAGTCACAATATGGTAGGGGGGCAGGTCATTTATAATTAAAGCACAGCACTATGGATGAGGTTTATGAAAGTCATACTAACATAATCAGTTTATATAACCTCAAACCATATTCCTGATAATATTGTAAAACTGCTGTAGTGTGGAGTATACCGATACCCATTATTTCCAGTTAATAAGGAAACGTTGAGCCAAATCTTAAGTGATGGCATGCTGAAGTTGAGGTTTGTCTACACTGCATTTGAGTTCTTTCTATTCTGCTTGTGCTTCGTTCTTCCCCTACCAGGTAATATCTTCCTGTTTAGTTTTCATGAATGAAGTAACCACACACTTTCAGAATCTTATGTCACTCTCAGCTCACTATTCATTTGATGAAATCATGCTGATAATTAAGTTTTTCCTGTCTGTAACATTGGAAATAAATCAAGGCTTAAGTATGATGTTAAGAGACAGAATAGAGATTTCACGAATTGTTATTATTTAGTTGGAATAGCAGGTTTTGTCCTGCATTGATAAACTTGAATTTAATGTCAGATTGACCTCTCATGCAGTGTAAACAACCTCAGGTTCAGACTTGAGCACAAATAGCATGGCCTCAGTGCCTGAGTTAGTGTCTTTCAGTAGTCTACCGGCTTTGGATGCTCCTGGATGGGGTTTGGGCTCTCTAATATTGGCGATGGAATTTTATCTCCCTATCCTCCCAGCCTCCGTACTCGTTTAGCATCTCGGTCGCCTGCATGTGGCCTTGTGCAACGTCGGCTTCCAAGCTACGCATTCACCTCTGCTCCTGATACAAGTGAGTGCCACTAACTTGCTCCTTACTTGCCAAACTCTTGCTGTTGTAACTGTGTTTCCCTTTAAATGCTCAACCCCTTCTCCCATATGTTTTCTTTACATGTGCATGGCTGATTGTCCGGTGAAGTGATACCAACCAACATAATCTAATCTGGGAGCATTCAAATCAATTGTGACAAATTATCAGAGGCACATTGTATATAACTCGCTGGTTGCATTTTAATGATAATGTAATGCTATTTTTGGTTTGAGTGTTTTGATTTGTGTGCACCTTTCTGTGTTTTGCAGCTTACTAGGTTTTTGTTCATGACTATCTGCAAGTAGAGCATAGGTTCAGTGAACATGTTAACCAGCAGATAGACTACACATTGTTACAGAGTATATGTTGTTTACTTTCATATACATATATCCATACATACTGTTCATCCTTGTAACATATACTGGACTGTTACTATACAATAGGCGTGTTTTATCTTTGCAGATGGATACACAAAATTACGAGAACACCCAGACAGTGAGGATAATATCCTGGTCACAGAACAACACACAAAAGAATCAACAAAGTCAAAGAAAGAGGTCTCAGGTGATGCCAACAAGGGTGACCATCAGAAGAATCCAAAACAGACCGAAACACCTCAAAAAGCTGCTACCAAAACGCACGATTTGCTCTCAGGCACTGCAAGGCTGGTGAAAAGAGTGGTGGAAACTAGGTACCAGCATTTTGTGGATGTTGATAGTGATCCGGAGAAGGAAAAATTACAAATGCCTGCCCCACCACATGCGGACTCCAGTTCAGAAGGTCACGATGACCCTCGACCGCAGTTGAAGAAAGATGAATTTGCATATAAAGAGTTAGATGATGAATTTGGCAGTAAACGAACTTCCAAGCCCATGAACCTAGAGGGGACCCATCAGATCGATGATAGTTCAGATTTTCCTGCTAGAAGCCTTGATCAACCTGCAAGCAAACCAGTGGCTTTTTCTAGCATTCCTTCCGGACATAAATCACACCAGCAGTCACATGGTCAGTCACATGACCGAATCGTAGGGCATGAATATGGTGTGCGTCCACTGTTGGATGACGACGAGTTATCAGAGTCTGAAGCAAATCCTTTCGCAAAAGAAAGCACTTCGCGGGGATCGAGTGTGATGAGTGCGCACAGTGCTGCCACCTCTCCACAAGGGCAGGTATCAGGGGAGACAGGTGGGGATATATTTGGTGCAGCACCATTCAAACAAAAAGGCCTGCCAAAAAGGGCTATGACAAAAGCTGCCAGCACTGATGGGGTGTCTGGGTGTGGAGAAGATCCATTTGGCAACGCTCCGTTTAAACGTTCAGCATCCAAGTCTAAATCACCACCAGATATAAGTGAGGTGTATGTGAATCAAGCAGCTATAGGCACAGAATCTGGATTTGATGTATTCAGTAAAGCTCCGTTTAGACCCCCTTCTAAGCCTTTACCAATGTCCCCACCCCAGGGGTATACAGGCACGTCGCCAGCTAACGTCACAATGAGATCGGTCTCCCAGAGTCCTGAGGCCATGATGGTACAGGACACTACCCAGCTGGTCGGGAGCCCACCAGAAGAGCCAGACCTATTTGGCTCTGGGAATTTTGCTTCAATGACATTCCAGGATGCTGTGGCACACATGGGACACCAAAAGCAGCAGCAACAGTCATATGCAGAACCCCCTAAGCGTCTCCCCATTAGTCAGTCAGCGCAGCCAGTGATGCAACACAGCCCAGGGCAATGGACGCCACAACAGCAACAGGCTCATGGGCTGTTATACAGTGCACCTCAAAGGTATAGCGGTGCTGCGCCAGGGGATGTGGCAAATGCACAGAAAGTGCCACCTGTCAGTGGGCAAGATCTGTTTGGTGCAACACCATTTGAGAATGCAGTTACACCAGAGCGTCAAACGGCGCCGCTTCCCGGAGAGCATGAGCCTCCTCAACACAGCGCTCCGCCAGTCACAAGTGGAGCTGTACGGAAAAGCTTATCCAGCAGAAAACATCCACAAAACCCTGAGCTGCTACTACGGCGAGGCTCAACAGACAGTAGAAGCTCTGGTAGTGATGGGCGGCCAAGCCCTTGTAGTCATAGCAAATATTATAGCAAGGGATCAGAAGATCTGATAAATGATGAAAATGTTGAAGTACTGACTGGAGATGCAAATTACGGAAGTTTGAAAAAGAAAAAAAATAAACGCCAACAGAAAGAGAGCACAGCATTTGCAAATTTAAGTTTTATGGATGACATTGAGAGGGAGGAGGCAGAGTTTGGCATTGAACAGCAGAGTTTTACCACAGAAGCTCTGCGCACAAGTACTGCTCATAATTATTCCGATGAAGGCTTCCATACGGTACCCAGAGCTAGCAGCAAGAAAAACCGGGCACTACGTTCATTAGATCATGTTGCTTCATAGAACATCATAGACTGGTAGTCATTTTACACAAAGGGTTTAAGTATATGTAATCTATCATCTGTTCTACTTCCATTGTCCACCTAGTTTTCCTGAACACACTCTGTAAAGAGAGCTAAGCCCAAAACATTCCTGTTTGAAAGGCAGAGTGAGGGAATTGTGTTATTAACTGGAGTGAAAATAAAATTCTGGCAATAGGATGAAAATATAAAATGGAAAATACTCAGTATTTTTGGGGACTTGTATGGCTTATAAAGAGTCAAAGTAACATAGTCAGGTGTATGGCTGGCATCATAATGGATTGTCTGCTGTATTGAGTTATTTGCATTTTCTGTGAGGACGATCAGATGCGCCCAGCATTCAGGGTTCAGTGGCTGCAACAGGATGCCAGTATACACTGAGCCATACATTCTGAAGACTACAGGCCATTCAGTGAATAATTCATCATTTTCATTTAGATACTGTGCCAAAAATTACACATTTTCTCCTCTTTTTACTGCTTTAGGTTTCTAAACAAAAGGGAAATTAATAAAATGCTGCAGAAAAACAGGTGGACAGGGATGTTTGAGCAGATTATATATGTACACACAGGGTTAAATATGTAAGATATAAATACACTGCCTGGTGACAAGTTAAAGGTCAGAGTCGTTAAGGGTACTAATGGATCAGACATGCTTATCAGTATGGTTTTCCTTTGATCATGGTTTAAATTTACATCTGTTTAAAACAGGACATTTAATACCAAGGTATAGCACAATATGGCACTGCGTTTAAATATTTAAGTCTGCTGTTTTAATCCATTTGACATATGATACATGAATATTTGGCATTAGATGATACAAGTGGCATTGGTATATTGTAAAGCAGACATATTCATCTCATTTACTTCTTGCACATCATTCACCTCCATATCCTTTCATGAACATGTAACTTCATGAGCCTTTTGGGGGCAAGAATAAGCTATACAAACTCTAAAAGTAATAACCTTTTTAGGTATGTACAATATCCTCTTCCTCTAGTACAGTTTTGAGAAAGCTTCTATGTACACTATTATGTTTCAAAATGCAGGAACACCAAAATTTGGGATACATTTCCTGTATAAAATTTCACTTTGAGTGTTATATAAGCCTGCATATATATTTCTTCTGAAAAATTATATGGTGAAAATAATCCATGGTATGGCATCGGAGGAGTACCATTTATTTGTAATCATTACTTCATATAAAGTTAAGCAGATGCCATCAACATACTTCAATAAATGTTGCTGCAGTATCAAATACTCTCATATACTCCATGCACAAGTGAACATCCTCTGCTATTTGCATTACAGCTTTATATTTGCCAGCTTGATTAGCTCAAGTATCTGAATCGCTGAATTGCCATGAACCTGAGCTTTTTATTAATACATTTGGCTGATCTGATTAATATTCATGAGTCTGTCCATCACATATATTTCTGCTGTAGTTGCACTTCTGCATAAGTGTCAAATACATCAAAATGTGTTATATGCCTGTTGAGAAATCAAGTATTATAAATTGCAGCTTGTTGCAAAATAATCCTGCCTTCTGTCTTATCAGTGCTGAGTTCACTGCATGTGAATTGGTGCCCAGTTTTGTTAAAACATTAAATTGTTGATTGTAAAGTTTTAAGTTCTGCAGTTAGCTGTTCCATTTATATAACAGAACTGAAGCTGTATGCTCCAGGCAGTGATATAAGACTTTAAGACCATTGGCATGGCATAGTTTGTATTGACTTTAATGGTAACAAATTATTTCAATGTAGTTATATTTAGTATTTAAAATGAGAGTTTACCATTGAAGATGTTTATTTGGTAAAACAATATTTGGAGCCCTTCCAAATAATTTGTTAAACCTGATATCCATTAAATGTTATTTGCAATCACTGAAACATCAATATGAACAGTAATGAGAACACACTAATTAAATTAAACTGATTGACCATACCCAGCTGAACATTGACACTAGACACAGACATTAAAATATTTCCTAGCTTAAAAAAAATCCAAGGGGAATAGTTGGATTCAAAGCTGTATATGCTTAAGGGTTGTGATATTAAATAGTTAATAATGCAGATATTTTGTAACCCTGAGCCAGATCATTTTCAAGTCATGTGACTAATGATTGTGTGACAGATTCTCATTTTAGGATTTGGTCCTAAAAATGTTAAAAGGATACTTTTTTTTTTAACAATTCTAGTCATATCAAATGCAATACCTTCACCAGGTTGTGAGAATTTGTAGGTAATTTATCTGTTATAGCAATATCCTTACCAAGCTCTGAGCCAAAAGACAAGATTTGATAATACTGAACTTTTAAGAGATATCATTAAAAGGCACAGAGTACAGGTGACTAACATTTAGTTGTATTTTTGATTGACCTATTTGATGAAGGGGAACTGTAAATGTAAATTAGGATTATAATGCCTTCATGATGTGTATGTACAGAATAAGTTTAAATTTAGTTTTTGTGTTGACCACCTGTGATGATTTCATGAAAGTTTCCATGGAAACTGTCACACATGCTTGTTTGATCAAGAGGGGAATATGTGTTGAATTATGGTTGTCTAAATCTGTGCAAGTTTCTAGATCAATTCTTTGCTTACACAACTGCATGATTATATGAAATTGAAGAAAAACTGGGGGAAAGCCCACATATTTAATTTAATTGAACCAGTCATTTCATTTTCACAAAAAATACAAACCCTGATAATTATACTTCATCATTTATCATATGAGAAGGTATCTTCAGGTACTTCAAGTGACACATTTTGTTGTGCTTGTTGTCTTAATTGCTACTCTACTGTGTTGACAGAAGTCCTTTTTGAAAAATATAGACATCATTCTTGTCGATGAGTTTCAAGGTTGATATATGCAGATATCCTGTCACTATAAGTCATCTGAGCTATAGTCGTGGTCCTTTGTCCGTCGTCCGTTAACAGGGCGTGCTTTGAAACCATTCGATCTACGATAAAAATTTTGCATACACTTAGATGTCCCCAAAATCTCCTACCATACTGAAAATTGGGTCACTAAGACTTTGTTCCTTTGAGATATTAAGGAAAAACCTCCATTTTCCATTAAAAAAACCATTGTTACAGTTCAAGACTGCCTAATATCAAAACCACTGATCTGAATTTGATCATAGTTAATATTCATATTCTTCCATATATTTCCTATGTACATACCAAAAATTAGGTCAGTATTGCATAATTTTTTTCAAGTTGTGGGCCTAAACATAATGCACCTTGTAAAAAATCAGGAAATATATTTACTCACTTAACATAAGAATTGCTGATGCTAGATACTTTTTTTCAGGAATATAACTTCATTTAATCAAGATTCAATGGTATACCAAAAATTAGATCTGAATTATGCAATATTTTTCAAGTTATTAGCATAAATATAAAATCAGTACCTTAAATTTTGCCTAACTTTGTCCAAGGCACGTGTTTTTTTCCCTGTAGGTACTGAGGATATAATTTTCACAGCATGTACGCATAAGGATTTAATCAGTTAAAATCTGCCATTTGAAAATAAAAGCTGCAAAATTAGGCTATTTATTCTTGTTGTATTCCCTTACATTGTCAAGCAGTCCACTTTGGACACTGTAGGTCATTCAGTGCTGCTCCTTATGCTCCCCGGGCTGTTATGTAATCCCATCACTGGCAAGCCCTCTCTCTTGTTGAGCTTGATCGGGCTGTCTGCAGTTAATACCACGAGGAGCCTCCCCCCCCCCCCCCCCCTCCCCCCCCCATTCTGTTGACAAACCTGTACTTTAAATAAGGAATCATATAATTTCACATTTTTTTTTAAGCAACGAGCAATAACAACGGAAACCCCTTCCCCCAACCATCCCTTCAATACACAGGACTAATAAACAAGACAAATCTTATAATTTTAATGTTTAATAAATTCTTTTTGTTGAGACTTTGACAATTTTGATATTTTAAAGAAAAAAAATGTTCAGAAATTTGATCCAGAAATTCAAATGTGATAAAATATTAGGATCTAATGTAAGTTCTAACTGACAAGATTTAAGAAGATATAAATACTTTGCAGCATTTCATTCATATCTCTTAAAGTTGGCCGGGCCTAGGTTTGAATAACACTGTTAAACTTACTTTTAAAATCAGGAATATTGGTCAAACTTTGTGGGATTTATTTTTAACTCATATGGCTATATATTTAACTTTTGAAAACTTAATTAACTTCACATATTATTTGTTTATGAAATGTAACTTTTAAATAACACTTACCGTAGGCCCATTTTTCCCCTTGGTGCATCATTAAATTTTTTCAGGCCACAGGTTTCATTTATTACAGTGCATATGCTTTAGCTTATGCCCATTATTCAATAATTTACAGTTTCATTTTAGCAGGGCCATGTTCTCTTATCTTTTCAAATGCTAATATACATGAAAAAAACAAAGAAATAAAAATATTTTGCAGTTGCTAATATTTTTTCCAAAATTCAGTTCAGTGATGTGACCCATGGGTCCCTTGTATTTTCCCATAGTATTAACAATTTGTATAGATATAAGTACAGGTATTTTAAGATGAAGATGTATTTTATCAGTATCATTTCATTTCTCCAAGAAAGAAATTGCTGACTGAAGATCAGTTCAGATTCAGGCCTTAAAGTACAGGTTTATGTTGGACCCACTTGCCTGGTAAATAGGATCCCACTTTTAGTTGCCCTGATACAATTTTCTGGAACTTTTACTTGCCTTGGGCAAGCAGTTAACGTCAAGCCCTGGTGTGAATGCCCATGTTTTCTAGATTGTTTGCATTTAGTGACAGGGTATATTACAGTGCTGAATAGATATGTTTCTGACATTTGACTTTTGTGAAGCACTGACATTGGAAGATGGGTCCCTCATTTCAGTATTGATGAAGAAACTGTATCACGTAATATATTATAAAATACATACAGAAATGTTCTAAATGTATTCTTAACAACTGCTATAATGGGAATGTGATACCATTTATCATCTCAGATGTGATACTGCTTTTTTGTGAAATAATGGTGGTATTCAGTTGTTAAAAAGAGTTCCTTGCCACCGCATCAGTTAGCTTATGATGGAGTTCTGTATGTTATTGAGAATATAAGATAGGTGATAAGGTGACTGATCCCATGAGTATATGATGTTGTCTTAGTCATATCTTCAACTGATTGATTTTGCTTTGTCATGTGATCTTGTATGTACCAATCAATCCAAATCACATGATAAAGATTGGCACCTGCTGAAACCATGCAATTCTCATTTATGGCAAGTTTAGTCACTACATTACATAAATAATTCCTAATGTGCAGACCCTACAGATGCCTTGAGCACTAGGGAATGCATATAAAAGATATGAATAAAGAGAATAATATTCCAAATGAAGAGTCGTTTCAGGGTTAAAAAAAAAACACTTTTACCACAGCCCACCAGTTTAGAAAATATGGAATTTATAGATTGCAATAAATGGAATATTTCAACAGCATAATTCATATTCCTCAAGCCATGAATATTTCTGAAGGGGGGATGAGGTGGGGTTGTATTAGAATTACTTGCCAGTGAATCTGCCACCAAAACTGACCACACTCATTAAGAGCATTACAAACACCCCAGGTTTACATTTCAGTTTCAGTGCCTTGGTATCTGAAAGTATTATTGTCAAGTATTGATAACCATGAGGGTCCAAGCACAACTACCTAAATATATAACTTCATAGTAACATTCCATATGGCACAGTCTGCTTTATTCTGCTTGTGCTAGCTAGCATTCAAGTTTATCATGTCTTTGTAACAAGGCAGAAATCACAGTTGAAGATGTCATGATTACATCAAAACTCATTACAGGTATTAAATATATGCACTTATGAATGTTGAATTTCATGTAAAATCTTTTCATTTCTCAGTTTATTCATTTAGGCTAATATAAAAAAAATCCACTAATTAAGAAATTTTTCAATATATTATAATGGAACATTTTTAAAACACAAATATATATCTTTTCATTCATTTATGAGTTTGATCATTGTTACATTTCATTCACAGAAAGTTCACCTGAATGCACTTTATTCTTCAGTTATTAGCAAGTCTGCATTAATATGAATACAGATGCATACACATGCACATGAAAACTACTTCAAAATACCTGAAGTCATTAAAAGAATTCTCATGTTTAGGTCTGTGACTATATTTTGGATACAAGAGTATACATAGTTCAATCTTAGGGTAGGAATCCAGTTTAATTAAGGTAATTAAAGGTACCGAGTAGTGGTTTTTCAAACAGGAGTGATGCTCAAATCTGCATCATAGTGTGTTAGTTGGGGGGGGGGGGGGGGGGGGGAGACGTGACAAGAATGCAGTCTTGTGACAAACATGACATCATAAATCCCTATGCAAATGAGGGTCAGATGTGTGTCTCATTGCATTTATTTGCTGTTATGTCAATGGGGATATTATATTATATAGACAAGTTGCTTCACACTATTTTGCTGCAATAGATCTGCTGTCATTATCAAACCCCTGTGAACATTGATATTAGCTTACATTTCTTGTTGAATTTCCTTGATCTTGCTTCAGTGATTTGGTTTTCTCTGTTGGTACATTCACGTGGCAATGATAAGGAGTGTTAGTTACTTCTTTACTAGGATGCAAGTTCATTTGTGATGTTTGGCAGCACAGGTCATGTGACCAGGCTGGCCCTGTCATGTGACCTGTGTTGCACAGCTGTTTATATTTGATAAGTACCTTGAATCTGTAGAAGAAAATTAGGAAAGATGACCATTGAGTTGACCTTTTGCTGGTCTATAAATGTTCCTTTGTTCTGTGTTATAATAATGAAACATGCTCAGTAACTAAACCCCTATGCCATAGTTCACCATATTATTTCTTTCATATGAGTAGAATAGTTGTTTTGGAGTTTACCTGCAAAATGAAGGGCATGCTAGACTTTGTTTTAGATATCTGATTCTTTGTTAATTGATTTTATTGTGGCACCCTTAGGCCTTAGCTCTGTATCATGGAGGATAACATATATATATATATATATATATATATATATATATATATATATATATATATATATATATATATATATATATATATATATATATATATATATATACACTGAATGTATAGGATATTAAAATATCACAAGTTGAGATAAATACATTACTCGGATGTAAATACATATGCACACATTCCAATATTGGTCTTGTTTTCTTTTGTATTGGTATGACTGAGTTATTCATGGAATTTCCCAACCAGAATGATACCCAGAAGAGTGCATACTGCCACAAAAGCAAAACAATCCTACCACCCCTTTATCCAGCTAGATCTACGTACACTAGAAGTAAATGGTGTCTCTCCTATGTACCACCCCTAAAGCTGAACATTTAATGGTATAATTATGCTAACAAACAACCAGGTTAAACTAGAAATCTGCTTGGAATGCAAACCTCCACCATGCTCCCAAGGCTGTTTTTGCATTCACTTATTTGGCCCATGTTTCCAGATTCAATTGTGCTTAAGTAACTGCACATCTGTGGATAATACTTGAAGAAGTTCTTGAATCCAAATCATGTGGCAGATCTAAATAAAAATAGGCCCATTGCTGAAGTGCCCTGAAAATTTCATGAAATTTATTTCATATTTATATTGCGAACAAACTATTGCACAAATAGCGATGAAAACATGCCCTCCTGGCAAAGGCAAAACGTTTGTTAAAAAATGTTTTTATGCATAAACATGTACAAATTCCTAGACAGAAATCACCTCTTGGTGCAATAGAACATCCAAAACCAATCATTTTCATGTAGAGGGAATATTGGTGGCCACAGTTTTGAACCCAGTAAATAATTTACTGCATAATGAATCATGGTAATAAATTTATTAAAAATTAAATTAATCTTCCTGGGACCATAAAAAATGTTAAGATAATGATTTAGTTGATAGTTGTGAACTTTCCCCAGTCACACAGCTATTTATCAAGTCTAAAATATCTTAATAGTTGTAGGGTATTTAAGACCCCCCTTTTTGTGACCATAAAAGTATTATTGTATCGCCAGACAGTCTGGAGATACTATGGTTTAGGCACGGTCGCGCCGCCGCCGCCGCCGCAGCAGAGATTTCTTTTTGACACAATAACTCGAAAAATATTTCACAGATCTTTACCAAACTTGGTATATGTATAGATATGGGTGAGAGGACGACGCCTATTTTAAAATGAGGTCATGATCTCAACTAGGAGAGTGACCTTGACCTTGAATAGGTTCAATTTTGGGGAAAATCACACAAATTCTTAAATATCTCAAGAAAACTTGCATGGATTGATCCCAAAATCAAGTTGATCGAAGATCATGGATAGGGTTGTCATGTTCCAGAAACTGGTGGCGCCACCTATTATTCTTTACTTGTTTTCATGCCGTTTAATATCCTCAAAATTGCTACTCGACAGTACTGTGAGCATTATAAGTCAAAAACTAATGGACAGATTTCTTTCATATTATGCAAATACATAGATATGGGTTATGGGATGATGTTTATTTAAATTGGGGTCATGACCTTTCCTATGAGAGTGGCCTTGACCTTGAATATTGCCATATATGGTGAAAATCACACAAAATCATTAATTTCTCAATAAGGGATGCATGCATTGGTCCAAAAATCAACTTGACCGAAGATCTTGGATAGTAATGTCATGTACCGGAAACAGGTGGCGCCACCTTTATTCTTTTACTTGTTTTCGTGCCGTTTAATACCCCATCATTGCCACTTAACAGTACATTTATAACCTGTGAGCATTATAAGTCAAAAACTAATGGACAGATTTCTTTCATATTATGCATATACATAGACATGGGTTATGGGATGATGTATATATAAATTGGGGTCATGACCTTTTCTATTAGAGTGGCCTTGACCTTGAATATTGCCATATATGGTGAAAATTACACAGTCATTAATATCTCAATAAGGGATGCATGCATTGATCCAAAAATCAACATGTTCGAAGATCTTGGAAAGTATTGTCATGTACCGGAAACAGGTGCCGCCACCTGTTATTCTTTTACTGGTTTTGTGCCGTTTAATACCCCATCATTGCCATTTATCAGTACTGTGAGCATTATAAGTCAAAAACTAATGGACAAATTTCTTTCATATTATGCAAATACATAGATATTGGTTATGGGATGATGTTTATTTAAATTGGGGTCATGACCTTTCCTATGAGAGTGGCCTTGACCTTGAATATTGCCATATATGGTGAAAATCACACAAAATCATTAATTTCTCAATAAGGGATGCATGCATTGGTCCAAAAATCAACTAGACCGAAGATCTTGGATAGTAATGTCATGTACCGGAAACAGGTGGCGCCACCTTTATTCTTTTACTTGTTTTCGTGCCGTTTAATACCCCATCATTGCCATTTATCAGTACTGTGAGCATTATAAGTCAAAAACTAATGGACAAATTTCTTTCATATTATGCATATACATGGATATGGGTTATAGGATAATGTTTATTTGAATTGGGGTCATGACCTTTCCAATGAGTGGCCTTGACCTTGAATATTGCCATATATGGTGAAAATCACACAAAATCATTAATTTCTCAATAAGGGATGCATTGATTGGTCCAAAAATCAACTTGAACGAAGATCTTGGATAGTGTTGTCATGCAGGGAAACAGGTGGTGCCACCTGTTATTCTTTTACTTGTTTTCGTGCCTTTTAATACCCCATCATTGCCACTTAACAGCATTGTGAGCATTATAAGTCAAAAACTAATGGACAGATTTCTTGCATATACATAGACATGGGTTAGGGGATGATGTATATTGAAATTTGGATCATGACCTTTTCTATGAGAATGACCTTTTCTACGAGTGTGGTCTGATATTAATTGTTGCTAAAGATGGGGGGCCTATTCTTAAAGGGGGGGGGGGGGGATTAATTGTCTGGGGATACTATGGCACCTGCGGTGCCAAGAAATATCTAGTTTCTTCAGTTAATTTCCAAAAGATGGGCACAGATTGTTTGTTTTGTTGGGCAAAAAGAACCATTTTGAGGCAATATAACTTTGTATTTTCCAGTTGCTCTCTCCAGTTTGATTATCTTTTATCTCTGAATGCCCTGAGAGAGGGACATTCTTTTAGGATATGTATCAAGTCCCTGGATTTGTGATACCATTGGTCATGAACCTATATAAGTGCAAAAATATTATATTAAAACGTAAGACCTTGAAATTTTTAGTTACAAGTTTATTTGCTTTCAGACAGACGCATACACACAACAAAAGATTAAAATTCAAAATGTGCAAACTGTGACATTGTCAGCACATAATAAGTAATGGTGCTGACAAGTAATGGATGAGTAAGAACATGAAAATTGTTTTGAGTGATAATGAGGTGAGATAGGTGTTATTTTGGGCTAGTGTAATGGGGATATAAAATGAAAAGTATAAATGAAATTCACGAATTAACAGTACTGACACAGTCTCCCCTTATCACATGTAACATGTTTATCCTGAACATCTACATAGCATGCAAGATAAATAAAAAGTTGGTAACATATATAAATTAAAAATTACCTAGTTTTTACTTTTACCCTATTAAGTTCAATTATAAATGAAGCACTACCAAAATATTTACAAACATTTAATTTTTCAACATGGACCATGACACAAGACATAAAGATACCCTTGCTACAAATAAAACCAGAACTAAGATAGTGGACAACTGTCATAAATGAAACTGACCAAATCAATGACAGATCTTCACTCATTGTCATAAGGTTTGATTTGCTACACCAAGAACATTTTAAAATTCATATAAAGACCAATGCCTCCAGATAAACTGTTTCATCTGTAACAAAAATGAATCTTAGCCAAAAAAATATTTTTTAAATCAATAAACTTATTTCAGTGACTCAAGATGTAAATCTTCCCAGTCTTTCACCAGTATCCTCATTTATCATATTTTCTCAAATATTGAGAAATGTATAGTCACTTAACCTCCATATTAATGTACAATTTCTTTCTCCAGGTTAAAATCCTTAACAGCAGTCTCCAGACATAATAAAAACAAAATATATTGACATATTGAATTTATTTTGTATGGATACTTTAATTTTATGTTGAATAAAATGTTTCTCTCTCTCTCTCAATCAGCTTTTACCAACTTGATATGTATATTAATATGATAATACTATTTATCTTGATTGTTGATCATCCCTGTTTTGGCCAGGATTTCATAAATGATAATTGTATCAGACTATATATTAACCGTAAACAGCAGCAAACTTTATTTTTGTTTACGGATATAAAATCCTCTACGAGTCATGCTTGCAGGTCTGCTGCAAGTGCAATGTGCACCCCATTAATACTAAATGAACCTACATAGTGTAATGAATAATAAAACCAATAAAATTAAAGGATATACCATTTTATCTTGGATTTAAATAAATTAGAAATATTGATACTTTTGGTATTATGAATAGCAGAATTGTAGTAGCTTTACATTTGAGAAGGGTCTTCAAACAGATTACATTCTCCATTCAATTATTCTTTTGCAATAAATTTCAGTCTTTTCTTATAAATAAAAGTAAATAATTGTAAGTAAAGGAACAATATAGCCCCACCCCCCCCTTGCCTCCATTTTTGTTTGTATGCATGCAAGCGAAGCATACATGATAAATTACCTTAACGTTGCTTCATGCTCACAGAGGGCTATGGTAAATGCCAAACAAAATAATTATAAAACTATTTGATTTTGAGGTTAAAAAATCCATTATAATTCATTTAATGCATCAATTATTTAATGCATTTTGATACACCTATACATTACAGTGGTGAATCATGGGGGGGGGGGGTGTCAAGGTGGTCCTGACCCCCCCCCCCCTTTTCGAGCAGAAACAATCTTTTTTTAAGGGTTTCAAACCAAATCTTGCAACCCTGACCCCCTCCTTCACGGACCAGAGGACCTTACAGGTTTTTTTTAGTCTTCCTTGGTGTGACCCTCCCTTTTTTGAAAATCCTGGATCTACCCCTGCTTAAACACCACACTGAAGTAACATAAACAGCTACCAGCAATACATGAGGCAAATTCAGTTTGATGTAAAAATTTCAACCTAAGAACTTGTCAAAACAGTTAAGTAAAACATGAATTGTCCCACTGGAAGACCGAGTATACCTTGTCACCATAAAATAAACCTCAGGTCTGCGGTAATTGATAGTTCATATCCTAAATACATTCTTGCATGCCGATATATACACTGAAACCTAAAGGTGTCTGATTGCAGATTAATACTCACAATAATACAATATTTCAACATTTAACATTACAGAAACCATTTGATTATACAAAAACCTAAGGAAAGAAAACAGTTAAGTTGCTAAACATTTTTCTGAGCACTTGAGATTAAAAATAGTAGAAAACTAGACATTGGTCATAAAACTGAGCACCTGACAGTGAGTATCAGAATTTCTCATGAACTTTTATTAAAATCTCTACACTTCACACCCGGTAAAATCCAATAACAGTCCTATTTACAGCCAACATATACATATATAAATTCATTAGATCACCCAAGCCTCTGCAGCCATTTAAAGCCAATTCCTTTTAATACATATACCCCACACATGTGGAGATCTTAAATCAAACATTCTTTTTCAATATATAAAACTTGCATTACTTATGTTTGTTTGAAAGACCACACTCTTCTAAGCATCACTATAATAAGTCATAATCCAACATATACTGGCGTATCAAGACTCAGCAGTATTTTTCGAATCTTAATTATCAACAATTTGTCATTAATACTGCTCAGGTGGTACTAAAGCATCCAACCATAATACAATTACCATATTTGTAAAACATGTGAAGTGTGTGTGGTTATGTTGGAATGTAAAAGCAATAAAAAGATAAGCTACATGTAGTGGGGGAACTTTAGAATTATGGATGTATTAATTTGCAGTTGTACCTCAACTGCTTGTCAGCACCCTCTAGTGTTAGAATATTAAACAACACTTTTATACTTAATCAAACTGGTGTTTGAATGTGTTACTGATAATATAAACAATATAAATCCTACTATTTCATGAGTATGAAATAGGTGGGAAAAAATGGTGTGGAAACCTGACTTCCTTGTTGCACTGATTAAACACTGGATGACACTGCTTCACAACAGGTTTTACTCCACAGATTCTGAAATCCTCCATCATGGTAGTGTTGAACACAGATTGGCTCTTCCCCGTCTGTGTAACAACTAAAGGTTAAGCTATGATTAATTTTACACAGAAAACCATTGTCATGATTCCAGATAAAGTCAAACCTACTAAATTACAAAGAACCGATTCCTTTAATGCTGTTGTGGTTGCAGTACAGACATGACGTCTCACCTGAAAAAAAGTTTTATCAGAGGATGTATTGGCTTGTTATGTGACAAGGAATCCCACTAAATTGTATCCCAGGATCACACATTTAAGAAATTAACAGTATATGCCACAAGGGAGAACCATGTTATTTGCATGGAAACTGACAGACTTGGTCAAAATCAATAAAAATATGCTCAAAAACATTTTCTTGTCAAAAAGTGGTTCATTCACTGGAATGTAGTATGCCCAATGCATGTACCTGATCAATTAAAGCTGCGGATTTCTCTTTCTTTAACTGCCATTTTAATAACACATATATACATACATACATTTTATTATCTGCAACTTCATAAAAAGAATCAGCCTTGCCCGGACTGCATACTTTGTCCATAACGGCACAAAAAGAATGGTAGCCTGTCTTCAGGTTTGCATGTTTAAAGGTGGGAGCTTTCAACAAAACATGGCATGTTGATGCGGTACTTCAGTATCTCCTGTCCAGCCTGGTGCCACCAGTAAAACGAGATGACGACCATCACATGCCAACACTGGTGGCTTGATCCCATGAAGTCCACCTTACCTGAAATATACCAAAACAATTTTAAGATATGGAAAAAAGAAGAACATTTACAGAAAAACTGGTTATTGCATACTTTTTTTTATAGTAAGTCCCAATACAGATTAATATTTACCTTATCTATATATCTATACTATTATCCTTACATATATAATTTTTTTAACAACTCCAAAAATAAGTCTCAGGACTCAAGGCTCAGTCATTCTCATAAAACAAACCTTTTGGGAAATAGAAATTTACATACATTTAAATACAATAATGGAAAAATAGAAATACCAATGTCTTGGATAGTGCATAAAACCATATAACACAAATAAAATTCATGGTGACTGTTACCATACACATAACTACAAAATGGTGGAAATACTGTGAAAAAAAAATTACTTTCTGATAAATGAAAAATGTTGATGTATGTTAAATAAAATATTAGTTATTTTAATATGTCTAATGAAATTAGTCTGAAAAGTAACAGATTACATAGGTCTACTATATTAAAGATTGGGAACGAATAACGAGGAAAAAAAAGAACACTAACATTGTACATGAGACAGTAAAGATAATGAGTTCACACGCCCTGATCACAGACATCATGGATACGATAAGAAAGCAGCTCATTGCTGGAATAACGAGCCCAGAGGAATGCAGCAACAACAATTATATGCCATATCTGATGGCTGGAACCGAGGAAGTCAACTCGGCCTGAAACACAAGGAGGTGTGCAGAACAAAGGGCAAGAAATCAGGAAAATTAAACTCTGATATTAATCAAAAGGAATGGAAACTTATTTTCTCTAGTATTCATTGAAATTCAGGTATAACAACTTAAAAGAAAACTATATCTTATAATGTGTGATTGATCCAGTGTGATATCTTTTCTTAATCTGTGTTTCCATTTGTGTATATACATGTATATGTGTGAAAAATTACTGATATGATTTTGTAACTGTGGTGTTTACATGTGTCTGTCAGTGTTTGTCATATGTGAGTGAAAATCGCCACAGGACTTACAGATCAAAATGTGAGTTGTTTATGCATGGCAAAATCTTTCCAAAACAATTACAATTTTTTATAAATAAATAGTACAAATTGTCAAATTTGCAAAATGTCTACTGACAGGTGCTGCCACCTGTTCAACATCAAAAGATTACAAGTTGAGAAATTATTTTTGTTCTGAATTTGGTGAACTTTGGAGTCATTTTACTTGTTTAATTGATGTTATATCAAGCGTGAAAGATTTAACTATAAATAAGAAATAAGAGCTTTATTGAGGAAACTGAAACAGAAAACATGAGTCATACCATCAGTCCTATAATTGTAGCTTTAAGTGTACTTCAACATGCACCATGATAAAAAAAAACTGAAAACATCCAGCCTTGATTAACAAGTTTTCCATCAAATGCATGTTTTTAAATTGAATAGCTTACGAGATTTATTCTTTGTTTCAAATTAATGAAAGTAGATTTAGCCAAGACTGTAGGGAATAAACTGAAATAATCATGGAAAGGAGAATAATCACAGAAACATAATACCTGACAAGTCTAAACAGAGAGTAAATTACAAGTCTAAGTGAAGGGGAAGTTGAAATAAAGGTAAAATAGCTAAATTATAAAAGACTGCATAAATGTGCATGTAAACAATAAATCACCTTAGTAAAATATGGTACTTAAGCAATCTTTACATTCATACTATTGATATATATACCTGTTCCACTGGGTCAAACTGGCAATATTCTAACTAAATTTGCCAAGACTCTATAGCTTAATGCTCATGTGCAAAGAGGTATTTCAAGAAGCAATTTAAACAAAAAGAATTCAAGTTTAATACAAGTCAAATTCAATTCCTAAATTGTAAATACCTATCTATTATATAAACAGGCTTCTACATCCAAAAGATTAGAAATAAATTACCTGACATAAAATGAATACCTGAATGAGATGGAGGTAATGTTAATACTTAATAAAAAAAATAATGTGCTTGAAATCTTAAACCCAAATGAAATATATATTGTTATATTTAAGGCATATAAACTAATGTGTATTTGTGTGTGCTTACCTCCCACCTAAATCCACACAATGAATAGCACAACCATAATTATCACCAATACCACTTGTGGTCAAGGTTTAAAATATGAGGATTTGCTGGACAGATGGCTAATACAATTCCAACTTTTTATGTTTAGAGGCATTTGATTGGTCAAAATGTATTTTAATTTTCAATCAGTCAATTGGTGGGACACAAATGGTAAAAAGAATATTAAAACTCTCCCTTTAACCCTTAAAATGGCAGAACACAAAATAAACACATCAGAAGCATCTTTCCAGCATATCCCCTTTTTTTAAAATTGTGTTAACTCTCTTGTTGTCACTTTTGAGAAGTATACTTTACAGTTTTAACACAGATGGAAAATATGAACCAAGCCAATAACTGAGACTCCTACCTGGCAAACACCTCTCTGGAAACTTTGTGGCATAGAAGAAAAGTGCCAAGATTCCCAAGATGTACATCACAATGACTTTCGGTACAAAGATCTGGAAGTAAAATAAAAGTCATGATTAAGTATAAGAAAAGAGAAAAATTCTCTTTAATTTAAATATCCATTACAACTTAAAGGTGCCCAATCACCTACCTCTTGAAAAAGAATTTATGTGATTTCTAGCTTCCTCTGTGTATATATAAATGACCTTTTGGTTGTGAAAAAATCTTATAATGCCTTTGTGAAGGATGTGTGCACTTGTTGAACAACAACATGTTTGTAAACAGAGCAATGTTGACAAAAGGGAAAAAACATGTAAACTAAGGTGGTAGGTTGCATATATACAGAGGTAGAAAGGTCACTTGTGGCAAAACATCATTTGTTAAGCCCTGTCTTATCTGACTTGCTGCCAGATGCCCTTGTATAATTTGATTTGATTATTATGGCGAGCCCCAACATATTATAAACACGTTGATATAAAAAAACAAGCAGTCTGTGTGCAGTGGTATGCATGTAACTGGCCTATTTTTATGAAAGCTCCTAGGGATTATCTTTAGTTTAGAAAGGTGAGATAGATGATTTGTTTATGTAAACAGTTATCTGGCAGCCCTGGCTGACTTACACAGAGTTGAATATGATACTGAACATAACCTGCATATTATCTTAAGCAATTAACTGTTATGTAATGAGAGAGCTCTAGGCCACATCAACCTCACAGAAATTTAAGTAATGACTAAGAGTACTGCAAATTTTATTCAGGCAAGACTGTAGGCATCTCATATAGAGAAACTGAGCCCATATGATCAAGCATATACGCTCAAGAACTTGGCAAGTTAAAAATAATATAGGAGTTTTGATTTTGTACTACCAAATTTGCAGTAAAGCTGATGGCTTAACTCAAACAGTGGATTTTTTTGGGGTCCCTTTTTTACAATGAAAAAGGCAATGCTAAATATGAAACATATTAACAGAATCCAGTGCTGTACTTGAAAAGTATGTCCAGGATCAAGGCAATCAATGGTTTCTTGCTGATTAAGTCTATTCTCATCAGTCTGTTATCTCAATACAAATAACCCTAACAGGAAAAATTATCTATTATCCCAAGGATTTCCAAATGCTGAAAGGTAGCTCCACCTGTTGGCCTTCATTTGAACTTTTTGAATATTACTAATACTTCCACACAAACCTGTACCAGAGGATGAGAGAATCCACCATTGAGGTAGATCCAATGTATGGTGGGGATGACACCGTACCCGACCAGCGAGCAGTAGAGGAGTAGACGCTTGTGATGCCAGGATGAGGACAGATACTGAGGATGAAGCTGGAGAAACAGGACCGCACCTGATAACAACGTGATCACTATCAGGTACACATCTCGCCACAGCTGAAAGATAAAACACACAAATAGATTCATATACAAGGCACTAACTTATCCAAATTGTACAATCATCCTTGTCAAAACTGAGAGTATCAGTCAAATATTTTTTTTTTAAATCTATTGCCAATCAAAGACATGTTGTCCAGATGCATGTTTCCAAAATCTTGGAGGGGTAATTTTGGCTTCACTGCATTTGGACCAGGCTTGTGAGAAAGTGAGATTCTCCAGTTCTAATTTTCTTGGCCTTGATTGACTGTAGAAGAAACCAATTTTCAGGTGAAAAAGGTTTAAAATCAGAATTTAATTTTAAAATTGTGCAAAAGAGGCCCAGTCTTCAAGGGTTTTGTAGATGTTGTATAGGGAAAATGAATACAGTTACGTAACCTACACTTGTGTTTATAAGGCAAAATTTTTAAGTGTTGCCAGATGTATGCGCTCTTTAAGTGTTCTACAATTAAATTTAACAGGTACAGATATCTTTGGCATACTTACAGACAGACAATAAAATGCATAGTGAACAGCAGGTAAGTAGCAGCCGATCACGCCAATGGAGACTCCTGCCAAATCCAGAGCCAGCCATCTTTTACTTGCACGCTCACTGTGACAGTAGAATAGGTGATACCCCGTGGAACACAGCATGCAGAACTGTAACACAGTTAGTGTGACTGTGACAAAAGTAGTAAGAACTGTAACTAAAGACGTTATATGTGTAATCACTTTTATACAAGTGTAACTGTAAAGAAAATAGTATATGCAGAACTGTAGCATGCAAATTTGAAGATCTGTTACAAATTAAGCTAAGTATGCTTTAAGTCTGAAATAGGATTCCAACAACACATGTAACAAATTATAGTGTGTCAAATCTCTATATACCTGCAGCATAACCAGTAATATGGCTGACTACAGTGAATAATAAATAAGGACCATAACAAGAGGTTAAAGAAACAAAAGTTAACAGAACAAATACAATATACTATTATGCTTTTTACTGTAATAAAGATGTGGAATGACCAAAGAGAGGTTACATGGAGAGAATTTATTTGGTAAATTATATGCAAAAAAACTGTATAGGTCGATTAAATTAAAATTAAAACAATGTATAACAATAATGGATAATCCATTTATAATAACTACTGAACCCTTGAAATACAATCATCCTCATCTTGGTGGTAGCACACAGCCTAGTGCTAAAGACAGTGAATTCAGGAGTGGAAGTAAGCCTCAGTGGCATAATGATGAAATGATGATGGAAGCTAAGGGATTTACTCTATTAGTCTAAACAACGGGTTACGACTTTTGGATTATCCCTAGCCTCATGCATGTAAAACCTGAAATCCTGAAGGCTTAATAATAACATAACATTCTTATCATATGGCTACCTTCATCCTCATTCAATAGACAGTGCCACCAACAGGCCATGGACTATCTGTTAAATAAAATATTCATCTTAAAAAAAATAGTAATATGCAAGAGTGAACACTGGCCCAAAAGGTCATTAAATTTTAGGTCAAACCAATTAAATTTTCAAGAAAACATGATAGAGTACCACCAAATGGAATTGGTAGAGATAAAGTCAAACCTTAAAATTACGACCACATATTGGACCTTAATACTTCTCAGCAAGGTCTTAAATAAAGAGAATATAAAAACTCAGGACCATGAACAAGTGGTCCTGATTTTGAGGTGGTTCCTAAACTGAGGTGGTCTGTAGGTGAGTTTTGAATGTATGTGCGCTCTGAGTGTTTTATATACTATGATATTTACCTGGTAACAGAGCATGCCTAGAGTGATGACGATGTGGTCTGACACTGAGCCGTTCACGCTGGGGATTGTGAAGAGGTTGTCGTACACCGTCAAGATAAAGAAGAGAAGGAAACCAAGCAGGTGTGACCAGATGTTGATAGTCTCATTTGTCCACATGAACATACTGAAACATGGAGAGCCAAAGGAGCTCATTTAATGTTTAACAGAGCCACATCAGTAGCATACATCAATCAAGGATTCCTGTAGAACATGTTACTTTCATATTTGAAACTCAGATTTCACAAATATAAATTGACATGGACCAACCTTTAGCCAGCATATTTTTGCAAATTGACTGGAGTTTTTTTTTTACTAAAATTGAATTTTTAAAGAAAATTATAGCATTAACTTGGGCAAACCCTAACAACAGATGGATTGTCAAGCTAGTAATCCATCTGATCATGTAAACTCAAGCCATCATTGTGTGGCGGCCCCTGCATGACCAGTACTCTCACGATGACTACTTAAACTACTGGTAATTATCAGCTTGTCATAACCGTCATAAGTCCATAGGCTCACCTTGATGTACAAAGTGTTTTTAAATAAAATTTTTACCATAAAGCCATGTCCTTTCTTACTCCCATATTCTTGCATAACACATTCAAACTTAATGTAGAATAAAATGCAATTTTTGCAAGTATGTAGTTTTCATGAATTAAGATGCTCTCAGAGATTCACACATGCATGCTTAAAAACTTTAAGTTTTACATTATATTATTGGACTGAAGCTTTTATTCCATTCTGAGTATAAATGAACAGTATTAGAAATAGGTTTCTTTTAGTCTATATTCCATATAAATGATACAATTGATTTTCATTTTCATATCATAAGAATATTTTAAAAAATTAATTGCAATTGGTAAATTTAAGTTTGGTAAGAATATTTTGTGAAACTAGGTTATGTCAGTTACAAAGTTACCAGTAGAATATTCTAGTTCATTAAAATACTTCTCAGTGAAAAAAAAAAATATTCAATAGCTTTAAATAAGGCACTGAAGAATTTATAGGCTCAATTCATCATGACACAGAAACAGATTTAAATATTATTAAAATATTTATACTATCATACTATATATCATTATTAAAAATAAGTAATACCCTCTTAAAAGACTGAATACAATATAGCCTTACCTTTTACAACAAAGACTAAATGGCAGGAACGCCCTGTATCCTGATAAAACATAGGGATTTCCTCGCAGAAAGTTTGGGATTTCGTGATATCTGAACAGTGGGATGGGCGAATTGTCTGCATTACAGACACAATTATTCTGGCACGATTCGCAGCCTCGATCGATCTCAATGTCTAATATTTCCAGGGTAGAATGACCAGTGTTGTGATTTCTGCTTTTAATGATAGATTCTGAGTCGTCTCCATAGTTCCTGTACCCTCCAACTGCAACCTTCATCGGAAGCATCTTGCCACACAGGAATGATAAATCTGGTCCTTAAGCGATCTTAATAGGATCTGAAAGAGATGAAAAAGTAAGTGTTAGACATTAGGTTCTGATATAAGATCAAAGTTCCATGAGGGTTCTTGTTACTCTACTTGTTATATGTTTGAATTGTTTTGACATTTTACAAAATGCGTTAACCATATTTGCATGAAGCTAGAAAAGTTCAACATGAGGCAAATTTATGTACTGCCATATATACAGCATAGCTGCATGGTAAAATATCATGATATTGTGTGTAATGGTCTGTTAAAAAAATTACAAGTTCTGACTTCTGAACAAATAACCAACTGTTTAGAAAATATAATGTACATGTACTTTATTATTAGCAGCTTAGCTCTACAGTAAAATTCTATAAATTCCTCCACTGAACCCTTTTATTTAAATGACCAAATCCCAATTATCATACATACAATGGTCAACTGCACTATGATTCAAACTTATGACTGTTACGAAAAGAAAGCACATTTCCACTAGGCCAGCCAACTGAGAGACTGAATGCTTAAACTTTGTTTTGCAGACAAAATCCCGGCATGTATGAAGCTACTGAATGTGGATTAGCAGCATAAGCAATACAGACTGGCTTCTTACTTTTACCAACCAAAGTCCAATCATAAAGCTGAATATTGTTGATAATGATCAAGTTTTATCAATTCTACTGATTGGCCAACATGTCTACAAATTTAGTAGATTACTTGCATAATAAAAGGTAATAATATTAATTAAAATTGTTACCTAGCTGCTAATCCTATAACAAACCTTTACTGATGCTATGGGTAAACTGAACTAAAAATGAAGCTGCCTGCAGCGACCAAATGTCCGATCGTTTAACTGACAACTGTGTCATCAGCTCCCCATATATCAGTTTTCTACCTTTAACAGATACATATATCAGTTTACAGAGCTTATAAATAATTCCAAAAAAATATGTAAAAGTATATGGGGTGATAATAAAAAGGTTCAATAAGATATATCTACATTTGAGTCACTCTTGTGGCCACTGATATTTGATAATAATACTATTACTAGTATGGCACACTCCTTAAATGGCTTTACTGAAACCAATTAAAATAAAAAGGCTTGACTTTGGAATCGAGGCTACATTTAAACAGGCCTCCTCAAGGTTAAACTGTATGGCTATTTTATTTCAGCTAGGATATTTATTACAAGGATATTTCTACCTTAAATATTGCCATTCCTATTCGTTATGAACACTGATGAATATTACGTATCTTTCATCTACCGGTACTTGCACCTTACTGTTCCCCATCCTTTAATCAGTTCCTCAAACCAATATGAACCCTGGATTCTGAAGTCGCTCCAAATTGAAATAACAGGTATTTCACCGAAATACTTACGATGACTTCCACATTACTGGCCAGTTGACTGTAACATCTACGTGAGAGTTTGCCTTGGTGCAAGGCTGATAATTACACACCAGTTGACCCGGGCTCATAACAACGTGAGAGTGACCAATGACACCGATAGGACCGTCCGGGCTGGGAGGCTCACTCTTCAATGTTGATGACAGTTCTTTGGTGTGAAACGTGAGATCAGCGATATCTTTCATCAAGAATTCTTAATAAACTGATATATGGTAATCAATTAGGCACGGGGCACGTGAAGCCTGCCCTAACAAGTGCAGAACGGCTTAGTTTAGCAAAGCTCCCAGGCAACAGCAGTTTGTTTGCATGGGCGCAGCCATACCTTATATTCACAATGGTGCGGTAATTTTATTCTTTATTGAAATAATATTGGTCCTAAATTTAAAGTGAATCCTTGTGAACACACAGACGTTGGATTTTTGCCTCCAGGACTGAAGAGTATTTCAGGTTCCCTTTCAGGCTACTGGACCCTGGACAAATAAACTTCATCAACACGCATGGCTCAACACTAGAAATTCACAGGGGCGTCAATATAGGGGGGGGGGGGGGGGTAAATTAAATTGCAAATTAAATATATTTATAAATAGAATAAAAGACTTTGGATCTATTTACTAAAAAAGTTATATCTAAACCTTGCTTAGAATTCACTAAAATAACTTATTTTCTTAAACATTATAATTATTTGAAATATGATTAAGTATATATATATATATATATATATATATATATATATATATATATATATATAAGTATATATATATATATATATATATATATATATATATACATGTATATATATTTATATATATTTATAAAGATAGTTGAATATGTCACTCAGAGACGCTAAAAAAAGGTATATATATTGGTTTATATATATATATAAATATATATATATATATATATATATATATATATATATATACAAAGTCATTCCCCCCCCCCTCCCACACCCAGGAAAAAAAATGACGCCACTGGAAAGTCAAAAGGTATTTTTAAATAGTTCGTAAAAAGAGAAAAAGAGAAAAAAATGTGCTGAAAGAAAATAAATTATTGTGAGGTTACATCATATAAAGTAAATAGCTTGGCCTGTATGCCACAGATTAGCCTACTGAAAGGTGACAACTGATCAATTTGAAGTGGGCGTGGCTTACCAAGAAAATCCGATAAAATTAATAATGGAGCAAATCCATGATCAAACAGGTAAAATATCTATTAATAACATTTACCTGGTCTTATCTTTTATTCCAAGTTAAATTTCCGTTGAAGATATATATAATAATATAGCACGTATACCTTAATTAATTTCTTAACCTTAATTGCAATGATAGGTTGATAGATTGATTCATTCGTTCTTTCTATCATTAATCAATAATTGATCAAATCATTAAATGAATGATTGATTGATTGACTGCTTGATTCGTCATCTTTGTATTTTTGTTCTTATAACACACCAAATAAGTCTATTCTTACATCAATTTGCTCTACGTATCATGAACACCAGTTTGGTGCACGCTTACATCATATTTTCGACGATATACTGAATCAAACAATGCTTGTTCTATAAAATTAGATATTAATCCGATTTATTTATTCATAAATGCCTATTTTACATTTATATTCATACGTATATCATAAGATATATATATATAGAGAGAGAGGGGCTTATAATGATACCTTTTACCTCCATGTATAAAAAATAACTTTTTATAATTTTGTATAGGGATTATAAAATTTTTATTTTTTATTACGGCATGTGAAAGAATGCAAACATTTTACAAATATTATACAACCATATCCCAGTATTATAACCTAAAAGATTTTAAAGATTCTTAATGTCTATGTGTTACGTTCATAAATTTTGTTTTAATATTATGATAACAAGCTTTGAAACATCTTCGAAAACCTATTATTCTTTATACTAACGAGCCTCTGTTAGCTGGGCCTCTCATGCAGAGAACTGAAATGTTTGCAATGCAGTTTATTTGTACTAAAGGTACATATTAGAGAGTCCGCTATAGGCCTATATTGTCTCGTACAGCATTTTTTTAATTCTAAAATAAAAAGTGATTAAAGCTTCAGTAAGCTTGTTACCTATATATAGATCAACGAGGGGACCACCGAAGATTTTTTTCTCTAACAAGGATAGAATGCTGACTTCTGAGATGGAGGGTACGTTTTCACTGATGGTAGAACCTTTATATATATATATATATATATATATATATATATATATATATATATATATATATATATATACAGTGAAACCAGTCGAAGGGACTGGTGAACTTACTTCGACACAACCGGAGTTCGAGACAACCGATGTTCACTATATTCAACCTCTTCAGCCTCCATTATCATCGATAAATACTGCACATGTATAGGGCCTATGTTATTTAGGTCTCACAAATGTTTTCGTGAAAGAAAACACAGATTTCATGTACATTTTTCATTAATAACGAAAAACACATAAGTACCACCAAAAGTAGGATTAGGTTAATCAAGAAAGTGAAATAAGAGCACAAACATGTACGTGTATAAAAGCACACAAATCATTAATGTGTTCCCAGTTCAACACATCAGATCTTCTTTAAAAAGGCAGTAACCTTGATCTTCTCAGCATTCTTGATCCATGTACACAGCGTGTTGGCGTGGATGTTAAAGTCCTTTGCAATCTTTGCCTTGGTCTTGCCACCACGTTCAACTTCGACCAGCGTTTCGTACTTCTGCTCAATGGTCTTTACATCAAACTTACGCATAGCAGGCCGCGACGCCATTGCAAACAGGACACGAAAAATATGAAAGTGAAGCAGTAATACTGTAAAACGTTCTCTCTCTCTCTCTCTCTCTCTCTCTCTCTCTCTCTCTCTCTCTCTCTCTCTCTATATATATATATATATATATATATATATATATATAAAAATAAATATATATATATATATATATATATATATATATATATATATATATATATATATATATATATATATATATGGTAAATTAGAGTCAGTCTGATATAGATTTCATCTTCCTCAATTTATACAGAGTCCTGTATGTTTATCCTAGACACATCAAAGGTAAGGATTGGATTATGTTTGGTTTATCAATAACTACTCATTGGTGCTTTTTCGGCGAGAGAAGAAAGGCGTGATAATGAGTGACTAATTGGCCAAACAAGAAAACAACGGGCTAGGTATGTCAGCCAATGCGCTTGATGAGTAAGATCCTAGCCGGTATTAATTATGTAACTAGTCATCGCGGCCGTAGGTATGATTGTTTGACCGTGCACAACTGTTGACCTAACACTAAGGCGGCATGACCTTGAGTCGACAGAGCCATCGCGCTTGATAAGTATGACTGCTCATCACGGCCCAATCATGATAGACGGGCCCTGTACAACTGTTATCCAATCATGACTTCGAGTTAAGCGATAGCAATATTAGCTAGGGACCATCAAAACACCTCGACACATCCGGATTTTCGACACATCCGACTTGGACACAAGCGGAGTAAAATTAGTAAGGTTTTAACTATTTTTTGCAGGGACCTCACGTTCGATTTCGACACATGCGGGAATTCGACTTAACCGAGTTCGACACAACGAGGTTTCACTGTATATACATATGCGTCTGTGTTCTAGGTACGTACACATACCTACAATCGTGTTTATGCATATAAAGTTATTTAATACTATAAAAATCTTGTTTTTTTAATAAACATCTTGTTTTTTAAAATACACATCTGTTATCATGCTTAAAAACAGCATATGATTAAAAATGTGTTGTGAAAGAAAACCATGAAGAAGAGATTTAGAAGGTTTCTTAGTTAAAGCATTGTAAAGCGTAGCTGAAACTCACGAGTTCCAACCCATCTGAGGCATATCACCTGTAAACCTTTAACAATCCAATCAATGTATCTATCATAATTATATATAGGCCTATATTCATTTTTAAAGTCAGGAATCTCAGGATCATCTCACACAATTTAGGAGGATATAACATGTTACAATTTACATAAAGTATAAAAATGTGTCTTCGTCACCAAAAAATGACATTCTCACCCGACGTTTCTTTTAACGGAATAAAAGAAATCCAAATAAGCATACAATTTTTAGGGGATTACTATTTCTCGCCGTGTGTACTCTGTAGGACGTGGCATCCAAAAGGTTTAAGCCAGCGTCTCCTACAGCAAACCTTTGATCATTAAGGTGGGTTCGGCTATATATGTACAATATACAAGTACGTTTCACTTGCATCAAGTGCAATTACATCCATTACATTTCAAATAAAAAAAAAGGAAACAACCATATTCATTTTCATATTGATATCTCAGTCATCCGATATTCTTCGGTATCTGTCTATATTCGAGTGATCATCCGGTTAACTGCAGTGACATTTAAATGAGGTTACATTCCATTCATAAAGCGTGAAGATTAACATTGGAAACAGTGGCTTTGCATAAATTATAAAAAAATGACCAGGCGAGCTGATAGAGTCAGAATTATATTGAAATTCTTGAAAAATAAATTAGTATATAGGACAGAACTGGGCCAGAGCTGGAACTTTATGGGAGCAATCAAGATCTTGGTAGGCCGGGGTCATTTCTCCAAGTTCCGAATATAACAACTAAGTAGGTATAATTAAAAAAATGATCCAGTCCAAAACCTTTACATATTACTCAATTGTGACTTAATTCTCAGCATATACTTCGGAATATACATTGAAAAGCCTTATGGCTTAATCAAGACAAAAAAACACGAATAGTTTTGATATTATGCATTCTTGAAGTGTAACAATAGGTTTTTAATACAAACTGGAGTTTTAGTTTTAAATTTTTCAAAAGAACAAAGCACAGTGACCTAGTTTTTACGGTTTGGTTGAACTTCTATACATCGTACTGTATGTAGAATTTCAAATCCGTCTGTCCAATGATGTCAAAACATGCTTGTCTAACAGGCAGAAAAATTTCTGACATGCATGCAGGACGACGGACAGCGGAAAATCGCCATATATATTATTCTGAACTATATATATAATAGACTAACCAACCAAAAATTTTCAATTAGCTCATTCATAAATCTCTATATGATATATTTTGTTAAACTTTGTGTTTGGTTTCATCTTCTTGTATATTATTCTTATGGAATCAAGCTTGGTTTGGGACCTTTACATGTATGCCTCCTGTGCTGTATTGACAAAGTGGTCTTCGTTACATCCTCAACGCCGAGAACTAACAAGGGGGTGCTGCTGCCCTCACTGCATAGGAAGGGAGCGATCACACATTAAGTCTTGGACTAACCAGAAGCAAGCATGCAGCGATAGTGTAATTAAGAACTTGTTTCAGAGGGGACTTAAACATCATTTTGAACTGTAACTGCTATCTACATCCGTGACACAGATATAAAAAAGAGGCCATTATAAAAAATATTTGCCGGGAAAAAGTCTCCCCTTGCCAGGACATGGAACAGGGTAGATGGGATTCCACATAAAGTTCTGTATAATTGTCCCAGAATATAGTAGTTCTGTAGCCCCCCCCCCCCCCATATATATATAGGCGACGTCAGGTGGAACTCGGATGCTAAGCGGACGAAACCCCCCCCCCCCCCCCCACAGGCCTGCGAGCCTGATAAAATTAGTACAGTAATCATTTAGTAATCAGGTTATCTAAAATATCAAACAAGGATGGCCCCAGAACAGTGAAAAAGGATAAAGATATCAATTTATCTTTTCCCGTGTATTTGTAATTTAGATTTTTACCCCATGAATGTCAGGAACATAAAAATATAAGGACACTTGGACATTGTGTAATAAAGCTTTCATGAAAACCATAATAGAAGTACTGGTTGTCTTCAACACGCAATGACTGCAAACATGCATTTACCATTTATCATACATATCAACTTTAAGTGGAGATCGCTAACCAGCCTTGTTGTTTTCTTTATTGAATTTGCATTAAATGTCATGTGACCAATAAATATGGTCCACATAATTCCATAAAAAAAGATTAATGACTTCTAGCCCTGTTAAAGTAAAATTATTCAGTTGCCATTTTTGACGCCATCTTGGAATTAATAGAGGTTAACCTTCATTAGTACACTTTAGAAAACTTATCAATCCGTACACCTGGGGTCCATCTGAACCCCAGTAGTAATTGATGCATATTCTTTATACTACATAAATATCATAATTGTTTGATTATTATAATATAAACTTTTTGGACAAATGTAGAACTGAAAATCTAACATATATGAGGGAAAATGCTTCAAATAAAGGTATCCATAACATATTTTCCAAGAATTACATAAATTTTCTTCTTTGGCAGTGATTACTCTCGGTTTGTTCAGGCTAGCATATCAGTACTACTTATAATTGAAATTTTAAGTGCTGACATATAAAATAGTACACAATATATCCAGATAAAAAACAAAGTCAAGAGATTCTGACTTTGAATTATAAAAATTTGTATTGGGGTCCAATTGGACCCCAAACACTGCAATTTCAAAGAAATTGATATCAAAACATTTAAAGGCATAATTTTAAATGACAAACGGAAATTGAAATAGGAATGAACTGCTACAAGTCTTATTTATATTTGGTATTAAAAAATCATCAAAAGTCTCAAAGGAAATGAAACCAGTCTTCCAGTCTTATATATTTGTAGCTTCACCGTCACCAATCGCATTGTATGCTGGGGATAGGGTGATCTGCGCAAGCATGATTGTCACAGATGGTGCAGCATGGGCAAAATTTCTGTCTGTCTGTCTGGTCTGGGACAGAGGTAGCAACGCGCTTTGGTTGCCGAGGTTCCCTAGACAGCGTGTTGGTGAACATCAAGCATGCTAGGGTCTATAAATGCTGATTTCACAGATTTCTTAATTGCCCAGAGACTTTGCAAACGTTGATGTAGAAGGCCATCATAAAGGACTCGCACAACGACTGCAGGACAATCAGAAGTATATTAAGATGTGACTTCAGGACAATTGAAAGTATCTTTAGAAGTAACTTCAGGCCAATCAATCTGACCATTGCCAAGATCTTTGCCCACAACAGATAATTCACCATCTGAAGGGTCAAAGTAGCGCCATAAATTATACTAATCGCCTGGAATATGATGTAGCTTGACTGATTTCTAAGTATGTTTGAATAGAAATATGGAATAAATGCAAATTATTATATCCCTAAGTGGATAACAGTGTCGGAGATGTAGTATTTTTGAAAAAAAAAAGTAACACAAAAGATAAAAATTTCACAATATTCTGTCGAGCATTGTTTCCAACTGGGGTCCACTTGGACCCCAAGAGAATATATTATATACAGATCATATGGTTCAATGGAACCACACTATCTTTAACCATAATATCGACATAATTATACCTGACAACTACCTAGAAAGAGGAAAGACAACAACTGATCAATACAAAAATATCACAAGAAATACACCCCTGGGGTCCAAATGGACCCCAAGTGTACTGATGAAGGTTAAAAGGGTGGTCAGCTATAACTCACTGACATTACTCACTGACAGTTGGTCTGTATGCCTAAATTACGGCAATAGTGTAAATAGTGACGTATTGCCATTTTGTTGCAAATTGCATGTAATTTGCAGCCATTTTGGACCCCACCTTTCATTTGTCAGTCACATTACTACTCAGCAGAACTTCAGATATAGCTTCATTGGATTTCATTGCCCAGAAAACCTAGCAATAGATACAAATATTTCAACTTTGTGATGAAATATAAATGATTTGTGGTCATTGTATGGTATTCTATATATATATATATATATATATATATATATATATATATATATATATATTTATATATAAGGAAATCTTGCATGTCATTTTGAATTTCACAACATTCCAGAAGTTTTAGTATATTATTCCTACTGTAAAATAATGCCTAATATCTTTATGAAAAGTCTTTAGAAATGTTTTGGTTAAACTGTATATTGATCTAATTGATTAATATAAAGCAAATCAATGGCTTAAACTTCTTAACAATATATTAACTTGAATTTTTGTGTGTGCACAGTGTCTCAGTGTTAGTAACATATATATGCTTGGGGAAGCTGTATAGGTGGGCTAAAATCTGAACTGATTAGATACAATTAAAGCAAAATTTTTAAATACGATAACTGGATTTTGTTGCATGTCATTTTTGGATTTTACTTTTTGTTGAATATAGTACCCTTATATCATGAACCTCTCCTAATGGGCATCTCTGTATTACAGAACCTCTATAAGTGTCTGTTAAGTGTTTATACGGATGACCAGAGGAAAGATCTTGGTCGCGCACATGCGACAATTATAAAAAAGAAAAGAAACATGAAAGAAGGAACACCTAGAGGAGCTTGAAAACCCTTGAATTGTGAATTTATGCTGTACCACCACCAGGTTGCGTGAGCGCTGTGTTTGTCTCGTTTCTATACGATTGGTCTCGTTTCTAAATTTTATTTCCATTTCAAATTTGCCATATTAGCATAAAATTCCCAAGCAAGTACCAAAAACTAATTATGTCCCTTGCAAATGTCGGGATATTTTATCTGGTCAAACAAGAACCTCTGATAGACATTACATGTATTACTAATGACATTATTAGTGTCCACCGGCTGAGCCATTCTAACACAGCGCTGGTTTTATATCCCAAGGCTTTCAGTCTTTTCACACACACACACATATATATATAGCGAGAGAAAGAGAGAGGGGGGGGGAGAGAAACCTATTTACATATTACAAACCAGGTATTTTGAGTATATATGAAATACAATTTAGTCTCCTTAAACTATTACGGTATCTTTCAATTTTTCGTTCTTAGTTTGCTTTCTCCTGTATACAAGTGGAAAAAACTTGCCCCGGGCGTGATCGATGAGGAAAAACAAACAGCGCTCACGCCACCTGATAGCCATAAAATAAACTTAAAAAAACAAGGTTTTTCAATCTCTTCTGGGTGTTTTTTCTTTCATGTTTTTTCTCTTTATTTTTATAATTGTCGCGTGTGCTAGACTAAGATCTTGCTTCTGGTCAACCGGTCTTGTTATAGTAAACAGACAAAGGTGCACTGTGTTTTCTCACACACAGAACCATAATAACGTATACAAAACCGGTAAACAGGAGATAGTAAACCCGTGTATCGGCATTGATTTGCTGAACAACTTTCGTATTCAGCCAAAATGATTTAATAACGTGAGACAAAACACATATAATTACAAAAGAATATGAACACTGAGTGTCAATATAGAGGTGTCTGTAATACAGAGATGCCCGTAAGGAGAGGTTTCTGATTCATATATTATGAACGAAGTGCTTGATCCTTTCAGTTGAACTTCGTGCCGTTTACTGTGCGTTATGTCATAAATCTTGTTCTTATACAGATCAATTTTGGAATATAAGAAACCTACCCAACATATATCCATTCTCAATTACTTATAATCAGGCTATTTGTTAGCTGTACCTCTTGTCCGGACCCTTCCTTCTCCAAAAGGTAGTTTCAATTTGGCAAAGGCAATATTTTTTCTTTTTAATATTATGACAGGCTCACTATTATAACATCATACACTGCTAACAGAATTTAATTACCTATTTAAAAATGAAAGTTCTGTATATGACTGGCAGACAACGATTTGATAAATTTCATTTTCTTGAAATATTTCCGAAACCTAGACACAAAGAAACAATGATAAATCGAATAGCATTTAAATTTAAAGTATAAATAAATAAATAAATAAATACATAAGTAAACATTTATATATTTTTTTCCTTTTCAACGGTGTTCCGACGGTTTGCAAGGTGAAGATGTTGTGTGGTTAGGGTACGAACACGCATTATTTAACATATATATATATATATATATATATATATATATATATATTGCTTATACATATATCATTGGCCTTTTGTGTATTCGATGAATCAGATGCGTAAGATTAATTATGTCGTACGTACGAGATAATATGTCGTACGTACGAGATAGTATGTCGTTCGTACGAGATAGTATGTCGTACGTACGAGAAAATATGTCGTACGTACGAGATATTATGTCGTACGTACGAAATGATATGTCAACGTACGAGATACTATGTCGTACGTAAGAGAAAGTATGTCGTACGTACGAGATAGTATGTCCTACGTACGAGATAGTATGTCGTACTTACGAGATAAATAATTTATTATTCTTATTACCAGGTGGCAGCAATACGCTTCCGTACGTATCAACGTTCCCTACCATCTGTACAGCGGGATGAAATCACAGTCGCTGGCGAAAAGGATGGCGTGCATCAGGCAGTGGCTGCCATAAATAAAATCTACGAAGAAAAGAAACGTAAATGCCAGACCCTCTCTGTGGGGGTCCGTAAGACAAGCACAAGCACGGGATCGGACCTAGCCATGACAACCCGATTCAGCAGGCTATGATAATTGGGCTGGTTAGCCTACTAGATCGTGATAAAAGTTGTTACGAAGACAAATTTTTCAGAGGAAAATACTAGGCCGATCCGGGATTCGAACCCATGTCGGTGGCGCACATGTCCGGCGTTCTGACCGCTTCGCTAGACCAGTTCGGTCCGCTTTTATGTCACCTCGTAACCCTACCCCTCTTAAGAGCGTTCTGCTATAAGAACAAGACTAATTATTCCAGGAGTCACACTTTGGTGAGCTTCATCTCTCTGCCACAAAGTTTACCGTCACGTAGGACGAGCCCCCATTTTGTTACGAAGACAAATTTTTCAGGGGAAAATACTGGGCCGATCCGGGATTCGAACTCATGTCGGTGGCGCACACGTCCGGCGTTCCAACCGCTTCGCTACAAAAGCAAGCTTCACTAGCGAGACAGTTTGGTCCGCTTTTATGTCACCCAATCTATATATTAATAGCGTAAGGCGATTTTTGTAATTTTCCGTATCTCCTCCGATACCACCGTACGGATTGCCCTGATTTTCGACATGCATATGGTCCGAGTTTGTTCGAAGAGATTCCACCCATTTTTATTTGCAATATTTGCGTATTACGTGTAAAATTAATAATTTTAATATTTGCTCCCCCGCGGGTGCCTCTTTTCTTTGTGTCTTTGGGCCCGGTAACACTATAGCCAAAGAGTGTGTGATGGCGGGACAGAGTTTTAACTCCGGGGGCCCTATCCGGGGTTTTCGTACATTCGCGGCCACCGGCCCGTAATTATCCCCCTTGGTGATCCCTTCTCAAAAGAAAACCGCCGCGCGGGGACAGGGTCTATTGTGAACAAGGAGATCTCAAGAGGAGAATGTTCAACAGGGGGAACTTTGAAAGAATCATAATTACCCGAATGGTATTTCAGGGGCGGAGAAAGGTTAGAGGGAGGGGAGAGGGCTTTAATCAGATAGGGATCCAGAAAATCGGGAAGGGTTGGGGGGGGGGGGGGGTTCGGGTTGGGGGTGGTGGGAGGTGGAGTTGATGATTAGGCCTACATTGATCCCCCCCCCCTTTTGCTAAAACGTGGGGGAGGGAATTGATATATATCCCCTTACCCCTTTATTGTCGCCACCGGCAATATGTATCACCACTGCGACAAATTTCCCGTCATAAAAACAGCGGTATTTTACTAACCAAATTCACGTCATCTGAGAGCGTTATATCAGCCTTCCAAACGTTTACTAATGATGTCTGCAACCAAGTTGATATCATTTGATAGCACTACATCACTCCAGTCACTCCCTTGACTACGCTCCTGTAGAGAATGCATTGATTGTCTCGCTGGAAACATTGGTTCAGGAGGGGTCTTTGGGAATGCGTGATATTAAAAAAAATATACAACCATTAAATATACTTCATACTACAATGCTTCCGCGAACTTCTGCGCAGCAGGATTGCCCGACCATGTGAGTGCTCAGGTTTTGTGCGTAATAAAGGGAATGCAATTATCGAGAAAACGTCTCAGCGCTACTGTACTATACCATGCAAGATAACGGGTTTCTTTGCTGGCGGATTTACGGGCTCGGAGGGCAACTTTGAATAGCGATGTTCAACATAATATATTTTTATATAAAACTTATTTCATTTATCATATAAACATCTCCGTAAATTTCTCCGGCTAATATCTTGGCTTCAGTAAGATTTTTACGCATAACACCCTACATAGAATGGATCTGTTTGTTAATATATAGATAACACCGTACGGATAGCCGTGATTTTCGATATCAATATGACATTCTACCATTCGTACCGGAACGTATTCGTCCAAGTCATCCAGACTCAGACACAAGGTCAACTCAAGGACAGAACACTTACACCAAATGTCGTCTTCGAAAAGATCTTATAAGGGTAACATTGTCCAACCAAGACATTCAACTATGAAAGACTATTTGACATCAGAACTAACTGCTCGCCCGAAACCGTGCGTAGCACGGGTAATTGCTAGTAACAAAGTAATATCGAGAAATGTATCGCAATGTTCTTCCATCATGTTGCATTCATATTGTGTTAAACAGCCCATTATCTTAATATTATGCTACGAATGAAGAATTAACACAGGAGAATACATGTGAACTCACAACCCAAATTGAAACTCCATCTCTATGTTAACGAGTCATTTCCTGTATCGCGTTCAAGTTGGCTGCGTCCAGTAACCCGTGTGAGCCATGCCTGTTTCATGTGGTCAGAAATTCAACACACATGTGGAGGGTTTTACCAATATGCTGAGCTGAAACGGAACCTTTCTCGCTCATGTTTGGTGTTGTTATAGAAAGTATACTAACATGCTAACGATTAGCCTGGTTTATGTCAATTGACAGTGTACCTGTAGGCCATGAGCCTACATACATGAGCCTACATAAAAAAATGACGAAAATATATGAATTCTCATGGGGCCTTCTTCAGACGTAGATGTAAAGGTACCTGACAACCAGTAATCTTTTCGTAATGTCAGAGGGCCGACATGACGCTAGATTGGACCCAAATGGTTCCAACTTGAGCGAGATCCAGGGAGCGACAGGCGTGTCAGTTGAGATGCCGCCACTAGACAGTAACTCCGAAACCATCACCCTGCGTAGAGAACCGGACAAGATTGGTCCAGCACTAATCATGGTGTACGCTAAGGCTAACAGCGTGGTCATCCAGGAGGTCAAGGCCCCAGCGTGGCTCCATCAATTCATCATCGAACGCAACGGTTCCACCATCCGACAGATCACCTAGGACCTGCCCAAGGTGCATGTTGAATTCACTGATAACGAAGACAAGATCACCATTAAAGGCCCTCTGAGGAAGTTGGACAGACCCAGAGAGCTCTGGATGAAATCACAAAGGACCTGCTGTCAAGAATGGACATGTGGAATAGAATGTGGATAAAAAAAACACCCCAGATTTTTGTCATTGGGAAGGCAGGGCTGCTGGCTACGCGTATCGTATACATATTACATTTAACATGCAGACTGGCCCAGTCCATGAAATAGTTATGACTTAATTGTGGCTTCTTACAGAGAAATCAAACGTCCCCGCGTTGTATCGCAGTTAGTATCGATACCGCCTTCATGCGGCAACTCATATAACTAATTTACCAATATCTGACCCTCTCTCTCATTTAGACTGGCACAGTCCATGAAATAGTTATGGCTTAATTGTTGCTTCTAACAGAGAAATTAAACGTCCCCGCGTTGTATCGCGCTTAGTATCGGTACCCCATCTTGCGGCAACTAATATAACTAATTTACCACTATCTGACCCTACTATTTCATGGACTGGTAATCTGGGTCGGTTCCCGGACGGTCAGCACCACACATCAACGCCTCGCTGAACTAGGGTCTTTTCCAGTGACGTCAGCAGATGTCTTTCCTAGAATCTTTTTCAAAACCAACATGGTTCATTCAGTTATCGCCTATTCCGGGCTTCCAATTGGCAACTAATATTCCCATTTAATTTTTCTTAATATTTTTAGGCCGGCGAGACTTTAAAACACTATAACCCTCAGCCTCAAAGTTAACGTTTATCGAACCACCACTCATGACAGTGGGCCTAACAAACTCTGGTTCAGCCAATCAGCGCGAGATATTCATGTGCAAACTCTGGTTCAGCCAATCAGCGCGAGATATTCATGTGCACACGCAACGAGCGCAGTCAAAATGTACCTTCTGACTGAAACGACCATGATTCGCGAGTCGCAATTTGACAGTAAATACAAGAGTTCAGAAAAATGCTGTCAGCTGCTCTTCAGAAGCGAATCCAGGGGGTCCGGACCCCCCCCCCCCTTTTCCCTGACCCGGAGACCTGTTTTTCGGTTTGTCATTAGTCCTCCTGTGTTGGACCCCTCCTCTGTCATCTCGGCAGAGGGAAATTTAATGGACCTATCGGTAGAAAATTGTTGCGATAGTGTCTACAATATGCACTTACATTTAGCCCATGGACCGTTATATTCGTTCAGCAGAGATATATCAAAGGACACAAAGGTCCATGTGTGCAATACCTGATTACTTAATACATTATTTCAGTGCGTGTGTAACCAAGCGGGTCGAGCTGTGGGACTGCTGTTGGCGTTCTAATAGCAACGATGCCACTCACATCAGGCGTAACGGCCTGATACGGGGGAATCGTCAGGTCCTCAAAGAGCCTTATTGTAGAGATCATAACCTGGTCCAGGATGCACGGGCGACAAACTTACAAGTCTCTGAGGTGATGCATACTATTTTTATTGTAACTATAGAGCAGAGGGGGCAGCCCATGCTTAGGGGCTGGCCCCCGGTACAAACTGACTCTGAACGCATCGCATCTATCCCAGCAAGATTCATAAAACACAGAGTTACGAATCAGAGATTTTCCTGATGTGTCACCATGCATAGATACATTTAAGGAAAGGTCTGCACAGGAGCTGAATGAAAGTGCAATTAGACTGAATAGAGTTGCCATGTAATCAAGGCTAAGCAATTACAGTCATTATGTATATACCCGGCAACTCAGATCTGACACTTGAATACACAAAAGTCCCAATTTACTTAAACACCTGCACCTTACATATTATATAATCATGTTGAAATACAGAGAGTGAGAATTGCAGTTAAATATACTGACCCTTAGTACATTACATTGTGACGCCTTAATATGCAAATTTCATGGATTCGCCAAACGGACTTCACATGGCTTTAGTGATAAGACCTGGCACTGAGTTAAGTCTATTGGTACATAGAATCACGTTTTATTTTATTAGTAAACGCAAATACTAAAGCCCAGGCAGGGCTAAGTTCACATTCTGACATGTGTAGCATGTACGTAGCATTATAGTAATAGAAATCGGCTGTAAAATCATATTGGAAGATAAAAAAAAGACCTATGATCGATTATAAATCGATTATTTAATGTACATTCTATATTGCCATGGCATGTGCTGTACAGAATTATACCTGAAATATTGACCGAGTACATTCATTCTAACCTGTACATCACGCTGAAAAGTCAAGGTAATGGCCGGATTGTTGACACTTATTCCTTACAGGAGATAAAGACCTATTTCTTATATCACTGACGGAATAAGAATATTTTATCGGGATAATATGACTTCTTTGAATATGCATATACAAAATCATTTGTGATCGATTATGTAAAAATGCAATTGGTTCAAACAATTATAAAAGAAAAATAAAAGAAAACTAAACCAATCATCGATATAATCGGCACACAATTTCTTTTGTATACATGGGTTCCTAGGGTGGAACAACATGGACCAAAATTGTTGAAAGTCCAAATATATTATCTTATAGATGTTAATAGCTGTGGCTGGCTCTAGCCAATAATTTATGGAAAGTAGTATAAAAAAAACTTATGTGTGTTAAGCATAATCTCAGCCAAATTGACCGCAAAAGGAGAAATTTTCGCTTCAGTGCTCACAAGCTAAACTATGTCAAAAAGAGATACACGTTGTGTAAGTATATCGGAATTTAGTTGTTAAGCCATTCAAAAGAGGCCAAAAACCTTATTTTTTTCATGTATTTTAATAGTGATGTGTGATGGTAGCTTCATATAGATGTAGTGCTGTCCCCTAGTTGGAAAAACTGTACTACAACTTTCTTGATTAGCTTGAAGTTTAGTAGAGGCCCTGCAATCGCCCCTTTAAAGGTAAAGGGAAATATCTCAGATTTAGATGAAGAAAAGGGAAACGACCCCCCTTAGGACCCACTTTGTATCATTCCCGACAATACAAACCAGAAAACGTGCATTTCCGAGGCGTGGCTCTCGGACGAGATGCGTCACAAAAGTCTCTCAATTAGAATACAGATTTGTCACATTGACCACAGGTCAGAGTTTTAAACAAGTTTAATGCATGAGAAGTGACAGCCTACATGCATGTACATATTTATATTACCAAGCATACCTGAACTGTATGAAAATATTGTTCAGATTGAATTCTCAGGTTAAGGTGATTTCATGGATTAACTGATGAATTAATTAATCAATAGAAAAGGTTCAAACCATTTTGTAACAATTTTGTTGCCTGGCTGTCGTATGGTTACCGTTTCAACGTACAAGATCCAAAATATACAAACAAGCTAAACCACTATGATATATGCTCAAGGTAGATAGACGTGATTTAAGCTATTATGATTCTGGTAAAATTGTCCGAGCTTGTGCGAGCGCCCGAATTAATCATGGTATTCGAAGTTAACACTGCCTCAGACGTACGATCGAAATGTACAAAAATATTTATTATATCTCGCGAGAGATCATAAAGTCATGTAAGCAACAGATCTCCTACATGAAGAAAAAATATCTTGGAAAAGAGTTTGCCTGCTTAACTCATTTACACATAATGAATTTGACTTATTTTTTTAAATGTCTAAGGCTGAATTAAAGTAAAGCTGCCAAAGCTGAAAAGCTAAATTGAAGTATATCTTTCTCCATTTATCTCTGATGTATAGATATACTTAGAGCACTCCTGAACATACTTTCAATCTTTTTAAACGACAATTAGTCCATCAGGTGGGCTATCATCATCTCTCTCAGTTTCCTGCGAAATATTTTTCCGGATGGTGCCCTTGGGAAATCCTTTAATGGCACGACCCATTTCGGCATCATGGTGTTCCAAGGGGCCCTGCTAATAAACCGCTCAGCTAACCAATCAAGAACTTCATCAGAAGTCATGGTGGAATCTTCAATATGACGCATGCGCAAATCTCTTCCCCGCGTCTTTCGTCCGGAACACCAATGACTTGTACCTGTTTAACTTTTGTATGTTTCAAAATGATCTCCTCCAGGTAACTCGGGCATATTTTATTGCCTTCACGATTTATAATATCAGCCTTTCTGTTGATAATCTTGATTTGTCCATCTATATTCATTAAGGCAATATCATCAGTAGAATACCAGCCATCGTCTGTCAAGGATTGCACCGCGCCGTCCTCGCGTAGATACCCTCGTGACAGAAATGGCGTCCGGACAAGCAGTTCGCCTTTTTCCCCGACGGGAACTACGTCACCGCTATCATTTATTATTTTAACTTCGCAGTATTGACACGCTGGTCCGATGAAGCCCTCTTCTACATTTGTGTTGGTTGTGAAGGCAATATTGCCTGTTTCTGTGGTGCCGTAAATATTGATCAAACGCAAGCCAGGCAACACTCGACTGAGTACTTTCGCGTTGGATTCGTTCAAGATCTGTCCAGAGAACAGGCACACCCTTAAATACTTCAATGTGATGTGTAGTCTGACAGGATTCTGAATGATGTCGAAGATTGAACTCCCAAACAGCTGAGCAACCGTGCAGCCCTCCTTTTCTATGACGTCACAGATAGCAACACCTGGATCAGACACTGGTAGCTGCGCTAACACGGACTTCAAACCCGACACCAGCATTAATCCCACCCCGCAGATGTAAGAAAAAATATGACCAATGAATGTATTGCAATAATGCACGTCTTTATTGGTCAAAGTTGTCACGTTAGCCAAGATGGCCGCATTGTTTATCAGGTTTAGGTGATTTATGATAACTCCTTTGGGACGTCCTGTACTTCCAGTTGTATAAAACACTGCGGCATCCCAGTCTGCATTAATGTCACTTTCTCTTTCTGACACTTCAACCTTTTCACCAACAGTTATTCCACCCAACAGTTCGTTCTTAAACATAACCCTGTTGTGGGTTTTCTTGAGGACTACGTGTGCCCCATATATAACAACGAACATACTTCTTGGGAGCTGTGATAAGATTTCATCTATTTCAGTTGTGCCTACGTAACCATGCTGAAACATCACACCCTTGCATTTAGACGAGATTACGGAACCCACTAAGTCCTGCATGTTCCGGAGTCCAAATGGAGGAAAGGCTGCAACGGCGCCAGTCCTCATAATTGCAAGTGAGAGAAGGAGAAAATCTATGCTGTTCTCTCCCACAAGAGCAATCCTGTCCCCTCTCTCAAGATCCGGGGCTTCTCTCAGAAGTCCTGTTGCTACATTCAGCGACTCGTGATAAAGGTCAGAAAAGGTCACAGCCTTTCTTTGAATACCGCCAGAAATCACCACTGCTGCCTCTTTGTCAGGGTTGTCTCTGTACCTCTGGTTAAGAAGATCGGGGATGGTGGTTCGTATCGGTGGGTCAGGAGGTGCACTGAAACTGGAACTTTTCATTATGCCGCTTTAGTTGCTCAAACTCCAACATTGAGAATCTAAAATACATTGAAATTTAACATAAGCAGTAGCTTGACACTTTACAACAATGTTAAGAAACAGCTTACATGGGGAACGAGGCATGTATCTTGATGAGCCTCCACAACGATACTAGTTTTTAAGGATCGCCTTTCAATGGATATGGCAATACATTTAGCATAATAATAATAATAATAATTATTATTATAACAGCTGTAAATGGGATTGGGAATGTTACAAACATTCATGAGCCCTTGGCAATTTAACTACTGACAATTTATTCGAGAGAATGAATTCTGTGGATTCAGAATTGTTCGTTAGTTTTTTATTTTCTTGGAATTCGTGGGTAACCTTTATCCACGAAATTAAAAACCCAACGATCATTAGGTTTATTATAGAATTTTTGATTTTCCATCATTGAATTATCGTGTTGACCCGCTTTCAACGTCCATTCTAGCAATGCTACTGATAAATTAAACGCGTAGAAAACGATATTGAGCCCATCAATTAAAAAGAAATAGTCATATTGTGAGGAAAGATATTCAGTTCCATCTGGGGGAACAAACAAACCAAGATTTCATCAGTGTCGGACTTTCAAGTGACAGTTTAAAAGTGCGTCTGCACCCACACTGGTATATGTGGACTTGCTCTCTCTCTCTCTCTCTTTCTGTCTCTCTCATATTATCTCGATAAAAGTCGTATATAAATGTCATTTTTGCCCTGCTAGTCTTATTAGATTGTTCGTTTGAAAGAATATCATGTTTAAATAAAATAAACAACCGTGCGGCAGAGTTAATCTTGGTATCCCTCGGCTTGGTGATGTGTCATGGTCAGCTGTGCACAATTATATGAAAATGGGGCTAGTCTAACAGTTGTCTCGTGCACGGCCAAGTCGGTCAGCTTGGAGGTTCCATCTGAACGAACGACATACCAAGAAGTTTTAATTCTTTTAATTAATTAATAGAATAGAGATATTGACTTCCGTTGGTTTTAATTATTCATAAAATCGCAACCAGTATGTCAGTTCATCGGAGGATTTGTTCACACAAGCGCAGACCACATCGGACCAAGAAATTTGCCCAGCGTCGCTTCATGAGGTGTCAAGATAAGCGGGAAAGTTGAGCACAATAGCTGATAACCGCCGGGACAATACGACTGGGCAGTAAAATTCTGGGGACAGCTTGGCGGACTGTTTTTGATGTTAGAGTAGACACTCCTTTTATTATCCCCAATAAATTCAGATAAGTCAGCCGATATATTTGTCACTTGTGTTACTGAGCCTATCGCTTGTACCGGGACCGCTTGTTTTTCTTAACAAACTTAGGAAAACACTGACCTTTGCTTTTTCAGTTCTGTTTATATATTAATTTTGATATTATACCTGACTACGAACGATTAATCCACGAAAGTTTTAAACCAACGAATAGTGTTTTAGGTCAAAACCATTAAATTTTAAACCCACGATATTTTCTGAATGTACAGTAATTCTGAGATTGGTCTCAAAATATCAAGATTACCAGAAGACCATCATCATCATCATTATGAATCGTTCACCTGTAAGTCTAACTGCAAGTGTGGTGAAATAAAATTCTACATATCTCAAGTGTTAAACACACTTTTCAAGTGTTTAAGCCCCTTTCACACATTCACGGATAGCATCACGGATCATCCCGGATCATCCCGGATCATCGTACCGGGATCATCCATGTTGACTCCGTCATCACCGTCATTCCTTGCCATGAGAATAAGTAAATAAAACGAATTCCCATTAGACGCAACTTTAGACGCTTTATTAGACGCAACTAACTGTGGAACTTAACTGACGGATTTGAATTACTGAAAGGTAAAGCTAGAGAAGACTTGTGGTCATAAAATTAATCATATAATTTGCTGCAAGATGGCCTTAACCGGCCATCACTTGGGTGATTCTTGCGTACAGGACTCTCGAGGATCTGGTAATGCAGTGTATATATATATATATATATATATATATATATATATATAATAAGAGAAGAAATTTCTTTCCACAATTCTCTCGGGGTTGGCTCCAATGGAGGACTCGCACTTGATCAGGAATTCATTTTAGAACTGATTAGCGATTCATATTTAAAGTAATATAAAGGCTTCATTACAAATGGTACAACCTGGCTGACTCGTTTGCATAAATATTGCTATTAACTGATTATGCGTGTATTTAATCCTGAGGCCCGATATCAAGTTTTACGCAGAATAAAAATCAGTCCGTGTTGTTAAATGAAGTTTTAATCGAATTACTTTTGTTGTACTAACAGCTTGAAGCCAATTAGTATTAAATAGAACCATGAGTCTTGAGAAGAATATAATGAGCGGACATTATCTCTGTATACTTTCTGTATTCTACTATTTTTGGAGGATTTTTGCGTGATCCTAAAATGCTTTTTCCGCTCTAAACGTTGCCGTTGAGCGAGACTCCCTAGGCAGATACATTCTGGCAACAGGACAACTACCCCCCGGACAATTACCCCCGGACAATTACCCCCCAGGACAATTACCCCCTCGGACAACTACCCCCGAGACAACTACCCCCTGGACAATTACCCCGGTACAATTACCCCCCGGACAACTACCCCCTGGACAATTACCCCCATGGTATAAATTACACATTTAAAGTACACATTGTACATTTAAAAAATCCTGTGTTGCTAATGAGTAGCACAGAATGCCAAAGAAATAAATAGAATTAATTGCAAACAAAAAATAAAAAAGAAATCTCTTTAGATAATAATATCATGCTATTACTTATTATAATATTACTTATAGAGACTGGTAAGAATGGATCAGAATGAATGGTATTCCATATTTAAATGGAATTATATTGTAAGCTTGCGGGTGGTTATATGCACCATATGTTAAAGGGGCCCAATCACCTATAAAGCATGATGTATTAAAACGAAAAATAGCTTCTTCCCCTTTAAAATATATTAGTACCTGCCAACAAATTGCCCTGAAACCGTTTGCTTACTCCTGTAAAAGAATGTTAAAAACAGTGGACCGGGCACGATCGCTGGTGTAAACATAAACACAGCGTGTAGAAGTCTGTGCATTGCTGACCCACAACACCTGCAAATCAGGGGACGCTCTAACAGAATTGGTCCCCTAAGTGTAATACATTTTCCTGCTGGCTGAAACATCGGTGTTACGGCTCATAATCGGACCTCCGGGGGTAATTGTCCAGGGGGTAATTGTCGGGGGGTAATTGTCCGGGGGGTAATTGTCTGGGGGGTAGTTGTCCTAGAGCCATACATTCTCACAAGGACACTGTCTCTGGAGTACTTTCAGGCTCTTATCAACATTCGACAGGTTAATATCTGATTCTCCAAGTGTCTTAAACCCGGTCATGGAGGCTGCCATTTGCTTACATACTAAAACCCGGTTGTTACAGGTGGCATGCATAATTATGGGCATAAGTACATAACATACATATACCTTGCTGACTGCCACAGTATATAGCAAAACTGTTCAACTTCAGCTTGTGCAGCTCTTGGTACCACACGGTTTTAATCAACTTTGCTGAGCCAATTTCATAATTGTTCTTATTAGTCCAGTCGCCACTGGACTCAACCTTGTTTTATGGTCTTAAGTTTTTTTCTTTGTGGATTTTGTTTGTCCACATATCAGGTGTAAAAAATATGTTGGTTGGCCCGCTCTCAGCCTTGGGCAAGTTTTGCTAATTAGCATAAAACAAAATGGCCGCCACAATAATGCGAAAATAGCAAAAATGCCATAATTACCTTTACATTTGACATAGAGAGTAATCTAATACACGCATTCTGGGGTATTATGACCCAGAGAAATAATTTTTTGTATTGTTTTAGTCATAATGACCACCATTTTCAATGTAGCTGTTCTCCCATTTAAAAAAAAATGTGAATATACTGAACACATGATTTGGTTAGTACGTATGTTCCAGACCATTCTGCAGATCGAGGGTAATAAATTAAACTAATTAAACGGCCAAGTATAGATTGAAATGAGATGATCAAACGTTCTGGAAAACAGGTGTTATATATTATAAAAAAAATATGCTTTCTTGTTTCCTATGTACGACCTTCATAATGAAACAATATGCGCGAAACCGCCGTTTTCCACACAGTTTTTAACTTCCCCCCATGTGTCACGACGAGGATTGATATTTACAACTTAGGCGAGATTTCACTTAGTTGGAGGGGGATTATGTGAGCATAATTTGGGTCCATTGAAATCAATATGGTACCTTTACGGATATTCATCTATATTCGTTGCAAATGTAACAGTTGTTTGTTTTGTATATAATATTAAAGGGACATGCATAACAAAAGATTATGTTATTTTTGTAGACTGTATTATGAAGGCAATCATATGAACGGAAAAAGCTGTCACATGCATGGAAAACTGACTGGTCTCTCAAAAATATTTATATTAGAATATAGCGGGGGTCAAAAATCATTACAGACAGCTTTGTCATACTTGAAGTCTCTCCCCCCCACCCTTCTTCATGACTTTCATGCAGTCTTTACATATTTTGTAAAGGTGCCATATTGATTTCAATGGGCCCAAATTATGCTCACATCATCCCCTCCAGTAAGTAAAACCTGCTGCCGGACTATATATAAAACGTTTTAAGTTTCAAAGATAAACAGGACGAAAGGGAAGGGGCCGACAACAAGGCGAGCAGCGTCTAATGTAGCAATATACACCTGTCCATTATATATATAAGTATATCGGAATTCAGTTGTTAAGCCATTCAAAAGAGGCCAAAAACCTTATTTTTTCATGTATTTTAATATTGATGTGTGATGGTAGCTTCAGATAGATGTAGTGCTGTCCCCTAGTTGGAAAAACTGTACTACACCTTTCTTCATTAGCTTGTAGTTTAGTAGAGGGCCCTGTGATCGCCCCTTTAAAGCTTAAGGGAAATATCTCAGATTTAGATGAAAATAAGGGAAACGACCCTCCTTAGGACCCACTTTGCATCATTCCCGACAATACAAAACCAGAAAACGTGCATATATATATATATATATATATATATATATATATATATATAAAAGAATATAATGAGCGGATATTATCTTGGTATTATCTCTGTATTCTACTATTATTTAAGGATTTTTGCATGGTCCTAAAATGCTTTTTCCGCTCTAAATAAACGTTGCCGTTGAGAGAGACTCCCTAGGCAGATATATTCTCACCTGGACACTGTCTCTGGAGTACTTTGGAGCTCTTATCGACATCCGACAGGTTATTATCTGATTCTCCGAGTGTATATATAAAACGTTTTAAGTTTCAAAGATAATCAGGACGAAAGGGAAGGGGCCGACAACCAGACGAGCAGCGTTTAAAGTAACAATATACACCTGTCCATAGTATTCTGGAGGAGAGATTTTGAATCACACCTGATTTCAACCACTGGATAAATAAAACGTTTTGATGACATGAATGGGTTTAAATCTCATTAAGGGTATTTATGAAGTATTCTGAAGGAGCACGTTTAGAAACTATAAACAAACACTTCCCAATCCGGTTTACTGGGCAAGTTCGCTCGAGGAGCCGCCCTTGCGATGGATACTCCTTTCTTATGCCCTTGTCCACCGAACTTATATACAATATATGTGGTTTATACATTAACTATTATTTATATTCAAGTAAGGTGGGATTTTGACCGGAGGGCTTTAAGTCCGTAGGGGGGCTGGAGGGCTACCAAGGTTTTGAGTAGACACGATCACTGGCGGATGGATGACATTTTTAAGAAATATCGGGTTTTTTAATACCACTAACGAACAGGCAAATGTGTAGTAAAAAAGTGAAACAATTCATGTTATAAAAATTTAAATATTTTAGGAATCGTTATAAAGATCGTTGCCTTTGACACATTCAGGTGTTCGCTAAGCTGTCGGCCATTGTAGAAAAATCGTCTTTTATAGATTACATATAAAGCAGATAAATGCACAGTAATTCTCCATTTTTTAGGTGAAACAAAGAAATACGTGTTAAAGTCAATCGGACTCCTTTAGGAATCGTATTTAACCTTTCACAACATTTGACAAGACCGACTTCTGGGGCTAAGGGGTTAAGCGCAGGACTCGAAGCTGGAAGATAGGTTGGTTGGTGTGCAGTGGACCTGAGAGAACATGCAGAAAGAGCTCTCTCAGATTATGGCAAATTTTTCAAGATAAAAGACAGGTACTGTAATATATTATGCACTGCTGGAAATATAAAGTTATCATAAACACATTGGGAAATTATTTTGACAAAATTCTGCATAATTACTTAATTATTTTGCAAAATATAAAATTCAAAGAAATCAATAGCCTGGATTAACAGGTTCCATTTGGTGAGTGCCTGAACACACCTTTGACCCAAGTACATGAGCACCTAATGAAAAGTGCTCGTACATGTGCCTGTACAGAGTACGGGTGCACTCAGGCACATGCCAAATTACAAAGAAAAAACACCAGCCAACTATTTCACAGGGTACATTATTGGGACAGCAAAGTCTTACATATTAATATGTTATGAACATTTCTTTTTCTTGGGCATGCCTGTTGTTTTTAATTATTACATGATGATGTTATTGTAAATGTGTTTGATATGGCAGAGGAAGAAGATAAAAAAGATTAAGGTCAGAGTCATCAAGCACATCATCAGAGTCTTTAGATATTTCTTTTAAGAAAATAAAGTGTTCTTTGTCAGAATCCTTTTCAGAAAAGGACGAAATGTCTGAAACCCCCATTAGTGAAAAGGGTTTAAAGGACATGTTAGAGGTCCTTAAACTGGAGATAACAAATGAATTCAAAACTCAGCTTAATTTCTGTATGGAAAAAAAATGGAGCTAGAGTTTTTGAATTGGAGAGAAGACATGAGGCATTAGGAACAGGAAAGTGTTAACTTGAAAAAAGATTGCGAGCAAATGAAATGTTTAGCCCAGCAGGCACGTGAAAAGGCAATCAATAATGAACAGTATTCCCGGAGATCAAATCTAAAAATAACAGGTGTACCAGAAAATGGAAAAGAAGAAAATTGTAAGGAAACTGTATACAGACTGGTTAGAAATAAGTTGAATATGAACTTAGCATTAGATGCAATAGATGTAGCTCACAGGGTCGGAAAGAGACAGCAAGATAATGCAAGGCTAGTTTAGTGAGATTTCACAAAACTGATGACCGGATGGCAGGGAGAGGAAGAATCTGAAAGGAACAGGGATCTTAATACTGGATGACATGTGTAAAGAACTGATTGAACTTTTTAACAGAGTTTGGAAAAATGAAAAAGTACAGACTGCTTGGACATGGAACGGAAAGATCTTAATTTGCACAAAGCAAGGATGACCCGAAGAAAATAATAAATGTTCAGTACGGTGATAATTTAAATCATCTGTTTCAAAGACAATAATGCATTGATAATGTTCAAACAGTATATTAAGTATTACATATAAGGTCATATACAGTAAATAATCAGGAAATGCAACAGCCATTTATATGGAATAAAATATTATTAATATATATGTAATGAATGTGTTTCAAATCGACCGTGCAGGCAGGCCCAGAAATTTGAATAAATTTTTTTTTCTTTAATGTCAATCTTTCATTTCATCAAAACATACTATGAGCGTACTTAATGTGGTGTTCAATGTATTATGAGTTTTGAAATCATTTTGTATAAATTTGTTGAACTAATGGACATAAGGAATGATAGAAAAACCGTAAAATGTGAAAAACATCAATGGAAGTACCTGGTAAAGCGGATTATTGTAATATAATTTCATTAAATGTGAGAGGAACGAGAAACTATAAGAAAAGAAGAAAATTTTTTAATTGGTTTTACAAGCAAGGATGTCCTAATGGGGTCGGTTTTATTCTAGAGACACACAGTGCCTTAGACAATGTCAACTCCTGGTCCAAGCAGTTGAGAGGACATGTATATTTTTCACATGGTACGAATCACAGTAGAGATGTTATTGTATTAATCGGGTGAAATAATAATATCAATAATAGTTTCGAATCATGAATGTGAAAAATATTTACATAATATAGATTTTCCGAAGTTACCAGAGGAACAAATTTTAGTTTGTGAAGGTCTTATATCATTTAATGGAGCATTCCGAGCGGTGAAAACAATGTCTTCAAATAAATCTCCAGGGAATGATGTATTGAGTAAAGAATTTTATGAATGTTTCTTTCCTGATTTAGGAAAGGATTTAGTAGATTGTTTGAATAATAATTATGACACAGGTCAATTAAACCCCAAGTCAAAAGCAAGCAATAATAACCTTAATAGAGAAACCTGGGAAAAATTCAAGATTTTTTTATTCATGGCGTCCCATAAGTTTAATAAATGTTGACTGTAAAATACTGAGTACGGTACTAGTTTCTAGATTAAAAAAAGTCCTTCCGACAATAATATCTCAAGAACAAAGTGCTTTCATACAAGGAAGTTTCATTGGAGAACCTATACGATTATTAACTGATATAATGTTTTATTGTAGACAAAACAATTACCAGGAATAATGTTTGCTGCTGATTTTGCTTCTGCTTTTGTCAGTATTGATCATACATTTATGTTCAATGTTCTGAAACAGTATGGATTTGGTAAGCAGTTTATAATATGGATTAAAGTAATGTACAACAAACTAGAAAGTGCAGTGATTAATAACGGTGTTACTACAAGATATTTTCCTTTAGAAAGAAGTACCCGGCAAGGAGACCCCATGGCATGCTACTTATTTTTACTGGTTATAGAGAAACTGGCACAAAAAGTTCGTTCTAATGTTAAAATCACGGGGATTAAATTATTCAATATAGAACAATAATTATCTATGTTTCAGATGACTCAACATTTTTCTTGCTTGATATTAATTCTTTTAATGAATTAATAAATGTATTAAATTCATTTTCAAGAATTTCCTCTCTCAAAGTAAATTATGAAAAGTCAGAAGCTGCTTGGCTTGGTAGGCATAAAACTAGACGAGACAAGCCAATCGATTGTAAATGGATAAACTTGATGGTTAATACTATACGGATATTGGGTATTCACTTCTCTTACGATGCAGCTTTACTAAGCTCAAAGATAAAATGTGTAAACTACTGAATATGTGGCGAAGTCGTTCATTGACTGTATATGGTAGAATTGAAGTTGTTCGGACACTTATTATCTCATCTATTCTATATGCAACTAACATATGCGGGCCACCTGAACATTTTTGTTTAAAATATACAGTCTACAGTCAACAGTTTTATTTGGAACGATAAAAAAGCAAAAATAAAATATAAAACAGCAGTAGGTCCATATAATAAAGGTGGCCTTAAATTGCCAGATGTAAAAACAATTCTAAAGGTTCAACCAATTTCATGGGTTAAACGATTAAGTACAGGTGAAAGAAAACCGTGGACGCAGATGGTAATCAAACATTTAGAAAAGAATGGAGGTGTATCATATACAAGATCAAATTTCAGTGTGGATGCAATACCACAGTCCTTACCAAACTTCTATAAAAACTGCTCATTGACCTTGGCAGAACTGTTTAAAAGTAAACCTACTAATGAAAACGAAGTGTAACATCAAACAATATGGAACAATACTTTATTCAAAGTGAATAATAAAACATTTTTTTTTTATAAAAATATTTCATTAAAAAGCATTAATTATGTTAAAGATTTTATAAATCATGATGGTTCCTTTAAAAATGACAATGCTTTTAAATCTTGAAAATTAACACCTCTGGATATGTTACAACGTAAATTAGTTATTGCCCCAGTAGGTAAAGAGTTGCAGAGACTCGATTGTGTCAATGAAATAGAATTTCCTGATGATTATGAGACTACGGTACTGATTAACAATACACCATATTTAATTAATCAGATGACTAGCAAAGTTATATATAAGAAATTGATTGATGATATGTTTAAGTATAGAAAAATGTTGGATACTGGTATTAAAAATACTGAATCAGAAAGAGATCAGCAATTTTCTGCAATACATCTTATCTCAATTGATAGGTATATGAGGGAGTTTCAGTACAAAATAATGAATAATTAACTGCAAGTGAAAAGTATCTTGTTTAAATGGAAATTGTCTGATGGTAATAGGTGTGATCATTGTTTCATGTATACAGAGACACCTAATCATCTGTTTTATCATTGCATGGTTGCAAAGAATTTTTATTTTAGAATCTCTGAATGGCTCCAAAGTAGTAACATAAATATCCCAACAATGTCAGAAAGTAAAATTATGTTCAGAATATTACCAGAAAATAATGAAAATTCTCTAGAAAATACAATCATTTTGTTGTACAAATTGACATTGTATATAGAAAAAGGTTGTAAGAGCATGAATACCTTATTCTTAAAATTTAAATCTAGAGTTAAATCCCTTCAGAAAAAAGAATATCTTATAGCAGAAGAAAAATAAAAGTTAAAACTCCATTTACAGAAATGGAGCCTACTATTGCATCTCGTAATGTGAAATTACCTCATGATGTAAATATTATAAACGAATAGGTTAGGTTTAAGTATTCCTCTCTCATAACAATATGTTATAATATGAAGTAGACGTTGCTGTCTTCATAAATATTATCCTGTTATGTCCTGTATCAATGTTGTCTGTTGTAATAATGTTTTGTCATAGTTAGCTTTATGTTTGTATTGTGTTATATATTTCTGTCTTAAATGTAACCGGAGTTGAGGCAGGTATTATTTTTAAATAATCATAACTGTAAAATAAGAATAAGTTTCAATAGGTTAATCTGGACAGAATGAGATTCTATGTTTGTATGAATTGATGTTCGATATATCGTTTGTTGTATAAAAAAAGAAGAAAAAAGAAAAAAAGGGGAGATCGTGGGTTCGAATCTTATCCGAGGCGGTGAGGGTTTTTTTTTTGCGACTTTGGGGGATTCCTCGGTGTAATGACCCAGAAATAGGGATGATTAAACACCCAGGATCCGCAGGTGCGGTAGACACGGGGCCTGAGGGACACCTGGAAAAAAAAATAAAAATGACAGGAAGCGAGTGATACCGCCCTGTCAAGTAGTCACGAACCGAAACATAACATTTTGCAGGTGTACATACTTAGGTTAAATAGAGAGAAGTTTGAATGGCCCTGCTGGTCCATCTCATTGAAATTAAGAACAAGAATACACAGAAAAAGTCGGATCACCCCGTAATGGAATCGAAGCCATGACCCTCCGATTGCCGGCCGTAGGCTCTACCACTGAGATCCCCAACTTCCTCTGTGTAACATCACATTTTCTCTCTCTATAATATTTGATGTACACCATTAAATGTCATTAGTGTATCACTGCTGCATGCAAAGTGCTGTGTCGACACATGTAGTATTTACAATACCAGTCACAGGGGTGATGTCACTTCACTGGTTCCTATGAAAGTGTACTGATCAATTTTCATTTACATCGTTATAGATATTAATATTTATTATAAATAAATCTATATTTACTAATAAAACATCATTAAAAGAACAATGTGAGACATGTTGACAATATGTCCTTGCATAGGGAACTAATTAAGATAATGGAGGTGGCACCATCATTCATGCAAGTTAGCTGAAGTACATTAAGATGCATGAGCACACTAAATTTTAGGACAATCCATTCACCCATTCCTGAGGAATCTCGCAATTTGTGTGTATCTTGCATTATTTCTAGTGTGCTCAATCATGCCGCATAATTAGGAAAATATAAGATATGGACACCTATAATTTCAAGGAGACTTTTTATGAACCTCCCTGATGTCAAATTAGAAGATTCTAGGTCCAGTGGTTATGATTTGTGCCCTGCCTTTGTTTTAAACTTTTAATTGTTTTGAGGGCACTTTTGAGCACCTTTGCTCAAACAGTATGGTAAAAAGAGACCTTATTTCATTCGGGACTTTTCATGGACCTTCAGGGATGTTAAGTTGAAAGCTTCTAGGTTCAGTCAATATGATTGGTGTCCTGTTAACAGATGACTGCATCTTTAAAATTCTTAAAAAATAAAAAAAAATCGTAAAAAAATATGACATAAATAAAGAAGCCACCACCAGTCTGTAAAAACTGATGAAACACTTCTTGATCAATATCCATGCAAAGACTTATGGTGATACTTGAGCTTTTGTATCAATCGTTCCATTACTCTTGGGGGTATTTTGAAGCCCCATAGCTCTGAGATTTTGGGAAACAGAGACCTTATTTCAGGTTTCCAAGGAGATTTTTTTTCATAGATATCTCTTGATGTCAAGTAAGAAACTTCTAGGTCCAGCGGTCATGAATTTTGCCCTGTTAACAGATGACAGCATCTTTAAAGGTTAAAAAAAACCCCCTAAAACCTCGAAAAAAAACAGGTGGGGCCACCAGTCCACAGAAACTGATGAAACGCTCCATGATTATTATATGTGCAAAGAATCATTGTGATCAATGCATTTGTTGTTCAGATATTTGAGCTTTTGTGTGAAATTTTTCATTTTCCTGGGGGTAATTCGAATCCCCATAGCTGGAAGAATATAGAAAACAGAGACCTTATTTCAGGTTTCCAAGAAGATTTTTCATCGACATCTCTCGATGTCAAGGAAGAAGATTCTAGGTCCAGCGGTTCTGATTTGTGCCCTGATAACAGATCACAGCTTTTTAAAGGTCTGAAAAATAGAAAAAAATCAATAAAAAATCGAAAAAAAAACCCAGGTGGGGCCACCAGTTCACAGAAACTGATTAAACAATCTATGATCAATATCAATGCATTAGTTGTTCTGATACTTTAACTTTTGTATGAAATTTTCGATTATTCTGGGGGTACTTTGGAGCCAAATAGCTGGAAGAATATGGGTAACAGAGACCTAATTTCAGGGTTCCAAGGAGATTTTTTTTTTCACCGATATCTCTTGATGTCAAGTAAGAAGATTTTAGGTCCAGCGGTTATGATTTGTGCCCTGTAAACGTATGACAGCATCTTTAAAGGTCTCAAAAAGAGATTAAAAAAATTATAAAAATTCGAAAAAATACAGGTGGGGATAACAGTCTCCAGAAACCATGCAAAGAATCATGGTGATCAATGCATAAGTTGTTCAGATATTTGAGCTTTTGTATGAAATATGTCATTATTCTGTTGGGGGGGGGGGGGGGGGGGGTAGTTCGGAGCCCCATAGCTGAAAGAATATGGATAACAGAGAACTTATTTCAGGTTTTCAAGGAGATAATTTTCATGGACATCTCTTGATGTCAAGTAAGAAGATTCTAGGTCCAGTGGTTTTGATTTGTGCCATGTGAGGAAATTTTCCATAATTCTCGGGGGTTCTTTGGAGCCCCATAGCTGGAAGAATATAGATAACAGAGACCTGATTTCAGGTTTCCAAGGAGATTTTTCATGGACATCTCTTGATGTCAAGGAAAAAGATTCTAGGTCCAGCGGTGATTTGTGATTTGTGCCCTTTTCACGGATGACAGCATCTTTAAAGGCCTCAAAAAGAGATTAAAAAAATAATAAAAATTCGAAAAAATACAGGTGGGGCCAACAGTTTACAGAAACTGATGAAACACTCCGTGATCAAAATCAATGCTTAGAATCATGGTGATCAATGTCTTAGTTGTTCAGATATTTGAGCTTTTGTATGAAATGTTCCATTAGCAAAGGGTAATTTGGATCCCCATAGCTGGAAGAATATGGATAACAGAGACCTTACTTCATGTTTCCAAGGAGATTTTTAAACACCTTTATTTTGCGATTTTTAATATTTTTTTTCTCTCTTCTTTTTTTGAGACCTTTAAAGATGCTTTGATCTGTTAACAGGGGACTAATCATAACTGCTGGACCTATAATCTTCTTCCTTCACATCCAGAGAGATCCATGATAAAATTTCCTCGGAAACCTGAAATTAGGTCTCTCTAACCAATATCCTTCAAGCGTTGGGGCGCGGAAGTACCCCCCCCCCCCCGGCCCAGAATAATGGAAATTTCATACAAAAGCTCAAGTATCTGACCAACTAATGATTCCTTCCACGGATACTGTTCATGGAGTGTTTCATCAGTTTCTGTGGACTGTTGGCCCCACCGGTATTTTTGTTTCGAATTTTTTATGATTTTTTTTCTCTAATTTGTAGACCTTTAAAGATGTTGTCGTCTGTTAACAGGGCACAAATCAAAACCGCTGGATCTAGTTTCTTCTTACTTGACATCAAGAAAGCTCCATGGAAATTCTCCTTGAAATCCTGAAATTAGGTGTCTGTTACCCATATTCTTTCAGCTATGGGGCTCCGAATAACCCCCTAGAATAATGGATTAATAATGTGACTTAAATAAAGCTAGACCGCGAATGCCGCAGTTTCCCCGCATTTGTTCTATTTATATACTACTAAAAAGTGAGGTTGCCCGATTTGTAACAGAGTGCTGTCGGTCAGCTGTTGGCATTTGGGCGTCTAAAACTAGTAAAAGTCGGAGAATCAACGCGCGAGCCGGAGAATACATCGACAATTTTCGTAGTTATAGTAAGTTTTGACGGATGTTTTAATGCAATGTTAGTTCAAAAATAACATTTCAATTGCATTTTAACGCCACAACATAATACTATAATACAGTGGTGAGCCGATTAATCGATTGATGACTGGTCTTTTTTCCAAAATTAATTCATCGATTGCATTTTTGCCAAACTAAAACTGTGTCAGATTTACGACCAGATTTCCAGGCCCAAGCGCTAATGCGACACCGCTAATGGGACCACAGCCTACAGAAGTACTAAAACAACATTTGTCACGAGTCAATGACTGCGCCTTGTCACAGGTGCCTTAACGAAAGATCAAAGAGGATGGAAAGGTTTCCCGACCCGTGTGTTAATCTGTTCCCGCATATCTTCCTGACTCGGTGTCCGCGCTGAGACTCGTTGAGGCGTAAGTTATAGATCAAAGAGGGCATGATTACTTAATGAGCCGGTCTGCCAGTCTAACTGCCCTTGGGTCTTGGGCTAGCGATGCTAATTGCCCCTCAGTGATCACCTGTATTACAGCTGGGGTAAGAGCTTGATATTTCTACACGTCACATATTGTTCGATCCGCATTTGTCAAATCATCGACCCAGATAATCCTAAATGTGCTCATTCCATACTCACACTGAGTATTGAGCAGTAAGTAAAATGTATATTTAAAGCTTGCATTTAGACAAATCCCACACATTGTCTTGCCTTGTCAGATAGATCGCTGTCAGTTTATTTCTCTACTGCTTCAGTGTGCGTTTAAATTGCTTGCTGTTGTGCGACCATGCCTCGGAAAGAGCTCTTCTTGAAGGAGAAAGTGGCGTTAATCAAGGCGGCATCACCGGACGCAGTCAGCGCCAACTGGCTCAGCAATTTAGCGTCGGTAAAATTCAAGTGTATACATTATATACTCAAGCGGAAGGCTAAGTATATGACAGCCGGGTATAATGCTCAATATGTATTCAGTAGGTTGTCTTCGTATTGCCTCTAGTGTAATTATGTTTTAATCATTAGTCACTACGTTTGTGTACATGTATATTAATTTTTATCATGAATAAATTTATAAAACAGTTTTATTTTCTTTTTAGCTACACACAGAAAAATAAAGGTCAACCGCTAAGTAAAATATTTGGTTATAATTCATATTTAAGATATCAATAGATACACACTGATACACATTAAACATCGGCGTGTTATATGCGACCAAGGTAAGAGTTTCACTAATACGACCACCCCAAAATAACGACAACTTTGCTCGGTCCCCAGGGTGGTCAAAATCGTTGGGTTCCACTGTATATCTAGAAGTATCATTTTTTTCAACTATGTGACAGTGATATGTGTATGAAATTATCATTGAAATGTACGAACACCTGTCAATTTTAAAACAAGGAATCAAGTGGAGATTAGCTTAAGTACAATAATAAAAGTTTATTTATTAACTGAAATAAAATGCTCCCCCCAAAGAAAAAGAAAAATTTTCAAATGAGCATAAGCTTAATCGGATAAGTATACATGTATATTGTATACTCACCTTGTAAAACATGAATATTTTGGCCTAAAACCATTAATTATGCAATGATGGTAAAATATATGTGCCTAAGAATTATTTGAAATATACATTAGACCAAGCAAAAATGTGTTAATGTTATTAATGAGAGAGAGAGAGAGAGAGAGAGATAGGGGGGGGGGGGGGGAGCATTTATCAATGATTATATAGGAAAAAGAGTTGATTCAACGAAGATGGACAGATGAAGCTTGTCCCTTTATGTCACATACTGCTGAGGCAAGAATATAATATGTTTCAATTATATCCATTTTTTTTTACACTGATTTTTTTCTCATTTATTAAATCCTTATATATTTGCTATAAAACTAATGGGCAAGTCCACAGGTGCAAGGGCCCAATGGCATGGGGGGGGGGGGGGGTTGTTAATGGTTAGGGTTACAACACCTCTGAATATAAACACAGGCGGTGAAATTTAAGGCAACAGTGCTTACAGGAGTGAAAGATTATTTAAAATTGTAACATATTTAAAAACAAATAAAAAAGTGGAAAAAAACAAAGCCAATCACTTTATTTCATATTATGCTGAGGCAGGGAAATATTTAATGCTTATTTGCAGGAGATCATCATTCTTTTCATTACATCAATTTTTTATTCAAAGTTTATAAATATTATACATTTGCAATGTATCATATATATCTGAAGATATAAGTTGATTTACAATTCTTAATGGCATCATCATTTATCTCAAATTTTGTCCAAAAACAACACGTTATATATTCACATGTATATATTTTTCACCACAGATAATATATATGTTTTATAAATTTGCAAAACAATAAATATCTAAAAAATTAACTTGATTCAGAATTTAAATTTTTAAATTGCACCTTCACTTGTTTATAATTTGCTTCATATATTATCAAATTGCGCTTCCTGATGGGTTCAATTTTATTCTAATTTGTCAAAATTATTTAAAAAGGAATTAAATTATTTAGGATAATACCTAACCATAACATGGTATTAAGGATTACTCCTTGAATTAGAAAAGTGAAAACAGCTTTACATTTAAGGAAGTAATTCAAACGATAATGTGTTTCACATTACATTTGGTGCGCGGGGGGGGGGGGGGGGGTTATGAAAATTAATGCACATTGTTACAGCAGGGGATCTCCCCAGTTACCCATTACGAATCAGGTAAGCAGAGAGAGATGCACTGAATGACCTCCAGTGACCAAAGTGGGCTGCATGACAATGCAAATGTGATACAATTTAGGAGCCACCAAAAATTTCAATAACTAGCCTAATTTTGGTGCTTTATTTTCAAATTTCAGATTTAATGCACATTGTTACAGCAGGGGATCTCCCCAGTTACCCATTTCGAATCAGGTAAGCAGAGAGAGATGCACTGAATGACCTCCAGTGACCAAAGTGGGCTGCATGACAATGCAATTGTGATACAATTTAGGAGCCACCAAAAATTTCAATAACTAGTCTAATTTTGGTGCTTTATTTTCAAATTTCAGATTTTAACAGATAAAGTCCTTATGAGTACATGCTGTGAATATTATATCGTCTGTACTTACAGGAAAACAAGTTGGGCAAAATTTAAATAATTATATTTATGCTAACAACTTGATAAATTTGCAAAATTCAGATCTTATTTTGGTTATACAATTGAATCCTGAATAAATTCAGTTATATCCCTGATAAAAAGTCTCCAGCTTCAGCAGTTCTTATGTTAAGTGAGTAAATATCTTTCCTGATTTTTTTACAAAGTGCATTTGGTCATACTTATTTAATTTTTCGTTTCTCAGACCCGCGCTCCAGAGTTAAGGCAATTTGGAAAATATATGTAACTGTGTCCCTGTCGTTATTTTATTACCGCCGTTATAAAATGTTTCCCTTGGTCGTAATATAAATCCCCTATAAGTGTAAACTTGCAGTCTCCTCGTACAAAATGCGACATACACGGCCGAATCTGTCATTTTTTAGTCACAGAATCTGACATGGTTACTGAAACACTTCCCCGGTCTTCTCAGGACCATCTAAAATCTGTGGAGATGCAGAGATTCGTCGGTTATCTTCCTGAAGTGAAACCATTCAAATATTTTCCCTCTCATTTTCACCCTTCATCACTATCTAACCCGATATCAGTTTGATATATTACCGTCTTTATTCAAATTTAGCGATTCCTCTAATTTGTCGACCCCAGACATTTTGAAAGCATAGTTTAAAAATGATTCTTATTTCGTGACTGCCGACGATGTTTACTGCAGACGATATTTAGGTGAAACGCCTAGGTCTATCTCTCGCAGGCGCCGCAGTTTGTATCTGACTTTAGCATTATTATTACATGACATGATATCATGGAGCATCCTTATCAAACTTGAGCTTGTTTTAAGCATTTTTTAAGCCCCCAGAATAATGGATATACAAAAATTCAAGTATCTGAACAACTAATGCATTGATCACCATGACTCGTTGCATGGATATTGATCATGGAGTGTTTCATCAGTTTCTGGGGACTGATGGCCCCATCTGTACTTTTTAAATCGAGTTTTTACGATTTTTTCTCTATTTTTGAGACCTTTAAAGATGCTGTCATCTGTTAACAGGGCACAAATCATAACCGCTGGACTTAGAATCTTCTTACTTCACATCCAGAGATGTCAATGAAAAATGTTCTGGGAAACCTGAAATTAGGTCTTTGTTACCCATATTCTTCGAGTTATGGGGCTCCAAAGTACCACCAGAATAATGGAAAATTTCATACAAAAGCTCAAGTATCTGAACAACTAATGCATTGATCATCATTCTCAAGAAGTGTTTAATCAGTTTCTGCAGACTGATGGCGCCAACTGCTTTTTATCGATTTTTTACGATTTTTTTTCTCTATTTTTAGAACTGTTAAGCTGTAGTCATCTGTTTACAGGGCACAAATCGTAACCGCAGGACCTAGAATCTTCCATTTTGACATGCAAGGAGGCCAATTAAAAGTCTCTTAGGAAACCTAAAATTAGGTCTCTGTTTCCCAAAATCTCTGAGCTATGGGGCTTCGAAATACCCCCAGAGTAATGGAAAAATTGATACAAAAGCTGAAGTATCTGAAAAACTAACGCATTGATCACAGAATTTCTCTGCATGGAGATGGATCAAGGAGTGTTTCATCAGTTTCTACCGACTGGTGGTGCCACCTGTATTTTTTCGTTATTTTTTTTACGATTTCGTTAGACCTTTAAAGATGCAGTCATCTGTTAACACGGGACAAATCATATTGACTGGACCTAGAATCTTTCAACTTGACATCCTGGAAGGTCCATGAAAAGTCTCCAACGAAATTAGGTCTCTCTTAGCAATCATATTTGAGCTATGGTGCTCAAAAGTGCTCTAAAAAATTAAAAGATTAAAACAAAAGCAGGACACAAATCATTACTATTGGACCAAGAATCTTCTAATTTGACATCCAGGGAAGTCCATAAAAAGTCTCCTTGCAAACTTGAAATTATAAGTGTCTCTAACTCATATTTTCCAAATTATGCGGCGTGTTTGAGCACCCCAGAAATAATGCAAGATTCACACAGGTTGCAAGATTCCTCAGGAATGGGTGAATGGATGGTCCCAAAATTTGGTATGTTTATGCATGTTTATGAACTGAAGCTAACGTGCATGAATGATGGTGCCACCTCCATTATCTTAATTAGTTCCCTATGCAAGGACATATTGTCATATGTCAGTCGGCTGAGCGTCATGACCCATGGGTCACTTGTTTTCATATGTGTTTTCCCATATAATTTAAGCAGAACACATTTTTTAAAATATTTTGAATTACTTCAATTACAAAAGGAACTTAAAAAAAATAACATTTAAAAAAGAAATATCAAACTTTAAATATTATTAATAAAAAATCCTTTTTAATACTTTTACAGTTCAGCTATCAGTAATGTCACATGATAACTGACTACCATCACTCGATGTGGACTAAATTTTCCCTGTTGTCTGAAACTGGAATTTATCCTAAACACAAACCATAACATACTTTTAAGAATTACTAGAATCCTCAGCATGAATTACTCCAAACCAAACTTTAAAAAAAAATATTAATAATATTAAATAATTAAATCAGCATTTTGATTTTTTTTATATAGGGAACTTAATTTGAAACTTCCTAGTAATGTAGGTATAAAAATTCAAAGAAACTGAAACCCTAATGTAAAAAGATGTTCCTTTTCGAAATATGGTCATGATGTTACAAATCTAAATAATTACAAGTCCAATGTAGTCAATAACCTTAAAAAATGATATATAGAGTAAAAAAGCAACATGGCAGCCTGTATGCACATCTGCGAAAAAAAGCATTTACATATACTTCTTTATAATATCAGTTACGGTGACATTGTAACTTGTATATAAGAAAAAAAAAAATATTATGATTTAAAATTAACATGGCAATCTTTAACACTAACAGTAATCTCAAGTAATAGATGGACCATGTGAAAATGTAGCATTATTTATTCATATAAAGAGCATGACGTGATAATTCATGGTCATATGGCATAGTTAGCAAGTAATCCATAGCTCACCTTAGCAATTTATTCGTGTCTTGCAGGGCCTCCGACTTCGGACTCCGGACATCCCGGAATACAAACCAGCGTCCTTGAGACAAGACTGGTACCCCGATCTATCATGGCCTTCAGCAAACTTTTGACAACTTCTCTGAGCAAACGATACGCTTATTTTTTTTCATACATAATACTGGAGTTGAAACCAATCCTGCAGGAGTACCTAAGATGGCGTTGTACGCCCGTCTCTATGATTGGCCTAGAGCAGCGGTGCCATAACAGAGCGGGTTACCAGTCTACCTTGAGACTTTGACATAACCGTACTCAAGTAAAAACTTATATTGTTTCCTCTGTGAAAATAAGGTTTATAGAACGTAGAAACTATAAAATTATGAACTTTTTTATTCGAAACTTTAAACTACATGCCGAAATATCCCCGCCTGACAGTCCCTCCCAGCAGACGAGATGACTACAACGCACTCTTTCTTTTCACTACGCGGGCCCACACGCAGCGTGACGTCAAAGAGACAGCGGATTACGCTACAAGAAATAGTTCATTTGTGGTAAGCATATATGTCGTCAGACTGTGTTCGAGATGTATTCATAAATTTAAATCATTAAAATTGCACAGTATAAATAAACGGTCAAGAAATAAACCTGACATTTTGAAGATTAGTTAAGTGTTTCCTGAAAATATGAGATATATCAAAAACCTGATATTGAATTAAAGTTGTTATTATTAAGATAAAAAATATAAATTTCATTTAAAATAAAAATAAAAATAATTAAGAAATAAATTATCTTATTAATATTTTATTGAATGTTATATATCTGATCATTTATTATTAATAATATATATTTTTTAATACTATGAATATTATTATTTTCATTTTATCATTAGGCCTTTTATCACAATATTTATTTATCAAAATTAACTAGTGACCCAGGGGTCATGACGCTCAGCTGACTAGGAAAACATTCACAAAGGGAATTTTATCAATGCCAAATTTATTTAGGTGGTATCCCTATTCATCTTAAGCATAGCTCAGAGGATTTGGGTAACAGAGACCAAATTTCAGGTTTCCGAGCAGATTTTTCATAGACCTCCATGGATGTCAATTTTGAAAATTCTAGGTACATTGGTTACAGGTTGTGCCTTTTAAACAGATGACCACATTTTTGAAGGTCTATATAAAAGAGAGAAACAAAATGGTTAAAAATTTGAAAAAAAAATCCATAAGGCGCAACCAGTCCTCAGGAACTTATGAAAGACTCCGTGATTAATAAGCAGGCAAAGAATCATGGTTATATATGCATTAGTTGTTCAGATAATGGAGCTTTTTATCACATTTTTAATTATTTTGGGGGTATTTCTAAGCCCAATAGCTTGGAGGATTTGGATAACAGAGACCTAATATCAGGTTTCGCATGAGACTTTCCATGGATCTCCCTGAATGTCAGCTAAGAAAATTCTAGGGCAAGTCGTTACGATTTTATGTCCGGATAACAGATGACCGCATCTTTTAAGGTTTCAATAATAGAGAAAAAAAATTGTAAAAAAAATTAAAAAATACAGGTAGCCCCACCAGTCTGCAGAAACTGATGACACAATCCATGATCAATATCTGTGCAAAGAATCATGTTAATCAATGCATTAGTTGTTCAGATACTTGAGCTTTTGTATCAAATTTTCCATTATTCTGGGGGGGGGGGGGGGGAGGGGGGAGTTCGGAACTGCATAGCTCGAAGAATATGGGTAACAGTAACAGAGACCTAATTCCAGGTTTTGAAGGAGATTTTCCAGATACCTTCCTGGATGTCAAGGTAGAAGATTCCAGGTCCAGCGGTAACGATTTGTGCCCTGTTAACGGACAGACGGCCGGATGGCCGGACGGCCGGACAGCCGACGGACAAAGGGTTTTCGCTTTAGCTCAGATGAGTTACAGTCAGCTGAGCTAAAAATGATTATAAAATCATCAATAATATAATAATGTCATTATATCATGATATCATTATGTAATATAATTAATAATTGTAATTTAAATGATAATTATAATAAAAATGATAATATTCATAGTATTTAAAAATTAGAATATTTAAAAAAAATGAATGATATAAATTAGAAATAAATTATTTAATAAATACTATATAAAATTTTATTTATCTGATTATCTTTATATCAATAATCTAATTTTCAAATACTATTTATATTATATTTATTATAATTATCATTATTATTACAATATTTAGTTATCAATTTTAAAATTGATTATAAATTCATCAATCAATAAAAATGACATTATATTAAGTTATCATTATAAAATACAAATAATTGTTGTTATTAAATTATAATTATAATGAAAACAATAATAAGAATAGTATTTAAAAAATAGAATATTTTCAAAATATTCAATAATATAAATTAGAAATAATTTTTTTATTAATATTTTATGAAAAATTTATTTATCTGATTATTTTATTATTAATATTAAATATTATTTTATATAAAATGATAGGTTTTTTAATGGAAACTATAGCTTTACTACATGCTTTGAAAATTGACAAAAAAATACTCCGCGTTACCAAAGTTTCCTATATGTGACTATAGACTGCTGCAGTTAATTGAGATTTAAGGTATTGAAAATTGACTTTGATATTCATCATGTTGCCATAGTTTCCTTTATGTTACTATAGGGTCCTTTTCTTAGCTGTGTTTTTACTAGAGGCATTGAAAATTGACTATAATATATAGTACACATATTACTTATTAATTTCCTATATTTTACTTAACCCTTATTGGTTACTATAGATGTATAATTAAGAGGGTGGTCAGCTTCAATTCATTGACATTACTCACTGACAGTTGGTCTGTACGCCTAAATTACGGCAATAGTGTAAATAGTGACGTATTGCCATTCATTGCAAATTGCATGTAATTTGCAGCCATTTTGGACCCCACCTTTCATTTGTCAGTCACATTACTACTCAGCAGCACTTCAGATATATCCCTTTAAAGCAAAAGTTCTTAAAAAGGATAACTGGATTTTGTTGCATGTCGTTTTTAGATTTTACTTTTTGTTGAATATAGTACCCTTATATCATGAACCTCTCCTAATGGGCATCTTTGGGTATTACAGAACCTCTATAAGTGTCTGTTAAGTGTTTATACAGGTGACCAGAGGAAAGATCTTGGTCGCGCACATGCGACAATTATTAAAAAGAAAAGAAACATGAAAGAAGGAACACCTAGAGAAGCTTGAAAACCCTTGAATTGTGAATTTATGCTGTACCACCATCAGGTGGCGGTAACGCTGTGTTTGTCTCGTTTCTATACGATTGGTCTCGTTTCTAAATTTTATTTCCATTTCAAATTTGCTATATAAGCATAAAATTACCCAGCAAGTACCAAAAACTAATTATGTCCCTTGCAAATGTCGGGATATTTTATCTGGTCAAACAAGAACCTCTGATAGACATTACATGTTTTACTAATGACATTATTAGTATCCACCGGCTGAGCCATTCGAACACATCGCTGATATTATATCCCAAGGCTTTCAGTCTTTTCACACACACACACACACACACACAAACACATATATATATAGCGAGAGAGAGAGAGAGAGAGAGAGAGAGAGGGAGAGAGACCTATTTAATTTTTACAAACCAGGTATTTTGAGTATACATGAAATACAATTTAGTCTCCTTAAACTATTACGGTATCTTTCAATTTTTCGTTCTTCGTATGCTTTCTCCTGTATACAAGTGGAAAAAACCTGCCCCGGGCGCTATCAATGAGGAAAAACAAACAGCGCTCACGCAACCTGGTGGCCGTTAAATAAACTTCACAAATCAAGGTTTTTCAATCTTTTCTGGGTGTTTTTTCTTTCATGTTTCTTCTCTTTTTTATATAAATGTCGCGTGTGCTAGACTAACTGCTTCTAGTCAACCGGTCTTGTTATAGTAAACAGCGAGGATGCAATGTGTTTACTCACACACAGAACCATAATAACGTATACAAAACCGGTAAACAGGAAATATTAAGCCCGTGTATCGGCACTGATTTGCTGAACAACTTTCGTATTCAGCCAAAATGATTTAATAACGTGATACAAAACAATATTATTACAAAAGAATATGAACACTGAGTGTCAATATAGAGGAGTCTGTAATACAGAGATGCTCGTAAGGAGAGGTTCCTGATTCATATATTATGAACGAAGTGCTTGACCCCATCAGTTGAACTTCGTGCCGTTTACAGTATGGCGAGTGACACTGTGCGTTGTGTCATAAATCTAGTTCTTAATATTTTTAGGCCGTCCTTATGTTGAGTTCGGGGAGACTTTAAAACACTATAACCCTCAGCCTCAAAGTTAACGTTTATCGAACCACCACTCTTGAAAGTAGGCCTAACAAACTCTGGTTCAGCCAATCTGCGCGAGATATTCATGTGTACACGCGACGAGCGCAGTAAAAAATGTACCTTCTGACTGAAACGATCATGATTCGCGAGTCGCAATTTGACAGTTAATACACGAGTTCAGACAAATGCTGCCAGCTGCTCTTCAGAAGCAGATCCAGGGAGTCCGGACCCCCCCTTTTTTTTCAGCCGAGTCAACCTTTTTTTAAGGGTTTCAGACCCATTTTTACGGGCTTGACCCCCCCCCCCCCCTTTTCCTGACCCTGGGACCTTTTTTTTAGGTTTGTCATTAGTCCTCCTGTGTTGGACCCCTCCTTTTCTTAAATCCTGGATCCGCCCTTTGCTCTTGTCATCTCGTTAGGCCAAGAAAATTAAAGGTACGGTTCTCAGGCACCGCCAGCATCAATTTTAAACCCCCCGCATCAAAAATTTTTATTTTGATTTTCAATAAAAACTTTCCAATTTTGAGCTGCTGCCGCTCCGACATTTCTTTCAAGAAGATAAAACCATACAATTTCCTTTGTTTTGTAGTGTTTTTACTTATTTAGCAAAATAAAACTTATTTTCATGCTTTTCCCTTATCATTTGACATTCTTATCGAAACATACCAAAAAATTTAAAATAAAAAAAAAGCGCCCGCCCGCATTGATTTCTGAAAATAATTGCCTGAGAACCATACCTTTTTTTTATTTTGGCCTTAGAGGGAATTTTACTGGACCTATCGGTAGAAAATTGTTGCGATAGTGTCTACAATATGCACTTACATTTAGCCCATGGACCGTAATATTCGATCAGCAGAGATATATCAAAGTGCACAAAGGTCCATGTGTGGAATACCTGATTACTTAATACATGATTTCAGTGCGTGTGTAACCAAGCGGGTCGAGCTGTGGGACTGCTGTTGGCGTTCTAATAGCAACGATGCCACTCACATGAGGCGTGACGGCCTGATATGCAAATACGGGGGAATCGTCAGGTCCTCAAAGAGCCTTATTGTAGAGATCATAACCTGGTCCAGGATGCACGGGCAACATACTTACAAGTCTCTGAGTTGATGGATACTATTCTTTAAGATAACTATAGAGCAGAGGGGGCAGCCCATGCTTAGGGGCTGGCCCCCGGTTACAAACTGATTCTCAACACATCGCATCTATCCCAGCAAGATTCATAAAACACAGAGTTACCAATCAGAGATTTTCCTGATGTGTCACCATGCATAGATACATTTAAGGAAAGGTCTGCACAGGAGTTGAATGAAAAGCAATTAGAATGAATAGAGTTTCCATGAAATCAAGGCTAAGCAATTACAGTCATTATGTATATACCCGGCAACTCAGATCTGACACTTGAATACACAAAAGTCCCAATTTACTTAAACACCTGCACCTTACATATAATATAATCATGTTGAAATACAGAGAGTGAGAGTGGCAGTTAAATATACTGGCCCTTAGAACATTACATTGTGACGCCTTAATATGCAAATTTCATGGATTCACCAAACGGACTTTTCAGGGCTTTAGTGATAAGACCTGGCACTTAGTTAAGTCTATTGTTACATAGAATCACGTTTTATTTTGAGCATTTTATTAGTAAACGCAAATACTAAACCCCAGGCAGGGCTAAGTTCACATTCTGACATGTGTAGCATGTACGTAGCATTATAGTAATAGAAATCGGCTGTAAAATCGTATTCGAAGATAAAAAACGACCGATGATCGATTATAAATCGAATATTTTATGTACCATCTATATTGCCATGACATGTGCTGTACAGAATTATACCTGAAAGATTGACCGAGTACATTCATTCTAACCTGTACATCACGCTGAAAAGTCAAGGTAATGACCGGGTTGTTGACACTTATTCCTTACAGGAGATTAAGTTCTATTTCTTATACCACTGACGGAATAAGAATATTTTGTCGGGATAATTTGACTTCTTTGTATGTGCATACAAAATCATTTGTGATCGATTATGTAAAAATGCAATTGATTCAAACAATTATAAAAGAAAACTAAACCAATCATCGATATAATCAGACACAATTACTTTTGTATACATGGGTTCCTAGGGTGGAACAACATCGACCAAAATTGTTGAAAGTCCAAATATGTTATCTTATAGATGTTAATAGCTGTGGCTGGCTCTAGCCAATAATTTATGGAAAGTGGTATTAAAAAAATCTTATGTGTGTTAAGCATAATCTCAGCCAAATTCACCGCAAAAGGAGAAATTTTGGCTTCAGTGCTCACAAGCCAAAACTATGTCAAAAAGAGATACACGTTGTGTAAGTATATCGGAATTCAGGAGTTAAGCCATTCAAAAGAGGCCAAAAACCTTATTTTTTCGTGTATTTTAATACTGATGTGTGATGGTTGCTTCAGATAGATGAAGTGCTGTCCCCTAGTTGGAAAAACTGTACTACAACTTTCTTGACTTGCTTGACGTTTAGTAGAGGGCCCTGCAATCGCCCCTTTAAAGCTAAAGGGAAACATCTCAGATTTAGATGAAAATAAGGGAAACGACCAGGGGCGGAGCCAGGATTTGGGAAAAGGGGGGGGGGGGTCCATCCCAGGAGGACTAATGAAACCCTAAAAAAAGGTCCCAAGATCTGGGAAAGGTGGGGTCCAGGCCGCAAAATTTTGTCTGAAGCCCTTAAAAAAGTTGTTTTTGATGAAAAAGATGGGGGTCCGGACCCCCTGGATCCCCCCCCCCCCGGATCCGCTTCTGCCTCCTAAGAACCCACTTTGCATCATTCCCGACAATACAAAACCAGAAAGCGTGCATTTCCGAGGCGTGGCCCTCGGATGAGATGCGTCACAAAGGTCTCAATTAGAATATAGATTTGTCACATTGACCACAGGTCAGAGTTTTAAATAAGTTTAATGCATGAGGAGTGACAGCCTACATGCATGTACATATTTATATTACCAAGCATACCTAAACTGTATGAAAATATCGTTCAGATTGAATTCTCAGGTTAAGGGGATTTCATGGATTAACTCATGAATAAATTAATCAATAGAAAAGGTTCAAACCATTTTGAAACAACCGTTGTTGCCTGGCTGTCGTATGGTTACCGTTTCAACGGTCAGGATCCAAAATATACACACAAGCCAAACCACTATGATATATGCTCAAAGTTGATAGACTTTATTTAAGCTATTATGATTTTGATAAAATTGTCCGAGCTTGTGCGAGCGCCCGAATTAATCATGGTATTCGAAGTTAACACTGCCTCAGGCGTGCGATCGAGATATACAAAAATATTTATTATATCTCGCGAGAGCTCATAAAGTCATGTAACCAACAGATCTCCTACATGAAGAAAAAATATCTTGAAAAAGAGTTTGCCTGCTTAACTTTTTACACATAATGAATTTGACTTATTTTTTTAAATATCTAAGGCTGAATTAAAGTAAAGCTGCCAAAGCTGAAAAGCTAAATTGAAGTATATCTTTCTCCATTTATCTCTGATGTATAGATATACTTACAGCACTCCTGAACATACTTTCAATCTTTTTAAACGACAATTAGTCCATCAGGTGGGCTATCATCATCTCTCTCAGTTTTCTGCGAGATACTTTTCCTGATGGTGCCCTTGGGAAATCCTCTAATGGCACAACCCATTTCGGCATCATGGTGTTCCAAGGGGCCCTGCTAATAAACCGCTCAGCTAACCAATCAAGAACTTCATCAGAAGTCATGGTGGAATCTTCAAGTATGACGCATGCGCAAATCTCTTCCCCGAGTCTTTCGTCCGGAACACCAATGACTTGTACCTGTTTAACTTTTGGATGTTTCAAAATGATCTCCTCCAGGTAACTCGGGCATATTTTATTGCCTTCACGATTTATAATATCAGCCTTTCTGTTGATAATCTTGATTTGTCCATCTATATTCCTTAAGGCAATATCATCAGTAGAATACCAGCCATCGTCTGTCAAGGATTGCACCGCGCCGTCCTCGCGTAGATACCCTCGTGACAGAAATGGCGTCCGGACAAGCAGTTTGCCTTTTTCCCCGACGGGAACTACGTCACCGCTATCATTTATTATTTTAACTTCGCAGTATTGACACGCTGGTCCGATGAAGCCCTCTTCTACATTCGTGTTGGTTGTTAAGGCAATACTGCCTGTTTCTGTGGTGCCGTACACATTGATCAATCGCAGGCCAGGCAACACTCGACTGAGTACTTTCGCGTTGGATTCGTTCAAGAACTGTCCAGAGAACAGGCACACCCTTAAAGACTTCGATTTGATGTGTGCTCTGACAGTGTTCTGAAGAATGTCGTAGATTGAACTCCCAAATAGCAGAGCAACCGTGCAGCCCTCCTTTTCTATAACGTCACAGATAGCAACACCTGGATCAGACACTGGTAGCTGCGCTAACACGATCTTCAAACCCGACACCAACATTATTCCCACCCCGCAGACGTAAGAAAGAACATGGCCAATGAATGTATTGCAATAATGCACATCTTTATTGGTCGAAGTTGTCACGTTAGCCAAGATGGCCGCATTGTTTATCAGGTATAGGTGATTTATGATAACTCCTTTGGGACGTCCTGTACTTCCAGTTGTATAAAACACTGCGGCATCCCAGTCTGCATTTATGTCACTTTCTCTTTCTGACACTTCAACCTTTTCACCAACAGTTATTCCACCCAACAGATCGTTCTTAAACAAAACCCTGTTGTGGGTTTTCTTGAGGATTACGTCTGCCCCATATATAACAACGAACATACTTCTTGGGAGCTGTGATAAGATTTCATCTATTTCACTTGTGCTTACGTAACCATGCTGAAACATCACACCCTTGCATTTAGACGAGGTTACGGAACCCACTAAGTCCTGCATGTTTCGGAGTCCAAATGGAGGAAAAGCTGCAACGGCGCCAGTCCTCATAATTGCAAGTGAGAGAAGGAGCAAATCTATGCTGTTCTCTCCCACAAGAGCAATCCTGTCCCCTCTCTCAAGATCCGGGGCTTCTCTCAGAAGTCCTGTTGCAACATTCAGCGACTCGTGATAAAGGTCAGAAAAGGTCACAGCCTTTCTTTGAATACCGCCAGAAATCACCACTGCTGCCTCTTTGTCAGGGTTGTCTCGGTACCTCTGGTTAAGAAGATTCGGGATGGTAGTTCGTATCGGTGGGACAGGAGGTGCATTGAAACTGGAACTTTTCATTATGCCGCTTTAGTTGCTCAAACTCCAACACTGAGAAACTAAAATACATTGAAAATTAACATAAGCAGTAGCTTGACACTTTACAACAATGTTAAGAAACAGCTTACAGCTTGTGTCACTGAGCCTATCGCTTGTACCGGGACTGCTTGTTTTTTTTAACAAACTTAGGAAAACACTGATCTTTGGCTTTTTTTCGGTTCTGTTTATATATTAATTTTGATACTATACCTGACTAGGAATGATTAATCCACGAACGTTTTAAACCAACGAATAGTGTTTCAGGTCAAAACTATTAAATTTTAAACCCACGATATTTTCTGAATCCACAGTAATTGTGAAATCGGTCTAAGAATATCAAGATTACCAGAAGACCATCATCATCATCATTATGAATCGTTCACCTGTAAGTCTAACTGCAAGTGTGGTGAAATAAAACTCTACATATCTCAAGTGTTAAACAAACTTTTCAAGTATTAAACACATTTTCATATTAAAACTTGACCTGCCAAACCGTTGGTAATTATCCATGCCATTAGAATGCCTATTAGACGCAACTTTAGATGCTTTATTAGACGCAAAGAACTAACTCTGGAACTTAAGTGACGGATTTGAATTACTGAAAGGTAAAGTTAGAGAAGACTTGTCGTCATAAAATTAATCATATAATTAGATGGCCTTATCTGGCCTTCACTTGGGTGATTCTTGCGTACAGGACTCTCGAGGATCTGGTAATGCAGTATATATATATAAATATATATATATATATATATATATATATATATATATATATATATATATATATATATATATATATATATAATAAGTGAAGAAATTTCTTTCAACTATTCTCTCGGGCGTGGCTCAAATGGAGGACTCGCACTTGATCAGGAATTCATTTTTAGAACTGATTAGCGATTTCTATTTTAAGTAATTAACAAAGACCATTACAAATGGTACAAACTGGCTGAATCGTTTGCATAAATATTGCTATTAACTGATTATGCATGTATTGTTCCTGAGGCCCGATATCAAGTTTTACGCAGAATAAAAATCAGTCCGTTTGGTAAATGAAGTTTTAATCGAATTACCTTTGTTGTTTTACTAACAGCTTGTAGCCAATCAGTATTAAATAGAACCATGAGTCTTGAGGAAATAATGAGAAGAATATAATGAGCGGATATTATCTTGGTATACTCTCTGTATTCTACTATTATTTGATTTTTGCGTGGTCCTAAAATGGTTTTTCCGCTCTAAACGTTGCCATTGAGCGAGACTCCCTAGGCAGATAGATTCTCACCTGGACACTGTCTTTGGAGTACTTTCGAGCTCTAATCGACATCCGACAGGTTAATATCTGTTTCTCCCGTGTATATATAAAACGTTTCAAGTTTCAAAGATAAACAGGACGAAAGGGAAGGGGCCGACAACCAGTCGAGCAGCATCTAATGTAGCAATATACACCCGTCCATTGTATTTTGGAGGAGAGATTTTGAATCACACCTGATTTCAACCACTGGATAAATAAAACGTTTTGATGACATGAATGGATTTTAATCTCATAAAGGGTATTTATGAAGTATTCTAAAGGAGCACGTTTAGAAACTATAAAACAAACACTTTCCAATTCAGTTTACTGGGCAAGTTCGCTTGTGGAGCCGCCCTAGCGATGGATACTCCTTTCTTATGCCCTTGTCCACCTGATTTATATAAAATATATATGGTTTATGCATGCACTATTATTTATATTCAAGTTAGGTGGGCTTTTGACCGGAGGGCTTTTAGTCCGTAGGGGGCCTACTCCGGTTTTAAGTAGACACGATTTCTGGCGGAAGGTTGACATTTTTAAGAAATATCGGGTATTTTTAATACCACTAATGAAAAGGAAAATGTGTAGTAAAAAAGAAAACAATGTCCACAGAAACTGATGAAACACTTCATGATCAAAATTTATACAATGAATCATGGTGATAAATGCATTAGTTGTTTAGACACTTGAGCTTTTGTACGAAATTTTCCATTATTCTGGGGGGTAGTTCGGAGCCCCATAGCTGGAAGAATATGGATAACAGAGACCTAATTTCATGTTTTCAAGGAGAATTTTCATGGACATCTGTGGATGTCAAGTAGGAGGATTCTAGGCCCAGAGGTTATATTTATGCCTTGTTAAAAGATGACAGCATCTTCAAAGGTTTCAAAAATAGGGAAAAAAACCCTTAAAAAGTCGAAAAAATACAGTTGGCGCCACCAGTCAACAGAAACTGATGAAGCACTTTATGATCCATATCCATGCAAAAATCATGGTGATCAATGCATTAGTTGTTCAGATACTTGAGCTTTTGTATTAAATTTTCCATTATTCTGGGGGGTACTTCGGAGACCCATAGTTGGAAGAATATGGGCAACAGAGACATTTTTTTAGGTTTCCAAGGAGACTTTCCATTGAGCTCTCTGGATGTTAAGTTGAAAGATTCTAGGTCGAGCGGTTACGATTTGTGCCCTGTCAACAGATGACAGCATCTCTAAAGGTCTCAAAAATAGTAAAAAAAAATCGTAAAAAATAGAAAAAATATAGGTGGAACCACCAGTCCACAGAAACTGATGAAACACTCCATGATCAATATCCATGCAAAGAATCATTATGATCAATGCATTAGTTGTTCAGATACTGGAGCTTTTGTATGAAATATTCCTTTATTCTGGGGGCTAGTTCGGAGCCTCATCGCTGGAAGAACATGACTAACAGAGACCTAATTTCAGATTTTCAGGGAGAATTTTCATGGACTTTTACTGGATGTCAAGTAAGAAGATTCTGGGTCCAGAGGTTATATTTGTGCCCTGTTAACAGATGACAGCATCCTTAAAGGTCTCGAAAATAGAGAAAAAAATCTTTAAAAATATCGAGAAAATACAGGTGGCGCCACGAGTCCACAGAAACTGATGGAGCACTTCATGATCAATATCCATGCAAAGAATAATGGTGATCAATGCACTCGTTGTTCAGATACTTGAGCATTTTGTATGAAATTTTCCATTATTCTGGGGGGGGGGGGGGGAGGGGTACTTCGGAGCCCCATCGCTGGAAGAATATGGATAACAAAGACCTGATTTCAGGTTTTTAAGGAGAATTTTTATGGACCTCCCTGGATGTCAGGTAAGAAGATTCTAGATCCAACCGTTACTATTTGTGCCCTGTTAACGGACAGACGAGCAGACGGCCGGACGGTCCACGTACAAAGAGTGATTGCTAAAGCTCAGATGACTTACAGTCAGCTGAGCTAAAAATTCCGAAACAGATAATTTAGGACCAACAGAATTACCTGGTTAACCACACGCAAGCCATCCGATAGCAGTTCATTGTATCATTGTGAGGGCTGGAACCTTGAATATTATCACCCCTTTTATTTGATTAGCCCGCTAAAATGAATAATATGATATTCAATTAAACGGGATATATATATATATAATATATATATATATATTTTTGTTTATTGGTGTTGGATTTTGGAGTGTAAACCTATAGACTGAGGGTTCGCCACATAGTTTCTGTGCCCCTTTTTCATTCATGAACCAAATTTTCAAGGTCAGTTCAATCGAAATATGACTTCTAGGTAAAGATTGCTAAATTATATGTTAAATAAAAATTTCCAATACATTAAAGGGACATTATCAGGAACTATCAGTTAAGTCATGCTTTATATAAAAGTTTTCAAGCAAAATCATCCCATCATGCGGTCTCAGTACCTACCATTAAGTTGTTTAACACCATGTCATGGTATTGCGTTGTGACCTAAATAATAACTAGGCCGCAAAAACTGCATCTTCCCGCATACGACGTGCCGTCACTTCACGAAAACAGAGACGCGTGCAGCTGTTATGTTTAAGTGTAAGATAATAATACAATAGATCTGATAATTGGCCTGGGCCTTACCCTGTTCCTTGGTTCAGTCTGAATTAAGAGATCCATGACGTCAACCAGCTCCTGCCAAGAGTTACTGCCAAGAGTTTCCCATCCAGCCTTTTTGGATGCAATTGGAGCGAAGCGTGAAATGCTTGCAAGAGATGGTCTGCACCTGAGCCGAAAGGGGGTGAAACAGCTGGCAAGAGACATCAGCAAGTTTGTCAAGGTATGAAATGTTAACAGTATAAAAATCCCATTTTCATTGTAATGATATCTGCTTATATTACATTAATGTATGTATATATATATATATATATATATATATATATATATATATATATATATATATATATAATGTATATTACAGTATATTACAGTAATGTCTTCCCGACAACTTACTGCTAAGCTTTTACCAAAGCAGTCAGCAGCTGCTACCAGAACAGCATCAAGTTTGACTGCTAAGCTTTAACCAAAGCAGTCACCAGCTACCACCAGGACAGCACCAAGCGTGACTGCTAAGTTTATACCAAAGCAGTTACCAGCTCCTACCAGGACAGCACCAATTTTGACTGCTAAACTTTTACCAAAGCAGTCACTAGCTACTACTAGGACAGCACAAAGGGTGACTGCTAAGTTTATACCAAAACAGTCACCAGCTACTACCAAGACAGCACCAAGCGTGACTGCTAAGTTCATACCAAAGCAGTCACCAGCTATTACCAGGACAGCACCAAGCGTGACTGCTAAGTTTATACCAAAGCAGTCACCAGCTACTACCAAGACAGCACCAAGCGTGACTGCTCAGTTTATACCAAAGCAGTCACCAGCTACCACCAGGACAGCACAAAGGGTGACTGCTAAGTTTATACCAAAGCAGTCACCTGCTACTACCAAGACAGCACCAAGCGTGACTGCTAAGTTTATACCAAAGCAGTCACCAGCTACTAGCAGGACAGCACCAATTTTGACTGCTAAACTTTTACCAAAGCAGTCACTAGCTACTACCAGGACAGCACAAAGGGTGACTGCTTAGTTTATACCAAAGCAGTCACCAGCTACTACCAAGACAGCACAAAGGGTGACTGCTACGTTTATACCAAAGCAGTCACCAGCTACTACCAAGACAGCACCAAGCGTGACTGCTAAGTTTATACCAAAGCAGTCACCAGCTACCACCAGGACAGCACAAAGGGTGACTGCTAAGTTTATACCAAAGCAGTCACCAGCTACTACCAAGACAGCACCAAGCGTGACTGCTAAGTTTATACCAAAGCAGTCACCAGCTACCACCAGGACAGCACCAAGTGTGACTGCTAAGCTTTCGCCGAAGCAGTCACCAGCTATTACCAAGACAGCACCAAGCGTGACTGCTAAGTTTATACCAAAGCAGTCACCAGCTACCACCAGGACAGCACCAAGTGTGACTGCTACGCTTTCACCAAAGCAGTCACCAGCTACTACCAAGAAAGCACAAAGGGTGACTGCTAAGTTTATACCAAAGCAGTCACCAGCTACCACCAGGACAGCACAAGTGTGACTGCTAAGCTTTCACCAAAGCAGTCACCAGCTACTACCAAGACAGCACCAAGCGTGACTGCTAAGTTTATACCAAAGCAGTCACCAGCTACCACCAGGACCGCACCAAGTTTGACTGCTAAGCTTTCACCAAAGCAGTCACCAGCCAATACCAAGACAGCACCAAGCGTGACTGCTAAGTTTATACCAAAGCAGTCATCAGCTACCACCAGGACAGCACCAAGCGTGACTGCTAAGCTTTCACCAAAGCAGTCACCAGCTACTACCAGGACAGCACCGAGTGTGACTGCTAAGCTTTTACCAAAGCAGTCACCAGCTACCACCAGGACAGCACCAAGCGTGACTGCTAGGTTTTTACCAAAGCAGTCACCAGCTACTACCAAGACAGCACCAAGCGTGACTGCTAAGTTTATACCAAAGCTGTCACCAGCTACCACCAGGACAGCACCAAGTGTGACTGCTAATCTTTCACCAAAGCAGTCACCAGCTACTACTTAGACAGCACCAAGCGTGACTGCTAAGCTTTCACCAAAGCAGTCACCAGCTACTACCAGGACAGCACCAATTTTGACTGCTAAACTTTTACCAAAGCAGTCACTGGCTACTACCAGGACAGCACAAAGGGTGACTGCTTAGCTTTTACCAAAGCAGTCACCAGCTACCAACAGGACAGCACCAAGCGTGACTGCTATGTTTTTACCAAAGCGGTCACCAGCTGCTACCAGAACAGCACAGAATGTTACTGCTAAGCTTTACCAAAGCAGTCACCAGCTACTACCAAGGCAGAACAGAATGGTTCTAAAAGCCATTTACTAGGTGGAGGACCGGACAGTTATGTGTTGGCCCATTATTCCGTACATATTCTGACTTAAATGTTTGTTTTACTGCTTGTTGTGATACCAATCATCATCCAATAAAATAAAAACGTAGAACGGAGAAAAACCCTGACCCTGAGAAGGTTGAGTCACATCAATACAGTACTATCACATTCACGTGTAAGCATGCTGGCAGTATCAAACCTCGGGAAACTGGCGCTCGACCGACTCAGTCCTACCTGGCTTGTAATTGTCTAGTTTCAGTAAATGTTAATCTTCAAAAAACTTCAGGTATGTTTAAAGTCACTAAAATAATGGACCAGCATAATCATCCAAATACTTAAAATATGTATCCAGATCAGCGCAAGTTGAACTCAAATCAAATAGATTTAGTTAATGACATGATTAATTATGAAGAAGGGACCGGACAATTACAAAATTTTATAAAGGATAAAATTGGAAAATCTGTGTTGGCCGAAGATATACACAACATCAGGCTAAACAAGAGAAAACAGACGTCAGGGGATAAAACTAAAGAGCAATTATTAATTGATAAAATAACTTCCATTAGCAACAATGATTCAGAGTGTAAATTACATATAGATAGTGATAAGGAAGGAACATTGAGTGTTTTAATGATCCAGTCAGGGCCCATGAAAGAGTTCTATAATAAATATCCGGAAGTACTTTTTGTAGACGGTAAATGTAGAGGCTTATTCATTATATACAATATTATGTCAAGATAACAATGGTAGGGGAAAACCTGTTGATTATTTATTTGTGAGAGATGAAGCGAAGCAAACATTTACACAGGCTAACCAAATCTATCCCAAATATAACTCAGAACTTTTGGATTAAGCAAAAATAATAATAATAGATAAAGATTTGACGAAAATGGCAGTCCTTCGAAAATTCTTTTCCAAAGCAAAACTTTTGTTATGTACATTCCATGTTTTGAAATATCTGAAACAAGTGGTTAGTGATTTAGTTATTTCAAAACAGATTAAAACTGAAATAATGACTCTAGAACAAATACTAGTCTATGCAAAATCAGCCGCTCAATTTGATGATTTCTTGCCGCAGCTTAACATGAGAGCACCAGAAGATTTTGTAAATTATTTCCAGCAAAATTGGGTTAATTGTAAGCATATATGGGCACATTATTTAAGAAGGGATTTAGAAACGCTTGGTTATAACACAAACAACCGCATAGAAAGCCATAATAAAAAATTTAAAATGTTCATTAAATCGCATTTTCATTTAGATGAAGCAGTTCAGGGACTTATAAGTTGCATAAAGTCAATGGAAAACTATGTTGATAAAGTGAATTTGATGCCATTAAAACGTGTTTAGATACAAGAAAAGTAGACCATTTACATATAGAAATAGCTCGTGTGCACCAAACAGGCAATTCTTTTCATGAATCAGGAATTGGATTAATTGCAACAACATAAAGGATCAGTAAATAAAATAGATAATGAATTTAAGGTAACAGATAAAAGCAATCTTACTTGCAAGGTTTATGAAGCTGCCAATCTCTGCACTTGTAGATTTTGGTGCCAATATCGATTACCTTGTCAGCATATTTTCAAAGTAATGAGACAAAATAACATGACAGAACTCATTCCAAAACTTATACCAGAGAGAGGGCGAAAACACAATTCTAACCTAGAAACATATCATAAATAAGACCCGCCAATTTTTAATTCAGAGTTTGAAAATTTTAACGAAATCAAAAAACCCAATAAAAAGAGAAAATTCTTAGGGCAAAATGAAAAATTTTCAAAGCATTAAAAAAATAACTAAAGACATAGCTTCATTCTAATCAACATGTGGTGAAAAAGATTTAGCCTCAAAATTAAAAACATTAGAAACACTTTTGCATGATTTGCAACTGAATAAAAATGTTTTTACGACTTAAGAGAAACCGAAAGAAGTGTACAGATCAGAAACTATAAAAAATCATGGGGATACCTTGACAGATATGGATCATAACTGCTTATCTTCACCGATGAAGTGTGAATTAAATGAGGAATATATAGACGAACTTCCAGACTGAACATACAATAACAGACAGTGAAGGAATATCCCAAGACCAGTTAGAAAACATTAAAATACTTCAAGCAGGCCTTGTTCAAAATACATGCATCGATGAACTTCGTGATACTTTAACCCTTTAAAATATAAAAAAAAGCGAAGGGGTCGTCCGAAAGGAACTAAAAATCTTTTACAGTATTTTCATGGAAGGATGTAAGATGTAATCCAAATAAAAAAACAGATGCACATATTAATGCAGCTCTTTTGAAAGAAAAAAAAAAAAACGGTATCCACACTTTTACAGATGTCACTATTATTGTATGCAGTCTTACATGTGTATGTGCAGCGCTAGCATTGGCCGTTGCTATGGCGGCATAGCCCGGCCCACGCGTGGGGTATGACGTGTAAACAAAGGTCATGCTAGTCTGGGGCTTTCTCGCCTGGCCGTACATGTGTAAACCCTGATATGTAGAAACACAGCGTTCGTTGTTCTAGATATTTCCTGTAACGTGTGTACCATTGGGTTCTTTGGATAGTTCGAGAAATGAAAAGTTCTCGGCTTGAGGTGAAAAGTTATAAATAAGGGGCTGTGTTTTAGCGCCGGGGAGAGGAGAGAAAAATTCCAGCGGACACAGAAGAGTGTGTATCAGTTTGTGGACCTTTTACGATAGTTGCGGCAGTTATAGATTTACTTCTAAATTTGTGACGAATCTTATATTGTCTTCAGTTTGCTTTCGGGATTACAACAAATTAATTTTGTGATTGAACTGGACTGTTATTCTGTGAGAAGATTTATGTGAACTGTTCATCTGGATTATATGCTTTAACGGACTTTTTTGTCGCTGTAACAGTGGTGGTATCCAGGTACTGTACACTTTATTTATATACTTGTATTGATTTACTGTTGTACTGTTGTTATACTGTGTAATTGTATTGATTTAGTGTATTGTAATGTTAAGATTGTTTTAAGAATAAATTATAATTATTTGTAAACAAACAACCACTGACTTCTTTATATATTTTCCCCTAGACATTTCACGCTGCCTAGTGTTACAGAATCTGATTTTTTATCTCCATTACAAAATTTATGTTTGTCACGACTACCTGATCTGTTGATATTAGGTTCCGTAACCTAAAATTGTGGGCTCGTCCGGGAGGCTTAATAGTTTTGAAAATTTATTAGGCCTTGCCCTAGACACATTGTTTACAATACATTGTTTACAAGATTACATATTGTTTACATAACATATTGTTTACATCTCCGGTTGTGAATGAGATTAACATGAAATAAATATACATCATGTTATAACTTATATCAGCTATTTTATAGCAGTCACCACATTACACTGTACCCAAACAGGGATTTGATCAGCCAGTGGTGAATGTCAATTACAATTAGACGGCACATGGAGTTAAAATTATAGATAAGGGGTCCACCTTAGGAGTTGTTCAGTTGTAGCTAGGTCAATTGAGTCCTTAGAGAACCAGCTTTAGCCAAACGGTGTCTATAACAAAATTAAAGGTAATCAATCCCTTGCTTCACTCCTAGCCATAAATGAAATACTGTGGTTGGCTTCATTTTCGTGAGTCTGAAATTTCGCGATTTATCCATTTTGAATGCTTCGCGAGGGGTTCATTTTCGCGATTTGACCATAACCTATGTAAAATCTTTGGTAAAACCATAACTGTGTGTATTAAAAATGAAAATAAGTAATGAGTTTGTAATATTCTATTCAAATAACAATGGGCCCGGACACACAGCACAGGTAGTTTAGTTCAAATTTAAGGGAATGATTTCCCAATACTTGCATGGATGTGATTTATAATAAAATATCTCACTGTTATAACCTAATCACGTACAAGAATTTGTTACACTAAACAGAAGGCCATACTCAATTGACCCATTATTCCAAAGAGTTTCATTCCAGCGATTATTTCGCATTCGCGAATATCGCTAAATTTAAACCCTCATGAACAAAAAAACAACCACAATATGTCAGACCGGATACAAGTACAGTGTTTTGGTACCTATACCGCATAAGGCCAGGTAACTATGTACATAGTAAAGACCAGCTTCAACTGCAAGGACAATTGTTAAAAATCTAGGTTTAAAATTAAAGATGTGGGTTCATATAGTGTCCATAAACCTTGTGTTCATTGATAATAAATTATTCATATATATTAAGTGGGTATTCTCATGTCTATAGATTTGCTGTTGATGTGATTGTTATTGTGGAACTTGGCCTCAGCTATCATATAAACTTTAATAGCATACTTTTATGGATAAAGTGGGCAGTAATATAGGAGTATATATGACACACCACATAACCATTACCTAACGTTATGGTTATGTGGTGTGTCATATTTACATCAAAATAAAATTTAGATGTAAACAATTCTTCTTAATTGAGTAAAACGTATAAGAACTGACAGCATGGAACTAACTGTAAGAATCTTAATATTTTCAGCTCTTCCCTCATACTTTTTTAAATTAAACAAAGCAAAAATAATGAAAAACAGCAGAGGGTTAGATGTATTACAAAAAATTTATGTCCTAATATATGTTTCTCTATCATGTGGGTATTAATAATTTTAGCTTTGTTTTCTTTAAGACGAATTGACATTTATGTTACAAGCTGACTACATTAAACACAGACCGCAAACAAGCTTTTAAATTCATGATATTCAATGGGTTAAATCTGCCAGTGCTGAAATAATTAAAACTTTTTAAATCTTTTCTTGTTAATTAAATACACAAATATAAAGATATATTTATTGTATTTCCTGGCCACATGAGTATTTTCCAGGGTGGGACTTCCCGGTAATATCCAGAAGGGAGCACTTCCCAGGGCAACCCTTGTTGCAAGTAAATCAAATTTGTGATAAAAACCTGTTACCAGTGTCAACATATAGCATTGTGCAATTAACAGGTTTCCAAAGAATTCTCCGCGACGCAAGCAATGGGTCCAAGCGATAAACAGAATTGACATAAAAAATACCATTAAGAAGTTGTGAGAGCCGAAACAAACTGATTATGTTTGCTCACAGCTTTCCCGTCCTCACACTTTAAATTATCAAGACATGCTAAACACCGAAGACTCAAGAAGGATGCTATTCCAATCTGGATGACATGGAAGAGCAAAGAAAAGGTGAGCAAGGAAACATTCTTTCAAGGATTATAACACAATTGATTTTTAAAGACATTAGAAACCTAGACATAATGAAGTTTTATAAATAAACCAGACAATGGTTGACCTGCTTGGTAATTTTTTCAGAGAAAGGAAATATTATTTTAAAATTGTTTTAAACTGTCACATTCCGGTTTGTCAGTTCCTACAGCAGAGAGTCTACATGTGTTAAATGTCAGACTTGACCGGTGAGTCACGATACTCAGCCGTCTGACATCGTGACAGAACGTCCATACACAATAATAATGAAGATAATGTAGGTGGTATCATCATTCATCAAGACCCATAAGCACCCCAATTCAATAACGAGCCAGCTATTCCTGAGCAATCTGGCAATTTGTGTGTATATTGCTTTATTACTGGGGTGCTCAAACATGCCATAATTTGGAGAATATAGGTCACAGGGACCAGATTTCTGGACTCCGAGGAAAACTTTTTGGAAACTCTCAAAATACTGAGGTTCATGATAATTACCTTTATAAGTACGATTTGTACCTTGTTAACAGATCAAGTGTTCTAAAAAATACAGGTAAAAATTTGTAAAAAATCAAGATGATGCAAGTGGCGCCACCATTCCTGCCCAGTAGCTAAGGTTCATTAAGACCCATAACACATCAAATTTGATGAAAATCCCTCTAACCATTGCTGAGGCAATTTGTGTGTATTTTAACATTATTTCTAGGATACTCAAACACCCCCCGTAACTTGGAGAATATAGGTCACAATTACCTTATTTCAGGTTTCCAAGGATAATGGACCTCCCTGTATGTCAAGTAAGAAAATTATTGGTCCAATGGCTATTATTTGTGTCCTGATAACGGACAGACAGACGGACGACGGTCAACGAGTGATCACTATAGCTCAGGTGAATTTCAGTCAGCTGAGGTAAAAACTTGTTACATTTCAAGAAACACGTGTTTACATTTCACATGACACATGAGCATGAAAATCTCTTCAATACACAATTTGTAGCTCAGCTGACTATAAGTCATCTGAGCTATAGTCATGGTCTTTTGTCCGTCGTCCGGCCGTTAACAGGGCAGGTTTTGAAACTGTTGGACCTACGAATCCAAAATTTTGCATTCCTCAGTTAGATGTCCTCAAAATCTCCTTCCATATGCAAATACATAAAAGAACAATTACAGTAGGAATAAGCATATTTTGCATTTGCTTAAATTTGTCGAACTTCAACTGAGCGCCATGACCCATGGGTCCCTTGTTCAGATTTTATAATAATTATCCTTAAAATAATCATTAATTATTATTGATGTCAATACATGAATACTGATATAAATTTCTGAATTTCATTAGGACACAAGGAGAATGTCGAAGACTAGTCGGAGAGCGCATCTTTATTAGATCCTCACACTATACAAGGGCCTGAAACATCATACAGAGCACACCGAACAGACCATCAGTATGTCTTATTCCCAACAGTAATGAAAAGGAAATTCGATGATACGAGGAAGGAGCTGGAGAACACAAAACAAGAGCTGCAAAATGCCAAGGGAAGGGAAAAAAGAGCTAAAACATCACTCAGAGTACTTTTGTATAAAATGAAAGAGGCACGTGCTCTGTCGGAGGAGGCCAACAGCATGCTTGAGGAATTTAAAGCATATTCTTTTAAGCTATTAATTCAGCTTTGTGTCATTCAATATTACTAATGAAAAAAAAAGTTTTATTAGTGATAAGTCAGTTGGTTTGCTCTCTGAATAATTATACAAGCACACTTAGGAAATTCATACCTAAGCTCAGACCTACCACATGTACAATTTGTTGGCTTAAGAATCTATATATATATATATATATATATATATATATATATATATATATATTTATATATATATATATTTGCCACATGTAGTCCTATATATCAGTTGATATTGTGATTAGGTATATATAGGTCTATAGAAAAGATTAAGGTTAATCAAATAATCGTTCAATAGAATTAAACCCATTTCTCATTAAGAAAAAAATTACAACCAACTCATACACTATTAATTATAAAAGAAAACTATCTGATGGTATTGTAAAAGCTACTGAAGCTGCTATTATTTTTTTAAGTTTACTTTTTTTGTTTCTGATCAGATATCCCAATCGACTTATTTGCATAGCCTGCACAAGAATATTCTCGAGACCAGAAGCAGTTCGCTTCAACTCTTTATTTCTACGGCCCAAAGGCATACCTATTCTTAAGGGAGAAAATGAACCTGCCACATCTATCAACACTTAGAAGGTTCGTAAATACATAAATTTTACCTCTAATTTTATTGATTTTCTTTTTATGGTTTGTGAAGTATATTATCCTAAAGGTGCCTTTCTATATATATAGAACTCAAACTAATATTTTAGCACTGACCCCTTACTCTAGAAAAGTTGATTTGTTGCTGGTGCCACATGCAGTACGCTCAAAATGTGGTGTCTTTCAAAAAGATGAAAGATAGATGTTGTAAGACAGCATGTTCAGGTTTAACCTAGGTGACTGGACCAAACCTTGCAGGCGCGGATCCAGGATTTTTTGCAGGGAGGGGTCAACGGGTGTCATGCATAAAAATTGTCTAACCTATTGATACGCGTTGATATGCCTTGGTAAAAAAAATTCACATGTATAGAAAGGCATCCATAACAACAATTTTTTTTAAGAAGTTGACTTATTTTTACACGCCCGTCATATGACGTGAGTATTATGGTATACCCACCGTCCGTCCGTCTGTCCGTTAACTTTTAGCGTCGCCGCAATAACTTACCGGGGCTTTGATGGATTTTCGTGAAACTCACCATTAGTACTTATCAACACTTATCAAAACTAAATTTTTATTTACAATTTGTTGCTTTTCAGGTGGATTGGAAACTTTTCATCTCGACCTGGCATGTCAAATCAAGTTCTAGAAATGATACAAACTAAAAGGGAACAGAATCCCAATAATTATGCACAATGTAGTATTATGATTGATGTCATGTCAATAAAAGAAACATGTTGACGGGATCCAAAACCTAAAGAAACGGAAGGGCATGTTGACTTTGGCATAGGATGTCTTGAAATTGAAGCCCGAGAGGTATTAGTTATTCTTGGTGTAGGGCTGAAAGGGTACTGGAAAGTTCATATTGAATAATGTTTAATACATGGGAATTTAGCAGATGTGCAATCACATCTTGTCTTATCTGTTCTCTGCAGCCTTAATGATAGTTGTTAAGAGATGTGTTGCCCTGGTGATGGATGGGCATCCTATGTAAAGATGAGATGATGGCTGCTGTTCTTGGCTACAGTGTAAATCCTGATCCCATAAATAATTCATTGCAAGTTTATGTTTTCTTTGATGCATGTCACATGTTAAAAAATTTAAGAAATGCATTTTGTGCTCTACAAGAGGTATAAGAACCATCATTTGGTGCTGCAAGGTGGAATGATATAGCCAGGTTGGAGAAGCTGCAGCAGTCCAAGGGTTTCAGGGCAGCCATCAAATTAACAACCAAGCACGCTCAGTTCAAGAAACAGAAAATGAATGTTAAACTAGCAGCTCAGACAATGAGTGCATCTGTTGCAAAAGCGCTTGAATAGGCAAGCCTCAGAAATTGCCAAGGGTTTGATAACTGTCAGGGATCTGTCCAGTTCATAATTAGTTGATCATTTATTTGATGTGTTTAACAACAGGACTGCCTCATGTTAAGTTTTAAAGGTGCATTAACAGCCAACAGGTTACAGTACATAGAGTTTTTTTCTTCTTGAGATGAAGACAGTTTTCTTAAACCTTAAAGATTTTGCTGTATGTCTTGTAGCCGTGACAACCCGACACAGTAGGCAATCGGATAATTTGGCTGGAAAGCCTACTCGTGATACAAAAAAATATCGTGGCATGTATCGCAGTGGTCTTGCATCAGGTTGCATTCATATCGTGGTGAACGGCCCATAATCTCAATACTATACTTATAATGATAAATTAACACAATAGTATACATGTGAGCTCACAACCCAAACTGAAACACCGTCTCCATTGACACGGGTCATTTCCTGTATTTTCTGCAAGCTGACTGCGTCCTGTAACCCGTGCGAGCCATGCTTGTGTTAATGCGGTCATAAATTCAACAAACATGCCATGGGGTTTACAAATGTACTGAGTTAAAACGGATTTTTTCTCGCTCATGCTTAGTATTATTAGAAAGTACACAAATAATGCTAACGATTGGTCTGGTTTTATTGATTGAAAGTGTACCTGCAGGTACAGGTCGTTATTTAGGTCGTAAATGTCAGAGGGTCTATATGACGCTAGGTAAACGAAAGCTTGCTGTCTTAGGATTTGCATTCAATATTGATAGTTTGCTTAATTTAGCAAAAGAGTTGTTGTTTGGTCCTAATCCTGTTTTCAACTTTTTAATTACATATAAACTATCACAGGACCATCTTGAGCTATTGTTTTCATCCATCAGAAGGTATGGAGGCTGAATTAATAATCCTTCTACGTTACAGTTTTCAAGTGCTTACCGTGCATTACTTAGTCATTCAGGTGTTAGTATTTCTGGTACTGTCAAAACTAGTTGCATTGTTCAGGATCCCACATGTGTTCTTAATGTTGAGGAAGTAGAAAAATTGTACATCTGGTCTTATCCTAACCTTCAGCGATGCTCTTGGTGACCATGCATATATTCCTAATGTCACTCGGTTGAGTGCTTTTGTAGAAGGCACTATTGCATATATTAGTGGATGGTAGTCCGTTGCAGCAAAAATTTCCTGTCAAATTTGTTCACAGGCCCTTGTGCAAAAGTCAGGAGGACCACCTAGTGGTCAGTTTCGTTTGCTTCAGCTTTAAAAAAATGGGGGGGGGGGGGGATGATGTAGTTAAAGTTTTCGATCACTGTGGACGTGTTCTGAGGTCCTCTGTTAATATTAAACATGCTAAGAATGCACAGTGGGAGAAAATGACATTAGTCAAACTTATGACCGGTTTGCCATCTGGACTGTTCTAATCCTTACATGACCATCTTCTGGAAACTGCAAAGGGCCTTGATACTTATTGTTTTTCATTGATAAGTTTATTATGTGAAAAATTCCTTTCCTTAAGGAAAAGCTAATATAACACATTTGACATTAGCGGGAATTTTTTGCAGAAAGGCACTTACCAAAACAATCCTTTTTAAAAATCATTTACAGATCAAAAACTTATTAGTGAACAGACAAAAGGCTTTCCTAAATGTGGATCATACGATGGTACATGCCATAGGTGGGTTTACTTAATTCCTGCGGTGCCAGTCGTCATATGATCAAATTATGATGACATGACCTTAGTCTTTTAAATATGTAGGTCTATTGAATGCCTATTATTACAGGAAGTACAGCAGGACTGAAAGGAATCCGAATGTCAACTTGCACGACAAGGCCCCTTAGCACTATACCCAGTTATGCTTCTCAGCTGTAATATAGCATATACAACTTCATCCTCTATAGCACAAGGGAAAAAACAAAGGAATCTTGACCGTCTTCCATCCTTCATATACATTGCGCCAAATTGAGTTAGATTGCTCCCCTTTTATATCAAGCCATATTAACATGTGGTGTGCCAATTATAATTTAAAAGACTAAATCAATGTTTGGTGGTTTTCTTTCATAATATATCAAATGAATTGCATTTTTGTATAATTAATTAAAAACGATAACATATCCACATGCAAAGAATCTGATCTTGTCAGAAATATACAAACAGCATCAAAACGGAAAGGTAATTAACAGCATCAATATGGATTCTTGTGCAGAAAACAACCATGCGACGGCAAATTGACCATGGATATAGGTGGACTAATGGTATCATTATGAGTACCTTACTACAGGTCAGACTACTTATTGGGGTCAATATTTTAGACAGTACCAGTATAAAACATATTTCAAGATATTATAGAAAGTACATAAAATAATCTATCATCGGTCGTTTTTATTTTTATTTTTTTTATTATTTAAACACCAATTCCTATCACTACTCTTAAATGATTCCAGGCTGAACCCTAGTCTCGACCAGGACTAAAGAGACCAGGCTTTACTTCATTCAACGTCAGGTCCCATGAGATGAAGAGGTAACCCCTACCTATATCTCGTCCTACATATTTCAAAGTTTTAATTACTGTTACTTTTAATATTAGCCTTATAAAAATTATTGTTCTGCCCTGGTAACGGACGACTGAACGGAAAGCCAACAAGCCTAACAAGGACTAAAGAGACCAGGCTTTACTTCATTCAACGTCAGGTCCCATGAGATGAAGAGGTAACCCCTACCTATATCTCGTCCTACATATTTCAAAGTTTTAATTACTGTTACTTTTAATATTAGCCTTATAAAAATTATTGTTCTGCCCTGGTAACGGACGACTGAACGGAAAGCCAACAAGCCTAACAGTAACAAGTACTTCTCGCATTAGCTCAGCATGAAAAAAAGTCTTCCAAATTGTCACATGTCAGTGAGAACTACTGCTTACGTGACATCGGGATATCTCAGATTTCACTTCATTAAATCATTAAAAGTTCTGCATGATTTGTCGGTTTGTTAAATGTCAAACAGTTGGTCCCCGCATGACCCTTATTTGTTTAAATATTGGTTTTGCCACCACCGGAAATGACAGGCGATTTGCCATGGCGGCAAACAATGAATCCTATAGGATGCGCGGTCTACGGCTTGTTTTTGCTGTCCGAACACGTACCTGTTCCTGTTCGCCAAAATTGATGGAAACAAGAACATGTAACAACAACGCATTGTCCGCATGTGTGCGCCTTAAAAATGCCAGTCATAACTTTTCAACAATGTATGTCATTTAATTTCATTATTTTCATCAAATTTATGAGATGCATTTTAATAATGACAAATTAACGGTATATCATACAATGAAATTAAAATGAACAATCCGAGTGTAGTTAGGCACTTCTTTCCTTGCCGCCATTGTTGCCAGCCGTTACCTTATGCCTGCGCCCCCTGGTGGTGTAACCAACCCCGGGAGTTGGTTATGATTTTCCTGAACAACGAACAGGAACATGTTCGTGTTCGTGGGCTAAAACGGTCTTTTTTCATGAACAGAGGTATGAACAGGAACTTGTTCATGGAACGAAAACACGCCCCTAGTTATAAATAGGTCTACGCATAACACAGTCCACGTGTCTCTGTTTACCATATTATGGCCTCGTGACCAGAGGTCCTATTTTGCTTATGCGCGACAGATCCCATACAAGAACTATTCCATGTACACACACACACACTTACACACAAATACACACACATATGCATTTATATATATATATATATATATATATATATATATATATATATATCATAGGCGGCGAAACCGGGGGAGGCACGGGGGGGCCACACCCCCCCCCCCCCCCCCAATAAAATTGTTTGGCGGGCTGAGCCCCCAACAAAATGATGGGTATAAAAACATACACTATTTTATTTTTGAGTATTTGCGATGTCACACATATATATTTTTACACACACACACACACACACATATATATATATATACATATATATCTTCATATATATACATATATATCTTCCTCCTCTCGGGCGCTTCGCGCCCCAAATACTTGGAGTACTATATAAACAGGGCCGCAGCCTCCGGAACTGAGGTGCCAAAACAATATATTGCAAAGTTGATATTCTGTATGAAAATGCATCCATTGCAAATAACAATCTCTTTACAAGGAGTTACAGTTTCACTAATTAAGCATTGCCAAATAAATGACAGCAAAAATGCACCAAAAGCAGAAGTATACATACAGTTTTTCAAAATTTTCCACACCGTGGGAGGGGGACACCCCCTCCCACACCCTCCCCTGTCAGGGATTCCCCTCGTATCTGCTTACTGCCCCCAATAATATAAATATATAGATGTTTATATATATATATATATATATATATATATATATATATATACTGGTCTACTATTGCTCCCCCCCCAATGAAAATTTGGTTTCGCCGCAAAGGTATATATATATATATGTATATATATATATATATATGCTCTGTTGTTTCACCCAACTAATAGGCGGCTTTCATACGTTGACACAGGTGCATGTTTCGAGATGTTTTGGGTCGAATTGTTGTCGAATTAGGCTTAAGAAACACAAGTGAAGGTTTATAATCAAGACAAAGTTTCCAAGTTGGCTTTCATCGTTTTTTTTATAAATTGTTAAGTATTTTTTGCCCAAACCCCTTAATAACAATAGCCTATTGTGTATATGATGGAGGGAGCAATTAAGCTTTAAATATACTTTTTTTTAGATAATAAACTCAGAGGAACCAGCAGGCTGTAGTCAGCACAAGGAGAGATTTATTTTTTTTTCCATTTGTACTCAATATCTGTGACGTAGCCCATTATGTGTGCTACGTCATCGTTCTTCTCAGTGCGACGTCCGTTATGGAGGATCCATGTGAAAAGAAGCCAGAACAATCCAATGAATTTGACGGTGTTATAAAGGCCACCGAAAATTTAACGTTGCAGAATAAACAGACTAATAGTCGGTTGGACACTGTCCTTGATATTTTGTGCGAACGTGGCATAGATCTTGCAGGATTAACAGCACAGACCAGATAACATTTGAGTCTGACGGGTCGATGTCTATTGTATTCCATGGGATCAAAAACGACACAAGTAGGTCAGTTTTCAGGGTGATAGTACAACCGTCTAAGATACCCCTGCTGAACCCAGTTAAAACGTTAGCTGATTATTTAGCCCGAACTGCTGCTTTCAGGAAGGTTGGGGGTTCCCCTGTTTTCATTTCATTAAAGGCACCATACGATGGCCTGTCTGCTGCCTCTATTGCTGGTATTCTTGACGACTCCATTGTCCGAGCTGGACTGTCGCGAGACCTGTTTTCCGCGAAGTCCTTCCGGCCATCGGGGGCCACCCTAGCCGTCAGTCAGAAACATGATCCCAAAACAGTCATGAAAGTGGGTCGGTGGAAGACTGATAGTGTCTTCTACGAACATTATGTACACAGTAGAACTCCTGGATCCTTCACTGACGACATTTTGAATACTTAAGATGTACGTACGCATAATCATATCTGTACTTTTCTTTCTCACTATTAATGGCATTGTAATTTGTTTAATAAATTTCATTATTATTATTATCAGTCTCCTTGTTGCTGACGTAGGTTTCCCACAAACTGTTGTCAGCACAAGGAGAGTTTATTTTTTTTCCAGTTGTACTCAATTATCTGTGACGTAGCACATTATGTGTGCTACGTCATCGTTCTTCTTAGTGCGAATTTTTTAAATGTTCTCTTGATAAGTAGTCATATCATCATGATATGGATGTTTGTATGTTGACACGTCGTACTATGAGGAACAAGGCATTGTAATTTGTTTAATAAATTTCATTATTATTATTATCAGTCTCCTTGTTGCTGACGTAGGTTTCCCACAAACCAATTTTAGGTTATTTACAGATATAATTAAATCGAATAAATAAAAAGGATATGAACTTTCATGACAAGTGGCAAGCAGGACCGAAGGGCATCACATTTATTAGACGCATACAATTATGATCCTCTAAAACTATTAAGTTTCGATGTGTCAGTCTTTTCAGGCAGAAGTCTAGGTATATATAATGTTAAAGGCAGGGTTCAACAATCGAGCAGAAAACACCACTTGCCTGAGGACAAGTAAAAAATAAAATCTTTATAAATACCTCACATAAAACCGGAGGTCCTTGAAATTTAGTTTGCTATTTATTTATTGATATTCTAGGTAATTTAATTACCAATTCACCAGGTATTCTCATTCGTGTGAAATCGCTTTATGAAATCTAATCATGGGAAGATCCAAACTGTTATTAGATGCATGCTCATGAGAAATCCAAATGATTGGGTGGTGATTATATGCCATCGTTGGTAAATAATAATAAAATCCATGAAAACCCTTTTTTTCTTTTTTAATCAAAATATTATTCACAATGGATTCAAAGGCAAAAATTATATTATTGTATTGAAATTTTAAAAATAATTCGGGCGAGTCCCATTCATTTTATTCAACAAGGGCTTGTCGTCTTAAAAAAGTTGCTCTTTTTAATATCGGTAAAGGAGGTCAATTTTCCAACTAGTTCTTTACATCTATGTATGAAAGAAACTGATTGAATAAAGCTATTCCTTTATAAATAAAATAAAGCATACTTGCGTTTATATAATATAATATACAATAATATAATATATTATATTATATATAGTCCTATATATGTATATTCATTTGTGTGAATGTTAAAAAAAAAGGGCCTTGTTTAATAGTCCGAAATGTGCTCCAACGCACCACCCCGTGCAGAGACCACGCTACGCCCCTGTGGATGGACATTACGATCCAAGGGCTGAATATAAAATCATTGTAGATCCTGTCGCAACAAATCGGTACGATAGGTCCAGGGTTCTCTGCATGCTAAAATGACACGCAAGTGCCAGCCCGTGTATTCTGTCCAAGAGAAAATGCAAGGCGCAATGTTTTGCCAGCGTGAACATGTAGGCCTAATTTTTTATTGGCCCAGTCAGACGGGGCATTTCCTGAAAGAGAGGTGTTGTTGGCCGTGCATACACAAGGTACGACCCGCTGTGTTTATATTAACGCCTGTCATCGCGTCTGGTCCATTTTTTTATATCTCGTACAGGAGTAAGCCTTTGGTTTCAGGGCAATATTTTGGCGGGTATTAATTTAATTCAAAGAGAAGACTATATTTCGTGTTAATTCAACATGCCTTATAGCTGATTGGGTCCTTTCAAGGCAGTTAAATGTCAATGGTATTTTAGCAAGACAAAGTATAAAAAGCCCATTGTGATTTTTGGTCACTGTAATCCTCCCCTCGTTCCCAGCGTTCTCACGGTTTGAATGAGGCTACAATGATGATGACGTCACAATACTTTGTTACGTCACAGAATATCTTTTCCATGTCTCTTCGATTAGAAATACCTATTCACGATGAAGGCTATTTTGAAAGCGTTTCAGCAGTTTCCCGTGATAGGCCGCGGGCAGGAGGGGGCTGCTCGGTGGGAAAATGAAATCAACCCGTTTAAACGTGACATCATGCGAAATGCTAACCACTTCCTCGAGGATTCTAACTCAACTCTGGATGACATGATACATGCGGTGCGAGAGGTAGGACACCTGTCGTACGCAGGTAATACAACTCTTTCACACGTTCTTTGTGTATACTCCACTTTTCATACCTGGTTTTAAAGTAATTCATTTAATCTAGAACCAAAAAGCAGCCCCACAGACTCGAGAGAAGAAAATACTTAATTGTCGGTGACATAGCGAATTGAAATGTCAACCATATCTATTACTTTAAACAAACAGTGTTATTTCTAAAATAACTTTTTGACTTGCTGTCTTATGAACATTTATGATGTCTTCAAAGTGGAATAGTGTTATTGGCCTTCAGTTTTCGGGACTTAAATGCCTGTGACATCACAGTGACCTTTGTGTGTTTGACCGAAAATATAATGTCGAGATGCACACGAGTGTTCGGACAATGTGGGATAAACAATCTTAGAACTAATACCATATAAAAAAACACTCCCTAAAAATCAGCCGAAAATGTGTACCTTGATGCAGGGTTTAGGTATTTGCAGATTCTTTTTGATTTTTTTTTGGAAAATTAGAGTGTTAAGGTATATGATTGTTAAGAGCAGGAGCGTCGTGTGTTTGTCCGACATAGTATTCAAAGATAAATTCCCATTAGCCAACATCGGTTGCAATGTATATATATATATATATATATATATATATATATATATATATTACAGTATGCTCTACTCATGTTAAACAGAACCAAATAAATATATTTTATCGATGAGACAAATTAATTTGCTCATCACAAACCTAACATACTTTTCGTAAGAGAGCGGTTTAAATATCAGTCTGTGGTCCGTGGTTACATTACTTATTGTTCCATTAATGTAGTTTTTATGACATATTATGACATCGAATGACTCATTGAGTACTGTATATATCACTTTTTAAATTATTCAAAGGGTTGAATTCCAGAATAAAACAAATATAAACTAAAGATATTCCCTTAAACCTTACATAAAACTAGGCCAGACGAATCAGAGTTAAGTAAATGACATTTTGCAACTGGGGACCTTACCCACGGTAAATTTATATGTACGCAGAGAAAGCCAGAAGTCACATGAATTCTACAAGTAATGGCAAATGAATAGCAATGAACGTGTCAAACACATTGTGTTCTAAATTTAGAACAAATATTTTTTTACTTACTTGCCTACATAAGTTGCCTCGGAGTTGGTGATTGATTAAGTTTCGTTTCACCATGAGTTGCCAAAATGTTTTCTTAACTATATTTATGGATACCTCATAGTAATTGTAAATGTTCCCTCTGACGGGGTCAAGGTCGGGGATGTTATGCATTACAGTCTCATGGGTCTTAGTTCCGTTAGCATACTGTAGTATATTTTTTAAGAGAACACGAATTGTGTCTTTGTCCGTAAAAAGCGTCATTAACATCCCGTAGGTTAAGGTTAAATCAATAAAAAAAAATTTACTTTATTGAACGCCTGATAGTCGCATTCCGTAAGATATTGATTAGATATTGAGAATCTTATAATTTTCGCCATACACCTTGTTGGCCCATACGTCAGACGGAATAAACTTATTCTGTAGACTAGCCTCTGTTCCAGCTGTTTTATATACTTGAATTATAGGGATTTTTTAAACTGCATAGTAAATGATAAGAAATTAAATTTGGAATGAAAACAATTAGGAATGTCGTTAACGAATTCGAAACGAAACGCATATACATTTCGGAAAATATTAAAGTTCATTTAAAATCGTATAGCAAAAACATTGATGGGCACTGAACAAAACCAACAGGGATGAGACTCAAAGTTTTCGATCGAAGGCAAAAAAAAACAAATTTTTGACAGGGCTGATTTGATGTTGCAATAAAGACACTCGTAGAAGTGTAATCAGCTGAGAGACAGATGACTTTTCGTGGTAGGGGGTATTAACTCTGTAAGATTTTAACGAGGAGCCCAAAGAACCGTGAAAAAAAAAAATAAAAACAGATCATTCATGGAATATTAAGTTGTCATTCCCGTTCATGAGTTAAGTCAAATTTGACAAAAATGCTATCCATTCAGAAAAGTATCGTTAAAAAAAGTAGACATTTGATAGTAGACACTATAGTCATTAGGCCCCTTTTCCATACGAGCGGAAACGCGCGCGTTTCCGCGCGCTGAAAAAACACGCGCTGAATTGAGCTTTTCCATGTGCGAGGAAACGCGCGCGTTTCCGCGGAATCCCCACTTCGCATGACGTGCTTTTACAAGGGATTCCCCATCCTCGAGCGTTCCCGGTAAATTGTTGCGCATGTATCTGTTATGTACAGTTTACTGTGTTCATGCATGCTTTTATAACTTTCGTAATATTTGCATGAACGTATAGTTTTTATTACTATTTACATGCGGACGGGCTATATATATATATATATATATATATATATATATATATATATATATATATAATTTATAAGTGGAAAAGTAGAGCAGCAATTAAGTATGATTTGTCACCATATGATTTATGCTTGGGCGGCTACAAGCAGACTGCATTCGCGTCCTTGACCTCCAAAAGAAGACTCACCCGCGCGCGTTTCCGCGTGCATGAAAAAGGGACACATGATTTACACTGGTGCAATTATTCCGCGCGCGGAAACGCGCGCTGAAAAATCGCGCATCGCACGATGTCGATTTCGCGATTTTTTCAGCGCGCGGGAACGCGCGCGTTTCCGCGCGCATGGAAAAGTGCCCTTACTGGGGCGGTAAAGACACTGCCTCGCTTGAAATGGGGGTCGACCGTAAGAACAGTCGCCCCGGCTTGAATTCTTCGAACTTGCTTTGTATAGGATAGGCCTATACCTTTAATTGGCTCCCAACTGCATGAATAAGTGTATATAACATTACTTTTAATATAAACGTTATTTATTTTACATGGATTGTACAACTAGCTATAATAAATAATACGAGGTACTCTCCAAGGCTCGGATGGAGGTATTCGCTAGTGTCAAGCCAGGTGCTCACTACCCGATTTTATCAAGCGACATTGTCGGGCGATTTTTTGGGCAGATTTTCTCAAAATCGGTTGAAAATCGGCTTGGTTTAGTTGGCCCATTTTCGGTGTCACATTTACCGACGCATTTGTTCTCACCTCCCGATTATCGGCGAAGGAGTCTGTCTCATTATAGCGATCTGATACAGAGCTTTCTATGAGAAAAAATAAAAGGAAATATTTGTTCGCTTTGCGGCTTGTCCAAAGAAAAATATATTGTGGCGGGAGAGTGACCTGTCGGTTAAACCTTGGGTTGAAAGAAGAGATGAACTAGTGGCATGTAAATAATACACTTGTATGCGAACTGAGACAGGAGGGTTGAACCGTCCATCATCAATTTAATGGTTTTCTCCCCATATCTCAGGGGCGGGTCCAGGATTTAAGAAAAAAGGGGTCCAACCCAGGAGCACAAATAACAAAACCTTAAGAAAGGTCCCCAGGTCCGGCAAATGTTCGAAAGGATTGGTCTTAAACCCTTTGAACGAATGCTGCGGCTGATCTGCAGGATTTGGTAAAACCGAACATCCACCATCATGATACTACATTCAGAAGGGCTATTTCACCAGACACGAACTCTAATTTAGAAAATGACATTCTACTTGCATGTTTGTGTGATTTCTAGGATTTCCTGTTTCTAGAAATTCAAAGAAGTGATATGTTTTCTTCATCTGTCCTGTATAAACTAGAAACACTATCCTTTTTCATTTGACTGCTACACACAACAAACGCCAACAGCAGCAGATATGTTGCGTGATTAGGTTTTAATCTATATTATAAATTCCCGTAGCAATTGATGATGAGTTATATATCTGGCGACTCTCTGTTATGTCAGATAAAATATATTAAAACGTATTAAAGTACAGCATCGCCACCAATGCCGCCGACTCCGTGAAAAAGATTAAGTGTACCAGAGATCCGTTCACGCTTTTGCCTATATATTGGGTTACCTGTAAACATCAGGACTGGTATGCTGCGTGCACTGGACTGGATGTTGTATCACTCAAAAGTTTTCGGCTATTCATTCATATCTTCTCTCATTTCCTCTTAATTTAGGCTTATTATTCTATTTAGACACATTCTTCTCTGGCACCTTTGTTTTTGCTAACTTTAAGGAGAACCTGTGATAGGACAAAACACTGTGATGGGACAAAAAAACTATATTAAGGGAAGAAATTTAAATTGATGGTTAGAGATTACAAGCAGATATACAGTTGATTATTGCCATCCCTGAGATGTAAATATTGAATTGTTTTATTTTTCCCAGGAAACTCTTACATAAGCTTGAGTTTATTGTTCAGAGTAACTCGTCACACAATGGGAATGTTTGCTAAACAGCCCAGCAATAAATAGGCGTTTGCAAACATATACCTTGTTCGTTCAGTCTTATGTTTACAGAAATGTTCGCAAATTGTAATTATATGAATGGATACTCCTTTATAATTATTAATAAATTGCAGGTCGTCTTATAGGAATACATGAAATTTGAATCTTTACCAAAATCTGTCTTTATTTCTTTTTAAAATACAGAAATATGTCATTATACAATATATACTTATTATGACTAATAGTGACAACGTACAGAACGTGAACTCTGACATACAAAAATAAACAAAATCGGCCGACTTTGTCGCAAACATTGGCTCACTACACGATTTCGGTAATCGCCCGACAAAATCGGCCGATTTTCTTTGACAGTGCCAGACTCTTGGCGACGGCGATTTTTCACGCCGACGCCGACAAAATCGCGTCGCTTGGGGTGTCACACTACACGACAATGTACCCCCGTCGGTACATAGTCGGCCGATCCTATGAATCGGCCGATAAAATCGGTGGGTGAGCCACCGGCTTCAGGAAGTGGAGGAATCCGGAGAACCCAGAGAAAACCACCGACCTCCGACGGGCCACCACAAATCACTCTCATAGCCATGCCAGGGATCGTACCCGGATCACCAGCGGCGAGAGATGTTTACTAGTCTACTTGAATTTCTATTTCAAGTTTGCATTTTCTTCATATTTGTTATTAAAGCAGACCTTGATCAGTTAAATTAAACTTGAGTTATAAATTTATAGTCAAATAGTCATAGGTTAACTGCAAATGACCTGTGTCGACAACATATGAAATTAAACTCTAATGTCAAACATACAAAACTGATTATTGAAAGAAAAATTTAATATTTATACAGGAAAAGACATGATAATAGACCAGTGAAATTTTGGGAATTTACCGGTCTATAATAATGATTGAATAATACCGAAAAGATGATAAAGTGACCGTGACAAAATAGCCAACATCAGACTGTGTGATTCTATGATATAGTGAGATCAGTATCTCCCAGACAAACTAATTCAGTGATTGTTGAATACTTAATAGATTGAATAAAGAGTTGGACAAATTTATAATAAACAAAAATGAACGTTCATAGGTCGGTAATACATACATTTGCAAATATCTGCGTTTTGAAAATCGAATGGTTTATGTAAAAGGATGGTTTCAAAAATTGGCAATTAGCTGAAAACTAAATCACTTTCAGGATTCCGGATACAGTGAATGTTAATTTTGTTTTCAAAGTAATAAATAGTAAATGTTCTTTGCAGACACCTGAAAATTTATAATTTTAAAATATAACTTTTCACAGAAACGTTTGTAAAATTTTGGTTTAATTCACAAAAACACAAGTATTTCCCGTCATTACGTCGTATACATTTATTACTCGGATGTTTAATTTTAAACCTCTTCATACTTCCAGTCTAAGGCTACGCATTCAAAGTCCTTAATTCAGCAAACCACTCTCGCCTCTATTTCATTAATAGTTAATAAGGCAACTGAGTCAATCAATGCATGACTCGCGTACAGTTAATACATATGCGTGGACGTCTTGTGTGATGTTTGGATAAAAATTGTAGCATTAGTCAAGTTAGGAAGGCATCGGTAATCAAAATTATCAATTAAAGCCATTGGAGCCTGTCCCGTGTTTGTGTTCTTGTTCAGAAAAGAACGGTGTATTGTGTGCTTTTTGTTCGTTGGATTTGACTTGACTGGCAGTTTTGATTTCGGCCCCATCACTGCAGGCTTGTCTAACAATCATGATATAGACACCAAAGCGGGTCACTGAAGAAAGGTCTGTGAAAGAGTACCCACATACATGATAGTATGAAGATAATTTAAAACATAGTTTTAAATGACACGAAATCGCGTTTTCCTAAATAATAATAATAATAAAAAAAAACATATTAAGAGAATTTCATGCCCGCAGGCGGACCGGAAGCTGCATCATTTGCAGTTCAGTACATCCCCCACCTGATGGCGCTAGTGCAGCGAGCAGAGGCGATTGAGCTCAAAGTTCAAATTCTGATGTCGGTCAGTCAGATGTGTCATCACTGCCGGGAAGGCCAGAAAAGGGTAGGTTTAGTGTTGTTTATCGTTACATATTGATTGCATGTATAAAATAGATAAATACGGGCTTCAGTATTTTCCTACAATGTGTGTTTATCGTTTTAAGATCCAGAGTAGCACAAGTTATTTTTTTAAACCTTTTCCCCTCAAACGTACACTAGGGGCCAGTTGAAAGTCGAACAGCTGAATATTTTCATGTAATAATAATAATAATAATAATAATAATAATAATAATATTTATTATTATTATTATTATTATTATTATTATTATTATTATTATAATTATAATAATAAGATGAAGAAGAAGAACAACAAATACAAAAACAATATAAACACAATTATATGACTATTAAATATGTATAAATATTTGACATCTTTTGAAGCTGTATAACTTGTGATCAGGTGATCAATTTCACGTCATCTGACAGTGAATGAATAATATTGACCGGACTTTCTGGATAGGAGTCGCCATCTGTGGCTCCTGTAGAAAACTAATCTAGGTATAAGGGTTGGCAGGTCGTCTTTCCCATTCATTCTTTTATATTTTACCATACACTTAACCAGCGATGTCATTATATTATTAGCGGGGTGAAGTGTCGGGGGTGAGGGTTGTTAGGGTTGGCAAGGGTGTTATGTGATCGGACGTGTTTGTGTGTGAAAGGATGAACCATGGGCGAAAGGAGTAAAAAACGTATTTTCGGATTGAGTTATTTCAGATCCATCTAAAATTACCTTATTTTACCTGATGTCTCGTGTGGTTTTTCGAACTACATCCCCCAAAATAAACTTAGACCTGCAACAGGCCGAAGAATAATTTTTATTCTATTTTTAATTATGTTTATTAATTTTCAGGGATCATTTTATGATTCATGTATTTGCTCCTTCTGTTGGTTGCAAAAAGTTTCTTTCTCCAAGGGGCCAAACTATCACTAAGGAGTAAGGACTACATGAAAATCCTATAATGAAGCACACAGATGCCACCTGTAAAGATAATTGTAAATTACTGGAACTGGCCATAGCCGGGCAGCGATATAGGGTAGCTGGACAACAGAGAACATGTACAGGGGTTGCCTTTTCTTGAGGTATATTTATGTAAGATCAGAATCTGACAAAATTATATGGACCTACGCTGGTCTAAAATAAACTAAAAGGCCCCTAAATTTAACCACCTCTTCCTTGTACTATGACCGACTCTACAACCACATTTGATTAAATCAGTTGAGAACACCTGGAACAGTTGGAGTTATCCTGCAAACAAGGAAAGTAGCTTTATGGGGCTGTCCCACTTAGGCAACTCTACAGGCGACTACAGGCGACCAAGTTGTCTCCTCATGGTCGCCAACTTGGAAGAACAGGCGACAGGACCTCCGCTACGACAATAGTCTACGACAAGCTACAAATGGTTGGCGACTGTCTAAAGACAAGACAAAGGACAATCACCTATGACAAACTATGACCAAATCTACGACAACCTTCGACCACAATGGCGACAACCTACGACACCAGAATTCTTGCTGCGTCCACCCGCGACAAGCTTCGACGATTCTCTTCCATGTGCTATGTGAGGAGCCGGAAACAAAGATGGACCTTGTTTCAAGTAACAACAGCCCGCGACAACACACGACAACCCACGTCACCTGGCGACAGCCTACGACAGGATCTATGACAACCCGCGTTAGCTTGCGACAGCGTACGACAGCACCTACGCCTGTGGAGACAGGCTATGCTCACTGGCGACAAAAAAAGCTTTCGCCTGAGAATTTTGAACATGCTGAAAATCCAGAGACGACAGCTTCGAGGTCACGAGTCTTGGGGCGACTACAGGCGACCATACAGGCGACAACCCGGAGACTATCAGGCGACAGCCTGGTAGCCTTTGGTCGCTTGTAGGGTCGCCTAAGTGGTACAGCCCCATCAGAGTTCATCAGCTTTGGTGAGTTAATGACGTTGTCTCGTCGTCATAGTGACGCAATGGTGACACTGCACCCAGCTTCTGTTAACGTCATAGCAGCTTGGTGCAGTGTATAAGACGTCATAATAACGACACGCGCTCCTCACAAGCTGCCATTGGGCGTGGGCTTCCTTGCGATCGCTAGGCGATTTCAGACATCTCTATAGTTTTATTGAACTTTTGTGGAAGGATAAGCGAAAGGCGTTTGTTATATAATTCAATTAGGCGATATCACCTTATGTTTTCAATGAAGCACAGAGAATTAATATGGAATGTCGGGATATGGGTTGATTAAATTTTGAGGCGGGGCAGGACTTGGATGTATAAGCTCTGAGGCCTTCCTATAGTGTCCGTTCCAAACCCCGTGTCCACTTGATTTTTCGCGATTTTCTCTTCATAAAACAAACTTGCCAAACAAAATTTTAACCAGTGGCATAAAGAGGCGTAAATTTTGGTACCTTACCTATTCACGATATAAACAGTGAAGCGGTAACAGTGAAGCGCATGCACGCTATGAATACAAGTCTCGCTGTATACAGGGTCGGCAGCTCTTAATTATTGGTCTCGTGAATGTAGGTGCCTCTTTAGCACACAGCGAAGACTCGGACTCTCAAGAGTACGACACTGCTGTCAGGGGTTTGTTGGAGTCAAAATCTGACTCCAACAATGCACCGCGCTGCATCAACATGTACACTGAAAGCGGAAATACCTAAATGGTGAAAGGAGCCAATGCAGTCCGTTAAAATCCGTTGGATTTTGTGTTAAGTAGTTATATATCATGTAAAACGAATTTACTTTGCGACTCTTTTGCGTTATTTATGCTGAAATACTGTGGATGGCGTCTTATCAGCAATGTTGGACAGTACATTACTCCATGGTACACTTTCCATGTCTATGGCTGCGTTTTGTGTTTGTCAGACAACAGTGACGTCACAAAGACGTCACAGTGATCGGTCGCGCGTCATCTTCAAATGACTGACGTCAAAAGTTTGACTCGGTTTTTTATTATCAGTTCTCAGAAAAGGAATAATTCGTAAACGCTGTAACTTGTTTTGTCATATTTTAGATTGCCTCATACAAAATCAAAACAAGGTAAGGCATTACAATTTACGCAGGTAGTCGGCGGAATAGCTCCTGCAACCTTTGGACAAGAAAGGTTTACACTGCTTTACACGTATGAAAAAAATTATCCCAGAAAAACATGTGGACACGGGTACTATAGTCCGTTTCACCACCTGCTGTCCACCTGTTTTCTGTAGATGATTTACTTAAAAGTTCATGTTTTTAAATAAATTCCAAGAAAAAAACATATGAAAGTGACAACCTAATATGGCAATTAAGAATCTTACAATTAATCCCCCGTTTATGTTTCACAACAATTTAGTCTCTTCATCATGATCTGGCAGATATGATGTGTCCCTCCATAAGTAGCCATATTTGTTTTAGCTGGTTATATTTTTTAGAGTGCTTACAGGAGATCATCAATTCAGAAGCTGTCAGTTGAGGTTGTTTTTGCATGTGACCAATGACCTTGACCGCCATAAGTGGGTCTGATATGTTGTAAAATGTAGACTGATTTCTCATATTTTCAAATAATTCTGTGTCTTAAATAAGGTGTAAGGTAGGTATTTACTTACCTTGTTGAAAATTAGGTCCTTTTATCCTCTACTCTACACTACAATTGATTCCCTTGAAATATAACTATTAAAAATTTTCATAGCAAAAAACAGGTGGACATGAGGGGATGAAATGGACTATAGTCCGTACCAGTACACGTGTCCGCATGTTTTTCCGGGATAACTTTTTATACAAGTAAAGCAGTGTAAACCTTTCTTGTCCAAAGGTTGCAGGAGCTATTCCGCCGACTACCTGCGCAAAAAGTAACGCCTTACCTTGCTTTAAGTTTGTATGAGACGAATAATCCAAAATATGACAAAACAGGTTACAGCGTTTACGACTTATTCCTTGCCTGAGAACTGATAATAAACAAGCCAGTCAAACTTATGACGTCAGTTAATTGAAGGTGACGCGCGATCGATCACTGTGACGTCTTTGTGACGTCACTGTTGTCTAACAAACACCAAACGCAGCCATAGACATGGAAAGTGTAACATGGAGGAATGTACTGTCCATCAGTGCCGGGAAGACGCATTCACGGTATTTCAGCATAAATAACGCAAAAGAGTCGCAAAGTTAATACATTTTACATGATATATAACTTCTTTACACAAAATCGGCGGAATATCCGTTTATCTACTTCAGGCCAAAGGACATTTTTAAAGAATATTTTTTAAATAATTATCGCGAAAAAACATGCGGACACGGGTTTTGGGACGGACTATATAGGCTGTACTATAGATGCATAATATATACGGGGCTGAACTTCAGCAAGTTAAGGGAACCCACAATTTTAGCTCAGCTGACGTCTGATTATAAACTGATAAGTTACCACGTATATTTGCTGTAGGTATGGTTAATCGTCCGTCCATTAATTTCCTGTTAAATAATTTAAGAGAATTTGGTACCTTGCTACATTTGTCAAGTAGTTCGGTCTTTCCCACAGTGCCCACACAGAAGAGATTAGTTTTGAGTAGAAACGACCTCTGGCGGGAGGGTGCCTCTTTAGTACGTCATGTCTTTTATGACGTCATCACTATTCCCTGATATGTCCATTTCACAGATTAGTGGCAAGATGTCGTTACAGAATAGACTAGTTACTCAAAATATTGTTTTAATTGTTTACAGGGAAATGACATAAGGTAAGCTATTATTTCCGTAATGGTGAGTAACGCTTTTTCCTCTTTCTGCTCTGAGGTCAAAAAGTGTTGAAGTTCTTTGATTAAAAAAAATATCGCGAAAAAAAACAGGTGGACAGGGGTACTGGAACGAAATATAGTTTTTCGGGTGTGATAATGATGATTCCTAATTAAAATGAAAGACTTTTAGGCCTTCATTGAAGGGAAATGCGGCATGTGTATTTTTTGCTTTTGAATTTAGGGATTATACACAAGAATACAGCATTGCACAGTTGATTTAAAAAGCAACTTTATAAGAATACCAGAAATCTTTCTCGATGTTTTGTGTGTGCCAGAAGGCCTCTATAATATATATGCATGTACCATATCTTACATTCATGTTGACATGATTTAATGCATTTTTCAACAACTGTTTCATCCACTAACGAATACAAAACGGATACCAAGTTTCCCACAAGTTTTTAAAAGGAACATTTCTGCTTCCTGGCCACTGTTTATATTTCTGTAATCTATAGTCTAAGTACCTTAAAGTATCTTTGGGTGGTCATCAATATCCATTGAAAACACCTTGGGCTATGTCTGATCCACAAGTGTGAACAAACCGTTTTGACCGAAGAGGGAATGGCGCTTGAGGACCATTCTATTTTATTATAACCGGTAAAAACGCCCCAGCGGGAATCTTGTTATTTTCGTTAGACTATATCGGTTTATTCTAATGCCTCCATAATCTGATTTTTATGAAATGTTCGGTAGTTACAAAATGTAAGTAATTGGGAGATAATGGTGCAGTAGGACTACAGTTTAGAAAAAAATGCTGGCATAACACAGTAGATTTCTTAAATGACCAACCCCTAAGCGTTCATGCTCAAATAAATCACATTCTTATTCAGAGCAGGTTGCCTTCCCCTTCCGCTACCCACTAAATCTGTCACCCCGCAGACGCTGTAGTCTACAGAGAGGATACCATATATTTAAAACCTCGTTTATCCCCGACTTTCTCTATTACTTTGACAGAGGGACTTGCGGAAAGCAGAATGGCTATGAGCAACTGGAGTTTAAAGAACTGCAAGCAATTACTCGCTGTACTTCTTATCTAGGAATTAAAAAAAAACTCTGCTGGGTGGATTACCATTGTCAATGTATACTTGTTATATTACACATAGTTAAGACAGCTTCCGCTGTTTGTACAGAGTGATATCCGTGAGACAACGCCTTGTCCATCAGTGTTATTTTATAACTTTGGTGTTTGATAATAACACAAGCCAACACTCACAACGCACCTGCCTCCTCCAGTGAACAATCCCCCCCCCCCCCCCCACCCCCGCTCGTGCCCGCAACTGAGCGATAATGGGGGATCGATTAAGGAAAGTACCACCTTGAAAATAAGGTAAAGGTAAAATATAAATATCAGGTGTAAATTTGGGACCTTAGGACTAATATTTTGCCGAAATGTTAGCATTTTAAAATAAGCCACCCTCCAATAAAATTAATCAAATATGGATATAGAAAAAAGGCTTCTCAACCACTGTAAGCCTCATCTTCCTGGGCTTAACAAGCACCGCGGTACTTCAGAGCCAACGCATTTCCAGATTTCCATTGATATTAACTTTTATTGTCCACATACCCAAACAGCAGGATGTTACAATGGATGATATGTCATCCTGTTTCCGCATTCTTATTCATCATTATGGATTACATCCACAATAACACTTTTTTAGTACCTTATGGAAAAATTAATAAACATACAAGGAATAATTCAGGACGTATAATTAATTCTAACGTACCTATCACTCACTTTCAGTATTTCTAGTTTAGGCCTATATTTGTGTCAAAACGGTCTTTTAAACAAAAATTGAAACCTGAAACCAACGTGATTTCCTGCCAATGACTAATGCTCACTTATTTGCTGGTGATATTAGAGTTGGTGGTTCATTCTCCACATAGAAGATATATCTACGAATGCCAAGGATCATTTTCCTCAATAGATCTTGCCCTTTGTGTGGAGGTTTGGGTGGTCCATCTTCTGCCACACCCTGCATGTGACCCCGATGTGAATAACTTAATGTACAATAGGGGAAAATGACATCTCATTGGAAAACAATACGACACGATAAAAACTTTTACTATTGAGTTCCAAAGCCAATACGATTTTTAAGAAAGGATATCTGATGGAAACCTAGCCTTAATTTGAATAAACTTAAATCCATTGCGATTGATTTTAGTTTTTTTTGGGGTGATATTTTTTGTACTTTTCTAGCCATGTAGGCCTATATGCTCTTAATCCATATCTTTAAAGGGAACATTTTTTTCTGAAATTTTGCTTTTAAAATGATTTTGATTATTGGATCTTAATAACTCCCAAGGGAAATGAAAAGGTGTTCATGCGCAATTTATATAAATTAAATCATCATGACTTGAAATACCCCCAGGCTGCGGAACACTTATATGGACAAAGACGGGGAGAGGAAGAATATGGTGGGGTGCTGGCTAAATTAACCTGGTTATGTTAAATTTAATATTTAGATATTTTAGATATTGCACAGACATTATGATAAAAACCATTCTTTTTATTATATTTTCTAAATGTTTTCATTATCTACCAATTCATCACAATAATAGTGAAAAATGGTTAAGTTTGTTCCCCTGTATCATAACATTTAAAAACAGATTTCAACAGCTGGTCGGTTGACTCCTCCTTGTTTTAAAACCAAGGAGTTTATATAAAGTCCTTGGTAAAACTAAACTTCTAAGTGTAGGCTTTACATCCAGAATTATTTAACTAAATTCACTTAAAAATTGTATAATTGACAGGACAAATAATTTTAAAATATAAATTTCTGTATTTTTAACCAGTCTTGATGATTTTCATTGACAGTGAGGATTGTTTTTATAGATACGGGAACCGAAGATACTGCAGACTGTCGTTGATTTGATTGGTCAGGATGAGCATGTAGCCGCCATGCGATGGGCCTGTTACCTGTTGTACATATGTGTAGCAGACAACATACCATTCCTCAGAGATGTCAGTGGTAAGCAGGGCCATGCGACTCTTTTTTGAACAGTATTCTCTTATATAAGAAGAAATAGTGTAAATAACGCCTTTACTTGAATAAGTGGGTATAAGTGAATTTCTTAAGGCTGCCTTTCCATGAACGCGATTTTTCTGCGATGCGATGGCGTTGTGTGGCGTTGCGACAGCGGCAGAATCGCTCTAGTGTTTTAACCATGTAGCCTTTCCATATACGCGGGTTCCCGCACGACATCCCGCGCGACAAAAATGTCGCGCGGCTGAAAATCGCGCATGTAGCGATTTCCGCGACACGAGTTCAACGCCCCGCTAGGCGGACCCTTCATCAGGCGTTATTTTTGCAGGGAACATGGCTGCAGCAACAGAGCTCCACTGCGACGTATCGCAGATAAATCGCTCATGGAAAGGCAGCCTAACAATGTTCGAAGTTTATATGTTGTAAGCTGAGGTAAGGAAAAACCTGACATGCAGTTAAGTCAAAGGTGATAATTTCAAGGGGCAATGTAATACAGTAAAACATATACTTAACGTGCAAATAAGCAAAGTTCTGTAGATATTTCTTACGAAGAACTTCATTTATATATATATATTTTTTTTCAGAAAATGCACAAATTACACTGGTGCAGATAAAAACATGATTCATATTTCAAATAGTAAAATTACGATGAATCGTTCCAAATATAAACACCAGAAGGCGCTGATTATCAATCGTGGTAGCTTAAAGCGTACATGTTTAAGCGTGCACGGTAATCGACGCATAATATAATACTTGGATAAAAACATAATAATAAATAATAATAATAGTATTAACGTAGCGCATGTAGGGATTTCTGCGGAACGCGTGCAAATGCTTTATACCTTCATTATCATTATTATTATTATTATTATTATTATTTTTATTATTATAAGTATTATTATTAGTATTATTATTATTAGCTCAGCTGACTGGAAGTTATCTATGCTATAGCGATCATTCTTTGTCCGTCGTTCGTCTGTCTGTCCGTCTCTCCGTTTACTAGGCACTAAGCGTAACCACTGAACCTGGAATCTTCTAACTTGACATCCAGGGAGGTCCATGAAAAATCTCCTTTTGAAACCTGAATTAGGTCTCTGTTACCCATATTTTGAGCAATGAGGCTCCGAAGAACCCCTCCCCTCCAGAATAATGGAAAATTTGATACAAAAGTTCAAGTATCTGAACAACTAATATATTGATCCTCATGATTCTTTGCATGGATATTGATCAAGGAATGTTTCATCAGTTTCTGCAGTCTTTTGGCCCCACCTGTACTTTTTCGATTTTTACGATTCTTTTTTCTCTATTTTTGAGTCCTTAAAATATGCGGTCCATTGGTAAACGGGCACAAATAGTAATGACTGGACCAAGAATCTTCTATATTTAAGATGCAGGGAGGCCCGTGAAATGTCTTCTTGGAAACCTAAAATTAGGTCTTTATTACCCAAAACCTATGAGCTATGTGGCTTCGAAGTACCCCCAGAATAATGGAAAATTTGATACAAAAGCTCAAGTATCTAAACAACTAATAAATTGATCCTCATGATTCATTGCATGGATATTTATCATGGAGTGTTTCATCAGTTTCGGCAGACTGGTGGCCCCACCTGTATTTTTTTATTTTTTTTTTCGATTTTATTTCTCTGTTTTTGAGACCTTTAAAGATGCGGTCGTCTGTCAACAATGCCCAAATCCTAACCATTAGACCTGGAATCTTCTTATTTGACATCCAGGGAGGTCCATAATAAATCTCCATGGACATCTGAAATAAGGTCTGTGTTACCCATATCCTCCGAGCTATAGGGCTCACAAGTACCCCCCCCCTCCCCCAGAATTACTAAAAATTTTATACAAAGCTCAAGTATCTGAACAACTAATACATTGATCCTCATGATTCTTTGCATAAATATTGAACATGGAAGGTTTCATCCTCTCAGCTATTTGGCTCCATAGTACCCCCCCCCCGAATAATGGAAAATTTGATACAAAAGCTCGAGTATCTGAACAGCTAATGCATTGATCCTCATGATTCTTTCCATAGATATTGATCATGGAGTGTTTCATCAGTTTCTACAGATTGGTGGCGACACCTGCATTTTTTTCGATTTTTTTTTTCTTTATTTTTGAAACATTTTTTTGGTCCTTTGGTAACAGGGCACATATCCTAACGACTTGATTTGGGATTTTTATCTTCAGATGCAGGAAGGCCAATGAAATGTCTTCTTAGAACCCTAAAATTAGGTCTCTGTTACCCTTATCCTTCGAGCTATAGGGCTCAGAAGTACCCCAGAATAACTAGAAATTTGATACAAAAGCTCCAGTATCTGAATAACTGATGCATTGATCACCATGATTCTTTGCATAGATATTGGTCATGGAATGTTTCATAAGTTTCTGCAGAATGGTGGCGCCGCCAAATTTTTTCAAATTTAACGCATTTTTACTCATTTTTTTATACCTTCAAAGATGTGGTTGTCTGTTAACAGGGCACAAATCATAAAAATTGGACCTGGATCTTCTACCTTGACATCCATGGAGGTAAATGAATAATATCCTTGGAATCCTGAAATTAGGTCTCTGTTACCCATATACTCCGAGCTAAGCTTCAGTTGAACGGGGATACCATCCGGAAAATATTGCATTCAGATGATGAAATTCCTTTTGTAAATGTTTATTTCGTCAGCTGAGCGTCATGACCCGTGGGTCACTGTAAGTACTGTGGATTTTATTTTCCCAGCATGTACACATAAGGATTTTATCTGTTAAAATATGAAATTTAAAAATAAAAGCTGCCAAATTAGGCTAGTAATTGAATTATTTTGGAGGCTCTTGTTTTATACCCTAACATTGTCAAGCAGTCCACTTTGGTCACTGTAGGTCATTGTTTGCAGCTCTTTATGCTCCCCAGGCTGTAGGCATAATGTTATGCAATCCCATCACGAGGGCAAGCCCTCTCTCCACTGAGTTGAGCTTGATCAGGCTGTCAGCAGTTAATACCACAGGGAGCCTTTTTCTCTCACCCCCCACCCACCTCATTCTGTTGACAGACCTGCACTATGAACTAGATGAATCTTATAATTAACATTTTTTTCAGCAGTAACAACAGAGTTCCACCCGACACCCACCCCTTCAATACACAGGACTAATAAACAAGATGAATCTTATATTTTTAATGTTAAATAAATTCTTTTTGTTGAGACTTGATTTTGATTTTAAAAAGAAAAAAATTCAGGAATTTAATACTAATTTTCAAATGTGATAAAAATATTAGGATCTAATGTAAGTGCTTACTGATAAGATTTAAGAAGATATAAATACTTTGTAGCATTTCATTCAAATTTTAAGCATTTCACTTAAAACTGGCGGGGCCTAGGTGTGAATTACACTGTTAACTTAGTATTAACATTAGGAATATTGGTCAAACTTTGTGGGATTAATTTTTAACTCATATGGCCATATATTTAACTTTTGAAAACTTAATTACCTTCACACATTATTTGTTTATGAAATGTTACTTTTATATAACACTTACCGTAGGCCCATTTTTTCCCTTGTTGAATCACTAAATGGTTTAGCTTATGTCCATATCCTATAATTCACAGAGTTTCATTTTAGTAGGGCCATTTTCTTATAGCTTTACAAATGATTATATACATGAAATACCAAAAGAAATAAAAATAATTTGCTGTTACTAATATTTTCCAAAATGCAGCTGAGCGATGGGACCCATGAGTCCTTTGTATTGTTTATATTTTATATATTTTGTTTTAGAGGTGCCTGGTATACGTGAGAGACTTGAGAGCTCGGCGTGCCTACAGATCAGCTGGGAGGGTTGGCCTGGCAACATCCCGGGAATCCTCGTCAATCTCATGGGACCCAAGCCGTGACGAGCAGGGTCCAATAACTAGGCCCGCCCTGTGAAAGTAATACACCAGAAATACACTGAGCCTGCTGGCCCTCACGTATTAACTCCAAAAGCTTCGTGTATTGTCATTTTATACTCGCTGTTATTTGTAATGTCAAATTACGGATTAGTTTCGAGATATATTAAGGTTAGGTGGCTATACTCATAATGAAACTGAAGTTTTTGCAGATCTCACAATGACATTTAACTTTAAATGAAACAGCCTTCTATTTATTATACTCTTATCAACCTTGGCTGAAACGAATATCACTAAAAAGAGTTGGAAAAAGATTATATTTAATTTAATTACCTCATTCTATATCCTTCTGTTGTCTGTTTGTCGGGTTGTCTGCTTTTTTGTCTTTGATTCATTAAAACTAGGCGGGGAAGTAAGCTATATGAAACTAGATAGTTTTAAGTTGTCTTCCTGCACAACCGTCTTATAATAGTTGAAATATTCTGCTAATGATACTGACAACTTGTGGATGAATATGGAAATCTTTAAAGGTGTTACTTTTAGAAAATTTATTCAAATTATCAGTTGCTTTCTGATACATTAGATGTACATACAGTGGGACGATTACTTTTAATTCCCCGCCAGACCCCCTCCCCCTAAATCAAACTCTCCTGTGTTGTGCTGTTACGGAACCTAATAACAACAGATCGCGTAGTCGTGAGACTCGAGACGAGCATAAATTTTGTTACAGAGATTTTAAAAAATCAGATTCTGTAACACTAGGCAGTGTGAAATGTCTATGGGAAAGAATAAAGAAGTCAGTGGTTTTTTGTTAACAAATAATTAATAATCTTTCGCTTCTGAAGAAGCAACTGATTTTCACGCTGCCAGTTTTGACCGTTTATATATTTAGACACCAGGAGCGGTTCGTTGTCCGCTGAAAAAAAAAGTGCGTATGATGTGACAAGCAGCCAACCAGATGCCAATAAACAAACACTCGACAGGCATCCTGGCTCCGCCCATAGCTGCGCTTCAAGCGCCGCTTGATGAGAGTTAACGGTCGAAATTTAATTGCCCCCTCTGTATTCTCGCATCATCGACCGATTCGATTATGACATTATGACTGTGTTAGCGTAGCCATGTATCTGTTGTCTGCAGAACTGAAACCAGCCAGCAAGGTGTGCACGCAGCCTTTGTTGTGACCTTTCGTTTGAATTACAACCTAACGGCCGGGCATCCTATGTGCCCAAGGCACTTAGCAAACCACGTCTGAGGCAATTCTCTTTGAGCCTGTGGCCTGTTCAGACGGTTACCTGGGCGATGAGCTGTCACTCAAAACGAAATGAATATGGACGACTGACTGGACGAAAATATAGTGCTCCCCTCTGGTGTAGCAATTCAGGATACGAGGTCATAACAAACAGCGCTTACGATATAGCGAGTAGGCCTATACTTAAAGCGCTGTGTAAAGAGCGTAACTAAATCAATACAATTACACAGTATAACAACAGTACAACAGCAAATCAATACAATTACACAGTATAATAAACAAAGTGTGCAGTACCAGAGTGTCCGGATCCTAGGCTTTTCTAGATACCACCACTGTCAAAGCTCAATAAGTCCTTTAAAACAAATAATCCAGATGAATAAGTCACGTAAATCTTCTCAGAGAATAATATTTCTCAGAGAAATAGTTCAATGTAATCCCGAAAACATTCTGTTGTAATCCCGAAGTAAAGTTCTGGAAGTAATCCCAAAGGCAAAATGAAGACTATATAAAATCCGTTACAAATTTCGAAGAAAATCTATAACTGCTGCAATAATCGGAAAGGTCCACAAACTGACTCACACTCTTCCGTGTCCGCTGGAATATTTCTCCCTCCTCTCCCTGGGCTCTAAACAAAGCCCCTTATTTATAACTTTTCACCTCAAGCCGAGAACTTTCCATTTCACGAACAATCCAAGAACGCAACAAGACGCGCTCATACAGCGCGAATAGCCCAGAAAATTCCAGATTAGCACGACCGCTGTGTCTTTACACATCAGAGTTCAACCAATGCAGATTACACCGAGCCAGCACCCGGCCAGGCGATGTAACTACAGCAACTAGCCCCGCCCGCGCCACACGAATCAAGTGTCAACAACACATGTAACACCCCTGTGCACAATAACACAGACATCTGTAAAAATGCATAATGTCACAGTTTCATGAAGAGGGATCACATGGTCCGTTCCTTAATAAATGCTATAAATGGGATGTTGACTGCGGACAAAGGAGTCGCCCTGTGTCATAATCATATACATTCCATTACATTAAAACATAGCCTGGTAATCCAGACTAAGTACAGTATTTCCATTTTGATTTCCGTGATCCGGCTTGTGAAACCCGGGTTTTAGTTTATACATGAGCGGTTTCGAGAAACTGGGAGAAAGAAACCCTGCCAGGGTTCGATAGGGGCAAGGTAAGTGACAATATAGTATCCAGAGGACAGCGTCCAGGCGAGAATGTAGCTGCGGGGAGAGATTGGTGGAAAGGGGACGCGGATCGGGGGAGTTAAGGGCGGTTTAACGTATTTCATCGACAACGCCCAAAACTCCAAATTATCGTAGGATTTCTTTGATGTTATTCAAATCCATGATAATATTTAATCAAAATCTGATCATAACGTTTTGCGTAAAGTTGCCAACAGACAAACCATCCAAGGGGGGAAAATATAATCATACAAGAGTTGGAGGTATGTGCTCTGTTAGAGCCAAATATTTAGACTTTAATTTATTTGTTTTTGTACTGTTGATATTAATGTTTACGCTTCTGAAAAAGGTTACCCGTGTAATACACGGTGGTCGTAAGTTGTTCTTCCATCGCATCACATACCTTCAATTCTCTGCTTTACGAACCATGACGCCTTTATTTTTCTAGTGTTCACGGGCCTGTGAAAATATATACATACCATGACCTGAGTCGTGTCTTGTGCGGTAACCCTTCCGAGGAATTATTTTTTTTTATAATCATAATTATTCAATTAAACTATGGCTTGTTGCATTCAAACTATTAGGCTTGTAAAGTTCTCATTAGGCCACACACAAACACAAACACACGCAACATAGTTGTTCTATGAATTCGCTGCTCTCATTTTTCCTGGATCAACTGGATTTTTGACAAACCAGTGCCTCAGTGAAGTTGTTATTTTGTGCCATTGCGTCAGCTCCATAAAAGAATTCTTAAAGGTGTGGAAAATAGACTTAATTTTGTGTTTATTACATTTCAAGCCTTGATCCTGATGGATTTTTTAAACATTTTTCCTGGTAAACTAAAAAACCACTGAATAATAAGAACTAATACTGGTCTCAACTGGCTATTAAAAGAATTCGCCCTAGTTTTATGCTCCGTTGAAATTAATTTTGTTGTGAACTTATATTTGAGTTTAAAAATCTGTGCACTCCCCTGGGAGCATCATCACTTAATATTGGCCATATTACGTGCATGTTCTTTGTAGAAATTCCTGAACGATTTTACAGGAGTAGTGTTGCCCGCTAATAATTTCTACGTCGATAAAGTAAACCAGAATGACCGACTGTTAGGCCTAAATGTTTAACGATTTAACAGGGGTAACATTATTTTTTTATGCTTTCTTCGGTGGTCTTAAAATTATATGTACGGCTTGTTCTGGAATCAGTCGAGTGGATACGTCATGTGTATATTACTATTTACATCAAATAGAACCGCAGAGGCCTTGTAATAGGACATAAGTAAATATAATACATTCTGGATTGGAATGAAGCAACTCAGAAGTAATGTATAGCATTATATTGTCTTTTGCAGTTGTGCACGCTATGTAGCCCTAGAATGTAACTGCCTCCGCCAGGAGGGTATGCGTGCATTCTCTTTGGTGTGTTTGTGTGTAATCGTGAGTTTGTTCACAACATATATATAACCCACGCAGTCGGTAATGGAATCTCATGATCTTTTCAGAAGAATCGATTAGATATTGGTGTGGATCCGACACATGATTCGGATCCAGGAACGTCATCAAGGAATAATCCCGAATGTAGAGTCACGTATGAACGGATGAACCCGGGAATATGTGCGGAGTGAAGGGTGGAGGCTTGCATTCATTAGAATTTCAGAACTGCCAGATTGATGTACATTTTATGTTGGAATTTACTTTTAATTAAGATTCCTTTTAGAGGTGATCAAAATTGAGATGAAAAGTGATGTAGCCAGTAAATTCTTAATCTGCTTTAAGTGAAATTAGTGAAAACTAGATATGTGTAAAATGAAAACCCCCAAAACCTAGAATCCTTCAAATCCAACAAGTTGTCTGACGGTAAAGGAAATAGCCCTCGGTAAGTGTTTGATGGGTATAACTGACATAGCGGAGATACTTTCGGTGAAGATTGACCAATGAGCTTTGAGGTCTCATACTGTCTAACGAGACAGCGGGACCAGTTACAAGAATTACATTTCATTGACAAACTGTCTCTCAGCTCTGCATTTCACAGGTCATTGCACAAACATCTAGATCAGCCGTGTCCGACAACCACCAAAATCAGACCATGACCTTGATTGCTCTGTTTTAGTATTCTTGTCCGATCATTTAACTATTTCCGTCATTAATATCACCGCTTCACCTCGCCGTAACGATGGCAACGGGGAAGTAAAGACAGAACTCGTTACGGGTCCCTGTCAGTAACTTCCGTTTATATTCCATGCGGTACTGATTAGTGCGATGGCACGATCCGAGGGGAGTCCGCAGTTGATTCACAGGTCATCTTATTCCATGTTCTGACAAAGAAATTTTCCTTCGCATGAGCCCTTTGACAATTCAGTGGAAATTTTCTCCATTGTATGCACATTACTATTTAATCATCACCTATTATGTGGCTACCAGGGCTGGCGCATATTCAGAATCGTGCTGGCGTTACTAAAATTTAATTAGCTGGACTGGCCAAGGAACGCTTTATATTGTGTGGTATTTATTGCTGTTGCGCGTTTCGTAATTAAGGCCCCTGTGTTCTCGTTCATAAAGCTTTATTTGATTAAAGTGAGAGAGAGAGAGAGAGAGGGGGGGGGGGGGGTAACATCAAGAAAGATGATATTTTGACCTAATCCTTTTAGCAGCCGAGGTTATTGGACACATCCTTTCCTGTTAAATACTAGCTGATAGTAATAAAATATCATTTATTCAGATATTCTCATATATCGTCCACGTCACAACTTAAAAAAAATATTTGTAATTAAAAAATTATTTAGTGTCATTCATAATTAAAATATGTTAAACTTTAATCAGTAGCCTTTACGCAGAAATTAAAGTCGATATGCCGTGAACAAAATTAACTGCTTTCCCATATATAGAGTAACTTGAACTTTTAATCATCTAACTATAGATATATCCGTGTTTCATCCAGTTAATTTGGAATATATCTTAAAATACTTTTCAGTGCCAATGATTAAAGGCAACCAGACACAACATCAGGCAAATATTTCAAAATTATGACATAGGTTTTTAAATTAAATTAGTAACAATTATGAGAGTTGATAATATGTGGCCTGTCTTAACAAATATATACTTGAAGTATGTAATGGTAATAAATTAATAATACTTTTTATCTCGCTAATGTGCAAAATTTTTATTGAGCTGTTTTCGCTTGTTATTAAAACACGATAATTCGTGAATAAACAATTTCATTTTCATTCACTGGCACGAACCTGACTTCATAAATTCGTCACACCTCTGACAGCCCTCATCGGCATTTTTATCTTGTTATTTAAGGTAACCATACCTGAACATTCAAAACAAAGGTGAAACGTCACTGGCGTTACGGTCAGCGTGGGGCAAGAAAAAGTGTATACTATTTAGTATGCAGGTGTTATTTCTTTGTTATAAGTAAGCAGTCCATTGCATATAAAATAGGTACGTTCCTCCGTAGATGCAGTAAAAAACTCAAGTTATAGGGACCGTTTGGTTTTGTCAATTCTACAAGGGGGTTATGTTTCACCCGCATTGTTTGAAACTAATCAATATTATCACAACGTTATCTGACGGTCCATATTCTTAACTTTAGGGAATTTAAAAATTAACTACCTATATTGATCGTTGGGTACCATGATTCAATAAAAAGACAGAGAGAGAGAGAGAGAGAGAGAGAGAGAGAGAGAGAGAGAGAGAGATGCACATTACAAACGCATTAAGGTACTCGTCATACATAAGAAATATGGGTCTTAAGCAAACAGACAAGTTGATTAATACATGACACGTCAAGCATATAGACAAACATGTCAGACTGCCGCACGAGCCGTTACTTTATTTGTCAAGCATTCATGAATCTGTGAAAGTGTAGGAGTACGGTGTTATAATTGATATTTCTCAGCACTAAGGCCATCTATGAATTTAAGTATTTTTTTTTTAACGACGTATGAATAAAAAATGCTCAGCGATGTTTTAATATGCCGCTGTTGGATGATCATTTGTCAAGACTGGGCTTTGGTTCCATTCACTGGCTTTTTGGGTCAATGTGGTTAAGTGTTCTTTAAAATGGATGGCACACTGAACCTCCTTTATTTTTTTAGATGTTTTCCAATGGTCAGGGAATATGTCACTAAATTATACTTGTCACATGTAAGCGCTTATTATCTGTTTTGAAGATTGGCGGTGAATACCCAAGTCGTTAGGCATTTATGTTAGACTGATAGACTGCTTTGAGTCGTAACACTAGTCATACGGAGAACTGCACTGCAATGGATATAATAATGCTTTTTTCATACATTCTATGAATTCTAAGCCTAGACAAGGGTAATGAATAATAGAAAGAAGGTCACTCCAGATAGATAGATAGATAGATAGATAGATAGTAAAGGAAGTAAAGATCAGTCATTGGTCAGTTTTCCTCCACTTCTCCCTCTCTTCTCCAACCCCCCCCCCCCCCCCCCCCCCCATCTCTCGCTGTCTTTCTCTAAAATGATTTATTAATCTTTTCACATTGCAGTAAGATGGAACATGAACCATCAGCTATAGGGGAATCAGATAAATCCACACAAAACTTTCGGGTTCACTAACCTAGTCTAAACAGCCAGCTTAGGCCAATTGTTATCAAATGCATATCGATCTTGGAGTGACCTTTGTCACTGTCGTCCCTTAATATCTTGTTGTCAGACATGATCCTGCAAACCGGTAATCCCATGGGGAGGATAAGAATTTTATGGGTGAATGCAACCATTGATATTCTTTTTAATCCATCATTGTGACAAAGTCCTTTTCTACCATGGCAACCTCGCAAAAACCTTATTCAGTTCCAGACTTCTTAATCGCTCTGTAGCGGTTTAATCAAGATATTCTGTTAAGTCAATGTTTAACTTCATCAAATGGGGAATAAATATCATCTTATACAAAGTCATCCCACTTGAATATTTGCTTTTAGTAAATGCCATGAAGGCCAGAAATCAGGTATTCACACGCGAGATGGTACTCCGTAAACGGGGGTATATGCATTATTGTATTATGACAGTCATATTCCCAAATCAGAAATTGTTGGAATTTGCAGGAAAATATATGCTTCTTGTGTAAAAATTTATTTCAATGGTTCAGTTTACGGGTAGAAATTAAAGAAATCTATTTAACTTGCTTATTTATTCTCTGAAAATACAGTAATCTTGGAAATAGCCTGAGACTTTTTTCCTGAAATACTGCATAGAAAGCGTAATAAATATGTCCAAATTTAATATATATTCTTGTGAAAAACCCATGTGATGCTGTAGAAATTACAAATCTTTATTAAGACAGTAATCGCTTAAATAACATTATCTTTTTGTTGAATATTATTTATTGGAACAACCCTGTAGTAGATAGCGTAATGTGAATTTAAATACATTTCGTGTTGCCCTGAAAAGGAGCTTGTGTGCACCTGCAGTAATTACAAATCTATTTAAATACGAAAAAAACTTAAAATCCCTTAAAGCGAAGTATTAACTCCGGTTCGATCCCTACCAGTGCTCCTTTGACAAAATGCTGAAGTTTAATCCGAGAGGCTCGCCAACATTTGTATTCACAGTACATACAGCTATCCCAATCTTTTTTTTTTAACAAAAGGTCGATTTTTTATAAGTATGAATTATAAGTATGAATTCTGGATGTACCTGTAACTCGTTGCTTCGAAACAAAGTAAGCCATTTAAGCTTCATAATAAAGCCAGACTAATCATACGGCTATTCTCATTCTCATTAACTGGACAATGATACCTATGAGCGATGGACCTAAGTGAAAAAAATCAAGAAAAATGTGTTCCTTGTACAGCTTCCAATGTCGATCCATGGTTGGCCTCAGACGCTTCCAGCACGGTTGATTAATCCTCAGGTACGCGTGATTGGCTCATGAAGCCATGGATATGGCCTTAGGATTCCGTCTACATCAGTTAGACGGCGAATTTAGATTGCCTGTTGCTTCAATTTATATCACTCCTCCACGCATATTTTGTTTTGCCATGGATAAAGGCATTTATTGTAAAATGCTAACGTTATATAAAACAAATATGGTATCCCTAGTTAAATAAAGGAAACGAATAAGTTGGTAACTTCAAAGTTATCTGGATATATAATTTTAAAACAATTCTCTTGATAAAAATAACGCACTAAGATAGCGTAGAGGCTGGCCATTGTGGAATTGTTTCCATGATTTTACGTCTATGCACTATTTATATGTAATAGTTATAAGTATTTCATTTTAGTAAGCTGACTGGAAGGTATTTGCCCGCCGTCTGTCTATTTGTTTGTAAGGGCCAGTAACACACAACTTGGCAAAAATCTTGGGAAAAACATGCAATCCAGAATGCTAATTGATCATAAGAAGTTTATATGCTGCATAGGAGTGGTGACGCCATCTCGAATATTTTATACGCATATTATTAGTATTAATGAATAATTCAGAAAACACGTAGCCATCAGTCAAAACTTTAGCGGGGCACAAATCGACCCTATGAGTCCCAGGAATTTAAAATATCTCATTTTATTAGGTCCTGATTGGTCTTTTTTTTATATGTTTTCTCCAAAACTGTTAGTCACTTTGACCTACATTATATCAGTATTGGTTCGAAAGCACCTGTTTCATTTCATCAGTAGCTGAGAGTCTGTAATAGTATGTAAACATTTATAGAAAAAAGACAAAATTTTCAGATAAAAGGAGGGTGGGGTGTCATGCAATCTAGAATACTGATTACTCTTGCATAACGTTAACTAATGCAGAATGTTTGTGGCGCCACCTGCAATTTACAGCCAACAGTCTAAACATCAGCGGGACATAACAGATAACTGTTGGCCTCAGGAAGTTCAAACTTCACATGCTGACAGGTATTCCGTGGAGATATAAAGCAGGTCACTTTGACCTGTTTTTTGTGAGCTACGGAACGAAAACGTGTTTGAGCACCTCAGAGGCTAAGACTCTTGTTGTTTAAAACATTTCACCAAAGGCAACTTTTTACAGGAACATCTGGATAGATTTTTGTATATTTAGATCGGCTGACTGAAAGTCATTTGAGCTATAGGGATCTACGTATCGTTGTACGTCGTCTATATGTTCATCCGAATGTTTGTCTGCCCGTCCGTTAAAAAGGCACACATCGTGACCGTAAGGCCCAGGATGTTTAAACTTCACATGCTGATAGGTCCTGAAATTTACTCTTTGGAAACCGAAAAGAAAGTGATCTATGTTCTCAGAGTTACGGTACGAAAACTTCAATATCTATCTGTCAGACTGTTACATTAGGGAATTAGTTGTAATCCAGAGACCAAGGAATTTCAAACTTCACAGGCCAACTGGTCCATTTAGATCTAGTTGTCCATAGACAATACTCTGTATCCACCATTTCATTTCTTAAGGCAAATCAATGACTTGCTATTCTCTGTTTTAAAAAGCTTGTAGTCAAACATGTAACTCAAATGGCTAATTACTAATTGCAGGCACTATGAGTAAATGTCATGTATGAGTTGTAAATAACACGGTCAATATAAAACATACAAATATTTATAGCTGTATTTTGATTTTATATATTTCATATAATATTATTTATATTTTATTAAGTTTTGTCATTATACTATAATCATATTGCTTGTCACTAGAGGACTATGGCTTAGTTATTGTATTGCATGTTCAAGAAGGGAGTGTAACCAGATGATTATTTTATAATTTGTAATACATTGATATGGACTGTCATGTTTAGATGTTAATGTGAGAACTTAGAGAGCTCATTTGCCTAGTTTGATGTTAATTTCAGTAAACTTTAATTCCATGGGAGTCGTCTCTGTCTAGACTATCTCTAAAGTAACGTTTTTATTGTATACATCAAAGGCCTAACACGAGCTTTGTTTGCTTTTCTCAGAGTTTGATCTCTGAAGGCGTGTCCATCTTGATATTCATGTATTTATTGACCGTCGGCATAATAGAGTATGATAATTGGCAAAAAAGACGGTCGGGACTTGTGACGTTAGCAAGCACATATAAGCTGTGGTTGAGAAGAAAATTGCTACAATTGCTTGTTCAGCGCGCCAGTTTGGTGTAGCCTGGCAATTGTCTGCAGTCTTGAGGCAAGTCTGCGTTCAAAAGAGTCTGGACTGCTAAGAGATGGTGTCTGTAAGCGTAAATAGTTGTTGTCTGGGGAATTTCACGCTGATAACTCTTCAGAGCGGATATCGCAATAGCCATCAGACTGGTAATCTGGCGATCTCGTATCTGTTGTGAGCGCTTCTAATAACAGGCCAAGGACATTATTTACACGCGAAACTTTAGAGGTACTGGATATTGTTTTGTGGAGAGATATTCAGTTGTCTAGTGCTGGATGATTCCAGGAGACATCAGCCGTGAAAGACACTGATTCTTAGCTCAGACAGAAAAGGGTGTGCGCCTATCAGTCAGTGCTGCGTGAACTGTGCCTCGAGGGGCTGACGTGTACTTCGGCGAGAAACTGTCGTGGGTTGGACCCTGTGCATATACAAGTGAACTGATAGTGCTATGTACACAGTGAGAGCAAACTGTGATGTGAGCAGCTTGACATTTCAATGTCACATGTTCGCGAAGGTCATGTAATCAGGAGTAGTATATACAGAGGTGCATGACCCTGTGCATATGCATGTGAACACAACGGACTTAGTGTTTTGTGTTTCTCATTGGATGCCTGTGATCATCAGTGTTTATATGTATGGAGCGCCTTTACAAGGAAATGTTAGTGTTCTTTTTTTAATATATTGATTTGTTTTCTCAACTCGTGTCTTATTCATCTTTTAAAATGTATGTATGTGTGAGTTTCAGCTGGTTTAGTTTATCATTTAAAAGAGCCAGGCCTGGTCGTTCAAACCTTTAGGTGTGTGACATTGCTAAAGTATTGGTCCTTCAACATTGGTCGGTCACTAGTGACTAGACTAGTGGTCCAATGATCATGGGATATTACCAACATATAACAAGGGCCACATTTATTTTTAAAAATTATTTCAACAAGAAAATGTACCATGAAAAATACGTTAGCATTTATAGGATCACTTCAAGCGGCATGTTAAATCTTGCTGACAGCTTAACATCAAGTGTGGGCGGAAATGTGACGGACGGGCTGATTACGTATTGCGCCCGTGTCTCTCCCTTAGACCGCAAAAAAACCCATCCATATAGGCAACTCTTGATGTGGAAACAAGTAAAATAACAACTGTGATGAGGTATCAAGAAGATAGCACAATGATAAATTATAAATTTAATTGCATTTTGAACATCTCCTGGTATCAATGTAGTTAACCGAAGTTATGGCTTAATAACATATATTGCATATGATACTTTGTATTAAATAATACTGCAAACATATTGGTTGCAGCATCCAATGAAGAAAATGCATCTGGTTATGTAGTACCCTTATATACAAACCAGTACAAACCTACCACCATATAATAAAAGCAGTATTTATATCCAGTGAAATAATATAAATATCAATGAAGCTGAGTGTAATTGTCTCATTGCTATTATATACATCAACTCTGCAATATTAAACCTTGCAATCTATTTATGATGTAAGGGTATACCCAGTCGAACGTGGCGGTGAATGAATAAAAGCAAACTGGGATCCTCGGACATGACTCCTGAATACGGTGGCTGATTTAGGACACAGAAAAAAAAAATATTTATCTCGTGATCTCGAGATAACATCTCGAGATCTTGACATAGAATTTCGCAAAAAAAAAATTTAGGAAGCAAAAAAAAATTTTTAGTCGGCAAAAAAAAAATTTTAGGAAGCAAAAAAAAAAAAAACTTAGGAAGCATAAATTAAAATTTTATGAAGGAAAAAAAAAAAAATTTTAGGAAGCAAAAAAAAAAATTTTAGGAAGAAAAAAAAAAATTTAGGAAGCATAAAAAAAAATTTTATGAAGCAAAAAAAAAAATTTTTAGGAAGCAAAAAAAAAAAATTTTAGGAAGCAAAAAAAAAAATTTAGAACGAAGCCCCAGCTGGGAATGGGTCTTATAACGTCACTTTGACGTATAAACATATTATCTAAAGGCTACTTGTATACAAGCCACTTGAGCAAGTGTTAACATACAGATAAAAACATGTAACCGAGTTATTGAAAGATCACTAGTTCACTAGATCACTAGAGCATGTGAAGCAATGCAGTATTTGTCATTTACAGAAATCTGTAATCTCTGAATCGAAGCCAGATGTTTTTGCCGGACGTCTTTCTATTACGATCGGTTGCAATTTTTGCACCCCCCCCCCCCCCCGACCCATGTTATAAAAAAAACGTGGATATAGACAAAGACACCGCCTTTACCCATGGCATTGGCTCATTTTTATGAAAGATTAATAGATTATGTTTACCTAGATTATGTTTATGATTACTTTCACTTCTTTAATATGTATATGCAGAGTTAGCCTGTATTACAAAGATTCTATAAATAAGGCAGGTTTCAATAGCGACTTTAAGACCAAAGCAGAGCATTTTGCTGAAGAAAAATCATGATGAGAGATATGATCGAAATTTTAAACCGTTTATTTATTAATATAAAACATTTATGAAGATAGGTTGATTAAATTAATCTGAGCTATAGTAAGAGCTATAGTGGATCAAGACTTGGGCTTAAGAGGCTGAAGCAACGCCCCTCCCCTCCCCGACCCCCCCCCCCCCCCCCCCTCAGCGTACCTACCCGAAAACACAGTAATCAGTTTTAGCATATTTTAATTTATGATGGTCTTATACTTGTTCCATAAAACGACACACCATTTCAATAAAACAAAAGCTGAAAGAAATTGTACAAAAAGCGTGTTTCTATAAGAAGCTCATATTTAATTGTATTCTTAAAATAATAAGGTACCCACAATGCATGCATGCAGACCTAAACATTTCTATTTGAGTGATTTAACAGACATGGCTCCGAATCCGCCGTTCAGGTAGAATGTTTCAGATTCTTTAGGCTTTGACATCTTCCTTACGGATATGAATATTGAATATTAAATTTTGAATTTATATTGAACTTTTCTTCAACTCGCCTTATCTCAGGGGATATACAAACTTGATTGATTTTAAATTAATTATATTGTATTACCGTTCAGTTAAACACAGTATACATGGTCTTTGTTTTATAATTGTAATAGTAAGCACTCTTAACGTATACTGTCCCCATAAGGTTGCTTTGTTTTATGTCAATTCAGCTTCGAATGGTTCGTACAAGTGTGACATTTTTTCTGGAGATCTAGAAAGATAATTTTTTTTTGCTTCCTAAAAATTTTTTTTTTGCTTTCTAAAATTTTTTTTTTTTGCTTCCTAAAAAATTTTTTTTTGCTTCCTAAATTTTTTTTTATTTTGCCCCCAAAAAATTTTTTTTTGCTTCCTAAAATTTTTTTTTTTTGCTTCCTAAAATTTTTTTTTTTGCTTCCTAAAATTTTTTTTTTGCTTCCTAAAAATTTTTTTTTTGCGAAGTTCTATGTCGAGATCTCGAGATTTTATCTCGAGATCTCGAGATAAATATTTTTTTTTCTGTGTCCTAAATCAGCCACCGTACCTGAAGGAGGTTAATTTAATAAAAAATATGAAAGGCATTTGATGTTTTGTTTCAAAAGATAGAATCAACCTTTGAATTTAGGCCTATCATTGATCACTTGAAACTTAAATATACACGAGTTTGTTTTTAAATGAAAAAAATTGCGAGTCTTCTTTGAAACTGACAAATATACGAATCGTTTTTCTAAATTGACTTACACATGAGGTTTTGTGAAATGGACACGTGCGGTGGTTCGAAATAGTTACACACACCCTTTGTGGGAAAAAAAAAAAACGTTTTGATGTTTGATTTCCAATAGAAATTTACTTAAGGCAAGCATAAAGTGTGCGGGATTCATTATGTGAGTTAGAGAGCTTAATATTCCATTGTGCAATCTATATCCTTGAAGTTAACAACATTAACAAAATTAACAAGTGGCTTACAAAATTGAGGCCGATAAACATTTAGTTTTGTGCAGATATTATTTTTGGTTATGACATATTACTTAATTACTTTCATTACATTACCAACAAAGCCCCGTGTGCTCCTCTAAACCCGCTTATGTTATATATATATACATCTTTATTACGGGGGAACCCTGTTCCACATGTTTAGTTCATTGAGCACATGATATTCAGCATTATAAGATTAAACATTTGACTTCATTTTGAGCCATAAAGTATAGGAAAGGAGATATCTGCATGTCGTGATTATGAATAATATGACTTAGAATACATGAAGGACAGAACACAATATTTGTCCCCAAGCGATCCTCAATTATGTCAATCAGAATCCTGGGTTTAAACATTATATTTTCTTGAACAATGGACTCAGCTACCGTAGGCCTACTGTTTATGAACAGAAATTATTTATAAACAGATCGAGTTATAACTTAAGGTCGCCTACGTAGGAACCACTTACGTCCTTTTAGCGCATTGACTTCTTGAAGACTTCACCAAATGTGTCTCATTTCAAACGGGGAAGCTAATTAAAAGGACCTCTAGTCTCTGGTTCTGTGAACATTGGTTAAACCCTCTCGGTGTTGGCGGGTAATTGGAGATACTTATTGTATTGCTTAATGGATGAAACTCTTTAGGCACTCAGCTAATGGCAAAGAGAGGTCTGATAGAGAACCCTCAGCTATTTTCCATTTGTTCTTCTCAGACGTTTTATGATGCTCTCATTGAATTACATTTTATCTTAATGAGTTTTTCCTATTAGACTTCTATGTAGGGATGGGGTTCTTTAACTCAACTTGCAAGTGTATTACATTTTGACCAGAATAAAGTATACCCAGAAAAGACGGGTGTTGCAACTCTACTAGCTCACCTTCGGGTCTCGAGTATATTGTGACTCTTACTGATCTCGTTTTAACCCAGACTATTGTTATCTAAGCAATATATGAGGCAAAGAGGCAAACATAATATATGGTTTTTAAAAGAGAGCTAATAAAATAGAGCGTACAGTCTACTTTTTGTGAGCTAGCTTTTATCTTTCAGCGGGAGTTCATCGAAATTGACGAGGCCTAACCCTAGTACTTCTGGTCAAAACACGAATCATTAACGACTTTCCCATGTAAAACGCCTAACAGCTGGGCATTAGAACTTGGAAAACGTTCATAACTGGAAGTGGGAAACTTTCATTCAGGGGGTAGTTGTAGAAAACAGCCATGTTTCAGCATACCATGGGACAAAATAGAAATATTTTTACTTATAAAATTGAGAATAAAACCGTTGAATACCCTTTACTTGCAGAAAGACTTCATTATGACCAAACAGTGAACAGCAGTATAAACACTGACAACTGCAAATAGTTTGCAAATATTTTTGTAGGTCGTCAAGTAACCCCGGACAACTCCCCCCGAGACAATTATCCCTCAACAATAACCCCCTCCCCCTCCCGACATTAACCCCCCGCCCCACCGGCAATTACCCCTCCCCAACCCCACCAATTAGCCCCTAGACAACTACCCCCGTGCCAATTACACCCTGCGATATAACCACCGGACAATAACCCCCGGTCAATTAACCCCCCTTCGATAATTACCCCCTGGACTATACCTCCCCCCCGGACAATTACCCCATGGTAAAGCTTTTTCCACTGTTTAATGTTTACTTATACAAAAAATAAAGTTCCAATAAATGCGTCAATTGATAAGAAATTAAAATTTAAAAAAAAGTTTTAAAAGTAAAAATGGAATGAAATTGTGTATCATGTTATCATGTTCTTTTTTTGTTATTGTGATGATGCTTGTATATAAAGTGACCTTTGAGCGAGTCTAATAAGATAAAGGCTGCCTTTAATGCACTTGACCCTATAGTTTATGGATGTATTGCATTGTCTAAGAGACTTTGCCTACAAGTTTGCCATGCAATGAACATTTAAAGGGGCCCAATCACCTATAAAGCACTTTTAGTTAACACGAAAAATAGCTTCTTCCCTGTGAAACCGTTTGCCTACCCTTGTAAACGAGTGTTAAAAACAATGACCCGGGCGCGATCGCAGGAGTCAACATAAGCACAGTGCGTCGGGCCGTGTGCTGCGCGGAACCACAACACGTGCCAATCAGGATACGCTCTGACTGACTAGGCTAAAAAATGTAATGCATGTTCCCGCTGCCTTAAACACCGCGTATTGCCCCTCTTAATCGGACCTCCGGTCACGTGGCCTTGATATGGTAAACAGACAACACGCAGGGCTATAACAAGGTGTTAAACCGTCGTATGCGAGGAAATAAGTTTGTATGCTGGAATGGTTTTGCTTGGAAACTTTTGAGTAAAGCATACAGAACTGATAGTGTGAAAGTAAAGGAATTATATTGCTCATGATTTAGTCCTTTTAAAGAAACTTGAAATAATTATCTAGGTTACCTTGGTGCAAGGATGTAAATTTCACACCTGGGTACCCGGACTCCATAATGCTTAAAATATATTCACTCTTCCTCTCCCTCCTTTATTTCACAGTTGCCATATAATGGACTGTATTAATTCGTCATGTAATGTATTATAAACCAGCATTTTATGGTAAAAAGGGCTAGAATGCATTAAAATGCATCAATATATGTGGTTACAAACATATCCTTTTCTCTATAAATTTAGGGGGATATATTTTAAGTTATACTAGTTATAATACTCCTACAACATTTATTTTTGCTCTTGATAAGATTTGTATCCATTATTGGTAAGATATGGTTCTATTTTGCTCTATTTTCTCCCTCTTTTAGGCAGATATCTTGAATATCCCTTGCTACACTTTTCGCCAAGATGATCTCTTCAATTAAAATTGCATTTCAGTTTTGAACCAGTATCAAATACAGAGGCTTCCTCTTCTTAGATTCGTTGTCGTAATGAGCAAGGACGCTGCCCACTGGACCAACCAGTTGCAGAACACGTTGACACACTGAGCATTTTCAAAAGGACAGTTATGAGCCAAATACATAGAATACGTAGGTGTTATTAAATATATTATGAAACAACCATTTTTCAGACAGGAGGTGTATAACCAAGGAAAAATCATAATATTAATGCATGCTATTTTTACTTTACATGTTGGCGGAGGGGTTTTGGGCTTTACTGTGGGCCTTCTTCTTTTCACTCCGACTTCACTCCGGTTTCCACCATGCACCTGTCGGTTTGTGTAGCTAACTCACAGGACACGCAGGCAATGAGTTTAATATGCCTACACACACACACACACACACATCATAATCACCATCAACAACACCATCATTACCATAACACACATTTTGTCACTATACAAAGGTTTGCGTATATGTGTATGACCTTACAACTTTAATTATGATAAACTCGGTGAAAATCTATGACAAGAAAACATTTAAAAAAACTTGCCAACCGAAAAGTTAGTTTACAATAATGTACTCATGTGAATCAATGCGATGGTAACTGCAATCTATAACTTATGTCCAGTTTTCCATTTCTATCATGTATTGGCATTTACCGTTGACCTCTCGAAGCAGAAGCCAGTTTAACATACAACAGTCTTAAATCTCTTCCAGAGGGGGAAAACATCCACAAAAGAGGCGCCAAAATAAGATGAAACACCAACATGACAAATTGATGTTACAGATTTTCTTATTTCCCAATGTCATACATATGATCAATGTTGCATACAGTGTGTGTAGCGAATGTTACAAATTTCTCTGTGCGGCAAATTATTTCATGCTGGCTCGCCTTAACATCGCAGATTGCTTTCATACCGACAGTGCATGACCCATAGCTGTTAAGTTCCTCACTGGCTATATATTTTTTCTCCTATCCCATGTTTTTAGCTTGGATATGGATAGAGGTGCTGATATTGTTGGTAGTACTGACAGCTGAAAGAAACACACTCAAGAAATTGATTTTACGTTCGCCACCAAGGTGAACGACTTAGATAAGTTAGCCCGGCTCTGCCTAGAGGCCTGACTAAAGTTACAATGTACAGGAGGTAGTAACAGTTGTTTACGTACTGTATCTATCAAGAGTAGTTTCTTATTAGAGCTTTGGACGGAGCATTCCGGCTATACAACACCTATAGGTGTTACCGATAGATTTGCTATCTGGGTGTTATGATGACGGTACGTCATGTCTTAGAGATATATTAAACGGGATCCGGTATTCTGATCAAACAATCTACATAGTAAAGGTGTTGGTGGAATCAGTAAAAAGGAGATCTGTGAAGAGCTGACACGAGAAAACAAAAGGAACATCAGTGGTTATTCTGCTAACGCAACCAAGTAAGTTATTCATTTATTCTATATATATACATATATATACATATACATACACACACACATAAACCTGTAGTTTATATTTGCTGAACGCATCCACCATTGAATCTACGAGCTAATACAAAGTATTTATTACTAAAATCGTCTAATTTCGAAATAATATTATATATATATATATATATATATATATATATATATATGCGTAGGTATGAGTTCATAGACAAAAAGCATGACAGCACGACGCCCAAGAATGTGAGAGATGGGAGGACCGGGAAATGTCGGGATAAAGAGTAGCTGATCGAGGATCCATAATGGTTTAACTTTTGTCTGAGGTAGGGGGAGGTGCAAGATATGGTAACACTGCAACAAAGAAAAATATACAGAAATGTTATATCGTTTACAAAACCTAAGATCACACCAGTACTTTTGTTTGTCTATAGGCTGCATTGTGCATCGTCTTTGAGCTTTATTTGTATTCAATGTCAGGTTGTGTAGTAAATTCCATACATATACGTGCTCCTGGTCACCTGGTTCCTTATCACTGCCTGCCATTTGTGGACACGCAATGGTGTCGCTAATATGTATAGATATTCATCAATTTCATGAGATTTTATATCTGATTTCCATTAGTATGTTTATTGAAAATATTATCTTTTAGATCGTATCTCCTGTTCAGGTGCAGAAATTCAAGATAAATCTGAAATGAGAAATAACATTTATGCAGACTACATCTTACTGAATATATCATGTCATACCTTAAACTACCATTACTTATCAGCAGAAGCAAGGCACGTAATTAAAATTTTAATGTCAGTTTAAAAGGAAGACAAATTTATAGCGTCTCTTGACAAGGCAGCATACCAAGGTAATTACCATCTTCCCGAATCTGACAGACAGCTTGTCCTGGTCCGACATCCGGCTTACTTCATAATAGTTTAAATGGAGCCCCACTGAAGGACTGTGGTCCATAAAGGTAAGGAAATCATATGTAGGAATATGCACTAAAACAGTTTAAAACTAATCAAACCTAAACAAATCAAAGTAATTAAGAAAAGTGTACATTTGAACAGATAGTGAAGTTATCTTTGGGCTTCGTTTAGTGTAAAAAAACATATTGATTAAATAATTGATATCCTCAAATCATATTGAGTTGATGTTAATGCCTAAATAAACAGCATCTACAGACATGTCCAGCCTCTTACACCACTATCTAAGTAGCCCCATTTCGGCCATCTAACATTAGACAGTTTACGACCAGCGAACTTAGCGTCAAAGTGCCTTTACCTCCTTTATTTAGGACCTCATTGTAACTCTCTGTGAGGATGCAAATATTCTCGTCATTTTTTACAACACCTCTTGGCCTAGAAGTCGACATAAACCAGACCAATCCTTAGTATTTTAATATGCTTTTTAATTTCAGACAAAGTCCATTTTAACTCCGTATATTTTTAAATCAGTGATTGAATTGATTTACATTTCTGACTGCACGAACACACGTAATGCGTACGAGGGTTACAGGACGACAGCCGACTTGTACGCGATAAAGGAAATGGCACGTGACCATAGGGACAGATTTCCAGATTTGTTTGGGAGTTCATTGGTATTCTTTTGTGTTAATTCATCACTATTGGCCTAATATTAAAGACCATCGGTTGTTTACCACGATATCAGTGCAACAGGATGGATGAACGTTGCAGTTTATTCCTCTGTGAGGCATGCATCACGACTCATGTGGGATTACCAGCCCAAAATAAATGCCCAGTGATTTGTGTATTCATGGCTACAAACTGGGCAGTCCTTATCCAAGTGAGTCAGAATGTATACGTAGTTTGCTGACATAATGGTTCAATGTCAATGGCCATGCATGGCCTCAGCTAAAGTACGTGGCTCTTGATCTAGGACACGCCGGCGGCTGGCAATGTTAGCACAGCTGATCCGTGTATTTCCTATCAGACTAAACCTTAGTACAAGACTATTTAATCTTGTTAGTTCTTGTATATGCTATACCTGACTGGATAATTTAGAACATTCACCTTGTTACGGTGAATCACATTTTCTATGTTTCAGCCGGGTCCCCATCGTAAAATGTAAAAAGGAAACATCTCGATGTAATTTATTTATATTCAGTGCTCTAGTAGAGTCACATATGAACTTGCGACCCATCATTTTGTATGACCGCTGGCCTTTGGTCTTCACACAGCGTCAATCTATGTATCACCAGCCCGAGTTTGCATCAACCATTTTTCTTTAGCATTGGCTTGGCAGGTTTCCACAAAGTGTAGCATTTGTTTGCATTTTATTGTTTTTTTTTTCATAGATGAATATCACAGGTTCATGCATACTATTTACCTTTTTTTCAGCGATGGCCTTGCAGATTCCCATAATATATTTTTATATATGTATTTTTCAGGTCCATGTTTAGTAAAACTTCCGAAAAAAATATTGCATTTTTAGTTTATCTGTGGATGAAATATCCTGAAATTCCGTACCCCCGAAGAGCCTTGGAAGCAAAGCCTTGTACATATAACGAGACAGCTAAATTTGTATAACGAGACACTAAAATTGTTTCAACGTGTTCTCAGTTTGCTTCCCCCCTCTCAATGCCACATAAAAAAAAGAGCAAATATTACTTAGCAGATATTTGACGCACTTCTTTGAAAGGCTTTGACGTCTGACCTTGATCTTATGTTGGTATATTTTTGGTAAATCTCTTGCAAAATCCACAGAAATAGCTGCATTTCTTTCTGAAACATAATGTGGTCATTAATCAATGTCCATTGTGTCAGATCGATGATGCCGGTTTTAATTTTGTCGTTTTTAACGAAGCTTTGGTTGAACATAAAAATATTTTAAACAGGTTAACCTCAAAATTAGAATGTCCAGTCAGATATGACCTAGTCACAGGACGTTGCATTGTAAAAAGACTATGCCACCGAGTAGCCGAACATAAAATTTGTAGATTCTGGGTACATTCACAGAATGAAAATTTCCCCAGTATTTTTCTTTAAATTTTCAATGCTCATCTTCCTTTGCACAAATTTTATTTTCAATGGCATTAAACGTTCTCTTGATATTGGTTTTATGGATTTCTGTGACATTGATGTGCGAATTGATCTCAGAAAAGGTTATCTTTTGAATACAATTAGTTGCGTCACCTAACTAAATGGTTGACTGAGGGTAAAAGAGGGTCCAGTAATAAATCAAATCTAACAAATAACATTTCAGAAATAAATAAGTGTATAGTAATGAGCATAAGCACGTTAAGTATATATTTGCCGTTAAGGCATCCAACGTAAACGACACACATAAATAAGTCAATCTGGAAACAAATTACCTCAATTTTCTCATAAAAAATGGCAATATATTATAATTACATTTCATAATGACATAGCAGCTCTGATTATATGTTGCATACAGTCAGCTGTTATCAGTATATGTTCCCAAGGCAATATTTATTTAACACAATGACAATATCGGGAATAAACCTCTGTTGTTAGCTGCATCCTTGTAGTTTCCATGTATACAACCTTTCAGTTAATAATTTACTAGCATTGCATGTTCGATAACCATAAGTCGATTGACACAGATACAAGAATTTTATTTTGTTCATTCTCCCACGCATGGAACACCAGGCATAAATACTACGGTCTTGAATAGCTTTAAATTACTTTAAAGGGGCACAATCAGGAGCAATATTATGCCCATTCTTTCACACTATCAATTCAGCTTTATTTTATACAAAACTTTCCGTGAAAACCAACCCAGCACATTGTCTCAGTACCTCCCTTTGAGCTGTTTAACACCTTGTTATGGTTTTGCGTGATTGTAAACACTGTTCACGTGTGTCCGTTTACAATGACAAATCCGCGTTGAGGGAGGTCCGATTTTGCACATGCGCAACAGATAACATGCGATGTTTCAGCCTGCGGGAACATGTATTACATTTTTTCGGCCAAGTCAGTTAGAGCAACTCCTGATTGACATTTAATTTTGCCCAGACGGTGCACGAAATCCCATGCGTTGTATTTATGTTGACATCTGGGATCGCGCCCTGTCCACTGTTTTGAACATTCGTGTACAGGAGTAAGCCAACGGTTCAAGTGCAATATTTTAGAAGATACCAATTTATTAAAAGAGAAGACGCTATTTTTCGTGTTAATTCAACATGCTTTATAGGTAATTGGGTTCCTTTAAGTTTTGTTCATATTAGAACAAAATGCCAGAGGATGATGCCTTTATAACTGTATGTGTATGCAAGTGGGTCCCATAGATCTAACATGATTTTGTTTCTTGAATAAAACTGGTGGATCACCTAATAAGCATGTAAGCAGATCCTTATCAGAGCAGCGAGCCTGTTTTAACGTGTGCACCGAGGGTGAAGGGTCTTTAAGAGGTATAAAATAGTATAGCATCATTTGAATATTATTCTTTGCAAGGTAGTTCAGTTACCATATATACTATTATAACAAGTTACCCATCGGTCATGACGCTCAGCTGACTGGGAAGAGATTTGCAAAAGGAAATTTTATCATCTGAATGGTAGTATATAACCATTGAACTGAAGCATCAAACAATTTAACCAACAGGCTGAGATTGTGTCTGTATTAATATATCCCAAGAATAGAGAGAAAATGCGTTAACTTTAAAAAAAATAAAGGTGGCTCCACCAGTCTGCAGAAACTAATAAAAACACTTAATGGTCAATATCCATGCAAAGAAGCATTGTGGTCTCTGGATTAGTTGTTCAGATACTTCAGCTTTTGTATCAGATTTTCCATTATTCTGAGGACTACTTTGGAGTCCTATAGCTTGAAGGATATGGGTAACAGAGACCTAATTTCAGGTTTCCACAGACACTTTTCATGGGCTTCCTTGCATGACAAGAATGAAGATTATAGGTTCAGTTGTTACAATTTGTACCCTGTTGACAGATAACCACATCTTTGAAGGTCTCAAAAATAGAGAAAATAATTCGTAAAAATTTGAAAAAAATAGAGGTGGCGCATCCAGTCTGCTGAAACTGATGGAACATGTTATGATCAATATGTATACCAAAAATAATGAGCATCAGTGTTGTATTTATTGCGATATTGAAGTTTTTGTATGAAATTTTTCACTATTCTGGGGGGGGGGGGGTACTTTTGGGCCCCATACCTCGAAGGATATGGGTAACAGAGACCTAATTTCTGGTTTCCATGGAAACTTTTCATAGGTCTCTCAGAATGTCAAGAATGAAGATTCTAGGTCCAGTCTTTACGATTTGTGCCCTGTTAACAGATGTCCACATTTTTAAAGGTCTCAAAAATAGAGAAAAAAATTCGTAAAAAATCGAAAAATACAGGTGGTGCCACCAGTCTGCAGAAACTGATGAAACATCTCATTATTAATATGTATGCCAAAAAATCATGACCATCAGTGATGTAGTTAATGAGATATTGAAGTCTTTGTATGAAATTTTTCACTATTCTGGGGGGTACTTTGGGGCCCCATAGCTCAAAGGATATGGGTAATAGAGACCTAATTCCAGGTTTCCAAGGAGATTTTTCATGGACCTCTCTGGATGTAAAGTAAGAAGATTCCAGGTCCAGCGGTTACGATTTGTGCCCTGTTTACGGACAGACGGACAAAAGGTGAACCCTATAGCCCAGATGACTGACAGTCAGCTGAGCTTTAAATCAATATTCCCATTTCTATGCTCTTACTATGTTATCCCTGTGTATAAGGTGTATAAGGTGAGCTCCAAGTTAGTGGGCGATGTTAGAATATCAGTTCACACGTGAACTCTTTATTATAATTGTGTTCTGTATTTTAAACGACTTGAATGTTCTATCTTCGTGATGCCACTACGACCGCCCACCTATTGTCCATTATCATGGGCGGACACATTGATATCATACTAAGTTGAATGTCCACACATATCACTGGACTCTGCATGTATTGTTATTGTACTCATTAATCCTCAAGCCAATGATGCCGTAACTGTCGTTGTGTCATGGCATATATAGACAGGGGTAGTTCTGTTCTCTTTTCGCTGCTACTTGAATGTTTTGACAATAGCTACTGCGGTAGTGAGTTCTCGATATATTTTCCCTTGCATTTTTTTAACAATCAGAGATTAAAGCTTTTTAGCTGTCTGGAGCCGCCCTACCGTAAATTATTTCTGTGGGTATAGTAGTCGTGGTCTTGCGTTTCAGTAGACATGCATTTTAATTAAGATTGTATATATCATTTGGGGCTATAATTGGACATCTATATGTAGAGGCTGCAACGTCTGTCTCACTGAACACCGTTGTAGATTTGTTAACATACAAATGGACAGAAGAAATACATTTGGGGAGATGTGTCGTATCACCGTATTTTAAACATTGATATCACATTCCTCTTATTTTACCAGTCATGTTTTGTTTTATAAAGACGGAGGTGGATGGGTTAACTGATTAATTATGCTATCAAAATACCACGTTTTGACACATTAATGGACAAATGTGTAAGAGGGTTTTGTGTAACATTCTGGTAAGCATCTTGTGAAACGATGATCTTATGACACGGTGATATTCCATCACCAATATATTTATAGCATTGGTTTGAGTATTAAATGAAATATAAATATAATTTTTCATGTATTTTTATAAGTGCATTATGTCTGTAGTCTATTTACATATATTTACAAAAAAATAATAAAGCAATATTACCAGATTGAAGGAGGAAGTGTGTAATGCTTGTATAACTATTTATACTACAGTATCATAGGGAAAAAAACTAAATTTCTTCATTGTCTCCGCCAGGAGTGTGTATACGTTCCTCACCCATTTATGTGTTTGTGTGTATATTTATGCGTGTGTGTGTTCACAACGTAACTCGGCCAGTGTTGAACGGCACATCATGCATGTAATTTTCAGGGCATTGCTGAATGGGCCGGTGAAGAAGCGATTAGATTTTGGGTTGGATCCGTCACATGATTCGAATTAAGGAACACATAAGGAAATCGCATATGTACGGGTATACCTGTAACTGTTGGCCGAAAAAGTCACGGTTTTCGATGCATCCCACCATAGGGACAACAAAATGGCGGTTGCTTGCATTCCTTAGAGTACAGATTTTTTGTTGAATTGGTACAACCGTGGCCTGTTGGTGACACTGCTTACTTATAAGGTGAAGTTGACCATATGAATAACATTTCCCTAGAAAGCTACCAAGTTTAAAGTGTTATATACATGAGGTTAGGAAAATTCTGTGCGTCAGTCACATCGTTAGAGAAATCTTGCATATATAGGAACCGTTGTGCAAATAGAAAACCTTCATATGAATGTCTTAAATTTGATATTACTGTTTTATAGGAACCTATTTGCAAACAGTAAACCTTCAAATGAATGGCTTAACATTGTATCACATGTCTCCATTATAGGAACCTATTCGCAAATAGGAAACCTTCATAAGAATGGGTTAATGTTGATATCACAGTGTTAAAGGAACCTTCTCTCAAAAAGAAGACCGTCACATGAATGGCTTGATATTGATATCTCAGTGTTACAGTGTTCTTCAACAGACAGTTCTGTCCTTTAAACACAGGGGGAAAACAAAATAGTTCCGCAATCATCCAAGGTATCACATCAGAGCTAATTAAAAAAACATCCTGAAGTAATTATCGTGCCAGGACCCCTTACACGTCTGGTGGTTTGTGCTCATCAATCATGTTAATTGACTCTTGATGTCCTACCAGTATCTTTGTTACAGGGCTTATTGAGTAAATACCCCATTAAGTGAAAACTTGTAATGTTACCTCGAGGCGGGTCAGATGAAAAACCTACATAGGAAGCTAAATTCTTTAAATCCTTGTCTCGAAATTATGTCTAAACCAGGTTCGGCCTCTTCCTGTGCTCGATGTAGGGTACAAGGGCGCGAAATACATCTGAGTTAATAGATGGGATTTGCATATTGATACCGTTAAATACATGTATTGATTTTTTAACCGCTGATGGCGTCCCGAGTTGGAAGCGTGCCGATCGTTTCAGTTCCCAAGAGGAAATAACCAATTCATCAGATGTTGAGGCCATGTTTAAAATGCCGCAGTATCGCTCAGCGCAGATTTATCTGTTTCTATAAACAGCTTTAATGATTATCTGCGACCATGTTCATTTGCGAAAAATAAGAAGATAGGCCTACATATAAATGAAATCAGGGTGATATGTTTGTAATTCAAGGCATATAGGTCCGTTTCTATGTTTCGATTTTCGTCGGAGAACCTATTCTTTTTTATTAAAGCGCGCGCGACAATGTAATATAAACGACTTATGTGTAATAAATTTGAATACCGCTTCTACCCTTTGACTATTACTATATATATATATATATATATATATATATATATATATATATATATATATATATATATATATATATATATATATTCATCTTCAAGATCCCCGACAACTAAACCTATTTTTATCTGTACTTTTTATCTGGCTTAACATTCTGCACAGCAAGTTGCTTGCTTGCATGGCAGAATGGTTTATGTTCATATATAGCGAAATTTTATATAAATTTTATGATTCCGAACGTTACAAGAACCCTTTCAAGCTTTTAAAGACAGTTCTTCGTGTGTCATCTCAATTTGTTTTAGTAATCTTGTGACTCTTGGATACATGACAGCAGCTGAAAGTAAAAAAGCATCTTTCGGGAGAAGTGAATAAACCGTGAGAGCAAGGGGGTTCAAATAACTTTTCGTTAAGACGTATGATATAGTAAATAATATCATGACTCAGCGTTTTTTAATTCCTTTTTTAATGGATGGCGAAGGATGATTGATCGCACCCATGCAGCTAACATACGGAACGAGATAGAAAACATTCACACAAGGGACTTGAGTTTGTCCAGCGTGGGTTAACAAGCTCAGCAGAACATTTATTGACACAGAAATGTATGATGGCATGTCTTATCATTAATCATGTAACAGGCTAAAACGGAAATGTCAAGATCCCATGCAGTGATGCATTGTGGGTACGTCACTTTACTGTAAGATACGGCAAATGGTATAATGAATAAACAAAGAGATGTCCGATGCATCCGAGGGCAATTTGTTGTCTATATATATGAGAGATTCTTTGTAATGGTACTGCTGTAAAATTTAACCGTATCTTAAATTAGGTTTTGCAGTTATTTAAGAATAATCAGCGCTATATATCTAAAATATCAGTAATTATTCGGAAAATTATCAGATATGAAGTAAGCATGGTCGTTTAATCCAATGAAAACATTAGAGTGCGTTCATTAGGCCTGCATCATTATATCGAATTTGTAATTCTTTTCTCGCCATTAAATCCAGAGTTTAGTACTTTTGCAAACATGGATTTCGTATTAGATTCATTTTGCAGAGCTTTGCTCCCTTAAATCATTAATGATGTTGTAGTTATGGCATTTATCTCTTCGAATGTCCTTATCGCTCCAGAGATGGAAACCGTTGTAAAATGTCATAAAAGGAGGTTACGTGTATTATGTCGTGATAACAATGCACCATTAAACAAATATCGTTAAAACAATATGGTTGCTAATTGATCAGGTAGTGTTTAAACAGCGGTGGAAAGGAGACTTTCCCAACGCATCTTTCATGAGCTTCTAACAATGCCAGTTATGCATTCAATTTTTTTCAGCTGTCAGTAATTTGCGACTATGTCACTAACACCGTCCCGGTTTCCTAGATTGCTAACACCACGAATAGGAGCATCCCCAGCTCCTGTAAAATAAGATAAACGTGTAAGTACGTATAAACTCTGTGTTTATAACTATTTATAAAAAAAACTGGTTTGTCTTATTGTTAGTGGAATTACGTTCCATTTTCTCAAGAAGTTTACCGTTTCACTTTTGAAACCATTATTATTATTATTATTATTATTATTATTATTATTATTATTATTATTATGGTTAACTATGTATTCAGGGGCAGGAACAAGATACTTGAGGATGATATCTATGATTTTTCATTAATATATATATATATATATATATATATATATATATATATAAATTATACATATATATATAATGAATATATGTATGTACCACAAAGACGATTCCTTCCGACCACCTGATTGCTTCTTTCTCTAGTGACACAGATTTTTATTTACGTAGAACCTTGATTTTTATCTGCTGTACGGGATCCTCATGTATACATAATTTATAAGATCACATGTACTTAATTGGTCCTACCAGCACGGAGGGAAATCAAAAGTTTGTAGGAGCGGTGGTATAGCCGGACTCGCCTATGTAATGGTATCTTTTTATTCCTTTGGGCATACAATGAAGTGCCAGACAAGTAGGCGGGTCGAAAAAACTACAGACATACTTTCTGTATTCCATCTCGCCTTCCTGAATACATATATACCCGCCACTGATACGATTGTTATGGTCAATATATCTTATCGATACAATTATATATTTAAATATTATGTGCCGTTTCATGATGGTATCATGTTCGGATAGAAGATTCTAATTGCTTCTTGATAGGGGTTTCTTTAAAAAAAATGTAATATATTCAGACGTCTATAGATTAAAAAATCTTAAATATACATTAAAGAGCAAAGAAAAAAATTACTAATATTACACTACAAATATTATTATGTTACACTTTTGTCGTAAACGGTCCTGCTGGAGCAAATTTAAATGTAAATATGCTTCCAACAGTAGCTAAAAAATTATATGCTTTCTAAGAAGACAAATATGTCAATTATTTTAATGTTAGATATTAGAACTTTAGTTGTTAGTTAAAGAATGTGAAGCCTGTATGCTGATTAGATTGAGTAGAATGATTTTACTATTGGACTATGATGTAATCATTTGAAAGAGATATTAATTGTGTTTTTTACGAGTTGAATAAATAAATAACAATAACAATTATAAATATCTGAATGAAATGTTAGTGCGTAATGACATTGTTTTTATTTTTTAAATTTATGTTCACTTTGTACTGAAGAAATGTACTTTTTGAAAACATATCTAATGTATTTATGAACATTTCAATGCACATACAATACACATTTCTTTAAAATACTCAAGTTTGACTTAAATCATATTTTAAATTCAAGTTTACTAAATACATTGATCCTTACAGCAAGTAACCCCATCTCCGTCCTATTCTTCACCCGGTCTTTTCCAGCCTTCAGCCTGAAGAATAAAGTTGCCTGGCTCATTTGTTTGAGAGCGCCATTTGATGAAATCCTAAACCCGTTTTTGGGTGAACGTAACCGTCTACATTATTTTATGCTGTCTTACTGATGTTTGTACATCTGCGATTTCGGTTTGAGACAACATTACAGGGCGTAGCACTCGCTTTGTATCATGTTTTTTTTCGTATCGTGGTGTCCGGTCCGAGTGTCTACGGCACCTGCGGGTCTAGGTTGTATAATCATCACCATTCCAAGATCATAACACCGAAAACCCCCCCGTAGGACGTACTCGTTTGTTAGGGATAGACGGCTGTGGGGCACAGCCTCACCATTAAGCCTACAGCGCATTCATTCCGGGTGGGGCCGCTCCTCGGTTGAGATATGAACTCTACAACAAACCACAGAAGCTGGTTTACTTCAATATTGATTTTTGCAACGTTATAATCCCGTAACTCTTCAGAGTTCAGGAGGTCACTATGTGCTACGGGACACCCAGGATTCCCTCATTTTGGCTACACATTTTCAAAAACGAAAAATATTTGACATTTCTTTTCAGTTCTAACAGTTTTAATTAACCTGAGGCAAACCATCTCTTCAGCGACTGTTGCAAATTGTGTAAAGATACAATGATATACAGCGAGATACTACATGTAATGTAGATTAAAGAGTATAGGGGTTTGTCTTAAATTTAAGATATATCTGAATAGAATATATTAATATAAGGTTACCGAAACGTACTTAAAATAAACAAGCATACTCGAGGATGCAGTTTGCATATAATTGTTGTTTAGTATAGGATCTAACGTGTGCGGCATACAACTGCATCGTACACGCATCTTTTTAACGAGAGCCCCGCAAACGTATCTCATAATCAGGAGTTATGTGGTCTGTTAATGGTTATTACGTCATGGTTATGATAAACAATATGATTGCGTTTCCCCGCACTGTGGCTTACAAAACAACATTAAGATCCGTCTGAGGGAACCGGTCAATAAGACTGAAAGTGTGTGTCCTCAAAAGAACATCAATGACAAGGGACAAATTGTCTGAGACAGGAATGGCTATGTATGAGCGTAAGACATAGATGTAAGGTGACATTGGCATTTGGTATGAGGATACATGGTAAATCCACAGGGCATGTCGTCTGTCCGCCAGGACGTCTTAGCAAGACAAACAAATCTATCCTAAGTCCTAAAAACCTTATTTTAGGACGCCCTCACATTTCAGGCTATTTATTGCAGAACGTGGACCCATGTTGTCATAAATCCATAAGGAGATGGAACTAAAACACCTCCGCCAAGGCATTGCATTTCTCCAGGATCCATTCCCTTTGTGACAAATAGTTAAAAAAAAATTAAAAAATACTTCCTAGGAAGAGATAATTAAATCTTCTATGAATAATTTATTAATTGGTTTTGTATTTTTCTTGTTTTTAATCCTCGTAAAATGTGTTAACTTTTTTTTACATTAATTTTCTCAGTTGAATGGATATTTTATTTTTCTCAGTTGGTAACAGCGAAGGTTTTTGTCGCAAATGATTGGTGATATTTCTGACAACATTGGCATTCTTATTTAAAACAAATTTCTGTTACTCATTTTTTTTTATTATTTATCAAAAATGTTCACTTTTTGTATCAACAAATCTCGAATATCAATAATATTTAATCATTATAAACGGGTCAGTGAGAGTGTTTTCGACATGTGAATAATGAAAATTATTAAAACGCATAGTTTTGAACTCTCAGGAACTTTGAAAGTGAGATAAACTTGACTTCAAATGGCTAGAGCTCAAAACAGATTGTTCCCGTTTATTGAGTAAGAATACGTTACAATTAGTCCACAATTGCACAATCAAGGGTCCGCAATAATTTCTCATTTTATATCCCTGTGAACGATTCAAACAGTTTGTTCCTCTTAACGCAGGTTCCGGATAATCATCCATAGGGTAGTTTATTTTAAACGAAAGACTACTTTATTATGCAAAGCACAGTTTAACCGGTCAATGCCCCCCGCTTTCTGCCACATGCCATCAGTCATTCAGACAACGCGTGATAAGCAGGACGGTTACATGACCGAAGAGTGTGAAAAAATACGCGCTTCTTGATAACTAGAAATGTAGCTTAAAAGTAGAAATATTGTACATACTACAATACAAGTGAGGGAGAAGTCCAGGTAATGAAAACGGCATGATGTTTTATTAGCTGGGCGGACTTGAAGTCGTTTGAGCTTTAGCAATATGTGCCTCGTGATGCCATTAACAGGGCACACGTCATAACCGTTAGAAATAGAATTTTCAAGTTTAAATTCCAGAATGTTCGTGTATAAAGCCTTAAATTAAGTAACTTTGTCCCGCATTTTACGACTGAGCACCCCGAAGGACTTTTCTTTGCTTTAAGGGTTGGTTAACATATGCTTTGCGGTTGATAAAAAAACTGAAAAATACACCTCACATATCCTTCTAAATATGTTAGTATACAAAATTTGAACATACTCGGCTGAATCACTTCTTCAGAAATGTTACTTACATTTAACTTATTTCTCTACGATTTGTTCATTTGCAAGAAAAAATAATACAAAAATCGCTAATTTCTTTATTATTAATGTAGAAATTTCATATATCCTTATAACCTCCAAATTTATCTTTAACAGCTCAATATATGATACAAGATTAATGGCGCTACCTGTTTGTTACATTTTTACAGCGGTACAAAAGTATTTGTAAGATCTAAGTCACATGACAGTTTTAGTTGTGCAATGGCATGTTTGGTTTTACCATAAATGGAAAAAAATAAACTTAAACCTTTAAATCTGTGTGCATGCAAACAAGAACCCTGTCAATTATTCAGAAAATGTCACTGACAAATATGTATACAAATAACACTATGACTGGTTTATTCAACCAACAGTGTGTACTGAAACTCCAAAAACTAAAAATGTTTCAAGAGAGCGCCTAGAAATCTGCCATGCATGTTGATTTTGAATAGCCTGACGGGCTATGCCACCTAAAAATAGAAAGTTTAACAGATATTTGAAAAATAACAAACCATTAGACCGCTTTAGTTTTGCTATCAAGTATTTTGCATTGGATTACAAGGTTTTTATTCTTATATTTTGTAACCAGTAAGCATTGCATAAATCTGAATAATCAAAAGGCTATTCCTGGACCGCGCCGAATGTCGCATCATCCACACTGTCATTAGCCTGTGATGGACAAGATAAGTGATTATGGAAGTGTGTATTCCTGGATTTTTGAAACTTCATTTTCCTCAATGACAAAACCAATTCCTTTTGTTTTTTATTGTATTTTTTAACCTTTCAAATTACTGTCACGTTTTCTCTTATATATCAGGAACGCTTTAAAAGAACATGATGTAATGATAAATATATTTCAGGTTTCTAGTTTGACGGCTGACTTCAAACATTAACTTGCCGGTAGGTTTTTCAACTCCCACTGCCAGGCCAAGCAAATATATTAATCAATTATTTGATTCTAAAAAGGGAAATAACTGCGGACTAGTCATATAAGCGTCATCGCCAATGTGTTACTTTTTTTTGTTCCAGCGAAAATATTAGCTTCTTAATTATACTTTTTGACTGACAGAAGCTGAAAGGCATTTTTTTTTCTCCTGTGCTATCAGGTATATTTTCTTTGTGTTACAAAGCATTTATACGACAAAGAATATTCCTGTTGAACTGAGACAAATATAAACTGCACAATAGCGAGTGTATTGTTCTGCTATATTTTATGTGTGCTTGTTATATTCAAATAGTAGAATTACGTGGTCAGGCTGGCATCTCTCTAAGCAATATAGCAGAAATACTGGACATAGGCGCCAACTCCATTCAATGCACATGGTTGTTATATCTTCAACAAAATTTTATAGAGTGTGGTTCGGTCACATGTTCACGATATTTTAGATTAAGTGATGGTAGATTTCATTTAATATAATGCATAGAGGCAGTAATCCAGGTAATAAGGAATTAATCATTTCCGTTACATTCTCTACTGTGTTCGCGACATTTTTTTTCAAATACTTTTGCCTGGAAATTAATTATAAAAACTAAGAAAATGTGCAGAAGAGCTACTGATATAGGTAAATATTAATTTTGCGACTGCATGTTTTGTGAATATACCGCTGAGTCTTTCATGAATTCAATTTTAAAATGCCGCCATTGAGCTCTTCATTTTGCTGCATGCATGACGTCACAGTATGAATGATGTCACTGAGAGTAGAAGAATCACTTTTCCGAACCGGTATTTCAGTCGTACAACATTCAGGCAGTTTTGTGTGTGGGTTGAAAAAATAATATAAATTTGTATTTTAAATTTCAACAAGAATTTCGCAAAATGCGAAGCACAATTTTCATTCAAGTTAAATAAAATTTCTCTCTTCCTTTCAACGGTTTGATATGGCTTTAGAAAATGAATGAAATGAATGCGACAAAAAAAATAATGGATAGGCCAGGAACGGTGAATCGGAACATAAATATTTGCATTGTATACTATATGATTTCAATTGATAAAAATATAATGCCCCGAGAGGCCTCTCTCGATGCTAGTATGCTCGCTTAACAGGCAAATGCACGCTCAGTGAAAAATCGAATTGAAAGTATAATTGCATTGACTTGCATATTGAATAGCATGCATAGGGCGGTAGCTGGTTGAAATAGAAATCAGGATAAGAAAAGAAAATATATATGATAGTTTTTTATTCTTCTTTACAGCCCGAAATGTAAATAAGCTTGTATTCCATGAATCTATAGCCCATAATATTTAAGGGCCTTAAAGCTGGCACGCACGTGTTACGGAAACCTAAAATGGCCTGGTCAGACAATCCCCTCACTGTAAGTGAGAGAGCTGAAATGCTTCAATTAATGTGGCCAAGATGAATATGCACGAACATATTCCTATTCTGCCATATCAATTGAGCAGACAAGACACCTTTTGCAACCAAAATATTAGAGGTTTTAGAGGTTGCACTCCGATTTCAGGACCGTATTCAGTTGGGACGGGGGGTGAGGCAATGCTAATAAGCCCCATATCAAGTAAGTCAATAATAATTTATATAATTTATATAAAAATATTTGCCTTGGCTCTGTTTATATCACAATAACTCACAATTCTTTCTAAATGAATGTTTTATTCGTTCCAATAATTACAATTCAAGAATTTCAAGCTGAAGTCATTTATCCCATGTTTTGTTTGACTTTTTTTAATATATATATATATATATATATATATATATATATATATATATATATATATATTTATGACTAATGATTTTAATACTTTAGTACTAAAATCAACATTATACGTACCCAAAAAATTGGAACGCTTCATATCAATCATATCAGTAGCTATATATAGCAGTAAATATTTAAACTATCCATTACACTGTGCCTTGTTTCATAAATCTTATTCAAAAATTTTAGATATTATTTGTAAGTATATTAGTTAGTCGGTTGTGCAGACTGTGGATCAGACCCCTAAGACTAGTTAGAAAGTCGTATATACGAGATAGTATGTCGTACGTACGAGATAATATGTCGTACGTACGCGATAATACGTCGTACGAACGCAATATGTCGTACGTACGAGACAGTGTATCGTACGCACGCAATGATATGTCTTACGTACAACATAAATGTTTCTTTTTTTGCTTTTCTCAGGTGGCTGCAATACGCTGCCGTGCATTACGGTTGGGAAAACTTCATTTTTTTTACATTTCTGTTACCACTCGAAAAAACACACACACATATATATATATATATATATATATATATATATATATCCATATACATATGCATACACATTAAAATAATAATCATGGCAGACAAGATTGAGATTATTAGATCCCATGCACACACGCTAAAAACGTCTCTGCTGCGGATATTATAATGAACACAAACCTTGAAACACACCAATATGGAATGGTCCATATAAAGAATGACCTTGTTTGACCTCAGTTACGTCACAGGCATGAAAAATTAATTAAATGTTCTTAATACAGTGTTGATGCTGAACGCTAAGTTCGTTTATGCTGCTATTTTAGGACCAAGGACACTATGAACATTTAATAACAATTACCGTGAGCTATCCATGATGCCCTGCTGTAAGCAAAACCAAGAAGTCAGTGTTTTATATAATTAATGCGGCGAGGCAAAAGAGACCAATTGTATATGATGCTATTCATGAGCTGACGGGTGTCCCGTTCTTGTCCATTTCCCAATGTTCATTTCCTTGTATATTACAGCAGCTACGCGTGACAGTAAGAGACACTAATCAGCTGATGAGCTGCCCATGACGTTTATGCTATTATTTTGCCGTTTACGCCGTTTTAATTGGTGCAGATTTGGAATAAAATGCCTAATTGTGCACCCTGGGATCATTAAAGTTCCAGTTTGAGAGTCATGGCAACCTTTTCCGATGGCCAGAGATGGTTATGTAGTAGATTCGTTCTTGTTTGTTCGTTGTTCTTTGTATCGTTTCTTGTGTAGGAAACCAGGTGCTTTGGTAATTAACATGACATATGATAGACTGCTACCAGGTCGTTAGTAAACTATATAATACGTTTAGTCATGTTTAGCTGAGTAAGCAGCTGATAACATCTGCATTGCTCTCGTCAGTTATTTCACTGATGATGTAATAGTTGGTAGTAAAAGGATGTTTCGCAGTTAGCGCAATAAGATCGTCTTTCTGGGGATATTCACTGCAAGCATAACGAGGCACTCGCTATGAATATTCATGAGTACACCGGGCCTTGGAAGGATATAAGAAAATTATTTCTTTATTGAACATTTCCCAAGATCTGCGGCGGAAGTAAAAAGGCCCGGCTCAGTTCTCCAAGTGCGTTCTATATAATGTTATATAAAATTTTAGGGAAGTGACAAGACCTCCTTGGCCAGTAAAAGACGATACTTTTTTCAATCATATAAAAGACGGTGATATCTTCGCCGATATAACATTAATATGTAATGGCTGCTATTTAAAACCGGGAGACAATGTCCAAAAAACGTCCACATGTGTTAAACAAAGGTAAGAAACTGCAGTTAAGAGCTCTGGAAAAGGCAAAAGCAGCTGGGACATTTGCAACTCATTTCTGACTATATTCCACTTGACATTCCAAGGCACCATGCTCATGTTTCATTTCTATAACGAGATTTGACCTAGTTACCTACTTTATTTTCTTAACATCCAAAGGGAGTCTTGTTGCATGCATTCATTAAGATTCGGGGAAATTTGCAAGTATTTACATCACGTATTCCTGTGAATATGTCAGACCAAAGTCAAAGTATCACCTACTGAAACCAGATTGACTGGCAATCTCAAGCAAATTCTAGACATATTACACTTTAATCATAAAAATGAATGTGATACTATTTTTACATATTGTCCGTTCTTGGGTTTGTACAGGTCTGTGGTACTGTGGACCGGGCCGGCTTTTCTTGTCCCGGAATAACCCTCTGGTTACTTTGGCGTAGTTTCTGTGATAGACCCTTCTCTGATAATGTCAAATTTCTCAGGATTTCTGTGGAAATATGAAAAAAAACCCTTTTCGCAGACACCTGACAATTCAAGATCAAAACATGAAGTTACGAGTTGTGTGTGTGTGTGTGTGTGTGTGAGAGAGAGAGAGAGAGGAGTTGCGTGACAATCTTTTAGTGCTATCGTCAGTTATTATAAAAGACTGAAAACAAATCAGTGCTTTCTTTTAATACTAAATCTCAAAATAATGTTTTAAAGTTGTATGTTACAAGCTCTGGTTCCGTTTCTCCTTTTCACCTTAAGTGATTCAGTTCTAGAGATATATCTTTAATTTTTAGCAGGATATATCCAATCTATCTTGTCATGTAAAAGTTCTCGTTTTTTAAATTGCTGTCTGTACTTTTTTCATGTGCCGCCCCTACCTCGTTCTCCTCCATGTAATCTGTTCACTCCTTGCTTAATTTATCTGCATTCGTTTATCCCGAATCTGGCATTGTGCGCTTTTTATTCACTATACGTAGAAAACAACAGGTACAATTACACTGGCAGATCCATAATTCTTTCAGAGGCGGCGTTTTTACCATATCTTACCTGCCTCATTTAATCTCACATCAATTCTGACGGATTTAATACATGTATAACAGGACTCCTTTATTACATTGAGTAGATACGATAGACCGATCGAAGCAATCTGTCTACAGTGACATTGCCTCTCATGAGGCCGTCTCAACAATTATACTTATGGCATCGGTTTTTACCATTAATTTGAATGAGGCCTCTTGTAATCTTTATGGTTAAATTCGAGTAAAGCTTCAGTTTGAGGCCCGGTTTGTTATATTTATGATAACTCTCGCGAGACTTCGAGCGACCAAGATAAGCCACGGACAGTTTTATAATGAATTGGCCGGCCCGATACGACAGGCGGCTGCTTAATAAGGCGTTTCATTGGCCGAGGAAAATTAAACTGGACTTACCTGATTTACAAAACTTCCTTATGATTTGTATTCAATTTTGTAAATTTCATTAAACTATCAATCATTTTATTTGAATTACTCCATGAAATATTGAAAAGACTGTATCTGTCGTTTTTGCGCCATACGTTTTAATGGGTTTATGAAATGAATATTTATAGGTGTATATAATTGGAAATGACTCTTTCAAAGTTCGATTGCAGCTTGGATATTTATTTATTCCTTACTGAATATAATATTAGTGAAGTTTGTGTTTATCAAACATGTGTTTCCTTATTAATAATCATTAAAGTACATCTCTTTTCCACTGTTCATTTTTGTCGACGCTTCGCTTATGAAAGAAATATAAGATCATATTTTTTACATAGTAATGTACAGTAGAGCCTGAAAACAGTTTAAGACCTTCAAACATACCATCTTTTTACTCAATGCAGCATTTTTCATTACACACGGGGTGTCGTATGAAACCGGGAGGACCATCAGGACCTTCCCAAATAGATAAATTCAATTTTAATTTATTTTATTGGTATCTACAAACTACATAGATATTATACACACTGATCATATATACATGCATATTGATGCACAAAAACAACACTATTTTCAGCACTTAACATTCAAAGACACATAACCAAACCTTATACATCACTATTTACAGAAAGTTTACATCAAATTCTGTTTTGTTTAAACGATAAGCATATGCAAAGCGATTCACACACAAACACACACACACACATACACACAAACACACACACACACACACACACATATATATAGAGAGAGTTTTACATAGTCATAAGTGTTTTTGCAAACAATGGCTGACCAGAACATTTTTTAATGTTTAGGCTATATATCTGAAGGCTGCCACACGTTTGAGCATGTGGAACGAAACGTATTAGTAATAAAATGCCTGAAAAAAATTAGTTCTTTCTACAAAACACACACACACACATATATATATATTAAAAAACACTGACTGTTGCTTCTGACTAGCCCCTTATCTTGACTTTGTGTTAAAGTTTGGATTTTAGGTCTGCCCTTGTCATCTGAAGAGAATTGGTAAAATGTATCCCTGTTCCAAGACGAACGCCGCGTGTATAATTTGATTAAGACAACCATTTACTGTCTGAGCCCCGGATTTCTAAATTTCATTCATTTGGTCTCATCAGCCAGTTGAAGGATATTTAAATCAATCATATGCATAAAATTATGAGTACAATGCATAAAAAAGCCAGATAAGCCCCTTCAGCCGAGTCATCTGTTTTTCTAAATTTATACTTTCTTTTAGCCTTATCTGAACTTTATCAGTTTTATTCAAATTGGACGAAGAAGGCTTATCATTGACCCAAGGTGAATTGGTTACTGCTGCTATTATAAAAAGTATATATATATATATATATATATATATATATATATATATATATACATATATATATATATATATATATATATATATATATATATATATATATATATATATATATTGATATCTCACTAACACGGGGTACAGCCAGAGTTGTTGTGTTAGCAGACCAGATATAACATACAAATATTAGGGTGTGTGACGGTGTATGTGAGAGCGACAGACGGACAGACAGACAGTAGGTGTATCCTATGCCTAAAGCTTGTCGTTATTGTATTACAGAGTGTTGCGGATACTATGTTTTTTACGCAAGTTCCGCTGCCACCGCGGCTTTCGTTTCCAGAAATCTCCTCTGAGATACTTAGACCGATCTTTCCGAAACCTAGCCGAATTTTTGGTCACATGTGAACTAGTGTGTAATAGACTAGAGACTGGTGGCGCCACCTGCAATCCTTATCGTGCAGAATGAATCTGTGTGTCACTGCCTTAGTGATAAAGGCCCATATCTCTGATTACGGCTGAAATCGTGCATGTTCATAGACCGTGGATATTTGGATTCATGTCTTGTCAGAAACAGTCAATGCCCTACTTTAGCCTTGCCTCTGTGATTTGTCGTATACCTGCAGTTGCTTGTCGACTGCCCGTTTTCTAATTAATTCATTGCCATCTCATGCTTCAAATGATAAACTGCTAATAGTTTGTTTCCGTGTGGGGTCTGGTGAAGAATTATTAATATTAAAAGTTGTTCTACAGCAAAGAGGATCCCTGGAATTTTTTACCTCAAATAATAGATGTTATGTCCCGCCTTACCGATCTTTGGATTTTTTTTCTCATTACCTCGTTTCGGCTAAATACAGACAGTAGAGTCGTGATACCCCAAATCTGTATTATTATATACTGACCTTCAAATAAGGATGAAGTTTACTAAAACTGACTACGGGTCTTTCAAAGAGGACCTGATTAGTTTTATATATGTCCGCATCTGAAGTCACATACTGTAATTCTAATTTTAAATAAACTAGCTCGGTAAAGGCTGACCAAGGCCATTTCTTTACTCCTGAATCTTTATCTATTTCGTATCACTGTCAGAGTGGTATGTATAGACCTTGATTTAACATGTCTCGGATACGTTGCCTCGTACTTTAGACCTCTCTGCTAAGTGATGTAGGCTTACCGAGAGCCGAGCATTACCCTGGGCGTCTGAAGTTCTCAGGGTCATATCGAAGTGTTGTTACGGCAACATTGTCATCTCCTCCAAGAGAATATCTCTTTTATATGAACAATGTAGTTAATTCTGGATTATTCAAAATTAGTATATTGAAAACTCGGCATCTACAATATTCGGTATGTATATGAATATATTATATATAGTCAAGTTATTATCTTTCCCCTTCATTTAATAAATTCCCCGAGTCATGTGCAATCGTTCAATTAAAATATTTGTTTTTTAACATTTGTCCATCTACATTTTTTTGTGATAGATCGAAGTTGCAACTAGAATTCTCAAAGGAAAGTCCTATAACAGCTCTGAGTCTAGGTTACCATTGTGGCATTGTTAAATAAAGAAAGCCCCCAGACATCAATTATGAAACCTTTGGCACACAGGTAAGTTTGTGCTCAGCTCAATTGTGCTCAGCATCTCTCAGCCAATAATATAACATAACATTGGTGGCTCATATCCCCCGTCCTTGGTATAACTATTGGCCTACTAAGCTGTAAATACATTCTATATCCTATTAATTCACGGTTTCCTGGAACTAAAAGTTAATTGCAACGAGTGCCTGTTAATGTACTGGTACCCAGAGGTACTGAGACCTCGCTGACCTAGGCTCTCAACTAGTCTCTACTGGCCATGATGCTAGATTATATTGTAGTACACATGTGAAGTCATGCTTACAAATTTTGATTTTTTTCCTTTTTTATTTAGTCGATAAAATGACCATGAACGACGCCGCGTATACATTTCATATACATTTGAAGATTCAGTTTAATGTATGAGATAAAAAAGACAGCCAAACCCTGCTGACATCCACGGTACATACATCCGTCCGCAGAGGTGGTTTATTCTCATAACGGACCTCTTCCTGTTTTCCCTGTTGGACGGCCGAGATTACTTGTCTCAGCTGTCAGTCCTTAAGATAAAAAGATTGTTACATTTCAAGGAAACATTTCCTGTTTTCACACGAGCATGCTAACAAAATATTACTTATTCTGTGAAATCCTAACCACAAAAACGCCCATGTGTATGCAATTTGCTTTTAAATTGTTTTTATCAAACAAACTTGAACGAACTACTCAACACTTTTCACAACATCTATACCTACGTCATGTGTTTGTAGAAGCCCCGGTGCATTGTGGGTCGGAGAATTTCAAGTCCACACTCTGTAACAAACATAGTCGGACTCTTGCGAGTCCGTTTCTGCGCAGTGTGCCATACACAAGTAATGGTCTGTACTGTAGTCCTGACAACTTATAGTTCGCTAAACTTCTTCGGGTTTGTTCAGATGGAGTTCCAAGAAAACATTGAAAACCCTAAGTATGTCAAGGAAGGTTCAATTGTAACCGGTAATCATGATGAGACGTTTTTATGCCATATTTGTTAATTAAATAAAAGTGTAAATGTATGTCCTCTCCTGATCAGAACAGAATTATACGAGTCCAGAAGTTAAATACGGCCCTGACATATGTGAAAAATTTGGGATATTAAAAGGGCAAAATTGCATGTGTTTTTTGCTTTATTTTGGTGATATACTCAGGTAAAATTCTTTAAATCATGAAATTACATCAGCTATAACAATGTTTCTAGTCGAACTGAATTAACCAGGTATTAAAGTGAAGAAATTCCTATATGTTCTTAGAATTTCAATTTACTCACGTCATACATTTATTTTAACCATTTATATGGTGTCGAGTCCCGATGGTTGATTTAAAATTTGAAGTCGCTTGAAAATTTATCGGTTTCCTAGGGTTACAAGAACCATTGTACATATAAAAATATTAGCCGGCATGACACATGCTCTGTTCATCTGTGAACATGCAGAAAACCTAAACAAATTTTATAGCAGGCGACACCACCCACAGAAAGTTCAGTGACCGTATTCTATGTCTTAAAGTTTCTGATATTTCTTTGTAATATTTTTATGTCAATAACAATAGCCCAGCAGAGAAAAAAAAAACAGTTAACGTAATGAAATACTTAATTCAGTTGTTAAGATTGTTAAGCCGCAGCCGACGTTAATGTCTAAAGACATTGTGAATTAGTACTAAAGACATTGTGAATTAGTACTAAAGACATTGTGAATTAGTACTAAAGACATTGTGAATTAGTAAAACTATGGGTCAACTACCCTACTGTGATGGGAAGGATACCAAGTAGCACAATATACAAGTTTCCGCCAACCTGTGTCCACCCTATTTTAGTGTTCATTTACTCAAATTTATTTGATTTTTAATGAATTTATATGACGACCTATAACGTGACAATCAAAAGTTTTATCATAAATGTCCAGGTTATGTTTCTTAACCGTCCAGACAGGTCAGATGTGTCCGTACATGAGTAGCCATTTTTGGCTTGTAATTAAAACAATGTTTACATGAAATCATTTAATGAGCATCTGTTAACTGAGACTGGTTTTGCATAAGGCCAATGACCTAAACCGCAATACATGGGCTGATAGATTGTAATGTATATACTGATTTCTCATATTTTAGGATAATTTTGTTTCTTAAGTATTGTTAGAGGTATAGGTGTTTATTACTTGTTGAGTGTGTTTATAAACTTGTTGTAAATTAAAACTTTTAATCTTCTTTTTAACATTTTCTCCCTCGATATTTTACTAAAACATTTTCAAAGCAAAACAGGTGGACACAAGGTGATGGAGCGGACATTATCTTATTTATCTTTGCGTACACGTTGATAAATATTTGATTAAAATATAATAAAATGATTAAAACCTATTTGAATAGGAAAGTAGGAGCAAAGTTGAGAATATAAAAATTATGGCATTGTTTCAAGTTATTATAAGCTACTATAAAACCTAGCTATTAACCCGTGTATAACGATTGTATGACAAGTTTGGATAAAAAGCGTATCTTAACAAAATGGCAAGGTACAGGTCATGCTTATGAACAGTTTAGAAATTAATCAGTTACTAAGAGAGGAAGTGTCTCACTGAACTCATAAGTGTGAATTTCTGATTGATGAATATATTGCTTGATATTCAGTATTTTTTTTTGTAATCGTATACACCACAGTTCCAAAAAAGAAAGACAATTAGGTTGATTTTTCTTTAAATACATTTTGATTGAATGTTTCAAACATTTTCCATGGTCAACTTTAGAAAAGAAATCATGAAAAAGTCACAGGTTAGTGGAACATACAATAAATTCTCATAAAATTGCCTAGGCATTCATAAAACCATTGATTAAATATACAGTGATGGCAGTTAGGAAGATAACATATAAAGAGCTATGAACTCGTGGATATAGATAACTTATTTGATAATTAAATAGTAGAGACGCTGAAATAGATCAAATATTCAAAATATTAAAGTAAAACATAAAAAGTAAATTTTACGTACAAGATAGTTTGGACGTGATAAGGAAAGATATTTCCGGCAACAGTCTCTTTGATCAATAACAACGATAACTATTTCCCCACGAACCATGTGATAGCCATTACAATATAAAAACAGGTTTTTTATTGGGCCTTTGATTCCAAAGAGCTGTGTTCGGAGGCTTTACGGTTCTTGGTTCATGTATAGATCTAGGTTAGTCTTCAGCCGTGTGTTTACCTCCAGCATCGATAGAAATTAGTTATTAAAGGGAGTAAAAACCCCGAGTAGTGTAAGCTTTCTGCTGGGTGGGTAACCTGAAACAAACATACCAAGGAAACGTTTATTTTGATATATAGTAAATAGCAAAATATCACCTGGGTTCACAAGCCGTGTGGTCACACCTGGATTTGATCCAATTATAAGCATATGTTCTGTAAAGAAGTGCCCGTGCGAGGTGTGTTACACAGATCATGGTAGCTGTTTACGCTGTGCCTATGATAACAGAAATCCCCTGCGCCAAATTAATCCCCCCAGGCACAGCGGGCAAGTCTAAGTATATACAAACATACCGCGATTCGTTGAACAAACACGCTAACAAAACATTCCCCGTATGTTTTAAATGTTGTCAATGGTATGTTTGCTATTTTTGTACTGATACCTAAATCTGCTTAGTTTCCGCAAGGATTTACTGGTATTAGTATGGATTTTTGTACATTTTGATATCATCTGCCCCCAAAACAAGCCTCCGGTGATATATACAGCGCCTATCTTTTTACCGTAAATGCCATGCAACGGTCATCTTTATTATATTTATCTATGACGCTAAACAATCTTTCTATTTTTCCCCATCTTTAATTCCCCGTTTATTTGTTAAGACCGCTGAACCAACATGATGATCATTTTCACAACCAAGAATGCCTCGGACTAGACTAGCCATGGCTGCCGCCCAAATTAATTTCCAGTTACACAACCAGGAACCCTGGGAGTTGATCCTCCCTCGGGGGCTGATGCTTCCTATTACATTACGCGTAACCTTGACGCTCCAACCAGTTAATAAGTACAGGTACCCGATGCTTAAGTAGAACTGACAGTTTTAAACACATTGTATTAAGACCTTCGTATTACGTACCTTGGATTGTCCAGGTATTTCTTCGTTCCTCAAACCCAGTGGCGTCAATTTTTCTTCCAGAGTGTGTTTGTGTGTGTGGAGGGGGGATGACTGTATATATATATATATATATATATATATATATATATATATATATATACACATATATACCTTTTCAGCGTCTCTGAGTGACATATTCAACTATATATATATAATATATTTATCTATTTATATATATATATGATTATATATATATATATATATAAATAAACATACCAACGTTAATCTTATTTCAAATAATTATAATATTGTAATAGAAAATAAGTTTTTGTTATTCAAAGCAAGGTTTAGATATAACATTATAAGTAAATGGATCCAAAGTTTTTAATTCTATTTATTAATATATTTCATTTGCAATATTATGAAATTATTCTCTGAAAAGTGGAGGGGGGATGATAACATTGGCCATCCCCCCTTGCCAAAAAAGTGTATAAATACATCCCCCCCCCTCTAAATTGACGCCCCTGCTCAAACCGTTTTTTCAGCCTCCGTTGGACGAAGTCGTGGGTTGTGTTTGTTTGACAGTCTCTCTTCCTTCCTGCCTTGTTTGGCTGTTTTTATTTTTATAAGTGTGTTCCGTTTGTGATCAATAACATCGATCAATTGTTATGTAAGTTTGGGGGGTTTGGGGGAAGATGTACCTTTTACTTGGGAAGAGAATGACATGTAAATACAGGATTAAGTTACAATGTGATTCACTGTATTAATAATTGTTAAATTATTCTAATAGCTCCACCTACCAGAGAATTAACAAATTATTGGGATACTGCATCTTCCTGGGAAACGTGGAGGGGCCTCGGTTCAGCGAACCCCTGTATATGTTATTTCATGAGTTATTAATCAGACAATTAACCAATCAGGTGACTCGCTTTCGGTCCGTTTACGCTGGGGCGGGGGTGGGGGGGGGGGGAGGGATGGAAGACATTAGGGAGAATCTGACTAGTCATATGAAGGCTTGTAACCTGGGGCGGGGGGGGGGGGGGGGCAGTGGGGGTTTCTAGTGCATGTAAGGATGTGAACAGTTCTGATTTCTGTGTACCGTTTACTTAAGTAGTAAACAAGATTTTATTGGCCGTGATGAATTCGTTCCCATCACTAGCGTACCTGTTCATGATATAGCAAGCCCGGAGGCCCGCTGAAGCAAGGTGTCTGCTCAACCGAGCCTGGGACTTGGCTTCCAGCAAGATACGATGCAGGGGTGTTATTCAGGGAAATGATCCCTGAAGGTGAACATGGTATTATTAAAAAGTATTAAACAACTGTAATTTCTAAACATCTGTTTTGCACATCTCTCCTCCGACAAGTAACTCACACTTGGAATGATGCCTGGTGGCGGTATATGCTACTAAAAAGCAGGTAGGTGGATGGTGAAAATCTAGTGTAGAGGGTGACTGATAAAAATCGGTTAATTATTAATTTGATCAAGTGTAATCCGCTTTATGCCGGGTCATTGGTTAATCATTCTTTGTTTCAAAATGTCCAGACCCGGGTTGTATTTAAATAAAATTATGATCAAGTCGTATAGCCTGGCACCATACAAGCGGTATTATATGAGATGTGTTATATTATGACGGATCAGTTGTAATAATAGTATTTAAGCCTGTACTTGGACTTGAGTTTAAATAATGTTTTCGCAACAGGCCCCCTGTGTGTATGTAATCTGCTCTAGCCATGATAGTTATCCTCGGAGTTACGAGACTGTTATATTTGAATTAAAAGGAGAGCGAGTGTGAGACAAGACCACATTATGATACATTTCAATAAATATATGGAGAAAATATACTTTGATGTAAACCTATATGGCGGATCTAATTAGTTTTTTATTCAAATATTCATATAAAGATCCACACCCCATGTGAATGTCAAAAGCATGAATTTTATTTTGCTGTGTTTATGAGAACAGGGATATAATAGTTTCAATTAAAAATAATATACCTTTTTTAGGTAATCATTTAGTAAGGAGTTCGTGCACTCAGCATTTAGAAATATTTCCCTTTTTTACACATTCTTTATCTATTTTTAATATCATTTAGTACATTATGTTGCATGATTTTTTTTCTACATATGCCGATCATCGATCTAATGTCATATTTCAATTAAAGGTGCTTTGAGCAGAAAACACCAAAAAAAAGCAGCCAAATTTGTAGACTGTCTAAAGTCTTCTACGGGCTCTTCTATCACTGGGATAGAAATATCTTAATTTGAAGTATATATTGTTTTGCTTTTCTGTCTACGTATACACAACCGCCTCGTATTATCGTTTTCATTAAAATTAACCAAAGCAATATCAGTATTATTAATATAATTACTATAAATTTCTGTATTTTATTCTCGCTCTCTCATGCAAATGCATACAAATGTCCATGGTGCTCGATATATAAACAGTCCTGATGTTTGTTATGCCTTTGTGTGTGGGGTTAGATCAGACACAGTTAGATCTTTTCGGTGTGTTAGTTTAAGCGACCACTTTCCGGCATTTCGGTGTTGAATTAGCCAACGAGGTGATGTCACAAATCACAAGGCCGTTCCTACTGGCGCCGGGTTTTCCAAAAGCTTCCAAGCGAGACCACAAGAGCACCATTACACACCAGGAAGTGACGCTTCCTCTCTGAAGTACTGAAATTCGTGATAACAGTGTCAAGAGTGACAAGTCGCACATTATGATAACGGCAGACACCTGGACTCTTGTACGGGATGCGTGCATGACAGCTCCCTCGACAAGTGACAAAGGTTACTTATTTATACTATTGAATTTCCATATTCCTACCTTATTTGACAAATCTGCTATCGAAGCAGCTCAGATAAGGTTTATTTTTGGCTGTCCTTGGTCGTAATCTTGTCAATTTTTAATAATTTATACCATTAGTGATACTCAGTAAATCTTCCCCGGAACAGGGCTATAATATTAAACAAACTTCCCAAGTCGATCTGATCGCAGGTGGGTAGAGAGAAATCTTGGTAACCCAAGCTTTTAATTGGACGAGAGCAAACGAAGAAGAGGGAACGGCAATTTTAAAGCATTACTCTCCTGTAACAGCCATGATCAGTCGGGTCGCCATGGAAACAGTCAGGTGTTCAGGTACTCTCATATGATGATGTGTTCGTAGAAGGGATGGACAGTTGATTACCACCACGCAGGAGGCTCGGGTTTTTACTTCGACAAGACAGAGAGTCTAAGCCACCGCCGACTCACAACCAGCCTCGGCTGGAGTTAGTGTAAAGTTGAGAAAAACGTAATCCCATGCGTGATTTTTAAATCAAAACCTCCCAGACCTAACCCATGTTAAATAAAGATAAGCGGAAACTAGGGGTTCCTTAGTAACAGTAGTGTGCACACTACCCAGTTGTCGTGTACATCATAATGTTTGAAGTGTTCTCCTGTCCACCTAAGGCCCTACTTAGCTTTTTACTTTCCCGGGCCAAAGCCCTGTTTTTGGCCCGCGGAGATCAATTTCACGGACAAGTCTGACTAATAAAGTCGCCGAGGTACCCTTCTATGACATCCGATATCATTTTCTGCAGGAGACCTAATTAAATCAAATTGGTGTCTTCAGTGCAACATGGTCGATCAGGTTAATCAAAAGGCATTTATAATGTGACATTTGATACATTTTCTTACGTCCCATAAGGCATCATTAACAACAGCGTTCAAACATCTGGTCGAATTCAACTTCGCTAACGGTAATTTTTTGAGGTTATGTATTCAAAATGTCCGTTTATTTGTTTGTTGGCATTGTTTGGTTTGATCTACTATAGTAAAAGACTTTCCACAATTCCATTCAATGCATAACTGCAAAGAGATGGGTTTCGAAGAGCGAGAGAATTCAGTTTATCGAAATTATATTGCGTACACCGGATAAATTGTTTCTTTTATATAGCAGAGCAGATAGGATTTGACATTGACCTAAATACGCATTACTTTAAAAATTAAGTTCTCAGAATCAACACCGAGAGAGTACTATTTTTACTTATCAACTGTCTAGGCTGACTGTGGTGATCGTAGGAGGGACAGTTCGGCTTTCATTTCTATAAATATTACACGAGATAGACAAAGATTAGCTTGAATCGTCACCAAAATTCCGTTCGACTGTTGTAACCATTTGTCTCTGATTCTGCAACAATAGGCACCGTGAAATGTCTAGGGGAATGCATAAAGAAGTCAGAGGTGTTTTTTGTAAAAAAATAATTACAATTTATTCTCACAACAATCCCAACAGTATAACAACAGTACAAAAGTTATTTAATACAAGTATATACATAAAGTGTACAGTACCTGGATACCACCGCTGTCACAGCGATAAAAAGTCCTTTAAAGAATATAGTCCAGATGAACAGTTCACATAAATCTTCTCAGAGAATAACAGTCCAGTTCAATCACAAAATCAATTTGTTGTAATCCAAAAGCGAAGTTCTGACAGTGATCCCAAAGGCAAACCGAAGACTAATTAAAATCCGTTACAAATTTGAAGAAAATCTATAACTGCCGCAATTATATGAAAAGGTCCACATACTGACTTATACTCTTCTGTGTCCGCTGGAATATATCACTCCTCTCTCTACCGGCTCTAAACACAGTCCCTTAATTATAACTTTTCACCTCCAACCCAGAACTTTCCATTTCCCGAACAATCTAAAGAACCCAATAATACACACAGGAAACATCTAGAACAACGAACGCCGTGCCTCCACATATAAGGGTTCACTCGTGGGCCGGCCCGGCCGGGCCAGGCGAGAAAGCCCCAGACTAGCATGACCGCTGTGTTTACACGTCAGACCCCACGTGAGGGCCGGGCTATGCCGCCATAGCAACGGACAACGTCAGCGCCGCACACACACATGTAAGACTGCTGCATACAATAAAGGAGACATCTGTAACACTCATCCATGATATATTTTTGTTCGGATGTGAAAGTGGAGAAAAACATGAAAAATCGAAATAATTATACTATTTGATACTCTATAGATACTGCAGCGATCAGGGAACATTCTCTCCAGATAAATTTTCTGACGGACATATTTGAATGAAGGTAGCAGAAGATTTGTTCCTATGGTGATTAGAAAAGCACCGATCTATTTATTTGCCTATTAATAAGTGTATTACTGATTTTGTTAATAATTTTTATAAAAATATTGAGGTCGATCACATAGTAAATGTTCAATCATATTTTAAATATACCGCGGGCCTTTTAACTTTACCTCATTATTAAGAGTAACAGGCATTAGAAAACAAGGCATTTTCGTACAAATTTGTGAAAACTGTACAGGTGTACAGTAAAAGGAACAGGCGCGTGCCGTACAAAGTGGGGAAAGACATAAAACCGCTGTAGCGTTAGTGCATAGACCCGTTAAGCCATACCATGCTTGGTACTGCTTCCTCGTCGGCTCGATGGGGCCTGCGGGCGCATGGACAGGGAAATTACCGACTCAGCGAGTCAGACAGGAGAGGGTTCATTATTTTCTTCGCGGTATGTGCTGTGGCTCTAGTGTACTTATGGCTTCTACTTTTCATGATGTACGAGGTTCTCTCCTTGTCGCCAACACACTGTAACAGTATATCCTTCTCATGTTAAAATGTTTATCTAAAACTGTAATTGTTAACACCTTTGCCGGTGTTCAATGCTTGAAAAGGAGCTTCGGGCATTTCCAGGGCACTAACTACCATAGGTTGGAAAAGAAACTGTATGAGCGCATTCGGGTGAAGAAGTGCGGCTCTAAAGGAATGATTTGACACAGGCAACGACAAACAGACCTCTCCTTTGCTTGGAACTGCCAGTGTTATCCTAACTTTTTCTCTTCTCTTCAGGTATGTTTACATCAATTTATTTTCATCCGCCAGTAGCATTTTCTCTTACAATGTTTACAAGTAATTTTGATTCAAATATTAAATTATTAAAAGATTAAATGCTTTTGGGTTAATTTACACCAAATTGCATGTTACCAGTATTGCCATATTTGCTTCTTAAGAATGCTTTTTGCAGATTTCTCCAACCATGACGTCTTTAAGAGGAGAACCTTTGGTATGTCTGTATTGGCAGATTTACAAAAGTGTGTTCTTAAACGAAAATAAGTTTGATATATAACTATCTTTATGTGAAAATTATTGATATAAAAAACGTTATCGGTGTTTAATTTTTTTTTAAAGTGTTTCTTTAGATACTAAATATATATATTTGACAGATTAATTTCGTATAAATAGTTCCAAAAGAACCAAGACGACATTTAATTAATTCCAGGTAGTGACCCATTCCTAAGGGTCCTACGTTGAATCTCTATATGGAAACTTATCCAATATAATACATATTTATTTTTGTGATTCCTTTTCCATCAGTAGAAAACAGACCACTTGTTTATATATAGCGCATCGCCATATGTTATGATTCATTACTAAAATGCTTTTTAAAATTATATTATTCCCATATTATTTGATCCTATCATATTTTACTTATTCATTGTTGTTTTAAGATAATTGTTCTAAGTCATGTTGCCAAATTAATATACTATAAATAATTTGCAAAGACAGAGAGACTGAGAAACTGACCGTAATGCTGGATAATATAAATTGAGAGACTATTGAGAATAAAAGTTAAACATAAAGTATGAAAATGAGCTTTCCAGCATAGATAATAAACTGACCATTACTTGGACCACAGCTTCGTTAACTACCCTTCTGAGCGGCATTTGTTAATAGAATAAAGTGCATGCGTTATTAGTCTCAAAGGACTTGCTCACACGTAATTCAATATTGTTTCTTATAAACAGAAGATTATATTATTCCTGTCACAACAGCCATGGAAGGTAGGTGTTTATGATAATTGAACCGTCATGGAACTTAATAATCAGACTTTACATAATCAAAATTAATTGAAAACATAGACCAACGGCTCTCATTATTAATACTTTTGCTGCTCTTTCTGGTGTAATTTTAAAATTAAGGAAGATATATTATATTGTCGCTTGAACAAGATTGGGCTAAAAATAGGCCTTAATCATCTTGAAAACTTTAAAACTCATTTCTTCCATGCCACAGCATATAATAAGAATACGAAAATTAGAAGGAAACTTAACATGACAGCTGTGATATACGTTTATCTTCGCTAACCTGATATTTTTAAAAAGATTTTACAATATATAAAGACTAAGCGCCTTTGAGAGTGTCATCGTTTCAGATGTTTTCCGGATTGTAATGTTTGTTGGCTGGTAAAGATAATAGCATGTCATCATGACTTGAGACAGGAGGAGGTCTCGCCTGTGTTTCATTAAGTTTCCTGCTGTTTTATTCTCGTGTTTTCTCTCGTTTCTCTATTGTTCATATTTCTTCTTTTCTTTCGGAGTTCTCCCCTTTCGTTATTTAATTGTAAGATATTCATGGAAACCGGAAGATATAGTGTCATATGTGTCCACTAGCGTAACATGGATTTTTTACATCCTTATATTCATATGTGGCACGAAAGTAATGTTTACCTTGAGATGTAGTAGACAAGATATATGTGAGCTCTCTCCACAAAAAAAAACAAACTTCCCAATTGTATCTCTATGCTTTGGGCAATAAAACATTCTGTATTATATCTATATCTGTTCTAATCTAAACCGCTATCTTTAAAATGGATAAACGGTAGTGGCCCAAGGCAGACGTAAATTACAAACCTCGCGTTTAATGCTGTTCGGGCACCTATGAGGGCCTAAAACAGACCACGGGGAGACATTACTTTACCCATGCATTGCATGGCTTCGTTTCATGACTGCTGATTCCGTAACATGCAATATTCGACTCACAAGGACCACGGGGCCATCAATTATTCTCACACTCTTATTTCTTTTACTCTGAGTTTGTATCATATTTTTAGATAGAGGATTATGTGATTTATTATACCGTGACTCCACAGAAACACGGCGTTTGGCGATAGTCTTAGCTAACATCTCTGTTCATGTACAATAACCATGGTCAGGTGAAGTTATGTTACACAAAGCTTTTTACTGTTTACTTCAGAGAATATTGTACCATAACGCACACTTGTTTCAACGTTATACGATTCTAGAAAAAAAAATTTGTGTCGGACTTAGCCTTGTGTAAGCACTATGTTCACAAAGGTGATTAGGGCCAAGAAATAAAACCTGGATATAATACAGTTTTGAACATCGAAGAGTCATTGAATTAAATAAATCCTTACGTATTTGATGGTTTATATCAAATAAATCAATCCGTAATCATACAATTTTCACTGCCATATGCTGAATATTCCATGATTCTGATATTGGAAGAAAATGACGACATGCAGGTTTCCTGGGAGCGAAGACTAAGCTTTAATGTCAGATTCTTGTTAGGGGTAGGGGACCCAGCCGCTTACAAGTTAGGGGCGCCATTTTCACAACTGAGACCTGTAATGTTAAATGGTTATAAAGTAGATCCCTGTTTTGCTCATAAAAGAATGGAACGTCGCAGGCGCAGATCGGTAAATTGTGCTAGATGGTAAAAGAATGTAGAGGAGATGACCAGGACGTATAGGAAGCCTGACAGGTGGGAGATTGGCCGGGATATGCTGGGTATTGCAATCCTGTGTTCATTGATCTGTTTTTACCCGCCACAGGCAGGGAACAGTTCGAGGGAATTTAACCATATGTTTAGTGTTATGGAATGTGTTATATGGGAGGTTGTATTGGATGTTCTATTTATCACATAATATAGTTGTTTCTTTTTATTTAAATGCATTTATAATTATAAAGCATACCTGTGTCAGATGAATATGGAAATACATCAAAATCGCAAAGTCTTTATTTTCATTAGTATTGGTATTAAAAAAGATATAATATATGCATGACACATGCAGTAAATTACTTTACATTATTGCGAAATTTATTCCTTAATGCAAAGCTAACTGTCGTTCACACTTACACATTATGTGGAACGCTATCGCCTTGCTGTCGAGATTTTATTTTACAGATTTTAAATATTTAGATTATACTAAAGTATACTAGTTTATATAATATATTAATGCAGATTTACAAAATGGTTCAGGTCCAGAAAAGAACATAAAGAGATTCTACCGCTTTGCCAATAAAGCAAGCTTTTTCAAACAATTTTATTAATAAAAAGAGTACAAAAGGTAGATAAAAACCGAACAAACATAGAAATATAAAAATGTAACAATACACAAACATGCATGTTAACAGACATCACTGGCAATTCGTTTGAAAGTCTGTTTCGTTAAATTCTTTATCAACTTATTAACCTCCAAAACCTCCAAAACCTCCAAACGAAACTAACACAGAATAAGAGTATTGATACATGTATTAGACAACCTATAGTTAGTTGGTTTGGTCATTAAATTATTTTTATGGAGGGTTAATTAAGGGACTCTGTTATTCTTCATATTTTACACCTTTTAAGTTGCTGTTTATTTTACCTCTTTTAATTGCGATATTTCATGTACACACCAAAACCCTGAAACGTAAGTAACTTCCTATAGTAGTAATGTGAGCATGTAAATCCAGTTATATTCACTTCATTAAAGGGACATAATCAGGAAACGATATTATGATTATTCTTTCACACTACCAATTCAGTTATGCTTTATATAAAGGTTTCCCAGCAAAACTATTCCATCACACAGTCTCAGGACCTTCCAAACAGCTGTTTAACACCGTGTTATAGTCCTGCGTTGTAAGAAAACACAGTACACCTGTCTCTCTACACTAAACAAACCCGTGTGACCGGAGTTCCGATTTTGCGCATGCGCGACAGATCCTATACAACGACTTTTCCAAACTAGTCCATACATATACATGGACCTTCCTGTCCGCTGACATACCTCTGCTGGCTGGACATTACGGGACATGGGCCCAATGTAAATTCATTATAAAACCTGTCGCAACAGATCTATCTGTACGATAGGTCCAGTGGGGTCAGCTGAAATAGTACGCAAAGTGTGAACCGGTGTATCCGGTCCCAAGCCCAGAGATACCGCAAGGAGTGATGAATATGTATTTCCTTTTTATTGGCCAAGTCAGTCAGCCCATCTCCTGATTGACAGGTGTTCAAGGTCGAGCCATACACATAGTCCCACCAGCTGTGTTTATGTAGACGCCTGTGATCGCGCCCGATCCACTGTTTTTAACACTCATGTACAGGAGTAAGCTTACGGTTTCAGAGCAATATTTTTGCAGGTACAAATTTTTCTTTTAAAGAAAAGACGCCATTTCGTTTAATTTTGTGATAGGGCCCCTTTAAAAAGAAATTCTTTGCTGGAAAAATGTGATAATAGATCTCTGGACTCTTATTCACTTAGTATACTCTAAATATCTGACCATAGTAAGATTGTGAAAAGCATTCCCAAAATATATGAATCACAGTTTCCTCTTCCTGTTTGCAAAAAGGTACATTTATTTAAATTAAATATATAATTTACTTGTAAAGAAATGGATTCAAAGTCAACCTACGATGTAGAATGTAATATTGAAATATGATATTGTGTTTAATGTAGAATGTTATATTGAAATATGATATTGTGAAAATTACTGATATTGTGGTTACATATATTTTTGAAAATCCCTGGTGCACTTCCATATCTGTAACTGTGATAAAATCTTATTTCCACTTTTTAACTGGATTTTCTGCAGTAACTATATGTTTATCCTCCATTTATATAAGTTAACAAGTATTTAAAAGTTTATGTAAATTTCTAGGTGTTGCTATCTCTTTGTACTCATTCACTTTAATTTGGTCCCACTTTCCTCGAATTGCGTGAAGGAAACTAATATTAATTTAAAAATTATTTAAAACTTTATTATTATTCAATGATGAATTCTTTAGGACTCGAAAACTTCTGAACTTATAAAACAACCTTCATCGGAAGAGCCAGCGGAAACGCTGTTGAGTGCATTGAGAGAGAGAGAGAGAGAGAGAGAGAGAGAGAGAAATGATGTCCCATATTGCACTAAAGGCTTTTAGAATACACGTAAGGTTTTGACGGACTTATTACGTCTTGTATTTAGTTTTTTGTCGATTTATAAAGAATGTTAAGCGTTTTGGTGCAAACCTCCTCTTGGATCGCGTACCTGCAAAGGTTAGCACGCAATGTGCCAAAACGCTGGATGCCTTACAGTACGTATACTCACATACACGGAGCCTCTCTTGGGCGTGTCGATACTCAAGTTGTGTTTGTATTTCAGTCTATTGCACGACGTTGCATAATTGCCATAATGAATGGGTTACTCTGAATATATTCTTACAGAAGAAGGAACAGTTTTTTTTCATTCAAGCAGATGCACTTTATAATACTAGTGTGTCGGAAACATTTTTATTCTCTTTATATGTACTAAGCATGCAAGTAGTTACGGAACGCACAATAACCTCTTTGTATTGAAAACCTGTCTGTTAAATCCTACTCTTATTGTAACCCACACAATCGCACCCAAACTTAAAGGATTTCGTGAATACAGATATTTTAGCGTGTTGTAGAAGCATTAGATGAAATAGGCTTCTTTTTATCAGAAATCCAAGGGCTTGTATTATCAAATGTATTAGCTCAAATATACAAACAGGTTACCAGTGCTTTTTAAATGTGAAATTTAATAAAACTAAAAAAAAAAAGATATAGACTCATGAAATCTTGGGTGCTACTACGTGGTATCAGTTTTCGACACGTAAGTTTATCCTGCGCTCCCGTTTTTTTTAAATCTGTGTTCCTTTTTCAAATACAACTCAGTCGTTTTTTTATGGCTCTGGCTCAGATTACAAATGTCACTCAATAGATGAATGGAGTAACATGTAGAACACAGAAAACACATGAATGTAAGGTACAGATTACATAATGGAGAAATACAGAACAAAGAATTTCCTACCCTGGCTATGCAGTTATAGATTAGCATGTTTGCTTATTGATTCTTAGTCTTGTGTGGTGTATGCCCATGGAACTGAAATAATTTTAATTTTGTAGGACAATAGTAACTTTAAGTATGTTATTTTGAGAACCTGAGAATCAACGATTGAGTAATGGTTATGTCATTGGGGTTAATGACCGACAGTCTCTGGCCCAAAAAGAAATCATCGTCTCCCATTGAGGAATACGTTACTGTTTTGCCATTATGTATCGGCTAGGCATTTGTCATTGTAGAATGGACCATCTTATACAATCAACATCTAATTAATATTCGTATTCCCGCGCATAATGGTCCATGTTGGACACACACTCATGCACATACACATGATCCGTGATTGACTTGATAACGGATGCTAAATGGTATGAGAACCAGCTACATGTTAAGTGACACCAGCACCCCATGCCCAATTATGTACTGATATGAAAGTAAAAAAAATAATCATGGATTACATCACACGCGAGTTTCCACTGTTGCGTATCGGGTTCCTATTAGTACGGGATTTTAGCGTATTGTATTATTTCTATTATTTATCTCTCCCGGAGATCTGTGTAATTCGATCCCGTAACTTCCTGTAGTTCTCGCGGCCCTGTGTATTGAATATATACATAATATGCAGGAGCAGAACGTAATCGCCAGGCAACCATAGCAACACTTCCTGACCACACTTATTGTAGCCATGATTGTAGAAGTAATTACTTTGAAGGAAATATTTTGTATTCTGTGAGCTCGATGTTTGCCCGGTGTCATAACAATTAGAAACACGAAGAATGGGAGAAACGCTGATACAATCCCAATATATATATATATATATATATATATATATATATATATTTATATATATATTTATATATATATATATATAACACAAATAGACCAAGTGGTTACCCCCCCCCTTCCAGTCGGAAAGCAGTCGGACAGTTAGTCCTTCCAATGAATATGCCAGTTTCTATCTCCATCCCTCGTCTGGGCATTTGTTCGTTTGCCTCTCTGGAGGTCCGGAAGGCCGGCCGTCAGTTCTCGAATCCGCCTGTCTGTCTTGTCAGTTCTTCACTTCTTCGGGGCATCCTTTATTCACTCATTTGTGTGGACGGTCGATCTTTCTCTGAGGGTCCATTCTGATGTCAGTATTTTAATTCTCCAATCTTTGAAATTGTTTTAAAATCCTTTTATGATAAACAGAAAATAATGACCGGTGATCGATTATCAATCGACTTTTTCCCGTAACTTCTTTAAAAGCCAGATATTTGCTGTAATACTGAAAGTTCAAGGTTACGACTGGATGGCTTACATGTTCTCAGCTGCTAAACTTCTTCGTTTTAATGTTTTACAATCCTTGGTTACGCGATTGCGTTCACTGATTTTCTGGACTGAAGTCGCATGCTTTCACACCTGACAGATCTTGCAATGGATAGCGACGCACCTCAATCAAAGTGAATTATGTGGCAGCTGATTTGTTTTCATGTTTGTCTAAAGTAATCACTCAGGATAGGGGTGCAGCTATGGCTACATAACATTGGTACATCAGTGATTCAGGTGTAGAACATATCAAACAGGATAAAGCCCATTGACTCTGACAAGTACTTTTTACATATAATATTAAATAGATTTGAATTAATACATTTTTTTAAATTATACAATTTAATTTCTTTCATTTTATATATCGATGTAGTATGAACATATAAGTATGTGTTTATATTGGTACATGATTAAGATTCAGTAATGCTGTTTTTTTAATTTATTAGAGAAGGTTAATATGCTGAAATCATTCTCTTTGTGAACATTTTGATTTATCATTTTTATACATAAATCTATAAATCCTAGGAGATATCAAGCTGTATACCATTTGTATTTTCGAGAAATAAGAGAGTTGAAAATTTGAACATAAAAAACACGAAAATTAAAGATCAAGCTGAAGGACACACCCATTACCAGAACCATTAATCAATTGACCTAAGAATTGCAATGCTTTGTAGAAATGGAACATGAACTAAAAAAAAAAATATATTAAACTAACCATGCATGTTGTGCTATAAAAATTTTGATTTTCAAAAAGGCTGCACGGTTGACATACTGAATTTGAAATAAGTTACTAATAACATGGTTTTACCTTAATGACAATTGGTACTGGTGAAAGTATCAGGTGCAACTGTATAGGTTTATATATATCTTACAAAATTTATATAACTATAGAATTTACATACCAAACCATAGAATATGTATATTCCATCGCCAAACCGTGGAATGTGTATTCTGTGGATAATTACCTCTCCCAAGCCAAGCGGCGGGGGTTTTGTTTTAGGCAGCGTATGTTTTTCTGTTTATCTATCAATCTGTTTGCCTGTTAGCACGATAACACAAAAAAGTCGGCAAAGTATTTTAATGAAATTTTCAGGATAGCTCAGCAAATATACAAGGAACAATTGATTACATTTGTGTGTGTGTGGGGGGGGGGGGGGATCCATGCGTAAATAACTCCGGAATGTGTTACATTGTTTTAAATATTGGGGTCCATAGCATATTTGTTTACGCAAGTGACAATATGACCATGTTTTGGGTGCGAGTCTTGAAGTCACAGAGGCTCTGGTGAATTTGGTGCGTTTGGGAATGTGTGATCCGTTGTATACATGTTCCCGCAAGAGAGCGTCCGGGACCGAGTTTGCTTTCATAATTTTACTATTTACATGCACTTTTTGGCGAAGATTACTTTCATGTGTATATTTCTGTCTATAAACATATAATATTTAAGCCGTCATTAAAACGGAATTGAAACGTGTAACTTTCCGCAATTGTAACAATTTTTAGCCAATTCAGGGTAAACGTAAACCGGCATACTTTTCTGAACAGGCGCACGATAATGGTTGTATAATGTTATAACGTCACAAACGTAATATGCATCACAAAGGCTGAGCACGTTCTCCCATTGTTATTAAAAAGATTTCAATTTGAGGCTGAGTGACCAACAGATGCTACTATTTAAATATACAAGTAAAGTTATCTCATTATTTTTTTTTTACTTTAATAAACATTAATGAAAAGAAACTTGACTTGTTATAACTCATCATTCTCAAATAAAAAAAAAAAACCATTGCCTTTAAAAAATGCTGCTTTTCTGACAATAATATATGAGCTGCCTCGGCGGAGGTCTGCGCTCTCTGAATGCTTTTCTAGTTAATAGAATGTATTCATTTTAGGGTAATAAATCATGGAATGTGTACATTCCATTCCCAGGACCATTTGAATAATATATCATACAATGTATAGTTTTTGGTACATAGTAGAAATAAACCCTAAAAAAATACTCTGGCTCAGAAAAGAGACCTTCTTTACTTTTTTTATCGGCATTTTGAATGAGTACTATATTTTGGTTTTATCTTTTGTATAGTTTGTCGAAAATTACCTATTAAAATGAAAAATTATATTGGCAGTGATGCTAAAGCGAGATGATAGACAGAATAATATATTTCTAACTTCGGTAGTTTGTTATTGGGGAAATATAAATATAACAATTTGTTTAATTACATACGTTATTGGCGTTTTGGCAATAAACCTTCCAACCCTTCCCCCCCCCCCCCCCTATCCTTGTTTTTCAGTCCACTGACTGTCAACGTCCATTTAATTGATCATAAAACTGTATTTATAGCGACTGAATGTATATGATTTACGTTTGCAAAACAAAAGGAAATAATGTAGTTTTATTTATCAAAATAAATCAGATGCGCAATAAACATGTCACACGTTAAAATAATATAAAATTATTGACGCCATGTTTATTGTAAATTGGGCAAGTATGTATGTGCTCTTCTGCTTAAACCATGATGTATAGACTAGCCACTACCTAGATTTGATGAAGTTTTAACTTTGTTTTAAACCAAGTTGAACTCAAAACTGTTGTTCTGCATACCTTTTAACTTTAAACCGGTCATTAAATGAGTTTAATTCTTAAACCACGTTACTGCATACAGCCCCATGTTTAATGCTTTTTGTTTTACCCAGTGTTATGCTTCAGATAATGATAACTTCTTTGCCTTCGTATATCGCTTGCCTCATCGCAGTGAATTATTACATTGTAATGATTATCATCGATTATGAATAATTACTTCCAATAATCGATATAATCGATTATTCAGATTATCTATGTTTCTTGGAAGGGGAGTCCGTATGTCTTGCCCTTGTCTTGGGGATCAGTTGCCGCTGATTTCTGGCTTTACCAAGACTTTTTAAGCCCTTATACAGAGTTTAATATAGCAGAACATTTTATGATTTATACAACTTACCTTTTGTTTGCCATTGTCATATTCTCGTTTGCATATTATTGTATATGTTTTAGTTAATCCTAAGGTGTACAATTATCCTAGACTTCTATGTAGGTATTCGCGTATTCAGGTATTTATCTTCATGCTATATGTTCAGCATTTTACAATTTTTACATAAATCTGCATATTAATATGTATATTAATAGGACCCAAGGCCCTGTTGAAAATCAGCATATTGTGCTGTATAAGCCATTCGGTAAAACATCTTTGAAATAAATCTGTCATCTCTGTGTGGCCGGATGTTCGTTCTTCATAACTTCCGTCCTAAAGTCATGTACTAATTTTGTCTACTCTCACCTTTTTTATCGCTTCGTCGTTCCGTCCTAAAGTCATGTTCTAATTTTGTCTACTCTCAGCTTTTTTTCGCTTCGTCGTTCCGTCCTAAAGTCATGTACTAATTTTGTCTACTCTCACCTTTTTTATCGCTTCGTCGTTCCGTCCTAAAGTCATGTACTAATTTTGTCTACTCTCACCTTTTTTATCGCTTCGTCGTTCCGTCCCAAAGTCATGTTCTAATTTTGTCTACTCTCAGCTTTTTTTCGCTTCGTCGTTCCGTCCTAAAGTCATGTACTAATTTTGTCTACTCTCACCTTTTTTATCGCTTCGTCGTTCCGTCCTAAAGTCATGTACTAATTTTGTCTACTCTCACCTTTTTTATCGCTTCGTCGTTCCGTCCTAAAGTCATGTTCTAATTTTGTCTACTCTCAGCTTTTTTTCGCTTCGTCGTTCCGTCCTAAAGTCATGTACTAATTTTGTCTACTCTGACCTTTTTTTTCGCTTCGTCGTTCCGTCCTAAAGTCATGTACTAATTTTGTCTACTCTCACCTTTTTTTCGCTTCGTCGGGGCTTCCATCTATCTCAAATCATGTTCAGTGTTACCACCGAAGGACTTTTATGGGTTTGGCGGCCGTCACTGTAAAACAAATTATGTCTTCTAATCATTGAATATACTTAATATACTTAATTGCCTTATGCACCGTCTACGCAGGCGGTAATTCAAACCATTCAGCTAAGCATACGCAAGATTTTCCAAGAGAAGAATCAGTTCAACTAGTTTATATGGATGGTCAGGCTGGATTTATCCATCAGGATCGCAGGTTTTGATCAACCGAGCTTTTTTCTACTTCAAGTCGAAATCTATCTTAATCAAAGTTGTCCGCTACGACAGCCTTATCTCACCCTGCTCCTAAATTGCGTATTCTACCATAGCAGCTGTGACGGAGAACTATTCAATCTTAGTAAGAGTTCCAGTGACAACGGCGTTATCTACCAAACTGCAAATGTAATATATATTCTTGATAAATTGAGTATCGTACGAATACCGAAAATACTGACACCTCGTGCAAATTACTTTATTCATACATTGTTCTATATAAGACTTCATATATATATATATAAATATATATATATATATATATATATATATATATATATATATATATATATATATATACCTTAGCTTGGTTTGCTCATAGAATCCTAACAAACGGTAGCAAGGTTGTATTTTGCCTGGTGCAGAATATTATGCGTTGGTCAAAAGGTTCGCAGATCTTACTTTAACATGCATAATTTATAAATATGGACTCCTGGCGATAGTCAGCTCGGACATAATGACACCACACGTAAAGGTTTGCTAATATCGATTTATTGTGGACGGCAACAATAAATTACCTCTTCAACACGTCGGTCAGACGACAGCCCTGAATATTTCCTTGTTATCCTGAAGTGACATTGCGATCCCTTGTAATCAGTCTGTGTTGAGGAGGATACTAAAGGCTGGGCAGGACGTGGGAATGTCCTTACAACAGCTTTTATCTAAGGTGTTGTTCTAGGCACCCAAGATTGTTTAGCATCACCCTCTTTGGACGCCTGTAGTGTATAACAACGTAGAAGAAAATGGCCAAAAATCACTGTGTCTCCCGCTTGAGACGGCCATAGGCGTGGCGGGCTTAAATACACAGCGATGTGTAAAATCTTGTCGCAGCGCCGAGTTGGCAGTGTTATTATGGAAAATAACTCTAATGTTATATGTTTTATAAGAAAATGAATATTATCACCATGCTCAGCCAAAATCATATTTGTTCAGAGATAGAGTTACATAATTAGATCCCATAGTCTCTTATGTCATGTCGTTTATCAACACATCTGCGCGACCTTTCCATCTAATGAAGGTCAACTAATGACGAGCGAGGAACGCTGGCTATTGCAGTCATATGATCATATGACGCCTTATATCATTTCGAATAACATGACTTTTTATGACTTCTGCGACCAGTGGACAAAATACTGTCATGGCTCATATTTGTGTAGTTCATATCACCATAACATTAAAATATTTTGACTTTTTTATAAAACTATCTGCCAATAAAAAACGATCCTTTTCATATGACATTAAATTATTTATTTCTAATTTCTGAGGATGTTCAATTTATTTTTACTATATGTTAGTGAAAGAAGTAAGATCGAATCACGCATTTTACCAGGTTTGATTGACAGCTCCATGTAAAGCGATACTTGGTACACTTATTAAATGGAAATGAAACCATCAGTAATTATACCTGAATTTTTTTTAAACACAATGACAACGTCATAATCATTTTTTAAATCATAAATATTACCTATTAAATTTCCCGGTTCCAAGGAGTAGAAAATTCAGTTTCTTCCATTGAAGATAAACATTACATATCCATTAGTAACCCTATTATTCTTTTTTAAGCTAGGTTATTTGGTACAAATTCAAAGGGAAAAGGATAAACGTCACTAAAAAGTAACATCCTCGGTCTGATTACCAATTAAGGAGGGGTGAGCAGAAATCTTATTTTTTTCAGGCATCACATTAACGTTTCGTAATTTCTTTTTAATCTACATTGATTTTAAAATTATTAATCAATCCCGCAGCTAGTATCAGAGACTGTATACCTCTAGGCTAAGCAGGCAAATTCATTTAGACCGCACACAAGTATACCAGTGCAGTTAACTGAGAGGCCAACACTTGCGTCACGGATTAAGGAATCGGCCAGCAAAGGGTTGCACCTTAGCAAGTCTGAGTGGGCGCTGATGGATCGCTCTTGATCGCATTTTCATTCATTATCCGTTTATAATCTAGTCATAATCCGTTCATAAAATGCCTCCAACGCTTCAGTCAATATTGTAGTGTTGGTCAGGCTGTACAAATCACGCCCTTCCTTGATGTAGGCTTGAAAAAAATCTCCCTCAAATATTAAGTGTGCATGACTTTACTTTGAAACACTGTTAAATACATAAGCTGATGCCGACTGATAATTGTGAATGATAATAATTTTGGATCAATAAGACACGATATGCGTTTCAATGAGAGTTTTGACAGTCTCGCTTTGTTTAATATTCTAAATGTTCAAGGAATTCTGCTCCTTGAGGGGATCTTTCTACGAAAGACAAAAGAAGCTGTGCGACACATGCATGCAAAAGCAAAGTTATAAAAAAATACAATTTCCAAAAACAAATGGTACATTTTACCTTCATGAATGTATTAACTTTTGTAAAACAGCCAGTATCAACAAAATATCAGTCGTAACACAATAAATCAGGTCAAAGAAAAAATACCATATGAAATTTTGCAAAATTGTGCAGTTATGTAGTTTATTGTCAAAAGACATTTGCAGTTAAAGAATGAAGCATTTTTCAATGAATCTTACTAAACAATAAAATTTGATTTTTTTTCAGTTCTCTTGATTAAGCGCCTCAGAAATGATATATTAAACATATTAACTACATTGACAATGCAAAGTCAACTGGCCGCATTGTCACCCGGTCTCAATGTGAAAAACCCCGATAATTAAAGTTTAGTTCTGATCACATTTTGTTCTCACATCAGCCTTTACGAACAGAAAAATGAAAATATTCATCAATAAAACGTTCAATACGAGTTTAGTACTCACACTAATGCTTAAAGGAACATGGGAAGTATTCGTGACAAAACAATATATTTATAAGAACTGAATCAGTAGATACCATCTTGTGTTCGAGCAGCCAGCAGTTGCCATATTCACTTCATACAAGCCCCATCCGATTTCAGATGGACTAGTCTACCAGGTTGATCTCAGGCAGTGGCGGATTAAGAGAGGGCTTCGCACCGGGTGCGCCCCTCTTTTTAGACTAATCTTCTTTGGGAAACAAGAATAAAATTAACTTAAAACTGAAATGACTAATTGTGACTTTACGTCTCGCACCGGTTTGTTTCCCTATATTGCTAATAAAGTTATGCCATTTTGTAAAGTCTACACAAGCATTCCTGGCACACTGATTTACAAATGTCAGAGTGTGGACATGCCCACTCCTCGCTTAAGGATTCTGAGATCCTACATCGACCCTTGTAAAGTCCTTAAATGTTCCGTCAGAACTGGCCCTCAGTCTTTCTATCAGGGCAGCCTCAGCCCGCTTTCAACTGGGTTTATTGCTGTGGAGATGTGCTTTTACTTCATCATCTGGTATTTTAACACTTGGACAGCCTGTCGCATAGATTCATCTGAGGAGAGCTGGTCGTGATAGGGCAAGTTGCCTCTAGCCTTTGTGTGTCTCTAGCCATCTGAATATTTCTTTGGGTAATAGAGGATTTGCCTCCCGAGTTATGAGAGTTTTTCTTACCCTACTGAGTCCAAAATTATGTATGTATCAAGGCAGCGCATCAGAAAATATGAGTAGAACAATATTAAATTCTAAACTTTCCCCTCCCCTCTTCTTTATTTTATTTATTTTAACGTTCTTCAGGGTAACTTAGAATATTTCTGTTGTAAGTTGTGAGCATGTGCCTGGAACATAGTACATTATATATGGAACATGACACGTCTTGCAGATGAAGATATACAGTGACAGAATATGGCGAATAAAATGTTAAGGTATGTACACTGTGATGTAAAACAATAACTGTGTTTTCTACCTAGTTAATACACTGTTTTGTTGACAGATAAGTGACTAACATGCATAAACGGCAATATATTGCCCGAATGATTAACCATGCTAATTAACAAATCTAACACAAAACAGAAAGGCCAAAGATCGAAGTACGAAAGTTATTTTTCTAACACTCTAAGTTGGCTTTATGTTCCGAAGAACACCACAAGCATAAATTGAAGCACCTTCAAATTATTCAACCTACATTTGTGCACCGTCGATCATGTGGCGTTATAGTGAGTTATTTTTGTCATGGTTAACTCATCATTCAAATTTGAAAGGGGTAGTCCATTTATACATGTCTATTTATAACATAAAAATAAAAACATCGCCACCCTAGAGTCATGAGCTCTATAGTCATCTGTCTGTCTGTCCCTCTATATACAGTGAAACCTTTGCAATAAGTCCCCTGGAGGGTATTAGATATGTCAGTGAAAGTTTTTGGTTCTCTCAAGATTGGTCTAACAGGCAAGAGGTCTTAATAGACAGGTGGTCTATTCGGGTTCCTCCGTATAAAAATATATATACTAGATGCACCCGTATAAAATCCACGTACTATATGATAAATAGTTTTGACATGAGCTGGTAGGGACTGAATGTCGCATATTATTATTTTGTGCTTTTCGCACAGATTTTTGTTAATGATATATAGATGACTTGTCCTGAGATTCTCTAGGAAACCCCCTCCCCTGAAAAAAAGTCAGGAAAGAATGGCAAATTATGATATTCAAGAAATCAAACAAAGAAGCATACGTGAGGCATATACTGGGAATACAAATTTTGGAGTGATGGCTATTGTATATATAAGTCATCTATACTGTAAAAATGAATTTATATGAGTATATAAAGAAAAGTGAAAAGGACATCATGAAAAACGATGTTTTTAGTTGTCAATTGATTGAAGTCTTGAGTATGTTAACACACTTAAGTCATTGAAGGCTCCTGCACTCGAAAATGCAACGGAGTGCAAGAAATAACTTCAGCCTTGGTTCGTTGCCTGCCTTAAGTAAAAATAACGCAAAATATTTATCGGGATTTTTGAAAAAAATTGGCAGAGGGTTCGCCAATTAAAATCGTATGAACGATCCAATAAATTTTGGAGGTTATCAAAATCAACATTATATTATTTTCTTAAATACCATTATGACAAAAAAAAAGAATTCCTTTCCCCGCCCATTCGTATACATTTTTTCTGTCACTCGAAAGGTGAAACCGGATCACTGAAGCGTGACAGTGTTTTTACATGAAAGGTGTACACATGTGGGCTGAACAGGAGATTCTGGTGGAGGTTTTAGGCCCTGAATGCAGAATCGGGTTTCTTAATAAACCCTACCAGTTTAAAGATGTATTGTTAACATATTTTAGCTCAGATGACTAAAAAAACCAGGCACAAATCGTAAGCGCTGGACCTGGAATCTTCTAAATTGTCATCCACGGAGATCAATGAAAAATCTCCTAGAAAAATTTTCTGTTACCCATATCCTCCGAGCTATGGGGCTCAGAAATAACCCCCCCCCCCCAGGAATAATTTAAAAATTGATCTAATGCTCCAGTATCTGAAAAACTAATGCATTGATCACCATTATTCTTTGCGTGCATTTTCATCATGGAGTATTTCATCAGTTTTCTGCTGACCGGTGGCGCCAAATGTGTTTATTTTATTTTTACGCATTTTTTCTCTATTTTCGGTCATCTGTTAATAGGGTACAAATCCTAACCATTGGACCTGGAATCTTCTTGCTTGGCATCCAGGGAGGACCATGAAAAATCTCCTGGGAAACCTGAACTTAGGTCTCTGTAACCCATATCATTGAGCTAAGCTTCAGTTGAATTGGGATACCACCTTCAAAATCTGGCATTCAAATAATAAAATTCCTTTTGTGAAGGTCTTTCTAGACAGCTGATCGTCATGACCCCTGGGTCACTTGTCATGTTTCAAAGTGTCTGGAGATAGCGGACCCTAAAAAAACGTATGCATCCAGCCCCCCACAACCGAGCGGTGTTAAAGTTGTAAGGCTTTGAACAACCTTTTTCTCAAACAGCCCATAAACTGGATGAGCTATTGAAACCATGGTTATAATGGAAATATATTTTTGAATGTAAAGAAATCAACATAGCTGTAAACCCATAAAAATGCAACCGGTGCATGGTCGTGTAACTGGTCGTAGTGTTAACCCAATTGAAAAACCCACGCAGCAGAGTCATGTGGTCTTCCCTTTGAATTGATAAGTTTTACTTCCTGTTGAGTGAAGTATTGGGATAAAATGAGATTAAAGTGGACTTGTGTCTGCGAATGGCACAATACACTCTGTGGCCAGTGAGAACGAACTGCAGGAAAATCCCCAAGTCGCCCCCTGAAAAACTTGACAGGCGTAGAGGACCTTAAAGTACTTGATAGAAGTTACTTGAAATATTGAAAGCAGATTCATGTGGTCATGTGTCGATCGTTTGAATTTAAAACCTTTACTTCCTTTTGAGATGGTGAAATTTCTTTTGAGGAGTTATAATGGATATGGGGGATCAATGGGGATTATAGTGGACACGCGTGACCGCTTGTTGCACGAAAACACCAGGTTCTGGCAGGACATGCTCCGTGGGCAACGGTCGAACGGGTCGGTGAGCTTGAACTGCAGGAAAATCCCCGAGGCGCCTCCTGAAAAAAAAATGACGGGCGTGGGGAAACAGAAATAGGGGCATCAACAGGGAAATATTAAAAATATCAGTTATCCAGCTTTATAGGAAATAACACAGCAAAATTAAACAAACTTGTCATAGAAGAGCCCACCGAAAATATGTGTGCCCAATTTGGAGTGCAAACAAGAGCGGAAGTAAGTAAACGGTTGTGTAGAAAAAACCCAACTGCGTATTAAGAATATAGATATAGTCGAGCTAATATATATATATATATATATATATATATATATATATATATATATAAACACAATGATTGGCACCTGCCTCTCAATTAGCACCTGCGTAGAGCTTAATGAATCTCCATAAATAAGGAGATTTGAAAAGGACAACCTTGAAAATTGCTTGAACGCCTGCTGTTAATTACCGCCTTTTATCTACTGTATACCAGTGAGTGGCCGGATGAGGACCCGACCAGCTGTGCAATGGAAAGACCACTCAGATTTCATAAAGTGGCATTTAATTGGCAATGATTAAATTTGCTTTGCCATTGAGACTAGATTTTACCTTTTAACGGTCTCTGCAAAGGTAATTCCATTGCAGTCATTAATTTGTTATAGTGATGTTCACCATGATAGGTGTAAGGCGGGGAGGTGATATCTTTCATCAAATCATATGAAATAGTCATCTGTCTGATGGAGATATTTACTGTGACTGGCTCAGCTTTCACGTAGAATTCTGGAACTTCTAATCATGACAAATATTCTCTCGTCTGTTGCATTACTATTTTAGTAATAACTAGAAAATTAGGCCCCAACGTGCAGTGGAAGGGTATATTGCCGCGTAGTGCGTCCCCAGTCCGTAAGGTAGCTAACTCCTCAGACTGTAAGATAGCGACGTCTGGTGGTCGATACGAAATCAATTATTTTTATCTTTGTAGTAATGGGCAAGGTGAAGGTCAGCAAAGGTTGAGAGCGGTGTGATGTTGTGTGACAAACCTGTGATGTGATGCTGCCGGGAATTCAAATGCGTGCAAGTGAAAGGGCCAAATTATTGTGCATTCCGTAAGTTAAGGCATCTGACTGACGTTGATAGAAAAGGTGGCCCCTGTCATGGCCCGTTTCTGCGGGTTTATTGGGACAATTAACAGGGCAATTTTAGTAGTATATAGATAGATAGAAGATGATTCACCTCGGCTCTGTTTGATATAATCTGGCTCATCCTTCTTCAGTGACATTTTGCTTAATACATAAGAAGTGCAGTATTTACCATTTTTATATCAATGTGTAGGCCTGGTTGATCACACCTACAAAATAGGGTTTAATTCTAATGATTACATGTTTTGATTACTATGTCAAGACATCTCCCCGTAAGAAAATAAACAGTGGCGCACAACGCATCCACAGGTATTACGGTGTGACATAAAAGCGGACAGAACTGTCTCGCCAGTGATGCTTGCTTTTCTAGCAAAGCGGTTGGTACGCCGGACTTGTGCGCCACAGACATGGGTTGAAAACCGGGATCGGCCCAGTCTTTTCCCCTGAGCAATTTGTCTTCGTAACAAAATGGGGGCTCGTCTAACGTGACGTATACTTTGTGGCCAAGGGAATAAGCACACCAAAGTGTGACTCCTGGGATAATTAGTCTTTTTCTGATAGCAGAACGCTCTTAAGAGGTGGTGTATTACGGGGTGACATAAAAGCGGACCGAACTGTCTTACTAATGCAGCTTGCTTTTCTCGCGAAGCGGTTGGTACGCCGGACTTGTGCGCCACCGACATGGGTTCGAAACCGGATCGGCCCAGTCTTTTCCCCTGAGCAATTGTCTTCGTAACACAGGAAACCCACAATGGTTATCAATATAGCACACTCATTTTGGTCTGATTATATCATTTAAAAAAAAGAGAAGAATAAACGAGATTCTTAATTTTCGAAATAAATTATGTGACTGCGTAAACCTTCATTAAAAACAAATAAAATTGATTTTACAAGCGGTATACGGTATTCGACATCCCACAAGAAATCTCCGGGTTTTATTGTGTACACAACATAGGAGCCTCGGTTAGGAGCTTCGAGTAACTGAGATAATTAAACTGGACAGGGTCAACGTGTAATGGAAAAGTTAAATAAGAAATATCGCTTTTTCTTACTCCAAATCCTCAACTATAGTATGACATCAGACTAATTTACTCTATCAACCACAATATATGGAACATCATAATTTTTGCTATTTTGTGATTTCTCCGGGGTTAGATAAGTTGTACAGCTTTGAAAAAGATGATTTTTTTTCGGGGTCTCATTTTTTTCTATCATGACTCGTGTTCATATTAAAGATACTTTAAAATTTTTAAATTATGAATATCCTTTGAGTCTCCGATTCTGAGATAAATGAACAGTGTCCGAATTTAACTAATTAAATAAAAGTCACAGACCAAACAGATCTGAATCTTATCTTTAATAAAGTTCTTAAGACCTAGATAATATAAAAAAATTAATATCGGCTACATATCAGGACTTCATTTTCTGCCAGGGGAACTTAATTTCACGACAAGAGTCACATTTATATAACACACCAAATGTTTTCACACATAAATGTTTTCGAGTGCCTAGTTAATCCAGTACTCATGAAGAAAATTGGCGTCTATATCTTATTAGTAAATAATATGGTGACATTTCATAGTTTCTATGCCAGAGAATAGCTTACGTAAGTTCCGTGCACAAATTCACATTTCCCATTCAATCTGTTTAACTCTGTTTGGGCGTGACTTAATAGACTCACAATCTTTGCTGGCACCCCTGGATATAGCTAAGCCCACGTGAGAAAGAAAATGAACATGATTTCGCAACCCACCCTTAATGCGGGGAACAGATAGGACATGTGTAAAACGACCTCTGTATACTCCACCAAAGATTGTGGTCAAACGTGACTTGATGAGAGCCCAACGAGGCTTGGGAATCTTGCGAGACACAATCCTTTGGCGATGGATACATAAGCAGAAAAAGCCTTGTTAAAGAGTAACAAATGAGTTCTGTCGGTTTTTATACGAGACAATTACGGCGGACATCTCTTTGGAATTCCAGGCCGCTGTGGAAGATGAAAGCTTGGTGCCTATACCAGGACAACAGGGGGCTGAGTAAAACACCAAACTAGTTGTTTGGTTACCGTTATCATGCGCCGTCTTGTTTTTCAAGTAACTTTCATCAGAGGCCTGTGGTAGATGCGAGTCACTTGCGATTCATACTTCCTAGACGTTATAAATAAATGTGTATGTAAAACATGTAAATACAGTAAACCAATATTGAAAAAAAGTAAAAATTATATTTTTGTAAAAGTATTGCTGAACCTTAATAAATATCTGTCATAAATGAGAAATATTGTTATTTTGTATACCTTATTGCTTTTATATAAACAATAATCCAGACACTTCTAGTAGGTGACTGTGACGTAATGGCTGTAAAACAGGATTTTTCATATTGTGCGGCCTGTGATGAGACCATACAAAAAACCCGGTCACATCATTACTGTAAAGCACCAGAAGATCAACTCCTGCGCTCTCCCAGGCACACGTCTAAATGTACCCCTTACCAGGAAATATTGGCTTGACACGCATCGGTCCAAGGGACATCTGTTGAGTTGTCTGTATAACTGAGGAATGTCCAATGCCACTAAAACTAAAAAAAAAAAGATGATAATGAATACGCAGAATAAAGTTGGTCCTTTCTTTCGACAACAAATTCAACATTGCAAGGACGCGACAGATCATGATAAAACCCTTTTCCATCACAATCCAAAACAAAGCGTAAATTGCACAAGGATCCTTTATATCATGTCTCCAGGCAAGTAATTTCAATTAAATATTTAATTACTTTATATGTCTTAGGGAACTATCATATTCGACTTCACATTATAATAATCAATGGTTAATATTAGCTCAGCTGACTGTAAGTCATCTGAGCTTTAGCAATCACTCTTTGTCCGGCGTCCGTCCGGTCGTCTAGACTCCCGACAAATCGTAACCACTTGACCTGGAATCTTTTACATTTATATAACAAACTAATTTGTTTCACATATAAATGTTTTTGAGTGCCTAGTTAATTCAGTACTCATGAAGATAATTGGTGTCTTTATCTTATTATTTAAATGAAATGGTGACATTTCATAGTTTCTATGCCAGAAATTAGTTTACGTAAGTTTCCCGCACAAATTCACATTTCCCATTCAATCTGTTTAACTCTGTTTGGCTTAATAGACTCACAATCTTTGGTTGTACACCTGGATATAGCTAAGCCAATGCCACTTAAACTTTAAAAAAGCCGTTAACAGGGGACAAATCATAACCCCTGGACCTGGAATCTTTTAACTTGACATCCAGAGAGGTCCATGAAAATATCCTTGGAAATTACTAGGAATTGGGTCTCTTCTAGAATCTTTTACATCCCGGGAGTTTGTGAAAAAAATATCCTTGGAAACCCGAAATAAGTTCTTAGTTACCCATATTCTCTGCGCTATGGGGCTTATAAGCACTCCCAGCATAATTTAAAATTTGATACCAAAGCAGGACACAAATCATAACCATTAGACCAAGAATCTTCTAACTTAAATTCCAGGGAAGTCGATGAAAAGTCTCCTTGGAAACGTAAAATTATGTCTCTGTTAACAATATTCTCTGAGCTATGGGGCTTATAAACACCTCCCCCACCGTAATAATTGAAAATTTATTACTAATGTAGGGCACAAATAATAACCATTTGACCCAGAATCTTCTAACTTGACATCCTGAGAGTTACTCTAAAGTTCTCCTGAGAAACTTGAAATTGGGTCACCGTGACCTATATTCTCAGAGTTTCTGGGTATATTTGAGCACCCCAGAAATAAAGCAAAATACACAAATATTGCCCGATTACTCAGGAAAGTCTGGTTGGATTGTCATCAAATTTGGTGTGCTTATGGGTCTTGATGAACTTAAGCTGATATGCATCAACGATGATGCCACCTACATTTTCTTAATTAGCTGTCTGTGCAAAGACATATAAAAAAAAAATATATGTAATCGATTACGATTACGATTACTTAAAAAGTAAATGATTACGATTCCGATTACGATAACCATCATAATTCCATATAATCGATTAAGATTACTTTATGATTACAGCCATGATTAAAAACCTTAATATTGCCATAATCCGAAACAAGAATTGCATACTATACCTTTATTCAAATGCATCAAAGAAAGAAAACTTGTGCAAAGCATTGGCAGAGTAGTAAGTCTCATCAAGATATGAAATAGATGAAATAGTTTGAAGGATTATTAACGTCCCTTCAAATGGTTGTTGCACTTTATAGTTGATTTTTTTATATATACAAATGAGTGCTTTAATGCTCTAGAGCTCTGAGTGGGCCAAAAGCCGCCCCCTGGCTGCGAATTCTGCAGCCTATCCTGCAGTGCAGGCCCTTGAAGGTTGACTTTTTCATGATTTTGCAGGGCGGGTGGGTAAAAAATATATGATTTTTAATTCAGTTTCTGCGGGGCAAAAAGTATTGTTGTTGTAACTGTTCAATTGCTTTGATTATTCCATTTTCAGGAGAGAGCTTATTATATATAAAAGTATTGAACTGGATAAATCTAAATTCTCTGATTTTTAGACAGATTCATATTTGCAGTTAGCACAGGCAATGATGTTGTACAAATGTACCTGTCCATAGTGTTGTATGTTAAGACTGTTCAGCACCGTATGCCTATACTTGTGGCCAGTCTCACATATTACATAACATGGCCTAGAGTAGAGCACCAGCATGATTACCTGTGACCTAATAATAACCAAAGACCAATAGCTGGTTAAGAGCAATGCTTGGGCAAACAGTATGCACATAGAAGCCATGCTCTTTCGGGATCTATCTCTGTGTACACTTCCTGGACTGATGCTGGACATCCTCTAAAGTACCATACCCTTATCCTTTTCAGCTAATTAGCTGATCATTACTAAACAGGATTAACCTGACCGTGTGTTTGTGAAATACCAGGTGTAAAAAAGAATTAAGCAAATACTGTCCTCCAGCTAGTGCAGCTGGTCCATGGCTCTGGGAATACATAACAGGAATTGACCCCTTTATGTTTGAATTTTGTTTTATATTCAGTATAGATGCATGTAAATGGAAGACATAGGGCCGCACTTGTTTATTTTATCAATTAAAATGTAAACTCTGATACTTCAAAATTTGATATGTTGTTATCTACATTTAAGTCATGTAAGCTGCTGAACATATAATTATTGACGTGGTCAAGATGTTGTATCTGTTTATGGTTAATATGTTTGGATAAATAATCATGACCACGTTTAATCATAGCTTTGCTCATATACTAATTAGGTGATTAGCTCAGGAGGTGACTGGCAGGAGAATAATAGCCTACCTAGCTCACCTAACTGCATACTCATTTTTGCTATACCAATTACACAAATAAGTATAGCTAAGAGCTGTTATAGTGAACACTTCTCCATGGTCCTTAATTAAGGTATGAAGACCATACTAAACATGACATACATTAAATTTAAAACAATGACTTTATTTATTCCTCTCTTATTTTATCTCAGAATGCTCTCACACACACAATCCAGCTATCTTCCATCAGATACGTCTACTACTTAAGAATAATTTAATGGTTGTCAGAAGTAGCTGATTACTCTTAATGTTTTTCATCAGTGGTAAGCATGAAAGATCAGTTTATAATGAAACATTAACTGTAGCTGTTTAAATAAGAAAATACAAATGTAATCAATGTAATCATATCCAATTATCATGATTACGAATACATTGGAAGAGTAATTGATTACGATTACAATTACTTTGCTTTAAAAATAAATATAATCGATTATGATTATGATTACAAACAAAAATGTAATCAATTGTAATCGATTACGATTAATGATTACAATTACCCCATGTCTGGTTGTCGGCTAGCGATTTTACTTAAGCTGTATTGTAAAATGATAAAATATTGGAACTTAATATACCTGTGTTTTCAGCTGGCTTTGTAAGCATTTTGGACAAGCCAACTATATACTTCCTTGGTTGCAACATGACTTTTGGGGATTTTCCATTAGTCTTCGCTTTCAATGTCTGCAGATCTCGGTCTATTACGCCTGTCACATGTTTAATGTGAAAAAGTGCTTTAAACAATATAATTTAATAAAACCACAACGGAATACGGAAATGAACAATCTAATACAGGAATGGTCAAAACAGTTTTATTATTTTCTTGAATAAAACATACTTCTTTAATTCAAGAATTTTGACAAATGAGATTCAAATTGAAGACTGACTTTCTAAAAGAAATGCCACATACATTTTGTAATCATATATCCTGACGGGACCGTCCTAACAAAAAAACGTAAGACTCCGTAACAGCGCTCGGCAGTCTACAATGGCAACCGGAAGATATAGGATTCATTTTAGATGCCGATGAATTACATTGAATAACTTTAGTACCTTCTTCCTTTGACATGAAATATAAAATATATACAAATTAATACAATGAACGTCAACCTTTACTTTGACACAATGATACAAATTACTGCAGCGATATTTATCTTGATTATAACTGCATCTTAAATTTGAAAAATAGGTTGAACAAGTATCTCGGTAAAATTACAATTGCATAAAATGCCATACTAAAGGCAGTTTAAAGATGATTATGACTACCATTATTTCCGCACTTATATCCTATAGCAATAGTGACTTAAGGTAAAGAAATATTTCCAAAAAAACTATCATGAACCTCCATCGCTCTGCTTCTGATGCCTCTTGAATAATGGTCAAGCTAGAAATTTAGAAACATAAAATTATTCAAAATTTTATATATTTGACCGCAGAAACAGTAAGATCATTCATAATGTTATTCAAAGTTTTAATGGAGAAAAAATCTTTCATGTACATTGATATTTGTGAAATTGGTAGAGACCACATAATGAAGTAAGCATTTCACTCAACTGGCTTTCATGTACTTTTGAAAGAGAACAGCTTTGGTTCATACAGAATTATTATTATACAGACCAGGAGAAGACAAGAAGGTACAGAAAATGTCACACAGAAGCTGCGTGAATCTTTTTTTAATTAAAAATTATGTAGTGATTCTGGAATATTTAACAAGGTGTGTTTGTTAAATAAAACCAAGGCCGTGAGATGATTTATATCTTCTACTGTCGTTGATGGAGATACTTAAAAAAATAGCCACACTTTGGGAAAGGAAATACCTATTTTATTCTTAGCGGAACGAATGACTTTAAAATTCGCGTTTCCCAATATACTATGACTTAATTCTTAGACTGTCATTGACAGAGCACTTTAACCCATTACTAACGACTCATTGATTGTGTGTAATTACTGGCTATAAAATTGATGAGTTTACTCACTGATAAGGAGCGGGAATTCATAAAACCCTCCACTTGTAGGCTTCCCAGAATCTTGCACGTTTGCTCTCAAACAAGTCACTGGAGTATTATCAGCATTATGCTATATCAACTCTGGGGGCCATAAGGCTTTCGTATATATTACTGGCAGACGGTGTTAACCCGGCGGCTTAATTTCGCATCGTCAAGATCTGTATGATTTATATTAACAGCGGAAGAAATTTGGGATTTGATTAAGTCTAGGATAGACCTAATGTAAATACTATTCCGGCGCAATATAGCTAACATAAACTTACTTTGATCTTTCACCGGAAGTTCCCAAATGCCTACATTTTGCAGTTGCTCAGGGATTTGGTATATTCATGCCAAGTGGTTTATATTACAATTTGTGGTATACCGCTTTGCTTCATCATGGGATTTTCCCAATTTGTAATGAAAATATTCGGTATGAAGTTTAGAGAGCACGTATGTTGTTCTAAGTAAAAGTTTGTAGTAAATGGTAGCCACTACATTATACAACCTTTGAACAATATAATATCGGGTTTAATTCAGAATTCGGGATACGAAGAACAACTTTCTGTTTAAAACAATTCAATAAATAACATTCCCAGGGGCGTAGCCAGGATTGAGGGAGGGGAGGGGGCCATGATCAGTGGCGGATCCAGAATTTCGAAAACATGGGGGGGGGGGGGCACTAATATGAATGTATGGGTACTATGAAAACTGTTATATATACGTGTATATATGTTTATTATTATTATTTTTATTCTACGTTATATATTTAAGTGTATGAAAATATATATTTTCTTTTTTTTCAAGTACGACCATAGTTTATTATGGTTAGTTTTAGGTACATGGTGAGGGTATGGGAGGGGTATCCCCCCTCTTATTGGGAAATATTTTGAATATGCAATGTAAAGAGGACATTTTGAGGCAATTTTTACAAAGAAAATGAGGATTTCCTGTTCCCGTAAAAACTGTTGTGTCTTTGCGTAGGTAGTCAAACTGTAGGGAGGTTCAATATTTAATATTTATATTTCTTCAAAATTAGGATATAAATTTCAATCGTTTTCAACATGTTAAAGTCAATGGCGCAAAAGCGCATTTACGTTTATAACTTGCAAAATATTTTCTTTCAAATGTAATCTGTGAGTGAAATAACTGTTGATTTCTTATGTTAAACTTTGTTAAACTAAACTTTACCGGGATCCGTGGTCTTGACAGCACACAGGACTCCTAATTAAGAGCACAGATCGCGAGAATGTCGATGGTCAACCCAAACAAGGGCCTGGTGCTCTGCAGTTGTTCTGCAGCTGTTAATACATATCCTCATCCTCAACTAATGAATTTGTAGATTAATAAATTGCAGATAACTTATATAAAATCAAATTGCTAATTAATAAAAAGAAATATGAAATACAAAAATTAACCACGAAAATTGGGAAATGGATAAAATGAGAGATATTGCAGCTCAACAGGGGGCCACGCGCCGAAGGCGGCCTCTCTGGATCCCCTTCTGGATCCCCCTCTGGCTACGCCCCTGACATTCCTATGGGAGAAAATAATGTAGGATATGTCACGAACGTGTGAACGTGCAGCATTCCGCTTGAGCTCATTTGAGCTTGACTCCTATATGAAGTTTCTCCCCTTAAACCATAGGTTTCTTCATTACGCGGTATTCAGAAATACAGTATCATTTCCAGAGGTTTAACTTTATATCCATTAGCATATAAACATGACTTACATGAACTACTTGTACTGGAATGATTTCCTTTATTCCTGCCGTGCTTGTCTATCCGATTGTTTTTATTCATCATCAGTTTTTAAACTCATTCCGCCGGCATACGAGCCTGTTATCAGTTCCTTCATGTTGAGAGATGGGGTAATATTGTTCAAATATCATAGTATACCTTAATGTCATAAGATTCTTGTTTAATGTATTATATTTGATAAAGTGTAATTTCTCACAAAACTGTATATAGTCCGTACAAACACGCTTGTCCACCTATACATCTGTTATGTTTCTATTATTTCTAAACCAGTATATATTTTAAAACTGGAAACAGGAGGGGATAATTACAGTGACTTGATACTTTTCGTAAACCCAATTTGTCGTGTCATTAGTGTTAACACCGGCAGTCTTCATGACGCCCTTGGCTCTTGAAAACGCTGTTATTGATTCCGCCACTTATGCTATGAACGAATTACTGGAATATATATATATATATATATATATATATATATATATATATATATATAGTTTTATTTTTATTCAGTATAATATATACTTTTGAAGTAATCGTGATTAGCATATCAAACATTGCAATTTCATTGTAATCATACAAGTTTGATATATTCTTCTTATATATTTAACTTTCTATATAATATAAAACTGCCACGCAATGTGCTTATATATATATCTGACTTCTGTTAACTGGTTATCAAGGCTTTGTGGAAGATCACTAAAGTCCCTAAATAAAATTTAATAATACATAAATAAAGAAATCTAACTTGTATAATCAATAAATAATTAGGATTATTGAATAAACCAATTATGTAAGCCTGATATATTCCATCTGGAAAAGCCATAACGCCCCCATCCCTACCAATTCAGCTACCAGCATCCCTTGGTTGCTCCTGTAGAAAATAATTACCCTGGTGACCACAGAGTGCCGCCCTTAGAGTCGTGGCCTTCCAAACCAATTAGACCTTTGACCACTACTTTACCTGAGAGCCCTCTTCTGGTTGCCCATGCTCCAATGGTCATAGTCCAGTGGGCCGTGCTTGTAAGTAGCGACGATAAGTGCACTGGCCTCTCTTTCTCTCTATTCCGCCATTCACTTTTTCAGTGGTGATTGTATTCTTTTCTAAAAACACTGTACGTGACTAGTATATATGTTGCGGCGTATTATTATTCTATAGGATACTAGAACTGTATTCGGCTTCAAAATGTACCGTATGATTTTAACTATCGGAAAAAGATGAGTAGTATTTGGAAAAATTATACTATATATTATATATTATATGAAATGTTTTATTCGTACAAAGAAAGAGCATAATTTGAAAAAGGTTAAAAATTGTGAATGTCAGTAAGGCCATCTCTTTAATTCACTAAGTTGAGGTCGATGCTTTCTATTGCCCGTTCCTCTCCAGAAATTTTACCGACATTTCTTTGCAAGAAAATTTACTAAATGTACATCAGTATTACATTTTCACATAAAATACCGAGACTGTTGCCAATAAAAGTAGACCTCTGTGAGCTATAAAGCAAACAAGTGAATCATAAGATCTGCACATACATAATATCATTTTTATAAATCTCTATCTGCATGCTCAAAAGGAAGACTTCCAGCCACTGACAACACAATTGGTGTATGTGCATTGTAGGATAGTTTCCAGACCGCACTTAAATTTCTGTTAAAGGCTCTAATTATTTATTTCAAACCTTTATGCCTCATGTTCCAAATGTAGCACCCATAAAATGATGTACAATAACTTGAAGATATTATTAAGAATTTGTCAAGGTTGACCCCTGAAATTGGCTCAATTAAGCTGATATTATCAAAGGTTACTGAAAATTCACATAGCAATTAATCATCTAACCCCCAGTTAGGCATTGTGGGACGGCTTGGACTACATGTCTTAACTGTAAAACTTCAAAATACAAATTTGTAACATTTCTAGGAAACACTTACAGTGCCTAACAGAAAGAGGTAAGTTAGGAGTAAAATTGACCTCTCGCTGAATGGTATTACTATAGATCTTCTCCAAAGAAGAGTCATGTGCACAATTTGACGAAAAGCAATCAAAGCAATAACATCTTTTTATATAAGGACGTGAAGAACAAAATGCGCATAAGTAAATAAAACACTGCTGATCTGTAATTATATTCTTGTACACAAAACTCCAGATGCAGAGACAGGTCGAACTTCATTGTTTAATGGAATTGTGAAATTATATATATATATATATATATATATATATATATATATATATATATATATATGAATGAATGATTAATTGAGCAATAATTTCCTCAGAAAACGTAATGTACTAATTTACGACTTAGTGGATTTCGTGGCGTATAGCGTCGCTTGATGACACATAGTAAAGTGAGATTTTAGCTGTTTAATTTCACAGTGAACTGTACCCGCTGCCTCGAAAAGGTATTTCTTCCTGATTATGTACTAAATGACACGGGGAATTAGGTAGTAATGACAACAAAGGCCTATGGGTGTGTCCTTACATGTTGTCCTTACCACTGTTTACCTGTTCCAGATTATATCTGAATTAATTAACGATAAAAATAAATTTAAAGGTATGTAAGAAGAAGATCCGGAAGTGTAGTATATGTACATGGGGCGGTTATGTTAATTACGATACACTCCACAGTTCTATAAGACAAGCAGTTTTTAAATGAGGAGTGACTGTCGCATATTTTAATAATGAGCAAAACTACTTTTTCCATGTTATTCACTTACATGATATGAAAATTAAATTTGCTAAAATTTCTCAGAAACTTCCTCTACAGCACAGCATTTTACATTATGCTACTCGAGAAATAACAAAGTGAAATATGTTTTGACAAAGGGCATGAAATGTATAAAAAGAGTGTAGGAATTTTGAATGAATTCGATAACCAATATGGATACAACATCATCATTGCTTGCGTGATAACGATATAATGTATATAACGACTGTAAATTAAAGCCATCTACTGTGAAAATAATTTGAAGAAATGATATGGCTCTTGCAAAGTGGGAGATTTTGAAAGATACTAGGTATAAATTAAAGCACAGAGGGCACCACGAAAAACGACATTTTTAGTTGTAAGTTGATGCAACGTATAGCTGCCCATGTGAAAAGACAGGCTCAGGTAAACATGCTCTAATAGTTATTCATGTTTGTCCTGAGCTTTGTTGATTGTCATGAAATAAGCTGGTCTGATCGTGAACTGTCAACGCTCCCAGGTATAAGGCAGGTTTACATCTTTCAGTGGAAGTTTGTAGCAAGAAATTAACTTCAGCCTTGGTTCTTTGCTTTGTCTCTGGGCAAATTAAGAAAATATATGTACAAATTTTGTCAAAAATTTGTAGATAGTCAACGTAAAGCTATATAAACAATCCGTTAAATCTTGGAGGAAATCGGGTCAATTTAATATATTTTTATATAAATTATGACAAAGGACAATTCCTATGTCCCGTGCACCCATTCGCATTGATTTGTCCTGCAACTCGCCAGGTTAACCAGTGTTACTGAAGCGTGACATTGTTTATATATGAAACGTGTGCACGTGACCACATGACTGATAAAGAGCTTTTTGGCGGAAGTTTGCTCCGATTGCAAAATCTAGTTTGTTAATAGAATCCATAATGGTAATATATTTCCTTTTTTCAACGTCCATTTGAATTTCGAATTCGAAAAATTATTTGTACCCACCCCCCACCCCCCCCCACCCCCCGGGAATTATATTAAAGTTGTTGTGCTTCCTTTGAAAAAAAAACATTTTTTTTACTTTTTTTTAACTTCTAACAGTGCATAAATTAATCGAATAATTAAAGCCATTGTTTTCAAAAGAAAATTATGAATTTAAAGATACCAACATAGCTGAAAACCTAGAAATTATGCACACTTATCAAATGGTGGGCGATCGTGTCTGTGCCTTATGTCAGCTCCTTGTGATACAAAAGCGGAAAAGCTCTCTCAATATTAAAAGCATTCATGTGGTCATGTGTTGAGGGTTTAAATTAAGAACCTTTGGTTTCTTTTGAGAGAGTGAAATTTCTTTAGAGTTTTAATTGATATTGGGAATAATGGGGATTATAGTGCACGCGTGTGTTTGCCTGTTCATGAAAGCACCCGGCTCTGGCAGGATTGCTCTCTGGCTATGGTCCAACGGGTCGGTGATCTCGAACTGCAGGAAAATCCCCAAGGAGCCTTCTGAAGAGAAGTGTTACAGGTGCTCTTTTTATTATGTGACACGGGCGTAACTCCTGTTCTAGCACTCGTGTCTGGCCGCGTATTACATTCTATGTTTAATCCGTACCGGTTGAACTCTCGTTGTCATGTTTAGCCTTGGGTTTTCACGCTTGGTCGTGGGTCACGTGATGAGCCTGGTATGTGGAGATAGACAGCGCTGTTTTTCTTTAGAATTCCTGAAACGCGTGTAGACTGTGTTTTGCAAGATCTTTTAGACTGTTCGAGAAGTGGAAAATTCTCGGCTTAGGGTGTGAAGGTATATTAATGGGCTGTTTTTTAGAACCAGAGAGAGCAGAGAAGATTCCAGCGGACGCAGAAGCGTGTGTCAGATTCTAGGACCTTATTCGACTAATGCGGCAATTATAGATGTTCAAAGACTTTCTCCTGGATTTTATGCATTCGGACTTCAGTTTACTTTCTGGGTTGTTGCAAGAACTTTCCACTGGACTGTCATTCTCCGAGAGTTTACATTTAAAGGACTTATCGTTGTGATGGTGTTGGTATCCGGGTACTGTGCACATTATTTTTCTATGTGATTGTATTGACTTGTTGCTATTACGCTGTTTTACTGTATAATTGTATTGATTTAATGTATTGTATTGTTAGGGTTGTTTTAAGAATAAATTATAGTTATTTGTTAACAAAAAAAAAACACTGACTTCTTTATTCATTCCCCTAGACATTTCACGCTGCCTAGTGTTACAGAATCTGATTTTTTTATCTCCATTACAAAATTTGTGTTCATCACGCATACGTGATCTGTTTATATTAGGTTCCGTAACAAAAGTGACAGCCTAGAGGACCTTAAAGCACAAAAGAAAAAGGGACACATATGGTGGAAATACTAAAAATATTAATTATGCAGCTTAACAGGAAATAATGCAGGCAAATAAAACAAACTTGTCTTAGAAGAGCCCAACGACGATTCGTGTGTCGAATTTTGAAGTCCAAACAAGAGCGGAAGTAGGTAAACGGTTGTGTAGAAAAAACCCAACTGCGTAATAATTATATTAATTTACGTTTGACGCAATATACGGAATGTGGTATAAATTCTCAATTGGCATAAACTTGGAGGATTGTAAAACACTGCGGTGTGGGACAGGTGATGTCAAAACCCGCTAGTTGCATAGATAAGTCAACTAATGGTAACTAGGTCTCATGGTCGCTATACCGCGCGCGGTCTACGGATCAAGTTCTCCAGGGAATTTGCTTTTTCAACCCGTTTACCATTCCGCATACTGCGTACCACCAAGCAAGTTAATGGTTGATGGCATCACGTGGAGAAAAAAATGTACCTTGTCCGCTTACCGCGGGCCAAATATGTGATACGCGAAAATGTTTTCTTCGCTGTAGTTTTTTTATCATAAACCGTTGACCGGGCCCGCGGTAAGATATCGCTGTAAAATATCGCTCATATGATATTTTAGCTGTTTAATCTCATGTGTTCGTCGGTATATGCTTATTTTACACATAGGGTTTGGCAGAACCAACAGAGCGTCTTTTTCGGGGTGGAGGCCTGTTTGATATACAATGCCACATATGAATATACGATTAAAAGTGTTAAGAGAAGGTCTGTAACAATATATCCTCCCACAAGACGACACACATTTCGATACCCGCTCAAGATACCATACGCGATGCGATTAATGTATAATATTTAATATAGTTTAATATAGTTCCGGAACATGGTTCCAGACACTCGGCATCGCTCGCAATGTATTTGAGAATATAATCGAAGTAGCTTAAAAAATAACCAGCTTCGTCTTGCAAATTTCTTTTCCATATCATAAAATGAAATTTCTTTCCAAACCCCATTGGTCAATCTGATGCTTTTAAACTTGTATGTGATAACTTGCGTTCGTATCACGTCTTGTCTAAGAAAGGGAATGTTGTTATTGTATGGCGACGCTCTCTGTTGGATTGATGCAATAATATGGGTCTCGTTTGCTTACAACACGTGATAGGGACAGTCTCCATGGAGAGCCTTTTTCCTGAAATAAAAACTCCCACATAAAATCTCCTCTTGGCATACTTCCCCTTGTGACATAAACGAAAAAGTCTCCCTTTAGAATATAATAATTGCACTAAACCCTCATCACGTGTATCAGAGAATGATTAGTGAGATAATACGAACGTATTTTATTTAACAACAGGTTTTTCAACTTTCTTTTTCATAATTTAAATTTGTTTTTTATCACCTTAATGTACGACCATTCATCCACATACAAGTGGCTTTCCGGTTTATGACAATCAAATAAGGGAACTGACGCAAACCATATCCAACAAATCTTGACTGAAATCCGTATTAGAATGATTGATGTGGAATACATGCAGCATGATATACTTGATGAAGGAGTTATCTTGAAATCGATGATAGATTTATTAGTTTGCGTATTGTTCAAGGAAAAAGTGAGGGGGACAAAAGTTACTCTATCCTCTGCTCCTTAAACAGTAAAGGGTCATGTCCCTCTGGAAGCAAGGCCTATACCATGGCATAATACCCGACTATGCATCGAAATACGGGCATCTGACGATCCCACTATAAACAGGACTTTGATGAAGACGAATATAATTCCAGACACTCGGCATTCAGGATCAGACTCTTTTTGTGTAGATTATATTTATTTTTCCCCATTTGAGTGGCCATTATGATATGTTGTTTATACGAGTGCCGTTTAATAGTATGATTTCCTTACGGAAAGCTGAAATGCAATTTACATAATTTGTATGATTTGATTAAGGATTCCATCAAGGCATAGAAAATAATATACCGAAATGTAGCTTAGGTGGGTTACTATGGTGACAAAGTTTATCTGATAGATTAAGCCTAATAACAGAATGGTAGGATATATGTTTATATAACAAGTGTATTTTACTGAAGATGGAGTCCTCCATTTCCAAGGTACGGTAACTCAGGGTAACGTATAACGTTAAAAAGTTTTTACTGCCAGAGTAAAGATTAAACTCATTTCTTCCAGAAGCACATGTCATAAATTCACGTGTTCTTTTCTTCCTTTACAGCTTAAAGGCACTTCAGTCTCTTTGAGATTTTTTTGTCAGGCAGGTCGGAGTCGGCGCCGAGGGTTCTTTTCATGTCATAAATCAGATGTACATAGCAATAAACTCGACGGTAAACGAGCTGGAAGCTATGTCTGAGAACATATAGGGATTAGCTTCAAAAGGCAAACGGTGGAAACGAGACAATAGTGTTGCAGCTTCGCAGCATGACAAAAAGCAAACTTGCAAACAAGGTTTGAGAAATTCATACGCAGTTTAGAACTAGACGTTTTGTACATGTGGTGGTCGACCCACAGGTTTCATAAACGATGCTACCCAGGTAAGTGTTAAGGAGGAAAGTCACTTTAGTTACATATTGGTGGCCTGTCCCCAGGGAAAAGACACCCGTCTTCTGCGATAGCGTCATATTATATTATATAAAACAGTCCTAAGGGTTCCTTCTGGCTTACTGGGTGTTGTGTTATTCAAAATGCTCCTGGCCAAGCCCTAATACAAAATGGCGTAGTCCCGTCAAAAGTAAACATCATGTCAGCTTAATTGACACAAGGCGGGCTATATTATCTAAGGCATGCCAATTTATCCGTAGACAGTGTGCTCTCCCGCCTTCTGAAGTTTGTGTACTCTATCCGAATGTATGACATATATCATCACTGGTATATTAAATAACATGCCGCAATACTGAGTATATAATTGTAATTTAATTAATAATACATAAATTTATAATTTGGAATTATAATATTTTTGGGTATATGAACCTGATGTATGTGATCAAGCTTATGACGTCATCATTTTCATTAACACTTGGTATCGTATGGTATTATGACAATGTTCTCTTCACATGCATATACACTGTAAGTGAAGGGGGTTCCAGCTATGACACTAAAGGGTTTCTCAGTGTTGACTGAGTGGGGTACATGTTAAGGTTCCAGCTGGAACCTTAAACGCGGGTTCTTTTAAGAACCTCCCATGGGTTCTTTCCCTGAACCTCTAAGGTTCCATTTAGAACCTCTTCAGAGGTTCTGAGAGGAACCCATTAAGGTTCTTTACGATGGATTGTTTGGGGAACCTTTAAAGGTTCTTCGTGGAACCCCATGCATGTGTATGGTTCTTTAAGGAACCTTCAATGCAGGTTTATTTTAGAATACAGTCCAAGATGGCTTATCATACGTTTAAATGAAATCATCGCACCTAATATGCCCATATCTAAGGGAAACTGTCTAGATCAATAATATGAAATATTAGTATTTCTCTTAGAAAATGGGTAACTGCCATGATCATAGCTGAACATTCATATTTACACATGAATCCTGAAAATATGATAAATCCTCCAGTTGAAATGAAAACTCGTTTTTAAGGTAATACATTTTTTATTTAGTTGTAAAGATCCCCTTGTCAAAAAAATCTTCAATAGCCAAAAAGCAGTAGCACTTGTATGCACATAAAAAATATTATTTTGCAATTGCGATACAGAGTTACCCACTTCAAAAAATTTCCATTCTTTCTTGGAGTCGTTTTGATACTTTTGCAACAGTTCATGCACATCACCCCATGATTAATATGGTCATGGGCCTTTGTTTAGATTAAGTGAACGTATAAATTCTTTCTCAGACACAGGCTATTTTGGAACATGTCACTTGGCAGTTAGTCTCTAGACATAACTTTGACAATCCTCACACAAATATAAGGAAAACATAGATCTTACCTCTTATTATTTCCTCTTCTGACATCTCGAGAGGTCAAAACAAACGCCTGTGAACAACTGACCTCATTAGTTCAAATATTTTGCGCATGCGCGTCCTAATCTTCAGGTCATCCGGCCAATACACAGGTTCCATCTTGAACCTTATTATAAGTCATGGTTAGGGCACGAACCTCCAGGTACCAGATGGAACCTCTTTACACAGAAGAGAGTTCCAGAAGGAACCATGGCTCTACCCAGAACCATGTGGGTTCTGAACCACAAAGAACTCTTTTTTCTCAGTGTGTGTATATATATATATATATATATATATATATAAATATATATATATATATATATATATATATATAATTATATGATTCAAGTAGTCGAACTGGTTTGCACTTTTTGCACAGCTGTATGAAAATATAGCTTGTTACCTTGGAAAAATACACAACATGGTATACAGTGACAGGTAAACAAGTCCTCTGATACCGGAAATGAGACTGATTAGACTGTCTGAGTTGGCTTTAACAAATGTCCTTTTGAAGAAAGCCGGGGACATAGATCAAAGGACATGTCTTTTCAAAACCGGAGGTTTGTATGAAAACGGAAAGTAAAACCGGCATGAGAAAATAACTACTCATTACCGGAAGGAAAATAAGGAATAGATTTTTAACAGACGTGAAGATAGTTACGTAGAGTTTTTTTTTTCAACGACATCGGACGAAGCGGTGATAGACCTTCAGTTATTAAATTCCGAGACTGATTAAAAAAGTAGGTTATATTCACAAATCAAACGCGAATGGAGCAGTCGGAGATCCACCACCGCCCAACAGATGAACTCTTACAAAGATAGGCGTTACAATGGTTTCACATCAAGATTTATAGACCGTCCTGTGAAAGTGCGGGGGTCCTTGCATTTAATCTTCACTTGGATGAGTCAACAACTGTTGCGGGGGGGGGGGGGGGGGGGGGGGAGCAGTCCTAGCTTTTATTTCCTGTCTGAGAAGGAATATATATATATATATATATATATATATATATATATATATATATATATATATATATATATTGTATCGTGTTCTTATTTGTGATGTTATATAGATTTTTTTAGGCCATTTCTCCGACGGTCAGTGATCTAATGAGAAATAACTGTTCAAAATCAAATCACAATAAGCGGCTATACCAGGTAAACAGATAGGTAGGAAAAAACGTTTAACTCTTTGAGATGAAATATATAAAATAGCAAAGTGAAGAAAAAATACTACAAACAGACAAAATCCGCAGACGAAATTCCGCGGGCGAAATCCCCTACAGAATATAATTGTCCTATGCTTATGATATATATTATTTTCTTGCGGAGAATATTGAATAAATGTAAGGAGACTGTGGCAGTTTGCACCGGGGCGACTTTGACCGGGAGATCAGCGGATGTTTTGTCGAAGGTCTGTTCAGCTAAGGATATTATCCTAGATACGACGTCTAACAGCTCCTACCGCTCTCCTACATCTCCCGCCCCGTCTCTTTTATAAATTTATCAAGGAGCATTGTTCTCATACTCGCGAATCATTTGTATATATTAGAAGGCAATGAATTTTACTCCGGTAACATATATCGTTGTTATAATTGAACACGACACACTAGTGAAACGAGTAAATTTATTGAAAAGACATCGTTAGCACGAATTTTAACTTTTCTTGGCTGTGAGGAGAGAGGATATTAAATGGTGATCGGGATTTTAAACTTTTTTTATTATTTACAAGCACGCCATGGACGTGATATTAATATAAATTGAGGGTTTAAATAATTTGATTAAGATATGGGTGGGATTTCTCCTTTTATTGGCTGTAGTTTTCACACGGCTAAGCTTAAAATCTTATTAATATCAGTCAGAACGAATTATTCATGCTTTTCTTCTCAGAAACTCCATTTGATTTCAGTACTTGACAACCGTTTGAATGGCCTTTCCATAGTATGGTTAGCGTGCACTGACAATTTAACAGCAAATTTCATATCTCGCTGGGCATTAATCACTTGTTTAAAGAGGATTAATTAAAAACCCGTCAAAGTCAGGGCAAGTTTGATGAAACGAAAATTAATGCCTTAGTGAATGGCCCCATAAAAGATCGCTCCCGTTGGAGAATATCCAATATTTAGTTATTTACAACGGGAAATTCTTATGCTTTGTCTTTTCTGTATTGGTTAGCTGTTATTTAAACCTTGATTGATTGCTCTCCATTTAGAATACAACATAACATGTCATCCAAATAAGGTTAACGGCGCGGGAGGAGAAATTCTATAACATTTCAGTTAGTCCATAAGAACGTCCGAATTTTTCTTATAGCTTATGTACAAAATTCCCAGTTTTTTGTTTTGCTTTCATCGGTAAACGATTTTAGACCAAAACATATCGTTTAGATTTAGTAGCACCTGTTATTTTTAAATAATACTTAAGCTGCTTTCACAAATGTGGAGTCATGTCATGGGGTATATATAAATGGAATAACAAAAGGAAATACAGACTTTTTAATATTTTCTTGATTAGTGTAAATGGTAAGCTTTTACTCAAATAATGCTTTTAGGAGGCCTAGGAACCATAATATAATTTGACACTTCTTAATTGAAAAAAGTTTTTGTAAAATTTCAAGTCATCGCCCCACAGGAGAAAATGCTGGTCACATGACACCAACTACATGGCATCTATTATTATATATAACATCTATGGAAAAAACCGCTGAAAAGGCACTGGCTGATATAACATTCTAACATAATCGACATATTCTGTATCCACTAATATACTTTCCACTGAAGCATAATTTTTGAGTGTTATTTGATTAGGAAACACTGAAAAACCATTTGTGGAAGAGATTTTTTCAAAACTTTGGGCTTTGTTTAACTATTTTCTTCCTGGAATATTGGAATATCAGTCGTTTTAAATTTGATCTCAACCGATTTTTAAATGATCTAACATTAAAATTAAATCTATCATTATCAGGCAGGTACCTATTACCAATTGATTAAGTGTAATTAGATGCTCGTTATTATATCTCGATCAATCAAATCCTTAAATTATCGTTAACGGTCACTTTCAGCCGTTAGGTGTCTAATGTAACTTTGGAATTAGACATGGGGTGTTAACCAAAAAAGAGGCTTAATAGTATGATAGCTATCATAACACTAATGGTGTCGTTTTGATTATTTAGAAACATTATGATATCTGTAATTTTAGAGAAGTATCAATATGGTGGCTGTGGAGGATTGGCCCAACCAAATAACAATGTGTGCTTTACATGTATCATTAAATAAGTATTCCTGGGTTTCAATTAATCGACCATCTCATCTTACTACCTACACCTGTAGACTATACAACTCATTATGGAGGTAATTTATAAAAGGAAATTCCTTTGGTCAGGAAAATAGTATCTTAATGTTTATATTGATTATATTATCATCATCATATTATTACATTATTATATTACAACCGTTTTATCAAAATTGTAATATTATTATATTATTATGTATACCTATTTTCTACTGATATAAACGTGTATGAACCATTGTAGTAATGCATTCTGTTTTTTATTGTTATTACAGCACCCGTTCGAAAAGAAAAAAATTGCTTATACGTACACATACCTATATCTATCCATGCAACAGGGCCGGGGATTGTATATAATGTTTGGGAGCTTGCCTTTACCTGATAATTGGTATGTAGGTAAATCTAAAACAAAATGAAAATCCACTTTTTTATATAAAAAAAAAAGAATGTGGTTCAATATATATCTCAATGTAAAAAGTGTGTGTAATTTGGTTTCATTTTCCTATGTCTTAACTCTCTGCGCCAGAAGAGTAACTGTTCAAAATGAAGGCCTATGGCGGCATGCAGTTACAATAGATAGGAACAGGTTGGCTTGACAGCTTTTTCCCATTAAAAGTGACAAGGTGAGTTTTATCATGCCTTGACGTCACCCTCTCCGCTCAGGCATTAAGATTAAATGAAATACGTAGGTCAGGTTTCTAACAAAATGGATGTGATTTTGTACCATTAAATCTTTCTTATGTATTGCCACATCCTGTGTGATCGATCTCAGGCGTGCTGGCCATCCAGTTGCTCCCGAGAGACATATATCATGTTTTTGTTAGTGACAAAGGCCTAAAGCCACCACGATTGTATACAAAAAGCCGGTCCGAAATGTTGCGGTTGTGGCGTTTTTTCGAGACCAAGACTCGATGGTTACACGCGATCCAAACGTTGTTTTATAGTATTTAAGAAAGCACGATGAATTCATTGAAAAAATAAGCTTTTTCTTTATATAATAGACAATTTGTACTGTATGACACCTGGGAGAATTAACATTTTAGTTTATTGATCATGCCTCTGAGTAACCCTTTTTACAGATTTCACAGCAAAATAAGGGAAATTCCGGTCCTGGGATATTTAAGTACGCAATGTTGTGCAGGTGAGTTGTCATGGCTTGAATCAGCTGAAACTGAACACGAATCAAGTAAAAGCATGACAGGGTCTCACTAATACGCACACTAATCAAGTAAAAGCATGACAAGGTCTCACTAATACGAACACTGATCAAGTAAAAGCATGACAGGGTATCACTAATACGAACACTGATCAAGTAAAAGCATGACAAGGTCTCACTAATACGAACACTGATCAAGTAAAAGCATGACAGGGTATCACTAATACGAACACTGATCAAGTAAAAGCATGACAGGGTGTCACCAATACGAACACTGATCAAGTAAAAGCATCACAGGGTGTCACTAATACGAACACTGATCAAGTAAAAGCATGACAGGGTATCACTAATACGAACACTGATCAAGTAAAAGCATGACAGGGTATCACTAATACGAACACTGATCAAGTAAAAGCATGACAGGGTCTCACTTATACGAACACTGATCAAGTAAAAGCATGACAGGGTCTAACTAATACAAAAACTGATCAAGTAAAAGCATGACAGGGTCTCACTTATACGAACACTGATCAAGTAAAAGCATGACGGGGTCTCACTTATACGAACACTGATCAAGTAAAAGCATGACGAGGTCTCACTAATACAAACACTGTTCAAGTGAAATCATGTGACCCTGTCACACTAATACGTTATTTCAACATCGACTCGATATTGCATAGTTTCAGGTTATGTTTTCAGTTTAGCATTTATTAACAGTGTCATTGATGTTTTGATTATGTCTGCATGCTGATTGGGTCTACTATTTACTAATCAACATAGAGAATAAAAAAATGTGTTGTTATAATCCTAGTTGCGTCATTGTAGGCAAGGTCTAAGGTGATCCCAGAAAGGTATACAAAACACACATTTAAAACAGGAGGGATTGTGTTACTTGCATAAACTCTGTGTTTTGTGGAGTATTGTATATTTCTAACAAATAATAAAGAAATATCATTGAAACACCTTCATGGTGCAATTTACACGAATATAGGTCTATACTTAATGGAAGTTGTAACTATACGCTGATTTATATTATTAGTCACTAATAAGACTTCATTTAACTGAATTGTTTTCAGTTGAAAATAATATAAATTGATGTTTTTTTTATTCCTAAATCAAGGTACCACTGGTATTATATATACTTTTAATAAAAAAAATGTAATCTCAGAGCTCAAAGAAACATTGCCCCGAACAGCAGAATAATATTTCTTGTTTTTTTTTTTGAGGGGGGGGGGGGATACCAGCTACTTTCATGCCATCTAAAATACAGAAACACTAGGGAAAACTAAGTACCCGGGGAAACATCTCTCTGTGGTCGGTATCGTTGTTACTTCATTTGGAAAGGTGAGACTAGTAAAGTCAAAGCAGGTACGATCCTAGGTGAACCTTAATGTTTCTAGAGAAAATCAAAGTGTATTATCTTCCAGTCGGGATGTCCCGACGGGTTTCACGCTGACGTCTGAATGTCAAATGGCCACTCCTGACTGTGCCGGGATGAACGGAAAGTCCCATTAAGTCGGCCAGAGCATTAAGGGGGCCACGAAACCGCCACTGAGATTGGTTATGTATACTTGGAAAGTTTTGTCTTGATGTTGTGTTCCGCATATGACCACTGCAAACGTTGTAATTTTACTAGGGGCCAATAAACCGACACTGAGAGTTGGTTATGTGCAGTAGGGTAAGTTTCTTCCTGATGTTGAGTGCGGCGTATTACCACTGCAAACATTGTAATTTTACAAGGGGCCAATAAACCGCTACATAGAGTTGGTTATGTGCAGTAAAGTAATTTTTTTTCTTGATTATGGGTGTGGCGAATTACCAGTACAAATATTGTAATTTTACAAGGGGCCATTAAACCGCCACTGAGAGTTGCTATGTGCAGAAGGGTAAGTTTCGTCCTGATGTTGAGTTTGGCGTGTTACCACTACAAACATTGTAATTTTACAGGGGGCCATTAAACCACCACTGAGAGTTGGTTTTGTGCAGTTGTAAAATTTTTTCCTGATGCCGAGTGCGGCGTATTATCAGTACAAATATTGTTACATTACAAGGGTTATTCTTAACTTTGTTTCAACAGGATTGCAAGTAGATATAAATGACAAACATGAAACCGGCCCGTGTCCGTGCCAAGTTGCTCTTATAAAAAATTTTTCCTGATGCCGAGTGCAGCGTATTATCAGTACAAATATTGTAACATTACAAGGGTTATTCTTAACTTTGTTTCAACAGGATTGCAAGTAGCTATAAATGACAAACATGAAACCGGCCCGTGTCCGTGCAAAGTTGCTCTTATAAAAATTATTATTTAATAAACACTATTATTGGTCTAGGAGAAAGAAATATGTGCAGTAAGCAAACACGCGAGTTAACCGGGACCCTGTCTATAGACCAACACCATTAGTTGTTATGAGAGTGGCCTCACACAGACATATGTTGCAAGTTTCAGCCTGTGGCCCAGCATCTTGTCCTTGTGAATGTCAGATACCTTTATGATGATGGACAGCCTTCTGCCTCATCCGCGTTACGGTTCACAGCCGGTATACTACGGAAAGCAACCATAGTGACCCAGATGCTCAAAGAAAACAAGGTCCGCTTTATATCATGTTATCGTCCAATAACCTGCAACATTGTTAACATGACCGCCTTTATATTTTAACGGGTAAAGATTTGGTCGTATTGGCGGTTGCTCGGGTAACATTTTGATACCATGCACTGTGATGATGCAAATTGAAGGGCTGGAACATTGAACCCTATGTTTTAAACAAGTTAACACCCTTAAATGGTGCAAAACATCTCGTATTTAGTTTCTTCATATTATAATATGTTTATATATGTTAAGACAATGTTATAATATGATTTTCTTAGTAAGTGTATCAATCCAATAGTTTAATGATAGCACTCTTTGAAAAAAGATGGAATTCTCTGTGACTATAATTTCTAATATTAAATAAATAACTTTCTTAGCTTAAAACTAATTACAGGAATGTGTATTTCATTTTTATTGTAATAATTTGAACTTTGGCTCTCTGTTATTTGCATATACCAGATATTTCCAAGGAAGTTGAATTATTAAAGATTGAAATAAGAACAATAAGAATAATTCTTTAAGAAGTAGGTAAATGGTGGGAATGATCTACAATAATTAAATCCTGCTACATTTCGCTTTTATTAACATATCTCATGGCTAAGCAGAAGAATTATTATGCTTTTTATAAGCTTTCAGAATGTATCGATGTCAGTTTCGAGTAACTCCAGGCCAAAAATAGGGTATATAGAGCAGAGTTTTTTAAATCAAATCTGTCTGTCTTTTCGAGGATATCTGTTACCATGGTCACTAAAGAGAGAGTTTAAAACTGCTTCAGCTGACAGCTGAACAGGAAGTACCGGGATTGCTAGTTCAGCGTCAACTCTGATTAAACTGGAGCGTGTGATAGGCCTCAAACAGACATTAAATCATCTCCTCGCGGGTTTCTGTTTCGTCACCAGACTGCCACGGGAGCAGTTAGAGCGCGAGATTCAATTAAAACCAACCCCTATTATTTTCGAATTTTTCGCTTCCGGTGATCCAAACCTCACGTAGCCTCAAACCTTAAAAAAAGGCCAGATAACAAAGAGGAAAGGGAGTGGAGTTTCCAAGAAGCGATTCTGTGTCCAATACCAAGCTATTTTTGTACCTATATGTCTAGAACGTATGTCTGTGCTTCTAATGCGAGGACTATTTATCGTCACCAGTTACTATTTAAAGCATCACATCGGACCTTTTAATTTACTTTCCCTTTTATCTTTCAACATCCACCTGGATATTTAAGAGACATCTCTCTTCTTTGAATAAGGTACCTCAGCAAATAACCCGGGAAGATTCATTAGAAAAAATCCTATTTCTCACTATGATGGCCTTTATATAAGTGTATACAGGGCTTTCAAATAGTCCGAGATGCGTTAGCCCCCGCGATATTGAAAACCCTACAAACCCCCCCCCCCCCCACACACACAAACATATATATATATATATATATATATATTCATTGAGAGAGAGAGAGAGAGAGAGAGGGAGAGAGATGTATGAATAACTATGCTAGTTCATTGTATTGAAACAGCAAATGTAGGAAACAGAGAGTGTGAGTTGACTGATTGCATAACACCATATAGCTTTTAGTGTCAAAGCCTTACGTGTCATATGATTCCCTTCGTGGGAAATGTGTTTTTGTATGTACCTGTTGTAAGTCCTATTAGGCAACACCAGTTTAAAACCCGCGTATCTATTTTTGCTCGAATCAGCCTTGTGTCACAGCTAGAGAGAAGACAACAGATAAATAAAAATCCATTTACATTTAGGCAACTGAAGTCATAATTTTGTGTTTTGATTGCGACAGCCCTTCAACCCCTGTACTTAGGACCTTTGGTAATTCTTCCCCGATGGCGTTTTAAACCATCAGTTCCGCCTATGGCAGGTGTCTTAAGTAAAACTACACTGTGCCACTTAATTATAGTAGGCCAGATATAGTATGATTAGTCTTCATGACATCGCTTAGAATATGTGTGTGAGAATTCGTTTCCGGACGCGAGTCCAAAGCCTAAGTCCTGTCAATTGAACATTCCGCTTTGAAAGCAAAGTAGCCCGGAAATTGGATGACACGTTCACTTCCGAGATAAATCGGCCTAATGGAAAATCCGCTTCAAAGCGCTTACTTGTTAATAAAAGGCAACAAGCGTTTTTATAAGTGAATGCCGAAGTATCCTTGTAATGGATAGACTTTGAGAAGGTCTTTGATGGGAGGTGTACCGGAAGGATAATGTGAAGTGAGATGTGGGGTAATGTCCGAAAAGCAGTGTGCTCGGCTGCTCCGCTTGTGCAACAGGAGATACGGATCCTTTGAAAGAATGAATCCACAGACATGCAGTTCGTGGATGTAGCTATCAATGCATTATCAATCCTACAACAGACTTGTAAATTTCTAAATCTGTCCATGTCGTTTTAGAGTTGCAGACAGTGTAAATGCCTAAATTTGTCCAAATCTGTTTAGAGTTACAGCCAAGCTTGTACTTTCCACACAACTTACGATTTTTAAATGAAAACAAGGTAGAATGACCTCTGATGGTAATCACATGAAATGCGGAGAGATCTCTGATGGTCATCATATAGGTACTATAGGTATATAGGTCCAACCACTGTACAAACAAAGAAAGCGTTTTATCTATGTCCAGCATCACAACTCATTAATATAAATAAGAAAACTCTATAGCTTGTTGTGAAAATACAGCCCGCAAACCAAGGTGCAGGCCTGACGAATGATTTAAATGTATCCATTCATGTCACATCCATCACAGTATGATCCTCCCAACGAGTGTTTCCTTATCAAACTGAATGACCTCAGTGTAGGTTCATTTACCGAAATGTCCCTGGCCTGTAGTCAGCGATGTCGAGTTAACACGGACATGATATCTTTACAATGATGAATGATTTGTTATTTTTAGACTGTGAATATTGTTACAGGTGCTCTTTTATTGTGCGACACAGGCGTAACTCGTGTTGCTGTTACATTTGATGTTTAATCCGTACAGGTTGAACTCTCGTTGTCACGTGAGCCTTGGGTTTTCGCGCCTGGTCGTGGGTCACATGATGAGCCTGGTATGTGTAGAGACACCCGGCTATGTCTTTCTAGATAATTCCTGGGGCGCGTGTTGTGCAGGAACTTGTAGACTGTTCGAGAAGTGGAAAATTCCCGGCTGGGGGTGTGATGGTATATAGAGGGGCTGTTTTTTTTAGAACCAGAGGGCAGAGCAGAGCAGATTCCAGCGGACGCAGAAGCGTGTGTCAGGACCTTATCCGACGAATGCGGCAAATATAGATTTTCAAGAACTTTTTCCTGGATTTTATACATTTGGACTTCAGTTTACTTTCTGTGTTGTTGCAAGAACTTTCCACTGGACTGTCATTCTCCGAGAGTTTACATTCAAAGGACTTATCGTTGTGATGGTGTTGGTATCGAGGTATTGTACCGTTATCTTTCTGTGTGATTATATTAACTTGTTGCTATAACGCTGTTTTACTGTATAATTGTATTGATTTAGTGTATTGTATTGTTAGGGTTGTTTTAAGAATAAATTATAGTTATTTGTTAACAAAAAACCACAGACTTCTTTATTCATTCCCCTAGACATTTCACGCTGCCTAGTGTTACAGAATCTGATTTTTTTTATCTCCATTACAAAATTTGTGTTCATCACGCATACGTGATCTGTTTATATTAGGTTCCGTAACAATATGGTTCCAAACGAAGGTGATGAGAGCGTCCAAGAGTCCTAGCAGTGTTTTAATCATTAGAGCAGACCGGGGGTGGGGGGGGGGGGGGGGGGTATGTTGAATTTTCCATCAATTTTAAGTGACGTCTATAACGTATCTTCAGTTTCGAAGTCTAGTACCTATTACTGTCTTGGCTGCTTCCCATTCCACTTTGTACGTGTGGTTTACTTTAAATATATTATTTACATGTTATGAAGATAGTTCTATTGACCACGTTAAGGCAGCCGTGTGTCAGAAAGCAGGTGCAGGTTTTCTCACGTCGCCCTGAACAGCCATCTTCAAACTATCAGATCTGTGGTGGCTAGGCGTTCACAAAACTTAATCAGTGAGCTGCTCTGGCGTCTATTTCATGAATAATGAACGAGGCAAATGAAAAAAAAAAATCAAATGACTCGCGCACGTTTGATTGAACGGTGGTCGGAGCACGTCTGGTGCTACTTGTAGACCAAAGTTAAGCACTGCCGGAATGGCATCTAGGATTTAGCTAAACAAATAAAGCCATGTGCACATGCCTCGTTTATGCTGCATGTGTTCATGTTCAGACATCTGCGGAAGGCTGGGGCTTTGGTCTTTCGAATACGTAAGCTTGTGTATCATTCATAGTTGTTATTTCATTATTCACAAGGATTACTGATGGTCATTTGTCGGTGTCTTTTTGTAATATGGAGGCGGTGTAACATCACTCGAGTCAACCAGGAATATAGCGTGTTGGTTCAATACGGCATTATATACTTCTATATAGTTCTATCATTACTGAGTGACGTTTCTTTTTATCGGTTATCTCCAGGTGGACACGTCATAGGGGGTAGGACAACATCGCTGTTTTAGTAAAAAACCTGAGATAACACATGATGGGTATTACCTTTAATTCACACTTCCACCAGATGTCGCTTTTACTCAGACCAAACCTCTTCCAGATTTGCACTGTGGGACGGCCCTAACAACGTGTCTCTTTCAAAATTTAAATGGTTACATTTCATGGAAACATAGTCTGTTTTCATTTTACATGTCCATGATCACAAATATATTACTTAAATTATTAAATGAAGTCCCTACTACAAAACACCTATGCTTATGTAATATGTAAACGCCTATCCAACGTATTTAAATGGATTAAATTGTCCCCTTCATTATAGATATACCTACGCCGCTGTGTATTTAGAAGCCCACGTGGATTTTGAGGTTTAAGTTTCAACGCATATAAATCCGAATCGGTATAGTTTTACTGTTTTGAGTCTGATTCTGTGCGGTGTGCTTTTCATTATATCCACTGAGCAGACTGCGTTTTCAATTCACCCACTAACATTTGTGTTGGGCTCTGAAACATATACCAGGGAAGACCACCATTAAATTTTGGTGGGGATCCTAATGAAAGGACGGTACCAGTTGGACGCCTTTCCTAAACGTATTCAGAAATTTCCGTTAAAAAAACTAGTGCCACCGTTTTCAGTGTTTCATTTTAAATCAGGTGTGAAACCGTCAAATTGATTGGTATTTAGCATGTTCCATTACATAAATCGATATACTAGTTACATATAAATCTGTGTGACTTCCGGTACTGAGTATATAGAGTCACGTGAGGAGGTTGCACCGTTTTTATCATTGTTTTTGCTGTCACATACTGGCGACAAAACAGATTCACGACTCACGGCACCCTCGTTTGTCCCACGCGCCTTCTGAACGGCGCCTCCGTATCCAATGTCTGATAACAACCCAGCGTGTGGGCTTCGCGCCTTACATACCCGGGGGACGAGGGAGGCAGGTTTGATCATTCACGGACAGAAAATAGATTGTGGCGTAGCCGCTGGATTTCCGCTTCAGTTCGTGCACACTGACTACGTCTAATCACTTCGCTTACTTTATTCAACGCCGGCTGCGTGAAAACGGTCATCTTGGGACCACGTGTACTTATCGTTTCGCAGTTTTCCTGGATCTTTATTGTCCCCCAGGCAAAGCAGGTAATGTTTGTTGTTTGTTTGTTCGGATGTTATTGTTTTTCTATAGCGTTAACAACCAAATGTTTAGAAATTTGGTTGTGTATATGATAATGGTCTGGTTGTTTACCCAAGGGCCAGTGTCCCTGTGGATGCCTCCTTTAATTGTCATCTCTGAACGTGTATAAATACTGCCAAAACGGTGCTTACGGTCATACCAGTTGGTTGATCTGGTGGTTAGCTGTGTTGCAAGTCTTACTTCGACCAAAGTTCGAATCCAGGCCACGAGGTTTGTTATGAGATTTCCTTTACTTTGTTCTAATAAGTCGAGTTGGCGGGATTTTGCGCTCCTTCAAATGCTATATAATTGTTGTTAAAAAACATAAATTTAAATTAGAATTTTGTTTCCGTAAATGTAAAATAAAAAGAAAATGCAAGTGCAGAAAATACTCGTACTAAAAAGCCAGATTAGCCAAAGTTATTCACCTGCATATCCGAACCTCTGGGTGAAATTAAATGTTATAACATCGTTTCCTATGGGGGTGGGGTGGGGTGTATAAGCTCTTACGTCGTCCAATTATCCAATTACAATAAAGTAAAGAGTAATTCACGGTTATTATATAGACTGCAATGTATAGACTGCTTGGGACTGATTACTTGTGGTTCGGTTTATTGCCTAATTCGGCTTCATCGCTTGTTTGTTCTGTTTTTAGCTCAGCTGACTGTAAGTCATCTGAGCTATAGCGATCACCCTTTGTCATTCGTCCGTCTGTCTGTCCGTCCGTCCGTTAACCTGGCACAAATCGTAACCGCTGGACCTAGAAACTTGTAACTTTACATTCTGAGAGGTCCATGAAAAATCTCCTTGGAAACCAGAAATTAGGTCTATGTTACCCATATCCTTCGAGCTATGGGGCCCCAAAGTACCCCCCAGAATAGTCAAAAATTTCATAAAAAAAAAATCAATATCTCATTAACTACATCACTGATGGTCATGATTTTTGGCATACATAATGATCATGAGATGTTCCATCAGTTCCTGCAGACTGGTGGTGCCACCTATATTTTATTCATTTTTTTTCTAATTGTTTTCTCTATTTTTGAGACCTTTAAGGATGCTGTCATCTGTTAACGTGGCAAAAATTGTAACAACTGGACCAAGAATTTTCATTCTTTTTTTTTTTTTTTTTTTTTTTTTTAGACCATATTTTATTAGATAAACAAAATTGCATTTACAATAACATGCATAGGCATCACATTCACTATAGTCATGAACAATCGGATAAATCTAGTGATCACAAAAAAAACAAAAAAAAAAAACTGTTTTGATTTTATAAATTACTGTATATAATAAATACACTGTACGACTCTTCGATGATTGCATCTAATTACTGAATATGCCATGCATCTTTGATTACTTGTATTTAAGTACCAATTCTTACATATCTCACTGGAATATTTGGTCAATTAATACATAAACAAAAATACATATATCCACAGTACAAGACACAAATATACACATACTACAGTCTCTTTGATATTCTTGTGCGCATTCCTTCCGGCGTTACCCTGAAAATGTTTAGAAATTCGCAGTATTAATCACACTTTTATCTTTGATGTTTTTTTGTACATTGAGAGGTATAAATATGGTTATATATACACATCATATAAATTAATCTATTCAGATACCTCATCAACAAGGACAATAATTTCAATCATTTGTGTTTTTATTCTCTACATGCAGTGTTAATCAGACATTTCAATGGAGCCCATTTAGTGTCGTGTTTTATAAGTTTTCCGTTCTTGACTGCAATATACCTTTCTGTCTGAAAAATATCTAAAATAAAGCGCTTAACGTTCATCATGTCTGGTTTTTGTTTTCCACATCTACTGATATATAAATATCTCTTTACTAACAAAGTAAAAAAATTTATCCACACTTCTTCGTGACAACCAAAAATCCTGTCCTCAACTGACAAATGAAATGATTGTTGGAGTGAACCTTGTTTTTTCAATTCATTTAAAATTTCCTCCCATAGAAGCTTAACAAAAATACACTTCCAAAACAAATGTATCATAGTTTCCTTTTCAGATTTACAAAATGTACACTCATCTGATTCGATTACGTTTATCTTATAGAGGAAAGTATTCAGAGATAATCTGTGATGAAGGGTCCTAAATTGAAAATATCTGAGTTTAACTGATATTGTCGATTTAAATATATTTTTAAAACCGTTATATATGTTTTCATCATCGCGTATGTTTAATTCTGATTTCCATTTTGCTATGCTGCTATGTGGAGATTCAATTTTTCCTTTTATTAATTCGATATAAATCTGATTTGTTACTCTTTTCTTTCTCTCCAGTCCGTCTGCCTTGTACGTATAAGTCTTGGTTGTAGTTGTACTTTTACTTTGTTTTATTATAGTTTTCCATGTATAAGGGATAGAGTTAAGCAGACCTTGATAGCTTAAAAAATCAATCTTAACATTATAATGAGAACACATATCTGGATAGCTCATCCAAATCGAATCTGATCTTGTCTTACTCATTAAATCTGAGATATTTCTTATGCCTGAGTCGTACATATTCTTAAAAAATATTACTTGGCCGTTCCTTTTAATTTGAGAATTATACCACAGATACTGAGAAATTACGTCATCATATGTTTCAGGTTCACTATAGTTATAGATGCACCATGAGCGCAGAACATCATCCCAAAATTGAGAAGATCCACGCTCTAATTCTTTTCTATTTTCCACTGCTAAATTACAGTAAAACGATTGTTTGCCGAGCTTATATTTGTTTACAGCTAACATTTTCCATGCATCGTTATCTGGTTTTGAAAGTAATCTATTCACCCAAGATATCTTAACTGCTGTATCATATGTATGCAAATGAACCATCCCGAGTCCTCCCTTATTTACTGGTGCAATTATTACATTTCTTTTAATCAGTTCCCTTCCCTTGCCCCATATAAATTTATAGAGCATTTTGTCGACTTGAATTATAATTTCTGAGGGAGGAGTTGGTAGGACTGACATTAAGTAGGTGAACTGAGAAATAATAAAACTTTTTATGATCACAACTCTACCGATAGGAGTTAGATTTCTCTGTGACCATAATGTTAAGGTTCTTTTGATTTTTTCCACAACTGGGAGAAAGTTAATATTTAAAATATTTTTCAAAGAAGGTGTAATAGAAACCCCAAGTAAGTTTATCGGTCCATCAGTCCATGAAAGTCCCAACTTTTCAACAAAATGTTTTTCTACATACTTTCCTCTGTTCATGGGCATAACAACAGTTTTGTCTTTATTAATTTTTAATCCTGAAATTGTTTTGAATTCGTGGAAAATATCCATCACTTTATCGATACTTTTTACATCTTGGATGAAGAGGGCTGTGTCATCAGCATACTGAGTTATTTTATAAGTTTTATTTTCAACCTGAATACCTTTAATATCTTGAGTTGATCTTATCGCCTCAGCTAAAATTTCTACACTTAATACAAAAAGATATGGAGAAAGTGGACAGCCCTGTCGTACCCCCCTTGTAACTGGAAAAAAATCTGAATTGAAGCCATTATTTAATATACAACTGTTTATATTGTTATAAAGAGTTTTTACCATTGTTATAATGCTAGAATTAAATTTCATTGTCTCTAAAGACTTGTAAATAAAATCCCATTCTAAAAAATCAAAAGCTTTTTCATAATCGATTGCCATTAAAAATGCCTTTTTATCATTATTACAACTGTGATCAATTAGTGTTAAAGTTTTATTAATATTTTCTCCAATGAATCTTTCATTTATAAATCCTGTTTGGTCTTCATGAATTAATTCTGAAATTACTTGTTTTATCCTATTCGCTATAGTTTTTGCAATTATTTTATAATCCGTGTTGAGCAAAGTTAATGGTCTCCAATTTTTTAAATATTGATGATCTTTTCCTTTTTTCGGAAGCAACGTGATAATGCCTTGTCTTTGTGTAAATGATAAATTTCCGATTTGAAAACTATACCTGATACTATCTAAAAGATATTTCCGTAAATCCTGCCAGAAAAACTTGTAAAATTCTGCCGGAAGTCCATCACTTCCGGGTGTCTTTCCATTTTTTAGCGATTTTAAGCTGTCAAGTAATTCTTGTTCTGTGAGATAGTCTGGCCAAGATTGTTCAGGTATACTTCTAACTTGTATATTGTGTTTATTTATGAATTCCCTAAGTTTGTCTATATCATGCGACGGGTCTGATTTGTAAAGTTTTTCAAAGAATGATTTCTCCGATTTTAATATTTCTGATTTATCTTTGACGATGTCACCATTTACGTTGAGTTTATTAATAATTTTCTTATTATAATTACGTTTTTCCAAATTCAAAAAATATTTTGTGGATTTTTCGCCCTCCTCTAACCATCTGGCTTTGCTCCTTACCATGGCACCCTTTGTTTTATCTTCAATGAGTTTGTTCAACTTATCTTCGCTTTCTTTAATTTTTTTATCATTATCTTCTTGATTTATTAAGTTTTTTCTTAAAAATTCTAAGTCTTTCTCTATATTTGTTATCTCATCCCTTATAGTTTTTTGTCGTATTTTACTGTGGCATATACAGGTTCTTCTTATGGTCATTTTAATTGTTTCCCACAGTAATGACGGGTCTGTTCCTTTATTATCAGTTACTGTGTCAGATATACACGTCTTTATTTTACTCACAAGCTCCGTATCGTTAAGTAATGATGTGTTAAGTTTCCAAAATCCTGGACCACGTTTATTCTGTTGGGTTTTAATACTTATATCTATCGCTGAATGATCACTTTTATACCCCGTTATTATATTTGACGTTTTAACTGATTCTAATAATCCTCTTGAAAGTAAGAAAAAATCTATTCTACTGGCTGTAAAAAACGGATTAGAACGTGACCATGTGTATTGTTTTCTTTTAGGATTAAGGTACCGCCAAATATCTATAAAATCTAATTCATCAACCCATTCATTTATTAGTGTAGAAACTCGGTTTGGCCGAGTGTCAGATATATTTGTTTTATCAAGGCTAGGTTTAAGAACTATATTCCAGTCTCCGCCTAGTAAATTATTCTCGTTACTTTTGCTCTCAATTTGATTAAAGATTTTAGAAAAAAACAGTTCATTTGGTGTATTCGGACCATATATATTGCTTAGGTTTAATCTCACATCATCTATAGTTATATCAAGTACAATAATTCTCCCTTCCTCATCCTTAAATATATCATGTATTTCATGTGATAAATTGTTCTTTATTAGTATCGCTACTCCCCTAGAATTGTGACTTCCATGATTGAATATTACTTTATGTCCCCATTCGGATCTCCATTGAACTGCAGTTTCTGCTGAACTGTGAGTTTCTTGCAACAAAATTATATCGTGTTTTTTATTCTGGAACCAGTAGAACAGTTGCCTTCGTTTAGCAGTATTTCTAAGACCTCTAACATTAAGTGACATTATGTTTACAACACACATAAAATTATGTAATCGAGAATGGTTTCATTTATATTTCTCAAAGTTATTAAAATGATTTTACCGATAACATACATTTCTGCCACCCTGCACCACAGTGATATTTCATATAACAATATAATAGAATAATTTGGACGTGTTGGTGATGTAGAGGTGTCTGACATTAAGTTCAACCCATCGGTGACACGGGTATTTGGTTGCTGTCCTTGTGTAACGCGCAGACACTCTAGTGTTGAAATAAACAAAAGTTTAACTGTTTGTTTTACAGCAAATGAATACAGTAACATCAGCCATAATCGCAATATTAATGTATACTTATCTTTCCCAGAATACGCTAAACTTGAATGGAAACAATACATACTTACAAATGTAACAGAAGTACCAGCACACAATACACACGCCAACAAGCTGGCGCTAAAAAGAGTAGCAATGTTCGGTACAGACCAACTAACAAAACAATGTGGGGCCAACACGGGCCCCGCTGGTAGAATTTTCATTCTTGTCATGCAAGGAGACCCATGAAAAGTGTCTGTGGAAACCTGAAATTAGGTCTCTGTTACCAATATCCTTCAAGTTATAGGACTCAGAGGTATCCCTTAGAATAATGGAAAATTTGATACAAAAGCTTAAGTATCTAAACAACAAATGCAGAGATCACCATGATTCTTTGCATGGATACTGGTGTTTTTATTAGTTTCTGCAGACTGGTGGAGCCACCTGTATTTTTTTTTAAAGTTTACGCATTTTTTCTCTATTTTTGAGATATATGAAAACAGACACAATCTTGGCCTGTTGGTTAATCTGTTTGATGCTTCAGTTGAATGGGTATATACTACCATTTATATGATAAAATTTCCTTTTTCGAATCTCTTCCCAGTCAGATGAGCGTCATGACCCATGTGTCACTTGTTAGTTTTAATTTATAAACACACGGTGTTACATTATTAAGAATTAACCTGTCCATTAACAAACAGCCTTCGGTATCAGCAGTACGTTCGTTTTGAATGCTAAGTTATGTATAAAACATATCTTGATAAATTTAAGCAGATTTGCTATAAAGTATCATGTTTAACATTAAAGTTGTTTGCGTCTGATTAGTTTGGTTTCCTGATTCAACACCGATTGCACGAGAACGGTCACCACGTGTCCTTAATCGTTTCGAAGTTTTCTTGGATCTGTGTTGTCCCTCAGTCAAAGGAGGTTATGTTTTCATTATTAATTGTTTGTTGTTTGTTTGATGCTTTGTTTGTTTGGGCGTTATTGTTTTTGTAGAAGAAGGATGGATGTCGCGTAGTGTTCACTTGCTATAGTTTTTTTTTGTTCCGTTACTGCAAAGAAAAAAGGCGCAGATGCAGAAATTTAATATGCAAAACAGAAAAGGTAGGCAAAGATATTCGCCTGCATGCATAAACATTTGGTGTAACACTTAATACATTCAAAAGGGGATATATTTGGGACCGGCCTTTGTAGTGAATTGGTGAATGCCAATAATTCTGCCACTGTTTATTGTTAATAATACCACTGTTCTTAATATTCTAATAAACATATAATATACTTACGTTCTACAAAGCTCAAACATTTAGAATTAACGAACGCATTCCTCAGGGTCACATGTACGCAATTGTAGCTGTAGGTAAAATGCAGCCATATTTTTTACGTAATGCAATTTGACAGAGTTTCACGTACGACATAGGGTGCATATCGATACGAGAATGGTGGATGTCGACAGTTCATCTCTTTCTGACTAAGCCCTATACCTATAAGTAAAACAACGTTAACAACGTTAAATTATGTTCGAATGCACCGACATTTATTTATTTATATGGTATATCATCGGTTAAAGCCGATGGTCTTGAGGATTGCTGTTAGACCTTAAAAAGATGTCTGTGTATGGTTCAACGCGGGGGTGTAGGTTGACGTAGCTGCATACCATCAAGTCAGGTAGTTCAATTATTCTTCGCTGACCATAAAAAAATGAACGATTTTAGACCGGTATTGATAAACCTTCCATACCTGTATGCTAAACTTTGAGGAAAGAACCACAAATAAATAGCCCACATTGTGGGCAGTGTGTTTTGTACTATAATTTATAGAACATATATAGAACAACGCTTGTTATAAAAGATGTTTGCGTATAGCTTCCTGTGGGGGTGTAGGATAACGGTCGTAGCCTTATGCATTGGAGTGGCGTCATCTTATAATCCTACGGTGACGTAAATAATTAATGTTATGGACCGATGTCTATATGTCTAGTAAGCAAATGGTTTCAATGCAATATTTTGGCAGTTAGAGATTTATTTTAAAAGGGAAGAAGCTATGTTTCGTCTTAACTAAACATGCTTTATAGGTGATTGGGCCCCTTTAAAAATAAATTTGTGACATTCGTTTGTTAAATATCATATATATAAACTTTGAGGATAATAAAAGCATATTTTAAAACTATATAAACTGGAAATATTGGCATATTCAGTGTCTTTTTACATTGATTCGTAAGGGTAAATCTAAGAATTAAAGATAAAACTGTACATTTGCTTCTTCATATAATTTTGAAAACCCACTTAATATTCATATAAAAAACTGTCCGCCTCTTTCTCCCAATAACATTTAGGATAACCTCCCGATATTTGGTAGACTTATGTTCACTGGAATGGTATATTTCAAATGTAAAAAAAATGAAAGGGTAAGTTTCCGAAATACTGCCGATTCACGTATGAGTAATGTTGGACTGCCCAATGGCAGGCAAATCAGACATACGATAGCACCGTCTAGTGAGTTGGTGACGTCTAACCTCGGGAGGCTAGAGTTGTGTCAACCCCAGGAATCAAAGTCACATGATATATTACCCAAGAAGTGATGATAGACTGGTATCCTGCTCTATTATGGCCCTCAGCCAAGCATACAGACAGGCGTACAAGGCCATCTTAAGTACTCCTAGTTGCAACTCCTGACTTACCTATAGACTGGTTCCAACTTCAGTCTGCACGCTCATACCGGTTATCATGGACGTTCACGCGACCCTGGTTGATTATCCGTAAAGCATTCTTATAAAATAACTTTCTTTAGTTATTTCTAGTTTTCAAATATTGAGAAATGAGTTGTTGCACAAAAATTGAATGATGGATGCATAGATAATACGATATACTGAATCTTTGATTTTCCACTGTACGTAGCAGTGATTAATTATTAATATCTATTAATCTAATCTTTAATGTCACATTTAATATACAGCCAACTTTTGGAAACTTATTTGAGCAAACGAAATGATATTTTTATCACATATAATATATACTTGAGTTGGTACCAGTCTGCCAAGGGTACATAAGATGGTGTTATACGCCCGTCTCTATGATTGGCCTAGAGCAGCGGTGCATGAATAGAGCGGGGTACAAGTCTAGAAGTGATGACCACAAAACGCTCAGTGTTGCTGATGTTAGCATGTTGGCAAGATGATAAAATGGGTACATGGTAAAACATTATATATATATATATATATATATATATATATATATATATATATATGTAATATGTATCTTCTATAGTAAAACAAACTTTTAAGTAGGGTTTTCACGGGACACTCAAATGATTTGCAAAGGACGCGAATGTAGAAAAATGGCAACGTAAAAAAATCGGAGAAATGTTTTCTCCGAATATGTTGCGACATTGGAGCCGTAAACCATCCTTGCGCATTCTTGTGCGTTGTTCTCACAACGTATCTGCGAATGTCGCGTGAAGCATTGCGAACTCTGCCCAGTCCATGAACACGTAGAACAAGCGTCTAAAATACGAACAACACAAATGTCGGACATATCTCTGGCGACATCCGGGCACATATGCGAACTTTATGATCTGACAAACTACGCTTCCTTCGCGAGACATGCGAGAGACACACTTTAAATAAAAATGGGCTTAGACATGTCTTAATTAAATACCCCTAAATGGAACACTTAGAAGACACGTCTAGTGTCTTTAGGGAAGACACGTCTGGTGTCTTCTGGGAAGACACCAATGTCTTCTTTAAAGGCTTTACCAGGGGGTTATTTAAGACACCAGGGTATTGGCTTAGCGACATGTCTAGGGTATTTAACGGTGCCTTGAAGACATGTCTAGGGTTTTTAAAACTGATTTGAGTACATGTACGGGTTAGACATGTGTTGTGTACACCCAATGTTAACTTCTGCATAGGAAATTCACCGAGCACGGAAATGTTAGTATAACAAACTTTTGCAGCCATCATCGGGTGGAAGATTTATGGTCATCGTTATGTGGATACAGCTATGAATAAATACAACATAATACGTTAATACATTTACAAATTTATTGTGATCCCAAAAATTAATATACATTTACAAATAACTGTTGCTATAAGTACATTGACAACTAAAAAGGTATTCTGAAATCCACAATAGCATAATACATATAAAGCAAGTTATTCTAAATATTCAATCACTACTACTGCAATTTTGGCATTTAGCACAGTACTGTTGTGGTGCAAAATATTAAAAAATATACATTTATTAATAATGATGCCATTAGAACTGATTAATAAAAAAAATATTCTGATATCCACTTTAGCTCAAGACATGTAAAACAATATATACTTAAATGCAACCTTCAGGTTTGGTGGAAAGATATTGAAAATGCAAAATTCTGGCATGAGAGATGGCCAAGAGAAAAAAAAGATGAATTGGTTCAGCCAGTTTCATGTGCGAGAAAACAGAGAATGAATAATTAAATTTAATGAAAATTTTTGAAACGGATATCCTTAAATTTCCGAATTTTGCTAATAACTTTTAATTTTTACTTTCCTGCTATTTCTCATGCCTGAATGTTGAAATAAATGTGTATTTATTTCTGCATTTTCAATATCATTCCATCAAGTCTGAACTTTAATTTAATGCATTATAATGTTTTGAAAAATCAATGATGTTTTTCAAAACAAAGGGCTGGATTGCCCCAAGATCTGAGAGTAGATCTTGGGATAATCTAGTTCACAGATATAGAAGAGCATGTAGTAGCCTGTGCTACTAGTACTATGTTACACATATTGAATATTTGAGTCCCGTCGGTTGTAGTGGCTCCCTGAAAAATGTTGCCTTGGTCATCGAGGAAGACCGTTAGCCGTAGAGCTTCCCCGGCTTGCAGCTTAAGGTGTTGCCTCAGGTCAATCTTAGTCACTGCCTGACTGAAAGAAACATTTACATATACATATCAAATGTAAAATGTAGTTTATGGCCTCACACATACACAAAATTAATATCTCAATCAACATGTTAGCCCTTCGATTAGAACTTTAATCTACTTTCGGCTGGAATCATAAAGTAAACTATGCATTTACATGAAAATGACTAGATTTTCAGTCCATTTAAATATGGAACAACACTCGACTGACCATCATGGCTGGACTTTGTAGCGTGGACAGATCACAGGTCCGCATCATGCAGTGGCTAAATGTTATTAAACAAGGCTACAACACAAGATGATACTCCCTCTAAACACTAAAAAGTCAGTAAAAATGGTGCTTACCATTTTGGCGTCGACCTTAATCAGTAGGAGGAAAATGTATTCAAAATAAGCATCAGCAATGACTGTGTGTCCAGAAACAACTGTCGGCTGTGGAATTTAGGTCAAATGTCACCCAAACATGTGTTCCACGCAGCCCTGTAATGGCTGGACAACATCGGGTGGTATGACCTCAGCAGACCCGCGAGCAGTGGCAAAAACCCCAGCGTTTATCTCGGTGTCTTCTCAGCAGGCCCAAGAAGACGTCGGTGTATTGAATTCAGTTTTTTATTTGCTGCCCGTGTTTTAGTAAATGATCACTGTAAAATGATGATGTAAGACCATTTAAAATGCATGGGTAGCTAAACAAATAGTGAAAGCCAATAAAATGCTGGGGATATTTTTAAAAGTTTCAGATGAAAAGGATTTTTTTTTTCAGTAGACCTGTAGAGGCAACTTTTATAGTTGGTCTTACCTTAGTATGTAGCAATTAATTTTTCTAACAACAAAACTTCTTATAAAATGGCCCAATCCACAAGAAACACTTACAGATGTGTACTTTGCTTGGGAAACCATTATTATAAACTTATTTAAGACATGTCAATTAAAGACGCGACTAGTGTCTACTGATAGACGCTGGTGTCTTTATGATAGACACGTGTGTTTACTGGCATCATCCATATACACCCATGTCTTCTTAGAAGACACTGGTGTATTATATAAATACCCCTGTGTTTCATGTAAATACCCTAGACATGTCTTATTTATTTACAGTGCATTCTCCAAACTGTTGGAGATTGCGAACATCACGTACACCGTGTGTAGGTCGTGCGCATATGACGAAGCTTTTTTGACCCTACGAGAGCAAATCATGACTTGGGATGTTGGAAACGTTCGCAAGAATTTTTTGCGCATGTTTCGCTAACGTTTTAGCCTAAAATACGAATGTTGGACTTTGCAATTTTTTTTTCGACATTCGCATCTTTCCCAAATCGTTCATGTGCCCCCTGTAAAACCCACCTTTATTTGTAAAACGTGGCTTGGTGGAATCGAAAAAATTAACCAGCATAACATAGGCCAAGGTCTTCCATATAAAATTTGTTAAACAATTTTTTATACAAATTTTAAATTTTTGAAAAAGATTACCTTAATACAGGGACATATTAAGATTTTCAATCCTTACACAGAGGTTATACAGTACTCGTTCTAAATCTGCTTCGCTTTAACCGCTAGGTTGTACAGCAAGAACATCCTGGTTTCACCACCAGGGCTGGCACAGAATTGTTATCAGACATACGAGATTAATACATTATACAAACCTAAGTATCACATTGTGTATTCAGCTCCAAGTCTTTAACCCGCGACACCCCGCTTTTGTTGGTCTGATGGCACTGGGTTGTCGCTTTTTAAAACTTGGAACTGGATGCACAGTGCGATACCTCGCTCTCATTGGTCTGATTACAATTATTTTCCCTGTGTCAGCTCTGATGGCGAAACCCTGAGAATCTTGCTATACCAAGTAGCGGTTATAACTAAGGAGGACTGGAACGACTTCTGCGTGTCACCGCTGTGTACAGGAGTGTTATCAATATAAGGAGTGTCTTCAATGAGGCATATTTGGTGAACAGGAAGTTAGGATGTAGATTCCTTATACGCATGTACATATATATTACATGTGTGTTTATGCTGGTGTGGAGAGGACAATATTCCAAACTGCACCACTTCAAATTTGAAATGATTGGGCTAGATTGCTGACAAAACCCTTCCCAATCAATTTTATTTATAGATAGTGCTTACAACTAGAAATAAGATAAAACAAGAACTGGAAAGCACTCTTCTCATGGGACCGAAAGTAATAAATTACATCCAGTCCAAATAATATAAATAAGTTAATTTCCTTCGTTAAGTTGCCCCTTTGATAGTTATAGCAAATTAGATTTATTTCCATTTCCGGTGCTGAATTAGTCTGTATTTTTACTTACTGATCTGAGTTAATTTTCCCTTTGCGGCTACATTAATTGGTGTAAAATTAAACATTCTACCAATTAATACGGTCAGCAAGATTTGCCATCAGTCCTATAATAGTGAGAGGAAGTTACAGATGACGCAATAGTTGATTATTTCTTTTAGCACAAATAATGCTTTTTTTCCATGACAAAATTTATGTTCATCACACATACCTGATCTGTTGATATAAGGTTCCGTAACAACCCCATCCACGAACACAACACTATCATGGCGATGATATTTCAGTACCTATACACCTTGTATTTTACACATTATTCCTCAAAGATTATATCACATTTTTCAAATGATCAACGACAAATGAAAAATGATTAATGTTAACTTGTTCGGCCCTTCTCCCATCCACTTGTTACGATTTTGTGCACTTAATCGTTAGTAAAAAATATTTTATGTGATAATGGTTTAGTCTTTTTGGTTATTTTCTTTCGTTAGATTGCGAACACGGAACCCTCGCGAAACAATAAAAAGTTGAAAATCGCGAAATGTTATCATTGTTATATCAGTTTTGTCTGTAATAAAATATCTCTTATTTTCTTAATCGAAATTTTAAAAAGAAATAGAATTACCCGATACACCGCCACCTATACAGTATGACCTGGTAATAATATCATTGTTTTTGTTCATTTTTTTAAATTTATGAAATATTCTGGCATTTCATTTTCAGAAAATGAAGCCTCGGACACCGCTTTACATCCAAAGTACCCTGTCCCTCTTTTTGTATTGTCAATAAATAAAAAAAAAATTCTGCTGGAGTTTTCAGACCCACTTTAATACATGCGTCTCTCTGGTAATTTAAGATTCAGGGATGGGTTCGCTCTGGATCCGAAGAAAATGAAACCCGTCAATCATGTCAAATCTGCTGAATCTGAAATGACCAAATCTGTGCCACCCATGGTCTGATGTGATGTTTGACAGGCAGGACCGCCAGGATGGCCTGAGCTGATTCTGTATTGACTTTTCAGCTCCTTCAGAAAAAATACTGCACTCAAAGGTGTTACAAATGACACGTCAAGGTCATTATAAGTCTCGTGGGGCCGAGCCGACATCTTCCTTTACAAGCTGTTGGTCACGTACTCAAGTCGCGCCAGCGGGTCCTCGTACCGCTAGAATACTAATGACGGGCTAATCTATTCTCTTGTAAAGAGGACTTCACTTGGACGGGTTGCAACTAATTGAATGGGTTTATTGTAGCCTCTTGGCCTGGAAGCCTGGCCAATTGGGAGGTTTTATTTCTCTAAATGCTCTTATCATTCCCTCGCATGCCGAAATTCAGACATGTCGACTCGTGCTGGAGAGATCAGAATTTTCTTGCCTATTCTGAAGACATGATATCAAGTAAAAATCAGCTTCATGCATTATAAAACTTCGTTTTCGTTCTGTTTGCTTGTCATAAACGTGGCTTTGTTGAAATTAACGGGCCACTGGTTGCGAAGTACCATTATATAGCTAGCATGAACACTGTACTTTACTGATGGGGATGGTACAACCAGAGCAAAGTGTTATAAGTTATATTGTCATATTTGCGTTTTGGCGGCCAAAGATAATTTGGCCCCTATATTTTATTTTCACTCAGGAGCTATAAACGGCAAATAGGTTCTCACTGAAGAGGACTTCGGCAGGAAAAGGCGAATACAAGCTAGAAAATACAAGCTATGGCATTAGCTTATTCACTCAAGCGGCTTTCCCGTTACTAAAACTCAATATTGGTTAAATTCTGGGAAAACGTAAATTCTGAAATATATCAGAAAGTTGATAAATGTTTTGTTAAACAGTTGTTAAAGTTGACTGCGTTTGTGATATCTCATCATCCCTTTGAAGTATTGGGATTGGGGGAGAACGTGAGGGAACACAAACACATCGCGAGGGAATATACCTACTACTTTAACGAGATGGTGAGATATGAAGATCACGGAGTTGCGTTAAGTTCGCGAGGGAAAGCGAAATGATCTGAGGGAACGCGAAAAGAGAAGTAAACAAGGGAACGCGAACGTTCGCGAGGGAACGCGATATTTACCCAAAATAAATATAGCAAACATTTCCCTTCAGGGGCTCCGTACTTAGTTATTTTATAGGAACACAATAAAAGGTAAAAATTAACTTATCGCTGTTAGGAAATAATACGTGACGGCACACTTGCGGTATCAAATAACACCATGGTACGACCTGCTTTGTCTATTGTCTGATGTTTAATGGAGATTTGTTATAGTACGTTGAATTTTTACAAAATAGAATGTATAATCCTGACACTAACCGACTGGGAATTCGAAGTGACACACGCAGTCGTTTAAAAAGAGAAGATCACCTCACCTAAAGGCAAATTATTCTATTTTTTTAAAATTCTTTTAGCTTAATTACAATTGCATCGTATCACATTTCTATCCCAAGGCTGAGGTTTTCCTCAAGTCGATACGCTTAAATAAGTCATACCCCGCTTATGTTTATTTTATGATAGGTACAGCCGTCTACTAACATTGATTAGCTTGCATGTTTACTTTTGATATTCTCAAACTATTACACACACTTGTTCATTTCTTGCCTGACTTACATCATGCAGTATAAGTACTTACGTCATGCAATAAGAACTAAAATCTGCCACACACAGCAGTTTTCTTGCAGTATATATAGTGTTACGAAGATAAATTGTTCAGGGGAAAACATTGGGCTGATCCCGGATTCGAACCAATAACGGTGGCGCACATGTCAGGTGTTCCAACCGCTTCGCTAGCAAAGCAAGCTTCACTAGCGAGACAGTTCGGTCCGCTTTTATGCCACCCGGTAACAATAGGAAAATGACCGCGAAAGGTTAACTAAATATATTACATGTAAATGGATGTCATGTTATAAATATACGTCATTTGGTTTCAACTACTTCCTAAAGAATACTGTGTAATGCTTTACCATATATAAGAAAATTAGAAAAGGGTTTTACATGTGCACTGTCATTAATTAAGCGTTTACATACTATGTTGTTTCTCGCCTTGCCTGTGTGAACACAAATAGGCTTGTGAAATATAAATGTACATCTCTACTTTAAAAATCTGTCCTCATTGACCGGTGCTAACGAAAGTGAGTGCCTCACACTAGCCATGCTATGTTTGGATATAACTGTTATGTTCCTATGAGCACAGTTAACGTGATGGTTGTGTACTTTTCCTGAACTAGTTAAAGGTCGTTGATATGATTTTTAACAAGATATATTGTTACAGGTGCTCTTTTTATTGTGTGACAGGGGCGTAACTCCTGTTGTGGCACTCGTGTCTGGCCGCGTCTTACATTCTATGTTTAATCCGTACTGGTTGAACTCTCGTTGTCATGTTTGGCCTTGGGTTTTCGCGCTTGGTCGTGGGTCACGTGATGAGCCTTGTATGTGGAGATACACAGCGCTGTTTTTCTGGAGAATTCCAGAAACGCGTGTAGACTGTGTTGTGCCAGATCTTATAGACTGTTCGAGAAGTGGAAAATTCTCGGCTTGAGGTGTGAAGGTATATAAAGGGGTGTGTTTTAGAACGGGAGGGCAGAGAGCAGAGAAGATTCCAGCGGACGCAGAAGCGTGTGTCAGATTCTAGGACCTTATCCGACTAATGCGGCAATTATAGATGTTCTAAGACTTTCTCCTGGATTTTATGCATTTAGACTTCAGTTTACTTTCTGGATTGTTGCAAGAGCTTTCCATTGGACTGTCATTCTCCGAGAATTTACATTCAAAGGACTTATCGTGGTGACGGTGTTGGTATCAAGGTACTGTGCACGTTATTTTTCTATGTGATTGTATTGACTTGTTGCTATACCGCTGTTTTACTGTATAATTGTATTGATTTAGTGTACTGTATTGTTAGGGTTGTTTTAAGAATAAATTATAGTTATTTGTTAACAAAAAAACCACTGACTCCTTTATTCATTTCCCTAGACATTTCACGCTGCCTAGTGTTACAGAATCTATTTTTTTTAATCTCCGTTACAGAATTGTGTTCATCACACATACGTGATCTGTTTATATTGGGTTCCGTAACAATATATATATATATATATATATATATATATATATATATATATATATAGAGAGAGAGAGAGAGAGAGAGAGAGAGAGAGAGAGAGAAAGTGAGAGAGAGATTTTTAATTTTATTTTTAAAACAAAATTATCAGTTGACGAGTAAAAAAAAAAAACCGGGAAGACAGCTTTACACGTATCATTTGCCACACATTAGCATCTGCACCGTTAATTGCCATCTTTTGTATGATTCTATGTTTCTCACTTTGTCTTAAACAATTAATATTCGGTCAAATATGTAAAACATTTCTGTCATTTTACCCTTATATGAATCTTATATTTAGCATTTAATAAATTAAATTTATCTTGCGTTTTGTAATATGAATATATGTCGTTAATGTTTATGTGATTTTAGACTCTTGTTGACCATTTATTGCCGGGTGATAAGATGATGATCTCTACAAGACTTATATTACTTTGTACGATAACATTTGTACGTGTGCGACGAGGTTTTGTATACATATCCTCCGTGTTGCACTCTTTTAAATTTCAGCCATAAATTACACCGTTCTCACGCTTAGCTATGACTTGATTAATGACAGTCCTCCGTATTTAAGACAATGTGTTGATAGTATCTTTCTTTTTTATACCCCCCGTAAAACATACGTCATTAAAATAGAATTACTTGCGTGGCAGTATGGCAAATAATCATTTGTTGACATGTGAAACAAAGTCATCTGCCTCGTTATAATTAATAAGATCAATCCGTTTTAGTTGAGGGAATATTTCGATCTGTTACCGACATTGTGATTGATTCAGGAACGCTATTCGCTGACGACAGTGGCTTGTTTTTTTTCAGTTTGGCATCAGAAGCTCGCGAGTTGCTTGCCGTGTGAGGCGGAGAGATCGGCAGATGATGGGCGCCAGTCACCGCAGCACGTATCGAGCGCCCTACAGCTCTAACCTATAGCGCCTTGTTAGTGACGGGAGAGACGTGATACAGTATGGAGGGACAGGAAAACATCTCCTCATCTCACCATCCGTTATTACCTGGCTTAAGTATGCTTGATATACCAGGTGGCTTGAATGACTCTGCATACATGGACCACTTTACTATGCTAGATAACGACTATGCGTGGATGAATACAGATATGCTACATATGGTTCACCAAAGTTTCTTTATGTATCAGAAGAAAGCGACTCAAGTTCTGATGGGGCTTTACGCCGTCACGAGTTTATTTGGATTGGTTGGGAATGTTTTAGTGTTGTACGTCTTCGCGCGGAACAGAAAAATGCGAACGCCGACCAATGCTTTCCTAGGAAACTTAGTGGTGTGTGATCTACTGGTTGTGTGTATATGTATGCCCTTTGCTGTGGCTTACGAGGTCTACTCAAACTGGATATACGGAGACATTATGTGCAGGTTTGTCAATTTTATCCAAGGTTTATCAGTATCATCCAGTGTATTGTCTTTGACTGTGATCAGCGCAGAGAGGTTTTACGCCATTAAAAAACCTTTTAAAGCCAGGGCTTTTCAGTCAAGATCCCGCATTTATAAATTTATATGCGTGATATGGGCCGCTTCTATCATAATCGTTCTGCCGGTGCTATTCGTTAGGCGCTCTGAAGAGATGGAAAAAATATTGACGGTGTCTATCTGTACTTGCACAGAAATGTGGCCCACAAAGTACATGAAACATTTGTACAATTTCACACTGCTACTTTTGTTATATTTGGGACCAGTAATTTTTATTGCGGTTGGCTACCTGAGTATTGGACTGAACTTGTGGAAAACAGACCGGCTCCTCCATACCAATACACGGGAGTCCGAAGGTATACGCGCCACGATTACGGGCAGGAGAAGAGTTGCCAAAATGCTGTTCGTTATGGCACTATTGTTTGCAGTTTCCTGGTTGCCAATGCACATAATGAACCTAGCTTTAGATTTCCTGCCAGAAGCCTACATACAAAAGAAAGGTCTCGCACTTAGACACTTATTTTCGTTTCTCGTGTGGTTGGCGCACGCAAATTCTTCAGTGAACCCCATCTGTTACTGTATCATGAGTCAGAGCTTCAAACGTGCCACCGTAGTGGAACTTAAACAGTGCTGCAGAAGAAAAACGCATTTCAGAAGACGTTCTTTCGTATCTTTGACGATGAACAGTGGCTCAAGCGGAAGTACTAGAGTACCCACAATGCGCGCCAACCGGAACTTACGTTGTGGTCGTGACTCCTGGACCGCCATCAGCATGTTACCGTACAGGTACGAACGTGCCCCTGTATGTGCTGTTTAACAAACATACAAACTTATATGATGAGAGTATTACCAATAACAGTCATTATAATGTACCACATAATACAATGGAATATTCTGAACAAATGTGTTACAGGCTTTGCATAACTAATTAGATTAGAACTAATTAAAGTGGTATTACACGTTCAACCATGACACGAGTATACTATGACTAGGCCTACCATGTTCCATTTTTTAATGTATGCCGTGTATAATGGAAGACTTGCTAAGTATGTATTGGTGTACTCAATGAAAAATTTGCCATCAGCAAAAACAATTAATTTGCAGCTGGCTTTAGGGGATGTCTCGTTTGCCATATAAATTAGGCGACATAATTAGCGCCGTTTTCCGGGTATATGGAAGGAAGCAATGCCTGGGCAATGAGCGCAGTTTTTACCTTACAGTAACCAATTGACTATGTTTATGATCAGTCTATGACGCTCTGCTGCCATAACACCGGAAGTATTGCCCGCGTAACCTGACAACCTTAACAAATCTTCGCTAACCTATTCGCGTTTTATTGGATATAAGTAGCAAAAATTCCTCTTGTCATAAACCACATACCAAAGAAAATATAGTAGAACGTAGCCCTTTTCCCAAAGTTTTTGAATTAAACCGGAAAAGCAAATATGACAAAAAAGACAAATGGAAAATTCCCAACGGAACTACAACAATATGCATTTAACATCAAAAAGTACGCTATTTTTGGCTTTCAGATATTCAGTCCTATCTCTCCTACACATTTTTTATTAGAGCCTAATATTTAAACACTCCTTTAGATGTAACCAGAATCGTTGCTAAATAGCCGGGGGGGGGGGGGGGGCTCTCATAATAACAATGTCAGCTTATATATGGATAAGATGTGGGGATAATCTTATATATCACGTTGAATCGGTCATGTAGAAAGTTAAAGCGTCCATAAAAGTGTCCATACCCCTACATAAAAACTAATAAAATATGTAGTGTATTCTTTTTTAACTGCTCTAAATTAAATTTGCATATCCCATGAAATTGTCTACAATTAACTACCTAATCCGCCACCACAAAGCGCTGCCAATCTTATTCATTGGTGCTTTCTACGACATATACATAAAACGGGAATAAAAGTAATGGGTTTTTGATAATTATTCCCCATTGGTCTTGTCACAATTTATAGGGTTCTCGTTTATCATGCAAAACATCGGGCTCCGCATTGTGCGTCCGTATTAGGATTAGCAAGTATCCTAAAAACAGCAATCACAAGAAACAGTAGAAAATCGTTCACAGTCAGGAGAACAACTGAATTGTGATATAATACGCGCTTCCAGGGGCTCCTTTGAGAAGCAATATTCATTACAAATGCAGCAGTATTCTATTTTTAAAGTAAGAAAACGGATACTCTAAAAACAGGAATGTATAACGAGTACTGGTTTTTATTCTAAGGTACGTCAGTACATCCATAGCCTACGCCAACAGACAATCCGTGAAGCTACTATTTTTTATAAGCTCTAAATTTCGTTCTCGGTAAGCTCTTGTGATAGCGAACTTATATTTCAGCCGTGTGTGAATGATGCGGTTCCCTGTATGTTCAGTGATTGATGTCAAACGCCAAAAGTGCTCTCTTTTGTATTTGTACAATTGACATGTGGTTATTCTCCGTAATAAATTATTTATGTACACATATTCACGTGGTAGTCATCCGTTTGTCTGCCCGAAAGGGAGGAGTGACCGTAACAAGCCCAGCTAACACGCTGTGCTGAACAGCGCATCTGGATTTTTCTACAAAACGAGTCCCGAGAGAGAGAGAGAGAGAGAGAGAGAGGGAGAGAGGGAGAGAGAGAAAGAGAGTGGGGGGGGGGGGGGGGGGGAGCTGGCTCGCTGCCAGTTAGACCGACGGACGGAGATCAAGATTGACACACGCACGCATGAACCTATATTGGGTTTACATCAAAATGAATGTACATGGAGATTTTCACACTCCCGACATAGATTTTATATTTCAATCGAATCAACATTCTTCAGAAATCTTTCGGACATACACACAAATACCTACACAAGCATACACACATATATACACAGATCTGCTTTTGGAACAAGTTTTCGGGTATCGGGTATCAACGAGATCGGCTTTCGCCGCTATCAATTTGGATTCGATTTCCGGCATGGTTATAAATTAGAGTGCATTGTTTTTCCAGGGTCGGTGGTTTTCTCCTGGTCCTCTGTTTTCTAGAGACTTTCAAAGAGATGGAAAGTGCCTTGCTGTATTTTTCATTGTTCCGATCAATGATCCAATAAAATAAAATTTAAGATATATATGAAATTACGCTACTAACTCTCATCTTCAGCTTCGTTGAAATTTGGTTAGCTGTTTCTAGGACTACCACCAATAGATGAGATTTCGTACGAGGCTTCACCGATGGGACAACTTAATAGACAGCCAGGAATAAAATATAAGAATTCAGCAATGGGATATATATATATATATATATATATATATATATATATATATATATATATATATATATATATAACTCTGAAGAAAAACAACACTGTTAATTCACAACAGTCTGTTTCATGGGATGCGACCCGATCATCAGGTGAATGTGGTTAGAATGAAGCTAACGGCGTGGTTTCAAAAGCCGAGACTTTACGAGATTACGAGATTATGCTTTGTGCGATTCGGGGCGGGGGGGGGGGGCATGTGATAGACTGACACTGATCCCATTGCCCTCGGGTGCACAACAGGATTGGTCGGAATACACGCGCAATACTTGAACATAACAAGGCAGGGCAAGGAGGTTATTTATTGTTTTAAATTTTATATATAATACAAAGATATATACCAGGATGCTCAATTAGCATATTGAACTGATTTGTAATAGGGTCTTGGAAGCAGTGAACATATCAGTAGTATACATATGATAAAAATACACATATACTATGGAAATACACGATATACAAGGCAAATGTACAATATAAAAGGCAAATATACTATACTATACTCATACCAAGTGGAATCCACTCGGTAAACTCACCATGATGTAGTGGTAACGCCATGTCCCTCATCACTGCAAAGCAGTGAGAGAACAACTACCTGAACAGGTAAGTCTGCCCAGCGGATCTACGAGATTATGCTTTGTGCGATTCGGGGGGGGGGGGGCATGTGAAAGACTGACACTGATCCTATGTCCTCGGGTGCCAAATATATATATTATATATATATATATATATATATATATATATTATATATATATATATATATATATATGTTTAAATATATGTTTAAATATATATATTCATATATATATATATATTTAGTGTAAAATTGCAAACCAAAAAATATTTTATCCTTTTCTTCCCTTAATGTACACCTCGACTTATAGACAGAATCAGATGTTCACGCGAGTTTTTATGGTAAGTTTTAAGTTTGGCTGATCCGCATCCATCTCAGCGGTGTGACCGAAGAGCTAGTCATAGTGTGCGGCTGAGCAATGAACCAGGTGCCAGGAAATCTCGGGGCTGAAGTGTAAACGCTAGGGGTATCAGCTGGTGTTTTGGCAATAAATCAAACCACAAGCCCCATAAAACAGCATCATACAAGGAGGTTATCAAGATAACCGGCTACCAGCAGATCGGCGGCGTGCTGGTCAGCTGTGCCTGGTCAACGTGGCATTATTTAGTGTAACCTAAAACCACGCAACTGTCTTCATTTAAAACGTAAACGCCTAAAAGAAAATTTCATCAATGCAGGAATTCTGAAATCGATCATTATATAAATCACCGGTAAATGCAAATTAGAGGTATCCGATATGATACCAATATAGCAACAACCTCTAGCATATAACGTGACCAGAGGTTGACGTATGTTGAGAGGACGTAACACGCTGTAGTTTTGATCATACGTTATACTAAAGTCTCCTTATCTGATCTGGTTTTTGAGGTGACCCCTGAGTTTTACAACCTGTGATTATTTCCAAAGTTCTTTTCTAAGAAACTTAGCGTTACATAAGGAGGCTGGTAAAAGAAGCACCCTATGTAATGATTGAATATTCTGCAACTTTATTTCTGTACTTCTGTGCTTCCATTTCTGCAATACAAAATATAAATATATACAGTTAAACTGAATTGGATGCATTAAAGTGGCATTATTCCTCAATCTGAACTCTTAATAGAACAAAACAAAAACCCTTTTACTGCGTAGTAAAATGAAGGAAGAACCTTGGTCTACTGATGGTTAGACCGATCTCTAAATATAGCAAGAAGACAATCGCCCGTCGTGAGACCATTAATGGCGACATGACATGCAAAGATACACCTTTTATGGCTATAATTAGAAATATCAGTAGAGAACACGCTCCAGACTTTGAATGACGACATTATTAATCAGACGAAAGCAGCGGTTGTTCGTGGACGTCAACGGCCTAGTAACAGCACAGTCACCCCGTAAAGATGACGACTGCTCACAGCATGGTGTTAAGTAAAAGAGCCGCTTACGTCGCAGATTAACGATTGCTCTACGTTGTTTAACGACATTAAAAATCTGTAAGAACTAAGATACAAGGCGCTTTAGTAGGAATTAACGATCAATCCATCTGTTTAAGAATCTTAGAAAATGTCTTGCGTAAGACGATGTTAAATGACTCTTATATACCAAGTTTAAAAATCCAAAAGGAAAGAGCCAGCGAACAGGTTTATCGATCAGCTACTTATATAACTAATTCACAGATGTGTTATTTTAAACTAGATGACTAAAAACGCAACTTTAGATACACACATATATATATATATATATATATATATTTCAACAGCTCAGTGTATTTTCTCTGCCGTGTTCACAGTGGTACACACACACACACACACACACACGGACATATTTGGACCTGTGAGCTGTAAGACGCACTTTCATTCAAAAAGGGAAAACACAATAAAGATAGTAGTTTAAAGACAATTTATCGATTTTGCCGCTAGCATTCATAAATTACATGTTACACGATTTTACTGATTCGTACAAACCACATAAAATCTATGTATTTTTTTCGATCATGAGCAGGTGTTTCTTATCGGAATCACACTTTCCCTTAACCAAATAATTTCTTTGCTTTGATTTGTAGATAACTGAATACATTGACGCATGTCACCTGATGGGCTTAAAAAAAATCTGCGATTTAGATAACCCGGGGCTGCGATCGTAAATTTTTCGTCCATGAATAGCATGGTGTTTCTTTGATATGAACACTTAGACTTTCATAAAACACTCTAGCTGTACCATACAGCAAGGTTAGTGATTTTTTATTTTTTATATTTTTTGCTTCCGGTTTCATAATCGCAACACAAATATGATATATTGTCATATTAACTTTATTTCATACACCTGCAAGGCCCATGACCAAACAAGTATCATCAACGCAGACCGTGTTTATTAATCGTTGTCCTTTGAATTTCCTAGAACTCCAACGTTTCGTTCGTCGGAATGTCTTGTCATTTCATTCAGACTGTACACTGCATTAAGCTCATAAAGCGTCACCCTAATATGAGGTTTCGAATCAGCCGATCAGCTCTATGCCCATTCATGGAACACTGACACCATGACAACGGGTATTCTCCGGCAAAATTGTCCACCTCAGCAAGTCCTTTGAGGTAGACACCGACCGACCTGTCACTATTTTCGGCAAACATTTAAGCAGCTTCGCCTCCAGGCTCATCAGCGAACAAGACGATTCCCTCGGACTTCATGCTAATGATAATTAGCTTTTTCCGTGGATGAACTGTTCATTTTAATCGTGAACGTGTAGCTGAAATGGTCTTACTAATAGAATCCGGGAAATATTTATCTGAGACACAAGTACTGGGCAGAATATTATTGACAGTTGGACATAAACAGAAGCAGGACAGGTTGCCTTCCCGCTCGCAGTCTAAATTAATCACTTAAAAACTGTCATCTCACTTTGAATGATTTAGCAAATTTACCTAACAATTTACTAAAATAAGCCGAATTATCCTCGAAGGATCCATCTATTTACTAGTTCGGACGGCCCCTACTTCATTCTATGGTTATATACAACTGGAAACCAAGTTTACGGACATGTTCAGTGGCATCAACTTATCTTCAAGGGGGGGGGGGGGGGGGTTACTAGCAGGCGTTGGTAACTAGCGTTACTAGGGGGCTGGGTTATCCAAATTGGGACCTTTTTTATAACAAACACACAAACACACACACACACACACACACACATATATATATATACATATGCACCTTTTATTGAATTGTTGGGCATATTTAAAAAAAAAATTACAATTTGTTGTACAGTTTTAAAAAGTTAGTACAATTAGAGTAAATGGTTATTCTAAACCAGTATAAGATATATAACATTCCATAGTAAACCAAAGTCTATAATTCTAATTACTAATATACTTCATTTAAAATATATAGATATCATTCTCTGAATATCAGGGGGGATGATTACATTGACCATCCCCCCTTCCTAAAAAGTAGGGGTATAAATACCCCCAACCCCCTATATTGACGCCCCTGGACACGTTATAAACGTTATATATAGCATTGTTAGTCTGTAGTTCAAGTGAAGGTAACGCCTTTTAGATAGACTGGTAAATAATAAATAACTTGATAGGTTAGTCTGTCTAAAAGCTGTCACTGTTACTCTTTACTTCATATATATATATATATATATATATATATATATATATATATATATATATATATTTATATTGACCTGTTTGGATTAAATACACAGATACCCTTCAGAATCTGCTATTTTCTTCGATCTCTCTTGAACAAATACTCGATACAATATTTTATGCAGTGTCCCTACTTTATTTTCATAACAACAGTCAGGTTTTCTCTGCTGTGGCCCTCTGGCCTTTTATAGAATTTAAACAGTTCTGTTGAAACGATAATCCTTTTGGCAAAGGAGTGCACTATCCCGACATAAAACATAGCTCAAAGGCATGGCTCAGAAGGATTTAGTGATCGATACCGCCAAGTTCGGCGTAATCCAGTAACAATTTAAGAATAAGTAGCGTAGCACAAGTCTTGCGATGTATCACTGTCTGCCACTTGGAATTATAGGATACGCCGTCCTTGACCAGAAAAAAAAAATTAGAATTTGGCTGGTCGTAGACCCGCAGACTGCGGTTCATAACAAAAAAAAATTCGCAGTAATACTATGTCTGTGTTTTATCATTCCGAATTACTGTGGCAATGAAGAAAGAGTTGTTTTTTCCCTCAATAGAAACGAAAACATGGAACACTACGGAAAGCTTTTATCATTCTAAATGTAAGTTACTGATTCTACATCTTTTTTCTTTGTCATACTGCATTGTTTCATTAGAGTTAATGTACAGGATAAAATAATATTGATGAACGGAAAAAGGGATGAATATGAAAAGAATATTTATATAAAATAAGCCCAGAAGGAAGCTTAGGTTAGTTTAAATTAATAGAGATTTTAAACGAATACTGGTTTGTTCGATTTTTATGTTTTATGGTATGCGTACCTTTTTTGTTATAGTTTTTTTTTCTTTTTTTGGTGTTTGAATACATTTTTATATGTGTATTTTTATGTTTCACTGTATATTTTATGCCAATGGAAGGGAACTGTATATTACGTAAGTAATAACAATATTTGAAAAACTGAAAATTTATTATTAAATTGCTGTAATCATGCTGATCAAAATTATTTGGTATTTCAGCAGGATGATTTATTAAGGCTAAGATATTTTATGTTTATTATTATTTTTTAAAAATGTTGTTTTGTGATTTTTAAATAATGTAGTTGAGGTAACCGCCTTAGTTATATAATGCACCTTATCGCTCCTTGCCTTCACCGTTCATATCTGGTTACTGCCCATGTGTAATGAGCGCCCTAGGGCAAGCCCGACACTAAAGAGCAAGACTATCCGCTTATATTTGCTCATTTTCGGTGAAGCAAGATTAGCGAAAGATGTTCCACGGTCCATTCATAATTTGAAAGTTATGTCATGTTGGATGAAAACTTGGAAATAGCTGTAAGAGGCTAAATTTATTTAAAGACATTTTCAAGGAACCTTTTGAAAAAATCCTTCCAGGTGGATCTGCATTGATATCCAAAGATTATATTCAATATACCTTCAAATAATATGGCATATAAGAGGAAAGCGAAGTGTGTCCGAAGAATACAAATATTAAAAGATTGAACGAGTTATATTTAAACTTTCTTATGATATTTCTAAGTATTTAAAATGATTGCTTCGGTGTCGAAATTAGAAAACCATTTTTTTGCCGCGTTAAACAAAAGTAACGAAAGGGGTATGTTACTTATAATTACATCTCCCATTGTGCATAAACTAACGCCATTTTGGTCCTCTTTTAACAGCGAGTGCCTTTACATCGTGTATGGAGGGCCGCACTATATTTAAGGCTCGCTGAGGATGAAAACATTTTTACCTCATGACCTACAGGTACACAGTCCCTTTAAATAAACCGGACCAATCGTTAGTTATGTTTGCAATGTGCAATGTGTGAGAAAAATTGCATTTAAACCTTAAGGCTCAGTCCCTCTGGGGATTTAAGGTTTGGCGATGTTCAGCGACAAATAAAAGTGTAGTGATGGCTTGCGATTGGTGCCAATGAATTGAGCAGAAACTGGAGCAGTCTCAATACAAATGTCCCTTGTGATTCATCGGTGATACTCAAATTAATATGCGAAAATTCGATGATACTTCGGCTATGGTCGCCGAGGACCCTGATTAATCGCCAGACCATGGTAAGGAATGTTCAGCAGTGTTCAGTAATGAGTCGGCGAATGTTAGGAGATGTTCGGCGAATGTTCGCCTATGTTCTGAAACATCAGCGAAGCATCCCCGTACCTTTGCAGGTTCATCGGCGAGTATTGTCGAACAATCGACGATGCATCGGAGATGGATTCTAGGGTTAATATCTATGCGGATTTGACAGGGGACTTCATAGCTCTCTTTCGAGGTGGCATCGTCGCTGTCTATCGCGTGACTGATCGGCGATTCAAATCACAATGTATTTATACTGCAAGCGAACGCCCAGTTGAGTCAATCAGCGCGAAGCAAAATTGCATTTTTAAAATGTCGGTGATCGTTCGCCGAAACTTTGCTGATGACTCAGCTAGCTTCAGGCGTGTAATCGCCGACACAACGCAGATGCTTTCCGACCAAAACAATGTCGCAGATGCTTTGCAGGGGGACCGAGGATTATTCGCCTTACCTTTGGAGAGGTTCGGAGATGTATCGCCGCTGTTTTCTTGCTACAAAATATCGCCACCAAATTTCAATGCAAGCATTAAAAATTTTCGCGATGTTTCGGAGCTGTCGAGAAGTCTTGCGAACGCTTGCGATGGCTTTTAATTGGTGCCGAAGTTCGTCAATGTTACGGCGAAGTCATCGGCGATGGCTAGCATTTTCCATCGCAAACGCGTCGCAAACCAGCGCAATCACCAGTGGGACTGGGGCTTTAAAAATATTGGTAAATTTCCATGCATATATTTGTTAAATTTCTGACCGCATGAACACAAGCATGTCTCGGAAGGGTTACTGGACGATCGCCAACTACTACGCAACACAGCAACTGACCGATGTCACGACTCGAGCGTGACTTGTGACTCGACTAAAGTTCAGGCTTCCCAGCATACTGAGCCGTCGTACGTCAACTCCTAAGACCATGCGATCAGTCGCACAACAGTTATTTGTGACGTCAGACCAATCGCTCCCAATCGTGCAACCCTCACATGTGAATGCAAGACCCCTAAGCGTATGCCACTTAATTGTTCAACGGTTGCTTCTCGTTGCTCTGGTTGTAAGACAGCTGTTGCAATTGTGACAGCATTTTCGACATTCGGTGCGATCTATGACGATAGACCCTTGCTGCAGCCTATCGTGCGACTAAAATGTCGCAAGCGATCGTTCCCTATTTATGAAAGGGGCTTAAAATGCTGTTATACGTAATCGTCAGTGCCCTTTAAGTCTTTTGCTTCTTTCTGTAGTTTTAAGTCTAACACACCCGGATTGGAAAATACAACGTGATAAGAATATGCAAGAATATTGAACATTAATATACATGTATATGTAAAACATGGATGACGGAATGGTATTTATGAGTGTACGCGTGTGTCAGTAGAAAAATGTGGCAGAAGTCTTGGCCCTTTTTTTTACCTAGCGCTTAAAAGCTTTTTATGAAGTATATCAGTTACTGGCGCCAAATTAGCCCTGGACGCCATTAAACGTCATCTCCTGGGCGTGCTTTTATATACGGTGGCGTGTAAAGCTATTCTGATCTGCCTGTTCCATATACATCACGGGCTATTTGTGGTGACTTACCATCTTGACCGGGGATTATCCGCCGTGGGTGTCTGATGTACAAAACTCACGTGTTTTATCGCACATACACCCTTTGGTTCAGGAAATTTATTTGACTAAACTCCTACGAGATCATATAAATAAAAATAAGCACATTTAAAAGTAGGCCTAGTCTTAACTAATAATATTAATTATAAGTTACATTTGAACCAATTGAGAAAAGTGAAGAATATTACCTGATTTTTAATCCAGATACGCCCAAACTATAAAAAATTAGTTTTAAGTCGAAAATTAATTGATTTTTAGCGATAACTCATATCAAAGCTTTAAATCATATAGTGGTCACTGGTATGAGTTTGTAAAATCTGAGGATGACTGAATGTTCGCTCGGTTAAATCCTTGTGACTTCAACTTATCCTTTGTTTCGCGAGGATTTTTGCGATCTTGATCGTACAAACACCCCCACAGAGTATATGTATTATTTGACATGTGCGCATAAACTTACCCAATGATCAAATGATCTTTAGTTAACGCAAACATTAAATTTGTGTTATGATTTATGATATCAACCATTTGTCTTTGAAGCTAAATGCAGACATGGATAACATATGCCAATATTACGAATTTGAAAACCTCGCTTACTTATCCTCGCTAATCTGAAGCTTTTCATGAGATATATCTAACAATAATTAACAGATTTTTAACCAAATTTCTTTAAAATACACCCTGTTTTTTGTCTCATGGTCTGGAGTGGACATTAAGTTCTGGTATAGATATTATTTTACGGAGGTAAAAAGGTAAAAATAATTCTCATGAAAGTAATATGCTTCAAGGGTTGCAGAATTTGTAAAAAAAAAAAAGCAGTGGTATAGGTATGGAGGCCAAAAAAAATAAGATTCCACAACCATACGTATGATAGACACGAGGCAGAAGACGGAAATAGGAAAGAAACTTAAGAAAAAAAATTGTGCCTGATTAAGCTGTGGGAAGTGAAGGAATATTAAAGCGTGCCTGTCCACTTTAGGTTTAGATTTTGGTAATGTTACCTGTATAATGAGCGGACTCGACAGCCGATATCTTTAAAAAGAATAAGGCTGCATCCAAATAAGCCAACTTTTTAAACAGACAGTTTTTAAGTCACTTTGCAAAGGAAATCCTTCCACAACTGTTGTATGTGCATTTATGAATATATGCGTTTGGTAACACTTAAAATGCTTACTACCAGCTTTTCAAAAACCATCGATATATCCCGACAAAGTAGCTGAGCGAGTCCCATTTTTGTATTATCCTACTTCGCCCAATGTCTTCGTTCACACTGTTCATGCTGTGTCCCAGTGTGTGGAGAGAGGAAAAAGTAGACAATATAATTAAGGATGTCTATTCAAACGTGTCATCATTCGTCATGTAAAGCATGTTCTTCATTATTGTCTCCGCCAGAAGGTTATGCGTTTATCCTCGTTTGTGTGTGTGTGTGTGTGTGTGTGTGTATGGTTGTCTGCTCACAACATAACTCAACTCACACAATCATGAACGGAATTTCGTGAAATTTTCAAGGCATCTCGAAAATGGACCACGGAAGAAATAATCAGACTTTGGTGTGGATCTGGCACATCATCTAATTTCAGGAACGTCATCAAGGAATATTCACAAATGTACAGTCACTTATGCACGAATGAACCAGGGAATATTGGCCGAATAACTGAATGCAAACACGTTTATGGGAGATGTGCATTCTTTAGAATGAAGATTTCTATTAATCTGTGTCAGTTCTTTTGTAAATAATATTTAATGTGTAGACTGCTCAGACTGTGTTTCTCACTCGTTATATATGCGGAATAGAATTAATAGAGAGCGATATTAAAAGTTTAAGCACTGTTGTATTAGACAACCATCTTCCACTAGGGCTCGATATAAACACTAGTCTTTACGCTTAAGCCCAAACAACATCTGAATCACCCATAAAACGAAAACCTACACATTTGCTGTCAGTAAAATTTACGTGACAATCTTGTCAAAGGTTGTTATCTAACAATTGATCAGCCGTATGAAATCAAGCCTTATGAAAGTTGTGTTCTGACGTCATTTAACAGAATAGGTGCACTTTTGTTTCAAATCATGTGGATAAAAAATCTGATTAAGTTGAAAGCGGAGTAAGCAACCAAATAAAATGAAAGAACCTGTCTATCAACGTCAAGCCTTTTATCAGAGGAATAAAAGTCATCTATATCATTGAATAATCACAGCTATCTATAAGAATTAAAAATAAATGTTTCATCTTCTAGTGGTTTATTTCTTTTGCATCATCATATCGAACCAAAAGACTTCAAAGGCAAATGACGAATATGGATATGAAAGAAGTGGGGTAATAATGAACGTCGTTACAACGACAACGACAGCATCAAAGATTGATTAAGTTTCAATTGTAGCAATCGGCTTTGATTGTGCATGCACGCTTAAAAAAGCGACTCCGGCTGTCTCAGAGGCGTCTAATTATTCCGGGTTCCCCTGAAAGCTGCCGGATGCGCCGTAACCACTGAGACGGACTGCACCATCATATGTAAGACCGTTAATAATGAGAACAAAGACAGCTGTCTCATCCTACAAGATTAATCAATTGAATGTAGACCCAGGCTTATTTTGTCTGTACGTAATGGAAACCTCAGTGTTTAGTAACCAATTTAAATACACTGACGTCAGCTTCTTCGAGATTAAGGTTTGTGCTAATTAAGTTGATACCCCCGTCGTCACCTAATTACTTTCTTGGCAGAGTTATTCAGGGTCGGTTCCATGCTTCATTGCTGCGGTGTTTACGTACGGTTTTAATGAAGCAGGAACTGTTGATTTTAAAAGGACAATATCCAAACTTCTGAATTCTGATGATTTAACCAATGTTGCATAAAAGAGTGTACATCATGGTGATTTTACAGGCCAGGGGGTTTTTAGTAATAGACTTTCTTATTGTAGATAACCGTCGGAATCATATATAGTCGACATAAGATATACGGGGCAGACACTTTAATGGCATTCCTGAGGTTCCTGCATTATTTATTTAACGTGAATTTCCCGATACTCTGCTTAGACAGTAATGCCTGCGATGAAAAATTTAGAAACTGAGAAATTTAAACCTGGGGGGGGGGCTTATATTTGGATGGTTGCTGATCGCTATTATTAAAACTAAGTTCTTAAAATTGTATATATATATAATCTGGGTCCGCCACTGGCCTGTACATTTGTCATTGACGTTTATCAAGCCTTGGAATCAGGAACGTTTACTTGATAAATGTTAACACTCATTTAATGGACAATGGACGATTAATTTAAAGGCATGGCCTCTTAAATTAGGACCGCTCCTCTACTTCTTGTTGTAAGAGTATCAGTAGGGTTATCCATTTAAAGCTAAAGTCCTACCGTCAGAAAATATATTCCCTCACATTTTTTTGGTCACAAATTTCTAGTATTTTTTTACACGCATCAGTTTTGTACCACACAGCAGTAGTGACCTTGAATTTCTTGAAGTTTGTACCACACACCAGTTTTGAAATGAAATATAGTTGATATAATCAGCTTTATTTTTAATTTTAAGTAAAATTTGAATGATTTACTGAGATACGGATCTGGTTTGTGAAAATGTTTCAAAAACACTTACTTTTTATGTCTTTTCCCTCATTCATCTTTGCAACAGTTGCTATGGTAATTTATGGTAATTTATGGTAATTTAATTCTAAACTACTCGTATTCTGTAGATGCACCTTTTTGTTTTGTTTAGTTTTAAAGTTTTGTTATAAAATCTTCTATTTTTTATTGTGTGCCTCTATCGTTATAAAATTTGAATAAACACTGAAGGTGGTCTCATGTAAATTACTAAATAACATGCATATGATATAATTAAAATGAGGCATATAGTGTTTTGATATGCCCTTAGAAAAAGGGTAAATGATTCTAATCAATTTCAATTATCCTTTTTTATGATATATAGGATGGGTCAATTACCTTTACATAGTTCCACATGTTACTGAATGAACAGGAGGATAACGGCGTAAGAATAATTTTATATAATTATTAATTTTCCAGGAATTCAGGTTTTATATGCACTGGTCTAGGAAAAAAAGGAACTAAATCATCGTTATATATCTGTAGATAAGATATAATATAACTTTCTGAGGTTCATCCAGATTTCACTATTTTACCTTGCAGTCATTGAGAAAGATCGGACAGAGAACGGCTAGTGTATCAGTCCAAAGGCGTATAATTAAATAACTAGATTTACCCATTAAGCAGCCTAATAAAGCGGAAGCTGGTACAGCTATCCAGTAAACAAACACTCTCGCTGTCCGAATAATGGTTCACAGATAAATATAATTTTCACACTTCCGTTCAGCAAAAAATTGACTTTGGCAGGTTCCTTAAGACGGCTAGACGGAAAATTAACTGGGCTATCTGACCTAATCGATCGGCAAGAAAAGAAAAATGCCGCGGCTTGAGGTGGTGACTGTGGTTTTGCTGAAGAAACGAGATTTATCAGTTCAAATCGAAATTTACGACAAAGGAAAACAAGCGTGAAAAACATAAAATTTACACCAAGATAAATGAGACTTGGTCTTGTGTATTTCGGGTATTTAGACTCGGGATTCAAATGTTCCGTTAATACTGATAAATATTCCACGATATATGCTATTAAATACGGATTCGTAGTAAATATCAAGACACAGGATGTTTTTAGTTCGATAACACAAGTCAACATAAACACCGATGAGCTTTTGATGTGTGTTTGTTCACAATATAACTCACGACAATTTTTGTGTGGATCCGGCACTTCATCCGAATGCAAGAACGTCATCAAAGAATATTCACAAATGTACAGTCACTTATGGAGGAATGCTGGAATATGGGCGGAACAAGTACAAGAAAAAACACGGTTTAGGGAGTATCGCGGAAGCATGCATTCCTTAGAATGTAGATTCCTAGTATCCTGTGTCAGTTCTTTTGTACATAATATTTTAATATTGTATGTGTATACTAAACCTATATGCTTACCCATTGTTTGCCATTCGTAATATATTGGATAACGAATTAACTGAAAATCATGTTTAAAAACCGATGGGCTTTTGATTAGCAGCATAGCTTAATACATATTTCTTTAGCCCCCCCCCCCGGTAACAAAGACACGAAGCCCCTGAAGGGACATGTGCTATATTTAATTTGGTTAAATATCGCGTTCTCTCGCGATCATTTCGCTCTCCCTCGCGATCTTCATATGTAACCTTCTCGTTGAAATAAAAGGTCTATTCATATTTGGAGGGAACGCGAAAGATCGAGAGGGATTCGACGAATCGCCAGGGAATAGCCCTACTACCTAAGTGAGATGATGAAATATGAAAATTGCAAGGAAACGCGATAAGATCGCGAGGGAACCCGAAATGATCACGAGGGAACGTACGAGATAAAATCCCAAGTAAACGCAGAAAGATCGCGAGGGAACGCGAAAAGTTCGCGAGTGAACGTGATATTTACCCTAAAAAATAGAGCACCATATCCTTTATCCAACGGTCTCTCATCACCGGAAGCGCTACTTTTCCCTCCTTTGCAATAACATTTTCAGTACACAGAACCACACTCTAGGACTTATTTATGTACGACTGATGTTTTACATAAGGTCATACAATCGACAGGTTACAAAATCTTATACAGAAGCTATCGTGAATTATGAGGAGAAGTGTCCTTTGATTACTATTTCCTTAAAATGGTTTCAACCATATTTAACAACTAATTTTCGGAATTACAATAACTAACTAGGGCTGTTTTGAGGGTTTCATCTAATAGTTATTCGATTTGTTTCGTTTTTTTTTTGATTGATTAAAATGACTTTTGGATATATTTTAAAACTTGCGAAACGCTTTCTGTTTCAAATTATCATGGTTTATTATCATATCACAGAGTAGACATTGCATAGTACCTGTTTCCCTTACTGCATAGTCTGGGATGATCTCGAGGATACATCTATTAAATATAAACAAGGAAGATGATGAAAATTGAATCATTCATCCGTTGAACTGGACGAATGTGGATTTAGCATTTAATGCATATTGATTCTTATATAATAATTAAAAAAAAGAAACTTTGTTATCATATTTTCATTCAAAAATAGAAGAAACTATATAATTCTTTAATATTGACGAATCTAATCCGAGGCGTACAGATTTCACGGTCGCACTCCGCCTATGGTGAGTGCCCCGCAGGCTTAATTAGGAGGCCATGTCCCATGACCCTGTTTCATTCACAAAAGAGTGCGCCTTCCAGGAATTTCTCGGTGATAGGACCCCGCAATCGGGACGATTACACATCCAAGGCGCGTAAGTGCAATAGTAATTCGGCCGGGTTAAGACCAGGATATAAAATTTAAGGAAGTGTGTGCTTCTACCCTGTAACGGGGTCCGAAACCGGAATGGAAGTCTCCAGACATATAAATACTAAGCTAGCATTAAAAATGCAGGCGGTTACCTCAAACAAATTTTAAAAAACTTACAAAAGGATTTATCTTACGTTTTTAAGAAAAGGCCCATTTTTGTTGAAGTCCTTCTTAAATAAGATTGAGGTAATTTACTTAAGATAATGGTTTTACCTTATTATTAAGGTTTTTTTATTCAAATGTTATTAGGCAGAGCTGATGTCATAACTTATTCTTAAACAATCTGGATTTTAATAATAATATAGAGTTCAGCTATTAGAGTGAGTAGCTCTCGAGCTTCCCACATTTGTCTTTTGTTGCTAGGAAAGGATTGTACCTAGAGTTTTTATCCATTTACTATGTCACTCTGATGAACTTGTAAAATAGCAAATGATGTAAAAATGAAGTTTTAGAATGAAAAATAAGTTCTTTATATTGACCTGTGTAAATAAGTCGAATGGGAATGCGAAAATTTTGTTTCGTGTCTTTTGTTCCATGCAGTTATATGTAGGGGCGTTTATATACAACACTCTTTTGTCGTGACGCCTGAGGGAAGGAGGCTTTGGAAGTGCATCAGTATTTTTGGAGGACATTTGTCGACATTTGTTACGGAGTACGGTGTAAGTATTCTCAAATGTCACGATCAAAGTGTACTAAAATGTGTGGAACATGAATCCTAGTCTTTGTTCTGAAAGCCACCCGAAGGCGATAAGGAGCTTAATGTTTTTATCAATAGAGCAAAAATGTCAAAACAGGTAACCTGGAAAGATGTCACGGATAACGAGGATGAAGACGCGTGCTCCTAAAGTCATGCTCGCTGATTGAGAAGTCAGAAATAGACAGTTAAAAGCAAGAAGTTCTCTTTTCTTGGATCTTCCATGGGGCTGTTATGTATTGATCAAAGGACACTCTGGCTTTCAATCCTGCTTGCTCTAGCCAACTCTACTTGTCACATCTATGGTTGAATGAACTGAGGGTCTTCCCATCATACTATGTCAAGGAAAGATGCCAGGCCAAATCCTTTGATGATTTTCTGGGAAAATGAGAGTCGTAGCATGATCCCTGCCTCATAACCATTTTATTTTCTTCAATGGATTTTCTCTGATCTTCGCTTTTCTTTTTCGTTTTTTAAAAAGACAGCCGTATGGATTCAAAATACGCATCGTGCATCGTGATTAAATATCATCTGCAAAATGGTTGAGAAGAACCAAAATTAAATGAATGAGAATTTTTTATAATATATGTTCGTTTAGTGTGTTTAGTGTGAAAGAGTTATTCATCCAAGTTTATTATTATTATTATTGTAATTGTTATTATTATTATTATATTTTTATTATAAGTAGTAGCAGTTATTGTTTTTGGTGTTTTTTTTGTTTTAATAGCAGTGCTGGTCTACTATTATTATAATATATAGTAGTAGTAGAAGTAATTGTTGGTTTTGTTGTTGTCGTTGTAATTGCTGTGTTGGTGTAGTTAAGAAAAAAAAGAAAGCCTAATGTCATGATACGCACATTATTTCAAATTAAATATAAAAAAAAAATGGATTCAAAAATCGGGGTGACGTATGTTGGCCGCGGGGATGCAACACAATAATAATATCTGGATCGAAGTTACCAACAGAGGAAAGCCTGAAACATACAAAGATTTTAACGCTAGGTTCAGTATTTTATGTAGGATCATATGCTCCCTTCACTGCACTCTATTCACGACATATATTTGTACAACGATGTATGTTTTGGCTTTCTTTCCGGAATTTGGTCACGAGAGAGTGGTACGAAAAAAAATTAGCGTATCGCCAAACGCTGACCCACAAACATATATCCGGACCCATCTACTCGTCTGTAGGCTTCCTGCAAAATACTCTCCAGCGGTAAGACGACTGTTGCCAATTTTAGCACAACGGTGTAAGTCATTGAGCGTATTTTATTGGCTGCCGGTTCCTTTGTACGTACGAAGCATTCCATTGCGTGCCTCCACCCTGCTGTAGTCAAACACTATAAATCGCCAGTAAATACAGACTGGATATAGATTTAAAATTATGAACGTTATGTCTTTTCCGCGGCCTTTTACTCTGTGTTTAGACAAAAGAGCTACGTCATGGAGCTTCCATAAAAATACCTTCCGTTATATCGCTTATTACATTTAAATTTAAAAAATACGGCATCGGTGTGTCTTAGGACAAATTCTTCATTGATTCACTCTAACATATACTTAAGAAAAGATTGCTTACGTGTATGTGAACTTTAAACCTCATATCAAGCAACAAAGCTTAATAAAATGGCAATAGACATACATACGAACCGAAAACATTACAATAGCCCTAAAGGCCGATTACATAAAATAAATCACACCCCTAGATATTCAGAGTTGCAGCTGTGAGTAAAATCGAGCGTTTGCCGGCTAAATGACAGTTCCTGTTATGACTGGTGCTGGTGTATAAAAGTGACAGTGTCATATCCTTGGATAAAAAGAGGACCACCTGCTATAGAATGACAGGCTATCAGTTACACTTACTCTAGGATATATGAAAATTTCATTGCGCCGTATTATAACCTGCGTGTCATGTTATCCTCGGCGATATAAAACAGAGCATATACCGAGATTAATGACAGCCCTGTCATTAAACCTTTTTTAAAATCACGATTATATGTTTAGTCAAAACAGTATATACCCTCTATCAAACATATAAGTTATAATAAGTATTCCTTACTTAACTGGATTTCAGAAACAGACTAACGTTACGGGATGCATCACCGTGATCTGGGACAAAGCATGGTCCTAAGGACATGGTTGCTAAAATTGCTGCAGTCGTTGGCCTTGTTTAAGATCCTCACCGCACTGCGCAGACTCGGTTTCACAAGAGTATGACTCTGCTGGTTAAGCAGGCCGTACACACAGCGTAAGTGACGAGATCAGATCGGACTGAGAATTCAGTAGAGTCCGACACAATCATTCCCATTCTGGTCCGGTCCTAGAGGGGTCGCAGACAGGACGGACCAGACCGGATCGGATTAAATTATCCTAGTACCGCACATGCTTTCCGACAGCAAATTATTATTACTTTAAGATATATGAAAATTGCATTGCGCCGTCTTATAACCTGCGTGTCATGTTATCCTCGACGATGTCAAACAAACAGCATATATCGAGATTAATAACAGCCCCGGTACAATACTAATGGTTAGACTAACAGTCCGGTCCACAAAGCGTCGCCAACAGAGCGGGCCGTCCGATCACGTCTCTGTGTGCGGCCGCTCTGTGTGCTGCCTACTTTAGGGCTTGCTGGCGTCAAAATGTGTAGCCCAAAATGCGCCGTGGCATCTTAATACACCAGCGTAGGTTTAAATGTAGTGAAGAGAATAATGTAGTTCGTTCAAACATGTTGGGCAAGAATTTCTTCAAACAGAAGGTGTTTCCCTGAAATGTAACAAAATAAAGATTTTAAAGCTTGACAGTTGAGATAAGTAGTTCCGACCATCCCACACTGTCTGACTTGAGAGAGGTTAGTTTGAGTAGAAACGACCTCCGGCGAAAGCGTGGGTTAGGATTTTAGTCATGGAAGTTCTATGCTCACAGCGCTCTGGGGGTTCTAAGTGCACCAGTGGTGTTGGTATAAATGTAGTGAAATGGGTAGTGTGATCCGTCCAAGTACGTTGTATGAAAAATGTTTCAAGGCATAATATATAAACATGAGTGGTTTTGTTGTAAGGGCTTCACTGAATTAGTTATATTTGTAAGCCTGCGCATGTGATATGTGAGCTGTGAGCAGAAGTTGTTTTCTTGAAATGTAAAAAAAATTGGTTTTGAAGTTTGACAGCAGAGACAAGAAGTCCCGACCATATACTCTGCAGCATTCCGATTAACGTTACTAAAAGCTCTCACGTTACTTAAAGCTCCTTTCAGTTCACACAAGAGTGATTTTGAGCATATATATGGTCCATTAGGAATTCGGGAACTTCAGCAGTTGCATCTACGGCTAATTATAACATTTAAAATGACTGGCGCAAAGCTGAAACTAGCTGTTCTGTTAGGGTGTAGGGTATATACCAGGTTAGCAGTTATGTTGCCTCATATATCTTGGGTGGCTTGTTCTCTACTTAAAGACCAAGGTACCAGTCGTTGAACCCATAACAAAATACTAAGAAACTCTCCGTCAAATCCGTGACATCAATGTTTAGCTCTCAGTGGAATTTTCCACATTTTTAATCGCACAGTGCACGATCGCACTAAATCATGAATATAACCTGTGTAATTGTAGGTAGGTTACAATATAGCTTAGATTAGACGTGAGACTCAAAAGTAAGGTCACGAATGATGAAGTTACAATTTAAAAAAAAAATAAAAACCAGAAAAGTATATCTGCGGCACTCAGAAGATGTACGTTGTTTAAACTCCTAGCATTACTTTAGCACAACGTGCAGAAATAGTATCATTAAGGAGCACGTTTTGAGAATCGGTATTTTTCATGATGTTGTATATGTCTATCTACTTTTGTTAACAGGGTTCTCCCACTGGATTCTGTAATTATTACAAAAATATATTTGTATTATTTACACATTTGTTGGTTCTACAAAGTTCCCATTTTTTTTTAAATTCGTTTGCATAAAAGGATCATTTTTTCTTCTAAGGCTTAACAGACCTGCAATGTCGAGTGCTGTTTGTCGATAATCACAGAAACGGCGGATTCTCACGTTATGAACAAATGATATTAATGACCAGGATAATTTAGGATAATTTTATATTTGTGTGTCAGAGGATGATGTTTATTTTTGAGGAGGTAGTAGTCGTATCTGGCCCCTAATTCCTAAAATAATATGTATATGTATATGTATATATATATATGTGTGTGTGTGTGGGTGTGTCAGACTTACGACAAAACAATACAAGTTTTATTCATTCAGTTTATGCCAACAGTATTACATATAGGCTGTTATTACCGACCACTATAATATATTTTATATAAGTATGAAAGTAGGAATGAAAATATATAATAAAGATACTAATAAAGATATCACCCATAAGAAATTAATCCATAACTAATATAAAAACATATAGGAAAATAAGCATCTGACTATAAGTAAAACACTGGTGACAAACTGCCAATGTCACGTTGAAAAGCTCAAATGACGGGTTTGCCCTTTTAGGAGGGTGACCATTCGAGGTTTCAGGAGCAACAAAAGATAAAGTATGTTTACCATAATTGGTGATGTAAACATGAGATTAAAATAATATTTGCCTTTTGTTATATTTACCACTGTTGGCCATAGTGTATTTTGGGTTTGCTTGGCAACATCAGAAAAGATAAAATCACATCTGCACATAGCAGAAGTTTTATCAGTATGTTTTATTGATTTTATCCTACCTACCAACCGAGGAATCAACTTCTGATTCTGTATGACTATTAAATTAAAATCTGATTTTTTTTGGGTGAAAAATTCAATCCAACTGAAAACCGTCATGATCACTGGTCACGCTGAATAACGGAACACAATTAACATCTGCTGATTGGTAATGGTATCATGAACAACTAAGATTAGTAAACATCAAATAAGTGGGTGTCACAACCCCAAAGGAATGGACTTTCCAGGTTCTTTAAACGGTGAATTTAACTGGCTCCAGCTCGCACATACACCAAAAAGAGGAGAAAGGCTTGTGTAACAAAAACAATAAAAATATAATAAAAAATGAACTTACAATTTATTCTCTGGGGAGGTGTTCCACACTAATGGTACAAATATCAATTTGGCCCATATAATCGTACAAACGCTGATTAAGTCCGGATTAATCCTAAAACCTTGCTCCAAGAACAGTTCACAGAATGTTCATCCGGAACCAAGCACGCTGGTTATATGATTGTCGCGCACGTGACTTAGGAATGTACTCCGCAAGTCCTAGTGGTTTTACACACATTACACACGATACGCAAGCAGATAGGCTCACAACCTTTCCTGTACAATCACTCAGTCAGAGTCTGTCACTGTAGTATCACCCTGGATATAACCAGTAATCTGTATTCGAATATGCCATGGCACACGACAATATCCGGTTCCATACACCCATATCAGCGAATCAGTTGTCCTTTGATTTGTTCGCTGGGCTCCCCCACGGCATATACACATCGACTGTTAACAGGTCCTCCTGTTAACAAAACTCACAAGTCAATTGGTGAGATAACGTTGGTCTCCCGCAGACGCTGACAAATAATAGACAGGGAAATTTTCCCTCTGCTGATCAGTTCACTGACAATCACGGACTCTCCTCTGGACCGACAGACAGCCAGACGCCACCATCTAGCGCGCTGACTTTGGATACTATGCCTTTACTCTAGCGTCATCAGCATATATACTCATCCTTACGTCATACAGCCTGATCGCTCTTGGCCTATCGCCTTATAATATTATGAGACCTGTCGCCCTACGCATGACTAAAAAGAAAAATGACACGCCTCCAGAGACAAAAGAGTGAGAAAATTCAAGTTTGCAGGTGCATTGCCTGTGAAGTCCACAGTGTTTATACAGGAATCTGTCTAGACTAACGATGATGAATCTGACAAGAAACAATTCTCACGGAATTACTACTGTACTGAAACCAACATCAAATAAAACGCCTGGGTTCCTGAAACCTACGTTCCCATGCTAACATCGTCACATGATACGGCACATTAATATTAACAATTTATAGAAAGAATCATCTGGATAGACTATCCTTACTTAAATGTGAAATACCAAAGTAATAAAATAATAGTCACAGTTCTCTAGTGACAGTGGGTGTCCACTGATGGTAAACAATTTGTCATAAGGACGCAAGACATAATTGAATCCAGCCGGTTTCTTTACATTTTTCATGACACATTATCCCTTTAGACCCTTATTTGTTTAAGTGGCCAACTGTGTGAACACATGTTAGACCGATTGTCTCTTTCAAATCTGCATTCCATTGAACATTTTAAGCTCAGCTGACTAAAAATTCATCTGAGCTATAGTGATCACTCTTTATCAGTCCGTCCGTCCGTTACCAGGGCACAAATAGTAATCGCTGGACATAGAAACCTCTAACTGAAAACCATGGAGGTCCACTTTTACTCTATTTTTGAGACCTTCAAATGAAGCAGTCCGGACGATAACAGGGCACAAACCGTAACCGTTAGATCTAGAAACTTTTAAATGTACATCTAGAGAGGTCCTAGACAAATCTCCTCGGCATCTCCTTAGGTCATTGTGACCTATAGTCTGCGAGCTTCTGGCCTGAAAGATGATTTTGAGCACGCCGAGAGTCAGACAAGACACAAATTGAATACATCTGGCCTAGAAACGTCTAATGGGACAATCAGGCAGGTCCTGAATGATTGTCCTTGGAGATATGAAATTAGATCACTGTGACCTATATTCTGCTAAAGTCAGATGGGATAAAATTGTATCCGTTAGGCCTAGAATCTTCTGACGTGATATCCAGTTTCTGGGAGTTTCTGGGCAGAGTAGTCTCAGAAACGTTAAACTAGGTCATAATGACCTATATTCTGCAAGTAACTGGCTAAAAACATGACTTTTAGCACAAAGACAGTTAGAAAAGGCACAGATTGTATTCGTTAGACCTAAAAACTTCTTACTGTACATCCAGGGGGGCACTTAGCAAATATCCCCAGAAACTCAAATAGGCCTTTGTCATCTGTATTCTGCGAGCTACTAGCCGAAAACATGATTTTGAGAACCCAGATAGTCAGACGGAGTACAACTTGTATCCATAAAATTGGCCTAAAATCTTCTTATGCCACATTCGAAGGGTCCTGGCTACATGTCCCTGGAAATATGCAATAAGCTCACCGTGACCTGAAAAAAAACATGATTTGAGTACTCTGTAAGTCAGATGTGCACAAACTGAACCCGTTAGCCCTTGAATCTTCATATAATACCAAGGGAAGTCTCGATCATATTTCCTCGGAAACCTGAAATTAGGTCATGGATGACATATATTCAGCGAGCGACTGGCCAAAAACTTGATTTTGAACAACCAGACAGTCAGACAGGACACAGAATGTAACTGTTACGGCTAGAATCCTACAATACAACATCCAAGGAGGTTTTGGTCAAATCTCCTTTGAAACCTAAAAGTAGGTCATGGTGACCTATATTCTGGTAGCAACTAACCAAAAAATACGATTATAAGTATCAAAACAGTCAGGCATAGCACCAAACTGTTCTGTTGAACCTAGAAACTTCTATTATTACATCTAGGGAGGTCCTTGGCAAGTCTACTTTATATCCTGAAATTATGTTACTGTGACATATATTCTCTGAGCTAAATTCTCTGAGCAGGAAACCTAATTTTGACCACCTTGATAGTCAGACATGTCAAGAATCTTAACTGTTGGCTCTTTCTGAATATAAAGGGAGGTCATTGTAATGTCATTGTGACCTATAGTCTGTGATCTGTGAGAAACAGCATGACTTTAGTACCCTATAAGTCAGATGAACACAAGTCATAGAAGTTTGTCGTAGATACATCTTGGGATGTCTTGTAAAATCTCCTTGCTGTTTATTCTAAGGACTACGGGGGAAAACAAGATTTTTAGCATTCCGGAAGTAATTCTACCCATTGTCCAAGGTTCTTAAATATAATTTACCAGCTCATAACATCAATAATTAAAACGTTCATCACCTGTAAACATGTCAAATCCAGCTGAGCGTCATGACCCTTGGGTCACTTGTTCTTTACCAGCTGTTAGTAAACACGTGTAAATGTAACTGGAGGTGGTTGGTTGTCCATTTGCGGAAGTTGGAAATTCACCAGTTGCAAACGCCATTTGCAAACCTATAGTTTGTCTGAAGTGCCGCCAGATGTCCCTGCTCGATCTTTTAAGTTTATTTGGCGCATGCCCTATAGGTATACACATGTGAATATAAACATAATGAACACCCTGTTTACCCTGGGATCGGCGTTTTCTGCCCCATACATATATTAAGCTGATATACAGACGTCAGTTATCGGACCCGGCACCTTTAAATAAGTGAGATGTTAAAACCACAGAGACATTGTCAGCAGCTATGCTAAAAGACGACCATTTATCTCATATTAGGCAGTCTTAAGATAAAAATACCCAAGATGAACTAAATCCAAGATAACACATATTGCATGTCAGCTACAGCTGTAAACAGTTATGAATGAGTGGTGGGAGATATTACAAGAAGGTTCTTAATGTTCTGATTGCATGTTATCTGAAGGTCAAATAGCTAGGAATCTATTGTTTGATAAGATAAAAAGCTCTCAGACCATACTTGAAGCAGGCTGGTAAACATGATACTAATCATGTGAGAGTTTTTCTAAGTTATTTGTCGGCAAGAGAAAAGAAAATTATCGGGTCAACAGGTTCAGTGATTATCTTGCTAGCTAGCATGTGCATGCAGTAAAACCATATACTGTGGATTCAGAATTGGGTTTTTATCTTCGTGGAATTCGTGGGTGACTTTCATCTAAGAAATTGAAAACCCTACAATCATTAAGTTTGAAAGTCAAATTGTTTTCGGTCGTCCCTGTGTGCACATTAAGTTATGACATCGTGATTGCCCCCTGTCACTGTCTATCATGCTATCAGTGGTATTGGTCGATAAAACACACAGAGCGATATGAAGCCTAAAAATAATAATAATAAAAAAATATTTAAATTAAATTCGGTTAGGAAAGATATTTAAATCTTCTTTGTGCTGAGTAAAAAATTCAAGATTTCAGCAGTGTCAGACTTACAACTTGTACCAGTGACGGTTTAAAAGTGCGTCTGCACTACCTTACACTGGTGGGTGAGGACTTTCTGTCTCTCTCTCATATTGTTTCGCTAAACGTCGTAGTTAACGGAGTGAAGGTCCCTCTGCATGGTTTCTGGGACATGTACCTTGTGATGCTGGGAACAAATAGATGACTGCACCTTGTAAACAAGGCAACACCACCCTATAGCTGTATCCCATTAATTACTGGCCAAATAATAAGGGATAAACCGTGCGGTAGAAATAATCTAGTTAGTCCCCGGGCTGGGTGATGAGTCACGGTCAGCTGAGCACAATTTTAAGCGGGGGCCCAGTTTAACTGTGGCCTCGTTCTGGAGGTGCACTAGTCCCCACTGGAGTGTAAACGGAATTTCTTCTGAACGAACGACATACCAATCTTGAGCGCCGGGACTTGCTCTCATTAACCTAGTAATGCATGACTTCATTTGATGGACACAGGAGGAATTATCCCTGAGAAATCTATCTAGATTAATATAAATATTGTCATCCACGATTCAGATAAGTCAAACAATATTTTAGTTGTGTCATTGAGCCAACACCGCTTGCACGTGGACTGCATGGCTCTGACATATGATTTAATGATTCTTAAAGTTAACCGTTTTTACCGAAGAATCACCGATCTTGAGCTAATTTTAGGTCAGTTCACAAATGAATTTTGATAAAATGCATACCAGGAACGATTAACCCAGAAGAGTTTAAACCCAAAGAAAAGTGTTTAAGGTCAAAACCACGAAATTTAAAATACATGATATTTTCTGAATCCCCAGTATGTGTATGCGGTACGTTTGGGTCTGTCTGTAGAAACCGGTCGGCCGTGATGCAAATTGATGCGTATGAATGTGCGGTTTATATACAGCGAAACTGGGAATATGTTAAAATCTAAAAACAGCGGAGAATTCAATCGCTCTTGAATATAAGCGTATACACATACGTCAAAGTGTGGAATGTTCAACGTCAGCTTCTATGCGTATGCATTCTCACTCACTACAGTTAGTGACCAGAACGTGTTGCGAAACATATATATATATATATATTTATATAATAAACCAAACAGAATATGATGTTTCGATTTTTTTATACCACATACGCATAGAATGCATATTATAGAATGCTACGTTTTTCGTATTTCGTTATTGAAATACGGAAAAGTAACGGGATGCGGCGAAGATAATAGGAATCTTACATTTTATGGCTAAATGTGGGAGAGTCAAGTCAAGATGTCGCTTGGTGCATATACTTATCATTTCACTCTAGGTACGACCTATTTTGCTTACCCTATAAAAAATATGATACTGAGACGTTAGTGCTCATTAAATGTTCAATTTATATACCTTCTCAATTTTTTAACAGTCAGACATCTGGAACTCTCACTTCGTTACACCAAATATCAACAAAAATCACAAGGCGCTTGCTTTGGAAAGAACAATTGAAATTGGGAAATTTGTTTTGCCTTACAGCTTTTTTTGTGACACAAATATATGTATATTTCGGGTATTAACATCTGTCGTTGGCTGTGACCTGAAGTGAGAAAAAATATCACTGGACCCTCCCCCAGTGAATGTTCCTGCCTAGTGATTATTCCTGCTCATTGGAATTCCCATGCCATAATATCAGTGGAGGCTACGTGAACATTCTCCTCCTGTTGAACTTTACAATTTATTTTAAACATTTTAAAAAGTCTATCTCTTGTCCTTCTCTGCGTCTTTTTTCTCCTTTGGTTCCGGAGCAAGGTAGTTTCCTTTTTTAAATATACGTAACTTGCCAACAGCAATGTGTTCTCATAGAACACGTGGTGCAAAAAAAGACAATGGCTAATACCTGCAGGTTACTGAACCTTATTGATCTCTTTAGGGGCCCTATTTTTTTTTAAAGATAACATACCATTAGCTCGGGTTCAATTTGGCTCAATTTGGTGGGGAAAGGGGGGACATGTTCCCCAAACTTTCACCACTAGGGGCATACCATGTTATATACCCGACGTGTTGCAATGCGAAGAATGTTAGAAGCGAAAAATTCGCTTTATCTTACTGAAAGGTCCCTTGATGACACGTGAGTCGGTAATTTAACCTTCGAGCATTGACCCATGAGGTTTTTAGTCAGCTATATAACAATTTTGGGTCGTTCTGGTAACCAGGACTGTAAAGACTTGAAGGTTCACCAGTGAATTCTGAGTTATCTCATTTTTTCACCAGCATCCACAACTGAAATATTGAAATTACTTAAGAGATCCAACCCAGACTAGACCCTGTACAAAAAGGGTTTCTTAAAGAGTGTGCTAAACAGCCGCCGCAATAATAAAAAAAAATAACTGTCGACCTCCGTCGACAGATCCTCTTTAAAATTAGACCCATATGGCTCCCCTGCTGAGAAAAGATAGACTAGACGTTGAGAAATTTTCTTAATATAGGCCGGTTTCAAATCTACCTTTATGTCAAAACTGTTTGAGAGAACTGTGTCTTGTCGGCTTGAGTAGTATGTAAATGACAACTCTTTTAATGATCCGTTCCAATTAACTTACCGTACTTATTATTCATCAGAGACGATTCTAATTAAGGTTCAGAATGACATAACTGACGCATTAGTTAAGGGATCTGACCCTGTGATCTTTCGGCTGTATTTACACAAAGCCATTAGGGGTAAATATTACGTACTACAAGATGCAATATAATTGCTAGCCGATGATACCCAAATTTACTTGTCTGTGAGACCTGGTGAACATTGGACCGATTTGCTAGGATCACTTGAATCCTGTATCTGTTAAATTAGAAGAAGGATGACGTGTAATAAACTCAAATCAAACGCCAATAAAACTGGAATCGTTGTTTTACGTCGAAACAAGACACGAAGCATTTACCTAATATTGGCCTCGATTTAGATGGTTCTGATATTACTCCATCTACGAATCTCCGGAACGTACGTACTGGGACATAAACTTTTCTATTGA